>OW443330.2:6082500-11082500 GCA_937001555.2 Hypsopygia costalis | reverse complement strand
AGCAGTTTATCGGTGAGTTCTAAGTTATACGTACTTTCCGTGTATTATTTTTAGATCATGCCCACCTATGCCTACTAGGTTATTATAATGTAAGATTTTCAATAAGTAAGTATCACGTACTAACGGGTACTGTACCGTTAGTACGTGAAGTTAATCTAAATCTAATTTTATGACATTGAATTGAAATGTGAATATGGCAGTTTTCTTTAAAAATACAATACGGCTCTTACGTTCCTACTCATAGTTTAGTCATAAACATAGATCTGCAATCAAACCATTACGTGAGCACCATCTACGGCTACAAAGTAAGTATCGTAATAAAATACATTGGACTAAATACACTAAACTATTTATATATTCTATTTTTATGTGTTCACTGATGCGACTTTTTCAACGATGTTATACCAAATTATGATATACGGATTCTACAAAAAAGTTCATATCATTTATTCATGTTTCTGGATATCTATTATTTGTATTCTTCAAAAACATAAGACTATACAGTAAAAGTTTTATTTAAGAAGTTTGTAAGAGCACAAAATAAAGTTTTTTTTTAATATGGTATCAATTCTTTTTCATGTTAAATAGGTATGTAACTGTAATTAGTTTGTTTGTTGCATGGTAGTTTTCCTTGGTAGTTTCCTATAACAAAAAAGTCACAGACTTCATTTGTAACTGTGACTATTTTAAACACGATCTTCAAATAACACTCGAACAATGCTACAAAACGTCAAAGTTCTTGACCAGTCATCCGCCTTCCAACTATTCGGAAACTAATAAGTTCAAACGATGAGGATAGTGAAGTTTTGCTAAATAGATTTCGCTTAAAACGTCATATATTTTATTACATTTATAGTTGAATTGCCTCATTTTCTGCCAGATTACAAATAAGAAAACAAAAACGAAACAGCTGTTATTGCGATTATGTTTTATGTACCAAATCTAAATCCGACACACATAAACGTAACGTGTCATCAGCAAACTTTGTAAACAGTACACTCTGCAACTATTGCCAAAGTCATAGGCAGCAAACGTCGCGTGAAGTGGGTTTGGCAGTCGCGCCGCCGCTTTCATAAAACCCTACCTTAAGCTCAAGTACTAGCGCAAAACTCCTAATGAGTCGGCACCGATGAGCGTCGACTTAACATCATTTTACGTGCTCAAGTACTGGTAATAGCGATCTCCAAGTTAAATTTAACTTTGAGTTGGAAATCTCAAATACTATATTTTTAGTTTTGAAAATTGAATCATAGTTCTACAAAATATAACTATGTATAGCAAAAATAATTCTAAAAACAGATAAAGCAAATCAATTGAATTTGGTTGTCTTCTTTCTTTATTGACATGAAAATTAAGTTATCGCACAAAAAGTATATAGATGCTTGCTGATATATTTTTTAACTTTTCAAAATAATCCTAGACACTTCCTTAGAAATCTTTTTAGAACAGAACTTTAGCCCCTGTATTTTATTGAGAGTTTAACGATCCATACCGTTCTGAGCGTACAAAGTAAGTAGTGATTTGGCGGTAGCAGTCACGTAGTCGCGCTTTCAGCCGACCGACGACGATCAACAGGCTTCGAAATTTGAAAATTACCACCCATTCGAAGCAATAAATTTGTTGAGCTGTCGCTACCAAGTGCGACCATTCGCGATTGTTGATTGATTCGTTGATTGAAGAGCCCCATTCGTTTCAGCTTGTACGACCGGCACAGTCTTAATTGCCATCGGAGATTGCTATATTGGGACTATTATTGCTTCTACCTTTGATTTCAATTCGTACAATATTGACTAACATTGCAATCTTTATTTACACCCTCCAAAGCTATATTGTATCTAACGTTTATCTATTGCGACTAGCCCAGTGGTTGAATAGTCAATGACCACTTTGACTCCGAGCTCGCGAGTTCGATCCCCGCACGAGACAAATTTATGTGCATGGACATGTCTTGGACTGGGTATTTTCTATGTATTTTATTTATGTATTACAAAAAAGAACGTTTTTAACAACTGTTGTCTAGTCTTTAGTCAGTTGCCACTACAATTTGGGCTCCTCTTTTCATAACCAAGGCGAAATAGAGCCACTGTGCTGAGCTAATATTAAAAAAAAAAAAATAAGTTATCTAGTAACCATGTAACACGCTTTACTTAGTTTGGCACAAGATGACAGTATGTAAATTCTCCAGTAGTATTTCTCCTTCTTAGTCGTTCACTCTTGACAGAGTGGTCGTGGTCACCCATTGTCGCTCCCCATGACGGTTGCTGTTCCCGCAATCTCTGTTGGTGGCTTGACGAGCGCATTCTGTTACTGACGTTTTGATGACAGATTTTATTAAGTCGGTCCATCTGGTTGGCGATCCCCGCGCGCTCTCTTGCCCTCGACCAATCCCTGCACTACCTATCTCTATTATCCAGTAGTATTTATTTTAGTTTAAATTAGCTGCTCTACTTTTGTGATATTAAATAAGTAAATTGATTGTAACTTTCAAACCTATCAAAGCTAACGAACGTATAATTTTAATATAGGTAAAACTTGTGTTTTCCAAGCAGTCATTGAACTGCAAGTTGGTTGTCTTCTTTCTTTATTGACATGAAAATTATAAATTATATAATTATATAATATAGTCAACCATTTTATATTACTGCTGGCATTGGTACTGCTTAATGACGTCACTGGTTTTTATTTTTACATTTTACAACGACCAGTTAATCAAAATCTCAGTTTAATATTTAATCTTATATTCGGTTCGCAAATTATGGAAAGCTGTAACTTGGAAATTACTTAAGAATCAAACTTGACTAATAGATTTTTAAATCACCCTATAATGCAATATAAAATAATAAAAAAAACTAAAATCCAAATTGCGGTACATAAAAAATAGGTTAGTTTATAATTTGACAAGAAAAAAAATAATCAAAAACTTTTTTTTTAAAGCATTTGGGCGTTATTTTTTTTTTATACTACGTCTGGTGGCAGACAAGCATACGGCCCGCCTGATATGAAGCGGTTACCGTAGCCATATTAAAATATCTCTCATCGCTCTATCGCTCGCAACATAAAATATCGATCGCGCGCCGCCACCTCCGCTACCATCGCAGCATCTCCTTCCTTTCTGGTGACCTCACTCACTCGCTGGAACACAACAGCCCTCAAGGGAACCGTTATTTGGTTGCGGTATTCTGTGAGGTGGAGGTACATTCTCCAGTCGGGTAGCTTACAATTATGAATTAATGAATGAACTTTTTTGTGATGGGATACAATTTCACTTAATCTACTTAATTAATTTATGTTACAATATTTACTATTAACATAATTATAAATTATTACATTCTATCGCGCCTTTTTATAAATTTATTTAATACATGTAATCATACATACATATAGACAAAAATAGAAATCTACCTAAATTAAAGGGGATTTTCATATACTGACACCACTGTATGGTAAAAGTTCTCTGGTTACCCTTATAAATATTTTATTTTTAATAACAGTTTTTTCATAATCGCGTATAGTGTATTTATTAATTTAGCTAATAGGCTATTTGACCAACATTTTCTCCGGTTTGATATGTAGGGACGTTTCAATAATATAACCATAGGTGAAAAAAATCTCTCGAGATATATTAATTGGAAAATCACAATTTGAGACTTTCCCGAAAACGCTCCATACAAAAGGCTACCGAGTTATGACGTGACAGGTTTGTATTTTGTATGCATCAAATCTGAAATTTGTACGACAGCTATGTTAAATATTACGTTCATGTAGTTAGTATCACAATAAAACTTATAGTATTTTTTAATGCTTCTCCAATGGAAATATTGTTTTATAATAATTTCATACTTTTAAAATGGATTTTCCCGCCAAACTTTGATCGACTCTAAAATAAGTCGGACGGAAGATATCACAATGAAAGCTCGCCGATCTTTATAGTTTTGTGTATTTTACGATATTGCTAAACAATTTATACAATTTTTGAACATGACAATGTTCAAAAATTGTATAAATAGCCCATTAGTATTATTTTAAAAACATTATGTATCTGTAATACATTATTTTCGTTCAACAATTAATTGTTAATTATTATTATTATTTTTTCTATTTCAATTTATTCAAGTCAACTATTTAACAGTAATGAGTTACATATTTCTTACCAACAATAATTCGTATAATATTATTTATACTTTTATTTTTCAATAATTTATTTTATAAATAATAATCTCTTTTTTTCAACAATAAATGAACAAGTAATTATATACAATTCTATATAAGTAATTGTATACATAGATTTATACAGAACATATAAATAAGTAGATTTATAATGTGTAACAATAAAATTTTTATGGGTATACCTATATGGATTCTTTACCTCCCGCCAAGTATGGCCACTCCCTGCCGCTCTCTCGTGTCGACCTCACCTCCCCCCTGAGACATATCTGGAACAGTTTGGATGGGGCCGCACGCACACACGCTCATTAACGCTCTGCACATACATCATTTTTTATGTAGTAGTGAACGACGTGACATTTGTATGGCCGGGGTGTGCTCCCGCGTTAGTCGAAACTGTGTTACGGCAATGTAATTAATAATTACGCGCTCTACCTCTCTTTTCACCAGAGCTTCGTTTGTCAGTCAGCAGGGTGCACCGCGTGCAGGGGAAGCTGGCTTTGGTTCAAAGATGTTGATGAACCACTTACACCCCAAATTTATTTATCAATTTGTCTAAAGATATTTATTATAGTATATATTAGCTGTTAAACTTTCTTTGAATTTGTCATTAATATAATAAGTATTATGCTTTATATATTTTTGTAATCGTCTCTCAAAACTGTATTTGTTAATACACAACTCGATGGAATTATCAAAAAGAAATATATATGTATCTGAATCAGTACAACCAATAATCATCCCACTGTTGAGATACGGGATCTAAATATGTATAATTCCGTTCAAATATTTAAAATTGTTGAACCGTTCTGTAGTTACTGACGTTATGCATAACCACACCCCGGGCACTTCATACAAAAGTCGCGTAGTTTACTACTACATAAACAATGACGTCTGTGCAGAGCCTGAATGAGCGTGTGTGCGTGCGGCGCCATATAAACTGTTCCAGATTTTTCTCAGAGGGGAAGTGAGGTCGACACAAAAAAGAGGCAGGGTGTCGCTATACTGTACATAGTACTATGACTTATACTGTAGCATAACCCTCCGTTTGAATTTGGCCGCAGTTGGGTAAAAAAGTAGCTCATAACACGAATCCAATTAATTAAAAATAAAAAAAATATATTTATTTTTCTGCTCCATGCCTAATTCCCTTCCCCTTCTCTCAAATCAGTTTCAGTTTGTTTTTTATTCACTGAACAGACCGGCTTCATTTACTTACTATTTAACTTTCTAACTTTTAGTTTCAAAACTAAACCGAGTAAACTACAAAGTAATAAAATCTGAGACAGTAGAAAATAAGATAATCATGATACCCAAGAGGGAAATGTCAACACGTCTTATGTCCTTAGAGCACTTAGAAACCGAGGAGCTCTTAGAGAATTTCGTCTCCGTCAAAAGTGTAATATTGTGAGTGCGTTGTTAATCCAATATTTCTGAAGCAACTGGTAAAGACGACTTGTTATTGGTAGGATTACAATACGAAGGTAAGATTCTTACAAGACGAATATATTAAGGTCAATTTTAAACATATATCGACGGTCCCTACGTATAAAGCGACATGTCATTTCAGACATGTCTGCTTATACTACGATATGGTAATTAAAGAATATTATTATTGGACAAATGAGTTAATTTCTTACTTTTTAATTATATAATTAATCTTAATCAATAAAATAAAAAAGATAATGTTTTTTACTGGCAATCTATAGCAATTTATGCAATAAAAAAAAATTGCTATTTTTGACATGTCGCTTTATACGTAGGGACCGTCGATATGTTTGTTTAATTTATTCTAGTCCCGAGCCGTCACATTGCATACTGTATATACACTCTCAGAAATCGACATGGACAAATATATATAAATATTAAAGTTTTATTTGCAATTTGGATAATACATATATACATACAATCTTCCGTTTTATTCCTTTGATTACATCTATTTCTGTTAGTGAAAAGAGTCTGTTGATAAAAAAAGCTACGTTGCTGCTTTTGAGAAATTCAATAATTTATACTATCTATGCAGTAACTCACTGACTTTATTTTTGGTATGAATTTTTCTACAAGCTATGTAATGGAGGGATTTAGTTACTCGACTCTAGCACACACCGCACCGAGTCTAGCACATTTTTCATCTTGAGAGCTATGAGATACCAAGGTACCATGCTACAGGTATGCACCTGCGCCAGTTCTCAAGAACGGTACTGTCATGCTCTACTGGGACCGGTCTATTATCACTGACAGGATCATTGTCGCAAATAGAACTGATATCGTGGTATTAGACTGGGGGACGAACCGTGCAATTCTCGTTAAGACCGAGAAAGAGAAAGTACTTAGACTTGGCCCGCGAGGTTACCACCATGTGGCATGTAGACTCAATGATTGTTGTTCCGATAATCGTGTCAGTAAACAGTATTATAGCAAAGAGCCTCGACCATCACATTAAGAGACAAGAATCAGATGTAGAAGGCTGTTCTTTTGGACACGACCCGCATCGTGAGAAGGTTCCTAACTCTGGAGCCCTGACCACCGGTAGTTTGGATATTCGCTCCGCTACCTGCGGACCCATTTTGAATACATTTTATTGTATTTTATTATATTTCTTATATTTTTAAATGTAACAATAGGTGATCAAAAGAAATAAATGAAATAATAAATTTTCATAAGCATAAATTTTTATTTTTTTCAGCATTTATTATAAATAATGAGTGCTGATGATGGCTCTTTAATTCCATATCAATAGAGTAGTATACCTTTCACCGGCCTGGCTTTTATTAGAAACCTCATGTCACTCTAAATGCTCTATTTCTGAATATGTTACTGTTCTGATTTATTCATACTTTTGTCTTTCCATATTTCTTTCCTCACCCTTCCTCACGTTCATGGTAGGAATATAAAACTTAAGTTTATTCTTAGAAAAGAACCCGAGATCTATCGAAGGAGTTCTCTATTGAAAAAGTTCATCCAAACGTATTACTGGAAATAGTACGCACTGACAATGTAGTTTTGTGCTGAACGGTTTTTCCTTGTCAACTAAACTTGCGGAATAAAAGAATATTCGGATATGTGTTTATTCATTTGTTTTATATTACACATTGCTATTGTATGGGGAATATGTTATCGAAAATACGCATTTTATTTGTTTATTTGTTCTTTTTTGCACAAAATCCATTATATGTTTATGATATAAAAACAAAGCTTAATGCATTGCCTCCCAGTTTACTTTTGGGGCGTGTTTAAATGTTATGTAGGATACCCATCCTAGCCAACTAAATATAAATACAATAATACACAAACAATATATACATACATTTGTTGTTATTGTATGTTAATATTTAAAACATCTAAAACTATAGAATAGCGTCTAATATTTTAATCGAAATAAATTATGCTGATGCAGTTAATCTTAATATAATAGAACAAGTTTCGGATCACTAGCTCAGCAATGCACAAGGCGGGAAGTTCAGACATTGAATCGATTGTAAAAACGTTAGTAAATTTACGAAAACATTATGTATAACTGTTAAAAAATAATCATAAAATTATGTAGCTTCTGAACACTTACTAATGAATTGCTTGTCGAGGTTTTCCCAGGAGACTGCAGTATGGGGTTATTCTACAATGCTTGATGAGATTTTTACAGGGTCGGCAACGAGCGAGTTACGTCCTTGGTTTTATACTACGTCGTGTGGCAAACAAGCATATGAATCGCTTGACATTAAACAGTTACCATAGCGTAGAAAACGCTTGCAACACGAAATATCCCTCAAAAATGCCATTTACACTTCAAAACCTATTTACACTCTTGGTATTGCTAGCATCGATTAACTGCGGTGACCTCCTTCCATCAGGCGAGCCGTACGCTTGGTTGCCAACTTAAAGCTATAAAAATACTTCAATAGAGTCTAAGTGACCAGCCCACACTCTTGGATCTACATGGAACGCCGAAATTTCATACCTATAAGACAAAAATTGTTATAACCTAAAGTTAAATAATCAACAGATCTATCGAATCTAACGTAGTAAGTACCTATCAATTACTAAAAAATATTTTAGTATCTATACTATTTCCATATCCATAGTCTGAGTGTTAGGATAAATGATTATTCATATTTGACGAGCTCGGTGGCGTAGCGGTCAATGACGCGGCTTCGACACCAACGCTCGTGGGTTCGATTCCCACATAGGACAAACATTTGTGTGCATGAACATGTCTGTTTGTCTTAGTCTGAGTGTTTTCTATATATCATAAGTAAGTATTTACAAAAAAAAATGTATTTATGTATGTTTATCAGTTGTCTAGTACCCATAACACAAGCTTCGCTTACTTTGGGGCTAAATGGCGCTGTGTAATTTGTCTGACAATATTTATTTATTTATATATAATGCTCGGCGGCATAAATTTAATCGAACCTTTATCAATCTCGGTACCTATTAAAATAATTTTATCAGCCCATGGATAAATAAATATATTTTTATTTGGCATTACTTTTAAATAATCTTTATGATACTCACTTTAATTATAGAATATTTACAGGATCTTTATTTTTTAAATTAACTTTTATGTTCGTTTCATTTATACTTTTCATCCTATCCCTTTTGTTTTCTTCTTTTTATTCAAACTGTTATTGTTATTAATAACGTATATTAGACGCGGAATTGTGTAATAGTTTAGCAATATCCGAAGAGTGAAGTGAAATGAATGAATTTTCACAAATCGAAAAGTGTGAACTAGTCTATAGGGCATAATATCAGTATGCCACAGCGATATTTTGGTACGCAATCTTCACACGCTGTATTTTGTATCAGCTGTATATCAGCAGGAGGTTAAAACATTAGAATTTTAAATTCATATAACACACGAAGCAGTACGCCTGCTTCAGTGAGCTAAGTAGTCAGAAAAGTGAAGAACCGCTTCGTGTGTAAGTGGCTTGCGGCCGCGGCCATTCACTGCTCGATGACTCTTCAAAATTCTTTGACAGATACAAGCCTGAGCTGCCGGGCCTCTGTCACCACATTGATTTTTGCAACTTGTCTTTTTCACCATTTTTTGTAGTGGATTTGTAATATAGTGTATTCGCAAAAGTACAGATGACCAATTCTCGGAATTTATTTACGATCGTAGAACAAAAGTTGACCGAATCGAGCTTGAATTCTGAATTGACTAAAAATGATAAATTGATTTCATTCATTAATTATTGTCAATTCGAATTGTTAGCCAAGTAGCATTCTTAGTTTGTGTAAATATTGGTTATATTTAGATAATAATTCCACTTAAATTACACTTTTAAGTTTCATATTGTGATACGAGAATACATTTGTGAGATCGAGACTCGACTGGAACTGAATTTTGACTACATTTTAATTACGAGAATTGCCTCTCAGGAGTGACTCACCTATCGGTTTATTGGCGAACCAAGTACGTAATGTAAAGATGTATTTCCACCGAATTAGTGTGAAGCAAATTTATTACTTACCAAACATTTTGTGCTAAACTCCAGCAGTGCATATCCTGAATTGTTAGCGCATTTAGCCTCTCACTCCATCGGTAAAGCAGTGTCTAATTTTGTACGCGATCGTGCTGCAGTTGACAATGTGCGTATACAAATAAATGTTTTGTTTTGGTAGCGGTAAGCAATACTGATTTTACGAATAACGAGTGTGCGCGTATCGACTTTTATTATTATATTGCGCGTATTGATTACACCGTCTGCACCGTGTGTGCACATACGTACCTATGTAGTTATGCGCTATCATTTTGTTATAGTTTGTTTTAATGTGTCGATCAAAATAAACATTTGTGGCTTCCTCTGTACAGGACTGTGCTGCACAGTTTGGTACACTGGTGGAATCTTGCCTTAATAATATCTACACCGTATCACTAATTTGTTTTGTGACATAATATTTCAAGATAAATTACACCCTGTCGTCAAGTCCCAAAATAAGCAAAGCTTGTAAATACTATAGGTGAAGTATTGAAGTATAATATCAGGTACTAGACCTATATAACTGATATTATACTTCAATTTTGTAAATACATACAATACATACATAGTAATTATCTGAATCAATATTTGTCTAGGACACATACACATGTTCATGTACACAAATATTTGTATTGTGTAATTATTTCATCTTAATATTATCAGCATAATAGCCGATAATATGTTTTGTAAATATATTAGAAATGGAAAATTCACCTCTTCCACCTAGTCTGGCAAGTTGGCCGAAATCGACAATGTAAATAAAAATATATTTTGTGTATGTTTCTCTATGAAAAAGGCAGCATATTAATCCTTCCTCATCGCATTACCTTTCTTGATATCATGTAGTGGCTTTGCTTAGATTATCTTCGAGAACTCGGTAATAAGATCTGCCCCCTTACCACCAACTCTTATTGCGATTCAATAACTGAATAGAATGCTTATTCATACCAATGAATAAGCGACTCTATTCTAGTTAAAATAGAGTCGCTTATTCATTGGTATGATTAGAATAAGCATTCTATTCAGTTATTGAATAGCAAAAAGAGTTGGCGGTAAGGGGGCTGAACATTAATCTGGATCTAGAACAATAGTTTTTATTTTTTATGGGACGGGGGAACAATGGCTTGTTTAATATTCTGCTACGTACGCATGCAAGTCCATGCGTGTCTTTTGAAGATGTTGATATTAGGATGAAGATTGTCGCAAAGTGTACTGTTCTTTACATCACTTGAACAAGCTAAAAAGATTTCTCCCTACTAAAATGAAAATAATGCTGGTCCAAACTCTCATACTTCTATTATAGATTATGCTGACGTGATGATCATCACGTCAGCATAATGAAGATCATTTGAATAAATTAAAAGATCATAGACGCGAGAGCGCGACGCGTTTACAAGGCGAGTATATCCACTATGCGAGGCCGCAAGAAGGTTTCTCTTCAATTTTTTTTTTATCGTGATGTCAGTTCTTAATATTATATATATTAGAGTAGTTTATTATATTTATTATAGAACAGTTACGTATATAGTATGTATTTATGTTTTGTAAATGTAATAATGTTTTATTTTAACCTCTGCACTAGAACTCTATTATGCCCAAAGGTAAACTGGTAGACAATGCTTTAGAATTAAGTTCGCCTTGTGTATAAAGTATAAAATACATATTTGTATTGTGTGCAATAAAGATTACATAAAAGATATTTGTTCCGTTGCAAACATTTTTTAAAAATATGGAAAGACGTTTATATTCTATGGTATGGGTCCACCATCAGTTCTTTCCAGGACCCTGACCGGCTAAGATGAAGACGATCGCATCGGATTTTTTGGTTGCAAAAGTTAAATTCCAACTTAGATTTATGGTACTTGTATTTTAGCTTAGCTGGTAGTAACCCTGGAGCTCAACCGACTAAGCTGAAGATGTTTGTCAATACTTAAACTTAATACCTATTTTTCGAATCAAAATACTGGATGGCCAGATCTCTTCGTTGATTTAACTCTTTCTAGTGTCAGGCCTTAGGTATGACTTCAGAATCTCAGTGAAAGTAGAGCGCATATACAATATATGACAATTATTTGACTAAACATTTGTGAATGTTTTCTGTACACTGACTAAATTATCTCTGTAATTTATATAATGCATACAAACCATACTCTATCTATCAATCTAAAATATTTTGTGTAAGAAAAGTATGAAAACGGACTCTACGAAACCTAATGACGGGATATAATGTATAAACTCGACCTTATGCCATTCAAACATAAGAATGAGAGTTAATTTTATCGTAGCTGGGTTGTGTACAGTAAAAGTTGACAATAGTAATTTCAAGACGTCAATAACGCTGCATTTGCGTGACAGAACGACATCAATTACCAAGGTACATTTGTTTTTATTTGTTTTATAATTTGAAGCTCTTACGTTTGTTAGTTAGTATAACATAGTGTGATTATACTGCACAGGGAGGGTTTTATTAATATGCGAGTTGTAATATAGAATAATCTGAATCGGTATATATTTACTACTAATATGCTATAATTATTATATATCTGCTGGCATCAGGGATCAACCACTGTTGGGATACGGGTCTCTCCTCAGTCGAAGGAGTTCAGAGCATACTCCACCACGCTGCTCGATTGCGTGTTGTCGGCCAGTGTTTTCAAGCCGCCTTAAAAGGCCACTGACCGCTTAGCGTACCCACAGAAGCACGCTATATATCTGTATATTTACGTACAGTTTAAATAATTCAATGAATTGCTCGTATTTATCTCCCAAATATGATCTGATAAAGGATGCCTTTGACGACGTTCCATATGTCTAATTGAACACGCAAGTTAATCAACGTGGATCTGATGGGTTAATCTATTTCGATCACCTCCATACTTCGGAGATCACGTAGAACAATCGGTCCCAGCTGTTACCATTAGATGTCAATCGTAAAAACAAGTCGAAGAAAATATTTGCTTCCACCTACTCCCAGCATAGTAGAGTACGCTTTAAATTCCTTCGGTGGAGGGGAGACTCGTAATAAACAAATAAAAAAAGACCAAAAACATAGGAACATCAAAGTCAGATGTCCCGACATTGCTGATACGCCTTTACATTTATTTTCTAGAGCTGTAAGATTTTAATAAATTCATTTTGAGTTTCCAGTACCTATTTAGTTTTATTCCTCTGAAGGAAATCTCAAAAGTACCTTTTTGAGTATTTACATAATTTATAACTTTAATATAACGTAAGAATAAGAAGATTACCTCATGCACGGATGAGTCTAAGTAAAGTTCTAACAGTTACATAAGTAATGTTCCAAGAAACTCAGTATAAAGAGAGAAACTATGGTCACTAAGTGAAACCGTTTAACTTCAAAACTTGCATTTTGTTCGACTAGAATATTTTTCCCGAGCAATTAGCTTAAATTACATTTAAATGCACGGACTGTGTGGAACTAGAAATGAGATCGCGTTATTTTTTTATAATGATATACCTACCTAATCTGACCAACGATATATATAATAAATTCTGTAGTTAAAGGGATGTGAGGCGTCAATGTCGAATTGAAAGGTTTAATCGTAAGTAACCATTTTTTTCGTAACATAATACTAAATTATTTTGTTTTATTTTCTAATTAATTTCTAATTAATTCTCTGCAGGATAATTTGTGATAATTTTAGCTTGTGAGTCATCTTGGCTATTTTTTAAACTATTTCATATATTTTTTTAAACAAAATTGAAATATGGTCTAAGTAGCACCAAAAAAACTGTAAATTATTTTTGTTAATTTTAATATCGAATGTTACGAAATTTCTCGCAATTCAC
Source organism: Hypsopygia costalis (assembly GCA_937001555.2). Taxonomy (NCBI): domain Eukaryota; kingdom Metazoa; phylum Arthropoda; class Insecta; order Lepidoptera; family Pyralidae; genus Hypsopygia; species Hypsopygia costalis. Next base: position 11,069,043 of record OW443330.2, on the reverse strand, counting down.
ACACAGCAGGCTCCTTAAAGCAAAGTGATTTGTAGTCGACCGCTATATATAAATAAGTTTTAGTTGTCTGGGATTGGTATATAAGCTATAGTTAGTTGCGGGTCAGTTAAATATAATTATAATCAGCTCTAACTGCCGACGATTGATATATTGTATGACGTATAGTAGCTTCGTGTCTCAGTAGCGACTTTCATATTTGACGTAGCATCGAGAAAGTCAACAAGTGATACATACAACATGCTTACGCCAGTTAATAAATATATACATAAACTCTATATTAAAAGAAATATAAAAAAAAGGTTTCGTCAACCCTTACTCATCTCACTGCAGGGATATGAGACCCATATGGGACCTCCCCTCAGTAGAGCATCCTCCATCACGCTGCTCAACTGCGGGTTGGATTTTTTTTTGAAGGTTTTTATAAAAAAATAATTTATCTATTTGCTATTTGTTCAGTTATCAGACAAATAAACTACGATGCTGGTCAACTCTACCTGACAGACAGTCCTACTTCTTACGAGCATGGAGTACGTACTTCTTCAGCAGAATTCATGGAATGAATGATAGAAATATAGCTATGACATATTCCACGTACAAGTGCTTTATTATAACATTATGATAAAATGTTCCACCAAGTGCCTACAATCAACAGTATCGCCTATGAAAGGTCTCCATTAATATTACGTACGGCACTTTAGATTTATAAAATTGTTCAGATAGATACTCAAACTTTCATTATCTTTCGCTGACTCGGTCACAGGAAGCGATCCTTTCGATGTTCAAGGGTTCTCAAACACTTCGCGGCTAGCCGAGGGCATGCGGGCTTATTTACAACCACTATTACCTATTTGCGGCGTCCTTAGGTACTGCTTAACTTAACCCGGTTTATATTTTTTACATTATTAAAAAAATATGTATCAATTTTGTAATCATGACTCGACACTTTCGAGTCATGTTTACAGAGATATATAGGTAAATAAAACTGGCGCGTATTTACGAATAGAAATATTCTTAATACCAAATAATAATATAATTCCGGATTTTTGTGTACCGGAGTCATTGATGTATAGATATATCGTATATTGTCATATTTAATACCCTTTGACACAGCACGCAATTTAAGGACGATTATACTCGTACATGTCGGACGCCTTACCAAAATATTGCTGCCAATCGACCAAGTCGAATTGAAGTGACTGGGGATAGATGCTTTACGTACTTTACTTATGTTGTGTATGATGTTTTATATATTTATGGTTTACAAAATACTTCAGAAGATTGTAAAGACACTTGTGAATCGCCGTGATTTGTCAGTAAGGCCATACAAACAACAAGCTATGCTTGTGGTGTAAAAATATTGGGGAAGTAATTAGAAATGGCCAGCAAAGTTGGGAATTGATACCATATTTCACATCTCGTCATCATCGTCGTTAACCTTTAATCATCCCAACGATCGGGATACGGGTCTTCCCTCGATGGAAGGAGTAAAGGATACTCCACCACGCCGCCGGTCAACTGTGGGTTGACGGAGCAAATGTTTTCATGGTAAAGGGCACTGACTTTGCGTAACGACTGTCGTCTAATGACAACAGCCGGGATCGACGGCTTAACGTACCCTCCGAAGCACGGAGAAAATCGAGATAAATAAACCCATCCATGGAGAGGCTACGGTCAACGTGGCTTAACTTGCGCTTTCGATTGACTTTTAAGATTGGACTTTTGAGATTAGACTGACATCGAGCTACTCATTTATTTAAGATCTACTACATTGATATTACCAGCTTTACATTTAATTGCGATGGTTATGATAACCGAAAGGTGTGACTTTACACTAATTTATTTTGATAAACTTCAATTAGACTTCAATCATATACCATAAACAAATAACAAATATCTAAATCCCATTAAATGTACAACTTTTTATTATCAATCGTGACATTTCACTCTTTATCGTCACACTTATCAATAAACTTACAATTACAAATTTGTAAGTTTTATTGATAAGTGTATTGATATTTTCCACTTCAAAATTTTGATTTTTTTTCGAGTTTTTGCTATCTATTCCCACGTGATATGATAACACATGGGAATAGATAGCAAATAAATGGGCTTATATACCTCTAAAATATTAAATTAAATGTTGTTGGCTAGATTCCTTGCTTGCCTATATATATAGGTAATAATTTAACATCTCAGAGGTGTATATATATATATATATATATATACACACACCTCTATATATATATATATATATATATATATATATATATATATATATATATATATATATATATATATATATAATATATATAACCTAATAAAACCTACCAAGTTGAGTTGTATGAAATATAAATCAAAGGTAGAAACATTAAAGAATCTCTATGAATAAAATGTATGTATCGTCGTCGTGTATAAAAAATACTATTACGAAACTCTAAAAAAAGAGACGGTTCTCAATTTATATAATATTTATTGTCCATATAACTTTTTAGAGTAATAGTTGGTAGCGAGTTGCGAGTTTGCTATAAAATGTGTGCAATCGGAACTGCAATATATTTTATTGGATATGGTGGTACCTCGATGATGTCGATATTTTAAAATAAAATTCTATTTTAATTTTGTTATTACTTTGCTCAGTATGATACTAAATAAATAAATGTCCCTTGTCAAGTTGTACAGCACCATCCATCATCATCGTCCCAAACTAAACAAAGCTGGTACTATGGGTTATACTATGGGTACTTAGATACTTTTTTTTTGTAAATAGAAACATAGAAAATACCTGGGCCTAAACATACAGACATGTATACAAACAACACGCACACAAATGTTTGTCTTGTGAAGGGATCGAACCCACGACCTTTAAAGCTAGCTATTCGACCAGCGGGCTTGTCAAGATAGCGCTGAGTAGGTAAGTAATATCGCGGCAAGTACTTATTATTTATTTAGTGATTAGCCGCTCTCCCACGCTTCGCTGTAATTTAATCCTTGCCCTGACAATTTCATCATATTTTTTTTAACATTTCTGGTATATGAATAGCTATCCTGCCTGCTATTTAGGATGGAGACAAACCCAACAAATCGGAGATCATAAAATCGGTCTAACTGTTCTCGAGTTATATAAAAATGGTGTAACTAACCCAAATTTGTTTCATATATAATATAGAAGATTCGCTCACGACAAGTTAGGCGAAACTTGAAACAATCTCTGCCAACACAAAAAAAAAGCTATTATAAACTTGTTCAAAATACTCGACGCGTCTTGCCGATCTTCCGCGTTCGAACTATATAAATTGCAAGTCATCTTGAAACTTTTCGATGCATTAATTAGTAGTATCGAAACTTTCTTGGTTTCGAGTAACTTATGGCGAACAAGAGACCAGTTAATCTGATTTTGAAAATTTCCAATGTTGGGTTTAGAGATGAATCTAGGAAATCCTGGAGAAAACAATGTCAGTGGAAAAACTATATTCAGTCAAGAACTATGCCTTGATCACCATAGTATATAAAGGATAACAAGATAAAGTGTACTTGGGATAAATTGTAGGTGCGACAACGACGACTTTATCCCAAGTACACTTTTATAGGAATCATCTGTAGGTGCTACATTTCGCCGATTAGCAAATGAGGATCTGTTGAAAAAGTGCTAGAAGACACATTGGGAGTTTAAAAATTCGTAAATAATCCAGGAGACTTCCACTTTAGAAAATCTCTACCGATTAAAAACTCCCTAGCTTGAGGTTTATGTGTTTAATGAAGTGAAAACTTCTTTGAATGCGCTGTGCACAAATTTTATGCTATGTAATGAGACTGAGGCGTCCTGTTCGTGTATGTAATGCGTCACGCTCGGTTTGGGTAAAGTCGGCTGGGAGGGAGCGAGACGGAGCGAGAGATGAAGTTTTCACTTGTCGTGTGGTCAAACATACACCGTTTTACTTTTGTGAATAACTAAGGTCATTGTGACACCACAACGAGGACGCTTTACCACGGGTGGCTTGTAACTTTATTCGCTATCGAAGCACTGAAATAATAATAATAAAATAACACGTGGTTAGTTCACAGCGATCGCACAACCTTCACTTTAGATTGTTATGGTGCAATCGATATTTTTTTTACAATTTGATGATAGTTAAGTATGTACTCAGAACTCGTAATATCTACGAGTAGTATTTATATGCCCAGTATTTATTTTACAACGCTAAGGGGTAAACAACTTGAAGAGCTCAATGGCGTCGTTACGCGTGGCAGTCTAATCGATCATGCAAGTCAAGCAACTGTTGTCGTTAGTTGACAGTCCTTAAGGCAATTCAGTGGACTTTTGAAAAACACTGACCTCCACCAACTCGCAGTTAAACAGCGTAGTGGAGTATGCTCTAAACCCCTTCCATTGAGAGAGACCCGTATCGCCTATAAGAGGAATAAGGGTTGACGACGTAGGGGTAAACAAGCCGCTCGTCTAATGGTAAGCACCGCAGCTAAAGATGCTTGCATTATCCACTACAACTTGTTTATTGACGAGAGTGCAATAACACTTTCACGACTTTTTTGCAGTGCTTCCACCTCTACTGGGAAAACGTCGATAGCAAGTTCATTAGAACTCTAGAAGTTTAAAAGAAAAACAATTACAACAGTTTGATGTCTGAAACTGTACAGAAACATTTCAAAACACTAATTACAACGAAACAAACACTACCGCTTTGATTTAGTGTTGTAAAATGCAAATAATTAATTAAATGCACTTGCAATCAATTAACGGTACGTTTGAAACGTTGCAAATGTAAATTTTTGTTGCTTATAAAACGACAAATTTAATAAGTGGCCGTCAACGTTGAATTATTCAGATGGTGCGGGGCGTTATACATTATTTATGGTGATGACATGTCACAAGAAGGCAGGTAAGTCTTTGGTCTGCGGTTTTGCATCTTAGGCACGTCGGGGCAATATTGAAGGAAGTCGCGTCTCTTGGTACATGTACCTATCTTATCACCTTTCAACTATTATTCATAATGTCTTAGATCCTCATTGATATATCAAAAAAAGATATTTAAAGTTACTTTGTTACACTTTGTTGAAACTAGTTCCACTTAAGATATCAGATTCTGCCGTCATTGACAAAAAATCCAAGCGATGTAAATGAGAGAGAACAATAGCCAAATTGTCGTAACGTCAATTTGATAAATTGTTTTTATTTTACCTAGCTAACAGTAATTATTAATGATTCATATTGAAAAGAAGATATTTAAGGGTATCATTACTAGTCATTCTATCGGGCTCGTTGACATATTTGAGCGTCTTTTAGTAAAAATATCGCGTCATTTACGTTACTTAAACAATGACGTTTGTGCAGAGCATGAATGAGCGTGTGCGCGTGCGGCACCATACAAACTGTTTCAGATCTGTCTCAGAGGGGAGGTGAGATTGACACCACGAGAGAGCGGCAAGCAGAGGCCATACTGTACGTAGTACTATTACATATACTGTGGTAAAGGTGTAGATTTGTTGTTATTGCTTCGAGTAATCCTGACATCGTTACTTGATGTATTAGTGTCGAGAAGTTAGATCGAGACAAGCGCATAGCAACAACCGAGCGAATGAAGTTTATATCTGAAGTGTCTTGTTAGAGTTCTGTGCAGTTGCTAACACGTATGCTGACATTTAGAATTAAATAGAGTGCTAGCCCGTGGCTTCGCTCGTTTGGGATTTTAGATACTACTTTTTAAAGCTTCTGCGTACGCTACGTACATAGTACGACCATGTGTAATCATGTATAGTGTAAAATTTAGGGATCAGTGTGATACAGTTGCATTAGTGAATTTATCAAAATTATTTGGTATTTTTTTGTTTTCCTTTTTGCCTTGTTTTACAATAAATCGTAATATGAAATCTGTTTTCGGAAACATTCACCAGCGTTTTCCTATCTATTAGATTATTGTTTCAAAAAATATGCATCTCTGATTTGTCAAAGACACTATCAACTATATTGAGTGACAACGGACCACGGCGGGTGTACAACATTACATTCTCTAGGGGCCTCTACGCGTTGGATCCATATCCCCGCCAATTATTGTTTCAAAATGTATATATCTCTGATTTGTCAAAGACACTATCAACTTTATTAAGTGACAACTATCGTTGTGCACTTCTTACTATACACACTACTTATTGGGGCTCTAATTCTCTACCACATTCGGTAAGCTTTTATCACACGAAGCAAGTGTGCTAGCAACACAGACTTAAGTTAGCAGTTTAATTATAGCGAATGAACTCTTTTCAACATTTTGCTCTACTAAACGCGGCGATAATACTCGCTGCGAGTACATTATGGGTGGTACGAATAGCTAGTCACACTAAGCATCAAGCGAGATTGCTCGCATCGGCATTTTCCGCGTTCAAATACATTTCATAGTCTACTGAAGGCTCTCTGTCAAAAAGTTTATTATAGCTAATACCACTTAAACTTGTACAAATAGTTTAGAGAAAAAACAAAGAAGAACACAACCTAATAATGATAAATATGTTTTGACGCGAGTGAATGCATTGGGGCTTGTTGTTGGTACCATCATTATCAGCTTGTATTTACCGCTGAATATAGGCCTTTTCTAATGCTTTCACATTTATTTGCTCACAGTATTTAGCCGCTTTATTCCGATTTTTTAACTCCCGGCGCAAAAACGACGGGATGTTAGAAGTTTGACATGCCTGTGTGTCTGTATGTGCATCTGTCTATCGCATAATAGCTCCCGAACGGATGAACAGATTTTTTATTTTTTTATTTGAAAGGTGAAATAGTCAGGAGTTTTCTTAGCTATGTTTGATGAAAACCGCCGCCACAAAATGCCGGATTACATATTTTTCACAACCCCTTCAATATGGACATCAAATGAAAAGTATTGGCTAGTAGAATACTGTATACTATGATAAAATGGCGAATTAAATACATATTTTTTTACAACTCCTTCAATATGGATATCAAATCAGAGGGCTTGACTAGACTAGAAAGTTGGGGGTTTTTTAAATTTTAAATTTAATTGTCTTGTTGTGAGATCTTTGGCCCGTCTAGGAGTGACCATAGAGCAGCAGTGGGGAGGGAGGGGTTTGCTACCTGTATACATTTTCTAATATAAAATGTTCGAATGAAACAAATCTACGGATGCGAGAAACCGAGAGAAGCAAGTTTCGTATTTGAAGTATCTTGTTAGGATCTAGTACAGTTGCAAATGCAGAGTACCTACAATTGAAGTACTTGCTACGTACCTAGTTTAAACTTTAGTTGAAGACATCTCCATGGATTCGCAATTAATAGCATTTCCTCGATATAAATTTGGGAACATTGAGCGCGTCGGTGAGTTCCTCATGTTCGGTTTACTGTCTTGATGTCAAGTTCGGATGACTGTACGGTAGTAACCATACATAAAAACCGGACAAGTGCGAGTCGGACTCGCCCACCGAGGGTTCCGTACGTAGTATCAATATTAAATTTGATATTTTTCATTATAAATAAGAAATAATGCGTCGAAAAAAATAAATAAAATATATTTTGCAATGTGTACATCAAGCCCTTTCATATGATACCCCATTTGAACTAGTAGTTTCAATTTGAAATTTCGACACCCTATAAAAAATATAGACCCCCTATTTTTTAAGATCTATTTACAAATGTATAGTTTTGAGATTTATTCCTGTACTTGTAGTCTGTGACGATGTTACTTGCCAAATTTCATAGTTCTAGGTCAACGGGAAGTACCCTATAGGTTTTGATTCCCTTGAGAATCTGTCGAAATATGCGTTTTTTGCTGAAAAAACGGCCGTAACTTTTTTTTACGTAAACTTAGCAGTTTGATTTATTTACTACTTCATGGGACCGTAGACCTGAGTATACATTTCAAATTTCATCTTGATACCTCCACGCATTCTCGACATAGAAATTCTTGACAGACAGACGGACAACAAAGTGATCTTATAAGGGTTCCGTTTTTCCTTTTGAGGTACGGAACCCTAAAAATGCAAAGGTAAGTGTATACCTTCAGGCGGTGCCTATGCTAGTTATTTGTCAACCTATTAGTACAGTTATTTATACGATGACGAAAACGAAGGAACTAACTATTTGCTAATATTGGGGAAACAACCCATTGGAGGAACACTGACCCACATAACTCTATAGTGTTGCAAGTGGTTGATTCTCCCATATATTCAATGTACCTTTGCACTATCGAACAGCTAGAAATAAAACAAATCATTATATCTCTAAAAAGCAATCACAGTTAATGACATCCCTCCATTACTTATCAAACAGTGCAGTGACGAACTCTTATCCCATAAACAGAAGTTTCTTACACGGCGAGTATCCTGATAAATTAGAAATAGCATTGGTAAAACCTAGACATAAAAAAGAAGATGGTGTCTTCTCTTTTATGTTTAGGTTTTCCTACCAACCTCGCCAAATAACTGGCTGCAACATCATAATTTTGATATACACTATTTAAAAAAAACCGGACAAGTGCGAGTCGGACTCGCCCACCGAGGGTTCCTTACGTAGGATCATTATAAATTGGATATTTTTCATTATAAATTAGAAATACTGCGTCGGAAAAAAAAATATTTTGCAATGTGCACATCAAGCCCTTTCATATGATACCCCATTTGAACTAGTAGCTTCAATTTGAAATTTCGACCTCCTATAAAAAAATATAAACCCCGTATTTTTTAAGATTTAATTAAAAATGTATAGTTTTGAGATTTATTCTTGTACTTGTAGTATATAACGATGTTACTTGCCAAATTTCATAGTTCTAGGTCAACGGGAAGTACCCTATAGGTTTTGATTCCCTTGAGAATATGTCGAAATATGCGTTTTTTGCTGAATAAACGACCGTAACTTTTTTTTACGTAAACTTAGCAGTTTGATTTTTTTACAACTTCATGGGACCGTAGACCTGAGTATACAGTTCAAATTTCAGCTTGATACCTCCACGCATTCTCGACATAGAGTGTCTTGTCAGACAGCCAGACGGACTAGAAAGTGATCTTATAAGGGTTCCGTTTTTTCTTTTGAAGTACGAAACCCTAAAAAGCAATACCATTTGGACCATAGACTAAACGCCCACTTATTTTAAATAATAACTGTAAAGTAACCAAATTCAGTGAGTAGATAAATTCAACCTATTAGGCATTGTTATAGGTTTACATTTAAAGTGATAAAATAATATACAACACGTTAAATCTAAACTATCAAAATTCACTCTTTGAACTAGTTCGTAGTACAGACAAAGAAGCAGCAATAGCTGTCTATTACGCATAATGTAACTCTCAACTCAAATATGGAATCATTCTATCACGTAAATGATTTCTTTGTAATGCTAAAAAAAATCTGTCAGAATCATAGCTCAAATAAAGTGTTATTTATTTGAGCTATGAGTCAGTCACAGTTTTTTCATGTAGGTACTCATGTATATTTGTCGGGTTTGTGTTTGACTCAAACGGAGACCTTCATCAGGCCGAGTGTTCAGACGCGTCCTCTCTCTCTCAGTCTGTCGAGTGTTCATCGAGATCGAGAGAGTGAGGACGCGTCTGAACACTCTGATGCAGGGTCTCCGTAACTAGTCAGCTTTCCCGACAAATATACGTGAGTGACTCTTTTAATTTAATTTAATACTTTAGAATAAATAATGTAAGTGTAAGGACCTGGTCCTGTGTAAGGACGTGTTGTCAATTAAAATATCAATACCAGAAAGAACGGAAGGTAGGAGTATAAGCTGGCGTATCGGCGACCCCTTGCTAGCTGGTTTCCATGGGCAGTGGTGTTTGCTTTCCATCAGGTGACCCACATGCTCGTTTGCCACCCTCTCATATAAAAAAAAAATCTGTCAACATGATTTATAACACATTCATACTGTTAGGCAACGGTGACAAACATGGCATTACTTGTTGGCGAATGTATGGCAGCTGTTAGTATCCACTCATAAATCCAAATCTTTTAAGCTATTCTTACACTTAATAAAGTGTTATTAATTACGAATTTTATGTTCCGTGGATAGATAATTATTTTACCTGAATAATGGCTTTTCTTTGTAACACAAAATTAATATTTCAGCCCGATAATGTATAATCTAACACCTGCAATCTTAATTGAAGTGTATTCTCTAAAATAAACTGCTTTTATTCTACAAGTTTCTTTAACGAGGAAAACCTTCACCCCTTTATACAAACTCTGATTATGTATATGGCAGGGATTTTAAAAGAACTTTTTGTTGAATTCTTTTTAGGCGTCTTAATTCTATCTATCTAGGGTCACTGAATTGGTGTATTTACATATTTACTAGCTTAGAACTCGCGGCTTCACCAGCTTGGTCATTAAAATAATAATATGCTCATTATTTATTTCTGTGAGAATAAGATGTTTTTCCGGGATAAAAAGTAGCCTAGGGCAATTTTTAGACATTAAAACTATCACAATCACAATCCATTGGTTTCTATCGACGTGAAAGAATAATAAACAAACAATATTTTACACTAATATTAGTATAGATTGGACTAGTTTTTGCTGAAACTTTGATTGTATCTTTGATGACCGAGCTACGCTCGAGAGACCGACCGAGGTACGCTTTAGGAGAAATGGATTTTCCCTAGAATATAAATCTGAGTAGCTTGATTTTTTATTCTCGTAACCTATATTGTAAATTTCATCTAAACGCTGTTTGTGTCGTTGCAAATAATTGCTCGTTTTTTAGTATTAGGATTTAATGTAATAATAATAATACTGTTATGGCAGGCGTCCGTCCCTCTTCTGTAATAGCCCGGTATTTAGTTCACCCAGATCTCATCTCTATAACCCATTTATTTTCCATCACACTTCGCAATAGTCTCAACGCCTGCCGAGACCTGCTCATGGGTATGTCGTTCTGATTGACATATTCTGGAGCGGGTCACGGCGGGCGTACAACATTACATTATACTTCTCAAAGGCGCCTCTACGCGTTGGATCTATATCCCCGCGCACGCCTATCAAATTGGGCTTGACCCGTGATTAAAAAGAGATACTGATATATTTTTTATACCACGTCGGATGGTAGACAAGCATACGGCCGGCCTGAGAGTGATATTAATGCACGCAACATGAAATACTGGTGACCTCACTCACTCGCAAGAACACTCAAGGGAGTTATTTATTTGGCTGCGGTATTCTGTGAAGTGGAGGCACTTCAACAGTCGGGCAGCTTACAAATACGCTCCTACTTCTCTTTCGCCAGAGCCTCTTTCGCTAGTCGGCAGGGTGCACCAGGTGTAGGTGAGGTTGGCTTTGGCTCTAACGATGGTAGTGAGCGTTTATCGATTACAAACAAACAATATTTTGTAATATTAGTACTCGTACATATAGATTGAGATGGTCGCGAGAATTGGCCTTCGTACATTAGAAGAGGACGTGTAAAGGTTATTGAAAGTTGGCAATATGCGAGTAAGTAAGCATTACTCGCGTATTGCCGACTTTCAATACTGCGTTCCCAAGAAAAAACCGGCCAAGTGCGAGTCGGACTCGCCCACTGAGGGCTCCGTACGTAGGATCATTATAAATTAGATATTTTTCATTATAAATAAGAAATAATGCGTCGGAAAACATAAATGAAAATATATTTTGCAATGTGCACATCAAGCCCTTTCATATGATACCCCATTTGAGCTGCAATTTGAAATTTCGATCTCCTATAAAAAAAAGGTGCGAGATACTCAGAAAGGGGTTTTGTCTGAAATATACATTTATGCCATACCACGGCCACGTCATGCAAATGCCACGTAGTTAGTTAACTACAACATCAACAAAAACATGTGTGCAAAGTCTTTACTCATGTGGTGCACAGTGTAAATGCGCGTGTGTTCACGCGGCTTCGAAGAACATGTTCCAGATTTGACTCGATGAAGAGGTGAGGACGATACCAGCGACAGGACCATAGGGCTGCCACCTGTCCAGATTTGACCTGGAATCTACGGGTTTCCATGTGTGGGACATCCGGGCTGACCGGGTCAACACGAAATCAAAGTCGATCTATTCACTCAATTTTAAAGCATAAACGTTGACTATGAATACCTTTTTTGTCATTATTAAATCTACTCGACTTCGGGTATTTACTACAAATATTCTTGCGAGCTTATTTTTGTTAAATTGTAATTTCCAAAAGTAACAGGCGTAGTCCGGGTCTTTGGCAGGTAGCAGCCCCAAGTGTTCACATTGGATGGAAGTATACGTAGATTAATCTGCCAACCTGCAGTTGAATAAAGAACTACATGAGTATATTATGAAATCTGAATATAGTATACACATGTTAAGGATGCTATAGTGCTAATCATCTAAATATTACTCGCCTTTATAAGCAATCTGGTGTTGGCATAAACATTACAAGCGATTCATTATAACTCATAACAAGGTACAATGCGTATGATTAAAATCACATGCGTGTGCTCATTCGAAGACACATGATAGATTTATATTGCAAACGGTGTAATGAGAATTATTCATAGTTAGGCTGTTTTCATATAAACTTGTTTTGAGAGCAAAAGATTCCGTACAGGGCGTACTTTTGTAGTGTAAGCATTTTCATGCAACATGGCGATGGTATGCTTTATGAGTAAGTATGTGTGAGAGTGAACTAAGCACGGAAACCTGTCGAACGATGGCCACAATTTTGCCTAAGAAAAAATAAATGAACGATGTTTCATATATCATCGTTCAATGATTGTATGTACATAATAGATAGCATTATTAGTTATGAACATTTAATAATGTTGTTTTAGGAAAAACCAGTTTTATTTCAGTGATACAAAACACTGCAGCCGACAAAGTGCAAATCGACAGGTGCTTTTAATCTGATCGTGTGTAAAACTGGCCGTTCGATATTTTCATCGTCACAATTATTCGGAACGAAATAAAGTGCATGGTGCATTCGCACTGCGAATAGGTATCAATATTTTTTATCTAACTTAAAAAATAGTGCAAAAGCAATTCGTTCATATAATTGTATTTAATTTTGTTTGGGTATAATATTATTACCGTTTGAGAAGAAGACAAGAATGAAGAATGGGAGACAAGACTTAGGTTTTAAATCCCTACTTAATATTATAAATGTGAATGTGAGTTTGTTTGTTACGCTATCACGCCAAAATTGCTTGAGAATATGTACAAAATTTCATGATGATCGGCATCATGAAATTTTGTACATATTCTCAAAGGTATAAACGATGGACATTGAATACTTTTTATTTAAAAAAAGTAAACGCAGACGAAGCCGCGGGTGGAAGTTGCTTAGTAATAAACTATCACTACAATCATTAGATATGAAATTTTGACATAAAGTAAAAGACAAGAAATAGGAGTGTTTGAAGGAAATGCACGTGACTTTAGCTATGCACTGTTTTGAAAGGCATCTTCTCTTAATCGGCGATTATTTTTTTAAAACAACTTCATTGTAATAATATGGTAATCAATTATTTATCCCACTATAGGAACCTTCTAAACTAATATTTTATGCTACGTCGCGTGGCAAACAAGTATACGGCCGCCAGGCGGTGACCGTGGTAGCCACATTAACGCTCGTGACATGAAATATCGCTCACACGGCGTCAACCCCGTTACCAACGCAGCTCTTTCTTTCTTGGTCACCTCACTCACTCACAAGAGCACAACAATCGTCAAGGGAATTGTTATTGCGCTGCGGTATTCAGTGAGGGGGAGGTACTTCACCAGATGAGCAGCTTACACAATATGCTATGCCCAACCCCTCTTTTTTTAAATATACTTATGCCAAAAACGACGAATAGAAAAAAGTAACAACTATCGCATATGTACGATAGAGCAATAGCCCAATAATAGAAGGGTATTTATATAACAGACAGTTACTAAGATATTATTTCTACAGATAATATTGGCAATTAGTAGAGTATCATAACTCTCGCGCGTAGTTATGTACCACGTCATAGTGACGTTGGGAGGACATCAAGACGCAAAATGTTCGCCCGTACGTAATTAAGTAGGTATGTAGGGCTCTTTATAAATTAATAATCTTCCAGACGAGCTATTCTAACTCTGTGTCCAATCGGATTGGACAAAGACAAATGATGACCAGCTTTCGCTTTAAACTAATCGCTAAAATTGCTATTTCCCAACTCCATCGAGTCTGGGTCGAATCATTTTCGACATGCTAACTGATTACTCTATGCTTGCTCAAACAAGTGAAAATAATGATTGGTTTGAATAGTTACTGATGCTATCAATAAAAATGTATTACTTAGATTTGGTAGATCAGTAACAGGTAAGCGTTAGCGAGATCATAGATATGTGGGAATAACGACTGATCTGGGATTTTGCAATCTGTATTTTGTTTGGACAGAGCGCGTTGTCGAAATGGAAGTAGAAGAACTGGTGTCGTGAATTTTCTTTCTCAATAGCAACTGTACTAGTATGTACAATTGTGCATGTTGTACGCCCTGTTGCATAAGCCAAATGATGAGAAATCATCATCTTATTGTTAAAAATACGGACTCAAAACATATACTACAATAACAACAATACGAGGATACGGTTCTAAAAGCATGATCTTTTAATGCTATTTCGGATCTGTAACTAAAAAACTCATCACTGACGAACCCGGATTCAAATGCAGGCAATGTAATAACCGGCCGATGTAAAGCGGGAAGTGTTATGCTGTTATTGACTATTCCGATAGCACTTAGTTATGATCGGGGTGTATAAACGCAAAACAGCACAAAGTTATCGTCAAATTAAAAGTTATAATAGTGGTTTTGACGCAAATTGGCATTTCGATGTGGTGAACGTTGAAACGTTACGTAATTAACAATAGAGCAATTAAGTCCAGCAACGCAGTACGGTCCAAAAACGAATGCCATTTCGCGATGGCGGCGGTCGCCCGTGCCGTGCCGCGTTCCGCTCTGTCGATGGACAATGCATTTCACTGATTTCGCTGACTCACTTTTTGCTGACGCCCACCTTTTCTCTCAGTATTGTATTACATGGAAAGATATTCACAGCTGTTTCACCCTCAAGTCGACATGAAGGTACAGATATTGAAAAAGTCTATGTGTGCCCGTACCGTCTGGTATGGATTACAGTATTATTTTATAGAAATTAAATTCTATTCGAGAATTAATTCATCTGAATTTAAAATTAACAAAATAATCTGCTACATTCTCAAATCAATTCCTTAGTAGGTCAGAAGGCAGATGAGTTGGCAAGAGAGGGATGACGCAGAACGTTGACTGACGATGATTTAAACATCAAGTTAAAATGATAAAATGAAGCTTCGCTGCTTTTTACAATATAAAAACCCCCCAATAATCATTGTAAATTTACTGACATTGTCAGTAATTAACTGAATAATATACCTGTTCAGAATTAAATGTGTTTGCCTATCGACAACAAACGGCACGTCGTTGGAACAAATGGATATGAAATAATAACACTAATCGTCGAGCAAACACCAATAGCACTGCTGGTGGCCTAGTAATATTAAGTGAGCTAGGTTGCCAGCTATAAGCATTACTAAGCAATAAATGTTATGATAACGTTATTTTTTATTGCTACGGTGCCTTTTTGTTTCCCAAATAATTATTAAGCTGAGCCAAACGAACAGATCTGAAGTTGCAGAAGAGGTCATTGAGTTTAGTGCATAAACGTGTCAGCAAAGTTTGTACAGTGCGCAAACTTGCTGTTCTATTATTTTAGTTTATATTGAATCGCGTTCACTCATTCGCTGACTGGTTGACTAAACATGAAATCTCAAAGTCTTGGTACTTGACCTATGACGCTGAAATTTGGCAGGTAGAGCTTACAAATAAGAAACGTCAGCCATAAAAGATTTTTACGAGCCGATGTTTAACATGGACTTTCCCACCAATACTCGTAATTTCAACAGAAAACAAGTCGGACGTAAGATATTAAAATGAAAAACAAAAAATTGCAAGTTGTTCTATTTTAGTTAATTTTACGATATAAAATGTTTATACAATTTAAAAAAAATGTATATATCGATTTTCTATAAGAAGTAGCAAAAAATAGGGAAGTAATGTGAAAGACCAATCAACAGAAATTTACATTTTACGGTCTATTTTTCTTACGATTACGAAACAGTTAATCAAAATATAAGTCGCGTAGAATTTAACCCGGTGCGAAGAAATAATAATAATTAAAATTAAATTCATGCTGAATGCACAAAGGTCATCCTTTGTCGTCGTCGAGCTTAGGTCTCAGTCTCGACAGAGTTAATGATATTTTCTTTAACAATAAAATCTTCTCCCGTAAGATCCATTTTGGACCTTTGGACAAGCTGTGTATTTGAAATAAGCAACATTGCAATAAGCAGGTTTGCGGTATTACAATAAAATATTATAAACTCGAGACGACACCCTACCGCCTAAGCTGAAGCCGATTACGATCGGGTTTTTTGATTGCGAAAATCTAACTTGACCTTAAATTTGAACTTATAGTAATAAGCTTAGATGGTAGGTACGTAGGCGATTTACCGACAAAACTGAAGATGTTTATCAGAAACTCAAACAGAAGTCAGATTTTGGCAATCAAAAAACCCAATAGTAAGCTCCCACGACGGCCTACCGCCTAACCTGAAGCTGATTCCCATATTTTTGATGGCGAAAATCGGACTTCTTTTTAAATTTGCAATAAATATCTCCAGATTAATCGGTAGAGCGCCTTGATCCCTACCGGCTAAGCTTATTACTATTAACAAGAATTTAAGGTCAAGTTAGATTTTCGCAAGCTTCAGCTTAGGCGGTAGGGGCTCTGGTTTGGTACTCTAAAACGTTGGGTACGTTTTGATCGTCGATATCATGGATGGATATTTGTACTCCTACTGTAAATTTAGCATGTGTATTTGCGTTACTACTACGTCCGCGTCTTATTCGATATTTTTATGTATATATTAGTACCCTTTGTAGTCCATAAAATATTTAATCCTAAAACGTAACATAAATGTGTGCGGTGCTTTGAAGATGTACTAACTTATGAAATCACATGAGATCTGAAAAATCACGGCGTTATGCGGAAAGTTGACAGTAAATAAAGTTACATATGCATGACAATACGAAATTCCCTATTTACTGTTACGTCGGAAGCAAGACGCTACGGACACCATATCCATTCTGTTATTATACGTGTTTGACTAACATACATCTAAACATACAACTTTTAACAATAATATACATACAGTACATGTGAATATTGGTAAATACCTATTATTATGTTTGATAGTCGTGTTTCAAACACAGCGTAGAAATTTAGTCCAGTTTCGACTTAATTTCTAGTATAAGCCCTAAAACTTATTCTAAAGTAGTTAATTGATTCAGGTGTTATTTTGCGGAAGTCAAATTTACAGGCAATTTGATCTACACTACTTTGCGTGCTTCCGCTACGCCAATTTCATCAAAACGCAAAGTAGTGTAGATAAAATTGCCTGTAAATTTAACGTCCGCAAAATAAATTGGTGGTGGAAGCACGCAAAGTAGTGTAGTCAAATTGTTTGTTATTCTAAAATATCCAAAAATGCAGTAAAACAAGATAGTTAAAAACTTGATCGGATTTTTACAACAATGTCTTGAACATTGTTGTAAAAATCTCAAAATATATTACTAACTTTTAATACTTATGATACGTAGACCTCGCATAGGTAATTGAAGCTCATCCGGATTACTACTAAGCTTATAGCACTCGTCACATTTGAAACGAAGCCTTAACTATGCGGTTCTCACTTGCAGTACTGACTTAGTAAAGTACTGTAATAAATGTAGTTATTTAGATCAAACTTGAAGGAAATTGCATTTACTTATCGCTTGCACCTTCAGTAGCATTCTCACCTCTCGCATTACATGCTACTAATGACTTAATTATGCATACTCCAAATCATAAAGGACTTACGTAACATTGAATTACTTTACAGAAATGTATACTTTAACACCTATTATTAGAGTTCAATATCAATTGGAGAGCGAATAAAAAATATTGCATGGGAACTTATTATGTTAAAGTCAAGCTTTTTCCGACTTTAATTACATGGTGTAAACGCGATATTAATTGTTGGATTGAATTAGTGTTCCGTAAAAAAACCCACTTTGTAATTTTATGCAGATTTATGTTGTTCAAAACTTGTTTAGCTGTAAACCTATGCTTGAATATGTTCTTATAAAACCATGAAAGTCAAAACTAAGTGTACAAGTCGAGACCGGAATCTTTAAAAGTAGATTATTGATTATTGTGATTATAATTATTATCATCTGTTTTGTCTCGATGAACAAACATTATTTTTATTTCTACGCCATTTTTATCGACATGAAAAAAAAAATCTTATTTTTATATTGTATTCTTTTAATTACTTTGTGTATAATTGTTTTTCTTATTGTATTAGCTTTTCTCTGTCAGTTCTACTAACAATGATGCTCGTATATGCTATTTATATTACTTAGAAACATATGTCAACTTATTCAGTCATTTATTTATTCAAGAGCCAGGTTTATTATTAATAATAATATCCTGTGTCATTTAATTTAGATTAATGGTATATTATATAAAAGAGGATTGTCTAAAGCAGCGATTGCTAAAGTGGGTGTTCTTGAAATCGTGGTTTCGTAGAATAGTCACAAGGGTTCCTCGGAAAAGTTACTAAGGTGCCGCGCTAAAGTTACCAGGAGTCGATGATACTGGCAAAATTTTAATAAGTACAATATTCAATTTCACGTGTTGCCACGGAACACCCAATGCACTACGTCGAACTCGCATTCGATTGTTTTATTTGTTTACAAAATTTTTTGGCAGGCAGCAGCGAAATTTCACTGCTAAAGTTGTCCCATTTACCACTGGGTTTTATCATAATTTTCAATAGGGTGGTTTATTCCATAATCCATATTACATATTCATAAAATATATGAATAAGTATTTGTGGTAGATAATAAATTTCCATATTGTTTAATGACACGAGCAGAACGTTTGTACGAGTACGTTTCCGCCCGTGTATAGTTTTCAGTTTTGATCACGAGTATTATCTACGCTTCTATGACCAGAAATACGTATAATAAAATAAAAAAGGGGCTATTGATTACTAATACAAAATAAGTGATTTGTTGAAAAATAATAATAATAAGGACTTCAAAAATGAAGGCATCTAATAGTCATGCAAATACTGATAATCATAAAATAATAATAATCCAGTAAGGTGTGATTTGTTATTATTGCTACTAAATTTATTTTTATAATATTAGTTTTATATTACAAGCAGTTGAAGCAAAACATTTGAAGTTGGTGCCAAGCTGATCAACGAATGTATCAGTATATATTGGCACCGACAACAAAAAAAAATCGCGAATATTTTAATCGCTGATAGAGCTATCTAGCATAGGGTCTTTGTTATTTTTAACTTTGTAGATTTGGAATGTTCAATTCCAAAATGAAAAATGACTGATATATATGATATATATATATGAAGTATATTGCATTGACATTATAACCTCCGGTGGCGAAGGCTTATATCCAGCAGGCTAGGCAGGCTAGGCAGGCAGGCTTATAGGCTGATGATTATATGAACTATCTACTTATATATCCCGTTGCGGGTGACGCTCCGAATCATGTAGACCTTTATTTGCCGTGGGATTTTCATACATATTACGACGTCTATTGGTAACCTTGTCCTTCCTAAACATTTTGGTAGAAGTTTGAGCGTGGACCCGTATAGATTTGAGAATTACCACTACCATCACCATCACAAATAGCTTTGTTTTCTCATATCATATAGGCTGTACCCATATCTGGACCTCGGCACGTGAAAGGATATTAGCCAAAGCCGTAAAAGGCAACACAATATGAAAACCTACGACAACTTCCGCAAATGGAAGACCACAAATGTCTTATATTTAGACCACTATGGTCTTATATTTTGCATAACGGAAAATGAATTAATTTGCAAAACAATTTGAGGTGAAAAAAGACAAAAATAACATGGAAATATAAGACAAATATCATTTGAATGCTTTCTTTAATGAATTATTTAAGTGTCTCTATTGACGTCAATGTCGACAAAATCACACGTTTGATTTACTTGGAACAGTTTTCTCTCGAATTACAAATAAGTGTTTATGATTTATTCAATGAGTCAATAAATATTTAAATAAATTTTACCGGTCTATTTGAACCCCTTTCATACATAATGAAATAAAAAAACAAATTGATCTCGAAATGAATCGTTATCTGTTAAAAAGCTATATATTGTTGTTTTTTAAGTAATAGGGTGTGGTCTCCATTTCATTGTCAATAGATGGCCCTATAATAAATCAATAAATATATTTAAAATATTTTTTTTCGAAGATAGATCAATTCCTATACCCAAAAAATCCTCTAACCTTGGATATTAATGGAAATAGAGTCGTTTGCGTGATTGACATGGTATTTATATTTGCACTGAAGAGTTACTTACTCATTTAATAATATAGAATACATTATTTTGAATTATTTGCAGTACAAATGAATTTAAAATATAATTGAGATATATATTTAAGAGCTTTTATGCAGAGCTAGTACTTACAATATTGAAAAAGATTAGTTAAAAATGAAATTAATATGTCAACTATTGTTGTATTCATCAAAGCCTTTCATTTGATATACTTAATTATCATAGAGGTTATTAAGGAAATTATAAATCTTGTGTTGTGGTTGCCGCCATATTGATTTAAAAATTTAATTTACAAGTTTAGATTATAAACACCGTGGCGAAACTAAATAAAAGATTGCAAAAACATATCGCCCGATGCGAATATTATAATGTATTATCATACATATCATACAGAAAAATGTATAAACTTTAGTTCTCAAGTATTATATTTAATGTATACGAAACTGTAAAGTATTAATGTAAATAGTTTGCTATCCGACGTACAAAACAAAGTATAATTTGCATAACAAAGCGCTGGTCATACAAGGGAGTGGTAGGTATTAGTAAAGTTTTTGAAATTTTTCACAAGAAACTATTCTATACACGAGCGGTATGTACATTCGTCGTGAAAAAGCATTGATGGAATTTTGTTATGAGCTCTTGCTTAAGTCATTTAAAAGGTAAAACGATTTATTGTGTAATTGACTATAGCTTACAGAATTTAACCTTTGAAACAACTTAGTAACTAGAATTAAAGAGAGGCTTCGTTTTAGAGTAAAATTTTTGTGTAATTAAAATCAATATGTAATTTGTTTAATTTATTATGTTTTCTTATGAGTTTTTTTAAACCACGCTGGGTTGCAAACTATTACTATAGCATCATAGATGCTATGCATTGTTAGCGCGCGCCAGGAGTGTTGCTAAATTTAATTCCAGCATTTCCTCACGTATAGCGACTTCAGTCTCTAGCAGAAACACAATAGTCGTCGTCAATCCTTATTCATCCCACTGTTGGGATACCCTCCCCTCCGGGTATACTCCACCTCGCTGCTCAACTACGGGTTGACGGAGGCCAATGTTTTCAAAATGCCCAGAGTCCACTGACTTGGCTTAACGACTGTCAACTAATAATATCAGCCTCCTCGATCCATAACTTGAGATAAATAAACAAATGTATGTTCGATTACTGACACGCGCAACGATGCTATCGAGCTCTTAGCACAGAAACACAATAGTCCTGAAGAGTATTGTTATATAAGGCTGCCATCTTCTGATAGGTGAAGGCACTCTAATTCATCATAGGTTTATATATCGACTAATAAAAGACTAATAAAGTAACACTTCCAGTATAAGAATGCGAATGCTAGCATAATGCTACGTGACGTACCACGTACGTCTTAGCTACACTGGATGATGATAAAAAAATACTAAGGACATTTTAACTTAATTTTAACAACCAAACTCGTGACGTGGTCTTAGCAATATACGGGAAGAACTCACTTGATGTTTTTCTACCATGAGCTGGACTATCTTATAACCGACTAGCGGCCCGCCCCGGCTTCGCACGGGTATTTAAGAAAAAATTCAAAAATTCTCTCTGACTTGCAAGACGATTTTCAGTTTCTGATGAAGATTCTCCATGACGACGTATTTTTGATGCCCTCAATTGGGAACTATCTCTAGAAAGTTGAGATCTTGATCTTTTGGGCATTTGAAAATGTTAAAAAATATATAAAAGTATAAAATATGTAAATATATAAAATTGTTCAAATAAATAAAAGGAATAATGGGGAAAATTATAGCAATGTTTACATCATAAATTAACTGTTGTACAGGAATTACCTATATAAAATGTAATTGAAATATTATAACAACTACTGAGTCACTAAGCTGTTTGGATAGATAATATTATAAATAATTATTAGCAGGTAGTACATATTGACAAAAATATAAATAAATGGGTTTAGTTCTGAAATGAACTTTTAAAATTACGTACTAAACGAATTAAAGCTAATTCAAAATATTTCGAAGCGAAAATTATTCGATTCCTCGCACGACCGCTGCGTATGGAGCCTATTGCGCGGCTTGGCTGCGCGGCATTATGTTTCTTGACATTGACACCCCCTCCCGTACCCCAGTGACGCCCTTAAATCGCATTTAGTTTATAGCTAACCGAGCGGGGGTTTTTTTTTTCTAATACTTACATTTTTAACCACGTGATATCTTTCGAATAGAATGTCCGAATTGAATAATTTAAAAAGTTATATAAAGGTATTGAAGCAGTCGTGAATATAAAGTAATTTATTTTGATAAGGATTAATACCAAGATAGAAATAAAGAGACTTTTTTAGCGGCGGCATTTCAATTATATATATAAATAAAAGAACACTTATTGTGACATGACTATAATAGTTAGACATTTGCCGTCGCGACACTTTTTGTAGATAATGATGTGTTTGGCAAAGTCGTAGTAAATTATTTTGTTTTATCATCAATAGTTTTCGCAGCGCACGCGGTGTAAGTATTTTTTTTTACATTATTGGAGTTTTAGTAAGGATCCCTAATCTATTCTAGCAATAAATATCACCTATGTTACTCAAGGCGAATGTAGCTTTCCGATGGTGAAAGAATTTTTGAAATCGGCACAGTAGTTTTTGAGCTTATTCATTACAAACATACACACAAAAATACAAATCTTTCCTCTTTATAATAGTAGTGTAGATGTAGAAGTGTAGATGTGCATTTTATACAAGCCGTTATCTGTACAATGACTAACAGCTGTTGACATAAGATTCACATCCATGCTTTCATACTTAATGTAAAAGTATTTTTGTTAAATTTCAATGTCATTTTTAATGTCAAAAAGAACCAATGGTCTATGCTTCGATTCCTGGAAATGTTCAACCGCTACGTTATGGCATCGACTCCGTCGGTGAAGCACTTAGGATAGGTACGTTCACACGACGACATCTCGATTGGATTTCTTCACGTTTACTATTACTCCGTATGCTCATTCACGCAAGGTAAATTCAAATTCAATTGTAACGTACAATTATAACCTATGAAATGATCGTTGAATATACTGGAAAATAGAATACATGAAAAATTCTAATAATCACCGTGTGAACATAGAAATAAAAATGTTTTAATAAAATAGTGACCATGCGCGGGTAACAGCTAATATACAATCATAGTAAAATTAATAAGCTAAATAAAGAGCATTGTATTGTTGTTTATTAAAATTAATAATAATTTAGTTAGCGACTGTATTTGCATGGTACCTACTTGAGGCCGGTGAAACAAATTGAAAAGCAAATAAAAGGCTTCCCGATAAAAACGACGTGAACTTTTTCAATTACAAACTTGCATTGCGTGGGTATACACTCGTACCTATCTATATGTGAGTATGTTGCCTGTATTCTTGCTGCTTGTTTTCTTTTCATAATTTTATATTATTAGAAAAGTCAAGGATGTTTCCGGTAAAAGTTTAAATTTAATTTTCGTTTAATTTAATAAACATGTCTGCTTAGTTCTGTCAGGTTTTAACCTTGATATTATTTTAATTAATTATACTATTTTTGGAAACAATATTAAAGAGTATAATTTAATATTGCTTACAAATTGTAATAATTAATTTGATAAATGCAAAACTTTGATTATACTAGCTTACATATGTTACCGTGATTTCTTCCGTATGAAATAACAACTTGGCCTGCGTTTAGGAGTCCTGGAATTTTATAAAATTATTTTATATTTTTGCTCATTTTTATTAAGATGTCATATTTTACTTTGCTAGTAAAATATGACATCTTAATAAAAATCGATATTCCATAAACTATTGACTAGTACGTTAGAAATAATGATATCTCGATTTTTTTTTAATCAATTTCGATATCTTAATAACTACGGTATAGCGTACTTTTTAGCTGCCCGACTGGGGAAGTACCTCCACCTTACAGAATACCGCAGCCAAATAATAATTCCCTTGCGGGTTGTTATATTCCTGCGGATGAGTGAGGTCACCAGAAAGAAAAAAAAACCGGCCAAGTGCGAGTCGGACTCGCGCATGAAGGGTTCCGTACCATTACCACGCAAAGAAAAGCGTCTACCTATTGCCGTTATCAATTGCGAGCAAAAACGAGCAAAGAAATCACATTTGTTGTATGGGAGCCCCCTTAAATATTTACTTTATTCTGTTTTTTAGTATTTGTTGTTATAGTGGCAAAAGAAATACATCATCTGTGAAAATTTCAACTGTCTAACTATCGCGGTTCATGAGATACAGCCCGGTGACAGACGGACGGACGGACGGACGGACGGACGGACGGACAGACGGACGGACAGCGGAGCCTTAGTAATAAGGTTCCTTTTTACCCTTTGGGTACGGAACCCTAAAAAACGAAGTTTGTTTGGTGTTGCTGATCTCCATGGGCGGTGGTGATTGCTTTCCATCAGGTGACCTACATGCTCGTTTGCCTCCCCCTCATACAAATAAAATACCAATCGTAAAATCAGGTCAGCGGTTGACAAATAATAATAAAATAATTATATTCACTTTCATCCCAATATCTCACAAACTACTAAAACCACTCCGCTGTCCATTGAACTTAAAAATTGTGTCTATGTTTAGCACATAATTAAATCTGTATCGCCATAAACGGAGTAGTAGTTCGAAATTTATCACTAGATGAAATATACACAAACATAAAAAAAAAATTTTCGCCCTCCCTTGATTTATAGTCCTCGTTCGCTTCACTCGCGCGTCATAGTTGTTATATAATTATGCAAGGGTGTCTTCTGAAGATCCTAATATTCTATTAAGGTTAGATTTCGTAGGTTGGCTCAATCTATTTGAAGCACGGTTACTACTCCCCTTACCGGGTAATCTAGGCCTGTCAAATTCGATGCATTTGTAACAATTGTTTTGAATAAATGATTCATAAATATCCTTTATTACCAGAACGAATAATTAGGTTAACAGTACTTTGCACTACACACATAGAATAAACAACTCTTGTAATTGATGTTACAAGATTTACAAGGCAACTTTTGCTTGACAATTTTTTTTTGACTAAGAAAAAAATATTTTTTTTCACTTGACTTTCCCATATTAGGTACTAAAATGCTACTGCTACTTGAAATATTGTTTGTTGATGACCCTAAGTAGCCACGGAAAGCTAGTTCCGTTATCAGGGGCACTCGTGAAAATTAAATCTCTATTAAAATTTCAGAAAAGGGACTAAACTTTTATCAGTTATGAACTTTCGTGACATTTTACGATGAATTATTATCGTCTTATCTCCAACAGTTTCTAAGAATCCAACTTCGACCATGTTTTCCTTCGTTGCAGTTTCTTTCAATTAAAGACTGCTTTGACGCTTGCCCCTTTGGCATTTAATACTTTTAAGTGTACCTTTTACAGAGCTGTTTGGCAAGCGAAAATTATCTTGGAATTCTCAAAGTCTTACAGGTTTTTCTATTATAATATTAGTATTACAAGACTACACTTCAGGTTTTAAATAATAAATTTACTCACTTTACATATATTTTAATAAATTATAGGAACAAACTTAACTTTTGTAGACTAGCGTCAGAAATTTATTGTATACAATCTCTGACACAAGACACCAGACCAAGAAAAATGTATGTATATTTACATTGTTACATACATTTATCAATATTTGATATCTATTCCATCTATTCAATATTCGATAGCCATTTTCAGTGATATAAATACCTAATCGTAAACTAGAGCAAATTAATTCAAACAAAGTTTAATGCGTAACTTCAACCGGCGGCATCGCAATGCCTGATGGCTCAAATTCCTACACGGGCGAAAAGTCAATTTACAATTCCAACAATTTTAACAAATGACAGAGTTATAAAAAATATTAAAACGAGTTCTAAAACAGCCATAAAAAATTAAAATGAAAAGCAACTGAAACCGCGCGTAAATTAGTCAGCATTGTGTTTCATCCGCCGCCCCGCACTGCGTCGCCCCAGCAAAAGTTAATTAAATAAAAATATCAACCGAATCGCCCACTGAGGTGTCAAACAGCAATCAGCAAATAAAGAGCCGCCAATAAGTTGCGGGGAGTTCTATTCCCTGGATCGAAAAGGTTCCAATTCATTGTCACGACTCGATTTGATTGGACGTGCTTTGATACCGATAGCCGGGATTGTGATTCGAAATTTTAATATTTTTTTTTTACTCCCCTCATATTCGATTCTATCCGTTGCGGTTTTGCGATATTTATGACGTTTCGTTTTATTTTGGCAAATCCAGCTAGAGTATTCGGATGTAAAAACAAATGCTGCCGTTTATTTATTGACTTTCTATCGGCTATAATAAATATAGATAGACTATAACGTCAAAAATTTACAGATGGATTTGAATAATAAACGACTGACAATTTCGCGGACGTATCCCGGTATACAGAAAATATGTATTACTGTGGCGTCAGTCGGTCGGTGACTTTTCACATCCGCAATTACGATAATGGTGAATTTAATTTGATATTATACGTAATGAAAATACGCAAATAGCGTGATATAAATACGCTGGTAACAAAGTCATGGGGCCATGACGTTATTCTTTGGCTCTGACGGCGCAGCGTGACGATTCATTCATTATGCGATGCTGAATGCGATCTGCTTGGATAAAGCGTCTCTAATTATTTCCGTATCTCCGTCGTCATCGAAATGCGGTCGTAGCGGTCTAATTCTACATTGGGTTTTCATATCGATCTCGTATTTTGTTATGGAAATGCATCTAAGAAACTGCCAATTCAATTAATAGGTCCTTCTGTTGCAAAATGATGTCTGATTTTCTTTCTGAAGTGCATCCTATCATGAAGGTAATTAGTCTTTGTTCATTGCCTCTCCATTGGTATAAAAAGTAAAAGGTAGTTATTTTCGTCCGTATATCAGAATAAACCAGTCAACGGGATATAAATACGTTGCAGACAGGTGCACGTTTGCGCCTGTATGATAGGCATCTTATCAAGACAGGTGTATTATTTTTGCATATGTATTTTAAGATGGTAGAGAAAAATGTTGAGAGTAAAATTTTTACGACATCTGACATCAAAAACTCGGCAGAAAGATAGGGGAATAATTTTATACTCTTGGCGCTTTCGAGTGTAAAATGGATATTTTTTTTATCGGTATACAGGATATGGTTTTCAGTCAGTGGGTAAATGGCATATTCAGATGTAGCGCGCTCTCGTGTTGTGTTTATGGGTTAATTATATACGGCTGTAAGAAGTAGACTAATCTTGAGAATTTTTTTAGGATTAAATGAAAGTATATAGTGCTTGACTTTTACTTTAGTTGACATGCGGGACATCAAACGCCTAACGCCTCTGATGACCTCTCACTCGCTAACACACTACAACCTTGACTCAAGGGTTATTTGCCTGCAGTATTCAATGAGATGGAGACACATAATACATGATGTCTATTATATGTCTTGCGGATGGAGGCGCTTCTCCAGTCGGGCGATGTCCTACATTTCTATCGCTAGAGATTTTATTTGTTTAACAGCAGGGAGCACCACGTGGAGATGTACCACACATGGCTTTAGTTCTAAAGTGACTGTAAGTTATTTTCATCTCTATACTATTTATAGTCTATGGTTTCAAAAAAACAGCACTGCTAAATTGTGTAGTTTATACTGCTCTCAATTATACAACTACCATTTATGATGCTTTCCTAAAAATGAATTTAATGGAACACATACAAAATGGCACATTTGTTTAGGTCAAAGTTCAAGCCGCATTCATTGCATGCAATTGGCAACAGTCGCTATACATATATCTGCTGCATGCAATACACAGCATTTGGTGAATTGGCTCGAAACTACCCGCGTCTGTTTGTCAAGTGCATATAATTTCACTTCAATGAGCCATGCCCATCGCCTACATACACCCCAGTTTTGTTTAAATAACAGAACATATGAATAGAATGCTAGGAAAGAAGATTTATATTTTATAAAAACTGGGGTGAAAACAAAGTCTGGTAAAGGCTCCGGAAACAAAGTCAGGTATCGGACGTTGCAAACCGTGTGGCGAAGCTCAAGTTGCAGTGGGCCGGACATATAGCCTAAAAGTCGGACTCGTGGTGTAAGACTCTTCTGGGTGCGATGGAAAGACGATTTCATAAAGTTGGGCATCAACTGGAACTTGGGGGTGTAGTGGTTTATCACCATCTTTGAACCAAAACCAACTTCACCTGCACGCGGTACACCCTGCTAACTGACAAACGAAGCTCTGGCGAAAAGAGAGGTAGGGAGCGTAATTGTAAGCTACCCGACTGGGGAATGTACCTCCACCTCACAGAATACCGCAGCCATATAACAATTCCCTTGAGGGTTGTTATGTTCCTGCGAGTGAGTGAGGTCATCAGAAAGATAGGAGATGCTGCGTTGGCAGCGGGGGTGGCGGCGCATGAGCGATATTTTATGTTGTGAGCGTTAATATGGCTACGGTAACCGCTTCACATCATGCGGGCCGTATGCTTGTCCGAAGTAGTATAAAAAAAAAACTGGATTAAAATGGCCTGAACAGAAAGAGATAGAAGAAATTGAAGGAGGCCTATACCGATATGGTAGAGAGTGGGCTAATATGATGATAATGATGATGGTGTGAAAAACTAAATAAACCAGTGATAGAAGACATTCTGATCTAGTGACATTGACACGGTGGCCGGGAAACAGTGAATGAGAGAGACTGGGAGCAGACCTCAGTGGATGCAATTAGGGGAGGCATATTTTCGACATTCGACGGAGAGATGCTGACCATGATGATGATGATTGTGAAACATAATTAACCGCGAATCCGGGTTGCCGGTTAACTGGTGCTTCAGGTTTGTTATGAGTGACCATACCGTCGCGAAAACTACAGTCAGTTTTTACCACCACATGGTGAGCGCACTAAGCTAAGCACTAAGTTTTGGTCATCCAAAAAGGAAGAACGACAGAGGACGATTGACGGCGACCTGGGGGAAAACTGTCACAAAAGATATGGAATGGGCGCAACTGAACATTCAGACTACCCAAGACAGAACGTCGAAGCCAAAGCACGACATACGCGGCGACGTCCGACCAAAAAATCAAGGATGAATATTTTCTCATTGGCAAAGTGATCGCTCATACATAATTTACGAAATATTTACATCGTGTTTTTATAGTAAAAACTAGAAAAACAAAAGTTTGAACACATTTATTCAATTTGCTCAGTAATATTACTAGTATACTATTATATTATCTGTGGTAATACTTAGAATACATTACTGATCATCATAATAACTATAATAATCCGCATAACAGGTTTGGC
This sequence comes from Hypsopygia costalis, assembly GCA_937001555.2. Classification (NCBI taxonomy): domain Eukaryota; kingdom Metazoa; phylum Arthropoda; class Insecta; order Lepidoptera; family Pyralidae; genus Hypsopygia; species Hypsopygia costalis. The sequence goes on along the minus strand of OW443330.2, from coordinate 11,039,276 downwards.
TTAACATGATCTCCGACAATATTGAGTTCATAATAATAAAATGGCCTAATGTATAATTATTGAATTAATATAATTTTAATTTATATAATGATATCATTGTTCCCTACAATACATACCCATACTTAGGTGACTAAATTTATTAGTAACATTGAATATAATTATGTCTTTATGATGATTATTTACACAGTTTATGTATGTAACAGATACTTGTATAAGCACTACACACAGGTACAGTATAGGCATTTCCTGCCGCTCTTTCGTAGCGACTTCACCTCCCCTCAGAGACGAAACTGGAATGGTTTGCTCATGCAAACCATTCCAGTTTCGTACAGTTCATGTGTGTGTACGATGTCATCATCGTACACACACACACACATTCACGATCCACATCATCACGCTCCATCATGACTCTACAGACGTCAGTTTTTATGTTCTAATTAACGACGCCACATTTGTATGGAGTGGCCGGAATGTGACTCTACTCATGCACCTGATATTGCAGGGAGCCAGGAACGGACAATGTACAAATATATTGCAGTGAATTTCTACGCAAATTCAAAGACGTCCCATTATTTGTCAATGTCTACAGCTCTGTTATTTATATTACGAAAGCTGAACGGAATCAGAGCGAACGGCGTACGTATAAGCTTCGAGGAGTATTTTGACATCTATTTTGTACAAAGTAGTTTTAGTCCACAGGTTCACTCAAATAATTTCTAATTATACACGGCAATTATAGTGGTTTTCACTGAGGATGGGTATCAGTGACGCGCGCAGCTAAATAATACTAAAGCGCTTTTTATTTTCGGTAATAACAGCATTACCTAAAGGGTTCGAGTTTCTTATAGGTCCGTATGAATTCAAAGCAAACTGTAGTTTATTTCATACACTTATTTTTTCATACTATTCGAAATATGTTACTTACATTTTGTTTGGGACTGGAATACTGTTCCACTTACAATAATACTCTACGCATTTTACTATATTTACTCTTTTGTTTTATGTTTGCTCATGAAAATTCCAAATTTCATGCTTTAGGCACGGTTCTGAAACATTGGTCATTTTCACAATAACAGTGTTTCATTTTGCGTACTCTTTCATAAAATAATTATTGAGGCTAATTGGACGGCCGAATTGACGCGTAGAGCATATGTCTTTTGAGTTTATTCGTTTCATTAACTTTATTCATGTCTTTATTGCCGTACATATCAAAGGGATTCTTACATTAACAGTACGTTATTTTAGCAGTGTCGGATGTAGGTAGTATAGACAAGTCTCTTGTATTATTAAAAAGGCAACTTTCGTTAACACGATGAGCATTTTTGAAGAAGACGTTTTCAAACCAACAGGCGACTGGAAACCGTGGGCCCGCTCCCTTCGGCCATGTACGAAACTGGGTCTTCGTAACCAGTTGCGATCGAAATCTTGTTTGTTGGTCTTTATACGAAACCAGTACTAAATAAATTATTTTAGGGTTTTCTGTACACAAATTCTTCAAGTAGCAATATGAACAAAGAAAGTATGTTATTTAACCTGTATATTGATCAGCTAGTAGGAAATTATTGATGTCAAAGATTTTGTATTTTAAACTTTATCAAGATTTATTTAAAAAAATATATTTGAAATTTAGTAATTTAATACAATAAAAAAAAATTAAATTATAATAATAAAAAGTAATAATTTTAAATGCACAATAAAATTAATAAAACATTACGTAGCTTAGTTGTTGCTTATTGGCGTTGAAAGAAGGATAATATTTAACTTGCCATAAATACCTGCCTGTTTACAGGTGTAATGTACTTAACCCCATTGTACTTGGAACTTAGTTATGCTTTAAAAGCCATATTAATTTGCGTCAGATATGTTCGGAAATATTAGGGCACAAAAGTTACTAAAGTGTGGTTCACAAAGCATTGCCTTTAACTAGCACAAAGAAGCCTATACCCACTTTATAAACGCAATTTGTCGGTGCCTATTTTAATTTTAACTAAACATCGTTTCCTGCTTTAATTAAGCTGAAGGTTCTTGAAACGCTTAAACTGAAAACTTGGTAGATGAATTCCTAAGGACCGATTTTATGACGTGTTGCAAAAGTTTGTAGCTGTGGTTTTACCCTTTCATGCTACGAGTATATCTACCCGTTAATGTTAATACTAACGCTATCAATGAAATGAAAGCTCTTACCTAATGAAGTTTTAATATATTTATTTATATTCATATTATAAATAGCTGTTTTTGTAATTTTTTCTATTTATCAATATTCAAAATCATATTGGTAGTAAGTAATTTGTGCTTTTCACTTTTGGTTTACTGGTCACTTGTTGGTTTTTGACGTGAGACGTGACTCATTGTCACGTTCTGTGTGAGCCGTACGTGCAAGCGAGAGTGCAGAAGAAGCGCTAGAGAGGCACGATCGGCCTAAGCGTTCAGTTTGTGATGCATCTATCTCTCTTCCACTCCATCGGCCGATGCATTATTTTATGTCAACTGAGATGCATTTAGTTCAGCTAGCCATTTAATTGAATAGCTCTTTTAACTAGTTTGCTGCAACATATTATGTCATACAAATGTTAATAAACATAGAAAGTTTACCAACAAAAGATTATGCACAAAGAAAGAAGTCTGCCTTAGATTATTTTTGCCACTGAATTGGTAATAAAGGAAACATGAAAAGAAAGTTCTTTCTACGTTTATTGTCACAGTTTCCAATTCGCCGAGTTTCATTCGTGGGAACATAGTAAGAAGTAGCAAGTATTGGAGTGAGCTGTTTTAAAGGATCTTTTCAACTGGGCGTGATTGGGGCGCTATGCGGAAGTGAACCATCGTGTAGATACGATTTTCACAAAACATATTGTGTATTCGAACGAGTTGGTTTGTGATCTTTTAAATGTTTTCTCTTTGCTTTTTAGAATGGCTTTGGCCATGGCTTTGATTAAATTCTAAGGCCTAATTTTGGAATCGAAATATTCGATCTTAGCTTATGCGATAGGGGTTTTGATATATAGATAGATGGCGCAGCGTAAACTAAAATAAGTATTGCGTACTCATGGTGAAAACCCATCATTTGTTCTTTACTGACAGATGTGGTCACGTGATTTGAACTTGCCTACGTCATCAGCTGTGTATTGTACGAAATTTGACATCCAAACTAGTGACGTAATCTGGACAGTATAGCTATCTACCACGGGAAGAGCTTAGCTGGTGTTTTTCTACTACAAATAAATAAAATATTCCTGGACAAATTACACACGGCCATCTAGTACCATGCTAAGGAAAGCATGTACTATGGATACTAGATAACTGATATTATACTTAAATACATTCTTTTTTTTGTAAATACATACATATCTATAAATATAAAATTCAAAGTCCTGACTGACTGACTGACTGATATATCAACGCACAGCCCAAACCGCTGAGTCTAGAGATTCGAAATTTGGCACGTAGGTTCCTTATGATGTTTAGGGGTACACTAAGATAGGATTTTTCAAAATTCATCCCCTAAGGGGGTGAAACGGGGGTCCAAAGTTTGTATGGGGAAACGAGATTAGTTGGACTATTCTATCCGAAACTTTCCACGAGTACTTCTATAGATAAATGAGTAAATACGTGTTTCAGGATTTTTCAATATTCAACCCCTTAAGGGGTGAAATGGGGTGAAAAAGTCTGAAAATCGTCATGGATATTGTTTTTATAGTTTATCGGGTCGCTGATTACGAAAATAACAACTATTATCTAATCAAACATAGCCGACGTGATAAAAAGTCGCCCCTTTGGGGGTGCGACGGGATGAAAATGTCTAAAATGGGGGTGAAAATGTTTGAAAATCATCACGGGTATTGTTTTTATGATTTATCGGGTCGCTGATTACGAAAATAACAACTATTTTCTAATCAAACGTAGCCGACGTGACATAAAATCCCCCCTGGGGGGGTGTTATGGGGTTGAAATGTCATATGATCAATATGGGTGTTGAATCTATGGTTTTCTGGGACGTCAATTACGAAAATGGCATCGATTTGAAAATGTAACATAGTGGACAAAAAATTACTTAAAAGGATTTTTCAAATTTTAACCCTAAGATGATGAAACGGAGGTCTAAAGTTTGTATGGGGAAACGAACTTAGTTGGAGTATTTTATCCTAAAATTTACATGAGTACTTTCATAGATAATTGACTAAACACGTGTTTCAGAATTTTTCAAAATTCAACGCCTAAAAGAGTAAAATGGGTCCCAAAAGTCTGAAAAACGTCATGGGTATTGTTTTTATGGTTTATCGGGTCACTGATTACGAAAATAACAACTATTTTCTAATCAAACATAGCCGACGTGACAAACAGTCGACCCTGTGAGGGTGAGATGGTATGGAAATGTCTAAAAGGGGGTGAAAAAGTCTAAAAATCATCATAGGTATTCTTTTTATGGTTTATCGGGTCGCTGATTACGAAAATAACAAGTATTTATTAATCAAACGTAGCCGACGTGACATAAAATCCCCCCTGTGGGGCTGCGATGGGGTTGAAATGTCATAATATCAATATGGGTGTTGATTCTATGGTTTTCTAGGACGTCAATTACGAAAATGGCATCGATTTGAAAATATAACATAGTGGACAAGAAATTATTTAAAAGGATTTTTCAAATTTTACCCCTAAGAGGGTGAAACGGATGTTCAAAGTTTGTATGGGCAAACGAGTTTAGTTGGGCTATTTTATTCTAAATTTTACACGAGTACTTCTGTAGATAACTAAAAACGTGTTTCATGATTTTTCAAAATTCAACCCTTAAAAGGGTAAAATGGGTCCCAATAGTCTGAAAATCGTCATGGGTATTGTTTTTATGGTTTATCGGGTCGCTGGTTACGAAAACAACAACTATTTTAAAATTCAACGTGGCTAACGTGACCATTATCCTATCGGAGTGCGATGGGGTTGAAATGTATAAAATGCGGTCAAAAAGTCTGAAAATCGTCATGGGTATTGTTTTGTAGTCTATCGGGTCGCTGATTACGGAAAAAACAACTATTTTATAATCCAACATAGCCGACGTGACATAAAATCACCCCATGTGGGAGTGCGATCGGGTTGAAATGCCATAATACCAATATGGGTGTTGATTCTATGGTTTTCTGGAACGTTAACTACGAAAATGGCATCGATTTGTAAATATAACTTATAAAAAAAATAATGGACATAAAATTAATTAAAAGGACTTTTCAAATTTTACCCCTAAGAGGGTGAAACGGAGGTCCAAAAATTTTATGGGGAAACGAGATTGGTTGACTATTTTATCTTAAACTTTGCACGACTACTTCTATAGATAAATGAGTAAACACGTGTTTGCCCCGAATTTCACGCGAGCGAAGCCGCGGGCGAAAGCTAGTAATACATATAAAACACCCAGACCAAGACAAACTGTCTTGTTCCTGGACACAAATATTTGTCTTGTGTGGGTCGAACCTGGGGGTCAAAGTGGTCATCGCTAACCATTCGATCACCGAGCTCGTCTACGTACTACTATGAGCGTAATATTCCTTCAACAATAAGATAAAAATTAAATTGGTTCTTTTCTGAGTAGTGCATGCAAGTGATCGCACCATTTATTGCGTCGAGACTAGCGCAAGTTTCCGCTGCGAGCGTTCTAAGGCCGACACTAAGAGACAGTTCTTTTACAAGTTTTAAAACGCTTTGCTATCCGCGTCCTCGGTGAAATTGTAACACGTGTGGCAGCAGCATTTTAAACGCCCTTCTTTGTCTTTACTTCATCAATACGAGAATTGCATGTAAAATCACTATATACTTTCTTTTCGTGGATTGCTGATGAAATCTTTATGGTATAGAGAAATCCTTGCAAATAACTAGTAGATACCCATAAAATTCTGTAATGCATACTATCCATGTTATGCCTATATATAAGTATACGTGTTAGGGTGTGGTATGTGGAATTACCATACCCTAGCAGGTTTTGTCGGGATACCGGTCTTCTTTCAGTCGAATGGGTTTGGCCGCCCAATGGCCACTGACTTGGCTTAACGACTGTCATCTAATGACAACAACCGTGACCGACGGCGTAACGTGCCCTTCGAAGCAAGGAGGAACTCGAGACACATCCATAGACAGGCCACGGTCGACGTTGCTTAACTAGCGTGATCGATTAGATTGACATGCGCAATGACGCCATCAAGCTCTCAATATTGGAAAATACGTGATCGTAAATCTCTTGCGAGAACGATTCTTTAAACCTAATCGAGTTTTGGTTGCAAACTTTAAAAACTGTGATATCCAGGTAAAATTGTGGATAATATATTTACATTTTATTTAGTTCGCCAGTAAGATGTCATGCAACTGTCGGGTAAGAAAATGCAATGCTTGCAAACGTGAGCAAATTTAGATGCCAAGTAGTATATTGCCCTGTAGTAGTGATTACAGTTTCATGACATTTGTGTTTGGTCTATACAGATTTGGAATGTTATGTCATAAAACTAGGAAATATACGACTAAATAAACAAATGTGGAGGTCGATGGCGTCTAATCGAACACGCAAGGTAAGCAACGTCGACCGTAGCCTGTTCATTGATGGGTTTATTTATCTCAAGCTCCTCCGTTCAGAGGGCACGTTAAGACAGTCGTTAAGCCAAGTCAGTGTAGCCTTTAGGCGATTTGAAAATATTGTCCTCCGCCAATCCGCAGTTGAGTAGCATGGTGGAGCACGCTCTAAAGCGATTTGAATGAGGGGAGACTCAATCCCAACAGTAAGATGAATAAGGGTTGACAACGAAACAAAACCTATATGTAACGAGCAATATATGCCATGATAATCTCGCAAGAGCGGTTCTGCCGATACGAATATCCGCACAACTTTTCTCGGCATTTTTATGGCGTAATCCATTTGTTAACAATATTTGTTAGCAAATATATTATGTAATTATTCAATAATATATAGCACTACATGTTTCGCATAACACTTTACTTACAGGATTCTTAAAAAATACGTTTCTCTTAAAAATAATATCGAACTTTCCCTGGTCATCCATCCATATTGTAAAATAATCTATAGTATAAACAAATATAAACGTTTGAATTCGATATTGCAAGCATTTAAAGAATGGTAATTTTTGAATTAGTACTCTTCAAATTATTAGAAATGTTGTGCTACACTTGTGGCGAAGTAGGTTCACCCCTTAAACCTATCCATCCCGAATCTTATTATGAAAACTGACTGAAGCAAAATTATATGAGTAAGAGGTTTTATTTTTATTTTAGATATAATAAGGTAAATCAAGAACTAATTTACACCTCACGATACGATATTTAATCGCATTAGATAGCAGAGACGTTTAAATGCAACTGCTACGTTCATGTTATGAATCCATCTATATTATGAAAAATTGATCAATTCAATGTCCAACCTTTAAGAGGCTATTCGAATAGCTATCTCCTTGACTATTGCAGAGACGCCACCCTTTTTTTTTTAGTACACCGTCGAAAACAAACAAGCAATCAGCCTGCTTTGTATGAAGCAGCTACCGTAGGCTAGAGTCGCCTGAAACAAAGAGCTATCACTCTCATCCTGCCTACATAACAACTCTTCCTTCTCTTAATTGCTGGTGACCTTACGCACTCGCAGGAACCCACCAATATAACTGATCGACTTAGCACCTCGTCTTGAAGTGAGTGAACGTATTGTCAATAATATGATCTATTAGTAAGCAAAGCGTATGCTCGTATTATCAATAGGCAGCATCGCACAGAAAATTCTTTAACATATGAAAGGGGAGATTTTAGGTAGTCAATCTGAATTTGAATCAGACCCTCGTAGATGTGGAAAACACCTTTTAAATGGGGGTATATTGTATGTCGCTTTAGCATTATAAAGTCGATGTAGGTAGTTCACATTCAGCAATCCTGCGGCCTCCTTTTCCCCTGCCCCCTCCCCACATCTGATGTCTATTGTGCTCGCCCTTTTTCGTATTCAATTTAATTTCAGCTGTTTCTGTGCATACTGCTAATAACATCCTGTTAACAAATAAAGGTTAACCTTAGTTATGTAAACATTTAGACTAGGGTTTTAGACATTATTGAGATCTACCAGAGATCAATAAAATTATAAAACAATATAAATAATTATATCTCACGACGTATATTGTAAGTATGTACTTATAAGTACCATGCACTCGAATTCACAAAAATTGAATAAAATTTTGTGGACACGTAACTTCCCTTGTAAGTAAAATACATGCGGTATTACGCGCACATTAAATCCCTGCTCAGTTATAAATTTCTTTGCATTAGTTTATTAATTTAATCACAAAGATCTTTGTGATTAAATGTACCTAAAATAATACGAAAAAATATAAAAGTATCAGATTTTTAAAGAGCAGATGACACAAACCCACACAATTAACACCGTTTAGTTCTACATTAACCGTGAAGCATTTCTTAACGTATATGCATGTACATCTATTCTAAATTTAAATGTCACTCCGAAGCACAAATACGAACAATAGGATAACAAGCAGACAGTAATCACTTTAAAAATAGATCAATACCGCTTTCTCGGTGGAGAAACACACGACCGTGAAAGAACAAAGTGGTTGCTGATTTGTGGTCGTCCCGTTGTCGCATTCAGTGTCTCATTCCTAGAGAGAATGCATTATACACAGATATAGTAACACATTGTGATGTTGCGACGAACAGAGCAAAAAGTGCATGCTGGCGTGTGCCCAACCAACTGTAGTCTCGGCTTGTTTCATACGTCACATTAATTAAGCATTAGATAGAATCTTAGTTTGTAATGCTCCTAAGATATTTACGATAAAGTCTGAGACTGTAAACACAGCGCGCGATAAACCACATTGAACAGGTGTATCTAATGGTATGTGGTTCATAATTTACACGTCAAGGGACAACACACGCCTACTTACTTGCAATTGGAATCAACATTAGCTAATAATGTTGACGTTAAAGAGAAATTATAATAATCTGCTTTAATGTCTTGATATAAATGTGCTCATGAGTGTTAATTGTTCAAAGGGGCTAGTTTATTGTTCTTAGATTTACAATTTATAAATTAAAACTGATCGTGCTAGCAGTGTATTATAATAATATGTAGGGTTGGGGCAAAATTAACAGTTTTGTACATTTGTATGCATGCCTGTATGTTTATGTTGTGATAACTTTCGAACAGCTGATCTTATTTTAATCAAACTTGGTAGTTAATTAGATAATGTACCTACATACATATTATGGACATTGTTATAGGTCCTGTAGTTTTGAGATATCGTAATTGACTTGTAAAATGTATATTAATATACATTTTACAAGTCAATTACTATATAATGTATGTATATGTGTATTTGTATGTATATATATGTGTATGTATGTATAAAGTTATGGATATGTATTTATGTATTTAAGTACTGATACGTATGTTATGTATTTTATCTGTTATGTATTTATATTCTAAATTACTATTTATTGATAATGCTTCTTATTATATTTAATATGTCAGTAATTTTAATATCAATATTCGCCTTGTGCACCTACCATGTCTTATCTCTGCATCACCCTAAGGTTGACTGGTAGAGAATGCTTGTATAGCATTAAGTCCGCCTTTGTACATTGTTTGTATGTGCATAAAGATTAAATAAATAAATAAATAAATAAATAAAAATGTTCGCGAGGTCTCAGATCACATTCTTGTTATTTAGTTACTAATTTCTGCCTGAGGCTTCGCCTTCGATAAGATAATATATTAAATCTTAATTATTTATGACCATTATTACCAAAAGTTGAGAAGCTTGAAGGCCTCGTTGCACGTGTTAGTCTAATGAACTTGATGGCGTCATTGCACATGTCAATCTAATCGAACACGCAAGTTAAGCAACGTCGACCGTAGTCTGTCCATGGATTGGTTTATTTACCTCGCGTTCCTCTGCCGTCGGTCGCGGCTATTGTCATTAGATGATAGTCATTAAGTCAAGTCAGTGGCCTTCAGGCGGCTTGAAAACACTGGTCTTCGCCAACCCGCCGCTGAGCAGCGTGGTGGAGTATGCTCTAAACCGCTTCGATTGAGGGGACACCCGTATACCAGCAATGGGCTGAATAAATGTTGTCGACGATTCTCATGACTTACTAAAACAGTTATCCAGATATCATTACAAAGTTTTGTATTTCTATTTTATAGATGTGTTGATAACTAGTTGAACCGATCAGGTATACCACCACCACCACGAATAAACCTTGTCTAAGAAACACTATCATTTGGAGAAAACAATAAAAGAAAAACAATTAAAATACCTACGAGATTAACATTATCAAATAGACTACCTGTATATTATGCTCCGAGAAATAAAATCGGTACTGAAGACTTCGACAGTCTAATCACAATACTGAAAGAGAAAAATCTTGTGCAGATTAATTAGGCCGCTCACGAACAAAATCTTATAAAACTGTCAAAGTAAATGTAGCATGTCTATCATCTCGTGATTTGAGGCCGCAGGTGCATGGCCTCCGTTTCTTCTTTAGCATCTTGGAGAATTTTTAATAACAACTGGTCTTGGGTGGTCAAAATGATTTTATCTACATCCTAAACATTTGATTAATGACGATGTTTGTTGTCTTGCGACGAACCTTCAAACTTTTTAAATATATTATAAAGGCTTAATTTGAAAACTTCTATTAATTTGATTTTACTAAAATTTAATATTTATAACTACATATTAGATTACTGTGCTTAAAGGAATAGTTATTTGTTATGCAAGGCTGCAAAGTTAATTTTTGGCGCGAGTACCTTGTATTGAAACCTGAGCAAGCGAAGGAATCTAGGATTGAGCCACGAGCGAAGCGAGTGGTTCAAATATAGAATCCTGAGCGTAGCGAGGGTTTCAAAGGTACGAGACGCTAAATAACTTTGCTGCCGAGCGCAACACACAACTTTTCACCTCACTAAAGCGAGGAAAATGTTAGGTGCAAGAAAAACAGTTTTAATAAATAATCATCAATGGACTGGCTGCAGAGAATATAAACTATTACGAAACCAATGAGGTTCTATATATATGTAATTTATTGTACGAAACCTTTATTGAATATAAATATTCGAATTTTAAAAACACTTTCCACGCTAGCGGATAAAGTGCGATTTTCCACGCAGATTTCGAATGATAAACAGAGCTTTTACGAGCTAGTGAGGTGAAAAGATATTTTTATAATCTATTGATTTTTTTTCGGGTGCCAGACAAGCATACGGTCCCGTGGTGTGAAACGGTTACCGTGGTCCCGTATACATAGATGCTTGCAACATAAATTATCATTCTCGCGCTACCAGCGCTGCTGTTGATGTGTCTCTGGGAGAAAGTGCGGTTACCAGGAAGGAATAAGTTCTTCCTGACAACCCCATTCACTCTCAGAACTACACTATTCAAACTCAAAAATGATAATGAGATACTTAACCACAGTTCTTAAAGTCAATATTAGCGCCTCCGCACATAGCTCGTCGCTTCATCATCGCGGCGCGGCATCAAGACCCGTGTGCTGAGTTGTTGAGCGCTGGATGCACTCGGTACGTTCTCTCACTGTAGTATATTAGCGACGTACGCCAATATTACGCGACGAGGAGAGTGCTGAGGGCCTTATCCATTTTTCTACAAAGCCCGATAGATAAGTGGTTTGAAAAGCTATTTTAGTGGCCACATTCTCCTATCGTTTTTCATTTGCAGACAATCAATGGCCATTAAAAACTCAGAATACTCCTTCAGGTGCACTAAATCAGAATTTCCCAAGAAACTGGAACATGTGTCTCAATAACGCCTTGCGCGATGCGCGATAGCGTTGCCTCACGTCGCAATTTTTCAGTTGTAATGTAATTCCCTTATTGCCTAGGAGTTATGGTTGAAAATTCTATAAAATTCCATTGTCTAGTGTCTAGATTGGTCTTTGCTAAAGGTAAGACGATTTCGTCGTTTTGTATGAAAATGTCTTTGGAAATTTAGGGCACTTTGAGTAAGGACAATGAATGTTTTTTAATTTTTTTGTACACAATTTCCTGAAAGAATTTATAGGTATCTAAAGTAGTCAATCGCCTCGGATTCGGATAAGGGTAGTATTATATCCCCAGTTTAATTCACAAATATCATATTAAATCTTATTTTCTTAAGATGTTTATATACTAGGTTGCACCTTGTGACTCGGTCAGAGACGTGTTTTGAGGATTCCTGAGAATTCCATGCTCACGGACAGTATTGAACCAATAAGCCTGTGGAGAGATTTGGCTTCTATTTGCGTTTTATACAGTCTGTGCAATGGGTGAGGAGCTCGATGGCGTCGTTGCGCGTGCAGTCTAATTGATCACGCAAGTCAAGCAACTGCGACCGTAGCCTGTTTTTGGATGCGTTTATTTATCTCAAGCTCCTCCATGCTTCGGAGGGCACGTTAAGCCGTCGGTCCCAGCTGTTGTCGTTAGATGACAGTCGTTAAGCCAAGTCAGTGACCTTTAGGCGGCTTGAAATCACTGCAAAATCCGCAGTTGAGCAGCTTAAAGGATTAATCTGAAAAATGATATTAATCCGATATTTACTTAAATTTTATAATTGAGGAGCTCGATGGCGTTGTTGCGTGTGCCACTCTAGTCGAACACGCAAGTTAAGCAACATCGGCCGTAGCCTGTCCATGAATGAGTTTATTTATCTCGAGCTCCTCCGAGCTTCGGAGGGCACGTTAAGCCGTCGGTCCCGGCTGTTGTTAGTATATGACAGTCGTTAAGCCAACTAGTAGCTTTTTGGCAGCTTGAAAACACTGGCCTTCGCCAATCCGCAGTTGGGCAGCGTGGTGGAGTATGCTCTAAACCCTTTCGATTGAAGGGAGACCCGTATCCCAGCAGTGGGATGAATAAGGGTTGACTACGATAATAGTTTATGTTCAGAGGAGTTATTTTATATGACGCCCACGGCCTCATTCTATAGTCGCATCGCTCACCATAGCCAGGGAATTCATCCTCCCACATTGGAATCTATATGTGCGCGTACTGTGTAGTTCCAGAGGAGTTTTATAACTGGCGCTGTTAGGTTGTCGAATGAATTCCCTGTCAAGGTTTTCACAGGAGACTATAGTTTGGAGGATGTTTTCAAGAAAGACCTAAACGGGTTTTCAGGGTCAGCAACGCTAGAGTGAGGTCTCTAGTATTATAAGCGTCCATAGACATATACAAAATTATATCCATGACAGCTTATCATCAGGCAGGTCGTAGTCTTGTTTTACGCCTTAGTGGTATAAATAAGTATATGGTGGTATAAATAACGATACGTTTCCTAGGATAATCCCTCTTCCTAAAGGTGAAAACCGTATGAAAATCATTCAGTACCATCTTTTTGAGTTTTATAGAAGTACTAGCTTCCACCCGCGTTTACTTTTTTTCATATCATAATGATTTTTATAATACTTCTAATTTTCAATTATTTATTTCGATTTGTGAATCCTCCTGTGATCCTGCTCACTCCATGCACAAATTCGTTACCCCTAAGGCTGTCTTGAACAGAATGTTTAATATAAGTTACAAGTTACATATTAATGCAAGTTTATTCAATGTACTTTAAATTCGTATTATGCAAATAAAGCATATTCTATCTATCTATCTATATTTTTAGTTCTATAGTTACTTTATATTTTCATTCTGCTTGGACTACTTTGTTTAGAATAACATCGAAAGGAAGATAAAGCACTTACATATTTCAATCAGAAGGGTAGGATTAAAGCGGACACTGCAAAACGAGGAGAAAACAATAGCTTACAAACGATAAATGCACTCAGCTTGCAATTTTACGTTATTTTTTTTAGTTTCTCTGCGAGAATAAATAAGAATAAAAAATAAATGCATGTATTATGAAATTTGATACAGTATAGCAAATTTTTGTGATATTTCATGAAAAATGCTTTCGTATTCGCTTCAAATAGTTTTTTTTTAATAATGTTTTAATCTAGGAAACGAAGAGCTCGATGGCGTCGTTGCGCGTGGCAGTCTTCTCTATCACTCAAGTCAAGCAACATCTACCGTAGCCTGTTCATGGATGGGTTTATTTATCTCGATCCTCCATGCTTCGGACGACATGTTAAGCCGTCGGTCCCGGCTGTTGTCGTTAGATGACAATCGTTAAGCCCAATCGGTGACCTTAAGGCGGCTTGAAAACACTGGAATCCGCCAACCCTTGGTGTTGCTGATCTTCGTGGGCGGTGGTGATTGCTTTCCACCAGGTGACCCACATGCTCGTTTGCTTTCTTATATAAAAAAAAACCGCAATTGAGCAGAGTGGTGGAGTATATTCTAAACCAAGTCGATTAAGGGGAGACCCGTATCCCAGCAGTGGAGTGAATAAGGGTTGACGACGAAACTAAGAAAATAACTAATCAGATAACTATAATGGCGAAGCTAGCGAGGCTTCTTATCAAATTGGACGTAGTATCAATTTTTCTATTATTGTGTGCGTGCTTCGACTTTGCATAAAAGAAACATAACATAATTTTTAAGTTCATTATTAAATCGATTCAGTAATTTTTCAGATGTTTAGAAAATAATAGTAGTTTATGAAAATAATAAGGGTTCTTAAAATACGAGTGTGAGTTATTTTTCGTTATTTTTCCATACAGTTGTCCTGAAAGAGCTGTATCGATAAGTAACTTTTTAAATTTATTTTTATGGTTTGTGCGTAAAAGACTGACATTAAGATTCAGTGTTTAGTTTTTTAATCTCAAAATTTTAGTATGAGAGTAGATAAAAATATATTGTGTTATAGATGAGACCGAACGGTCGTATGGTTAGCAACGGCTACTTTATCTCCTAGTCCTTGTTCGATCCCCGTACCTACAGGACAAACATTTGTGTCCGTGAATACACTTTGTACTGTTTGTCTTGGTCTGAGTGGCTGTTTTCTATGTATTCATGTATGTATTTCGAAAAAGAAAATGTATTTAAGTACCTACATTTACTTTGTCTAACTAGTAGGCAAAGCTTTGCTTAGTATGGGACTAGATGGTGCTGTGTAATAATTTATTTATTTGTTGTCGAACCATTGATCCGATTATGATGAAACTTCATTGATGAGTAGATAATCTACATACGTACTACATACATAGTTTCTAGTTTTAGAAGTATTGAATTTGACTTGAAAAAAAAACCGGCCAAGTGCGAGTCGGACTCGCCCACCGAGGGTTCCGTACGTAAGATCATTATAAATTTGATATTTTTCATTATAAATAAGAAATAATGCGTTGTAAAACATAAATAAAATATATTTTGCAATGTGCACATCAAGCCCTTTCATATGATACCCCATTTGAACTAGTAGCTTCAATTTGAAATTTCGACCCCTATAAAAAATATAGACCCACTATTAATGAAAAGAATGTGTCGAAATATGCGTTTATTGCTGAATAAACGGCCGTAACTTTTTTTTACGTAAACTTAGCAATTTGATTTTTTTAGAACCTCATGGGACCGTAGACCTGAGTATAACAGTTCAAATTTCAGCTTGATACCGCATTTTCGACATAGAGGGTCTTGACAGACAAACAGACAGACGGACAACAAAGTGATCTTATAAGGGTTCCGTTTTTCCTTTTGAGGTACGGAACCCTAACAAGAAACAATCGCTAGATCTCAATTTGCGACGCACGTCATGTAAAAAATAAAGATGGATTTTGTATTTGAACTATTTTCTTTGTTATTAGCAAAGACGAAAAAAATGCCACCTGTCACGTTAATAGAATAAACACGCGGAGAAAGAATTCGGACTGAAAAGCATGCACTGGAATTTTGATGCTTGACAACTCTCGAATTCTTGTCTACTGCGTCGTAAGGCGTAGATGTATGATTATCATTTGTTTTCGCTTGTCAAATAGCGTCAGATTTATGTGTTTTTGGTTTTCACATAAATTCAGTCATCGTATTACATCTAATGTGTTTGTATAGTGTAGGTATAACTGTTTTGTCTTTCTCAATGACGTCGAGTCTGATAGTCTCATGGTTGATCTATGTTACTTTATTTTTATTTTCCGTTATTACGTTTAGTATTGCATGTGTTGCTACACTATATATACATAAAATCATGATATACCTACTTCCAAAGTAGTATGAAAGAAAACAGAAATAATAGTAACTTATTACCTTCTTATTATAAATTTAATTTATAAGAATTTAGGTAGGAATGAAAAACTAATCAAATTCATTCAGCATTTCTATCCGGTACTTCACCCAGGCCACTCCTGTCCGGCCCGACTAACGAACCTCCACCTCACAGAATATCGCAGCTAAATAACAATTCCCTTGAGGGTTTTTGTGTTCCTGCGAGTGAGTTAGGTCACCAGAAAGAAAGAAGGAAATGAATGAGTTGCTGCGTATGCAACGGGGGTGGCGGCACTCAAGCGTCATTTTATGTTGCGTGCGTTAATATAGCTGCTACGGTAACCGTTTTATATTAGGCGGGCCGTATGCTTGTCTGCCACCCGACGTGGTTTAATAAAATCAGTTGTCATAACCACATTACAGGTATATGTAACATAATATTTGATATGACTGTATTATCAATAAATATGTTTTGTCGATATAATCATTTATCATCAGCATACAGATTTAAATGTTATAGTACATTATGTTTAATTATCACTTATTTATGTACCTATTGCTAGGATTATGTATGTAATGTAATCTTAATAGTGTTTTCAGCACTCCCAATGGTTGACTGGTAGAGAATCCAATTTAGCTTTAAGTCCATTGTACCAACATATTTGTTGACTACAAATAAATAAATAATTTTACGAGCTCGGTGGCATAGCGGTCAATGATGCGGCTTCGACACCAACGCTCGTAGGTCTGTTTGTCGTGGTCTGGGTTTTTTCTATGTATCATAAGTATTTATTTACAAAAAAAAAATGTATTTACGTATGTTTATCAGTTGTCTAGTACCCATAACACAAGCTTCGCTTACTTTGGGGCTAGATGGCGCTGTGTAATTTGTCTGACAATATTTATTTATTTAATATTGCATTGCACTACCAAAGTCCGGTCATTGTTACTAACTGTATATGCACACTGAAGTTTATATGAACTTCGGCCGAGAACCTGAGACCGTGGGAGGAGCTAAGTCGCAATTTACATGAGGGGGTCAGCCCGTAGCTCACTATCTCACTGATTTACAACCGTATTCAATTGTTAGTGGGAGTTGTATCAACAGCTGCCACGGCCAAATTGATAGTTTCTGTATTATAAGTTGTTCTTTGTAATGAATAATGCTAAGACTAGAAATAATATAAAGATTTTTTTAATACCACTAAGGTGGAAACAAGCATACGACCTGCCTGATGGAAAGAAGTTACCGCCTATGGACGTCACATGCGCATTGCCGATCCCGATCCTGTAAAAACCTCTTCACGTCCTTTTCGAAGAATCCCATGCTGTCTTCTGGGAAACCTAAACAGACAATTTATTTCATAGTTTTATAATTTTATTATTGTTTATCGATGCCGTTGTTGCACGTTTACTTTAACACGCAAGTTAAGCAACCTCTAGGTTTCAGCATCTTTTCTCAGCTTTGCAGGGAATTTTAGGTCTATATTCCCGGCAGTTGTGGTTAGGTGGTAGTCGTTTAACTAAATCAATGTCTTGTAGGCTGCTTAAAAATACTATTCTGAAAAGTCCACCAATACTCAACTAAGCTACGTAGCAGATTACGCTCTAAATCCCTTCGATTGTTAAATATATTACGAACAATATCTAGAATATATTGAAAATAAAAATGAAGTGAGCAACGCGTGTATGTTGTTAATATTGTTACATATGCTACGGTAACTGCTTTCGATCAAGCGGGCCGTATGCTTGTTTGACACTTTAGTAGTATAAAAAAAATGAATAATTCACTTCCCCGCCTAGGCGAAGAAAGTTAAAAAATATAAATATTTTAAAAATTGAAAAATCACCTCCCCTGCCTAGGTGGGATTCGAACCCACCACCTTTTGATTACCGGTCGAGTGCTCTTTGCACTTTCGGCATCAACCCGTAATCATCCCACTGTTGGGATACGGGTCTCTACGAAGTCTTTCCACTGTATTTGTATGAAATAACTGAGACTTCACTAATATAAAACTTACAAAGAATAAAACTGCAAAAATTCGCTACCATAACAAACCTTCCTTGTAGCTCAGTTGGAATGAGGACTCGACCGGTAATCGGTCGTGGGTTCGAATCTCACCTAGGTGAATTTTTAAAATATTTATAATATTTAACTTTGTCGGTACAGCTTCAGGATTTCTAACAGCTAAGCTAAACACAATTGCCGCAAATCTAATCTGAAGTTTGATTTTCGCAATTGAAAAACCAGATGGGAATTGGCTTCAGCTTAGGCGGTAGGGCTGTTTGAACTAAATTGAATATTCCTGCTCAAGATTATAACCTAAACTAATCCTGTAAATGTTACTTATGTAACTGGTTGGGTTGGAATCGAGTTAGCTGTACACGACTTCTACTGGCAAGGTCACATATGTTTCTAAGTACCACCTTATACACTTCACATAGATCGATGAGTGTGGAAGTTTTATAACTTTTGCAGGTAGCAGCGATTTTAACAGCTTAAATAAAACAGCACTATGGAGTTGTGAAATGAATTGCATGTCGAGATTTCCACAGAAGACTATTATAGCATGCGGGTCTATAAGAAGGGCGTGGGTTTCTTTTTTAACTAAGATAACAAACATGCATACGACCCGCCTGATGTTAAGATCACAGCCTATGGACGCTCGCTACACCAGTGGCATCAATCACGCGTTGCCGATCCTATAAAAACCTCTTCACTCCTTTCTTGAAGAACCCCATGCTGTAGCCTTTTGGTAAAACCTCGGCAGGTAATTCATTCCACAAACTGAGAGTCCGTGGAAGAAAACCACTCTGGAATCGCACAGTTCGTGAACATCGGTGTGTGGATATTTGTTACTCTTTCACGGGTCAACAGCTGAACGGATTTGAAAAAAAAAAATGTTTTACGTACAGAATATGTTCTGGTATATAAGGTACTTTTGATCGATGCACTGTATTCTCGTGAGGTGAAGCTGTGAATAAAAGCTATGTTTCTAAACTTAAGAAAGGTTGTCAAAACACTTCCTAAGCACGCAATGACTCCAAAATAACTAGAGATTCATAAAATAATAAGTATGCTACGAGTAGGTATCTAAACTTACAAAATGAACATTTTAAACAGAATATCCTGGTATATCGTTAGCACTTTCATAAACATATAAATATATTAAAGCGTGTAGAAAAGGTTTCATTCATCGTATTTTTCCAGGCAAACTAGGCTGCGTTTTTCTTTGGCGGCATTCTAGGAAGGTTCGACGTATGTAAACACCGTGGCACGATTTATGCGCAGTTTGAGCGGCTTTCCTTCTTTGTTCCAGGTAATGACCCCGCTTTCATCTCGGCCTCAATGGCGCAAGCAAAGACTGCTAGATACCGGTGCAAGCCCGTCTCAAGACTGCTACGGATGTATTTACCTATGGATATTATGTGGCTGGACATAAGTATCTAGTATCCATACTTTCGAGATACTTTAAAGTTACAGAAGGAATTTATTTTGTAAGTCTTTCTAATCAACTTCAGATAAAAATCTTTTAACATTTTGTTCTATAGTTTCACGTAATCATAGTTCATCTCTTCATTCATTCATCTTTGAGCCAATCACGCCTCCACGTGATGAACCCTGATGATTAAGTAACGAGTCTCTGGCAAAAGTTGGGTACAAAGTAAATTATAATAATGTTAGAATAAAGCACTTGTACTGTTCCACGTAATTATATTTATTTTTACCGACCGGTTTAGCCACTACGGCATTATCAAGGTAAACAGATGGTTTTTGTGTTTCTACCATCTGTTTACCTTGATAATGCCTTATGTATATAAAGTATGTTACGAGTGTAAACTCCCTAAATAAAAGAGGAAAAAAAGACCATGGTATACAGTTTCATTATAGAGTAACAAAATGTTATAAATGTTATTGAACTTCATCGAATATATAACATTCACTAATGTTACGTAACATTTATTACGATATATTAAATATCTTCACTGTCGAAATCATTGAAATTGTTATATGACACCACACAAGATTTCTCAGCAGTAAACGTATGCATCGATATTTCAAATAAATAAATGTTACGTTGTATTGTACCTAATGCATGTAAATAATGTTGCGTAATATGAGAACTTTGCTACAATTTGTTACAAAACGTGTCCTAAAAATGTTTAGTCACAGTTAGTACTGAAAATTTGTAACTGTAATAATAACTTTTCAACTTTCGCGTTGCATGATTTATGAAAATAATAACGGGAATTAACATACCCGAAACAGTCAGCCTGTGACCACGGCTGGTGCAACCTAGGGCTCTACCGCCGAAGCTGAAGCCGATTACCATCGGAAATTTTGAATGCCAGAAAGACACAACTGCTTAGATTATTGGTTATGTTTACCTCGGCTGAAAGAAACCATAGTGCTCTACTGACTAAGCTAGAGATGTTTGTCAATCACTATAACCTACGACCAATTTTTGAAATCAAAAAATCCGATGACAATCGGCTTCAGCTTCGGCGGTAGGTTACTAATATATGACTGCTTACCATCACATTATTACATTTCCAATACAATGTAATGCTTTGAATATTAGTATTCGTAGTAATCCTCAATTGTCAAATATATGATTACTTTAGCTACATGGTGTCTGCATGATCTTATGTATGATCGTTGTAATTGCAATGTAAAAATTACCGACAAACTATAACTATTCTTTCAATATTACCTATTGTTTACTTAGCAAAAGTTGGTTCAAATTTCATGTTACGAACAAAATATTCATAGATGCTCTAACTAGTCGCTGACGCTAGTTAAATTTAGTTTAGTATCAGAGTCCACTTAGTGTTTGTTCAGAATATGCGGACAGTAATATTAATAAGCGAAGGATAGGTAGGTAGAAATAATGTTAACTATATTATATTTTTTATGTCTTGCCAGTGCCAAAGGTGTATACCATCTACCGTACGTAAAAGAGGTTAGCATAGGGACACTACACGAGAAGTTTTGTTCGTCCACTGACCCCCGGCTGTCAGTCAACGCATCATCATATTGTAAATAATAAGCAGTGTACATAAAACACTTTTCAGTACCTCTGTGACTCTTATAATCTTAACAAACAATTCTCATTTTATTCTCAATCCCACTTTTCCACTCGGGCTATATGTGCAATATCTTTCGTCTACAAGCTTCAAGACTCTGGAATGCATTACTGGGGTCTCTTCAAATTTAATTTCATAAAGAAAGTGCCCGCTTAACTCGTGAAGAATATATTGAAACGGAAATTATCGACATTTTGTTTGTATACTTATATTTAGCCTTCACCAACCCGCAATTGAGCACCGTGGTAGAGTTTCCTCCCTTCGATTGAGGGGAGACCCATATCCCATCAGTGGGATGAATAAAGGTTGTATGTAGCCTGTATCAGCAGCATGAGTATGCTCTAAACCCTTTCGTTTCAAGGTAAGCCCGTATCCCAGCTGTAGAATGATTGAGCGTTGACGACTGACGACTGGCGTCATTATACCAACACTCAAAATCTTTCGATTTAAAAGTTAGTACAAGCGAAAAGTTCTAAAAACAACATCTATTAGTACTAACTAGTGTTGATTAAGAGACGTAAAAATACTGTATTGTATTTTCAAGGGAATTTAAATTACAAAATAAAAGATGCTACGATTTTTTTTTAATGGCTGCATTAGTGTGAAGAATAAAGCCTCTCATATAATCAGCCGTACAGTTTATAACCGCCCACTTGGCTTGTGTAACTAATATGTTTCAGAGAGTAGCTGTATTTTTTCACCCCATACCTCCATAATGGGCATACTTACCTCGCGAAAGTCATTTGGGCAGACAATTTCATACTATAGAACGTACATAGATACCTATTTTCTTTAGTAGCTCAGTTGAAATAAGTACAATGAAGACTAGGTAGATAGAATAATTTATAGCAAATATATTAACAGAAGTAAGTAAAGATGGCACAGACGAATGTCAACGACGCCAGTTGTCAGATATTTATAAGATTTTTGGTCAATATTAAATAGTTTTTTTCTGTCTCTATTATCCTCATATACTAGTTACTAATATTTAGCTCCGGATTGGCCAGTAACTGGTTAGAAAGTGTTACTTGTTTTTAGTCTAAAATAAATAGAAAATTCGATTGTTGCGGTATATGAACAGAAGGTATGCGTTTGACTTACCGAAATAATCGGATATCCATTTGTAACGGAGCGGCTAACATTTTCTTAGTAACTAGCGACCCGCGCCGGCTTCACACTAATAAAACTTTATTTGTTTATACTACTAAAGTTAGTGCCACTAAAGCCTTGCCAGTAAAGCATGCAGTGAATTTTTTTCCGATATTTTCAACAACTACTTCAGGCGGACCGTGTGATTGTCTGTCATTATGAGTGTTAGAAAAAAGTATTCGTCAGCCGACTCCCACAAAACCTTAATACAATATGATTCCACATAAACATTCCCTTTATTATTATGATTATTGATCATTTCGTCCATTCATAAAAATCGCAGATAAACAGATGTTGTTGTATAATTATGTAGTCATAGGTATTGATACTAGCGAATTCTTTCAAGTGTGGCTTTGCTTAAAGCATAAAGATGACGTTGAAAATTAAAGTCTCGTTTCCTTGTGATCATGTGTTTCTAAATAAGGTACGTACTGAAATGCAACGGTAGTAAGCAATAGGGAAGGCCTTATGCCGTCACTCGGGCTGTTCTCACTATAATGACCCTATAACGGCCCGCATTATTATTTATGTTGTGTAGCTGAGAACGGCATAATAGTACCATAAGAATGAAATAAATTCTCACAAAGTTTCGAGTTCTTGGCTTCTCTTGAAAGCGGCGATAGCAGTTATTGTTTCACATTTATGAAAATATTTTCGACTGCTTGTTTTTCATGAGTCAATTTGAAATTTTTTATGAACTATCGAGATGTTACTTTTATGACGTGAGAATGTACCGATGAGAATACATTGCAAATACAGTTGTATGTATGTATATAATCTCTTTAATAAACGACAAAATATTACAAAGAAAAGTAGACAAATAATTTAAACAATATAAAGGCGGATTTATCACTGTAAGAGATCTCTTCCAGTCAACCGTAGAGTGTTGTTGAGTGATTCATAATAGGAGTGGTTAAATCAAATAAATTAAGATAATAAATAAGAAATATAATTAGAAGAAATATAAAATTTGATTATATTAAATAAATACACAGTAATAATAACAATACAATTTTAGTTTAAGTGCTAAAACTTTAGCTGCTTTTTAATGACATTTTAAGCGATTATCACTAAAGTCTTTTAAATACGTTAAATTAATGAAAGAGTTGTACATTTTTTTTCAATACGATTATAATATTATTTTCCTAACCTCTAATAACTCTTAGTTTAATGTAACCAAAAGCATAATTCATTGTAAAATTGTTGATGAAACTAGTGTAACTAATTTTATGACACAAACTTGATGTTTACACGTGTAAACATTAAGTTTTACAATGCACTATCCATTATCCATCCAATAAATCGATGAACGCCGGCTGCACGCACGAAAAAGCATGACTCATTGTCGCGTTCCGCCTGAGCCGAGCCTAAGCGTTCGGCTTGTGACACATCTATCGGTCTTCAACTCAATCGGCCGATGTTTTCCTATGACGTTATCACGTAAAATTATCCTCCGTAAACCGACTTTACAGACAAGCAATTTTTTTTATGACACTGATATAGTTTCGTGTTACGCGCAACATTTTTAATACTAACTAATGTCAATCTAATTTTACCGTGTAAACGCGACGTGAAGTAGACTAATGTCTGTACGACAACATTTTGTACTACTAAATAAAGCTTCGATGCTGACGAACGAGCCATAATCCCAGCGATACTGTTGATTTAAGCCGAATTTACATTACGAAATAAGTGGCATGCACGATCAAGTTAATTTCAGTTAAACTAGTTGCAGTATATGTGAAACTATCGTTAAATTAAGCATCGCCTCCTCATTTTGTAATGAAAAATATAGAGATGTTATTGATTATTTTTGTGTAAGATATTTTAAGTTTAAGTTATTTTTTCTTTTTTTTTAACCTGCATCGCGCTAAAAACACCGACGTCCACTGCATGCAGCCGCTTTCACGACATTAATTTCGTATTGCGGTTACGTGGTTATATTATTTACATGACATTCGTTTTATCAAAATATTGCGCGTGACACGAAACTGTTTCCGTGTCATAAAATTAATGCATGTATTGTAAAACTTGACATTTACACGTGAAATTGTTGATAAAACAAGTGTCGTGAAACCAATTTTATGCCAGTAATTTCGAAATGTAAATTCTGGTTTTCTATATTGCTTACGATAGAAAATTACAATTCAGATGATCTAGATCATTTTGAAAGATTCATTTTGCGCGGTCAGCAAAAAGTTCCGTTGCTTTATCTTTATTTTTCATACAAAAATAAAACATAATAATGCAGAAAGCACTGAGTTCACCCTGTTTGCATAGTCAACTTACCGCACTTAGATTTACTTTTCCAGTCTAGAAACGATCCTCGCCTCTCTTGGTAATAACAGTAACAATTAGGCAAACTCAACAATATATTTCTTCGTTGTTCTATCAAAAACAGAGCTTTTTGTTGAGAGCTTATGTGGTTAGTCGGTTTTTATTAACTTGATTTTAGTTAAAGTTTTAGAATGAAGTGTACATTTGTAACGTAACATGGCATTGTTACTGACATTTCTAATTTCACTTTAATATGATTAGCTTAGACGCATTACGTTTTATATTTGCCTGACGTGACAAACGTCAGATTCGTTTGGCACACACTTGGCTCACTTAACGGGTATTTATTTTGATGCTTAATGACATATCTATATAATTATAAAATCATTGTTAGAAACACAATCGCGCTCACTAAGCTCCCGCCAAAAACCCTTCCATGGAATTTGCAATGAGGAATTCGTAGTATAAATAGAAAATACCAAATTACCTTTCCTTATACAACTATTATTCAGTCTGTAGGTACGTATGAGATTATTCGATAAATAAATAAGCCCGGCTTCGCACGTCCAAGCCGATAGAAATAACGTTATGAATATCAGATGAAGCGTGGTGCGCCATGACACAATATTACTCACTCACTTCATTATCACTTGATATTGGAAACTCTATAAGAAAACATTTTTGTTTTATATTTTTCTTTCGCCAATAACTTTTATTTATGTAAACGTAATTATAAAGAAAATATATAAGTTTGTAAGTATATTTTGTTACGTAAAAATCGTGTGTTGGATATATGCTTGGCATGAAATAAGAGTATTACTGAAATTAGAGTAATACTGTATTTCCAAAAAAAAAAAAAAATTTTTATAACGCGCATCATATGAAACCTGTTGGGGCATTATGACTCTAGCAGATTTCATACAAAGCAGTTTTGTTTATAGCGAATAGTCTGATTCAAAGTGTTATTTTGATCCACTTAGTACACGAGAATAGCTTTATGCATTATGGGATCCTATAGAAAGTCGGGATAATGTTGCCTGTTTGTTTTGAATTATCCTGCACCTTCCGGCAATGTGATAATCTTTATACTAAAAATTTTATCATTAACTTTTTTTACAACACTATAGTGGGATACAAGCATACGATATGCCTAATAGTAAGCAGTTATCACCGCCTTTGGACGCTTGCGATAACAGAATTATCACTCACGCGTTGCTGTCTCTGTAAAAACCCCTCTAATTGTAGTGTTGTGTCTTATCTTACAGTAATTCTGTAGCCATGTACACCCGTTCGACTTTTAGAAACCTTATTCTTAACTTTAGAAGTTACTGCTTTTGTTTCAGCGTCTCTATTTTCGTGAACTTTGCGTCTTATCTTTTAAGAATTAAAAGACAAGATATGTAGTAACTATTCTCACCCACTCGACTTTTAGGAATATTATCGTTAACTCTTATAGTCACTATTTATAGTCCCGTTTCCATCTGCTCGACGTAAAGAAATCTTAAAGGTACTATAGCAATTTCTACCCGCTCTACTTCTAGAGTTCTTATCATGGACTCTGATGTCACTGTACCTGTTTCACCCTCTCTACATCTAGAAATCTTATCCTTAACTTTTCCAGGTACTGTAACTGTTTATGCAGACTCTACTTCTATAAATCTTATTCTTATTGTCACTGTAGAAACTTCCAACCACTCCACGTCTACACATGTTGAAGTTAATTCTTGGACATTCTTTCACACGTTCCAAATTTCTTGGTGTCACTACAGTCGTATCCACCCACTCTACTTCTAGAAATATAGAAAGACAAATGGATGATCGAAGCAAACAAAATAACTGTCACTGAACACTTAGTAATGTCGTATGTATGAATAATATAGACAGTTTCGATGTTATCAATAATTATGTTTTTCTATGCCTTTAATGACAAATTGTATTTCATAAAATACTTAATTGTTTTTAGAATTAATACATTTTATCCATACTAATTATTCTTAATAGGTTGATACCATCATTATTAGTTACCGAAGGCCGAAATGAAATACTTTTAATACTTTTGTAACTTCGATTATTACAGACAGAGAAAATTAGCTAGCTATTTCAATGCGAAGGAAAAATGGAGTGAAAAGGCACGCGAGCCATTAAAGGGCCTTAACGACTCCGATCAGATGAATAAATGATTGAATTCTCAATTAAGATTACAGTGAAAACGCGAAATCGAACTTTGTTGACAATCGGCGGGTTACTAGAGCAATGATTAAAACGTATTTCATTTGGACCTTTTTAAGAAGTTTGGAATTGGAGTTAATATCTGTCCTTCGACGAAATTTAATATCTGAAAGCGGCTCTGCCGCGAACATCGCGGCAGTGAAAATTGGCGACAAGGCGCTAACTCAATACCTACATATTTATACATGCAATACGCATAGAAAGTAAAAGAATGTGAACACAGGAAAGCATTTTATTTACAACTTTTCTGTAAATATTGTTGATTACCGCTAGCGGCTTATCGCGACGTGATAGTTGAAATGACGTGGCGCTTAGTGAAAACCGGGCAATTGTCTTGCTTTCTTCTTGCCACAATGGAGGCAGGTAGAACTCATCTATAGGCAGAAATATGTTAGAGTGCGGGTAAAGATGTACCTATGGATAATATATAGATATGTACAGTTTATATTATTAACGTCGTTTAACAATGGAGAAAGCCTCCTCCATATCCTCGACTCCATACCCCATTCGCCGTCCGATCTTCGCGTTACGTGGCCCGCCCATTGCCACTTCAGTTTGTGAAAACTCTCAGCTATGTCAGTGACCTTAGTTCATTTACGGATCTCCTCATTCCTAATTCGTGCTCTTAGAGAAATAGAGAGCATAACCCTCTCTATAGCACCTTGAGCAACTCTGAACTTTTTCATGAGACCTATTGTGAAGGATCATATCTCTGATCCATTAATCATTCCTGGTAACACACACCAGAGGTGAGATGTGTTACGCCTGATAACCACTAATTAATTATATATTTAATGCTTCTCATAAAATGCCTAATTAGTTTGCATTTTGCATGCAAAAGCTATATAAAGTTACACTAAATAATGAACAAGCGGCATTTATTTCTAGAGTAAGTACGTGTGTTGTCGCAAGCAACTGGTTTCTGAGTTATGAACTACGTACGAAGCATCGTGTTAATTTATTAAATTTACTCTGCATTTCCTCGAAAATAATACCATATTCAATTGAGTTAATTCGGTTTTGAAATTGTTTTGGTTCGTTCGTATATTTGATGAGTTTGATGTGTGCCTTTCAATTGTTTTTAGAGTTCCTTCAAAAGGAAATAAACGAGAAATTATAAACCGAAACAAAAATCCGAATAAAAATCCTATCAACTTTTCTTTTATCTTTTGTTTGTTTCTTTTTCCTTCACCTTATTGACATAATATAATCTATGCCACTTTTACAGCTGAGGCATATCGAATGACAGGTCATATGACCTTCGTCGACCATTGAAATTCGTCAAGCGGTTTAGGCTGTAAAGCGTACCAATGAAATATATATACATACTCGACGGGATAACATCACCTTGACAACAAAGTTTTTGAAAACAGACAACAGCTTGTAGACGGTAACACGTCCAATACAAGACGGTCCCGCGTAGCGCTACCAATGCTATGACTAAGACCCTTATTCTCAAGAACGCGTGAAGGTGTCCAGTTGAATAATTTCAAATACTTAGGTAGCAATCCCTTGAATCGGATAAAATTCTAATTAGAAGTAGTACTAGTGAAGTATTTGCGTCATTATCGCAATACAGCAAGGAAATGCTACCAGCATCTTTGGTACAATGCCGCGGGGGGCATTTAAAGATAATATCTAGATTTATTTTTCATTTAACTAGTAAAAATATTTTTAGGAAATAATTTCTAAGTCGATGTTGTCCAAAAATTTCGCGGTTTATATAGCGTATAGCGTAGGTATATCTTTACGTAGCTCAGGGAAAAATTATAGGGTACGTCACGTTTGTTTAGAATTATAAAATTTGCATAAAGCAAGATCTTACAGCACCTGGAAAGAACCCGAAAATGTCCAATTTCTAGTACCATGTGAAATATAAATAACCAACTTCCTAGACACATTATTTAATACTAACTGTATGATGTTACGGTGTAGGTAAGTAATGTGGCCGAGGTTTTTGATAATTTCTAATATTACCGAAACCTTGGTACCTTGACATGTATTGTTGTAGCTGTGATATCAGTCCGATATCAGTGACTGTATAATGTCGTCAATCCATCAATTTCCGTGGCGTACGCTCGGAATGTTTTATTTCTTGAATATTTTGGAATCGGACTTATTATATCCGATTCCAAAAGATTCAAAAAATCATATTGCGGCCCGACTGGGGAAATACCTCTTGTTGTGTTCTTGCGAGGGAATGAGGTAACGTGACGTGAGGAGATGCTGCTTTAGCAGCACCAGCCAACAGACAGCAAAATGGCATGAAGAGGTTTTTAGGTTTTTAAGAATAAGATCAACGTGCAAGTAATAAATTAAGTATGTATAGATGTAATTTACGTGCTATATTTTAATCATTGTAAAGGCAATGAGCCGGGCTACATCTGCCGAGTCATTGATGGCAGATAAAGGAGGAAGGTATTAGAGTTGAAGCGGCTGGATGCGGGAGACGGAGGATCGCATTCGGTGGAAAGCATTGGGTTAGGCCTATATCCAGCAGTGGGTAGATACAGGCAGATGATTTTAATCATTGTAAAAAAAGACCCATATTGGCAAGTTTCTTCCCAGCATTTCTTCTTGCTAATGGTGACTTCCACAAAGCAGATAAAAAAATTACTAAAAATAAGAATATATGATTAATAAGAAAGCAAGACATGTCAAGTGCCCAAAAGAGTCCAGAGGCAAATAAAGAATTATTATTTTATTTAGTTTCATTTGAATGATGACTAATAATGTAATAATAATAATTAAATGTATGACACAAAAATTATAATTGTTTACCATCAAGCGCATCGTGTGCTAGGTAGGTGTCATAAAAAAAGTCTTGTAATTTTAACGATGAAAGTATAATATTTTAGTCAACCTTATACATAAATAATTCAAGGAATAATATTGTATTGCTCTTTATTTATTGATGCATATTTCGCATTAATACAGTCACAATATTGAACTTATCAATTCGAAGTCGACAATTCCCACGCCAAAAATAATTGAAAATTGAATTGTACAAATATTTTGTTTATTACTTATACGGGTAATCATAAAGAAAATTAATGCAAGCAAATTATGGAAAAATAGATCTTTACAGAATGAAATATTTTATTTTATTGTTCGTCCAGGTATTTTTTATTAATTATGAATGAAATAATGGCATTTCCGATTCTTTATAGAAAGTAGAGCGTGGTTCTGTTTGAAGCGTCCAATTTATTTTTGATTTAAATAATTGATCTGAAATCTGAATGAAATCTGAAATCTTTAATTTTATGCTATATAAACCCTAATTTTGGGTTATTGTCCTCGATTTTACTTAAATTAAATTAATCACTATCATATTCCACACTCTAAAAGTTGTATAAATGTCATGGAGCGTTGCATTTTTTTTTATATGAGACATTATTTTTTTTATATGCAAACGAGCATGTGGGTCTCCTGATGGTAAACACGCAAAGTGTCGCCTCCGTTGCCAGCTTTTACTCCTTCCTTAATTTCTTTCTTTCTTTCTTCCTGCTTATCTCACTCACTCGCAGGAACACAACAACCCTCAAGGGAATTGCTACTTGGCTGCGGTGTTCTGTGAGGTGGAGGTATTTATCTAGTCGGGCAGCTTAATAAATAACCTATGCCCTACCTCCCTTTTGCCACAGCATCTTTCGCTAGTCGGCAGGCATAATGAGGTTGGCTTTGGCTCTAAAGATCGTGGTGAGCCATTTACACCCCAAAATTTTTAATAGTTATAAACAAATTAACCTTAAATTTATGCTAAACTATAATAAACAAATTAATCTATTATAATTTAGCATAGCAATTTTGGATGACTCATTTATGATTAACAAAATTGTTAAGTTTGATCAATTATTAGTTAGTATAAGCGGAAAATTTGAAAATTACTATAATTTTTAATTAGGTAGATGAATTATCGAAGTGATCAGTGGTTTGAACATACACCTCATCTGCAGACAAACGGACATCGTAGCCTATGTTAGAAATATCAAAGGCGTGACACTACCCTCGGTCGTTACCAACGCAGCACCTCAGAAACTCTGATACCTCTACCTATTTACAGGAATTAAAAAAAAGAAAGAAAGTGCTAAGTGATTTTTAAGTGGGTGCTAAGGTATAGGTTTTTATTTCTAAACATTTTTATGTCTGCAAGCTCATAATGCAATAAAACGTTAAAGCTTCTAAATAAATAATACCCAAACGACCTCTATCGGCAGACGAGATTTAGTTCTCTCCCAATCTCGCAGTAGAACTACCAGCGCCATCTAGTCAACATGGCCGTATTTACTATGTTACTGCACCGAGTTAGCATGCATTAACTCGGTCTAGCCTAGCGGCGTAACAGCGACGTTTTTCGACGGGATTAGTTGAGTGCCTTTAATTTGTTCGGTTTTGTTCAACTGCATTCGTCATTGAGCTGCAATAACATGATAAGAAAATAGTAAATTTGTTCAATTGTAGCAATTGTAGTAGTCTATCTTACTCGTATGTGGTGCATTATGCATTTCTGGTTGTCGATCGTACATGAAAATAATTTGGAAGTTAAATTTATGTATGTATATTCGCGATATTCTCAAAAACCACTGATTGGGTGTCCATCTATTTTCTGCTAGCCGAATACATATTTTTCGGGTTAGCTTTAGAGTACAAAAGATATGAAATATTGGTCTAACTGTAGTTGGTTTTTTTTAAGTTATGTCTTAATAGAGGAACTATAATACTCTTCGACAACTTCAATGTACTCGTTGGTAGAGCAGATGCCCCGAATTTATTGGGTCTTAGTAGTTTTACGATATCATAATTTCGTTCTATAATGCTAGCTTTTTTATTTACATAATACATAATTAAATAAATTTTACTTTAAATTCAGTCACATGTAAGTGAACTTCGTTCTTTGTGAGATAATAAATTCTTTTAAACCCACTTAAAAAATATACATATATTTTCATCAATATACCTTGAAGTTTATCTAGCTTCAAAAACTTCGAGAAACATCTGCAGTAGGCCTTAGTGCAGATGTTTCATTTGAACCTTCAATATTAGTCTATTATTATTCTATGGTAGGACCACGAATATAGGTGCTAAAGTTAATTCAATAAAAAAATTGAATTGGGAATGGGTTGAATGAATTATGTTGAGATTTTTTCGCTATGAAATATTTTCTAAATAATATCTATTTTGGGACAACATAGATATGGAATTTAATGTGCAATTAGCTAATATTATTCAGTTGTTAACTGTACATTTTATATGATATACCATTCTTTAGTTCGAATAATAGTTTAGATTGTAATAAGATGCATGTTATGCTGAGAGTTTTAGGTAAATTACATTTATTAATGTTTTTATTTTAATTATAATTGCATGTAAATACATACAATTTCACATAATATGTAATGCATAATGACATTAATGACAATATTTGGACAATATTGAGCCAATTAGATATTTCTGTAAGGCTAAAAGGTAAATAAATATATATGTGTCTGAAACAAACCATTAGTTTATTATTAACATTCATTAGTGTTCAGTTTGTTTGACGTAAGTAGTATGTGACAGCCAAATATTTTTTTTCGTTATTAGAATATTTTTGGTGATACCTTTGTGCGTCATATGTAAACTTCATTTAAATATAGGGTGACTTGTGACGTATTTTTTTTTTATAATTTGGAATATGTTTGTTGCATAAAATAATACAGCGCGCCTTTTTTATAGGTCTAGGGTGAAATTAGAAATAAGCGTACGATCTGCCTGATGGTAAGTTGTCATCGCAGCCTATGGACGCTTGCGACCAGAGACTTCACTCACGCGTTGCCGACCCTGTAAAATCCCCTTTACGCCTTTCTTGAAGAACCCCATACTGTAGTTTCCTAGAAAGGCCATGGCAGTGCCGTTTTTTTTCCATTCCATTCCAACTTGAGATTTCGAGGTAGAAAACTCCTCTGCAATAGTAAAATACGCGCGAAATTAGGTTCTGATGTGTGAGAATGAATTCCCTGCCTATGGCGAGCAGTGCGACTATAAAAAAGTGCCATGGGCATCATATCAAACAACTCATCTGCGCCTAAACAAGTTTTCACTTTAAAAAGAATTATATAAAATAAACGTATAAAAGAAACAAAAAGTTTTGAGGTGGTCGATATCCGCATATTTAATATATGTTCAAAAGAAGGAAGAAAAGTATTGTACACCTTTTCATTCGTACTATTTACTACAAATTACAGTTTGTAAGAAAATGAGGAAAAATATCTCAAAGGGCATTTAGTCGATGCGTTGGTAGGTACAGACGGAGCGACGCGAAACGTCAACCAGACCGTTTCGCCGTAGGTACAGACTACAGTCGATAATTATGTTGTCAACTGGCTAAACGAACGAAACAAAGCGGGTATGCGCTGGATCACTCGCTTTTTGTGCTACAAAGACCATTACACGATCTGTTTCCGAGCGTAAAGTCAACACTGTTATGAAGTTTTCATTGAGTTTTCGCCGGAAAATCGGCTAACGTGGAAAAGCCGGGATTGCGATTTGAATGGATAATGAGCTACAGTGTTTTCGTTAATTGAGTTGATATGTAAATAAACAGGCGAAACGTCGAGCCCATTCGATCAATGCAGCTCAAAGGCTAGTTCACTGTTTTATTGTTGTCAGTAGGCACACAGTTTGTGAACAGTAAATTATACTGCGAAATTACGAAGGCTTATTTATTTGAACTATCGGGTATATAGATAAAGCCTTTGCCACCATATTTTTACGAGTATATCGGACAAAAGCGATCGTCGTAAAACAATTTGATATGTTATAGTCATAACTAATAACCAGTCAAAACACCTATGACTGCAAAAATGAGTCAAAAGTCTTGACAGAAAACGTTGGTCAAAATAACATTTAACTGGCTTATGCATGTCAACATTTATCTCGACTTGCTTTTGAAGAAGATGGTAATGTACCTGAGGTGTGACTAGTCAAACATAGGAGCGCCTAGACTTCGAGTATTGGCTATCACATACACATACAGACACACAGTCTGAATTTCAAATCACCACCGCCCATAGAGATCAGCGACATCAAGGTGTCGCCAATCCATTGCGAGCCTATAGGCAATGGCAACGAAGGAGTATACTCCTTCCTTTTCTTTCTGGTGGTCTCACTTACTTGCAGGAACAAAAACACAACCTTAATGGGCAGCTTAAAATATGCGCTATACCTCTGTTTTCGCCAGAGCCTCGTTTGTTAGTCAGCAGGGTGCACCACGTGCAGACGAGGTTGGCTTTTTTCCAAGGTTGATGAACCACTCACCCCCCAAACGTTCATTAAAGGTCTAATAGATATGCAATCTATTGCCAAATTAAATTTAACTCGTCACCTGCTTTTATTTAAAGTATGATTCAGTTCAAATGACATTTTACTTATTCATTGCATTCACATTTCAATTTGTGGTTTGTACAATTTGCATTATTCATGGGTATCGACTTGCATTGGTAGCGAGTATGTTTACTGTAAAAGTGTTAACTTTGCAATGGTACGGTTAAAGTTTGAATTGATTAGTAGAAATGAAAGTTTTCTATTTGTTTCTGAGAGTTTAACTCTATAATGCTAAATCGATTCAATAATTTTGAATGATAATACGGCACAATCATGACAAAGTGGAAATAACACATTTTTTTATGCAACGTTGACTGTGGCCTGTTCATGGATGGGTTTAATTATCTCGATCCTCCGTGCTTTGGCTGGCACGTTAAGCCCGATGGCTTAACGTGCCAGCTGTTGTTATAACATGACAGTCGTTAAGTCAAATCAGTGGCTTATAGGCGGCATGAAACCAACACGCAGTTGAGCGGCGTGGTGTTGTATGTTCTAAACTCCACCACGCAGCTCACCTTGCGTGAGCCCCGTATCCAAGCTGTACAATGAATAAGGGTTGACGACGATATTATGTACCTCCACCTCATAGAATACCGCAGCCAAATAACAATTCCCTTGAGGTTGTTGTGTTCCTGCGAGTGAGTGAGGTCACCAGAAAGGAAGGAGATGCTGCGGTTGCAGCGGGGGTGGCGGCGCGCGAGCTATATTTTATGTTGCGAGCGTTAATATCTTGTCGGCCATCCGACGTAGAATAAAAAAAAACGAAATAAATTTCAACGGCTTCGTCCGTTGAAATTTCAACCCTTTTAGTGACTTATGCTATGCTTTTTTTAATAGGCGAATTTCAATGACTTTTAACTTACTTCACTGAAGATAGATTTCAATGAAACAAAGCCTACGAGTATATGTTGCTTGAAGCTGGGCTTAATAAAGAAAACTTCTATAACGGCGTTGTGGACTTTTTGGGATGGGTAAAAATGTTAAACTCGCGTCAGGACACATGGCCTCATCGAAAATTCGTTAGACGTAGGGAGCGGAGAAGTGATATCCCCCTCTCTTTCTACCGCGCGGTGGAAATGTATGCCTGCTCCAGCTGTTTATTTTTAATGTAATATAAATTGTCATGTTTGTGTATGATAGCGCAATAAATGAATTGTATGTATGCGAAATTATTCCCTAACCATTCCAAAATATTCAAAAAAGCACAACGTTATTGTTCAAGTTTTCACTTCTGCCGGCATTCCCAGAGTGCAACCCGATTTTTTTTTGATACTACTAAGGTGGCAAAGTATTAATCCATAAGTACAATCAATTTGTGAACCAGCAAATAATGTGTTCAATAGTTCTGGAGACTGGCGTGTACATACAGACACACAAGTACGTCATAGACAGACACAAATTTAAAACATTTGTTTATGTGTTCTGTTACTTAAGCCTTACACACATATCTATTAAGTAATCATGTACAAAAGGCGAACTTTATGCAAAAGCATTGTCTCCCCAAGTATGCTCCAAAGTTAAACTGCTTGGAGCATTCTTTACTAATTGGTATTGTTCTTGAGATAATAAATGCTATGAAATACTAACGCCTTAAAAAAAACAAACAATATTATTTACAGTAAGTAAAAGTTTAATCAAACCCAACGAAAATTGTAAGTTGAATTTTTCGGTGCGAAATTAGGTGTAGGATACAAGAGCGCGGGTGAGGGCGTGCAGTTAATATTGAGCGGTATCAATTAAAACTGTCTGCTCTGATTTATTTTATTGGCCCCACAATTGATTACATTACGCCAAATTGACCGCAATGTATGGGAGTCTCGGAGATCCGCACTGCGTTGAAAAATGTTGCCGTTTTCTGCCGTGATGATGTTTTTATGGTAATTGTAGGGCGGCGTTGTATTTCTTTTCTCTTAGACGTATCTTACTTGTATGTAAACAACCTGGTATAGTAATATCTGTATGTTGAGTGAAACAATTTTTGTTTAACATTTTTCTTCGTAATATAGAATATAGAAGGTTTCGTCTTTGGCTTCTATATGTCGTGGTCCGATCGTTTAATTGGGCCGATCGCGATAAGCCTGGCCAGATCGACATGTGCCGCCATATTCTGATTTGACCAATTATTTCATGATGTACCCAATGTAAAGTTGGGCAGATCGACGAGAGCAGACTATTTGTCGATTTTCCCATTCAGTTACTTGGCCGCATCGAGATAAGGCTGGGCATATCGGGATATGCCTGGGCGCATCGTGATGTAGTTCCACTTTCTGACGCTTTGGCGCTGTTGCGCTCCTTCGTTCATGTGACTGTGTCAGCTGTGTGTTTACGTCTAGAAAAAATGGCGGCGTTACAAGAAACTGAAAATATTGCCAATACACTGAAAATATTGCATATATATATGGTGATAATAGTGAGTTGGTGGACGATACGGATAAATAAATAAATAAAATAATTTAGGCTAGATTAGAACTGCAAGAAAAGTGGGTTAGGTTAGGTTAGGACTGTGACCCCAACAGAGCGCGAGCCGAGCGAGCGTAGCGAGCGTGCCGCGGCAGCGGCCGGCGAAGCGCCGGAATTGATTTTATTTACTTTTTAAACGTCTTTTTATCGAGTGAAATACTTAAACTTGATTTTATTTGCTTGTACGTATGATGGACACCCTACAAACTCGATTTGGCCAAGTATGAACGGCCAAATCGTCAAACGTTATGTTTTGAACGATATGGCGGTGATTAGGCAGCCAAATCAAAATATGGCGGCACATGTCGATCTGCCCAGGCTTATCGCGATCGGCCCAATTAAACGATCAGCCCACGACATATACAATACAATAAAATAGTAGTTTTTACCCATTTTTATGAACCTTACCTCAAAAGGAACCCTTATAGTAATCATTTAGTTGTCCGTCTGGCTGTACATCTGTCACGAAACTTTAAGTTAAACGGTATAGTTTTTTTACTTATAAACTATCGATACGTGGGTCCCACTCACGCTTAGCCGTTTTTTGAAGGCGAAGGTGATACTACATCCATCTTTGACGTTAAAGTCAATCTTATATGCACGTGGTAAATTCTGCTAGCCAACGACGTAGTGGAGGTACCTCCACCTTGCTGAGGATCGCAGCCAAATAATAGTCTCCAATCCTTGATTGAGTTTTGTGTTGCTACGGGGGATCGATAGCAATTAGCTTCTACAGAGTTGCTGCCTTAGCAGCTAGAGTGACAACGCGCAAGCGATGTTTACTGTATTGCACGCATTGAAGGCTTTTTTAAACTACATTGGGTGGCAGACAAGCATATGGCCCGCCTGATGTGAAGTGGGCGGGTACAGTAATTATATTAACGCTCGCAACATAAAATATCGCTCGCGCGCCGTCACCATGGCTGTATAACAATGCAGCAGCATCTTCTTTAAGGCTACTGTAACCGCTTTATATCACGTGGGCCAAATGTTTATTTCGAAGTAGGTAGTATATAAAAAAATCATTTACATAAACTTATTTTGTCCCCTAACAGATGAGTTTTCAGACGTCAAAGCACGTGCTTTGTTTTATTATTACGGTAATAATATACTTTATTTAAAAAAATGTCAAG
Source organism: Hypsopygia costalis (assembly GCA_937001555.2). Classification (NCBI taxonomy): domain Eukaryota; kingdom Metazoa; phylum Arthropoda; class Insecta; order Lepidoptera; family Pyralidae; genus Hypsopygia; species Hypsopygia costalis. Next base: position 11,001,467 of record OW443330.2, on the reverse strand, counting down.
CGAAGCAGGGTCGTCCATAATTCTTATAAATCAATATATATAGAAATTGAAAACAGAACAGCAGTCTCACGACCACTAGTGGTCCGCGAACCACCGGTTGGGAACCCCCGGTCTAGGGCAAGGGTTCCCAACCGGATTCACCAGAGCTAACTTAAGATCCGTGAGACAAACTTACAATGAAAGAGATTAAGCACAATTATAAAAAATATTCGCTCATAGCGAGGAGTTCGATGGCATCGTCGCGCGCCAGTCTAATCGAACACACAAGTTAAGCAACGTCGACCGCAGTCTGTCTATGAATGGGTTAATTTATCTCGAGCTCCTTCATGCTTCGAGGGGCACGTTAAGTCACCGGTCCTGGTTGTTGTCGTTAGATGACAGTCGTTAAGGTGAGTTAGTGACCTTTAGGCGGTTTTAAACGCTGACCTCAGCCAACCCGCAGTTGAGCAGTGTGGTGGATTATGTTCTAAACCCCTATGATTGAGCGGAGACCCATATCTCAACAATGGGATGATTATGGGTTGATGACGATACAAAATACTATAATCTCCAGTTATAGAATAATAGATTTTTTAGACATATGGGTCCTTACACCCAATAATATAAATTAATAAATATTCTAGGACAAATTACACATGACATATAGAAATTGAAAACAGAACAGCAGTCCTTTGAGACTACACATCGCATCGCGGTCCGTTAATTGCTCAATTATACACCAATAAAATAAATTAGGGTAACCAGCTTTAATTGATATGACGTACTAAATAATAGCCTTCAGGCATTCAATATCTGAAGGTTATTCTTTGTGCATACTCTAACAATCTACTTTAAATATAACATTGAAAAATGAGGTGTGGCTGTGTCATGGACACGGCCGTGTGTTGTTCGTGAATACGTTATATGCACTAAAATTATCTCAAAATGTCAGCGCTCCCGTCTCCCCCACACGCGATGTTCAATAGTCCTTATTTAGTGTAATAAATTCTTTGATTCTACATCTCATCCAGTGTGCGATTGAAGTTTGGTGTTGTAGCTTCATCATGATTTGTAGCGGCAACACCAAACTGTATCCCCCGATTTGGTTATCATTAGTTTTTTTTAAAATTTCTTCCTTAAGGAAGATATTTTAAAGAAGTATTCATGTTAAAAAACTTACAATAAACTTCATCTACGTAATACAGAATCGTCATTGGCTACTATAAAATACATTAAAATACTTTTCACCTAATGTCTTCAAACAATTTATATATCGAAAGATAATTAAGTGAAATTAATAATGCTAGTTGACATGGTACATGTAACTGACTTTGTTTTGTTGTATAGCGTGATAGATATTGGCCTAGAGCAGTGGTTCCCAACCTTTTATTGTTCGGGGACCACTTCCAGGTCTCTGTTCAATGTAGAGACCCAATTGTCCTATAAATCTACTACACTGATATATCTCGAGAATACAATATTTGGTTTAGTATTGTTCAATCTCTTACATTATAATTCTGTACCTCATGGACCTTGATTTAGTTCTCACGACCACTAGTGGTCCGCGAACCACCGGTTGGGAACCCCCGGTCTAGGGCAAGGGTTCCCAACCGGATTCACCAGAGCTAACTTAAGATCCGTGAGACAAACTTACAATGAAAGAGATTAAGCACAATTATAAAAAATATTCGCTCATAGCGAGGAGTTCGATGGCATCGTCGCGCGCCAGTCTAATCGAACACACAAGTTAAGCAACGTCGACCGCAGTCTGTCTATGAATGGGTTAATTTATCTCGAGCTCCTTCATGCTTCGAGGGGCACGTTAAGTCACCGGTCCTGGTTGTTGTCGTTAGATGACAGTCGTTAAGGTGAGTTAGTGACCTTTAGGCGGTTTTAAACGCTGACCTCAGCCAACCCGCAGTTGAGCAGTGTGGTGGATTATGTTCTAAACCCCTATGATTGAGCGGAGACCCATATCTCAACAATGGGATGATTATGGGTTGATGACGATACAAAATACTATAATCTCCAGTTATAGAATAATAGATTTTTTAGACATATGGGTCCTTACACCCAATAATATAAATTAATAAATATTCTAGGACAAATTACACACGGCCTTCTAGTCCCAAACTAAGCAAAACTTGTACTATTGGTACTAAATAACTGATATAATACTTAAATACATTTCTTTTTTGTAAATACATACATATATTACATAGAAAATACCCAGACCAAGACAAACAGACATGTTCATGCACACAAATATTTATCTTGTGCGGGGATCGAACCCGCGACCTCGGAGTCAAAGTCGCCATTGCTAACCATTCGCCACCGGGCTCGTCAAATAAAAACCTTGCATGGGGTGTAAGTGATTCATCAACATCTTTGAACCAAAGCCAACTTCACCTGCACGCGGTACACCCTGCTGACTGACAAACGAAGGTCTGGCGAATAGAGAGGTAGGGAGCGTAATTGTAAGCTACCCGACTGGGGAATGTACCTCCACCTCACGGAATACCGCAGCCAAATAACAATTCTCTTGAGGGTTGTTGTGTTCCTGCCAGTGAGTGAGGTCGCCAGAAAGGAAGGAGATGCTGCATTGGCAGCGAGTATGATGGCGCGCGAGCGATATTTTATGTTGCGAGTGTTAATATGGCTATGGTACCCGCTTAACATCAGGCGGGCCGTATGCTTGTCTGCCACCCGACGTAGTATAAAAAAAAAAAGAAAAAAAAATTGGTCCTCGCACAAAAAAGGTTGGGAACTGCTGGTAAATGGACAAAGGCGTAAAAGGGGTTTTACAGAGTAAGCAACAAGCGAGTAATGCTTTTATTGTCCCTTGGCGCTCGATGGTGATTGGGCAGGTGGTATGCTTGTTTGCCACCGTAGTAGTATAAAAAATGGAGACAAGGATAAATATATATGTAAATAAATAAATATAAATATTCCTGGACAAATTACACACGGCCATCTAGTCTCAAACTAAGCGAAGCTGGTATTATGGGTACTGAATAACTGATATTATACTTAAATACTTTTTTTTTTTGTAAATACATACATATAAAACACTCAGAGCAAGACAAACAGTCATGTTCATGCACACAAATATTTGTCTTGTGCGGGGATCGAACCCGCAACCTCGGAGTCAAAGTGGCCATTGCTAACCATTCGGCCACCGAGCTCGTCGCAGAATACACTCAATAGACGGAAATCACATTTAAAATATATAATTAATATATAATTACATATATGTTACAAATAAGTAGGTACATAATATTTCTATGATTATTTTTGTTTTGGCCATGTTCTATAATTATATATATTTTCTGTATGCTAACTAAATTGTTTCAGTAGTTTGTATAGTGCAAATAAAGAATCTATATATCTTTATTTATATGCAATACGAAATAAAGTACAACGTCAAAGATACAAACGTTAATTCAGAATATTAATCAATGAGCCCTACCGTCTAATATTGCCCTATTGTGATAAAAGTTGATACTATATCATACATCGAGATGAGATAGACACAATGATTCAAGCGCCATTGATCATGGCCATAATAAATGTGAGTACCTTTGGTAAATTACCTAACAAGTTTTGTTTTTCCAAGGGAACTATCAATCATTCTATTAATTGCGTTATTTATCTACCCCTGCACTGAAATCGCACTGTCATCGACTCATGTAATTTCACTTAGTGGGGTCTTTAGCTCGCTATTATTTCTTAATAATTTCCTGCTAGTCACTTTATGTATCAGTATTTCTTAAGGGAAATTCACAGTAGATTCAGATTTTTTTTTTACTGAAATTTTATTTATTTATTTATTTTATTTTGGTACATTATGACATTAGCAAAGTTCACAGAAATCTTAATATTAACAGGCAAAGAGTACCGTGACAATACAATATAAATTTTTATATCATTAAATTACTCGTCCGGATTCTAGCCCACGGGGCCGAAATCGATGTTGAGTGGAGTGAGTAGATTCGCTGAATGTATGTTTACCATTGATATCAATGGAAAATCTATTTGATGATCATTCCTCAAAGATATGATTGATCTCAATTTTTTTTCGACACAAATCTCAAGCATGACGAGGTGATTAATTGTGACATGTTTCATCAAAATCGGTTCAGTGGTTTTGGAGCCTATTAATTTCCAAAGTTACTTTTCGGCGTTCCGCTCGGTCCACTCTTGATTTAAATTGAATATAAGACGCGCATTTTATTTGGTAAAGCTATTGCTTAGAAATAATGGTGTTAAACTTTTTCCACTATTCACACGTATTTATCCACTAGCTCTTCCTAAACCACGCGACTGTTTTTGGTTTGGTTTTTACTGTCATTTAATAAAAATGACTGCAGGTTTATATGTGTATTTTTTTATTAATTTATTTAAATTATTTTTTATTGATTATTATGTTGTAATGGTACTTATATGTTTTGGTTTCCCTCCATAAAATTATATTGAAATGAACTTATTATTTTTTTCAGGAAATTTAAATTAATTAATCACAAAATCGAAACAGCGCGAAAATTCGCTTTATGTATACCTACTATTTCGCCATATCTTTCCAACCGCTGTTTCGAGTTTGATGAAATTTTATAGGTTTTGAAAAGCTATAAACATAGCTATATTTTGAATTGAAAAAGAACTTGATTCTGAAGTATCAAAAAAGATTTGTAGAAAAAAGCATTATTGTCATATTGTTGACAATGGTGATTATTGGCACTTGGTGGAACTTTGTCAACATTTTGATATGAAGAAAATCACTTGGTCACTGTTCCACTTATTTGAATTTATTTTTATCGACCAGTTTTGCTTTACGGTATTAAAAGGTATTTAGGTTTACTACAACATAGTCTGCCTGCAGAGATCTGAATTCGAGGCGAGTTTGTATTTACAAAAAACTCAAATCTAATACATTTATCAATACTTTAGAATGTATAGTAGAAGTTTTCTTTTATTTGACAGGCCCGGTGATCGAATAGATAGAAATGGCTACTTTGACTTCGCGGCGGCGGTCCTCGCACAAGACAAACTTTTGTGTTCGTATGAACATGTCTGTCTTGGTCTGGGTGTTTGCATGTATTTTAAGTATGTATTCACGAAAAAAAAATGTATTTAAGTACATTTTTCAGTTGTCTGGTACGCATAGAACAAGCTTTGCGCTTAATTTGAGACTAGATGGCGCTGTTTAAATTGTCCAGAAATATTTACATTTATATATTTATTTGGGACTAGATGGAGCTGTGTAATTTGTTCAGAAGTTGTTTTAGTCTCCTGTTAATTAAGTGAAGTTTCAATAATTGACAACAACCATTAAGCGCAAATAAGTCCAGTCAATTTCTAAATGAGTGATGTCCAAAGTAGCAGAGTTCCCAACTAATCCGAACTATGCGTGACGGGATGCCCCACAGAAATAATTTGTGTAGTTCAAGCAAAATGAAATGACCCGAAGGTTGGAACTCGTTAGCGAACTGTTGCTGCCGACTAGGACCTTAAGATTTAAGTATGAATTTAGTTATACTAATACGAATACAAGAAATTGTGTGGATGAAATTAAAAGACGTTGTGTCATAACTAGATTAGTCGTCGAGAAGTTACGAGAGATTATTTCAAACCATGGGTAACCTATCCATGACGGTTCATCGCTCACCTCATCCCCGTAGTTACCACTGGAGGTTAACCATCGCGCGCGTAGGGCGTAAAAAAACTACGTCCTTAAAATACCTACTTAATATCAAAATTTCGGTATTTTGCAAACAATGACGTCAAGATTGACTAAATTTATACTTGTGGAAGGTGTGATGATGCCCCATACCGTTATAGCTGTGGAAGATGATGGAGCCTTGCAATTTTGGCTCCTGGTGCGAATGCCAAAAATATTACCGGGAAATATATTTACCGGGATGTCTTAACCTAAATATTTGTAATAATGGTCAATGCGAAACAGTCCTTTTTGGGGAAAAAATGAAATATCTGGAATCTTAACAAAAATAGACGCAAATCAGGAGTATTCCCGTAGCGAAGCACGGGTACTCTGCTAGTATTTGTATATTAATTTTTAGTTGTATGTAGGTTTGTTTCGTAATAACTCTCAATTTCGAAGAGATTTGATATGTATGTAAGTAACGCAAAACATTTTTTTAAGATCAATCGGTTCAACAGTTTTCGAAGTATGGTGCTATTATTACTTGCGAAACTGTTGATATGACATTAATGAAACTTGAATGAATAGTTAAATAATATGCATGCTACTCATGTGTTTACAAGACACTATGACATATCCAGTAGTTTTGAAGATATCGACTATGAGACTCTGGTGAAAAATCATAGTAAATTAATCAATGAAAACAATCACTCACGTTTTTAACGTGAGTGGCCCGTTTCATGTATCACGTATTTTGGCGTTAGCGCACAGTGTCCGTCACGATAAAGAGAAAATGTGTACGTCTGGACTTTCCTACTGATAAAGATCTCCGTTTGAGTTCGAAATTAGTCGGGTTTTCCGACAAAAATACATAACTTACCCGTTTAATTTCATTAATTAATTTAATATCGAATTTGATTTAATATTGAGAGATGTCTAAGTTCAATTAAGACAAATTGAATCTTGTAAGTATCTCGGTCAACAAGACTCCTCTGAAAACATTTCATACAAACGCCATATATCACAAATGTTACAAAAACACAGCAATTTATGATTTTGTTCGAATCATAACTTTTTGCGTGATACCAAAAGGCATAAATATTGGAATCAACAGTTTTTGCGAATGTTGCCCCTCACTAAGGTCCACAGAGAAAAATATGTAGAAAAACTTTTAACACGCAATAAATTTCATGTTAATACACCTAGGCCATTATAAGGAGAGGTCAGTCTCCATGGTAACGCGGGCGATTCTTGCTTAGTTAAATATTTTCAGGAAATTCTCACGCGCCTGAAGAGGGTCGCTGGCCGGCCAGCCCGGCCGGAGAATTCTGGCGATTGTGATGATATATGAGCGAGCATTATTTTCTTATCTTTTCTCTCTCTAACTCCACCGCCCATACTTCATTTTCGCTCGTATTATAAACGTTTTACTTTTCATATCTCGTAATAGACGCCTTGGGCCCGAATGGTGTTAGTATTACGTAAATTTCGGGTAATATGTCATAGTCGCTGAACCTCTCTCGTTCTTATACCGCGGTGATGATTTCATTTTGTGTGGGGAACGATATAAATTAATTTTTGTTTGAGCGTGACTCAAAGGAAATTGTTTCTTGAAAATGATATTGTATTGCGTTATCGCAACAAACAAGGCGACGAGGTGCTCAATGAAAATATTTTCATTGTGTAGCGAATTGATATAATCTATTAATTTTAAACTGTGCATATACCACGAAGACATATTCTGGAGGCTTCGATTTAATATTACTTACGTATCTAATATTAGTATAAAAATAGGCAGGTACGTACGAAGATAACACACCGTGGTTTATAGACATTTAAAATTACTTCTGCTATTTTTATCACGAACATATTTTTAAGATTACCTGTCAGTACCCAGAGAGTGCGACGAAGCAATGCTACTAAAATTATAACTGTGTATATAGGATGTGTGAATGTTTGTTACTCTTTCACGGGTAAACGGCTTAATGGATGAAACTTGGCATACATATTAATAGAAAATGTTCTAGATTGACACATATTTTTAATCAAGTAATGTGTTCACGCGGAGCGAGGCCACTGGTACAAACTAGTTTTATTCTAAAGCTTGATCTGAAAATACATCATGGGACGTGATGTGTTCGAAGTTCGTATTGTCTGTAAACGTTTGTGCGTACATGGTTTTAAGAACATCATTTATAAAAAAAGTATAAGACTTTAAAAATAAAAGTCTTTGCGACGAACCAAAGTGCGGCTTTATTATTGAGCACACTGAGTTTATTGAAAGCCAGCTTGACCTTTTTCTCCAGGTGAATTCGGAACTGGAAGTCTGATAGACTAGAGATTTTGACGCCGAGAGTAGATACTAATACTCTTGGCGATGGTGAGTGTTGTGGTTCTTGAATCCTGGAGCCAGAGCAAATAGTATTTTTAAGCGATTAAGGTACAGACTTGCGTCTTAGTTGGATCGAACTGAACCAAGTTAGTTATCTAATTTCAATCAGTAGATCTTTAGGATACCTACCGGCAATCTAAATACGATTACTACTAATCAAAGCGGAAATTAGATTTTCATAGATAACAATACCAGGGGCCCTACCACCGAAGCTGAAGCCGATAACCATCGAATATTTAGGTCCGAAAAATAAGTGTTACGTTGAATTCTTCAGCTTAGTCCGTAGAGCTCCAGAGTTTCTACCAACTAAACTGAACACAAGTACCGTATGTCTAAGATGAAGTTTGATTTTCGCAAGCAAAAAATCCAATGGTAATCGGCTTCAGCTTAGGCGGTATGGTCCCAGGAATATTTATTTATTTCACATTTAAACAACAATAGATATATCGCAAATAACATAGTCCTATACAATACGGTACGTATCCAATTTGAGTGCTTAGGCAAACAGACCTGTAAATATTTATCGTTCACCACTGCATCTACATGACGGGCAGCTGAAACGGATTACCATAGTTTTAAAAGTCAAAATTGGAAACAGTTACTCTGAAGAAGTAAACAACATAACCTTGAGGACACCTTGACTCTCGTATCGAGTGGAATCGTATGCGGATCGGGCCTAAATGTGGCATTCCGAATAAAGATGAGCTTATTTGAAGGAAAAATAGAAAAAAATCAAATATATCTTTGTAGTTTCGGAATCATATTTGGGTTTTTCTTGAATCTGTATCAATTGGGGATATATAAAATATGGTTTTCATTTAGCACGTTTACTATTTTCTGTATTATTTACCCTATGCTTTGACTTTATAGACATTTATGTAGCTATTAATTTATTGCGGTTTTCAGGACATTGGCTAGGCGTGAGTAATGCTCCTAATGTTGCTAGTGTCCCTAGACTACGATAACAGATATATGTATAAATAATCGTTAAAATAAAAAAGAAATGTTACAATATTTTTGTTAAAATTAACCATCTTGCAAGCAATTTTTGCATGTATCAAAGCCATTGATCCAATTTTTATCGAACGTAGGAAAGATTTATCTCGATTTCACCAACTTATAAATAATAGAAAAAATAATACTATATAAATTATAGTAAAAAATTGTAAGACTCTATTGCTTATTGTTTTCTACAAATATGTAAAACACAGAAAATAATATTTAATGCAACTCTTCTAACTTTTAATAACAACATTTATTGTGAGTTAAAAATTAAACAGTTATTTAACAACATAGCTTTAAGATTAATTTGTATCATTATGGTTTTCTGTTAGTTGGTGAATAAAGTGCATAATACTAAAATTTATAAATTCATAATTAACGACATGAGTGTAGATACTATCAACGTATCTAATAAAATCATGAGATTATGTCTGTTTTCTTACAATATCGGAGTTAAAACAAAACAAGTGGAATAAGATTTCTTAAAGGAACATCGTCGGAGTATTACATAATTGTCAGCGGAGGAAAACCTCTGGGAAATGTGTCGTTACACGATCAAAGCTTAATTGCATTGACCGCGCTTCGGCGACGGAAGTCCGCTGATCTTGGACAACAAAGAAAATGGATTAAAATAAAAATAGTCTACCTTGAAGGCGTCGCCACACAGAGAGCGATCTGTCGCAGCAGCTTGATTATAACTTCAGAGATATCGTTGAATTAAAAAATTATAAACATAAAATAAAATTCATAAATGAAGCTATAAATTAAAGTTGCTGTACTTGTATGTGTCACAAGGACAGCAAATAATTGGCAGTATAAAATAATTTTTACTTTTTTTATAGCCCCAGAGTCTCGTTTGTCAATCAGCAGGGTGCACCATGTACAGGTGAGGTTGGTTTTGGTTCAAATATGTTACAAAACTTACACAAGTTACATTAAAGACTATTGTCAAATAAAAAAAAACCGGTGTTTGCTTGACCGTACGACATGACAGATGTGAAAACTTCATTTCTCTTCATCTCTCGCTTCGTCTAGCTCCATCCTTGCTGACTTTACTTGAGAGAGAGTTAAAGAGTCGAGCGTTATGGCTCAGCTTGATTCACTAGCCATTAAATTTGAGCACAGCTGCAGCGGGCCAAAGAAGTTTTCACCTCAAAAATAACAGTTGTTCTATACATTTTATTCCATTTATTTTGCTATGACAAAGGGAATTTATGTAAGGAATACGGAAAACCTTGTTTTTTCATGATTTGTAAATGTTCTGCAAAGTATTATTTGTTTGTTTCCGTTGTTCCGGTACTTAACTTTCTCTTAAAGGGAATTAGTTCATTATTATGCACCCTTTATGTGCCTCGTACCTACATACGATAATAACTATAGGTCGGAAAAGATCGCTATTGGGGTGATTGGGGTAAAATGGAACGCATCTTCGATATCCACTTAATGGCAGGGCCATTTAAGAAACTTCAATGTGATGGAAGGCGATCTTGATTATTTGTAGTCGAGGATTTTTTTACAATTCATTTTAATTAATTTAATTAAACTTAATTAATTCAGTTATACTCATGTCTCCTCTATACATCCCAAAGTATTCTTATCGTCGTCGTCGTTATCAACCCTTAATTATTCCACTGCTGGGATGCGGGTCCTTCAATCAAGCGTATTCCGCGACGCTGCTCAACTGCGGATTGCCTGAGGCCAGTGTTTTCATGTCGCATAAATGTCATCTAATGACAACAGCAGAGACCGACGGCTTAACGTGCGGCGTAACAATGGCCTCAGAAGCCCGGAGGAACTCGAGATAATTAAACCAATCCGTGGACAGGCTAAATACTACGTTGCTTAACTTGCGTGTTCGATTAAACTGATACACACAACGAAGTCAACGTACTTATAGTTTGTATTTAATCTTCAAAATTAGTTTTGTTATTTTTAGTAGTTAGTTATAACCGACCAGTTTTCCCTTAAGGCATTATCAAGGTAAACAAATGGTGTTTGCGTTTCTACTCGCTCTCTTTTGATAATGTCTTAAGGCGAAACCGGTCGGTAAAAATAAATTTAATTACGTGGAATAGCACAAGTGCTTTATTAATAACAAAATATTAATAAAGTTCCAACAAGAGCCGACAATCAACAGTATCAACAATTCAAAATTCGTTCTTCACAATAAATGTTTTTCGTAAAAGGCAGAAGAAATAAACAACTTTCAGTATGATTTGGCCTTAAAATTAATGCATCAGCGATGAGGACGACATCCAGTTTACAGATAATTTAGTTAGAAAAAGATATCTGGTCGGATGTTGTCCTCTTTTCAATTTCTAAAATAGCGTCCTAATAAATTAATCTTACGACAAATGACATCCAAGCGTAATAACAATTTGTTATAATATTATATCCATGGTTTTTATATTTATTGCATACAATTTCATCCTCCTTGCATTGAATATCCTTCTTGTATTATCTATACTCTTAAAGTTATCAAATTATTGTTATTTTAGAAACTGTGTATAGACGTGTAACAAAAGTCAATAAGGGATCTCTATGGCTGGCTTCGTTACCGTAACATCAACATCGGCCGTAGCCATCTAAATGATTAATAAATAAATTGACGTGTTTTGATTTGTAGGGGTAGTAATGGATTTTACAGGATCGGCAACGCAAGAGTGATGCCTCTGTCGTCACAAGCGACCATAGGCTCCGATGACTGCGTGCCATCAGTCAGGTCGTACGCTTGTTTTTTGTTATTGTTTGTCACCCTAGTCGTATAAAAAATGTAATGTAGTTTTATTTTCAAACTTATAGTCGCAGGAAGGCAATTAAATTATGCGACTGATTTTAATATCTTTAATACCACGCTATAAGTATGCGTGAATCGCTTTCCTTCTATTTCTTAGGCCACAGCCTACAGAACCGTAGCATATATGACACAAATTGTGTACGATGGAAACAAAGTTTACCATTACTTGCTACATTTAATAACAAACTCGGATATTTTAGAATTTTAAATTTCTTTGCGGATTCAAGCGGGCTTCATTGCGTTTAAATTACGCGATGTTTTGAAACGACGACTTCATTGCCGTTTCTGACGTGCATTCACTGAAATACATAAATAAAGGTTTATTCTACTTTTAGTTTCAATTGCATAGAAAAGTAGATTTGATTCGCGATTAATCGAATCCATATTTTGTCAATAATGTAGATACGTCGCCATGTCAGTCATATATATATTTATATTATACACAAATATGTTTGCTGTTGAAAAACATGGGAAACGTGCGTTTTAAACACATTATTAAGATTATTTCTGGGATAAATTAACAATAATATTCATTCAACCTCTTAAGCCAGGCATCCATTATTTCTCGTATATTGGGCAATACCTCCATGGGAGCTCAACTCGCACTTGTCCGGTTTCTTTAATTTGTTGCTGTTAGTAAGGAGTCGGTGACTTCCTGATAATTAATTATTTACTTTTCGTCACTTTTATCAACACAATAACTTTACATTTTTTTAATATCTTATTATCGACGATTACTAAATTGATAAAGCTTCTCTTTGCAGTTTCGCCACATATAAATAGAATATCGCTATTAAATTTAGTGTCCTATATGTCAATCCAGGTCATAGTCTATATGTATGCCAAATTTTATCCAAATGCATTGCAAACAGTCGTGAATCAGATACAAACATCCTTCATCATTTTCATTCACAAACTTTCAAAACTATAATATTAGTAGGATCATGGATGATTATGTTTTTCTGTATACACTTCTTGCGGCTTTTTAATGTCTTTAAAATCCAATTAAAGTTTTAGGTAGTAATTGAAAATCTTCCGCCTTTTTTGCAGTGAACGCACTGGTTTTCCTTAGACTATGCCCGTGCGCTGGAAGCCACAACGGAAAATAAAATTGATATCGCTCCGCCGCGGGCGTTCCGAGAAAAAGCATTTCCAAATAAATGACTTTTTAAATTTCATCGTTGCACACAGTTTCTCTATCAATTGTCGAGGCTCGCTGTACGTAACTGGATTTCACGACGGGCATTTATTGTGCGACATACAAGATCGCGACTTTTATATCGTGGACGTTGATAAATATGAGATAAAGGAGCGTAGACCTGCATTGTACTTGTGTATTGCCAATCAGAGTTTGTTCGTCTTGGAATCTCTAATAGGTTTTTGGTTGAATTTTTCGGGTTCTTCTCAACGGCCTGGTCTATAGTTAGAAAATATTATTTTAACGTGTAACATAAGTTCCATTTCCGCACATAACAAACATGTTTGTGTGAAGTTTTCTATTAAATTTGTTCTAGCTGTGCAGAAAAAGTCGCTGTCAGTAGGTACAAAAAAATGTTTATCAGATAAGATAGAATTCATGAAAAGGTTGTTGTAAAATCTTTATTGTACAAAAGAAATACAAACATATTAAAAATAATAAGACAGTTACGTGTACAAAGGCGGACTTATCCCACATGGGATTCCTTCCAGTCAATCATTAAATAAATTTAAGGTATAAATTATAGATTTATATAAATATATATTTTAGTTTAAGGTATTTATTATATGGACTTGTTGTGTTTACACTGCAAAATTGTCTGAAATAAATGATTATTATTATTATAAAACATTATTTCTTTGCCTACGCATAATCGCTATATTAACGCGTAATACCTATGTTATATTAGTACAGTGGTTCCCAACCATAGATCTAGGCTGTTCAAAGACGTTGCCAAAATTGATCTAAGGTATCTCGTAGTGTGGAATATTACATAATTTTAAGTTAATTTCATTTCATATTATAACATACTAGTTTCAAACCATGGCTTCATTCGCGTGGATTACCAGCCATCCAGTAGCAAAATGGCAGAATGAAAACCTTCTCCATCAAAAAAACACTTAGATGTAATTGTTATGAATTCTGTGTTCCCAAGAGCTTTTTGTGACTTTACGAGGTTTTTGAAGTGAAAACTTCTTTAGCGGCGTTGTGCACTTTTTGGGATGGGTAAAAAATATTTAACTCGCGTCAGGACACGTGGCCTGATCGAATATTCGTAAGACAAAGTTGCGAGACTACAAAATTCAACTTTAAGCAAAGACTTTAATATTCAAGTTTTCAGTGCAACCCGTTGTTTTTGACATGACAACGTCGTATAATTCGATGGAGCCGGCTGCACGCACGAAAAAAGATGACGTATGCGGCGTTACCTCGCTCTGAGGCGTTCCATTAAAATTTTCTTACAAATGTCGCGTCGTTTACTACTACGTGAACAATGGCATCTGTGTAAAGCGCGAATGAGCGTGTGTGCGTGCGGCGCCATACAAACTGTTTCTGATTTGTCTCAGAGAGGAGGTGAGGTCGACACGACAGAGCGGCAGGGATACCCATACTGTACGTAGTACTATTACTTATACTGTGCCTGTATGCTAGATTTCAGCCCGATTCGTCAAGTTGTACGTCGGGTGGCAGACAAGCATACGGCCTGCCTAATGTGAAGCGGTTACCACAGCCACATTAACGCTCGCAACATAAAATATCGCTCGCGCGCCGCCACCTCCGCTGCCAACGCAGCATCTCCTTCCTTTCTAGTAACCTCACTCACTCGCAGGAACACAACAACCCTCAATGGAATTGTTATTAGGCTGCGGTATTCTGATATATATCATTATAATATATTTAACTACATTTATCATATATATATATATATATATATATATATATATATAAATATATATATATATATATATATATATATTGTAAATACATACTTATAATACATAGAATACACCCAGACCCAGACAACCAGACATGTTCATGCACACAAATGTTTGTCTTGAGCGGGAATCGAACCCGCGACCTCGGAGTCAAAGTGGCCTTTGGTAACCATTCGACCACCGAGCTTGTCAAATTCCCCATTTCCCAGTCCCCAGTGGGGTAGCTTACAATTATGCTCCCTACCTCTCTTAACCTTACCATCACTTCATTCACCTTATCCTTCTAATATTATAAATGCAATAGTTTGCAGGCAAGGATGTACGGATGTATGGATAAATGTATGTTTCATCTTCTGTCTTCGTAAATTTGATCATGTCTCTTCCTACCGGTCACAGCTCAAATGGCTTCCTATTCGTCAGCGCAGGCAAAAGAGGTTGCTCTGTTCACTTCACTCTATTCTGAATAACCCTCTCTCCCCTGAATATTTAAAATGTAAGTTTCAATATCTTTGTGACTCTCATGAAAGACAGCTTCGATGTGGCAACTCCCTTGCGCTTTCTACCCCGCTCTTTCGTACTGGCTTTATGTCAAACTCTTTCACTTTACAATCTTCACGACTCTGGAATGCGCTACCCGATAGCATCAGAAGAATCGAGAATAAATTTAACTTCAAAAATAAAGTTCATGCTCACCTCTTGGACAAATTGTCAAAACTATGAATCATCCTCCTATTGATTAAGTATATGTAAGTTTATATTATTTTATATGTATCATATATTTAGTATTTATGTAATGTGTATGTATGTATATTTTCTGTCGTATTGTATAATATTGTTGTTAATTTATTTTGTATGCCGTGTATATCTGCACTTCCCCAAGGTTGTCTGGTAGAGAATGCTTTTAGCATTAAGACCGCCTTTGTACTTAAATTGTGGTAAACAAAGTTTAAATAAATAAATAAATATGTTGCTACCTATTGATGTTTCAACTCTTTCACTTATTACGGCTAAATAAATTTGGATGAAATTTAGCATACGTGTAGAATATGATCTATAGCAGTGGTTCCAAACCTTTTTTTTTGTTCGCGGACCACTATGAGGTTTTTGTTGCGTGTGGGTCCCCAACTGTCATAGAAATTCATTATTCTATAACTCGAGATTTGATTATTTTGTATAATATAGTGCTCAATCTCTTACATTATAAGTTCGTATCACGGACCATAATTTGGGAACCTGTGATCTATAGTGATAAAGAGGATAGTTTCATCCTGCTCATATGTAGGGATACATTAGGGACATGCATTATGTATGGAAAAGCCGCGGTCAGAAGCTAGTCTCTTTATATCGATGCCTTACAGCCGAAAAGGGATAAGCGCCATTTTTTGGAGAATGGACTTATATATATGGCCAGAATCGTCTTTTTTTTCTGCGTCGTCTGGTCTGGGTTACATGTTTCTAAGTGACACTTTATGTCGCTTAGGCGGTAGTAATAATAGGGTCATGAGCTAAATTTATTCGCTGTAAACGACAGAAATTTTTAAGTTTTTTTTTTTTGGTTGTTGATCAAAGAATATTTGAAAACAAAATAACTTATGCTTTTTGGGCTCTCTGTAATATTCAATCATTAGAACGTTAACCTATTTTTGCTGGAAGCAAACATTCAGAAACATACGTTTATGATATTTTGCTTATAAATAATTATTTGTTAAATTCGGGTTAGTATTTTATGCCTGTTCCTTTATAAAATATATTGGTCGTTTATTGTAGTTAGGCCACATTTTTGAGACTTTATTTGGCGTTTAGTATATTTTTCCCGTTTCATAAATAGAAAGCAAAAAGGAGGTTATTACATATAGCCCCTGTAAATATTTAGAATTAGTTTGTCGCTTATCCTTTTTTTTCCCTCCCAATAATTAAACGATTCCGGCGGTTAGATAAAAAGGTAGAACTAAAAGTTATCCTTATACCAGTCCATTCTCAACGTCTTTGTCGTTTACCTGTTCAATAATAATTTTCAAATGTCAGTTGTCGGTATCGTTCTATTGAAACTACGGGTCCAAGCGACAACAAGACGAACCTTCAATTATGATAATTCTATAAAGATTAAGTTATATTTTTGTTAGACTCCTATAGTTGATACTTTAAAATATTTTATGAATAAAACAAAGACTGGAGACAAACAATTGTGATATTAACAGTGTACTAATCTTAAGAATACTTGTATATACTTGTATATGACGATTTTCAGGCTTTTTCACCACATTTTAGACAATTCAACGCGATCGCACCCCAATAGGAGATAATAGTCACGTTACCGCCCTACGGTTACAATAAATAACAATAATAGGTAATTTCTGGGATAAAAACTATCTTAGGTATGTCCTTTCCCGGGACTCCAGGTATCTCTCAACCAAATTTCATCTAAATTGGTCCAGAGATTTAAGCGTGAAGAGGTAACAGACATTCTATCGCATTTATAATATTAGTATGGATTGGCGTTCCGAAAACCCGTAAATACTACACATATATTGATATATAGACATTTCAACCTCATCGCACCTCAATAGAAGATGATGGACACGTGCGTTGAATTTTAAAATCGTAGTAATTTTCGTAATCAGCGACCCGATAAACCATACAATACCCATGACAATTTTCAGACTTTTTGACCCCCACTTTACCCTTTTAGGGGTTGATATTTTCAAATCGATGCCATTTTTGTAATTGACTTCCCAGAAAACCATAGAATCAATACCCATCAATATGGGTATATCAATATAATTATGACATTTTAACCCCACCGTACCCCCCACAGGGGGGTCTTAAGTCATGTCGGCTATGTTGGATTATAAAATAGTTGTTGTTTTCGTAATCAGCGACCCGATAAACCATAAAAACAATACCCATGACGATTTTCAGACTTTTTCACCCTGTTTTACCGCTTTAGGGGTTGAATTTTGAAAAATCCTGAAACATGTGTTTACTAATTTATCTATAGAAGTACTCGTGTAAAGTTTCGGATAAAATAGTCCAACTAATCTTGTTTCCCCATACAAACTTTGGACCCCCGTTCCATCCCCTTAGGGGATGAATTTTGAAAAATCTTTTCTTAGTGCACCCCTAGACATCATGTGGAACCTACGTGCCAAATTTGGAAGCTCAAGACCCAGCAGTTTGGGCTGTGCGTTGATATATATCATCAGTCACTCAGTTTCTTCTTTTACATATTTCAACCCCATCGCATCCCCATAGGGGTGATTTTATGTCACGTCGGCTATGTTACATCATAAAATAGTTGTTGTTTTCGTAATCAGCGACCCGATAAACCATTAAAACAATACCCACGATGATTTTCAGACTCATACAACCCTTTTTACCCTTTTAGGGGTTGAATTTTGAAAAATCCTGAAACACGTATTTACTCATTTCTCAATAGAAGTACTCATGTAAAGTTTCGGATAAAATAGTCTAACTAATCTTGTTTCCCCATACAAGCTTTGGAACCGCGTTTCACCCCCTTAGGGATAGAATTTCGAAAAATCCTTTCTTAGTGCACCCCTAGACGTCATAAGGAACCTACTTGCCAAATTTGGAATCTCTAGACCTAGCGGTTTGGGCTGTGCGTTGATATATAAGTCAGTCAGTCAGTTGCTTCTTTTATAGATTTAGATAGATAAATGAAAATTGATTTCGACTAGATATTTCAATTGTGATAATTCTAAGTTGATTTGATCTTGGGTACTTATGACCGTAATAAGAGCGTTTATTACAAACAAACAATTGTTATTAAGTATTACCTATTACATTTTAGTATGTGGCATTCATTTCTGTGTCAAATAAAGACTGATTTGATTCTTTTTTTTTTTTTTTTTCATTTTTAGTACCCCTAGGGCGAACCTGAAATCTTTTATACTCGAAAAAATATTTTTTAAGAAGAAACACATCGAAAGAGTATTCTAATAAGCAAATTATTCCTATTAAAAAAATCTACTTATACAATTTCGCATTCAGTAAATTTTCATTTGATAGCTGGTTATACCATATTTCCTCAATTTTATTTACAATAATCACACACTTGTGCTATTTTAGTTCAATTATAATGAAACATGAGGTGTAGTTATATCATTTTTGCTGGAGCGAATAATTCTTGTATTTTCATTTACGACATTTTGCCTGTTTGTGAAATGAGATCATTTGAGGATTACCGACAGTAAATAGGGGTTGCAAGTTGAATTATAAAAAAATAACACTGTAATTCAATAGATTGTATGTTAAATACAACATAAACACATTTCCAGCCTCTCGGGAACTAAACTATAGTTTTTATGAATTTTTTTCATAAAATTTTAACTTTAAATCACTCTCCTGTAAAGTTTGAAATATGTCGCTTATCCCTTTTCGGCTGTAAGGCATCGATATGTTCAGATTATTAACTCAAAACGCAATAGTAAAAAAAAATCCTAAAGCAACGTAGCAACGCAGCAAAATTTAATTTCAAACCACATAAAAGGGATCTTACACGGGTATTAATGCTACAATTAATAGGGTATTAACTACTACGTAGCCTGGAAGTGCAAAATGTGCGATACGCCCACAGCCGCAATTACGGAGCTGACATGAACTCAAAACCGGCAAGAACTTTCATACACGTGTTGCTAACAAGTACCTACATATAAACACAATAATGGTTACCGCAGAATTAAGTTACGCAACAAGTAAACAACACTTTGTGCTCTATTTTACGTACGGTGCAAACAAAAGAGATTAAAATTTTGATGGGGTTCTGAAAAGTGTACCTAAACTATGTTGTTGTAAGATAGATACCTATCGAAAGTATTGTATCCTAATGAGAGAGATATGAGTTATCATCGCAAACAAAATAATATTAGCAACAAAAATAAGCAATGTTAAGCTGCAGTAATTGCTTTTTATCAGGCGGCCTACATGCTTATTGGCTGCCGCAGTGGTCTAAAAAACACAGATCAATGCTGTTGCTGTGTGTATTGTTGATATTATTTTTAATAATCTGTATCTATAAAATGCAACCATTACTGACTGATCTATCAACGCACAGTTCAAACCAGTAACCAGATTGAAATTTGGCATACAGGTAGCTTTTATGACTTAGGCATCCGCTAAGAAAGGATTTTTCTAAATTTCCGCGGGACACCAGAATACGCTCATACGAAGTAGCGGGCTCAAGTTAGTCGATATAGAAGAGGGAGAATCGAGGTACTGATATGTCCTGTGACTTGAGATAACAGCACCTTGATCCTGTGATTCTATATTTCTTTCTTAAATTTGTTATTGCTTTGATAATTTCAAAAAAGCTCTATATCATTAAATTTCAGATACAAGTTAATAAATGAAGCACAGTTTGTCTAACCGGTCACAACTTACATTATTATTATATACACAGCACTAGATTTGACTAATGCTTTTCGGCAACTCCAGAAATGCTCCAGTTGAGTTAGGTTACATTTTTAGTATCAAAAACTGAAACAGGGAAGCGAGCGAGGTTCGACTTGTTTTATTTGTTCTCTTGTTAGGGCATGGGTACCTCACACCTCCCTTTTCAAAACTAATTCAAGCTTCGTTCGGTCCGTTTTTAGAGATCAAAAGCATAATTTTACATACGCAGATATTATTCAAAAGCAGAAATTGTAACAGATTTTTCTGAAACGCATTAGTCAAACTTGAGGTTTGAGTAGTCAAAACTAGGAGACGCTTCGAGAATTGACTCTTATATACACATACAAGTCTAATCATTTATTATTAATTTTCACTGTATATTTTAATTTATAATGTGCCAATGAAATATATCTATCTATTGAAACCCTACAAATCAAACCAAATGGTTAGTATCCGATTGCGGGCGTCACATGTTATGTTCGTAAACCCTGCAAAATATTTTAGTATATCTTAGATTCCGTGAGGAATAAGGTCGCTAGTAAAGTATACGTACTCCTTTTATTCAAATACTAGAAAAAGAAGCAGAGTCAGAAACATTTATATGCTAAAACTTAAGTTACCCAGTTATTTTTTATAGTCTTAAGAAAAGTAGAGATTCTAAATTTTCTTGTGCAAAAAATTTTATGTATCCTTGGTAATAAAATTGTGATCGAAATGATTATTTTTTAAAGTTTTTTTTACCCTTTTGGGTGACTTTGTATTTTTATCAACACCCGTGTAATATTTATTATTCGAGTCTCGTGTCTAGTTGTAGTAATTTCAATATCGCCAATGTGTTCACACTCTCGCCGCCATCCCGCAGCTGGACAGCGTGGTGGAGTATGCTCGAATCCCCTTCGATTGAGGGGAGACCCGTATCCCAACCGTGGAATGATTATGGGTTGCTGTCGACAATGTGATAACAGTAGACATGTAGAAATTTAATTCACATACACTTTGCAAATATCTACATAATAATAGTTAAAGTCCCTTGCCGTGCTAAGTTTGTGTTTGTTCGAGTTAAGTTCAGAAACTATTTTACCTACGGATTTTCATATAGTTTTCATTAATAGAGGTATGGTACATATAATGTATTACCATTAATTAGTGCTACTCATGTGAAACGGGGCGGCTTGCTAGTATAAAATAAGTATTTTGTAATCCTATTAAGCAATTAGGTTTAGGTTGTTGAAGTTACGATATATAACTGCTTGCCTTTTAAATTTCGTTGTGTACTAATCAAACATACGGTCTAATTATGCCTGCAATATAAGGAGCAACATCTCTTTACGTTTAATTTAAGTTTAACCTCAAACACTTGTATCACTCTCAAGGGTATTGCTATTTATTTTCGAAATGTACTAGCAACATAAAAAAAATTTAATTTAGATAAAAATAAGTCTAAAACGTATCTAAGTTCCCACAATAAATTACATTTTATTTAATATTTATAGTAATTCAAATTCTTTATTTAGGCACTTAATACAATACTTTTAGCACCGATATACAACACCGTGTTTACGTATGCACACGGGCGCATAAGCAAATTGTCGCGCGCTCATCTCATTAACGTCACTCATGCCGGCGACGACGCGCGACGAAGTCGCTGTTTTTGTCGCGTGTCGCTTGTCAGGTGTAAGTTCTCTTGTAGAGCGGTGCAGTAGATATTCGATTACATGTTGTGTCGCCTTAATAGCTAGGTGATTATATCAGGAAAGAATATCTTGAAATTAGAACGTCATATTGGTTTCAAGTAGATCTATTTTAATATTAAACCAAGAAGAATTTGTTTGTTTGAATGCGCTAATCTCTGAAGCTTCCAGAGTGTTTTGAATAATCTTCTTGCATTTGATAGCCCAATTCTTGAAGAAGAGGAAAACGACAATAATTATTGACATATTGATTGTGTTAATTAGACATTAAATTAGACCCTACTGAATTAAAAGTCGTCACCCATCAACCAAATCAACTATTAAAATAATAAATTTAATAAGTTTGATGTTAAAAAAAATGCCAAATTTTATTCGTAACGATGGACTGCTATGCGTTGTTTAGCAGTATAATACTTAATGGCTAGAAGGCATCACACTGCGACTTTATAGTAGAAAATATAAATGCCAAAATTCGTCACCATCACAAACCTCCCTGATTCCTTCAATTGGAAAGAGCACTCAAGAGAGACCGGTAACCTAAAGGGCGTGCATTCAAGTCCAAGTGAATTTTTCCATTTTAAAAATATCTATATATATTGTATTCGAGAACTTGGCTGAAATAGACTAATAAAATAATAAAAGTTTAATAACGTATTTTTAAAGTTTTTAAAATTTAACTTTATACCACGACGCGCTTTACAAGAAAAAAGATGATAGTTTTAAAAATCACAGAAGGTCAAGATCTAAAATGAAAAATCGCAGTTGCGTCCTCGTTAAAATGTTAAAAAATCTTGTCGTTTAGTTGAACTGTCCATACAAATAAGCGAGCATCGTTAGTTTTATGCAAACTGAGCACAATGGCCACTCGGCATTATAACAGCAACAATTAGAGCTGTAAGTTGAGCGTAATGGCTGATGATCTTGGCTGTCACAACCCGTTATTTCCATAAGTCACGTAGTACTGTCATTACGAGTGGGGAAACAGCCGCAGGAATATTCTGGAGTTTTCATAAAGTAATATTATATTTTGTTCGCAACGATTTTTCTTTTTTGCATTTGAATGAAAGGTTATGCTGTTATAAAACGCTCTATATGCCTTTACGCTTTTATTACGGACTTTCTGGCATGGCGTTCTGCGAAGTGTTAGTGTTTTGAATTGCAAGCGTAATTGTACTAGAGTAACTACAGACCATCAGGTAGGCCGTAACTTTATTTCTACCCTAATGGTAAAAAACTAATTCAGAGTTTAGTAATATTGTATTCGTCATGATGCGGTATTGAAATTCTTGTTTTTGATTATGTCTGTATTATAACTAACACCACAGAATACATGAATTTCTAGTAGAAAATCGATACGTAAATGTATCGAGTGCGAAAACCAACTATGACCACTTTACAGGAACATCATGGTATTTATTATATTGATATCATTAATCATACTTTATATTCAGGATAGATTCCTGATGTAATTACCGCGTGGCATGACGCTCCACATACAAAAAAGGGGTTTATTATTTTTGTATTATTTTAGGTACATAGGTACTTACTATAAAATTTTCCATAAAAATGATTCAATAAATTAATCAAAATTGACGAAATTATATACAAAAATTCTTTTTGCATCAATTAACAAATGTAGCAGAATGCGTTAATTATGAGTGACGTAGAACACGCACACCGCACTCGCTCGATTTCGATTACGGATTCGCATCATGACAGGGTTCTAGAATAGGGACGCGGGTGGCTCGCTGTCACTCCCCGTTCAAGATCATGGCCTCTCTGGCGGGCTCTGGCGGGATTATGTATGTGTTCCGAATGACAATTAGTTGTGAACAAACAGTGCACTACATCGAGGACAAATAAGGCCGCTTTAAACGGAGATAAGCATCCATATTTTTATAGCGTAATAAAACGCCTCGTTGGCCACTAGCTTTACTGCCCGATGCTTCAATCTTTGGAAAATAATGCAATATTAAACTTATGTCTTTTTAAACGGAATTTTATATAGTAGGGGCTTTAATACATGATATTCATAAGTAAACCATTTAGCTGATAAGAGATTAGGGAGAATTTAGACGTCGATTTGAACTGTGAATATTTTATATGGTTTTACTTAACGTAAATGCTTATTTTACATACGAATGTACTTTTTAGTGACTTGTAGATTGGAAAGGGCTAAATATACTGGCAATTAATGGTAATGAAACATAATCAAACGTATTCAAGTTTGAGATTAAAGTATAATCGTCTCTAGAGTTAAAGTTGATCTCATCTGCACTTGCGCCCTGTCGTCTAGCAAAGAAAGATATAAGTAGAAGATATGATTAGGAGGTACTTCCCTGGGGAAGTACCTTCTATTGCGACCTGCGATCGAAAATACATGCGATATTCTGTGAATAAGAGATACTAATTCCCTAGGAAAGTCTTATTTACAGAAGACAATAATAAATAATTATACTCTTGGGAATTATTGTGTTTCAACTAGTATGTGAGCCAGTATCAAGCAATGTTCTTGTATTGCAAGCGTTTATATGGGCTATAACCTCTTCATATGACGGGTTTTTTTGCGGGGTGACTTGTGTGGCTAGGAATAAAAAAAACATGAGGAGTTCGATGGCGTTGTTGTCTAATCAAAAACTGGCCATGGATGGGTCTACTTACCTCGAGCTTCTCCGTGCTTCGGTGGGCACGTTAAGTCATCGCCTTTAGTCGGCTTGAAAGCACTGACCTCAACCAACCCGCTATTAATAATAGTTTTGAAGTTCAATCCTCTTAGAATTAAAAATAACCAAAAGGATCTTAAAATTAATTTAATCTTAAAGTTATATAAAGATGCACTTGAGATCCACACAACATACCCTTTATTTGTAATCCACACATGCATTGCCTCCGCCAACCCGCAAGTTGACCAGCGTGGTGGAGTATGCTCTAAAACCATTCGATTGAGAGGAGACCCGTATCCCAACAGCGAGATGATTACGGGTTGATGCCGACAGCACTGCCTGAATTTTCTAATGTTCTAATTTGTCACTAAGGGTAACCGCTATATTAAAATAAATTACCACACTACAACTTAAAGTTTAACGTAAAACGGCCTTTCTATTGTCAAAAACAAAAGCTTCTGTACCATTTGAAAAAAAAACTTGATGAACAGCTGATTTTCTTTTACTATTTGACAATAAATAAAATGTCTCTCTAGTAAAAGTTCTTTCTTTTCGTACATTGAACTTGCTCCTAAAAGGAATGGCAGTAAATATAGTTAGACTGTATGTATTACGAGCAAACTAATCCGCCATCCATTGATCGAGCATCATTGCAATGTCGATACAAATATCAGAATCGATTATATATAAACCCAATGACATTTTATTTAATACAATAATTTGCATGATCCCCATAGTTAGAGATAATTGTATAAACCCATAGATAGTTACTTATTACTAGCTGACCCGACAGACGATGTCCTTCTTTACATTTAATAGTGAATTCGAATTGGTTGCGCACAAACTGTCAAATGACTGACAGTTCTGTCAAACGACAAAGTTAAATAGAAAAGTTAATATTGTCGTTCAGCTTTCTTAATTTTTCTAATTTTCCGTGCATAAGGACCCTCTCCTGACAATAACAAATACAACATAAAAATAATTAGCGAAATTGTTCCGTCCGTGTACGCCTGATGCGATGATCAAGGGAAATAGAGATTCCTATATAGATATATCATCGATTGTTCGATAATGAACCGATGCAACATCAATAGTGTAGGTTGCACAAAGTAATAAAATACAAAACTTATGTACACAAAGAATATAAAGAGCTCTTATGTATGCGGCTTATGTACTTTTAGCAGCAATTTTATAGTATATGTACTTGTACATACATAACCTAACAGAAAATGCAACGCAAAAATATTAAATGTAGCATTAAGCTTCTATCATACGCTACGCAAATCCAAGTACGCAATGAACCACGTTGGTCCTCTGAGGGCAGCACAAGGAGGTAGTGATGCGATCAGCTCACGGACCGCATCAGGAATCAATTAGGAACGGCTGGCGACCACGACGTGCCTACCGCATGAATTATTGACGATGCTGCCGCTCGTCCGCGCGATTCGGAACTACTATGTAAACTCGACAAATCGCGTTTGGATTTGGGAGTGAGTTTGAATAGTGATGCGGTAAAATGTTGTTACCTTGTTATGAATGTTGATGGACGTGTAAAGTTGAACATTGCATGTGCAGTTTTACTTTTTAAACCAGTAAATAATTATATATTTTTGACATTTGCGTTGCATCACTTTTATAAAGCGCTACAAATGTAAAATATTCTACGTTCATCTTTACTGGTTATATAAAATAAAGCCACAGAAAAAAAAAATGATTGTATGATATTTTAATAAGGATTTGATTGTAATAAGTATACATGATGTTATAATAATTACCATATTATAAAGTACTTAATATTTACTACAATTGATTGAATTAGTGTCATAAGTTAAAGTCTTTTACATTTATGAGTATCTATTAATTCCGCAAAATAAAAAGTGTATTTTTATGTTAATTAAATAACTTACAATAAAATTGCGCTAATTATATTAAACAAGCAACAACTAGGTCTGTAACCCTACCGCCGAAGTCGAAGCCGATTACCATCGAATATTTTGATTCGAAAAATAGATCTTACGTTAAAGTTATTGGCAAACATCTTCAGCTAAATCGGTATAACTCCAAGATTTCTACCAGCTAAGCTAAATCATCATAATGTTGTAATAAAGCACTTGTACTGTTCCACGTTATTATATTTAATATTACCGACCGGTTTCGCCGCTAAGGCATACCTTGATAATGCCTTAGCGGCGAAACCGGTCGGTAATATTAAATATAATAACGTGGAACAGTACAAGTGCTTTATTACAACATTATGATAATAATGTTCCACCAAGTGCCAACAATCAACAGTATCAACTTTCTAAATCATCATCATCATCAGGTCATTTTACTCTCCACTACAGGAGCACGACCCTCTCTCGTCCGTCCCAGACAGAAGGAGGATTTGGCCTACACTCCCCACGCTGGCCAGACGGGTTGGGGAGGCCTGATCGATGTTTTATAATGCATTTCCCTCAGTCGCCTTGTACGACATCTACGAGAAGAGACGGAGTAATTCTATTCTAGTCTGCCGGAAACCACACGGCTATATAGCTAAATACAAATACCATAAATCTTAACTGAAGTTTGATTTTCGCAATCAAAAAATCCGACGGGAATCGGCTTCAACTTAGCCGGTAGGGCCCTGGTCTGGTTTCGACTTATGAAATTTAATATTTTACCGAGCTACGAAATTCAATTTATATTACATAGAATAGATACCGCCTATTATTTATTCTAGAGCATGGACTTCCACCGCTGTGACACAAAGTCTTTGCAAAGTTTTTTATAATTACACCGCAAAAAGTCAAGTTTATTTATTACACCGCCTGACGTGAACAGCTATTGACAGATTCAACACTGAAGCTTAACGTGTGGCCATAATCTTCATCGCGAAATATCTTTATTACATCAGTTCTCAATAGCTTATTCTGGTGAACATAAAAATTAACAGTACTATTAGATAATTTATCGGTCGCAATATCGTATGACTTCACAATAGCCTTTTCAATCGGCAGATTACACTCGATACTTCATTTACTTGTCAAATTAATCTGTACGATAGTCCATTCTTATAACTAAAAATACATACTGGGAAAGTTCTTCTTCTTCTTCTTCTTCAGCAGCATGTTTCCGCCCACTGCAGAGCATATGCCTCTCCTATGTCTCTCCACGCTTTTCTTTCGCCGGTCTTCCTGGACCACGCCGTCCCAGCATGAGCCTTGATGTCGTCGGACCATCTGGCAGTTTGTCCGCCCACACTCCTTCTGCCATCTCTTGGTCTCCATTCAAGGACATCCTTGCTCCACCTTCCATCGCCTCGTCTGCACACATGACCGGCCCACGCCCACTTCAGTTTAGCGGCTCGGTACCCTACGTCTACCACTTTCGTGCGTGTCCTAATGATGGAGTTGCGCACTTTGTCTCTTAGGGAAATCCCGAGCATGATACGCTCCATTGCTCTCTGGGTGACTTTGAGCCTACGTATCAATTTGGCTGTGAGCGGCCAGGTTTCACAGGCATACGTCATTGCTGGGAGAACACATTGGTTGAACACTTTGGTCTTCAGTGATTGTGGTAGTTTCCTGGATTTGAATACCACATTCAGTTTACCAAAAGCTGCCCAAGCCAATTGCACTCTACGAGTGATTTCCGCCTTAAACTGGTTCTTTCCAAGAGTTATCCGTTGTCCTAGGTAGATATACTCATTCACCTTCTCAAGTTCGTGGCCGTCCAATGAAATGGGGGTTGGAATTGTATCGACGGAAGCCATAACCTTAGTCTTGTCCATGTTCATTCTAAGGCCTACTTTGAGAGACGCGTGATATAGCTGTTCTATCATTGTCTGAAGTTCTGACGGGGATTCGGATAGAATCACTATATCGTCCGCGTATCGGAGGTGGTTTAGAAAAGTACCATTAACGTTGACACCTTTTCCGTCCCAGTTAAGTGTCTTGAAGATATCCTCTAGCGCATTATTGAAAAGTTTAGGTGAAATGACATCTCCTTGTCGGACACCTTTCCGGATCGGAATTGGGTTGGTATTCTCCCTAAGTTGGATAGTCATTGTTGCTGACTTGTAGAGGCTCCTTAGGATCTGGATATATCTCTCGTCTATTCGGCATCTTTTGAGAGAGTCAGTAACTGCCCAGTGTTCCACCGAGTCAAACGCTTTTTCGTAATCCACATACGCCAAATATAATGGCTTGTTATATTCGTTGGCCTTCTGTGTTATTTGCCGTAATGTGAAGATGTGGTCGATTGTTCCAAACCCTTTGCGGAAACCGGCTTGTTCTCTAGGTTGATACTCGTCGAGCCTCCCGCTAAGTCTTGTTGTTATCACTGTAGAGAAGACTTTGTACACTTGACTTAGTAGTGATATGGGACGGTAGTTTTTCAACAAAGTGTTGTCGCCCTTTTTGTGAAACAATACTACTAAGCTTCGTGTCCATTCCGTGGGTACTACTCCTGTAAATAGGACCTCATTGAACAGCAGCCTCAGTTCTTTGATTACTGCGGTTCCCCCCGCTCTCAATAACTCAACAGAAACACCGTCTTCTCCTGGGGCTTTGTTCTTTTTGAGTCTTTTCAGAGCCTGGCGTATTTCATAACTGCTGAATTCCGGTATGTCCTCAGTGTAGTGCTTACATAGTGGTGCACGCTGATCTCGAGGATCCCTGATTGATGGATTGGGGATTTTTGAACGGTAAAGGTCACCATAATACTCCTCAGCAATTGCCCTCATGTCTTGGATGTTTGAAGTGGCAAGGTCTTGTGTATTACGCCTAAGTTTGTTGGGAGGGTTGTTTGCGGTTGTTCTTTGGAATACCTTGAATCCCTTATTATTTTCAATGATATCTTGGATTTCTTTTACCTTCTTTTGGCGTTGATCCCGTTTTAGTTCCTTTCCAATCAGCTTGTTGAGTTCTCGGTGTTTCGCGCTGTTGAACTCCCTTTCTCCAATCTCTCTGCGTTGGATCATTAGGGATTTTATGTGATCTGGCATATCAGCTTTCGGTATAGACCTTTTTGTGAATCCTTTAGCTGCTGTTTCCGTAATGATGTTGATGAACTTCGTATATTTGGTCTGAACATCATCTTCGAAGTGATCGATAGCGCTTCTTTTCAGACTCTCCAACAAAGATTTCTCAAAGCCTTCGCATATGCCGTTTGGGATATTGAGTTTGCCGAGTTTAGATTTGAGGAGTTTATTCCTTTCGAGTCTGGGAAAGTTACTTCAAATGAAATGTTTTTTTATACTACTTAAGGGTGGAAAATACATTACGATCCGACTGATTTGACGCGTTTACAACGATTGGTTTTATCGGTTAGATAAAATAAGTAACGACGACCATAGCCTTTCTATGGATGCATTTATCTCGAGCTCCTCAGTGCTTCGGAGACCACGTTAAGCCGTCGGTCCCGGCTGTTGTCATTAGATAGCCGTCGTTAAGTCAGTGTTTTTAGGTGGATTGAAAGGCACTGGTCTCCGCCAACCCGCGGTTGAGCAGTGTGGTGGAGCATGCTCAAAATTCCTTGGATTGAGGGGAGACCTGTATCCTAGCAGTGGGATGAATAAGAGTGAACGAGAGTGATTAATATGAAACACTATTATCTGACTGTCATTAAAGTGGCAAACAAGAAAAAGTTAAATAAATCTGTAACTGAATTACGGAAAAAAATACTAAAAGGTAAAAAATTACGCCTCCTATTATTGAAATCGGTTAACAATAAGTATAACCTATGTTAACCTCGCCATTATAACGAATCAGTTGAAAACTTACTCATCACAATCAGATGAATAGTTTAAGCGATACGACCGAGTAGCTGACGACCGCAGTAGCTAGAACAGAGACGACCATAAGCAGTAGGCAGTAGTTTGCATGAACTAATTGGTGGCGGAAACACGCAAAGTAGTGTAGATCAAATTGCCTGATAACTTTTTTATTTCCTGAAGTCCAGGCGACATACAGCTAACTGCGGCGAGTATATAATAAGTTTATATTTTTATACCTTTGTTCCTCGCTATTCTTTTTTATTTATTAGTATTGAATATTAGGCAAGTGACGTTTTTTTTTGTGTTACGACATAAGTATAATTTCCATTTCTAGTTCAATTTCCTAGCTGAGATTTTTTTTTCTATGCGGCGGGTGGCGCTAGTGTACGGCAACGCATCAGGCGGGCCGTATACTTCTTTTCCACCCATCGTATCATAATGAAATGAAATTGCTTATTTTAGCACTGGGCTCTTGTGGGCACTTAGACATGTCTTATATTTCTTGAAACGGAGAGCTAGTGGAGATGTTACCTATATACGTAATGAAAAGAAGCAGATGACGAATAGAATATATTTCAGTGGAAGGTATAATATAATAAGACAATATGGACACATAACTGTTGGAGTTTGGTTTCTATGGACATCGTAACTATCTAATTTCAAAATACATAAAAAGATTATAAAATATAAAAGAGTTCCCAACATTTCTTATAAGATATAAAACAAAATAAGTACATAATTTATTTACAAAAAGCATACATTTTGTGAGCATTACTTCAACTTCACTAATGATCACCATTAATTCAAACAAAACAACAATACATAACTAAATTTAAATTTGCTATTAATTCATTCACTTATTGTTATTTCACAATACAACATATTACTTTATATGCAACATATACATTAATATAAATACCTCAATATTTTCTGTTAAATTTTGTTGTATATTTCCTACAAATTTACCGGATTGACAGGTATTAAAAAGTAGATAATTTGACTTAAATATTGTAAATGTAATTGAATGTTAAAGTAAGGTAAGGGCGGTTTCTGGTTCATCAAATTTCAAACTCATCGGACTGACATTAAATTCTATTTATTCAAAGTCTACATATATCTCATAGGAAACACAATGAAACACATAAACGTATAATAACAACGTTATATGACAGTAACAATATAAATGGGATGATATTTCCCATCTGCAGTTCCGCTCGACAATATATCGCCCGTCATATCTCCCGGTTTAACAATAGCCATTTCGGTCAGTCGATTAGAGTACAAACTCGATTTCCTTGCCAGATTATCTACCATATAATAAATTGGAGCCCTGATCATTTTGCTTTCTGTGGTATGTTTGTCAACTGTTGTGAGTGTTCCAATGGTAGACAAGAAAAATATAGTCGCTATTTATTATAATTGTTAACTTGCATAGTTCAGAATATCAAATTAATCGAAACCATTCCATAGAAAAAAATTAAAACTGTAGTAGGTATGTTACTATTGTTCACTGTAATTCTTGACAATTGTAAAGTGTAATAAAGTAAAACTACTACTGACTATTATTAAGAACTTCGTATATAGATTATTCACCAAACGAACGTGAGAACCAGACACGTCAGACCAAAGAAGAAACAGTACCGAAATCAGTCCATCCACATACAACCTCCCTTTTTCTATAAATGTTCTTATCAATCTTAAATTCTTTCACCCGTATGCGATATATATAAGATAATATTGAGAACATTTTTTTTCTGGTAGAGTTTTTTCGAGTAGTAAGATCCGGTAGACATCAATAAATGTTTTACGAGTTGTAGTTAGATGTGCGCTTAAAATTTAAATATACCTGCTTGAATCGCCATGTTTGTAGATAGTTACTAATAATGATGACTTAATAAAGAATAGCATATACAAGTATGAAGCAATCATATTTTTCTTCATTTACGTAAAAGATACATAATTTTTTACAAGCTTTTATTTAACTTGCAATGTTTGTCCGGGTGGAATCTTGCAACTTAATTTTGAACCAATTATCTTCAACCAATTGAGCTGAAATTTTGTATACACGCTTAGTTTAGATGACAATGCATGGTTAGCTATGTGATGTCATTCTAAATCCAATACGGCGGATTATCCAAGATGGTGGACTAGTATTTTTTTTCTGCATTACCACAATATGGGTATCAACTAAAAGGGCTTGCTGAGGAGAACACGAAAAATAATACTACGTTACATTAAATCCAGTATGGCGGATAATCCAAGATGGAAGGACTTGATAAGTCGTACATGAAAAATATGCCCAATAATAACTAAAAAATAAAAAAATAAAAAAAAATAAAAAGATGAAAATAAACGTTTAATTAAATCAAACTAATTAATTCAGTACTATGTACCTATTACACAATTAAAATTTTATAAAAGCTTGTCGCGAGATGTGCCTGTATCTAACTGGTTATGACACAATATTAAGTGACTTGACTTATTAAGAAATAAAATGTCTCTTAGAAAATAGGCAGATAAATATCGCGACAAGCTTTTATAAAATTTTTATTGTGTAATAGGTACATAGTACTAAATTGATTAGTTTGATTTAATTTAACGTTTATTTTCATCTTTTTAGGTCACCTAAATAAAAGCTTGTTTTAAAAAGTTTTTTTTTACAGTTTATTTATTTATAAAATACGTCACAAATATATGATTTTATTTTATACTACGTCGGATGGCAGACAAGCATTATGGTTCGTCTGATGTGAAGTGGTTACCATAGCCATATTAATCTCAAATAACCATATTAAACTCGCAAGATGAAATATCGCTCGCGCAACTTGTTCCTTTCTGGTAAACTCACTCACTTGCAGAATCACAACATCCCTCCAAGGAATTGTTATTTGGTTGCGGTATTCTGTAAGGTTGAGGTACTCGTACTTCTCCAGTCGGGCACCTTACTAATATGGTGTTCCTTTTTGCCAGAGCCACTTTTGCTAGACGGCAGGGTGCATCACGTGCATGACGTGCAGGACAGGGTGGTTTTGTACCTTTGTGCCCCAAATATCATTAATCAGTGTTTTTAGATTAACTCCAGCATAAAATTTCCTGTTAACGGTATCACTCGACATTATATCGTCTAATATAAGAATAAGGGCTCCCGTCGGTCGATTAGAGAGCAAACTCGATTTCCTTCCCAGATTATCTCGTTCGTCATACAGTTAGTCTAATTTGACAACTGGAATTTCGTATATGCAAGCAATATTAACAAATTATCTTCTACTTTCCCTTACTTTTAATCAAAAAAATTTTTGGCACTTTAATCCTCATCTACGAAATATACAGTTATTTAAATAAATAAATATTCCTGGACAAATTACACACCGCCATCTAGTTCCAAACTAAGCAAAGCTTGTGCTATGGGTAGAGATGGTCAAAATGCCAGGCATTTTACAATAAGTGCCCAGTAAGTACTTGTAAATGCCCAATAAAAGCCTAGTTTTGGGCATAAATAGGGAATTTATAAGTACTTTTTGGGCATTTATCGTAAATGCCTGGCAATTTGCCCATCTCTAGCTATGGGTAATAATATAATACTACATAACTGATATTAGTACCATGAGAACTGGATAACTGATAAATATCCTTAAATACATTTTTTTTTGTTAAAACATACCTACATACAATACATGAAAATACCCAGACTAAGACCAACAGACATGTTCAGGCGCATAAATGTTTGTATTGTGCGGGGATCGAACCCGCGACCTCGGAGTCAAAGTGGCCATTATTGAATTACCATGCTCGCCCTTATGGTATGGTATTTATTGTACCACATTTTAAATTAAAATTTAATCAATATTTTGTAACAATTTTTTTCGTTTTATTTTTGATGAGGTAACGTGGTGGTAATTCATGGTAATATGGCCATTAGTGATCATAGCGTAAAATAGTTACGTTGTCCACCGTTAAAGATACAGTTTTGTTTTTCGAATTCATCATGGAGGCGGACAATAACTGTGTTAAAAAAAGGAATAATAAGGCGAAGATTTTAAGTGAAGTGAATTAATATCGTTACTACATTAACATCGTTAATATTTATAGAAGTTCTATTTTATGTGGATTTTTATTAAACCTTCGATATCAGGATCTGTAACTACATATTTTAAATATTTACACACTAGCTATTTCCCACGGTTTCACTATCCTTCAGCCTCTAATAATCTTAACGTGATGATAAAAAATACGCTTAAAACATTCCAAAGAAAACAGAAAGAGCATTTAAATAAAAACTAACAGACTTTCAACTTTATTACATTAGTGTAGCTTACACAGCAAGAACTACGTAATAATTTATTCATTTCCTTTCAAAGCGGCTTATGGAAAAATAAAATAGTTCTAAAAATGAGTTAATCCAGCAGACAGAGGTCGTGAAACCACCTGCCTGGACGCTGTCCAAAAGGGATTAAGATGAAAACTGAGCCCGTTATGAAAAAATATGCTAACCAATTCGGTATTCATATTGTATCTCATTTTATTACTTTGCTGATTTAATTTTGTCGCTTAAGTGAATTAAGCCAATAACCCAACGTTAAATTTTCTTAAAGAAATATCTACTTAAATCATGTGCATAAATACGTAGATAAGGAAAGGAACTTTTTAAAGATGTTTTAAAGGAATAGTAGTAAATAAGAAATGTTTTAAAATCATCGGTTACATCTGTCTATTTGATGGTGTTTGATTTGGTTTGCTTGATGGATTTGACTCATTTTATTACTTTACTGATTTGAGTGAACTAAGCCAATAAAATAGAGTTAAATATAAATTACGCAGTCACGTTGTAATGATTTCCCCTAGTAAAATATTCTTAGTGTCTGTCGTCCCTTTAAAGTGAAAAAATACTACGTAGTCGACGGGGCAAATGTATTTAAGATGAATGTACAGAAATCTATACAAGGAAATCAATTGTCATCGAAGTTTCATGTCGAACCCTATTTGTCACATACAACATTTTAACAGTTACATGTATATACATTTTCGAATTATGTAGACTCATTAAAAATCATCCACATTATTTCCAAAGAGTTGGTGACCTGACAACCCGATGCGTCCCACGCCGCTTGAATGATTTGAGCATACCAACAACGCGCCTCACGCTATACCAAAACAACTGCTACTATATGGCTATTAAAGTTTATAATCACTTATCAAACTCTCTAAAAGCCTTCCAAGTAGGTAAATTTGAAATTGAATTAAATAAGCTACTTATTAATAAGGCATATTACAACATCAAGGAATACTTCAATGACAAATTTATTAGTTCATTTTAATTTTTCACTATGACTTTATTATTTAATACTTGACATTATCTATTATTTTCATTATTAATAGTAATATAATTAAATTATGACAATTGCTTTACTAATAAAAATTTGTCATTCTAATCTGTTATGTACTGTCTGTATAAACTATATTATAATATTGTATAACCTACTCTTATTATTATTATTTTGTTGTTAATAGTACCTACATATTTCACGAATGCCTTGAATAGGTGATTTGTAAAATCTATTTACCACCTAACGTGACCCGTATGTCATGTGTTTTTTGCAAATCTTATGTGATTAAATGAATATGAATATGAAAAAGTTGTAAAAGATTCTTGCCTATTACAGGCAATGTAATATATAGATTTATTGACGTGACAACGTCTTATAATTCGATGGAGCCGGCAGCACGCACGAAAAAACAAGACTCATGCGGCGTTACCTCGCTCTGAGGCGTTCCATTAAAATGTTCTTTTGAAAAATGCAAACATTCCATCAGTATTTTCTTATGACGTTGTCACGTTCAACTATCGTCAGTAAACCGACTTTACAGACAACCGATTTTTTTTTAGTAATAATTTGTTTATGTACATATATTGCCTAACTGGGAAAGTACCTCCACTTCACAGAATACCGCAGCCAAATAGTAATTATCTTGAAGGTTGTTATGTTCCTGTCAGTGAGTGAGGTCCCCAAAAAGGAAGAAGATGATACTTTGGCAGCGAGGGTTACGGCGCGCGATATTTCATGTTGCAAACGTTTATATGGCTGCTTTAAACTGTCCATCAGACGAGTCGTACGCTTGATTCTACCCGACGTTTTTATAAGTGTAGTTAAGTACTACACTTATAAAAAAATATTTCCTTTATTCATTGGTACGGATAATGAACTCTCGCTCATACTCACAGCGGTATTACAATTGGGTCTAGGAGATGTTTGGCCCCTTGGATCGGTCTGCGTGATTGTAAAATGTTTTAAAATAGTTGTCTGGCTTACATATAAAAATGATGCATCATAATATAAGTGAGATATATAATTTTTTTGAGAGCTTTAAAGCGTCTGTAAGGTAATACTGCCGACCGGAAGTGTCTGGGAGTATTGATTACTGATTTTTAAAGATACCTAGTAGCAAAATCATATTCCTCTTCATAATAATTGAAATGATAATTGCCAGAATCAAATTCTGTTGCAGGGATTATTACCGAATTCAATTGTTTGTCATCCGTGGCCTTGCAAGCTGAGTGCTCATTAATTTAATCCAACCTGCTTACTGTTATTACAGCTAGTTGAGGGTTAAACCCTATAGATATAGAGTTCTTAACTGGTTAATTTATGCAGCTGACAAAGATTTCTTGTAACTTGGTGATAATATAAATAAAACAGAGTCTTTATTTACCTTAAAAGGCTGGCAACGGATCGGCAACTCCTTGGTGTTGCTGATCTCCACGGTACACACGGTAGTTTGCCCCCCCTCCCCCCACTCTTATATATAAAAAAATCACAAAGTTGTATATTGAGCCAACCCCACCTGCAGATGGTGCACCCTGCTGATTAACTAACTAGGCTCTGTAAACCAAGGCACTGGAAACTCTTGCCCTCGAAGGTGCGGTTTGTTCATTACATATTGTTTAAGGTTTATCTTATGTTTTTATTTTTTATATGACTAGGGTGACCCACAGCGTACGACCAGCCCGGTGGTAAGCAGTCATCGCAGCCTATGAACGCTTGTGATACCAGAGGCATCACTCACGCGTTGCCAACCCTGTACAAACCCCTTTACGCCTTTCTTGAAGAACCCATACTGTAGTCTCCTGGGAAAATCTTGGCAGGGAGTTCATTGGACAACTAGAGAGTTCGAGGTGGAAAACTCCTTTGGAACTATACAGTACGCGCTCAATCAGGTTCCAAGGTATGAGGATGAATTCTCTGCCTATAAATATTCCTGGATCAACATACTGGCATCTAGTCACAAGCTAAGCAAAGATTGTACCATGGGTACTAGATAACTTAAATACTTTTTTTATAAATATATACATATAATACATAGAAAAGAACCAGATCAAGACAAATACATGTATTCATGCACACAAATGTTTGTCATGTGCGGAAATCGAACCCGCGACTTCGGAGTCAAAGTAGTCATTCGTCCAAAGAGCTCGTCAAATGATATATAGCCTATGGTGTACTATGTGTAGATTACCGCTCATAATATATTACCACCACATACGTGCGGTAGTGTAACCTTACCATTATCAATGGGAACTAACAAGTACTCCGTTCAAGTAATTTAACTCAATGGATAAGTTTTATTTACCGATATATTTCACATGTCTGCTCCCACGGGGATAATATCGGAGAAAGTTTAAGTTCTTATTCAATTTAAACACTTCGCTATACCTGTTCTATTGCAGATAACTAATAACAACTTTAATTAAAGAATACATCAGTAAATATTTCTAGTTTAAACAAGTTGTTTTTAAAGAAGATTACATGTTCTAAAGAAGATTACTTATGTGTAAAAGAACATATATTAAATTATTTTATTAGTTTTTAATAGATTAAAGATTAATAGCGGATAATCCATATCAAGATTTCATTAGAAAATATATGTATTAAGATAATCTAAAACCAAAAGCATTTTATCTATTCTGTCCAATCGAATTGTTAAACGAGATTATTTTTAGTGAATTCAGATTTTTAATTTTAATATGTAGTTATAAATTATCTGTTACAATAAAATCTGAATAAATTTGTAAATACATGCACATGGACATATTAAGACAAACAAACACTTCTTGTGGTTGCTGGTTTTGATTTCAAATATATTCATCCAGTTATTGAAAATAATTTTGTGTATGTCATCATCACATCAATGCTTATCGTCGTCTGTCTGAATGCGTCGTGGTCAACACTTATTCATCCCATTGCTGGGATACGGGCCTCCCCTCAATCAAAGACGTTTAGAGCATACTCCACCACGCTGCTCAACTGGAAGTTGGTGATAAAAAATAGTAATACTCCCAAATTTACCTGATTTATACCTAACCAACTAAGATGTCGGAACATGTTTCAGCATAGATTAGGAAAGCATTGTTACTTGAAATCTTAATAATGGAATTTACATGCTAACTTTTAATCATTGTATCCGATTGAATTTATTTCAGCATCTCTTCTTCTCTAATAGTCAATTAATAAATGCTAGTAAGTACTAAACAAAGACAAAAGAATAAGAATATGATAAAAAAAAGAGGTGATAAACGTGTCTATGTGCTCACAAGGGCTCAATAGCAAATAAAACAATTTTCATTTAATTTTCATTAATATTATACTTTACCTGTCTATTAATACTAAATCTGTAGTACAATTTAAGCACAATAGATAAATAGGTTTGCTTAGCGCCATTGCCTATGGTAATATTTTATGATTCAATTATTGCTCCGGTTCAATACATGCCCGCCATGTTAGTTTAATTTCAACGATAATTTTGGCAAATTTTGTTCTGCAATATTCAAATACGGGATACTCATTAGGCATTCATGTTGATGAGATGAATAAGCAGCTAAATGGTCTGATTATAGGTTCGTAGAGCGTTTTACAGTTATTTGAATAGTCATTACTTTTATTCATTGCAATCATGCAGTGTTTTGAATAATTTAGTGGCATCAATTTCTATTACAAATGCATTGGCTAGTAATTTAATCTCGATTGGTATTGTGCATTCTCTGTTCGATGTGCGTTTTTGGAATTCCGCAATTCGGATCAATCTAGAACCACCAATGTTATAGTAACGTTTCTTTTTGGTACTTTTGCTTGTTCTTTTGTCGTTTTACACTTGAATTATTGTTAAAGTGACGTAAAAATGCTTCATTGTCTTTGTGATAGATTTATTGTTAAGTAACTTCCGTTTTTGTAGCCATTTACGAACTACGATTTTTTAGTCATAGGTTGTGTTAATGCGATTGATCTATGACATTTTATTGATCTTTGTTTGTGTGCACTCATACCAAAAACACTTACCCATTTATTATACAAAAAAATCTATCTAACAAATATGTATTATTCTTGTAGTACCTACCGCTTTTTTCAAACATGTCCCGCGTTTGTTACTTTCAAAAGTCTAAAATCTTGCTTTGTTCTGAAATAAATCTGGCAACGCTGTACAGGAATGCCAAATTTGACATTTCTGAAATCGAGACGCGAACCACAGACGGAATCACAGACCTAGGAATTTTGACTACGTTTTAATTACGAGCTTTGCCCCTCTGGTCAATCGTATCAGTCTGGTCGTCTGTTCGTATATCACAGTCGCTTACAAGCCTTTATTCAGTTTCACCTGTCTCGGTGTCTGTAATCATATCTTGTACGTTAAATTTGATCCACTTGCCAGTGTTCGATTAAGCTGCAACACACAGAATGGCAATTACATATAGTTTCCACATTTACCTCTATGATATGGGTACCTATTAAATAAATGCAAGTGTATAATTAGTGAAACCAAACTGAATTTTACAAAAATGAACAAAAACATGTTACTTTTTTGTTTATTTTCGTTTTCAAAGGAGAAGCGAGATTTAGATCTATAGCAATAAAAATTAGCAAAATATTACGGCCCGGGTGATGAGAGGCGTGTATCGTAGCCATATTCACGCTCGCAATATAAAATATCTTTCGCATGCCGTAATTCCTGCTGCCAACGCAGCACTCTTTTCTTACTGGTGACCTCGTGACGCCCTCGCAGGAACATAACAACCCTCAAGAGAATTGTTATTTGACTGCGGTATTCTGTAATTCCAAAGTCACTGTTGCCCCAGTCACACAATTGTGAAACGGCCGCTTACAATTACGTTGTAGCATACCGCTTTCTCGTCAGTATTGTAAAATGCAAATAGTTGGAAAACGAATTTATAATGATATGAGATTTCTTAGATGTTCTTATTTTAATATCGTTCATGTTGGCTAAGACTGAGACTATTATTTTGGTGTTAATATGAGTTTGGAGTAGGTACCTATGATTGAAAAAATCTTCGATAAACTAAAATCCCAATCTATACCAAATCTATTCCGAGCTTGCACTTATGCACACTGCCTGTAACAGATGGACAGATGAACAAACATCGATCAGAAACCGCAGGCAGGTTTTGGCATAATGTATTATGGGCAATAGATGTGCCGTAGATAACTTATCACCATATCATATACGTATATAATTATATGGTTCAGTCACTCATTCAATCAATATATATTTAATGTCCTGTCATTTAAATGTTATTTCTCTCTCTCACTTTTATATGCAATCTTTCAACTATATATATACACACAAATACACATAATACCCATTATCATTCTATTATTATTAGTTTTTATCTATAATATAAAAATGAATCGCTGAATGTGTTGCTAAGCGCAAATCTCGAGAACAGCTAAACTGATTTCGCTAATTCTTCTTTTAGAATATTCCTTGAAGTACGATGATGGACTCAGAGAAAAAAATTAAAAATTGCCTGAAAAAGTCTAAAAGCAACACTTTTTTATTCTCCCCTATAAACGATTCGTAATAATACTTAAAGGTAAATTTGAACTTTAATACCATACCATAAAGTTCAAGTGTTAGTGGAGAGGTTCCGGGAATGCAAAACAATTGAGTGACGTTAGTATCGTAGACGGTACAAAGTTCGCCGGGTTAGCCAGTAGTTTAAATAAAACATTGGTCTTGTAAATCAAAATTGATATTTTATTCTTTAAAAACCCCTATCAATACATTTTTTTTTTAATTGAATATTCCGACGTTCTATACTGAACATAGGCCTCAAACTCCCTTAGATTTCCAATGGCAGATTTTGTGTAAGTTCATTAATATCCACACTAATAGTACTCATATAGATGCAGAAGTTACCATAACTACAATTCTCAATTTTGAGGTGAGCAATCGTGACGACGCATAGTAATTCGTTCCGGCTCCCAGCCGACAAACATTGCTGTATGGACAGTGGGATATCGGCGTAATTGAAATTAAATCGAAAATTTCTATTCGTTAGGTGCATTTGTGTTTAATAGAGGGTATATTTTACGACATATTCTCAGCAAGTGTTATGGTACGGCGATGTTTCTCTCGCTTATTTTGGGCCAGCCCTATTGGAAAAGTGCTCCCACTTTACAAAGGATGTAGACGAATAACATTATCTAAAGCCTGGTGTGCACGCGTAGAGTGAATTAGCGAATAGAAGTACATTGCGGAGCTACCAGCACATTAAGAATAGCAATAATGAAACCAGCAGTCATTGCAATGCTACTACATATGCTTACTACATATGCATAGTGTCCAAGAATTTTAAATTCCAAGTTATTTCACTCTGCTCTCTATATTGTAAGCAAATATACTCTTAAGTTACTTATTGAAGCCGTTTTCATCACCGAACCTTTAAGTTAAGCTTTAAATTATAAAATAATTTCAATTGAACTTAAACATTTTTTATTTTTTATATGAAAGAGGGGCAAAACGAGCATGTGGGTTACCTGATGGAAAACGATCACCACCGCCCATGGCGATCAGCAACACCAAGGAGTCGCCGATCCATTGCCAGCTTATATTTCTTCCTTTCTTTATTTCTGGTAAACTCACTCACTCCCAGGAACATAACAACGCTCAAGGGAATTGTTATCTGCGGTATTCTGTGAGGTATGCGCCAGTCAGGCAGCTTACAAAAATATGCTATGCCCTATCGCTCTTTTCGCCAGAGCCTCATTACTCAGTCAGCAGGGTGCACCACGTGCAGGTGAGGTTGACTTTGGCTCAAAGATGTTGATGAACCACTTATACCAAAACATTTGCAAAAAATATTGTCTGTGCAATACAATTTAAAATTTTAAAAATTACTGCTTAGCTTCCCGATGTTCTAAACATTATTTTTAACGTCCTTTGTTAAATAGGTACTCGCTGAAGTTTAGTTTTTTATAGTATTTGTATGACTGTATCACTGATACATAGTTGCCTTTCAAACTTTGTTACTAAAACGAAAATCGCTACGGTCTTGATTTCGAAGTATTTTTACGGTAGCACTAACTTTTTGAACGATTCCGTGTATCGACCGTAAAAATGTTTACAATCCTCCATTTTAAAATTGCGATTGTTTATCTTTCTCAATGTACATTGCGTGTTTGTTACGTGTTATGTAAATTATATTTCCTTGGAGTCATTCGATGTATGACTGCTGAATCATGATATTCTGCGACCAATTTCAGTTGGATGGAAAGAATGAATATGCGAAACGCTTGCCCGATAAAGTTATCCCCAACTCTTTGACTTATGTACCTACGAATTCGCCTTATAATATATTGGTATTTGAGATTGAAGTCGACTGTGAAATATGGGTTATTGGTAAAGTTTTATTGTCCTTGTCACAGGTGTGATGAGATTTGAAGGTTTTGGTTTTACCATTGTGAAAATGTAGCATTTGAGTGGGTAATATGTTATCCTAAGGCCGCCTACATATACATAGGCGTCAGACAAAACACTGACAAAGTCAAAGTCAAAGTCAAAATATCTTTATTCCTTGGACTTTATAAGCACTTAGAAACGTCATACAAATTAAATATAAGACATGTATCTAAATCATTACTACTCTAAATCCGCAGAGCTTAAATTCACTTTCATCACACTATCTGTGAAAGTGAACTTAAGTGCCAGTTCCGGCGACGGGGCTTCTTGAGAGGAACTGGCAAGAAACTCAAGGCCGACTCTTTTAATTGCCAATATCTATACATTAAACACAAATACAATCATTAACATAACAAGAGCAATTCATTTCCAAATACTTTTATTATTTATGTAATCTGAGATACAATAGTAAGCCTTTTGACATAGTCTAGTTTTGATAAATCTTTTAAATTTACCCATGGATAATTTAAACGCGTCATTTGGAAGTTTATTGTAGAAGCGTATACATTGACCTGGGAACGAGTTAGAGATTTTATGGAGCCTAGTAATATGCACAGCGAGTTTGTTTTTATTTCTTAAATTTAATTGATGGAGATCACTGTTTTTCTTAAATTTAGTATGATTTTTATGAACGTAAATAAAATTTTCATAAATATATTGAGAATGTAATGTCATAATATTTATCTCTTTAAATTTATTTCTCAGTGTCTCCTGGGACTCATCATATAAATAGCACGGATAGCTCGCTTCTGGAGCACAAAAATTGAGTCTACATCCGCAGCACTACCCCAAAGCAATAAACCATATGACATAATGCTGTGAAAATAGCTAAAATAAACTAAACGCGCAGTGTCA
The DNA here is from genome assembly GCA_937001555.2 of Hypsopygia costalis. Lineage (NCBI taxonomy): Eukaryota > Metazoa > Arthropoda > Insecta > Lepidoptera > Pyralidae > Hypsopygia > Hypsopygia costalis. The sequence continues at coordinate 10,957,599 of OW443330.2, read as the reverse complement.
ACATCAGTAATTCGTAATATTTTTTTTACTTTTTTGGTAGTTAATCTGCATATTGCGTGCGCGAGATTTGAAGAAAACTGTAGGCACAGATCTATTGTTCTCTTTAAATCTCATGCACACAAACTGCGAAGAAAGAGGTACGTAGCTTAATTTTAAAATTATCATTAGTTTTATCATTATTTGCTTCATCATCATCATTAGTCTATGTCTATCCAGTGTCCACTGCTGGGAACCAATAAGCGTGAAAGTAATTGATCGCATATGATCGATTATATTCTTTTACATATGTCATACAGTTTCCTCTGGACTAATCGGCCCGAGGACATGAGGACAGACACAGTCTGGTCGGAGATCTATCTGGAAGAGGTTCGTAGTTACGTAGAGCCCTATGCGGGTTTTATGTTAGGATATTTAGCTTAGAAGATGTGGCTAGTCGACGTCTTTTTCTACTTGTTGATTTTAAGATTATGTAGATTTGATATTATCTCTCTCGAAATTCCTTGCTCCCGATTATTTTCACACAGAGATGCCCTCTTCATCGTTTTCTGAGTGATTTTCAATTTGTAGAGCACCACACTTTGACTGACACATATGCTGATCATAGGCTGCAGAAAAACGCATTAATAGGAAACTTTCGTATTCTGAAATTACGGTATTTACTCAAAGTAAAATATTAGCTTGCCGGGTTAAAAAATTTAAATCGAATACTTAAAAAACTGCTTTATATCTGTTACTGACACAGGAATACTACGTCAACCACCACTAAAATCTGGCTGGTTCAGGGCTAATTTCGTCATATAAAATATTAAAATAGTCATAAAGCCGGTTTCATGAGGTGTTACACAATATAAACCGCTATATTTTCAATTTCACGAAACAATTATTCCGCCATGTCATCAATCGGATTCCGGCTTTGATTGCGCGGCAAATTCGTTTTGTTTGGACACAAAAATTGCAATATAAAGAGCTGCCACATCATTCCCTTTTGGTTTAACGTAGATTGCTTCCAAATTGTAATATTGTTTGCAATTCATTTTGAACAGGCGATTGGCCACTTTTATTTAATTTTACTTTTTCATACTAACGTAATATTTCACGCGAATTGTAATAATAGTCGTGAAGAACTATAGAATTGAATTCATATAATTTAATTGGATGGAAAATCTTTGTTGGAAACTGCGAAGAAAGAGGTGGAAGGCGTGGCGAATTGCCTTGAGCATAATAATAATACCTGAGTTAGAACAAATGCGAAAGCACCTTGTTGCTTCGACTTCATCGCCGGGACGCAAGTAAATAGCACTTTTATTCCGTGAAAAGCAACACTTTGAAGATATCATAAAAGTCTTCATTGTAACTCCTGTAAGTCTCGGTATCGTATACCTAACAAATTGGATACGTACGTAGGCCAAGATATGTGATCTTCTACCACCTTTAATATTTATTTACCTTTAATATTCGTTTGTATTTTTTAAATTAAGTAGGTCTATCTTTCAAAATAATAGAAAACTGCCTAATATTTTTCACTAGGGTGGCAAACAAGCGTACGACCCGCATGATGGAAAGCAGTCTTCGTAGCATATGAACGCTTGCGACACCAAAGGCATCACTCACGCGTTGCCGATCCTGCTAAAACTCTTTAACACCTTTCTTGAAAAACCCCATACTGTAGTCTCCGTATGCAGTTCGTATAAACCCCCCGTATAGACACCATACTGTAGTCTCCGTATATAAGTATGAGTTCATTCCACAACCTGACAGCTCGAGGTAAAAAACTTCTCGGGAACCGTACAGTACGCGCCCATTTAAGTTCCAACGTGTGAGGATGAATTCACTGCCTATGGCGAGCGGAGCAACAGTAGAAAGAGACCGTGGGCATCATGTGAGACAATTCCTCCGAACACAATCCATTATACAGACGGTAAAATACACAAAGAGAGACAAAGTCTGGGGTGTAAGTGGTTCATCAACATTTTTGAACCTAAGCCAACTTCACCTGCACGCGGTGCACCCTGCTGACTGACAAACGAAGCTCTGGCGAAAAGAGAGGTAGGGAGCCTAATTGTAAGCTACCCGACTGGGTAATGTACCTCCCTCCACCTCACAGAATACCGCAGCAAAATAACAATTCCCTTGAGGGTTGTTGTGTTCCTGCGAGTGAGTGAGGTCACCAGAAAGGAAGGAGATGCTGAGTTGGCAGCGGGGGTGGCGACGCGCAAGCGATATTTTATGTCGCGAGCGTTAATGTGGCTACGGCAACCGCTTCAAATCAGGCGGGCCGTATGCTTGTCTGCCACCCAACGTAGTATAAAAAAAAGTCTCTCCTCAGACTTAATGGCTCTATACTATATATACATAATATAAATTTTGGGGTGTAAGTGGTGCATCAACTTGACGAGCTCGGTGGTCGAATGGTTAGCAATGGCCACTTTGACTCCGAGGTCGTGGGTTCGATTCCCGCACAAGACAAACATTTATGTGCATAAACATGTCTGTTTGTCATGGTCTGGGTGTTTTCTATGTATTATAAGTATGTATTTACAAAATAAATGTATTTACACAAGTTTGCGCTTAATTTGGGAGTAGATGGCACTGTGTAAATTGTCCAGAAATATTTCATCATCATCATCATCTCAGCCATTGAAAGTCCACTGCTGGACATAGGCCTCCCCTCTAGATTTCCAATAAGACCGGTTGGAAGCGGCTTGCATCCAGCGCGATCCTACGGTCTTAATGAGGTCGTCTGTCCACCTTGTGGGTGGACGTCCTACGCTGCGCTTGCCGGTACGTGGTCTCCACTCGAACCTTATATAATATATATATTATATAAGGTTTATATTTATTTATTAACCTCTTTGAACCAAAGCCAACTTCACTTGCATGCGGTGCACCCTGCTGACTGACAAACGCAGCTCTGGCGAAAAGAGAGGTAGGGAGCATAATTTGTAAGCTACCCGACCTGGGAATGTACCTCCACCTCACAGAATATCGCAGCTAAATAACTACTCCCTTGAGGACTGTTGTGTTCCTGCGAGTGAGTGAGGTCACCAGAAAGGAAGGAGATGCTGCGTTGGTACGATATTTTATGTTGCGACCGTTGATATGGCTACGGTAACCGCTTCACATCAGGCGGGCCGTATGATTTTCTGCCACCCGACGTAGTATAAAAAAAATACCATCCGTAAGCTAGGAATCGTCAACAATCTTCAGAGCTCGTCTCTGAACCGTGTCACAAGATGCAAGCAGGTGTCTGGTTTCTCCCACGCAGAGATAGCAATAGTACTCCATGTGGGAACGCACTTGCGCTTAATAAAGCAGAAGTCTTCGTTGGGAGCTGAAATACAATATGCTGCAAGCAGTTTTGCCAGAGGTCCCGATTTTGGCTAGACGTCCCGCTTTTTTAGGCTAAAGTGTTATTGTCCCGCGCGGGGCACCACATGTCCCGCTTTTGGCAATGGACGCCAAAATCTATGATTTCGGCAACTGTTAATTTATTAATTAGTTATTTTATTAATTAATGGACGCAATACCATAATTCGAATCTTTGGAAAAATGTAAGCAATTTAAACTTAAACAAAATGAAATATTTTTGTTCTTTGATTGTTTACACTCATACCAAAAACACTTACCCATTCATTTTATAAAAAAAAAATCTATCTAACGAATATGTATTATTCTTGTAGTCCCGCTTTTTCCAAACGGATTTCGCTTTTTTTATTTTAATTAAATAGGTTTAAAATCCCGCTTGGATCTAAATCTGGCAACGCTGGCTGCAAGCGTTTATTCGGCTATGTTAAACCGCTTCCCATCAGGCGGATGTCATATTTGATTGTCACCTGACGTAGTATATTAAAATCTTTTCCAGATTCGATTTAGAGGAAAGGTGACGTGTCGAATTGAGAGAACGGCAGGATGTGTCTAATTGTACGCTTTGACTGTACGTCAGTACTTAGACTGTTTTGTTACGTTGAAAGTTTACTTTTGTCATTAGTGGCGTGCTGGTATAGCGTGTCGGACAGGCAAGAGAAGGCACGCAACTAATGTCTTGATCAGAATGTCAACAAGGTACAGCACGATAGTTTCATCAAGCATAATAAATCTCTGTATGGGCTAAGTTGATTTTAACCTTGGTACAATAAATAAATATCCCTGGACAAATTACACAGTGCCATCTTGTCCCAAACTAAGTAAAGCTTCTACTAAGGGTACTAGATAAGTGATATAATACTTACAACACACTAGATCAAGACAAACAGACATGTTCATTCACACAAATATTTGTCTCGTGCGGGGATTAAACCCGCGACCTCGAAGTCAAAGTGAGTCATTAGCCAATTGACCACCGTGCTCGTCACACATAAAACAAGGTATGTTATTCCCGTAACTGGTAGATCACATTTGTGGTGTAAGTAGTTCATCAACATCTTTAAACCAAAGCCAGCCTCACCAGCACTTGGTGCACCATGCTGGGTGATAAACGAGGCTCTGGTGAAAAGAGGGCATAGCGTATTTTTAAGCTGCCCGATTGGGGAAATATCTCCAACTCAGAGGAGTTGTTTGACATGATGCCCACGGCCTCCTTCTACAGTCGCACCGCTCGCCATCGACAGGGAATTCATCCTCACACATTGTAGCCCAAGTGGTCGCGTACTGTGCGGTTCCAGAGAAGTTTTCACCCGCGTACTGTCAAGCTGTGGAATGAACTGCCTGTCGAGGTTTTCCCAGGAGACTACAGCATGGGGTTCTTCAAAAAGGGCGTGAAGAGGTTTTTACAGGGTCGGCAAAGCGCGTGTGATGCCCCTGGTGTTACAGGCGTTCATAGGCTGCGGTAGCGGCTTTCCATCAGGCGGGCCGTAAGCTTGTTTGCCACTTTAGTGGTATAAAAAAAAACTCACAGAATTCCGCAGTCAAATAATAATTCCCTTGGTTGTGTTCCTGCGAGTGAGTGAGCTGCATTGGCAGCCGGAGTAGCAGCGCGCGAGCAATATTTTATGTTGCGTGCGTTGATATGGCTATGGTAATAGCTTCACATCAGGCGAGCCGTATGCTTGCTTACTACCCGAGGCAGAATAAAAAAATATATAGAACACTTTATATCCTGGTACTGTATTCACCCGGGACGATGACGGACAAAAGCTTGCAGCCCTCATAAATAAAAACATATATAAATAAAATAATAAAAATAAGATATTATGTATATAATTATTATTTAAATAGTATACGATTTCGGCCAACTTGCCAGAATATTACAAACATTAAAAAAATGGAAACATTCACATCCCACCCAGGGAGGAAGGAGATTTTTTCCATGAAAAAAAAATATTTACAAGATATTTTAAATATAAAAATAAGCTCTTATAGATAAATATAAGCGTATTAAACTTGAATCTCCAATGTCATAAATACAGAAAGACAAAACGTTCTAAGTTTCCTCGCATCATTTTCCAAGCGAATTTTGCGTAGAATTTTAAAGAAAACTCCAGTAGTTTTGAAAGTGTAGGTATACACAAAATGTTCATCTCAGAATTGGAGAGGCTACGGCGTAGCTCTCTTCTTTCGTAGCGACGTAATCACACAGCCGCGAGCTAATCTTGATGTCCTATTCCTAGACTCCCCTTATTCGTGTGTTATTGTACTCTTTTCTAACTACTGTATTACAAGTTTTACTTACAATCTTTTTGTAATGTAAATCATATATTTATTTTTGTACTATGTTGGGTGGCAAACGATCATACAGCTCACCCTATGTGAAGCGGTAATTTAAATCAAATAAACGCTTGCAACATGAAACATCCGCCACACCCACTGCCCCAGCAACTCCTTAATTTCCAGTGACCTCACTCTCGGGCAGGAATACAACAATCCTCAAGGGAAGTGTCATATTAGGTCTTTTGAGCATTACAATTTTTTTAACAGCTATCATATACAGTTTATACCAACAGTTGGAAATTCATCCTCATACATTGGAGCCAAGGTGGTTACGAACTATGCGATTCCAGAGAGGTTTTCGTTCCTCTTACTCTCAGTTTGTGGAAATAAAAAAAAAAAATAAGAGACTACAACATGGACTTCTTCAAGAAAGGCGTGAAGAGGTTCTTACAAAATCGGGAACTCTGGTGTAGCGAGCGTCTATAGGCTGCGATGAGTGCTTACCATCAGGTGGGTCATATGCTTGTTTGGCATGTTAGTTATAAAAAAAAACGAAAAGTAATAAATGAACTTACTTTACAATATATAAAGTACCGAACTGTATTGATAAATAATTAAATATTTTTGATTTTTTTCTTTTCGTCGCTGTCTGTTCGTTTGTCTGCTTAAATTCCCAGAGTTTAAGTCGTCGTCGTTGTCAATCTTTATTCGTCTCACTATTGGGATTTGGATCTCCCCTCAATCGGTCTCAAGGGGTTTTAAGCATACTCCGCCACGCTGCTCAAGAACCGACGGGTTAACGTACCCTCCGAAACACGGAGGAGCTCGAGATACATAGACCCATCCAAAGACTGGTCTAATCGATCAAGCAAGTCAAGCTATGGTCGATGTTGCTTGACTTGCGTGATCAATTAGACAGCTACGCGCAACGACACCATCTAGCTCCTCAGAGTTAAGGTATCCTCCTATATTATTAAGAATGTCTGAGTTTTCCAAATGTTGACTGGGAGAGTATTTGCTTAGCATTAGGAGCGCCTTTTGTACCTTTATTTTGTAGTAAAAAAAGAAAAAAGAGAAGAAGAAGTTTTTGTTTACCTGAAATTTGATTACTATAATTTTACCTATTGTTCTAATAATTGGATTTCATAATATAATTTCTTATCTTGGCCGTTTTTCAATAAACGTTCTAAAAATGACTATACTAGGTTAGTTAGTAAGTTTATCACATACGAGTACCTATTAAAAAACAAAGTCTGTCTTTTTGTTCGATTCTATTTCCTAATATTTATTTTATATCTGAAAGAGTTCGTAAATTATGAATATAAAAAAATCTTGCACTTATACAAAAAAAAAAAAATATTATGATAAGTTAAAGTAAGCACTTTTATTTAATTTTGACACGGAACAATAACTAGGTTCCTTCGTTTCATTAAATGCAAGTCAAGAGTTCCTGCTTTACATAATGACGCTGGGACTTAAAAACAACGGAAGATTTTTTCTCGTCGGATATTGCATAAACTTTGCGAAGTTGCCTGTGTAGTTGTCAACGTCTAAATCATAAATAAAATGTGAACGCTTAAAGCGGATGAAGTTTAAAGGACTTAGCAGGATGAAAGTTAAAAAGCGCTGCAATTCATGCAGCGCAGGTGACCAGCGGTTTATCAGCTCGTTGCAGGCAGGGTGGGGTCCGGGATGCACGCGAAATGAGTACGGTGTTACTCGGCCTCTTGCTCAGAAATAGACGTGATTTAGTCACGAAATTAAATTAAATATCTTGTAGCCCTACATTTATACATACAAGGAATTCTACAACCATGTTTTGTGTAAATCGTAATGCGAGTTCAAAATCATTTACTGGAAACGAATTGGCCGGTCAGGTTATTAATTATTAGGTTTTTAATAGGCAAGTCAGTACGATTTAAATTTATTACGTTATTTTGCTACGATACATTTTCATTTATAAAATATTTTCTATTGCGTGTATAGTTGTAATATTCTTTATTTAAATCAAGTACAATATCTATATATATCTATTAAGCTAAGCATTCGATGAGCTGCGATGCTATATCTGCGAGGACTCAAAAGAGTTGCGATTGGAGCACTTTTTGACGAGGTAGGTTACACGACCAGACTGGCATCAGTTCTATCACCTTTGACACACATATAAAAAATCCGTCCTACAGTTATTCTGACACATAATCTCTTTCGTGTTGTGTACTGAGCATTTAGCAAACAATAAAACCAATATTTACAAAATTCGATTGGAGTGTTTGATTGAAAACAAACTCAGAGATAGCGTTCTTCAGTTTAAAAGAGTTTAATTTCTGTATCGTGGTATGAATTATTCACTGATGTAAACAACAGAGGGGCAATTCTCGTAATTAAAATGTGGTCAAAATTCAGTTCCGATTCAGCCTCGATCTCACCCAATGTCAAATTTGGTATTCTCGTACCACATTATGTAACTTAAAAGTTTAATTTAAACGGGACTATATCGAAATATGACCGATAATTAAATAAACTAAGAATGTTACTTTACCAAATATAAGAATTGATAATAATTAATTAATCAAATCAAATATATAATTTTAGTCAATTCACAATTCAATCTGCAACTTTCAATCTGCAACCGTAGGAAAATTTACGAGAATTGGCCTCCTGATGATAACACGAACGGTATACAATTAGCTGACTGACGTCATGCTTGACCGATGCCATTTGATGATGTCCCATCATCTAAACTCGTATCATGCATTTAGGACAACCTTCCTATTTATAAAGTTTAACCGCAGTACTTGATTGAAAACAAACTTAGCGACACTTCTCTAGTTCAAACGAGTTGTATCTCTGTGTCATGGTACAAAGTACTCTCTGACGCGACGGCATGCCTGCAAGGCTGCGACGGAGCTGCGGCCGGCACACACCTATCGCGGGACGGACTCCGTGCGCCGGATAATCGCCTCATTTATAAAGTTTAGCGGGACAAAGCTGCGCGAGTTTTTGATTGAAAACAAACTTAGAAGGGACAGCCTCATTTGAATAAGTATTCTGCGAATAAAGTGTGGCTTTATGTTTTCCTTTAGGTGTTTTTTTTCCTTTGTTATGCAAAACAATGTTCCACCTTGTTTAGGTACTACAACACGCTTTATTTTTGAGTGAAAGACTCTTTTGAAGTTAAGCTTTCCTGTATAAATTATTTTATTTTCACTGTATTGTTCTAAAGAGCCAGCCTTTTGAAACTTAAACTTGATGGTCATGATTCCTCGTCTTGAAATCACGGTTTATTGTTGTTTAGTTAAACCTTATTTGTTTTAGATTACTTCCTTGATACGTTTTGTTACAAAGACGTAGTCTTGTGAGGTTTTATTTGTGGAGATTATTATACTTAATTTCGTTATATTTGTTACTAGGTAACTTAGTACCTCTTTTGCAAAACATAGGAGTGTTATCGGCACAAGGTGGCTTGGAATATCTTAAGCAGTTTTCTGTAACAAGTCATGGAAGAAAATGGTCTTCTGTCTGACGCGCTTAAGATAGGAGAGAGCAGTACTGGAATTAATGTGAAAATATAATAGATTGAATAAGCCAATGTGTACTATTTGATACCTATGAAGACTTTAATTTATCAGTCAGTCAGAACATGTTATTTTAATATTATATATATTTTATATTTTAATATTGTAGATACGTATTTGTACCAACTTGGTATAACCAATGGCTGTTATATTAAAATTCGTTAAAAATGTTTGTTCCGAAATTTACCTTAATTTTGGGGTGTAAGCAGCTGATCACTATGTTTAGAGCTAAAAACCAACTTACCCGCACGTGTTTGACTCTTTCGACTAGTAGAGCTACTGACGAAAGACTGGTAGGGCATTTTGAACCTGACTGAAAAGTAATTAAAACTCACAGAAGATCGCATGCAATTATCAATGGCCTATGATTCCTGTGTTCAAGCGAGTGCGTGAAGGCACCAGATGTGAAGAAATACTGCAATAGCTGCGAAAGTGACGTAACCTATTGACGCTAATAATATTTCTTGCATCGCTAGTCTGTATAGGCTACGGTACCCGTTTTACATCAGCCGTATTTTTTATTATATATAATACGGGAGTAAGCGAGCATGTAGGTCACCTGATGGAATATAATTACCAAGTTATACCAAGTTGGCATAATCAATGGCTGTTATATTAAAATAAGGTTGGTATTGCCAACCTTATATTAGTATACCTTAAACGCTTGAAAATAATAGGAATTCTACTGAATGAAAATTAAGTGGACCATTTCGAGACATAAAAGCGCTATCTAGTGCCGAATTAAGTAAAACTTGGAATATAGACACTTGAAACTAAGCCTATATTCGGGCAAATATGGGTCTGATTTGCGTATCGCTTAACCACAGATAACTGTTCTAGCAAATTCGGACACATAAAAGTCTGTATTAACCGTTCGATTTGTGGTAGTCCAGCTAATTACTGTCCTCCCTTGACGCTCGATCGCTAATCGTGGAACTCTCTGGAACATGTTAGCTGATAGACGTGCTAATCGAGTGGCGTGTTCGGCCGAGTTAGCCGATATACGCGAGATTTGTCTAATCAACATCACTGTGTCACCATTATGTGATAATTGGATGGCGTTCACGTTGGCCGGTTTTTTGAACGCTCTTTCGCCAATGTTCGTTGTTTACATTGGAATTCACAGAGAATTTTATATTTATAATTATAATATAATTTTTTTCTCTAATCTATTTAGGTTATCGTATAAAATGGCACGTGTTGGCGTGAATAGATCTTCTGGAGAGATAGGACTCACCTTTAAACAAAATGCAAAATACAAAAATTTGTTGTCACAATTATTTTCAAAATCTAAAAGTAAAATATTAAAAGTTGTTGTCACATTTATTTTGGGTTTATGTTATGTTACTATGTATTTGTAACTGTTACGTTTGTATTTTTATTTATAAGCAATAAAAATAAACATGAAAAATAAAAATAATCAAATAGACGTAACCTTCATATTGGTTACAATGCAGAAAATAATGATTTCAATCTGTAACTGATTATTTCCAGATCAAACGTAGAATACCCATCCATTTCATGTTTAGTTACCTACTACCTACGTATTTGAAATTATTATACATTTTTGGAAAAGAATCACATTAGAATATTTAAAGACTTTGAAATATTGATTTCATAATGAAGGTTGTTTGTTAAACAATGTATTTCAATTAAAAATCCCGAAGTATCAACATCATCATCATTATTTCATCCAAAGGATGAAATAATGATCACTGATGATGATTTGAGGAGCTCGATAGCGTCGTTGCGCGTATCAGTCTAATCGATCACGCAAATTAAGCAACGTCGACTTCAGCCTGTCCATGGATGGGTTTATATATCTCGAGCTTCTCTGTGCTTCGGTGGGCACGTTAAGCCGTCAGTCCCCGCTGTTGTCATTAGATGTCAGTCGTTAAGCCAAGTCAGAGACCTTTAAGTGGCACGAAAACACTGGCCGCCGCCAACCCGCAGTTGAGTAGCATGGAGAAGTACGCTCTAAGCCCCCTTCGATTGAGGGCAGATCCGTATCCCGGCAGTTGAATATATTAGTTGATGCAGAAATTACTTAAACCAAGTTAGACATAGGCAGTCTCTATTGAAACTGTCAACCTTATAGTGTAGTAGGCGCTATACTCTGAAATGACTTATATCTTGCACCTGCCTAATGCAGTATACAATTTTAAAGTGAATTCTTGTAGGTAATGTCTTTTAAAAATCGTAAACACAAAGTAGACACCGCGGCACCAGCCGTCTATTCTTACCGACAAGTTACTTACGAACTCTTTTAAGTAATATTTAATGAAGGGGATGCCGGTCGACAGTCACAACCGCAACACAATTAGAAAAGATCAATATCAATCGCCTTATTTATTCAAAGGTTGGTACAACTGTGGTCGACATTTACACGTCCAGTAGGTAAGAAGTTTACTAGCACTTTTTTATTTTTTTAAATTTAGGAAGTAAGAATACCGCCCGTCTCATGTAAAACAATTACCGTAGCATATAAAAACAGTACAAGGAACATCATAATTATACGCATTCTTTGACGCGTTAGCAGCGGTAGTCCGCTGCTAACGCGCAGTAGGTACATTTTGAGATTGCTATGAGGTCTAATCAAGGGAATATAAGGATTACAAAATCACAAACAATTCAACACATGCCGACAACAACGACGATGAAGGACAATATGCATTAGAAAGAACAGATCAAGGCGAAATTGAGAAAAAAACCTCAACACATTGTAAAAATTAATAAAAACCTATAATATAAATGCACTCGATAAAGAGGTGATCTGATTAAAAATTCCATAAAATGTGAAGTTGAATTCGGAATTTTAAGGACTACCAAAGTTTTTGTCATAGCTCTTAAAATCAGCAACCTGAAGTGGCCGTGGGCCGGTGACGTCTGCGGAGTCAACAATGCCAGATAGCGACCGTCACCGTATGTGCGGCTTCCAATACAACGTCATGGAGTGGCGGCGTATGAGGCGACTAAGCATTGGACGCCGTCAGCTCTGGTAACTGCTTACCATCAGCCTAGCTGTATATTTGTTTCTACCATAATTTATCCTTACACATTGGAGTCAAAATATACTGTGCGGTCCAGAGAGGTTTTCAGCCGTGAACTCTCAGATTGAAAAATTAACTCCCTGCCGAGGTTTTTCCACTGACTGAAACACGTGCAGGGGGTGACAAGATATGTATGATGTCTCGGTGATACACGAGTTCATCGGCTACGTTAAGTGCTTACCTTCATGTAGGTCTTACTCACGTTTGTGTGTAAAAAATAGCAACATAAAAATATACTACTTTTGCAGTCATTTACGGGTCTATAAAATTAAAAAGCCACGTCAAAGCTGTTAGACGTTTAACCAAGACCTGCAGCGGAACCACACAACACGCTAAGCTTAGCTCGCTTTGATGATGGCTATAAAACAGAACACTTTTATTGCTGTTGCTACCTGCCTGCAGAAGTAGCCAAGTTACTATGAAATACCGACATTGTTAAATCTTCGATTACTGAGGTAGTGTATCTACTTTACAAAGAAAAGCTCGATAGTGTAGTTACTCGTGATAGTCTAATCGATCTCGCAAGTTAAGCAACGTCGACCGTAGTCTGTCTATGAATGGGGTTTATCTGGAGCTTCTGTGTTGTTGTTTTAGGTGAAAATCGTTATGACAAGTCAGTGGCCTTTGACAGGCTTGAAATCACTGGTCTCCGTCAACCCGCAGTAGAGCAGCGTGATGGAATACGCTTCACCTTTGATTAAGGTGATATATACATATATAATAGGTAGGGGAAAAAGTCTTTTCGCATTATAGTATGTATGAACTTGTAATAAAATCTCTTTGGTTATACCATTTGTGTCTGGCAGGTTTTGATATCTTTAAAAAGTTTATATTTTAAAAAAGATAATTCCAAATTCAAATTAGGTAAATGTGTGATTTTCATTTGTTTTTTTTACTGTCAAGATGAGTGAATCTAATGAAGAAATTCGATTCATTTTAAAATTTTACTACAAAAAAGGTAAAAATGCAACGCAAGCTGCGAATAAAATTTGTGACGTTTATGGACCTAGTGCAGTGTCTGTGAGAGTAGCACAAATTTGGTTTAAGCGTTTTCAATCAGGAAATTTTGATGTGAAAGATGCACGTCGCTCTGGTCGCCCTGTTACGGATAAAATGGATGCCATTTTTGAAAAAGTGGAGCAAGAGCGGCATATCAGTAGTTACGACGTAGCTGAAGAATTAGGAATTGACCACAAAACAGTTTTGGCGCAATTGAAAAAAGCTGGGTACACTAAAAAGCTCGATATTTGGGTGCGTCACGATCTCACTGAAAGAAACCTAATGAACCGTGTACTCATTTGCGATTCTTTACTACGACGTAATGAAAGCGAACAGTTTTTGAAGAAGCTTATAACTGGTGATGAAAAGTGGATCACGTACGACAAGAACGTGCGAAAAAGGTCGTGGTCAAAGGCCGGTCAGGCTTCACAGACTCTAGCAAAACCCGGGTTAACCCGCAACAAGGTAATGCTGTGTGTATGGTGGGATTGGAAGGGTATTATTCATTATGAGCTGTTACCGCCAGGCAGGACTATCGATTCTGAACTCTACTGTGAACAACTGATGAGATTAAAGCAAAAAGTTGAGAGAAAGCGGCCGGAATTAATTAACAGAAGGGGTGCGATTTTTCATCATGATAAGGCTAGACCTCACACATCTTTAGCCACTCAGCAAAAATTAAGAGAGTTTGACTGGGAGGTGTTAATGCATCCGCCGTATAGTCCTGACCTTGCACCTTCTGATTTCCACCTGTTTCGGTCTCTTCAGAATTCTTTAGGCAATGTCAGGTTACCATTACGAGAAGACTGCCAAAACCACTTGTCGTGGTTTTTTGAACAGAAGTCCCAAAATTTCTATAGTAATGGGATCATGTCTCTACCTACAAGATGGCCAAAAGTTATCGAACAAAATGGCACCTACATACTTTAGTTAAATGTAAATAAACTTTATTGAAAAATGTTTTGAATTTTCATATAAAATACGAAAAGACTTTTTCCCCAACCTAATATATCAAATTGTCCCGTTTGGGTATACGAGAAACATTATAGCGGTAGGATTATGACCGTAAATCCAGAATTAATTAGCCTAATTAATTCTAAATTAGAACTTAAGGATATTAAATAATTAGTAAATTTTTATACTAAATATTTTTAAGTTAGGAAATTTATTTTTCTACTGAATGTATGTAACCACCACCAGGCCTTAGACTTTAGCAACACCGGTCACTGATTCACTGTTAGGAAAATAAATACTCTTTTATTGAAGACACCGAAGTCATTATTGTTCGGGAACATTGTTGAGGGAAAATGATTTTATAACTTCATCGTAATTGGCAGAGAATGTCTTAAAAACGTACTGTGATATAATTTTTTTATATGAAAGGGGGGCAATCGAGCATGTGGGTCACCTGATGGAAAGCAATCACCACTGCTCATGGACACTGGTATTACCGGTATATAATTATATATTATCCCTATTTGGTATATACCCCTTGGTCGCCGATCCGTTGTCAGTCTAAACTCCTTTCTTTCTTTTTAGTGACCTCACTCACTCGTAAGAACGCAGCAACAAGGGAATTGTTATTTGGCTGCGATATTCTCGAGGTGGATTTTCTTCCCCAGTCGGGCAGCTTAAAAATACCTATCTTTTCGCCAGAGCCTCGTTTGTCAGTAAGCAGGGTGCACCATATATCGATAATCATTAAGGAAGGACGAAACCTTGACGAACGACATTGGGAATCAGCGGCTAGTATTAAATCGAACAGCTCTTTCCAACACCGTGATAGTTTTTGAAAATTTATTAACAATAACAACATTTTATCTTGAAATATAAGACACAGCTGCATGAATCTTTGGTGGGCTTATCCCTATATCGACTCGAAAGGTAATGAAAACAACCTTTTGATAGCAACAGCTGAAAGGACACAATACAATATGAATTTTACTGCATAGTTTAAGTTCAAGAGGTAACTAAATCACGGATAGTTGAGAAAATCCAATTATCGCTTGCACAATGGGTCACGAAACAATCTAAACTAAGAAAATTAATCTTCTGAGTCCAGAGCTCTGTCTGTGCAAACTTAGACAATGGATTTATATTTCATCGATTTCGGGTTATCGGGAGTGGACCGTGACGCATGAAGGGGTGTGGTGTACTTGGTCGAATGTAGGGGTTGAATTAGAATGGTCTACTTTATTATAAAACGATTCGTAATAGAAGTGGTATTATACTGTCAACTGCATGTAAAGTATTACACTTCCAGTATAAGATGGCCTCACCCATTGTAAAAAGACATTATAGTATATTCTTTAGTTGCTAAAGAATGTGGTCATGTGATTTGACTAGCTTACATCATTAGTTTGTTTGTTTGTTCAAAAATTATCTTCAAGTTATTTCGTATATGGAATAACAAGTGTATTGGCTTGCTGACTGTAAATGTTGTCAAAAATAAGAAAGAAATAAATAAGTAAATAATTATAATTCATGTGAAAAAAGCATGTACCTAATACATAATCTTTATTATGAACAATATCACAGACGCTCACTAAAATGTAATAAATAATGCAGAAATGTTTGAAATGTAAGAAACAGAATGCTTAATAATTGGACATCAAAAATCTTATTTTGTCTTTTACGACAGAGACGTTCGTCAAATTGACTAAGATGAAAAATCGTTTACAGAAACGGGCTGTGCATCTTGAAAGGAGGTATTTTTATATAAATTGAACGCAAAACTTCTTGGCAATCTGAATCTCGTTGAAAATGAAGCAAATAAAGTAAGGCGCTCGCCGGTCGAGGGTCACGATTGCGTCGGCCTAGCATTCCGAGAAATTTAAAAAGTCACTTTAAATATACGAAAATATAACAAGTAACTTGCATTTTCAAATAAGTAACCTGTTACCCGTAGTAACTTTAACTCCTCATGAATATAGTATAACATACGAGCACAAATTTTAAAGTCAAGAAATACTTATAGTACTAATGCAAGGACAAACTAAGTTTAGCAAAGTTTTCCGGCTACCATGAAATTTAGATGAGTATATTAACGAAAATCTGTTAAATCTAGTCTTTCTAGATAATTCCTAGGAATCGTATATAACGAGGGTTTGATCTAGGAAATGTTGAAATTAATTTATTAATGTGTAAATTGATTGGTGTTTAAAGGTCACTAGAAAGCCGTAACTGGAAGAATACCCTTAATCTATTTATTTTATTTTGTAAATTGGTGAATATTTTCTATAAGCTATTTAAAATAATATCCTGACACTTTTATATATTATATTTCTTACAAGCCTAATCCGATTTCAAGACAAACTAGTTTATCCTAGGTTAAATCGGTTTATCCTACGCGTCTCATGATAAATTGGTTTGCCTTAGGTTAGATCAAACAGATTACTCGTTGAGGTGATAAAATAAATACTAATATTTAATATTTATTATCAGTTAGCTGTGTTTGGTTTCAGACAAGACACAGTTACTTCTGAGATGCTTTCCTTTATTTTGCATCACATATTATCGGTCCATCTAGAAGAGGGTTAGTTTTTGGAATGGAATCCAACTTGAACGACTGGAAAGTGGAAGTAGGTCGGTGGTTCTCACGGCATGCGAGTGGATGGCGCAGCATTTCGGCGGACATTACGCTATATAGAAGAAGAAGAAGAAGAAGAAGAAAAACATTTATTTGCACATTACACAGTACTATACAAACAAGTTCAACAGATACAATTAGATTATAATATAAGAAAATTTAAAGCACTGTGCAATGTCACAAAATGGTCCCAATCCCAACGCAGTATAAAAACCGAAATCTGTAATAGACTCGGCACTGAGTTTCAGTTAGGACCAGTTGCGACATCACGGACATACATGCTTAGAAACAACAAAAAAAAACAATAAACGATTTATACACAAAAAAAAACAACAGTAATAATAAAAACATAAGATTATTATTATGTTCCTACTACATACCACTAATAAAAAATATTAATAAAAAACAAAACAATAATAATGAAATACCTACTTTCATTCATACACAATCAGATCAATCAGAATCACTCAATCGACTTACGTCCCATCACTGATCCTCACATTCCGTTCCATCACTCATTCACTCACACTATATGGATGGACTCCCGCGACATTTTCTTTCTAGTGTACGCTGGTGGTAAGGGGATGTATGCTTTCTTCTGCGACGCGCCGATTTGAGCACGCCTAGACTTATTTCAGCCTAGCTGACGCTAGTTAATAATTGTTTGCCCTAGTGTATATTTAATCATCCATGGTGCAGGGCCGGTGAGCTGTTCTTGACTAGCCGTCTTTTTAAAGGTTGTCAATGCCTTATTTATCATATTATTGCCTTTTACATTGCCAAGGGAGAGGGAGGGGGCGAGCCAACCTCGAATGTCTCCTTTCTAGTCATTTCAACTAATTTCTTCTGATTAAATTCGTTGTAAGCTCCAAGGTCTAAGATAGGAAGCAAAATGCTTCATTGTTCATTTCCCTGTTCAGCGTTTACCGCTGTTAATCCTGGTTTCATAGGAGACATAGCGGTGGGAGTGTGTGATGTCACAATACACTAAGAGAACCTGTTCTAATATTTGTAATAGTTTGACCTATGTTAAAGTAGTTTATTTTGCACGAGCAAAATATACCGGTTTGACCTGAAATTAGGTTTGGTAGGTAACTTATTATAGGAATAATATACAGTCTCGGAGTAGGTATACTCTTTTTCGCTGATTTATATACGTAATAATAAATAAAAATAAATAGGGTACCTAAAATACAAACCGTTATCCGAATTATTACTTATAATGCAGACAATAAAATATTTCTTAACTCAATGCACTCTATCGTCCATTCGCAAAATTGGTCGCATGCCACCATAAATATATCACGATGTCCAATGTTTTAAAGGTTCGAATGAGATTTTCACATATTGATGATGCTGCTGTATTCCAACCAAACAACACTGGCACAATCACGGATGGCCGATTTCAATCACTGATAGCTGAATTCATTTTAAAGTAATGAAAAAGAAATAATATTTATGGCTTGTATTTCTTTTTCAAAATATATGTACTCAATTGGCAATTTAAATTTTTCAAATTAAATCCAAAGGAGCTGAAAAACAAAATAATGTTATAATTCTTGATTTAAAATCAAAACGAGCAGCGCTGCATTCGTAAGATACGCTCCGCTGGGCCCGCTTCCTTCGTACTGTCACAATTTTATCTTTACCTATTTTTAGTTATTACTCCTTCACATTCTTTCTCGTTTCTTTTTAATATTTTTTACTTTATTGACGTTGATTGGTACTATACCGGATCTTTCGTTTTAATGAACGTCTGTGCTCAACGTGGTATAGGTAATATCTGGTTCACTGTATAATCTCAAAAGATAATGTAACGCAATAACTTCCATGTCGAAATACCTCATAAATTTTGACGTAGATATAACGCAAATATCAAATTTGTAGCCGGCTGTCCCACCGCGTCCCGTCATTCCGCCGCGTTTAATATTTTAGGCATTCGGCTCACGCGCCATCTTCAACGGCCGTCCTGATTGCCGCTAAATTGAACTAAAAACTTCTTCAATGCTTCTAAAACGTTTCAATTATAGTCTATATTTTCTTGAATATAAATAGTATTGTTAATTATAGACATTATAATCTCCGGTCTTCTGAGGCTTGCGCTAAAATTATTCGTGAAGCATTTTGTCACGAATTTTATCTTTAGCAAAAAACCTTGAGTTGAATAACAACCTCCGTTAAATCAAGAGCGGTTCCATTCGTAATTTGAAGTTTCTGTCTGCATTTGGAGATTAAATTTTAAGTTTGCTTGGTAACAATTTATTACTCTAGCGTGTAGAACTCCAAATAGCGTTAAGATGTTTTCAATAGAACGCCAACAACGGGATGTAAAGTTTCGCAATAGTGCGCTCTCGGATTGTGCAATTATTACCAACCAAGTCCTGATTGAATTCTTAGGTCAAGTTTGTGCTGCAAGTTTGCATAAAAGACCCTGGGAATTTTAACAATTTCCCTTGTTAAGCTTTTTCATTTTGGTATATCTCGGAGTTTCTGTAATTAAAAAGAAAGCTAGAATAATGTTAACGGTTACTATATAACTCACGTATATATTTTGGGAGAACCGGCTAGTTTCGATCTCAAATGGAGACCTTCATCAGGGCGTGTGTCCGGACGCGTGCTCTTTCTCTCGATCGCAATGACTACTTCACAAACTCCATACCAGGGGGCCTACCGCCTAAGCCGAAGCCGATTCCCATCGGGTTTTTTGATTGCGAATATCGGACTTCTGATTGAATTTGCCATAAAGATCTTCAGTTTAATCCGTAGAGGGTCTCCGTCCCTACCGACTAAGCTTATTACTATTAGTAAAAATCTTAGATGAAGTTAGATTTTGACAATAAAAAAACCCGATCGTATTCGGCGTCAGCAAACCGGTAGGGCCCCAGTGTTGATCGCGATCGAGAGGAAGTGGGCGCGTCTGGACACTCGCCCTGATGAAGGTCCCCGTTTGAGATCGAAACTACTCGGTTTTCCTGACATATATACGTGAGTGACCCGTTTATTACAATTGATGAATTTATTATAGTATCTCGTGAGGTTTAATAATATTATTGCAAACGGTTACAATTTGGAACTCTGATCCGGCGGGTCCATTAGGTAGGTATACGTTTTAATTTACAACAAAATTCGACGTGAACTCGGTAAAATTTTCGCCAAAATTGACCAAGCGCCAACATTTCGTTAACACGCATGTCATGTCTGGAAGTTCCGTTCGTGTTTTCGGTAGACTATTTGGAATTTAAAATGGATTCGTTTATAAAGGCATTTACTAGGGTTCGCATTTTCGATGAGGAGAAACGGCAGGTGAGTGACTTGTTTGCCGGCACTGTGAAACACGAGCAAAACGCACGACAGTTTAGTCGGCGCCGAAGCGCCCCCTATAAATCAGCCGGCGATTGACGCCTTCCTACAGGGAGTGATCTATTCTGCCCCCACCATGTTACAGCTTCACTTGTAAGGATTTTTCAGCTACGGAGTTTAAAAGTTGAAATTCACTACAATGCACTGGAATGGACCATATTACTTTTAAAGTATAATCTTTTGAAAAGATTTCCACTGAATGTTGTGATTGCATTACGTTAAAATTTTATTCAACTTCTACGAGTATAATATTAATGAAATATAAATTGTTATTGTTTCAGGTAAATGATGCCAGAGGACAAGCTGAAACCAAATTAACTATTTCACGTGATAAGTATTAATAAGATTTTGGATCTTCTGCTTGTTTATTGCGTATTGTTGGTGTAAATAATATTTTAAGTTAAAAATGCTTGCAAAGATATTTAAACACTTTATTTGAATTTAATTTAATTACGAATAAACCATTTACTTATATAACATAAAGTAACGATATAAGTAGTCATATATTTTTATACTACATCTCCCTATTCTACAGGTTTAATAAAGGAAATTGCTCAGCATACCCGGCCCAGCGTCGCTTAGTAGGTACTTTGTTTTTCGATTTTCCAAAATTTTCAGTTATACTTCTCCTCACAAATTAATGGACACAGCAAAAATGATGTTCCGTCGTACATTTGGCTATTGTTTTATACATATTACATACACCAACAAGCTTGTTGATTTTAAGAGCTATGTTTATTGTTGGTTGTTCAAAAAAGGCATGAAGAGGTTTTAACAGGGTACGTGCGTCCGTAGGCTGTAGGCGATGACTACCTACCATCAGGCAGATCGTATGCTTGTATGCCACTATATATATATTTTTTTTATACTACGTCGAGTGGCAGACAGGCATACGGACCGCCTAATGTGAAGCATAACTGCTTCACATCAGGCGTTAATATGGCTACGGTAACCCGTAGCCATATTAACGCTCGCAGCATAAAATATCAATCGCGCGCCGCCACCCCCGCTGCCATCGCAGCATTTCCTTCCTTTCTGGTGACCTCACTCACTCGCGGGAATACAACAGTCCTCAAGGAAACCGTTATTTGGCTGCGGTATTTTGTGAGGTTGAGGTACATTCCCCAGTCGGGTAGCTTACAATTATTATTTATAAGCATAATAAAATATATTTGGGGTGTAAGTGGTTCATCAACATCATTGAACCAAAGCCAACTTCACCTGCACGCGGTGCACGCGGTGTATATATATATATATATATATATATATATATATATATATATATATATATATATATATATATATATATATATAGATATCCCTTTGGGCACTTTGTGGCTCAGACGTGCCGTATAGGTAGTAATTTGTTGATCAATTTTCACTTGTTGATCCGGACCTCTTTTGTTGATCCAATGCCAGCTGAACATAAATATGTAGCTCCCTTCGGAGCCACAAGTGTCACGATGAGAAATAATAATAATTAAGGGATTTTTATACAAATCTACCTTTTTGGCGTATGAGCAGTTGTTGATCCAATTCAAATGGACCAATCAGGGCGCAGCAGTTGCCAAGGGCTTCCTCATTGGCACGTTTGGGCTACTATATTACTGTCTACAGTAACTATAATTTATAGTTAGTATTTCAAATTCCCTCAAAGTAGTAGAGAATCTTGTCTTAAAAAAAACGTGTGGCATGAGTTGAGTGTTGAGTTGAGTTGAGTGTTGAGTTGATTTGAGTGTAGTTGAGTGTTGAGTTGAGTTCAGTTTTGAGTTGAGTTTTGAGTTGAGTTTTAAGTTGTGTTTTGAGTTGAGTTTTGGGTTGAGTTTTGAGTTGATTCGAGTTTTGAGTTGAGTTTTGAGTTCTATTTTGAACTGAGTTTTGAGTGGGGTTATGAGCAGAGTTTAGTTTTGAGTTGAGTTTCGAAGTGAGTTGAGTTTTTAGCTGAGTTTAGAGTTGTTTTGAGTAGAGTTTTGATTTGAGTTTTGAGTTGAGATTTGAGTAGAGTTTTGCGTTGAGTTTTGAGTTGATTCAAGTTTTGAGTTGAGTATTGAGTAGAGTTTTGAGTTGATTCGAGTTTTGAGTTGATTCGAGTTTTGAGTTGAGTTTTGAGTTCAGTTTTGAGCTGAGTTTAGAGTTGAGTTTTGAGGTGAGTTGGGTTTTGAGTTGAGTTTTGAGTTGATTCAAGTTTTGAGTTTAGTTTTGAGTTCAGTTTTGAGCTAAGTTTTGAGCTGAGTTTAGAGTTGAGTTTTGAGGTGAGTTTTGCGTTGAGTTTTTAGTTGATTCGAGTTTTCAGTTGAGTTACGAGTTGACTCGCGTTTTGAGTTGAGTATTGAGTTCAGTTTTAAGCTGAGTTTTGAGCTGAGTTTTGTTGTGAGTTTTGAGGTGAGTTTTGAGGTGAGTTTTGGGGTGATTTTTGAGCTGAGTATTGAGCTGAGTTTTGAGTTCAGTTATGAGTTGAGTTTTGAGGTGAGTTGAGTTTTAAGTTGAGTTGAGTGTTGAGTAGAGTTGAGTGTTAAGTTGTGTGTTGAGTTGAGTGTTGAGTGAAGTTGAGTGTTGAGTTGAGTTTTGAGTTCAGTTTTGAGTCGAGTTTTCAGTTCAGTTTTCAGTTGTTTTGAGTTGAGTTTTGAGTTTTGTGTTGAGTTGAGATTTGAGTTCAGTTTTGAGTCGAGTTTTGAGTTCAGTTTTCAGTTGTTTTGAGTTGATTTTTGAATTTAGTTTTGAGTTGAATTTTGAGTTGATTCGAGTTTTGAGTTGATTTTTGAGTTGTTTTGAGTTGAGTTTTGTGTTCAGATTTGAGTTGAGTTTTGAGTTGAGTTTTACACTATTTATACCTAATTATTTATACCTATTATTTATACCTAGCTCTTTACGTTTTCTAAATAAGAAAAACTTAAAGAGCTAAAAAGAAAAAGAAATTATGAACGTCAGGGCATATTATCAACGTCAGAAAGATTTAAAGAAAAATTAAAAAATAAGTTGATAAAAAATGCTATGCAATAGCTATACCGCGGCAGTCCTCGAGTGCCACACGTTTCTTTATTTAACTCGTTTGCTCGTCCATGCTCGTCCGTGCTCGCTCGTGCTGGTCCGTGCTCGTCCGTGCTTATTAACTCAACTCAACTCAACCCCCAACTCAACTGAACTCAACCCCCAACTCGACCCTCAACTCGATCCCCAACTCGACTCAAAACTCGACATCCAACACGACCCCCCCCAACTCGACTCCCACCTCGACATCCAACTCGAACCCCAATTCGACCCCCAACTCGATCCCCAACTCGACCCCCAGCTCGACCCCCAACACGACCCCCAACTCAAAGCCCAACTCGACCCCCAACTCGACCCCCAACTTGACTCACAACTCGACACCCAACACGACTCCCAACTCGACCCCAACTCGACCCCCACCTCGATATCCAACTCGAACACCCATTCGACCCCCAACTCGCCTCCCAACTCGATCCCCAACTCGACCACCAACTCGACCCCCAACACGACCCCCAACTCGACCCCCAACTCGACTCAGAACTCGACATCCAACACGACCCCCAACGCGACCCTCTACTCGACCCCCACCTCGACATCCAACTCTATCCCCAATTTGACCCCCAACTCGATCCCCTACACGACCCCCAACTCGACCCCCAACTCTACCCTCAACTCGGTCCCCAACTCGATCACCAACTCGACCCCCAACTCGACTCACAATTCGACCCTCAACTCGATCCCCAACACGACCCCCAACTCGACCCCCAACTCGACATCCAACTCGAACCCCAATTCGACCCCCAACTCGATCCCCAACTCGACCCCCAGCTCGACCCCCAACACGACCACCAACTCGAAGCCCAACTCGACCCCCAACTCGACCCCCAACTTGACTCACAACTCGACACCCAACACGACTCCCAACTCGACCCCAACTCGACCCCCACCTCGATATCCAACTCGAACACCCATTCGACCCCCAACTCGCCTCCCAACTCGATCCCCAACTCGACCACCAACTCGACCCCCAACACGACCCCCAACTCGACCCCCAACTCGACCCCCAACTCGACCCCCAACTCGACTCAGAACTCGACCACCAACTCGACACCCAACTCGACCCCCAACTCGACGCCCAACTCGACCCCCAGTTCGACCCCCAACTCGACCCCCAACTCGACCCCCAACTCAACCCCGCTATTTGGAAAATATGTTAAACTCGCATCAGGACACGTGAATTGATGGAAAATTCGTAAGGCGGAGGGAGAGAAGACCACCGGCGCGGCGTAGGAAAGGAAGTAACATTTCTTTCTGCCGCGCGGCAAAAATGTATGCAGTCATCGCAGCCTATGAACTCAACGACAACAGAGGCATCACTCATACGTTGCAACTGTAAAAACTCCTTCACGCCTTTCTTGAAAAACCCCATACTCAATGTCCTGGGAAAACCAAAGGGCGCGAGGTGAGGTGTAAGGTGCTGTCACCGCGCCTCCACCGTTACACCCGAGGCGGATCTTTTTTTTTTATACTGCGTCGGGTGGCAGACAAGCATACGGCCCGCCTGATGTGAAGCGGTTACGTAGCCATATTTCTGGTGACCTTACTCACTCGCAGGAACACAACAGCCTTCAAGGGAACCGATATTTGGCTGCGGTATTCTGTGAGGTGGAGGTACATTAACCAGTCGGGTAGCTTACAATTACGCTCCCTACCTCTCTTTTCGCCAGAGCTTCGTTTGTCAGTCAGCAGGGTGCACCGCGTGCAGGTGAAGTTGGCTTTGGTTCAAAGATGTTGATGAACCACTTACACCCCTAAACTTACAATGTATGGAGCATTGCGAATATTAAATATCTAGATTAGGTATAATATAATCATAATTGATCGACCGTTACGGTATCGGTACCTATTCGGATCAAAACAAGTATTACTGGAAGTACGAGTATATAAGCCTCCCCAACCCGTCTGGCCAGCGTGGGGAGTGCAGGCCAAATCCTCCTTGCGTTTAGGACGGACGAGAGAGGGTCGTGCTCCTGTAGTGGAGACTAAAATGGACCTGATGATGATGATGACGAGTATATATATTGATCAACACAAGTAATTGATTTTTGAAATATATACAGAGCCAAAAAGTCTTCGTGCATTTAAAAAATTTAGTCGTTACGGATCGACTATTGCATGAAATTGTTGAAAAAATATGTATGGAGTATAATGTACTATCGACGAATACATTTGGCAACAGCGCATAATAGAATGCGACGTTGCCATTTCGCCCGAGAAATACGCAACTGGATTCAAGTTATTCGGTGCAAAAGGTGGAGTCGGCAATGTACGGGGTCGTGGCGGGATCAACTTAGTGTGCAAAGAGGTGTTTATATATATATATATATATATACCTATAGTTTAGTTAAAACTTGTAGTGGCAGTGTGACAGCGACAGTGTGATAGCAGATATGTATGAAATAATTTGCATACATTATATTACAAGTCCGAAGTAAACAATGTGATACCTTATATAAAAAAATAGATATATTTTTTTTATACTACGTCGGTTGGCAAACAAGCATTCGGCTTGCCTGATGTGAAGCGGTTACCGTAGCCATATTAACACACGCAACATAAAATATCCATCCGCCGCCATCCCCTCTGCCAACGCAGCACTCCTTCTCCTCCTCCTTCCTTTCTTTTTTTCTGTCTGGTGACCTCACTCACTCGAAGAAACACAACAACCCTCAACGGAGTTGTTAATTGGCAGCGGTATTATGTAAAAATAATGTGTAACTTCCCCAGTCGGGTAGCTTACAAAATACGCAATGTCCTACCTTTCATTTCATCAGAGCCTCGTTTGCTAGTCACCACGCACGCAGTAGGGTGCACCACGTGCAGGTGAGGTAGGCTTTGGTTGGCAAAGATGTTGATGAACCGCATATACATCCAAAGCAGGTCTTTGTAAATCGCCCTTTACCTGCTAAGTATTGGAAAGAACCTATAACCTGCTGAGTACTAGACTCAGCAGGTTATAGGTTCCAATCTATCTTAGACAAGTGAAGTGTCATTTAACACGTTGTTTAACCCTCAATTTGTTTGCGCATCCGGGCCGACTAATATTGTTTGAATGATTATATAGTTTTGCTAGCCACCAGCTGGCTGTATGATATTCTCACTCACGCTCACATTGTAATACTACGACTTATGTTACCTCATTCAAAGCAAATCTATGACTATCGCTATCCTTATCAACCCTGCGCTTTAATGACTGAGTATGTAATCGGTCTTCATTTCTTGCAAAAAAAATGAAATCAACCTAAAATACGCATTAACATCAAATGTGGTGTACTTCAGCGTGATATCTGATTCATTGGGCTTTATGTACTTTATCAACATAAATTTGTGCATTTTTGTAATACCTACTTTACCTACTTCAATCAACTTTCGTAAACGTCAGTTTCGTCGGCTTGATTGTGCGAACTAATTGAGAGGTAAGACAATTACCTCACTTTTCGGGTGTACGTTTTTGCTTGTGCCATAACTATAGTATTTATAACATCATTGCTTACCAAAGTTTTGAAATCAAAGTAAATAATGACCATACATACAATGAAGAACAGTATTTACATTACCTATCTTTAACGCCGATATTGATTTTATAATAGTCACTGTAGGAAATAAAACACATTTTCAAACCTTTTATTAAACTATTACTATTATCGTGTGAATAAATTGTGGGTTATACGACAAATTGTTGTTTCTTTGTGCATTATAAATTAACGTAGCTATTCATTACTGTGATATTTTTGTAGAAAACAATTCTATTCGATATAATAGTGGAAATATGATTAAAGGTCTTATCGTAAGGCTCTTTTGACAGC
Source organism: Hypsopygia costalis (assembly GCA_937001555.2). NCBI lineage: Eukaryota > Metazoa > Arthropoda > Insecta > Lepidoptera > Pyralidae > Hypsopygia > Hypsopygia costalis. The sequence goes on along the minus strand of OW443330.2, from coordinate 10,930,526 downwards.
TTGAGATGTATACAATGATCACATAACAATTTATTTCTATGATAAAAATATTGAGGTTTATGGAGATGTGGACGTAAGTTAAGGGGACAGCAGACGCTAGTGCTGATGGGAAGCGTTTAGTCGTCTGTACCTTATTTTTTGTAAAATAATAAATAAAGCATTTTGATTTATTTTTATATTTATCTACTGAATATAATGATATTATAAAAGCAATAGCTTGTGACTCCTAAGGCTCCGCTGTCCGTCCGTCCGTCCGTCCGTCCGTCTGTCACCAGGATGTATCTCATAAACCGCGATATACTAGAATCGATAGTTAGACAGTTGAAATATTCACAGATGGTGTATTTCTTTTACCGCTTTAACAACAAATACTAAAAAATATAATAAAATAAATATTTAAGGGGGCTCCCATACAACAAACATATTTTTTTTTTGCTCGTTTTTGCTCGCTATTGTTAACGGCAATAGGTAGACGCTTGAAATATTCACATAATATTTAGTTATATATTTACTTAAAAAATAAATAATTAAATAAAAATAAAACAACGCACTTGGCCGGTTTTATTTTAAATTATTTCATTAGATTTCTCCAAAAAACAATATCTAAATATGGGTCTAATTAACTCCTCCAGAACTATACTATGAGAATTTTCAAAAATCCTTTCTTAACTGATTATTACGTCATAATAGCAAATACTAAATTTCATAACCCCATTTGTCCAGTGGTTTGAGCTTTGCGTCGATAGATCAGTCAGTACGGTTGTCTTTTATAGTTACACAGAAGACAAAAGGAAAAAGATAAGAATTTTACACTGTGTTGTATGTAATGTACAATGTTTTACAATGTGACAATAAAATAAATATTTATAGTACAATTGAATGGCGCACATCGATGTTGTGGCGTCGAAGCGGTACATTTAATATTTTACTAAGTCGCCTCACGCGCCGTCTTCAACCGGCCCTGATTGCTGCCCGATCGAAATTATATTTCAGTAGCACATTCAGAGCTCGCTGGACAAGATTGCCTCTCATATTACCAGGCATTTCAATACTACCTCCGGGTAATGCATAGAATACAGTTGTAATGTCAGGTACTGGAATATTTCAATTTATAATATTAACGGAAATATTTTTCTAGTGTAAAATAAAATTATACTTTGAAAGTTATAGTTAATACTGTAAAATATCAAGGTTTTAATCATGGAGCAATGAACATGTTCAACAAATGAGAAACTCTGCAGTTTTAGACTCAGCCTAATTAAGCTTAGCCCTGTATTAGCACATGACTAAGCTTAATTAGGCTGCGGCTCAAAACTATATACTATATACATCGTCAACCCTTATTCATCCCACTGCTGGGATATGGGCCTTCCCTAAATCGAAGGGGTTTAGAATACTCCACCACTCTGCTCAATTGCAGGTTGGCAGAGATCAGTGTTTTAAAGCCGCCTAAAGACCGCCGGCTTAACGTGCTCGAAATAAATAAACCTATCCATAAACAGGCTATGGTCGTCGTTGCTTAACTTGCGTGTTCGATTAGACTGACACGCGCAATAACGCCAGCGAGCTCCTTACTACTACCTACTATAGACTATAGTTTGTATAAATTATTAGTTATTTGAAAAAATATACAAATACTAAATGAATGTACGTGCTAAATATTGAATTTCTTGCTTTTTTAAACAACAGAAGACAAGCAATTTGACTGCTATATAACTAAAACGAAGCATATTTTGTCCATCGTATCAAGTACCATCATTGTTCATAGAAAACTCACTACGATTCCGATATCTCATATTAGTAACTCAGTATCAGGGTCATGCCACCGAGAACAAAAGGACATCAAAAGCGATTTATTTAACAACCCGGTGATATAATTTTATGTTTATAAACCGTTGCTCTTGCCGAGTTACCATAACACTAACTTTAATCATGTAATAAATTGACATTACTTTAAAATATTTTATTTTATAATGAAAAAAAAAATCCAATTAAAATATGAAATAAAATAAATACTATTCGAGAATTTAACATACATTTTACTTGTTTCAAAATCATTATTAAGAATAACACCGAAAGTATATCTATATTTTTAAATATATATTTACGATAACTTCAATCCTTTAAACAAATACAATCATTCAAAACTGTATACACATACAATCTAATCTTAGTTAATGATTCAAAAGTAGGAAAAAGTAACAACAATAACATTTTTATATGATTGATCGCTAATGCTTTTTTTGCTCGAAACTGTTTCATAGGGTAAGTATATTTTATTTATATATGTTTTATCGTGGAACAAGTGGTTAGATCGCGTGCCTCCAAGTCGTACCTCACGCGGCCAGAAAGAGTGCCCTCGGTATTTGTTAATCTTGCTTCCATTGTACAAAATATTCCAGGATGCACGTAAAAAGCTTTTATAGGCCGAGACTGATCGTTGCGAACAATAGTGTAAGACAAGGGTCCACATTTATTTTTTGAAAATATTGCTCCGACAACAATTTTTGAAGAGTATACATATTTGGATGATGCTTTTCTTTTGTCAAAAGAATAAAACTCATTTAAGTTCAATAAAGATTGACTTAGAAACTAATAATTTAACTTTTAAACAATACAAGAAGTACACAGATAATTTTAAAAGTAACAGTATGACATAATTGTGGTAAATATTAGTCATATTTTTTATTCACACAGCCATTTCCGAAATAAAAAATGTTAAGTAAAGTGAACTATAAACTGAATAATGGCTAATTAGTAATCACCCACAGTACGAAGGTGGTGTCGGGTCCAGGTGTCCAGAGTTCCCATCGTAACATGTTGTTATGATGGCAACTCTGATGGGAACTGTCTGAACTCGTGTCGATCTAAAGTATGTTAACCTGGATAGAGTATCTTGTATTAGAAATAATCAAACGATACTCGTTAAAAGTGATAGAAGTCTACTCGCTATTTTAGATACACCCCCATGAAGAAATGTAGTCAATGTATGAGAATATCTCTAAAACCATACATGCCTTTAGGACTCACCACACTCTTGTTACGTAGGATTTTATTGTTCAAGCCTGAAGAGAAGACATGAAGGAAAGTGGGGTATTTTGGAAAAGATCAGCGATGGAGATGGAGAAACTCTTTATGAACTCTTTCTTCTAGGGAGGCTACCACACAGGAAATGGACCTAACGGCTAAGCTGAAGCCCATTCCCATCGGATTTGAAAGAAGAAGATAGTAGAAACTCTGGAGCTCTACCGACTAAGCTGAAGCCCATTCCCATCAAACATTTTGATTCCCGAAAATAGGTGTTATGTTTAAGTTATTGATAAACATTTTTAGCTTTGTCGATACAGCTTCAAGATTTCTATCAGCAAAGTTAAACACAATTGCCACTAATCTATGCTGAATCAAAAAATCCAATAGTAATCAGCTTCAGCTTATACGGTAGGCCTCAAGAGACAAATATTTAATGCAGTTTCTTCTATCGCCAGGGTGAAAACTTGAAGCTATCATCATATAATGTACATTAAATACCAGTTCAGACTGGTAACGTCTGATGATGAAATCTATGCTCCGACTCTTGATAACTCCATATCCAGAACATCGGGAGCTTTAAGCCCGAACTTAAGGATCTCAAAGTACAATTCACCAAAATTTATTAAAATAAAGAGATTAATAATTTACGAAGGTACAAAAACATTTTAAAACTGAACTCGTATGATTTTGCTTAGTGATTTTTTATTGCGTGAATAAGTTTTCAATTCTGTTTTTATAACAGACTGTACAGCTCTTTGACTACAAAGAATGTACATTCATTTGCACCAAAGGTGCTAAAGTAGGTACAGAATTTCATTTCAACTGTATTTTTATTTGAAATGTTTACTTTCACAGTTATCTTACGACGTTACAATTTAGTCACATAGTCATAATACTTGCTCGATTTGAATCTTATGGTCTTAGTTAAAGGTGTTTTTTGTCAAGCTTTTATTTAATATTTGGGAGTTATTATTCGTATGAACTTATTGATCATTTGTCTTTATTTGTAGACTATTTTTGGCGGCAAATATTTTTATAACTTCGATCTTTAGGCTAAGTTTACACGATCGCACGGTACCGCCTGGCGAGAAGCGGTGGGACCGTTCACTGTGCGTTATAGTAGATGCGTACGGGGCAGTTCCTCATCAACATGAATTGAGAAAATATTTGGAGCAAGTTAATTGCTTAAGAATTTTATATCGAATATTGAGATCTCGTAAGAATCCAATGACGATACGATATTAGTAAACTGAAAGAAGTCCTTCAAATGTATTTTTTCAAGGAATGGGATGAAATTGTACACTCTTTAGTTTGTCACTTTATAGCCCGAACAGAGACTACATGAAGAGAAGATTTTAAACTGTTTCAGGATGTGTCAGTTGCATCTTTCAAGTGACTTCCAGGATCCTATACAAGGTTGTTGAAAATAATTTTACAGAGATTAATAAGATTAATATTATTTTCTGTACAATTTTTTCTATAATCTATATAAACGGATCTATGCAGATTCGTAGAGGATGAAGCGCGAATTCCCGCGCGAATCAAGACCTTACGCGCGGAACGCCGTGCACCGCACCGCGCGGTGCTGCTCAGTACCGCGCGGTGACGCTCAGTACCGCGCGGTGACGCTCAGTACCGCGCGGTGATGCTCAATACCGCGCAGCTATGTAAACGATAAAAACTGTTTAGTATAAACTTGTATAGACATTCAGCACGTAAAGACATTCCGCCCGGTACCGCGCGGTCATGTGAACAGTTTATGTCGTTTGGAGTTAGAAAATTTATACGGGATCTATTTGCGTAACTAGAAATTTTTAAAAACACCCACGGAATAATCCGTTATTTACTCTAATATTATAAAAAGAGGCAAACTTTGTAAGTTTCGATATAAAAGGTATTCGCCTTAACTACTCAACTGATTTAAAAAATCTTTTACCATTATTTCGAATTGACGTCTGCCCTGAAGATCAATCATCATCTGCTAGATATTACGCGAACGAAGCCACCGGCATAGTTTGTATAAAATAATCGCAACGGTTGTAATAAAATCAACATTAAAGTTTCTCAATGAAATCGGAAGCAGGAACTTTACAACGTATGTAGTTCACAGTGGTCTTTATCGAGTCATGTCTGTGATTGGGCCGCATTGGAAGTTCGTCTGCCAATTATTGGAGACATTGGTGGCAACATCCCTATAGAGTTGAACCAGCGAGATGCACAACTTCAATAATGTAATGAACAAACATTTATGCTTTGAGGAACATTCAGTATGTCAATGCGTTAAAGTTGGGAAACTAAGTTCATATTTCAGACCTCTACATGTATATACTGAGGAATAAGTATACTACCAGAACTAGAGACCGAGGTAGTTCTAAGAATCAGCTCGCTAAAGTAGCAATAGGTAGGATATAAGTACGCAGAATTGACGGCTGACAGGGCAAAAAAGTTGTAAAATGACGATTTCCCTCGTCCTTCCTCTCGTCTAATTAGTACTCTATCTAAATACACAGGAAGGCATTTCATTTGCAACTTTTCAATTGTTTTTGGTAAATGATAACGTCTTGCTAAGACGGTAATGTGTGAATGCCGGGCAATTACCTTGCTTTCTTCTTGACGAGCTCGGTGGTCGAATGGTTAGCAATGGCCACTTTGACTCCGAGGTCGCGGGTTCGATTCCCGCACAAGACAAATATTTGTGTGCATGAACATGTCTGTTTGTCTTGGTCTGGATGTTTTCTATGTATTATATGTATGTATTTACAAAAAAAAAATTATTTAAGTATAATATCAGTTATCTAGTACCCATAGTACAAGCTTTACGCTTAATTTGGGACTAGATGGCGCTGTGTAATTTGTCCAGAAATATTTATTTATTTATCTATTTATTCTAGCCACAATAGCGGCAGGTAGAACGCATCTATAGGCAAAAAATCTTAGCGTATTCTACGCTAAGATTTTTAGCGTATTCTACGCTAAGATTTTTTGCCTATAGATGATACTTACAAAACTTTTGATTAGATGTGAAATTTTAGTAGATAAAAGTGTACAGTACTTTTCATTTCCTTAGTTATCTAATGTCAGCAAAAAACGTAACGGAAGTTCTAAATTACAGTTAAATTTGAATAAAATTTACATAATACCAAGCGTGAGGTTTTATTTGTAGATTTACGTTTTAAATTAACTTAAAATGTCTATGTTGATAAAGCTTGGCCATGTACTCGTACTTAATTACATTTAGAACTCAAACACGCCCAATATTGTGTTTCTTTTATAGGCTTAAAAGTCGTTAAGTATTATATCGAATTAAATGACATTGTAATTGTAATAAAGAGAGCTAAGGAGCGTAATTGTAAGCTACCCGAATGTACCTCCACCTCACAGAATACCGCAGCCAAATACCAATTCCATTGTGTTCCTGCGAGTGAGTGAGGTCACCAGTATAAAAGAAAGGAGATGCTGCGTTGGCGACGCGCGAACGATAATTTATGTTGCGAGCTTTAATATGGCTACGGTAACCGTTTCACATCAAGCGGGCCGTATGCTTGTCTGTCACCCGACGTAGTATAAAAATAAAATGTAAGATTACATTTAGACATTTTACACGAATGGACCAGCCATAGTAGGTATCTAGTTGTTGATGACGTCGTTGCGTGTGTCAGTCTAATAGATCATGCAAGTTAAGCAACGTTGATCGTTGTGCCGGATGTTGTCATTAGATGACAGTCGTAGAGCCAACTTTAGGCGCCTTTAGGCGGCTTGAAAACACTGGCCTCCGCCAACCCGCAATGGAGCAGCGTATTGGAGTATGCTCTAAAACCCTTCGCTTGAGGAGAGACCTATCTCACAGTAGTGGGATGAATAAGGGATGACATCGACGACGATATAAGATAGTCGTCAGTGATATTTAATATACTTAAAACATATACTTAAATAAAAAATCCGAGCGAAATTCAGTCATCCAGGTTATTCAGACAGTAAAGGAGTGTAAGCGGCTCACCATTTCGTTTGAGCTAAAACAAACCTCACCTGCACGTGGTGCACCCTGCTGAGAGATTAACGAGGCTCAAGTGAAAGAGAGTCAGGGCTATGCCCTATGCGTATGTATAAGCTGCCCAATTGGGGAAATGCCTACCTTCGCCTCACAGAGCAATGCAGACAAATAACAATTCTCTCGAGGGTTGTAATTTTGCGAGTGAGTGAGGCCATACAAAGGATTTATTTGAAATCGTGGCGCGCGAGTGATATTTCATATCGAGATGGCTATGGTAACTGCTATCACATAAGGCGGGCCGTATACTTGTATGTCATCCGATGTACGTTGCTAATTAGATCACTCTTAACTGAGCGTATAATGGTGTGTAATCAGGGAGCGATTTGATCTGCGATCGCAAGGCAGTGTCAACACGTGTCACGTGTCCACCATATTTTCCGAAACCGCGAGATTTTTAATTAGTTTAGTATTTTACATGTAACTATTGGCTGCAGTGTAAGTTAAAGTGCATATGTCTGATCCTGGTGAAGTTATGTTGATAGGTGCTTATTAAAATGTCGCTAAGCGCTCGTTCTTATCAAGATTTATTGATGTTGTATGTTAAATGTAACTATAACAGCAACTAAAACAATACAGTACCAGATGTCCTCCACCACATCCAGCGAATCCTAGAATTATTTCCAGAGCCAATGGCCGTGTCGCAAATAACAGACGAATAATGCCGTACTGTTCTTTAGGGTTAGACTTAGGGATGTCAGAAGTGAGAAAATGATTTATTTTGACGAAAGAAACTTATAACGAGATGTATGTTTGTAACTATTACAAATAGACTAAGCAACATTCATCACCATATTGTTAAAAATGTCGTTCGTCATTTTCGACCCGGTATATGTATATATATATATATATATATATATATATATATAAAACAATGTAGTTAGTTACTTCATTAACTCAAGAACGGGCGAACCAATTTTTATGATTTTTGATTTGTTACATTTGTTTCCACTCCGAATAGCATATAAAAAGCAGAGCAAAAAGCAGATACCCGCATATCAAGTAGCGGGCGCAAAAATATATAATACATATTCTTCTCTTTTATTTCAACCATGCAACAGTATTCATTTTAATGTCAACCGTGAATACCACAAACATCTTTGTCCGATAGTTAATAATGAAACAGATATTTTGGTTCCCATTTCAATTTAAGGACAGGGCTTGCGCTGAAACTTATACAACTCCGTCTAAAGTTTACAAGAAACTCTATCCTTCCTAGCATTGTCTATTAAATCAGCTAGATATACTTGCAGAAACTATCATGTTTTGGAATAACTATGCAATTTATGAATTACACATAAGTTAAAATGTTTTATGGATGGACATAAGTCATATTTGTTATATTGTGCCTGCGACTGCGCACGTGCGAATATAGTCGCAAAGCATTAGGTGATAGAGTCAAATATTGCCTTTTATGATGAGGCATGTCATATCATATACGTCTACAAAAAAAATACTATTGTTATTTTATATTGTTATGTTATATTAAAGTAGGCATAATAGAAAAAAATAGTCCAGTTAGCAATGCTTTCATATACTTCACTGCGATGCAAAAAAAAGCTAGGTTTTATTAATTCCCGGCCCAAAAAGAGGTGTGTTACTTATAAGTTTGTCGAGTCTGTCTGTGTGTATCTATCTATGGTAACGTAGCTCCTAAACGTAAACATCGATGTTGAAGCAATTTGTTTTTCTTTCAGTGCAAACAGTGGCGGTTTTTAGCTATGATCTAAGAAAGTCGTTTGAAGATCATTTGCTCTTTTCAATTTTATGAAGGGATTATTATATAAGCAACCCTCCGACCCTTTTTCACGGGTCTGATCAATTCTAAATTGGCAAAAAAATATGGGTATTTCATAATGGAAACGCGATAAGGCTGCCTTTTGTACTTCAATTCTAAACTTATTTTAATTATTGTAAACTTTTTATTGGTGCATAAAATGTATTGTATTTACCTGTAATGAAACAAGTACTATTACATTTTATAATAGTATGACTATCTACATGAGTAACGTAAAAAAGTAGGTACGGTTGTAATAAATATAGTTTAAAAAACTAAAAAACACGCTTTAATGATCAATCGAACTTAAAAACCGACAAACAAACATACAGGTGAAGCTAATAAAAGCATGTTAAAAATAGTCGCAATTACAACGCACATAATAACTATAATACGAGTACGCTAGTATCCACAACTAATAAATAAATCGAAATAAAAAATATAAGTGTATATTAATTTTGGCAAACACAAACTCCATCTCATGAATCCGATTCCAATATTCTCGAACTATCCCATAAGTTCCGATCAAAGACGCGACGTCTCGACTCCCAGCGTGCAGTCCCGTGACAGCCTCAAGTAATCCCAGATGGTGCTGCCTGCGATGAATTAAAGTCACTCAGACTAGTTGAATCAGGATCGTACTCTGTTATGAATAACTCAAGACCTATATCAAGGTGAAAAATAGAGAGCCTCTTTATTAATTTAATATAAATTACACCCATATAGTATTCCCAAAAAAATACGACATGGGAACCTTCAAGAACAGAGTCAATTATTCCCTTAAAAGGCTGGCAACGGATCCCTTGATGTTGTTGTTTTCTATGGGCGGTGGTGATTGCTTTCCATGAGGTGATCCACATGTACGCTTGGCCCCCTCTCATGTATATAAAAAAACACCCTACGTGTATAAGTGGCTCTCCACTATACTAGGTATAAGTACTGTAGGTATTTATTAATAAATATTTTTAAATGTTTATTTGTAACTAGCTTCCGCTCTCGGCTTCGTTCGCGTAATTTCGATTAGCGCGCTAAAAGGTCATTCATTTAAATCAATTCGAATCGATTTTTAGGGAACTCTTATAGATTCGTCATGTCTGTCTGTCTGTCCGTCCGTATGTTACAGCTACTTTTTTTCCGAAACTATAAGAACTATACTGTTGAAACTTAGTAAGTAGATGTATTCTGTGAAACGCATTAAGATTTTCACACAAAAATAGAAAAAAAAAACAATAATTTTTGGGGGTTCATAAATCGTAAACCGCGATTTACCTTTCATTCAACCAACTTAAATATTTTAATATTTGAGTTGATTGCTTGCTGCTACGGAAACCTTTATGGGCGAGTCCGACTCGCACTTGGCCGCTTTTTTAAAACACAAACCAAACTTTGGTCATCTCTCGGAATATCTCGTTATTATGGTATAGGGGTGTAAGTGACTCAACGCGATCTTTAGAGCCAGAGCCAACCTCACCTGGACGTGGTGCACCCTGCTGACTAGCGGAAGAGGTTCTGGCGAAAGAGGGTACAGCATATTTGTAAGCAAGAGTACCTCCACGTTACAGAATAGCGCAGTCAATTAACAATTTCCATGAGGGTTGTGTGTTCCTCCGAGTGAGTGAGGTCACCTGAAAGGAACAAAGAATCATGGCAATCGGTTCAGTAGTTAAGCTAACAAACTTACTTTCGCATTCATAATATTACTATGCGTGCTTGCGATTATGGGAATTTTAGTGCTTCACATCAGGCGGACCGAATGCTTGTCTGCCGCCCAACTTTTTATTAATGTAATAAAATAATGTGACTGGATAACATCTAGTACTGGATACTATCTAAACATATCATAATGTCGTGGTCGTCTACAATGTCGAACTGTCAAATTAAATGTATCGTCTCAGTGAATTGTTTGTATACATATTCATTGTACAACAGTGAATATTAATTTCATGCTAGGTATATTCAAAGTAATATTGACTCAATTCATATCGTTACGGCGGTGACATGAAATTGAATATTCATTGATATTGGCGATATAATTTGTAAAATTCTTTGCTAAAACTGTTAAAGGTAAATCGTTTTTCTAATTCAAAACGAATAGTTCAACGATAATTAATAAAATAAGAGAAATAATCCATATAATTATTATTTTGTCCTATTTTGAGTAAAGATACTACGAACGAAGTGTACATACGTGGCGCTGCTTGGCGCAGTTCTGGCTCAAACATGATGATGGAGCACTTGTGCCAGTTGTGCCCACTGCTTGACTTGGGACTTGGTACTAGATTGCGACATTATACTTATTTATTTGATATTTTTTTCACTTAAAAGTATTAGAATGATTTCAACAAATTAGAAAATATTAAGATCGGTAGTAGATAATATAATATGCACACGATAGAAAAGTAAATAATCATAACGCTAGCTGCACGCATAAACAAAGTTCGCGCGAATACAACGCCTATATAACTTGGAGACATTATAAACAAGCTGAAGTTAATATTAGACCACAACAACACAGTTTATTCATGTCACCAGGTGCAGAAAGACGGCCTAAAGCCCCAAGTTACCGCCATATTATACGTAATACGATATTCAGACACATTACACTCAAGTTTACGACTCAAACTGAGGTGAAGCTTACGTTTATGAATCTTTAAGCATCTTTTAAAATCCGTATCATGGTGTATTTTATGTTGTCGGCGTGTGTTATTGCTACATAATCATTGCAAGCGATGAAATCGCTGGTTTATTTTTATACGCGTTTCGTATTAGGAACTTTATCTTTTTGCTCATAATTCGGGTAAGTCAAAATTTTATCCTGTGGCTTTGAATATTTATATCGCAGTAAATTTTTTTAATAGAATATTCACAAACGTCGACATAAAATATGTACTGGTGTAATGGAGTTGAGAAATAACCAAAGTTTGTAAAATTTTCGATATTTGCAAAATATATTAAATCAATTAATTTTCAAAAATAAAGTTCATGCATTCAAAACTGAATCATTTTGTATGTTCATGTCTATATGGACATATATATGTGATAGAATATGTACGTATAAATGTAATATTTTTTTAATTTAAGTACAGTTTATTTAGTCACTATTTATGTTTATTGTAATGTATCGTCGTTGTCAAACCAAAATCTGCTATGTGCATTTTTTTTAAATTTTACATTTTGACAATTGCGACTGGTAAATGAACCAAACCATTGTATGAAAAAACTGCTATGTGCTTATATGTACTATACGACGTACTGTGACAAATAATCAGCACATAGCAGTTTCTTCATACAATGGTTTGTTTCATTTACCAGTCGCAATTGACAAAATGTAAAATTTAAAAAAAATGCACATAGCAGATTTTGGTTTGACAATGACAGTATGTTTTTTTTTTATATAGCATTCGCGGATATCTGCATTTCCCAAAGGTTGACTAATAAACAATGGTTTTAGCATTAAGTCTGCTTTTTATACGATTATTTACCGTGATCAATAAAGACTTTATATAAATAAATAAATAGCTCATGTAAATTTGATTTATCTTGAACCTATGTACGTTCGTAATTCTGCAATGAATATATATTTACCCACAATGTCTTAATCTCATTCAGTAGTAAATTTCTTTGGATGAAAGAAAATAGGTAAATCTGAAAGATTCATAGTACCTAATACTTATTAAGGGTTTAAGTGTAGAAAACCGAAATATATTGATTTCTGCTAATGTCCCTGCTCGAGTCTTGGTCTTAGCAGGTAGGAAGGTAGGATACCCCATGCAGTTCAATGGCTACATGTCAGATGTGGTATAGGACGCTACTTGCATCAGTACCTGTCTGTGTACCCTAGCGGTCAATTTTTTTTTATACTAACTTCGGGTGTCAGACAAGCAGACAACCAGCTTGATATGAAGCGTTTACTATAACCATATAAAAAGAAGAAATACCACTCGTGTGCCACCAACCCCGCTGCCAACACTGCAATTCCTTCCTTCCCGGTCTATCGCCTAATACTAATGCCATAGCTTTCGTTTCTACAGGCTCATTATTTAATCTACATAATTAATTTAATAAAAATCATCATTCATTATTTTATATTTAGTACTGTTTAACGATAAAAACACTAAACACTAATAGAATAGAATGGGTCACAATTTATAGCCGTGAATTTAATTGCAACGAAATACACACTTTAAAAGCAAGCCAAGTCGTTGTAGTAATTTGTGTAATTTTTGTTAGCTTATTGTAATTTATATAATACAATTAATTACTGTATTAAATATGTCATGTTAACCTTGTCGACATAATACTTGCAAATAACGAATTAGTAATACTCGTGTTTGCACTGGCATTTTTTTAAGCTGTCAAGTTTAGCTGGCAAGTTTTTAAATTATTAGCATTAATTGAAGACTATGTATGTGGGTCATTGATGAGCCTGGTGGAGGTGAAGTCAAGCATATTGTACGTATGGACGAAATTGCCTGTTTGTTTGATCATGTCATGTTTATTTAAAAGGGTAAAATGTATGTATCTTTCCAAAATAAAAATAAACTACAGTATAGTTTATTTTTATTTTGGAAAGATACATTACATACATTTAATATATTACATACATTAGATATTACATACATTTATTATTTATATACATACATTTAATATATTACATACATTAGATCAAAATATGTATCTAATGTATGTAAATACATTAGATACATATTTTGGTTTAATTTGTGTTCATATTTTAATAACACTCGTAAAATAACAATTAATGGGATAATAATAATATTGTTTTCCTACATTTTTTTCTGATGCACTAGTTGCTGTATATTTTATACACAGAAATAAAATAAAATAAATAAAATAAAAAAATACATCAATTATAATTTGGCAAGATTTAGGCTTATTTCATTTATCAAAAATATTTTACCCAAATACCTATATAGATAGGGAATTGGCTCCTGTAAATATTATACAATGCATGTTTGACTTTTATTCTGAATACTTGGCTTCGCACACCTTGTGCACCTAGATAGTTGGTTCTATTTTCAAATGTAATTTATACCCACAATAATTTATGTCGCATGTTAGAACGCCAACACAGATTAACCTTCTTTTAATCAGTTGTTGTATTGTAGGCGTTATTGTCAACTATATAAGATTACATTTGCCTATGTGGTTAGATACGTAGTGTAACTTGCATCGAGTAGTGTTCATTCTATACTTCCTACAAGCTGTCTGTACCCATTGAGTGCAGGATTGCCAAATGAATGGACGACAGAAATTAGCAGCGTTCGGTTGCCAGCTCATATCTCAGAAGCGACGTAATCGCTTGCGTGACAGAGATTACGACAATTACATGGTATTACCTAGTAATATATTATGTGGTTCAACTATCGCCCACTCGATTATTGTTTACGTGACATCGTATGATTTAAACCGAGTACAGGACAAGTTAATGTTTCCCAGGCAAGCTATAACTTGTGATATTCTGTAATTTACGTGTAGATCGTAATTTTCAACCTAGTATGTTTTAGTTAGTCATGAATGAGGATCAGTCCTCAAAACTCACAAAATGTCATAAGATTTTCAGTGGCATTTTTCCTAAAACATTTGATATTTTCTTGAAGTATGCGTTGATTGATTAAAAGTTGAGTGATATTTTCTTGAAATAAGTAAGCGTTGCAAGCACTTTCTTTACATTGTTGGAGCATGAAATAAGCTTATAGATGTAAATATAAAAAAAAAAAAAATGTTCTATGGTAACTTCAATATTGATTCCATGGCGCAAACTGAGTAATATCAGAGACGAAAGTACGACCCATCTCAACAATAGAATAGTTAATAGGAGAAATTCGATAGTAGTCCGATCTTACCACGTGACCCTCCTAACTTTCTACGGCTTTAAAAAAATCTTACCTGAATTTTAAATTATTTTTTAAATCAAATCATTGAGAATTAAATACTATCAATTGTCTCACGACAAATAGCGTGTTTTCCTACGCTTAGTATATATTTGGTTATATGGTATATGTATATTTGGTTGTGATAAATTACGTACGACAAAGTAAAGAAAACTACAATTTTGGAACAACCTCTTAAATTACCAAAAATCCGTCCGATCTTAGCCGAATTGGTATGTACGTAATTGAATCTCACGATCATCGTTAGATAAAGCAAACTTCAACTTTAGATGGCGATGTAATTGGTGAACCCTTCGACCTGTGAAGATTGCAAATCAATGACATTAGTGGCACACTCAAAAGTGGCATGCTAAAATATAACAATAGGTACCTCACTTTTCATACATAGCTGTGGATATTATTTTATGTCGAGATGTCAAAGCATAAACCTCTAAATATCATTGATATGTAATGTTGGTAGCTATTATTTACTATATTATGTGTATATTGCATTATCTATTATACTTATATAATTTGAATGTATTTGTGAACTCCCTTAGTCACTTTTGCTGCTGTCTACTACAGCATATAATATATTATGTACGATTTTGTAAATACCTAGCTGTGAAAACCTTGAAATGGTTTTCAACTGTCTAGAATTATTAACTAAGTTTCGTGAATAGCAGTAAGTTTTCCTACAATTGTAAAATAAAATAAATAATATAATATTGTAAAGTTAGTAACGTCAGTAATATGTGCCAGTTTTGACTTTGTTTTTGGATGACGTGATTGGTTCATGTATATAGAATGCTATTGAATAACAGAGATCTATCTCTCGCTAAATTTGGTGAAATTTACATAAAGAACTACAAACTACAGCCAAATAAAAGATAAACTGTTTTTGTGTACCTGTTACTGTTACCAGAAAATTCTTTAGAAGGTGCTGCATCCGCGGTACGGGTAGCAAAATGCTCTTAACTAAAAAAAATGTTCATAATTAAAAAAATAACCATACAGTTGTGTAATATTATGACGTATACGAGTATATAGGGCTTATCCAAGTGAGTGGCCTTTAGGCAGCTCGAAAACACTGGCCTCCGCCAACCCACAGTTAAGCAGTGTGTGAGTATGCTCTAAATCCCTTCGATTGAGGAGGGGCTCCAACAGTTGCATGAATAAGGGTAGACGACGGTTGGGCTTATGGTCAAATTTTGTATGAAATTTTAAATACACAAATTTAGACGAGTAAGTAGACATTAACCTTATAATTTTATTATCGGCGGAATACCCACTTACAATTCAAAATTATTTTTTCAACTAAGTACCATCCCAGTGTTTATTTAAATTGTAAATAAGTTGACAAAGCAGTATTGTGGCGAACACGTCGTGTCGGTTAGGAGATTAGTTGACAATGTCACGACGAACAAAGTTCCTCAAAGTTCATCTCGGCTGAACTTCAGCTGTGTGCCCTTAAATTGAAACAGTACAACATCTGGCGACGCTTTGATAGTTATTGAGAATAAATTACTCGTCTTAGTCTTTGACCTACGTAATTGTATACTGTTATTCATTGTTAATACACTATTGGATTGTTTGTATTATCTGGTTTGTTATATACAACTGTGAAATTAAAATTCCTGTAACGATATTATATTTTTTTTTATACTTCGTAGGGTCGCAGACGAGCATAGGACCCGCCTGTTGTGAAGTGGTTACCGTAGCCATATTCTCGCAACATAAAATATCGTTCGCGCGCCGCCACCCCCGCTGCCAACGCTGCTTTCTGGTAATATCACTCACTCGCAGAAACACAACACCCCTTAAGGAAATTGTTATTTGGCTGCGGTATTCTGTAAGGTGGAGGTATATTCCCCATTCGGGTAATTTACAATTACGCTCCCTACCTCTCTTTTCGCTAGAGCTTTGTCAGTCAGCAGGGTGTACCGCGTGCAGGTAAAGTTGGCTTTGGTTCAAAGATGTTGATAAACCACTTACATAACACCTCAACGCACGAATTTTTGTCAGTCGTCGCCTCTTGACTTGCTTGATGCTTACAGATATAAATCCTACCATGCACAGAGTCTGTGCATGGGAGGATTTAGGCCGCAGACTCTATCACTTAGGATTATGGAATATCTTGGCCGAAGGAGGAGGGTAAAGGCCCTCTTGCTAAATTAATGGGCATTCAACCAGCTTGGTCACCCTACAGCCAAGTATACTTATAGGGTGGACTATGAAGTGGCATTGCCTTTGGCTTTCACCAAGATGCGTAGTTACTTACGGCCCTTAGTTTAGTCTAGTACCATGAGTTACGGTTAGAAGTAAGGACTGATATTAGTAAAATGGCTTTAACCTAGAATTATCGTCTTTATTTTCGCCCATATCGTAATTGGTGATTGTGTAAGTTTTTAATTTTCGTCATCTGTTTCGGACTTGTGCCACTTGCATCCAGTTCGCTCTCGTCATCTTCATCATATCATTCTAAGACCTTCGGCATTATCTGAGGAATTTAGAGTAAGTATATGAATATCTCTGCGAATATAGGGTTAGATACAAAGTTGCTTGTCAGACATCGAAACAACATTAAAAATGTACTTGCATAATGCATTATTTTGTGTAGGTATATATCGTATCCAAAGATATGTTTTTATGTGTGTATTTATTACATGTGTAATATTCGTGTTATTTTGTGAATCGCATTCGAGTTTTGGCTATTTTTGCCTGACGCAGCGGCGGTGGTGTCGCGCTGGCGATATTTCATGTTGCGAGCGTTAATATGGCTACGCTAACCGTTTCACATCAGGCAGGTCGTATGCTTGTATGCCATCCGACGACAAAAAATGGTAGTGAATACTCTAATATTAAGTCCGCCTTTTGTGGCCTTGTTTTGTAGTCAATAAAGTTTCAATAAATAAAAATAACACGGCGAACCAAGCTTGATCGTTCAGGTTTTATATATTTAGTTTATACATTTTATGCGTGACTAATTCCTATCATCGTTAATAATAACCATTTATTAGATTTTTGGAAATAAAAAACTAAAATAAAAAATCCGCTGACAAGCGCCAATCGTAAAAAAAAAAACAATATATTAGGATCGTGTATATTATGGGCGAATCTGAATGTGTCAGTGCGTAATTTATCGCGGTTCGTGTTTTTTGTGGGGTTCACTTGACCTCATAAAACACAGCGCGGGTGCAGGGCTGGAGTCAGAAGCGGGGGCACTCGAACCGAGTTCTGCCATCGAAAGTGGGAAAAACAAGCGATCGCCACTCAACCGAGACGCCCGGATGACACTTCACACGTCGTCGTGATTTTTACAACGTTACCACTCAACTCGGTGGCGTTTTTCCACTGTAATCACTTTGGTGCGAAGGTTCTTTCGCGGCTTTCATAAAATTGAGTCAAACAAGTGTTTGATGTCTGTACGGACGTTTTGATATGAAGGCAACGACTATTTGCTTACTTTCATGTATGTAATGAGAATTAAATTTTTTACAAGCTTTTATTTAGTATCAAATCTTTCGGGCTAAAATTGAACCTGCTCTCAGATTGAGCTCAAATTTGACACACTCGTTTTGTTCCCGTGACAAAACGAGTGAACCAAATTTCAGCTCAAGCAATTAATGCCGCCATTTTTCATCCAATATGGTGGCTCCCACAAAATGGTAATTAATTCCTATGATATAGGTTTCTAATGAATGGGTTTGCTGTGTGAAATAGAGTAAATAAGTTTTTAGTTTCTTTTTCAAAGTAATTCTAAAAGCTTGCTAAAAACAGATTTTTTTGTTTATTCTTGTTTAAACTTCTGATATTATAAATTACCTACTATAAAAGCAGTTACCGCGCCGGTGTGGGAAATGTACCAGCGGCGCCGGTGGTCAGGGCGACAGTCCACCGTTTGAGTCCACCTTAGGATTCCGAAGGTATATACAAGCAAAGGCGTAACCAAACCATTGAAGGCACGCACCTTATTTCCACTTGACAACAGACTTATCAGTAATTCGAAAAGACGGCCAAAGAAGATAGTTTTATTTCTTTATCCTCTAAACTTATTATCATTATTATGACGGAAAATAACTGAACCGTTTCATGTAAACATCCTATTTTGTTAATTAGAACCAAAATGTTACAAGGCAACACAAAACAATAAATATTAAGAAATTTTGGAGTGTAAGTGGTTCATCAACATCTTTGAACCAAAGCCAACTTCACCTGCATGCGGTGCACCCTGCTGACTGACAAACGAAGCTCTGGCGAAAAGAGAGGTAGGGAGCATAATTGTAAGCTACCCGACTGGGGAATGTACCTCCACCTCACAGAATGCCGCAGCCAAATAACGGTTCCCTTGAGGGCTGTTGTGTTTCTGCGAGTGAGTGAGGTCACCAGAAAGGAAGGAGATGCTGCGATGGCAGCGGGGGTGGCGGCGCGCCAGCGATATTTTATGTTGCGAGCGTTAATATGGCTACGGTAACCGCTTCACATCAGGCGGGCCGTATGTTTGTCTGCCACCCGACGTAGTATAAAAAAATAAAAAAAAAAAGAAAAAAAATGGCGAATTAAGAAAGGAAAATAATAACATGAGCCACAATAAATACTAAATGGGCGACAGAAATACTAGGTTAGGTTAGGTTTGGTATGTTATATTAGCTTTAGTCGCCAAGTCAGTATAATAGTCCCAGTTTCACAAATTTTTGGATGCTTGGATTATTAGTATTAAGAAAACACACTGAAATATACTATACCTACTAGAAACGTCACCATGTTGAACTGCAAAATATCAATTAAATGTGAACATACTAAGTATCGACGCATCCACAGAACAGAGTCCGATGTAATCATGGAACCAAAACGTGTTAAGATAGCTAACCTAAATAAGGAATTTGAGAATTTGTATTGCAAAAATGCAAACACCTTCTGGTGACCTTGATAACTTAAGGCGAAACTGGTCAATAAAAATAAATTTAATTCAGTGGAACAGTACAAATGTTTTATGAATAACAAATTGTTAATAATGTCCCACCAAGAGCCAACAATAGCATTAAAAACAACACAAACTTTATTAATAACAATTTTTTAAGGAATATGAAATCTTCAGATTCAGAATTTTTTGAATTTTCTTATCTCATTTAGCTTCCGATATTTAGACTCACATAAAGTTTAATCTGACATTAGCTCCCCATAAAAATGCACGAAACTACCAATAATACAGATCGGCTTTTATTCTACGCATAGGTCGATGCACACCTTCCTAACAAAATAAATATGCATGCTATCAACGATACAAAAAGGATTACCACATGGAATACAATCCCATAGATTCATATCACGTAAACAAATTGAAAGATTGCACTGAAACAGTAAAAAATAAAGCACGTGAAAATTGAGCGGTGTATTCACAAAAAGCGATAGACGATTTCAATTCAAATTCGATTGCTTTAGAAAGGAGAACTCCCTGTGGAGCGAGGGCCACAAAGAAATTTTGAACGCTTTGGTCTTCAAAATCCTTTAGCTCCCTAGAGAGGCTTTAGACAAGTCTTTGATTATTCAGTATTTACGTGTCGATAGCAGAATAATTTAGGATCTAGATTTGCAGATTCAGTGTGGTGGTACGTGGTTGGCTCGGTGCCAGCCGCGATACACATTTAAGGGGCGATTTTATACGCAGGACACTATTTTAAAGTACCGTATAAACGTAACATTAAGTAAGTGAAGTGATTTGTTTTACTTTATTCAGCTTTCAGTTAATTATGTAACAAGAGTTGGCATTGAAATATATATTTTTTGACTTTAATAACAGATTGTATTCGTTATTTTTGTATAATGATTCAAATTTTGGAAAGTTTTTTATAGAATACTTTTTTATAGTTATGCTATAAATCATGATTCAATGAAACAAGGTATGTCCTTCCCGTGACAGATAGGTACGTTATCAAATGTATTTTGTATGGAAAATTACCAACTCGCGATGTGGACTTGTGGGGAAGGAATACCTTGTTTAATTATTCTACCATACAATAAACTAGCGTTCCGTTTAATGAATCTTACGGTCTTATGGTTCTACAATTTTTTACGACCCTATTGCTACCCTGATGTTACCAATTATAATTTTAGCTCAGCATTCTTGACAAACTTGGCAAAACAAACACTGGACTGCTCTTTGGTTGTGGTTTTCTGCACTGTGGTTTAGTCGTTGACTATCTTGTTCCTCATAAAGATAAGATTATAAAGGTAAGGACCAGGAAAGCCTGGTAACAAAATCATTGAATATGATTAATAATAAAAAAATATGATGCTACAACATATGGCGTAAAATACTGTTTGTAAATACGACACTGTAAAATACAAACTTAAATCAAACAATTGAAAGTCAAACTACACAAAAATACTCGTAAAAAGAACATAATTGAATACCGTATAAAAATGAAATATATTATGTGTGTCAATTTAGTGCCGGCGCGTCACAAAACTATTCCTGCAGCACCGTTTATTTGCTGACAACAGCGAAAATTTGCGTCAGGCTAAGTGCCAAATTTATAACATGGGACAGTACTACGGAAGTTTTTACACTAATTGGTTCGGTTGGACAAGGATTGTTAAAGATAAAATATACGATGCGGACTGTTTTCGTTTACATTTTGATTGATTGCTTCATTAGTGATGCGAAATTGATTGAGATATTTTAGTATGCAAATATTATTACACAAGTTGTCAAATTGTAAGGCTATATCTTTTTCTTCGTCAACCTTTATTCATCACACTTCACCATGCTGTTCAACTGCGCGTTTACGGAGGCCAGTGTTTTCAAACCGCCTAAAGGCCACTGACTTGACTTAACGACGCACTGCTGGGCCTCCCCTCAATCGAAGAGGTTTAGAGCATAGTCCACCATACTGCTCAACTGCGGGCTGGCGGAGGCAAATGTTTTCAAACCGCCTAAAGTCCACTGCCTTGGCTTAACGACTGTCATCTAACGTCAACAGCCGGGACCGACGACCTAACGTGCCCCTCGAAGCACGGAGGAGCTCGAGATAAATAAAATCCTCCATGGACAGGTTACGGCCGACGTTGCTTAACTCAAATTATGTTGTGTGTATCAGCTGTAGGTCTTCCTTAAAGATTTAAATAAATAAATAAATAAACTCGTGTGTTCGTTTAGAATGACACGCGCAACGACTCCATCGAGCTCCAAGTAAATGGCATAATAAGGAAAATAAGGCTATATGTCTGTACATAGTATCATTAACTTTCTTCTATGTATTTGATATATTATTTTAATGAACAACTACTAATCAGATAACATAACAGACAATCTCTTAGCTTTGTTTTCAAAATGAAAATTTATGAGAGCAGTAATCATCATCAGTATGTATGTATATTGTAGTATAAATATTATGTTAGGTATGTATTTATGTACATATTTAAAATAATTTAGTTAATAACTTATTAAATTTATTTTGTGGTGATAGTAATTCCTTTCAAATAAATTTTGGGAAAATTTTATATCATAAAAATTGCGTGTTTTATTCAAAAAAGTAAGGTAGGTGATACTGCACTTATGAACCTTGCCTTTTTTTTATTTATATGAGGGGGGGGGGGGGGCAGACAAGTGAGCACCTGATGGAAAGTAATCAGTACCGCACATAGAAATCAGCAATACGATCCTGTCACCGATCTGTTCCCAGCCCTATAAAGGATTGAAATTGTTCTTGAACTTTGTTCTTGAAGGGTTCTATATCGTAATAATATATTTAAATTGTATTTGTAGTAAGTACATTGTATAATTGTTTTAAATCGAAACACTAATTAGATGCATTCGTCATGTAACCGCATTCTCCACTCCCAATGATTGACTGGTAGAAAATGCAATTACCATTAAGTCCGCCTATAGTACTAATTTATTGTGGCAAATAAAGCTTTAAATAAGTATAATTTATGACGAGCTCGGCGGTCGAATGTTTAGCAATGGCTTCTTTGACTCCGAATTCGCAAGTTCGATCCCCACACAAGACAAATTAATATTTTTGTGTATGAACATGTCTATTTGTCTTTGTCTGGGTGTTTTCTATGTATTATATGTATGTATATTGTCCAGGAATATTTATTTATAAATAGGCAATTGAATCTACATTACTTTGCATGCTCCTAAACTACTACCGGCAGACCTCACTACACACATCCACCCACTACCATTAGTAGATGCATGCGACTACCGTGGTTGCTTTGAACGTCTCTACTTAGCCTGCTCGTCGTCTCAGAAACAAGCGACTGCCGCTGCAACAAGCACAAAAACCTACAAATGTATCAAAATCTACAGATCGCCTGATGTTGCCTTGCGTAGAAGTGAAACACGTGTCGCAGGAACGACCACGGCAGCCGCGTCGGTAGCGCGGCGGCGGTAGTGCGTGCATTTTTCTTCTTTTTCAGGTGTTGGGTAGTCGCATAGACGACCGCAGCATCTGGTGCAGAGACAACCAATGCAGCCATGGCAGTCGCATACATCTATAAACGGGAGTGGGTGGGCGCCGGCCGATAGTAGTTTGTATGAACTGACTGGAGACGGAAGCACGCAAAGTAGTGTAGATCAAATTGCCTGTAAATTTGACTCCCGTAAAACTCCTGAATCATTAACTAAATTGTAATACGTAATTTCTAATCTATTTAGTTTATTATAATGAATTTATGAATAGCCTTTACGTACAAAATTTTATGAAAAATAAGATTTTAAAAGGCAGAGTTTTATAAGTATAAAGTAAATAAATGTATATTCACAGTTCCAATCCCATCCCACGTTTCAAGTCATAAAACATTTTTATATAAAAGAAGAAATACTAACTTCTTCGACGTGCAAATAAAGATCAATGAACAATGTGAATAGGGGTCGATTGCAATGAAAATGAAATAGGTTTCTCATTTTTTTTTAAATATTTTTAATCTACTATCAAGTCTTTAACAAAATTACTTACCTATACCATAATACAAATAGAGAAGTAAGACAACTCAAGCCCCGAGCGGGTGATAGTAGCCTAAACACGTAGGGCTATCGCTTAATAGTTTATTCAACCGTCAAAAATACTTAGTCAATCTCTAAAGTAATGCACAAAATACAAGTAGGGTAAGTATTAGGGTACTGTAACAAAAAACCGGCCAAGTGCGAGTCGGACTTGGTCACGAAGGCTTCCGTACTAAAAACAAACAATCATATTTGTTGTATGGGAGCCCCCCCTTAAATATTTATTTTATTCTGTTTTTAATATTTGTTGTTATAGCGCTAACAGAAATACATCATTTGTGAAAATTTTAACTATCACGGTTTAGCTATCACGGTTCATGAAATACCTACAGCCCCTGGTGACAGACGGACACCGGAGTCTTAATACCTATTACTTTTTATCCCTTGGGTGTGGAAAAAAAGAAGAAAGATAATTCTGGATTTGACAAATTGTTATTGAGACATCCATGAACACTGCAATGATTTTTATGGCTAGTCGACTTTGTAGCTATCTTTAACGTATTTGTAGTTACATACGACGAAGGTAGGTACTAATTATGTAACGAATATTCGTATTCGCATTCGCGAATATTCGCATATTTCTCGACATTCGCATTCGCAATTTTATGCGAATGTCTTAAAAATAATTAAGATTTTCAATTACAAAAAGATAAATAAAATAATAATAAATAATAAATATTATCAGACAAATTACACACAGCGCCATCTAGCCCCAAAGTAAGCGAAGATTGTGTTATGTTATGGGTACTAGACAACTGATAAACATATATAAATACATTTTTTTTTTGTAAATACATACTTCTGATACATATAGAAAACACCCAGACTAAGACAAACAGACATGTTTATGCACACAAATGTTTGTCCTATGTGGGAATCGAACCCACGAGCGTTGGTGTCGAAGCCGCGTCATTGACCACTACGCCACCGAGCTCGTCAAATAAGTATTAACTTCTTATATATTTATTTCAAAACCTTATCTTCTGTTAGGATTTTTTGTTAATTAGACAATAAACATCACTCGTAAATCAAACAGCAATCGGCTTTCTTCAGATCGGCTCGACAATGCTCGGAAGTAGATGCAAATAATTACAAATGTGTGCGTGTAACTCGCGCGCCAACTTAGCTGTCAAAATAAAGCCAAAGACAAATGGCGCTAAATACAAAAGTCAATATTCGTATTCGCATTCGCATCCGCGAATATCAACGGCAGATATTCGCATTCGTTTTCGCGAATGACTAGAAATTGACATTCGTTACATCACTAGTAGGTACCTATATGTTCAAATTATTAACGAACATCAGCGCAGGCGCGAATATTGCGTGGAAGCGGGCGGTTTTACGTACGGAGTACGGCGCAGCCCCGACTGGCGCACGGTATAAACCCGTATAAATGTTGTCAGTGTGTGCGTGCGACAGCCATACGTACGGGCGTGCTCACATACAAACCGCGCTCGGTGCGTTTGTATGAAGTTACCCTACTTTTTTATTTTTACTATGCCTATACTTACATAAAATAGTGTTTTTTTAATACCACTAATGTGGATAACAAACACGCAGTTACCGCAGCCTATGGACGCCTGTAACACCTGATCACAGGCGCTTTGCCGAAGCTATAAAAATCTCGACGTAATTGGAGGAGCTCAATACTCAAAGTTAACCAACGTCAACCATAGCTTGTCTATGGATGGGTTTCATTATCTGGAGCTCCTCCGTGTTTCGCAGCGCACGTTAAGACGTCGTTCCCGGCTGTTGTCATTAGATGACAGTCCTTAAGCCAAGTCTTTGGGCGGCTTGAAAACACTGGCCTCTGTTAACCCGCAATTGATCAGCATGGTGGAGTATGCTCTATACCCACGTCGATTGGAGGAAGATCCGCATTTCAACAGTGGGACGATTATAGGTTGATGCCAGATGCCTGAAACGATGTAGGCATCCGCTAAAAAACGTTTTTTTATAATTGTCACAGTATACCGTGATATGAGCGTACGAAGTAGAACTAAAATAAGTACAAGAAAAAATTGTCGAGAATGAGTAGGTATGTTAGAAACTCTCAGTGCTCACACTGAGCATCTATCGAGTAGTGTGACGTTACGTAGCTGGGTGGATTCGATCCTAGTAACTTTTTGTTTAAATTCTATAAACATCAGAATATGAGACGAGAGAAATTTACAAAATAAAAATGTTCATCTATTGGGCAAAAGATGGCGCTATAATCTAGTTACTTCCACTCAGATCTACTCGGCTAAAGATGGAGTTTCTACCACTACTTACATAATAAAATATCTACATTGTATTTTTCGAATAATAGAGCCCTGACAGATTGATTTCTAGAATCAAAAAGTCCGAACCCTAACCTTAAACCACGTACTGTTACGTAGTACTGCGTGTACATATGTGTACGTAGTACTATTACTTATTATACTGTGCTTAAACTTTCGTCGGAATCGTTAAAGTCGTTTACGAGATCGAAGTTATTTTTGTGCCTTTGTCAAGTGCCATCTGTTGTCGTTGGGTAGCTAACGTAGCAACAGTGTGGCTAAAATAAAGTAGAGCAGCTATGTGCTAACAGGTGGCGTTTTGCTGGTGTAAATTTGAGCTTTTAGGACGATTTTTTCGCAGAATTTCAATATAGCTGTATCGATTTTCGCCCCCATAAGTCTCTATATTGTAAATTTTATCGAATCGTTAGAGCGGATTACAAGCTTGTCGCGGTGTATATGTGATAGTCAAAACTCATAACCGATCAAAACCACCTTCCAATCATCCCTTTCAGTAGTAATCTCCCGTTCAGTAGACTATCCTAAATCTCAGATATCTTTAAAGTGAGACACTGCTATACGAGGGACAAGAAAGGCAATATCCCAGTCTCTTCACATATATGGCTGTATCTCGCTCTGAATATATATTATTTCCGCCGTATGTAATGCGTTAACAGCACAGTGGGCCAAGTAACTGGTCTGTCTGTCATAATTAGGTTTTCCTTAAATTGACATTAGTTTATGTTTTTCAAATTAAGAAGATCTATCTATTCTATTTGCTTCAAAAAATAATAGAAGATCGATCTTAAAATAGCAACCTTTATTAGGATTTTTTGTCAAAACTATAAGTAGACCACTTTATTGCTCGACCGCACACGTATATTTTGAGCTTTTTATTGAAGATGTATGCAGCTAAAAGTATTTGGGAATCACTGTTCTAGTAAATAATTTATAGTTATGCCAAGTGGTGCATTCATATTAAGTTTCAATGCCAACTATCGGCAGTGGTTGGCGCCATATACGTTATATCCTGATATGTAAAATTCGCTTTACACCCGCAAATTAGCACTAAAATATGGCCAAGCGGATTCACACGTTAAATTAAGGTGATAAAATTGTTTTTGTGCGTACATTAATCTTGTTTGTTTATTTTGCAGAAGAAAATTAACTTTTTATAACACTTCAGGTAATTTATTACCTGAAGTGATATAAAAAAGTTAATTTATATATATCTATATATATTTATATATATTGTTGTTAGCAGGGATAAGAATCCTTGCTTACAAGGATATAACCCGCATGATGGGAAACAGTTCCGTAACATATAAGTGTTTATTTATAAGGCGCTATAAAATCTCAATTAAATATTTTATTCCATTCTTCAACGTACGGTTACTCAACAAAACTGGTTTTAAAATTCGAGATTACTGGCAAAATCACTTTAAAATTGTTTATTTTTGATATACCAATGCAGAGAGAAACAATATAAAAACAAAACGTGCTAAGTCGAGCACTTGTTTGATTATTTTGGGCAGATTCGCCAGGTTAGTTTCCAATTTTATGGTGGTTGGGCAATTGTGATAGTCAGACCAAAATTCACGCAACTTGCAATCGACGCTGAGGGGAAGACCCAATAAACGAGCTGTAGAATGTAATGAGGCAGCTAAATATAATTTATTTTCTGTTCCATTTTTATTCTATATTTTATGATAGATTTTTCATAGTAAACATGATGGGCCGCATGTTTAAAGGTACGATTGTGCAATTAACAATAATTGCACCTGAACAGATTTATACTAATACTAGTTTCCGCTCACGACTTGGTAGGTAGGGATGTTCCAAATCCTTTCTTAGCGGATTGTATGCCACATTTCAACCTGATCTATCCTTGATGTATTGATTTGATATATGTTTGAGCTGTGCGTTGATAGATCAGTCAGGTTGCATTTTATGGATGCAGACAAGATTTTTTTAATACATTTAATATTGTTACTTTCTGTATTCCAATTTTATGTTTTACAATCTGTTCTCGCAACTTCTTACCCTCGTGGAATTCCCAAAATCCTTTCTTTTCTCGTCTACAGAACTTCAATGTGTGCGATAATTTGTCACTCAGGAGTTCAGGACTTTGCTTTTAAATTTTTATAATAAAATGTGATAGGCCTATTGTAGTGTCATTTCATAATAATTGAATAATATTGCAACAGGTCATAAATAAGTTTCAATATACGTATTACCAGCCCAACGATTTTCTCCTTTTATAATTCACGGAATCTTATGAAATTTATTTCACTTTATTAGCTTATTAATTATACAACATTTAACTACACAAAGGCGTTTAGAAATTTATACTAACTAAATTATCCTCTCCAATCATTATAATTTGGTAAAATAAATTTATAAATTTTCAGTTAGACGGTTTTGATTCGTTTCGGCATCCGACCACGACAACTTGTTTGCCCACTTCTGCTGAGTTCCGCACCAAAGTTAGTAGATTAAAACTGCCAATTAGGGAGCATTTGAATTCCAAGTTGTTTTAGAATTTGCGTAATTATTGTTGGATGAACAATTACAGAAAGCACCAGGAAGGTTTTTAATGATGTTATTTTCTATTATTTATTAACATAATAGTCTTACTTTTGATAATTAAAAATATACGAAAGAAATGTTATTTAGCTTTGATAATTATATTCCGAATCCCGGTTACAAATTAGGAATTAGCTTCGCAATATGTGGATTGTCGATTGAATGACAATTTAATTGCCTAGGGAATGTGACATATATCGGGTAATTGTTAATTAGTGACTATTATTTCAACACATTTTACTCTAGATAATTGATAACACATAATTTTATTATCTTATTTTCTTATCATAATATTATATTGTGTACTATTTAGTATTAATTATATAGCCCCACCGAGGAAAGTGTATCCAGAACTCTTCATTGTTTCGGCTTTCTCATTGTCGAGAGCATACTCCACCACGCTGCTCAAATGCGGGTTGGGCGGAGGCCAGTGTTTTCAAGCCGCCTAAAGGCCACTGACTTGGCTTAACAACTGTCTGAGCATGGAAGAGCTCGAGATAAATAAACCTGGATAGGTTTATTTATCTCGAGCTCTTCCATGCTCATGCACGCAAGTTAAGCAACATTGACCGTCCATGTTCATGGATATGAACATGGACAGTCGATGTTGCTTAACTTGCGTGTTCGATTAGACTGACACGCGTAACGACGCTATCGAGCTCCATATCAATATTATCGATAAATAATAAATAGTAAGTAGGTATATATAATAATATGTATGTCTAATTACTAACATATAAATACAATACATTTTGCTATCTGTTATTTTACAAAAGGTCCCGCGGCGTAACCGCCGGGAAGAGATCTCTTACAGAAATAAGATTGCCTTTGCAAAACTGCAATATTACTTTCTGAACTGCTCTCCTCTACTATCTGTAATGAATCAATACTTTACGTGCACTCTCTTTAATATTATGAATGCAAAAGTTTGTGAGGATTGATAAATGTTTGCGACTCTCTCACGCGTAAACGATTGAACAGATTTTTTTTTATACTACGTAAAGATTTAGATGATACTTGGCATACCCATAGAATATGATGTGAAGTGAAACATGAAACGTGATTTTTATTCCAGTATTATGTTTACGCGAGGTACAGCCACATCACAAGTAGAAACTAGTAAAGAACATATACTTAGCTTATTATAGAACTGCACTGATTGCTAACATGTTATCTACCTAATTTCACACTACAGACCTAATTTAATCCAACTATTGTATATTGTTTGTATATGTATGAAATTTCATAGAATGTCAACTAACACTGATTACTCAAGTGCCTCTTATTGACCCTACGATGATATCTTAGTGTTTACTCACTAGGATTAGTTAGATCCAGTAATATTCTGCCTGGCATTAGGAAACTGTGTATGTTGTCTGACATGCTGTGGCTACTCAATATACGACTTCACACTTAAATAAAATATATGTATGAACATGCCTGAAGAATTCCCTACATGATAGTTAGACAGATAGATCACATCAAAATCCGTTACGCATTTTGAAGTATAAGAATTAACTAAGCGAACAAATAAAGGGGCAATTCTCGTAATAAAATGTAGTCAAAATTCAGTTCCGATCAAGTGTCGATCACACAAATGTCAAATTTGGTATCCTCGTATCACAATATGAAACTTCAAAGCAAATTTAAGTGGGATTACATTGAAATATGACCGAAAATTATATACTTTTATATTTATAATATTTTAGTATATAAAATAAATAATTGCAAGCCGTGTGTAATTTATATCATGAAATCATGAAGACATAACTCGTATTCATAATATAAATTACACGCAAAAAACGTAAGCAGTATTAAAAATCAAGCATACCGTTATTTGCCGGCTGCATTAATTTAATGATGAATTATGTAGCTCGCAATTATTATGTTGTCAGTGGGCGCAGGGTTGACGCAGCACTGCTCAACCACCATTAAATTGGAACTTGCCGCACTTCCTGAACTAGTACCTTGCCGAATACCTACCGTCATTAAACTCGCAGTAAATTGTGTACGAAGCGAAAATTTAAATGTGCAGGTAAAACTTAGTTGTGCGTATATTTGCAGCTGTATTGTTTTAAATGAAGAGAAATTCTTCGTGATTTATATTGACTCACAAAGCAAGGAAGTATGATGTTTGGAGCAGACCGACTGACGAAGTCTTTTATTTTTTCTGCAACTTGTTCCTTCGAGTAACTGATGTATTCCACTTCTGGTGATTGCATTTTAGTTCCTCACAAAGTCTTCCTGAAGGCCAATTCTCGTAATTTTTCTACGAACGCAGATTGAAAGTTGACCGAATCGAGATTGAATTGTGAATTGACCAAAATGATATACCTACTTGATTTCATTAATTAATTATTATCAATTCTTGTTGTTGGCAAAGTAACATTCTTAGTTTGTTTAATTTTCACTCATATTTCGATATAATCCCGCTTAACTTTAATTTTGAAGTTACATATTGTGTTACGAGAAACCAAATGTGACATTATTTGTGAGATCGAGACTGAATCGAAACTGAATTTTCACTATATTTTAATTACGAGAATTGTCCCTCTGGAATATATTTCGTACATCTCCTAATTATTTTTCAAAATTGCATTCAGAAAAGCAAGGGCGCTAAGGTGCAACTCTTTGGAGCATTGGTTGTTATATATATTTATTATTGTTATAGTGCAATAAAGTTTTTTAAAAACAAACAACAAAAGTAGTAAGGGTAAATAAAATATGTTTTTTCAATTTGTTTATGTTTTATATATTCAGGTACTCTCTATAAGAAAAATAAAAATATACCTCGGAAAAATCCTCTTCCGGAACAAAATCTCCAATTCGTATTTCTTGAGAAGTGCGGCCGAATAATTCAGGTACCTACACAACTTGTGTCCGGATGAAAATGCTACTCGCCAGCCAAATGCTAATTTTATGGTGGTTGAACAACTGTGCCGAATCCACCCGTTGTCCTTCGCAGTATTGCCTCGTGGCCGTCATCGAAATAAAATATACATCCAAAATAACAAGGGTTGCGAGTTTAACGAATTATGGCCGCTGATTGTGAACTTAGTCTGTAATTTCTTTTTGTTCGCACGCCACTTTGTTGTTCCTTGTTAGGAATAAATATGAGTAGTAAGTATCTAAAGGTCCATGGGGGAGGTATATGTTCAACAGTGGACGCCTTTTGGATGTAATGACGAGTTAATATCTTTCTTATAGCTCATGTTTAGGAGGAAAACAGGCTTATGAATGTTAAGTAATCACTGAAATATTTCTTTTGGGAACAGTTCTCGAAGCAAAGTTGTAGTAGTGTAGTAGAAAGATATGGTTAAAATATTTTACAGGGTTGGCAACGCGCATGCATATATTGTAGTGAAAGCGTCCATAGGTTGAAATCATCAAAAGCTGGTCTCTGAACCGGTATAAGGTTACAGCTGATATTTAGATGTCTTGGCCTAAAAGTAGTAACATTATATTTTATGTCACGTAATTTTATTACCTTCCCTGTCGAGCTCCAAAGAGTTTATTTGACAGTGTTAGTAGTAGTACACACGGCACAATATTTAATCCCTACGCATTCATCAATACAATTGTCAACCGACAAACTTTGTTTCGAAACTGTGAACATTTAGATCATGATTGTCACACCATAAAAATGGAGACTTCAACTGTAGATACTGATTAATGGTGAAGTCAGCAGCAAACCTTTACTTTTCATTACAGTTCGAAGTACAGACCGGGCAGCGGTCAGATTAGAAAAGTTCGCTGTGAAACAAGTCGAAAATCGACTTTAAAAGCATGGCCCAACATTTGGTTTTAGAAGCGCCTCCACTGTCGGATTGAAGCAAGTTTAAATTGGAATGTATCCCACAATAAGCCTCTCGTGATTGGCCTGTTTGTTCTTAATTAGTATTAATCGGGACTTTCCACCGAATAGCAACAGTATTGTAAAATATCACCTTCGTTTTCGATGCAACATTGTGAGTGGTTTAGTGTGTTGATATTTTCACTTTATTAAATTTTATTTAAAATTGAAGTTATATTGATTTATAGTAAGTATTTATAGTAAGTAGGCTGGCAGATTTTATGAAATTTTCTATTTCTTTTATATAGTTTTACCGTGGTGTCTGTAATCAAATTTTGCAAGTTGAACTTGACCCACTTCATATTTATTTAAATTTTAATTGACCACAATAAATTGGCACCAAAAGCGAGTATTAAGCCTCTCTACCAGCTTCTCTACCAGCCAACCATTTGGAGTAGAGAAAATTACGAATGCGGTATCAAATTGGGCTAAAATTTGGCAGACTCGTTTGATTCATGTGACAATACACGATTTCTGACATATGTCACCCAATATGGCGGCCATTACTAAATGGCGACTTATAATTTCGACTTTAACCCCTATGGTGCTTACCATAGGGGTTAAAGTCGATAAGATAAGGCCTTTTTATTTCTTGTATTAATTAATTCTTCTTCTTTGTCGCTCATAACCACGACCACTCTTGCCAGAGTGGTGGTGGTTATCATGATGAGGCAGCAGCTCGCCTCACGACGTCTCGCCACCTCTGCCCGCTGGTCGTCAATTGGGCACATTCGTGTACTGGGGCGCCCACCGCCGCCTTCACCTGATCGGTCCAACGCATGGGGGATCTGCCCCGTAGTCTTGTGCCTTCAACCTTCCACTGCACAACAAGTCTCTATGGAGTCGTTTCCGCGGCGATTAACATGTCCAAAGAACCGCAAAATACGACTTTGCACCAAGCTGGATAGACGTTCTTTAATGTTTAGTTCAGCAAGGATGGAGGAATTTGTTCGGAATTCAGTCCACGAAACTCGGAGCATCCTCCTCCAACACCACATTTCCAAGGCGTCAATTTTTTTTGTCTCCGTCTGCCGTATAGTCTATGTCTCTGCGGCATATAAGAATATAGGAAACACCAACGATTTGACGAGCCGAATCTTTGTGGCTTTTGTGATGTTTCTATTGGTCCATATTTTCCTGAGCTTTTCCATCGCACTCCTAGTAATAGCCATACGTCGCTTAACTTCATCTATGCAGCCCCCTTGATTTGAGATAAGAGCCCCAAGATATATGTAAGATTGTACGACATCGCAGTTCGCGATTTGGTTTATGTTCTGCAAGTTGTTTTGGGCTCTGTCTACAATCATTATCTTAGTTTTGATGCGGTTTATCTTCAAACCAAAGTCTAGGCTTACACTTTCCATTTTTAGGAGGAGTTGTTCCATGCGACTACTACTAGTGGCAAAAAGGTGGTATCGTCGGCATATCTAAGATTAGCTATCTTATATCCACCTATGGTTATGCCATCTGTCTAGTCTTCAAGGGTTATACGCTTAATCAGTTCTGTATATGTATTGAACAAAAGTGGAGATATTATGCACCCTTCTCTGACTCCAGCACTTGGATGAAAGCTATCTGAGAAGACCTGGTCTGTTTTAACTGATGCGGTTCCATCTACATAGAGGCGTCTCAGTAAGTGCACTAGGTGTTTCGGTGTACCCATTTGCAGTAATGTGTCCCATAATTTTGGCCATTTCACCGAATCGAATGCTTTAGAAAAGTCAACAAAGCAGATGAATATTGGCTTGTTGAACTCACGAGACTTCTCGATGATTTGTCGGACAATAAATATTTGCTCACGGGTCCCTTTACCCTTGACAAATCCTGCCTGCTCTGGTGCTATTTCCTTGGTTAGGAAGTTTTTGAGCCGTTCATTAATGATGTGTAACATGATCTTACTAGCGTGGGATATTAGCGCAATAAGACGGTAATTGGAGCATTTCTTTGTTGAACCCTTTTTGTGTAATGGGATGAATACCGTGTGAGTCCATTCTTTTGGCCAAATGCCTGTTCGCCATATGATGTTACAGAGTCTGTAAAATATGGTCACACCAATCTCCCCCAAGGCTCTTATGGTTTCAAAAGGAATCTCATCTTTTCCGGTAGCTTTTCCATTCTTAAGATGGTTGATGGCTGTTCTGACTTCTGATATGAGAATGTCTGGCTCTTGCTCGGTTTCGTCATTGGGTTCCGTTCTAGCATACTCGTCTGACTTTTTGTCTAAGAACAAAGACTGACAGTAATCCTTCCAAACAGTTGATATGCTCTCGAACTCACACTGTACTCTGCCCTCACTATCCTCAATGGCCCAGGAATTCGAAGTCAGTGTTTTGGTTAAAGAGCGAACTTTCTTGTATAGATCTCTAGACTCGTTCCTGTATGAAAGAAGATCAATCTCCTCACATATCTTTCTGAGGTAGGTATTATGGTCCTACAACCTGCTTGGATTTGAGCTGACAACCTGTTTAAGTCTTGGACTTAATTAATTAATTAATTATGTTGTTGTAAACAATCTACATAGGTACTCTTTGTTTCATATTCAGTTGAGTAGAGTACATCTATTTAATGATACATTTTTAGCGGGAGACTAAGAAAAAAAACCCTGGTTTGTTGATGCAGCACTGGCATACCTCGGCTACTCTATACATATAAATGTCGCGTCGTTAACTATTACATAAAAAAACGTATCTGTGCAGGGCGTGATTAAGCACGTGTGCGTGCGACGCTGAAGAAACTGTTTCATGACTCAAGGGGAGGTCGACCCGTGAGAGTGACTGGCATTGCATTTTTAATGCGGCACTGTTGAGAAAAAAAAAAAATACATCAACGAGTGTCGCATCCAGTTACATTATAGATTTACAATTATTTTAGCAAAGTAATGCTCACCAATGAAATACATTTCATCGTTTGCATGACTTGAGATATATTAATATGTACTATTATTCATACTGTGCTTGAGGTATTCTTTCCACAATACTTCTTTAAGAAACTGGAAAGTTTTTTCATTCATATGAAAGGATCGCAGATATTAATAACAAACGAACGAAAAATCATATAGGATGTCTGCGTCTGTGCGTCTGTATGACTGACATAGCCAATTTCCTCCGGAATTACTATACTAATTAGTGTAAAGGATGGTTTATATATGAGTTTCTGTGACTTTTGTGGAAATACATGAGAATTAATAAGTAACGTCATCGTCAACCTTTATTGATCCCACTGCTGTGATACGGGCCTCCCCTCAATCGAAGGGGTTTAGAGCATACTCCACCACACTGCTCAACTAAGAATTGGGGGAGGCTAGTGTGTTCAAGCCTTTTAAAGGCCAGTGACTTGGCTTAACGATTGTCATCTAATGACAACAGTCGGGACCGATGGCTTAACGTGCCCTCCAAAGCACGGAGGATCTCGAGATAAATAAACCCATCCATGGACCGGCTACGGTCGATGTTGTTTAACTTGCTTGTTCGGTTGACTGACACGCGCAACGACACCACCGAGCTCTTCATTAACTAACGTAATAAAAAGTCATTTATTTCAATTTATTTCAGGAACACTTTTCAGTTAATTATCCACTGGCAACACTGTTTATGCACATTTCTTTAATATTATGCATTTAACATAAGAATGTTTGAAAGTTTGTTACGATATCTTTACTATTCATATAAAATTACTGTTCTGCCTTCACTGCACTGCTCGGATACCATTAAGATATTCTACAATATTGAAATCTAGTAGAATTATAAATATTGGTATTTATATACAACACGTATTTATTTGAATATCATCAAAATTAATCAAAATAATGCATCAGTTACTGACCGGAAATTATGTAAAATAAGCCTAAAAACACGGACGTGAGAAATCAGCATATTCATTTTAGCGGGGCCTACCCGCCCTATCCATTAGTGAGTCACACTGCGGCGCGGTCGCAAACAAACCTCGTGGATGCTCCTTGCATGTATTTAAGGCAGACATTCTAGATGTTTTAACAGGCCAATACAAACAGAGAAACGCGATACTAAATCACAGACTAAATACTCCAGCTTCTTGTAGAAGCAAATCTCTCATGACGCGATAAACAACCGGAACAGTTCTGTCGGCGTGCTCTCTCAAACATTCCGACGACTTCTTCAGTCATTTGGAGGGAACGACTCTTATCGTCTTACTTTTATGGACTGCGAATCGAAAAGGCTTCGACGTTACAAAACGAGACCCTTCTATTGTGTGGAAGTGTTGAGTGAATGTACCATGAACATTCTTTGTCGCTACGTATCGATACGTTACATTTTATGTAACTTGGAAAAATATCCGACCTTAGTAAACTCAAATGTATTTGTATTTTCATTTCTGAATTGTTTTCAATTAAAAGTTGTTTGATTGTGCAAATCATTGTTCTTTTTTTTTTTAGGATTTAGTTGTCTTCTAGGGAAATTGAAAAATTTCTCTTTGCTCTTTTGTTTACAGAAAACTAGGACTGATAGTTATCAACAATTGTAGGTTGTACGTACTTTACTAAGAGCGCGTTCACACTAGCGTTTGACCAGCGTGCGTTCGATGAACGTATGCGCAGCGTAGATGGCGCAAGCATCCCGTTGTCGCAGCGGTTCCTCTGACGTTTAATTGAACGATGCGCTAACGAACAGCCATTTTAATTTTATTTTTATAAATTGATTACATTAATGAATACTATTATTATAATTTTATATATATTTTAATATGTTCCCGGGCACCCGGGATTACGAAATCATGTGTTCCAGCAGAGACACTACGACCGACAATGCGACGCAGGGGTTGCGTTATCGCGGCGTCTGCGCTGTGCATACGTTTTTACGAACGCTAGCGCTGACAAACGCTAGTGTGAGTAACAATTGTAAACGGGTTTAATTGATTAATAACACAGGTCAAATAATTGAAACTTATTTATAGTTGAATATATATATTTTTAATTTTTATGGGTTATGCGCGGAGGGACGGAAAATTCAAAACATCTTTTAATTCTCAAGTATAATTTTTTATTTAACTATCGTTAAATTAAATACACACCACAGTATATGCGGTCAAAAAATCGTGTGATGTAATTTATGGATGGCCTGTTAATTCTTCTTTAGTAGTGTGGCATATTTTATGTACAGGCATCGGTACAGCAGCCTTAATATCATATCGATAATAGGTGTCAAACCAACAGCAATGTGCCGCTATGAGTGACAGAATAATACGAACCTATCAGAAATTGTAAGCAACATAAATTTAACATTACTCTAAGCAACATATTGGTATTAAATTCGTATAAAATATACCAATCTGCTAGCAATCTTTAACAAATTCCACTGTTTACCACCACGAGTCTTATGACGACAGCTATACATATTATGTATAGCTGTCGTCATAAGACATTTAGGTACATCAAGTACAAATAGATTAAAGGTTCATAAAAAATGTATCTCACGCCATTTGTAATTTTTTTACACGCTACTTTACCTATGAGATAACATGGAAATGGATGTATGGAATTAATACGCTGTACACGACACTATAGAACTAAAAGTTAAACTGAACTATAGGTATATAGATATAATAGGTCTAATTTTGATACCAACATTATTGAATATAACACTTTAATCATATTATATAATATCATATTTGTTACTCAAAAAAAATCAAAAAGTTTATTTTCAGTTTACATGGATAGTAGTTTATAAATAGTGTTGGAGTTTCCTTTTAGGCATACAAGATGTATGTATTAAAACACTCTTGTTACTCGTTAACAGCTAAGCAACAGTCAATTTAAAATAAAGCTATATATTGAGTGAATTTCCAGCCATCTACCTATTAAGTATTACACTGAACAAGGTATAGCAGTCCATCTAACTTCATCATCAGGTCATTTTAGTCCCCACTACAGGAGCACGACCCTCTCTCGCCCGTCCCAGACAGAAGGAGGATTTGGCCTACACTCCCCACGCTGGTCAGACGGCCGGACCATCTAACTTATTAAACTTATTATTTAAATAGATCAAACCCTACCTAGGCGAGATAGGTGAATATTTCCATTTTTAAAAATGGAAAAATAATATTCTGGCAAGTTGGCCGAAATCAACTATTTAAATAATAATTATTTACGTGACAGTTAAACGAATAGCGCGCGATGTTATTTAAAATCACGTAAAATAATATAGTAGTGGTTAATATGGCACTAATGTGACAGTTACGAGTATCTGCACTTGTGACTGTATGTAAAACGGAGTTTCGTAATATAACCCCGTAACTCCTGTTACAACCAATACATTTTACAGCCGACAACAGTCTTATGGCATTCTAAGAATTAGAGAAATATTTGACGAGCTCGGTGGTCGAATGATTAGCAATGTACGCGGGTTTGATCCCCACACAAGACAAATATTTATGTGCATGATCATGTATGTTTGTCTTGGTCTGGGTGTTTACTATGTAATATAATGTATGTATATACAAAAAAAAATGTACTTATGTATTATATCAGTTATCTAATACCCATATAAGCTTTGCTTAGTTTGGGACTAGAGGGCCCTGTGTAATTTGTCCAGGAATATTTATTTACTTATTTTATTTATTTACTACTATAACTTACTCGTATATAACTTGAAGCTGGTAGCTTCGAACGTTATTCAGAGTTTTTAATACAACCAAGGCGACAAAGAAGCATAGCGACAAGGTGTGATAAAAGAAAACTGGGCGATGACGATTAGTGTCTGGACAAATAATTCAGCAAATGAGCTTGGACATACTTTTAGAAAATGAATTTACTGGTGAATGAGGACTCCCTTATGGATTACGCGAACGGTTCTAGTGAAGTGGAGCTTGTAAGATGAAAGAGTTGCACCGCAGAACGGAAAAGTGAGGTAGAAAGCTCTAGAAAATTATTAGAACGAAGGTCACGATCATAGGTCTCATGTAGGTACTGGAATTTACATTTTAAGTATTCGGGAGTAAGAGGATTAAAAAGAATTGGGAAAACAGTGCAGTACTACTTCTTTTGTCTGCGATGAAAAATAGGAAACCATTTTAGTTGAGAACGCTATAAGGAAACATGATAAAAAATTCAATAAACAATTACTTACTTTATGTATACTTAAATAAAAACTTTCAATTTAGATCATAAGCACGCAAAGCATCCATCCTTCGCCTCTTGTTACACTCCAGAGCTAATTCGACAATAATTACGAGTGCTGTGCATTTATGTGGTGCTAATATATTGCCTTTTTATTTATATGGGTTTACATAAGATCTATAGAGGTCAAGTGGTGAAGAATTCTTCAAAAGCGATAAAAATATCTCGTAGCTATAAAATGTGTGATTTAATTCAAAGTTATAGAGAAGTTGTCGACATAGCTCTTAAAATCACAAAACTAAAGCCTCCCCAACTCGTCTTGCCAGCGTGGGGAGTGTAGGCCAAATCCTCCTTCTGTCTGGGACGGAAGAGAGAGGGTCGTGCTCCTGTAGTAGAGACTAAAATGACCTGATGATGATGATGAAAGCCACGTAAGTCAGCGATAGCAGGAGTAGGGAAGTCCTGGAGTCGAGGCTGCGTGCATTGTACAAAGAAGAATCCCCCCTCCCTCACTCTTAGATTGACTGATGACCTCAAAAAAGCGGCTGAACGCAGAAACCAAAAGCATGCATATGGTAGAAAGCATTGATTGTGGAAGACCTAAATCCAGCAGTGGGTAAATACAGGCTGATAATGATATGGATGGGTTGAAATTGGCCACCTGTATACACTTGTAACTTAATAGTAAATATTAGTAATATTCAATTCTATAATCAGTGATTATATTCCATTCTTAACACTAAATATTAAATGTTAGTAGGGCTCTAACGAACCGAATGTAACGAAAGACATACTTTTTATTCTTTAAATTTATCTTCAGTTTCTTTAAAATTATCTTTTACCATTTTAAAAAGCTTATTCATTGATTTTATAATATACCTAATACGCGTACTTAACTCAATGTTAAACATTAAATATAATTCCAAATAAAGTAATAATCAAATTGAAATGTTTTTTTCTCTCCTTTTCAGAAAGCCTTCGAGACTACTTTAGCAAATTTGGCGAAATCACAGAAGTTATGGTTATGAAAGATCCGACAACGAGGCGGTCGAGGTATGTTTGATACAACTAACTTTCATTATAAGTATTTCGTTACTAACTTGATGAAGAACTTTCCTTAAGATTTGGTTGAATGTTTTCATGAAAATATTTCGTAAAATTCACAGGTAAAATTAGTGTAACTCGTGTAGTCGATATGACATTTTCGCAAGTGGGAACTATGTTTTATTTGTATATGTGTTATTTGTGTATCGACACTTATGGTGACGGTAGAATTCAGATTGATTTAAAGCGTTTTATTCTGAGAGGCAAGAACTTATCAATCTTGCCAGCTCATAGAAGCTATTGTCTAGAATATATATTATATTCGATTTCAAATCTTACGAATATTAGGTTATATAAAGGTTAGTAAAAGTATAAATTGTAACTAAACTACCGTGTCCTAACAGTAAACAGGGTTCCTGTGCTATTGTTAGTAATTATTTTGTTGCTTTAACAATCATATACATGTCCATTGTGTATAAATAAATAAATACTTCATTTGAGCTGCCCGACTAGAGGTTGAGAGAGACTCCTTTGAGGGTTGTTGTGTTTTTCCGAGTGAGTGCGGTCACCAGAAAGGAAGGAGTTCCTGCGTTGTTGGCAGCGGGGTAGCGGTGCACGAGCGATATTTCATGTTGCGAGCGTTAATACGATAACCGTTTGACATCAGGCGGGTCGTAAGCTTGTCTGCCAC
Organism: Hypsopygia costalis; assembly: GCA_937001555.2. Lineage (NCBI taxonomy): Eukaryota > Metazoa > Arthropoda > Insecta > Lepidoptera > Pyralidae > Hypsopygia > Hypsopygia costalis. Next base: position 10,889,242 of record OW443330.2, on the reverse strand, counting down.
CTAACCTGGTATAAAGAAATATTTATACTTGAGGGTTACAATATAATGGTGAATATGTAAATCAGCTTCTTTCCATTACTACTTATATGAACGCTTGATTTATGGAATCTATAATAGTTTCGTAGCATTCTCCAAAATTATGCAAAGGAAAATATTTATAAGACTAGAATGAGTACTGTCTTAATACGAGTTACACCACTGTCTGTTGTTTGTTTAAATTGTTTAAAAAGTTTATATAAAATTCGATAATATCCCTTTCATCTTAGAAAGTACATAAAAATGTAAAATTTACTTTCAAATCCATCAACAATTTACACTTTAAAAGCAAAATTGTTATTGCAATTCCTCTCAAAAATATCACATCCCAAAACTCATCAGTAAATGTTTTTGGATGAATCAAAAATAAAGGGATGTTTTATTAAATAGTTGGGATCTAGCGGTTAGCCCTGTGTAAGCTAACCAACGCGTAGCAATGTGCTAAAAGTTATCGGTTTGCAAATAAGTTTCATTCTATAGCGGCATACTCGTTTCCAAATTTGCGGTTACCTTTGAATCGTAAGCAGTTAAATGTTGGACTTCAAATTTAGGAACTTAACAATAGAACTCGAATTATTCCAGCCGAATTAAGCATTTGCTAGAGTTGAATGAGTGGGGATTTCGGTATTCACTTTAACAGGCTGCTAAACTAAATTCCTTTAATGGTCGTATTGCTTTGGACATAGCTCGAATATTTCATTGCGTACTGTGATCCGACCTGTTTGATATTTGTTACTATACTGTACGACTATGAAAGCTTGCTTTAGTTCTGCGATATCCTTAATCCTTATTTGAATTTCAAACATACAAATTTTCCGTCCTTGTGAACTTGACAGCGATATTACAATCACTATCTTAGCGAACAACAATCAAGCCACTACGTACACAAACTGAGTGGCTTAGCAAGTCTTGAGACAAGAAATAAGTTGTCAAAGTGTCGAGGTAAAGTTGTTCAGTTAACGTCGCTCCTGTTAGGTAAATCGTCGGTTTCACAACTTAATATTACCCTGCGCCCTGAAATAATATCCCTAGAACCGATATTGGGGTGGCTCAGCTGGAAATCTGAATGCAGCTTGCCAACCATTACGTGCTTTGCCTCTCAGCTAAATGTAACGTAAACGTCTCTTGTTTATGATTATTGGTGAACGATATCGGTGTATTGCTGCTGGTAAATTAAATTATTTTATTAAACTCTCAAATGAAATTATATGATTAAACAGATAGGATGTTTGATCGATTATAGACCTTATAAACGTAGAATTATTTTTGACTATAATTATTATTTATGTGATTAGAATGGGCCAAAGCGTTTTACCCACGACGGTACGGAGATGGTATATGCGTTTGGGGTGCTAGGATGTTTGTGCAAATCAATGTTGCCAATTTTATCCAAAACTACGAGTCCAATTTTGATGCGGTTTTCAGTGATGGGTTCGGGTTTGATTGGTGCATGTTCTTAGATAGGTGTTACGGTGATAACTCACCAGGGCGCGCTGTAGTAAACATTTGTTTGTGCAAAACCAAAACTACTAGTCTGATTCTGATGCGGTTTTCATTTGTAATACCTATGCTTGCTCTCTAAAAAGTTTGATATAAAAACAAAATTAAAAAAATTGAAAAAAACCCACGACGGTTAAAACTTAGTTGAAAAACGATAAAATAATTTTGAACCCCCAGACTTAAAGAATTTATGCTATGAACTTTATAAAAAAACCCAAGAAGGTCCGTCGGGGGCTGCCATCTCTATTTTAAATTTCAACATAAATATAAATAAGTATACAAGTTATTATAAAACTGCCAAACTAGTTCATTTAATGGCAGTCCCAACGGATTTTCTTGGATTTTTTTTATTAAGTTCATAGCATACATTCTTTTAGTCGGGGGTTTTGAAATTATTTTATCCTTTTTCAACTACGTTTTAACCGTCGTGGGTTTTTTAAATTTTGTTTTTATAGGATAGTAAAGAGGTACAGTCAACTGTACGAAGATCGGAGGCGTCATTCTAATTGGCCTTCGATCGTACGATCACGAGAAGCGATTTCGTCGTGCGATAAAATTTTTCACACAAAACCAAATTGGTGATGGACAACCAAATATGGACAATTTGGTTTTGTGTGAAAAATTTTACACTTTTAGTATAGGAGAGTTCCTCGAAGTACTACGAATGCTACCAACATGTAATGGCTACCCGGAAACATCTTATGTTAGAAGCGCTATGCTCTATATGCGGTTGATTACGCGACACGATGGGTTTTGAAAAAAAAATTTCAACACGCACTCGCCAAACGTCCCTATATTTTTTATGACGTATCATTCATCAAAATCAGCCCAACATAACGAGTATGAAGGTTAAAAACATAATGCTCCTTTTGAGTTCCGCCGCAGTCAAACAAAAATGCCTAAGTTTTGATATCCGTAGAATACTGAAGCACGTAACTCTGTCAAATAGAGATTCGAGAATCTAGTGGAATTTGCGTAAAAACATAAATAAACTCCAAATTCATAAATAAAGTTCAAGACGTGTTCTATTTTAATTTCAAGTTACTTACATATTGTATTAAATAGATCTTTATTCTGTGTAGAATAAAGTTGAATTGGGAATGTAAAGATTTTTTCGGTTTTAAATCTTCTGCGACAGTTCTTGGAAAGTTTGTAGGCCGACACCTTATCGTTACCGTAAATCAAGTGGACATCGCCAAAGGCCGAGATGTACCGCGGTGCCCTGAAAGTGATAACAGTTTTAGAAGTAGCTGTCGTAAACAACGATATTAAGACTGAACTTATCGCGCACTAACATTTTCTAAGAAAACTACACGGACAAAAAATTGCGAAAGGCAAGATTATTTCATTTCATTACCTTTCTTTACAAAGGTTTCATACTACAACAATATTAGATAAATCAAGATGTTTTTATAGTTTAAATTGTGTGGTTTTGCAATGCAGTGTGGTAATGAAAATTTCTGCGATACTACATCGCAGAAATTTTCATTTGATGGTATAACAGATTTTACCAATCCATGAGTATCGTCTTTTATCAAGAATTTTATACTAGTTAGTAAGTATTATTAAGGGATCATCTAATCGGTCACGCAAGTTAAGCAACGTCGACCGTAGCTTGTCTATGGATGGGTTTGTTTATCTCAAACTCCTCCGGGCGTGGAGGCAACGTTTAGCCGTCGGTCCTGGCTGTTTCTTTAGATGACAGTTGTTAAGCCAAGTTTTTGTTTTTGGGGGGCTTAAAATCACAAGCCTCCACCAACCCGTAGCTGACCAGCGTGGTGGAGTATGTTCTCTAAACCAGTTTCGCTTGGTGGAAGACCCGTATTCCAAAAGTGGGATGAGTATGGGTTGATGCAGACTATTAAGGAAGGTCAATAAATCTTATGTGAAACATTGCCTTTTTTGTTGCAAGTGTTTTTTAAAATTTGTATAGAAAGAAGAGAGGAAAAGCTATTTATTTCCATTCGCTCGAAATATTACATTAAATTGAATAATAAATATCGATATAAAAAAACAGACTGCATATATAACTCCTACTTTATACACATCTTATGTGAATCAATCAGCGCTAGGTCAGGGCCTGCATTACTATTATTAATATTGATGTGATCCATCAGGAAATTACATTCGGGCAACATTAAAGATAATATATGCATGTCACTGCTCAACTATCGCCGTTATATGCATTGGTTTCGATCCAGTAACTATGTAACTCCGGCAAGTTGCGCCGGGTATTTCAAAGTGTCCACACACACGAAGTTCAGCTCTAATTCTTCAGATCAAAGGCCCCTCAGTTTGCTTGCCACGACTTGCCCCAACTACAGCTTATGCAAGCAAAGTAAATCAATATCGAAAGTCAATGAATCAAGAGTAATATATTCGGGTACATAATAAATGTGCGCTACCTGAAGGCAATATCTGAAAAATTTGCCTTCTCGATATTGCTTACAAGGAAGTTTCCTTTCTCCCCGAAATTTAATGCGTCGTTCGCATTTTTATAAAAAGAAGTAGGTAAGTGAAATAATTTGCGGTCGGTGCTTTATTTCCTTTTATTTATTTTAATGGTAGGTCTCCTTTCTTTTGTTTTTCCCTTAAGCTTAAGGGAAATGAGGGTTTTCGCGAAAAAAAAATGTGTTAAATTTGTGTATCGTTATAAATGTCGGATTTTATGCCGAGATGTAAGGGAAACAAATTGGGTTCATTTTGATTGCCTGAATGAAAGTTAATTATTTTGCGTTACTTAAAAGGTTTTGTTTGAAATGCCAACGCTTACGAAGTTACGATGAAATGGAAAGGTAGATAGATGATTACACCGTATTTGCAACCGTAATGTATTTATAGCAACTTTTAGCAAATTATTTTACTCGTAAAAATAAAGCATTTTATCATAATTTTATCGTCGAAGTTTTAAAGTTAAGACGCCCATTTCCTGTTGGGGATTCGAGTAGACGATATGATTTAGCAGTTGCGAAAATTCTCTAATTTACTTTCAAGTAAAATTTGATAATTTAACACTTGCCTAAATATACATTTTGAAAGTATAAAAAGAGAGAATGGTGCATACGTATGTGCGGCTAACTTTGGGGTTTCTGATATGTGCCCAACTGAATGGAAGTTTATATCATAGCCGGGGCTTACAGCGGCTTTCAGCGAGCGCGTCTCCATTCACACCGTTTTCATTCGTTTCGCTTTCCACTAAAAATCTAAAATCAATAAAGGATCACGGCATAAATGCAAAGATTACTGTTCGCTTTTCTCGTAGCATGAAAAATGTACGCGGCGCAACATGAGCCGTCCAAAATAAAACGCGAATCACTATGAGACTGTAAGTAGGACCATAAAAGGAGGATGCTCCGTTGGAATCGCTTCGGCAAACACCACACAGGAGTGAAGCGGTGTTAAATGAGAGGGATTGCGAGCCCGCCCCCCCTTCTCGTCCCGCGCTCTTCCCGCTATTTAAGACGATGTCATATTTAGTAACGGATTTGCAAATGGATATAGTATAGAAGAGAGCCTGGAGATCCGTAGTACAGACTTCGGTCTAGTTCGGACTCCAGACTCTCACAAGGATTTGTACTTCTTGATACTAAACAGTGTTACTTATTGTAATGTAAAATCTTCCTTGTGAGATGTGTAAAGAATAAATATATATATTATTATTATCTTTATTTATTTATTATTATTATACTTATTTGTTTGTTTGTAAAACTTTTTTGTACATTAACCTTTCGCGTGCCGCGGTCCCATTGTGGGTACAGCGTTGATACAGATTTGTCAGGTCGCGGCACGCTAGGAATTAAACCTAAGTACATAATATACAAAAATCATTACACTGTATACAATGGCGGACTTATCTCAATAGAGATTTCTTCCAGTCAACCATAGAATGCTTGAAAGAGAAATGTCAATTTTGGGCTTTGGAGCAATACGTGCATACCATCAAAAATCTACAAATAATACTATACACAATACATAACTGTAGACTTATTTATGATCAAAATTTCGAAAACTGCATTTATTTTTTATTTCAAATCATTATTGCTTCTATAGAATCACTCGTGTGTCTGTCTGTGTCTCCGTTTGTCACAAACAATATGTTCCAAATATATGGCTCGATTGCGTTGAAATTTAGCACATATTGGTATTTATGAGACCCATTTATATTAAATAATTTAATTATCTTAACGGATTTCGGCTACAGAGACTGCGATTTGGTTACTAACACCGTCGCCCTTGTGCTTTTATACTTATGATTGAAGAAGTTGAATTTTGGATAAAATCTAAGGCACATTCGATGCAATCCAGAACTTGTTGAATATATTGCAAAGCCGCATGCAAGTGAACGGCCCTTCAGCTCACCATCGGTAGGTATTTATGTGTATTTAGTGTGTTTAGCGTTTAGTCGTGAAAAGGTAACAAACAGACAGACATCCTGACAGATAGACAGACCCATATTTACCAGATAGAGTACCCATATTTACGCTCGCAACATGATATATCGCTCGGGCACCGCCACACCCGCTGCCAACGCAGCAACTCCTTCCATTCTGGTCACCTCACGCACTCGCAAGAACACTACAACCCTCAAGGATTGGACATTTGTTATTTGGCAGCGGTTTTCTGTGAGCTGGAGGTATTTCCCCAGTCGGGCTTCTTACCAGTACGCTGTACCCAACCTCTTAACGTACGTTAAGAGGTTGGGTACAGCACCTTGTAATTAGTACCTTGTAATGTAAAATAATTACGAGAATTTGCCTTCAGATCGTGAAATTTACCACATTATGTCCGGCGATTCAATTAAATCTATCTATATATATAAAAGAAAGTCGTGTTTGTTACAACACGACTTTCTTTTATATATATCATAGAGTCACTCGAGAACGGCTGGACCGATTGCCATGGTTTTTGATTTGTTGGATTTGTGTCCGTCCCGAATAGCAGAATAACTCTTAAAAACATTGGAAAATTCTCGAAAAAATAAAATAAAAGAAAAAACATTTTGCCATACAAAATGTTCGTGGTTGTCGTAGCTGTCAAATGTGACGTTGTCGTACGTGCGTACGCCAAATTTATGCGTGCGTTCAGAAATGTATATTAAGCTCATTATAGAACAAATGTCATAGATTAAAAACAAATGTTAACTCTATTGGTCTCATTTTTACCTTTTGAAAGTTGGCTGTGATTTGTTTTGAAAACAGTTTTGTGGATTTAAATATTTATTGCAAAGAGAATGTAACCATTACGTTTTAAGAGACGGATGTGCCATACAAATAGCGTAATTCTAATATGTATGAAATGGAAGCGAAAACAATCAGAATTTGTACCAAATTCGCTTCCGATTCATAGAGTCGTTTTTTTACTTTGAGTTGCGCCAGGCTGATTTATTGGTTCTAAAATATTTATGCGTGCGTTCAGAAATTTAAATCAAGCTCCATAAATCTATATAATATATAAAATAATGTCGTGTCTTGGTCGGGAAAGTATTAAATACATTGAAAAATTGACGAAAGAATTAAATAAAAGAAAAAACGTTTTCCCATACAAATAGTGCCAGTTAAAAAGGATTGGAATATTTATTGATTGTTATGTAAATGTCAAATCGATTGGTCTCACTTTTACGTCGCGAATGTTGTCTGTGATTTGTTTTGTGGATTGAAATATTTATTGTTGTCAATTGGTACTTTTTTTGTGACTTTGTAAAGTACTGAACTTATTATTTACCCACTGCTGGGATACGAGTCTTCCCTCAACCGAAGATGTTTAGAGCATACTCCAACACGCTGCTCAACTACGGGTTGGGCCACTAACTTGGCTTAAGGACTGCCATCTAATGATAAACACCAGGACCGACGGCTTAACGTGCCTTCCGAAGCACGGATGAGCTCGAGATAACATAAACTCATCCATGAACAGGCTACGGTTGACGTTGCTTAACTTGCGTGTACAATTAGACTGACACGTGCCTCACGCCATCGTGCTTCTCTATTATTTTCTATTATTCATTGTATTAATTTCATGAAATCATAAATTTTGTTCATATATATATGTACATCACGACATTCATTGACTGTTAGGCGGTACGAAGTTCGCCGGGACAGCTAGTGATAGATATAAAGAAAAAGAAAAACGATTGACATAGAAAATATTTTTAAATCTATTTAAATAAAAATCTCGTGTCGACTCCTCCGAATTAGCTCGACCGATTTTTATGAATTTATTTATGTATATTTGGTATGTAGGTATAAGAATAGGTCGCAAAGTATATTTCATTAATCTATATGTGACAGCAACGTTTGCCGAGTCAGCTAGTTTCATTAAAAAATTAACTTCATTGAAATAAACTTCACGCATATAGTAAAGGGAAAATCAATCGGATCAAATCTTGGTAGCTCGACGTAATAACAATGCAGAGGCTTCACCAGCGCATTATTCTAGCCGATTGCACAGTTGTATTGCGCCAGATGAGATACTCAACTGGAATGTTGGCTGATGCTGCTATGAAAATTTATAATGTTAATAGGTTAAATAACAATATACAATATTTTCTTTTGCATGTGTTAGTCAAGGGAGTTTTACTACGTCAGTACTTATTACTTATACTCAAGCATGCGTACTGTGTGTGTAGGCACTGTTACTTAATGTTTTTTTTTCTATTCTGCATCGTGTCACATATGTCAAAGCATAAGTAGTATGTAGTTTTTCATGTGTTATTTAAATGCAATTTTGATAAATGGAGCCAGTACATAAATTTATTTTTCTTATAATGATCAAAAATATGTAGTTTGCAATTAATCAGTATACAAATATTGGTTAATTTTCTAGATAATTTGAAAGCTGAAACTATAAAACACACTTAGAAGAACTTAGCGCACATTATTTTAAGTAATATAAAATTCACAATATGGGGAAAAAGAAAATTGCTTAATTTACTTTCTAATAACGGACCAACGTTTGTGGGAAAGCATAGAAAAATTAAAGATCAATAAAAATAATTAGATAACTTACAAAAAGAATTCGTTTTCATTTCTGCCATGAATAATGAATTCCTTTCTTATTAAACCTTCCTTCCCCTTATGAACTACAATTTCCATAATACCTTTTTTAAATGGCAAATAAACTTATTTTAATTTCGTCGCCACTAAATAATTTTTGAAATATGCAGCGATGGCACGGAAAAAATATATTGGAACACTCATTTTTTTTGTGGTGAAATCGCTGCTAATGCAGCATTTTAGCGACGCAATTGAAAAAAAAAATAGCGTGTTTATTGTCTCAAGGGCGCAATATAGAATATTATGGTCATTTATTCAACACTTAAAATGTTGTTGGTATTTGCAATATTGTTGTTTGCTTGTTGCTGACACGGGCCTGTCCCGTGTCAGCAACAAGGGCGGGCCACCATACATTCCCACCACTGTGTCTTCTGTGTAGCCAGGATTAACAACGGCGGCCACCAAAAAGGCAATGAACAATGAAGTCCACTACATTCCCAGTGGTAAAATTACGGCTGCCTTGGAACTCACAACGAATTTAATCAGAAGAAATTCGTTGAAGTATGAAGCTACAGCTATATGCAGCAGAACAGCTATATGGCAAATAGGGCATTTTAAGCCTAAAGAGAGGGCTATGTATGTGAACCACGGATTTTAAAAATGTAACACTATTGAGGACCTAAACATTGAGTGTTAACCTAACACATCGATTCCAATAATATGAATTGCAAAATAGTCTGAACGCTTGGTAATTCTCCCTTGCGGCTATGTTTCTACCAAATCAGAATAGATACTACCCCGGATGCGACATGTAAGGAATTCAATATTAACTAGTTTATTATTAGTTAGTTAGTTAGCTGATAGTGATCATTTGCTAGTCAACTAAACAACAACATTTTATAAGTTGACAAAATCTTTTTAATTGTTAAAATCTGCTAAGGGTGGTAAACAAGTATATTTCCCGCGTGATGGGAAGCGGTTACCGTAGACATTATTAACGCGCGCGATAGGAAATATAGCTCGCGCGCCGCCACCCCCGCTGTCAACTCAGCATCTCCTTGCTTTGAATAGTCTATTTTATTTTTGATGAAAGATAAAAACATCATACTTGTTCGTTCATAAGCTTACAATTTATTTTTCATATATGTTTATATTTTATAGTGTGTTCTTTACACACTGTTAAAAAAATCCAACCACGGATCGTATTTTCTCCCAGCGAAAATTTCTAATGAAAAAGTACTAAGTGCACTTACAAAATTCGCTACGCGGTAACGTTTATTACTAGTTCGATAATCGGTCTGAAGCAGCACGGATGCATAATCAAGTAGTCGGGTCTGTAGGGATCATAAGGGGGTGCAAGGGGGCATGTGGGAAGGGGGAGAGGTTACTCGTAAAACTATTACAGCTACGCTCTGCTCCACGTCGGCTTCATTAATCGGCCATCGTATGAAGCTATCCACTATCGTTATGATATGACCGGTCTAACGTGTGAGCTGGACTATTATCTAACTACCGTCGTCAGCCCAGACTACCGGTGGAAATGTCCAAATTAGACTAGCAACTATATAGTTGGAGTGGGCTCTTGCTGTGATTCAAATAAGTATCATTAGTTTCTCTATGGTTCATTGGTTGCTTTCCATTGGGTAAATTGTTGTTTGTAAAATCTTTATTGCATTAAATATTACATAATAGGTACACATTGTAGTGACAAAATATAGTGTACAAGACCAACTTGTCACTATGAGGATCTATTCCAGACAACCTTTGAGCCCTTGAAAGGAAATTGTGAATTGGCGGCGAAGAAAATAAATAATTATATATTGTAGGTACCTACGTAACATGAAAAAAAGATAAAACATACATCTAAAACATTAGTATGTATATATATGTATGTATGTATATGTATGTATATGTGCAAGTATAATATAAAATATTATTATCATTTGTACATACGTGGATACTAATTATAGTATATTAAGAGGTAATTATATATTTTTTAATTTACAATACATTTTTATACGAATTCCATGTACGTCGTTACACTATTAGAATTATATGACTTAAACAATGTTTTTCCCGTTATCTACTGTAAAACTCCAAGAATTAAGCATTTTTTTTGGTCAGGTATTGAAAATGTAAACTGATACACACGTCATAGAGCTACATTTAAACTCTTAATTCCGTTTACGACCTACATTTGTATTAGCAAACAATTTATGGTAGGTGCACAGGCAAATAGAGCTGGGTTGGGCGCGAGAAAGAAAAGGGAAGACCGAGACATAGTAAAAACCTTTCTACAACAAGACGAAAATGACAGTTACAAAGTGCACGCTATGAATTTAGAAATGCAAAGTGAGTGGTTAACCATAGGCGAGTTTTGCATCCCGTTAGCTCTGAAGTGGCGCACCTTGCTGTATGACTGGTCTCCTGCCTTATTAAAATTCTATCTTAATGCCTTTCAAATGACCCTCCCTGACCAGAGTAACTTAGTTAGGTGGGGAAAAGCCTCTGAAAAATGTTGCTATACCTGTGGAGAGGCGATATGTACAGCAAGGCACCTATTGGTGGGATGCAAGGTGCTCCTTGATAGGGGTCATTACTCACATCGCCATGACAGAGTACTTCAAATCATACGTGAAGCCATAAGCCTTTCAATAGCTAGAGCCCAAAAAGGATTAACGACAAACAAAAGACAAATTAACTTTATAAAAGGAGGCTCAACTTCAAACTCCAAGAACAAGCCTTACTCAATCCTCAGTGCAGCACCTGACTGGACTATTTTAATGGACACATATGAAAAGCACTATAAAATCCCAGAAGATGTGGTTGTTTCGACATCCAGACCGGACATTTTCCTTTTCTCCAGAGCTACAAAACGTATAGTACTTGTAGAGCTTACCGTACCGTGGGAAACTAACATACCCAAAGACCACGCGATAAAACAAAACAAATATTATGACCTCCTAAACGAATTAACAAAAAGCGGCTATGTAGTTAATCTATACGCTGTAGAAGTAGGAGCGAGAGGTATACCAGCAAAATCTCTCTATAACCTGCTGAAAGACCTTGGCTTGTCCAGAAGTGCAGTAAGTTCTATACTAGAACGAGTATCTAAAGCTGCATTAGCAGGTTCATACCAGATTTGGCAGGGCAGGGAGAGAAACACAAGTAGTGAAGGTGAGTGTTGATGTACGTCGGAAAGGGGCCCCTTAAACCTACACCCGTGTCACAAGTCTCGGGATCTGCTTGGGTTTCTCTCTCTGCCACACGATGGACCCGGCACCCGCACGGTGAATCCATGGAAGCTAAGAAGTTCGTCTCAAGCTTAATAACCCTACTCTAATAATCTATCTGAAATAATTACTACTCGTATAGATAGAATTATATTTGTTTAATATTCTGTAAGTAGATAAAACTAGGAACTGAAGAAACTCCTTAAACTAAGTTAAATATTTATAAAGTGACTGACTCAGCCGAGGTCAGACGTTTACTGACCCGTAGACTTTAAAGTTAATAAATCCGCGTTGTTAGTTTAAAAGACTTTAGTTTGACGAAAAACATTGTTATTTTTTAGATTTAACCTTGCTATTCAGCGTTAATAACTCCAATGCTCTAGCAAGTACATTGGTTATCTCAAACACTACTCGAGCAAAACAGTATAGGCCTGCCTGTTATAAAGCAATAAATTTTCAGCAATATTAGTTATTCGTAAATTACTTATATTTTTGGTTTTACTCTCTTCTTTCATTATACTTCCCATCTAACTCCTGTTGGAGAAATTTCGTGATTTTAGCTTCACTTCTCTTTCCTCTCCCTCCATGGCTCCCAAGTCACCTCGCTTTTACACTTTTTAACCCAAACACTCTTCTGCCACTTCTCTTCACCATGTCTTTGTACAATTTTTCAGCCTAGCTGTTTTACGTTTCTTTCATTGATCGTAGTTTTAAATACGCATCAGTTATAACATTTGTAATGCCAACAGTTTCTCCTCGGTGATGATTTACTCAAGACTGGACTTCTTTCATATGTATTATGTATTTTTTATATATGAGAGGGGGGCAAGCGAGCATGTCGGTCACCAGATGGAAAGTAATCACAACCGCCCATGGAGATCAGCAACATCAAGGGGTCGTCGATCCGTTGCCAGCCTATACACCTTCCTTTCATTCTTTCTGGTGACCTCACTCTCTCGTAGGAACACAACAATGCTAAAGCGAATTGTTATTTGGTTGCCGTATTCTGTGAGGTGGAAGTACTTCCCCCCAGTCGGGTAGCTTAAAAAATACGCTATGCCCTACCTCTCTTTTCGTCAGAGCCTCGTTTGTCAGCAGCAGGGTTCTTACATGCAGGTGAGGTTGCCTTTAGTTCAAAGATGTTGATGAACCTCTTATACCCCAACTACTTGTCTAGTTTGCTAAAGATTAACCAAGACATCATTCATCATCATCATCATCAGCCTATATCTACCCACTGCTGGATATAAGCCTTCCCCAATGCTTTCCACTAAATACGATCCTCCGCCTTCCGCATCCCGCTAAGACATCATTATTGTCGATCAATTAAAGTTATTTGAGGTAATATTTTTGAGCAAATATTGCTGCTTTAAAATATACATTATAACTTATAGTTGATGATTGAGTCTATAAGAAGATTTGTGAATTGCCTCTAAACATTTTACCAATTTTTCTTAATTTGATAAATCAAGTTGAACAACAAAATAAAAAACCGGACAAGTGCGAGTCGGACTCGCCCACCGAGGGTTCCGTAGGTACGTAGTATCATTATTAAATTTGATATTTTTCATTATAAATAAGAAATAATGCGTCAAAAAAAATAAATAAAATATATTTTGCAATGTGTACATCATACTTTCATATGATACCCCATTTGAACTAGTAGTTTCAATTTGAAATTTCGACACCCTATAAAAAATTTAGACCCCCTATTTTTTAAGATCTATTTACAAATGTATAGTTTTGAGATTTATTCCTGTACTTGTAGTCTATAACGATGTTACTTGCCAAATTTCATAGTTCTAGGTCAACGGGAAGTACCCTATAGGTTTTGATTCCCTTGAGTGTGTCGAAATATGCGTTTTTTGCTGAATAAACGGCCGTAACTTTTTTCTACGTAAACTTAGCAGTTTGATTTTTTTACAACTTCATGGGACCGTAGAGCTGAGTATATAGTTCAAATTTCAGCTTGATACCTCCACGCATTCTCGACATAGAAATTCTTGACAGACAGACAGACAGACAGACAGACAGATAGACAGACGGACAACAAAGTGATCTTATAAGGGTTCCGTTTTTCCTTTTGAGGTACGGAACCCTAAAAGTAGCATTGCTCTGATATAAATCCAAAGCAATCTGTTTAAATACAACTTGAACAGTGATGTATGACAAATAGGCTCACAATAAAACGATCCATATAGTGTTAAAGTGATAAGTGACATGTAAAACGAAGTGAGTTCGAGTCACATTCTGTTGGAGGGAGAGCAATCTTCTTGAGCGAAGTTGTCGGGGGTCGATAGAGAGCTAACAATTCTGTTCTGATGCCGTACTACCGTTCAGATTAGGCTGTGGTCACATTACCAGTTGCGTGATTTTAACCACATTAAGATATTTTTTTACAGTCCATAAATATTCACTTTCTTACGACAACTTTCGTATTTACAACAAACTTGTAGGATTGTTACGAAACAATCCTACTAACTTTGTTACTCTTCTTACTACTTTATGTTACCTACTGCGAGCAAGTGAGCTTACCAGATTGTAAGGGGGTGCTTCGTTAGTATTGAGGATGGCAACATGTGAGCAATACTCCACAATTTTTTTTATATGAGGGGGAGGCAAAAAAACGACTTATTCTCATCTTCCACCCTAAACTTCCACCCTGGGTTGGAAGATGGGAATTGTTTTTCCCATCTTCCAACCCATCGCAGGGTGGAAGATGGGAATATATTATCTGAATTATTTTTGAACAGATATGTAATTATTATGGTCTATAATAATTCTCACATTCATAAAAGAAAGTTCAATCTAAACGCAAAAGCCTATGCACACGACTGTTCATAAATGTCAGGTTGGAATATGGGAACAAAAATAATTCTGATAATATATTCCCATCTTCCACCCTGCGATGGGTTGGAAGATGGGACAAACAATTCCCAACTTCCAACCCAGGGTGGAAGTTTAGGGCGGAAGATGGGAATAAGTCAAAAAAACGTTTTGCTAGCAGACGCTAGCATACCTGATTACCGTAGTCAAATAGACATTTGACTACGGTAATCAGGCCGTCGCAAAAGCGATGCCGCTGCGCAAAGGCAACGCCTTAGTAGACCAGCTTTTTTTTTCATTTATCAACCCTGTGTCTTTATGGAGTAGCGACTGCTTTGCTAAGGTGTGTGTAAAAACACACTTTTTGTTACAAATTTCATTGCTTCATATAATACAGTAACGTGTTATTTGTAAGTAAAAACATTTATCTAATCTCATACTGAAATTTAGAGATTAAAAAACTAAACACAGTATCTTAATGTCAGTCTTTTACGCACAAGACATCAAAATAAATTTAAGAAGTTACTTTTCGATACAGTTCTTCTATCGACAACTGTATCGAAAAATACCTTTTTCTCCATTTCGATACAGCTTCAACCCTGAATACAGGTATTTTAAAGAGGTTGCAATGCAAATGCATTGCAACGTTGCAAAATTTTTCTACATAATCTGTGAACACGGCGCCGCACCACGCATGCTCCATCTACAAATAGATTTATAAGTAAGAAATGAAGCTGTTAAATTAACTTCATGGTTTTATTTAAAATATTAGTGTCATCTATTTCATGAGATTTGATAAAGTAGTGTATGAAACTGCACATAATTAGGTCTTAAAATACTCGTGTGGTCTATTATCATATTCGCCTTCGGCTCATGTGATAAACTCACACTCGTATTTTAACCCTTATTATGCAATAGTTTCATAAACTACTATTATATTTATAGTAGGTATTATTAAAATACTATAAATATAAAAAGTTCTACTTCTAAAAGAATTAGTTAATAGTTTAAAAATGTTATAAGGTAAATGATTTGTTATACTCTTATTTATCCGAAGAATTTAATGAAAAAATATATTTTATAGTAAACGCTCTGAGTCACAAAGAAAACAGTCTGGATAGCATAGTCACCCGCGTTTTAGGTCCTCAAATTTTATTTATCAATGTCTGTATTTTATTATAATGTATTAATATATTAGGCCGTCGGATAAAGACATTAAATTCGCAAAGTGCGATGTAGTTCTGCATTTTTGGTATATTGTATGGGTCTATTAGGGTAATGTGAATTTAAATTTGCAACTTCGAAAAACTTGTGGAAACTGAGAAATTCAAGAAAGACTTTTTTCACTATTTACTCTCCAGGGCTAAAACTATGCGTTTTTAGGGAACAATGTTTTCTACACCTATAAACTATAAATAGTCTATAATTTGAGCTTAATTACAGCTCTATTGACTACATAGGAGCAAAGCTATGGCACTTCGAAGATGACCAAATTTAATCGAAAATATAAATTTTTGTTGTTAGGGAACAACCCTTAGAACATACCAAAAATGCAGAACTACATCGCACTTTGCGAATTTAGCCTCTTTTTATGTCTTTATCCGACGGCCTATATAGCGATTGTATATACTATGTCCGAGCTGCGGAGGGAGGGAGGTGTCAGTCGTTAGCCAAGTCAGTGGCCTTAGGGCGGCTTGAAAACACTGGCCTTCGCCAACCCGCAGTTGAGTAGCGTGGAGTATGCTCTAAACCCTGTCGGTTAAAGGAAGATCCGTAACCCAACAGTGCGATGATTATTTGTTCATGCCGATGTACTATGTTTCCATTCATTGCTGGGAACATAGTATATCGCCCGTCATGCCGCTATGTTCGAACGATACATATACCTGCATAATATTTAATATATAGAAAGTACCCAGACCAAGATATATGTATATTCATATTTACAAATGTTCGTCTTATATGGAGATCCAATCCGCGATTTTTCTTGGTACCAAATCAAAGATTACTTTCATTTTCAAATCATATTCATTATAGCCATTCGACCATCTGGATCGTAGTATTTTTTATAATCACTGGTTTATAAGTGTAAATGATTCATAATAATATAATAGCCTGTATGTCCACAGGCTTATGATCTTGCTGAATCAAATCCAGATTCGGCCGGTCTAACAAGACCACCCGTGTACTGTTGCTTTTCGAGCTAACCACTCACTTCTATTGCCTATTCGGTTAAATTTAACATCGACTTTCGACTGCAAAGTGGAGTTATGGATTTCACCCCCTAACGAGGTTCTACTCCAGGAATTATGTTTTTGCACAAACTTCCACGACTTATTACATTTCTTTATTTTCTATCCCACTGGGTAAGATAATGTTGAAAGTTGAGAATCGCCATTTAACAAAACGTTTTTGGCAATGATTTTAAGGGAATACGCTGCAAGGGATCAACTAACATTGAAAATAATGGCTGTTTTAACATGAGATCTAAAATTAAAAGAAATTTTAGTCATTTATTTTGTTTGAAACAAAAAATTAAGGGTTCTTCTTGAATAAATGATTTGGGCACAGAACTTTTTCTAGAAATGATTGAGCATTAATTTAATATATCTTAGGGCAGTGTTCTCTTTCGCATTGTCTTTTATTGGTATCATCAAGATTGGTAGACACAGGATGAATATGACGATGACCATGTTCGGAGGCGACATATTATTCAATTTTTTTTCTATATTGCACGATATAATTACGAATGCGGTTAAATAATGGGTATAGTACAAATACACATACATACATTAATCCAAGATACATAAATAAACTATATTATATAAATTAACTAAATATACTGATGTTGTTTACTGCTCTGATAAAGTTTCAAAAACATAGGCACGCAAGTTTTTTATGAAACAAATTTACGGGGAGATTTTTATGTTCAAGTAGCGCAATCTAAAGTCGTGAAGCTCGTGAGGTAAAAGAGTTGGACATGAAGCCCGAACAAAAAAGTGGGATTGATAGTAAACGGGAGTCGTTTAACGAAGTTGAAGATTGTGAGAGTCGCAGAGGTATTGAAATTTGCATGTTAAGTATTCAGGCGAATGGGGATTAAAGAGTATTGAAAAAAGTGTGCATAGTAAGTAGCCTCAAATGTCGACGCTGACAGATAGGAAGCCATCCGAGCTTGGCTCGGTAGAACAAAATATGGTAAAATTTCCGTAGATAAAAATAAATCGAATAGCAATATTTATTAGACGATCTAGCTTAATTAAAAGATCTACGTTTAGATCCGGATAACATACATCACCATAATCGATTAATGGGAAAATTAGATATTGAACCAAAGTTATCTTTGTGGCAATGAGTAGAACTTATTACAGTAAGTAGTATAGTGGTCAGGTATTTGTAGATCGTCAGCATAGAAATGGTAAGAACAACTTAGCGAAAAAAAAGGAAGTATATAAAAAATTAAAACAATAGAGGATACAGAATACCACATTGGAGAACCCTAGCTGACAAATCATGAGAATTCATAAGAATGCATTTTATAATCATAAGATTACCATCAAATAATTTTATTCGAGAAATAAGTCTTACGTCTTAGTTATTGACAAACATCTTCAGCTCTGTCGGTAGAGGTCCAGGGTTTCTATCAGCTACGCTAAATAAAGGTACCATATATCTAAGCTGAGTTTGATATTTGTAGGCAAAAATCCGATGGCAATCAGCTTCAGCTTAGCCGGTAGGACCCCAGAATGTAACTGACCTAACATATAATACTTTTCTTGACACAACACAGGGATTCTGAATTTGGACAGTCTAAAATTCCAATCAATTATAAAGAGCACATAATCATTTCGTAAACATGTTATGAAATATAAAATACACATACCATTTCAATGACACACTCAAGTGAAAGATTGCGGAACACAGATGCCAGGATCTATTGATATTTTAACACGGACATGCCGTGAGAGTTGAGCCAAGGATTATCCGATGCAGTACGAGACACAAACAAATAGACACCATTTCTATC
The DNA here is from genome assembly GCA_937001555.2 of Hypsopygia costalis. Lineage (NCBI taxonomy): Eukaryota > Metazoa > Arthropoda > Insecta > Lepidoptera > Pyralidae > Hypsopygia > Hypsopygia costalis. The sequence goes on along the minus strand of OW443330.2, from coordinate 10,870,628 downwards.
GAGTGATTGATTTCCGCGTCAAAACGACAATTGCGTTTTCTACTGCCCGCCAACTTTCATTATGTCAACGTATGTACTCGGTTTGGTATTGTTTCAACATATGTGTGTCATTTTTCATTCATGTCGGTTGAATGTTGAGCATTTGTGACAATGTGAACAATTTGAAAAACAATGTGAAAAAATTTGTTGGACCTTGGATGTAACAATTACGTATGGGATGTGTCAAAATGTAAGTGGATTTATGATATGCATTCTGAAATGTCAGATGATCAATTTTAAATCCAGTTTTGTATTTTTAGTAAATATTAATAACCTTTCACAAATATAATCCATATACTCCTGTCTACTTAAATGAAAGGTATCAATTTATTAATAATCGATGCCATTTTAATCCATTGCATATTCTAAAGACGAGGGACTTTTGTCCAAGGGGTTTTGCCCATCAAATAGATCGCTTACAGCTGCATCAAACAATGCACATGAGGGAGTTCGGACTCGTGTGCAGTTGTAAGCGATTTATCTTGGACAAAAAGTCCTTGGGCCAATAGTCCGCAGACTATAAAGTCCCTCATCTGCGCAGGCCTTTAGAGATAAGGCCGCCTTTGTATTTTACGTAAATTTTGGCAATAATTTGTATGTTTTTATGCTCGATAAAGTCATAACTAACACAGTTACACTGAGTTATTTACTAGCTTTATCCTATTTGTAGCATTTTTTTATTACTAATCATTTATCACCCATGAATAAATATTTAAAAAAAAAACTACTTTCACATCACTTTCCCATAAAAATTATCGCTTCAGCGATGTTTTTTAGCGGGAGTAGGGACGTAGGGAGAGAGAGTCAATAATTGTAAGCTACCCGACTGGGGAATGTGCCTCCACCTCACAGAATACCGCAGCCAAATAACAATTCCCTTAAGGGTTGTTGTGTTCCTGCGAGTGAGTGAGGTCACCAGAAACGAAGGAGATGCTGCGTTGGCAGCGGGGGTGGCAGCGCGCGAGCGATATTTTATGTTGCGAACGTTAATATGGCTACGGTAACCGCTTCACATCAGGCTGGCCGTATGCTTTTCTACCATCCGACGTAGTATAAAAAAGACCCTATATATCGTGTTGTGCGTTCAGTGGAAACTCGCCGTTAGTCATGTATTATTTATAACAATTCGTATTACCAATCCCTCCATTGGAAGTCTAGGCGTGGCGTGAATTAGATGTATTAATGAAATAGGTATATCGAGTCAATACTAAACTAGATTTTATTGGTATTATTTTCTACTTTATTTTGTATGACGACTTAATGATACGCTATGTAGAGTAAGATATTTTTGTTCAAAATGATAGATACGGGTAAGGTTATCAACAAATTTTGGTGTAGATTTGTAGTACATATTTTAATGAATTTTATTTTTATATTACGTCTGGTGGCCGACTAGCATACGTCCCGCCTGATGTGAAGTGGTTATCGTAGCCATATTAACATTCGCAACGCGCAAATAATGCTCGTGCGCCTCCACCTCCGCAACAATTCCTTCCTATATGGTGACCTCACTCACTCGTAGGAACACAACAACCCTAAACAATATATAAATAATTTTACATTTAGTTTTTCTGTAATTCCAGTTCTCCCAAATGACGACTATTCAATTTACACCCCTTTCCTTTTTTCAGTTTCAGTTTAGTGAAGGAACAAGAAATACCTACCGATGAATTGGTCCAAATGTTCTGCGTACTCTTAATATACCTACTACATGATAATCTTACTAGTGTTCAAGTAACATGTTTTAATAGCATAACTACAAGTTTATAAATAAATACGTCAATATTTTAGGACTAAATAAAGCTTGTACTATGGATTCTAGATAACTGATAAATGTACTTAAATATATATTTTTTGCAAAACATATTTATGTAAATGTCAACGCAACATTTCAAAATAAAAATATCAGTTAGAAGCACGAGTTTTCTTAAACTGTAGACAGATTCCCGTAAATATATCACTCGCTGTCACCACGTGTGCACGTGAACGTTCACCTTACGTTGTACTATCTGCTCCGTAAAAACTGTTCCAAAACTGTATCTTATTTATGTCACTCCGCATGGCCAATAAATCCTCCAACAAGCAAATTTAAACTTACAACCAACCGCATACGGTTCCAAATACATAATATAAAAATGCTAACAATCTCATATGACTTTCAAGTTATTTAGTGATGCGAAACTTTACGATTTATTGCTGACAGTTGTCTAAATAAAAAGTTTACACGTACATTAAAATTTACATACCTGCATGTTGGCCCCACGTTGCAAATATACTCCCGTATTGCAAATACAGTACCAAAATAAGATTAATTTTCCAAAAAAACTCCTTACGTAGATATCTTGAGTGGAATATACGATTACGTGTCATAAGTTTTATGCCCGAAAGTTTCAAAGTAAATTCGAACATCCATCGATAAATCTTGGCGACCGTCGAAACGATTTCATTTTCGAATTTCAGGAGCGATTGCCTCCACTGTTAAAGTTTGCCTGAAAAATGTTCTCGGACGATTGACTCGCTATAAACGGAAATAAAAAGTTTGTGTTAGAGCAATAGCATTGTACATCGCGCATATAAAGCAAAGAGAAAGCTCAGAAGTGGATCAGAATTTAAAACGCTCCTGGATTTCCAGACTTAAAATGTGACTAACTTTTTTACAGCAGTCAGTCATAAAACTAAAACTTTGTTTGTACTTATACTTGCTTTATTAGGTTTAATATTAACCATTCATTCATATTTCAATTATGGTCGAATTATACAAAAAGCGAAGGTGTATAAACTAATTCAGTCGGCAATAAGCATAAACACGAAATTCATGGCGCACAAGTTTAATTCAGTTAGGCTAGTGTAGCACGGGCTGCGTTCCGCATTATCATTACTAAACAGCTTTTATTATTCCACGATATTTGGCTAGAGGGGCCTCACACGCGCGCTAATGGAATAAAAAGTAAGGTTACAAAGTAAAAAGATACAGAGCACCTCCCGCGGCGGCGGTTCGTGCGAATTTCGACTGAAAATTTTATACGTTCAATCTATTCCGAGCGCCTTTATGCTGTGTCTCGCGATCCCGCCTCCGCGCAAAACAGTTTCGTTTTCAATTATTGCCCACTTGTGGAACGGGATTCGATGGAAAAACAAAAGAGCTAGAAATGATATTTTATAGACAAGTCGCTTTATTCGATGTTTACTGCATCTCGATTTGTTCTCGAGCGATCTGTGATGTTCAAAGAAAATTATTGACGGAACGTGCCGGGATAGAGTTGCTCTCAGGGAGATGGAAGGATATCAGAGTGGAGCCTTCGGCAACGCCCTCTTACGATTCAATTGCTTATAATACCAACCAAATATTTTGAATGATTTTTCGTTCGATTCAAAGTCTGCTTCTTTCATTTGAAACACTTTTTAAAGTCTATAAAAATTATATAGTCTGCAGTAACTTTAATTTGCTCAAAGCGTTAAACGAATTAAAATTCCTGTGAGTAAATGAGCTCTGACAGATAAAAGTATTAACTTTTATGTTCTTTAGAAAAATTCGACGCCGAGAATATTCCTACGTCTTCGTTAATTCACTCACTTTTATATCTAGGACTTAAATCCAATTACGATAATCTCGAAAAAAAAAAGAAACTATTGTTCTATAAGTTGTAAGACTGGGGAATATCGTAGTCTGATAACTCTAATACGATTGTGATGCAATGTTTTTAAGGAATTAATGGTCTACACTACGGCTTACAATAAAATTTTACAATTATGTTATTCATTTCCTCTTCTCCAATGACTCGGTCAATGAATTTAAACGTCCAGATAATATTAACATGCGCGAAACTACTACATAAGTTCATTTTGTATAGATTTGCAAAAATCCACTCTTGTAATGTCATAATTCATAAACTCATGTCATTGAAAATGTTCAATTTATCACGCGAAGTTTGTTTCTGCTTGCATAATTATGTAAATGTAGGTAATGTAAATTATTTTGAGCGTTTGTTTGTCAGCGAAATAAAATAAGTGTGCTTTCATTAGCGAAATGCACGCGTGGGTACATGCATTTTTGTGAGATTACAAATTTCTTGCATGCTTACACTGCGCAATCTTAGCGCAGACAAGGACCTGTATAAAGTTTTTATTTTTAAGACAGTTTTATTTTTATGACATTTTATACCGTTTCTATTTTTTAAAATGTTTTATATCATTGTAGGAAACAGTAAAGTCATAAATGTAGTTAATATGGTTCTAAATGTTTGCTCAAAATACATTCTATAGATAAACTGACATAAATATAGATACGTTCGTAATTAAAACATAATGTAATTATAATGTCATTGTCTAGCCTACTAAACAATGACATTATAATTACATTATGTTTTAAATACGCAATGAACATGGTTTGATGACATTACTTACGTCAGTACCTATACTGACGTAAGTAATGTCATCAAACCATGTTCATTGCATTGCTGCGATACGGGTCTCTCAATCCAAACGAATTGGGATATTCATCTATCCATCTTCACAAACTTGTTTATACTCGTACTATTAGTAAAATCACACCAATTTTGAATTTAATCATTCCATTAAATATATAAATATATATACCTGCATGAAATATATTTATTTGGATTGCTATTTTCGTCGTAAATAATTATAAAAGTTTATTTCAAATGAAAGTTTCAATTTATTTATACATTGCTTATCGACATTAATATTCTACAACATTCGTTTCTAGAATATTAAATGTACATGCTATAGATAATGCAAATTTGCTGTATCATTGTAGATTATTACCGTTTAATACGATTTGTATTAGTTCATTCCACAACCTCACTGCTAATCGCTTTTACACATGAGTTGTATCCCACAATACAATTCGCTTACATTTATGTGCAATTCGTTGAATAGCAAAATATCATCAACAAGATCTTGCAACGCTGCGAATTTTAATGAATATCGAAATAATGCATGATGTATAATGTAGTATCGATTCAATTCGTTACAGATCGAACAGTCAGCAGACCCGTCGATCGATGTTATACGTGTACATTTTGCATAATTGATATCTCATTCACAGCAACGGAACACTTATTCATATTCATGAATTTTACAAATTTTTCAATTTGTGCTGGCAGCAAGGTGTATTTACATTATTACCATGTCGTATTCCTATTTGTGGCAATACAATCTGTGTAAAAGCTGTGCAGGGAGTCGCCAGTGTCCGCTTCGGAGCAAACAAGCGATAAAGGTGGCCTCTAATGCAATATTTTTTAAAACTTGTGTTGCCAATAGTCGTAGTGTTATTGTGATATTGCTGTTTGCGATGTAACTTGTCTCTTGAGTTTGCTTCGGATTTTGTGAGCTGAATTTTTTATACTGAATCTTTACTGTGGTGTAGCATTGCCCTTTTTATGTGGATCCATATTTAAAAAAAAAGGTTGGAGCATTTGTTTAAACCCGTGACTATCTCGTGCATATATTGTATTTTTATACACGTTACAATTAAATTCCAACCTGCGGCCCGCCTAAGCTTCATCAAACGTCATTTTATTGGTAATTGTGTTTAGCTTAGCTGGTAACCTGAAACCCTGACCCTCTACCGACAAAGTAAAGATGTTTGTCAATAACATAAACCCTATCATATTTTTGGAATTAAAATATTCAATGGGAATCAGTTTCAGCTTAGGTGGTAAGGCCCTTGAATGAAAGTGAAAACATCGCTGCAATTTAATTCTTCCTTTTTAACCATTTTTCCCCGTATTAACATTCTTGGTTCAAAATCTTTTACAAAAAAACTATTTTTTTTTTACCAGAAAGCGACATTTATAATGTAACAAACGTAAGTACAAAAAAATAATGTATGACTGATCAAGTTTACAAAGAAAAAAAAATGCAACCAGCAAAAATGTACGGAGTAGATCTGTGACTGTCTTCCATAAGTGTTTAAATTGCTCCATTGAGAAATGAAATAACATTCGTCTTGGAAACTTGATCGACACGAAAATCGTTCAAAGGGAAAGATAAAAAAACTGTAACGAAACTGATTCCCAGTAGCGCCGGAGCCTTGGTAGGTAATGGGAGATTGTAAAAGAGGCAATAAAAGCTTAGTATTGTGTGTGAGAGCCGTAGGGGAGTCCCTGTATTGTATTCGGGTCCGCGGAGGCCCCCAAGAATCGACTGACCACGAACGCGGTCAAATTGTACAGAAATGAAATTATCAAGGTACGCTGCCGATTTTCCGAACCAATGAATCAAGATCCAATTCCCTTTTGTAATAGAACATCGTCGCGAAACGCGTCCATGGACTTATAGTGCCCACTCAGGCCGCTTAGGCTCTGTCCATACATGTGTATTAGCAGCTTATAACTAGACTGTATTTAGGAAAATATTCAAGTGTATGTCGGTGTATGTATTTTTTTCTAATTAAAATAATTAATTGATTTAAATTACATTGGCTTGAAAAGTAACGATAAAAATATTACATTTAGCAAACCGGACATATTCGAAAACGGTTTGTTAAACGGTAAGTTTGCCAGTCAGTACTTTTTTACATTTCTTTATTTCATGTCCTCTTAACACGGAAGCATCTAAAATATGTGTTTATTTTCTTAATGTGTACAATATTTTATTTTATAGCACACATATTTTATTGCACACAGTAGAGGTGTAAGTCAACATCAACATCTTTGAACCAAAGCCAACCTCACCCGCACGTGGTGCACCCTGCTGACTGACAAACGAGGCTCTGGTGAAAAGAGAGGTAGAGGGAGCATAATTGCAAGCTGGCCGACTAGGGACCTACCGCCACTTCACAGAATACCGCAGCCAAATAACAATTCCCTTGAGGGTTGTTGTGTTCCTGCAAATGAGTGACGTCACCAAAAAAAAAGGAAAAGCTGCGATGGCAGCGGGAGGAGGCGGCGCGCGAGCGATATTTCAGTTTCGAGCGTTGATATTGCTACGGTTACCGGTTCACATCAGGTGGGCCGTATGCTTGTCTGCCACCCGACGTAGTATATATAAAAAACGTGATTAAAATTTTCACTGAGACAAATTCTGGTAACAAAGGCTTGTTAGTAAAAGTGTGTGCCGTTTCTTATATTCCTACGATATTTCTGTTATCAAACGGTGTAGGGACACGCAATAGTAATAAATTGTGCTTTTGAAGGAATTCATGTTTGTGTTCAATGTGGGATTGTATATGAAAGTTGCGAGTGATGTATATCGCAACATTACACATGCTAGGCTTATGTCACTGCATTCATACAAATTTGACGATATGCTAATCAATTTTAAAATGGATTAAATTAATATTGAGGAGCCCGGTCGTCGAAAGGCTAACAATGGCTACTTTGACCCCGAGGTCGCGGGTTCGATCCCCACACAAGACAAACATTTGTGTGCATGAACATGTCTGTTTGTATTGATCTGGGTGTTTTCTATGTATTATATGTATATATTTACAAAAAAATGTATTTAAGTATTATATCAGTTATCTAGTACCCATAGTACAAGCTTTGCTTAGTTTGGGACTAGATGAAAGTATGCAATTTGTCCAAGAATATTTATTTATTTATTGTTTCGTGCGGAGATCGAACCCGCGACCTCGGGGTCAAAGTGGCCATTGGTAGCCATTCGACCACCAAGCTCCTTAGGCATTCGATTCGTCTAAGTTAGCAAACAAATTTCCAAGAAACACGCCAATTATCATATAGCGCCATCTATTGCAACACAGATAATGTTAGCTACTTGACAATAGATGTCACTACATGTCATTTATAAGATTCTGAGGAAAAGAGTTTCCTACTAAAAAAAAAAATGCAGCTTCACTAGCTTGACGCCCGGTTACTAATAATTTATAACTAAAATGACAGTTTAAAATATAGGCTGACTGCCGAAGAATTTAAATAATAATATTTAATTGATTTATGTTTCATTTATTAGAGCTCAACAATCTTAAATTGCTGTCAGGGTAGATATTGTTTAACAAAGCGACAGTCAGATTTGGATTCAATTCTCGCGGCCATTTTATTCATTATTCATATCAAACGGAACGTCTCCAAATACTCGCGTACCCGCGCTTTAGTAAGACTCCCCTTGGCGAGCCGTAATCTGCGTCAAATTTACTTTTCCGGCAGAGAACTGACGTCGCCTCATCTGTAATATGCTATAAACGACCCGAACGTATTGAGCCCGATGCTCGTAGGTTGATAAATTTCGTTGATATTTGAATGCGTTATATTCCTTTCGGGTTATGGCCGACCGTCCTTTCAATAAATACTCGGGCACCGCTAGAATTTTGTTGACGATCTGTAAGCCTTTATTAATGAAATATCTTACGAGATCCTATAATAAACGAGCGACGTGCGAGATCTAATAACATTTTGGAAAGTTGTCGCATCATCTAAAGCTAATATTATTCCAATTCAGAAAAAAATAATTTTCTCCAAAGTTATAAACCTGCCCAGATTTCCATTCCGGAGTCGGAACAAAGTAATTCCTCCGGTTTGGAGATAAATTTTACGTTATTTCCTGTCTTCTCTGGAACTTGGCAAAAATTATCAGACATCGGCCCTGTAAGACCATTTAAAATTAATGAATAATGTTATCTGATAATGATTTTGGAAAGTTTAATTAAAGTTCTCGTTTTTTGCTACCTTTCTTCAGTTTTTAATCGCATGAATATCTTTATTATTTTTATCCCGAAATAAAAGTCTTCTTTGGAAGTTTTACTGCGAATAAATTCAGTGATAAGCTCTCCTTAATGACATTGGGACTCATCTGTAGATTTATATTTTGTTGCTATAACCCTGGAGACTAATATAGATAAATATATATGGTATCTTGCGTCGCATATATTTTAGATATATGCGTCACAAAATAATTTATATATGCATGTATTGCTGCACTCGTCATCGAAATTCATCTTCACGATGTATGGGCTACTTGATTGAACATCGTGCAATGGTTTGCCATGAGATAACAGTGTACAACGCAACTCTTCAAAAACATCTTTTTTATGGACAAATTACACAGCGCCATTTTGTCCCAAATTAAGCGCAAAGCGTGTATGTATTGTATGGGTCTTAGACAACTGATAAATGATATGCATTTTTTTTTATAATTACATACTTATAATACATAGAAAACACCCAGACCAACACAAACAGACATGTTCATCTGAGAATATTTTTACAGTTTCAGCAACGCGTAAGTTATGACCGTTATGTAATAAGTCTAAATTGGCAACGAGTGTAAATACATACAATATTACCTTAGTCGGTTGTTACCTTAGTCGTATAAAAAGGAAAAAAATAATAAAGACTACAATGCTTTGATTTATTTTGTTTCGTTTCTCTCGACTTCTCCTTCGTCCGCCAAAAATTATCGTTGAAATAGACGGTCGTTTCTGTAAGCGGCAAAATTCTCACCGTGAGAAAGCTTCACCTTATACAAATCACCAAATAAAAAACGCAAGACTACCAAACCAAGACCTCAAAAGAATCTTCAGCGTAGTCAGTGCAGTACTAAGAATAAACATTCGATTTTTTACTAAGCCTTATCGTGCCACAAAAGATTCGTGATGTGTGGTAGAAAAGGCAAAGCCAAATATAAAGAATTTAGATCAAAAAGAGCGAAACATTTGGGAAATCGCGATAACATCATTCAAAGGATGAGGAATGGAGAGCTTTATACACCTTTGAGTAAAAATAAATATCTGCAGATCTACATACTCGTACTTGGGTGCTTCGTTTTAGTTTTGTGAATGTGATGGTTGTCTGCAGTGGCGAATTGGAATTCGTGTTTGTTGTTACTTAAATGGATTTTTCGCTTCGTAAGTTGCATGCTAATAGGTTTTGTATACGAAGTTGTATTTGATTAGTCTTGATAAACAAATGACGCTCTAGTATTTCCTTATAAAAAAACGACTGTCATTTATTTGTTTAATTAAAAAATATTTACAGATAAATACTAATCTTATATATTGGTGAATGAACGTAACTTATATATTGGTGAAAGAAAATATTCACACACAAATTATTTATTACCGGTGCATAAGCAAATAACAAAATATTTACCTTAAAAAAGCCAGTCATGAACGCAAGGTGGGGCGTCGCATAATTGCTTCCAATTTGTAATGGGCATGTGATTGCGAGCGGAACGTCGACTCTAAACTGCGCTATTAATTTCGTACATTTGATTAACGAAACTACTTGTTATGCTAATGAACGTGGTGAAAGAATGCACGCTAACGTGTGAACACGATGACTTGTCGACAAATTGTCACGTTTGCCATATATATTGTTGAAAATAAGGCATACATGACAACGTGCCGACAAGTCATCGACTTCGGTTTTATTTTCGTATAAGATTAAAATTTTAAGCGCTTCTTAAAAAAAAACAAAAGTGTTATAACCGTCCTTCAAGAGAAAAACTATTTTGGATTATTTTTTAGTATTTACAATGGTGGCGTCAGTGTGTTACATAGACGCACCGAAGCTAGTCAAGCAGATTATTAGCTTATTTGGAATAGCTCATGTTAGATTATACCAGAAGATGTCTTGGGAGTCTACTACATACAAGCAAAAATGATTACCATTACTTTAAATCGGTGTTTCAAATGAAACACCGGATCTGGGACCCTGCCGCCTAAGCTGAAATCGTTTCCCACCGAATTTTTTTATTTAAAAAATAGCTCTTAAGTTGAAATTAATGACAAACATCTTTAGCTTAGTCGATAGAGCTACGAGCTAAACTAAACACGAGCTAAATTACCACCAATCTAAACCGAAATTTGATTTTCGCGAAAAAAGTACAGTGAGAATCGGTTTCAGCTTAAGCGGTAGGGCCCTTCGGACCTTCAGTTTAGATTAGGGTGATTAGCTTAGCTAGTAGAAGCCCTGAAGCTCTACCGACAAAACTGAAAATATTTGTCACTGACTTAAACCAAGAGCTATATCTGGAAACAAATTTTTTGATGGGAATCGGCTACAGTTTAGGTGGTAGAGCCCCTGAATCATCTTCAGCATAAGGAGCAGAACTCTTGCTCTGTCGCATTTGTCTATTGCGCACCTTGGTTCACAATCTATATTAATAAAAGGCTTTGTCCTCACTGACTGACTGACTGACTGACTGACTGACTGACTGACTGACTGACTGACTGACTGACTGACTGACTGACTGACTGACTCACTAATCAACGCACAGCCCAAACCGCTGGGTCTAGAGATTCCAAATTTGGCAAGTAGGTTCCTTATGACGTCTAGGGGTGCACTAAGAAAGGATTTTTCAAAATTCATCCCTTAAGGGGGTGAAACGAGGGTCCAAAGTTTGTATGGGGAAACCAGATTAGTTGGACTATTTTATCCGAAACTTTACACGAGTACTTCTATAGATAAATGAGTAAACACGTGTTTCAAGATTTTTCAAAATTCAACCCTAAAAGGGGTGAAATGGGGTGAAAAAGTCTGAAAATCGACATGGGTATTGTTTTTATGGTTTATCGGGTCGCTGATTACGAAAAGAACAGCTATTTTATAATCCAACATAGCCGACGTTGTCACGTTGGATTATAAAATAGCTGTTCTTTTATGTCTAAAATCTCCCCTAATGGGGTGCGATGGGGTTGAAATGTCATAATATCAATATGGGTGTTGATTCTATGGTTTTCTGGGACGTCAATTACGAAAATGGCATCAGTTTGAAAATATAACATAGTGGACACGAAATAAGTAATTTCGTGTCCACTATGTTATATTTTTCAAATTTTAAACGAGGAAACGAGATTAGTTGGACTATTTTATCGTAAAAAAAAGGAGTAAAATGGGGTCAAAAAGTTTTCTTTTTTTATACTACGTCGGGTCGCAGACAAGCATACGGTCCGCCTAATGTGAAGCGGTTACTGTAGCCATATTAACGCTCCCAACATAAAATATCGCTTGCGCGCCGCCACCCCCGCTGCCAACGCAGCATCCCCTTCCTATCTGCTGACCTCACTCACTCGCAGGAACACAACAACCCTCAAGGGAATTGTAATTGGCTGCGGTATTCTGTGAAGTGGAGGTACATTCACCAGCCGGGTAGCTTACAATTACGCTCCCTACCTCTCTTTTCGCCAGAGCTTCGTTTGTCAGTCAGCAGGGTGCACCGCGTGCAGGTGAAGTTGGCTTTGATTCAAAGATGTTGATAAACCACTTACGTCCCAAGTCTGAAAATCATCAAGGATATTATTGTTTTTATATTTTTATCGCTTACATCATCTGTGTAGTCAACCCCAGAGGTTGTCCATCGCGCGCGTAGGGCGCAAAAGAAACTGCGTCCTTCAAATGAAGCTACATCTGGTGCCGAAAACTAATTGAAAAACCTATTCTAAGTACCGACTTTATGGGGTACTACTTAATATAAGAATTTCGGTATTTTTCAAAGAATGACGTCAAGATTGACTAAATTTATACTTGTGGAAGGTGTGATGATGCCCTATACCATTATAGCTGTGGAAGGTGATGGAGCTGGCCTGTTCCGCTCCATCTCCTACCACTTTCATGGAAGGGGGGTGTATCATCAGGAGGTTCGTGCCACCATTGTTCACGTGTTCAACAACTGGAAAGATGAGCTGTTGAGTGAGGACAGTAAGGGATGCGCTGTTGAGGAATCTCTCTTTATACCCCGCATTCCCATTATTCCATCAGACCACCCCGTTTAATTTAAGGTGTTTCGCTATGACCATTAACAAAGCTCAGGGGCAGTCTCTAAAGGTCGCTGGGGTTGACTTGATACAGGACTGCTTCTCTCATGATCAGTTGTATGTAGCTTGCTCAAGAGTAAGTTCTCCTGGAAGCCTTGCAATTTTGGCTCCTGGTGCGAATGCCAAAAATATTGTTTACCGGGACGTCTTCACCTAAATGGTGTATGTTTGTAATAATAGTCAATACGAAACAGTCCTTTATGGGGAAAAATGAAATATCTGGAATCGAAACAAAAATAGACGCAAATCAGGAGAGTTCCCGTAGCGAAGCACGGGTACTTTGCTAGTAACTAATAACGTTAGTGCTATATTGTCATAACGGAGTAATAGTAAATGGGTATTTAAAAAGTATAAGAATAAGTTATTAAAATGCAAGTAATGTTCCGGAATTCATATACTTTTTAAATATCCAATCACATTGCGTTATTAGACGATGTATACAGTATAACATCTCTGCTTATTGTGTATCAATGTGTTGTTGCATTTTGTGTCATTAGAATGCTGAATTTAAACTGCCATTGATTTGGTATATTTGATTAAAGAAAATACTTTTTATGTTAATGAACATGGCGAAAGAATGCACGCTAACGTGCGAACACGACGCCTTGTCGACACATTGTCGCATTTGCAATATTTTCGCTTCGCGTCCCTTGTAATTAGTGGTGTATTTTGAAATTTAAAAACAGAACCGCACTAATGATCGCAGTAAAATTTATGGCATGATTATATTTTTTTGCGTAGTTTCTATTCCGATTTAATTAGGATGATTTATTTTTTAAGAAAAATTGATTTTCACAAAATGACGATCCCGGTGGTAGAATGGCTAACCATGTCCACTTTGACTCCGGGGTCGTGAGTTCGATCTCCGTCCAAGACAAATATTTGTGCGAATGAACATGACTGTTTGTCTAGGTCTCGGTATTTTCTATGTAAGTATTATATGTAGGTATCTATTTATTTACAAAAGAAAATATTTAAGCATAATATCAGTTATCTTATGGGTACTACCCATAGTACAAGCTTTGCTTAGTTTGGGACTATATGGCAGTGTGTAATTCGTCCAGGAATATTTATTTATCATCCCGATGATATACCAATTCTTGCATTAATATAAATATATAAATAAATATAAATATTGTCAGACAAATTACACAGCGCCATCTAGCCCCAAAGTAAGCGAAGCTTGTGTTATGGGTAGGGATTGCAATCCGGCATCATTTTCAGTCCGGCCGGATCCGACCCGATTCCCATCGATCCGGCCGGATCCGACCGGATCCGGCCGGATTGATCAAATCAGAATGATTTTCGCTTTTCAATTCAAAATGAACTGTTAGTAAGTGAATCAAGTGACATGTACATACTTTATATAGGTAGGTAGTTTATAAAAAATATATAAAATCAATTTTATTTCTAATCTAATGGTAAGATTAGACAACGAGCAAACAATTAAAATCTAGTAGTATAGGTAACCAGTAAAATTTTAACGATGTAACGACTAACGAATAGCTCAGTCTTCCTAGTTTTCACTTTCACAGATAGATCCATTATTTTAGTAAGTAACTTTATAAAATCTAATATTAACCTTACGTAATTTACTGAGACGAGTTCACAATAATCATTAAAGTATTTGAGAATGCTAACAAACAAGTCTTATATTTATGACATACACCATCATGATTTGATGAATCTGTCTAAAGAATGGCACAATTATCACAATAATGAGTTTGTTTTATAATTACAACTCTTTAGTTTAATCAGCTTACGATAAATAATTATTTTAAGTAGAATTTTATGTAATAATTGTCTTAATATTCATGATAGGTATATCATACGAAAATCATTTTTATTTTGAAAAAAGGATCGTAGAAAATAAATAGTATTAATTGTGACACCACGCGCAATGCATTTAAAGTACCTACTCATGCAGAGATCTATTATTTTGCCAAAAATTGCTAGCACCGGATCCGTAGTACGGATCCGGTATATTAGTACCGGATCCGGTAAGCGTTTAATAATGCCGGATCCGCCGGATTACGGGATCCGGTTTTCCGGATTGCAATCCCTAGTTATGGGTACTAGACAACTGATAAACATACGTAAATACATTTTTTTTTTTGTAAATACATACTTATGATACATAGAAACACCCAGACTAAGACAAACAGACGTGTTCATAGACATTCACACAAATGTTTGTCCTATGTGGGAATTGAACCCACGAGCGTTGGTGTCGAAGCCGCGTCTTTGACCGCTACGCCACCGAGCTCGTCAAATTCGCATTGCTTGTAGATGTACAATAAAAATATTTGCTAACGTAATACATCTATTAACTATTTTTCTTCAACACTTATGCGAAATTTTTTTTTAACAAAATTAAAACTTTTAGGTCGGTAGGTAGGTAGATAGGGTGTAAGTGGCTCATTATCACTTTTGAGTCAACTAATTACCCCTACTACAGTATAATTCTAACGGGGTATAGTTACTACTACACTCCGTTACAAATATACTGTAGCAGGGGGAATTAGTTGGAGTGGTGATACCCCAACTGTGTTTATTTTCTTGGTAGGGTATAATGCCCTGTCATTTTACTGTTTGATTATCTGAAAGTGTAATAAGAAGTAAACGTCTAAAATTTATGGTCAGAAACCACCTACCGGACCTGTCCAAACACTATTTATAATGACAAAATTTTCCCGAGAAAGAGCACCAGTTGTCAATGGCTAAAATGTAAATATATTGCTTTTTCAAATGATAGCGATGTTCATATATTATTGTTTTGAATAAATGAGAAGGTATTAAGATGGCGAGTCAAAAAATCAATAGCAGGCAGGTGTGTAAGATATAAAGTGTGCTCAAATACACGAGCGGCACATTGCCAGCGGCAGAGGACTTGTCGACAACTGTCGCTGCCATTGGCAACGTATCTATGGTATGTTTGAGACCTAAGAGCAGGCACCTAAGAGAACGTTGCGGTTTCTTTGCCCAAAAAAAAAATCCTCCGGGTTTGAGTTGTTTTGGTTGTTGAATGCTGAATTGCAGAAATTTTCCTTAATTGATTTGATTTTTGATTGAAATGACAGAACTATATTTTTTATACTACGCCGGATGGCGAACAAGCATACGACCTGCCTGATGTGAAGTGGAGTTATATAGTTATATTGTTTTTGTTGCGGTTAATAATTATGGTTTTGCATTTTCATTGCGATTAAAACTTTAGCGTAAGTTTTACATATACATGCATATTTCATACATGAGAATTAGATTATGAGCAGCCTAATTGGGAAGAATTTCACTATGTACAAAATCGTAAAAATAACAGTTTTCCAAAAAGTAGTTTACGATCCTGCGATTTATTGAGATGTCCATAATGTTTGATTGGCAACTGTATGGCAAGATATACACCACATGTCTTGTTGTACTCGTTTGTATACTTTGCACCTTTTTCTTGCTCGTGTCTATCAAGACTAATGATCGTGGTTATCGGATTTCACCAGGAAATGACTCTTTGCATACTTATCCCTAAGTAGGTCTTTTATTATTTATTAACTAGCGGTGCCCACGACTTCGTCCGAGCGGAACAGTAATTAATAAAAATAAATAAATTTTCTAAAATAAAAGTAGCCTAAGTTACTCCTTGTTACATCAACTATTAGCCAGTGAAACAAACAGACTGACAGACAAAAATTGTTCAAAATGTTACTTTGGTATATGTACCGCGTATTTATCCATACGCATTTACTAAATTGGCCGTGTGGTTTCCGGCAGACTAGAATAGAATCACTTCGTTTCTTCCCGTGGATGTCGTACAAGGCGACTAAGGGAAATACATTATCAAATATCAATCAGGCTTCCTAACCCGTCTGGCCATCGTGGGGAATGTAGGCCAAATCCTCCTTCCGTCTAGGACGGACGAGAGAGGGTCGTGCTCCTGTAGTGGAGACTAAAATGGACCTGATGATGATGTAGATGATTTACTAAATAGCGGTTATTTTAATATTACAAAGTAGTATAATATAATCAATACTTCGCGTATATTTATATAATATCTATACGCATAACAGGTAAATTTAGATACCGATACAAACTCATATTTGTTCTTGAATTAGGTATTGTATTGTACGAAATATCAAACCCGACTGGTTTTCCAGGAAATGTTCATGACAATACGAACGATCTGCGTAAGCGTATTAGTACCATCGATGATTTGTAAACGTCCCGTTTTGTTTGTGAAAGTAATGGTCATAATCTTACAGTCTTAACTCCTACTCCTTTAATATTAAATATTTGCTATAGCTCGTGCCAACAACCAAAAATAAGTTATGGCGAATATTCCTGACGTATCGATTCTTCGATATCGATTCAATCTCGAAGCAGACGACTCGGCTGAAAAGTTTTACAACACGAACGAGTTTGGAACACGCACGGAAATTGTAACTTAATGTAAATTAGAACTCCTATTAAAATTTTCGTCTTTTCAATGCCGAGAAACTTATACTCGTTGTGGTTGTCTCTAAAACTATGTACTGGTAAGTTGTAACTACTTTTGAGCAATCAGAGTTTGTTTTTAAGATACACGCCACTGCTTGTTCTTGCAAGAGTTACTAGTTTCACTTCTCCTGCAGAAGATATTTTGAGTAACGACTAAATGTGCACACGTCTAGATTAATCATAGAACAAGGACTTATGTAGTAGGTATTAGTAAAAGCATTTAGCTTACATTGTTTACCGTTCTCGTATGTCTTTATCTCTAAAACGGCAACAGCTCTGCGATTTTTTATTACTGCTTATGTCCAAGTATAATAAATAAATAAATATAAATAAATATTGTCAGACAAATTACACAGCGCCATCTAGCCCCAAGTAAGGGAAGCTTGTGTTATGGGTACTAGACAACTGATAAACATATTATTATGTAAATACATTTTTTTTGTAAATACATACTTATGATACATAGAAAACACCCAGACCAAGACAAACGGACATGTTCATGCACACAAATGTTTGTCCTGTTTGGGAATCGAACCCACGAGCGTTAGTGGCGAAGCTGCGTCATTGACGGCTACGCCACCGAGCTCGTCAAATAATAAAAAAAAAAAAATAAGCTAGTGGATTTCGATGCTATTAGCATAGCCTGCTAGATATAGGCTCTGCCATGGTGGATTTTTCAGTTTATGGCTCATTTTGATTGTTAAGACATCAGTCAACAAAAAATATACAGTAAGATTGAAAAAGTTCCCAAATATACCTTTTGTATTTTTTATAATCAGTCCATTTTGTTTCTGACTATCAACTAGCACTCCAGCTTTGGACAATATATTTTTTTTTGGGACGCAAATCCCGGCCTTTTGCGTCACAAAAAAAAAATATGTATTCTTCCGATTATTTTAAAATGCATGTAATGATGATATTTTTTTAAGCTCGCACGTCAAATTGTAGCTCAAGTAGATATCAAACCTATTGTAAAATATAGGATAGGTCTGAGATGTATATAAAATATCATAGGGATAGGGTACACTCTCTATTATGTGGATATAGGCCTTCCTTAAGACCATCCACCATATACGATTCTCCGCTTTCCACATCCAGCTTCAGGCAATTTCTTTAAGTTCTTCGGTCCATCTAGGGGGGGGGGGGGGGGGGCAACGCTTCGTCGCCTCCGATTCGATCGATATTTTCTCCCACTTCTGCCTTCACTGACTTGGTAGATGTGGCCGGCCCCACTACCAGTTCACCTTGCTGACTCTGAGAACTATGTCGACAACTTTGGTTCTTCATCGAATTTCTTCATTCCGGTTTCGTTCGAATTAGTCGGAGTTACTGTCACACAAATATATAAACAATGATTTCTCTTCCCAACTCCATTTCGAGATCTCGCCTTCTTCATTTGTTCAGTGAATTATTTTCCATTAAACAATCACAATTCTCACTCAGAGCAAGCGCGACTAACAGACAGCATAGATTAAGATTATTAAAATTATTTATCGAGAAATTATTCAAGCAATAACTCTCTCCTAGAGGTAGGTGAGTAAACCCCGACGATTTTAATGAACCATTTTAACATAGTAAAATAAATTAGTCGTGAGACGGAACCGATTTTCCCTTTGTTTATTTCGTTCAGTTTTACAGAGGGGCGTCTCATCAAAAGACCCGAAAGTGATTTCATGCATTAATTAAGACCACAGAGCGAGATTTACAATTACACGAGCTTCTATAAACAAACTTGATTGCTTTACAAAAACTCAAATAACTAAGGCAGTGTCTCAAGTAGAGGCTCATTTGAATATCAAAGACGAAATTCAAATTACTCCGTTTACAATAAAGGTTCAGGCGGTACGGTATTACGAGCTGATGTAAATTTCCGATACTCATTTTAAGGATCAAGTTTAGATGTCTAAGTCAATTCTTTCCTCTTGAAACCTTTGCTGGAAGTCGTCTGAGAGAGATCTATACGAGATGAGCAGACTAGTATCTAGAGACGGTAAACGTGCGGTTCCTAAAAAAAGTCAGGAGATTTTTATAGAATCGACACGACAACTCGTGATTGAAGCCTCTGGTGGTACAAATATCTATGAACACCTGTAACAACCAAAATAATTATTGTTTAATAGTTGATTTCGGTCAACATTTCCGGAATTTCTAGAAGTATTAATAAATGAAAAACAATATCTCTACCGCCTAGGTGAAATTCGAACACGACCTCTCGAAAACCGTCCGAGTGGTCTTTCCAACTAGAGAGCTACTGGGAAGGTTATTTTTTATTTTATATGATTTTTTATTTTTTATCTATTTACTAAAGTCGCAGTATGGCACCATTTACCTATTAAGTATTACACTACTAAACATATATTTAATTTTTTACTCTTGATAAATTTTGGAGTTCTTATGACAAGCACGTCAAAAATATATAAAAGTTATGTAGAACGAACTATTGTTATCTACCGACTTCTAAATCAACATTTAGTTTCGCTAATAGTTAAAAAAAAAATATTAAGATGAGTAAAAAGATTGATTGATAATGTTGATTTTATAATTTATACTCGATGCATGAATCAGATTAGCACCTGTGCGATTTTTTTCAATTTTACCAGGAATATATTAAATTTATTGTAATTTAGGTACATGTCTTGTATAGCTTTTCGTAAGTCTTTCACTGGTTGTGATATTTTAAAATATTTTCACAGAGCATAAAACATGACAAGTTGGATTTTATGAGCGAACATTCGTTTTAAACTAACAGTACAAAAGATAAAATCGAAATCTAACAAAAAATAACATAAAATGAAAAGAAATAACTTAAGTCAGCTAGTCAATATTCTACCAAATAACTTGAAAGAAAAAACTGTGGAAACACTCGCTTTATCTGTCCCTTCTGACCTACAATTTATTCGATGCTTTTACGGTTCACTTAAATGCCAAAGCATGGAAGTTAAGTCGCAAATCAAGTTCCTTTTGGCCTTTTTAGTTTGGGATTTACAAAAGATTTTCGTTATAAAATGATTATGCTAGTTGGATAATGATATTATTAGCTAGTTTTATTGTCTATTTAAAAATAACGACTTATTTGTTTCTTGATATTGACTGTACTGTATTTTGACTGAGACATTTTAATTAAACTTTATCATTATTGGTTTAATGTTTTAAACAAACAAAAGATAGACAGACCTTCTGTACTGTAAGTATATTTGTCATAGATACAACAACTCGTAGCAAAAATATAGTCTACAACTAATACTTCGATTTTTTTTCTAAATAGACCCGCAGTCCTTAAGCCAAGGTGGCCTTCGGACAACTAGAAAAGGATTTAAATCCTTTTGATTAAAGGGAACAGATAACCATTCGTTTATGTGTGAAAGTACGAACACATATTATTTTGTATTCTCGAAATATGTTAGAAATGTAATAGAAATTTTGGTACTCCATACATTTCAGAATTAAAAAAAATCATAACATAATCCTCAAATCGAGAATTATTTTCTCACATTGTAGCTAAGAAAGCAAGTCATGAAAATTTTCGTTTTCATTATTGATTCTTAAATGTAATTATGTACATGTCACGCATGCTAGGTTTGCAGAATTAAAACTTTTCGTCCAAATCAACTCTGTAACAACTAACTCAAGTTGCTACCTTTCGTACTTAACGTGACTCCATTAGACAGCCATAACGGTCACGAACCGCTTCCCTTTATTACTCTCAGCAGTGCTTCCTGTTGCCTTTTTTTCTCTGAAATATTCTGCTAATTAAGGAAGGAGAGAGGCTGAAGATTTCCTGCTGGTCTAGCAGATTACTGGCGCTATCTCGGAGAAAAATGTAACACTCAGAATTCATTTTTGCGGCTTAACTGTTTGTATGTTGTTTAAAAAAGTTATAATCACACTGGATAATAGCATGTGATATTCCCGTAGTTATGCAATTTGTCTTGAAAAAAATATGAAAAATTACTTTGTATAAAAACATTGCCGCATTTCTTAGACAAAGTAACAAACAGCTGTCATTAGATAAGAGAGTGGTGTATCTGTATGTATCGTCCGCGTCGTAGCTCCGTAACGAATCAATGAATTTTGATTTACTTTTTTTTGTTTAATAGTTTTTTTACTAACTTCTACCCGCAACTTCGCCCTTCGTAAATAATATCCATAGAAAAAAAATATCTTACCAAATTAAATCTAAATCCGTTCAGCCGTTTACTCATACCCGTTTACACATTCATACATCCTCACAAAGTTTCACATTTATAATATTAGTAGAGTTATAACAAAAATTGTAGGTATTGTTTTAGGTTACGCGCTCTAAAATACGCGCGCGCGCTTAATTAAGCTTGATTAGCTGTCATGTGCGCATTTCCATTTCCTTGATCGATGCTCACACTCGAAATAATAACTACGAATAGCACTTGATGAAAAATCAGTGTACACTACACTACGCTTTATGTAATGGAGATAAACATTACTTAATTCTATCTGAGCCTGTAATATAACTTTGACAAAGATTTAGGTACGTTACACTTTCGACGTAAACGAATATGCGACAATAAAGTAACACCTTTATCAAACTTACACTAGCGTTTCAGTATTGTTGTGGACATTGCATGTTTGAGTATGTGGAGCCCAATATTGACAAAAAAGCAACTAAAATCCAAACGTTGTCCTATCATGTGAGTAAATAAACTTTACACGCTGCCAGAATCGAATTCGGGGTGGTACATAAAGTAGTCAGTTCACTATTCAAACAGGTGGGTTTTACTACTAATAAAATTTTATGAAATCTACCGAATCTGCCACGGGACATTTCAGCCAATAAAATAATATTTTAATTTGATTTTTGCACAGAAAGCAGTCCTGTATGACTTATTATCAATCGAAAACATACACGTACCTTATGGTAATCAGTCATCGTAGCCTCTGGAGGGATGTACTACCGGAATATCACTCGGGTGTTGCCGATTCTCTAAAAAATTCTTCACTTTCTTGTAAAATCCCAAAGGAAGGTATAAAGGAAGGTAAATAATAAAATACAAGGTGTGTTACATGACTTTGTGTTTCAAACTTTACTAATTAAAAGTTATTCTTAATTCGTATAAAATTACTACAATAATAAGCATAAGCACACAATGCTTCCAGATAATCAGAACAAAAACATTGACAGTGTTACTACTAACGGGAAACAAAAATCAAACTGCCATTGTTGAGTTTAAATCAATTAACATTTCTCGAGTTGAAATTGATCGAGATAACATCTTCATCTGACAATGCCGAGTATTCTAGCTGCTTCATATTGTCCGATATGGAGAACTAACTGGCATATACGATCGGGCAATGAATCCGAGGACCGAACTAGGTACATTGAAATGTTATACCGTTTGATTTATATTGAGACCTGTGTTTGTGCACTGAAGTATAGTTTGTCAGAAAGCTATGATTGCACCTATCTATTGAACAAAAATCGAGTTGATGTTATTAAATCTGTACTAAAATTATAAGTTGAAGAGTTTGTTTGGTTAATTGAATGCGCTAATCACAGGAACTACTGGCAATTGAAAAGTATTTTAGTATTGGATAGTCTATTTATTGAGGAAAGCTATGTAACAATACACCAATGTGGACGGAGCATTAATGAAAAATGTCGAGAAAACGGGAAAAACTCTCTTATGCGATGCAGAAGAAATTGTGTAGCTCTTATAATATCTTATAACTTTCTTAACTTTTGATGAGTCCAGTTCAAGTTCTCCTTTTCTGTTTTTTATTATCTCCTTATCACCCTCTTCTCTCTTTCCTTCAAGTGTATGCATTTCTTTGCTTAAGGTTTATGTTAAAATATAAAATTTTGGTTTGTATACCAACATCTGTCAATGCACAGTTCGAATCGCTAAGAAAAGATTTTTGAAAATTCTTACGCGATACCGTTATACACACGCATGGTCGCGGGCGCAACCTAGTAATAACTAAAAGTGATTTTGGGTTTAAGTTTGTAACTTTTTTACATATCTCACCATGATAACCACTTGAAAAAAAGCCGAGCGAAACTTGGTCATTCAGGTACTAAATCCTACTAACATAAATTAATGTGAATGTTTGTGAGGATGTATGTATGAATGTTTGATACTCTTTCACAAACATCTCTGGCAAATGAGAGGTAGGGTATTTGTTAGCTGCGCGATGGGGAAGTACCTCCACTTCACAGAATACAGCAGTCAAATAAAAATCCCCTTGAGGGTTCCTGCGAGTAAGTGAGGTTAGTAGAAAGGAAGGAGTTGCCGCGTCAACAGTTGGGATGGCAGCTCGCAA
The DNA here is from genome assembly GCA_937001555.2 of Hypsopygia costalis. Taxonomy (NCBI): domain Eukaryota; kingdom Metazoa; phylum Arthropoda; class Insecta; order Lepidoptera; family Pyralidae; genus Hypsopygia; species Hypsopygia costalis. The sequence goes on along the minus strand of OW443330.2, from coordinate 10,847,071 downwards.
TATTTTATGTTGCGAGCGTTAATATGGCTACGGTAACCACTTCATATCAGGTGGGCCATATGCTTGTCTGCTACCCAAAGTAGTATAAAACAATGGCCGAAGGGATTTGGCTTACATATAAAATCTATGATATACGATAGCTATATTCTGGATTAACACATAAAATACGTTTTATCCATATGCCGTGTCCACGCGGTGTGAAACCGCGGGTAGAAGCTAGTATTTAGTATTTTCGTGCACAATAAAGATTAAAACAAATAATATATAGGCTTTTTTTATGAGAGATGGGCAAACGTGGGTCACCTGATGGAAAGCAATCACCACCGACCATGGAGATCAGCAACACCAGGGGGTCGCCGGTCTGTTGCCAGCCTATATATACTTCTTTCGTTCCTTCATTTTCAATTCTAAACAAAAGTTGAAAGCCTTCTCTCGCGTAACATTTTTTATCCTTTCTTCAGTTGCGGCGAGATTATGTAGAGGATTCTCGAGTTCTATGTACTACACATCAAATTCGGAGCATTGTTATGCAAATAGCCGTGGTTCGGTTTGCTAGCGTCAGTGTACAAGACAAAGCGACGTTGACGTCCGACATCGCCTGCTCTGCTGCTATCAGGTCGACATCCTATGGATCCACTCAACTATCGCTCGTACACACTTGTTATATCACTGACTAGCTGTCTTCCTCTCACGCTGCATATCACTCATAGGAGGGAAAGCGACAGCAATTGCCATTGTGATAGTGGCTACAGATTACACGTCCAGTTACGATGTCAGATTTAGAAACCTTGTTAAGAGGGAATATGGCAAGTATTAAATAATATTCAATACAACTTATCCCAAATGAACCCTCAACTAAAATAAAACTGCAAATTCAATTATATCACAAAAGTGTGATGTCGAAAATGTATGAAGTCAAAAAGGAGAGTTGATCGAATATGAATTCAAATGTTAAAATATTTATTTTAATACTGGCACTACTGTACTACTATACGTCCAAGAATACCTATTTCTAATATACTTGATTCTTGCCAAAAATAAATAAAATGTTGTACTATATTGGAATCTAAATTTTACCTTGATTCGCCGAGTACTTATGTATCGAGAAATCTATTTTTTTTTCTGCGTTTTAGGTGTGTGACACATAAGTTATTCATAGTTATTATATTTTATTATACTTCTTACTGGCCAATTTCTGCATGTACAAAGGTGATATTTAAAAGAAAATAAATGAAGGGTCTTTAGAGGGACGGGTGTATGTGCAGCATATAGTTTACCATAGAATCTCTCTACTACCGTGGAGATCTCTGTCTTCGAGGACACGATTTGACCATCCTCTAGCTTGAGCCTATAAGCCTTTTCAGAAGGCCGAGAAAATACTTTTAGCCCTTTATTGTAAGGCTATGTTACCCGGGCGATAACTACGAATCGATTGGCACCTTCTTCATCAAAATCGGATAAATATTTTAGGCGCTACGGAAAATATACGTTACATACAAACATAGACTGCTAAAATCATAACTCTTTCTTTTGGCGTCGCCGTAGTCGGGAAAAAAGTCTACAATTCTAAAAGGGCTCTATGTAGTTTGGTTTAATTTAAAACTTCCTCATTTCCATTGTACGCAGGTGCCAGGCAAAACGCATAGAATTCCAAATAGCGCTTTCATTTTTTTCTCTAGGGGCATCTCAGTATCAGTCAAATGCATAAGCCTTGAGATGCAAAGTGTGGTGAACGAGTGCTTTTTATATTTGCGGGTTCCACGCTTGGATTTGCATAATATTGCTTCTTTAACATTCCTCTGTAGGACTATGAAACAAAACTGAGCTCATCCTCCCTTTGAAGGTTTTGAAGTGCTTCAACTATACATTGAGGTTGTATTTTAAGTGTATTTCAATTCACATATTATTTATCGCAGTATGTTTGAAACTGTGATATATGGAATATTTAAATTCCTATTAGCCTATGATACAGTCATAAGTTACGACATAGAATATACAAAATAAACTACATTTTTAGAATAGTCCCATGTTATGAAAAATCTGATCTGTCAACGCAATCTGGATGATCTATTTTGTACAACTAAAATCATCAGATCAGATAAAATAAAAACTGGTAGGCTGATGTATTATAGACTGAAATATTGTGTTACATGTATTTGATTCCAGTAGACGTTGATTTATAATGGGGTTCAATTATATATCTATATATATATATATATATATATATAAAAATTAATCCCTATTTCCCTTGGTCATGGCATCACACATGAACAGCTGGACCGATTTCGTTGTTTAATTTTTTATGTTGTATTTGTTATTGTCAGAAGAAGGTTATTATGAAAGAAGAAAAAAAAAAGTTGCGCGGAAAGTTAGAAAATTTAATAAAACTGAATGATTTTAACTTTTCTAATGTAACTTTATTTAGTTTGATGGAACTGGCAGTCATTTGACAGATTGCGCGAAACCAATTCGAATTCAATATTCATTATTAAAAAGACTGGTAAACGTCCGTCGGGTCAGCTAGTAGTTTAATGAATTGAACTGTACTATAATAAAAATGATAAGACCCGTTATGCTGATGTTTGGCACACAGCATTATTTATAATAAATTTTGAGGTGTTTAGCCCGGCAAATTTATAACTACATTTTGGAAATACAGTTTTTACCATACAAATACAATATTTTCATCGAAATATTCAAAGCCTCTTGACGATTCCATTTTATTAATTTATGTGATCTATATTACGTACAAAAAATTATACGCCGTATGTAATAATAATACATAGTATGTCGATTCTAACGCATGACTGGGGGGACCGAGGTGTAACGAGTTCGGAGTTCGGGGTTTACTGCTGTATCTATATGTATTTTAACATGGCTTTTATATACCTAGGATATAGATTATTATATGATATAGAAAAATTGCAATAAGTACTTGTATGAACACATATAAAGAACCAAGTGTTCTATTTTTTTTTTACACAAAGGTCTAAGTATGAAGTCAAAAAAGAGTGCTGATCGAACATGAATTAAAATGCCAAAATATTTATTTTAATATTAAAATACAAAAGTAGGCATAAAAGAGTATCAAGGCAAAATACTCCATTTACTTTTGTATCAAGAAATCTTACGTACCTACCAGATCAAAGATCAACACAAAATGTATTGCATATACCTATCTATAAAGTATACACAGCTCATACACCATTTTTGTAACACATTTTTGTGACACAAAAATGTTAATTCGTTATATTTACGATGGACCATACCACAATTAATTAAACAATTTTCTACTGTACTAATAACAAGTTACGATCGCATTTGCATTATATTGCTTTCTTAATATGCCACAGAGTCACAACGAAATTGCTTTTTTCTGTGTGAGAAATCAATGAAGTCAGATAGTGGACTGATATATTTGTCTAGTCAAATGCAATGGAAATGTGGAGGAAGATGCTCAATGTTAGCGTTCTCGGAATTTGTAAAAAGGATTTTTTTCTTTTTTCTTTTCGTTACGTGTTCGTATGTTAATGTGATGAGTGATAGTTGATGACCCGTTCTACTAGTATGTGCTTGAATATATAAGTCCACATTTCATGGTTTACTTTCATTTAATTTATCAAGTTTGTTCGAAAGATTTTATCCTTATAATTGACCCTCACGATCGATTCTGTGGATATCTGTTTCTGTGGGTCTGGCAAGCGAATTTTCGAAAATCATTGAATGCAGTTTTCTTTGTCTTCCAAAATAAGTTTTCTTTGAATAAAATTTTCTATCTACAGTATGAAAAGTAATTTCCCTCCAGGTGACATTAGAAGTTGCCATCCTGTAAATATTTTCATTCATTTTTATATCTGTGGTTATTATAATATTATTATTTTATTTGTTACATTAACTTGCAAGCTGTTTTGTGAGTTAGTACTTTATTTTGCTTATTTATTAGCGACACATAACTATTTACTTACAACTAATTAATACCCATACATCTTTGCCGTAATTAAATAATATTGTGACCTAATGCAGTGATACTTACGCATAGTAAATGAAGTCTTTGCGTACATACGAATATGTTAATATCCAAAAGATGCTGGGGAGCCTATTCGGCATAATAGTAGCGCGTTTTGTGGGAGTATTTTTTTGGTTCAAACAGTATTTAAAATAGTATACTAAAGTATTTAAAATATCCACAGTATCAAAATGTATATTTGGCATAAATATTTAAATACGACAATTTGCACTTGTTATATAATTATATAGATATTTTGATACTGTGTGGTCAAATCAATAATTTACACCTTCTGAATCCAATGGTTTTTAACCGTTTTGTCGCGTGCGCATGGGCGCCGGGTTAATAAAAAAATGTGGCGGATTACATATTAGCGGTACCGAGTACGAATTTCTAGCGGGACGCAGAAATAACCGTTACAAAACTTGCGAATTTTACAAATTATTTAAAAGCTGACTTTAATATTCACAAATAAACAATATAGCAAACAAAAATTTGTCTTATGAGATACACAAAATAATACTTATATTTATATGTCTAAAAAGTAACAAAGACTTCAAGTACACACTAACATCACATAATAAAATTTCAGTTAAGAAAACGTGTCTCCTCACTCCTACGAAATTAACAATAGTCTGACTTGGCTGTCACAAATGTGTCATATAAGCAGGTGCTCCTTCCGTGACGACTAGTGTCGCACGTGGAGGTGACGCCGTTATTTGTTCCCGGGTTTATTTATTCGAAACTTGCGCCCGCTTCGAATGACCACCGTCCACTCACAACCTGTCACAGTATTTTTCTGACCCTTTATTTTCACTTGACAAGAATATTCCGAGCCGCGTCCTCTCGATATTACATTCCGATACGACTTTTTATTCGTGATACATTTTTCCAATTGTCTCCGATGCTCGACTCCGCAGTGCGAACTAACGGAATAGAATTTTCAAACAGTTTTGATTGATAAAGGTAGACAGGTTTTCGCTTTCTTTGTTTGCGAAATTAGATTCGGGAGGTAGCGTGAAACTTCAGAGTTCCACTTGATTAATGGTGATTCAAGGGGGATCCGAGAAAAAGAAACGATTTTAGGTCGCCCGATTTTCTATAGGACACGAATGACTAAATCGTTTTTTCGGGAGGTTAGGTTCGTTTTATCTGAAAATAAGTGTATTCAGATTTAGATGCATGAACGAGATATTATCCCATTCACTGAAACAACGCTCGGGCTGCGTTAATATTTGATGTGTTTTCGACTTTTCTCGAATTTAACGCGCCGATTAAACAACGCCGAGCGAAGGATTTTATGTGAATATTTAAAATGCTATATTGGTTGTAGTTCTGCCGGGGAACAACTCCATTGTTCATGTAACATCTTGTAATGTTAATTTATTATAGTCGTTTGTGCGTAAACTTGATGTAACAGGCACTAACTTTCTCTTGAATTATGATAGTGATATTGTAATATAGAATATCTCAATTGTGCGAGTTTTAGTATGAAGGTAGCAAAAGTATATAACATGCAAATTGTACATTCGTAACAGAAGAACGAGGGTGGTGCCGCAATAACGGGACAGCCGGGAGCAAATTGGGCCACATTGTTGCATCCCACAGGTTGGAGGACCATTAAAATAGAAGGATTACTTTTATGACCCAGTTGGTTCGCTTGAGATAATATCGGTAAATTTTATGGTTGTAATAAAGGGAATTCGATTTTGGACCAGTCATCTATATGCGATTATGAAATTCACGATTTAAACGGATACTTATTCTGTAACAAAATAAAATAAAATGCATTTCTCTGAGTGACCAAAAAAAGCTCTGATATCCGAAGGTGGTTTAATTTACGGAACTCATAAAAGATTCCTCTCACTAAGAACTTCCCAAAGTTTACATTCACACAATCAGAAAGTGGGTTAATGAGATTCCCTCAAGAAAAACATCTCGTTAAAGCATACATTATTCAAGCTTTCGCGAAGTTATTCGTTCACGCGTTCATTAGGCACGCGAATACAAACTTGCTTCCCGACACATCTACTTATCACCCTGACAAACTATTTGCAAGTATTTCGGGGATTCCGAACTCTAGGTGCCGCCGGCTTGTTATTTAAATTTATCACTCAACTTTTATCCTCTAAATTCATTGTAACAGGTAATATTTCACAGGTTATTAATTACGTTACGCCGGCATCCTCACGGTGTAACTCTTATTACATTATGTCAGTTGCAAATTGAAAAATTCCCGGGGCGTGTGTCCCGTCTCTCCGAAGTATTTTGGCAAAATTATTCTCATTCATTAAGTTGGGAACTGGAGGGCGCGCTCGCGAGATTGTCGACGTAACATTCACTTGTAAATAACGAGGTGACTTCCTGTTATTACTTATGTCGGCAAATTGTTTTTCTTACGCCCCTGTTCTTCCCCCGTACGCATCGATTTTGATACCTAATACAATAGATGACTCGCAAACTCTTCATATACATACTGAAGTAATAGTTATCAAGAATAACAATAATAAATATCACTCGAAGAATAGCTAGTAACGTTGCGCATGAGTGAAGATTTATTTGTACGTAGATTCTAAATAGGTATATCTGCCATAACAAAGGTCACAACAACGTCGGACACATTTGTAACAGAATGCCACGTCCCTGGTCGCCATGCGTGTCTCAAAGTACCAATCCATTAATTAAAACTTATTTTGTAACTCTATATATGATCACTGTATAACGAAAAGGTATAATCCTGTTTGGACCTTTTCATTTCACCCAGTGATATTTATTCGATGAATTCGCAGCCCAATAACTCTAGAGGGTTGATGTATTCTTGCGAGTGAGTAAGGTGTACAAGAATATTCTACAATACATACAAAACTTTAACTGAAACATTTTCCTGAATAACGACCGATACACATATAGGTGTGATTGATACATATTATTTTTTTAAATTATTATGGTTTTTGCACGGTCAGCAACGCGCGTGTGTTGACCATGGTGTTACAGGCGTTCATAGGCTACTGTATTTGCTTCCCATCAGGCGGGCCGTATGCTTATTATCCACCTTAGTGGTATAACAAAAAGTTATAATAATATACAAGATAGTCTAATGCATTGTAAAATATACGAAGTTAATCTAAGTTTGGTGTGAATATAAAAGGCCCAACAGAGATCAAACCTAAAAGCGACTTAATACGACTAATTCTGAACAACTCCAAGTTATGTTTATTCGGCACGTTTGGAGAATAGATTAGCTTGATTAAGAAGAATTGAGTGTGGTAAAATCACTTTCGATTTGCGTCAAGTTATTATGTTGGCTTCGTAGAACTTATTTCTCAAATCCCCACTGGGCAAGTTATCATATCCTAGTGGATTTTTTGAAAATAAAAATAATCGAGATATTGTAATAGCAGCAAAAGTGCCAGCTCGTGAGCAATGCTCCTTGTATTGCAAACGTCTATATGGCTAGTGTAACGGGTTTACATCAGGTGGGTTGTATGCTCCTCATATCTGGTTACCTTATTAAAGCACAGGAATATAACAATACTCAAGAATATTGTTATTTGGCAGCGATCTTCTATAAAACTTATAAAGACTGCGTAATCTACGAGAAATAATAACAGCTTATTAGCTTTATAATATCATCATCATCATCATTTCAACTGAAGGATGTCCACTTAAATATGGTTTCCGATTAATAATAATTTATTCCGGTTGTATTTTGACATAGTCATTGTTTCTGTAACGAATCAATATGTTCCTACAGTTCGATAGTAATATATATAAGAGTTAGTGAATATCTATTGAACTGTTTATAACTGTTCGATAGATATTCAATAACTCTATCGAACTGTAGGAACATATTGTTCGATACACAATTTCGGTTAAAATGGCGTTGTATTTGTTTTTCCTTTCCATCGTCAATATTTATAATGTTGACGATATTATTGGGATTCCGTTGATTTACACAATCAATGGTATTTCAATATTTTAAATATTGACAATATTATTGACCTTGTAAACAACATCTTACGCTATGGTTTTTGTCCTGTCGTCATTAACCCAAAATCTGCCGAACGGCCGTCAGTTCTTACAGGGTAGCCTAAAATAATTACGACTACAAGTGAAGTCGGGTATTGTAAATATAAGCTACATAAGTCATTAATGTCTGAAATAAAACACGTATATTAAAATCTAATGAAAGATATGCTTAAATATCTTCCATTGTTCCATATAATGCGGTTGGAGAAATACGCTACCTTCAATTTCAACGTCCAATACAGCCCACGCTCTGTCCGCAAAGATGGAAAATCTCTCAAAAGAATAGCGTTTAGTACGAGACAAAGACTGATTTAGATCTCCAGCGAAGCCCTCTGTCGGTTACTATTTACTTTTCACAAGGGACCGCACACTAACTAAACATCTAAAACATATTCTTTTGCCTCGTAAACCTTTATTTTTCCCACTGCTGGGATACGGTCTCCCCTCAATCCAAGGGGTTTAGAGCATACTCCACCACGGGCATGCTCAACTGCGGGTCGGCGGTCTAAAACATAGTTTCTTATCAATTTAACATCTAAACTTTACGTGGAACTTATTAACTGGTCAATCCTATCGATTATAGGGAGAACTAGTATGTCTAATATAAAACTAATTTGCCCAAAAATTGGGTTTTGGTTGGAAACATATCATCATGCCAAAGATAATTTAAAATGTTATGAAGTCTTATGTAATTGACACAGAAAGTATTAAACCGTATAAATGTAAGGTATCCATTAAGTTCGGCGTCACGTGAGTAAATTGCGGCAATAGGCGGGCCGAGCGACACGTCCTACAAGTGCCTACGGCGATAATCGCTGGTGTTCGCGCATGTACGTGCTACTGCCGTCATTCGAAGATAATTCCTCCATATAATTTCCCATGCTTAACTCGGCGTAATGAAGTTTATTCGTCGCTACTTCATTGTGAGTCGTTTGCAGCGGAGGCGGCGGGAATGTAATCAGTTGCGAACTAATACCGTGTCGTTTGCAAAGCCCCCCTCTCGTATGGAAATGCCTCGTTGGAGCTGCCGTTAGTTCTTTTGATTGCTGGCTCTTCTCCTTGTCGAATTAAAACCGAGATCGAGCTCGGGTGATTTCGAGAAAATTAAAGGAGCGTTTCATTTTCAGAGATGACTCCTTACGGTTAATATTAGTATGATTGTGAGAACACTTCAACTTAAGCGTCTAGTTATTTTGTCTCCGACGTTTCATTTAATTAAGCGTTCTTATCGCGCGCACACAAACGTGAGTAAGTATAATCATCAATCTAATTCGAAACATTGGCGTCTTATATGTTTTAGTTAAAACCAAAGAAAATGCAAAACGCGCGGTAGGAACGAGAATGAAGCGAGATATCGCATACGATAGGTCGTTTACGCGAGCACAGGCGATTATGTACTTTAATTTATAGGACCACTGACTAAAGTTTTCTCTAAAAGCGCTTCAGTATGATTAATGCATTTTAAGAAACGTTTTAGGTGGAAGAGAAAACTTTGACTTGCGGAGCGTGACGAAACAGTGTGATGCTGCGCGGATTATGCCATAAACTATGATTTTATACCGTCAGTTTATGGCATAGTCCGCGTAGCTCCTCGTATCAACTTAAGATCTATTTTAAAATTATAAATAATGTAATAAAGGTTTTGTAAAGTGATAAAATTGTTGTGAAAGTATGAAAGTATGAGTAGATTTTAATAACTTTTAACTTTCGCGTTGCATGATTTTTGAAAATAATAATGGGATATCGAACAACACGGGGTAGACGGTTAGACCTCGGTAACGGAGGTAGAGGGACATCGCTGGGAGAGTCACCCTGTGACCACGGCCGCTGCAACCTGTTCGAAACGTCAGGCAATATGTAATAATGGATGTAATAGTAAAGGTATGTAAACCTAAGTTAAATACCCTTAAACATGGTCCCGTTAATTCCCGTTATTATTTTTATATGGATTTTAATTAATCATTTTTATATATCGATAAAAACAAAATTAACAATTTTGAATAAACTCACGACGGTTAAAACGTAGTTGAAAAAGGATAAAATAATTTTGAAACCCCCGACTTAAAGAATTTATGCTATGAACTTAATAAAAAAAAAAACCCAAGAAAATCCGTTGGGGCTGCCGTTAACTTGTATACTTATTTATATTTATGTTGATTATGTTTCAAATAGAGATGGCAGCCCCCGACGGATTTTATTGGGTTTTTTTATTAAGTTCATAGCATAAATTCTTTAAATCGCGGGTTTCAAAATTATTTTATCCTTTTACAACTACGTTTTAACCGTCGTGAGTTTATTCAAAATTTTTAATTTTGTTTTTATTTCAAACTTTTTAGAGAGCAAGCATATTACAAACGAAAACCGCATCAGAATCAGACTAGTAGTTTTGGTTTTGCATAAACAAATGTTTACTGCAGCGCCCTCTAGTGAGTTGTCACTGTAACACCTATCTAAGAACATGCACCAATCAAACCCGAACCCATTACTGAAAACCGCATCAAAATCGGACTCGTACTTTTGGAGATAAATGGCAACATTGGTTGCACAAACTTTTACTGTAAAGGTATTACAAACGAAAACCGCATCAGAATCAGACTAGTAGTTTTGGTTTTGCATAAACAAATGTTTACTGCAGCGCCCTCTAGTGAGTTGTCACTGTAACACCTATATAAGAACATGCACCAATCAAACCCGAACCCATCACTGAAAACCGCATCAAAATCGGACTCGTAGTTTTGGAGATAAATGGCAATATTGATTTGCACAAACATCCTAGCAACCCAAACGCATATACCGTCTCCCTTCCGTCGTGGGTAATAAAAATAAGATACAAGATATCTTTAAACGAGCATATTGTAAACTTGTGTTAAGTTCTCATAGTGAGTGAATTTGTAAATTCTTCCTTGAGAATAAATGAATAAATCTAAAAAATCTGTCAAGTAACGGCCAAGCACGAGTTGGAGTTGTACACTAATGGTTCCGTACCAACATATATATAAAGACAAGCACAGTATAAGTAATAGTACTACGTAGTACTAGTTTGAGAGATTTCAAATTGACAGTGAACGACTTATTAGGATATTTAACTTACTCACGAACAGGTTTTTACAAGATCGGAAATCGAAACACAGGCCACCTAACCTACAAGACGTAAAATAGGAAGTAGGGCGCCGTCTTCTGCAACGCATAGGCGCAAATGCACCTACGCTATTTGAGAGATCCGAAAAATGTATTAGGGTTAAAGGAGAATATATTGAAAAGGAAAAATAATTTGGTGTTTAATTTCAACCTCCTTCTCTCTCATTCCGCGAACTTATTGACCTCCCCTCGTATAAAGGTATCCGCGATAACGCGCTCCTTTAGTAAGAACCAGAAGGGCAATTCTCGTAATTAAAATATAGTCAAAATTCAGTTTCGATCCAGTCTCGATCTCACAAATGTCACATTTGGTATTCTTGTAACACAATATGTAACTTCAAAATTAAATTTAAGCGAGCAAAATTAAATTATATCGAAATATGAGTGAAAATTAAACAAATTGAGAATGTTACTTTGCCAACAACAAGAATTGATAATAATTAATTAATGAAATCAAGTATATAATTTTAGTCAATTCACAATTCAAACTTTCAATCTGCGTTCGTAGAAAAATTACGAGAATTGGCCTTCTGGTAACAGATACATAAGCTGCGTATTAGCTTCAACAACAGTAAATATGTAAAAATAGGAAACAATACCGAATTGAGCTTTAAAGTGATGTTGAATTTAGAGTCGTATGAATAACTTAAAAAAGGATAATATCGTACTGCACCGGTAGATATTAAATAAATATGATATATAATTACATAACTTAATATTTATTCAAAGCAATTTGTCTCTTGTTTCTGACAAACACGTTATGATTACGCATTGCGTCTCAGTTTTACAAGACGACACGTGTAATTTAGTGAACTAACGCAAAGAAAGCGTATATGTCGCATTCTATCTTTGAAAAAATATCGTGTCCAACATGTTCGCCAAAGCAGCGGTCTGCATAATATTTAGCTACATTGAAAAATTATATCAAACGATAAAATATCAGAATAATATTAACGATGTACACAACTAAATGATAATAACAAATATGTATATACCTAATTAAGTAAATGTAAAATAAAATAAATGCGTGTTTTTTTTAGTTATATAACTTATACACCCCGACCACACCAAACAAAAAACGACAACACAAACAAACCGCGTCTGTATACGTGCAAATGTGTGTGTAGGTACCTACCTTTCGGAGTGATTTAAGACGTAATATAAGGTAATATTGTAATAAAAATATCTTTGAACATTTATTTTGACCGTGCTACTCTAAATATTTCACGCGGGTTTTAATTTATTATTATACAATCTATTGTCGTAGTTGTTTATTGAAAATGTGGAATAAATACCTATCAATATTCATCTTCCAAAAAATCCAAAAACGTCGAACTGTCAAATCAAATGTCGAATCAACTTCCGACGGTAAATATCTTCGATCAACAAATTGTTGATCGAAGGTAAATATGTAAAATTAATTGTTAAAACTGGGAAAAAACAAATTGGTTTAGCAACGAAAACGCAAATAATTTAAAGGTAATAATTAAATAATAAGAAATAAATCATTTTACCATTTAACAGTTCAGTTGAGTATAGATATATACTACGAACAAACGTTCGTAATACGCGACGCCGCGTGGCAGGTTCCTCAGGTGATCGGTTCCTCACCTGACTCAGAGACGCCCTTACCGCCGAATCTGAAGTCGATTACCATCGGATTTTTTGATCGCGAAAATAGATGATATTAGGTTTATGTTAATTACAATGATCTTCAGCTTAGTCGGTAGGGCTCTATGGTTTCTACTATTGTAGCCAAACACAATAGGCTATTTGACTAACATTTTTTTTTTGGTTTGATATGTAGGGATGTCTCAATAATATAACCATAGGTGAAAGAATTACTTCGATAGCATAAAAATCTCTCGAGATATGTTAATTTGAAAATCACAATTTGAGACTTTCCCGAAAACGCTCCATACAAAAGGCTACCGAGTTAAGACGTCACAGGTTTGTATTTTGTATGCATCAAATCAGAAATTTGTACGACAGCTATGTTAAATATTACGTTTATGTAATTAGTATCATAATAAAAGTTATAGTATTTTTATTGCTTCTTCAATGGTAATATTGTTTTTTAATAATGTCGCGGTCCTGTCTCGAATCATCTAGAATGGAGCCTTCTAGAATAGTCGCCGCATACTGCGCTGCAAGCAATAATGACCCGTATGTCTATCGCCATAAGGTTCATAACACTATGACATGAAAATGTTCGAGACACGTTCCGAAGGAAATTACATACATGTATATTCGAGAACATTCGGGAACCATTGCCGGCGAATATAAATAGCGACCGCCGCGGCGCACAGAGGAGTTCAGTTTGGACTTCGGGAGAGTAAACTTCGAGCGAATCTACCTGCGAGACAAGTGATAACCTACGACCTCAGCGATACTATTGGACTTCGATTTGACCTGCGATTTGGAATCTTAGTGTGAACTTCGTGTTGTGAAGACTTGCAGACCAGACCCTGCGTGAATAAATCCTTGCAAGTTGTCATTGGCGTTTTACATCCAAATCCAGAACCCTAGCTCGTAACATTTGGTGTCAGAAGTGGGATTTGGAGATGCCACTGACTCCGAGGCGAGGACAAGCCAAAATGGTGCGAGGTCGCCCCTACTAGTGTTGTCACCGAGGCATACTGGGCTCAATGGGACGGTTTTATTCTGCAGAACAGAATACTTTACCGTGAATGGGAGAAGCCTAACGGCAGAGAGTTCTATCTTCAGATAGTTGTCCCAAGAGATGGGGTACAGGATGTCCTTCGTGAAGTTCATGATGGCGTGTGGGGTGGACGCTTGGGCGTGGGACGGACGTTGGCAAAGATTCGAGAAGGGTTTTACTGGCTTCATTGTCGTGAAGGATTGGTGCCGCAGGTGCGCTGCTTGCGCTGCGGTAGGGGGTCCATCATTTAGAAGCCAAGGAAACCTGCAACTTTGTAACGTTGGTGCACCATGGCAACGCGTTGCGGTTGATGTGGCTGGGCCATTCCCTGTGGCGGAGTCGGAGGATGGGTGATTCATGGTGATTGTGGATTGCTTCTCTGAGCGGCCAGAGGTATTCGCCATGCCTGGTCAAGAGGCCGCAACTGTTGCGTTCGGGTTGTTCGGGAAAGTGGTTTGCTGATTTGGAGTGCCTTCGGAGGTGCACTCCGACCAGGCTGAGAGCTTTGAGTCGCAGATATTTCAGGAGCTCTGCAAAATATTGGGTGTGCAAGGGACTGGGACCGTCCCATATCATCCTAAGTCTGACGGTGCATGGTGGGGAGATTTGGTCAGGCACTCGAGGGACGTTTGGCGGGACTCGTTGGCGGCCACCGGAGGGACTGGGACGGGTGCAGGCCGCCGTTTCTCCTGGCCTGCCGAGCGGCGGAACGTGGCGGCGCGGGGGCAGCCCCAGCACGTGGCAGCTTTGGGCGAGAGCTGGGAGTGCCAGTGGATCTGCTGACTGGGGGACTTCCTGACGACCCATGTGCTCTGCACGGTTGCATTTCCGAGTTACGAGAGGTTGATGCCATGGCTCGGGAAAATGGGTTGCAGTCAAGTGAAAGGATGAAAGCTGGGTGCGACCGTCGAGCGAGTGCAGACGGCTTCGAAGAGGGAGCACTGGTCTGGCTTCGCTACGTGGCTCGACGAAAAGGAAAATCTCCAAAATTTCAGACAGGCTGGGAAGGGCCGTGCAAAGTGGTAGCTCGGTTGAATGACGTGACGTGACGTGTGCTTCACATTGACCGCTTAGCTTCTTATCACGGCAGTAATGAAGATGCTCGGGACGAGCATCTCTAAGAGGGGAGCAGTGTCGCGGTCCTGTCTCGAATCATCTAGAATGGAGCCTTCTAGAATAGTCGCCGCATACTGCGCTGCAAGCAATAATGACCCGTATGTCTATCGCCATAAGGTTCATAACACTATGACATGAAAATGTTCGAGACACGTTCCGAAGGAAATTACATACATGTATATTCGAGAACATTCGGGAACCATTGCCGGCGAATATAAATAGCGACCGCCGCGGCGCACAGAGGAGTTCAGTTTGGACTTCGGGAGAGTAAACTTCGAGCGAATCTACCTGCGAGACAAGTGATAACCTACGACCTCAGCGATACTATTGGACTTCGATTTGACCTGCGATTTGGAATCTTAGTGTGAACTTCGTGTTGTGAAGACTTGCAGACCAGACCCTGCGTGAATAAATCCTTGCAAGTTGTCATTGGCGTTTTACATCCAAATCCAGAACCCTAGCTCGTAACAATAATTTCATACTTTTAAAATGGACTTTCCTGCCAAACTTTGATCGACCCTAAAACAAGTCGGAAGATATTAGAATGAAAGTTGGCAGATCTTTATAGTTTTGTGTATTTTACAATATTGTTAAATAATTTATACAATTTTTAAACATTGGAAAATAGCCTATTGCCGCCAATTTAAGCTAAAGTTTGATTTTTGTAGTTATGAATTCAAAAAACATACCTAGACTTTATATATAATATATACATATATGTATATATATTATATAGGTACCTAATTCAATATATCACATTTTTTATTATTCTATGGTACAGGCGTTATTTATAAGTTTGCAAATTGATTATACTCGCAAAATAACACCTGAAATTGATTCAGGCGTTAACTATTTGTAAATTCATTTGTAACGTGTAACAGATTATCATTATCACATTTCAAAGTTCAGTACTAGAAACGCAAACGCTTACAAAAGACATCGAAATGGACACAAAACACAACAATAAAGTTGGCCAGATCCGCTGACCATTGCAAAAAGACCATCCCACTCGCACAATACCAACTTAAATTGTTCGTGAAAGCGTTATGCACCCGACGGTTTCAATTTCCTCGCGAACTAGCCATCGCAGATGTTGGGACGACACTCATAAATATGATTTGAAAATCGTTTTATGTATAACTCATAAACTTTTATCTTTGCTTTAGCGTCGAGACTAAGAGCGGTCTAAGCGTTTCCAGTTAGTTTCCTACACAAAAGCTGCAGACGTTCTAATATTGGACCGTCTCTATATAGGTATCTAGTGTAAATTTCAGAGGCAAAACTACCGTCCGGCACGCCACCTTTGGTCAAATAATACCCCTAATGGCTAACTATTGCCTAATGTATTTTGGTGAAATGGAATAACGTTGCACCGTCTCCGCCGGAGGTTGTGATTTAGATCGTATTTAGTACTCGTATTATGAATCAGAGCTTAAACAATTTCTGATTCATTATAACGAACATGAATATATTTTATCTATGTAAACCATGACTTACTAGTCATGGTTACTATACTTTCAGATAAATTCACTTTTGATAATTTTGTTGTAATTATCAAAATGAAAATCAAAATATCTATTTAATTTTGAATTTAAATTCTGCGTTTATTTGCCATCGAGCCCTTGCGAGCACTATAAAATACATCGTATCTACGTTGTTTTTTGAAATCATGATTGAAATCCATATATTTTTTTTTGATGTGATAAACGTCTTATAAATCGATGAACGCTACTTATTGTCACTTTTTGCCTGAGCTGAGCGTGCAAGCGAGAGTGGGGAATAAGCGATAGAGAGGCACGATCGGCCTAAGCGTTCGGCTTGTGACGCATCTATCTCTCTTCCATTCAGCCAGATGTTTTTCTTTGACCGACTTTACAGACAACCAATTTTTTTGAAGAGGGTATCAACAGCATCTGTACCACTATTGTAAAAAACTATAGCTGGCTAAAAATCGCAGCACGAAGCTAAGACAGCAAATAAGACCTACCATTGTCATGGACGCAACGCCAGCATACAACATCACTCCAATCATCGACCGAGACTATGAAATGGCTGTGTTAATAAAATTAACAAGTGATTCCTTCAGTCAAGTCCATTGTAGAATCTGTATGACGACGGTGAGATGAAAACTGCAATGCCTTTTTGATAGAAATGTTAGGTTTGTTTAGTATAATATCCATTAACTGCACCATACACACCTATACTCGTATGTTATGAAATTTCTAATTACAGCATAATTACATGGTTTCTAATACGACTAATACACAAAATACTAATTAATCTCCCAGCCAATACAGTATTTGCGTGTTTCTCTATTAATATTTGTCGGTTGCAAATCACAATTTACATGAAACTGTTATGTAATGGAATGGTTTCTCTAATTATTAAAGATATAGTAATTGGGAAAGCTTCGAGCAAGTAATGATTGGACTAATTTCTTTTTTGTCTAATAACAATAAATCAGTTTATTTTTTTACAAACTCTCAAAAATTAACTATGATTACAATTATTATTATACTGCTAGAGTGGCAAACAAACATTCTACCAGCGTGATGGTAAGCAGTCGTCGTAGCCTATGCACATTTGTCACACCAGGGACATCACCGAACAGGGCCTTTCTTGAAGAACACCATACTGTGGTCTCCTGGGAAAACCTTGGCAGGGAGTTCATTCCAAAACTTGAAAGCTCGTAGTAGAAACCTTCTCTGGAACCGTACAGTACGTGACCATTTCGACTTCAGTGTATGAGGATGAATTTCCTCGTCAATGGCGAACGGTGCAATGATTTATAACTAAGTGTTTGTGGAGGCAGGTGTCGGTGATAGGTACACCTGCCATACTGGTCACCAGACCCACCTCCTGATGGGCAATGAAACTAAATAGTACAACAATCAATTAGTATTTCCAGTTAAGGGATTGTATTCACTAGTGATACCAACCAGGTGCGTGGAAAGCTCATTACGGCATTAGGACCCTGCGATCCTAGGGCCTCGACTCCGTAAGGAACAAAAATTTATTCCGAGTTGAGACCGTGATATTTTCTGGTTTTTCTTTTCCCGATCACTTCAGCCGCAATTCGGTAGGGTAGAATGGCCATAGCCAAATTTAATACTTACTAACTAAAAGTGCTTTATATAAAGTACGTGCCGTTCAGTAAAATAAGTAACGAAATCTTGTTAGGCGTTCGTAATGACTAACAAAATGTGAAAGGAAAAATACGAATACTTTTACTACCTACTTAGGAGTAATATTAGGTTCATTCATCAACTTCAAGTGAGTATTAAGGACTGACAAAACAGTATTTTGTTATTTTATTTGTAGTACTCTTACTACAGGAAATGTTGCATTTATTATTCCAAGTAACGTTTTATAAACAGTTTATTTCTTAAATATTTATTTTAGTTTTATTTATCTAATGGATTGCTTTAAAATTAATTATTCAACGAGGGTAAATAACTTTGAATGCAATCAATGTGACTTCTCATATTACTCCTATTTTGCTTTGGAATATGATTTGACTCGGTCAAGTTTGGTTTTTATAATAGTGTTTTTGGTAAAAAAATTAAGTACTAAGTCTTATTTTTTTATGAATATATTTCTAATCTAAGAACAGAAACAAGAATACGCTATTCTAAAGGAACTGCAACGTCTGTTTAATTCTGTCATCCACAGTGGGACTCCACCAGCCGCGTGGTCTAGGAGTTTAGTGGTTTTGTTCTTCAAAGAAGCTGACAAAAGCTTATTGAAGAACCATAGGCCGATCTCGCTCTTGACTAACGTTTATAAGCTGTTTTCAAGGGTACCGCATTACTTGATGACTACCAGCCACCTACACAGGTTGGGTTTCTTAAAGGCTACAGTACCGTGGACCATATTCATACACTGCAGTCGATTGTACAGAAAACTACAGAGTACAATCTGCCGTTCTGTATGGCTTTATGGATTACGAGAAAGCCTTCGTCTACATTGATACTTGGCCTGTTCTGGAATCCTTATACTTGCATTGATGTCAAGTAGACCAGAGCTATATCAAGGTCCTGAGATGTCTGTATAACGCTGCGACAATGGCTGTCCGTGTTCAGAACGAGCAATATAATCCTAATCAACTGCAGCGGGGGAAGGGGGGTATGTCAAGTGACTGTTTACGGCTGCACTAGAAGATATTTTTAAGACGCTGAACTGGAAGACACGGAGCATCAATTTGAAAGGCGAGTACATCTCACACTTGCGACATGCCGATGACGTGGTCATAATGCCTAAATGGCTGGAGAATCTCAGTCGAATGCTAAACGATCTCAATGCTGCTTCTCGATCCGTGGGGTTGGGGATGAGTTTTGACAAATCGAATGTTATGTACAATGATTTCATCATCTCTAGCCTGGTTATCGTACAGAATGCAGGTGTAGAAGTGGTTAAAGACTACCTCTACCTCGGACAGGCCGTACAGCTGGGCCGGGGCAATTTCAACAAAGAGATCGATAGGCGTATTCGCCTGGGCTGGGTAGCTTTTGGAAAGCTTTGGCACATCCTCACCGCAGATATGCTTGAAGACCAAAGTGTTCAATCAGTGCGTCCTCCCCGCTATGGCCTAAGCTGCAGAGATTTGGATGCTGACCTGACTTCACAGACTAAAAGTAGCACAGCGAACGATGGAGATATCAATACTTTTCTTATAAAGAGATCGAATCTGGAACGAAGAAATTTGACGGAAAACCAAAGTGGTCTTAGAGTCAACAAGCTGAAGTGGCAGTGAACTGGCCACATCTGCCGGGTGAACGATGACAGATGCGGGAGGCAAGTCCTAGACTGGAGACCATGTATGAGGTGACGAAGCTCTCTACAAGGATCGACGACCTCAAATAAGTGGCTGGTAGCAGTTGATAGCAGAAAGCGGAGAATTGCATATGGTGGAAAGCATTCGGAAAGGCCTATCCAGCAGTTGGTAAATTCAGGCTGATAATGATAATGATGATGTAAATTTAACATGCTTGAACGCATTAATTCTCATTTTATAATTGTGCCACATTATTAACACACCCAATTAATTTCAAACGCAAAGAATAACAAATAGTCCAATCGAGTAGACTGGGTGCGTTCACAATAATTACAATCCATTAATCTACGACGGGAGCTTTCCGTAACAAGCCACAAATTAATTACATCAGAGTGTAGTACGTAGATTATGAACATCTGAATATTACAGCTTTGGAACGTTCAATGTGTGCGATTGCGATTCATTGTGGTACTGTCGAGAAATCAAAATTATTTGATTTGAATATATTTTAGGAGAGCGCTATTTCGCTCTTCTCCAGAATTTCGCGAACTGTCATATGACAGTTGATATATAATATCTATGTCTATATGATAAGGGTACTCTGCTTCCTTTGATCTTACCTTTCAGAATTATTTTGTACAACTCTCCATGCGGCATCTGAACACCTAGCCCTAATTCGACTCTCAATAGAGGTCTTAACTGTCTTTTTAGCACTTCAGCATTAGGAACATCTTTCTGTCCAGTATGTTAAGCTTATTTTTAGTTTCGCCAGTGCCACGTCAAATGCTCCCAGACGTCGTCAGTCTTGAGTGGTGTTCCAATACTTGCATCCGTAGAGGGCAATACTCAAGAGTATGTAACATATGGTTTGATCAGGTCGTTACCGGTGTTAATGTGCATTTTGCCGTTGTGAACATTTCTATTTGCAGTGAAGGTTTCCTTAGCATTTGCTATACTAGTTCTTATGTGTTTGTCACTTCTGATTTGCTCTACTATAATAATACTAATGTTACAATATAAGTTGGAGTACTGTATACCATATACGATAATTATCATCAGCCTGTATCTACCCCTTATACTGCTTATAGGCTTTCCCATTGGGAGATCGCTTCCCACCAAATGCTGTTACTAGTAAACTAGTAGCCTACTTCTTGATGATAGTTATTTAAATCAGTTTATTAACTAAGTTTCATAACTAGTAAATATGACAAAACCCAGTATATTTAAAAAATATATTTTCAACGCTTTACATATGATTGGGTGTGCTACTAAATTTGGTAAGTGATGGCTTTCAAAAGAATATATATTAGTCTTGATTCAGTTTTACAAGATGCGGTAACATCTGATGGTAACGGATCGGAAACATCGTCGGAAAGGGAAATTAAATATTAAATTTCAGACACATTACCATGCAAAGATTGTTTTCCTGTTCAAAAATGATTGTCGAGAAATTTCATTTACCAGTTTAAATCATTGTAAGCTTTTATTTCTAAGAGCTCTTTCAGTTAGTAGCGAGGCTGATGTGGATAGTTTTTACAATATTTTATTTAGTTTCACCGCGGTTTCTGTAATTAAGTCATGCAGGGTAAAATTGACCCACTTCAGAGTGTCGGATTGCGCTGAAATTTCGCACACTCGTTTGATTCTCTTGATAATGCATGATTATCTAAATGCCATTTGTTTATTTCTTAGTTTAGTGTTTTGTTGATTAAAACATTCGCTGCTTTTATTATCAAAGTTATCTACTTAGTAAACGCTATGAATAAAATCTAAATGCTTACCAATAATTAAATGACTGTCTTTTTCTAAAACCACTTATACGTGTTAATAAAATATAAATATCTCCTATACATATCAGTCACTCTATCATTCTGCCGGCAATTGGCATTTCCATGGAAGAATCATTTGTTCAATTTACATGGGTTTTATTTATAACAATTCTCTGGTCAGCTTATAGAAACTTCTTATCTTATAGTTTACGTGAACGACGCTACGGGTACAGAAACAGTCACAGATAGATAAAAAATATAAAAAATTGTAATATTTTTTATCTATCTGTGACTGTTTCTATCTTTCCTGTTGATAACTTGACCTGTTGGATAAGGATGTCGGCAACTTACTAGAACATAGTGGTTCCAGATGCTATGTACCCTGTATAAGTACCCTGATTTTTTCCAAGCTCTTCGAAGACTGCCGGCATCAATAAACAACCATGTTAGTCAAATATAAGATTTGCCTGTAAATATAAAATTGGTGGAACAGATTTATTTTCTTCAAGCTTCAGATATAACTGTACAGAAATACACTTTTAGGTTAATAAAGCGTTATTTAAAATCAATCCATTAACTTTATTTATTAAATTGTTGACATATTTCTGGTTAAGATAATATTAAAATACAATTGAAACAACCCTTTTCGTTAATATTCCGCCAGTGACCGACATAATATATAGTAGTTTTATGTAAATATTGAAACAATCCGACGACGGCACATATTTTCATTTAATTAAAATTTTCTGCACATGTCGGTAGTAGTCAATTTATTCTGTGGCATCGAAAGTTGTGATAGTTAACATTATTGGACTGATTTGTTAATTAACTAATTTACTGTATTTAACAATATACAGTAATCATTATTGTATATTGTTAATGTATATTATTAATTATACTAGCTGCATTATTAAGCAAAATAAATTTTCGCGTTCCAATTCATTTATTTTATTTTCTACACAAAATATAATTTTGATGAATAGGAATTTATAATTCCTCAATATCACGGATATGTGCAGGAACGGACAGGACGAGCTCGGTGGTCGAATGTTTAGCAATGGCCACTTTGACTCCGAGGTCGCGGATTCGATCCCCGCACAAGACAAACATTTGTGTGCATGAACATGTCTGTTTGTCTTGGTCTGGGCGTTTTCTATGTATTATATATAATATGTATTTACAAAAAAAAAAGTATTTAAGTATTATATGTCAGTTATCTAGTATCCATAGTACAAGCTTTGCTTAGTTTGGGACTAGATAGCCGTGTGTAATTTGTCCAGGCAAAAAAATATAATGTTCAAACAAGTATACAAATATGTATATTTGTGGTGACATTTTAGCCATTCACACATATCTATGGCTCTTAAGTATATAATCGTATATCACAATTTTATATATGGCTTATTAGATAATGTGAGTTTTAAGCTTTTTGCAGTCACAATATTTTTTGTCGTAGTTAAAACATTCAATGTTAAAATTAATCTGGTTACAAATGTCAATTAAGTTAATTTTGGGGTCTAAGTGGTTCATCAACATCTTTGAACCAAAGCCAACTTCACCTGCACGCGGTGCACCCTGCTGACCGACAAACGAAGCTCTGGCGATAAGAATTGTTGTGTTCCTGCTAGTGAGTGAGGTCACCAGAACGGAAGGAGATGCTGCGTTGGCAGCGGTGGTGGCGGCGCGCGAGCGATACTTTATGTTGCAAGCGTTAATATGGTTACGGTAACCGCTTTACATCAGGCGGGCCGTATGCTTGTATGCCACCCGACGTAGTATAAAAAAAAATATAGCTATTTGAATCACATTACAAAATCGCAACGATCATATTTATTACAGACATTCTGGATATTATAATTTAACGTGTTTATATTAATTGATTTATTTTTAAAGACATTTAAAATGAGAACAGAGCAGTCGAATTTATTTATATCATGTCAATCCGTTCGTTACTTTCGACGTGAAAGAAGGACAAACAAACAAACAAACAAACACACTTTCACATTTATAATATTAGTATGGAAGTATGGATAGTATGGATGCAGTTCCTTCAATACTGTTGTTGGATTTGTGTCGTTTTCACTTATACACAGTACAACTTTGTCCTATGGCTGTAATTCGATATAATGGCAACTTTTCAGGATTTCCCAATTGAACTCGTATGATTTTGTAAGTGCTGTGATATTATACTTTTCATATGTACTGCGTTATGAGTGTATTAAAGCATATAACCCTAAGTGGGATCCCAGTATTTTTTTTATAACTTTGCTTTTAAATCAGCATTTTTCAAAACTGTCTCGACTCAACTAGAACTATAAAGTTCCTAAGAGCGAAGCCAAAAGCAATTATTAATAATCTGAGGTTTGGTTTTGCAGTTAAAAAATCGGAATCGGGAATCACTTGCAAATATTTAACTTAGCTAATATAATTATTTCGACATGACATTGAACGCATTTGCAAATAGTCGATACATAATCAATAACTCGGAATATGGACGTGGCTAATGTAATTATTAACTAAGTACACACTGGGCTCTATCGCGGCATCCTTGTACTCATTCGACAAACAATGCACGTTGCAAATGTAAACAAATAATATACGATGAATTATTGGCTTGTTGCACTAATGTGGACTGTACGCCTATGCACAGCTTATAATAATTATAAGCCCACATAACATCCACATGTGCAAATGCTAACACATAATTGTTATGTATTTGAAAATGTGGGTAATGAAGAGCCGTGAATTTTCTGTTGAAATTAGTGACTAATTCTGTCATCGCACGGGTAACACTAAGAGCGGTTCTACACTGTATCCGAATCGGATACGTACTTAGACGTATGTAACATCTCTTACTTACCCGATATTGCTCTAAAATACTATCGTAGTGGAAAAGGAATGACAAAGACTGTTGAGTTTGAGTCGGTTTCGAATGCAGTACCTAACACCTATGCCTATAGCTGGATGACCTGCATAGAGTAAAAGATTTTTATAAAATAAAAAATAATATATCCGTAATATTCATGTATATTATGTTAATTATTCTTAGAATAGGATATATTATAAAGTAAAAGTATAATATAGTTATGTAATGTGCACTTTAATTTCTTTCTTATTCTGGCAATGTTGATTAATGCGACTCATCTCACTGACACTACAAGAAAAAGTTCTAATTCATATGCCAATATTTCTATTTTTATAACGCACTACGCGATACTAGAACACGTCTCTAAACTTTACAATTGTCCATTTCTAAGAAAACTCTCTGAGTTGTATCATTTTCGTCTTAACGGCCACACTTTTAGGCCGAAAATGACTGAACTCATAAAGTTGAGTCAATTTTGTATTAAGAGTGCGATCGTTAGGACGAAAGACAGTGCCTCAGTTCATTTTACGATTCAACTCAAAAAATGAGGATTTTATTTATTGAGAACTTATTAAGAAAGTTTATAACCAGGCGACATCACCAAAAACTAATTATACAGTCACCCTAATATTTAACACTCCTTAATTAGACGTCGCCTAATTGCGCATTACAATATGGCGCACTGCTGAAGCAAACACGTCGCTTATCAAGCTCCGAGCAATACAAGCTTGTATGATATTGCGTCAAACACAAGTTGCAGCCAACACAAATGCAGCTCGCGACTAGGGTACTAGACTACAGTAAATATACAGGACGTGTGTTGGTACCGATAAGCCTATGTTGCTACGACGTACTGCTGACTGCGACACTGGCTTGTGTCTAGGGTTTTCACTAACGAAATCGTTAAAATCTGTGTTAAACTTTGATTTCCATGTTCAAGCAAATTTATTGAAACAAGTTGCATTCTCGCTCGGTATTTGTGTGCAATAAATATATCGTGACGTGATGGTTTATAATACTCATAATACTACGGAACAAAATTTATTCATAATTTATTTTGTTCTAACAAAGCTTATTTTGTTTTCATCAGGTTTTAATTCTGTCATATTAAGTTTTTTTGCTTTTTATTTACAAAAACTTTAAACCTTTCAACGATCCGAGCACCGCTCAGTCTCTCAGGTATTTTTCTATAATAAACCATCCATCTTATCAAATATATTTACTATACGAAAGGTGTCGGTGTTTCACATCTGCCAGGCGTCCGTGACGGCTCAATTTTTTCAGTATTAAATTAATTACTTGGTAATTACACAATTCTGAAAAAGAAATCTATATGATGAAAGATTAATATGCCCCAAAAAATTTTATAAGTCGACATATCGAAACGAGATCCATAGAAAATGTTCACACTGGTATAAAATGCTCGAATATGCTTGCTTGCTATGCTTCTCGCGCTTTGATAACAAAATCCAATCAAACCACAAAAAAGTATCTGTAAAAAATACTTCATGTACAGAAATTGTTCCAATTACACAAAATACAATAAAGTCCCTGATTCAAGGCACAGTATAAGTGATAGTCTCAAGGGCTAGGCTTGTACTGCATAAGGGAGTATACTCGTATTCTCCCACACCGTGTGGTTAATATATTCTTCTAATGCACACGTATCTATATAAGTACATGTAATTACATCCTGTACATTAAAAATAAACACCATAAAACTTTTATAAATCGAGCTGCGACTTTTTTAATATAGAGCAGCGACATCCCTAGCTGTCTCCTTTCGGCTCTCCATCTTGCCAAACCGCGATAGATACCAAGTCATTATACGAAATTACAGCAGTCTATTGTCTTTTATATACATTACACACGGAATGTGGCCTGGAAAAACTAAGTATATAGTACGTACTTTTGGTTTGTCTTGTGATTTAAAAAATGTGAACAATTATGTTAACAAGAAATTTGAAATGAATGATATACCTCAACGTTAAATTCAACATAGGTACTTTCTGGATAGAACTAGTAGTAGTAGATTGAAGATTTTGTTGAAAATTTTGGAGACTGATTATGAAGACTTGTTGCGTATATATAATGTTCGATTTTGTTGTAGTGTTTAGAAGAATGTTGATTAGTTTTGGCAGTTCCTTTATTATGAAACAAAAAAAAAGATTCACCACAATTATTGTTTCCGAATAGTGAAATGTAAGATTTCACAGTGACCTCTTGATTTTTGTGATAAAAGACATATTTTTCATTAATTATTAAAAATAAATAATAAAAAAAAATTAAAAAAATCTTTACTTGTTATTATATTTTCTGGTTATTTAATTTCAAAATAAACCAAAAAATCATACTTATTAAAAAAATTAAGCTTAAAGACGGTTCTTTTCGACCCCCGCGCAAGTGCCCATGGTATAAAATTAGACGCGAGTACCGCGGGTTAACGTTATTTATGTAAATATACTAAATATTGTTCAAAACGTAAATTTTGTAAAAAAAATTGCAATAAATAGTTCTTTAATTATAGATCAGAGAAAAAAATATAAGAAATATATGGATAAAAAATAACATGATAAGTCTCTATTGTACGTAGAAACTTACAATTACAGTTGGAATGTATGAGAGAACATGTTTAACCTTTAACATCACGGGCGGGGTCTAAGCGGACCACACGCGCTGTATTATAAATGTATTTTTTCAAATTGACAAGTTACGATCGCGCGTTTTCAGCTAATCCCTGTGCGACGCAAGGTCTTTTGGGGAGTGAATGTTCGTCGCTCTTCTGCTAAGGTAAGTTACATTTTTTCTTACGTGGGGATACCTGCACACCCCACCCGTGATTTAACGTAGTATTTTTTTCCCTTTGTTCATGTTATTATTTGTTTATTGTTTAGAATTGGTGTTGTTTAATTGGAAAAATGGGTCACCAACTAACCGAAAATCAAATTGCACAAATTATACACAATTTTAGTGACTCTGAAAGCGAAGACATAGGAGACACGCCTCAAGAGAACATTTTGAAACAGGTAGCTGATGTGTAGGTGATATGTGTTTGTAAGTCTTGCAAGAAAACTATTTGTAAGCCTCATTCAGTAGCAATTACATATTATTTACCATGCCTACCCAAAGCATATTTTTTATAGTTATTTAATTTAGGTTTGACCTTACGTGTGTAACGTTAGTTTAGGATAGTAAAGTTTCAAGGATTGACATTTTTTTTTCTATAATGGTTATTGTTTATTTTCCTTATCATTAATTATTATTAATTCCTATTTTATTAGAAAAACATAGTAGGTTAGTCAGAACTTGACTCTTTTGTAAAAATTTTGTACTTTAGTCATGTGCCTTAAAAATTCTATATACAAGATTGTTACTTTATTAAAAATGTTCCTTACTGTAGAAGTTTCCTTATTGCATGTATGTATTTTGTAATTATTTTAATTGATTTTGTTGACATTCCAATACGACATTAGAGAATAACAAATTTAATCGTTCATATTTTAAATGTTGGTATATAAAATATTGGTTGGTTGGTATATAAAATATACTATTATGTTTGCATGTCTTATACAAGACAAAATGTATACGGGAAATTGTCTAATGCCATCTTTATATGTACCTACATTTTGTGCAAATAAATAATTATTGATTGATTGATTGATTGACTGTCTAAAGACTAATTGTTTTACTATTAATAAATACTTTTCATATATAATGTATTGTCTTTTCTTATAATCTAAAACGGCTTTTAAGAAATATCCAATAATTCTCAATATATATGTAAATTTACATTGGGGATACTTCTGGACCCCACGCGTGACGGAATGTTATCCAACGCGTGTACTTAAAGGTTAATAAAATGTACTACTCGTGTGAATTAATTACGCCTGGCACCCGTCACTGCTCTAATATAAAAGGGTCCCTAGTAACCGGATCATCTTATACTGAAAGTGTGACTATTTATTATTTTTTTAGTCTGGAACCCTTTTCACCTGAGTTTAACTTGGACTAGTCAGATTTTTTCTTAATTATTTCTTTCATTGTCATCATCAGCCTGTATCTACCCACTGTTGGATATAAGCATTCATCAATGCTTTCCACCAAATACGATCCTCCGTCTTCCGCATCTTAAGCTATATATTTCTTATGCTTTCTTAAGGTCATCGGACCATCTAGAAGGAGGGCGCCCAAAGCTTTTAGATTTTATTAATTTGCTATTTTAGGTATTTTTGGGGTGTTAGTGGCTCACCATCACCTTTAATCGGCCGACCTTTGATACAGGGTAATTCCGCTCACTCACAGTATTACAATATACTGCATGAGATTGAAGTTTACCAGCAAGGAAGGACTTCTCAATGTCAGGGACACTTTATGTTGAAAACATCTATAAGCTACGGTAACCGCTTTATAGAGAAAGCCACTTTTAAAATAATGTACACCTGTGCTATGTTTCGGCCAACTATAAATAGTCCCAGTACTATTTGTAATATTCACAAGAGGAATTATAAAAAAAATGCGTGTTTATATTAATAATGTGCGTCAATTATTTACTTTAGTATCAGGATTACCATTATTATCAAGAAACAAATGTTATTTCAACTAAAACATTATAATTTCATGCACAAAGTGAGCGTACTACCCAAAATACAAGAGAAATTATCCGCTTAAGTGTTCTGTACAGAAATCGTGGGCAGCAAGACGCGTTATTTTTCACTTGACTTTATTTTTACGCGGGCCTCCATCGTCGGCCAGTATCGAACGGGATTCTAATCAATTTAATTTATCAGGGATCCCCCGAGGCAGCTATTCACTTCATTTAATGCGCGTATTTTGCGGCAGAGCTGATTGTTTTGAACCATTCGGTTGCACGGTCCATTTAGATTAATTATTGGATTACTTAATTTCAACATGATTTTATGCTATTTACAAACATTTTATTTCGTCATAATTCGATTCAACAAAATCGGATTAACTAATCAATTCTGTTCCCTCCAATCTTCAAAACAATATACAGTTACGTCAGATACCATCCAATATAATCAAGCTAACTAATTGAGGGGCTGACCATCAATATAGGCGGTACGGGCATTAATTACCACCGAGATTAAATAAGAAAGTAGCTAATCGATAAGAGCGGAATTACTACAGCGTTTGTTCCGGCAACTAATAAAGGAGACAGTATTGCACTCAATACGTATAAATGTGCGAGTAACATTCGGGCGTGATATTAATTCCGTCCGTAATTGCTATCGGTTCGAAGCTGCAGCCATGAACCATGAATACGGGAGTTACCGCTATTTGTTCCTGACGTTGCGGTTTAGGGCTTTACCTCGAACCCGCTTCTATATTTATTTTCTTCGAGTTTTGTCCAAACACACAATGGCCGGTGGATTATCGGGCTCATTTCGATAGTTCGGCCTAACGCTCCGGAAAACAATGGGCTTATTTCAAATACTGTTGTGTAACATGCAATTAACGCGGAAATATACAACGGGTACCTTTTTGTTTGTCATGACATAGGCAATTGTTGCTTTTAAAATAATATTATTTCCATGTCGATTTTAAGCGAAAAGATTAAATTTTGCTTGAAAATTCATAAATATTCGTGCTATGTATGCTCTTATTTAAGTTAGCTTCTTATAAATACATGAAAGAAAGCATGTGCCTTATTTCATCTATTTTTATCACTATAGGTACTTTTTAGAGTATAACAAAGATTTAAATTAGATCTGCAACCAAGTCCATGCACACTCACAGTACGAGGCCAGTTTGGCTAAAAATCAATGTCAATATTATAATGATAACCAATCAAATGAATGCACAAGGTTGCTTGCCTATAGATATTTTTATATTACCTAAAAATTCCCCGTGCTTCTGGAAGGTATCTCAAGATTTTTCCCTGCTGTTCGTTGAGCCAAGGCGGTCTATAGGCAACTTGAAAATATATGTTACTGTCAACATATGAGCTCGTTTAGGATCGCATGATAACAATGAGCCATGGATGATTATGATATTTATTTTTTGCCTGGAAATAATAAACCGATCGCTACGTCCAATGTCTTGTAAATCAAAGAAAACCAAGCCTTGCAATCCAAGTAAGTAACTTTCAAAACTGAATATATTATGTAATGTTCATCATCTATCTATTCAGAATTACAACATTTTCACCTATAATACAGGGCTGTCCAAATTAGTAAACAAGTTAGTGGATGACTAAATAGATTCCAAACTATCAAAATCTCATCGTCTATAAATGAAGTATGCACGGTTACGGCAGCAACCGGCTGGACCATTTAAGCCCCATTGTGCATAACCAAAGAGGGATAGAAAACCACAACACAACCCCGAACTAGCATTGTATCGTCAACGGTTAATTAATGATGTCGTTTATTTGACCCCGCTGAGTTAATGCGCTTAAAAAATTAATGAGAGGGGAAATACTGGGCTTACTCATCTTTTAGGGTTCGTTATGAAATTCACTGAGTGAGCCTTGCGTCTAACTCGTTTAATTCTTTGTAGACATTATTATACATAACAAATCCTAAAATGATTTTATAATAACATTTTTTTAATTCTAACAATTAAGAAATCCTAAGTTTACGCTTTGTTAGTGGGCTTTATAGCGAAAATAAAAGAAAATTTTAACTTTTTTCACTTCTCATATTTTTCTTCTTTTTCTTCTCTCCAATTCCAATTTGTACAGGTCTGAGAGTGAACTATGTCACTTTATCGTAGAATAAACATAAATAAAAACACTTTATTAATAATAGGATTCTCTTAAATATGCTTTTACCTAATCCTGGTATATCTTTTTCACTTAATACCTAGAGTTTTGCCCGATCGTGAGTTAATTCGGACAATTAAACCGGTTAACATAATCCTGTAGCTTAGGTAAGAGAAAAACGCAAACCACTGAAAAAGCTGCAACATTTTAGCATTTTTAATTTGTGAAAGTTGAGATAATTTTATTGAGATTGTGTGTTATAATTTATGTCCATATTCATGAGTTGATAGTAGAGTTAACATAATGTGAAGAGATTCCTGCTAATTTCTTCTGATTTAATTATTTGCGAAGTTCCAAAGCAGCCTAGTTTTACCTTCAAGACGTTTTTTTTATACAACTAAGGTGGACAAAAGGCATACAGCATGTCTCATGGCAAGCAGTCATCGCAACCTATAGACGCTCGCAATACTAGAGGTATCACTTCGAACTTCATTGTTCATTGCCTTTTTTGGTGGTTGCCGTTGTTAAGCCAGGCTCTACAGGAAACATAATGAGGGAATATGTGGCAGGCTCGTTCCTTTAATATCTAATTAGAGAGGAATGTTAACAGAAGAACAGGTTTTCTGAAGATGAAATGTCATCATATACTTATTGTTTCAATCTTTCAAGCAATAATTAACTTTTTAGTTCTGAATGTTGTTTTTTTTATTTTCCAAAGTTACGTCTTTTTATACTTTTGGATTCATAATGAATTTCTGGAAACATGTAAATGAACCCTTTAAACTGACCTTGATTATTGATATTCTTTATTGCATAACAACAAATACAGAAATTAGTGAACAGATAAATATACAAACGTGAGCTTTCTCTTCAAGAAATTTCTTCCAGCCAATTTTACAGGGGTCGGTGTCAAGCAAGCTTTGCATACCATCAAGATTATGGTTAATAATAATAAAAAAAAAACTTTATAAGTCATATTCTTGTTACAGAAGTAACTTCAAACAGAAGTTCGAAGTTATTTTTATATATTAGTCCATTCGTAATAAACAGCTTTAATTGCAATAAAAAATGCAAAATGCATTTTTACAGTAAAAGTATTAGTATTGTCTGAAGTTCCTTCTATGCTTAAAAATATTCCATAATATACTACATCCAATTCAAACAATTGTATAACAAAAAGCACTCATAAGCTTATTACCGCATTTGTTGAGAATTGAGTTGTTCCTGCAAGAGTAAGAAAATAAGGCACGTCTCCTTAAAGATAAGTAGGACGTAACTCCATTCGGTAAAGGGCCTCTCCACTCGTACCAGTGTTGCCAGCTTTACGAGAACTTCCTCGTTTCCCGTATCGACGAACAAATCAGATGAGATAGGGGTTATCGAAAGGTCGGTGGGAGCTCGATTATTATTGGTCGAGTCATCTAGTCGGCTTGACGCGCGGTGTGAACGGAGTCCCTCGTTATTTTCAATTTCCATACACGAGCGCCTTAGCCTCAATACATTTTCGTGTACGAGAATGAGAAGTGTATTAAGCTATGAATCTTGTAAAGACCTGCGCTGATTTACGTATTACGTTATTGGGGTAGCTCGAGTACATTTGTCAGACTTCTGAAAGGTGAGTATTGAATGTTTTAATGGGCCTTATAAATAATTCATCGCTTTATTACTTGAAATAATGGTCTGTAAATTTATTAAATGGTGTTAGAAATACGTAACTCAATTAGCATTAAAGTTTGATTTTCATTGAAAACATCTAAATGTACTTTTCAAAATCAATATGAACTCGCGTTGAAATTTATTACACGATTGCCTCAAAAAGGCGAGGATATTTTTGAGTGAATGTGTGTACTATTTAAGTCAATAATATATTATGTCGTGTTTTAATCCAGTATAATTTCTGAATAATTTAAACTGATTTCGAGGTAGGTACGTAATATCTGAAAATGAAATCTTTATACTGTTACGAGTGTCATAGGTACTTCGGATCACGGAATGCCATTTTGCGTTGATAACAAACAAAATTGGGATATAAGCGGCCCACCACCACCCTTTAGCCTGCAGGTGGTGCACTCTGCTGACTGACCATGTCAAAAGAGAGATAAGGCGGTTCGTCGTATTTAGTATACCGCAGCCAAATAAGAATTCCCTTGAGGGTTGTTATGCTCCTGTGTCTGAGTGAGGTTTCAAGGAAGGGATGAGTTGCTGCTATATTTTTTGTGGCGAGCACTAATATGGTTATTGTAACTGCTTTACATCAGGCGGGTCGTATTCTTGTTCTCTACCCGGTGTGGTATACAAAATATTCATTCTTTAATCTAAAACCACGACAATAATAGAGATTAAAAAACTAAACACAGAATCTTAATGCCAGTCTTTTACGCACAAGACATCAAAATAAATTAAAAAGTTACTTTTCGATACAGCTCTTCTATGGACAACTGTATCGAAAAATAACTTTTTCACCTCACTAGCTCGTAAAAGCTCTGTTTATCATTCGAAATCTGCGTGGAAAATCGCACTTTATCCGCTAGCGTGGAAAGTGTTTTTAAAATTCGAATATTTTTATTCAATATAGGTTTCGTACAATAAATTACATATATATAGAACCTCATTGGTTTCGTAATAGTTTATATTCTCTGCAGCCAGTCCATTGATGATTATTTATTAAAACTGTTTTTCTTGCACCTAACATTTTTCTCGCTTTAGTGAGGTGAAAAGTTGTGTGTTGCGCTCGGCAGCAAAGTTATTTAGCGTCTCGTACCTTTGAAACCCTCGCCACGCTCAAGATTCTATATTTGAACCACTCGCTTCGCTCGTGGCTCAATCCTAGACTCCTTCGCTTGCTCAGGTTTCAATACAAGGTACTCGCGCCAAAAATTAACTTTGCAGCCTTGCATAACAAATAACTATTTCTCCATTTAGATACAACTTCAGCCCTGGATACAGGTATTTTAATCAGATTGCAATGCAACGTTGCAAGAATTTTTCTATAATTGCGCGTCGCGCATGCGCACCACGCATGCTCCCATAATAGGGGTCTTCTTTTAAACAAAATAATTTAATAAAGCTTTATTAAATTAAGCATATAGTCGAAGTTTGTATTTGTACAAATATTACTGTTATTACTGATCATAGTCGTGTCGTCGTCATCAACCGTTATTCATTCCTCTTCCGCGATAAGGGTCTCCCTCAATTGAAGGGGTTTAGAGCATACTCCACCACGACTGGGGGTTGGCGGACGCCAGTATTTTCAAGCCGCATAGAGGCCATTGCTTAGTCGTGTAACCAAACAAAATATAGTGTTGCAGAAATAGGTCGAAATTCTGTGTTAATTTATTTTTAGATGGTTCTGGCAATAAGAGATAAAAAAATAAAATTCTGAATATCTCTCATTCAAATTTGGTAAATAATGGTACATATTTAATTTACACATCTTTGTCATGCAATCTATCATATTCTTAATTCGAAAATTTTATTACCAAATAATTGAATTTATTTTCTCAAACATAAAGTTTTGCAATCACTCATGAATGTCTAATGAATTTATACGATATTCCGAATTTACTTCTTCGTCTAACTAAAATAAAGATTTGTTTCTGTAAATTTATTTAAACTAATAAAAATTATCAATTATAATTATTTAACTATATAATTAAATTGCATGACATTTCACAGATTTTATTGATAGTAGATACAAGAAATAATTTAATTTAATTACGTAATCCCTCAAGTACATTTATCTTATCTTGAGGCATTATGGAATTAAATTTAAATTATGATACACTTTGGTTTCAAGTTGAATTGCAATATTTTGCAGATTAATGACTAGCTTGCGCCTTATTTTATCTTAAACCCTTACTTAGCGGAAGCCTATGTAGTAATAGTAGCCTACCTGAATACCAAATTTTAACACAAACCGTCCAGTAGTTTGAGCTATGCATTGATAGTTGATATCACGTGCTCGGTGGTCGAATAGTTAACAGTAGCCACTTTGACTCCGAGGTCGCAGGTTCGATCCTCGCAAAGACAAACATTTGTGTTCACATGTTTGTTTATCTTGGTGTTTTCTATATAATATATGTATGTATTTACGAAAATCAAATATTTTATAACTATATATCAGTTAACTTGTACTTATAGTTATAAGCTTTGCTTAATTTAGACTAGATGGTAGTGTGTAATTTGTGAAAGGATATGTTCAGAACAGTGAATAAAAGGCACTATAGGTGCTATAGCACCTGTATGAATAAAAGGAACTCATTACTACCTAAAAAAATATTATTTTAGACTAACAATTATAGTTGCTAGTCAAAAATTAATAGTTGTTAATAAAAAAAATATTATTTTTGACTAACAATCATAATTGTTAGTCAAAAATATTTTTTTTTTTAGATACCTATCTATTTGTAATAGGAAAATTTAGATTCCAAATATTACCAATTCTTTTAATTTCTATCTCTGTGTTAGTAACATTTGACTATATAATATTAAAGCTACCGGCCACAAAAAAGTCATAACGGTTAAATAAAGCGTGTAAGTGGTTCGTCAACGTCTTTGGACCAAACGCAACCTCACCTGCATCTTGCTGGCTGACAAACGAGGCTCTGACGAAGAGAGGGCATTGCATATTTTGTTAGGTGCAGGACTGGGGAAGTACCTCCTCCTCACAGAATACCGCAGCCAATTAACAATTCCCTTAAGGGTTGTTGTAATGCTGCGTGTGAGTGAGGTTAGAGAAAGGTAGGAATTGCTGCGTTGGCAGCGGGGGTGGCGGCGCGCGAGAGATACTTCATATCAGATGGGCCGTATGCTTGTCTGCCACTCAAAGTAGTATAAAAAAGCGTAGATATTGCAGTTGTATCTGGCACTTTTGCCTAATCTTTTCACACGTGAGACAAGTAACGTAAAATACGTCATTGTTATTCAATATATAATTTTCGGTTTAAAACCTAATTGCCTTACGCACGCATTTGTCAACTATTATATTTTTATTCAGTTATTATGACGCTAATTGCCATCAATAATCGCCTTTAGTATTGTATCCAACATTAAGTGATATTTGTAATTTTCATGATTCTCTTCGTTCATGAGCAGTTTTGGTAATAATAAAATTACAAATGGTTGCCTTCTGCAACTTTGAATGCAATAAGTACTCCGGCATTATAACTCATATTAACTCCGATTTACAAATAACAGTAGATCACATTGAAGGTACTACAATTAAAATTTGCATTAAATTTCAATCAAGACTCAAATAACACCATCGCGCCTTTATAGAACCATCTAACTTTATTACTCAATAATTTAATTTAATATTTTATTTAGCCTTCGAGCAAGACTTTGGAGTCCCTTCCCGCTCGCGTTCGCCTTTTGCTCAGCGACTTACTCAGAAAATATTAAACAGTGTGTTATTATATCACATTTCTGGCAACACCTGTAGGTAGCGTGGGCGAGGTACAACGAGAAAATTGTATTTCCATTTTTACAATTTCAATTTAGTATTAATTCGAGTCCGGAGTACGGTCGGGCGCGCCGCCACATGTAAAATATGGATCGGCTAAGTGAAATTAAAATGCTCTATAAATTGTGATTTTTGCAAGTCCTAAAGTGGAGAAGGCTTTTTATTATTTATCGCCCGCCTGCCCGTGGCCAGCACCCGCTTACTGAAAATCGTTGTGTTTTTATCCAATTTACTTATTTGAAATATTAACATCGATATGAACGATATTTTTGTAATCGTTAACACGTATTCGATTAATAAAACTTATTGGCGAATGTTAATTAAAAAAAAGGAACAGCAAGATTAAATAATTTGTTGACTTGTTATTTTTCTCTTTACGTAGGTAATTATGTTTAGAGTGCTCTATGGTGGCCAGAGCGTATAGAATAATTTAAACATTACACTTGATTTTACTTGTGAATAAGCAAAAAAAGCGAGTTTCATATCAATTTTGCCAAAGGAAATCCAACTGAAAAAATAACTTTGTTACAAAACATAGTCTTAAAAATAAAAAAGCAAGTAGTAAAAATAACCTTTGTTTTTTTTTTATTAGATTAAGGTTGATAAACAAATGTTTCATACTAATTATATATATGCAAAGGCATGAAATAATAGATTATTTCATGCCTTTTTGAAGTTTGTGCTTAGACTAACCTATATAGGAAATTTTGAAGAATTCCTATGTCCCTTATACCAATAAAATGTGAATCTCTGTTTAAAAAGTGGTTATAATGTGACTTTTTTCTATTATAAAATGTAAGGTTTTGGGGTGTAAGTGGTTCATCAACATCTTTGAACCAAAGCCAACTTCACCTGCACGCGGTGCACCCTGCTGACTGACAAACGAATCTCTGGCGAATAGAGAGGTAGGGAGCGTAATTGTAAGCTGCCCGACTGGGGAATGTACCTCCACCTCACAGAATACCGTAGCCAAATAACAGTTCCCTTGAGGGTCGTTGTGTTCCTGCGAGTGAGTGAGGTCACCGGAAATGAGGGAGATGCTGCTTTGGCAGCGGGGGGTAGCGGCTCGCGAGCGATATTTTATGTTGCGATCGTTAATATGGCTACGGTAACCGCTTCACATCAGGCGGACCGTATGCTTGTTTGCTACCCGACGTAGTATAAAGATAAAAAAAAAGAAATTACAATGGCAACCGCTAAAACAAAGCCCATTTCATGACGTATCAGCTAGTCAAAATTATATTAATATGTTTTGTAATTGAGAAAAATCTAAATCATCAAGGTGTCGTCATATGATGTAAGTTATTACTCAATTTAAGGCAATTTTATTTTTACTTTTTTTTTTGTCTTTTGGAAGGATTTTTATTTGCGAGTTATTCGATGTAAATAGTTGTCATATTTACGATTTCATATAGGTATTTAAACAATCTGATACGCATGCTCATTAATTATGCAATGATTGTGGACGTTACTGAAAAGTAATCAAATAATAGCTAATTAATGTATATTGGTAAATTCATATTATAGCCCTATATTTAGGGCGAGTAATAAAGAATCATCAAGAAAAACACCCGAAAAAATACCTTAACAATCGTATAAAAAGTTTTAAATGTGGTACAAAATTACGTTTATCAGCTGAAGAACAAACTTTAAAAGATTTGAACAAAATAAATAAAAGCATCGTTAGAGTGTGAGCGTCGTCGACTACGTCGTGCAATCAGGGAGACGGCTCCTATCGGCCTGTCTCACAGATTTGGAGCAGGCTAGACAGCGCATATTATCCACATCGTATTTTTTGTTTTATTTTTTACAATAGAGGATGCAAATGAGCACGTGAGTCCCCTGATAGTAAGCAATCAATGCCTATGGATATGGTAACACCAAAAATTCACTAATCCGTTGACTGCCGTTTTAGGGAAATATAGTGGCATGGGTGGAATTCTATTTTTTTGCGAGTGGTGTAATAGTGGAACTCAGCGGTTGGTGTTAGATTGAACAGTTCATTCAAACACATAGTTGAAAAAGAACTATACGATACTTCGCTGACGATTTGGTGCTTACGTTTTCTAGACTAGTTTAAATCTACGACTTGACCGCTCCTTTGACGTGTTTCACGGTACACATTGATCATCATCATCATTATCTGCCTGTATCTACCCACTGTTGGATATAGGCCTTTCCCAATGTTTTCCGCCATATGCGATCCTCTGCTTTCCAAATCCAACCGCTACTAGCCACTGTTTTGAGGTTGTTGGTCCATCTATAGAGGGGGCGCCCTAGGCTTCGTCACCCATACGTGGCCTTTACCGTGGTACTTTCTTCTACCATTGCCATCGCTGATTCGACAGATGTGGCCGGCCCACTGCCATTTCAGCTTGCTAACTTTGAGAGCTATGCCGCCAACTTTGGTTCTCCACCAAATTTCTTCGTACCGGATTCGATCCCTTAGAGAAGTCCCCAGCATTGCTCTCTCCATTGGTCGCTGTGCGACTGATAGTCTGTAAATCAGCCCGACGGTCAGCGTCGAAGTCTTTGCACCGTAGGTCATAGCGGGGAGGTTGCACTGATTGAAGAATTTGGATTTCAAGCATTGGGGTATACTGCGATGAGAATGTGCCGAAGCTTTCCAAAAGCTGCCCAGCCCAGTTGAATGCATCTGTCGGTCTATCGACCTCTTTGTTGAAATTACTCTGGTCCAGTTGTATGGCCTGTTTATCCATTATGTTGAAGTCGATCTCATTCCTTATTACTTTATCGGGGCTTTGCCAGGTCCATCTTCTCTGGGGCCTCTTTTTAAATTAGGAATTCATCAAAAAGAGCCCCTCCATATGGAGGAAATTCACCAGTATTTGTCGTCTCCCAAACCCTACGATTATCGATTCATCGCATTCTCGTACTCCTTCTTTGGCATTAAAGTCCATCACACAACAACCCTGGAGTCCGCGACTAAGTTGTTGACGAGAGCTTTATGGACGAAGAACCCGACACCACCCTGGGAGAGCTGGTCTCCTTCGTGGTACTAGAAAAGGTTCTCAGATTCAGACAGCCCGACAGTCCTAGAATCTGACATTTGATGGACCTTAATTGTACTTCCAGTTCTCCCACATCCGTCACACATCAATTGACTATAGGCATTTTTAATATCCGTCCACAAAGTCCAGATATTAAAAATGCCTATATTCAATTGATTATGGTTACCTGCAGACCGCAGATTCTTAGCATCCTGCGCCCTGCCGTTACTGAGACCGCTACCTTGGCCGGGGATAGCAGGACTGCCGGGTACGGGGGCTACACATTTGGGGCGAAATTCGTTGAGAAAAGATACCCTTAAATCGCCACATTTCTTGCATACAACATATTTCAGAAAGTAGTTTATGTATCAAATTGATTTGGGCTAATCATTTTATATATACGAGTATAGGTATATTATAATTGTTTCAAAACAAAAAAATACTTTTTATATCCAAAAATAAACTTTCAGTAACGTTCTATGGACTAACATTTTTTATACATTTTACATGAAAATTATGTTTTTCTCACGTTCAATTCTCGTACTGCACGTTTTGATGAAATTTGGTTGGTATATGGGATTTAAACCAAATGTTTAGTTTGTTTTGAAGTATTGACTTTAACATGAAAATAATTATTGTGATACTCGAATTGTCGAATTTGAGTAGCGAAAATCTAAACCGTCCATACTTGGTTCCTCTGTAAGTTAACACTATAGTATAATTTAATATATTTTCTTTTGTTTCAGGGGCTTTGGCTTTATCACATTTGGCGACCCAGCTAGCGTAGACAAAGTATTAACTCAAGGTACACATGAATTAGATGGAAAAAAGGTAAGTCCAATATTATACACTAGCTTCGTTCGGGGTCCTTTTTTTGTTCGCGGAATCCTAATTTGGCGTCGTTGCGCATGCCAGTCTAATCGAACACGCAAGTTAAGCAATGTTGACCGCAGCCTGTCTATGGATGGGTTTATTTACCTCGACCTTCTCCATGCTTCGGAGGACACGTTAAGCCGTCGGTTCTGGCTATTGTCATTAGATGACAGTCATTAAGCCAAGTCATTCGTTAACCCGCAGTTGTGCATAACATTTCGTTTGAAGGGAGACCCGTATCCCAACAGTGGGATGATTATCGGTTGATACCGAAGCAATATACCGATAATAACGAAAAATAATAATGGCAGGAGAATATTGTTATTTTTAGGACTTTAAGTTTCAGTTATTGTCATTTGCAACATGAAATTTTATGGTTTACAACTATGTTAGGTATTACATTTAAATATCATTGGTTTAAAAAGTTTAAATTGTGCCAAAACAAATAGTTACGTAAAGATACTTTCAAAAATAAACTTAAAATTCCCACACAAACATTTAATTCACTCAAGTATCAATTAACTTTAAAAACCTCTTCAATTCCGCTCGAGCAGACTTGAAATCGTAGTTGTGATTGCCAACATCCATTAAAAGATAACCCGAAAGATAAGGAAAAAGATCTCAAATACACCTTTCTTCGGATAAATTATTCTAACATTTATGTAAAACCGAAGTTTGCGTAATAAAAATAATGTTTAGCCCTCATCTGATTTGCCTGCCAAATCAGATTTTGTATTAAAATCACGCAGTCTGTTTGTTCATCACAAATAAGAAGTAATAATGTAATCGTGTTTGTATAAA
The DNA here is from genome assembly GCA_937001555.2 of Hypsopygia costalis. Lineage (NCBI taxonomy): Eukaryota > Metazoa > Arthropoda > Insecta > Lepidoptera > Pyralidae > Hypsopygia > Hypsopygia costalis. The sequence continues at coordinate 10,805,841 of OW443330.2, read as the reverse complement.
TAAAATGTATTTTTTTAGATGTTTTTACAAGGATTCATTGAGGATTCCTTTCTTTATTATTTCTAAAAGAATGTTTTTCTTCTTCTCTGATTGCTGAGATTTAGCTATCTGTGTGTATTTATCACAATGCTTTGATGAGTGTATTAACCGTAATATTTGACATCAACCCATAATTATCCCACTGTTGGGATACGGGTCTCCTCTCAATCGAAGGGGTATAGAGCATACACGGTGCTCAACTGCGGATTGGCGGAGGCCTGTGTTTCCAAGCCATCCAAAAGCCACTGACTTTAGCTTAACGACTGTTATCTGCTGACAACAACCGGGACCGACAGCTTAACGTGCCCTCCGAAGCACGAAGGACCTTGAGATAAATAAACATATTCAAAGGCAGGCTACGGTAGATGTTGCTTAACTTGCTTGATCGATTAGACTAACACGCGCAAAGACGCCATCGAGCTCCTCATTATCGTAACATTTAGTTACTTGCATTTATTGGGTTTTCATTGTTTAGATCTTATTTTTGAGTCATCAATGTTTAGAACGATCACTTCTGGGTTCATTTATGACATCAGGAGAAAAGACGATGATCGATCCGTTAACACTTAATGTACAATAATCAATGAAAAAAACAAACAAATAAACAAACAGGGCAAGTTAAATAAAACCGTTCAATATAACTAGTACGTTAAAAAAATCTCATTAGTTACATTAACAATAGATTTCTGAATAATAAATACATGGAATAAATCTGTACATGTAAAGTTTTTCCAGTAGTCTTCAATTGAGAACCTAATTTTGTGATTAAAGTATGACTATCAACCTTTATGGTTGTGAAATATGCTTTATTTCACAACCATGAAGGTTGATAGTGAAATATGCTTTATTTCACAACCATGAAGGTTGATAGTCATCAGCATGCTACGAAAGAAACAGCAACCAGTAAACGTGGAGTCAGACACGTATAAACATTTTTATTCAAGTACATGGCCGTAAATTTAGAAAGAAATTTCACACGGCTATCACCACATCTATCTTGAGATTCGGACCATTTCTCCTGAAGGTTTATTGACACATCCAGAGTGACATAAATTCTGTACCCTCCGAAATAGCCTCTATAACAACCATAAAATGATAAATCATGGCAGACTTTAATATTTTAACACGTTAATTTTGTTTCTACGCTGTTAGATTATAAAGTATTATTTAATTTGTGTAGTAACTAGCTTATGCCTAAATTTTTTAAGTGTTTTGTAAAGCTGACATTCCATTTAAGAGGATTTGCATATATTTGATATACATTTGTATTTAGATAATGCATTTAGCAGAGTAAGAAAACGTTATTAATAAAATATTGTACTGGATTACCACATAGGATAAATATATCCAGGTACTATGTTCACGCGGGCGAAGCCGCGGGTAGAAGCTAGTATGCTTATAAAATCGATAGTGGAATAATTTATAAGAAATTTCATACTTAGCGTACTTCCGCCACTAGTTAAACTATGTACTATCAGAACCAATCACTACCATTAATAGATGAATGCAGCTGCCGCTGTGGTCACCTCTGTTTCAACTGTTATAGTGGTATCTGCGCCTCCCCTTCCACCCTGGCTGCCGTGGCGTTCTGCAGAACACTGTTGATCTGATCTGATCGGCTCTACGCGAAACACCCTAAAGTGATCTGCAGATGGTGATCGTTAGAACAATAACTTACAAATGACAAATCCATCTCATTCCCTCCTGGTGAATTTTTTCAGTTGCAGGAATGTAACAATTGCCAATTGATAAATTATGCCTCTACCATTTTTTAAAAGGACTAGCCATATACAATGCGGTGGCTTTTACGGATTCGCTGCGACATACACATGAATATAGAATGACAAAAAGGGAATGCAATAAAAGAAAACCGCTATAGCTTACAATGAATATATTATTTGAAATATCAATTCAAATGCATTCATATTTTATGCATTCACCTGTTTATAAATAAACTATATCACCGAATATATACAAAAATATGAAGAAAAATAAAACACTAAATATTTTCTCAAAAACATTAGTATGCTTTGTGTGAAATATGTTAGGTATTTCACGAATCTGACATGCAAATCTCCCAGGTATTGTTTTCAAAGCACACAACTGCATAAATTTCGTATATTCGCTACGTAAAATGCTTTTAAATTTAGGCATACCAATTTATTATGTTCATTGTCCGTTATCCATGGGTTTAAGCGTAACCATGTAATGAACGAATGGGTCAACTGTTGCGAGTGTTTTATTATAATAGCAATAGAATAACCGTCCGATAAACCAAATCGTTTCGCGGCAAAAATATAAGAGAAACTGTTGTTTGTACAGCGTCTAGACATTTATGTAGATAATAATCATCTCGTTTCTTGAGATTCGAGACACATTATGACTTTGCGTCCAGAGGGTTTGTATGTTTTCATCTATTTGTGAAAAAGGGTATAATGGTATCTTGATGCGTCCAATTACTTCAATACTATATATACTTATGTATGAATAATTATCTGGTATTAAAGTAATTGGACCTACTTAGCTTAGACGCCAACTAGTTTATTAAGGTGTACTTCTTCTTCGTCGTCAATTCTACATGACTGAGGGTCGTGACCATCATCATCAGTTTACTGAACGAATCCTCCAAGCCCTGGGGAAAAAAATATAAATAAAAACCGATTGTGTTTTTTTTCTATGGTGTCTGAATAATATCCTACTGTAAATTGTCGAGTTCGAACTATCGAAAAGGAATCCAGTCTGGTGTCGATTGCAACTACTGAAATGACTCGACTGTTTGCATAGCCGAGTAGAGTGAGCTAGGCTTTTGGTACTTTACCAATTAGAACAGGGTGATAAGTGAGTCGAGTAATACGGCAGTAAGTTGGCTCAGTACACAACGTCGAGTTACTGGCATATTGTGAATCTAGCTTATATATTATGAACCAGTAGAATGCTAGCTTTTGTTTCGTAGAACTTTATTATTTACCAATTTTAATTTACAGGGCAGTGCTGATTATTATATTACTGTCAGTATCACTATAATCTAATATTGGGATTAAAGTACATTGATAAGACAAAATAAGTCGGTCAGTTAAAAAAACTAGTTAGTGCTAATTATGTATCAATCTAGTCATTCGGAAGAGATCGCTTAGCGATAAGAACGCCTTTTGCACTGTTAGACATTATATGTATTTTCGATGAAATTTGATGTAGGTAATAATATTTCATTTGATACAATAAAGATTTTATAGATTTAGTTTTAATAATATGAATAGGTTTTCGAAAAACCACATAATAATCCTAATATTGTCTTTTTTGTATTTCAGTAAAAATAGAAAATAAAAATAGTGTCATATAAAAACGAAATTATCATGAATTAATGCTAGTGTTTCATAAAACGGGACGTGTCGGGAAAATCAGACAACGACATATAGACGGAGAAAAAAGTCGATTACTATCGTTCGCCGCAAAATAATCCAGATAAATTACAGCGCTAGTCATTGTTTACTTTGATTAAATCGTAGTAGACTCGCAAAAGATTAGCCGAAGCCTCGCAAATCGAGCGAAGAGAGAGCATTTTCTCAATTTACATAAAACGAACGCGGAAGATCGCGATAGTGCTTACATTCAGTAAGTACCTACTCTTATATCGGCTCTTGTTCTATTGTTATTTGTGACAATATTTTTTATGGCAGTGAACATGATGATAATATTTATTGGGAATATTGGTGACTTAACACGGGTACAATGAATGGAAATATTTATCACGGCGGCGCGGGGGAGCTTCGCTTTTCATGTTTTAGGGAGATGTTATTTTTATTTAGTACTAGCACAGATTTCATTACTAATTTCTGAGCGCCACTCCGTTCGCATGAAGAAGAAGAAAAAAAATGTATGTAGATATAACACGTAGTCTGAAATATCCGATTTTAGAAAATAAAACTATAGCGCTATTTAGAATAAAATTTAACTTATACTATAATGAAGATGATATGATAGGTATAATTGTAATGCAAAAGTCCGAATCGATGGATGTTTGTTAGTAACGCCAGAACGGCTGAACTGATTTGAATGAAATTTGGCATAGAGATACTCTGAATTATCATATAGTATACTTGTTATCCAAGGAAAATATCTTAGCCGCACGGGAACTAAGTTTACCGGACCAATTTGTGGGCAGCAGCTAGTATAAAATAATGCTATATTTTATTCCAAGCCGCGCTAAAATCTATCTCCATTCTTCTTTTGGACTGGGATAATGTCTGTAAAATATATTGATCTAAATTACTGTAAAATATCTATAAATAAATTACTATGAAATATAATAAAATCTCGAGCACAGCTATGGTCTATAACAATAAATGCTAGATACTATGTCAAGTAAAAATATCATACTTGCAATATTAGTTACTGGTAGCTTGTAAGATACAGGTACAGATGTATAACTTGGTGAAATCATGAGGGAAATAGTACACGGCTACTTTTTACAGCGATAAAATCGCGCGTTTCATCACGATAATTAGACAACCGATGGATGGTTCCATCGATTGTCAAACTCTAGTGCAGGGCATCGGTTTATTTAAGTGGACTTATACCAGTAATAGAATGCTCAAGAATATACATGGTCTATGTTAAAGTGAGTATACACTAGTAAATTTTATTGAGTATTTCCATATAATATAACATGCCTTTGATTGTTCGACGCTATGCTCTTCGTAATGCTCATGGTGAGTAAGCATTCACCTGTAACATTCAATATTCTTCTTTGCATGCTCATGTCTTCGCTAGATGAAATGTTACACCAATTTGCTCGATTAGATTGTAACAAAACCTGGAATACCTACACTACACACTATAAACTTCCTACCACGTCTACTGTATATTCGAAACAAGGTTATCACAGAATAAATTTGGACTTATCAACTTCAATGTTCATCACATCGATACGTCATACTGTCGAGAACAACACACTGCAGTGTGACGTATCACTATGCACACTGTCTATGTCAATAAAAATATTTAATGCCTCGCCAGACGAGTTAAAAACGGCAGATACCCAGAAGCTATTTATAAATAAATTAAAACATTTATGAACATAATAAAGCTATTATACTTTAGACGAATTTCTAAACGGCAAGAATTACATAAACAGATCAAACATTGTTAAAAAAATACTAAATAATTTGACTGTATAAAACTTTGATTGACATTCATATAAAATTAAATTATGATCAATTAATGTTATTCATTGATGTTTCATTGAATGAAATTGATATACTCTATTAAAAAAAATATTAAACGTTAAAGACATACATAAATGAATGAATAGGCACAATATTGATAATGATTAAACAATACTTAAATAATAAAATTTTACCGATTATTCAAATCGCACCTGTGCTTGTACGTACATACATGTCTAACAATTAGCAACAAAATTATTTAATTGAAAACATAAAGCCTAAATCCATCTACCGCACCTCAAAAATCACTAGCACATCTTTGTAATGCCCAGTAAGGTTAATATGTATGTAATAATCTGTATACTGTATATAACATCTTCCTAGACCATGTACTACATATGAAATGCAATAAGATATTGAGTATTGAATATTGAATTGCTTAATTTTATCCTCACCTTCAGAACAATTTCTAAGTTGCATAAGACGGAGACAGATGATAACTAAGTTAACTCTGAGTAAAAATCATAGTTTGGAAACAATTAAAAAACAAAAACTATAGAACACTATTAATCACGAGGATATTTTAAATTGCATTTTTTTGCATTATTTAACCAACATTGAAATTGTATTACAGATAAATGTCATAAACAGCCGTTTTTAGTTTTTTTACGTAAATCTTTTTTCTGTATTAAATTTTAAATGCTAATTACATATGTGGTTAAATAAATATATTCCTGGACATATTACATACCACCATCTAATCCAAAACTAAGTTAAGCTTCTACGTTGGGTACTGAACAACTGATAAATATACCTAAATACATACATATAATACATAGAAAACACCCAGATCAGGACAAACAGATATGTTCTTGCACACAAATATTTGTCTAGGGAGGGGAACAAACCCGCGATCTCGGTTTTAAAATAGCCATTGCTGGCCATTCTACCACCAGGCTCGTAAAAATACTTCGTGTCTTTGTGAGAGTTTTAAGTTCTTTAATTTGCGTTTATAAACGTTTGCGAACAATGAATTTCTTTATTTATATAACATAGGTTCCAGAGAAACATTAATATAAATTTTCAAATAAATAAATATCCTCACTGTCGCTTCTCAATATATTTATGAAAACTATATGTATGCTCGTAAAAATCTTAATATATTTCTAAAATTTAAGGACTGTATGTAAATTCTAGAAATAAACATTAATTGCGTTTACCAATGCACCGACTTGTTAGAACCGGCAGGTCTTTTGTTGTTAATTGCATTCGATTCTATAATAAATTGCCCGATGCCTTCCTGTCCTTACCTGAAAATATGTTCAAATCAAATCAAATCAAAATATCTTTATTCCTTGGACTTTATAAAGCACTTAGAAATGTCATACAAATTAAATATAAGAACATGTATTTAAATCATTACTACTCTAAATCCGCAGAGGTTAGATTCACTTTCATCACACTATCTTGAATATGAAAGCGAATTTAAGTGCCAGTTCCGGCGACAGGGCTTCTTGAGAAGAACTGGCAAGAAACTCAAGGCCGACTCTTAATTGCCTAGTTTTAACAATATCGTTACATTAAATACAAATACAATCATTAACATAGCATAACAAGAGCAATACATTTCCAAATACTTTTATCATTTGTGTAATATGTGATACAATAATTCTTAAATTAATAAATATATTTCTTATATTTACCCATGGATAATTTAAACGCGTCGTTTGGAAGTTTATTGTAGAAGCGTATACATTGACCTGGGAACGAGTTAGAGATTTTATGGAGCCTAGTAATATGCACAACGAGTTTGGTTTTATTTCTTAAATTTAATTATTCAAGAAACATAATCAAAAAAACTGTTAGTAAAAGGGCTTACTATAGAATTGATGAATACCTAAGTGACAACGATGTATGGAATAAATCAGCATAGACATGTAATTAATAACTATATCTGAATCAAATACTTGACATCTTAAATACGAAATGTATATACAAATGAAATTGTAATTGTTGTATTGGCTTATTGACTGTTATCTAATGACAACAGCCGCGACCGATGTCTTAATGTGCCCTCCGAAGCACGGAGGAGCTCGAGATAAATAAACCCATCCATGGACAGGCTACGGTTGACGTTGCTTAACTTGCGTGTTCCATTAGACTGACACGCGTAACTACGACATCGAACTCCTCCGAGAGAGAAAAAGGTGTAGTCTCAAAATTACCACTGCAATGTTTAATGGTAATAATAGGACCGACCTCCTGTTAGCATCTATCTTTCTCTTAATCAATAAATTCCTACATAATATCCGGTAAAATTTTCCTATCCCTACAAGATAAAGATACGGCCACGAACCCATCCCGGTAAACTAGTTTCGTGTCCATTCTGTATCTAAGCGGAAAAGTTAATCGCATGTCTTTACGTCGTAAATTGTGCACATTTTTCGGGAGTATGCCTGGAGATAATAGCTTTCTGCGTCATCAATATTTATAGAGATGTTTACGATTGAGCTACTAAACATTGCACATGTTGGCTTTGTGTAGAAATTGGGCTACTGTTTTATTAAATGCTATCTTTTTATTATATGTCTAGTAATATTATATTATTTGGGTTTTAAAATTTATCATTAACACCTTAATTATTATTTTTTATACTGTTGGTAAACAAACATACGACCTGCCCGACGATACGCAGTCATTGTAACCTATGTACGTTCGCAACACCAGAAGTATCATTCACGTGTTGCCGACTCTGTAAAACCTCTGCTGTATTTATTGCTACTTCTTCCCTTCTTTATCATTTCTTGCATTCTATTCTTTATATCTGAGGGCCCTCGACACTCACAGTATATAACCAACACTCAAAGGTTGGCTGGTAGAAATCTCTTATAGAGATAAGCCCGCCTATGTACACCCTTATTTTAAGTGTTTTAATGTATATGTATTTTTGTACGTTATGTACAATAAAGTTAATACAAACAAACAAACCTCCTTCACGCCTTGTTGAAGAACCCCGGTTATGAAACAAAGTACAATACAACAATAAAGTTTTTTCAGGTACTTTTGAACAATGAACTCTTTAACTTCCTTAGCCTCCTTGTATAGTGCACAGAATACCCATCTATTGTCAAGTAGCAACTATGTTACTGGAATAAATAATGCTACCTATCACTTGGCATGATTGTGCATTGACATTCAGCCAAAATGATTTTACAGCGTTCTTTTATAGTTTTGATACTATTTTCCGTCTGCCATTAGAACGCATGGAATGGTGCAAAACACGGTGTACACCATTCATGATACAAAATTCTTCAAACATATTTAAACAAAAATTCGTTGCATTATTTGTAACTAAAATTCAAACAAAATGAAAGCGACTAAACATATCGCATAATTTACTCATAACTGACTCGCTATCAGTACTATTCATGAAAAAAAACATTCCACCCTTTCTAATTTGCGTATATAAATAAGAAAAAAAAATTAACCCTCTACAGAAAACATTATAAATTTGTATTTATAAAAAAATGTATTTAAGTACATTTATGAGTTGTCTAGTACCCAAAGTACAAGCTTTGCGCTTATTTTGGGGCTAGATGGTGCTGTGTAAATTGTCAAAAAAAAAAATATAATCACTTCATTATCCATCTGTCTGTCTCTCTGATAGTTTTGTCAGGAGCGCACAGTCAAATTCAAATTCTTATAATCTGCGGTCTTGGTCAGCAGATTATAAGAATTACGAAGAGGCTGATCAAACAAAACGCTAAACTGAAGAACTTCCACGCTAGACACTTTATCGCTGCCACGATATCGGGATGTACTCGGTCCTATGTCCGACTAGGGTATAGCCATGAACGGAGCGGAGAGCGTTTCGGATTACGTTTTAAATATACAAGGACCTATTTTTTCTTCAATGTGCCTATCTATGTTACGCCACCACATACGTGAATGCTCCTCGAACTTTGTTTTCACCACACCAATATGAGAACTATGCAGTTCATCTAGGAAGCGGTCTCTGTATTTAGAAGGTATTGCTATTTTATGTCTCCGTAGAATACATCTGTTTTCTTTAGATAAATGCAATCAACATAAATAGTTTGACGTAATATTAATAATTTAGACCAACCAAATTTAATAAAATGCATTATTTAGTGATTCCGTTTGCTGATATCGGTTTTAAAATTGGTTCAGAAATAAAATTTATGTACAATGCCTGATCCAGCTCCTTTGTGTTTGAATCCGCAATTACCGAACTACGTTTTGTTCACTTTTAATATATTCTATATTAAAGTTATATACACAGAGAAACAACTTTATTCCTAAACTAGCGCATAAAGTGCTGTTTCATCAAATACTCAACAAGCATACTGTACGCTGATGGTAGAACCTTATTGATTTGAATTGAATTATTTTAAATACCATCTAGACCGAATACATTCTTGAAAATTTTTGTACAATTACATTCAGATGCCTAGCGGAGAACATTTTCTAGCTCATTATAGACTTCGTTTACAAACTTCAATATAAATAAACTTTCTCCATCTCTATTTTATTAATTAAACTTACAGCATCGTTTTTCCTTCAAGTTTCCAAGGTTTATCGATTGCAGACATTTTAAATGAACTGTTAGTGTTATTTATATACTGTATACATTGAAGTTCTTATTTTACCTTAGCTTCGATTTGTACAGTAAGTAATTATACCATCGCTTTATGGCTGTGGTTTTATTAAGTAGAAATGTCTTAATCCATGGTATCGGAAATACCGTATTGGTACCATCATGCCATGTTAGATCGTGCTTTTTAAGGGTTTGTAACTAAATAGAAAAAAAGAAAAGATTTTTTTTATTTGACAGCACGTTTCTTTTATACTGCATTGGGTGGCAGACAAGAATACGGTCCGCCTGATGTGAAGTGGCCCACATGATTAAAACTATAGATATAACAATAAACATGTTCGTATGATGCCAAAATAGTTCGATCACAGCAAAACTGAGGCAGCAGCGATGGTTTTCTACAGGAATTACCAAGGCGATTTCACTAGCGTCCCTTTGGAGTTCACTCTTCACTATGACAACCATCGAATAGTTCTATCATGACATTGACATTTGAGATAAGCAATTTTAAACCTAGTGCTGTCAGCATAAATATAAAAATCGAAGAGAGAAATATACCTAGATCGGTGGTCGAATGGCTAGCAATGGCTACTTTGACTCCGAGGTCGCGGGTACGATCCCCGCACAAGACAAACATTTGTATGCATGAACATGTCTGTTTGAGTTGGTCTGGGTGTTTTCTACGTATTATAAATATGTATTTATAAAAAAAATGTATTTAAGTACTTTTATCAGTTGTCTAGTACCCAAAGTACAAGCTTTGCGCTAAATTAACAACGGATCGGCGACCCCTTGGTGTGGCTGGTCTACATGGGCGGTGGTGATTGCTTTCCACCAAGTGACCCACATGCTCGTTTGTCTCACATAAAAAAAAAATTGGGGCTAGACGGCGCTGTGTAAATTGTCAAAAAAAAAATGTTATCACTTCATTATCCATCTGTCTGTCTCTCTGATAGTTTTTTTTTAGGAGCGCACAGTCAAATTGAAATTATCAAATTCTTATAATCTGCGGTCTTGGTCAGCAGATTGTAAGAATTACGAAGAGGCTGATCAAACAAAACGCTAAACTGAAGAACTTCCACGCTAGACACTTTATCGCTGCCACGATACAATAAACACTTTATAAAGGTGATGACACAGACACGGCTAGATTTATATACTTTTTTTATATAAAAAAAATACATTGAAGGTAACTTTAAAAAAAAATATGGAAACAATCAAAAATGCCATTCATGTAACAGTGACACAATGGACAGAAAATGTCTCCTCTCATTTCGTTTAAATAGCATTTACGGACCTGCATTAATAAATCACGTCGACTCTTAAAATATAGCGAGGGATTTTTGGAAAAATTAAAATTTTCACTTCCGCGGTAAATGTCCAATGTTTTATGCGGTTTCATATCGTAGCTGTTTAAAAATATGATGCACTTTGTAACTGTTCGACCGTTGCGGAAATCTACTGACACAATTGCTGCCCACTATTTCAAATTATATTCATTTTGTATTTTGCAACTCTAGCGCTTTATTCGAAGTTTTGTTTATACCATTTTTGCACGTTGTTTAAAAATAAATCATATTATGCTGTGCTTCTATAAATGGCTGAAAGTAGTGAGCAGGCAATTGTTTACATTATGCTTACAAAGCTCTAGTTATCCTTATACATTGGCGAAAACTAGATGGTTTAAGTCAATGCTTATATTTTTATGTATGTATTACCACATTATTTTTAAACCTAATGCTGTCAGCATAAATGGCCGTGTGGTTTCCGGCAGACTAGAATAGAATCACTCCGTCTCTTCCCGTGGATGTCGTACAAGGCGACTAAGGGAAATACATTATAAAACATCGATTAGGCCTCCCCAACCCGTCTGGCCAGCGTGGGGAGTGTAGGCTAAATCCTCCTTCTGTCTGGGACGGACGAGAGAGGGTCGTGCTCCTGTAGTGGAGACTAAAATGACCTGATGATGATGATGATTACCACAGTATAAGTAATAGTACAAAATAGTATTACCATGCATGTACCACACCATAACTTTTCACAGAATTTAGTCTGAATAATCTTCTTCTGAGGAGCTCGATGACGTCATTGCAGTCTATTCGATCACACAAGTTAAGCAATGTAGATCGTAGGCTGTCTATGGATGGGTTTATTTATCTCGAGTTAATCCGTGCTATGGAGGACACGTAAAGCCGTCGGTCCCGGTTGTTATCATTAGATGACAGTCTTTAAACTATGTCAGTGAGGCAGTTGAGCAGCGTGGTGGAGTACGCTCTAAAACTTCTTCGATTGAGGGGATACCTTAATTTCAACAATGGGATGATTATGGGTCGATGCCAATTAATCTTCTTGTGTTGAAAATAGAGAGCCTCCGTGGCAAATTCGTACACAAATGTACACTACAAATTCTGTCATCCTAATGTTTATAACATTAGGATGACAGAATTTGTAGTGTACATTCAACTAAAATTTTTAAATATTTATTTTTATTTAATGTATTCACATTGTTAGCCTTACAACGGCGACTTCAATGAAATTTAAATATAGAGGCTGATCTCTATATTTAAAGATGTAATTTTATCAAATTTACACAGTCACGAATATAATAACACTAAAGTTAAAAAGACACCAAGTGAACTGCAGTGTACACTGTAATGCTAGTATGAAATAAATAAAGAAGCCATTTAATTAGGTCTGTTAGGTATGGACTATGTGCACTAATTAAAGGTGTGGCAAAGCGTTCTGTGATACGATAAATTTAATGAAATTTCAATTACTCGACTACTCTGATTAATAATCAAATCAGTTTACATTATTATAAAAGTCGGTCTAAATCGATGTTCTTAGCATTTATACAGACGTTTTCAATAACTTAAATTTACATGCAAGGTATCAGTTCTATAGCTCTTTATATTTAGTATTATATCTTGGCTATCATCAGTATCCCATGTTAAGCCTTTTTTATACTACGTCGGGTGGCAGACAGATACGGCCCACCTGATGTGAAGCGATTACCGTAGTCATATTAACGCTCGCAACATGAAATATCGCTCACGCACCGCCACCCCCGTTGCCAATGTAGCAACTTCTTCCATTTTGGTGACCGTCAAGGTTTTTGTGTTCCTACAAATTAGTGAATTTGTAGGAACACAAAAACCTTGAAGGAAATTGTTACTTGGTTGCGGTATTCTGTGAGGTGGAGGTACTTCCCCAGTCGGGCAGCTTATAAATTCGCTGTAACCTATTTCTCTTTCGCCAGATCCTCTTTCGCTAATCGCAGGGTGCACCACGTGCAGGAGAAGTTGGCTTAGGCTCTAAAGATTGTGGGAGCCTCTTGGATATAGTTAGAGCAAAATTGATAGAGTAGCGTTACATTGACTACTGCTTGCATTGACTATTCTAGCATAGCTTAGTTCCGTAATGTACTCATACTCGTCCGATACTACTCTACCCGTGTACCCCAGGGTTTAGTGTTGACGAAATTTATCTGGGTCTTGCAGTCCTGAGAATTTTTTCTGACAAGACCAATTCTAGAACCTAAATCATAAACGTTTGTTTAGGTTAGGTTAGGTTAGTTAAAAAAATACGATAAAAAATATTTTAAAAAACTCCAGATAAAAAAATAAATTTTCTTAAATTTATTCTCCTTATTTCTCTTTCTTACTCCACCATTATACGGCAAACGACCAAGAGGCCGCAGCCCGATGAGATGGTCTGATCAGATCCGCACATCTCTGGACTCAAATCTCCACAGTGCCCTCCTCGATGCGAAAGATCGCAATAGTTAGAGAAAAATTGTTAGAAGGAAGATGTTTCAGCGTGGAAGTCACGACCCTCAGTAATGAGGTATACGACGCCAGGGGGGAGGATTCCACCATTAGATCCTGATCACCAACTGCATAATTCCATATTCTATCCATTGCTGGTATACGGTACTGCTCAGTGACTGGAGGCCAATGTTTTAAAGCTACCCGAAGGTTATCATAGCTACACTCAATAAAGTCACCTTTTTATATCTACTTCCTTAATTGCTATTTATAAAGTACCTATGAATAAGAAGGTGCCTTCCTACCGGTTAATTATAAATATGTATTACAAAGCAAAAATATAAGGTGTTATGTATAGCTTTATTACCATTGGTGTATTTTCTACATTATTGTTCTCGTAGGGCGTCGGATGGTTTAATTAAAGATAACTAATTACCTGTTAATTTTAATGATTTATCCTTCCATAATAAGTACCTACTTACCTGCCCTATTAATACAGTGTTATTAACAAGGCATGGCATGGCATAACATAACATTATGAAAACCGATTGATAAATATTGAAAAATAATAAAAAAAAGCTGTGTAAAAAAATCATCATAATAAGTAGCAAATACATACAACGTAACGATACCGTGTACCAGAATTCAAAAGACGTCGACTGGAACCTGTATTTGGATGGTTTTTGGGATTGGTGGCTCATCGAGATTAATGTTTCCATACAGCCCAATGGCTACTGACTATCTAATCGTCATCCGAGTACGCACTAATGAACATGAATATTTGGTTTGTACGTTGGACGTAAATTTGCTACTTCATCATTATCAGCCTGTAACAACCCACTGCTGGAGGTCTTTCCCAATGCTTTCCACCATGTGCGATCCTCCGTTTTCCATAATCCCACCGCTGTTTCGGCAGATATGGCCAAACCACTGCCACTTCGACTTGCTGACTCTGAGAGCTATGTCGACCACTTTGATTTTCCGTCGAATTTCTTCGTTCCAGATTCGATCCCTCTGAGAAACTTCAAGCATTACTCTCTTCATCGCTCGCTGTGCGACTTTTAGTCTCATGTCATGTCATGACTTTTAGTTTCAGTCGAATGGTCAGCGACCAAGTCTCTGCACCGTAGGTCATAGAAGGGGAAGACGCACTGATTGAACACTTTGGTTATAAGTGCCTTTGGTCAATTGGTTGTGGTGGCCTACAGACTCTTCTTGGAACTCCTCAGACTCTTCTTGGAACTCCTCCCCCTGCCGCTACCGAGACCGCCACCTTGGCCCGGGATAGAAGGTCGCCAGAGCCTCGTTAACTAGATAGTGCACCACATGCATTTGAGGTTGGTTGGAGGTTTGGCTGAGAAAATGGTAATGAGTCCCTTACACCCCTTATACAAGTTGCCACTTAACGTTTATCAACTATCGTTCAAAGAAATATACCTACAATTGGATCGTCGATGATCATTTTTGACGAACCAATATTCGATGTTTGACAGTAGCGATACTAACATATTAACGACAACAGCTGGGACCACTGGGTTAACGTGGTACAAGCACAGTGAAACTTTTAAGAAAGCTTAGCTTAAGAGTTAGATTCAACTGACGCACTACAAATAAAATTACGTTTAGATTGCCATAATTTTACGAAAAATATTCTAAATATTTTGAACAAAACTTGACCATTTCCTGGGTAAGGCAACTCCGTAAGGAATTGCGTTATGAAAAAAGCCGTTTTTCTCCGTAACTTGTATGGGCTTTTATTTCGGGGCCAATTAAAAATTCCTTTTGCTAGTATACGCGGGTCCCTTGGGCTGCCTTTTGTCGCGGCCGGATTTGCGTGGAACGGTCTGGGATGACTCTTAAATTTCACCTAGTGAGCCTTAACGAGACAACTCAAAACTTACTGAAATTAATTGTACTCTATTTTAGAAAGGAGTTGGTAGGTACTGTTGTATTTTTGTTTACAGTTCTTTATGTAAAACGGGGTCGATAAATATTTTTGATCAGATTTATTAGGAAATTCGGTATTGGTTGTAAGTACGAGCAAAACACATCTTTTCCTGATTCTTTCTCACGGGATGATAATGATCTCATTATACGAGTCAATATTACTCTAATGAACCAATTTATTACTTCCTTCTATGGAAGTTTCTTAGAAAAAAAAAGATTTCGCTGGATGGAGTGATGAAAGTATTCTCGAAATATTCGTGTAAAAACCATCTGATTTCAAGTCTCTGGTTACGCTTAGTTTTCTACGTTAGAATCCGGAACGAAGAACTAAGAACCTTCACCGTGGAAATTTGGTTTGGGATTATTGTAATGAGGAGATCGGTGCATCGATGTGCGTATCAGTCAAGTCTAGCCTGTTTGAAGATGGGTTTATTTCTCCGTGCTTCGGAGAGTACCTTAAGCCGTCGGTCCCGGCTGCTTTCATTAAATGGCAGTCGTTAAACCAAGTCAGTTGCCTTTGGGAGGCGTGAAAACACTGGCAGTTGCCAACATCAACTCGCAGATGAGCGTAGTGTGGTGGAGTACTCTCTAAGCTCCCCTTTGATTGAGAGTTTGATTCCAGCAGTGAGATAAATATGGGTTGCTGCAGATTCTTGTAATCTAGATTTGAATGCATTTTTAAATAATATTAAATAAAATTACCATTGCATTGACCTACATTTTAATGAAAATCATAATTAAAATCTGCAAACGAAATGCAACATTTCACAGTCATGACCGCTTCCAGAGTCCAGTCAAGTGTGAAAAGCGCATAATTAAATCCTGATACGTGGTACCGATCATACTATAATCCGCGATCATAAATTCATGTTACCTAACACGTTTATTGGCGGAATACGAAAAGCATGCTATAATAATACAACCATATTGCACTCCTAATAGTACGAGTATGTACTCGCGATTTTCAGCTCTTACGAGTATATATCTCTGTAGAGAATTATTAATGTGACGAAGTCTAAGCAAGTAAAGCATATTCGGGTTTATAATGTATACCTATAGAATAAATATAATCTATACGTATAGAAATAATCTATACCTATAGAAGAGAAGAGGATAGAGTTGATTGTGATACGGAAGGGCAAAGGTAGTTGAATTTACTTAATTATGATTGCAAAGTAAAAAGAGCTAGAAAAGAGAACGGAAATTAGAATTAATAAAATATATACCTAACATTGTCGAAGTCTTGGGGATAGCTCGTCGTCAACCCTTATTCATCCCACTGCTGGAATAGGGTCTCCCCTCAACCAAAGGGGTTTAGAACATACTCCACTAAGCTGCTCAACTGACTTGGCCGGACGATTGTCATCTGATGACAAGCCCTTCGAAGCGTGGAGGAGCTCAAGATAAATAAACCCATCCATGGAGAGGCTACGGCCGACGTTGCTTACTTGCATGTTCGATTAGACTGTCTCGCGCAACGACGCCATCGAGCTCCCTCTATCTATTATAGCTAGTAGATAAATATGGGATAGCTAGTAAATAAATAAAATTTGATACAAGATAAAGACATCAAAGCCTGTCCTAACCATGTTTACAAGTTATGCAATAACTTAAACAGCGTCGCCGCACAGGACGACAAATTTATGCTACCTCACGGTAACATACTTCAATAGCTGCATCGAAAAGCATTTTATTTCCATGGAGGGACTTGGGCGACCGGTCTTTACATTTTGGAATTTCATAATTCAAATTTATGGCCACAATATAGTGACTTTATGTGGGATTTCATTGCATGGTTAGGTCAAGTGAGCCCATAGTTCTACTGGAAGATTAAAATGAAACTTGATTAAAAAATAATAATTTATATAAGTTCGACTATTTAGATAATCTTATCAGTCGTTTTCATAAAATACTTCTTCATGCACCACATTTTAGTGTCATGTAGATTAAACTATCATTATCTGCTTAAATTTTAAATCATATTTACCAGTCGCTTGCTTAAAAAAGGATACGAGGTGCGCAGAAAAGTACTTTAATACTCTGGCTAGTTCTGGGGACAACTAGGTAGAGTTCTGTTTACTGAAAAGTCTGATCATAGGCCTGGATTGTTACACTTTACAAAACGAAGGATATAAAACCTATATTTATTAAATCTTATAGTGTATAAACCTAGTCGTTATATATTACACCGTTGTTAGCGGTTAGGGTAACGTCTAGAGCGGTTACTGAGCGCTAAGTGATTTTTATCGTCCGGCGATTACGTTCAGAGAACACAGTGAGAACATTTTGTGTGTTACCACTGCGCGGACTCAGCGTGTTTTTGCGCCGGATTACCCCGTTTAAACAAACCGACCGGCCGGAACACCAAATAAAGGCAGACACTAACAGCCCGCCGCGTTATTCTTCCAAAATTAACTCATAACGCCAAGTGGTTGTTGATTTTTTTTCGCCCGTAATCTGCTTTAATGGGCACGCGGCCAGTCGCTTTCGTAAATCGCCGGCACGAATGAGAATCTTTAAATAGTGTACATACATTTTTGATGTCGCTTTAATGTCACGCCTCGGTACGATTGTGGCAACAATTAACGTTATAACGAGTTCATTAATGATGTACGGAACCCGGGACCAGCTTTTATCGGGAGATAAAAAAATATCAAGCTTTAAAAATGTACTGGTGCCTACGTCATTAAATTTTCACATCTTTTTATTATGGTTTAAGTGTTGCGACTCACGCTTCATACCGATATGGAGGTCCTAATTTTTGTTGTATAGTTATTATTATTTAGTACATCGTTAAATTGGTATACATGTTGATTACATTGCTTATAGTCTATTCCATAGCTATAAACAGAAGTGCACGTTCAAGAAAGAATAAATAAAACCGGCCAAGTGCGAGTCGGACTCGCGCACGTAGGGTTCCGTACCATTATCTATAAAAACGGCAAAAAAATCACGTTTGTTGTATGGGAGCCCCCTTAAATATTTATTTTATTCCGATTTTTAGTATTTGTTGTTATAGCGGCAATAGAAATACATCATCTGTGAAAATTTCAACTGTCTAACTATCACGGTTCATGAGATACAGCCTGGTGACAGACGGACGGACGGACGGACGGACGGACGGACAGTAGAGCCTTATAGTAATAGGGTTCCTTTTTACTCTTCGGGTACGGAATCCTAAAAAAATAAAGCAGAAGAATAAAAGAATGAAAGCATATTTTTTCAAGAATCAAGTGCGACTTAATCCCTTATTTCAAGTACGGGAGATCAATCGTGAGTGGTCACTGCATTAGAGATAAAGCTAGTATAATTAAAACTGTGGTTTATAGATCAAAAGTAGTGTAATATGAAGAGCACAATGTAATGTAAGGTAAATTAAATAAGTAATTAAGTTAATTTCTCATAGTATAATTTTTTCAGCGAATAATTTATTATTATAATAATGTATGAATAATGAATCCGAATAAAAATATTTCATGTAAATCACGGGAAAGTTTAAAGTTATAATGAAAGATACAGCTATCCAGTTGATCAAGTGTGCGCTAATAAAAATCATCGCTTTACAATAAAACCCATTCATTGACAATAATTGGACAGCGCCAGTGAATCATCAACTACATTCGGTTATTGGCATATAATTCGATTAATCTGATACTATTTTCTCATTATTTACATGCAGTGATATAATAAATGTATAAAACGTGGACATAATGCTACGAGCATTCTCTACCGGTTATCTTCTCTAGAAAAGAAGACACAACTCAAAAGCGGTTCACAAAGTATTTAGTCAGAATATATTCTATAATTAATGAACATATACACGATACATACCATATGTGAACACATTGCATTACTGATACAATACTTAGATTGTTTGAAGTACTTGAAGCATTGCTGTCTGAATGGCACGAAAGGGAAACTTCTACCAAAGGACACCACTTGTATCTGTTCTTTCAATCGGTCAGAGAAAGATTAAATAAAAAGTGGTTAGAACTCGATCACCCCGATGCGTAATTTTTAACTGGGCATGGCAATGTTAAGATTAAACTGTTTTCATTTAAACTAGAGCCGTCGCCCTTATGCGAATGTTCTATTGCAAATCATGAATTCGATCAAACAGCATGATAACTACCGGAGATCATGTGATGCTAGTGGACTGTATAGATTAAGGAATATGAAGGAAAACGCTTAGTAAAATAATAAGAATTGTAATTACTGAGATCACTTATAGTTGAACGAGAAAAACCAGCACTATCAAATCAAAGACAATGAGAATATCAAAACAGAACGTCAAATACAAAAATATAGAAATATATACATTACAACCAGCCAGTCGCTAACACAGCACACCATGTTTTTTTGGGAGTGTGCAGAAATTCAACATGCTGTCCATGTTGAATTCCTTGCATGTCGCATCCGGGGTAGTACTATTCTGATTTGATAGCAACAAGGGAGAATTGCCAAGCGTTCAAACGATTTTGCAATTCATATTATTGGAATCGATGTGACGTAACAACACAATATTTTAAGTCCCAAATAATGTTAGATAATATTTAAAATTCGTAGTGCACGGCATGCATGTCTTATTTGTCACATTGCTGTCTCTCACCAATGTGAGTTTCCCTTTTTAGCAATCTAAGAAGGGAAGTCGAATTACAAAATCTTCCTACTATTTTCTTCTGAACAAATTTGTTGTGAGTTCCAAGGCAGCACAAGTAATTTTACCCCCAAGATTGCAATGGACTTCGTTGTTCATTGCCTTTTTGGTGGTCACCGCTGTTAATCCTGGCTGCACAGGAGACACAGTGATGGGAATGTGTGTGTCCCCGTTAAAATCAATCTAATTAATCACTAAGCCTTTTAGTTCGTTTTTAGGGTTCCGTACCCAAAGGGTAAAAAGGAACCCTATTACTAAGGCTCCGCTGTCCGTCCGTCCGTCCGTCCGTCCGTCTGTCACCAGGCTGTATCTCATGAACCGTGATAGTTAGACAGTTAAAATTTTCACAGATGATGTATTTCTGTTGCCGCTATAACAACAAATACTAAAATACAGAATAAAATAAATATTTAAGGGGGACTTAGAAATCTAATTTAACGAAGCAACGGGCGAGTTAAAAGATATATGTCACTACCGTTATTAACAACAATGATCCAAAATGTATCAGAACGGCCGAGCTTACTTTGGAAGGTACAGCTGTCCAAAAAACAACAGGATTTAGCCCCATTAGATTGTTGATAGGTAGAGATGGAAACATACAGTCTCTAAAAAACATTTCTTTTGAAGAATAGCCCTGTAAATTTAAGGTTGATGTACCGTGATAGATATAAAAATGTTATTAAGAATAATAAGTAATATTATGAAAATTATGAAAAATGCAAAATAAACGTGTACATGATGTTTAGTCCAGTTTTGTGAATATATTTTGACACAATTGGCTTTTTGACATTTTAATTGAAAGTGGCCAATATCTACAAAAAACAAAACAAAAAAAAAAAAAAAAAAACGCTGGTCTATCACTGTCCCGATGTCAGTCTGTAGATTCATTGACAGCGTATGAATGACTGATATGCCAAGGACAGGGATACTATAAACAAAAAAAAAAAAAAACGCTGGTCTATCTCTGTCCCGATGTCGGTCTGTAGATTCATTGGCAGCGTATGAATGACTGATATGCCAAGGACAGAGATATTATAAAAAAAAAAAAAAAATGCTGGTCAGCACTGCCCTTATATTAGACTGAATGCACTAGCAGCAAGTGATAGGTCTAATATGGTTGAAGGCCAGATGCTATTGTTTTTCTGCTGGTCTGCACTGCCCAGATGTTATTTTGAATGCACGTGCAGCAGGTGATAGAAATAACATTGTCATGGCCAGTGTATTTGATTAAAACAAAATATTGATTAAAACAAAACTATGTACTTTGAGAACAAAGTACAATGTCAGTATGGCCGTGATAGATTTATTTAAATATTACAGTGTGTCAAAATATATGAAATGAATAGATAAGCATTTTTACTATTTTAAAAATGCCTCAATTGATAATAAATTTAGTAATTTATAATTTAAGAAATATAGAAACAGTAATTAATACGATTATATCAATATTAATTACAACATAATTTGTTGTAATTAATTTTTAGTATTTTATTTTGTAAAACTAATCAAATTACTGTAAATTCATTGATAAAATAGTATTGAATTTGATAGTGTTGGTGAATCACGTGTCCTCGCCATCTTGTTTATGCTATGCTATAAAATGGCCGGAGCTCGGTCGGACACGACACTTGCCGTCTGGTCGTCGGAGAGAGCGGAAGCTCTGCCCGTAGTCTGGTGGGCGGGTTGGTGAGACCACGTGCTACTATTGTTTATGAAAGTATAAAGAGAGAGCGGAAGCTCTGCTCGTAGTCTTGTAGACAAGTTCGCCAGTAGGCCACGTGCTGCTATTGTTTATGAAAGATAAACAAGCTAAGTATAATTTCTATAACTAGTAATATAATTTCTAAACCATTTATCAATTATGTTCATAAGTATATAAAGTGTCTAGAAGTATATAATGTTACATATACAGTGTGGGTATATATTGTTATATATGGATGGAATTGTGTACAAGATGTAAAATAAAAGTAAATATTGGTTTTAAGGATTTATTATTAACTTCAATGTTACTGAAATAGTGTTATTATACAAACCTACAATATACTTTCATGGTTTTATTATATAATTTAAAGACCACCCCTATATACTTATATTTATATATATACCAGCCATAAATTGACACACGCATACAAATACGTTAAAGGTCAATGATGATTATTGCTTGATTAAATTCTTCGAGAGATAAGCTAACTTAGCTTATTACAAGTAATAGTCACAGAAACCGAAACATATTTGTATTCCTGTTGTAATAGTACTATGCACAAATTGCGTGTCACATGATGATTGACAGAGATTCAGCACATTCAGCAACTTCTAGCATAGCTTCTAGCTACATTATTAGATCAGTCCAAATGTATTTAACTATCTTTACTTTTTCTTTTTACAATTTAATCCATTTATTATTTAAAATTCTTAATTAATTATCAATTGTAAATAATGACTTGCTTACTAATAATTAAAAATATACAATTAAAATAAAAACTAACTCTTTAGATACTAGAACTATATAAAACTATAATATTTCAAAACGATCAGCAATTTGAAAGTGGTTGAAAATTAATTACGAACTGGACATACATTTGTATGTAAATAATATACTAATGCCTCCCCAACCCGTCTGGCCAGCGTGGGGAGTGTAGGCCAAATCCTCCTTCTGTCTGGGACGGACGAGAGAGGGTCGTGCTCCTGTAGTGGAGACTAAAATTACCTGATGATGATGATGAATATACTAATTGATTTATATACATAAAGACTAATTGATTTATATATATAATACCGATCTAACCAAACTGTGTTTGAAAAAAATATTTCATAGAGATAATAGGTACTTAGATAGGAAAATTTTAAAACAATAATCCTTAGAATAATTTAAATAAGGCTGTTAAAAGAATAATATAATAATAGTAAATACAAAAAACATTTCATTATATTTTAAAGTCCTCAAACAGTAGCACAAAAACAACAACATTTCTATCTAATTTAATTTACAAAATTACATATTTTCCAGAATAAAAAAGCCAAGGAATTTAATAAACGGATTAAGGTGTATGTTACATATGCATAAGTTTAGGCGGCGGAGGTACAAAAACAAGCTCGAACACTTGCCCGAAATAATAACTTGAAGTGAGTTCGTAGGGCCCACCTGAAGGCATTGGGAACAAGAATGCTTAATATAAGGTCCTTTACTTGCACCCGGGCCTCGGAATAACATTGCGTACTCCGCCAGTGCGGATAAGTTTGAATTTGTGAGTGATTTCAGCCAATTCTACCAATGTAATTTTGTAGGAAAATGTGATATCTCGTTATGTAACTTGTTTTAGAATATTAACTGTAAAATGATACTGATCGTTTATAAATTTTTGACCGAGAGAATGTTTTCAGCTAGTCGAGACCAAGACAAACAGACATGTTCATGCACACAAATGTATGTCTTGTGCGGGGATCGAACCCGCGACCTCGGAGTCAAAGTGGCCATTGCTATATATGATGTATATAAAAATCAGGTACATACACCATGTATATGTACCTGATTTACATATCCATCAAGTTTATTAGGCACATGCAATTCTCATTTTAATAAGGCAATGTTAATATTTTTATTTAAAAAATATCGCACGGTCTCACGCATCAATCTACTAGTTATATAGGATAAATATATAGACAAGACAATTGCTATCGAACTATACTTTAAGTTGTACAGTGTACGTTATGACACAATAATTGTACAAAGGCAGGCTTATCCCATAAAGGTATCTCTTCCAGTCAACCTTTAAATACCTGATATGGCACAGCAAATAGGTAGAGTACAGATATATAAACGTTGTCTTTGTGAAAACATAATAAAATACATTATGCACGAGGTTTTCATAATCGTGAGTTTATTTTGGACTGCGACCCCAACCTTGTAAATAAATCACATAGTTCCTGTCTACTTAACAAGATCTCCGGGTCGCATAATGACAAAGTGAAATTCAGAAACTGAGAATTCATTACGAAACGATACAAGGAACTAGAAACTAGTGAATCTCAACGCATATCAACCGCGCTGACGTAAGCCTAACTCTGAAACCAGAAACATTGATATTGAAAAAAAAATCAATATAAATCATCAGTCTTCAAAATTTTCTGAAAACGTAAATTTTCTAGTTCACACTGCGTAAATGCACATATGAAATCAAAACTTTACCCAAAGTCCACAATTCTGTATTGTTGCATCATAACGAATAATAAAGCATGTATTTGTCATGTTTACTTCATCTGACAGGTATTCAGTCTATGCACGAAAACTTTCGCAACCGCGTCCGTCGAAACCAACTTCTGGACGTGGACCGACGATACAGTTGCACA
The DNA here is from genome assembly GCA_937001555.2 of Hypsopygia costalis. Taxonomy (NCBI): domain Eukaryota; kingdom Metazoa; phylum Arthropoda; class Insecta; order Lepidoptera; family Pyralidae; genus Hypsopygia; species Hypsopygia costalis. The sequence goes on along the minus strand of OW443330.2, from coordinate 10,781,304 downwards.
ATGGAATAAAGTAACATCGGAAGCTCGTCGGGGTTAATAAATAATATAGAAGAGTGACATGCGCAGAGTGCACGCCTTAAGTCTGTTTTGACTGCAAATATCTACGCCGGATGCCCGGCCGACAATGATGTTTCGTATTTACTAGATACGCTTTTAAGTTATCAGTATCAGTAGATATCGACTTCAACATATACAGGGTAACCTATTGGTTTTAAGTGAGTAATCAATTTGATATGATTTACGTCATCAAAACATATATCACCATTACCCACTTTGTGTCTTCACTTTATGATTAACATGAGCAATGTTTTAAACATTGCTCATGTTCGCAAAACCTTTATATTTTTGTATAACTTTTTAAGACAGGCTTTCCTAATATTTAGATACAAACAGACATACACTATTATATACAGCAAATTATTACTGTGTAATTAATGCTCCAATATATCAACAAAAAGCCCCGCTAAACTGTTAGATAGCCATTATTATCACTATTTTGAAATATAATTTGATAGTTATCGCAAACAATACGTAAGCTTTATTCCTGAGACCGCTAGACCCATTATCCTAACACCAGTAATGAACAAACTATTACAATAATTAGCCTAAAACTGTACTAAATTACACTAAGCTGCAGTAAAAGGTCCCATCTAGCGGTTAGACAGCCACTGTTATCATCGTTTTGGGCGAGCGCGTTTGGACGGCGGCGGCGAACAGTGCGTAATCTTTGTCTCCAGAGACTGCCGGCCACATTGTCCTAATGCCGCCAGCAGCTTTTGTGCTGCCCTGAATCGCTAGATAAGCTTAAACTTTGCACCTCGCCTAATCTTTCCTGTCAATTGTTAACTGGTCAAAAGGTTGGCTACCGCAGACTTCCTATATTCAAAAGTGATTTTCAGAATTTAATCAGTGTACATTAAAATTTTGTACTCATACGGGTATATTTTAATGTATCATTTTATATGCTCTGAAGAATTACTTCAATCTTACAGAATGCGGGAACCAAGTAATCATTCAAGTGTATAAAGTCACTCAAACGTGATAATTAGTTATTGTCATTCTCAATATGTCTCTTTAAGACCGGAAATATTGAAAACCGGCTTTGCGACTTCACTCGTTTGCATTTTGCACTTCCTTTTTGTTTTTTTTTTCTATTCCACCTTCTCTACTACATCCTGTAAACTTCTCCTTCTTCAATCCCTCCTATTTCCTCTTTCATACCTCGTCCAAATTTCACATTTAACATCAGTAACTTTGAGTTTTTGCCTACCTCCCGTTTTCCTTCCAAAATACTCACACTATATTGTTTGAATTTTGTATTTTTGCTCCAACTTTTCTGTTCCTTTTTTGTCATTACGCTATTTCCACTTCTCCTTCTCTTCAAGCCATTTATTTATCACATTTTCAAGAACCCACGAAACGCATTATTAAAATAACGCCTGCACTTAAAATATAAAAATATATATACCAACGTACCGTAGACAAATCTTCACGAAATTAACAAGGCCATTAACAAAATAGAACTATGTTGTTAAGGTCCCGGGCAATTGTTGCGAATGTGTAACACGCAGTGAAGGAAAAGGGTGATGAATAAAACACACGCTAATAGGCACGCTTCTAACTACACAAAGCACCCACATTAGCGCCTAACGAATAAGGTACGCCTGATGGATAAGATTGTATGTCTTCCGCCGCTTTCGGTATTTAAGAGAAAGTAATATCCGACAAAGTGGATAAAATATATTTCGGCTGCACTTAGGTACGGGGGCTCGTAGGCTTCGAGGGCAGTATGCCGGTTCCCACGCCGCCGCCTATCTCATGTTACACCGAAAAGAATCCCATTTTTTCTCACAGAATTAAACGAGCGATAAAATTCTTGCGACGTCGCATGAAAATGTGCGTTACCTGCCTTGCATATTTATGCGTGCCCCAGTAATGACGTTTGTCGAGCCTCCCTGCGAGGTTTCATTACTGCTTGTCTCTCCTTTAAAGCAAAAGCCTACTTTATAAACAATCTGTGTCAAGTGTTTCCCGATCGTGTCGCAACTTGTTTGCATTTTTCGATAAATTTGTATCAATTAAAAATATCTACGTAACAATATCGTTGCCGATTTAATGCGCTTCGTTAGTCTGAAAGGTGTAGCAATGTCTCTTTCGATTTAATAGGAATTGTCTATAGCTGTCGCCGTCTGGCTGGCTTACACTGAGAATGTGGCTACATAATTTGTCGCTGAACATTAACTGTAGCGTAAGTGTGCAATATCATTTATCCTGGAGCGAGGGTAAATATTGTTCTTAATTTAATTCAAGTTGTGGCGCACGTGGTTGACGACGCGAGCGAAGCGGACGGCGCCGCAAGTCGCGCGTTGCACATCGAATATTTCAAGGGAAACGACGGGGAATATGCTCGCAATACCTCGCCCCTAATCTTGAGCCAAGCTGAGTATTGCACCTGCAGCCAAATTCGTTCCAATTAGGAGGAGTTAGAGTGCGCGTTACTGACTGAACAGCAAATGATGCGGTCCCCACTTAACGCCGCCCGGCGACACTTACGTGTCGTCTGCACCTAAATAAATTTAGTTACCGCTTGCATTGAGTGCTCGTCATTAAACTTTCTTGTCCTCAACCCTGGCACGTGATGTCTGTTAGTTATCGGGATTTTAATAACGTTTCCAATTCTCAGGGATATTTTAATTAAACGTTTTATAGAACTCTGACAATTCCTATGCCAGACTGTTTCTGTCGTATGAAACGTGTATCTCAATAGTTAAATAAGTATAATTATTGAAGGTTTTTGATAGCGTGATTTAAGGCCAGCTAAATTGGATTTCAGGCCAAACTAGTTTCTTGTTTGGTTTAGAATAAACTTTAGTCTTCACTAGCTAAGCCTTAAAGTAATAAACATAAAAAACAATATGGATTTAAGTACACTTATAAATTTTATGTTAGGATAATTTTATAAACCGGGAAGAGAGGCCTGGATAAAGGACAGGCGAAGGTAGGTACAATACAGTATAAAATATTTAATAAGTTAGTATATACTACTCAATTCTAATACTTGGTTAAATTAGTTTGGCCTGAAATTGGGTTTGGACAGTAACTCTGTATTCATGCTAAGTGCCAAATAGCCATACGTAAGGAAAAAAACATTAATTATTAATTATTGTATGCTCGTACTAACAAATTTTTCAAGGTTATTATACACAATCTATTATGTGATCATATTACTTGGTTGTTTACAAAAGGTCAACTTAATGTAAAGGTATTTTCTCCCAGTTTACCTTTGGGACATTGTGAGGGCTCCAATTTATACTAAATAATATAAACGAGTCTTAAAATTACTTAAAAATAACATTAATTAAAAAAGGAACTATAAATAAAACAATATTCTCTAAATAAATAACTGACATACTAAATTATATATTTGAATTTGGTGCATGCAATATCACCTTTTATATTTTATTCATTTGCATTTATTTTATTTCAAATAATATAAAAAAAGCAAAAACAAAATGTCTCTTACTAATTATCTTTACAATTTTACTAATTTTCTTTTCATAATTTGACAAAATTAGTTTTTATTACTAATTATCAATATTCGTAGAAGAATTGGAAAGAATGCAAACAGCATTTAATTCCTTGGCACAATGTTGCAAACCAACTTTTTAGGGTTCCGAACCTCAAAAGGAAAAACGGAACCCTTATAAGATCACTTTGTTGTCCGTCTGTCTGTCTGTCTGTCTGTCTGTCTGTCTGTCTGTCTGTCAAGAATTTCTATGTCGAGAATGCGTGGAGGTATCAAGCTGAAATTTGAACTGCATACTCAGGTCTACGGTCCGATGAAGAATAAAAAAAATCAAACTGCTAAGTTTACGTAGAAAAAAGTTACGGCCGTTTATTCAGCAAAAAACGCATATTTCGACACACTCAAGGGAATCAAAACCTATAGGGTACTTACCGTTGACCTAGAACTATGAAATTTGGCAAGTAACATCGTTATAGACTACAAGTACAGGAATAAATCTGAAAACTATACATTTGTAAATAGATCTTAAAAAATAGGGGGTCTATATTTTATATAGGGTGTCGAAATTTCAAATTGAAACTACTAGTTCCAATGGGGTATCATATGAAAGAGCTTGATGTACACATTGCAAAATATATTTTATTTATTTTTTTCGACGCATTATTTCTTATTTATAATGAAAAATATCAAATTTAATAATGATACTACGTACCCACGGAACCCTCGGTGGGCGAGTCCGACTCGCACTTGTCCGGTTTTTTTTAAAATAAATCTACCAAAATTTTACTAGCCTGCCTAACGAGTGAATCTGAATTTATTCTTATTACTACTATTTGAACTCTTATTTTGAAAATACATTAGCTGAAGTCGTAGAAAGGCCGGAAGAACAAAAATTCTCTGTAAATATTTTATTTTTCCAGCCTTACATCTTGTATTTATTCTATTTCGATGTGGCTTTTTTATTTGGAATGAGGTCTATAGAGATAAGTTTAGGTACATTTGATAAAAATATCTTCACTGCTTTTCGAAATACAGTAACAATAATACAAAAGTCGGAGCTTTTATAAATTTTCTATTTTTACTATATTAGCACGCTGGTACCTGAATCAATGTCAACTCTGTAGATGAGAGATATAAATAACAGTATACGACTGTATTTTTAGATTCAATTTGTTTTGAGTAGTTTAACCAGGTTGTACCTACTTACTTATCTGTAAGATGATTGAAGAGTGTATATGTGAGTATTACACAAATCAGAACCTAAAATACTGATCATTTATCTTTCAAATTGACAGCATATGAGCTTAACATAGATTTAGCATAGAGCAGTTCAAACGACTGTTGATATCTACATAGAGCATCCTCTATTTTTAAACACAATCTAAGTACATAATAGTACAAACTAATCTAAGTGAACGAAAATCATTGTACTTAAATACTCCACGATGATTTCGCTAACGGCTCTAACGATTTCGACGAAAATCTGAGGTTGGAGATTTTTTTGGGTCTAGAAATCAATCTGTCAGTGGTTATTTTCTGAAAAAAATGCGTTATCTTTTAACGTAAAAATGGATATGCCACCCTGCTATATAATGCCACTACTTGACACTAGACGGCTGTACAAGAAATGCTCCAGGTAAAAAAAAGATTGTATATGTACCATTTAAAAAAAGATAAACTTTTTTTTTGGTATCCCACATTAAAACTACAAAGACAATAATATAAAGGCAGTAGTAGCCAGGACGACCTCGGAAATGGCACTTAAGATTTCTACGAAAATACGCCTCACGACAGCGTGAGGCGTTACTTTTTGGATTTGGCAATTTGATCTGTCAAATTATTATATAAATCGGTAAAATTGTATACGATTTAACTTACTTGATTTCGACAACAACATTAATTTCATTTTGTATGGTTTTAAAACACAACGCCATCTACTGACATAAACCTGAAGTAGAGACAATTTCATATAGATAAGAATTATTCTATATTTACATAAACTTTAAAGCTCCCTGTGACTCGAACAAACCTCGTTCTCCAAAGTACAAGATAATACCACGCGCAACTGAACATCTGAGCTTTTACTAGTGTTGACATCCCGCGTCTAACAAAGCTGCCATTACTTTAAGTTAAGAAAACATAAACTTCGCAATGCCACGGGCGTGCTCTACCTCAACCACACGAGACATCGATACTTAAATGTTTGCTTAATATAAAATTTAACGTAATCGACTTTACGTCGATGCCATCGTGCCGAGTACATAAAGCGAACATGTTCTTTCCAACCAGTAGTGATATCCCACTAATGTGCTTTCGCCTACAATCTTTTCTTGCGATGACACGCTAAAATTCGCAGGTCGTTTATAAGATTTTGGATCTTATTGCAATTGCATTTGACGCAATTTACATTGTTAGGTTGAAGTTGACTTAGGATAATTTGAAATTTAAACGCAACGATGTCAATCTTTATCGTAAGGGAAGTTGTAGGAAGGGGGAGGTTGAACGCGGGTAAAGAGGGTGCGCCACTGCGTCGATTGTAATCACGCAAATGGCTCCATATCAAAATGTCACATTCCTATCGATGTTTTGCTGTCATTTTTTTGCGCAAGAGTAATACTTTCAATGTTGTTCAACTTTAAAGCTATACACATACTGACAGCAGCGATATAGTGCATTGCGCTGACTTCACAACACGTAGTAATATATCGCCAAATGCAATCACTGGACTCTACTCTGACTCACTCATCACTACTGCGACGACATCGCGCCTGTGAGCCGAAGGCTTTACTTGGTAGGTTTGTATGTTTAAATTCATCAACTATTCCGACCATTATGAACTGTAGACAAGGTTCTGTTCGTCTTTTTCGTCGTGTACATGTTATAGACAACAATCCTTGAAGTCTATCCGATGTTACACCTAGAGAATAACTGGGGTTCAAAATAAATTAAACATATTTTTAATATTGCAATAAATGAAAATTTTATTCAATGTTAAACGTAAGGTAGTTGGTACTGAATTAGTGTACAGTTCCAACCTAATTTACTTTTAGGTATACCTTTAACGAATAGTAGGTTAACTCAGAACTGAGACCCCAGCAGAAAACGAATCACCATCAGCTGCTGCAGAATAGTAAGTTAGTTTAGAACTCACACCGGAAAACGAATCACTCTCACTCGATAAAATGTTTTCCTTGGTAATAGGTATGTTTAATATTAACTAAATATGGAAATACTAGCTTTCATCCGCGGCTTCGCCAGCGATTACATTTTTTAGTATCCTATGTCCTTTCTAATACCTTTAAGAATATGTGTACAAAGTTTCATGATGATGAATACACCCAACCACCTTCATGTAGTACTTTTAATTGTACTAAATACGGATGCAAGAACTTTCCCGATAACTACTACACCTCGCTCCCGCCGCGCCCCCCGCGATCGCATAAGCACTGATTGACGCCAAATACAAATTTAAAATCCTATTAGGATTAGACATGGGTAACACTGCGCTACGCCGCGCAATTGCGCTAACACAGTTCACTGCGCTGATGTGTTAACACAGTTTTTCAAAAGGTGTTGGCGCACAGCGCAGTTTCAACGCAAGTGTCAAAGTCAACCATTCAACACATCCAGCGCACCGCGCGCCACCACGCGCAATTTTGCGTTAACTCAGTGAGCCGGGGCAGTAAGCTGCGCTAGCGCTACTGGGTTAACGCACGAAATTTTATTATTTATATTATTTATTTAAAACTTTATTGACCACAGTAAAAGGGTACAAAAAGCGGACTTAATGCTATTGCATTCTCTACTAGACAACCTTTGGGAGTGCAGAGCAACACGATTGCGGCTATCCCAAACAAATAACTTAATACCTACTGTAAACACAATAATATATGTAACTTAAAAGATAAAAGATAAATAATACTTAAAAGATAAATAGTATAAAATTAATATACATACTTAAACATACTTAATTATATACAAATATACATACCTACAAATATACACACATATATAAATATAAGGACATATGCAACATAAAGTGACGATATTAATGTCAGATGACTACTGCTTTAACAAACCCTGTAATAGATAGGCGCGCACCTTCTTCTTAAAAGTAAATTTACTGGGAGAGCTCCTAATAGCTTCCGGTAATGCATTCCAGAGACGTGAAGCTTGTAGACTAAAGGAGTTGGACATAAAGCCGGAATGGAAAAGTGGGATTGAGAGTAAATAAGAATTGTTTGAACGAAGTTCAAGCTTATGAGAATCGCAAAGATACTGAAACATGCATTTCAGGTATTCTGGAGAATGAGGATTGAAAAGAATTGAGTAAAGCGTACAAAGCAACCTTAAATGTCGACGCTGACGAATAGGAAGCCAACCTAATTTGGACCGGTAAGAAGAAATGTGATCAAATTTTCGGAGACACAATATAAATCGAATAGCATTATTAATAAGCCGGTCAAGTTTATTAAGAAGATCTTCATTGAGGCCAGGATAACACACATCAGCATAATTTATTAGTGGTATAACAAGGGATTGAGTAAGTGTGACCTTTGTAGCAATAGGGAGAAAATTCCTATACCGATTGAGATTTTTGAATTTTACTGAGTTACCCATGTCTAATGGATTAAGACTTGTGTTATCCTAATTTAGGATAACACAAGTCTTAATCAGCTTATAAAGGATAAATCAAACTTTAAAAAAATAACACCGACTTCAAAAATCTCAGAAGGTAGGTAGTAGTTATTTTTGGCTCTTTCTTGTCAGGATTTTGTAGTTAGTTTATTTTTATTTGGTGAATATTTTTTTTATCTATTTATTATAATAATGGGTAAGTAGTAGTGACATGGTGCCTTCTAGACGAAAATACATTAAATTATTAAGAAGCACTCAACACTATTGCCTAACTGTTCCTCATCAGGTCAGCAGTGTCACACGATGACTGCCAAATGCAAATTATGTAACCTAATGACATCAGAAAACTCGTCAATTACTGTATCCATGTTCATGCCTATAAATTTCAACCCTTTCTCACAAATTCCCAGGGAGTCCATCATCAGATCCTGATTTGTTTAATATGGGACCACTTGAATAGTGTGCCCTTTCAAACAAATAAGAATTATTAAAATTGCTGATCAATTAACGGAGAAATAATTGAAACTATATTTAAAAAATAGAACCGCCCTACAGGTACAATAAATAACAATAACAGGTAATATCTGGGATAAAAACTATCATAGGTATGTTCTTTCCCAGGACTCAAGGTCATCTCTCAACCAAATTTCATCTAAATCGGTCCAGCGATTTAAGCGTGAAGAGGTAACAGACATTCTGTCGCATTTAGAATATTAGTATGGATTGGCGTTCCGAAAACCCGTAAAAACGACACATGTGTCCTTTTGATATTTATATGTGCGTTGATATATATATCAGTCAGTCAGTTTCTTCTTTTATATATTTAGAAGATGAATATAAAAACCGATACATTAAATTTTATTTGTAGGTAATTTGCCTTTCGACAAACTCAAAAATAGATTTCAATTTCTGCCTTTGACTGATATATTTTTAGGCAAACTTAGATTTTGTTAACTCTGCAATGGAGTCGCTCTGCATCCTAGACATCACCAGCGGGTGCCTGTTAGGGCCCGTTGCCAGAGCAGAATTAAGCTTCCGACCTGCTCCGAAGATCGCGTCCCTGAATACCTGATACATGCCGACCAAATTGGGTTCCTAAGGGTTTCGTCTCTCTCACTCATGAAGGCAGTTAGATCTCGCTGCCATTCTGAGTCGCCGCCTCAATCTGAGTCGCTCGCTACAAAAGATCAACTCCTCGTAGTTGAGCATTCCTGGTCCAGACAGGTAAAAGAACCACTCAAACGTTAAATCCTCCAAAGAAACACTCACGAAGGAAACACCATGGAAAGACCTCCGTAACCAGGATATTCCAGAATACTCAGCAGCAAATTACCATTTCCGGAGCGGCCCCTGCCCAAAACATAGAGCACAAGATGGACGGAGCGGCTTCTCCACCCTTCTATTCACTGTTGTGTTTTTTCTGTCCAAACAAGGACAAGGATCACCCAACAGCGAAATCCTCCAACAGTTTGCTCCTGACAACTCATGACGGATCCGGTCGTGGAAATGTCTTCCTGACCAGGATAATCAGCAGCAAATCCCGAGAGTACCACTGCCCAAACAAGGGCAAGGAGCGGCTCCTTCTTGAGCTGGAGTCCAGAAAACGCACAGCCGCCGTTGTATCGGGACATCAACTAACAGTAAGCAAGACCGACAAAGAAAAGTTACTTACTGTCGTTATCCAGAGCGCACTGGCTCAGTCTATTGCCGACAAAACTTTCTCACTGAAGGTATCAAATGATATAAGTGAGTCAACAACAAATCGAGCACACCGGGAGGTATACCGACCTTAGCACCCCAAGCCTAACAAAACCTAATCCAACTGGAGTATATCTGGAGTTCTCGGAAGACATTAGTGCAACTTAGGAGCACCTAGACTCAGGCATTGACTATAACTTATACTTATTTTATTAAGTATGCTATATCAGTAGAAGAAATTGCAATAAATCTTTGTAGCTGTTAATATCGAAAGTTAAATAAACACTTAAACAAATACGATTTCAAGTTTAAAATACTGTTTGTAAAAGTCATTATCTTTAAAACTTCACGAAACATTCTACAATAAAAGAAAAAGAAAAAAGCACCGAGTCATGTATTTAAACAGATTTTTTTGGGAGTTTCATTTTATTTTTCTATCGACGCAGCCTGCCGGCTAGCCACTGACTGCGATCGCTTCCATTAAAATAACTCGTTAAAATTTATCATCGACCCGCTTAATCGCTTTAGCGCCACCATCTGGGGTTTTATGATTTTTCTGCTTGCTCTGTGTACTTTCGTGGTCATTTTACAACGTTTACAAAATTGCTTGCGTTGCGTGCGCCGCTTAAAGCCCTCCGACTACCTCTACGTCACTAGTTCACACATTTTGAAATGAGCGTTAATTATCAAAGCGTCTAATTATAACATCATTACTGCGACGTAAAAATGAATTCTCCCATCGTGGAAAATCCAATTTAATCAAATTATACAGGATTTTCTGCAGCCGCTATATTCCGTGGCGCACTCAGAAGATAATTAAATAATTAAGAATGTATGAATGACGCTGTAAAGCCGTTTTCCTGATATTGTAATAATGCAGTCCTCTTGGGCAAAATCTTTTAAATTATTCTCTCACGCTTTTGCTTCGTAATTACGCGGTGGATGCCTACGCCGCATCTATTGTGCTCTACGTATAATATTAAAAGAACTTTCGGAAAATTCGTTACCGTCATACTATTTATGCAAAACGTTGGGTATAGCAACATAACGAACTCATGACTATTACATGCGGCTGTTAATAAAAACTGTGCCATCACAAATGTTGTTGCATTTTTGACAGGCACTGAACGTGTTTTGCATGATTTTGGAATGTTTTTTCGATTGCCGCAATTTATTAATAATTGCACTTTATAACGTTGCGATATTTTGTCACTTTTATGATTGCTTTTAAATACAGTATTGGAATTCGTACTTTGTATTATTGTTATGTAAAATAATTGCAATTACTGAACTAAAATGTATATTCAAGTATTTCTAAACTAGAAAGAGCTTCAGTTTAATTTAAAAGTTGAAAATTTTCATTACAGTCATGTTACTCGTGACTCACACTAATCGCAATTTCGCTAAAAAAACAACAACAAAAGAACGCTTTGCAGAGTACCAGTCGACTTGACGTAACCGCAACGAAGTTTCACTTTGCGCGGCGCCACGCCACCTTCCAAAACATACACCAAAAAACACAGCTCTTCTACTAAATGTAGAAATCTAACAAAATGGTCAGCACGAGTGGAAATGAAACGTTTTACCTCTAAAAATGTCAAAGGTAGCTTCTTTAGGTTTATATTTTGAGTTTAAAGCGGTCATCGCGTAGAGATACGAACAAAAAGAACATTGAGCGTTCGCTGCCGGGAGAAAATCTGAGGGCTTATACAGTGCCACGTATGAAATAGTGGAGCTCGGTTACATGAAAAAGACGAGAGGCGAAATCGAGTGACAGGACCACGGCGCAGGATTTTCAGTCGGATGGTTTTTTGCAGTCGGGGATTTCGTACTGGACACTGCAGCCACAGAAGCGATGCGAATTTATCGTTCCCGGTACCATGGCCGACGCGCCGTGATTAGTAGGGTTACCGACGGCCTCACTTTTTTCCCTGTTTAGTGGACGAAGCCGTTCGTCTATGACGTCTGAATAGCTATTTTAAATTTTAAATTGTTGTGTGTTATTTGTGTGTATTTTAATAAACCTATTATATCTAGAGTAACTAGATCCCATGACAGAGTTGATATCAGTGGTTTTAAGCTGTACTTTTGTTTAGTAGTTTAACTTATTTATTGTACAGACAATATCTTGTTGACCGTAAACTTCCAGTATAAGATAGGCATAGACAAGTGACGTAGCATTCGTAGTACTATATGGATTCCTTTTATGCGTGTTTGCTAGAAGCGTATGTCTGTACTATTTAGACATTTAGATAATCATTATATATTATAATATATTGACTATAGATACTTCAGTACAAAATATTCAATATATACAGTCCTTCTGATCCTTTGTGCCGAATAAGCTTATCCGTTATATACATACTATCCGTTCCTTAATACTTTATTTTTTATACCGGCTACTACTACTAATTTGGCAAAGGGGCGCACAACCTACCTAATGGTAAGCAGTCATCTCAGCCTATGGACTCTTGTGACACCAGAGGCGAGGTGAGAATATCAATCTTTAACATGATGGATTTGAATTCAGTTGATTATTATAACTACGTAATATCGTATAGTGGTTATAAGATAACCTAGACAAAACAGGATTGGTTTTAGCCAAGAGATTATCTTAGTTAGTCAGGACCTACTTAAATTTATATTTATGTAAATCTACGCCCATACATAAATTTTCATTCAAAACCCCTAATAATTATATTTTTAATTTCAGATTGACCCCAAAGTGGCCTTTCCCAGAAGAGCACATCCAAAGGTAAGTCGAAATAATTCATTACAATAAATTTAAGTTATGAAACCATTAGAGCAACTCATTCAACATGAAATTACCGCAAACGGGACCAGAAGAGCGAAGTTCCGACATATTATTACTTTAAAGCATAGCAGTTGAACCGGTTGTTTATTTTCAAACGTTTACACAAAATATTATTTTAGGTTGGACATAACTCTCGTGGCTATTAAGATGTTAGCTCACGATGCATAAATAACAAAGGGCTAATAATTTAGTATGCGCAGTGTGATCTCGACCCGCCCTATCCTAGATAGTGTTCTGATTCGATCCCATAACAACGTATTTAGTATATTTCCTTTTTCCTCTCCATTTGTATTAAATTGTCTTAGTATATGTTAATATACTCGTATTTTATAGGAAAATAATATATAGAGCAATCAACAAGTTAATGTCATTAAAAAAACCCGACTGGAAGTAATCATATATATCAGATAAGTCCATTTAGACAATTTGAGTTTTACTTATCAGTATATTTCAATTTTGTTTTTATTTATGTACCTATTAAAAAAAAATATATATGTACTAATATTACCACCGGAGTATAAAAGCCACGCAAGGCTTATCACTTTTAAACATATGTGTTGTATTTTTGTGATCGCCTCTTTATGTTTATGTTTCTTGTTCATACTCTATTCGATGATAAAAAATATCAATATGCACATTTTGATGCCAAAAATCAGCTAAATTTTATGTTTTTTTTTTATAATTTTATTATATTACCCAATGTTGATTGAGAGGTGATACGAGACATTGGTTGTCAGCCTAAAAATGGCATTTTATGGGTTTCTCGATGGTTTATGCAAATGTGTACCAAAATTATTCTCCAACATATCTATCAGAGCCGTTGCCAAAAGTCAATTGCTTCAATGACACATCAACGCTGACATCCCGTAAGGCTTTTCATTTTCCCCGACAATATTTTTACTGTATATTAATGATATATCATTGTCACTGATATACAGCAATGGACATTCCATTCACATGCCCAATGACGGCATTCATTGTAATGTGGACGGTAATACCGAGAACACTTATTACATAGGCCGAATACGGCCGAATTGGTATATTAATAAATAATATCTCTCACATTTTATGGAGGAAAGCTGTGAATGATTGACATTGTCACCTTTGGGTAAAAGCACCTGGATATCATCGAGCACTTTATGAATCGGTAAAAAGATGAGTTGTGAGAATCATTGATTATCTCAAGCTTACAGAAGGTATTGAACTTTTAAGTGTGAGACTTGGCTTTCCTTTGTGTGTTCTACCGATTATACTATTGGGCTGTATTCAGTGGGATTGATTAATATGACACCAGTGGCCTCCTTGCCGTCGGTAAAGAATTAATTGCTATATTTTAAAACAGAAATGATCGCTTACTGCCCATTTTCAGAGAGTATTTCTCTTGTGGGCTATAGTTGTAGAATAAACTCCCTGTCGATTAGGTACTTCCCCAGAGACTGCAACAAGAAGAAGGGTGTTAAGAGAGTTTTACAGGGTAGGCAACCCAATATTGTAACCCTGGTGTTACACTCGTCCATTATTTTTCGGTACCCACTTTCTATTAGACGGGCCATGTGCTTGTTAATAAAAAAACATGTTATAGAAGACATAGTGGGAAAGTAGAATCATAGTAAACGGCATTGGAACCCAATTTTTGTCATCATCATCAGCCTCCAATGCGATCCTCCTTAGGCATTCAGCGGCTTCCAGCCGCTTTCTTTAGGTCATTGGACCATCTAAAAGGAGGCTATCCAATGGTTCGTTACTCCACGCGCGGCCTCCACTTTTATACCTTCCTCCTCCATCTGCAATCACTAATTCGGCAGATGCGGTCGGCCCAACGCCACATTATTAAGAGCATTTAAAATTGTTAGCAGCGGTATTTCCGATTTACCTTTCGATATGTTTCAATGCAAAATAAATATGTCGAATCTATCGGAACCTTTATTTTTGAATGGTAATTTTTACATTTGCATACAATCGGTATTTTATTCACCTATGAAATATTAAATATCTCACAGTCTATGCGATTTTATTAACATTCATAAAGTCTAGGTCAACTCCAGTTACAAAGTCACTTATCAGCTCCCAATGGTAAAACTTAATCTTGTTTGTATGTACATCATTTTCTTCTCAAGTGGCCTTTAGTTTCACACCCCGCAAACAACGTTGGTTAAGTCACAACTTGCACTCTTGCATGGGCGCCAAGTTACTACTGACATTTTTAATCATGAAAAGTAGTTCAAAACTAAACATGTTTTTATAATTTTAATATTGAAATATAATTATATCTTATTTACGTAAATAAGTCACAAAGTGAAAGACAGAGACCGTCGAATGTACACATACAGAATGTATACATACAGATCAAATACACAACCCTACGTTTTGACTTTGTCCCACGTTAAAAATACAAAATTACTAATTTTGGAATAGATACTGCATTTAGTTACAGTAAAACATTTGTTTTACTTATTTAAACTTTGTGATGCTTTGCATTAAATTTTTGATGTAATATAGATATATTATATATTTATAGTACTTTTTTAGAGGCGTTTATAGTGTCGGGCGTGTGGTTTCCGGCAGGCTAGAATAAAATCTTCTCTTCTCTCTCTTCCCATGAATGTCGTACAAGGCGTTTAAGGGAAATACATTATAAAACATCGATCAGGCCTCCCTAACCCGTTTGGCCAGCGTGGGGAGTGTAGGCCAAATCCTCCTGTCTGGGACGCTTTTGTCTTTAAGACAATTCAAATAACAAAAATGTAACTCATGTATTGAGCTAGTGATTAAATTGTAAAGTCTCTGTAATTTCCCTAGAGAATACAATAAATTATATTTAGGTCACTCAGTCTACACTCAAAATGTTGTTGTTTAGACATACCTAGCGCATTAAAATACTAAGAGTTACTGTTTTTAATATTGACCCTAGATATAACTAAATAACATTTTAAGTATATTAGTGATCTAAAAATACTTTATTGTATTCGCGAGTGATGAACAAAAATTTACGACCTAGAACCTGACCTGACCTCAAGCTGAGTCAATATTTCTCTTTAAAGGCTGGCAACGGATCGGTGACCCCTTGGTGTTGCTGATTTCTATAGGCGGTGGTGATTGCTTTCCATCAGGTGGCCCACATGCTCGCTTGCCACCTCTCTCATATATAAAAAAAATAGGATCTTTGTTATTCAATGGCGGCGTTAGTGCGCTTCAAAAAGGCCCTTAAAAGTAACCACTTAGATTACCCCATCGGTAATTTAAAATGTATAAGTTGTTCGTTTTATTATATTTCTTTTTTTTTTACGTTAAGAGGGCGCATGTGAACTTGAGGGTGAAGTTTTCAACACACATAAGTTTCTATTATTTCCACTATAATCTACTTATCATAAAATCGTTCATTTCCAATAAACAATAGAGAAAATATGTTGACATAATGATTTATTCTTTCTACATAAATATTAACGCTAATGTAGAATGCATTATGAATGAAAATAAGCACTTAATATGATGATTTCTCGTAGGTTTCGTAACGTCTGTATATGTGAGATATTACTAGTGGAACCAAGCCGCATTTAATGTAAATTGGCTTCAGACCTGCCCTCGGCTCCGCCGCATCGCACCGTTTTTACATTCAAGTAGCTGATGCTTGAGGTTTTATTTAACCCACCACGGCTAGTTGGAAACCACTTGCTTTTGTATTTGGGCCGTTGAATACTAAAGTGCAGTCCATAATTTCAGTCTACACAGACAAAAATAACTTCTAGATTAAATTACAGAATTGCAAACATTTTTAAAATATTAGCTGGGATAAAATCACAATGTATTTTGGATTTAGAGCATCCGCGAATCGCAAAAATTCCGCGGAAAGAGTCGGCACGCTAGCTCCTTCTTTTTATATGGACATTAAATGTGATGGATGGTTTTAAAACATCACGTTATATTACTCTATCCGGCAGCCAGTGCGGTGTTGCGTGGCCGGTCAAAGGGGATGCCGGCGATGCGAATTACATGAATACATTAAGGGAGCACTGCCTCGTACATGTTACACTGTAATGCTCACGAATAAATTTAGACCATGTTCCTTCATCACAGTACTACCAACGCAACTATGTATGTTAATTTCAACATTTCGTGCAGATTCGTCGATGATAAAGAATCGCTAAACCAAAATGCCAGTCCTTCAATAAAGAATACCCATAATTTAATTGCGAAAAATTGCAAAAGACAAAGTTTACATTAAGTCGCGCGAACTGTTCACTGACATAAACAATTTCTTTAAGAATGAAGATAATAAGTTTTTTGTTCGCCTAATTAATTGCGATGATAAACGACGCACAAAATCGGATGATTTTGTCAGTACTTGCGGGGGCGAAATTCAAATTTCTGATTATCGTTTGTCGCCGCTTCTGCTTTCCCTTCTTACGCAAACAATGGAAAAAAGGGGACACCGCTCTCCGGGCGCAAGCTAAGAACAAAACAAACGAATTTTTAATATCGTCTTTATCGATAATTGAGACTCTCGTGAAAACCTCTTATTTTGAAAACTTTTAGAGACTGTGAAAGAGGAATCGTGAAAGAAAATGGAATTGGAAGAAAAAACTTTTTTCATCTTCTTTGTTTGACATTGACAGTCACTAAACTTTGTATTTTCATTGGATCTATTTAATTTAGATTTCACAATTTACTGTCTAGCATCTGGCAGATGATTGGGTCAAATATTAAAAGAATTTTCGTATTTCAAAATGTTCTTAATAAGCTGAGGATTTATAACAAGAAGTAATATGTTTTACATACGTAGCAGGTTTCTTGCAAGTGAATGCCAGTGGATAGTGCGGAGAGCGAGCGGGGAACAAAGGCTAATATGTCATCGCGGCCAAGTTAATTGACGCGGTTTCCGCAGAGACGCGGCGGAACGCAGACGTCAGCGTTTCCTCCGCTTACATATTTATATGAAGCAACTGCGCTGACTCCTGTGCTATGAAATACTATCTATTCGCTTTTAATGCTGCTCCATATTGTCGATGCTGTTATATCGATATTTGCGCAAAAATCTCTATATCAGCGCTTCATTCTGTTCTACTTGTTTCTTCATTTTACAAGGTATTATTTAGTTTCACCGTGGTGCCTGTAATGAAAGCTTGCAAGTTGAATTTGACACAATTCCCAGTGTTCTATTGAGTTGAAATTCATGACAATGCACATTTAAATGCCACCATTTTTAATCCAGTATAGTGGTCGCTACTAAATGGCGATTTATAATTTTTACATTTTCTCCTAAGACACAGTTAAACTTTTTAGTTATTTTTTTTTATACCAACAACTAAATTTTTTTTGTTTACTAATTCTTGTTTTTTCCGGTATTTAAGAGTACATGAACGTTTTAACAAAAATCGAAAAATACTAAATACTTACAAAGTTATGAAAATAACAAAGTACATTGGTTGTTTGATGTTCCCTGATCTTTTGATTTGGTTGAGGGACCTCCTAAGGCATATTCGTGTTATCTAAACATAGTCTGTTTGTGGTCACAAATACTCTGTGGCTAGCGTGGTACTACACCGAATAGCTCTTATTGTGTTAGCAACTTTAATGAAGCCCTTTGCACAGTAACGAACCACAGAATAAAAGTAAATTAAAATCCTTATCATTAATCAGTATAATATATTACATAGCTGGAGGGCGATTACTTACTTCAGGTTCCTCTAGGATTTCAAATTTGCAGATATTGTTAGTCTTGAACTAACTTCCAACTTGAAGAAAATTTTGCAAGCTAGCATTTCCTTGAAAACAGAATGGCCGATTCAACTACCTATAGCTAATTCGAACCCAAATTCATTAAGCATGACTCAAACTCACCGATTACTCGCCCATTTGGCTGGCTACCTCCGCTACTACTTCAAAAGGTTTAGCATTTCATTCAGAAATGTTTGTTCAAAGTTTACCCGTCGTAATTTCAATTAAAAAGCCTTAATCGACCTCGAAACGGTCGCCAAAATCGGTGGCATTTGTAATCGCCGCCGTGAGTTTATACTCTTTAATGGACTTTGTAGAAGTAGTTCTAACTCTCCTTACGGCGAAGATATTTGAGGAAAAACTACGCCACCTACCGCACTAAGTGGGGAAGTTGCCGAACTATGGTAGTCGAAGCATATAGCTAGCGTATGGCTGGCATGAACGCGAGGCGGGCCCACTTGGCGCGATTCAACGTGTTTCATTAAACGTTTTGTCGGTGTAATCGCAAGTAATTTAGGTGAAGAGAGCGGAGCTTCCGACTTTGTAAGTATTTTGTGTTTTCTTTTTTAATTACTTCGTTTTAACTTTGTTGTCGGGCTTTTAAAAGCTGACTGACAGCCAAATAACAAAGTTCCTTATAACTATTTAGGGAGGATTTAATGAAAACGTAGACTTTTAAAGCGATAACGCTTCACGGTATTGGCAGTTAAAACGTGATTAGGTGCATGCGATTGCTACTTTGTAAAATAATATTACATAACGGTTTGGTAAAGGAATTAAAGTCACCTCCTTGTTAAGTGCTTAACATTGTTGTTTAATTTACAGGTACTTATATAAAAAAAATGTGAATAGATTTCAGAAAAAAATTGCATCTCACGTTTCATGAGGCGCAGTAATTAATATATATATATATATTTATTGATGTAAAGTTAGTTTCTGGTAATATAAATACTCCAAATTTGTCTTTGGTGATACATATATATTATTTGAACTAAACGGTAGATACCTAATCATGGAATAACTGGTAGGACTCATACTTAAAAACATGATTGTACCCATAATAACAAAAAATACATTTTTATTATATATTATATAGCCTATAGTTAAAAAAATATTCAACAATCCTCACAGCTCACCTCTGAATCGTATTACAAGCTGAAAGCTGATATTTAGGTGCTTACACCCATAGATGACAACAGTATTCATTCATATGCAGCAACACTCGAGCTTTGTAAAGCAGGGGCCTTTGTTGCGAATTGAAGTACTGCTTCGCTCTGTTGAGCACACATAATTTCTTCGATATCAGCTTGACCTTCTCCAGGTGACAACGAAATTAGACATCGCTTGAGACTTCAACTCGAAGAATCCCAATACTTTGGCGATGGCAAGGGTGTGGTCATATATATCAATTGAAAGTCTATAGATTTTGTTAGGTTGTTAATTTTTTTGTCATCATAGCAGTGCAATAAGGGTAAGCAGATATAAACAATTATAACTACAATAGTAATTCTAATAATTTGCACTCACCTGGTTCATCAATAAAACAAAGAAAAGATAATTTTATTCCAAAAATAGTAGAGATATAAAGTTATTTGCAAAAAATATGTTTTAAATTCGTGCTGTCGAGTTTTAACTCATAGAACACGGTAAAACCTCAGTCCGTCGCGCTTCGCGATTTCTCATCGACATCTGATCTTTGAAACATCGTTGCTGTACCTTTAGTTATCAGTCGATTTCGTTTCAAATTTTTGTTTGAGAACCGGAAAACTATTATTAAAATATTTATCCACTTCTCTTATTGAACGATACAATAGTTTTTCTTTAATTTTGGAATGTCAAAATACCTAACCATATCCTTGACAGGCTTTTTTTAGGCAAACTACTCGCGATATATTTTTTAATCATTATAAATACTTATCCCACAATCGGATGGGCGAGGGTCGCTACCAATTCATACCCTCTACTAAGAGCTCCTTCGTGTCATGTATTTAAGTGTCTAAGGGTCATTAATTACCAGTTAGGTAAAATTTCGTTAATATATACATAGACATTTAACAACTTGTTAGCTAGGTATAGAGTATGCGAATGTTTTCGGTAATCAAGGAATATCTCTTTTTGAGTACTCGTAAGAGGTACAGGCGACAGATTCGTTCTTTCGATATCCACACATTTTGTAACTATGACACAACACTTTACTTGTTTTGTACCATAATCGTCCTCTAGAAATATCACACAGAAATATTTCTTTAATAGTAAACTTCGTAGCACGTAAATATATTTCGAAGTTACAATAGGTTTCCCCAACCGCAGTTTTGCCCTGTCATGCCATTTCAGGAGATGCGTAGCGTGTAATGTGTATAATGTTAACAGGCTAAATTTTGATAATTTTGAAAAAAAATCTCTTTAACTTTCCAATTTATTTACAAGTGAATAATAGTATTTTTTTTTTTTATATTATATCGTTTAGCAAACAAGTATACGGCCTGCATGATGTGATCCGATTACCGTAACCATATATACTAAAATGAGATAGACACTTACATCCCAAAGATGATAAATTAATTCCAAGTGTCGCATTTATTTTAAAGTGACAATTATATTGAAATACCCCTACATGACTTTATAAAGACAAGGCGATAATACAAATATTGCACGACGTTTAATACTTTATTTGACGGTGTGTTTTTTTTTTATTGACAACTGGTGCCAACTGGTGCCTGGATGTTTCTGAATGATCGCAGGACACTGGAGTAGGGGATTGGAAGATACGAAGCTTCATGTCATATCGTCGCATCTATTATGCCGGCCTAGAAGGTGCCTCTGCACATTTCTTTTGAAGGACCCAATATTGTACACATGTGGAGCAGAAAATACATCACCGAGCAGTCTATTCCACCAGTCAGCGGTTTCACATAGAAAAGCTCACTGAACTTTTTAGTGTAAGGTAGTTGTTTTCAACTGCGTGAGAATATGCGTGCTGAGATAGATAGTAGTTCCGGTACTTAAAAGGATGAATAAGATCGTAGAGATCTACCGAGTATTCGCCGTGATATAGTCGATAAAAGTGACTCAGTTCAGCGACTACTCTGCGTTCGAGTTCCAACTACTCAAGCTAAGGATCGTCAATAATCTGGACTGCACGCCTTTGCAATGAATCAAGGGCATCCATAGGATATTTTGCGGACCCTTCCCAGAGATGATACACGGTCTGATTTGCATTATTAACCGTAGTGTATTAATCATCTCTCACGACGCAACAAATATTATATTTTGTATATTGATAAATGTATATAGATTTTTTATATCTGCATAATGGCTGTAATAGTCTTAAATATACCACTGTAGACCACTGGTAAAGTGAAAGGGAAGATGAGGCCATTGCCCAACTGTGGGATGACCTTTAACTAATTAGATAATTATCTTGCTAGATTTACATAGTACCACGAATCTTACTAAATTACATTACATGCAAAGAATAATATAGTACAAAGGGAAATTACATGGCATAAGATAGACGTAAAATATAATATTGATTCAAATATATATTTGACGTTAAATTATTGACATATTATAAAAAATATATATTTAATCAATATTATTTTTTATAATATTTACGTTTAATAGATCCATTTTGTATTTTTTATTTAGATTTAGATAGTTGGAAACTTGAATAAGGATTGTTACCTACCTAGTGTTAATAAATTGAAAACGAACGTGTGATGTAACTTGCCTATTATTTTAAATTATTTCGCTGTAATATCCACAACTCAGTTCTAAGGAACCCTTAAAATGAAATCATAACACAGTTAATTCTCAACTAAAATGTTGCTTTATTACACAAGCTCGCATAATGAAGGTAAGTTCGGGAATGATGGAACAGATGTAGCGAGTGACTTATGGACGGGACCGAGCTCATAACTACCGTCCAGCGGCGCATAAGTTCCGCGACCGCAGACTGCGCCGTTGCCGACACCGGTGCTCAGATATCGTGTACATATTTTACCTCTATTTTCATTTAATCTCTTAATTTAGTAGCATTACTTGAATTCATAGCTGCGCAGTTTACTATAATTTTATTTATATAAGGTAATTTCACATCAAGTGCAAATATTTATTTGGTAGGATGAATAATCCATGAAAATATATTTCACGTAATTAACTTTTTTTACTTCCTACATTACGATATAAAATCGATTATTACATTAATGAGAAAATTAAAACTAATATGCTGTTCATGAACATCACAAACACTATGGAACTAAATGTCAAACTGAATAGCAAAATGTCAAAACAGTACCATCAAAAAAGCCAGGTTACACGGTACACGTATAGCATGTTCATAAAATCAATTACTTTTTTTGTTTGAAATCAACAGAAAGTGTTTTTTACTTATAAATGCTTAAATCGTACTTTTCTTAATTAATTGTACTCGCTATTAAAATATTTACACTTGGTGTAACATTATCTTATATATTTACTCAATACAATATTGTTACCATTCCAGTGGCCATAAAGTTGCCGGCAATTTAATTTTTTTAGAGCCTAGAAATTAAAAAAAAAAAGCCCTAAAAATAAAAGTCTGAGAAATGTCATGTGTGTAACAAATTACAGCTGAAGAACTTGTCGAGCCATTCTTAGTATAAAATCTCGTATTTATTTCTATAATAAATAATAACCTATTTATTTATGATTTTATTTAATCGTTCGTAGGCCAAAATCTTACGGGTGCAAAGTTGTATTTGCGATTTTCCCTGAACTGTATAGGTTCACAAAACAAAACATTAACTTAGCTACGAATGCTACGTACGTCTCGTAGCTTGTGGCTACGCAGGACCGTCGTATAATAATACAGCGCAGGAAGTGTTAAGGTAGTTATGTATCCTCAAATGTCTACAGTGCAAGTGAATAGTGCAAACTCAGCACTTTAGGGTGACATCATCCTGTATGAACTTTAAGCTAGGCATCTCATTCGTGTAGCGCATCTAAATCTGTGCACGCGTCTCTTGTAGTATTAATATACAATAAAATAAGTTTTATTTCAAATTTATTTCTTTTAAAAACTTAGTCCCGAGCTCCCTAAATATAGCTGGCGCAGCCGGGTCGGATTCGAAAATTCGGTGTCCTTCACGCGAATTGTAGACTCAAAATCGTCTCACTCGAAAGTGTGCAAGTGACCTTTCGAATCTGCCGAACCAAATAAATTTGCTAATTTTCGGGACAGTGAGTGACCTTCATCAGATCTGGAGAAATGGGTGCGGTGACTGGCCGGTGAGTAGAACTTTTCGCCTTCCATTCCTGCCTATTCTATCCTATTCGTTGCAGTAAGGATTAGACTTCTCCTTTTGCGAAACGTAATCTGATTTAAAATAAGCGATATAACTAATATATTAATTAAATATTTCATGTGTTTCTTTTAATAAATAGATACATATATAGAATAGATACTTATATATTTCATGTGCTTTTGAAATATATTATATAGGTAAACGATTAAATATTATAATAGTATATTACTAGTGTGCATTTGCTTACTTTATTGTGATTTAAAATGTCTCAAGCGGCGGAGATAAAAACTAAAACAGAAATAAATTTAATACCAAGGGAATTCGTTAGCATTATTCCCCCTTATGGTGGTGATAGGAGGTTATTAAATTTATTTCTACGAAAATGTTATTATGTAATTGCTAAATATAGAGGGAACGAGGAACAAAATCGCTATTTAATGCAAGTGATTACGAGCCGTCTCACAGACAATGCAGCTGCCGTTATCAGTGAGCGCGAGGACATAGAGACGTGGGCGGAGTTCAGGGAATTACTTATACAGCATTTCGGTGACCCTCGTAGCGAAGAATGTATTGCCATTGAATTAGAATCTTTAAAAATAAAATCGGGCGAATCATTTTTGGACTTTTGTAACCGTATACAGATTGTACGATCTCATTTAATTGCAAAAGTAAATTTAATTACGGATATTAATATGCGGTCTAATAAAATAATTATTTACAATAAAGTAGCCTTGAATGTATTTTTATATAATCTGCCAGAAAATATGGTTAGGATAGTGAGATTAAAAGATCCACAAACTCTCGAGTCAGCACTTAGCGTTGTCCTCGAGGAAGTTAATTTCCATGAACAATATATTTTGAAAAATAAAGGCAACAACTTAGCTATGCCAAGACCACAAAATTTGGTGTTGCCATTTAAATCAAATCTACCTACCATTAACGCTACGCCTAATTTTGGACAAGGGTTCAGATTACCAAGCCCACAAAATAATTTTAAATTTGGTATCCCACCAAGTAAACAGGTTAAGCTGACACCGCAAAATAGTCAACTTTTGCCATTTGGGTATCGACCCCCAAATCATATGACACAACAATTTAATTATAGACCGCAACAGCCAGTAGGTTACCGCCCACCACAATTAGGTTATAGACCGGTCGGCTTACAACAGCAACCCGTCATGTCCCCTCAACAATTTGGGCAACAACAGCAATTTAGGCTTCCTCAGCAGAATTTCACCCAGAAACCAAATTATACAGCTGATGTTTCTATGCGTACTGCCCCACCAATAAAACATGGTTTCCAAGTCAATGAGACAGACTTAAATGATATGGAAGACTACGCGTTAGATTACACTCGTCAAGGTTATGAGGTAGATCCATATAATTGTGACTATGTACCTTACTATGTTGAAGACCCCTCTATAAGCACAGTTGGCATTAATTATCCACATAAAGAATCAGCATCCGCGGATTCGGTAGAGCCACACAATACAACATGCGAATCAGATAACACCGATACACAACAGGTAGAAAATTTTTACATAAATGCCTCCCCAATAGTGGACAAATGATAGAATTAAATTGTGACTTAAAATTAAAATTACCTTATATTTATCTACCTGAAATTGACGCTAAATTTATGATAGATACTGGTAGCACGAGATCGTTCGTAAGCCCACAAAAAGCCTATAAATTCTTTCCATCACAAATTTACTACGAGCCTTTTGAGGTTGTTAGCACTCATACAAGGTCATCTCATGACCAAGTCGCTTATATACCTCTACTACCTACCTTTAAGAGTAATATCTATCACCGCTTTTATATATATGAAGTAGACGCTCGCTATGATGGTTTGATAGGAAACGACTTATTAACACAGTTGGATTCGGTTATAGACCTTAAACAAAAAGTGCTAAGAACAAAGACAGTAAATATACCTATTGTTCATGCATCATCAGAGCACAGGGTGAAACTACCCCCGCGTTCAGAAACAAGAGTAAAACTCCCTACAGACATGTATTCAGGACATGCCGTTCTTGACTTTAAAGAATTTTGTAAAGGCGTCCGAATGCCAGACGCTATTATTGTCAATTGTATTCATGGTTATGCTACCACAGTTATCCAAAATTCCTTAGACCAAGAAATGGAATTGACAGTGACTAGCCCTTTTAAAACTTCTGAGTATATCCCAATTTCGAATATAGATAAAGACTCAAAGAACACTAGAGATATTGACTACGATAGGCTTCTAACACAGAATTTAACAAAATTACGACTAGACCACATGAACTCTGAAGAGCACGAATCCATACTTAAACTATGCAAAGAGTACAAGGACATATTTTACTGTGACCAACTGCCCTTAACATTCACAAACCAGGTAAAACATTTCATACGTACCAAAAATGAAGATCCCGTTTACACAAAGCCTTACCGACAACCCCCTGCTCAGGCAGCTGAAATAAAAAGACAGGTAGAAAAACTTTTACAGGATAATGTAGTTGAGGAATCACATTCACCTTGGAGTTCACCTGTACATCTGGTATCAAAGAAACCCGATGCATCTGGTGAGACTAAATACAGAATGGTTATAGACTACAGAAGACTGAACGACATAACTATAGACGACAAATACCCCTTGCCCAACATAACTGACATTTTTGACAAACTAGGGAAGAGTTCATATTTCACTACGCTTGATTTAGCTAGTGGCTATCACCAAATAGAAGTAAACGAGACAGATAGACAAAAAACAGCGTTCAGTACTGAGTTTGGACACTATCAATTTTTAAGAATGCCATTTGGACTTAAAACTGCACCTGCAACCTTTCAACGCACCATGGACAATGTATTACGTGGACTACAAGGAATACATTGCCTTGTTTATCTAGATGACATAATAATATTTTCAGCAAGTTTAGCAGAACACTTAGAAAAACTTCGAGCCATTTTTAACAGACTCAGACACACCAATTTAAAAGTACAACTGGACAAGTCAGAATTCCTTCGAAAAGACGTACTCTATTTAGGACACACCATAACTAAAGACGGACTTCGACCTAATGACGATAAAATTAAAAGTGTATTAAACTACCCAATTCCAAGAACTACTACTGAAATCAAAAGTTTTCTTGGATTAATTGGTTATTACAGGCGATTTATTAAAGATTTTGCTAAGGTCACCCAACCACTCACGGCATGCCTTAAGAAAAGGAATAAAATTATAATAGACCAAAAGTATATCGATGCTTTTGAAAAGTGTAAAGAACTTCTCATTAGCGCCCCTCTGTTGCAATATCCTGACCCTTCTAAGCCTTATGTACTTACTACAGACGCATCTTCAGTTGCATTAGGTGCTGTTCTATCCCAAGGTCCCATCGGGCAAGACAAGCCAGTAGCCTATGCTAGTCGTACATTAAGCGACACAGAGTCCCGGTACAGTACAATCGAAAGAGAACTACTCGCTATCATATGGGCAGTGAAGCATTTCAGACCGTATTTATACGGACATAAATTTCAGATATATACCGACCACAGACCTCTAGCCTGGCTATATTCCCTTAAGGAGCCGAATAGTAAATTAACCCGTTGGCGTTTAAGACTTCAGGAATTTGACTTTGACATTATATATAAGAAGGGACAACAGAATACTAACGCCGACGCTCTTTCCCGCATAAAACTCAATGCTTTAGGTTCTGACGATGACAGTATGTCTATGAAAGTTAATGTTGACAAGAAAGACGAAGAACTTGAGAAACATCTTAAGGAATTGGACGATAGAGTGGAACAACTAGCGAGAGAAGCTAAATCACGAATTGAACCCGACATTATAACTATATCTGACTCATCCACATTGTCGGCGGTTGACTTTAATGAATCTGAATCGGAATTCCCTTTGAGACCCGACTCTAGTTCTACCGAAACAGCTCACTCAGCCCAAGAGCTGGAATCCTATGGTATCCCCATTCTCCATGAAGCCATAGATACAAAACCAAACCAAATATTAATTTTCCAGTGGTTCAAAAATGAAATTCAGGTGAGAGATCTATCCAGGGACAAACAAAAGATTTTAGAAGTATTTTTGCCCATAAACAATTTCCAATTGATAAAAGAATTTTTAAAACAATATATAAAGCCAAAAATTAAATATTTTATTTATTTCGAAAATGAAACCCATAGACGAGATTTTAGTGCAGTAGTAATAGAATTATTTAAAAAGGGGATGGTAGAGTTTTATGAATGTACTGAAAGAGTTGTATACGTGGAAGATGAAAGAGAGCAGAAGGCAATCATTTTAAAATATCACGAAGGTCCTACGTGTCATCGTGGAATCAAGGAAACCATGGTAAGGATCCGTAGAAATTACCAGTGGGACAACATGTTGACCACTGTATCCGCTGTCATAAATAACTGTGAGGCTTGTCGTAAGATGAAGTATGACAGAAAACCGTTAAAACCAGCTCTCCAACTTACCCAGACTCAAAATGCTCCCTTTCAGGAAGTGTTTATAGACATCTTCTCTATAGAAGGAAAATACTATCTAACACTAGTAGATGCTTTCAGCAAATTAGCTCAGGCCTTCAATATTACAAATCGTTCTACTCCGGAGGTCATACGCGCGTTGATAAAATATTTTTCTTTCTATGGCACCCCTCGTAAAATTTCATGTGATCCAGGAACGGAATTCAATAACGAGTTAATGAGAGAACTTATGGGTATGTATAAAATTGAATTACATATTACTACTCCCAACAACCCTAACTCCACAGGTATAGTCGAGCGCTTTCATTCCACTTTGATAGAGATATACCGATTGGCTAAATACGAACAAAGGTGTACTGACGCAGCTTCAATTATGACTTACTCTATAATGGCATATAACCACACTATACATTCAGCTACAGGACTTACCCCTTTTGAAGTAGTCTTTGGTCATACTGATGCTAACAAAACTTTCGACGTTGATTTCGAAAAAGCGTATATTCAGCAGTTACTAAAAGATCATGCTAAACGTACAAAACATCTATACCAATATATAGCACAAGAAATGTTAACGAAAAAGGAAAACGTTAGAGAAAAGAGAGTAGGAAATGATAAACCTGTACTAAAAGTAGGTGATACAGTATTCGTGAAGGATATTAATATTAGAAAGAGTAAAGACAAGGCTAGGTATAAGAAAGCTAAAGTGAAAGATAGTGCTGACAGAAATATTGTACCGGTTCAGATAGGTGCTAGAGAAAGCAAAGTACCAGTTAAAAACGTTAAGCGTCCTCCGCAGGTGGTGTCTGCTCCTGGTCCTCCTACACATGACCCAGGCCCTTCAACTTCAACGCACTGAAGGGAATCCTGGTATTTTACCTGTAAAACTCGGACAGGCATACAAACAAGAGGATAAGTGGACAATTGTGAAGGTGATCGATCTGAGCATAGTACAAGACGAATTAAATTTAAATATTAAAAAATATACAGAATTTGATAAGTTAGTAAATAGTAATAAGCATTACGATTACGAATTTTATGGTCTTAAATTACAGGCTCGAAATTTACAAGATATTACAATAGAAAAATTTAAACAACTTGTTCCCTCTAGTAGAGTTAAGAGAGGCTTGATAAACCCACTTGGGTCGTTAATAAAACTTGTCACGGGAAATTTAGATCACGAGGATGCGTTAAAATATGACCATTTGATCTCCCAAGTTAGAGACAAACAGGTAAAAACTGATGTGAAAATGGTAATTTTCTCCAAAACGTTAGATATCATTATTAATAGTACTGAGACCTTGCAAAACAATACATTGATATTAGATGAAAGACTTAAGCGCATTGAAAAAAATATTATGAATGCAGCCAAAAAAGAAAATAACTCAATTTATGCTACGTATGTGTTAAGCATGTTTCACCTATTCATTAGTAATTTTCGAACAATATATTTGATATTAAGTCAGATAGAGACAGCCTTGGCACTAAGTAAAGTCTCGGTACTACATCAGTCTTTGATTAACTCCACAGAATTGTTATATACGCTAAAAAACATTGCTAAAAATGATAACTTTGTATATCCTATTAATATAAATAATTTAGTTAAGATAGAGCAGACAATGACTGTAAAGGCTTATGTAAAGGAAAATCAGATCACGTTTATTATGGAAGTCCCTATAACTGACGGTAATGTGTATAATTATTTTAAAGTATACTCTCTCCCTGTTACATCCCAAAGAAACCTTACCTCGGTAATAATCCCAGAATATCCCTACCTATTGGTGGAAAGTTCGAAATATTTGCCAGTAACCCGGCCCTGTCAGGAGTTAGCAGTCGACCAGTTCCTGTGTAAAGAAGACGATGTCGTACATTATCCCGAACCTACCTGTGTGGAGCAATTGATGAAGTTCCATACTAACCTGACTCTATGTATCGCCCGTACCGTTGAAACTGAAGACATTAAGATCCAGCGTATCGGCCCTGTCGATTGGATACTCTTTTCTCGCAACCCTAACGTCCTAACTGAGAAATGTCGCAACGACGTCATTAAAAAACAGGTACAAGGCACTTACCATCTTACCACAGATGCCAATTGTGAACTCTACCTGAAAGACTTTAAAATAGACCGGCGGCGATCTTCAGCTGCAGACTCACGCTTCAAGGTTACCCCCATCATGACCCTACCAGAGCTAAAGGAAGATAACGTCATCGAGATGAAAAGAATCAATATAAAAGGCATAAATTTGGATGAACTAAAGGATTTATCACACGTTCTAAAAAGTGCGGCGTCTAATAGTGATACAGATAGTGAAACAGTGATCGTGAACACTCGTAGTATAAGTTTAGGCACCATAGTTCTTTATGTACTCTTAGTTATTTGTACTACTAGTTTCCTTGCATGGAAATGTAATTTTATTACAAGGGTGCAAAATTATTGCGACTCAAAATCGTCCGATAATTTCGCACTTGAGGAGGGAGGAGTTATGTATCCTCAAATGTCTACAGTGCAAGTGAATAGTGCAAACTCAGCACTTTAGGGTGACATCATCCTGTATGAACTTTAAGCTAGGCATCTCATTCGTGTAGCGCATCTAAATCTGTGCACGCGTCTCTTGTAGTATTAATATACAATAAAATAAGTTTTATTTCAAATTTATTTCTTTTAAAAACTTAGTCCCGAGCTCCCTAAATATAGCTAGGTCTTGACTTGTTCATACAGTCGTATGTACCCGAAAAAATATCTTCCAAAGCCAGCAGCTTTGCAAGGTATTTTTTATTAAGGTGTGTCAAACCTGACTGGTATAGTACATCCAACTTAAAGAAGAACGTAGCCTAATAATAATATCCTGGAGGATTGTTGTGCCCATGCGTGTAAGTTGGGGTACTAGACTTGAGGAGACGCTACATTAGAAGTGGAGATACCAAAGTCCTAGCAATACTCATTATACTTTATAAACTTTATACATTACATTATAGAAAACATTATACTTTATAAAAATACTTTATATTAACTCATTACCTTTATGAGTACCCGACAAAAGCGGGAGGATGCGTAATTATAACAAGAAGAAAAGACAAATTGCAGCGCGAAATGAGACGAATTAAAAAGTCATCTTCTGCAAGTTGTTTAATGAAATTCAGTAGGTACCTTTTATTACACTAGTTGGTACATATAGTACTATAGTACAGACAACAGCTTCTTGGCCGTATGAATTCCAGTATAAGATGATGCAAGAAACTTACATTTTCGTAGCACGACGCACGACGCAAGAATCTTTTGTGTACGAGTGTTGTATATACAGCAGCTTGTCGACTATAAGGGCTTGCAAACATTTGAATATTATTTGAATAATTATATGGAACATTCAAATCATCATCATTACATAGCCTGTATCTATCCACTGCTGAATATAGGCCTTCCCTAATGCTTTTCACCCACTTTTTTCACAACAAAACACTCTCCAAGAACGCACACATAGCCAACGCTCACGGACGCGAATTATCGGGCCCAGCCGGACTAGTATGCGCGATTGTCTCCTTCCCTATGCAGACCCACGGGGAACACACGATGTAAATCACTATATGACGTACAAGTATAGCGTGGAAATTGAAAGAAAGAAGAAAAGTTATTATAACTGCTCAGTCAGTGGGCGCCTAAATTCAATTTTAAATACCTAGTGAATACTCATTTTTTAAGCTGCCACTTGTCTTAGAAGGGTAACTTCCATAGTTGAAGCTAGAAGGAATACTGTTATAGTAGACACCTACATATTATAAAATAGCTACTTTATTAATGTAAAACATATTTTGTGCAAAGCTTTTTTTTAGGGTTCTGTAACCAAATGGCAAAAAACGGAACCCTTATGGATTCGTCATGTCTGTCTGTCTGTATGTCCGTCCGTATGTCACAGCCACTTTTTATGAAACTATAAGAACTATACTGTTGAAACTTGGTAAGTGGTATTCTGTGAACCGCATTAATATTTTCACACAAAAATAGATTTAAAAAAAAATTTGGGGGTTCCCCTTATAGAACTGAACTCAAAAATTTTTTTTCATCAAACCCATACGTGTGGGTATGGATAGGTCTTCAAAAATGATATTAAGGTTTCTAATATCATTTTTTTTTAACTGTATAGTTTGCGCGAGAGACACTTCAAAGTGGTAAAATGTGTGCCCCCCCCCCCCCCGTAACTTCTAAAATAAGAGAATGATAAAACTAAAACAATATATGATATGACCAATTTCGTTTGAACGAGATACTAGTAAGTAGTTTTTTTTTTAATACGTCATAAATCGTAAACCGCAATTTACCTTTCATTCAATCAACTCAAATATAACAATAAATTACAACGAACTACAAGAACTTTTATATTATGTTACTTGACAAGTCCGACACGCACTTGGCCGCTTTTTATTTATTTGTGTTTCCGCCGCATAGGTTTACGAATTGTTTAATTTATATTTTCTAAACCAAACAAGTTCTTTCGCTGAAATAATGATAATGAAAGCTGTCAAAACGTTAAATACTTTTTTTGAAATAAGTGTTTCGAAAAGAAGAAAGTAGTTGTTACAATTGTAAGTATCAAGGATGGCGGCGCGCAAGCGAAAGTTTATATTGGAACTTTGCATAGGCTACAGCGGTCACCACTTTATTTATTTACGTCATCAGGTGGACCGTGTTGTCTGTCATTTGATATCGTATAAAAGAAGATACTAAGTTTTCCCGAATAAAAAAGAAAAAAAATGAAAGCATATTCTTCTCTATATACAAACCGGTCGGACTCGTTCGAGACAGAAAACTGAGATTATATTTTTTGAAAAATGGAAAAATTCACCATCATAGGGGGGGCATCCCCTACGTGGGATTTGAACCCACGACCTCTCGATGACCGGTCGAGTGCTCTTCCAACTGAGCTACCAGGAAGGTTTGTGTTGCTGACGAATTTTTGCATCTTATATTTCTACTGTGTGAGTCACAGTGTGACGTCATCAACCTATTAAGTAATTACACTACTAAAGTAGGCATAGCAGTCCATCGTTGCAGATGAAATTCAGCTATTTTTTGATAACACCAAACTAATTAATTAATTATTATTTAAATAGATGTCTTGGCCAACTTGCCAGATAAATATTTTTTGATAAATGGAAAAATTCACCTGCCCCTCCTAGGTGGGATTTGAACCCACGATCTCTCGATGACCGGTCGAGTGCTCTTCCAACTGAGCGAGAGATTATATTATACCTAGGTAGGTACTAATCGTTCGTCGCGAACTCAAAAACTACTGCACCGATTACATTCTTTATTGCATATAACATGTTTACATAAAAAGTAAACACAGTAAACATGTGAACTGTAGGTATATTCTTTACCTATCCACAATATTTCATTAAAATTCGAATTAGCGCTTCCCGAGTAAGTAATACCTAGCGAAATGAATTTTCACAAAAATTACATACCTAACCGAATTTAAAGATTGTGTTTACATTTTATAATTTATGTTCGATAGTTACTTATTTGAGGACCTCACTTCTTTTCGGTCGAAGTTAAATTCTCTCTGTTCAATAACCGTATGAACGCGCGGCTTCGGCATTTGACGACCTAGGATCGCCAAATGCCGACGCTTCACGCGAGTCTAAATATAAAAAGGAATATATAAATAAGAAAGTGAGTGAGGATCATCAAAAAGAAAGAAAGGAAGAAGTATAGGCTGGCAACGGATCGGCGACCATTTAGTGTTGCTGATCTCCATGGGCGGTGGTGATTGCTTGCCATTAGGCTACCACCCACATTCTCGTTTGCCTCCCTCCCATAAACAAAAAATGAAGTGCATGCATGTGGTTTACTTTTATACTCTCTGTATTGAGTGCCCTTACAGTCATTGAGATAAGGGCATATGCTGTTTTTGGATGCAGTATTTTCGATCATAGGCTTTCGTAATACGTTTTTTTATACTACATCAGGTGGCCGACAGGCATAAGGCCCGCCTGATGTGAAGCGGTCACCGTACCCATATTAATCGCTCGCAACATGAAATATCGCTCGCGTACCGCCACCCCCGTTGCCAGCGCAGCCACTCCTTCCTTTCTTTCTGGTGGCCTCACTCACTTGCAGGAACACATAACAAGGGAATTGTTATTTGGCTGCGGTATTCTGTGAGGTGGAGGTTCGAGGTTCGCAATCCCAGCCGGGCAGCTTACAAACTACTGTTACACTGTACCCTACCTCTCGTTTGCCAGAGTCTCTTACCCCAGTCGGTAAGGTGCACCACATGCAGGTGAGGTTGGTTTCGGCTCTAAAGATCGTGGTGAGCCACTTATACCCCAAACTTTAAACCCAACCCAATCTTAATGGTAAACAACGGCCAAACAGCAAACACATGCCAAACACTAACTACAACTACCCAGCACTAACACTGCTCCACACGCTTGGTGTTTGTCGCGAACACAGCTCACCTATATTTCCAAACAGATACACAAACAGCAAACCTTAAACACCCACACACACGCTGGTGTTTGTTGTTTGACCGTTGCTTGCGTGGACACAACTTATAAGCATAGAGAAAAAGAAACTTTATAAATTCGCTTAATATATATCCTCACTCCACATTGTACCTTTAGTCAAATAAGTGAAGTTAGTGATTCCCGTTATTGGAAATATTAAGATTAATAACGTAGGTGTGGAACTTTGAAATATTTTCCACACATAATAATACGTAGGTGTGGGACTTTAAAATATTTTCCACACTGAATATGTGATTATTACCTACTACTTTTGAACTTACATATCTTCCCCGCTAACACACAGAGCCAAGTATACGGTCTATTGAAAGCAAAAGTTCCACCTAGAATGCCGGAGCATACTTTGTAAAGAAATTGCATTTAATCATGTTGAGACCTTCTCATAACTTGGCCGACTCTCATATATTTTATGAATTCCCAACATTCTTCTTGTCAACAATTACTTTAATACTTCTACCGTCGAAGAGTCCTTTTATTACGACCTTATGACAAATACTTCAGTAAAATTACAACAAAGTAGACAAAAGTTGGGCTGGACCACTCAACGCATGTCGGCTCAAATTCCTTAGCGTGTGGCTTGCAATAAATTACTTTTGCAGGATGCGAGCGATTTTCAATGAAAATTGATCAAACGAGAGTTTTTTTGCCTGAACTTACTTCATAAAACATCGTTCCTCGACTTTTTTTGCTTTGACCCTGAAAAAAAAAACAATGCCTGCCTAAACTTTTTAACTTTGCGAGAAAACTGTAAATATGCTTCTGGGATCGGAAAGTATATAGATACATGATACAAATACAATTATATATCTGGCCTCTATCGGCGGTTTTTTATGTCCTAAACTTTTTCAGTACCACAGACTTACATTTCTTTGTTTACATTTTAAGTCAAGTAATATCAGTCTGTAGTTTGTTTCGTGATAAGGTGATAGTTACGGATTGAAAATAAATCCATGTTCCAAGAATAGACACGACTTAATCAGAAAAAGGCTTTCCGTTGAACAGTTGATTAACTTTCCCTTGAAAAAAATATTTTTTTAATCTGCTTCGTAATCAACCTAGTGCATACTCTTTATTGAGATTGGTATTTGTTTGTACGCGATGTCGTGAAAAGTTTTAAATTAATACCTGTTTGTATAACGAAGAATTACGTTCAAGGAAAATCACTTTAATTAAATTAATGCCACTTTCAGTTTACTCAGTTTGTATTAGTATACCTAAGTCATTTTATAAGAGCAGCAATTATTAATTATGTTTTAAAAAAAATACTTTACACACATTTGAATGGAAAGATGAACATCCAAAAACTTTTTCAGTCATCTCCGCAGCAACTCTTTTGAGTGACTTCTCTGATTGATCGTATGACCATCTCAATTTTTGAGGAGGTGCTGCATTGGCAGTGGTGCCATTTTTGTTGTCAGAAGTATCTAGAAGTTACAGAAATAAGTATACGTACCAAATCGTTTAATAACTAATATCTAGTGAAATTTCTCTTCTCTCTTTATTTCAGCTCCATTTTCAAAAGATTTAGAGAAAATGTCGTGTAAAATTATTCTCAAAGGTGTCCTTACTAGTTGCTAGTCATTGAGAGTCAGATCATGTGTTTCAGTGCCACACTAACACAGTTTCAAATTGTTCTTACATTCTGATCGCTTTATGCATGAGAAATAATCTCGTTTGTTATTGGAAACTATTTCTTTTAGGATTAATACTTTTTTTTATATAACTATGTATTATAGTAACAAAAACTACTGAGTAACAAACAAAGACTACTGAGCCTCGTTCGGCGTTATTTTTTATAAATTTTAAATGATTGAACTGTTGTTGAGTAACTATTTTTTTTTTTTTTTTTTTATACTACGTCGGGTGGCAGACAAGCATACGACCCGCCTGATGTGAAGCGGCTACCGTAGCCATATTAACGCTCGCAACATAAAATATAGCTCGCGCGCCGCCACCCCCGCTGCCATCGCAGCATCTCCTTCCTTTCTGGTGACCTCACTCACTCGCAGGAACACAACAGCCCTCAAGGGAACCGTTATTTGGCTGCGGTATTCTGTGAGGTGGAGGTACATTCCCCAGTCGGGTAGCTTACAATTACGCTCCCTACCTCTCTTTTCGCCAGAGCTTCGTTTGTCAGTCAGCAGGGTGCACCGCGTGCAGGTGAAGTTGGCTTTGGTTCAAAGATGCTAATGAACCACTTACACCCCGAACTGATTTAAACTATGCTAATAGATGGCGCTATATAACATTATTATAAACATACATATATTTAGTAATATAGCATTTTTCCATCTTCTGTCTTTTATATTCCACTTTCGCTGTCGCTTTAATGACTTCGTTTTTGTGTTAACTAAGTTGTGTTAACTTGTGTAAACTAAGTTTTTTAATTGCGTCTAAAAAAGAGATGTTTTCAATTTGAAATCAAAAATATAAAATCTGTGAGCTTCATAACTTAGTAAACTATTGCAATATGTTACAACAATTATTAACTATACATTTGTTGCCTAGTTGAAATTTTCCGTGTCTTTATTTAACATCACATAGCAAGTACACAACTTTTCCTTCCAAATGCGGCACAAAATGTAATCATAGCTGCCTAAATAATAGCGATATTAATTAATAACTTGAAAGTCAACATCCTTCACCCTGTCATTAGTTTGTAGACGTACGAGTATATCAATCATTAGTTGCTCTTATCGCATTCGCACACGACGCGCCTTCAGCCAACTTCATCGTCACATGTTTGTGTTATTTGTAGGGAAATTTGCTACGATCTACAGTTAATTTGATGTTTATGCTGAGTAGGCTGTTAGTTGTGAGCTGAGTGATAAAATATGTAATAATTATATTTATTACTTTTTAAACTTGTCATCGTTATTATAACTAACATTACTGTCAATTCCCAATCTACAAAATAGTATGCCTTCTCTAATGTTTAAATGAACGCCATATGTCAACACGATTTTTGTATGGAGAAAGCGACGCGAGTCACCTGCGTGAATTGCGAGAAATGTCCCATAATTTGTAAATTATTTCAAATGAATAAAAAAAAAAACAACGCAGCAACTGCTTCTTTTCTGGTGAACTCACACAGCAGGACGCTCAACAGTATGACACAACAACACTTACGGAATTATTATTTGGATTCGGTATCCTGTGAGGTGAAGGTCTGGTACATCTCTAGTAATCTCTTTTAAATCTCGGTAAAATTACCTACTCCTGAGTTTAAGTGTTCAAATAATTTCACGGATATCATTTAGTATTTCGTTTCTCTGTCACAAGCAGATTATTCATTCCCACACCATAAGATTAAAATGATATATGTGAAACTAACCTAAAATCAAACTATATATTTTTTCCTGTAATAAGTGTATATATTAATTATCAGCTAGGTTTTTCATTTCCTTGTCAGAAGCATTTCATGTACAGAATATTATTTTGAAAATATATAAAATACTGGAAGAGATCCCCATGTTGGATAAGTCCGCCTTTGTACAGCTTTATTTTTCATGTTGTAATTTAAACAATAGAGATAATACAAACAAACAAACAAAATATTTTTATACTACTGTAAATTGGATTTATTAAGCATACGATTTGCCGGTAAGAAGCTACCATCCGATGCGGACACTTATAATGACGGAGACATAACTCGCTTATTGCCGAGCCTGTAAATCCCTTAGTCTTCGGAGATGATTTCGGTATAACAAACGATGTTTGTTTGAGATAAAAGCTGAAATTAACCGATATTAAAGACATTTTACGCAATGTGTATAATTTGATCCCGATTGAGAGATAGAGATTGAGAGAGAGGATAGCTTTTCTCTAATTTATCGTAACGAGTTAAAATAAGGGGCGAAAAATTGTGTGAAGACTATGCGGACGAAGTGGTAGGCGAGCGCTATTATAGTACACGCTAACGTTTCCTAGAATAAATTGAATTACAGACAGCCAACTGATAAATATAGATTTAATAACATCCTTAATAAACTGCATATTTTGCTTATATTTTCTTGTTCAATTTAGTACAAATCAGATCACGCAACAACATCTAACCTTAACCCCTTAAAGTATCTAAAATACATTCATGGAGGT
The DNA here is from genome assembly GCA_937001555.2 of Hypsopygia costalis. NCBI lineage: Eukaryota > Metazoa > Arthropoda > Insecta > Lepidoptera > Pyralidae > Hypsopygia > Hypsopygia costalis. The sequence goes on along the minus strand of OW443330.2, from coordinate 10,742,531 downwards.
ATTTTCGGAAATTTGGGGCATTCATACGTTTGATATGCAATAACGCGAAGTTTTATGTAATAATCAAATATTTGATATTTTATCACTGGAACATAATACCCATAGAACTGAAATTTTATTGTTGTGCGTGCATTACTCGGGTTCGATTCCGCATTGAAGAGCACGCATTGCGTGATTACCGGAATGATAAAATTTACATTTTATTTTTAGTAAATTGAATTCTGTAATTTTATTCTAGTGCGCAAGTTCCAGACCTTTGCTTTTCAACCCGAATTCCTAACCGCGATTTTAATATTTAATCGCACCCTTGTCTAGAACATTTACTAACCAGAATACTTTTGCTATCTACACCAGAGGACATATTCTGTTGGTTACATACTCGTATATAGGTTCGTATACAGTTTTTTAATCGCTCGACCACCACTTGACGTGCGGTTGTGATAGATGACGACCGCCGGCCGGGTCACGTTTTGTCATTTTATTAATACTTAAATTGGTCAGCCGTGACGCGGGCGAAATACGAAAGGACAAAGCGTATACTCTAATATTTTGTTCGCGGCTTCAACGTGAATGCGTGAAGTAAATAGCTATGACATTTTAATCTAAATAAGATTTATTAAATTATTAGAAAACTTCAAAAGGGCCTATATTACAAAGAATAATGTTTTTGCAGTAAATTAAAAATAAATAATAATATTCAAAGCACGTTTTTATTAAAATACTCTAAAAATAAATTCAAGTCATCTCTAAATGCAACATCACATTACATGCGATGCGGCCATTAAACTAAATCAGTCAATCTAAATTAAATTAAATCCCTGAATGTAGGATACTCGCTAAGGTTTGTGATTACACCACATCGAAACAAGCATAGCACTAGCGACACCTTACTACAACTAGAGCAAACGCGAACTAATGAAAATATTCATGCACAATTATATAAAACCGATTTTCGCATTGAAAAAAAAATCAAAATTGTACCCATGTCCGACTGTCGAAATAAATAGTTTGCAATGAAATTTTAATCTAGCGTCCATATAAAGGACGCCAAAAACAGGTTAACGCTGCTTTAAATGCATTAAGGCCAATATTGGACGTCAATTGGAATGCAGGATATATATGAAGTCCAAGACTATTGGCCGCTTTATACCATTCGTTCCATCGCACACTTGGTTGCTCAGTACAAGCTTATTTCTAACTTGTACGTCGTGTACAGTACAACGAGTGTTTGTTTATATGTTCTTAGTACAAACGTCTACATCACAACATAATTATTGTCTTTTCATGTAGTCATGTTCGAGTAAGTAATTAGCTGTACAAGTTTTGGCTCGGTAGCATTATTTAAGTCTGTCAGTCACTACATGTTGTGTTATTATGTTTAGATATTTTCTGACAAAAGAAGTTATTGCAGTCTGTATCCGTGATTACGCGTAATATGAGCCTGTGAAATTTAATACCAACATATAAAATTGCACTTTTTCATCACAGTTGTATTCGACATCGGGTACAAAGCACATCTTGGGTCCTTTAAGGGGCTGTTTTATAGCATGTATAACAAAGATTACTTCATATTTAAAGGAATATGCTTCCATATAACATAGGCTCTTCATTTTATAAGCAACAAGACGTTTATGTCCGTTTTACCATAAGGGTGACATCTTTCTTATTTCACTTTTTATGTCGCCATCCTAGAAAAGATATTAAAAGAAATTACAGATTTTTTTAAGGTTAAGCATATGCAGTCAATGACAAAGATGAGTTCCTTATAAATTAGTGACATCTGTATGTATGTAATAGTTATTTTACCGAAACTTCTTTGAAAGAACTGAAACTTTGAACCTATTTGATTATTATATTAAAAACATTAGAACTTTAAGAATGTACTGAGTGATATGTGGGAATAAAAACTCATTTGTTATCATTTTGGTTGGTATTACATTTTAATAAACCAAATAAATATCAATTCCTGAAAGAACTCATTTGGTCTGTAGGTTACGTGCAAAATTTTATTTTAACTGTATCATATTGCGGACGGGACAAGAACAACCGCTCGTAGTCCGAACACTTCCGGTATAAGTGGGCTCGCGTACTACGAATGCTACGTTTCTTGGCTACGGCGGACTATCTCGTACTGTAAGTATTAGGGGCATCACAAACTAAGCAAATAAGATATGACACACTGCTATATGTATGTAAGAGACGGTGATATAACGTCTTTTGTCTCACCTATCGTGTCTCGCTCTAAATACAACGTATCTGATTAATATGTGATGCTAGCTATACATTGGTCTACAAGCAGATGATTCTACAAAGATCTAAATACATTGTAACTCTGCACGTTCTATAGAAGGGGTGTAAGGGGCTCATCACAATCCTTAGAGTCAAAGTGAACTTCACCTGCATATGGTGCATCCTGCCGACTAGCGAAAGAGGACTCTGGCAAAAGAGAGGTAGGTTACAGAGTATTTGTAAGCTGCCCGACTGAGGAAGTACCTCCACCTAACAAAATACTGCAGACGCAGATTCCCTTGACCATTGTTGTGTTCGTGCGAGTAAGTGAAGTCACCAAAAAAAAGGAGTTACTGCTTTGGTTGCAGGGGTTGGAGCGAGCGAGCGATATTTTATTTTACGAGCGTTAGTTAATATGGCTATGGTAACCGCTTCACATCTGGCGGGCTTTTTTTATTTTACATTTCTTTTTAATTAAAATTATTGAAAAAAAAAGATATATTATTTTTAATGCTTTCTAAAATATATAACAACACCAATCAGTTTCAAACTTTTATGTACAGCCATGAATAATGAAATAAATCGACTCATTCGTAGAATAAAGTCTGATCTGTATCGTTACGTTCACTTTCGTGCGTTTTTATGGAGAGCTAATATCAGATTGAACGTTATTGGAATCTAAATATATAAGAATATAAAGAAGATGAAGTAGAGAATGAGATAAAAAAAATGTTAAGACGTATGTCTGAAGAATTCATATTCCTTATCTAGTCTAACTAGCTTAACTGGTTTTTGTTCCATGACCACATCGGAGTCTGTTCTATGGAAGAGTCGAAATTCAATTCAACCTGCTTTACCTTTAATTTTGAATAAAATATAGGTATTTGTTATAATATTAAAATTTCGTCATTAATTTATAAAGACTGATTAGGCCTACAATACAAATTAAAGATATTTTAAATATCGTAATAAATACATATTTTATTCAACGTTATATGTACTGTACTTATAACCCTTGATTGTGCATATAAGCATAATATACTATACACTCAACCTAATACTTAAGTATAGTTCCAAAACATATTAGCAAAGTAAGTTACCAAGCGCAGTCCGTTGGGTTAATGGGGTGTCATGGCACATGATGGGTCGTCCGCCTTACGAGTTACCGGCTCATCAAGACCGCGGCCACGATCGCCCCCGACACTTTAATATTGACACTCGTTTTATACTGAAATATGAGGTGAGAGAGGATAGTGAGCGTTATATTTTGCAGGAAAATTGTGTGCTTAAAGGTGTTAAAATAAAGGTATAATTCAGTTTATTGACTTAGTTATCGAGCCATTTGGTCTAATGGGTAGCGAAAGCCACTTCACGAGTAGTGTCGTGGATCGAGGGTTCGATCCCCGTACAAAATATGATTCACATACATGTCTTGACCTCAGTTTTTTTATGTGAAGCGATTTACTAGAGTCTCTTTTGCTAGACGGCAGGGTGCACCACGTGCACGTAAGGTTGGCTTTGAATCTAAATATCGTAGTGAGTGCCTTACACCCCAATTTTTGTGTAATTGTGCATCAATCGATCGATTATCATTCCACTGCTGGAATACCAATATCCCCGAAATCCTATCAAAATGGTAGTAATAATCGTAGTTGTTACAATATTATTAATATTGCGATAGTTGTTATTCTTCAAACATACCATTAATAATCATTAGTAGATATTCGATTGGATTTTTTTTTATCTTTGAATAATATACTTAATAATTTTGTTTATCGCAATTGGCGTCAAAACCCGTGGGGTCAAAAGATTATGGAATATCATATCTAGATTGGAAGTCCAGAATGAATATTAGGATATTTATAAAAACAGAGCTGTAAAAAATAACTGTACAATAAGTATCACAATAAACATAGTTTGTTAGTAGATTTTACAATTCACTAAAATTCACATCACAGGAAAACGAAAAGTTTTATTTCTATCCTTTCACCTAAATTCACGAGCGTAAGGCTTCCGTGCTATGTGATCCTATAAACCTGCTTGAGTTACCTATCAAAACAAATTGATTTCAAACATAATTAAAACTTTATCGTAACAATGCTGATGTTTTACGATACACGTGTCAAAATCCGAGTTCCTGAACTTTACGATGATGTTCGTCGTAACCGAAAGTTGGAACTATCTTGAACACACAAGCCACTTCTCATGCGCATGGCACTAATGACAAGTCATAAACCGCGCAGCTGCCATCGCTGAAACTGATAATGGGATTATTGCTGATTTCACTATACAGAATGTTTATACTTACATACATCAGTGAAAATAATTACTTGATTATAACTACAGAAACACAAAAGTTGTTTATGCAAGCTTTTCGACTTTAGAAGTGAAGTTAAAATCGATTTTGATTAAAGTAAAATCATAATTTGTCCAGGAATATTTATTTATTTACATGATATGTTTTTAACTTCAAGTAGACTTAAAGACAATTCATACATATTATTAAGTACTGAAATTCGAAAATCACTTGCTATATGTGTTTTTTTATGGAGAAGGTTTTGATGCTGCCATTTTGCTACATGGCAATCCACTCGTGTGACGACATGGTACGAAACTAGCATTTTATAATATAAAATGAAATTTATGTAATAAATATATTATACATTATAAAATATCATAGATGTATAGTTTATCGATAAAGCACATATTTCTGCAACGCTGACTATACTATAAACTCACAAATATGCAATTAAATTTTAGAAACGTCTCTGAACCGGGGAATGTTCATCTGTACCTCCTAGATTGGTATGTTTGACAGTATTGTTCTCAAAAAGTACAGAACCTTTTATGTTAAAATATATACCAACTTAAATCGCGCCTTCCGGAGAAGAATTCAATTCATTTATAAGTATTTATTTATTTATACCTTTTCCTTCATTGCGAACCTTGCCCACTTCGAGCACTATTTCGTTACCTTGAGAATGCTCTGAAAAGATTGATTTCTGTAATAAGGTCGAAGAATTAGAAGTTTTGTAAAAAAAAAAGTGTTTTCTATATATAAAAAATCGTGTATATGGTGTATCTTGCAAATATGTTTTATTATCTTAGGAGTTCTATCTTACGTTTGTGTAAATTCATCATTGTGTAAAACTGATGTTTGAATTGGGTTTTCGTACCTATTGCTTAACGAGTGTCTGACTACGAGTACTTCCCTGACATAACTACTTGAGTGAACAACATTTATAGCTAATATTTACACATGCTACACTTACCTACTGAAGACAATACCTACAACTGAGGCAACTTAGTTAACTGGTCCTAAAATAAGCAAATACATGTTACTAAAAGATAAATACTAATAGGAATGTAGCTACGAGTATGTACTCGTAGCTATCTTTCTATTGTATTTATCTACTCAAGTGGATCTTTTTGAAATTTTAAGTGAGAAGCCTATGTTCAGACTGCTGAACATAGGCTTCCCACTTATTTATGTGCCTATCATCATCATTATTTAATCAAAAAGACCACTGGGTCTTTTTGATTAAACAATGATGATGATAGGCACATATATAACATTTCGAGAATGTTTGTTATAGATCTTTAAAGACACTTTAATAGCTTGTAAGTACTGTGTGGGTATGACTAGAATATTTTATTTTACCTAAATAGATCAGAACAAAATCCAAAATGTAAATAAACTCAAAGATCAGCTCTCCATCTCATTGTTTTGTCATCTACAATTAGGCTTATTTCAAACAAACTCATTAAAAATACTCGTTTCACTTTGTTCGCATTGAAATGAGAAAATGCATTGAAAGGCTTGCCAACAAGATAATACAATCTCTACCTTATATTCCGTAAAATATAAAACTCAACGTGCAAAAGTAAATGTACCTTCAAAAAGCAGAGTAGCAATCTAGCGAGGAATAATTTTTCCGTGCGATTGCGATGCGATGTTTTGGCGCATCGTTCGACAAATAGCCGCCGTCGCAGTCCGCAGGGCGGTCCGCTGACGCTACAATTTCAACCGCTCACCGAGCCACCGGCAGCTAGGAAAAAATGTCGAGATTGGCGAAGAGAGCTGGCGGAGCCTTGGGGTGTCGGCCGATTCGCCACGTTGCAACACGGAGATTGTGCCGTCTGTTTTGTTTGCCTCTTACCGTCTTATTTCCGCGAGGAAAAATTGTATGAAGGTGCATTCGACTTAAAATTGTTATTTCACAATTTTTCCCCAAAATTGCACTCCACAAAAACTTACATAAGCCAACTTTTACTTTTGTAAGATGACATTTTTTCGCCAAGAATTCCTTACATCTCATAATGATAGTTAACGTTATCTAGTTAGTAGTTAAATAGCTCATTCTCAGTCTTGGAAACGTTCCCTAACGTAATAAACGACAAGAGTAGGAAGCTTCGCGTGAAAGTTGAGAGCGTATGCTATCTCATGCAAATTACGGCAGATTTATCATAAGACGTCTCCGTAATTGCGACGTGAGGAGATATGGCGGGAGCGCTTAAAGCCAGTCTCCAGAAAAAAGGCAATTAAAGGGATAAACTGGAGCAGTTAGGTCGGCCGTCACGCTTGCGATATCTCTTGAGAGCGAGCGTCGCGGCGGCGGCGCCGCGCAGTTCGTGTGCGTGCTCGTGCCGCGACGCCGCGCCGTCTTCAAACCTCGCCGAACACGTAAAGGGCGGGGAGCAATATCATAGACTACAGACTAGGGACGGGGGAGGAACATCCGCCACTGACGCTATTGCACTTGAAGCTTTACAAAGCTAAAAGCAATACAGTTATTTGATTTAAGTCGGGTGTGTACCACCGCCTTCCGCTGGATTGTGTTTGTCTTGGTTTGGCAGATGTCAAAGTTGTATGTTTTGAAACAGAGCCTCTGTTGTTTGCGATGTTTGTTTCGAGATAGGTATTAGTTACCTTCCATGTTTTCACATACCTATACGCAATCTCTAATAAATATACTTAGAGAGATTTATAGACGGTTATGGGAAATATGCCAGTATTGCAGACTGGAATTGGTAGTTCTGTTACGCTTGTTTGTTATCATGTTATATTGAAATGAGTAATATGTATCAGGTCTTTGTATGATTGTATACATTTGTAAGTAGAAAGTAATTATAATAATTTGGACGTCAAAAAATTGTATCCTTAGGGTTTAGCCTGTAAGCCCACATAACAGTTACTCAGGAAATTTAGAACACACTTCCTTCATCTCATCGTCTTCGTGGAGAAAACTTGAGTAAACCCGTCTTAAACTTTAGCTTGTTTAAAAAGAAACGTATGTAATTTTCTTCGATCATATAATGTAAAGAAATCGATTTTCCAGATGACTAAACATCTACTGATAATGGGATTACTCAATTTTAATTCCAACTTTATGTGTTAAATATGTACACTAATGAATATTACTCACACTCGCTTGCGCGGTATTCAGTTTCATTGGACGTGACAACAGCGTTTTCATCAACCATTTGGTTCATCAAAATAATCATTTGCTTTATGAGCACGATATGTGACATACACTGTGGTAATTAATGCAAATCTATGGTAGAATGTGCGATTGATTCCGGAATAGCGGAAAGCCGCTCAATTACGTTAATTAGCTCGCTGGATCCGTATAGCTGACGATTCAATATTATGCAAATGCTTACATTTATTTACTGAACTATAATCTACCAGACTATGGCAGAGCTACATTATGCATGTAAAGAAGAAACTTATTGTCGGGTACCACATAGATTAATATCTAATAGAGCAATTCTAAAGTTAAATATTAGTAGATTTTATTTCGGTAGATTACATAGAGAAGTTAAATATTTTAAATATTTTTTTAAATAATATTGGAGTGGAAGTAGTTTATCAACATCTTTGAACCAGAGCCAATGTCATCTGTACGTGGTGCGCCCTATTGACTGACAAACGAAGCTCTGGCGAAATGAGTGGTAGGGCATAGCGTATTTTTTTAGCTGCCTGAAGGGAAATACCATCACCTCACAGAATATCGCAGCCAAATAACAATTCCCTAGAGCGTTGTTGTGTTCCTGTGAGTGAGTGAGTGACGTCGCCCGAGAGTGAGGAAGGAGTATAGGCTGGCAACGGATCAACGACCCCTTGGTGTTGCTAATCTCCATGGGCGGTGGTGATTGCTTTCCATAGAGTGATCAACATGCTCGTTTGTCCCTCATATACTCATATATATATAAAAGATACCTAATATATGTCCTAATTTTAAATAAAAAAAAGAGGTAGATAAAGCACGAGCGCTCACAATGATCCGATTACACCAACCAGTTCAATAGGGTGATAATTTTATAAAAGGGCAGTTTTAAATAATGGCTGTTGTGTTAGACTGCGTTTCGAACCAATATCTCAATCTTGGAAGAGCTTAAAATTAAGGATAGATTATCGTCGACTATGCTTCGAATCCTCAAATACTTCGGACACATTGTTCAGAACCAGAACTCTATAGAACGACTCATTGTCCACGGGCAAGTAGAGGGCAAGCGGTCCAGAGGTCGATCACCTACGCGTTGGACAGACTGTATAATGGCTGCCACACAAGACACCATAGTCCAATGTTCCCGTAATGCTGAAGACCGCAACAAGTGGAGGCGCATCGTGATCTACTTATCCGTGGCTACGTTATCCAGAGACGCATCGTCATGAAACCACGACCACTCTGTCAAGAGTGAACGACTGAGGAGGAGGAGAGAAAATTAGGACATATCCTATAGGTTATAGGATATGTCCTAATTTTAGATAAAGACGAGGTAGATTTAGCACGAGCGCTCACAATGAGCCATTTACATCAACCAGTTCAATAGGGTGACAATTAGATAAAGGGCAGTTTTAAATAATGGCTGTGCCATTTTTTAAACAGCTAGCCGTTATGTAATGAGGCGGATTCTACAACATCGTTGTCAACCCTTATTCATCCCACTGTTGGGATATGAGTCTCCCCTCAATTGAAGGAGTTTAGAGCATACTCCACCACGCTGCTTGTCATCCTATATCAATTGAAATTAATATATGCATAGAAATTAAGCAATATATATAGTAAATCTGTTTTAAATTTAAAAATAACTGATACCTACGTTGTATAGTCTGTGGAAGGTAATGTTACTCTGTATCGTAAGTCGATCAATGAGGCTAATGAGCCCTAGTATCGGCCCGATATTATGCAAATGCTATCTAGTTGCCGAAAGCCTCACTGGCCGTCTACGCTGTTGAATATAACGATAGCTCTTCAAATTGCATGGAGATTATAGCATGATTTACATTCACTTCAATTTAGTAATATTGCTGCCCGTAGATATTGGATAGTGAGTTGGTAGGTACTGAGATCTAACTACTGAGAGACGCGGCATTGATAGATATATTAGCAACTGGAAATACTCGCTGTTAGATAGATAGATAGTCCTGGACTAATAAGTCATATCAGTTATGGAAATAGACACGAGGAGGATGCATGTAGTTACTTATAGATATTGAACATGTTTATTTATATCGTTGGGGTGACAAACAGGCGTCCGACTTGCATGACAATAAGAAGTCATCGCAACCTATGACTTCTTATGGCTTGCGACATCAGAGCGATGTCACGCATGTTCAGGCCAATATTGGGTACCAGACAGGAATGCTTTTCATCAGTAGGTACATTCTACGGACGCTTGCGATAATTCATGGTAGATTCAAGTTATTAAATCAGAGTATTTTACCTACAATTAGTGAGGAAGGTAACGCCTGCCGTCTTAGGAAGTCTAGGAACAGTCGTGTGCCTAGTTAGTTTACTGGATGCAAGATATTGGCTCCTGTACATAGCATGTATTATTTATTATACATAACCTGTAAGAGGATAAGAGGGATGTGCCTGGGTTATTGAATAAATTCTGCATAATCTTTACGTCAGATAAATCTGAGGTAAATTATATAAATAGACAAATAATAAAATAGTTGACAGAAGTTGCCCACCAGTTCTGCCTATCTAGCAAATTGCGTCACACTTATCGAAGACGACAAGCAAAATAAGAACAGTAGGGTTATACAATAAAATCACTGTATCCACGAAATTCCACTTTCAATGGGCAATAGCAAACAAATAAAGGTCTACCAATCATAACCTCCTAAATTGTTTGTTACATGGTGTTAGTAGTCATAAGAAAACTATACGTATTGAGTGTAAACAAGGTTAGGGTTGTACCAACCGCAATGCACCAAAGTAGGTGACGTTGCTTCTTGCGGCGACACTCAGTTGCTCATTTATCAAAGTCAATATCGTCTGTCGACGCTTAGACACACATGTTATATACGAGCTATTACTTGCACACATGTATACTTTGAAATCGTCAGTTAACCTCATGTTTTTGATGGAAATTTCTATTCTCCTTTATACTGATTGCTTTCAGTCTTGTAATTTCAGTACGTTTTGTAGAAGTTACATGGTTTTTTCTTGTCATTTTCTATTCACCACCTTTTTTCCTCCTCAATCCCTGTTAATGCTTCTCTATTAATCTATGCTCTAATTTCACATCTAACTTCAGTTTAAATAAGTAACAGTGTTTGCTTATATTATCACTTTTCCCCATATCAAACAGCGTAAAATTTCCTATCTTGATCGTAATCTTCAACATCAGCGATACGACCTGCTTTAGCTGTTTATGATGGGCAAAGTCACAGGAAGGACAAAAGTCGAAGAAAGAAATCCTGCCTAAGAAACATCTGAGAATAGACCGGAACAGCCAGTGCTGCTGAGCTGTTCCGTAGATCTAAGAACAGGAAGAACGTTAATACTCGTATGCTGTTCGCTAACCTATACTAGTTGGAGAGGTGACTAACGAAGAAGAAGAAATTCATATACCTAAACTCAGAACTAATGTCTAATATCTTTGCCTATTTTCTACACTTACATGTCCATATTAGTTTCACAATGTATCAGGACCTCGCGTCAGAAAACTTATTTGAATACAACGCGAACAATTTAAATGCTCAGTGCACAGCGGACCGAAGGCGTTTGACAGAAACAGAATAACCCGGCATGGATCGCAAGAAACAATACAGCGTACAACACTGACATAAATCAAATTTTTGTATTCGTACCGACTCAATATTTCTAATATTAAAAACGCGAGTCACGGCCGGTCACGCAAGATCGCGACTATTAAAAATAGAGAACCTTCCAAACGTATTTCAGTTGTCATATTTCACGGTTTGCCCGATGCCACGATGCTGTATAAACACGTTTTCCGTTCAATCATTCGGCGATAGGCGACGCCGGCACGAATAAATCAGAGCTCTCACTTTTTCACCTGCCACACACAAAAGCTTTCGCTCTGAAACTTGATTCGGGTTATTTCTGACGAAATATCAGCCTATTTGTTATACTATTGATAGGGACGCACGTGCGCGGCGTAAGTTTGTACTTGTTGACGAGAGGGATTGAGTGAAAATTGCTTCCCGACAATGCGCATAGAATTTGATGTTAACCGTTGTGAATACCTGCGTCGTTATTACGTGTTCAATGGAAAACATTGTAACATCGAGACAAATTGTTATTGTAATTTATATTCTGTAATATAAAGGGTCCGATTTACGTTTTTATTCGTATAACAAATTGTTACAATATTGTGTTTGATTTGAAACACTTTATGTAATAGCATTGTTATGCCAATTTTTTTCTATGGACAAATGTTTATAAATCTATAATGTTTATAATTATCATCATATCAGCGAATTAAGACGTCCACATTTGAACAAAGTGAACATATTACTACCTTTAAATTTTAATGTAAATTGGTATTTTTTTTTAATATATTTCCACAACACAGTACCTACTTATTATACCTATTGTCCTCCAGTTATGTTCAATGTGCAACCCGGAATATAGTGATGTATATGCCTTGTCATTTCACTGTTATCGAACTCACAATAAACCGATGTTAGGTTTATTGTGAGTTCTCCGGGTACTAGGTGACCACGATCACGGCTTTTGGTCGCAGCGGCCAACCATTTTTTTATATGTTTAACATCACATACTAGGCCTGTACCGTCTGGTCGCGCTATCAGTCATTATAAATTTGTTGGTCGCAATCTCCTAGTGGACGGAGGCCGTAAACATTCAATAATTTTGGCCTTGCATAAACGACCCTACAGCCGAGACAAACATTATTCCCGTTTGTTAAAACAACACAATACTTTTTATCGCACCAGCAATATAAGTATTACAAAGGACAGAGTAGCATATCAAAGTATAACAGGCGGCCTTATCGCTACGCAATCTCTTTCAGGCAACCATTGGGTAGAGTAGAGTATCAGACTAGAAAGGTAGGTAGCGTAGCAAACAAAAAAAACATACATCATTACTAGATAATTGAACGTACTTTAGATTTCAAAGTCAGTTTTTCTTTCTCATCCAATAATAATTTTCAAAGCTGCAAGCTTCAACAGTTTACGGCCATCATAAATATCGGCAACACCTCTGAGTGAGTAATATTTCAATTATGGCATAAAATGTCTCGTATCATAGCCGATATCGCTATCTTGGGGTATATCTAGCTGGGGAAGCTGTGCAGCTTCTCATTGCGGCGTCGGTAAGTGCCTATTTGAAGCTACGTAGCCACTTACGTACGACGGGGACCGATAGCGTAATCCGAATCGGCGGCATTGTGCGTTCCGATACCGCCAACAGAATGCGGCGCCAAGCAGACTATTCCGAGAGCCTATAATCTTCGCCGTAAATGGATTTAATGCAAATTTCTTCTCGGCCGTCTCAATGGTGTCTGATAAAAATACCTACTTAACCCCCTTTGTGCTGTTGAAATTGTTTTTCAATGAATCTGAATAGGTTGTTTATTTTAAAGCGAGGATTAAATAACATCGATGTTTTTTATGATCATGGGATTTTTTTCACCGCTTCGTAGGTAACTTTGTTGCGTTGGTTGATTTGAAGTCTATTCAGTAAGTTTATGGCGTAGACAATTTTAAAATAATACTCGCAAGTTAAGCAATGTTGACCGTCACCTGTCTATGGATAAGTTTGTTTATTTCGGACTCCTACTTGCTTCGGGGGGTACGTTAAGCTATCAGTCCCGGCTGTTGTCATCAGATGACAGTTGGACAGAGTCTGTCCTTTCGGCGACTTGAAAACACTGACCTCCGCCAACCCACAGTTATGCAGCTCCACCACGCTCTAAACCTTTTACATTGCGAGTAGATCCGTATTTCAGCAGTGGGATCTAGATAAGTAAATGCAAACGCAGAAGAAGATATAGTTTTAATAATGTCACACGTCATGTTCGCGGATGACTTTATTAAAACTATATATACAAGGCCGAAGTGGCAGTCAAAAAATCAATCATTGTGCAAGTCTATGACATAACTTCAGAAGAGGACTTCTTATAGCTGCAAAAAAGAAGATCAAACGTGTGACCCTTGATGCCAAAGTATTGCTAGTCATTCGAATACCGGGATCATCAAATTTGTTTGTAAAAATAAGTAAAATCGACTAAGCAATTGGATCCTTTAGTCTCAAAAATCTAATGAAAGATCCAGTCGATTTTACCTAAATAGTGATGGGCAAAATGAAACACCAGTCGATATAATGCTCTCAATTTCGCAGTTGGGGCTAATCGCCTGAGAAGGGTCTAATAACCGAGTCAAATTTACATAAACAGAGTTGTGTCTTGCGGCTGTTATCATTCAATTAAATAAGATTTTGTGATGCCCAGAATACACCTGTTTCACGAGCTCCAACCTTAAATGTCTAGCTTAATAATTTCTCTATTTTCCCATGTGATTTCGTATAGTTATTTACTTTTAAATACAGAACTGTAATTATTGTAATTTTCCTTTAGTATTATATTCTTCTAAAATATTCCGATTACGGACCTTTATTGCTTGTCTATGTACATTCGGTATTAGGTATTCGGTATTGTGTATATCGACATTTTATATATGAGTACTAATCTTATCAAAACCATTCCTTTGATGACAAAATGGCACCATATAAGTTTTAAAAAAGAATATATATTATATAAATACAGATTATGTTATCTGTATGTATGTAATGACTCTATGGACATTTCAGTCAACTAAATCTGGGGCCCTATTGTCTAAGCTAAAGCTGATGACCATCAAAGTTTCAGATTGCGAAAATCAAACTTCAGCTTGGATTATTAGCAATTGTGTTTAGCTTAGCTGGTAGAAATCCTGAAGCTCTACCGACCTAGCGGAAAATATTTAATCAGTCGATATCAGTTTGGCGGTAGAGGGTCTCTTCAATTAAATACAATTGCGAGTAATCTAAGCTGAAGTTTGATATTCGCAATCAAAAACTTCGATGCGTATCGATTTTAGATTGGCGGTAGAGCCCCTGTTCAGGCGCTTTGAGCTCACAAATATATGTACATGAACTCTGAAAACCATACAAACCTTTTTTAAACAGTTCGTTTAAAAATAAGAACATCGACAAATCAACTTCTTCTTTTTCTTGGGATAGTTACGCATTTTAGGCGGAAATAAATTTATAAATAACATGTCTATGAGTGGGACGCACACAGGCAAGTAGCAGCAGATTTTTTTTAATACTACATAGTATTAATTTTTTTTACTCTAGTGTTACATTACTTCTTACTTTTTTTACCCCCGATGTTCCATTTATACTTGTTATTGCCTAATACATTTACTTAACAGTGATATAATTCAGTGTTTTAAAGTTTAGTTTTAAAGTTTTTATAATAGATTATGTATTTTAGAAATATTTTGTCAGTACCAAATAAATTATGACCAGACATTTTTTTTAATTTGACGTACTTACGTACCAAAAAATTAAAAGTGAGTTAACCTTATGAATAGGGGTACAAATCACGTTTTTATTCTATTTTTCCATAACACCAAAAGTTGGGTGAAGGGAATACCGACCCTTGCCATTCTAATTGCGGTCCCCTAACCAAATAAACCCCATAAATACTCTCTATCTACCGACTATATCTATAGCTTAGGCCATGCTTCATGAATGTATAGTACCTCCAAGTATTACATATTAGCATGGGTTGGAATTTGTGGGTCATTGTTGGTATATATATTGAATATGAATAAGTATTCTGATATATTTCGACTCATAGAGCCTATTATATTGCATGAAAATTGGCCAATAAGTTCTTCCCGCTTACTATGAGCTGACTCCTGAAAACTCATTTACATATTGGAGGAGTTGTAGGAGTTGAAGTAAAAAAATATGTATATAAATATTTTGTAAAATTTGTTATAACCTAATTGTAATGAAACATCCGTTTGTTCTAACTAGTCTAGTCTGGGTTTTCGCGCGACTTGTCGATCCTCTCAGTAAAAGTTATTAATTTGTTTTTTTTATGTATTGAACTCGGTCATAAAAATGTCATAATCTTATAATAAAGCAGTTGTACTGTTACACGTAATTACATTCGACCAACTAAACAGAAATACCATCTGTTTACCTTGATAATGCCTTAGCGGCGAAACCGCTACTAGACAACTGATAAATGTACTTAAATACATTTTTTTTGCAAATACATAGAAAACACCCAGACCAAGACAAACAGACATGTTCATGCACACAATGTTTGTCTTGTGCGGGAATCGAACCCGCGACCTCGGAGTCAAAGTAGCCATTGCTAACCATTCGACCACCGAGCTCGTTTTTTTTTTGTTTATTATAACGTTCTGATAATAATGTTCCACCAAGTGCTAACAATCAAAAGTATCAACTCCTAAAAATGTAATAAAATATTATATATAATTTACATAGTTTTTTAATTTCATCAATTTATGCAGGGAAATTATAGGAAAGGTTCTTTGTAAATTAAAAACTTAAATTAGCTTGCTCGATCACGTATTTTTGTCGAGAAATCTTGATTAGGACGAATGTTCAGACTCGTCCACCCTCTCTATTGCGTTAAACAATCTTTTTCTTCTTCTTTCTTATGTTGCAAGCGTATATAAGCTACTGTAACCACTTATCAAATGGTCAAATGCTCACCACTAAATCTTGTGCAATATAAACCCAAAAGGTATATATGGTTCACCATCAATATGAGCCTGTATTTCACTACTGATGGTAATAGGCGTACCTCAATGCTTTTCATTCTATGTGATCATGCGGTTTCCACAACCAGCCTCTCCATTTTTTTGAGGATCATCGGTTCATCTAGTGAGTGAGAGTCCAACGTTTCTTCGCCCGAGACGCAGCCTGCATTCTAGGATTTTAGTCAATCGTTCGACTTTTTATCTATGAATCCGCCTGACCGTCGGCATCCATGTCTCTACAGCGTCGCTCATAGCAGAGAGAACGCAGCTGCGCAGTACCCACTAGTGCTGTGAAGATGTGCCGATGCTCTCCAAAATCTGCCCATCCCAGTCGAGTACTTCTATGAGTCTGTCTGAGATGCCAAGCTGTATGCAGCTTGGCTATCTAAGACAGACTCATAGCCCGTCCAACGTAGACGTAGTCTCTGACCATATAGTCTATGGTTCGTCGTCAATCCTTATTCATCCCACTGCTGGGATATCCCAGGGGAGACCTATATAGATCTCCCCTCAATCGAAGGGGTTTAGAGCATACTACACCACGCTGCTCAACTGCGAGTTGGCGAAGGATTCATATGACTGCCACCGACTTAATCCGAAGTCTCGTATTCGTACTCAAGAAATCCAATCTGATGTGTAAGGCGCAAAAGGATTTTACTATCCGAATAAGAAGTTTAATATAATCTTAAAAATAGTCAACTAAAACAAAGCTTGAATTGAATTGCCAGATTCTTTTATCTGATATATTGTCATACTAAGACTGAGACACGGAAGCGGCTCAGGGTGCTTTGTCATCGAGTATTATACTCGTAAGCTCTTACATGAGATACCTACATGCAGTAGTGTGTTGGCTTTGTCTCTACACAGATGCAACTGCATGCGGATATCCCAATTGAAAGGCTGCCTTTGTTCAAGCCACTTTATACTTTGAAGGACTGAACATAAACACATTTTTATTGTTTATATCAACTTGTAAATTCCTCGAATTCTTACTTCATTCACGTGCTTACTTTGGAACGAACAGATATCATGATCTCCGCTTTGAAGGGGATCCCTTAGTATTAAGAGGTCTAGCTGTAACTGTAGAGCTACTGAACGATAAAAATAAAATTAAACTCAGTCATAAAAAGTGTCCCTACAAATTATAAGAGCAATGCCCACATTACTTGAATCCTTCACACTAAAATTGATTTTGCCTACGTATATACATTTTGTATGAAAGTATCAATGTAATTTCACATGTTATTGAAAATATTCCGATTTTTTCCTTTACTTGTACTGTGAGAACTTGATTCTTGTCAAATTTCATTATTCTAGGACAACGGGAAGAACCCTATAGGTTTTAATTCTCTTGCGAGTGCGACATAGGCGACCGTGTGTCTTAATAAGACTTAAACGTCTGCTTTAAAACAACTTGTTTTAATCATGCCAACCCTGGTGGTGAGCCTTCTATACCTCAAATATACATATCGATTTCGGCCAATTTATGATCATATGGTTGACCACCAAGACGTGAATGCAATTTTTGCAAAGGTTTTTGCTTTATTCAGTTACACATCTACAAGAATTATAAGCTTATATTATAACATACAAGGATCATATGATTATACGCTATAAATAAAAATCGTGAACAAATTGTTGATTCTCATAGTAGGGATAGAGTCCATCGTTACAGTATCGTAAATTGCATAGAATTCCAAATTCAGATCTCTGCCAATCGGCTGAGATCTTTACCGAGTAGCAATCAATGACTAGGTATCGTGCTAATATTGAGCTGCCGGCCGGCGGCACGTCAATCCACTGACAGACGAATCTACCATTAATCTTATCTATTCACTACGTCTCCCCTCAATGGTTGCTTAGAATTTGAATACTGCATCTGTATTGCGCCGTACACTGTACTACGCCTACCTATGTACGTGTTCGCAATGCGTAAACGTTCCAAATTACGACTTGCCCGTTTTCTGCGTGAAATGAAACGCAACAAATACGAAATAGTAACATTCAGGCCCCCTAAAATAGTAAAGTAAGGCCTGAGAATCATTTTCAGGGAACGAATCGATAGTAAATATCCCTTGTAATGCTTGCTTTTATTGGCGACCCGCTGTGCTGATTTTCTCTTGATTCATATAATAAAATGTGATTTGTCGTTGCCTTTCTAACAAATGTATTGTTTTCATTAACAGCTCTGAATGTCGATATATTATATTTTGGTTTATTATTATTTTATTTGCAGTTCGATTACGATGATATAAAATTTATAGCGGTTAATAAACTTCATATTGATACTTCGGTAACATTCTGATTTTGTGAGTAATTGTGCAGTTTCCAAGCAACCAATATTTTGTCCTCTACACGTTATTTTTTTATATAAGAGAAGTGTAAACCAGTATGTGAGTCACTCGATGGAAAGCAGTCAAAACCGCCCTTAGAAATCCTTTTAAGAAAATTATATATCCCATTCTTGAACGCTGCCACGGCGTATGAGTATATGTTTGCAAACACATTACCTGTTTCTTACTGAAACGACTACGGATTTCCGTCGAGAAATAAGCCTAAGTAGCTTTATCCGATGCTTATTATCTTTTCTATCAATCTTGTTATGCAATAGCGAGGATGCTTTTCCACCAGAGATGTACTAAGTTGTATAGCTAAAGTTATATAATAGGTGGGGGAAAAAGTCTTTTCGCATTTTAGTATGTATGAACTTGTAATAAAATCTCTTTGGTTATACCATTTGTATCTGGCAGGTTTTGATATCTTTAAAAAGTTTAAATTTTAAAAAAGATAATTCCAAATTCAAATTAGGTAAATGTGTGATTTTCATTTGTTTTTTTTACTGTCAAGATGAATGAATCTAATGAAGAAATTCGATTCATTTTAAAATTTTACTACAAAAAAAGTAAAAATGCAACGCAAGCTGCGAAAAAAATTTGTGACGTTTATGGATCTAGTGCAGTGTTTGTGAGAGTAGCACAAATTTGGTTTAAGCGTTTTCAATCAGGAAATTTTGATGTGAAAGATGCACGTCGCTCTGGTCGCCCTGTTACGGATAAAATGGATGCCATTTTTGAAAAAGTGGAGCAAGATCAGCATATCAGTAGTTACGACGTAGCTGAAGAATTAGGAATTGACCACAAAACAGTTTTGGCGCATTTGAAAAAAGCTGGGTACACTAAAAAGCTCGATATTTGGGTGCCTCACGATCTCACTGAAAGAAACTTAATGAACCGTGTACTCATTTGCGATTCTTTACTACGACGTAATGAAAGCGAACCGTTTTTGAAGAAGCTTATAACTGGTGATGAAAAGTGGATCATGTACGACAAGAACGTGCGAAAAAGGTCGTGGTCAAAGGCCGGTCAGGCTTCACAGACTCTGGCAAAACCCGGGTTAACCCGCAATAAGGTGATGCTGTGTGTATGGTGGGATTGGAAGGGCATTATTCATTATGAGCTGTTACCGCCAGGCAGGACTATCGATTCTGAACTCTACTGTGAACAACTGATGAGATTAAAGCAAAAAGTTGAGAGAAAGCGGCCGGAATTAATTAACAGAAGGGGTGTGATTTTTCATCATGATAACGCTAGACCTCACACATCTTTAGCCACTCAGCAAAAATTAAGAGAGTTTGACTGGAAGGTGTTAATGCATCCGCCGTATAGTCCTGACCTTGCACCTTCTGATTTCCACCTGTTTCGGTCTCTTCAGAATTCTTTAGGCAATGTCAGGTTAACATCACGAGAAGACTGCCAAAACCACTTGTCGTGGTTTTTTGAACAGAAGTCCCAAAATTTCTATAGTAATGGGATCATGTCTCTACCTACAAGATGGCAAAAAGTTATCGAACAAAATGGCACCTACATACTTTAGTTAAATGTAAATAAACATTAGTAAAAAATGTTTTGAATTTTCATATAAAATACGAAAAGACTTTTTCCCCAACCTAATACAACAGTTTTTATACAAATAAGATGGAAAACAAGCTTACGACCTGCCTGATGATAAACAGTCATTGTAACCTATTTAGACGCTTGCAAAATCAGAGGCATGACTCACGCGTTGCCGACCCTGTAAAAAACGTTATTGAAGAATCCCATACTGTAGACTACCCTATATAACATGCGCGAGGAAATAATGGACCTCAATCCTCACCAATCTTTTTTTAATCTCACAGCTCATAATTGAATAATCAAAATTTTGCGATGCTCAAAGTTCAGCAAGTTGACTTAACACAAATACATTTCGTCGTTTAATCACTATCCAATAGTCTATCCATTTGGAAATTGTCATTGTTTCACTAAAAGACAGGTGGGCGAGTAAAGTACTCGTGCATACGTACGCAGGAGCCAATCAGTACTATTTGCATTTCGGTAGCTACTATTACATCGAACTGGCGAATGCTACAAGCGACAAGCCAATACTGAATTTGTGAACGTATTTTCAACGGAATTTTAAATATTTCCTATAGTTCGCTACGTTGTAAATGTTCACAATTAATTACCTAACGTATATTTTATTTATGAGTATATCTACGCAGATGGGATTGGAGTCTAGCTTGGTACTAAACCGTAAATATCCTTAATAATCAAAATGGTCCATACATTGGAACTAAAATAGTCGTGTTTAATTCCATTCTGGAACTAAGCAGGCCATTTTAGTAAGGTGATGAGTCGTGGTAGAAAACTCCTATGTAACTTACAGACGAGTTTTCTGCTGCGTACTCTCAGGCTGTACAATGAACTCCCTGCCAAGGCTTTTCCCTGAAGCTACAATTCCTTTTACTCATATCACGATATCCCGCACAAAACTGATGAATGAGGCTATAATTGGGATACGGGTCTACCTTCAAACGAAAAACGACTTGGCCAAATGACATGTAGCGACAACAACCGAGATAGAGGTTTTAGAACTGAACATAATTAAACACATACGCTTTGGTCAAAGTTGCCTAACATGCGTGATTAGCTGGACTTCAACCAGTAGGCTAAAACTTGCTTTAATTAGTTACATTATTTTAGATAAATGTTTTATAAACACCTACTCTGGTGGCAAAGGGACACACGATCTATAAGATGGTAAATTATTTTTAAATCATCTATGATGTCGATACTTTAAAAACATCTTCGAAGAGAAGGTAATCAAGGCACTGATCTGGTCTTCTACACTTTCATTTCAGTTCTCAGTGTTAGGTATATTATAACAGGCTTTAATGAAAGTTAATATTATTATAGGCTAATGAAAGCAACCCCTTACTGCCGTAATGTTTCAATTACTATACTCAACGGAGATAACGCTCTATGGTAGTAAAAATTGCAGTTACACATAACTTTCATCACATTTATGCAAAAAAAGAAAAACAATTTGAAATTACAATGCAAACAACGTGTTTTTCTATAAATTTCAAATGCCAAAATACCCTGCCACCAGCATGTTTACTCCTATCTGAATGCACCACAAACGTTTGTTTCCTGTTATTTAGAGAATGTTTGTAGTGAATAAATGAAATATTCAAAATCAAAATGTTACAGGCAGTTTTTTTTATCCATGCTCCGTTTAGAAAATCTTTGTTATCAAACTAATATAGAATTGCTCACTTGGGTAGGCTTTAAGGGAAACATACCGGAAATATACATACTTCAAATGTCATTTAGCCATATATCATGAGAAAAGGTTAAAATTTAGAAACTTACGCACTTATTCATGGTTTTTCAAAAATCTTAAGTTTTTTTTTTCTATTATTCTTTGTTAAATATAGTGAAGCGTTTACTGAATATTAATAAATCGGATAGTAATTATCAAGCTGCTATGAAATGATTTAAAGTAGTATAGTAGTAGTAGCCTTAAAATATGCTTAATTTTCAGTTTATTTTGGAAATATCTCCAGATTAAATAACCAGACCCTAAAATAAGAAATCACTATGGCACCCTCCTTAGAATACAAAAAGTTTATTAAAAATCGTTTTGGTCCATCATATACACTTGAAAGTCGACAGTACACTTGAAAGTCTCCTCATTTTGTTAAGTATAATTAAAAACATGTAAAATAATTACGTTCGAAGAAAATAATTATTAGTTGCAATTTTGAGGACAGAAATCCGCAAGAAATAAACAACAAACAAGAGCATCCTTAGTGCTAAGAGCAGCGCATAAATATCTCAAGTAATTACAATAAGAAGTGAGATAGTGGAAAATCAGTGGGCACCGCGTTGCAATTAGCGGGCGAACACCCAACGGAAATAAATAAGGATATTAGCTCCGTAGATCCCGCACAAGATAAAAATTGTAATATTACGCCTGTGGGTATTTTTTTCTTTAGGGAAAGAAATCGGTAATGTTCACTTGCTAAGTAGCAAGTTAGCCTATCACACGATTAAATAAAATATTTTTTAAGCAATGTTTATTTTTCTATTTCCACTAGCATGTAAGCATCTGCATAAATCTACTGAGAACATGTTGGTAGTATTTGATTTTTTTTTCTTTAGTGAAAGAAAAAGGCAAGGAGAGCCTCGCTAAGTAATAACCTCGCTAAGTAACGACCGTAGCTTGCCTATGGATGGGTTTATTTATCTCGAGCTCCTCCGTGCTTCGGAGGGCACGTTAAGCTATCGGTCCCGGCTGTGGTCACCAGCCAGTCGCTAAGCCAAAGTCAGTGGCTTCAGCGCAGCTTGAAAACAGTGGAGCAGCGTGGTAGTATGCTCTAAACCCCTTCGATTGTGGGGAAACCCGTATCCCAACAGTGGGATGATTATGGGTTAATGACGAAAAATAGCAAAATAGCTTCGCTTTACAGCGATTCAATGAAATGTATGTTGAAGCAATCACAATTCGTTATAATTCTGTGTCCCTGTTTACATAATTCTACTGAGACGCTATTATATATATTTCTTGACAACTCTCAAAGTAAAATACTTAGAACCAGGTCAATTAAATTTCTACTCTGT
Organism: Hypsopygia costalis; assembly: GCA_937001555.2. Classification (NCBI taxonomy): domain Eukaryota; kingdom Metazoa; phylum Arthropoda; class Insecta; order Lepidoptera; family Pyralidae; genus Hypsopygia; species Hypsopygia costalis. Next base: position 10,719,287 of record OW443330.2, on the reverse strand, counting down.
ATACTACGTACTGCATTCAAAATGTCCTTAGTTATTGAGGTCAGCTAAAATTAGCTAGTTAAACATATAAATTGCGTTCGTTAGCATGCCTTTCTTTGCATCGAAACATAGCTGAACGTCATTTTGTAAACAGACAGTTTTAAAGACCGAAGTGGTGCTTATAAAATTTTCGCAAACAAAGCCGAGAAAATAATAGCATCGTATTTTATTAAAAATTAAAATTCGTACGGAGATATGGTACATTTAGTGAATTTATAAAGAACCATAAAATATAGTTAACATGCTTATATCCCCATAGTGAGATAGTGAGCGATCAAGAGGGCGCCGGGTGGCCACGCAAATGGCAGCCGGGAGTTGACCGTGATTAGGTCGGGGACTGCACTCCGGCTGTATATTCTTTAAGAAATATAAATATAGTCTTGGATTATAATCTAAGCTGTTGCCGGTTGGTATTTTATCTATTTCATAAAAAATACTGGGTAAAAACAGCGATATTCTCGATAAGGCATGAAAGTATTTGCCAATGTCTTGTCAATTAATAATAAAATTTGATTTTGATACATTTTAGTCGAGTAGAAATTGTAATATATTAAAAAATCTGTATATTTTCCCGATTCGACTAATCTCATGACCATAGCAAAAGTTGTTTATATTGACAAATGCCAGTAGATAAAAAACAAAAAAAAAAAAATAAGAATATATTATTTATAAAAAAATGTACGACGCAGTCTAAGTGCCGACAAGAGCCCAATGGCAGAATAAATTAAAAATAAAGATAAGTACTGCTATGAAGTAATTACAGTTATGTGATATAATTAAAATTGATCTAGATATATATTAGTCATTGCTTTGTAGTCGTTACGGACATTCTGCATTTTTTTTGAAATTCTGGCTATAAGGGCGTTTGCCTCTTATTTGTATTCAAATCGCATCTGTATTCGTAGACATAATCGCTTACATAAAAAATGCAAGAGCCACGTGGCACTTACGCGTATGTCAGCGAATGCCACAGACTTAGAGCTGACTAGATATCGCTTAATCATTTAAATTGCATAAACTTTGAGCATCATTGCTAAAAAACATTGTCTAACTACAAACAAAACTAGATCAAAATTGAACAGATACAGAGGTACACAGATACATAGATACACACGTTTTTCAGATACAACAAGTAATAAGTAATAATAAATAAAGATCAGTAGTAATAAGTGAGTTAATACTTATTTAATTGTTATTTTGCGATAACAATTCATCTACATAAGAAATAAATATATTTGCATCTTAGCTACAAATGTTTGTTTAATAAAAGATCCTTCCAAACATAATGTATGAGCTACTGAACTAGTAGTAACTAAGATCAACTACTAGGATCAAGCATCTTAAACTAAAACACCCTTCATTTGTCGTCAGAGGTTAAAAATGATCGCTCAATAAGTTTCATGACACTCTCTTCGTTGATATACTAGAACTAGGTCTGCTGGTGTATCAACCAATATTCATCCGAGTGCGTCATCACAAGCCAGTGTTTTCGAGCCGCCCAAAGGATTGCCTGACTTCGCTTATCGACTGTCATCTAATGAGAACATCCGGAAGCGACAAGTTCCGAAGCATGGAAGTGCTCGATATAGATAATCCCCTCCATAGACAGGCTTCAGTCGACATTGCTTAATTTGCGTAATCGATTAGTCTGGCTTAAAACTGTTTATGCGATTTCTAAACTACTCTAAATCTGGGGCGATTACAAACAAAAAAAAGACAATTACGTTCGTAAAAATTATCTGTACGAATTGAATATGAATTATTGCTGAAATAAACGAGTTTGGATTTGAATTTGGAAACCTAAGTGAATTTAGAACTTTATAGACTTCTGATAGTTCTTCGAGTTTTGAAATATTCAAATTTCATCTAATTTTTAACAATAAAGTTAAAAAGGTAAGGAGGAGGAATACAAGTGAATAAAAAAAATATATTTAGATGATCCTATAATGATCCTTTATTATAATATAATAAAGGAAATTGAAATATATTATATTTCTCTCTCCTTGGGTCCTTCGCTCTTCTTCTTCGCTCCTCTCGCTTGGGTTTGTGGAGGATAATATTTCTAACCCACTGGAACCATCTACTTGATGCGACTGTCATATACCTATCTATAATAGCCAGGGTTATCTTACGATACTCTCGCCTCGACAGCAATATAAAATCCATCCGATACCAGCCTATGTTAGACGTTGCCTTTCTTGTTGGTTAACACTGATATGTATGATAATGATATACGACGTTATCATCGAATTTCTCTTACTTAAAAATAAGACTTTTATGAATAGGAACAAATTAGAAGATGTTACAAAATGTATATTCAAATTTAAAACGAACTGGGTAATTACTAACCATCATTGATGCTTAAGCAATTCAGTACGCTCGAATTTCCTACTCATACTTCACGAAGGTAAGTATTATTACTGTGCACTCTCCCGTTTTATTCAACAGAACCTCCTAACGCTCCTCTTCGCTAAAACCGATTCCTTGTTACTTGATTTCTGCATTTCGAAAAAGCGTAAATATTTTCCTCGTGGGTGCTTTTGCAGCGATGAAGAATTCAATGCCCGCTTCAACATTTTGAATTATTAAATTGCTACACAAAACTCGCCACTGAAAATGTAAATTTTATAAATGCGTAACTTATTTACATTGGACCAATTTTACAGATAATTAATGAATTACAAATTCCACTGGCCTCTAAGTAGCGTTTAATCTTGAATCATCGGTAATCTACCGAATTGATTACATTGAATTCCTAAACTGATGTCGGTTTGAGGTAGAACCTATACATCAAGGGTTGGAGCGAAATGTTGGTCCAGCACGCATTTCATTTCAGTAAGTGGTGCTAGCGGTTTGCTCTTTCATGCCTTTATATTCTAGGTCTTGTGTAAGTTTTTCTCTGATATAATTATTTTGGTATTTATAATCATTATAATCATCATTAAAGCACCTGTGTTTGTATTTTACTTTAAACCATAAAATAACTAATCTAAAATATTATTTTAGTGAATAAAAAAAAAATTAAGAAAGTATACGTATGTCGAAAATAAAAATATTATTAACAAGTCAACGTAAAAAATTGATAAAACAAATAGAAAAGGTACTAAGAGAACCCATTTTTCTCCTCATCTATTCAAATAAGGGAGAATGTATTGAACAGCTATCAATCCTATTTCGTTTTTTGCGAGTTTAATAAAAATTGAAACATATTTCGGTTTCTGGTAAAAGCTAAGTACATTCGGGATTTTCCTGTGTTTTTTTTTGCTTTTGTAAGAGATTGCGCTAAGTGATCACATTTCGATATTAAACCATTTGCCGAAGGCCGGTGCCCGCTACGTATTTCATTTTACTGAGTGTCTGACGTGAGTTTTTAGACTTGCTTTTTGCCAGAATTATTTTCCAATCTCTTTATTGTATCTAGTGTCAATTTTGCTGTCTCCCTTTATTAACTACGTATTTCATTTTTATTTTTATGTGCGAATCGATAGATTATTAAAAAAAGTGTAAATATAAACATATTTGGAATGTTTATGACACGTTGTGTTATTTATGTGATTTTTTTTAAAAAGCTGCTCAAATACTTTGTTTTTTTTTTTAAAATTACTCTACGCGATTTATCTAAATAAAAGATTTTAAGAACGAGTATAAATTACTCGACATGTGCTCAAAATGAATTAAGTTTTTACACGAATTATACCAGTATTCTTATAGAAAAATACATAATATGTTTACAACAGTCTCTATACGTTGAAAAAGTCAAAATGATATTTTGTCCGTTGCCACCATACAACTATACTCATAATTCACTTCAATTGCACTTATAGTGCAAAGAAATATCTCAGAAGATGTTCTTACTCATCGTATGCTGAATGGCGAGAGGAGCCCGTTTCCTGTCCAGTCCGGCGCGCACTCAAGACTCTGCGGAATCATTCCTCTGCAATTGCGGGCATGCGTCCGGCAGACACGATTTTTAGATAGAGCATACGTCTTGTTACTTTTCAATTCAATTGGGATAAAAATTGTTCCGAAATGCAATCCGATTATTTAATCAAATAACCCTGTGTTCAGTTACATTATATAAGAAGGCTATAAGAAGAAGGCTAATGCAGCATATTAGCGCCAAAAATCGTAGCTTGTAAATAGAATTAGGAAAGTAAATCTTATTTATCCTTCAAAAAAATACTAATCTAAAGTACATTAGTAACCTAGTAGTTTATACTCGTTCTTAAAATCTTTTATTTAGGTAAATCGCGTATTACCCTAAAAGTGGTCAGTTTTAACAATAATGCGCCATATCAACGCGTTTCCTTTTGACCAAGTGATCTAAATATATTTAATTATCTTCTTGAGAAACGAAAAATAACATAATTTATATTTTATAACTTCGTTTACAAGCTATGATTAATTTCCCAATAACAACACAATACCTCATAAACTCTCTTAAAAATAAAGAGAAATTGAAACCAGATCAAATAAAGCACATTTTTATGTCAAATTTAATAATCTTTACCTGTACAAATATAAAATATGATTTGCTTAGCTTTGATGGTGAAGATACAAAATCAAAAGAAGACCTCCTCATTCTATGGGGGCCTTTTAGCGGGCTTACCGATTTATCTATCACTCACAGTCACATCGCGAAATTTCCCATTCCCCTTTTATTGTTTGCATCCATCGGCTTAGTCGGATAACACCCCATTTTCATATTTTTCAATTCATTGAAAAATATTGGAATTTCATTCTCGCGGTACAGGCCTTAAGCCCTGCTATTAACATTGAATTTTAATAGGACCCTTTCTCGTTATTTTGGTGTTTAGGAAAATGTTATAACGTTTTTGTTCAAGTAGAGGTTGAAACTAATGGGTTTAATTTATTGCGAAATAGGCATTTGGTAAAATGTTCGGAAAAAATAAGCAACATATATATATATGTTGCTTATTTTTTCCGTTATATAGTGTTATTTTTCAAAGACTGTTCTCAATTTAAAATGTTAATAATAACTTTAATAAAGAAAAATACTTCGTCTTATTTCACGTACTACGAGTATCAAGCTGTGGAATGAACTACCTGTCGAGGTTTTCCCAGGGGAGTACAGCATAGGGTTCTTCAAAAAGAAATAAAAAAAAAAATATTTATTTTCTCCAAACAAAGGTGACATAAACATAAGAACTTACAATTTTAGTGTCAAGATAGTAATACAGCGTATGTGGTAAGAGACTCGTGGCTGAAGTATGTTTCGTAAAAACCTGAGTTACCGGTCACCAGGCCACTTTACACTGTTGTTTTGCTAAGCGTCACTATTGCGAATTTACTGATATTTTATTATAAAAGACACAAGATATTAAAGCATTGGAACACTACATTACACTATTAAAAACAAATTGTGATGAGGGTAAATAAATAAAATGAAAATAAATGCGGGTATTGCTAAACGAGACAAGAAAGAGGAGTATCAGAGCGATTGCAGTGTGAACGGAGCGTGTGGGTGAGGCACGTTCGTTAAAATAGCACGTGAAGAGGTTTTTACCGGTCGGCAGCGCGCGTATGATGCTCCAGGTGTTGCAGTTGTCCGTAGGCTGCAGTAACTGCTTTATATCAGTATGCTTGTTTACCACCTTAGTGGTATAAAAAAAACTAAACTCTAATTATCTCGGATACTAAACTTCATCCTTGATCCTTGGTTCATTCCAGTTTTCATTCTTCATGCTTGGTTCATTCCAGTTTTGAATTTCAGCGAGCCCTCGTTCCATAGGTTACTTACTCTTGTCCTGATGGATGACCCAACTGAATCTTACTATCTATATGAGCAACATGTACTGAGTTCCACTTTTTCTCTGCAATCACTCAAGCTACATTTCTAGTATGTCTATGGAGATGGCTGTATTCAGGATAAGTATTAATATAGTATTAAGTTACCACAAAAAAATATTATTATTTCATACAATTCCTTACAAGACCGTTATGTAATAATTGAAATTATAATAACCACGGGAATTAACGCGATCATGCATGTAAGTCCCGTGGTTATTATAATTTCAATCATGCAACGCGAAAGTTTAGAAGTTATTATGTAATAATTCCAAGTAATTATTGCATGCATTTATTTTGTCCTTTTAATTAATAGATACAGTCGTATCTGAAATGCATCACAAAAAACGGGGACTATTCGACTGAATAGTCCCCGTTTTTTGTGATGCATTTCAGTTTGTAGTTCACCTCGCATTTGTAACAGCATCTCACAATCAAAACTCGTAAGATGCATTCGTAGTTTCCTCGCTACACAACTCCCAGTTTCTTCACTCATTAAGTTCATTAACAAGATTCAACGTCAGTATTTTTGATGCTCTCAGCTCGCTTTCAATATTTTCTATTCGTATAATTCACTTTGTGTTGTACCCGACGTCTGTGTAAGCGAAAATATTCGAGAAACGCTTTGAATGTCGATGTTTTATGTTTGAGGTAAATAATTTAAGCACTTGTGAAACTTCGTGCTCTTGATTAACGGGGCTCAATTAGGTTCTTTAAGATAAACATTTTCAACAACGCTGCTGTGTAATTGCTAGAGGGTGTTTATCAGCTACTAGCGGGAAATTGTACATCGCATAATATATTTTAATCTTTAAAACAAACTTTTGATTCGAGAATAAAGTTTCAATGCAGGCAGAGACAATTTTGTGAAGTGCAGTAATAAAGAGCTACTGGATGGTCCAAAAAAGAATATTGAGAAATCTTAGATACGTAAATACAATGCCTCGGTTTTAGACTCAAATTTCGAGATTTTAAATATTACAATGTACTTCGTCGAACTGCAGTGCGGGCTCTGTAAATTCCATTTAGCTAAATAGCTTTTGAGAGAGATAAGAATCTAGCCATACAATACTTCCCAGCTTTGAGCGGGAAACTAAGAAAATTGAAAAGAGAGTCGCCAAGTAAGACTGCAATGTCGATGGTCCGATTTCAGGCAACCTGAGTTGGATTGCTAAGGTCATAAAAATTGAGCGCCCATAAACACTTGAGCGTTTTGAGGGTTGGACAAAGTTTTTGTGAGAGACAATCCCCTCGTCTCGCAATCTTGGTTTTAATAAGTATATAACGTTCCCGAGATGTACCTGTGAGGAGGGATTTACATAATCATTACCATATCTGGCGCACTGGCGCGCGTATTATGCCCGGGAGGTTAATAATGCTATTTTCTCGCCACGTTTTCACGTTGCTATTTCACGTTATCGACCCCTTTATCTGCGTCGTCATTGTTACTAGCCACTCGAAGAGCGACTCCGCCTTGCCCGGCTGCCCCTGCAAATAGATGGGTCATGTTGTTCCTCGAAACTAAAGCTAGTAAAATATTTTCATCATATTGACAAAGATTCACTATCGTTCATGACTTTTCCTTTGCTATATTATGAACGATTTTATTATGTACGCACTTTTTCTAACTTCTAAGCTATGTTTATTTTATTTTAAAATTTATTTAATTTTTTTTACCTCATTATATTACTGGAGCAATTAAGTAGGTAAAATAGTAAACAAAAATGTAACATATTTTTCTGGTTGTTCTTATTTTATCTCAATACTGGCTCTATTTTCAAATACAAACGCAAACAAACATCATTTGTCTTCCTCTTAAACCTCACACAAATAGTCCGTATTCAACCACTTTCATTTTTGCTCCAAGTGAAAATATCTCAACGGTTTCATTAATTCGTGTAAAAACTTTTTCACCGTCTCGAATCTCCTTAGTAGTAAATTTATTTCAACTGCTTACGCGAGTACAACACAACAAGGCGAGTGAGACGGTGCGTATGAAGAGCACACATGTACGGAAGTCGGCCTCACTCACTTCAAGTCTGATTTAACGGATCGCGGAGTGCGTTCCTTCAAAAATAGATACCTAAGTAAGCGCTCATGCGTCTCAGCACTTCAAATTACTTTTTGCATGGTGGAATGAATGGAAGAATTGAACCGATAAAACGGTCCCCATTGTCGGTAACGAATGTGTCATTTCCAGCTGAAATGTGAACTCTGCTCTTAATTCGTGACTGCTCACCGTGGAATTTGAACATTTTTATTGATGTTATTGCGATCGCTGTATGGATATCGATTAATATTAATCATCGCATAGTAACTTACCTTGTTTTTCGTCAGCAATTTGTAATCATATAGATATGATTTAGTATTAAGAACAACTAAAAGCTGCGAGCGAAGTTACGCAATAGCCAATAAATCTAAACTTTGGAAGAAGTAATTCTGTTTCTATGCTTATGCGATGTTCTTGTCTCTTGAGATAACTACACTTGTAATCTGCTGAGTGTGCGTAGTGATGTAATCGCGCTTATTTGTTTTGTCACTGTTGCTTTATTTCACTTTTCGCTGTAATAGGATATTCAGAGATAGGTAACAGTTTCGTTTCCACAATAACAATCTATTATTTTTCTGAGTAAACAAGAAATCTTTTGGAATTTTCACTTGGTGGTTAAAAGCGTCCTTTGTCACAGAAATAGGAGTTTTTCAGTAGAACAGTTACCTTTATAAGGACTTAACGTCGCCGGAAACGGCCGTCTAAGTATACGAGCACAGGGGCGCCCTCTCGCTGCTGATAACAGAATTATCCGAATGACGTCATCTATCTTTTAAATGTGCACCTTACTTTTGGACGCGATGCGTTGTTGGTCCCTCCCTCACATTATTGTTGGTAGACTTTTCAGAATAATCATGAGTTTGTACATTTGTAAGAGTATTTCGTTTTCTCTTTTATTTTTCTTTTTGTTATATACTTATTACCTGTACAAACTAATGTCCTAACTATGTAGTGGTGAAAGAGAGGTAAGGCATGTCGAGGCCGACTCGGAAAGTAACAATGCCTTTGTGAATTGTTGTGTTTCTAGGAATCTATCACTCAATATGTATCAAGGTTACTTAAGGAGATGCTGCGTATGCAGCGGGGCTGTCAGCCTGCGAGCAATACTCAGTTAATTGCGAACGTTTATATGGCTACGGTGAGCGCGTTTCATCAGACGGGCTGTACGCTTGTTTGTTACCCGGCGTTGTATGATAAAATACCGTGCTACTAAGGGCCGTGTTCGACAACTGGCGCGGGACCAAGTGCGGGCGTCCGCTTTCCTATGAAAAGTATATTCCCAGAGTTGTACCTTTAAGCAGCACTCAATGAAACGGGTGCGTACGACTGATTAATCATCAACCAAACGATTTTTTCCCTGTCTTTTTTTTTTATATATTAATTGTAAGAATTAATTAGTAGTTTTTATTTCTGTATCATCACAGCGTGTTTATATTATCTACAAATGCTAATCTGGAATTTAAATGTCAGTAATTATGAATTTTTATACTGACATGGTGAATAATTTATTGTCTGTAAATTTTTGTCCCGAGTCTAGTGAGGTATATCAGTAGTAGTACTGCCTCACTATCTAAGCAATATCTAGAATAATATTAAATTTTCGGTAGTGTGGGTTTATTTATTATAACGAATTAATACAATGATATATTTCGAATTGTAGACAAGTTATAAAATTTTAAGTACCTAGTTTCCAATTACAAACGTGTTCAAATGGAATTTCTTCCAACAAAATGTTAATTCTAAAAAAGGTGCAACGAAATCAATAGGCGGAACACCTACTAACAATATAATTAACCACCTACATTTGTGTAAGGAAATAGCCCTTCTTAAACGTCGAACCATTCCTCGCAGCATAGTCATCAGGCTAATAGCATAAAAGGTGTTGCAGTTAAATTTGTGTAAATATGTGTAAGTATTCCGTCCTCTCGGTTGCAGCTCAAACCGCATAATGCATTAACTGATTACCGCCACGATCCATCTTCCGATGCGTCCGACACGCTCCGCCCAGCACCTTCTGATGCTTGTTTAATCTGTGCTGGGTCGAATTTATTATATACTTCCATTTCATTTCCATAAAATTTGTGAAAATTCCAAATACTATTTATATTAAACAGCCATTATAAAACGTGGGACAGTTTGTCCATTATATGCGGAAACATATAATGGTATGTTTTCGTGTATATTGTTTTTTTTTTGTTATAAAATACTGTTTGATTTCTGAAGGGAATAAAACAAAATAACATTACATCATCTAGTGGAGAAATCTTATCAAAGCTATATGGGTGATGAATAATAGTTAACCCACGGTGAAAAGCAGTTATAGCTACCATCACTATATCACGATTTTTTATGAATAGGTAATATTTTAATTATTTATTTTAATAATTATGCAATATAAAAAAACATATTAACAGATGGTGTTTACACTTAGCGGTTGTTACTTATTTTTTTTAAACCTAATTTCATTTTTTTGTGTCTATTGGTATATATTTAGTTAGCAATAACTAGGTACTTAAATTGATTTATTTTAATGTCGGACGAAGAACAAAAATGACTACCTCCGAGTAGAATTATATTTCCACACTGTATTTCAGTTGTGTATATTTAGAGATTTTTAAACGTTGATGACTTTTTCTGCGGTATCTACTGGCAACATGTTTAGTTACAAATAATTTACTTGCGTGGATTTATTTTAATGCTAAATAAAGATTATATCTAACTGAAAAAAAATGCTCGCTCAAACGTGCCAGTAGGTAAGTAAGTTCAAACGCTCCTTCTAGTACATAACTGATACGATTCAGTTAGTGCGACGTTATGGCGGAAGGTGTTTCCATAATATCTATATTAATTCATTAAACAACAATGTAACAATGCTAAATGTAAATGTATTGTTTCTAGACATATTAATTTAAATAACATAGTATGTATTGTTTCTAGACATATTAATATAAATTACTATTGTACAGTATTAATAATGATTCCTAAACAACATTATTTATAGTCTGCTACTACTACAGTTGGGATTCTACCCGGTAAATTATCAAAGAGGGTAAACACGGGGTATTTACCCGGATAAATACCCGAAACGTGGGTAAAAACGAATTACACAACTATTACGGTTTCAACATACTTTAGCGATAAAATTCTATCGTTATAGTCAATTTAAGAAACTTTTTGTGCACTGTAGATTAAATTTAATATTTATATTTTGTTAATAAGTTTCACCTAACATGTACTTATACGTTTGTATGAATTATGTAAACACGAATTCAATGAAAATCAACCAAAAAACAAATGTCAATAAGGGTGACAATTGTTGAATGTGTTTTTTTTTAATTCTTAACATTTCTCATACTTAACTAGGTGAAACTTATTAGCAAAATATCTAACTACTTCACAGTGACACATTTAATTTAATTTAATTTACAATGCATAATACGCGTGTTAAATTGATTACATCTAAAGAATTGTATCTCTAAAGTATGTTATATACCGTAAAAGTAGTGTAATTCGTTTTCATCCGTGTATCGAGAATTTACCTGGGTAAAAACCCCATATCTTCCCAAATAGGAATTTACCCCGGTAAATAGCCATCGGGTATACACATTACAATATAAATTTTAATATTGGGTATTTGTAAGTATTTTATTTTAATAAGTATATTTAATCTTTAGCAAGTACCTAGTAAATAATATTTTTTATGAAGATGACTGATGATTTACAAAATTAAATTCTGAGTTAACAATATGGCTTTTAATAATGTCAATTAATTTTGGAAATTCAACGTCGAGAAATTTCATAGTCTTTTGTACAGGAAAATATTTTTTATGGTTACGATATTATCACTAAATCGTCAGAAAATTCGTCATCCAATTTTCAGCTCAATTTTCTTTTTTTTTAATTACGGTCATGTGTTCTACAAGCATACAACCCGCCTGGTATAAAGCAGTTACCAAAGCGATATGAACACGAAATATCGATCGCGCGCCGCCACCCCTGCTACCAACGCAGTAAATCCTTCCTGTTTAGTGATCTCACTCTCAGTGACATCACTCGCAGTAACACAACAACCGTCAAGGGAATTGTTATTTGCCTGCAATATTCTGTCAGGTGGAGGTACTTCCCCAGTCGTCCGACTTAATTTAGAAATACGCTGTATCCTACCTATGTTTTGCCAGAGCCTCTTTTACTAGGCATGGTGCACCACAAGCAGGTAAGGTTGGCTTTCGCTCTAAAGATCGTGGTAAGCCCATATACCCTATTTTTCTCTTCCTTTATTGTATCGACTTCAAGGAAATAGGTTCCTGTTTTTATTAAAGAGTTTTCTACCAGTACACTTAAATATTCTCAATGACATTCAATAGATGATCGAAGGCACACGTTTGTTTGCACAAGCCGCCTTATACTCCTGAAATGTATTTTGTGTGAATTATTATTAAGCTTTGTTTGGTATGGCACGTCAAATTACCATTTGCATTCCTTTGTGCTGTTGTTCACCGTCTCTTGTGCCTAGCACATTTGCACCTCCATAATTCATCCCTTAAGACGATATATGTAAGCAGGTAAATATTATGATGTGTTTAAAGAAATAATTATGTAAAACTCGCGTCGACTCCGCTTTTGTACTCAAATGTATGAGATAATGATTTCGTTTCGCGTCAATGAACACATTTTTTTCATTTTCAAGAAAATCAAGAATGTAAGAGCATTAAAATCTCTTGCCTTTTTATCTCCAACGCAACCTTTATATGATGTGAAGAGGATATTTACGATAGAAAATATTCGGTGATGTTTTCTGATAAAATGTTTCTCTCATCTTTTACTCTAATGAGAATAAGCAGAGCAGGCGATAAATTGAAATTTATTTTCTCCGTGGAACGCGTACACACACCTACATAAATATTTATTACTTATTAAAGTCAGTGGCAATTCATTAAAACAGGTTTTACGAGTTATTCAAATGAGATTTATTATTCTGAAATGGATATTATTAAGTTGTTCATCGTTAATTGAATAACAGCTTTAATCGGGCAATTACAGGCGTCTTATTTTATCCAGTTTAAGTAGAGAAATAATGGAATAACAAACGATCCCAAAGCGCACTACAAAAGTTCAGAGGAAGTTTTCTTATATTTAATAAAATGACTGGTGTTTGTCGAACTTTTCCAGAGCGCAAATTATAAGTAGGGAACACAAATAATAGTTGACGGAGGGCTCGGGGCAGTAGTGCGGGCGGGCGGGTGCAGGGCGGGCGGCGCGGGGAAGGGCGGGGGTAATCAGCCCGGACAGTAATTCGGGAGCCTTAAGGGTGTGATCGGTTAGCGCAGACAAGGGTACCACCACTAGCATCCTTGGAGAGAAGAAATACTTTAGTTCAACATTTCCGTTGTGGTTTTGTTTTGTAGCTCTTCGAGATTAGGCAATTTCTCAATAAACATGCGACCGTACCGGGCAGCTGCTATTGCTTAGTTTGCGAGACGTCTCCGGAGAAATTAATGTAATGTGGAATATAAGTTAGAGCATCGTAATAAGATTGGGTTCGATGTTTCTGTCTGTTTCATCCGCTAGTTTATTTAGGAGCGCGATGTATTGGGACGCTGCGAGTTAGCTATAAGTTATGACGGTTCATTGCTCCTTTGGGTAAAAGGTTTTTTACGAAATCTTCAGATTAATTTCGCATCCAGCAATGTTTCTTTAACGAGAAATATATTTCATTTTCGACATATTTATTTAATAACCAATACAAGCTGCCATTAAACATATTCAAAGCAAGCTTAGAAGTAGTATATATCCTACGTATAATTATTTAATTTCGGAGGAAAAAAATCATAAAAAATGTACACTACAAAATACTGAGGGAAAAAACTTTAACCCAATTAAGTTAGCTTTGAATCTTTTGATCGCACGGCATAGAGGAATACGGCCCACGCAACACTCGTCGGTTTTGAGCACACAGACCGATAGAGGGCCCTTGAGTCTCTCTAGTAGGCAGACTTCGGGGTATCTTTGCACCTTAATTACACTTCGCTTCAGCATAAGTACGACACGTAGCTACCGTTTTTCCCAAAAAAGAATAGAGGAAAAATCGAGGTCTCTCTGCGTGAAGGATCGCTCGTCTTACGATGTTGATTCGTATGGAATTGATATTTCTTCGGAAGGCTTTATTTGATACAGAAATACTAAAAGTATAACAACATTTTGGTAACACTTGTAAATAGTTAGTATTTTGGATTTTACCGCAGCTTATGAACGTCTGCAACAACAGGGCCATCACACGCGCGCTGCCTACCCGGTAAAAACCTCTTCACGAACACTTTTTGACGAACACCATGCTGTAGTCCCTGAGAATACCTCGATAAGCGGTTCATTCCACAGCTTGATAGTATATGGAAAAAAAACTCTGTGATTCAATAAAGACGATTTGTTTTATTTTTTTATTCTACGACGGGTGGTAGACAAGCATACGACCCGCCTGATGTGAAGCGGTTACCGTAGCCATATGAACGCACGCAACATAAAATATCGCTCGCGCTCCGCCACCTCCGCTGCCAACGCAGCAACGCAGCATCTCCTTCCTTCACACATTTTTGCATTCATTTTAGACAAAAATTACATCAGCAATTTTGAGATATCTATTTGATGTTCAAAAGTGCCTAGACTAATAATGTAAGTATGAAGATGTATTGCTATTTTGAAATAAAATAAAGTTATAATCAAACCATATTTGTTAGTCGATTGTCAGAAGTGATAGAAAAATGTGTATAAAATTTGGTTTACAGATATTTTTCTGGAGACCATGACGTAGGTAAATAAAATTGAGTGAAATTGGGAATTTTGACAACCCTTCATTTCTTTATTTTTGAGGATAAAAGCAATAAAAATGAAAACTTTCCGATATTTTATTCAATAGAAAATATGTGAATTTCAAGTAAAGGTCTCAGCATACGTAACGGGAACTAGGACGTGACTAGGTCTTCATCACGCTTTGTCCTGGGCGAGTATATAGGGGACGGGACGTGATAACACTTGATAAAAATAACTTATTACCAGTACTTTAGGTCGTTATTAACTTAACATGCCCATCTCGTCCAGTCTAATTGACCTTTACGTATGGTGACACTTAACCTATTTAATTCGCGAAGTTTATGACATTCAGATGGACAACTCCTACCGCCTAAGCTGAAGCCGATTCCATTCGAATATTTTTATCCCCAAAATTAGTCTTAGGTTTCAGTTATTGACAAACATTTTTAGCATTATCGCTAGAGCTTCAGGATTCCTATCAACTAGCCTAAATACCTCACCTTGACGAGCTCGGTGGCGTAGCGGTCAATGACGCGGCTTCGACACCAACGCTCGTGGGTTCGATTCCCACATAGGACAAACATTTGTGTGCATGAACATGTCTGTTTGTCTTAGTCTGGGTGTTTTCTATGTATCATAAGTATGTATTAACAAAAAAATTGTATTTACGTATATTTATCAGTTGTCTAATACGCATAACACAAGCTTCGCTTACTTTGGGGCTAGATGGCGCGGTGTATTTTGTTTGACAAACAAAAACACCATACCCCTATCTAATCCGAAGGTGGATTTTCGCAGTTAAAAGATCTGATGGGAATTGGCTTCAGCTTAGGCGGTAGGGTGCCAGAGTGCAGCAATATGTTTCACACACTTTGTCCTTTTACTACCACAAAATCTTTTCTTGAACCACATCAAGTGGGTCAACAAACCACGTGGGTAGTGTAGGACAGAAATATTGTCCAAAACGACAAATTAAACCCACATTCTTCATTGTCTATATCGTATAACCCTATAATTTACAGTGTACAATTAATTAATTTATCAACTATAATATCCATAAAATACGGACGACTATGGATAATAACCACAAGTCAAACATAGGGGGATCATTTCAGTCCCCTTATTTGAATGCCAAGGCTATAATGACGTCAATCAGATACAGAATCTTGATATGAAGTTCAGTTCTGTATGGCATGACCTTTAATATAATTACAATATAGTTTAATATTTATGCTTACAATATATATTGTAGAAGTAAGGTCGACTTAAAATTACCCCCCTACTGTAATACGGGTTTCCCTTCAATCGAAGAGGTTTAAAGCGTTAGCCAAACCAGTTAAAGAGTATCATGTAATTACAAAAACTGGGACAGACAGTTTAACGTACCCACTGAAGCACAAAGGGACTCAAAATAAATAAACTCGTCCATAGCCAGACTACGGCCAATATTGCTCTTCGTGTGGAAGTATCTTTTTTTACCACTAGAATGGCAAACAAGTGTACGATCTGCCTGATGGTAATCAGTCATTGTAGCCTATGTATGCTCGCGACACCAAAGGCATTATTCTCGCGTTGCCGACCCTTTAAAAAACCTCTTAACGCTCTTCTTAAGGAATCCTATACTGCAAACACTTTGGCATGACGTTCATTCCACAACTTGAAAACCAAAAGAGAGGTACAAACCGCTATGGACCCGTACGCCCATTTTGGTTCCAATCTTTGAGGACGAATTCGCTGCCTATGGCAAACGGTGCGAATATGGAAAGAGGCCATGAGCTACTGGGCATCGTATCAAACAACTACTCAGAGCATAAACCATTGTGCATTACAATGTACATGAATAACTTCCTAGTAAGATACATCTTACTAGGAAGCTATTCATTCACAAAAGTATCAAAAATTGTATCATAATATATGAAGTTAGCAATGACCACCATAAAACAGAATACTGATAGCTGATGTAATAATTAACTATATAAAACTTATTCTATGCTGTCGTGTAATTATTATAATTGTATTTATTATACATATAAACTTTCCGAAAGACTTACTATTAATAGTGAAAACCGCAACATAATCCGTCGCATGGTTTAGGAGAATAAACATACAACCAGATGTTGTGAAAAGCGACTTTGTTTTCTACTACGTAAAGATATTGCAACATACGACATAAAATTACGCAAGTTTAATATTTAGTTTTGCTGCGCGCCGAAGCCTAGTAAAGCCTGCCTTATCTCGAACTTTTACATTATCTGCCGAAGTTTTCCATAAATTTGAGCCCAAGTATACTTGCGCTTATCAAGTCAAAACTACCTAAGCGTGTATTTATTTGTTTCTATTTTCTGGTTGATTGACTCGATAACTTCCACAGAGACATTCGGTGTCGATACTTGTTTTACTGTAAGCGGAAAGCGGGAGGCGATCCCTATTCTGTAATGTGTACAGTTGGGCACACAAATATTCTCTCGAATTTTGTACTTTTCGAATTATGAAGGTCTGTTATTTTTCTCTAAATTTATAGATCTATATTACCATTACTTACGTGCATCAGAGTAAATAATAGACATCGGCTTACATCGTATTTCCGAACAGGACCGACATTTAATATAATATATGATATATAATATATGGAAATATCACCATATTTTTCTAAACAATATGCGATGGGAGGTTATACATCTCTATATGAATTCCCAAAGCTGAGACGCACGATCTCTCTGCGTTCAACTTCTGACATACTCTTTTATATATTTCTGAGTTTTTAAATTTCGATAATAAATATATATAGCGCATAGTGCCATCTAGTTCTCAAGCAGGCAAAGCTTATACTGTGAGTACTAGATAACTGATATACATACATAAATACTTTTTTCACTTATTATACGTACATTTTTTTATAATATTTTATATTTGGTTATAGTGTGATGTTTTAATGGAATATCGCTCATTTGGTCAAGGCCATGGAACTAAAACAGTTAGTATTTAAAAAAATGCAAATTCGATTTCCTACCTATACTATACGAACTATACTATATAAAATTGACCTACTATACGAAAAATCATGTGGAGTCATTAAAACGATTTTCGCGACTTCGATGTTCCAAGAATCTTTAGTAAAATGACCACTTTTCAGATTTCGCATACACCTTTTCTAAAAAAAACCTGTCGACAAATATCGACTATACTTTACAACTGGGGCCATATTTCCCGTAGGTACTAATCGCTATAAACAATAATAACAAATCGACTCATCCATAGAATAAAGCCCGATCTGTATTGTATTATATTATATCGTTCACTTTCGTGCGTGTTAAAGGGGCGTTAATGTCAGTTTGAACGATATTTGATTCTAAATATCGGAAGAAAAATGAGGTAAGAAAATTCTAAAAACGCATGTCTGAAGAAATAATATTCCTTATCTAATCTAGTTAGTAGAAATAGTTTATATTTCATGATCACATCGGACTCTGTTGTACGGATGAGTCGAAATATTCCAGGACAAATTATACACCGCTATCCAAACTAAGCAAGGCTTGTATTTCGGCTACTAGATAACTGATAAATTTAACTAAAATAGGTACATTTTGTTTAAAATATATAACATAGAAATTATAATACATAGAAAACACCCAGATCAACACAAATATATTCACGCATACAAATGTTTGACTTGTGTGGGGATCGAACCCGCGACCTCATAGTTAAAGTAGCCATTCGCCCACCGTGGCACCAGGCTTGTCACTTTCGTAATTTCACTATCATTTTGTTATGCTGCGGCTACACTACCTTACCGTCTACCGGGCTGTTACCGCCATAATTGTGGCATTAAATTACCGTTTAAATTACTGCGTGAAGTGGTGTGGTTACACTAGAGTTTACCTAGATATGTCAATAAATTAGGCGGTAAAAATATCATTTTTCAAGATGGCGGTTGAAGCTCCAGCTGTTATATTTATTTAGATGGTTTCGGTCTTTTTTCTCCTTCAAATCATCATTGTACACCGCGATTTTTATCGGGGTATACCCGACCGAAAGCCCATAAAAAGATACGGTTCGCATTGGAATAATTCCAAAACTCAAGCTTTTTTCGTTTGACCACTCCATGTCGGTCGATACGTGCGTCGCCGTTGAGCTCATGTTGCACACTGGACAAACGGTAGTGTGACCACAGACGCATTAATTACTGCGGTAATTTTCTTTGATGTGCGAAAAAAGACCGCCGCCGGAGCTATTTATTGTCTACCGTCATTTGCCATATTGATTGGCATTGTAAAATTATGGCCATAAATCGTGGTTACACCTAGGCGTTGTTGAAATTATGGCAATAATTATTGGCATATCACGGTACTGTAGCCGCAGCATTAGTGAATGTCTTCCGGAAAGGGACATGTATAATACATTTATATTACTCCACACGGGCGGCGCCGAGGCGGGTTGCTAGTATTGATATAAGCCAAGGAAATGGGTTGAATACCTATGTTGGTACGTAAATTTATTTCATGCAAAGCAAAACGGTTAGAATACTTTAGCACGCTGATATGAGTTAGCCATTGTATGGTTTGTGTGGATTATTATTAACTTACGAAAAATATATACTGTTTTTGCTATTTTTCTATTATTTTGTCAGCAAGGTGTTGATAATTTAACCGTTAATTTATGTATCTTTGCATATAAATCCACATAATATGTGACAATTATTATTGCACCAGGAGAAACTATCGTCTAAGATATACGCCTAGTTTAGATGACAGTACTCGTTTAAAGGATGATGTGATTACATATAGGATTAGTCTTTATTTCTAAGTCGCATTGTACCAAATATTTCGGTATAATAATATATTTAAATTGCTAAATAAATGTCTTTCACATTACTAATATGATAGGATTAAACAAGTTTCGTTAGTTAAAAGTCTTATGCTCGCATATTGGTCAATCGTCATAAGTAAAGCCTAAGCCATAGCTTGGCTTACCTAGCGAAACTCGCTCACCCCTGATTCGAAATCAGTTAATGCAAAAGTTTATTTTTATAAGTAAGATTACACGGGAGTTCGGATAGAAGTTTCTTGGAGCAGCTTTCTTTCGGAAATCCCACAAAGTATGGAAGACGATGCTTGGGTCTCAGTTTGAGGATTAATACTGAATTCAAAATGATTTTGGGACTCGTTTCTGTATTGTAAATGTGCACAAACTTTGATAGCGTTGCATATCGTTGGCTAACTTTAAAATCCTTTGTTGCACTTTTATTAAAATGTTACTTGCCTTCTTTACATAAGTAAAGAAATTTTTTTAAAGTTTGAAATGTTCTCAGACAGAATTTACCGCCCAAATTTAATTAATAACTACTTACAATCTAAAATGCCTTTAAATATATTTTATAGTATGCTTATGCATATTTTAACCATTGCAACATTAACAAATGACCAAAACAGGGTATAATGGAAATTATTATCTCCGCCAATTTCGGAAAACATTCACAATAACGAAAAAGATTACAGCGGCGATTTCACAACCAAAATGAGGGGGAGTGGTCATTCGCGGTCGCCATTCCCAATGGGAAACAAAATATCATTGACACAAATATTTTGTACTGTATCTACTTATAAACAATTACCCGTTTTAATAGGGTGAAACCATTGTATCGTTATCGTTTGTGGACGCTCAATCGTCAGAATTTATGTACGCTTCCCGATGGAGCTCATAAACATTGTAAAACTTCCGACAGATGGCGGGCGAGTACACGATTATGTTGCCAGTTACCCCACGGACCCTACATTGTTATAATTTCACCGTTCACGAAACAATATGTAGGCATACGAGCTTTAAAACGTTCGTTTGCTAAGCGGATTTCGAAAAACAAATAATTGCTGAAACACACATTAGCGTTATTACCGGTACCTCGAAGATACTCATTTTGTTTGAATCGTTTACAAAATAAACATGTTTTTTGTATGTGTAATTGTGAATTTTGTGGCGTTGGGATTGGTTAAAAAAATAACCATAGTGTTTAACGGAAAAAGAACGTATAGGTAGCTGGTTACTAAGATTCGTGTTCTTAAAATACTAGGGATAATTTTCACATCCTAAACTACGATACGAATTTTTTAAGTGTGAAAATTTGTGAGAATTGATGGATATTTGTCACTATTGAACGAGTAAACGACTGAACAAAATTAGATAAAATTTCTCATACTTATATAAGTTGTTCTGCAATGGTACATAGGATACTTTTTATACAGGTAATCTGTTCCTGCGGGATGAAGTTGCGGGTAAAAGATAGTGTATAATTTTAGTAGGATACTACAAAAGAAAAGAAAATTTGTATAAAATCCCGGTAAGGACTAAACTTTGGATAAACACAAAAAAATCTGCTCGCAATTTACGTGTCTTACCGGGCATACTACAAATTCATTAAAGATCATAAAGATTTTACCACAGAAACTGTTACATAATTTTTACAAGCGACATCCACTCCGTCATAATACGCCATTAACATTTGAGTGACGCGGCCTCTAATTCACGTTTAAAAGCCTGCACTTGAGTCAAAGTCAGTAGTAATTTCGTCTTAGCCAGCAATACCTAGCAAAAATCTAATTTGTCAAGCACGTTGGCCAATGACATTGTAGGATAATATAATATTTTCATAGTCCTTTCGATACCTAAAATATTAAGGGCGGTTTGTTAATCGTTAACAATTGGATCCTGTTATGCAGAATAGATCCAACCGACATTTTGTTACTTTTAAGTTAAAGCTATTTAAAGTTTAATAGAAATAAAAATATCAGACATAAGTTTTGGGAAGCATATGTCATCAAACTGTTGAATAGAATCTGTTGCAAATGTATAAAACTCGATTTGAAGTTTCTCGCTATGTACATATCATTTTGACATAGATTGTCGGTTAGATCTATCCTGCATAACAGGGACCCCAATAATGATGATTTTCTAGTCCTGTATAGTAAGTACATTTTAATAGTAGTAAGACAAACAACCAATTTATACGTGTGTGTTTGTTAATGAGATCATACCACTAATAAAATACACTCTGAACACAAAAAATTGTACGAAGAAATAAACAAAACTTTGTTTTTATTTACATTTAAGATAGTTTTATTACATTGTTAGATTAATTGCTGTTTTAAATGTTTAGCAAGCTGATATTTAATTTTTAAAATAAAAACTAAACTCTTCTACTAATATCATATTTAAAATATGAGAGTATGTGACGTTCAAATTTAATGGTCTGGTTTTATTTTTAAAAGTTATAATGCATTTTTTTTTTCATTAGTTGCGCTACTTTCATAAAGCAGTCATCGTAACATATGGACGCTTGCAGTTTATATTGTTTTATTTATTTCCTCCATTTACGAAATAATCGCTTGTAAAAGATACCTTTGTGATATATGTAAAGTGTACTCTTAACGATTACACCCTCTGTACCTATTTAGTTAAGTTCCGCTAATTTTGCCCATATAAAGGTTTACTCGAGAGCGGCGTAACCTGGATATGGCTGAGAGAATTCTGGGGTCCTGCCGCCGATTCCCATAGGATTTTTTTTTATATACTACATCAGGTGGAAGACAAGCATACGGCCCGCCTGATATGAAGCGGTTACCGTAGCCAGATTAACGCTTGCAACATAAAATATTGCTCGCGCGCCGCCACCCCCGCTGCCAACGCAGCATCTCCTTCCTTTCTTTCTGGTGACCTCACTCACTCGCAGGAACACAACAACCCTCAAAAGGAATTGTTATTTGGCTGCGGTATTCTGTGAGGTGGAGGTACATTCCCCAGTCGGGTAGCTTACAATTACGCTCCCTACCTCTCTTTTTGCCAGAGCTTCGTTTGTCAGTCAGCAGGGTGCACCACGTGCAGGTGAAGTTGGCTTTGGTTCAAAGATCTTGATGAACCACTTACACCCCTAAACCCATAGGATATTTTGATAGCCAAAATCAAAGTTCAGCTTAAATTTGTGACCATTGTGTTTAGCTTAGCCGATAGAAACTCTGAATCAGTTTCAGCTTGGACGGTAGAACTTTGCTTAACATATATCTGCATAACATTATAATTTCAATGCCAAGAGTGTTTAATAACGTTGTATATCTTTTAAATTTTTTAGAATATGCTATGTGCATATAAATTCTCAGTAAGCAGAAGTGTTACGTATACTATGGGTATATTAGTTATATGCTAGCGATTTGTTTCCATGGCCTGTCAGGGCCAGGCAGGTCGTGGGTCCCGTCTCGGGTCCTTACGCACCGTTGCACTGGCCATTGGATAAGACTGCGGATAAAGAAATAAATGGAATATACGATTTATAAAAATGATTTAAAAAATGTATTAAAAAAATTTCGTTGTAGAAAACACTTTGTTTTATTTTAGCGACAATAACAATACATCTTTTATATCAATTTTTATTTTGAGTGTAAAGTTTTTGCAATTAATTATATTTTAGATAATTTTAGATTACGCGATGATAAACAGAATAAGTAAAAATAATGTAATAAATTAAAAATTGTATTTTTATTTACTATTTTTATTTTTAATCGCACTAAACTCAGAAACTATTAGAATGTAAATAAAAAATCTTTTCAGTTCAAATTATTTTCCAGACCATTTATAACCGCTATCTGTTATCAGTATCACTAAAAACATAGCTTAAGCCGGAGTTAATGGGTTAAGTAGGTGGAGAAAGTTGTAACTGCCCCTCTTTGAAATATATTTAGAGGTTCTGTGATGTGATTAACATCTTAAGTAGGTTTACACGACCTCAATTCATAGATTATGTTCCGCTTAGAACGCCGCCCTGTCCGATGATTATACTGGATATTTTATAATATAAACCCAATGATACCAAGCATAAATAAACACTATAATTTGCGTAGGTTATTCTTTGACTGTCTTATGTTAATCTAATCTAGGGGCCTAATCCTAAATTTAAATTCTAAATTTTGACGGAATTTCTAATATAACTATGCCGATGTATATGATCAAATTCAGCATTCTTACTTAGCTTGTGCAATTTTGTTTTGCCGAGTTCCGTAAATTGTAAATGTCAAAATTTGTGATATATGTATTTAAATATTTCTGAAAATAATGGTTAATCTAATTAATTAACGAATAAGATACTATTTATCCAATAATATATTCATACAGGCAAAGTAGCGTGAAGTAGTTAGTCAAATAAGTTTCTTAGAAACTGTTCAAATAGTCAAAAATGTCTTTTTTTTATTGGATACATAATATGTATGCAACAAAAATTAATAATAATATTATTATCTCCGCCAACCCACAGTTGAGCAGCGTGATGGAGTATGCTCTAAACCGCTTCGATTGAGGGGAGACCCGTATCCCCAGCAGTGAGACGAATAAGGGTTGACGACGATTATTATCATACCAGTTGTAGAATGTCGCATTTCCATAAGATAAGACATAGACCTGCGTAGCCACAATATGTACGTAGCATTCATAGCACAACGCGGGCCATCTTATACTGGAAATGTGTCAATCTATTAGCGGTTGAATTTATAATATTTTTTATTTATATGGTCAATAGCAAACCCGCCGAACTCCGTTTCGCCAATATTGGTTTGTAGTACATGCTATCTATCAGAGATGGCGCTGTATGTGAAAAAGATTTTCCCGCTTTTCTTTTCAAATTTTTCCAGAATTTTCTTTGCTATAAACCTCACGGAGCCCGAGACCTTTCCAACGAATGCAAAACCGTGGAAATCGGTTCGTGCGTTCTGGAGTTATAGCGTCAGGAAGGAAAACCCGACTTATTTTTATCTCACCGACTTATTTTAACTCCATAAAACATGAAATACCTACATTTTTGTTTTTTTTTTTCAGGTAAGTCACTAACGGTTCGGTAAGAACATGTTAAGGTATGTAATGGTAAGTGAATTTGCTATCTGTTAAGTAGGTACGAATTGTATCGAAGCGTTTTTAGGGCGTAAGTGATCTTTAAAGCCAAAAACATCCTCACCTGCATATGGCGTACCTTGCCAACTAGCAAAAGAGATTCTGGCAAAAGAAACGTAGGGTATAGCGTATTTGTAAGCCGCTCGACTGGTAAAGTACTTCCACACATCACAGAATACCGCAGCCAAATAAAAATTCCCCTGAGGATTGTTGTGTTTCTGCGAGTGAGTGAGGTCACACCGGAAGAAAGGAAGGAGTGGCTGGGTTGGCAGCGGTGGTGGCAGTGCGTGAGATAATGTTGTGAGCGTTAATACGGCTAAGGTATCCGCTTCACATCAGACGGGCCATTTGCTTGTCTGTCACCAGACACAATATAAAAAAAGCGTTCTTTTCCAATGCAAACGAGTACAACATTTCTCGAATATAATTTATTTTTTATTCCGTTGTCAAAGTAATAAAGTTTGGGAGTCAACTAATTTACTCTGACTGTACAAGCTTAAATGCTGACGACGCATCCGCATACGAGAATCCCAGCAGTTTTAGCAAAGTTACTACTCCACACCGCAATGAGCATAAAGTCTGGACGGTGGAGTCGACTAATTTGTAAGGCTTGTTCAACAAGCATAATGGCTCCGAGTGTAGAACCGAAGTCTCGTTCGCGATGTGCTCTAAGATTAATAACTGTCGGATTTCACCTGTGTGTAGATACTTTAATAAGGATTTCAAATTATCCATTTGGATCTTAATTTTATTGCTGCCGTCGTTAGTGATGGTTACATCATTATTTTACGAACCGCCTTAAAAGCGAAGCGGTATGTCAGATGACAATGATGCACCCACAGAGCTAGATTTCGCGGATGCATCTAAATGAAAAACAGCATATATGTTCATGCAAGTCATTGTTTATCAGTCAGCGTTACACCTCGACCCAGTGCTTCAATCTTCGATTATTATATATTGATGATCGTAGGCTCCACTACATATTTTAATACAGATTTTAGGGTTCCTACTGGCGGGGTGGGGTATATGAACTTATATGCTTAGAGGTAATATTCATAAATAATTGGCAGATTACCCTTTACATACATACCAACACGCCTGTTTCTGATTGGGTTAGGCATAGATACCAGGTGCATTGATCGGCTCTTTCCATTTTTCCACATTCAAATTCCAAAAGCTTTTTACTCCTACTAATTTCTTCTGATTAAATTCGTTGTGAGCTCCAAGGCAGCCGTAGTTTAACCCCCGGGACTGCAATGGACTTCACTGTTCATTGCCTTTTTATGGCGGTCGCGGCTGTTAATCCTGGCTACACAGAAGACACAGTGGTGGGAATGTGTGGTGGGCCCCGTCTTCCAAATTAAACAAGTCCTTCAAGCTCAAGGTTTTTTATATGCACATTGAATGTCTAGTTTGTGTATATACTTACGGTGGTCCCTGCTGATGTTTCAACTTTCTCTCGCTGTACCCACTACATTTGTTCTTTCATCCAGATTGTCTAAGCAACCAAACATTAATACGTTTTCCAATTGTTGTCACTACATCTTCTTTCAAATGAAACTGTTCTCGTATCATATATTATATCATATTTCTTGCACCACAAACACCGTTCTGATCTACACATACTCATGACAGCTCATCATTTCTACCGTATTAATCTTACTTTCATGCTTCTTCTGCCGGACTTGTGATTCACTAGTTCACTACCATACATCAATGTTGAGGGCGGAGTACGCGTCTCACCTCATGATAACTGGCACACATTTGCACGCAACAAACAAATGTTGTATGCTTCTAGTAATACATATATATGTGGCAGTTGACACCTGAAATAGGAAGTAATAGCTTCACAAATAGTTTGTGAAGGAAGCTATTACTTCCTATTACAAGATATATAAATTAACTTTCAAAAATTTATTCAGTAAACACAACTTACAAACTTAAAATCAGATAAAAATAAATATTTATATCTAAACTAGCTGATGCCCGCGACTTCGTTCGCGTGGACTTTATGATTCCGGCGTATCAATACAAATACAAACTAATGTAGATATATAAGAAAATACTTGTTATACGTTAAAAGTCAAAAAATATTTTTATTTTTTTATTTAACATTGTAACCATAGTTTAAAAAAAATATATAATATAAATTAAGGGAGTCTTTGTTTGTTTGTATTATCTTTATTGTTCAGATTACAACGAATGAGTACATGTAAAATAAAGGGATACAAAGGCGGACTTATCCCACACGGGGATCTCTTCCAGTCAACCTTAAGTCTTTCCTTCGGGAGCTAATATGAAATGACCTGAAGCATTACTAACTCTCGAGAAAGCCACGTCGAATTGGCCATGCGAAAAACAACCAGTCCTAAGCTTGACCAGCGAATTTTAGTGATTTCTTTATAGCAATTCATAGCCAAGCAACTGGTCACAGAGAACTGTGTACGTTTAAAATTAAAATGTATTTTTTGGAGAAGAATGGTATACGCGGAATAAATACAGTTTCACCGGCACCACTCCCAGTGAGAATCTCAGCTTCAATTATATTTCGCTGCCAGACATTGATTTTACTTCAGGAAGGACATCTTCCCCAAATTTTAGTAATATTCTTGAAAACTGTTGGGCACGTAAAGTTCTATATACAGCTTCTAGTGCCTTACTGTTGGCCATTTCGCATTCATCTCAAACGATTAGACAGCAGTCCTGAAACACCTTCGCTTTGTCACAGTTTCGTGTCACAGAGCATGTCCGTGTTTCAGTTCTGTTTAAATCGAGCAGGATATTGAACATTGTATTTGCGTCCTTCCGCCTAGAAGTAATGTGAGCATCTAAGAAAAACAGTTTCCACTCGTTTCTTAAAACACTTTCTACATAGCGTCCCGCAAATGCACGTATTCTTTCTGATTTGTGCGAATATATACCAATCGTTCCATTTAACTTTTAGCGTACACGTCTATAATAAACTGACTAAATATACCACGTTACCTTTGTAAATAAAATAAAACGATTGCGTCTAACTTGTAGCAGGTAAGAATAAAAGTAGCACCTCGCGGTTTTTTTTTTTTTATAATACATTCAATATTTTGTTAATGTTATTTTAAGTAACTTTTTTAGTTCTATTTGCTATTATAGCGTGTTATTTGTACTTTTTTTAAACTATAATTTATTGTAAACATGTTGTTTATGCAAATAAATTTAGCTTTGTTCTGCATCACGTGTTCCAAATCTTGGATTTTTATACCTCAACAGAAAATGCTCATCACGTTGAATAACTTTTGCTAAGGCGTCATTTTTATATTTCTTATAATTTACCTGAACCATTATGGTTCTGCATCAGGTGTTCCAAATCTTAGATTTTTATACCTCAACAAAAAATACTCATCAGATTGAACAACTTTTGCTAAGGCGTCATTTTTATATTTCTTATAGTTTACCTGAACCATTATGGTTCTGCATCAGGTGTTCCAAATCTTGGATTTTTATACCTCAATAGAAAATGCTCATCAGGTTGAATAACTTTTGCTAAGTCGTCATTTTTATATTTCTTATAGTTTACCCGAACCATTATGGTTCTGCATCAGGTGTTCCAAATCTTGGATTTTTATACCTCAACAGAAAATGCTCATCAGGTTGAATAACATTTGCTAAGGCGTTATTTTTATATTTCTTATAGTTTACCTGAACCATTATGGTTCTGCATCAGGTGTTCCAAATCTTGGATTTTTATACCTCAACAGAAAATGCTCATCAGGTTGAATAACTTTTGCTAAGGCGTCATTTTTATATTTCTTATAGTTTACCTGAACCATTATGGTTCTGCATCAGGTGTTCCACTTTCCAAAATCAATTATACCCTATATGTTGCCCAGGCTTAACAGCTATATAACAAAAAAAGTTTCATTCGAATCCGTCCAGTACTTCCAGAGATTAGCGTGTACAAACAGACAAACAGACATACAGACAAACAGACAAACAGACAGACATTTTTTTTAAAATTCTTTCTCTATTACTATATCTCCATCGCCTCCAATTGTTTTTTTGTAAATATATTCAATGTACAGACACATTATTTTTACTGTTTTAATAAAAGTATAGATTAAAACTAATAATTATACATCTGATAAAATCTGATAAATGCTTAAAAATAAAAACATAAAAAAATATAAATAAAAAATGTCCTCAAAGTCGTTACCCGTAGGCAATGTTCCCAATGTATAAATATTATATATTTGACAATATTATGAACGTAACCACTAATCATGGCATTGAAGAAAACACAAATCTGAGTATAAAAGCTTCGAATAACCCACATAAAGTTAAAATAATAATTTTGTTATCACAATTAGTATATAACAATATCATTATTAGAAATGTAACAATAGGGGATTCATAAATTGTTTCACAGAATCCGACTTTCAAATTTCCATTGGACCCAAAACTATATCGAATACTGATCAAATTACCTTTACAGAAGTTATTCTAACTGAACTGCGATAACCGATGAGTTTCGATAATAAACATTTTGTTGAAGGTATCTAAATTTTCTCTTATTATGTGAATTTGTATTCGAATTGTAAATCAATTTGTTAAAATTTTCTGATATTGAATACTATTTGATTGATTATTTTCTAAATATAATGATTGAAAAATGCGGGACATTTTTCAATTCAAGGGAGACCTATTTCTGTCAGTACTATTATATGTAAAATCAAAAAATCAACCTCCTCTATAGCTGACATTATGATAAGGACTTTAAAGTAATTTATATCTAACCACTTTAATGTTATAAACACCTATAAGTGTACACAATAAAATAAAAAAATAAGAAACAAAAGATGGTCAGCTCTATATCAGTTTTTCAAAAAATGGCCTGCTGTTATCACCGTGAATTAATTCTAACTGGTATTTTAATATACAATCATCACGGTCTATCTTCTCTTGATTTTGTGATAGTTAAATATTAAAATTCTTATCATAATGTTAGCTATAGAGACTAGCGAGACACCACGTTAGACTGTCTAAAAACGTAACATAACACTACATAACCAGTTGACGGTTGTACTGACTCGGTAGTGTTTGCATGTATGCGAGAACGGACTAGTAATCATTAATTTGTCTCTGCATGGTAGAAAGACACAAAGTATGTTCTTCCCATGTGATACCAAGATTTCGTTACGAGCCGGTTGTCAAATTCTGTCATTTTCCATGCTAAACACAGATAATGACGTATACAAGTCAACTTACATGACCACATTTGTTGATACAGAACATACCGTATGTCTTTATACCATGGGCAAGCATGTAAGGCACAATACTATAAACAGTAATAGCTTGGGATGTATGTAAGTCGTTCATCAACATCTTTGAACCAAAGCTAACCTCACCTGCACATGGTGCACCCTGCTGACTGACAAACGATGCTCTGGCAAAAAAGAGTTTGGGCATAGCGTATTTTTTTAACTGCCCGACTGGGAAAGTACCTCCGCCTCACAGAATACTGTAGCCAAATAACAATTTCCTTGAGAGTTGTTGTGTTCCTGCGAGTGAGTGAGGTCAACAGAAAGAAAGAAGGAGTATAGGCTGACAATGGGCGGTGGTGATAGCTTTCCATCAGTTTATCCACATGCTCGTTTGCCACCCTCTCATATAAAAAAAGAAGTACCTACTACTACTTATATTTCAAATATTACTGCCAACTCTGGCTATAAATAATGATCAAATTAATGGGGACGGAAAGTCATCTCTGCAAAATAATGGAAGATTAACTGCACTAAGGAAGCACTTCAAAGATTGATGTGGATTTATTGAAGCAAAGCTGGGTATTGCTACTCCTATTATGTTAACGAATACAAAGAAAAGGTAAGGTACTGAAATAAATATTTCAAACCAATCAAATTACAATGTTCCTTATCTATCTCTCGGCAGTTTCATTCGAATAATCGCATCCCTGACAAAGTCTTCACTCGTAAGAATTATATCATTCATCCTTAAAATGGATTCCAAAGGAGGGAAGCAATTTCATTTGTGAGGAACCTGCTTCTGCTTATAATCCGTCCGAGGTAATAACATTTCATATTCGTAATAGAATCATTTCGCGTCGCCCGGAACTTTATAGTCTCATTTTCATTGAAAGCGTTTAGTAGAAATAAACTTGTAGAATATTTGATGCACGGCCCTGAAACGGCCCTATCTCCGGAGACCCTGCCGGCTAATCAACAAGGCTGTTCTTGACAGCAACTTTTCTTCTTTATCTTAATATTATATGAATACTCACGTTGCAAATCTGAATATTGAAACACGTAAAACTTTTGTATTATACAAATGGATATTTTTTGTGAAAAAGTTTTATTTTTTGATATTGTTCTTGACTTGTAAAACACATTAGTTATACAGGATAGCCTAAATCTGATCTATAATTATACGTGAATTATTCCATTTTTTTTATTTGCAACATATCTTTTAAACTTAAATGCATCAGTACCTTCTTAGAGGGTATATACAATCGTCACGGATGCCACGTTTTGACAGATCTAAAAAAGACCTTTATATTTGTTTGGACTGTTTGCTCACTCATTGCGTCAAGAAGCCAGATGATTGATTTCAGACGTGCGGACAGACAGTCCATAAAAATATATAGGCCACTTCTGCAGTCCGTCAAAACGCCGCATTTGTGACGGATGTATGGACACACGCTCTTACCACTACCTAACCAGAGTATGTGGAAAAGAAATCAAATTATTAGGCATTTTGATAAAATTATAGATTTAAGCTAGAATATTAAAAATAGGGAATAGCCTAATTTGACAATAGAAATTTATTCTGTCGATAATTCAAATTCTTTACTTTCGACTGTCGTTTACGAATAACTGTCCTAAATAATACTAATTAAACTCAAAAATATATATAACGGGTGGAAAGGGACGAGCTACAAAGTGAAAAATTACAGATTGTAATACTTCAAACAACATTTTTCCCTCAGAAACTATACTATTATTACTTACAGTTTTCGAGTTATAGCTTATGAAACTTTAATACAGAAAAGGTCAATGTTCATCTCTAAACCAGCTAATTGCGTGTAAAAGCAGTTACCGGTACTGCTGACTTTACTATAGGGTGGTGCCTCTGTGCGGCGATAGTGCGTAGGTCAGCCCAGCGTTGCCATTTTATGTGTAACTAGCTTTCACCCGCGGCTTCGCCCGCGTTTACTTTTTTTAGTTTCCACTACCGCGAGCTATAAATTTCAAGTATTTTCAAGCCTCTAACTTGCTTCCCGTTCCCAGGGGAATTTTTAACTTTGCATTCACTAAGGTATATGCATGTCAAATTTCAAGCATCTAACTTATGCAGTTTAGATTTTTTCATACAACATTTTTTTCCCGCTAACTGTCGTTCCCATGGGAATTTTTCAAAATACAGCCATAACTAAAATTTATATTTACTAAGGTATGCATGCAAGCTAGATAAGGTATGCATGCATGCTAGATTGAAAACATCTATCTTACGTGATTTAGATTTTTACATACAAAAGTTTTTTCCCGCTAACTCCCGTTCCCGTGGGATTTTTGCAATATCCTGTTGCAACTAAGCTTTAAGTTTACTAAGGTACCTGCATGCCAAATTTCAAGCGTCTAACTTAAGCGGTTTAGATTTTTCATACAAAAGGATTTTCCCGCTAATTCCCGTTCCCGTGGGAATTTCGGGAATTCCTTTCTTAGTGCACCTCTACGGTACCTAAGCTACGTCCCTTCCAAATTTCAAGTGCCTACGTTTAGTCGTTTAGGCTGTGCGTTGATATGTCAGTCAGTCAGTTTCTCCTTTTATATATTTAGATTAATTACACATTTTGTGTGTAATCTAGAACTCTCGTGAGTAACCCGTGTGTTAATAAGCAATAGGAGAAGTTGCAAATTGTGTACGTTATTGCGCGAAAAGGCACTGAAATTACTCCGTAAACGATAATAATAATATTATTTTCCTGCCGTACTCATCGGAATGCATTATCTGGATAAACATTTTTGAACCTTACGCGGTATAATCATCATTATTACCAGCCTATATCTACCCACTTCTGGATATAGGCCTTCCCCAATAATTTCCATCATATGCGATCCTCTGCTTTCCGCTTCCAACCGCTACTAGTCACTTTTTGAGGTCGTCGGTCTGTCTAGCTAGAGAGAGAGCGGCCTCTCTCCACCACTCCAATACTTTCCTCCCCCATCTGCCATCGCTGACTCGGTAGATGTGGCTAGCCCACTGCCACTTCAGCTTACTGTGTGTACTTTATGAGAGATATGTCGACTACTTTGGTTCTGCGTCAAATTTCTTTATCAGATTCAATCTCTTAGATAATCCCCAAGCATTGCTCTCTCTGTCCCTCGCTGTGCGACTTTTAGTCTATGAAACAGCCTGACGGTCAGCGTCCAAATATCTGCACCGTAAATCATATGATAATGGGCAGGACGTCCTAATTGTAAACTACTACTGGTCTTCAAGCATTAGGGTATGGGGTTTTTACTTCATAATAAACATTTGTTTGTTTATGTTGTATCGCAAATGCAACTATAACGGAACAAAACGGAAATACCGAAACAGACGTCCTCCACCGTATCCAACGAATCCTAGAGTGATCCTAACAGCCTATGACTGTCTCTCAAACAACAGACCAATGCTGCCTCGTATTGTTGTTATTCACTTTAGGGTTGTCAGAAGCGAGGAAACTATTTATTTCGAAGAAGAAAACTTACAACAAGATGTATGTTTGTAACTATTACAATTGACTAAACAACATTAATAGAATACCATAATGTGGGGAATATCGTTCGTCATCTTTCATATAAATGCAACAGTGTTTTATTCCTACAAAATAAATTATTTAGACCACGAAGTACAAGACATTGACTACACTGAAGATTTACGATTTTGATCTGTACTGCTTCTTGATAGAGTGTTTATTGTTTCAACTCATATCAACCCTTTGTGTAGAAATGAACGGGGTTCCAATTGACTAGGATTAGTTATCTAAGTTGTTGTTATCACGCGCACACGATCTCATTATCAATTGCGCTGACATCATTTGAATTGGCACGCCCTGATTGTAGATTATGTTCTAACGTAATAAACATGTCAATAACCATCCACAGAACTGTGATGAATGAATTATTATTATGTTATATAATATTTTAGTACTTTTCTGGTATCTTGATAACATTTAATGAGCTTTAAAATTGGATCAAGAAATTATTCAATCTTCTTCTTTTTTATTTTCTATATCTATAAAAGATAACCGTTACTAACTTATCAATCTAGGCACGGATCAAACCATTGTATTAGAGATATGTAAATAAATATAAATATTGTCAGACAAATTACACAGCGCTATCTAGCCCCAAAGTAAGCGAAGCTTGTGTTATGGGTACTAGACAACTGATAAACATACGTAAATATATATATATATTTTGTAAATACATACTTATGATATATAGAAAACACCCAGACTAAGACAAACAGACATGTTCATGCACACAAATGTTTGTCATATGTGGGAATCGAACCCACGAGCGTTGGTGTCGAAGCTGCGTCATTGACCGCTACGCCACCGAGCTCGAAAAAAAAAATACGTTCTCTATTTATGCCTAAATACTAGGCATTTATTTTGTATTTATGTATTTATTGGGACCTTGCCGAAGATGTCCGGCATTTGGCATATCGTATCTGGTTGAAATTTGGGAAAAAATTGTTAAAAGGGATTTTTGAAAATTCCCGCGGGATATCGAAGTCGTGGGCGCAAGCTAATGAAATATAAAATTTGATTGTGTTAGAATATATTAACTGAAAAGTAACGTAAAACCTAAAAGTGGATTTTTTGTTTTCGCTGATACCATATTGTATAATGACACCTACAACTGTGGCAAATCGAATCAACATCTCACTTGTTGAAATTCATCAAACGGTTTAAGCGGTCATCGTACCAAATAATTAAATATGTTACATAATATGTGACATAGATGCATTTATTTATTTATTTCACATTATGTACATTTCATTACAAAAGATCATAACTTAAAATACAAGTCGATAAACAATAACACTGCTAGGGTGTGGCAATATTTGTTATTAAATTAAGTAAATACAAATTTCAATTACAGATTATTAAAATAAAACTAGTTTAATTCTAAATTAACGTTTATATTACTTATACTCTGGGTCAATATAACATTATTTTACTTAATAAAAATAATATATATACATTCATGTATATATTTTTTATTTGATGCACGCTTGAAAAACATTACCCTCCTTTTATCTGCAGTTTGCTTAAAAGACTAGGTCTATAATCCGTAATCTGAATATCTTATTATGTTCTCTAACGCTTTCAATTTTCTATTTTACGATCGACTAACTTCAATTTAGAAGATTAATGGTTAAAAAATTTAAATGACTTCCGATTATATTCATTTTCCTTATACTAAAATTTCAGAAAAAAAACATATTCGTAAAATCTTCATCATTTAATAAAGTAATAATTTACAGTGCTAAAATGATACACGCAAAATGATTTGTAATATAGCACAAAAACGTGTCTTTAAAATAAAGAAGCCACTCACGCGAAACCTCAATAAAGTGTACTTAGAACTGGTCGGTAAATTCGCATTTTTATCATTGTATATTCAGAGAGGCGCGAAACAAAATTCTAATTTGTTGTGTTATCGAATATATCGCTGAGAGGGCGTGCGTAGTTACCTCTGTAGGTGAGAGTTCCCGGTACAACAAGATTTATGTAAGTACTTTTGTGTTTGTACGAGTAGTTAAACAGGGAAACGGGGGCCGGGGCGGCGGGCAAAGCTCATCTACATTCGCTTTCCTCCAGATACCTAACAAAGTATAGAGAGCCCTCCTTTTGTCTATCTTCTCGCATCCGCTACAGTTTTCTTCAGGAAAAATACGACTCGCTTTAAAATTCCACGCGTACGTACGTAGACACGTAGAAGTAACTTTTTTCTTTTTTT
Organism: Hypsopygia costalis; assembly: GCA_937001555.2. Classification (NCBI taxonomy): domain Eukaryota; kingdom Metazoa; phylum Arthropoda; class Insecta; order Lepidoptera; family Pyralidae; genus Hypsopygia; species Hypsopygia costalis. The sequence continues at coordinate 10,683,659 of OW443330.2, read as the reverse complement.
TGCAATTTCTCGCCATAGACACATCATCTGGCGTGGATGAGTTTTTGTTGGGACGTAGGAAGTCCCTTTGTCTCTGCTATGAAAGTCAGAACTGTTGTAAGGAATACCCCGTTCGCGCTGCGCATTGTTTTTAGAAAAATCTAAACTTAGACTTTTGTGCAGAAATTCTGCACAGGAGAGCAACATGTGTCGATTTGGGTAATTAAACGTTCGTTAATTAGTAAGTAGATAAAGTAATAGATTTCGTCATAAAAAATGTAGTTAACTGCTGTGATTTTGTAGTAATATTAGTTTAAACGAGGGCTGGGTCACACATAAAGCATCGTGAATTGCTCTAACATCAAATATGTGTTGTTCGAAAGCCAGTAAGCTGTAGATTACAAGTGCCCTTCGTGTATTTTATAATATCGCAGAATAATGTAAAGCCTAGAGTAAATTTTATGGAGGTTTAGTTTACAACCGGAGCGAGCCGGAGCGGCGGCGATACGGGTATTTATCTATTCCTTGGGTTATATTTTTATGTACTACTCCAGCATAGATTTCAGTCCCAATATCTATCCAAAATTTGCAGCTAAAAGTTCTTATGCAGCAGAAAATAAAAGTTGCAGTCAAACTGCAACTGTCAAGCTTGTTTTCTATGCTGTACTTATATCAAAATACGTAAATGAACGTTTGGTTATCTACCAATACTTTACTTTTCTACTTTATGAAATACAGACAATGACCTATTTCACGATAAAATAGCAGTTTTAAAACATGAGTTATAAATAATTTAAATATAATAAAGCTATCGACTTATATACAAAGTTACACTTTGCATACCATATTTTTTTTGTAGCATCGTTAAATATACGAGTAATAAAAAAAAATAAGACAAAATCATAATATAGCTTTAATCTTGTACATAACTCTTAAACTAAACTTACTTCCTGGATTTCGTAGGGACATAGTTACTCATATTATTACCTCAATTAATCATAAGTTTGTGTTAGTGAAATTTCTCTGGTGCTCCATTGGTGCATGAGATCACGAGCCATGAAATTGGATAGCGAGCCTCCACGTTCGCTGTTCTAAGTAGGGCATAGCTGATTTTGGAATTTTGCTACGAAATTAGAACAGACGTAAATTTGAATTTTGAAAGTTTAAATCATTTTATAACATTAAAATTTAATTATTTATAATCGACAAATTAGTAATTTATTAAATAAGTAATATTAAATTTATTAATAATATTAAATAAGTAATATTAAATTTATTAATAATATTAAATAAGTAATATTAAAGTTATCAGTACAGAAACGTATTATTATATAATTTAGCTATTAAATATTTTAATAGCTTAATTCACAAATCTCTTAGATTTGGACATTAATATATTGTGTTATATGTATCACGTCAATCTATATCTATACTTATAACCAATGGCCTAACTTGCAGATATCTGTACACAAATGATATCTAAGAAAAAAGTAATCAAAGCCAAAACAATTCGTTTTTGAATTTTTGTCTGCGCGTGCAATACAGATCTTTGTACGTGCATGACGAACCTGAACGCGGTTTTCACAGTTGTAATAACAGAAGCTGTAACTTAACATCTGGTAAACGTTTTATCTTGACACGTCAAATAGAACAGCAGTTATTAACCATACTCGTAATTGTCTATGTTCTAAAGTCCATGCGGGCGAAGTCACGGGTGACCGCTAGTCATAAAATAAACGAAATTAATTGCTTTTATTAAAGTAATTGAAATGTAAGTGTATAATCCGGTATCTGTTATGTTGGATATATACATAGGATACATTTAATATATTGTAATGGGAAACTTTGTGGTTCCCTTCGACATGAGGCCACAAAAGCATACATTTAAAATTAATATTGTTCATTTTCATAGCTTTAAATGCTAACTTTAAATTAAAAATAATTCGTTACATTATATGACAGTTACACAAACTACCAAGTTTTGGGCTACATTGTTAAAATTAATCACCAAATAACGAGAAATATGTTGAGAATAAGCTCCCAAAAGTCTATCCGGGCCTGCCTTCACAGAATGTGAGCATGGAATTATGATAATAGTTTTAAGAAGTTTAGATGCACATTTTCTATACTACCTACGTTACAAGTGACTCTTGCTACGACGTAGCGCCCGCTACACTGCTACACCGTAGACACGTCTTATTTATGCCCTGCAATAAATTAAGCGCAGTTTTCGTTAAATTTATCAGTCACCTGCGTTTATACAAGGAAAATCGCGTTTCTTTTAAAGAATACAAAATGTTTTCTAAGTTTTTGCTACAATTTGTAGTTACACTCTTAACGTGCAGATATTTGAGTAAACTAAATTATTATCGTTCAGTCTTAAGTTTGCCAGTAAGAGATCGCGATGTGAGTAACGTTTGAACATTTAAATCCTCTTCATCATAATTTCAGCCCATTGCTGTCCACTACCGAACAAAGGTCTCCGTAATCGATTTTCAGTGTGATTGATCTAATGTCACCTGTATCTATTAACTCCTCCGCGATCCTCAGCAGTCTATCTCGTAATCGACCATCCCACGCCGCCCTTGTTTATACGTAGCTTCTACTCTAGGATCGTTCTGCCGACCTATCCTCGCACTATTCTACTTCGGTTTATAGAAACTTTTTTCGTAAGACATATACGTCACTTACAAGAATTATATTGTCGACAAATAAGCAAGCCTAGAATATACATAAGCTCTCTACTTTATAATAACGTCGCTAACGCTAGATATGGAGGCATGCATTATCATTTGACAATACCTTGTCATTTGACATTTCACCTTACAAATTCTCTCGTCCATTTCAGCGGCCTTGCATTCCTGCGGATCTTCTTTTAAATAAATTTCATGGTGGAACACCATGGCTCTCTCCATAGCGTGTAAGTGACACTAACCTTTTGGATAAGATCTATTGTGAAGGACCAAGTTTTTGACCTAAAAGACATCACTTGGTAGGATTCGTTGAGCGACCTCTTTCTTGCAGTTGGACCCAGCAAATCGGACCTTCTCTGTTCTAGGTAAATTACTACAACTTTAAGAACAGTTTCCAATAGTCCCTTTGCTGAGTGCAACATGGACATAAATTTAAACATAATTTTCGTCATATCCATGTTCAGTTTCAGATCCACTTGTTAGGACACCACCCTGTTGAGATCATTGAGCATTTGCCTTCGACCTTAGCAATACTGCCATGATTATAATGCCGTCGGCAAATCAAAATTGAGGAATGTATTCGGTATTTTATTGATGCGAGATTTAACTTCTCCCTATCTCACGTTTCTCTTTAATCAAATCGACTTCGTGCTGTGCTCTTGTACTCGGACCAATACAGCTACTGTGACGTCGTTATAGAAGTACTTCCACACTTCGGTGTATTGATTTTCAATACTACACCGCTAAAGGATGCAATGGCAAATTGTAATGGTAATAATAATAAAGATGCAAAATATTTTATTTCATGCAATGTAGATTGTTGTAGTTTTGATTAAAAAATTGCATTGCGATGTTAAAGTAATATTATTTCGCTATATAAATTCAAATTTCAAATAGCAGGTCCGCATTTATAAAATAAAATAGTAATATAATTCTATTGTTTAATAGAACATAAAATAACAATTCAACAACAGAGTCATAAATTATATTGCCATAGTGTTCCCAGACTCCATCAGAAACTTTACAAAAATATCGCAAGTTAAGGAACATTAATAATAGCCTGCCTATGGATGGGTTTAGTTACCTCGAGCTTTTCGGTGCAATTGAAGACAAGTTAAGCGGTTATCGGTTCCGACTGTTATTATTAAACTAGTTTGGGCGGCTTGGAAACCTAACCCGTATTTGAGTAGCGTGGTGGAGTATGCTCTAAACCCTTTTGAAGGTAGTATCCTGGGGGTGTGATGTATCAGTGGGATGAATATGGGTTCATGACGAATATATGAAACATTATATCTCAAAATAATCGTATTAATATATTCAGTACACCTCGTAGCATCAGTAAAGTTACCTAGCGGTAGTAGCGTCGCCATTAATTGGGATTAGTGTGTGAGGTCGTGCGTTGCTCTGTCCGCTTATTTTTCACGTTCCGAAAGTCCACGCTCGGCGCTCGCGCGGATTATTGAATTAAAGTTGATAAGTGTATTAGCCCAGTGTTGTTGCTCCACTCTACTGATTAACGACCGTTGCTTTTTCTCTCTCATTTATATGTTAATGAGTCGGCAGCGACCGAACAATTATTATGTGTAAACGTTCATTCGAAAATCGCGCTTTAAAAATGATCACCTATGGACGTTCGGGACGGAATACACTGGAATTTAAATGTTTTTACTAAATTAACTTTGCTTACCTACTCCCACGGGATTATGTTAATTGAGCCGCTGCTGTTTCTACGGAAATCGTAATTGAGAGTATTTATTTACCTAATCAGTTTGTTTTGACTTCGGGAATAATTAATCTTGTGATTTATTTGATGTCATATTTTATCTCTAGATACGATAGACATCATAATCATATTATAATTAGACATGTTAATTAGTTCCTAAAAATATACGCAATATTTAATTTATGTAATATTAGAATATAAATTAAAATAATTAAGGTTCCTCGCAATAAAATTAAACCCCACGAAATTATAAACAAAGTCGGACTCAAACAGGGAAGTTGTATATATTCATAATATTTATGACAAAGCTCACGCGGACGAAGTCTAATAAATAATAATAAATATTCTTGGATAAATTTCACAGTACAATCTAGTCCTAAACCAAGCAAAGCGTGTACTATGGGTACTAGCTAACTGATACTATACTTAAATACATTTTTTTGTAAATATATACTTATATACTTAGAAAACAGACAGACATGTTCATGCACACAAATGTTTGTGTTGTGCGGGGATCGAACCCGCGACCTCGGAGTCAAAGTAGCCATTGTTAGCCATTCGAACACCGGACTCGTCAATACCTATGTTGTTTTATATTGTATACTCCTAAAATATTTATATACTAATTCAATATTAATATTTTAATTAGATAAATTGTTACTTGAAATGTGCAAGAAATAAAACTTATTCAAAGATAAAGTTCACAACGAACCCAAACCTAGGAGGATCCTTTTCTAACAGTAGTGTGAAAATTGAGATGTGTGACGAAAGTACTAGGAGCGCATACGTCACAAGGAATAAAATGCTACTCGTCGTCGCGTCGAGTGTTTCTATACACCACACTGTCTGCCCCGTTCTCTTTGTTTAATACAATCTACAGAAAGCACCGGTGTATGATGACATTTGGATTTGCCACATGTAATATAGTGCGCACTGAGGGAATGAAATCCGGATATATGAGTGCATCGCCGTAGAACTCCTTCCTTGAGCCATCCTTGTTCCTCGGATATTAATGATGTCAGGAGCGCCATTGTCTCAAAATTGACGAGTTTTCAGCGAACTACTTCATTTGTTTGAACGTCCGACACAAAATTGTAATTCTGTTTTAAATTAGTTGTATCGATGTTTATTCGTTTGGTTTGTGATAGGATTTTAATTAATTGCTTGGTAATTATTTCGAACCTAAACCCATTAGTGCTATCGTAAAAACGGAATAATTTTAATTAATATGGATTTAAACTAATTTCAATTAGCATGTTCACATGTTTTGAAGTTGGCTATTAGCATTTTGATTATAGATGTGTTATCATCAAGCGTCGGATAGAATTATCGTAGCGTAATAATTTCAAACATTAAATGAGAATTGATTTTACTCAATTTGGTGTGGATTTTAATTAATTTTTGGATATCCGTTTAGGATCGGAACGTTTACGTGTATTTTTAGATAGGTATATCATTACTTGTTTCTTTAGACCTATACAAGACATATTTTTGAATCATACTTTAATAATGGGCAGTCACAATGGTGGCGGTATGTTGGTCTAACATTTTCTGGCTTGTTATCTAAAGATGATTTTTTATGAAAATAGAAATATTTATTGGCAATATTTAAGTTCTTATTATATATTTTTAGAGTGAAAAAAGCAATCTCAATTGCATATGGTGTAACCTCAGCAGTCAAAAATCAATCAGAAAAATCAGCATACGAGGCTCTGGGCAAATAGGACACTGTAGTCCGAATCTTCACTTCTCGGGTGACTTTCGATTGTAAATATTTATTTATCATTCTTTGGTCTGAGTCTTACAGTATCATTTAATTACCGAAAATGGTAACTAAAAATAAAACTAAGCTAATTAGAAGTCTCCGCTAGTGTGATATCGTTATATTCGCGTGAATAAATGAAGTTACCAGATATAAAGTTATTGCTACGTTAGCTGTGACAGTGCCACATAAGGAAGAGACCTCATGCGTGACCATGACCAACGTGAGCACCAACGTCACCAGCGTGAGCATGTGAACTTCTCCTTATACGGCAAGCATCAACAGATTATGATAACAATTTTACATCAGGCAGACTGTATTCCTGTTTTCCTACTACCAATTGCTATATAAAAAAAATTGGGTACAGTGATCGAAAAAAGATAATATTATTTCAGAAAGTTGATAATACATAGGGAAAATTGAATTACATTAAGTTATAATGAAATCCATCGCTGCTCCACGTCCAACACTATCGAACTTTCATAACAAAGCACTAAGAAAAAAGGCAAAGACATATACCAAAAAGTCGTTCGGCACAATAGCGAACTTTATTTGGGAGGTCGGAAAAACTGTTACAAAAAATGACGTCTGAAAAATTACACGCATTCACAAATCATGCGGGCCCTCTTTTGTGAAAAGTTTCGACACTCACAAAGGAGCTTAACTCGTTCTTAAGGCGTTAAATTCGTGCCCGTATACTACTACAATTGTTTGCTGCTAGCCTAAATAAACATAAATACGACATTAAATCAACATTGAACTAATTAATTTGTTGGAAATGTGAGGTTGTCAAAAAAGTAACATATGCGGTGTGCTCGACGTCCGATAAATCAATGAGTTCATAACACCTGAACAACTGTAGGTACGAGTACATTGGACAAAAACGGTTTTACGAATCGAAATACAAAATTCCATTTGGTGCCGTCGAGAGGAAATGAAGCAATTAATTCGGCAGATGGCGTCGCCGTGCGAGCATTAATCATCGACTAATCGTAGCTGCAGTCTTCGATTAAACCGCGCGTTCGGAGACACCCGCTGAACGTCGACTCGAGCGTAATGTTCCAATGTTGTTGTCTATAACAACCCAATCGATCTAAATATTACCATAGTAGTCGACTAAATCAGACTTGAGACATTGTTTGCTTCATTCAGGAATGTCGGCTTCTATCAATAATTGCATAAATGCTGGCGCTTACAATATCCGAAATGTAAGTGGGTTCAAATGTATGTAATAATGCTATGATAGTTTAATATAATAATATACTCTATTGTTGCATTCATTGATATTGGGGATGCCATACGCACAATTTTGTATAGGGAAAGCGACGCGCCTACAAGAATTGTAAGAAATAATAATTTCTTCAATTCTTAATAAATTGTCATTTATTTCGTTAAATAAAAAATATCGATGGCTCCCTAGTTAATTGTTGAATACAATTCTATTCCGCAACACTTGATAATAATATTAAAAGTACAGTCATTTACATATCTTATTCGTTTTCTATCTCGTATCTGCCAAGATGCCAATCAACCTATAATCATTCCACTGTTGGGATAAGGGTCTCTGTTCAATCGAAGGGGTTTAGAGTATGCTCCACCACGCTGCTCAGCTGTGGGTTGGTACTCGTACTTGTATGTTATTAAATCGATTTACAATAATAAAATAAAAAGAACTTTACAAAATTTAACGACTAGACTTTCAGAACTCAAACTTAGATTAATATAGAGCAAAGATTCTAATCTCACTTTCAACATTGACAGAGCGTTTCGCTTATCAAAAATCTTAATCTACGAATTACATCAATCAGCAACAAAAGTCTCCTTAACTCGGCTTTCTTTAATAAATTAACACCGATACCATCTATTGTCACATTGGCGGCCTTCGAAAGTTGTCCCTGTAATTAATTTCTGTTTGAAAATTTAATAATGGTACAGCGAGAAGGCAATTAAAAATGGATTATAAGTAAAAATGAAGCAAGTGGTGCGTTTAAGAGTTGGAATTGAACGGAGAGCGGCTAGATTAAGGCACTTGGCCGGTTGGGATTATTGGACAAGCTAGTGGTAATGAAATTCGCCCCGAGGAAATGGGAGGATACAGAGGCCTAGTGCTTTAAGCCTTGTCCAGACTCCGTTGATCGTATTTGATGAGAGTTTTATCTGTTGTGCCATCGGACTCTGAGATTGTCGCGTTTAAATTGTTAGGCTGGGTTGGTACTTGTGTAGTTACGTTTTACAATTCGATTGTTTTAAACTACTTTAGAATTTAAGTTAATTAATTATTTTTATGGAATCTTGGGAAAAAAGATATGATTGTGCGATGTATTAAGAAACTACAAGCTTTGGTTTTATAAAAACGAAAAAAAAAACTGTTCATAAACATCGGCGAACACAGCAACACCAGCATACACGATATTTCTGTTGTTTAAGAAATAGATGTTACAACATCGATACATTGATAACAATAAAAAGAAGACGCTGACTAACTCACTAACATATCACTTAAAGCATATACCGCTGAATCTAGAGATTTCGAATTTGGTACGTAGATTCCATATGGGATCTAAGGGTGCATTAAGATTTTTTTTCAAATCCCCTCAGGGTACCGGGATACGCGCGTACCTTCGTACGCGCGTATCCCGCAGCGCAGGCGCAAGATAATATAAAACAAAGTCCTCGCCACGTCTGTCTGTCTATGCAAACGCGATAAACTCAAACACTACTGGACGACATTACGGTTTTCATCAATGGTCGGGCTGATTCATAAGGAAGATATTTTATAAGGTTTTTATGTAAAATGATAGAAATATGATGATGATTGTTGACGATGTTGGAAAAAACATGGCGGCTGGGGTTTGCTGGTATTCACCGAAGAGCAGTCGGTAGTACATAATTAATTAAAGACGAATTGAAAACCTACTTCCTTTTTGAAATCGGTGAAAAAAGAACAAAGAAAATTCCTTTAGGAGATTTACAAAAGAAGAAATCATCTTATTATTTCTAAATTATATATTTGTATCAAATTTCATGCGGTTTGAGTATCCTGCCAATCGAACACAATTAAATTATATATAATTGACAACAAATTATCTATTGGCAAAAGTATGGTGTGTCATGTATTTTTTTTTTTTCAAAAATACACGTTCAGAATTAATTCTGTATTTTAAATTATTTGTTTTCCAACTATCACCATTTATTACTTCAGCTTTTAGTTGCATATTTCCATATTTGTTGCACAAATTTATTGTCCTATTATTATGTAAAATTTCATAAATCAATATTATCATAAAATAGAATAGAATAGTTTAGTAATCTTATCTTAGCTATTAATATTTACTTACCAGTAAAAACAGTAAGAAAAGAAGAAGTTGCTGCGTTGTCAGCGGGGTGGCGGCGCGGGTGCCATATTTCATGTCGCATGCGTTTATATATATGTCGCAGCCAACTGGTTAAAATAGCCGTTTAATCAAACAGCTAGCCCTTTGACTGAACAACGCTATTCAATCACACGTCTAGCTTTTTAATTGAATATTTGAGTCGCTCAAAACGTTCAACACTACAGCTGATTCAAAAGCCGCCGTCTAATTGAATTAGTTCAGCGCTCACCACCGCGGCGCTAGGTGCGTTTTGTTTTCAATATGGCGTCAACTAGCCGGTGTTTGTGACTGTTTCAAGATACTTTTCGGTAAGAAAGTAGTAAATACATAAACTAGGGTCGCAACCTCCCAACCCGGGGGGCTTGGGGGGCGAAGCCCCTCGCCATATAAGATAAATATTGCCAACCCCGACTTCACGTAGACTTGCCGGATCGATGCTAGAGTGTTTTTTGTAAGCCCGGAGGCGCTGAGGGAGTGCAGCCCCCGCCTGCCGTAACGAAGGGCAGGCACCATGCGAGCCATAAGGCGGAGGCTGGCCACCGAGATGCGAAGGCGGGCATGAGTGCCTGCCCTTCGTTACGCAAAGGCGATGGGTCTGCACTTCCCTCAGCGCCGGAAACGTCCCAGAACTCCGCTTACTAAACTAATGGTCACCTTAGTTAATTTGCCATTTAACCAGTTGGCTAAGCGTCGTCTAGCTGTAGTGTTGACCGTTGCAGTCAAACAACGTATAGCCGTGTGATTGAATGACGTTGTTCAGTCAAAGGGCTAGCTGTTTGATTGAACGGCTATTTTAACCAGTTGTCTGCGACATATATACGAGCTCGGTGGTCGAATGGCTAGCGATGGCCTCTTTGACTCCGAGGTTGCGAGTTCGATCCCCGCACAAGACAAACATTTGTGTGCATGAACATGTTCATGTGTATTAGAAGTAATATAATGTTTGTCTTGGTCTGGGTATTTTCTATTTACTATAAGCATGTATTTATAGAAAAAAATGTATTTAAGTACATTTATCAGTTGTATGAGACAGATTTTAATGTAGTTCACTCATAGTACAATCTCTGCGCTTAATTTGCGACTAGATGGCGATGTGTAAATTGTCCAGAAATGTTTATTAATTTATTTATAACTATATTCTGTTTCAAATAGAGGTGGAAAAAAATTACCAAACTATATTTGTATTCGAAAAACTACTACATCCATACACTGCGAATGCACCATATTATCTTACCACTTATTTCAGTTTAATTAAGGTACTAGAACGTAGGAGGACGCTGCGTTGGCAGCGGGGGTCAGTATGGGAGAAATAATTGTTGTACTGCGAGCATCTATATATGTGATCCCCGCACAAGACAATCTAGCCGCTAGCAGTTCGACAATAATAAAATAACAATTAGCTTATTGTTCAATACAATTAGAAACGTTTTGCCAACAGTAGTGAATTTGAACGATCCTCGACTAAAATTATCAGACCGTAGCATCTGAGAACCCTGAGGAGACATCAATGGGATTCCCAGTGGAGTTCTCGAGCTTGCCTTACGTCACTGGTACCGATTGTGATCCAATTAGAGCTGCCTCTGCATCCCCTTCCGTACTTAACTGGACGGAACACTGCCCGTTTTGAGTACTTACTGAGGTTAGTGGGGTACTCAATGTTAGTCGGGATTTATTTATTAGTAACCTTTATAATTATTATTTTATTCATTTAACCTTTTAGCTACAACCTCATCCTTCCTCAACCTGAAACTTCTACTTTCTATAATATTTTAACATTCATCTAAAATGACATTTTATTAGGGTGTTGTATACTACTTCAGAGATAATAAAAAAAAATATATATATTCCTTGCCAAATTCCACTGCGCCATCTAATCCCAAACTAAGCAAAGCTTGTACTGTGTGTACAAATGTTTGTTTTGTGCAGGGATCGAACCCGCGACCTCGTAGTCAAAGTATTGCTAGCCATTCGACCGCCGGGGTCCTCACTCGTATTTCTGTCTGACATTAGCAACTGCCATTTTTTCATTTAAAATTCCTACGTACCACCCCACCAAACTATGAGACAGATTTTAATGTAGTTCACTGTCAGTTAGCTGTTTTCATTATTATCATCATCAGCCTGTATTTATCCACTGATGGATATAAGCCTTCCCAATGCTTTCCACCAAATACGATCCTCCGCCTTCCGCATCCAGCCGCTTCCAGCCGCTTTCAGGGTCATCGGACCATCCAGAAGGAGGGCGTCCAAGGCTTCGTCGTCCTACGCGCGGCCTCCACTCTAATACCTTCCTTTCCCATCTGCCATCACTTACTCGGCAGATGTGACCCGCCCATTGCCACTTCAGCTTGCAAACTCTGAAGACTATGTCGACAACTTTAGTTCTCCGTCGAATTTCTTCGTTCCGGATTCGATCCCTCAGAGAAACCCCGAGCATAGCCCTTTCTATCGCTCGCTGCGCGACCTTTAGTGTGTGGACCAGTCCGATGATCAGTGTCCAAGTCTCTGCACCATAGGTCATTGCAGAGAGGACGCACTGATTGAAGTCTTCAAGCATTGGGGTATCTGTGCGGTGAAGATGTGCCGAAGCTTTCCAAAAGCTGCCCAGTCCAATCGATCTCTTTGTTAAAGTTACCCGGCCAAGCTGTATGGAATGTCCGAGATAGACATAGTCTTTAACCACTTCAATATGTGTATTATCTACCATAACCGGGCTAGGGATGACAACATCTGCTGTTTTAGAATGGTTATATATGTATGACATAGCTTTTATGTGAGTAGAATAAAAATATTTTCCGACCAAAGATGGACCAAAGTTGCTTGCTTAAATATGCTTGTTGACCAAAGTTTGACCAAAGTTGGAGCATGTCGCTAGATTATATTTAATTATATTATTCTTATTGTAGAACGGACAAGCAATGTAAACATATGGCCCAAAACTGCGAGTGTAGGGTTGCGATGTCATTGTTCCACTGTTGAGAAAATCTCTTCGCGTACTAAAATTTCCTCAACCTCTTACCTCTGTTGTACCAGTAAAAAGTGGATCGCCTTGTCGACGTGTATATTTCCCCCTTCCTACAACATGGGATCCTTCAAACAAAGCGTAAAGAAGCACCTCCCGGGCCAGCATAAAAGAAAACTGCTGTATAGTGTTTGGTCACTTGCCGCTGCAATTTGGTCTCCTCTATAAAAAAGGCATATAATTAGATTACAACACTGAGCTGCTCTTTATAAATAACTGAAAACACAATCTTTAAACTTCATCTGCTATAGCACAAACCACAAAATATATTCATCTAACCATAGTATATATATTGCTGGTTCTATCTAAACTCTGAACTGGTGCACTAGACATTTGGGAAGGCTGGGTTTGGTGTCCTAACTTTGTACGTTAGTACTTGACACGGTTTCAACAGACTGACTTAACTATTGATACTACAATATTCCAGTTAGAATTGTAAGCAATTATGAAAATTTACAAATGGGTTTTATTGACATTGTTTTATGTTGAGAGTACAAATTTTAGTATTATTAAGACATATATTCATACATGTCTTCTCAACTATATACAGTTTTTTCTATAACGCTGAAATGTCAAACAAGCATACAACCAGCCTGTTGGAAAGCAGTTACCGCAGCCTGTAGACACTTGTAACACCAAGGGCATGACACGCGCGCTGCCGACCATGTAAAAAACTCTTTGTGTCCTTCTTGAAGAACCCATGTTATAACATGGGGTTCTTCAAAAAGGGCAACGAGTCTCCAGGAAAACCTTTCTGAAACCTCACACAGATATATGTGTAGATGAATTCCCTGTCGATGGCGAGCGGTGCAACTGTAGAAAGAGGCCGTGGGCGGCGTTTGGGTATCAAGATATTCTCGCAATGTGTCGCTATGTACATCACATATTCATATTCAAAATTGAAGTCCCCTAACGCGTTGAGTTTGTGTTGGTTAACCTCAGCAACCACGGATTTTTATATTGTTATAAATATGCTATTATTTATGAATATTTTGCAAATGTACTCTACAGATATGAGATTATTAATTAAATCGGATAAAATCAGAAGTAATCCGGCTACAGATAACTGAATAAGAGATATCTGTGCGAAACCGGTTTATGTTACAGGCATAGTTTATATATTATTATATTCAACTCGATGGTCTCTATTATGAGGCAGAGCAACTGATCGATGTATGTGTGTAACTATTACGCATTACCGGTAGTATGTGGTTATCAATATAAATACAGTTATTATTAAAATTTGTTAGGTTAATTGCAGTAAATATTGTGATAACGATCTTTTATCGTTCCACATTTAGTTATAATATAATTTATTTTTATAACATTAAATTGAAGGAAAATTGTCATAGAACAGGCACATTATGTCAAACACAATAAGTTCGTACATATATATAAATAAATCGTGCAATAATTATCACAATTTTTTCACAAACTTACTCTAATATTTGTTATTTAACTTTTATAATAATCTTTTTAATGCTAAATTACTTCTAAGATGGGGCTATATCCTACTTTTCTATAAAATAGTAGCAGTTCCTATATATTCATCTATCCGTTATTTTATAAATCATACTACAAATAGCAGTCTTCTGTAAAGGTTAAAACGAATCGGTTACGATACATATCCTGGCGGTGACAATACAATTTACATGACGTTCATTACATGAAGGAATGCGATTTCTTACAAAAGAGGACATAATGATTGTAATAATAAAGGCAAACTAATCTCCATTAAGTCCAAAGTTCAACGGACACTGCTTTGAAGGTAACTAGGTTTTCAACCTTCCGACGTATATGGACCAATACGCAAGATGACAACCAGACGTATAATTTGGACTTAATGGAGGTTAGTTCGCATTTATTATTACAATCATATTGTCCTCTTTTGTACGAAATTGCATTCCTTTCAAAGGCCTTCAGAGTTTGGAGAATACTATATCAATACAGAAAAAGCCTCGTGAACTACAGGAGTTTGATTTTACTGCCAAAATGCATATCACGAAGGTACAAAGTTGGTTCCCGCTAGCGCACTTGATTCATCCATCACTTGAAATCCATGAGATTTGCGCAAAAAGAAGAAACATACTAAATGAGGTCGGATTTTTTTCTAAGAGACATTATGTATATACCATTATAATATTCTTAATACATACATGCAAAAGTCTAGTGTACAAATTCGTAGCAGTACTACAAATATCTTCCGCATATTGTAACCCGCTACATAATTAATGTAGCTCTACGTAAGTTCTACGAGGCTCTAACTTTCACTTATTATTCGTATAGACTATAGCAGTCGATGCTAACACTTTCACTATAAGAAGGCCCTGTGTGGCTCAGAAATACACGTAGTAGCATTACGCGGGACCCGCTTCAGTATTACAGATTACAAACCGTAATCTTATTCTTTTTTATACTACGTCGAGCGGCAGACAATCATACAGCTCGCCTGATGTGAAGCAGTTACCGTGGCCGTATAAACTCGCAACATGAAATAAAGCTCGCGCGCCGCCACCCCCGCTGCTCACGCATCATCTCCTTTCTTACTGGTGCCTCACTCAAGGGAATTGTTATTTGGCTCCGTTATTCTGTGAAGTGTAGGTACTTACAATTGCGCTCCCTACCTATCTTTTCGCCAGAACCTCATTTGTCAGTTAGTAGGATGCACCACGTGGTTGGCTTTGTTTCAAAGATTTTGATGAACCACTACACCCCAAACGAGTGTTCTTGAGTTATAAATAGTGTAACTAACCCGACTTAGTTTTGTGCCTATACTAATATTAGAAAGGACAAAATCGGGAGAAAATTATTCCTTTCCTAAACGTTAAAGATACGCAATAATCACGTACGACGGTGTTGTTCCTCTTAAAAAGTTCTAAAAAAATTCCGCGATAGCACATGTCTATTCTTTATGATTGGCTCACTATAATCTTTTTAATGGTAATCCAACGCTTCAATCTCAACTCTCTCTCACACACATACGAAGTTGTGCGGGTCAGCTAGTATCTATATTATAATAATGTTGGATATTACTTAATCCTACATCTGATGACGAACTCCACAGAAACGTACAAAAAAAAACTCCATTAGTTTAGTTATTCATGTAACAGGTACATTCAACCTCTCGTAGAAAGTTACACTTTATAATATACGCCTCAGACAGAAAGTGTAAAGCTCTAAGTGCTGTTGACGCCGCGAGTGCTACGCGGGATTATCTTATATTGGACTATACTTATTTAGACTACCTATCTAGAGTATACCTATTCCCGAAAGGATTTTGGTGTGAAATATCTAATGCCGACTGGAGACGTGGCAATGCATCGCCATGAGCTCGTGAACTCTATCCCCACTTCATATCTGCCACATATCTTTCACATCTGCCAGGTGTCCCGCGACGGCATTTTTTTGTTGTAAAACATCTGATGCAGAGAGTCACGCTGTCTGTGATGTAGCGACGATGCAATGCCAGCCAACGATCTCTCTGTATCATACATTTAACCAAGTAACTCCATAGTTATGGTTAGGATAGGATAGTCTAATTAATAATAATATTAATAAATAAATAATAGAATTGGTTAGGATAGTCCATACTATTCTAACCAATTTTTATCACAATTAATAAATACCTTTTAAGCAACAAAATACAGTGCTTTGATATTTTAATAAAATAATCCTATGATATTGAGAAATAAAACAATAAAAAACTGTAGCGATAAAAAGTTTCGCAATGTTTAATGGTGAAAGTATCAAGAGAATATATTAAGTTTGTGAGAAGTTCAGGGTAGGTACTCGACAGCGAGATGCAAAAAATAAAACCTCTCTACACAACAGTCAAGGAGTGATTTAATACGGCGAAAATTTAAAAAGGAAACAAAACGTGATAAACGATTTTAAAACTGCTAGAATAACTTGCTAGATTTTATTTAACAACGTTATTTTTACTTGGCAAATACCTGTTTAAAATGATTTGTAGTTTAAACAGCCAAGATATAAAAGAATATTAGTATGTAGATTTTTAACTCGGACTTTTACAGTTTCTTATGCAACAGTTTTGAGTGTTATTTCTTTATTAAATTTTACGTTTGAAATTGAAATGGAACTATCTCTTATCTCATTCTTATATCCCCACAATAATGGGCATCCCATGTCCGTTAATTTTTTTTCCGAGTCTAAGAAATCGTTAGCAAATATGACAAATTATAATCCAACATTCCAAACAACAATATGAGGAGTTATTTGACATGATGCCCACGGCTTCTTTCTACAGCGTGTACCGCACGCCATCGACAGGAAATTCATCATCACGCATTAGAACTCAAGTGGTCACGTACTGAGCGGTTCCAAAGAAGATTTCTTCCACTTATTATCAAGCTGTGGAATGAACTGCATGTCGAGGTTTTACCAGGAGACTATCATCATCATCATCATCAGGTCCACTAAAGTCTCCACTACAGGAGCACGACCCTCTCTCGTCCGTCCTAGACGGAAGGAGGATTTGGCCTACACTCCCCACGCTGGCCAGACGGGTTGGGGAGGCCTGATCGATATTTGATAATGTATTTCCCTTAGTCGCCTTGTACGACATCCACGGGAAGAGACGGAGTGATTCTATTCTAGTCTGCCGGAAACCACACGGCCTATAGCGGCCTATAGGTCAGGAGACTATAGCATGAGGTTATTCAAAAAGGACGTGAAGAGGTTTTACAGCGTCGGCAATGCGCGTGTGGTGTTACAGGCCGCTATTGTCTGTGGTAAAGGCTTTCCATCAGGCGGGATGGAAAAGCAAGGAAGAAGTTGCTGCGTTGGCAGCGGAAATAGAGGTGCACGAGTGATATTTCATGTTGCGAGCATTAGGAATTTGGCTACGGTAATTGCTGTACATCAGGCGGGCCGCATGCTTGTTTGGAAATCAAAAATTAAGTACTTCTAGGTTAGTGTCTTAATTTGGAGAAGTTAAATTACTTCTAGATTCCGTAAACGATAAATTTCATCATGTCAGCTAACTAAAGATTTGTCATATTACTAAATATTTAGCGAGAAGACGTAATTAACAAGAATATTCGACATCTACCATGATTTCGTGTTATCCCTAGGGATATCGTGAAATCGCTGCTAGGTTTCCTCATTTCCCTCTGACACATTTTAGTATATTATTGTATGTCGAAAATAATGGATTATAAAAGTAGGTTTTTTTGATAAGTGCAAACCTCATGAAATGTAATTTCACCTCACGAAACAGAACGTCTTTGCCTAAGGATGAATCGAAGAAAAAATAGTTCGACTATACAAGCTAATCAGTAATTCGACGACAGTTGTGCTGGAGATATATTTTTTAATTTTATCATCCCTTATTTCTTTGGCAAAGTTGTTCAGTTTAATGAACCGCGCTATAGCCCGCGTGTTTTTAATTTACCTAAAATTCCTTGCAAGTCACTGATTATGCCCGAATAAAATACCTACTTGCAAAAAAAAATCGCTTTTAGACACGTATATCGTAGTTTTTAATATTTATTTTTAAATTCACCTACTATTCAATAGACGTAGCATTTGTCTGACGAATTAATTTGTAAAAAGGGGAACAATCGTGCGCCTGTCTTCATTTAGACGATTGACGGATTACGAACTTTATAATATACCGTCTCGTGAGAAATGGTAAAAACTTTCCAATGATAAAAAAAAAATATCATACGCTCTCAACATCAGAATTAATGTTTTTGTAAATTTTATAGAATATTTATAATTAAATGTAGAGAAGTTTATATATATTTGAGTCTGGACACATTTTTTTTTTTTAATTTACACCAGACCCGACGGCCATTGAAATGGCAAGATCAATTCATTTTTGACATTAATTGGGTTAACAGTGGGAATTATATTGTCTCATATTCGGTATTAGTGACTTTGAAGTACCTTAAGAATAAATTATAGAACCTGTACATTATTTCAAGATAAAATAAAAGAACGAAAAGTTGCTTTCTGTATTCACGGTAAAAAAACAATACATTGTAGCTTGAAGGGAAAATAATCTGAAGGAAAATAAATACAATATTACGACTTTCTTTTTTAATTAATTTTTTGTTTAATATTAGTAGAAACATCAAAATAAAGTGACTTTAAATTAGGATTTTTCCTTCTGCCGTTATTACATAACTTATAAATCGTAAAGTTCCTGATTTCCTAATTGCTGTATTAAATCATGTTTACTTAACATTATGCTACTGAACGAACAGTTTTATATTTGAAAATATTATGGTTTTGCATGCTAAAAGGTTATCGGCTCGCAAATTATTTTTTCTATATTTGGGGAAGTATGTTACGGTACAATATAGTTGCTTTTTTCTAGATTTTTTTTAATGAGATATTACTCGTGACTCTGCCCGCATGGCTTAATATTTTCTTTTTTTTTTCGGTTGAAATAAGGTTTTTTTTTAATACGATTAAGGGTACCTCTACTGCGTTTCATTAAAAAAAACAATAGTTTTTGCAATCTAGGGTTTGTCTTGTTTAAAAGGTATTCACAGATGTTGAGAGGTGTCTTATATTATTTTTACGATAACAACATGGATTAACTTCGCTGCTAGGCGAAATGCAACACCTTAACCATGACAAATGTACAACGGACTATATCACTAGTTGGACCACCCATGTTAACAACCATATCGATGCTCTATAGACAAACTACGTTCTTCCACGTAATGCCGAAGCCATGAATTGAACACACGCTCCTCCACAAGGTCTTGTGTCCGCTTCTGCCACTAGATGAGCGTTAGTGAATTTCATGCATACATATATTATATACATTCGTCTGTAGTGTACTATTGCATAAACCTTTCTGTTTGGTAAAGAGCTGAAGCTAATCCTTCACCGTTACCAGAGTGACACTGTAACAACTTTCTGTAGGAAAGCTGCAAAACCATCATGGCTGTCACTCTACGCAACAAATAATTAATCATGCTTACAATGCCGAGTGTGTGGTAGGGGGAGGATAGTAGTGACGTACAGAGTTCAGGTTCAAATTCTAGTAGTAAGTAAATAGTCTAACACTAAAACAGGCATATGCTCTATAGTATATGTAGAGTAATGGTTATAGTACACTAGGTTTCCGTATTGCGGCTTTGCTCGACCTTTTATACTAATTTCTACATGCATAAATGGTAAAGTTCAAGTTATACTAACTTGTACTTTACCATTTATAATCCACCAGCCACCACCTCTACTAAATCTTATAAATTTCTCCCTCTTCTACGAGCACTCTTGTTTCTTTTCCTAACTTCAGTATTTTAGGATTAGCAACAGCTTTTACTCCAATATCCTCCCACCATGCTGTTTGAGTTTCGTGCTATTTTATTCTTCTTTTCTCTTCTCTTTTCTATTCCCCGCCTCTCTTTATTTTAAGCATAAGTTTGCGTTTGCTGATTCAAAAATTATTTTTCTAAATTAAGTCATTTTAGTCTTAAGTTAGTAATTTTGCTGTCTTTTTGTTGTTCACTCCCATTTTTCCCACCTTTCAAATAAAAGGGTTTCGCCTCTTTTCTCCTCTCCCTTTCTCGAGATTGCCATAAAAATAAAAATAAAGAATTAAAATAATAGTAATAAAACAACTTAAAAATAATAAAATATACATTATATGTCATTTATAACTTAGTAAGAATTACTAAGAGTCACTTTCGGTTCTCGCACCGATGAACATCCATCCAGTACCTAAAATATATACACAAGAGTTATTCTTATTTAAACTGTAAAATAATAAATGGGTTTATTTTTCGTAGGGACCCATCCCTACGAAAGGGGGTAAAATTTATTAATATTATCTTAATTAATCAAATGATAAAACAATAATAAATCAAAGCCAACCACCTGCACGTGGTGCACCCTGCTGCCTAACAAACGAGTCTATGAACGCAAAATCAGAGATAGGTAATAGCGTATTTTGTAAGCTGCCCGACTGGAGAAGTACCTCCACCTCACAGAATACCGCAGGCAAATAACAATTCCCTTAAGGGTTGTTATGTCTATTCGAGTCAATTAAGTTACCAGAAAGGAAGGAGTTGGCAGTGGGATTGGCGGTGCGCGAGCGATATTTCATGCTGCGAACATTAATATGGATGCCGTAACCGCTTAACATCACGTGGACCTTAAGCATATCTGCCATCTGACGTAGTATAAAAAAATCAGTAGACCTACCTATAAACAAAAAAAAATGGTGCGTATAGTCGTTATAAAATGTAAGCATCCGAAAAAAAATTAGAAAAAATATATCCTCAAGGGGGTAAAATCGGCGAATTCAGTTTGTATGAAAATCAGTTTATTATTTTCCATGTGGTATTGTGAAATAATGCAATTATCAAATATTAATTATTATCAAATATTAATAACAACCGAAAATTATTAGAAGATATGTCATTTATGGGGATTGTATAATAGTCAAATTCAATATTATAAAGTCAGTCAGTAAAATTTCACTTTTATATTATAACTATTTATTTTAAAGCTTATCCCTTAAAATATTAGTTTTCAATCCTTACAGGATTCCGTACATCCTAACAATTAAACAAATTAAATTCTCACGGGATAATGATGTATACCCCGGCAACACTGCAATACATACTCTCTGTTATAAAGTACGAGAGTAGTTTATTACACATCTGCAAATGACCAGATAATAATACGGTTTTAAGTGAAACGTACCTGTAATCGCAACCCGCATATCCTGACCGCGCTCAGGTTACGCCTATTATTTTTCATATCTCTGCTTCCGTGCCGTGTTGGCGATTACTTTTAATTTCACCGTTTCGTTGTTAAAATCCATGTTCTACAAACTGTTGTGGGCTTTTTAATGAACGCCGTCAAGTTACGGCTTTGACGTGTGTTTAAAACTTGACACGATAGTTTTGTGAAATCTATATTAGTGGCTAGTAACACGCAATGTAATGTATTAATGGCTTGCTAAAGTTAAAATCTAGCTTATTCAAAATTTAATAATGACGCTTATTACTGTAACATTCATATTAATTAATTAAAAATACACAAAACGTCTCCGCCGACACGTAGTTGAATAGCGTGGTAGAGTATGCTATAAAACCCTTCGATTGCAAGAAATACCCGTATCCCAGCAGTGGGATGAATAAGGGTTGATGATGATACAAAACCCACCTAAAAGTTTGTTAATCTGATCTACCGCCATGTTCTTAATCTCAGTATAATTTGATATAGGCACTTGTTTCATTTCTGAGCCGATCTTACTGCTCTGGAAATATTGTAAACTCTTGCGCAAACTAGTATAGAGTGCGCCCACTTATACATTACCGCATCTTATATACACATGCGTATTCACGTGTGTACAGACATTATATATAATTTATACAGTTGATACTGACGCTCGGAGGGCGACAACCCGCAGTCTCTGCCATCCCGTGGTGGTGTATGCTCTAAACCTCTTCGATTGAGGAGATACCCATATCCCAACAGTGGGATATGGGTCGCACGACAATACTCTACCATTAAGGTTTGTTGTTAATAGAAAAAAGGAAAACTCTTGAGACGTGTTAAGTTTTTCAAATCTTCATTTATTATCATTTGTTACATAATATGTAACATGTTTAAAAAAATTCTAATTATTATAAATTTGAGTTATAAAAGGCAGCAAAATTTTAGAACAAATCAGACTTTGATGACCTTTTTTGAAAATAAATAATAGTTACAATACTACTCTGCTTAATGAACTCTTAAAAGTGACACTCTGCAAGGGATCCTAGTATGTACTCGTATTCTTGATCTTGTTTTTTATTTGTTTGGAAGCTCTTCATAAAAATATCAAAACATTTCTGGCAATGTACTGCCAGGTGAACGGCGGGTTTGAAAAGCTCATTGGCTATGCCTCACTATACGTAATGGCACTATACAGTATGGCTAGTCCCTGCCGCTAATTTGTATCTAAACTCACTTCCCCTCTGTGACGAATCTGGAACTATTTGTCTGGCGCTGCACGCACACACGCTCATTCATGTTTTGCACATACATAACAATTAATGACGTGACATTTGTATTGAGTAGCCGGGGTGTGGCTATGGGTCCTTAAGATACTTTATTTTGTAAACCGCATTCGAGATTTCCCAAAGGTTGGTTGGTAGAGAATGTTCTTAGCATTAAATCCACCTTTTGTATCTTTATTTTATGGCCAATAAAGTTTAAAATAAATAAATAAATATTTATAAAGGACAATGAATACTGTAGTTTCAATGGTCTATATAGTCGCTATACAGATGGATGCCCGGATGAACGAGAGCAAAACAACTCTGTATGGGCTCTTTGCTACGGAACCCAAAAATGAATAATTGTTCATATAGTTTTTCATACACAAGTAAGTGCTATGTGTCTGGAGTTTGTCGAAGAGCTCGCCAACGTCGCTACGCGTATCAGCTTAATCGAACACCTAGTTAAGTAATGTCGTCCACAGTTTGTCCTTGTTGTCGTATATTTTTTGATTATAGATATATAAATCTCGCAAGTTAAAATTGAGCCACTGCCCAGTGTCCGATTCAGCTGAAACTTGGAGCACTCGTTTGGTTCTCGTGTCAGTGCATGATTACTACCTGCGCGTTTTGCACTAAACTGACTAACTAACCCAGGCTGCAGACAAATAATAATTTCCTTGAAGGATTTTATGTTCCTGCGACTGAGTGAGGTCACCAGGAAGGAAGAAGTTACTGCGTTCTTTTACTTGTTTCAAAACTGACACACATAGACACATGTCAACGTGCTGCATGTTTTAGAATTACTTGTGAATCGCACTCAACTCAAATTTATGTGAATGATGTTACTTATTTCAAACTTATTATAAAACAATATTATAAGAAGTTCCAAAGAAGTTTTATACGATTTCATGTGTCTCTACTCCATATTACATTTATCAGTGTCTACAAGTTTTATTGCAACGAATATGATAGATACCTCCCGGCACTACTATCTCACCGCAGTACAGTGCCATTTCAACTATAGAACGAAACTAAACAATTTCAAAATGTAACAAGACTTTACTATGCATAAAATACCGAGATGTCAACATTTACAAATAACTTCTTCCCCCATTTTAGGGGCAATTTTTGTTTTCCTTTTAAAGGAAGTTACGATACAAATATGAAAACATTAAAATTGAATCGCGTCCAAATATGTTGAGTTGGGAATTCAGAGACGAAGCGAACTTGAATACCAATGGGTAGGCGTTGTCGGCTACGATAGGTTACTACGGCGTAGGCCATCTACGTCAGGCTTACGATGCTACGCCGTAGCTTCGGGGAAATGACGCGATTGATCAGTTTATTAGCTCATTTGCGTTCTGCGCGTAATAAGTTTTTTTTTTTTTTTATATAACAAACGTCTGATTTCAGTAATTTTATGTTTAATATTTAAATATTTTAAGCTAATGTATTATAGTTTTGTCTTCATTAATTATTTTTTATGTAAATGTAGGCAGCATTTTAAACAATATGAAAAATATCGAAAAATAATTTGTGCATTATTGTCAGCTGTTCGTTTATTACAATCAATCGATGCTAATTGGGAGGTGAGTTCGACACCCAGT
This sequence comes from Hypsopygia costalis, assembly GCA_937001555.2. Lineage (NCBI taxonomy): Eukaryota > Metazoa > Arthropoda > Insecta > Lepidoptera > Pyralidae > Hypsopygia > Hypsopygia costalis. The sequence continues at coordinate 10,659,525 of OW443330.2, read as the reverse complement.
CGGTAAGAATATTTCGCCACCGCGGTGATAAATCAAACTCGAAACCGTAATGAAAGCGAACGGATCGCGTCGCGAAGAGAAGGGAGGAAAAAATATCACGGAAAAAATCAGGTGCGTCCCCCGGTCGGGAGAGAAAAACAGTCGGTCGGGCGTCGCGGGTGGTGGGCGGGGGTGGGTGGTGGCGGTCGATGCGGGGGGCGGGCGCTGGGCGGGCGACGCGTGCGCGAACCTGCCCCCGGCCGGCCGCGGCGCCGGCGGGCACACTCGCAGCGGCACCGTCGTCCGGCACCCGCGTCGCTCGCCGCTCGTCACTCCGCGCCGCGCCGCCGCCGCTCTCCTCGCGCCGACGCCGGCCGCGCCGCGCGACACAACACTCGCGTGCTCCCTCCTACTTTACATGTCCAAAGTGCTAAAGTCAGTGCTTCCGATCGCGACCGCGAGAGTGATCCCGCAGCCGATTCACGAGCCGGACCCGACGTGCACACCGCTCAGGGTTAGTACATATCGTGATCACCGTGTGTGATAGATGACGCACTACACAAAAAGTTTATTTCGGGAGCGCAAACTTTGTTCAAGTTGAAGAGTGCGCGCGTCCGATGCACATTGCCCCAGCCGCAAGTGGTTCCGATCGGCTGGGCGGCGCCGTCGTGTCGCTCCCTCCTCTCGGCCCTAACTAAAAACAACAAACAGATCAATCGACCTGTTATATTCATACAGACATTTCATTTCCATTTCGCCCGATGAGAAACAAATCGGCGAACAATAAGCACTAGTTTTGTTTTTATGCCCAAATATTGCGATAAGATAAGAGTCACAACACTAATAGCTAGAAATAAAATTGTGGAATCGCATGTAACGGTGATATTAACTGTGAACGGTTCAAGTTTACCTACTTTTTTCTCAAATTACGTCGGTGGGGCCATTTTCTGGGAACAGAAAATGGCTTACCGACATTCTGTTAATAATACGTAATCAAACAAAATCAAAAAATAAATTAGACATACATATAAACATGCACATTCTAAATACATGTAGGTTTTGAAATACTACTATTTGTATACTACTGTACGGAGAAAAACAAAATCACAGCCACGAAGAAAACAATTTTATACCTGACTGATTAAGTATGTAACCTTAATGTATTAAATATAAATACTTAAAAAAAATGTTCACATTAACAACAATATTTTAAAGTGTCCATCTAAAATAAACCTTTTAGTTTCACGTAAGAAAATACGTATGCTATGGTACTAAACTCAGTTAACAAAATTGGCAGGGCTGCAAAGTTTATGTGTACGCTCACCTGCATAGTGACGCGTTGCCTGCCAACTTTAAAAGACGAAGTGGATATCTTTGAAACCATTTTGTAGCATTTCTATCTGCAATGAAGTTTTCTTATTTTTGACAGAACAAAAAAAAACTCTAATAAAAATATTATTTCACTTTATTAGCATTACAGTGATTGATATTGATTATGTATTATGATATGTAGGAATACTATTTAATATTTTTACTTTTGTAAATAAACTATGAATATTCTGTTCACGTTTAATTTTTATTTTTTTAAATTTCTATTTGGACAATCAACAGGCTATCATGTGCGTGCGAATTTTTATCAATGATTTTTTAATTAACGCAATCATCTATTATTATTATGGTAACTTTCACACAGCAAGACATTAAAATTTCCTAGCTATATTCTTTGGAACTATTTAATAAAGCAATGTAATTATTATTATTATATTTTGTTTTTTTTTTTCTATACTTTAGACAATAAAAAAATAAATAGGTATTAATATCAAAAGTGTAACTACATTTTTTATAACTTGAATGTTTTTACTTGAAATTATTATATAGTCAACAATAATAATAATAAAAAACTGTACCGTGTTCTTATGAGTATGCAGTTCCGTACTATGAACCCTTCCTATATCAACAAGCCGGTGAATAGGTACAGACAATTATTCTCGCGGGATTTACGCGTTAAATCATTGATTGGTAATATATATATATATATATATGAATATATATTATTCACGAGTTACTAATAATAAATGCTAACTAATGTAACAGAAAAGAGAATCAAAATAATAACGCAATTTTTCTTCTAACCCTAAATACATATCACATTAAAGATGATGCCAAATAAATATGTAACACATTATTTGGGATAGGAATGTTCATAGTGCGATTGTTACTAAGCTGATCTATTACCAAAGACAATGAAACGAATTAAACAGCTTAAGTTATGAAAAGACAAATTGAAACAATATCCACTTATTAAAATTTCAGTACTGCGGATAAAGTTTATAAACCACAGAAGAAAATATTGGAAAAATGTATATTGTATCGTTTGAAATTCATTGGTCCTGAAAATATCGTCACGCTTGAAATGTTAGTGCCCTAAACTGAGCAGCAATAAATGAACCAAATTTTGCTGCCACTAGCAGCGCCACTTTTAAACGCCTAAATGCTTGTACTGTTCAAGCTATTGTAATCGAGACACGTAATTAAATATCATGTCTGGTAGCGCAACAGTGTAATTTAATTCGAATTATCGTTACCTGCCCATATCTATAAATTCCTGACTACCTATCATTCTATAAAACGACTTATCATGGCCCGCAAGGACGTCTTATTACTTCAGCTAATCCGTTCCTGAAACAAAGTCTAGATGACGTCACTCAGGCTTTCATTTGAGGCAGAGGCTAGTAAATCCTTATTGGGACAGATAATGCCCTCAGACCAAACATACGTATATGGAGACTACATTATCTCAGAATGATAATGGACTTGTGCAGTGACGAGAGAGTGCCGAAGTACATCTTCAAACGCAACTATAGAATACTTATATTCAACCAAGATACATGCAAACAGTCAGAGCATGGTCAATATGCTACCACATTTGAAGCGAAAATGGGTGCCATAAATGTTTGTGCACAAATTAATCTAGATGATAGGGTTGCAAATCAATACATCTATAATCTCATGATAGCCAGGCAGCTCCCATAGCTCTGATATCTGACCGGTTACAATCTACGCTTATAGATAGATAGGTGATGTCAATCTACCCTTAACAAACTGGGCAAAAATAATAAGCTAGAGTTGGTATGGGTTCCTGATATAAGTACACAAAACAATGAGTAGGCCGATGAACTGACAAGCGATGGATAAAGCAGAAAATAAATGGGTCCTGAAACCTCTGTAGGTTTCTCATAAATACAGCCATAAATGACACAACTAATTTGAATCATGGAGGTAAATAGAAAAACATGAGTGGATCAATTACTTGCTACTAATATGTATAAAAATACACAGGGATGTAATCCTTGAGGCATAACAGGCCATTATGCCTACCTATAATACAACATGAGTCTTGTTGATAACCCATAAAGAGAACATGAAATACTTGGAAAAGCATACCCCAATCTGATGGACTATAGGCTCTTTCCAATAAGAGACGTACTGAAGTATACAGATACGGGATAGATAACTGGCCCCATTATAAGGTAACTAAATTAAATAAACTGATATTAAATCGAGTACGCATAGAAACTCTTCAGTCAGAAGGAGGCTTCTTCCTCCTTATGTGATGCACATAATTACCAAATATCGGGATTGCTCAGCAAAATCACCTATATATAATGATCTTCCTCTAACTGATGTGATTCTTAGCATCATGGAAGGGATTGTGACTATATCATTTTGGTAATTTGCTATCAATCTTACTACTTAGCTTTCCAATAGCATGTGACTGATATGACCTTAGACTGTTTAAGTATTCTGTGGAGGCATGTGATAGGCTGTCTGGTTGGTTGTTTATTTCCTTCAGAATATAACGTAATAGTGCAGAAAACAATTCAAGGAATTCATAGCATTTTCCTCTAGCATCAGCTTCTTGCCTCACGCGACCTTAATCTGTCTCTTTCAGGATCCACTCTTCAGCCCCGTATACGAATACTGAGCACAGTACTACCGAGTGCACTAGTTTTACTTTGGTTTTGATTACAATAATTATTTTGACGTTATTTGAGACCCAGTTCGAAGTTGATGTTCTCAATTCAGGTAAGAAGATTAACCATTTCAGTTTCAGTATTGCAGGTGACATTCTGATTTTAATTCTTATCGTCTAAAAGCGTAACGATATCTGCAATCATGAATAGTGGAGGTTCGTTATTTTAATACCGACTACTTCTGTGGCCCAACTTTGATATGCCTGTCTAATTATGTATTTCCCGTAGATGTTAAAAAAGAATAGGTGACAGTATGCTGTCTTGCCTCAGACATTTTATCGACAGTTTTAGTTCACCACGAGGATGCTCACTTGTTTCATGTCGTGTACAAGTGTCACGCCCCAAGCCATGGCTTCATCTCCATTTAAGCTTCTCGGCGCCGCCTCAACCCGAACCTGCATTTAATGGAGATGCAGATTTAGAGTAATATTTTATTGTCTTGAAACGGCCCTGTCAATATATAGGTTCTAGCTGATCTTTTAGGCGTAATCTCTTTCCCGTCAGGAAACATGTTGGATGAACGTCAGTACTGGTTATAGGAAAACTTTGTAGACTTTAAAGGGTACACCTTTCCTAGAATTTCCAATTGTTCTTCAGCCCACATATTTCGCTTATTTAACGATCATGTTTCATCATTCATTTCTATTTCTGCATTCTGGACTAACTCTTGTATAAATAGATATGTAAGGCATGTATAGTGGCTCGGTAATAGCATAAGACTCGCCCGATTCCTTACGTATTTCAACTGAAATACGTACCGAGACCTTTGGTTTGGTACATGCATATACCAATAATTATTTTGAACCAAAGGTCTCGGAAACTACATGTGACCCACCGACTACCACTTAAGCTTAAAGATAAAATATATAAAACTACGATCAGACGATCAGACCCGTTGTCTTGTATGATCGCAATGCTGGGCCGCAAATAAAAAGGACGAAAGAAGAATGCATGTATCTGAAATGGTAATGTTGAGATGGATGTGTGCCATAACTACAGTGGATAAGATAAAAAAAATATATTAGAGGAAGTTTGATAGTCGCATCTGTAACGGAGACGGAACGGAAGAAAATCAACTATCGTGGTATGGGTATGTAATACCAACCACAATCCACATGTAATACGGAGGGATGAAAGACATGTGGCAAATAGATCGATGAATTGAAATGTGATTGGATATTAGAAAAGAGGAAGACCAAAAAGGAGGTGGTTGAATTGTGTTAGAAATTATATGAGTAAAAGCAGAGGGTAACTGCAGATATGACGGCAAATAAAGGTGAATGAAAGAAAAAGACATACTGCGCCGTTCCAAAATTATGACAAAAGGTTTAAGTTAATGAAGATATGTATGTACCAATTTACGATGCGTTCGTCGACGTTCTCTTTGGAATGTAACATTTGATTCGTCTCCTCCATATTTCGACCTAATGCTTAGATTTTGTTCCATCATATGTAACTGTAATTATTGTGACATGTGAGAAGCCTACAACAGGATTAAGTTTTTTTATCCCTCTGTTGTCAACTCGACAGCTCTCCTAATGTTCTCAATGGCTTTATGACCCAGCTCAGTACACTGTACTTTTTTAATATAATGTTATACAAATTTTTAAGTTTTGTATTTTTTATGTGGTTCCTAGATGTCCAAGTTCACTTTTTCGGTACGGGTTTAGTTTACTATATTAAAAAGTACTCTTACAAAATTAAATATGACTTGTTTCAATGACACTAAAAATGGATTTAGCAGGTTTAAACACTAAGCCGCTGAAAATTATGCTCCCCCATATCAAATCTCTGCGGTTATTAACACATGGCTGAATACAAATTGAGATCGTGCAATGATTTTATAAATATTACATTGAGCCAAAACATAAAATAAAAACATCGTTGTGCTTTCAGATACACTGTTCGCTTTCTGATATTTTTCTGAATATTGGTGTTTTACTTATTATGTAAAATTGTCAAGATAGTTAGTCCAGTAAACTTGTGCTTTGACGAATGAGTTAGATTGCCAGAGTGCCTATATGTTATGTCATAAAGAGACACAGGCCAGACGCTTCCGAAAATGAGGGGGAGCAACAGGGACAGACTAATGTCTGTCTCAAAGTAATCCTTGAAGTCAAATAGGCAACGCGCGTGTGATGCCCCTGGTGTTACAAGCGTTCATAGGCCATAGGTTCATAGTTCATAGGCAGTTACCGTAGTAACTGCTTTCCCAGGCGGGCCGTATGCTTGTTTGCCACTCTAATGGTATATAAAAAAAAAATATTCAGGCCAGAACACCTAAAAGATTTTCAAATTTCGCGACTTGGGCCTACTTATGCAACAGGGCAATGTATATAACACTAACTTACGCCTAGATTCATTCATGATGCACCGAATTCAATGCTCCATATTATTTTTTATAATATAATATGTACAGAATACTTGCTTCTTTGGCACAAACTAAAAAGACGCTACTCATTTCAATAACATTATGGCAATGTAACATAACATATTGATAACTTATGCTCCCTACTAATAATACAGACTTGTGGTCCCTACTAACTCAAATGAAACCTTATAGTTACACAGTGTTTAACAAAAAAATTAAATTAAATAACAGATAGCTCATTGATAGCCATTGAAACACCAAGGTTCAGAAATAGCGACCGCGTACGAATAAGACGGACTGCTCGATAATACATTAATCGTTGTGGACGATTTTTGGGAGGTGATTACAAGGAAATCTAAGCAAGATTTAGGCGGTTAGCACTTGGCGGAACTTTGTAAAGATATTGTAATAATAAAATCATTTGTGTGAAAGTGATTTCATTAAAATATAGATAGATTTATCTTAAACAGCCGGAATGTCACCCAGAATTCTATGTCAAAATTTTTCAGCTTATCTAATACAAAGAATCTTGCATAAGATAGTAGATACCCGTGTAATTTGCATATCTCATACTCTAAGTGTCATGTCGTCATACTAAATGTATAGTCATGCCAAGGAAACTATAGGAAGGAGTCTAGAAATAATTGAGTGAAATCACTTCTCTTTTCCACCTTGTATAGAGAAAATAATTTCTTCTAAGCAAATGAGTGCTGTATGTCGATTTTTTTTTGTGGCAGAATACGAGATGTATTATAGTTGATTGTATGCTCAATAATATAATCAGGTATACAATTTTATACTTTACTGCATTTATTTATGGACCAAAATAACCATTATGCTTTTGATGTTGCGTTGCGTCAACCGACGTGTTTTCATTCGTGCGACGCAATCGCTGCGTTATACGAGGCCTTAATGGCAATCTACCAAGGTATATTTCAATGGAAAAACTCAGTCCATTTAACGTACAAACTATTCGATAATATAAGCGTTGCGTGCCGTCTGAAATACTGGCAGTATAAAAATAATCGGCTATCTTTCATTCTCATTGTGTCACTTGCCATTCAAATAATAATGATTATTATACACGTTGACCTAATTATTTATCTTTTAGAAAAAAATATAAAATGTAAACTTGTTGATTAGAACAAGAATTTCTTATTTCAAATGCACTTAAAACCATTTTTACGCAACACATTTTTTTAAATAGACTTAAGTTTTGTCATTATAAAACGCATAATAGAATATGTTGTATACATTATAAATAGAATTAAAATAAAAAATATGTATGTGGTGTGCATAGGCTGCGGTATGTTTGTTTACCACATTCTTCTTCTCGTACACCCAGCAGAGGTCATGGTCATGGACAGGTCATCATGAATGGCGGCTCTTGATATTTATATGAGGTTTACTACCGTGGCGGTATAAAAAATTCATTCTCAACGCAAAAACAATCGATGTAGGAGCCCGACTCGCCCATAGCCAGCTTTCATGTATTAAAAATTTAAAAAAAAACATTTCATAAGTACATTAGTGGCGAAACATCAAAAACGCAATTTATGAATGTGAAAATACAATTCAATTCAAATAAATAATAGACATAATATGAAAATATATTATTCTCTAAAAAGGCTATGTAAGACAGTCACAAAAACGAGATAAAATACCATAAGAGGGGCTGATAAAACACAATAAGTATGCAACACAGTTTTGATTAGATTTATTACTCAAAGCACTTGTTGATATATCCTTTCTTATTCCATGCCTTGTCCCAATTATTTTTGGGTTGGCTTAGTATTTACTGTAATACATAAAAAATGGATGTCGGATTGCGGCATATTTGGAAAATCTTACACTACTGACACAGAAACGGATTTTGCAACAAAGTTTGGTTGGCATACTCTACCAGCCAAATTGATTGGTAGTTTTTGAATTACTTGCGGAAAATTTCGTTTCAAGGAGTAATAAATTATAATAAAATCTGGATTCCATAATTTGGAACATTTTTGCTATTTTTCGCTATAAATTATCCGCAGTATCGGGGCAGTGCAATGCAACCCTAGCTTAGATTTTGGCTAAGTCAATGTGAAGTAACTACGACGGACAGCGTAGTATGACCAATATCGCGCATGTCCCAAGATCTAAATAAATTATGCCTTCATAATCGCAATAATGGTGGCAGAAAGAACGCATCTGAGTATGTACTAGGTACAAGTACAAAGAAGTTAAATTACGTTACGGTATGAAAAATAATAAATTTTACTTCCTAGCCGCATAATAATATCAATTGCCTTAATTGCTCCGATTCCATTAGTCGCCTGTCATATCAATGCGTGTGAATAGATAGGATTTATTTGAAATCAGTATGCTAGCATTTAGTAGACTAAATGCTAGAACTAGTAGACTAAAAGCATTATATAGATATAATGCTAAATTAACTATTACTACTACAACGACTAAATTTAGTAGAATAAAAGCATTATATAGATATAATGCTTGTAATTTAGCGTCGTAGGTAGGTTGGTATCGTATCAAAGTATTATCTTCAATGTGCTATGTTGATAATACAAGACCTGTATTACTGAGCTAAGCCATCTGCTATGACATCGCAATGGTATCGCAGAAGAAGAGTAACCTTAATACTTGGAAATACGATGCTTTATTCCTTTGATAGTGTCACATGCTACTGCAGGCTGCATGGATAGTAGAAGCTCGTCTTTAGAAAGTATGTTTGCTGTAATTAATTTAGAATTCCAATATGTAGCGATCTTTTTTTCATTGTGATGGATATACTTTTAATGTTAAATTAATGTATTTAAAAATAGTATATTTTATATTCAAAATAGACGGTGAATATAATAGTGCATCACCAGTTTGGAACCCTAGATATAAAGTTTATATCAATCGTATAGAAAATATCCAAAGAAAATTCTTACGTTTTTTAAGTTATCGAACCAAACAACAATTTCACAGTACTGACTACCTTAAGTTTGCTACCCAACATCATATTCTGCCCCTGGAAAAACGTCGTGAAATAGCAGATATAATATTCTTGCTCAAAATCACTAATAATGATGTGGACTGTCCTGATCTTCTAAAAAAGATATCTTTGAAGGTACCTATTAAATCATCTCGATCTTACGCTCCTATCTCACTGCCTATTGTTAACACTAATTATCGACAAAATTCATTTCTGTGGCGAGCTAGTAAGCAATTTAATGTCGTTTGTTCGGAGCTAAATCTTGACTTGTTTAACTCAAGTAGCGGGTCGGTGAGGCGGTTGTTGACGAGGCAGTTCGCCGCACTTCATGGAAGATAACATTTTATATAGTAACAAGAGTTCAATAGCAGTTTTTTTTTTTTTTTTTATGTGTTTGTTTCTTTTCTAAACTGAGTGGTAACTTGTAACTATGTTTGTCACAGCTCACATTGTATTTTCTTTATGCTTTATTCAGTATCTATTGGCGGATACCTTTAATTGGCTTTCTAGAATGTAAATCTCAGGTATTTATTTAATTGTAACAGCTGTTGGTATTCCAAATAATATAAAATAAAATAAAATAAAATAAATAAATTAACTAGAAAATTATTATTTTTCTGTAAAAAAAAACGCGATTGCAATTATGTAGATAAGAAGATGTTTTTTATTATGATTTTTAGCGAAGTATTGCTAAGTATGTCTAAATTTAAAATTTTATTTATTAATATAATATGATATATAAAGGGCTAGACTAAAAACATTTTTTAGCAAAGAATCTGTAGATTACATGTAGATTGTTGATATACTTTGCTCACTTGTTGTAATGTGTCCACTCTTTTAATCAATACCAAATTAACACAGATATTTTCCATCTATTACCTATTACAAATTTATACTCTATGTATTTTCTTTGAATTTTTTTCAAGTTTTTGATAGTTTTAAGTTTTTTCGTTTATGTTCTGTAGTGATTAATTGTATGTATATGTCTAGTTTTATTTTATGTATGTACCTTAATACTAGAAAGAAGTTATAGTTAGTACTTTTTCAGTAGTATCAGAATTTATATTTATGTCACTTTTATTAAATCGTAAATTTAAATTTAAGTCTATCATTGATAAGAGATGATAAGATTACTAACTCTATTATTATATTTATTTACTTGTGAATTTTATTTTGTAAATCTCTGGAAATTATTTTATTATCAAAAACTAAGAATGGTAATTCAAAAAGAAGCTTTAATTTTTGTACACAGTTTGTGTACCAAAACAAAATGGTTGACACACTTTAATGCAAAGCAATAATTCCTTAAGTAAAGACACGGTAATGGCGACTACTCGACAAAGTTTTGTCAAGCTTAACAGCAATCCAATGTTCCTGTCTGTGAAGCAGCAAACATGTCTAATGATCGAGCAGCGGAAATGATGATAGATGAAACTAAATGTCGCACGCACCTAACTCTTGTTCCTGCTATACGATATGTCACGTCACATTTGATATCGATGACGGCATTGTTTGTATTAGACGTGGGAAAAACTAATATTAAAGTAATTACAAAAAAGTAGTAAGTACGTTCATTTATAAAGCTGCACTAGAAATCACAAAAAAAAATATTTGTCCATACGAATGGTCGTGTATTATAACCATTCAGCAAAGTTTAAGTTCTCTCTTTAAATCTCTGATATTATATACATCTATAGGTTACAATGAATGCTAATTATTGGGCAGGCCGTATGCATGTTAGCCATTTAACAAAAATATAACGAGGTAATGTAACAATTTGTATGAAAAGATGTTGAGACATTATTTTTTAACTCCACTCCAAAGTGAAAGATGAGTAGAACAAATAAATAGATTCAAGCTCGTTTTGATACACCTTTTCGATGGCATTGTGTAAGTATAAAAATATAATTCATAATATTTAACTGATTTACTGGTCAATGCATAGCTTAATCTTGCAACGTACCAGCACAAAGGCTTGAAATTTAGTAGGAGTATTTTAATCTGTAAAAAATACGATCAACAAATATATTGGAAGTTTTAATTATAGTATCGTTAATCTTGACGATATCGTCAACAGTATAATTTCCATATTTATATTCCATAATAATATTCTAATATAAATTCCATAAAGTTAAATTTGCTTGAAAAAATCTGTTATTCAAGCTTTAAACACATAAAACGAGGGTAAAAAGTTTGCAACAAATTTTATTATATCTTTCAATATTTTTTTTGTATCATGGTGCAAGTTATGCCTGTAATCTATTATACATATGTGCCTGTAAACTATTGATAGAAAGTATATCAATTTGGGGTGTAAGTGGTTTATCAACATCTTTGAACCAAAGTCAACTTCACCTGCAAGCGGTGCACCCTGCTGACTGACAAACGAAGCTTTGGCGAAAAGAGAGGTAGGGAGCGTAATTGTAAGCTACACGACTGGGGAATGCAACCTCACAGAATACCGTGCATCGTGCCCCATTTAATTCTTGATGCGGTAGTTCTGATCCAGGTTGCTCTTGCCGTCTTTTTGATATCATACGATGTACGTACATCTAGTTCCTGGTCTGTCTCGCTTGGTCTTCCTATCCGTGGAGTCCAATACTGGAATCGTCTACGCAAGCTATCCAGCAATACAACCGGCTCATCACCAATTCAAGCAAATAACAAGTTCTCCGATGTCAGTCACCTTTGTCCTTTGGCGTACGACGTCATTCCGTATTCTATTTCGCAGAGAAATACCGAACATTGAGCATTTCATGGCTCTCTGTACTACTTTTAACATTATATCATCCCGGCAGTAAGGGCTCACGTTTCGTATGTATATGTTACTACAGGAAGAACACATTGATCAAAAATATGTGCGTTCAAAATTCGTGGGCTCCTCAATTTGAAAACGTCTTTAGTTTCTCACAATATTAGCTCAATTGAATTTGCCGTTCTATCTCGGCATCTTGCTTGCAGCCTTGCAGATGGACTTGCCCATTCCCAGCCAGCCGCAAGCAGATATTCCGCCTGAAATATGTAGATGTATTTGTTCACTTTCTACATCATCACGCCAATAAAATAAAGTAACAGTGAAGCTTGCGGAACTCACCGACTTCGTTTGTTTCATAATTCATTTTCAGGTCAACTTTCAGTGATGCGGCGGCTTAGCTCGTTAAGCATTAGCATGAAATCGTCAGTGCTGCAAAGCGAAGATGATATAAAAAAGTACTATCATTTATGTGGTAAAATACAATATTAATTTATTTCGCTATCGTACACAAACATGACAATTTATATTACATTAAAAATAAACAGCAGGATCAGGCATACATTTTCGCCGCGCGGTAGAAAGAGAGGGGGATATTACTTCCTATCCTACGCCGCGCGGGGGGTGTCCTGACGCGAGTACACCATCCCATTAAAGTGTAGAAAACGTCTTCGAAGGCATGTTTAGAGTGTATAATGTCTCGTTGGCATACCCCTCTTTTGATTGATACAGAGTAGAAGTGATTGCCCTTGCACTGATTGGTATAGGTTATTCAGCAGCGAGATGTACTCGTATCTGTAGTCGACACAGCAGAGAGTTGAAGATAGCCCAGTGTTCCATGAAATCAAACGCCTTTACATAACCTATATGTAGTCAAAGTTGTTCTGTTTGTGATATTCATAGGATATTTGTACTTGCCATATAATAAATATACGTATATTGATCTATAGTACTAAATCATGATCTCACCCTGCCTGGTTGGTGTTCATCGAGCCGTTTCGTACGAGTAAGACTTGTTGTGATGACTCTTGAGAAAATTTTATATATTTGGCTCAGTGGTGCAATCGAACGGTAATTCGTAAGCTTTGTTTTGGCACCTTTCTTATGAAGCAGGATCACAAGACTGTATAGCCTTTGTTAAGGTTGGTATATCGTCTGTTAATAACAGTTGATTAAGAATCGATTGGAGTTCTTTCAGCAGGTCATCAACCTGCTTTAAGCAGTTAGATGGTTATTCCATGCAATGATGCTTTATACTGCTTGAGATGTTTAACGATTTCATTAACTAATCTTCGGTGTAACGTTGGACCAGACAAAAAGAAAGTCAGAAATATTAATCTTGGTTTGTTTTTCAAAATGTGAATTGTGTTATTTTGATAAACAAATAATTAGGCTAATCATATTCAATTAACTTGGCTTTTCGATTCTTCTACTCTATATAGCGAGGAAGCAAAAAATCCTAAAACAAAGTATTAAAAGTACTAAACGTACATTTACTTTTCTTGATTGTTTTTTATAACGAACAATATAGTTTCTTTTTCCAATCGTGCTACATTCAAAGCTTTTTTGAGATCTAAAAATTATTATCACAATAACTCCTAAACTGTGCACAAATTCAATAGGAAATAGTTCTAACAAAGCATTGTTTCACTGAATCTAGGTATTTCAGCAAAACTTCATTAATATACAACTATTAATTCAGATTTATTTCTAAAGTTCCCAATAATCCCGTAATTTAGGACCGCTTGTTTCTAGCAAACTTGTGCTATAGAATAACATTATATGTTCAAAGATTATGTCAGACTATGATCATCATCATCATCATCAGGTCCATTTTAGTCTCCACTACAGGAGCACGACCCTCTCTCGTCCGTCCTAGACGGAACGAGGATTTAGCCTACACTCCCCACGCTGGCCAAACGGGTTGGGGAGGCCTGATCGATATTTGATAATGTATTTCCCTTAGTCGCCTTGTACGCCATTCACGGGAAGAAACGAAGTGATTCTATTCTAGTCTGCCGGAAACCACACGGCCAACAGACTATGATAATAATATTTAAAAAGTATAAGCTTAAACAAATAAGCAAGTGAATAATATGCGTATAAAGCAAATAAATAGACGATTTCTTTTATAAAATAAAAAAAATCTCTGACTGTGTTCGGTCAGCTCATTACGCAGCGTAGCTGGTTTTCGGCATAGTAGCAGCACAGCCCGGCCTCTCCATACAAATGCCACGTCCATAACTACTACAGAAATAAACAAGTGCAAGGCGTGGATGAGCATATGTGCGTACGGGCCTTACAAACTGTTCTAGATTTTCCTGAGAGAGGAGGTGAGGTCGATATGAAAGAGCGGCAGGGAGTGGCCGTACTGTATTGTTAGTTATACTGTGGTAGCAGCTTACTAGGCATAGCAAGCTCCATGATGAGATAGGATGCATCGTAGCAACCAAATCAACGTTACGACTAGAACTAACGTTATTTGCTGCGTCGATTTGGTAACTGTTCACGGCATTATTGTTTCTGTACTCGATAGCGATCGATATCGATGTTCAATACAGAACCAGAAATTACAACAAAGCGCAAATATACCTGCTCAGATAACTGAGATTAATCTGAATTCACCAACGATGCAATAAATAAATAGTGACGTCACAAGTTATTAGTCATCATACCCACCCATATTTGCCTGAAATTATTAACGAAGCAAAAGTAAAAAATGTTTAGTTTATTTTAATAAGAGTAGTTATTAAACAGAGAAACTACCGTAAAGCTATCGTATATCACAGGATTCATCAGATAAAAACACAAACAGACAAAACAGTAGTAATATTATTTCGAGGATAGAGATAACAGCAAGTTGTGGGACTGTTTGTACGAAAGAACACAGGTAAACACGCAAGACTAACAAATTATCGTTTAACCAAATGGGTTGTATTTACTTTATAATTGACCCTAGTTGAATATAAAACGAGTGACGACGGCGCCTTCAGCTATTTGACAGAGTAATAGTGCTTGTTACTCTAGTAATTACTTGCAGTTTGTTTAGAAGCTTATTATTATAGTGTACTTTGCTCCCTTGGGAAGTAAGGGTTTGCGGTTCCCGTTACTAATTCACAACTTTCCGTGTTTATACTAGTTAAGCCCCAATATCTTCACCTTTTCGGATCTATTAGTCCGAAATCGGATAATGCGATAAGGCAAGAATTTATTTTGAGGCATCCGCTTATAAATTTATTAAGTAAACCATTATAAACTTGCTAACTTGAACTTATCCTCGTTTTGGGTTGTGTCGAACTTTTAGTTGGTTTCTTCGAACAACTTCGGTAGTTATCCACTCTGAGGTTAGATTTTATTCTCTTTGTTGTAATTAATAGGAAGTATATAACGTTCATACATTTAATTATCTATTACAGTAATACCACAGTATAAGTAATAGTACTGTAATACTAAACCGTAATCCCATTTTAAACTAATCAATATAAAAGAATGATCTTCTGATATTCAATGTTTAAAACTTTTAATTATATCATCAGGTTGAATATGGAAAAATTCCACAGAAGACGGTACAATCTCATTCAATAATTTATTAGCAATATGTGAAGATGAATTAAGAGAGTTAGTGGTATATTGGCGAAGAGATATCTTTAAATACATTTGTGTAAGGGATGTTATAATTTCATTATTATAATTTAGAACCTCATTCCGTTGTTTATGTTTACTGCTCTTGCTCTTGCTAGTTGCTTATATGCTACTTGCTCAATCGTTAAACTTAAACCTAATTGAGACAAAAAGTTTTTTGTATTTACATATTTTTTGATAAAGTTGATACTGTTGGTTTGGCACTTGGTGAAACATTATTATCATAATTTTTAATAATTGCGTGGAACAACAAATGCTTTATTATTATATGATATTTTTTGATAGTCATTGGACAACACCTGAAAGAGTTTTGTGTAAAGTGAATCAGGATCATTTCAAGAAAAATCCAGCAATGGCATGCATACACTGTGCCAAGCTGATCAACACACTATATGTATTGTATAAGAATATATTGGCACCGACTTCAAGTGGTTTGGTTCAAATGCTTGTAATATAAAACTAATATTATTTCGTATTTATGACAATAATTTGTAATAAAAAATTAAAATGTATTGGGTTATTATTATTTTATGTGTGCTCCCTTGGCCTTGCCTTTTGAAATCGTTTTTTTTTTAAAGAAGTTATTTTGTTTTCTTGATCCCCCTTTTGCAGTCAAAACTTATATTTCCTACTAGTATTATAAATATGAAAGTTTGTGTGAAGGTATGGATGTTTGTTACTCTTCCACTGTTAAATCGTTGTACGGATTTGGACAACTTTACATAAGCATTTTTTATACATCTTAGGTGGTAAACATGCAAATGACCTGTCTGTTGGTAAGCATTCTTCCAGTCAATGGACGCTCACTATACCAGAGGTATCACTCACGCATTGCAGACCCTGTAAAAACCTCACGTCTTTCTTGAAAAACCCCTTGAAGAATCATATAGCATGCATACTATAAGAATGTATAAAAATAATGTTTAAAATTGACACATAGGATACATTTTATCCAGGTACTGTATTCACGCAGGGCGAAGTCGAAAGATGAATCTAGTATCCAAGTAACTTAATAAAGCTTCACTGCGAAGAGAAAATCAAAGTTTAAACACGCAAGTACGCAGATAATTACAACGAACATATTTTAACTCAAATTAAAGTTGAACGCAAACACCTCTCTTACCTCGATTTCAAGTTTAATACTTATGTAGTTTCAATACTCATAGTTGTAAAACTTTCTCCATGATGCCAGAACATTAATTACTAACGGTTGGCGGAGGCAAAGCCCAGTAGGACGGTGTATTAAGTTCAACCATGTAGATTTACGATCAAACCCTTTCATTAAACAGGTATTAAGGCGACAGATAAGCCTCGACATTACGCACTTGTTCATACAATTTGGGAGTTTGCATGAAAGCTTTATAGGGACAAACGAAACTGCCCCGACCCTGCTTCAATACAACTACCCACCCTAATACGTAAACGTTGTGGTTTAATTTATATGTAGGTACGTCTACAAACTTTCAATAGTGCTACATGAGAAGGGTTAACGAAATCACCCCATATCTATTATGAGAATAACAAGTAATACAATTACAATTTAAATCGAACTATTCGAATAGTAGAAGTTCTGCTCCATTTATTAAACCTTAACGTTAATTTAGAGACTGATTTCGAATAATTTATGGGAACATCCAAAAACATTTAACATTTTACGAGCTCCACTCAAAATGTTTGAGTTAACGCGCAGAAATTGCACTATAAGCTGCCCAGAAATTTGGTACAGAACACATCGCTGTGAAAATGTTAAGAAATAACATCACTAAATTTTAGCTTTTATTAAAAGAGCGGACTATTAGTTTAATTTTCACGGGAAATTCTTGGATTAAGGCGTTAATTTAGCCGTAGCGAACGGTAGATGCCAGGCCCTTGTTTTGTTTCGTACTTACAAAGAGCAATCGATTTTAAAGCTCGCTGGATTGAAAATTATATGAGGAGCCTTAGAGAGCGGGTGCGGGTGCTGTGTTCGTGAGCCGCCAATGCGCTTGTCTTTCGGTTCAGTGGGCTTTCTTTAAATTGGCGACGGCTCCGCCACTGGCCGCTCCGCTTATTGCATCCCCGCCCGCAGCGTCGCGACGTCCACGATATTGCCTCCATTCGACCTTTAAGCAAATAGAATTTCCTAGTCTGTAAATAAGATAGTGCTATAGGTAAATCATAGGTATGTCCTCGCGTCGTTTACGGGCAAAATGTAGAAATTCAATTTTTATCGACGGCACTCGACAACGTCGATTATGATCGTTCCGAGCGGCTCATACATGTAGCGGCGTAGCCAGGCGTATGTACGCTTGAGTAACTCCTTTCGAGGAAATTCTTGCGTGATGAAGCCCAATCCTTCAGCGCTTGTCAAGAGGTTGTCTCGTTTTGGGTTTCAGGCGTTCTATTCATATTCATGCTCTGAGCGAGGCCGACGTGAGTAAAAAAGTAGCGCGTAATGTCGTTTTTATTCTGACAAGTGAACGCCAAGAAAGTCGCGTGCCGCGAGGATTTTCATCATGGGACCAATCAAATAACGAGGTCGTCTTTTGCAAACAGTGCGTCAGTGATATAGGCCGAATTATTTCGCAAGTGTCATCGTGGTCGATCTTTTTATTTTTATTTGTTTCGTTTTTATAGCCGAGTATATAAAGTGCATAAAACATTATACTACGCATCGATTTCAACTAGGTAACAATATGGAAGGCTATCTAGCGGAACCGATAATATCTCTATATCAGCGAAATGGTTCACTTAATAGGTGCGGAGAGCTCACATCTGCAGTATCAGAGCGGGCGGCCGGTCGGCTTTAAGCCCATTGTCGCAGGCAAGAGAGGCATCACGAATTCTACCCACGATCTACTATAAGGTTTATTGTAATTTATAAAACTGACAGCGGTTTTGTTGCTAGTATTCCAGTGAACATTTATTTTGTTACAATTCTTTTTTTGTTGTAGTGTGCGGCCGTTTTCTTTATAACTATTATCAATTGTAGGATGCCTATTTTTTATGTGTCTAGTTATATACGTAAGAAATTTACTTCATTTTATATGTTGTTATAAAAACTAAAATGATTGTCTAATAAAAAGATTGTACAACTCAGAATCTCAATAATAAACTGTTCTTATACAATTCTATAGATATCAATTTATAAAAAAAATGTAGTATAAAATATTCTTATACAATATCATAATTCCATTCGTTGAACGTTCAAGATATTTAATATAACTTTATTTCAATTCATACTGATTACTGATATGATGATGACGAATAACGAATTTTATCAATATAGTAACACTCTCCGAAGTTGTTACAATAACAGTATTAGACACAAAACAGAATAAAAACACTCTTTGTTTAAGTACCTATCATGATTAATTTTGAATATTCTTAAGTCAATTAAATTAACTTTATTGTTTATGGACCAAAAAACGACTAGTTTTTTTGACGTAATAACGTCTTATGAATCGTTGAACGCTGGCTGCACGCACGAAAAAACATGACTCATTGTTACGTTCCGCCTGAACCGAGCGTGCAAGCGACAGCGCGGAACAAGCGATAGAGAGATACAATCGGCCTATGTTTCTTATGACTTTATCACGTAAAATTATCGTCCGTAAACCGGCTTTACAGGCAAGCAATCTTTTTTTTCTATAATTTATCGAACATTCCCCAAGACTCCCCAATATAACAAAATTCGTGTGTGTTGGATAAGCACATAACGTTAATAATGTGTCGGTACCTAGATAAAGAGCATTGGTATCGTAAAGCATAGTATACATTATGCGCCTAACTGAAAGCAGAAAGCTAATGGCATAAATTGAAAAGCGAGCGCTGTGAAGGAACCACAGGATTTTGCGTATTTGAAATTCAGTTTCTCATGGAGCGCGGGATGACAAATATACCTTCACAGCAGTACTTTAATGTGATATGAACACTTGATTGATTTAAAAAAAATCTGCTCCGGTGTCTAAATGTATTTCGCTAATAACTGACATTCTCATACTATATTTAGACGGGGGAAATAACTGATGCGGTATCGGTATTACATAAAAGCGGTAAAGCTAAGTCCTGCCACCTTCAACTTTCTTTTCTTTGGCAAATTTTAGTTTCTATTACTCCTACTAAGATAAGGGGCAATCTTAATTTTGTCTTATCCTCCGCCTATTCATTACCCTCCACATCCCCACTTATTCATTTTACTTTTTAAACTAGCTATCATGTTATTTGTCTCCTTCTATATGCTCTTCTTTTCCCTTATCCTATATACTTTACAAACTAAATGTCCAACTTTTTTCATGTACATTAATAATTGTTAAATCTCAATTTAATTTTCATCTTCGGAGACGAGTTAAAAAAAATCTTTCATTTTTAAGTAAAAAGGAAAGATTTTTTCTATCAAGTTCAGTAAGTCAGATATTTCCTTAATTCTTGATGATAATATATTATGTCGGTAGTAATAGCAATATACAAAACTGGAAGGGTATTGTAGTATGTTACTTGAAATTGAGATACGGGTTGTTATATTAACCGTGGCCTGTTGCAACGAAGGTACGGAATTATGGACTGTCTAGTCCAGCGTTATAAACATTTCTGTGCAGAAGATGGATCGCTTTAAAACGCGTTCTGGAAACCGGAATTTCAAATTTGTATCCCAACGTATCAAAAATACCATGCCATACTCGAATACCTTCATTCAAATAGCGTGATCATGCACGTCTCGGTGAAACTACGATGCAATATATTTCGTCGTGGTTTTGTTTGCCGAGGCAACAATATTATTTCATATCAGCTCATAGTTGTCCTTCTGAAAATAGGCTCAATGCGTCTCGATCTTGGCTCTCTTGCATCCATCCACTTCATGCACTGCTCTAGTGATATCGTTGCTCCATTTGGTTGATGACCAGGATATCCATAGAGGACCGACCTCACCAGAGTAACAGGAAGTCTATTTATCATTTGGTTTTATAAGGAAAAGAATAGAAAAACATTTATTTCCACATTACATAGTACAACACCAGCAAGTCAAACAGACACAATTATTATATACGAAGATTGAAAGCACTGTGCAATGTCGCAACATGGTTCCAAGTCAATAAAAAAATAAACGAAATCTGTAGTAGACTCGGCACTGATTTTCAGTTAGGACCAATATATGATGTTATCTTTTTAAATAAAAACAAAAGTTCTAATTCACTGCCAGATTCGTCAACGTCCGGTATAAACCCCTGCTCGCAGAAGCTTGAATTTTGTTAGAAATATCGCTTTTGGTATGTAGCGTTTGAAGGAAGAATTTTTGAAAATTTTCAAACGAGTTGTGATGGGACAGACTTTCTTTCCTCGTCCTTTAGGGTTTGCAGTATATATATTTGAATTATTTAAAGACAATAATAATTATTTGTTAATTTTGGTAATGTGTTTGTGTCGAATGATCGGTATGAATACCTAACCAGTGCTTCGATTTTAGGAAACATAAATATAATTATTAAATTTCATTTATAATCTGTGCAACAATTTTTAATTGATTTGAAAAAACATCGCGAGGTATCAGTCACAAACGATGAGTGCCATTGGCAATTCTTCGTCTCCAGATACTTATTGGTTAAAAGTTATTATAATATTTTGTAGAGGCGATACTCATTAATCCGTATAACAATTGAATTAATATATAGGTAGGACTATTAAAGTTTTCGAACGTTGTCACGCGTTGAATTGGAAGGGTTCAAGTGGCAAATCGAAATGTTAGTATAACCAGGAATGTGGGCAGAATATTTGAGTACAATGATTTTATACGAAACATGAACATCGCGTTTGATCCACATTTTTTATTGTTTCAGCGGTTTCTGCTCAATGTTTTATGCAAAATTTTTGGATTATTTTAAAACAAACATGCTTTGTTATAAATGATAACCATTTTATTTAAAAAAATATTCATAGAAATGTTTGTTTTTCAAGCTATTGAATTTGGATGTTGACTCAATTTGTATTACAGAACCTTCAATTTATGAATAATTTATTTTATTATTACTTATTTGATTCATATTTTTTCTGGTATAAAAATGTTATTTAAACATGATGTTGAAAATGTATTAATATATTTCGAAATCATTACTCAAGATTTAGTATCAGATCTGTATTTGTTCAAATTGATCAGGCTATTTAAAGGGCAGAAATTTGATATGGGCAGTAGGGTCATTAATCTTAGCCTCTGTGCTAAATGTGTAGGAAAATTTGTATTTGTTTCAATACGTCTAATTCTTAATATTTCTAGCACCTACTCTAATCCCGGTATTTCGGTAAAGACATATCTCGATCAAAGAATATCGTAAGCAACAGGATCGAACATAATAAATAAATCGTGTAGGAACTGTATTCCTTTTTCTCTTGCGCCAGTTGAAATTTCTTCAAAATACATGAACAGAATCTCTTAATTATAGTTGCATTGTTTCATATTTTTTTACAGGTCATGGTCAGATTTTTAAGGGTCGGTTTAGAAATAAACTTAAGTAAAACTAAGATCATGACCAACAAAGGAAGAAAACGACATAGAATTTACAGTCAACTAAACCGCCATCGAGAGAGTGCAACAAACAAAAAATGTCTTATGAATTTTGATTAGCATTCCAAAGCATTCGAACCGTTAACGTATAAAACGACTTAATTATATTTAGAAAAAATCTTATTCCTGTCCTTGCAAACTACTATAAATCTTAGCGAACCTTAAAATTAGGGCTCATTGAAAATTTCAGGGCACTGTTACTCTTCAGTAATCTAAAGTAACTTACATACTGAAGTTGTTTAATTAAATTTATTTTTACCGACCGGGATCTCTGCGTCTTTTGGTTATACGAATTTAATTAAGTAAAAAAAGTACAAGTGATTTTATTAATAATAAAATGCCAAATAATATTTTGTTTGAAATTGTGTAATGAAAAGCATATTTATTAATTAGTTTCCAGTCCCCTCGAGATTATCAGCTCTGATCTAGTTGATATTAAAAATGCAGCGCGCTGTCTGTCCAAACGTCAGCTATGGATTCAATGCTTACACCGTCATATCAATCACTATTCCGGCGATCCCTTGGCACTTGGCCTGGTTACGAAATTACACAAATTTACGTAGAGAGCCTAAACCGTTAGACGGTCGGAGATTAGTAGGCTAGCAACTGCCAGATCTGATACCACGCTCAACTAATGCCCAATCCTTTATCCAACACAGACCTATGAGAGCTTTTATTGCTTGATATTCAAATATATTAATTATATAAAAAAATATATAATTAAAGTACGAGTGCTTCTCGTATCTAAATAAATAAATAAGCCATTGTGCAAACGACTATCCAATTGAGCTGAAAAGCGAATTATGAGCGATGATGAGTAAACATTTTAGTTCGTTTTTGTTAACGACCAATAATATATTGTATTTTTTTTTTGTGTTTATTTATGTTTATTTTTTAATCATCATCATGTTTTCATCGGTATGTGGAACTAACTAGTAAATAACTTTTTAGTTCAGAGTTCAAATTTGACAGAAGTGTTAACTGTAAACACACAGGAAATAATTCGCAAGCTAAAAACAGAATCACCTCACTTTTGAAAAAAGGTTATTTATTTTATGCGACTAAATTTACTATCGTATTTGAAGTTTCGTGATGTTTATTTCAAAATAGAAAATTGTATTTGAACAGTATCTAGAATGTACCTTCATTTTACTTTGAAAGGCTTCCAAATTGGTCTCAATAACTTGTAGCGGTTCCTTTTTTGCTGTCAATATTTGAGACATAGTTCAGCAAACAATCTAGAACTGTCATCATAAATGTTGGCGTAAATAAGTCTTTAATAGGCAAGTTAATAAGTAGAAAACTTTGAATAAACTCGTCTTAGCTCGTCAATGTTGAGAGGCATCAAAAGCAACTGCCTACTTCGACGAAAGTTACTGCTAAGTAGGATTTGTGTTAGACTCACGTTTCCTCAAAAGGATTACGGGAATATCATACTGACAACATATTATTTAGCAAACTTTATTATGCTATGCCAAATCTTAGTGACTTATGTCTTATTTGTGCCGTTTCCAGTTTTTATGCGAATATTCATGCACGTTTTCATATTAAATTACGATGCAATCAAAGTACGAATACTGACGTTCTAAGTAGTTTTATTGTACTATAATGTCTCTATTATGTCTTTTTTAAAGTAACTTTTAAATATCGGAATGTTTTTAATGCGTTAAGTGCAGATATATTACAAGTATTTAAACGAAATAAATTTTATTTCATAACAGTAAATACAACTTACGAGTAAAATTAGATAACATTTAATAAATACATCTAAAATATTTTGTTGTTAAAATGACTATATCGAAAAAAATATTGAGTCTATTATCGATATATTATTATCAATATTTTCATCTATCTATTAATATAGTAGTTTAGTACATGAATGTGCTTCATGTTCAACTCTAAGCCTTTACTTCGTTATGCCCTTATATGCAAAATTGGACAATATTTTACCACTGAGTGTACTTGTAATAGTAAACACACGTAATACCCTTTCATTTATAACTCCCGCTGCGGTTCTTGATATAGGCTTGTCCTTAATTCCGACTTAATTAGTGTCACGCAAGTTCCCTAATCCTAGGCTCTAGGATCGTACGACCGTTCTTAAAATGGAGATTAGTGCGGCAAATATCTCGAACTATGCTATCCGTTCATAAAGCCACTCCCACACTATGATGAACAAAAAGGTTTATTATAATTAGAGTTGTAATAGGTGATATAATTTTATATAGCCTATATTCAGTCGAAATGATCCTGTTACCATTAAGGTTAAGACATAATCTACCGCATAAGCTGAAGCCGATTACAATCGAATTTTTGACGTGACAACGTCTTATAAATTGGTTAGCCGGGTGACACTTCAAGAAACTGGCTCACGTTATGCGCTTACAATGAGAGCGAGTGAAAGGCGCGTGCCTTTCACTCGCTCTCATTGTAAGAGCGTCCCTTCTAAGAGCGAGAGAGACAGACATAAAAAGTGAAAGGCATGCGTCCCTTCCACTCGAAAACATTTTACCACTCAAAGTCGTTGTCACGTAAAACTTTCGCCCGTATACCGACTTTACAGGCAACCAATTTTTTGATTGTGAAAATCTAACTCCCCTTCAATTAGTGCTAATAGTAATAAGCTTAGCCGGTGGGGACGCAGGCGCTCTACCGATTTAACTGAAGATGTTTATCACAAGTTTAAACATAAGTCCGATTTTCGCAATCCAGCACTTGACATAAAATAAATACGCCGTTATTTTCATTGGTTTCTATAATTTTCTGTATGATATTATGGTTGTTGATATGAACAGTTTTCATATGCGTCCCTATTTTAGTACTTGCGTACTTAGAATCTATTCTACAGAGCTAGATATCCTATCTAGATTTAAAGGCCTGAGTACATAACCGTGTAAGAGCACTGCTGAAATACGAAAAAGTAAAAATATATCGTAGGTACTTTTCTGATGATATTTATGAAAAAAAAGTATAATCTATTTTTTTTCCACTAGAGTCACGAGCATACAACATACCCGAGAGTTAACAGTCATCGCAACTTACGGTAACCAACCTTTAACTAAATTCAAAATTATCAATTCTCTAATGATCAAGAGAAAGCTTCAATCAAGAAAAGCAAGAAAAGACAAATTTGTCTCTATAGCAGAACAGTTCAAGCCTTCGATGAAACAAATCACAGTGTTATATACTAAAATAGTCAGCTGATCTCACAATTTATGTGGAGATGTTAGATTTATTAGGCCTTTTTTAATAAATCCAGAACTGGGTTTATTAGAAAGAACCCTTTCTAATAAACCCAGTGTAATTTTCTATATATATAAAACAGACTCGGGTTAGTTGCACCATTTATAACTCAAGAACAGCTCGACCGATCTTTATGATATTTGATTTGTTGGATTTGTCTATATCCCTAACAGCAGGAGCAGCTATTAATATATCAGAAAAAAATTCGAAAAAAAAATATCTTAATTATAAATAAATATAATATAAAAATAATATATTATAAGGACAAAGTTTGAGCAGGTTTGAGCAAAGAAGGTTGAGCCACAGCGAAGCGTGTGCAGGCCGCTAGTAATAATATTACCCGAACATAACATTATGGTTTGACGCAGTCAACCTTAGCACCAATGTTATGTTTAAAATAATATTAAAATATACAACCAAGAACTACATTTGAAAGCGGAGTAAATTTTAAAGAATGTAACTGCGCGACATGTCAGCACGAAGAGTCGACTGCGACGAGGAATTCTAAAAGAACCGAACATAAACATAGTATTTTGTGTACGGAAGTCCTTCCGCGGTCGCGTACAACGGATGTGCAGGAAAACGCTTGCATACTGAGTAGGCGTGCCTAAAAGACACTGCAGACTATAGTTTACCTACGTTGGATTACACAAAACTTAAACATGCCATCTAAATTTGCGACAAACCGAACACAAAACATTACGGCACTAAGTTTATCGCTCTAGATCTTAGCGAAATTTTGCAGAAAGCTAATTATCGTCTTACTACGAAATAAAATGTTTAAGTATATCACTATTTAAATATCGGACGAAAACATCAACACTGAAGATATTATAAAAAAACACGAGAACATAATACATTCGTGACACATTTCAACCCGCAACTCACCACGTATCTGCTTAATCTCATTAAAATTTTAATCAATATTTTCTGGCCTACGATCGAGCGTCAGCAAATTTATTTCTAGATTTTCCCTCAACGTGTCACTCGCCGAATTAGTTACGGATTTATCCATGTCAATTGACGGGCGACTTTATTTTTAACGAGACATCAAACATTATCGAGGGCCCGACGAGTTGCTCAAGCGCCTGTTTACAAATAAGAAATGTCGGAGAGACGAGTGCGTAATAAATTTTATAACACGGCATCGATTCGGATTCGAACGTAATAATAATATATTGGTTCGAAATATTGGAATGTTTCGGTGCGCCCGGCCCGCATCTCAAAATAGACCCTCATCAAAGACAAGCAGGTTTGCAGCTGTAAATCCATTTCAGTGTGGCTTGTCCGCATTATAAATTGGAGCATACATAGGTACACCCGCAAGTTTGTTTGTGTGCCGTTTGCAGAGCGAGCGTCGCGTCCTGCAACCCCGCGCTTCCATCTCGTGTCGCACCACATTCGTTTACGTTTTCTATTAACGTGCCCCGGACACTATTAGGACAGCTAGATGGATGTTGTAATTTGATTTTGTATGTATTGTCCTAATAAGCTGAAAGCTGCCAGAATAGAATTTGCAATTTTAATTTGAAACTACGAACAAAATCGACGGCGACATGACATTGTGCACCGATATACTTTTTAAGACCTTTGTAGAAAGAAGTTAGTGGCGTCATCAACGATGTCAGACCGTTGACAAACTACTTGTGTATGATAATTTGAATCATATCGCATTTGATGAAACGCGGTACGCGAGCTGGGGTTCGCTGAGTACTCTAGACGACCGCAGTGCATAGATTTGCATTTTACGGTTTTGATACGTTGAGCGAATATTCAGTGCAGTGTCGAGGTAGGTATCTTTTCAATTCGACGCGGCGGGCCCAGAGTGGCCGCTCGAGGACGCTCGAATAGTGGCGCGTGCTCGAGTACCAGCCGCGATGCGCCTGCGCAACGCTTTCCCCCTTATCCCGCCCACTCCCCCCTTTAGAGTTATTAAAATTAACTCAACACCGAATAAAGTTACAGTTTGATGCATCTGTTCAACTAACGCTACCTATTCATACTAATTTATACGCGTATTTAAAAATAATTTACATTTTAATTACAGACCGATCGCTTTTATACTCATTATTTAAAGATATGTTCTGAAGTTTCAGAGTACGATACTATTATGAGATTAAAAAAAGTGGCTAACATTTGAAAGTTTTTAGCTATTGTTTTAGTGAATTGTCGTAAACCAGTAGCTATTCATAATTATTTCCAAACAGGAGTATTTGCATTATTTCAAAGTTTGTTGTTTCTATATTTCTTGATTTGTTAAATTGGCAAATAAGATATAATAACAGGATGAAAAGGCAACAATTGTTTGGTAGAGATTTAAATAGGAGCTCATGGTATATATAACTATTGTATCAAAAACTACTACCATGTTGTTGATAAAGAAAACACAACCACTTCGTAATCAAGAAATGTATGTAAATAAATATACCTGGACAAATTAAACTTTGCTTAATAATTATGATAATAGCAATTGTTATATATATAATAGCCTAACTTGATTGATACTTTTTAATATATATTATTTACTTCTAGTCGGGCTATGTGTTTTTGAACTTGTGTATTCTTTAATTATAGTTATTTTTTGTAGATAATAATTTACTGATTTTTATAGTATACGTTTGTATGCTTGTTTGCCTCTACTTTGTGTCTTCTTCCATGTAGATTTTGCCCAGAGATCGTTAAAAAACTAGAGAGTGTCTATGAGCTACTTAAAGTTCAAATTCCACTCAAACAGCAAATTATCTATAAAACATAGAAGACGTAAAGCGCTCTGTGGCTGCGATGTATTTGCGGTCGCGTGGCAAGGAAGTCAGCCATATTGCGGCGTGTCAGCTGGTCACATTCGGAAGCGGAGCGGAGTCAGCGCCACGACTATGATGCGAGCATTTAACTAGTTTTACGTCTTACAACTCATAAAATCTCTCACATTCTACAACACAGTTTTAGTACACTCTTTAATCAAGCGAGAAGAAAGCGGTGATTTTGGAGTTATAAAGTCGACTTAATAATATTAGTTTTTAATAATGGCAAATATTTTACTATCGGTAAAATTCTGCATTTATTGCTGACTTATTTAATTTTACCTTTTAGCCCCAATATTTGTTCATGCGCTTTTAAGATTTGAGGAAGAAATATGTCTATTTGGTTTTTTACAATTTAAATAAAATGCACGAAAAATGTTGAAAATTTTAACAATATTGAATCATACAGTATAAATTAAACCTACTCTAAAGTAGACTACCATTCCATTTCCGCTAATCGGTTTTCTAACCAATATAGGAACATATATAAGGAAAAAAGACGGAGAGCGAGGGAGTACATTAGTTCCGTGTAGAGTACCAATTTAGGAGAGGAGGTGGCAAATCTAGAAGAGGAAGTGACATCTAGGCTATAGTTTTATGACTATTTAATGTAATGTAAATTAAATTCAATAAGAAAGTTATAACTTTCCGTATATATAGAGTGTGCTGTAAAATGCTGAGGATATGCTATGTTTTGGCCTCTTTCTATACTAAAACCATTTTTCTATAAGCGGTTAATTCCTACTAAAATTACACTACAAAGTTTGTATGATAATCATTTACGCGTAAAACAACAACGGATTTTGATAAAATGCGGCTTAAGGATCGTTTTCATCAGTATAATGTATTCACGCGAGTGTAACGGCGGGCAGAAGCTAGTTAAATATAAATCTCACGTCGATATGATCGGTCAAGGTCTTGTATCAAAATAACTCGAATTGATAATCGACCTTTCGAATCAAGTGGCGATTTATTTCTAAATTGCAGAAGCACTCCATATCGGTGTTTGAAGGATACTCATAAATGTTTACTTATTTAATTCTGAAAATTATAGAATTTTTTATATTCTTCTTTAAAACATGTCACTTGCATGTTATAAACTAGAAAATAAATTTATTTTACTTACATTTTGTTGATGTAACTAATCATCTTTTAGAGGTCAGCAATAGGGTTCAATTGCTATGAAGTTGGTACCACTGTGAATATTCTCCAAATAAACTGCCCTAGTCACTTTTGTTGTTTGTTGCTCGAAGGATTTTTGCATTGGCACGAGGAATAAATCATGCGTCAAATACATTCAATAGGAGGGAGAGGGCGCAAATCTGTCGCGCTGATTCTAAAAGGGTCTTTACTTCGACCCATTCACTCATTCATCGCGACGAATGGCACGATAAAATTTGTACGACTCCCTTTGTTTCTACGCAGCAATTAATATAATTGAATATTGTGAACTTGTTTTTATCTCAATCAAAAACACCTCGTAATAATATTAGCTTAAAATTCAATGTTCAACTTTTCAATCAATAAAATTATAAATGAAACTCATTTGGTGCTTTGCTGCTGGAAAATTGAGTTTTATCTGATGTGGAATAAGATTTCTCTTTGCTCGAGATAGAAGTTGAGACGTCAGCCATTGACCAAGTCTCATGATAGTAGTAGCAAAATAAGAACTGATTCAAAGCAATATTTGCGGTGTTCATGAGAAAAATTCGTATAGTGTACAATCGTTTTATATGCTGTGTTTTATCTCTTTAGTCTACGCTATTATTATAGCAAACGAAGCAATGGAAGGAAGATTTGGTCCGAGAGATATATAATTATGATTACCATTATTGATAACAGCCCCCTTACCTCCAACTCTTATTGCGATTCAATAACTGAATAGAATGCTTATTCATACCAATGAATAAGCGACTCTATTCAATTTGAAATAGAGTCGCAATAAGAGTTGGTGGTAACGGGGCTGTTCCTAGTTATTATTTTTTAATCATCTCAACTAGAGTTATAAAATTTATGATAAATCTGAAACATCGGTAAATTCTTTGTATGTAATAAAATACTGCTAGTACTACGATAACTGCTTATCTTCAGGCAGGTAGTATGCTTATTTCCCACCTTAGTGGTATAAAAAAGGCTTTATTTTTCTTTATTTTTTATATTTCTGATAAATTAAGAACCCTTCAATTTTTCATCACCAATTTTCCAAATGACAAACAATACCTCTTTTATCTTTATAATACATCTAAAGTGGAACTGATTTACTTAAATTTATAGTAATATTTTTGATGATTTCACTTTAAAACCACTACTTGCAACTTGTATAATGTAACTATAACACCCCTATCTAGCCGGCGATATGTAATAAAAATATAATACTTATAAATTTCTTCTCTTATTAAATCTCAAAAGATATTATCATCCCCCCGTCTTGAAATATTACGTTCTTTTGCTATTTTCAGCAAGCTCGTTTGAGAAACGCTTGTAATTTATAGACAGTAGTCTACTTTGGTTTAAAAGTACGTAGTACAAAACTTTTCAACAAATTCAAAACAATATTAGTTCGCTACACTAGCTAACTCAGGCACGTACATAAATTCATAGTAATGTATTTATATTATCATGATAATAACCATATTATATATTATAATGGTATACCATAACATAAAAATAAATTTACATATTTGTTATGGTAGTAGGTATAGGCAAATATTGAAAAATTATCGATATAATTTATTTAGAATAATTGTTACATAAATTGTTATCTTTAATTTTTATGTAAATATTTTTTTTTTTTATATTTTAATGCTATTATGTATATGTATATTTGCTACATTATTTCTCACACATCAAATAGTAAGCTATGTTGATGGCACAATGACATTTACTTTTTATCATTTCTTTATGTAATACCTACATATTGTGATTGTTGATCAAAATTAAAAATAATAAGTTTAATTCTGCATTGCGCCATTGCTGAATTTAAAACAACACGTACGATTAGAATTACGGTCCCAATAAAAACTGAAAATTACTATAACAATTTGCACATTTCTCAGCTACGCACATTTTACTTTTCCGCTTTGATACATACTTTGTCGCCTCATTTTAAATTCCGTTTGCTATTCAACTCTGTAAAGGATATAATTAACTAATTTCTAACATATGTGCCAGAGAACACATTTTAGCAAGTGCCACGAGAGTACATACCTTTGTATAATTAAACTGACGGCAAACCTAGTTTAAGTTTAATCCTATAGCCTCTTGACACCGCTCTCCTACCCGAAGGGGAGCTTATTTTGTTCGTCAACAGTATCGAACGAAACCGCTCAACCCACGCCACAAGTGTCATGCGAAATGCCACTGTCATACGTGCGTAGGACTATTCATTTTCTATTGATGTAATGCGCAGCCGTCGTTTTCTTTTAGTAGGGATTCGGAAAAAATACGGTTACAAGGCATATAGAGTTCAGTCAGGCGGCAATCATTCATAGGGATTGCATGTTTTGTAGGCAGCCTCCGTCATATATGACACTTGTTTCAGCAGTTTGTATTTATTTACTCTTACGAGTGGCGCACCATATATTCGTTGTACGTGCCGTGTGGGCGGGGGTTGCAGACGTCAAAAAGTTTAGTATAACACTAAAGAGTCAGTGATATTACTTGAATCATTGTACAGCTTTGTTGGGTATACCTACTGTCATGGACTTATGAACACTCTTCCAAATACAGAATGAGAATGAATTTATAGAAGGTAAAAGGGAGATGATATTTAAAAAATCCTGGCTATAAGGGAACGGTGCGAAGATGACAAAAGAATTTAAAAGGAAAGAGTAGATGAAGAAGAAGCACATTCTATGTGCAGCTATAACTAGGTTTAAGTACAAACATATAGAAAAAAGTAAGGAAATATCCTCAAAAATACAGATGCAAAGGGTAAGAAGAAGATAGGAGAAAAGAAAGCTGAAAATATTTTTGAAGTTAGAGAAATGAAATATGACTGTCGCATCATTTCTATTTACAAACAAGTAAAATAGCATCCACTTTTTTCATCAGCTTCATAGTTTTATCGCGTTCCCATGGTACTGTTTACAGTACAAACCCAATATTCACACAAGCGTAGCCGTGCCGGCAAGCTAATATATTCTTTCGGACAATGTTTTAACGAGCAAATACGCCAACAAAACATGAATATTAAAACGGTCGTACATATTAATGCGATACTAAAGCGAAATTCTTTAAGTCGACCTTTCTTTCAAAACATATCCGATTGTCCGGTCCCCTGGTGTTTTAATGAATGCTCTTGGTAACCCCGCGACGGCTTAAAACATTTAGGCCCTTATTACGCATTCTCGACATTTGCTTAATGTATGAAAATTTGAAAGAACGAACCATGTTGATGGTACTCGAAACAAAATAATTGCTACGGTCGCACGGGCGCGGATTCGGCCACGGCATTCATTATTCACTTTTTTATTTTGCCTACCCCTCTTATAATTTGACTTGAAACATAAAATCAAGTATTATTTGATTATGCGTAGTAGAAAGAAAATCAGAATATTTCTTATACTTCACTTTTAATAAGAAGACGAGTCTGTGCATTATGATTTCCTTGAAAAAGTTTTTAAGGAATGTTTCACTGCCTAGAAGAGGAGGAAGAAAGGGTAAGGGGGTGGGGACTGGTCACCTTTAGCATGTGTCGCCACGATAAAGCCCGCCTGATATAAAAGCGGTTAGCGTAGCATAACGATGCTTGCAATACAAAGAATATTGGTCGGGCGCTGGCACTGGCAATAAACATTTTTCCATTCTATACACAATATACCTTAAATGTTAAGTATAGTTGCATAGACGTCAGTTTCAGCGAGTATTTTGCAACATACTTGCACCAACTACACTAAAGCGTACAAAACATCTGTCTGCACATTTCAAACAAAGCAGCCTTCAATCTTACAATAGTCTAGGATTGGTATAGGCGTACTTTTTGCATTTAACAAGAAGGGGAGACGGCTTGCTTTCATACACTCTCTAGTCGCTACTGCATAAAGGAGAGTAACTGTACCTATGTACAACAGTATAAAAGTAAGTACAGTAAGCCCTTAGATGCAGTCTTTTCGATGTGTTCCAAATAGCTTTCGATGACAAATGCACTGAACTGTTTCACTTTTTAGCCCACTAAATGCGCCTTTTGTTTCACAAGCGAAATATTTCTGTAGAACCCGCATCCATCCAAGCACGTTTTTACGAGCGTAAAATTATTCTTATACTCCGAAACACGTCTGCATTTTTTCAAGATTATTTTTTTATTATATTACAAGAGATAAGTGCGCCATTGTACGTAATTGACGCTGAATTTAATGTCGATCTAAATACGACCTTAAGTATCTGACATAAATATAAAAGATAGTTCGGCATAATAACTTTGGATAATAAAATGTTAATTATACATATAACATACATATACATATAATTGTGTTAAATCAAGATGAAATACGTTCAGTGATATACTTTGTGATTTTTTTATAATAGTAAAAATATAAGAAAAATGATGAGCTTAAAGCCTGCATGTCGATACTAGTGCAAAGAAAAAACACCTAACCTACATCGTCCGTTTCTTCTTGGTAATATACGAATATACTTAAAATGTTTCATGGGCTTATCATCGCATCGATCAGGCGTTATTTATTCAGTCCACGATGTAATGTTGAGAAGTTTGTTCATTTACATGCATTCGCTTTTTTCGTATTTACTTGTTTGTCAAAGTCAAAGTCAAAGTCAAAGTCAAAATATCTTTATTCCTTGGACTTTACAAAGCACTTAGAAACGTCATACAAATTAAATATAAGACATGTATCTAAATCATTACTATCTACTTAAATCCGCAGAGCTTAGATGCACTTTCATCACACTATCTTGAATGTGAAAGTGAATTTAAGTGTATTGTGCTCGCTTTATCGGATATTGAATGAAAACATACGAGTAACTTCTATGAATTTTTATTGATCTATATTCGTTTGCTTTATTAAATTCTATGAGTAAATTAAATAACTTTCGTATGCTATATTTTTGTATTCCTATCACTTCGATATAGTTTCTTGTTCAATGATACCAAACCTTCAGTGCCGCCTAGTTTGGTGAAATTTATTTATTCAACTCTTTAGAGTTATTATATATATATATATCGTTTTCAATTATTGTAACACATGCCTACGAATAGACGCTGGAACCGATAAAAGTGAAACATGCCTCAGCCAATACTAGCTATTCTCAGAATTATCTCGTCTACACTTTACAGACAGCAAGCATCAGTAACAGAGAGAGATTAATACCGTGCAAGTGGTTGTGAAGTCGAGAAGCAATAACAGTCCGTTAATGCCCTCCATTTAGTATGTACACGGTTGCCGCCTTGCATTGTGTGACGTCGCATCGTATACAAAGTTATTTCAAAGCTCCTTCGACCGAATTAACGAGACTGGCACCCTAAGCCCAGGAATCACCATTTGCCGTCCGTGTGGTTCTTGTATTGTTACAAATGGCACAGATGTGCTCGAAGCGCCCCGTGCAAGACCTAATGAGCTGTGAAGTAGATAAGGTGTGTTAGACGACGAAACGGGATTACCCCTATCTATGCGAAATGCTCATTGCTCACTGCGCTGAAGCGAATATGAAGAATATGCATACATATATTATATAAATACAACACAACATTTTGATGCTAATAAAGGGTCGCATAAAAAATATAGGTGTATTTTATGAACACCAAAATTGTACGCCGTAACTTAAATTAATAAAAAGACACAAAACGCTACATTTTGGTACGACAATAATGAAAAATATAGGTGCTTCAAAATACGCATTTATTCAGGAAGACAAAGAACAGACGAGCGGTCCAGAGGCTGTGGGCAAACAAAAATGAAATGCACCGTCAGCGGCGGCTAGGTCGAGCGACCTTTGTGTCGGCGATCCTCCGAAATTTTCCCTCTGTCAAAATTGATTAATATTGTCCCAACCGTTAGTACTGCAATAAATGGCATGTTCACTCTTTCATGCAGCACAGTCGTGAAAGAAAATGTTTCCAACTGGATTTCGGGATTTGTAATTCCTTTTCCGAAACGAAAAATGTATGTAGAGCCGAGTGAATTTAAAGCAATAAAAAATCCGTTCCAAAGAATTGTCTGAGTGCCGACGTTGAATGCATTTAACTGTACATTGAGAACCGGAGCGCGATCATCACACAATGGTACTTGTATTGAAGTTCTAATAAAAAAAACTTATTTTGTTGCATAAGGATTCATATGAAGCATCGTATGAATTTGTAATAAATATGTGATATAACCTATAACTGTGTTATGTCTTACATCTAAACATCTTTCTGAGTAGCAACGTTGTCAGGAATTACGTATTGTGAAAGCGCCACATATTGCGGCAACGAGCAACAACAGTGTATCCCATCATAATTTTCGTAGCGTGGTACTGTTTTGACATAGTGTGCATGCGGTGGATAGAAACGTAAAAATTTCAGCGCAGCGTGCAGCTTGCTGGCACATTATGAATTGAGTTAGAGTAACTCGTAAGCCTGCACGTAAAGGGACACTGTCGTGCTACTGCCGCTTCGTAATTGATGTGTGTAGCTTTTTGTCCTGTTACGTCGCGTCGTTCGGTGTTTGCTGTCGCTTGTGGTCAAGTTAGACTAAATTAAATTGTTGTATTTTTCACAACAAAATGACAACGCAGAGTAACCGAGTCCGTTAACGAGGGAGCGGTTAATGTCGTTTGGCAACGACAAAGTACGTTCGGAAAATTTAGAATTACGAGACGTTTTGAAACATTCCACTTAGTGATTTTGATATTGTCTGAACAAATTAGCCAACGCCATCTAGTTTCAAAGTAAGTACTTTTACCATGAGCATATAATATGACTGATAAATTAAATAATTTGTATTTATTCAATTTATCAGTTATTTACTTTTTCAATCCTTGTTTTAGTCCAAATCTAATTTTGGTTTAGTTATTTTTATTTGTTGGTTTGATAGGTTACCGAGACTGTGAGTGTTTTTACATACCCATATACATACCTGAAAAACTAAAAAAAAAAATGAAAATATGTTTAGAGTCTGTGCGTGTACGTATTTTTGCAAGCTTTGTTAGGTATTCAACCATTTGGTTCATCAAATGTCCTCTATAATACCTACCTACATACATAAGTACGATTTGGAAATGGCAATAATGAAAAAGATGAGAAAGGCTATTAATTATTTCCATTTCTTAATCTTCTGGATTGGAATTTATAAAGTCACAAGTTAGCTAATAAATATAAAATATGTTTATTTTACGAACACAGATAAGAAAACCAAGAATGAAATTATTCGAGTTCAAACAATTTGGCTAGGAGAACTCATTCGAGGCAACGATTAATTCGGGCAATCACAGGTAGCGTGTTCCAATTTAGACCGGGCCAAAAATTGGATATGCGGTGAATAATAATTTTCCCAACGGAGTGGACTGCGTTGTCCACATTTAAGGTAATTGCCAACAGTTTCGGCTGACGTGGCCGCAGGTAAACCTGACACTCGCTCCCTATGGGACACCCTTTACAATCCCATTTATAAATGCCGCTTAATCAAATTTTTATTTATCATTCCGTGCGTATTTAAATTATGCCCATTGTCAATTCTAACGTATACCGTTTTCAGCTTTGACATTTTATTTGGTGATCACTAAATGTACGTACTTTGAGACTAGAAATCTTTGCTCATGACCAATTTGAGTTTAGTTAAACCTTACATATCGATATTACTTTTTCGAATAATTGTTACTTTTATATAATTGACTACCCCAACTTCTTTGGGACTGAACTTGTATTCTCCTTTTTCTTTTTTCTGCTTACCATTAAATTTTGTAATCTTGTGCTTCTGTGTGTCATCTTGTACTTAATTAAGAAATTCATTGTTGAATTTATAGTTTACATATAACGATCTGATATTTACAATATTCATACATATTAATGAAGAGGGAACTAAAAAAAAAATTAATGTGTGACAATTGTGTATACAA
This sequence comes from Hypsopygia costalis, assembly GCA_937001555.2. NCBI lineage: Eukaryota > Metazoa > Arthropoda > Insecta > Lepidoptera > Pyralidae > Hypsopygia > Hypsopygia costalis. Next base: position 10,622,140 of record OW443330.2, on the reverse strand, counting down.
TATTTTTTTACTCAATGAGATTATTCGTCAACTAACGAATTTACGCATAAAATTCATATTTTTTTTTCACCTTGTCACAACATATTACTGAATCACTAAAATATGATAAAATGTCAGCTATAACAGTTACAAAGAAATCAATGCCGAAAATTTCACTGAGGTTGACGTATCAGAAAAATACGTATTTTTCAACACGAGGTTAAATCGAATTGACATAAAATTTTCCTGCATCGGCATCATCCTCTCGCACCAATATCTTTTTTCTCATGGTGATCTCGAATACTTTAATTGATAGCAATATCGCCGACAACCAAGGCTTGTAACAGGGGGAAATTAAACGGACGAAAATCGCGCCGATTCGAAGAGGCAACGTGACGGGGAATGTTGTCACACTCGAGATTTACAGGGAAAAGCGGCCTGCGGCGCAGAGGGGGAGCCACTTGGACACGTAGCTGTCCCCCACCCCCCGCCTCATGCCACTTATTCATCATTTACGTATATTTGAGTGTGATTTCGTTTGGGATCGTCCCAGAACTCGGGCCCTCTTACTCACTTACATTAGTTACATTAGATGTTACCGAATCTTGTTTTATTCAATTTCCACAGAGCTATTATCTTTCGCCACTCATAGTAATAGGGATTCCTTTCAGAAACGTAATAATATTTATTGGGTGTTTCTAGTATCTTAAAAGGTTTAGATGAGTACCATACATTCGTAAATATAATCAAGCTTACTACTTTTCTTGTATTATCATGCTACATGCATAAAAAATTTAATTCACTGTCGTGCGTATAAATCTCGTTTTGCTTTAAAATGTTCACCTACTTGAACCTGAATAAAAAAAATTATACGAAGAGAAACAAGAACAAACACGCTTTACTTAAAATTATAAATTTCTTCCCTTATATAATTTTTATTTTTGTTTACGAATTTCGTTAAAACAACTGTCTTTAAAATGTTTAATTTCTGCATACCATTACATTTTGGTGCTACATTTAGTTGCAACTAAAAGAGATATAATCTTAAAAAAATTGATCACAGATGACATGAAATTCGACGCTTTTTCTAATTCAGTTTATAATTACAGTACTCATTCTTTTCTTTATCATAGAAAATTTTTGAGCATGTAATGTATTTTAGAGGCATTACAAGCAAATATATAAACTTTGTTCATGTCCATGTATATATGTACTATATAATACCAACACTTCCACAAAGCTCTGTGACAAACTCGCATGAAAATTGAGTCCACATTTGCGCAGTTTAAAAAACGAAGAGAAATAGCCGTGAGGGTTAATTGTTTGAGTTTTGTCGCCAACTTTACCGGTCAGGTGATCATAAATGGCGGACCCTGCGAGCGTCAGACCTTTTCGACTATTATACACGACATCTGCTAACTTTATCATGACGTAATTACAGTATACCGGCCTTCGTTCCATCCCCGCTACCGATCGGAAACCCTTTAAAATCTCGGCAGCTATTGTTAACTTGTCGCCTGCATTTTTTGCCTCGTTATTACCAGCATAAATATTCAAAAAGAAAACAGGTATAGCCTTTGAGAAGGCGAAATTGACATTATAATGAAAACCTCTTTAAACGTCTACGCTTTGATTGTTAAAATATGCTTTGAATAAATCTTCTGCAAGATGGCTATTATTGAATACATCTTCATTATACTTTTGCGGTATGTTTCATAAAAATATCTGAATGCATCAGTCTGACATAAACAGTTTTTATGTACACAGTCAGACCTTGGGTCGTCGAACCGCCATTATGCGTTCTTCAGATACTCGCATATCCCCTTGAATCTGCGTGGGAGGATTGCATAATATATTAACGGTAATTATTTTAACATTTCGCCCGCCCGCTGTGCGTTGCCTTACTCGGATTCCAATTGTTTTTGTGTTACCAACTATCCAAACCTTTACAGCGTGTAATTATGCAGATAAATCTGTTGTATTATGTTATTTACTAAGGTTTTTGTTTTATTACAGATGGTGACCAGGACAAAGAAAATCTTCGTAGGCGGGCTATCAGCACCAACAACGCTCGAAGACGTAAAGAATTACTTCGAACAGTTTGGACCGGTAAGTGACAGTTCTATTAGTACAAATATAATACTATCTAGTGGATTCAAGAAATATATGTAAACGAAGATATTGTAATGTTCGCCGTCATGTTCCACATGACATGTCAACGTTGAGCCTGAAGTTAACGCAACTTCGCTCGCGAAATTTAATTTACAACCAACTTTCCAGAAAAGTGTACTGAATTTGCGCTGTCATGTCTCATTTGTTATTAGGCAACGCTAATTTTCCTCACAGCTAAATCATTTCGTGCACATAATATTAAACACGTTACCCTCAAATTTGGCGTTTCGGCCAAACTTGCAAACTGTGTTATGATTATTTGCTCGCTTTACTTTGTTCCGATGGAAATTCATTAAACAGATTAGCGGTACCTAGAGCGGTTAGATTAGGTTACTTATACCTAAATATACATTTTAATACATTCTTTTATTTTTTATATAAAATCACAGTTTGTTGATAATATAAAAACGTAACTAGAAAATACAATTTCATTGCCTCATTACCGTCTTTGGCCGATATTGAATAAGACTTTTCTTAGCACCAGACTATCGTCTACGTTGCTACTGTGACAGGCGAGAAAGATTCTTAATGACGGGTATTAAAGTTACTATTTCAGTGGGAAGATGTCCAAGCCTGTAAGTCTGCGATAACTTGGTCTTTGTCTGGCCGCGGCGGCCCAGCGCAGGTGTCTATCTACAAAAGTTTCCTCGTAATTAGCCCCGTATCTAGCGTGGATGCGGACTAAGGAACTTTTCAGAATTCAACATTGGCTCCAGCCGGGAGTCATTGTGCCAGCTCTCAAAGTAATCGGCGCCCGCCAGCCGCCCGAGACGATCAAAACCTTCATTACCTATTATGAGAGTTTAGAATAAAGCCAACGAGTTTTTCGGAGTGAATGTGATTGATGCCGAGCGAAGGAAATATCCCGGGAGAGATAAAAGGAATTTAATGAAGAGTCTTTAAGAATAATGATTAAAAGAGAATGGTTATTCCTTTTGGTCGGCAGCCTAATGATGGGGTCTTTTGAATTACTTTTGTGTCTACGTAATAATGTGTAACCACAATTACCCTAATTAAATACACGAAATCCTAAGTTTATCATTAGGTTATTTTTTGCCGTTTATATCCTACTAATATTATAAAGGTGAAAGTTTGGGAGATGAATGGATGTTACTATTTCAGGCATGAGTGAGGTCACTAGAAAGGAAGGAGTTGCTGCGTTGGCAGAGGGGGTGGCGGCGCGCGAGCTATATTTCATTTTGCGAGCGTTGATATGACACCAATTTATATCAGGCGGGACGTATGCATGTCTGCCACTCGAAATAGTATAAATGCGAATATCGTACTGTGTTTAAGACGTACGAAAAAGCTAGTAGAATCTAGTAAGAAAATAATTATATTAAATATATAAACAGTATAATTTCACGGATGATTATAGGTATAAAATATCTATAATAATCTAAACAATTTGTATAATCACTAAAGCGTTGTCGATAACAACGATTTACATCCAAACAACAATCAGGCTTATAATATTGCTTACATACAAGGCCATATATTAAATAAGCGTAGTGTATTACCGGGGTAAATAAATTATGGAATACCATTATTACATCCAAGAACGCACACCGAGAATTCTGATTACAAATTAATTCAATAACATTGAAGCCGTGCACTGTGCTCCCAGGCTGGCATCATTTCGTAAGGGTGTCACATTTTGAGCAAGTTTAATTAACAATCTAGTCGCTTTTGTAGGTGCCTTCATTAGTGTATTTGTGGATAAACATTGCGCAAACTCGACGCAATCCAGCACGTGTGCGTGTGCGTAGGTATGAGCTCCGCAGACTGCGAGCCTCGGCGTCATCGCATAAACTGGCACGTCACATTTACGTGGAGTACAATCACGTTTGTCACTGCTGTGTACGTACGCTACTGTCTGTGTGTGCGTACGATCCGTGACTCCGATGTCTCGATACCGACCCGACTCTCCCTACGTGCGAGCTTTCCGAATGCAAACTGTCTCAGAATATCAAATGAGCCACTTAAATACCGAACACAATGGCTACACCTACCTGAAGCAAAGGCCGCGGGGACGTGTACACGCAACGCCGTAAATGAAAGCCCGGCGGCTTGGGCCGAAGGGTGGCAAGCACGACCCAGTAACAATTTCCAGATAATGGGGAATATTGTGATGAAAGCTGCTTTGCAGTGCTCTTGCAAGTATTTAGAATCGTCGGATTTATGACCCGAATGGTCCACGTAAATTTAGCTCGTCACAAAAGCATTATCGCATGCGCGTAGTCGATTCTGGAAGTTTCCAGAGACATTCCTAGGCTTTAAGTGGCAACACAAAAGAAACAATATGCCTTTTAGATTAATCTATCCAGCTGTTGTACGTAAAAAACCAACAGATTGCAGTGAGTTAATTTTATGGCGCGGGACGTTTAAGTTAACAACGTACGTGAAATTACTTCCGGGCATACATTTTCAGAAACGGTTTTAAGGTGAAAGTAATTTGCCAAATCCAGTTGGCTATAAAGTGCTGTTCTCAGAATTCTCATTAAATATCTCTTATCCGAATAATAAATATTATTATCTTTGAGCAATGTCATAAGTACATTTTACCAGTTTTCACATTCGCTAACTTGGGTGCTTACGGGATGGCGTGTAGTCGTTTCAAAGGAAATAAAAACTGTGAATGCTATAAATATCTTTTTTTATACTACGTGGGGTGGCAGGCAAACGGTCCGCCTAATGTAAAGCGGTTATCATAGCCATATAAACGCTCGCAAATCACAATATTGCAAATATCGCTCGCGCGCCACCATCCCCGCAACTCGTTTCTTTCTGGTGACTTTACTCACTCTCAGGAACACATTAACATCAAGGGAATTGTTATTTAGCTGCGGTATTATGTGAGCTGGAGGTACTTCCCCAGTTAGTCTCCTTACACAAATACGCTGTACTCTACTCTTACTACCATAAACATTACGTCTAACTAGCGAAAGAGATTGCTTCACCAGAGCCTAGTTAGTCAGTCAATAGGACGCACCACGCGCAGGTGAGGTTAGCTATGACATAAAGACAGTGGTGAGTCACTTACATCCAAAAAAATCCAAAAATGTCTTGGCTGCTAAATATAGGAATGCTGAATACGTTCAATAATATACCGATATTGCCGTTCATATTTGACAATTGAGCTCAATGTTTTCAAGCCGCCTAAAGGCCACTGACTTGGCTTAACGACTGCCATCTAACGACAACAGCCGGGACCGACGGCTTAACGTGCCCTTCGAAGTACGTAGGAGCTCGAGATAAATAAACTCATCCATGGACAGGCTACCGTCGACTTTACTTGACTTGCGTGATCGTTTAGACTACCACGCGCAACGACGTCAACGAGCTCCTCTTTTTGTATATGTTACCGGTAAGTTGTATATGATTCAGTCAATGCATAATACCGAGTTGGTTTAGGCAATACACAAACTGTCTGTATTTTGAAGTGCCGATTGATTTTCGGTTTAGTAAGGGTTGTCTTGCGTCCCGCAAACAGAAACAGGACGCTCAGCTACTGAAGATGACATGTGTCGTTCGTCACCGAGTCGATAATACTAATACCGGATATATTCTATTGTTTTTTTATATTGCTAAAGTGGAAAACAAGCATACGATTCGATGATGAAAAGCAGTCCTTACGAGGACTTGTTTTCTCTGATGTCCCATTTCCATAGGCTACGGCCTATGGACACTTGTGACATCAGAAGCATCACAAAGACGTTGCTGACCCTAAATAGAATTTACTAACTCCTAACTCTTTAGTATCTAAAAATGCTACCTACAATGTGTTATAAGAAAAAGTTTTTTTTGAATAAACAAGAAATCTTAGGCTAATTCACAATTAATATTCCAAATGAGATTAGTCAGTGTTGTGTCTATTACAAATAACCTTATGCCTGTGACTTCACACAAATATATGTTATAATTGAACACGAATATACATTTAATTAAAACTTGACCGATCAGACCGATTATGTGAGAAGTGCCTCGAATTGAATGGAATAGCAAGACGTCGAGAGCCTTGAAAATGGTAGTCCGGAATCCACCCTCGTGACAACCACGACAACAATTATACTCTTTTTTCATTGATCTTCTTCTTATTCATTACGATCTGACAAAAGTCTAATCCGTCTACTTTTCAAATTTGGAATCAGTAAAGCATTGTAAACAGGTAACAACTAACGACTGGACGTTAACATGACATGGTACATGTGTTAGTGGATTAATATGTAACAAAATATATAACAGCTCTATTACGGTAACTGAAAGGCAATATTGACAAGCAAACTGGATGCCTGACTGGTGGGCAACTTTGTACGGCGGCATACATTAGGCACTTTGTATTAAAATGTTTAAATATTTTAAAATCCACCAGCATTATATTATAGGATTTAGAAACAAATCTACAAGCAGAGTAATATAAAAGAAGAGTAATATGCAGAAATATGTGTGAATCTCACAAATGTAAATTTACAGTACAGTACCTAAAGATTGGTCAATAATTTGTTCAATTGTAAAATACTTAGTCTCTATACCTCATAAAATAAAAATAGGGGTTCAATTATAAATAATTTATAAGTAAAACAGGAATTCAATTACAAATAATTTATATTTTCTTATCCGATTTAATTGGATGAATATTTCATTTAGATTCGATATTTTACAGGAGCATAAAATATATACCGACGCAGATCGATAGGCTTATGCCTTGCCAAAATTAAACGGTTGTAACAAACAAATTAATTTCAAACCCGCTTTTCTCAAACAACAACAAAATTTAAATCGAGATTTGAAATCAAGAAAACAAACCCCTTATATAATATGTAAATCGCAGTCGAATTCAGTGGAAACTCGGCGCTGCCGGCTCCGAGATGCTGACTTAAAAATTAATTAGCCGAACGACCGGTGTAATCGCTGAAGCCGATGCCGATTAAGTGTTATCTAGAAGCAATGTTGTTTGTAAAATGTTGACTCTCACTGGTAGTATCAAAGTAGCCTTTCGAGTGGCTTCAGATGGCGCTTAGGCTTTTTCTAAGTCGTGCTTTATGAACTCCGTCTGCCAATCTCTGCCCTAGTCGACAGAAAACGCACACTTGGCCCTACAATTCCGCCGCGGATTGCTTATATTTTTTTTTCTGTTCTCTCATGAAAATGTATGCCGTCTTTATCTGTCTATCTGCCTCGCTAAAGCGATCTTATATTTAATGTTAAGCGGACAACTTTATTCACAAGAATTTCGGCAGGGATATTTAAGTAAAAATATCCTCTTCCTCCGAATATTGTTTCAATGTTATTTTTAGATTTACAAACGAGTGAAAGATAACCGCGTCGTTCACGTTGTTCAGCTGTTTCAATACAATGTAGATGACATTAGTTGCGTTCGCTCTTTGGCGTGCTCACTTTGAATTGAATAGTTTCCTTTGTGCAATTGATTTCCGATCTACTAGAGTTGAGTATGAATTAATAATACCAACTGTGCTTTCTTGCAATCTGATGCCTTATATTACTGGATCAAGCCTTCCTGCCAGCTAACGATGAAGTTTCCTAACCAATATAAAGTTAGTGAGCTTGCGCTCGCTAAGCGCCGGCGTCGCACGCACAAGAGGGTGTCTTTGAGAAAGTTCCGTTGCATGCTTGATTCGCTATTGTTTTAGCCGTCGAACCAGCCCAAACTCTGACCGTCGTCGTCGCCGTCTACTTCATCGATAACTAGGAGTACGCAAGTGTGTTGCAATGCATCGCAACTTGTATGATTACTTGTTATTATCTTAGCATACGCTCTTAACTTTGTATCGGCCACCGACATGTTCTTGACTGCGACTGCGACTTGGAATTTCAAATAGAGTTGCAAACGTGTTTATTAGATGGGAAATAGCTTCGAAGAGTACCTTTTCAAATGTTAACTTGACAGTAATTATTATTCTGAAGTTAATACAAACAAAGTTACACATATACGTAATATAATATATTATTTACAAATATAATTTGAAAGTTTTTTTGTATACGAAATTATTTGAAAAAAAAAAAATATAAAATCAATATTGAAACACTAGTAGTTTATCTTAATCACATAGATTTTAGATATCGCAACTCGCTCCACTTCCGCTAAAACCCAATAAAACAGTTATCTACAGCAAAACAGTATAAAAACATTGCTCTCGAAATGACGGGGCTCGGCGGATTATCCAGGAGATAACTCAGCTAAACAAACAATCCAGTCGATACGTAGTTAACTCTTACGCGTTCGCTTGCTATCTAAACATCGTTTACTGTCAACAGCACTCCAACTATGGCTGAACCGAGTTTGGAATTTGGCTCTAGGTATACGATAGATACGATATCATCGAAGGCCGTATATCAATCAGTTGTTACAATGCTCCACGGTTGTCGTTTATCTTCGGGGTCGGTCGGATCTGGCTGTCCAGATTCGTGCATTGTTCCGACATTAGCCGTGGCTGCCGATTCGGTGGATGTCTGAAATGCCAGTGCGGTAGTGCCGTTCGTTGCAGCGCACCGAGCCCCCGATAGCGTTTCCAATTTCCTGACTTAAATTGCTCTAATTTGGTTATGCGCTGACGGCTGATCGAAGGCTGCTAAAGCTCCAACTACAAGCGACACTCGTGTAGCGGCCTGTAATTTGTGTTGATTTGCCGTGGTACATTTTTTTATAACTTTTGTTTGAAGATTTTAACAAAATGTAAGTAGCACTCGACCGGTCATCGAGAGGTCGTGGGTTCAAATCCCACCTAGGGGAGGCAGATGAATTTTTCCATTTTTCAAAATATAAAATGTAAATAATTATTGTGAAATTGTTCTACTTAGTGATTTGTGTTATTTTTATACCACTCAGGTAGATCTCCGCCTACCCACAGTTGAACAGCGTGGTGGAGTATGCTCAAAACCCCTTCGATTGAGGGCAGTCCCGTATCCCAGCAGTGGGATGAATAAGGGATGACGATGAAAGAGTTGAGATGGGCAAAATATCGCTCATTTGCAATAAATTCCCAATAAGTACATATACCCCTACTAACTTACTAAGTACTTCGTACGAAGGTGTATACACGTATACGGGCCGCTTAAAGGATAGGAGCTATCACATCTTATGGTCGCATTGCATGCGACTAGGGGCACTATTAGCGTTTTGTCGAATCTATGAAAACTTCTTCAAGACGAGTTTGAAGAATCCAGTGCTGTAGAGAAAACTGCGACAGGATGTTCATTCGTCAGCGAAGTTTAGAATCTACAATACAATACAATACAATACAATACTCTTTATTGCACCAACAATATAGATAATACAAAGGTCAGTAGCATATTAAAGTACAACAGGCGGCCTTATCGCTACGCAATCTCTTCCAGGCAACCTTTGGGTAGAGGAAAGTATCAAAGTAGAAAGGGTAGGTGGTGCAGCAAATATATCTACAGCAACATTTTTCAAACATTGCTCTTCTGTAATCGATGCATAAAAACTACAACAAAGTAGTTAAATTATGTATTTGGTTCGCTTCGAAACGCTAAGTAAAAAACTTTTTCAGCTATCGTTATTTATTTTCAAATTTGTCTTACAACAGGAAAAGTAATGCAGAATTTAAATGCACTTTGAAAACACGAACCGCCAATGCCACGTTTATAAAATTACGAACACGAATTTCCCGAATTGAGAGTTCACTTTTTTATTTTTATTTGTATTGAAACGAAGCAGGCAGTAGAGGAGTACCAATATATTAAGCTAATTGAGGACTAATTACGCCCCGAACGGTTTTAAAAGACCACGTAATTACTCCTTAAGGATCTCTTTCAAATTTATGTCCTAAAATGTGCCATGTCAAGGCACATTTTCGAACATAAGTTTACGGTACTTTTTTATTTGTACCTACATGTCTGATTTATTGAATTGTCCTTAGATAATGGGATTTACCATCACTACATAGTATAAAACAAAGTCGCTTTCTCTGTCCCTATGTCCCCATGTATGCTTAAATCTTTGAAACTACGCAACGGATTATGATGCGGTTTTTTTTAATAGATAGAGTGATTCAACTGGAAAGTTTATATGTATAATATATGCATAACATAGTAGAAAAACACTGATAATTTAGAGGTTTCTAATGTGATGTCGTAAATAAACACATTTTTTTGCTCTTTCATTGCAAACGCTGGCTGAACCCAACGAGATAGATCAAAATAATGTAGTACAGTATTGTTCACCTTAAAATGGTCTACAAAAAAGTTCGCGATGGTATATGTCTATCTCTTAGTGGTAACACACAATAACCGTTATTTTATCCTTTGCTTTTTACAAGAAATAATGCCTTATTTACGAAGCGATTTTAAGCAATACAGAATTAATCCTTATCCAATTAAGTACCTTAAATACATTGCGCATTTAATATAGATCAATATGGCCCTTCACAGCATGTAATTTAAATGAATAGTTTAGAAGATATTACACATTTAAAATGCAGGGACATAACGGCTGTGGCGGTACCGGCCGCGGAGCCGGCGGCGTGTGCCTATAACTGGGGAAGGACTGGATAGGACAAAGCGCAAAGACCTTCTGTAGTACATTTAGTATCAGCATTGCACCCGTGCGAAGCCGGGGCGGGTCGCTAGTGAATAATAAATTAAAAAGGAACTAGATAAGAGTGTGGCATGTATAGTATGATATAGGCAGTTCCGTATAATAATACTTCTTGTAGTGATTTAACAATACCACGAATGAGCTATTACGTATGTATATTACATTTATATTACTATCTATATGTCAATGTGTGATGCTAGTAGGACATGATAAAATTGAAAAGATTCTGCAATTGTTATTAGTACGCAAAGAAATCTAAAATTCAATGTCTTTGTTAGTGCGAAAAAAGGAAACGATATTTTAAGTACTTACATACCTACCTAATGAAAAATTTACGATCTGTAGAGAAATAATTTTACAAATACGAGGACAAATGTATGAACTCGAAAACAATACCACAATCCACGCTCGGCTATCTGCGGAGACAAAATGATGGACATAGTACGGAAATACTTTCTTCGTCTATCAAAACAAAATTCAATTCTATTGCAGGGACTTTTCGGTTTACTTTTCTTCGTGGAAATAAAATCCGAGCAATGATGTAATAGTTTTCTCGGTAAGAGGTGTAGGAGGGGCAAGGTAGCTTCGGATAAACGCACCCCCCGGGCTAGCGATTTGTATTAGCCGTCTAGTACTGTTCTCGTAATTGTCGACGCTTGAGGCTATGTTCGCGCACTCAAACATGTAAGAGGGGTAAATCCAAAAAAGTAACGAGAGACCTCCAATCGATAGAGAGAAAAAACATTTTTTGTTGTCTCGCACAATAGGAATACTCGATTTCGTTATCGTGAGCAATTCATTGGTGGAGAAAATTAAAATTATTTCTATACCTAATTATTCTCAATAATTTCACTATTGAGCCATGTTTTCGGTTCTCTATAAACTCAATTGATATGCTATGAGTGAGATTCACGCGTCAACTGATTGATCCTGTTACAATGTTCGAGCCGATGGGGCGATATAAGCCGATCATTTGGGGTATAAAAAATATTTTCCAACCTGGAACGAATAACGCAATACATTGAGGTTTCGAAAATTAATATCCAATTTTATTTTTATTATGAAATTATCATAAAAGGTCATATCGGGGTTATATCGGGTTTTAAATAATGAAATCAATGAAGACATTTAAATGAGCTCTCAACAAGACGACTCGTCCGCTTCGTCGTGCCAAGTACTCTTAATCAAAACTTTCTGCAGAAACAGTTTGTTTTTCATGTTTCATTGCCATAAGTACCATCATTAGTATTCTAAAACCACTTCTTTTGCGCGAGTTGATTAGCTAACAAAGTTAATTTGAAACGATAAAATTCATTAAAATATTTTTAATTGTCGTAACGCGTCTTTTCACGGTATATATAATTCTTTGTTATCACGTTAACTTTCCTTTTTTAAAACCCGGCTTTGCATGTGTGTCGGACTGTTAAATTATTCCTAAATTTTGATTGCCTCGTAGAAATCCGTCCGGATTCTACGGAGGGTCTCTTCATTTTTTTATTCTCGTTTCGAGGGACAATTAGGTATGCTAATTCATTTATTTTATGACGGCTTTGTAAAAAAAATGCTGAGAAAAGATCGGTGTTGAGATTTAGGTGGAGCGGGGGAGAAGGGATGGTGTATGCGCTTGTTGGGGGTTGGGGCCTGATAGTAAGGTTGACGTCTCACGCGGCAGTAATTAATGGATCGTGCGTGGCTTTCCTCTAAGGATAACCATTATACAGATTCTCTACTCCCGTCTACCTACGTTCAGTTGCAGCGAGTACTAAACAAGTTCTATTTATTATGCTTACAGTACTCAACAAATTACTTGGGTGCGGCTGCAGATAATTTACTTTGACCTTTTAAATCAACTGCTTTAATAGTGTACTTAGTCTGAACATTTACGTTTATACCATAAAGGTTCTAATGTGTTTCCCAAACCTTGCTATATAATTTCTTAAAGTTTTAAAAGAAATGTGTTAAAACTGTAATCTCAGAAACTATAAGAGATTTGATAAAGAAAAATCTGATTTTGTAAGCGTTAAGTGTATTAGAGGTCGAGATGAATCCACGCGGCGGGTACAGTGAAGGGACATAGTAAACATAATTAGGCGTTCAGGCAAACGGCCGCGTTGATTGGACGAGACGCGTCGACAATTTCTCGAAGAAATTGTACGTGAAAGGTAATATTTCACTCGGATGAGATCTTTTGATACGCACCTTGATCCGCTTAGTTTTGTCTTACGTTCAAATATAAAATGAATGTATATTAAAAGTATTCGTTCAACAATCGCTTTCAGATTTCTTATTTTAAGTACTATCGAACGGTATTAAATTTTGTATAGAGAAAATCTTAAATTTTGTATTGATTTTTGCTACGGTTATTATCCGAAACCAATTTTTCGATTTCAGGTTTTATTTCTACAATCAGAGTTTCATTGCCTACTATACTATACTACTACTACTTGGGTTATCTGACATGAATGTAAATACCGACAACTAAAAAACAGAAACGGGTCGCAGTGACCATTCAAACTGTCAAATAATTCAAGGTGCGCCGCGGCATTTCTCACAATCAAGGAGATCTACAACGAAACGGTATACTTCTTTTTTCATCCATTCGGCTTGTTTATTTTTCGTTCCTCCTTATAAATATAAGAGTTCGGCATCTCTGCACGAATTCCCAAGATGAAAAGGTATTTTTCACACGCGAATTCGGTCGGGCCAACGCGCCGCACACCGGGCTAAACTGTATTCACTGCAAAGCTTTCGTATATAAATTCATAACTTATTACTTATTTATTTTCATGCAACCCTACTCTTACAAATCAACATCCTGTTATGCCACGCAAAGATACCTAACTTGTTACTCTATCTCAGATTCTCCTTCAGCTATACGGTTTACTAGGCCCTTAGTTTATTTAATTAAAGTATATCGTTCTTTTTTATGGGCACGGAAAAAGTGTTATTAAGTATAAGTAGCCTTTTGAGAGGGACGTCTTTATTATTTTCTTAGAATCTTATCGTCGAGTCGAGGCAACGCAACATCGCTCACTTACGGTATAATGTCGTAACGTCGTGTTTTAGGTATCGTAAAAGAAAACAAAAGCAAGCGTGCTCGAAGTAATAAAGCTGCTCGATTTCCGCTATTTAGGAGTGAGAGAATTAAAGTTCTTATGAGGAAAGTTGACTTAGTATACATATAAATGTATCCAAAGCAGGTACCTAAGTAATGAGAATTCCCAATCGAGCGGGCCGTGCGGGGTAAAGGCAGGCACTTCGACGAAAAAACGATGATGAAGCACGATCATGTCGCCGAGATCCCCCGCCTAGCTGACTGACAAATTGTCGAACATTTTTTTCGCTAAAATTCCTTTCCTTCGAATCCAATTATTGAGCCTTGCCGATAGAACGATTTCGCGTCTTTAGTCTAGCCTATGAGCGCTTTCCTTGTTCCACTCCACTTGCTCGCGGGTTTATTTTTAACCCCTATTTGAACCGCTGCCCGCTCACGTAAATCTTATGCATTCAGCATTTGTTTCACTGTTGCCGAATATCAAAAAGACGTTGTCGAGAAACTGACAGAATATTGTCCTGGGCGCTGGTCGGAAGGGCTGTAATATTTCCAATGCAAACATGTTTTCAGTGTGCTCTAATTTTATTTTGCTCTATGTTTCCTACAATACGATGTGCAATTTCGTTTTGCTGAGGCTGCCTAAATTGGTCTGTTGTGCAAGCATCAAACAAAGAGTGCCTATATGCAATTGCTTTTCATACAACGCAATGTAAATTTTTACTGGTAGGTACTGAAATAATAAAACTTGTGGAGTAGTTCATATTCTTCATGGAACATACATACAATATATGTTTACTTACAAATCCAAAACAAATCCGTTTTTAATAAGAGTAAAATGACTCTCTACCAAATATATTTCACATTCTAGCTGATGGTCCCAAATCATGTTAGGTAAAAAATAAACGTGCATTGAACAGAAACAGTGGCCTTCCACCGGATATTTTCCTAAACGGCGTAACTACCAAACACTCTAACACGATACAAACCGTGATAAAGGTTCAATTGTATGCAGTAAATAAAATATGACTTGGCCATATTTCCACTTTCGTTTCTTTCGTTTTATGTCCCTTTTTTGGGCTCCTTGGGAAGCCGTTCATACAAAATACCTTTCCGATATTGCCTAACTTTATTAGCATCGGGCACGTGTTTTTATATCTAAAATATCTTTCACTTCTGCGCCACTTCTGTGGAATAAAGATTGCCACATGTGCTCCGGGCATTATATCATGATATATAAGAAAAGTTATTTCCTTTCATTCCTATAATTTATTGTAAGTGCTACCGGTGTTGAAACCTGGAAAGTAGTAATGTTTTTATTTGCAAATAACTTACGTTATTTGTCATTACGCACTACGTATTCATGACGGTTTCATGACTTTTAGTAATTATTGCCAGGTCAAATTAATAGAATCACTCGCGAGTTAAAGAATTACCTATTATTTTGAATATAAAAATTGTTTCAACTTTAGAATGTCTTTTTCTTGGTAGATTTGTGAAGCTAGAGTGATTCCTATCTGAAATAATATTTCAAATATTGCTATTCATAATTTAAACTGCGTATTCCAGGGCTGGCCGCGGATTGGGCTTACGGCGCAAATAAATAGCTTCTTCAAAAGCTATCGTGAAGCGAATTAGAATAATGCTCTGCGATTTGGCGTTTCAACAAACGAGAACGTAGAATTGCCCTCGGTGGATTATTCGGGTGTTCGGGTGGGTTCGCCTGAATTTGGGTATAAATGGACGTGTCGTGACTATAACCGAGCTTCACGATTGGCTGGAGGGACGGTCCAAAGGCTCGAATGCAACAATGTATCGCGGCCAAGGAAAAATTTGTTAATATGGTCAGTGTGTCGGAATTGTGAATACAGTTCTCTACATACATTCTAACAAATAGACTCAAATGGAATTACACTTACAGTGTATCTGTCAAGAATACTAGCTTGATAACTGCATCAAATAAGTTTTTTATTATTCTGAAACTAATCAATATTCAATCATTGTACTGCATCATGATTATTAATTTCTCTTATTTAAGTTATTATTATTTTATTTGAACTAATTTAATTTGATGTATGCATCAAAATTTATTTCTAATCAAGGAAATTTTATGCATGTCTATGTTGATGAGACAATAAGTTAGCTCTTTCATATATTTTATTCATCGTGTCATTTTGTTAAGCCAATAAAAAAATAATTGTTGTTAGTAAACTAGTTTAATATAAAGTTATTTTAACATCGCACAAACAACAAAAAAATAATAAAGGGATGTGTTCCTGCGAATGAAAGAAGTCACCAGGAAGAAAGGAGTTTCTGTGTTGGCAGCGGGGGTTGCGGCGCGCGAGCGATATTTCATATTGCGAGCGTTTGTATGGCTACGGTAACTTAGTAAAGTAGTTATATTATGAGAATTGTAATATTCTCTACAGTCCTTTAATATACTCTACAAAAAGAATGTCCTTGCTGACAGTGATCCTGGCTGAACACGATAGAAAAAATATTTCTGCTTTGCATGCAAAAGAATAACACGACAGTAATTGTATTGTGGATAAACAAAATATAGTAACCAATTTTACTACACAGCAATGTATTTAAAGTTTAATTTCGGAAGGTTTTTATTACTGCGAGACAAAGGCAACCTTTGCAAGGGCTATTTTTCAGTTAGGTTAAAGTTGTCTTGTGACCATACCCAGAAGAAATGTATATACATTGCCTGAAATTAATTCTTTATCGATAATAATTGACTCATCTGTAGAATATATATATATATATATATATGTTGTATATATGTATAGTTCACTTTGTGCATTTTATAGGAAGCTAGTGTCAGTTTGAACGTTAGTCGATTCTAAATATCAATATAGAAGTATAACTTCAGAATCTAGACCGGCATTTATCAATATAATTAAGTACGGGGCCGCGACGTTCACGGACTAACAAAATTGATCTTGTTATATTAATCTTTGAAGCTGTGCTCAATACGTGAATCAATTTTCAATTTCAGACATAAATTGAAATAGAATTCTACTGCATTTAGAACAAGCGTTACGTTTTGCGTTCAGTTCAGTTTATTGTCCTCCATTTTAATTGTGTATTGTGATTTACATCGCATATTAAGTCTCTTACTTCAGTGATATATGTTTCTCGTCGGCACTTAATAAGACGTGTGCTAAATAAACACCTGAAACGTTCAATTTAGAGCACGTAGGATTAAAACTAAAATATATTACCGTAATTTGCGAAATTGTTACACACGGCGAAGTAACAAAATTTGGTAGCGTGGTAGTGCCACCGCCAAGAAAACAAGCACATGCATAATATTTTTTTTATATTGAAGTAACTTGTAGCACTCTTCCTTTGCAATGGATTAAATTCGCCTAGATAGATGTTGCCGACAGTATTATAGGTGTCGCACACATCTGTAAGTTGCCGTTGCTTTGATAGATGTCATTTAGTCAATCAATTAATTGACATCATAGTCAATTAATTGATATTCGTCACGATAGCGAAAAGCCATCCTTTCGCTATCGTGACGAACTAACTAAAAAGATAACTTGGCACCATTTTTTCTTAAATTTTTGCAATACTATGATCGTAGAAAATAGAACAGAATTTAGATGCCACAGGAGTAGGTAATATATTCATGTACATTTTAATTATTGTTATACATTCCAACATAAATATACTTAGTTATTTTAAGATGATCAATTATTTTGTTTTAGAATTTTAACAATTGTTTAAGGAAATCGAAATTATATCACTACTAAGTAAACCAACGATCACACTAAAATATAACAATAAAATATTGTTATACAAAGTAACACATTCTTTGCAATATTAAATACAAATAAAGCATCATAAATCAAAAGTGATAAAACAAAAATAAACTGCAATAAACTTCTTATCCCATCAAGTTGAAGCTTAACTCATTCTTGAATTATTGGACGCTTGGAGATCTCATACAGCGCAACACGTGTTTTATTTCATCTCATATCTGATGTATTTTGTAACATCAACCTACGTAAGATAGTATAAATGGAAGTCAGAGGTACAGCACAAGATTTAATATAGCATGGAACGGAACGCGACCGACTTACATTCATACTCGTACATGTTGAAAAGTAATAATTGATTTGGAATCGAAACGCGACGGGTATGGAGCATTTTATAGTATTCTTGTTATAAAATTTTATTTAAATATTACACATCTGTTGTTGTATAAAATTTCATCTTCTCAGGAGGCATTGTAGAGTCTTCATTATTATGTTGCAATTGTTTGTTTTCCTTGACATAAATCGCTTACGGTTTTCGGATATCTCACGTTCAATATATGTTTTTGTGACTTAAAATATTTTGTATTGCAGGTACTAATAATTCGCGAAATTTTCTGTATGAGCATTCCACATTCCGCATCCTGTGAAATTTTATTAAAATCTTTTCTTATTGGTTACCTGCAACGCATTTAAAAAATTGGAGCTTTTACCAGAAACTGTTATGCAATTATAATAACGACGAGCTTAGTGGTCGAATGGAATCTGAAGTCGCGGTTTCGAGCCCTGCACAAGACAAATATTTAACTGCATGAACATGTCTGTTTATCTTGGTCTGGGTATTTTCTATATATTATATGTATTTAAGTATTATATCAGTTTTCTAGTACCCATAGTTCAAGCTTTGCTTAGTTTGGGACTAGATGCCGTGTGTAAATAATCCAGGAATGTTTATTTATTTATTATTTATTAATAAAATATGTAACGTGAATGCGTCTTTGGATTAGTTTAGTATTTTGTATGCATTCATTTAGCTTCCCTCATTTGTTGTGTACTTTAGGGTAGCTATTCTAAGGGTACCATATCGATTTTCCGGTTAAAAATAGACCAGTGTTCAAGTACATTACCGCCATTTATAAAAACGATCGTAAAAAACAGTACCAAGTTGTTACATAAATACGAATAATAACTGATTATTAATATGTTCAAGTCAAGCTTCGATAACTGGTTTAGCCATAGCCATGTTTTATTTCAATCAGTAAGAAACTTTTAGGAAAGTAGGTTAAACAATTTATTTCCCATTATTTCTTAACGTTTATTTTATTTCTGCACGAAACGTGATTTGCCCAGAATTCCGGGTGCTAATGTATTTTTTGAGTTACGTACCCGCAATTACGCTTCCCCTAAAAATTGTATCTATTAACTACCCCTAAAGTTTTTATGTTCGACACAAAGCCTTAAATACTCTCAAATGCCTTTCTTAAAATCAATAAAGGCCCTACTTTCATCAGCGTCGTAGTAATAAAACCTGACTTTACTGTTATCCGCGGCAGAATTAGATAATGTATCTTTGTAAAAAGTTCCCTTACATTAAGTTTAAAGCAGTAAAAATCTAATTGCTTAAGGCAATAAATATTTGCTGTCGGATCGCTCGTGTCGCTCTGAATGTCGATAGGGCACGTAGGGTTCCGTAATGCATGCCAATAAGACCCTTAGAATTGCCACAGGATCTGGAACCAAATTCTTGTCAACATATATTTCGGGGCATGCCGTAATAACATAATCTTAATTTAGTTGGTGGAATGCTTAAATATTTTGTATAATTTTGGGAAGCATCAAATAATATTGATTATGCGATAACAGTCTAAGAAAATAACAATTTTTATGAAAATAAATTTAATTATATGCTACATTCATACTACGAGTACACGTTCATCACTACATAGTATAAAACAAAGTCGCTTTCTCTGTCCCTATGTCCCCATGTATGCTTAAATCTTTGAAACTACGCAACGGATTATGATGCGGTTTTTTTTAATAGATAGAGTGATTCAACTGGAAAGTTTATATGTATAATATATGCATAACATAGTAGAAAAACACTGATAATTTAGAGGTTTCTAATGTGATGTCGTAAATAAACACATTTTTTTGCTCTTTCATTGCAAACGCTGGCTGAACCCAACGAGATAGATCAAAATAATGTAGTACAGTATTGTTCACCTTAAAATGGTCTACAAAAAAGTTCGCGATGGTATATGTCTATCTCTTAGTGGTAACACACAATAACCGTTATTTTATCCTTTGCTTTTTACAAGAAATAATGCCTTATTTACGAAGCGATTTTAAGCAATACAGAATTAATCCTTATCCAATTAAGTACCTTAAATACATTGCGCATTTAATATAGATCAATATGGCCCTTCACAGCATGTAATTTAAATGAATAGTTTAGAAGATATTACACATTTAAAATGCAGGGACATAACGGCTGTGGCGGTACCGGCCGCGGAGCCGGCGGCGTGTGCTTATAACTGGGGAAGGACTGGATAGGACAAAGCGCAAAGACCTTCTGTAGTACATTTAGTATCAGCATTGCACCCGTGCGAAGCCGGGGCGGGTCGCTAGTTTATATTATAATATAAATGAAAAAAATATGAGACATGTATGTCTCATTTTTTTTTTTCACATTCTGAGCAATGTTTCTATTTGTTTCATGAAAAGCCTATCATAAAATTGCAATTATTGCATTTTAAATGACTAAAATGTGCAATAATTGGAACATTGTAATCGGATTTGAGTAATGCAATTTTCGTGATGTCTTTAAAATTCATTTCCTCGCACGTATTTTTCGTGCTCTTTCATCCGTTTGCTGTATTTTTTTTTCGTACATCCGATTTAATATTTTATATTGTTTTTGCTGTATCTGCTTTGTGTTTTCACATTCAGGCAAGTAGTATAATCTATATATATAAAAATCAATGCCAATTTTCGTTGTAATTTTATAACTCAAGAACGGACTCACCTATCCAAACCAAATGTTTAGGCTTTGTTCGGACTATTTAGTAGATGGTTTATGTGGAGTTTGCACAAAATCGGTAGAGCGGTTCTTCATTTATCACATTTTTTGTAACAAATGAATTCAATAAATGGCGGATCATTTTGCTAATGGGGATTTTGCTGTCAAATTGAAACTTTTTTCAGATGGGGATTGTGCTGTCAAATTGAAACTTTTTTCAGTGTTGACAGTACAATCATGTTGTTATGTAATTCATGTGGTCATTTCTTTTTGGACGTGCTTCAAATTTATGTTGCCTGTTCCTGAGTCGGTCCCCCAGCCGTTTGTTTATTCATGCTCAAAATGGAAAAACAAAAAATATTGTTGCCAAATGTTTTGGATTAAATTTTAAAATAGCTAGCAATTAATAAAATATTTTTTTGTTTGAATAAATGAATTTGATGTTTCAATTAATTTTTTTTTAGTATTTCACTTTATACGTAGCGAAGCACGTACCGGGCCGCTAGTATAATATGAAATAATATAATTATGAAAATATAATAAAAAGGGGAAAATAATATAATGTAGATAAGATAAGATATCTTATAAAATACCTATAGTAAACCAGTCTTTAGTTATTGAAGATGATGTAACGAGTTTTATCAAAAAGTCTCGAGTATATTATGTCGGTACTTGCCCAAAATAAACAGACATATGGCTACAAAGTGTAAAGAATTAGTAGAAATACTTCATGTTTTGTTGAGTATTATTTTAGATACGAAGAAATCATTCATCCGTGTTTTGGAATTTGGTTTAAGTTTAGGCTCGTTTTTCTTATTTCTATGAATTATTGTATCTTAGTAGTGAGAAAATAGATTTTATTACAAAATATGGTATCCAGCAGCAAAGTAGTTAAAATAGAGAAAATATAATAACAACACGATCTCCAAGAACTGAAGAAATCTCCGACTCCTTTAATATAAAATGATTAGGTACCAAGCCGCTTGTGCTTCGGGTGCGCCCATAAAAACTACGACACTTACAGATATCAAAGGAGTACTAATAAAAGCTAACAGTAACAAAGCGAACTACAACAGTGCTTTTCTGTAACAATGTTATAACATTGTTGTAAACAGTAAGCCATATCGAAACGGGTAAACATAGCTCGGTGTTTACATTCCGCCATAATTCTCTTCCTTCCTCATTTTTATTCGAGTATTCCCAAATGCTTGCGTATTTTGTACACTTAACACCTTATGTTGAGCTCTGTATGACGAGTATGACGAGCTCTGTGGCGTAGCGGTCAATGACGCGGCTTCGACATCAACGCTCGTGGGTTCGATTCCCACATAGGACAAACATTTGTGTGCATGAATATGTCTGTTTGTCTTGGTCTGGATGTTTTCTATGTATCATAAGTATGTATTTACAAAAAAAAAATGTATTTACGTATATTTATCAGTTGTCTAGTACCCATAACACAAGCTTCGCTTACTTTAGGGCTAGATGGCGCTGTGTAATTTGTCTGACAACATATATTTATTTATTTATTTATGTTGCACTCTAGGATATACACAAAAGACAGAATATATAAGAATAGAATATACACAATTACCTCTTGTTTTTATTTGGAATTAGAGCACAAAAAATGCGCATGTACCTTTTGCCATTCAAATGTATCATGATATATTTCGTTTCGAGTTCGTCGACGAGCCCAGTGGTCGAATGGCTAGCAACAGCTACTTTGACTCTGCGATCGCGGGTGTGATCCCCGCACAAGACAAACATTTGTGTGCATGAACAGGTCTGTTTGTCTTGGTCTGGGTGTTTTGGTCTTGGTCTGGGTGTTTTGGTTTTGGTATTATAAGTATGTATTTACAAAAAATATATATTTAAGAACGTACATTTATTAGTTGTCATACTCATAATACAAGCTTTGCGCTTAATTTGAGATTAAAGGACGCTGTGTAAGTTGTCCAGAAATATTTATTAGTTTAAATTGACTCCAATACAATACACATTAAGGAAACATAATTGTGATTTAATTTCAAAAAGTATGCAAACTTAAATAATAGGAAATAAAACTAAAACACTAGAATATACCGTAGGATAACTAAAACCAAATCGTTAGCGAAAAGACCAAGTCAACATTTGGACTTTCAAAACAAAATGTTACTGAAATGCCACAAAATTACCTCCGATATTTTTACTAGCTTTGGTTTTGTTGTAACATTTATCGATTCAAGTTCTACGAAACTCTACACTGAGTATGGAACGACGTGCTCTAGACCAGTTATTACACTTTTTCAATTAAAAACGAGTTAATTAATCCAATCACAATGTATGTCATATAAAAACAGAGACATAAGTATAATTTTTCATATCGTATCTTCAAATACCACCATTTAAACTATAAACATTATCAGATTTAAAAATCACTCACAGTTATGCTGTTTGTTAATATACCTCTATTCATACGTTGAAGCGACATCATTATCTTTCATCGCCAAGGGTTTAACACGTATCAAACATGCGATTTTATTATGCTAACAGCGTAATACGATAATTAATTTTAACACGGCATTTTGTTTGTACATCACTATTAACATCATAATAATAATTTGAATTTACAGAGCTTTTATTTTTTAACAAATGTATATTATTTTATATATTCTTTTATAATGATAAATTGTAAGTTTGTATTAATTGGTATTTTTATTATTTAGTTTTCATTAATTACAATTAATTAACAGTGAAGAAAATTTATTTCTACAGTTATTTTTTTTATCAAAATTGTATTCATAAAAACAATAAAATAAATATAGGAAAACCACGTAGTACGCTGTCCTAATGTACCGTGCACATGCCACTTGACTGTAACATAAAGGGATTATTATATCATACTCATAAGTATGTCGGCATAGAATAGCACCACATGGAGGAGGAGGAAATTTGCATGAAAGAAAATGGTCTTGATTGAGCCCATTGCGTTACGTGATCAATAAGAGAATGAGATAACTTTTATCTTGTCTTGTCACTGCATAGACAACAGATACTAAGTATTTGTAATAGCCTGATTGAAAACTGTAAGAGGTACGTTAAATATCGATATCAGGGATAGATCCCAATTGATCAAATTTACTGATCTCCAACCTATAGACCCTTATTTGATACCCCGAAAATTTACACCTGCACTTCAAATTTGTTAGAGATTATGTCATTCACTTTCAATTTACCGATGATATGACGATCATGGCAGATTGCCATGAAATCCTAGACATAAGATACTTAAGGCTAGGCTTGAGATAAACATGGACAAAACGAAGCAGAATGCAGAATATCCGCGTTGTATTTACTTCACATGAGAACAAATGGGAAATCTGTAAGTAGAAACAGAGTTAAATGACTAAAGATTGGCGACGTGAACCAAAAGCCAGCGTAGAATGGCCCTTTATATAGTGATGATAACAAGAAAACATGATTGCTGCTGTTTTATCGCAACACGCATATTTTAATTCCTTTTATATGCTGTTGCATACACTTCATCTTCACTTAAACAATACGTAATAAAAAAAATAGCAGTTGGCGTCAAAACCTTAGCCATCAGGCTACAGGTCCCACGCAAATGAGTTCTGTTGTTTATGGTTAACTTTTTTTATAGAACAATAATAACAACGTTTACTGCTCTTGAATAAAAGTTCGCTATTAAAAATTACAAAGTTACGAGTATATAACAATAGAGCTTTGAAGTAAATCTGTACTTTAATCTGTATCTGTATATTATATTTGTCTGTGAGTGCATAAAGTGTTTTCGTAATATTCCAATTCACGAGTATAAATTACCTATTGATTTGAATATAACGTCATGAGTGTTTTTATAGCATCAAAAATTGTCGTAAAATGTAAATTAAATTAATTGTTGGTGCAAATGGCAGCTATGTAACAGAGTAGACAATAGCATGAATTTAGAAGAATAGAAAGAATATATTTAACATGAAAAAGTAACAACAAAATTTCTCAGAATCTGATAAAACATCGATTTGTTCAATAGTATATTTTATTTGTAAATCTAATAAGTAGTAATTTAATTTATTATCACCTACAGGTCCTTCATTATATTTTTATTTTAAATAACACAAATACAAGCATTTTTTTTTCTGGCTATAAATAATTGCAACGAAATTCTAGCGAAGTGTTAAACAGCCGTCGATATATCTTACCCGTCAGTAAATTAAACACTTAATTGGAATATATTCTTCTCTTTAACATATTAAATTGCCAGCAACTCGCGAGCACGAGCGGCGCAACTAATGGCGTAGGTTACACAAAATTACAATTTAACGCGTAGTACTGTTAATTGGTGAAATATTTGAACACACCCTATGGAGTATCATCCTAGCTTTTTACAGTCCACTCTGTCACCCGTAATTAGTTTTTCCTCCGAAGTAATCGTTGTCTGTACGTACAAACATGCAACGTTGTTGCTCCTTAATGAAAACGCTCTTAAGTACTCGTGTTTAATGTTTATTCACTTCCACTTTGTTTTTTAGCCTCTTGCTTCTTATAGTCTTATAAAAGCGACCGCAACTTTAAGGGTGTATAAAGTTGCTTCTTGATTTCTTTTAAATTATCTGTCTCCAGTTAGTTTGTGATGGAGATGAACTCTAGTTTTATTTCTTAGTTTATTTACTGCATTACGGTATGTGCTTGTCTTGATTTAACGAGCAAATTAAAACGTCGCTTTCGAATGCTATTTTGTTTCAATGTCAACGTTATTTACACAAGCTTGAAATTTTAAATTTATTGCCTAAAAATAACACATTTTTTAGCAAATGTAAAATTTATTAGTCCTTTTATCATTAGCTTTGCCATGTCGGCACGCTCTAAATCTCAGTTTTAATGTAAATATTCGATCTTAGATTGGGTCCAATGTAGGTACACACCGGCGGGATAGCCTTCGAATGTTTTATGCATTTTCGTATACTTCATTAATTTTTCCCAGCCCGTCTGTAGACATGTCCTCATGTTTCAGAACCTATGTTGTTTTTTAAGAAGAGTTTATAGTCTTTTTGTTTGTTTGTTGGTAATATCTATATTGTACATAAAGTAAATTTAGAACACAGTAAGTTAAAGGAAAAGTACAAAGGCGGACTTACCTCACAGGGATCTCTTTCAGCCAACCTTAGAGTACGAGAGGATTTTATGAATAGGCAAATAGAGTACCAAACATTTATAGAATATAACTAATATGTTAATTATAAATACATACGCACATATTTAATAATAATAAATAATACAATATTATAGGAAATAAAAACAATAAACATTGTGCAAATTAATAAAAATATATCGTACTAGGGTTCAAATCAGGATTCGGCAAAGAACCTTCTCAGCGCTGATTTAAGACAATTTAAAGTAGAGCTCTCCTGATCTCAACAGGCAGTGAGTTCAACAACTTTGCCGCCTTTACCATAAATGAATTTGAGAGCGTGCAAGAATTTTGGCTTTGTATATCATTCATAGGCTCATTTTCGAGACCTCTGTACTTCATTCCTATTCATCATTGAAGAGAAAAGTGCAATTTTTTGCGAACTAAAAAACGGATAATCAAGTCATCTCTCGTCGTTGCTTTTTTTTTCTCTATTAAACCGACTTGAAATACCTCACAAAAATAATACTAAATTTTGTATGACGTCCGCTTAGTATGACGTATTTGACTCTTCCTTTCCTTCGATGTCATTATAAAAGTAATCTACTATACATTTTATCTGTCATATACATTTTGTTTAATCTTTTCGCCTCAAAAATGAGCACGGTGATGTTTGTATTTATTTTCACCGCCACTGTCCTTCATCCGTAAAAAGGGTTCAAATTTCCGCTGTATATCACATTGATGTCAATTTAGCTCACGATCTGAAAGCTGACAATCTTTCAGAGTGACATCCGAACTGAGCGTTGGAATAACTATAAATCATAAGGAAATATTTTTTTTATTTATTAATCTATTTTGAATTATGATTTATTTTCTTAATAGGTACTAATATCAATAATGTAATGTGAAAGATTGTTACAATGTTTCGAAACTGTTCTAAATTTCAGACTGACTCGACAAATTTCATGATATTTTTGTAAAATTGGTATACATTTGGATAACACTGAACACCTTAGCTAAAAATATGTACGTTAATAATGTTATTGGCTAGAAGTATCTCTGTTTGTTACTTAAAGAAATGAATTTTTGTTATTATTAGCCATGAACATTACGTGACCTTACCGTGAAATAAATTACCTAAACTTAAAGGTGACCCGTTACTAGAAAAATACCTTATGCATAAATTCAGCTACTATTTCCACAGAAATATTTTTTTCTTAGTCATTTTAATATATACCCCTACTAAAACATTTTTTTTTCAAACACAACCTGCAATTCTCCCTGCATAAATAAATTTGTTCGAGATTCAAAAAGTAATTCTTCAGTGATCGATGACCAATGTTGTTCTAGACAGCTCCGTAATATGTTTACCTGAACGCTGCAGTATAACCAAATAGAATTTTAAACCTATATTAAACATTTTTCTTGTAAGTAGAAAGTGGTATCGAGGATCGATATCGGGCGAGCACCTGTAAGCGAAGAACACAAATAACACGGAGTCCTGATAAAGCTCTGCAGTCCACACGGCGAGGGCTCCGCCTAAGATTTATAGGACGTTTTTATAGTTTCCCACGGACGCTCCTTGTTTTAATTTCGTGCAAGGATCAACGCGTTTTCCGTTCGGTCGCGTGGTGTCTAGCGACTATTTTGCCGCGAGCCTAATGTCGCGAGGCGACGAAATTTATCGCGTCACTTGTAATTCCGCCCCGCCACCCTAGCGTCACCCGTCACCCGACAACACACTTATAACGTTTTCTAATGAAATTGTCCACAAACTCCCGCTCGCCGCTACCCCCGGCCCGTCGACGCCGCCGGATGAACCAAAAAAAGTACGGCTCGCGTTACTAATGGCTTCATTTATCACAGTCACTAACAGTGATACACCGCAACGACGTTTTATATTTAATTTGGCTCTCTGCGGAATAAATTACGGCAATATCGAGCCCAGAACGATAAAGGACAAGCGGCAATGCTCCTGAGTTATCGGGACGGGTCATAGTATTAAGACGGTAATCTTCTTGGATTAATTTGTTCGTGGCTAAGTGATAAGTTAGTCGACGACGCGCGCTGATCGAAACTTACTGCGGCGGAGATGGTAAATAAGTGGCAACTTCCAAAATCCTATTTATTTTCCCTCTGCACGTCAATCAGAGGTTGAGTTAGAGAAATTTTCTTGCGACAACACCAAAAGTTTCAGCTATAAAGATAATATTCATGTAGATACTAGTGAGAAGCCTCACTAAATTAAAACAATGAACCATAACGAAACTCTCAGTGAACGAGGCGTTTGAACGAAAGTAATCTTATGCCAGTTGAAATAAAGGCGGTGTATTTAGCAGGTATTATGGTTCATTTTAACAGTCGTCTTATGTGTTCAAAGCCCATGTTATGTTGTAGTTTAGTTCTTAAGTTAAATGTATAACTAACTATGTGGCATATGTCAGCCTCACATTATACGTATTTTACAATCTTATCTTTTCACTTATGTTTACTAATGACTGTAATTATACTTCAGATTAATTTGATGCCAGAAAATTTATCGTAACTCATTAAAATAATGAATAATGTACGATAATAAAAACCATCTGCAAATTAATCTTCAGTGAGCTCCAAAAGTTAAACTAACTTATACCTTCTAAAGTAATTAAGTAGATACAAATATATTTTTTCTGGGCAATTAATTTAATGCTTATTCATTTCCATGATTTAATAAATATGACGTATAATGGTAGCCATGACACTTTTTCTAAACAAGTAAATTAAACCAAATGTTTCAACATATTTTATTCAAAATATAATAAGAATACCAATAATTTGTATATTTTCCCGTGCAATTAAC
This sequence comes from Hypsopygia costalis, assembly GCA_937001555.2. NCBI lineage: Eukaryota > Metazoa > Arthropoda > Insecta > Lepidoptera > Pyralidae > Hypsopygia > Hypsopygia costalis. The sequence goes on along the minus strand of OW443330.2, from coordinate 10,593,600 downwards.
TGACTGTAGACCACAACACTTCTAGTATAAGATGTTCCTGCGAAGTTATGAGCCGTGTATATTATGATTCGTAGCACTACGCGGGTCTTTATCATACCGGTAGTGCTACGATCTACAAATAGTTGTCGGTACATCCTAAATAGAAACCTTCCTTTTCTTACGCTATTCAATTTTAAAAAACAAATAGATTACTCCAAATATCATAAGAACAATTCTTACATCAATAATTCTATAATGCACTGTACAATCAACTGCTTGTAAACAACAATATTTCCGATAATAGTCCTGTGAATGCACGAATCGTGCGTAGCATTCGTAGCACTACGCAGAACTTTCTTATACTGGAAGTTCTATGATCTACAAGCGCTTATCTGTATTGTGCATTAACAAAAGAAACCTTACATGGATGCAATATTGGGCTAAATAAAGACACTACTATACTATATACTTATTAATATAATTGATATCACGATGAAGAGAAAAAAAAATTGAAGAGACAACTTATTGCAGCCTCACAGTAGATATATATCCGCCTTTTAAACGCCATACTACATAGAAAACAAACATATATTACATAGTAAACACCCAGACGAAGACAAACAGACATGTGCATGCACATAATTGTTGGTCTTGAGCGGGTAACAAAGTAGCTATTGTTTGCAATTCGACCACCGGGTTCATCGTCAGACTGGAGAGAAGAAAAGGTCGATCATATATCAAATAACTGGTTTGTTGCAAAAAATATAGTAGGTAATACTAAGCCTACCGTAATTTATTTTGCCAATTTTATCCATATAAATTGAAACGATGTTTAATGTCCTATTATTTTCTCAAACGATTATAAAAACATTTCAAAATACGCACCTGTTAAAATGGCTTTAGGGCTTTTTCACACGCTACGCCTCTCTTTACTGTTCAATATGAAAGAAAATACATTTTTACTTTATTGCAATACCTTTTGTTTTATTTTTTCTGTTTCTGTAATAAAGTGGTTTATATTTTATAGGTATAAAAATGTAATAATAGAAACAAGGTGTTGTTTTAATAAATTACATTTGGAATTATGTATTTTCGTAATAATAGTATTTCTGAGGAATCTCACACACTAGTAATGCAAAGCCAAAACTGTTTGCCGCATTTAACCAGATTTTCTCTGAAACAATATTTAGGGTGGAAGTGCTCATCATAATTTTTAGAGCCAAAACAAATCTTACGTGCACGTGGTGCACTCTGCCGGCTAGCGAAAGAGGCTCTGGAAAAAAGAGACGTAGGAGCCTACTCCTAGGTAGCGAGTTTGTAAGCTGCTCGACTGGGGAAGTACCTCCACCTCACAGAATACCACAAGCAAATAATAATTCCCTTTAGGGTTGTTGTATTCCTGCGAGTGCGTGAGGTCAACAGAAAGGAAGAAGTTGCTGCGTTACCAGTGGTGGGTGGCGGCGCGCGAGTGATATTTAGTATTGCGAGCGTTAATATGGCTACGGTAACCGGTTCATATCAGGCTGGTGGAGTGCTTGTCTAATACCCAAAGTAGTATAAAAAAAACTACTTATTCGTGTCTAAATTAAGTTCTTGTGCTTTTTAAAATAAACTACTATCTTGATATTTTGACTTACCTACACACGTTTCAAACAGAGAACCTCCTTTTTGGAAGTCAGTTAAAAAAGAAACTCTCAAGATTTGTTTTGCCTTGTAGTGCTAGTGAACCCGTAGGGAGCTCCCTAAGAGGGTTCTAAAATTTGATTTTGTCAAAGCTCACTAGGATTTGACGAACTATAAAAAACCACATAAACTCTTTTTAGGGTTTCAAACCTCAAGGGCAAAATACGAAACTCTTGTACATATTCATGTGTTTACCTAAAAAAGACATTTCTATAAAGATATTAGAAGTAAATATTTTTTGTTACTATACATCTGTGCTTATAAAAGATATTTAATAAAAAAATATAAACAACATATGAATATAATTGTAACACAAATAAAATTACAGCCTTAAATTACATTTAAAAGCATCCATTTTTTATTTTAAAACGGTAAAAAAATCTCAAGGCCTGCCATAGTAATCATTTACTACAGCTTATGGACAGTAAAGTTGTGATACCCGGCTATGCTCATAGGATGAATGACTGTCTTGTTTTTGAACAGACTAATAAAGCAAAGCATTTTTCTTTCAAAATCGGCGCTATTTTAGATACGTACTATTAACATTGTGGTAAGAAAATGAAAATTCTTCATTTGGCCCTTGTATAACAGCTAGATAAAGATTTACATTTTGTTACAAAACTTGCGACTATCATACTGAATAAACTTTGTAAACATTACATTTCTTTTTCATTGTATAGTCAAGTAAAAATATACACGAATGGTGATATTTTGTCAGGAATTTCTGAGGTATATTACGAATATGCGATAGTAAATACCAATGCAAATGCACATGCATGCAACATATAAGCGTACCTGTCACCGTTCCGTAACATAACTTAGGCTAGTACTGAAAATTCCGACCATTTTCAAATATCGTGTGTAATTTTGATGTAATATTTGAAATATTTTATAGTTAGTTGGAAAATTACCATGCTGTATTACATGTTTGCAAATAAAAGAAGTATATAAATTTCTTTGAGTTGCAAGTATCTCATCATCTCCTTTGAACTAAAACCAACCTCAAGTGCATGTGTTATACACGGCTGTACAGATAACGAGTCTCTAGCTAAAGAGAGGCAGTTACAAACTGTTATAGAAGTTCCTCCACCTCACAGACACCGCAGCCAAATAACAATTTCTAGAATCTAGAGTTGTTGTGTTCCTGTGAGTGAGGTTACCGGGAAGGGAGGAGTTGCTGTGATGGCAGCTGGGCGTGGTGGCGTGCGAACGATACCTAGATAGATAGGCTACGATAACTTAATGATACTTCACATTACAGTGGGCCGTATGCTTGTCTGCCACCCGACGTAATATTAAATAAAAGGTAAACATTATTTAATTCCACAATTATCTATAATGTTTCGAAATACAATATTAAAATGCATGGCCTAGTTACTCGAGTTATCAGAAATAAGGCCAAATATGATCGAGAATATTACGTACCATTAATGATGGCCAAGATTGATACTGGATCGCTAGATGGAACATATACTTAATAATAACATTGATTCCTTTTCTATCAGAATAGTAACAATGTCGATATAAATTTTAATTTCATTGGGCAACGTAATCGGTGTAGCAGTTTTTGAAATATTTGCGATAATGTGAAAATAAATACCACCTGAATAATAATTACTCGCAAATGGTTTATCCAATTTTAATGAATCTTAGTAGACAGTTCGTGTACATAAAATTTACTTATTCATTGGACATTGTAATTGGTTTTGCAGTTTTTGAGACATTGAAATTGATTTGGCGAACGTGTGGTAGGTAGCATTACAATTCGCGGAAAACGACTTGATGTTCAGTCATATTAACAAGAGATTCATAATTAGAAATTGGCGTTATACATGATATAGGGCCTATATACGCGAATAGGCAGGATATTCATGTAAAATCGATACTCGGATATAGCGTATCTCCGGTTTCTAAGCTCGAAGCACAGCCACAGGCATCAGGCATTACTGTCGACTACATCGCGAGATTAAAGTAAGCCCACATTTATACAGTACCGCGTAATTTGGCAACTCAGCTGTGATTAGATAGTGCTACAGCCTCGTTAGCGTAATGAAAACGGCTTTGTTAACCTTTGCTTTCTATGTTAACGTGATATCACTTGTGCGATTACTTTTGTACGTCGAATTGGCATTCGCCTGGCTTGGAATGTAAAGGATTTCTCTGCGAAAATTTTAGCTTAAATACAGAAATATATTATTCAGGAAATCCTTTTCATTTAATTACATCCGTGCCTAACAACATCCAAAAATTTGGTACTAAATATGATCTAAATTCTGAATAAGTTTTGTTACTTATTCAGAATTTAGATCATATTTAGTACCAACATTCAGTTGAAAATAACACTTCTGAAATACACAGTATGATATCAGTTAAAAGCTTGCAAGTACGAAAAATATATTAGCAACGTTTCGAAATAAATCTAAGCGAAAGAAACTAAAAAGAATAACGTGTTTACACGTTTGCGGTCCACCCTTATCCGGCATTCTTTTCGCAAGGCAAAATAGTTTAGGTGTACATTTGCGGTGTTCGCGATCCGGTTGAAACTAGTTGCGTCCACGGCTTGGCGACTCCGCCTTACTATTTCGGAAGTAATGTAAATCGTCGGCTACGGCAAACTTGGTGGATATCTCGCCAAAGGACAAGACGTTAATATATGCGCAATCCTGCACTCCGCGTATTGTTGTCTAATGCGGCGAGTTTGTCTGCTGTTTCTATTTACGATTTGCAACTTTGCATCCGTTGGTTGCCCAGTGTTTGGTATGTCTAATAACTTCACAGAACATACTTTCAGTTATCTACATATGAATACAAGAGCTTTGAGCTTCAGTTTATTTCGTGTAATATTCTTTTGTAAACTTCATGTCAGCAAAAGATATAAATAACAGGGTGGAGAAATGAAGTAGAAATATCTTAGGAAATTATTTGTTTATTATAAGAGACTTGTAATTATGCAATACAAGACTACAAAATGTAGGCAATATAAGGCAGACTACTGACTACAAAATATACATGACCATTCATGAAATTTTTAGATTTAATCTGTGGTCCGGTGCTGACTGTATGTAGTAATTACTCAGATTCATATATTTTACTTTCATTTGAAAATTAAATCCTCACGCTGATTTCACATCAAACTATGTAGTATCTTTTTATTTTAATAAATACAAAACTAAGTAACATAACCTACAACCGCTATAAAATTTCATATACTGACAACAAAAAACAAACGACGACAAAAATTGTGTGTGTGCAACGTAATTCATTGTTTTCAATTCTATAGATGTGAATAGAACAATAATACAGCTAATCCCTTTTGTCTACACCTTTGTCTCGGCGCTAAAATACAGGCGCGGTTCCGGAACCTAGCTGCTGGGCCATTTCTTAGGCCCTTTCGCTTAGTTAATTTAAATTAATTTATTCCCCCGCTCTTCCTGGTACCACTAAACTTCACCGTCCTATTTTGAATGTTAATAAATCATTTATATCACATACGTATATGTACGAATTTTCGTCTGCGACTCCGCTCACGTGAAATTCGAAGTAGGTAGCAAAATTGGCAGAAGAACAACCTACTCCATGAAAATATACATAGATATACCAACTTACATGATGTTCGACCATATGGTGATGATGGTGATGAAATTTATCGATCTCATGTACTTTATATACTTATATTTATAGATATATAAAGTCATAGGATAAAGAATTCATAAGAATCTATTTTAACCAATTTGTATTTTTTATACGCTACTTTACTTGAAAAAATAAAAATTAACACAGTAGATGAACATCACGTACATGACGGAACTAAATGTCAAAAAGAACGCGAAATTGTCAAAACAATGCCAGAACAGAACGTAAGACGCCACCAAAATTACCAGAAAGTTTTCTAGCAGGGTATTGTACATCTCAATGCTTAAATCGTACTTTCCTTATTTAGATGTACTTACCCTTAAAATATTTGCGCTTAATGTAAACATGACCTTATATATATATATATATATATATATATATATATATATATATATGAACATGCATTTTTATGTATATTTATATACAGAAATAGACTGCATTCTTTGTCGTAATATACAGCACATTTTTCATTTTTATTTGGTCTCTTGAGTTTCGTTGTGGAATAAGTAAACGGAACCGTCAGATTTTCCATCCACATCCCGCTGCACTGAGAGTCCGACCAAGGAGTATTTGTATTTCATTATCAACAAAAGCTTTGTTGAAAAGATGACGCCCAGCAAACTCCAGGCATGGCCGCCAACGAGCAAATGCGAGCAAAGCTCCACTCAGACCGGCTCGAGCAAAGATATTTCGCAGTCGTATTTACTCAGGCGTGCCTAAATTGTTTGCTTACATGTTTGACGCGCCGCACGCAACGCTCATTATGGCGAACGGTCTTTGTTCAGACTTAGACAACATATTGTTACACCCGATGGAGCAGGATGTTCTTTATATGTTTATTTTTATCATTACAGGTAAGTTCCAGAAGCGTTTGAGGGTGTGTAATGGCTGTGCGGTGAGAATTTTTCTTTGAATGTATACTGAATACAGTTAATGACAATGTCGTCTTTGCGAGAGTCTTCAAGTTATTATATTTATTTATGCAAGTGGAAATATTAAGGGCGTCGTGTTGAAAAGATAAGACGGTTATTCGTCTACCGCTTAGCAATTAGACAAACCACTTACCTGTATAAACATTCATAACGTTTCTTTACACTGGCAGGTTGGTACACTTAATTGTTCATACAACAAGCCAGCAGGGAATTGGCTCTAAATGTTCCACTGTCCGGAACGTGGTTACACCACAAATGCGCTACAATGTAATAGTCCGAAGCACACCGTGTGACTAGCCAAAGTCGACCGCGTCTCCTTGAAACTTAGCTTGATTTTCGAAGGGCACAGAAACGCGGCCAGGCGGTGATGGAAAGCGCAATAGACGGCCATTTACACCTGCGATTCTTCTTCATCTTACCCTAAACTGGCGCGCCGCTTTACCTAAAGTAATTATGCCACATAACGTATTAGTCTTTTGGGAGTGAACACGTGTTGGAAACGCTTAATCACTTACTTTACATTTGCGTACGCAAATAATCCGTTAATTTAATTTCGGCGTGGTATTTATGACGCTTATTTAATTTATTATCATATCAAAGTGTAAGCTTTATTTAGCGTGTTTTGTGTGCATGCGTATAAACGTTGATAATGAAATTATGTTACCGTCAGTACACAGGGGAAAAATTTTAACGATTTAGTAATAATTTTGACAGGTGAAGCCGCCACATTGTTACCCGAATGTGTAATATTCGCAGTGGGCCGTTATTTTTATGGCCGCCGGTCTATATGGCGAAAGTTTTGTTCACTCGAAGATGGAGTATCATATTGATCATTTCCGAATCCCGGTATCATCCGTCGTAAAACGCATTTGGAGGCGTGTTTGTCCTCTTCCCGCTTAAATCACTTTGAGCCCTCCTCACCATTGATATTTATGCTTTTTTTCGGGATTCTATCAGAGGGTAAGTTGTTTTGAAACTTTCCTTTTCGGAAGAAATGGCCGGGTTCACTGGATTAATGTAACTAGAGTGTTGTAATTGGTTGAGAAGTTATTACTTTTCTGTTTCTTTTCGAGAAAAACATAAAGCAATTGTGCGAGTTCCCCGGGAGTGATTTATTTTTATTCTGAGGAACATCTTCTCAGAACTTAAAAACAACGCCGAGGAGTTTTGGGAGTATTACTGATTTATTATTTATTATATTTCGATCAGATGAAAAATATTCAGAAGTTTTATATCGGCAATAAATTGTTGTGATTATTTTCTAGCTGTGCCCGACTTCACTAACGTAGGTTGTTGAAAGAGTGAAAGTCCAATATTCAATCTACATCGCGATTTAAAATGACACGTAATATTACTACTACTCAGTAGCAAGTGACGTCACTTATATGCTGTCCCATGCGAACCGCTTTATTTTCTGACATAAAAGTCTTATAAGAATAATCTTATATATGGTTATAAGTTGTCGTGGTGTAAAATGTAATCTATATCCGTTCCATCCGTTCTTTTAGCGTGTAGCTGTAGTTTTAGCGTGATGTGTGGTGTGCACACAATTAAATAGATAAGAAAATTTTTAATTAATATTTTGGCACACAGAAACGGGTCGGGGCACACAAAAAAACCACACATTCTCACCACTGTATCTCTTCTATACCCAAGATTAACAGAGGCGTCCATCAAAAAAAGCAATTAACATTGAAGTCCACTGCAGTCTTGGGGGTAAAACTACGGCTGCCTTGGAACTCACAACGTAAAGCCAAAAGAAACTAGTAGGAATAGGAAGCTTTTAGAATTTGACTTCCCCTCTTGGCAATGTGAGAGACAGCTATATGGTAAATGAGGCATTAAAAGCTTAAAGAGATGGCTAGACAAGTAAAGCTCAACTGCTGTGCAGCACGGATTTTGGTTTATTTTAGCATAGAAGTCGAAATAATCTTTCAATCAGCCCAAATATTCATTTTCAATCAAAATCATATCGTTTTTGTATAGATAGTACAGCCCAGCTGTTTCAATCATTTGAAAAATATTCCATGTGTAATCTCAATTTAACCCTCATAGGACTTCATTATCTAGCCGTCAATTTTATTTCTTTCGAGTATTGTTTTGTCAATATGGTGCACGAATTCACATCCAAGTCCTTTCGTGTAGAATATTCTGAAGTTTTTTGAAAAGTATTCCATTTATTGAAAAATATTGAGTTTTACAGTACCTACTGACAAGCAGATTATAACGTATTTCTTATTCAATTCGAAAACATCTCTACTTCGTAATATTTGATCACAGTTACTAATTTCGTGGCTGTCGATCACCAAATAAAATGGTTTTGAGTGATTCTCAAAATCACACCCCAGGGTACACTCTGTCCAAAACAACCCTTTTGTTTCAAAGTTAAAACGAACAACCCCCATCATTATTCTTTCACTGCAGTATTCAAATTGTAGACTTTTACAACTTTTGTTAATTGATTTGTAAAATTTTTGCCCTTTAGGGAATCTAATTTCCTAACGAACACAAATGTTTCTCCCGCCTGTTTGAGAAGTAGATTTTATTCGGCTGTTTAAAAAGTAGATTTTATTTTATCCTATTTGAAAAAAGAGTTTTTATTTTTCAAATTTGTCCTCCTGTGGATACAGTTGCTTTTTTTTTTTCAAAATTATATAATATGTTGATTATTATTCCTTGTTGGCATCAACTGTTGACATCACTGTTTGGATCGGGTCTTCCCTCAATCGAAGGAGTTTAGAGTATACTCCACCACGCTGCTCAACTGCAAGTTGGCGAAGGCAGTGTTATCAAGCCGCCCTAAGGCCACTGACTTAACGACTGTCATCTAATGACAACAGCCGGGACCGACGGCTTAACATGCCCTCTAAAGCGCGGAGGAACTCGAGATAAATAAAACCATCCATAGACAGGCTGCGGTCGACTTTGCTTAACTTGCGTGTTCGTTTAGACTGACACGCGCGAAGACGCCATTGAGCTCCATTACTTATGTGTCGATTATATTTTAACGAAGCTTTTACTGAGTCTAGTCTTTTCGAAAGATTATAATAATTGCGAAAGTGAATAATGAAGAATTATATGTATAGCTGTATAAATTTCTTTAATATATAATATAGCTAATATACATAGGATACTTTTTATCCCGAAAATATATAGAGGTTGCTGATTGAAAAAAAATATAATAAAACTGTAAAATTTTATAAACCATACAAACGAAATGGCGTGTAGTTAGTATACCTTACGAGTATAAAGACAGATATTGAATGTGATTTATAAAAAACATCAAGTTACAAACACGTTACGTCAAAAATCTTCGACTTACACCTTCTTAGAGAGCTATAAATAGATTTTTTTTGTCAAAAAAATATTGAAACTCAGAATATCAATACACTGTTAACACCTAAAGATGGCTAAATCGATGCCAGCAGTCCCATGTTTATAAGAAACAAAAATAAAATTATATCTTCTCTTTGATATCACGTTCACTTTATTTACGCGTTTACGTTACGGAGATTTATAACATTCAGTGATACTGCCTTTGTGACTTTATACTCATAATGCGCTTTTCACACGTTGTTTATTTTTATTAAAAATCATAGAATTAGATTTTTTTTTCATTCATTCATGTATTTTTTTCATTCATGTAAAAAACAAGCATACGGCCCGCTTGCTGAGAAGCGGTCACGCGGTTGTCGACCCTGTATATTTCCTCTTTACACCTTTTTTGAAGAACCTCATTCTATAGTCTCCTGCGAAAATCTGGACTCTCAGTAATTCTCGGCAATTCATCGATCCTATTTTTTTAGTATAGGCACAGTACAGAAAATGAACTTGGATTTCTATGATGATGATGATGATGATGACTTTACCATAGTATATAAATCCAATATTGTTATTCTGTTTACCTGTACCTAAAGTATTTTTACATAATAATTTCAATAAACAGTAAAAAATTTCATCATTACCATAATCATTATATATAATAAAATTCAGAATGGTGTCGCGAGCGGTCGCTGGTTTAAAATAAAAATTGTACATACACTAAAATATCGCGAGGGCCCATGAGAGCAAGAATAACAAAACCAATTTTTTGCTAAAATAATTTAGTTGATTTATATCAACAGTACGGTCAGCGTCGAAATGATTTGAACGTACAAAACAACCGAAATATGTGAACATTTGACAAAAACAACTATAGATGTCTTGTGATACGGTTGATATATTTTTATCGAGTATTCAGATTTTTTTGTAGGTTTAAAATATTTGTGGTTTCAAAGCTTAACGTATAAAAATGCATATAGAATTTGCAAAAGAAGTGCGGCTTTCACCTGTCGAAGTAGTAAAAACATTGGTTTTAAACATCCCATGTTGCATTAATGGTTATATATTTATATACAGGTTTGTAGTTACGAGTACGCGATTTTAGTCTATAAATTATATTATGGACTTTTGTACGTGACTGTACAATGCCTCTACTATTACTCTCTATTTTTTTATTATCTTACTATCTATTCTCTTATAGATTATACTACCAAAATTTTAGGATTATATATATCTATTATGAAATAGCAGAAACAAACATGCACGTTATATTTTATCTTACAACGGATAAAAAAATGTATTTCTAAAGTCATGTTACACGAAAAAACTTTAGCTGCGATAGAACAATACCTACTCACCGTCGACTAGAAACTACGGCATCACTGAGGCATTTGTTTCGGTTTGCGTGTAGGGTCTTAAAAATATCCGGTTGAGAAAATAAAACACAAAAGCCATTCCATCTGACAGGACCTTGTTTGAAATCATAACAAATAGCCTTTTAGAAAACCGCATCCCAGGCCGAACAGTCCTACAAAAAGGGTTCCGTAAACACATTACAAATCTTTGCCGCAGCATCCAACGGTTAAGAGCGCTGTCAATGAAATCCCTTCCTTCTCCGACTATTCGTTATGTGTCTTTAATGGATTACACAGAATAAAGTAGGCATCGACAAAACAAAAGGCCGGGCTTTTCCGAAAATCTCTGACCACATAGTTTGCGGGCTAAAACTAAATTTATTACATTTGACCTTAGTAATTCTTGTCGAAGGTCCTATACCAACCGTGTATAGCTTGTTACGGCTTTCAAAGGTACGCCGCGCGTTCGTCCGTTGCGGTTTTATACGCAACTAAATATTTTATTAGTTACAAAATAGTTGTATAAAAGTAACGGATCTAACAGAGTTTTGGTTTGATCCCATCAGTAAAGTATTTATGATGGGTATTAGATAAATGCGAGACCCGTAAGTTTTTATTTGTAATTTGAGGAGCAATTGTGATCGGATTTCGCATTAAAGTTTTAAGCGCCAGCCAATCATTATTTTCATTATATCTCGGTCGCTTTTACGTAACTGATTTGAAGTTCACTAATTCTATGTAGAAACCAGTTGATTGTATATAGAAATCTTCAATCCTTGCTTATGTTGATTTTCTTCATCTTATTGGTTGTTGTAATTTTACAAACATTCTCACTTTGAGGTGTTATTGTTTAATGTAAAGTATGTAACACGAAACATATAACGTTTGTCTCAGTACATATTACTGCAGTATTATGGTATGTAAGTGGTTTATCAAAATCTTTGAACCAAAGCCAACTTCACCTGCACGCGGTGTACCCTGCTGACTGCGTTGGCAGCGGGGGTGGCAGTGCGCGAGCGATATTTTATGTTGCGAGCGCTAATATGGCTACGGTAATGGTCATTCCGAAATGCTGGTAGATAAAAAAGTATACCTAATTGTAAAAGACGTGTCTAAGTGCCCGCGAGGGCCCACAGAATAAAGAATTTTGACTTTGACTTTGACTTTGACTTTGGTAACCGCTTCTCATCAGGCGAACCGTATTGTCTGCCACCCGACGTAGTATAAAAAGAAAATATTCTAAACATGAATATACCTGCTGGATATTGCACTCGTAAAATGGTAGTAATTAACGGGATTGCAAATTATACCAAATGATTGTGCCGTCGTTTACTGAATGCAGCGAGAACCCACAGTTCAATGCTCATCACATGAAAACTTCTATCGGATCGCCGCGATTACCTGCTCACTGTTGGTTCGTTTTGCAACTTATTCCAATGCGTCCTCTTTGAACGTGTTCATTTCGCGCCCTTTGAAGCTCCCACGTTTAGAAACGTTTGATTTCAACTCTTTCGTTCAGAAACGTCGTCCCGCTTTTACATCGAGAAACAAATGAGAGCCGCGCGAGGAGTTTTTAATTCGCCTAATGCACCGAGTACCTGTCTTTTCCTAACTAAAGTGCACTCTTCTACGGCTTCGCGCCGGAGCTACCTCTGTCACATTGACTGCTGTATTGTGAGTAGTTTATTTTAGCTCCGTCTTGAATGTATTCCATTTCTGGCGGTAAACTTTAGAAATGTTACTGAGATCTTGTTGAAATAAAAATGGACTTATTTTTCGTTGTGAGTTAGGTAATACAGTATGTACGTGTGGTACTTGAATAGTTTTGTAATATTCTTTTAAAAGATTAGATCATTTATATATAAAGTAATACCTTATCAATTATAAATAAACGTTTAAATTTGCATCTACATTTTGACATGGGATAATTTTGGAATTAAAACAAAGCATTTGATCGTCAAGATGTTTTTCATATTTGATTCACTATTGTTATTATATATTTTGAGAATAATGTACTAAATAATTAATCGATAATTTAATACATCCTGAATGGGAAATTAAGGTAGTGAGATTAAGGCAATGTAGATTTAATTATAACGTAACACGTAACGTATGTGTGGAATACCTATTGTTGGTATAATACTGTAAATGAAACATTTAATTGCGAAACAAATTGCACAAAATAATAGATTAAATTAATCTTTAAAACAAAATCATACTTCCTTAAATAATAAAGAAATATTTGGCAGTAATAAAGATTAATGTAATATTTCGCTTAAAAGACAAAGCTAAATTGCCCTTAATTAATAGAAACAAAGAAAACATAGCGATTTGTGAGATGCTTAATCAGACTTAATGATTACTTTGATTTTCATCTCTCGCCCGACGAAACGAGAAACTTAATGAAAAGTCAAGCAAACTCAGTCGAATACAAATTTTAGCATTAGTATGCAAGAGTAAAGTTTTTATTCAATATAACTTGCAGTGCTTTATTTCCCGTTTGTCTTTTTCGAATCACTAATGCACGGGATTATAATAATCATACTAATATTATAAATATGAAAGTTTTTTTGTTTCACACGAGAATGACTGTACAGATTTTAATTTAATTTGGCATACATTTCGAACATATTCTATTCACCCGCGTGAAATTAGTATTCTAAACACATTTAAATATTTTGGTTTAATGTAAATATGCAATTTCTGTATCTATATGTACTTAACATAAGTTGCACCACTCTATTTTCACGTGATACGCGTTTGAAAATATAGTTGACCTGCAAAGACACAAGAGGTTTAAATATATTTTGGGTTCCTTTCAACACTAAAAATTTATAATGCATTTAGAAAAACACACAAACCTTCACACTGTTTCCTGAAAAAGTTGCAAAATAGAATAAAATGCAAAAATATAAGGAAAGTCCTAGTAACAGCAATATTTTTCTTTAAAAGATGTCCTCATGCAGGGCCTTAAAGAAAATGTTGATGAAACGTCCGGTTGTCACCGGAGCCGACTAGTTCCGCAATTCGTTCGCAGTCTTCGGACTGACCCGGCACTACCTAATTCTAATATGAATATGAAATTGTATGTAAATGTCTACCAAATGTTGCCTCGCAACTTGACAACTCCACGACTGTAAATATACGGGTGACGTTGCAGTGACTATACCAAAACATGCGAGTTCGTACTTTACGACCGACTGTTTGAATAAATTGTTTAGATTGTCCTCTGTGTACATTTAGCTGTGCATGTCTACGTTAAAGGTGCCGACTGCATCACAACCCACGTAAAGTCGACTGTTCGTACAGGTCGCCAGTTAATATAAGTGCGCTACCACCGCACCTAACGAGTGCAATAACATCTAACAACGTTCAAGTACACCCCCTTCTAACTAGAACTAGAATCTATTTCACGACTACAAAAGTGCATTTTCTCTGTCTCTCCAGCAAAGTAAAGCTTTATTACTTGCTATAATACCAATATAATTCGTGTTCTTGTTGATGGCACGTCAACGAAGGCCGCATCGGAATTATGAAGTTTCATTTTGCCTCCGTGACACCGATTCAGCCTGATTATCTTTAATTAAAAAGTTGTTTTAGCCGTCCTCAAAATTTCACGTTATTAAAAGAAATTGCTGAGGCCTTCAGAAGTGGTAGTTCAGTGAATTGTCCTAATTAGATTAGGAACTCGACTAGGAATTTTAACAGGGAATTGTAACTTTATAAATACCGTTGAAGTATCGAATATCTTTCTTTTGGTTTGTTTGGTAGCTTTGGTAGGTTGAGTTTAAATGCATCTTATGCTCAAAGATTATTGACAGATATGATCACTTCTCGATTGGAGCTTAGCCAACAATGTCTAGATTTTCTCTACGATTTGTAACTCGATACTCTAGCTTCCGTTTAGAATAGATGTGCCATTTTAGTATGTTGCGTCTCCCGTATTCGACATGCGTTCAGATATATTTATGACGATATGCACTCCAAGTATTTGCATGATATACGTACACACAAGTAGTGGACATAAACGGATATATCACATCGATTCAAGTTATGAATCGTATTTTTTTTTCATAACAGATCAGGCGAGACCATCGATTTCGTTCAGTTGAAAAGATTTAAATATTTATAGTGGTGTTACATGGGCAGATTTGAAATGGGCTGAAAACTAATGACTCGGAAAAATGTATTATATCTCTACCTATACTACGTCTACAGTGTTACATCTGGCCTATCCTTCTGTATAGATGTTAGTCTTGGACTATTAAGAATGATATCAGAAAACCTAAGAAGAAGCTTTCGAAATGTGGGCAAATAGACGCTGTATGGCTATATCCTGGACTCAGAAAGTAGCAAATGTCGAAGTTCTCCGCCGCGTTTATCAGAAACACAAGCATTTGCAAACTGTTAAACAGCGTAAAGTTGCGTATCTAGGTCTTGTGCTTAGGCATGACAGACACGAACTGCTGCAGCTTATATTGATGAGAAAAGTTGCTGGAAGGTAGACTTGGTCGCAGAAGGACGTCATGTTTACAAAACATACAGGAGTGGGCTTTAATTAAGTGCCGCCAAACTATTTCACCTAGCCCTGGACAAAAAGAAGTATGCACAGAAGATAACTCCACAGATATATTTGACATCTACATGAGCATTATAATACTCTAGTTGCTCTTTTGTAGCATTCGAACCTTCAGTACGCTAGTCTGCCCAGCACTTGGATAGTCTTTTATTGTAATCAAATATGCCTGTTTTGACTTGAAGCCTGCTGTCGCGGCAGTTTTGTGTGCTCCACATTCGCCCATTAATTCCGGTGTGCGGAGCTGCGGATAGATGAATGCTTTAACATTTTACATATCCGACGAATGAATTCGTTCTCGCAACTGACGCTTTTTCATTTTATTCAGTTATTTGATACGTTTTTGTTTATACCGCTCTGTGTTGTCTTTGCAGTGTGTACGCTTGGAAACAGTTATAAAATATTAAATGTAGCCATTGATAGTGACATACACTGCTTTAGTTGTGAGGAAAATTATTTATTTACGAAAATGTTTGACTTAGTATGAATGTTAAGACAATAACAAAAGGCCTGACCGGGTATTTTTTTTAAATAACGAGTCGAAAGTACAGTTTTGAGGGCTTCATAGAGTATACAGGATACTGTACAAAGCCATCAAAACTATTGCAGAGTTAATGTAAATTGTAAGTGTCCAAGATAGGATTAAAAAATTCTCGATTTCTTTTATTCATTAAGGGCAGAGTCGTATCGCTGCGTCATCGCCTGCCGTGACGCAGAAATTTGCAATACACCGCAAATTTTGGTGTTACATGATACTTGTTGACAAAAATATTTAGAATTGACATTATAAGTACTTTAAGAATAAAAATTTCGTACGTTTTGGAGTTACGAAGGACAAGGATTATAACAAAACACGGTCTCCTCACACTGCGGCAATAGTTTCTGTCGCATTTATAATCTTACTAACATTATAAATGTGAAAGTTTTATGTATGAGCGAATGTTAGATTCAATGTGGATCATGGATGATATGTTTCTCTTTCACGGGAATAAGACTAAAGGGACTTGGATGAAATTTGGCACGCGTATAGAAAACGATTTGAATTAATACATACAGTACTTTTTATGCCCGTAGGTACTTTGTTCATGTATGCAGAAGTCGCGGGATGGTAGTAGTATATCGTTTATCGAATATCAAAGAACGTAAGGCTAGGTAGATGAATTTCGATGAATTCTATTTTCACATTCCTACACCTGCCAAACTCAACAAAATTATCTACGTAGTTACTTATTAATAAATCAGAGACCTAAATACCTAGCCGCAACAAATAGAACACGTTCGTTATTATGATCTTTGATTAGTTCAGCAATCCAATATGAAGCTTCGACGAGAAAAAAGAATGTGGGGATAATGAAAATCTTCGGTCGCATTTCTTTTTTGTAATTGGTCCACAGTTCTTTGTAGTTCTGTGCGTGCGGTATATCGAAGCAATCAATGGTTATGAGTCGAGGGGCTAGGGTGGCCCCTCAGAGATAGGGAGGTGTGCAGTAATCATTTAAAAATGGTACGCATTCGCTGTGAAACGCATCTCGACGATTGCCGTTTCGTCGTACAATCAGGATCGTAGTCTCATATCGACTTTTTCCACTTCGCTTGTCGCGCCCAGTTTGGGAATAGTTTTTGTTTCCGTCGGACTAATCAACGCCCGAACATGGCCATCCGACTGGTTTTTTCCATTTGTGTCACTGAATAAAATATTCCAACCCGTTTATTTCTACGGATGAGTTTTATCCATCTTACATTGGTACATGATATGATAACGTGTAGCATATTTCTGTTAATATATATACACTTTACTATGTATACGTGAATTCGTCATACTTTTTATTTTTAAATTTTTAGCTGTCTGCCTATCTGTCGAATATACTTAAAGACAAAATTGAATAATTATAATCAATCACAAAATTATTAAATATGACAACTTTATCACGGGCCATTTCGATCAACCGCTTGATCTTAATTTATGGTAAATAACATTATTGCTTTACAATGTTAATTTATTTCGTTACAATTTACAATTTCCATTAATACATAATTATATATATTTAATCTCAATACTAAACATGAGACAATTTTCACCGCGAACTGCCTTAGGTACTTTGTTATTAACACTTTTGTTTACGACTTGTTTTTACGAAAACTTAAGAATTTTACTATATAACTGGTGACCGCCCGCGACTTCGTCTTTGTGAACTTCAGAAAATAATCAATTATTGTTTAAAAACTGTTGTCTGCCATTCGGAATATTAAGGTAAAACATACACCAGGCTTTAAGTTAAACCTCCAGCATTACAACTGCGCAACCCGAATCTAATTTCGTGCAATAGTTCTGGCGTGATGCACGTACAAATTAAAAATAGACAGACAAAAATTCTAAGAGTACTATATAATTGTTTTGCTTCTTGTGCAACTATAAAAACTCCTCATATGTATTTTTTCTTAAATATCTCTTATATTCAAACATCGGCCAATTATAATAATTTTATTATTATGTAAACTATAAAATATAGAACAGCTTTATTTAATAATTGAACTCTTGACTTCTAAAATTAACAATCACGTAGCTTTCCGAATGCTGCCCAGTCCAGTTTAGTACAAGAATCAAGGATTCTTCGGTTGAGCTCTCCGTCTAAGTTGGACCTACCTAACTGGTCTGTCCCTGGTAGACAAATTCGTTAACAGCTTCGAGCTTAGCGATCTCAACTGTGACCAGAATGTGTAACACATGTTCGACATGATCTTGGATTTATTAGCCAAATTAAATACTGATCTGTTACTAATTATGAACCAAATAATAGTGATACACGTTATACTGTATTTGTTATTATTTTTTTTAATTATGAAGGGCGCACAAATGTCAGATTATCAATAATCAATTGAACAAAGTTATCTGACACATATTTGACACAAAATAGGGTACACGTTAGGAATATAATTAATTAAATCCAAATATTTCAGTATTTCAAAAGCGGAATGTCATGGGGATGATATCTGCATATCTCGCCGGAAATCCTTCAGTACAAAATTCAGTCCTAGCAATCATTTCGTAGGTACATAATTGTGGTTATGCGGTGCAAATATCGATTTACATGCCACTGTATAATTCAAGGGTTGAATAATGTATTACCTTTCATTAGCACATTGGCCAGTCCCGAGGCGTATTTGCACATAAATTCGCTTACCCACACCCCCAAGGAAGGCCTTGTACGTGTGAACGATTATCCCTTAAAGCCGACGCCGATCGCCTTTTGTTTTTTTGACATGTCGACGTATAAAATTTTAATACGGGTAGCGTACCTTTTGCAAAACCAAAATAAGCGGCCAGCGATAATAACCAACCAGTTGCAGGGTTAAAAGCGAAATTCTGTTCCGAATTAAACATTTATTTCGAACTTACTTATTACTTTCATTACGGTATTACATTAACGCTTGATACCTGAACTGATTAATTAAGTTTATTTCACCTCTTTATTTATAAAAACCTAGCTTTTGCCCGCGGCTTCGCTCGCGTGAAATTCGGGGCAAACATACATGCGACCAAGCAGCGGTCATTAATAACATATTACTGAACTCCTGACCAGTAGTTCCAAAAGGAATACGTGCGGATAAGATAAAATCGTGCCGTAAATGATCGTTATTATAGCCCTCAGTCAAGATTTTATAATTAACAAAAAATAGTATGAAGATAATATTTCCGCCGGCCAATTTTCGGAGGTTTTACTTTGCATCGGTGATTTCCCCGAAAAAGACGGCATGATATCTGTCCCTACCGATCTGTGCACTATAGAACAAAAGTTGATATTATACAATTAAGAATTATTAAAATTGTTGTACAATTGACGGAGAAATCATTGAAACTATATTTAAAAAATACATACACTCGAACATAGAAGGTACAATAAATAATAAATAACAATAACAGGTAATTTCTGGGACAAAAACTATCTTATGACCTTTCCCGGGACTTAAGGTATCTCTGAACCAAATTTCATCTAAATCGGTCCAGCGATCTAAGCGTGAAGAGGTAACAGACAGATATTCTGCCGCAGTTATTATATTAGTATGGATTGGCGTACCGAAAAATCGTAAAAACAACACATATATTGATACATAGACATTTCAACCTCATCGCACCCTAATAGGGGATGATGGTCACGTCAGCCACGTTGAATTTTAAAATCGTTGTTGTTTTCGTAATCAGCGACCCGATAAACCCTAAAAACAATACCCATGACGATTTTCACACTTTTTGACCCCATTTTACCCTTCTATGAATTGAAATTTGAAAAATCCTGAAACACGTGTTTACTCATTTATCTATAGAAGTACTAGTGTAAAGTTTAGGATAAAATAGTTTAACTAATCTCGTTTTCCCATACAAACTTTGCACCTCCGTTTCACCCCTTTGGGGGATGAATTTTGAAAAATCCTTTCTTAGTGCACCCCATACATATTAAGTATTGACTTCATAAGACACCTACGTGCCAAATTGGGAATCTCTAGACCCGGTTTAAGCTGTGCGTTGATATATATTAACGCATACTGATGTATATATATATATATATATACACATCATACTGATATACTGACATACTGATGTATATAGGTATATATATATATATATATCAATCAGTCAGTCAGTCAGTCAGTTTCTTCTTTTATATATTTAGATTACATTAAATTTATATTTTGAAATGGAGATTAAGCTGCTATAGTTTTCCATATAAAATAAACTTGATACAGTTAACGCAAATGGCTTAAGCTTAGTAACTTCATACAATAAACAAAACTTCATTACGAACTCGTACGCAACGGCGCGATATTATCGGATTAACCATTTACACCGTGCCCGACTTCCAGCGCTCACTAAACTTTAACAAGGGAAAAATTATGGCTCCAATACTAATGAAGTCCAATAATTGCAAGCTTAACGCGGCACGCGTGCTATTACCTCAGGAACGGCTCACCTCAATCATTTTAATGCCCGTTTAATTATTATTCATTGCGGAGTACCTCGGTGGTCGTCTGGAGTTTCTCCGATACCCATCTCTATTCGCCATCATTACACCACAGAAAGTAGTCCGGTTGATTAACACTGATGAATACAAAGGGTATTAGGCTGATCAATGTATTTACACAGCCATTTTAGTTTTAATTAGTTACAGTCGACCGTTAAGCTGGACCGCGCAGTAAAAGCGACGCAACGTACGGCGATAATAAGCCTGCGTGAATTTAACTCGAAACGTGGACCGTAAATGAGAATCGCCAATTCGCCAATAAATCGGGCATTATAATAAACATTAACGTTATTGTTTCCCGTTAAACGTTGCCTCACCCCCCGTTCCTCAGGTGCCGCAACAATCCGCCCGGAATTTCAACGACTTCAATTATTGAGTGCCTACGAAAACCGAACCCTTTGGGCTTCTCAAGGGGCCGGACTGTCCATTTTGCCCTACGATAATGCCGCGTGGCACGCGGGTGCGATATACCTATATTAAATAAGCCATTATATGTATATCTGCTTCCCTTTTGTGTTTTTTAGCCGAGACTTTTTGTGGAATTTAATTTTCAACTTAGAATGCGTAGTAATAAAACCGTCGATACTTAAAAGCCCTTTAATTAAGTCATGAATGCTGCTTAAGTGGATAAAAATCAAAAGAAATTGTAGCGATAAGCAATAACATTAAGTTTATTCGTCGAGAAAAGGTATTTCTGTAAAAGAAAAGCGATGCAGGGCATGTCTGGTTCTCTATATCTATGTAAGATTTGCTCCTTAATTCTAGAACATACCTCTTACCATCGCCAAAAGTATTGGGATTCTTGGAGTTTAAATCTCTAGCGACGTCCAGTTACGTTGTCACCTGCAGGGGAGGGTCAAGATGGCGTCTAAGAAATAATAGAGCAAAGTAGTGCTTCAACCCGTAGCAAAGACTTCAGCTCTTTTCACAAAGCTCAAGTACGATTGCATATGGAGTACTGTTGTCATGGCGGCTCTTGATATATGCCTCCATTTGGTCCTGTTAGACGCATTGTGCAGTCAGATATGAAGGATTTTGTGACAGATTTTATTATGTCTCTCCATCTGATTGGAGAGCGACCACGGGGTCTCTTGCCCTAAATCTTTACTTAGACTACAAGGCGCTCCATTGAGTCTTCTTCTCTGGTAATATATCCGAAGAATTTAAAAATACGTATTTGCACTGTCCACGATAATCTTTCCTTCATATGAAGTTCGTTTAAGATCGATGCATGGATTCGGCGAGCTGTACATGGAAGATGAAGCTTAGTAGTCGTCTCCAGGCACCACATGTCAGAATCTAACCTTCCTGTTCCCGCGTCAATTTTTATGACACCTATACCCGCGCTCGGTCTCACAGACCGAGATTTCTGAACCTTGTTTTGTGAAAGTTTATTAAGAAACGCTATATGTGTAATATATACATTTTAAGTACATGGTATACATAAATAGAAAATACCATTTAGTAACTTATTTATTTATTACTTTATCAATAATCAGACTTGCAACACGGCCTTCTAAATTCCAGTTTTTTTCTTAGTACTACAAAACAGAACATAATCATATTTTTACTTTATTGAAACAAAAATAAACTTCTAAAATATAAAAAATATGAATGACTTTCGATTTCTTATTTGTAAGCATTACCCTATGGTGATTGCTATCAATCAGAGCACACACATAACTGCGTGTTCCAAACAAAAACAAACAATTGGCGCTAAATACGACTATACGTACGTCGCCTACGACCGCGTTACAGGCACTAAAATGAACCTGGCAACGAATTCGACACCTAGCAAAAGAAAGGGGTCCTCAATGCTCCAGGAAAAATAAATAACTTTATATAAGTTTTCTGTCGGTCCCACAAACCAACGCGCGGGTATAGGAAGACTAATGAACAAAAATGTCTAAGATAAATTTAATATTAAGTTTTCAGTTGTATAATAAAGAAAACGTGTGCTAGTGAAGGCCTTAGGCAATAAGGTATAGTTAACTACAATATTTCATAAATATCATGTGCTTATAAAGCGTTTCAATCAAGGTCGATACCGAAAATATCCTTACGAATTAATGAACCTTGAAATAACGTAATGGTTATGATTGTTTAAAGCTAATGGTTCGTAGAAACCTAATAGAAAGCTTAGTAGATAGTATCGTTACAAAAGTATACGTAAATTGACTCTTACGTCATCATATTCATTAGCTAACTTTGAAAAGTGCATTATTAATAAAGACGTGGGTTAGATTTATTGACTTGAGGTTCTTTATAAAACAACACCACGTTACGTGGAGCATTATATTTACAGTGTATAATGGTCATGCCCTTATGATATACGTGTATCGCTCTTTTTTTTTTATATGACCAAGTACGATACACGTAGATCGTAATTACACTTCCAGTATAAGATCATTTTGCGTAGCTACATCACATGTGGCTTATGCAATACCCTAACGCTATAAGTATAATGTTCTTCTTTTTAGGGTTCCGAACCTCAAAAGGAAAAACGGAACCCTTATAAGATCACTTTGTTGTCCGTCTGTCTGTCTGTCTGTCTGTCTGTCTGTCTGTCTGTCAAGAATTTCTATGTCGAGAATGCGTGGAGGTATCAAGCTGAAATTTGAACTGTATACTCAGGTCTACGGTCCCATGAAGTTAAAAAAAAATCAAACTGCTAAGTTTACGTTGAAAAAAGTTACGGCCGTTTATTCAGCAAAAAACTCATATTTTCGACACACTCAAGGGAATCAAAACCTATAGGGTACTTCCCGTTGACCTAGAACTATGAAATTTGGGAAGTAACATCGTTATAGACTACAAGTACAGGAATAAATCTCAAAACTATACATTTGTAAATAGATCTTAAAAAATAGGGGGTCTATATTTTTTATAGGGTGTCGAAATTTCAAATTGAAACTACTAGTTCAAATGGGGTATCATATGAAAGGGCTTGATGTACACATTGCAAAATATATTTTATTTATTTTTTTCGACGCATTATTTCTTATTTATAATGAAAAATATCAAATTTAATAATGATACTACGTACCTACGGAACCCTCGGTGGGCGAGTCCGACTCGCACTTGTCCGGTTTTTTTTTTTATAGGACCACCCACTTTACACGATTTCATGATCCTTCCAGTATAATATGGGCTTGTGTAGCTGCGAGATAGGTAGTGCTATGTAACTCCCTCTTACGGTAGAAATGTAATGCCACTTCACAAGATAGTCATGCGCAACTGAGAAACAGGTATGGATTCCTCTCACGCTACAAGTGTAACACTCTACCTTTCTTTTGTACGACCAGCCGCGTTACACGTGAGCATAATGACACTAAGCTGCAAGTATAAGATGGTTGTGCGCTGCTGCAAGACAGATTACACTATGCGGGCCCCTCTTACGTTAAAATGTTAACACTCTACTTTTATTGTATACCAAGCATTTTGCACGTAGAGCGTAATTACATTTCCAGTAGGAGATGGTCTTGCTTAGGTGCGAGACACGTAGTGCTATGCAGGAGTGCCCTCTTACACTACAAGTATAACGTAACTTTTAATTTGTATGACTAACTACGTTACACGTATTTATATATTTTTATATATTGCATAAAGTAGCGCACAATGTAATTACAAGAACATCATAGGTGTTCAAGCCTAGTAAGGAGTGTTCTAATCCAATTAAAGTTCTGCATAATTCGCTTGCACTACATACTGTTACTACTGAGTGCATTGAACTTGATTTAGGTGCATAACGATATTAAAATTGGAAATGTTGATACCTACGAGTAACGGTTGGCATCAGTGCTGCTGAAATAGAATCATTTGCACTGTTACTCTTAAATTCATTTTATCTTGGTAATCCCGTAAGGTGAAAATTAATTTGATTAAATGGAACTGTAGAAAATATTTCATTTTAATCATGATTAAAATTGGTATTGTACTGGTAGGCTACTGGATGGTTTATGTTCATTAATAAATGACAAATAAAATAAATTATCCAAGACAATTTACGACTGCAATTTATGACGTACGTGAAAAAGACGAAAAATGTTCAACTAATAAAGCGTATTGCCAAATGTGGTAATATGTTATTTTAAACCAAAACCCAATAGGTGTAAGGACGAAATTCGAACATTCTCCAATTCGGAAAATGTTAAAGTTGACTCTCAAAAAGTTCCATTCAATTTATGTTATTGAAATTCTGCTGATGAAAATTGGAACAACCAAATTATATTTAATCACACAAAAAGTTGGCATTCGCTCCTTCGGCTGAATTTGATTGCAAAGTTATCTAATAAATTAGCAAGTAAAGCAAGCTGCAATCCACCCACAACCGTTAGTGGTTAAGGTATTATCGAAACTAAATTAGGGCGTTTAAACATACACGTCACGTTGTCGCTAATCTCGACTCTTAGCACAATCTCAACCATTACGACGAGAAAACAATACAGCCACCTTTCACAGGGAACAAAGAGGAAATAACAAAAGAATGGACTGGACGAATCACTGCACGGCACATTATCGGGCTGAGGCTCTGAACACACGTACGACTGAGCGTCTTTGTAGCAAGATGCTAACGTAAATTTTTACAATACGGAGCAATTTTAGAGCATTCTTTTTGTTAAGCTTTTGTTAAGATTTGTAGGTTTTCTATAAATAAAATCATTCCGTTGCAAATTTTCATCAAAACCGCTAAAACATCGCTCCAAAAACTGACACATTAATTTCATTATCTCACCAGGTCCATTTCAAATTTTGGGTTTCCATTGTAAGCCAGTTGTCAGAAAAAAAATACACAATGCCACATGATCCTAACGTTTCTATGTCTGTTATTTACATTGTAGCCGTTCTGTGTAACTTCAGTTGCAGCCTGGCTTTGTACTAAAAGGTTCGCGCGTCCAGTTGCCCGTCTGTGCTAAACAGGGGGTTATCCACTGGAATTTCACGGACTTTTTTTGTTTGTTTTATGATTGACAGCACACGGGCCGTGTGCGGTCGCGCGTTCCATGCCCATCGACCCGTGATGCGCTACTAAGAGACCGCCTATCTGTGCAGCGTATATACTGTCATATGTTGCATAAAACTGAAATATAACTATGACAAGTATATTATAATTAATATAAGTATATTTCAGTTGATTATAAGAATATAAATAACTGGGGATACGTATTACGTGAATTAGCAAAATAAAAAGCATAGTTTTCAATTTGTGCCTAAACGTACAAAAAAACATGTTCGTTCATCTCGTTAAAACTTCAGTCTGCAAATATAAAATTCAATTTCTGAATGAGCGCAAAAAATCTTCCACCTTGTTTTTCGCGTTCATTTTGCATCAACCGACGTAGAATCCTAATTATCTTTCCCAGTTAAGCTTAAGTGAATTATTCCAGCCGCCCACTGTGGCGCACAAACGAAACGGCACGGAGTTCGCAACCTCAGTCGAAAATACTAAAACATTAAAGAGCATTCGTAGCGTACGTATAATATCCGCTAAGTAGTGTGTAGAGACGGGGCATAAGCTCGGTATCTTGGCGGAGGTAACAGAGCAGTGCTTTAGCTGGCTCAACTTTTAATAACGCCCGCAAAATCATCTAATTAATCTGATTACAGGGCAACCGACGCAACACTCGGCACTAATGCTCACTCCTTAGTATTAAATAAACTTATTTGTCCCGTGTAGTTACATGGGCTAAGTAGAAGATCCACGTTTGCCTCTCAGTAGATTAGAACAGACCCAACGGAAAAAGTCGCAAGGAGGATTGAACTTTATCCGAATAAATTTATATTGGTAACGTCACCAATTTTTTTTTCAAATGTTTTGGCGGCAAACAAAATTTTGCAATTTTAATATAAAACATTGAAATTGTGATCAGTACAATACCGTAAAATATTTGTAAGAAATAATGTAATGTAATATGTTTATATTTTGATACAAACAGAATTAGATTTATATGTGGTTGACTTATAGAGAATGCTTTTAGCATTAAGTCTACCTTTTGTTAAATATTTTATTGTGGGTCACTAATAAAGTATTTAAATAAATAAATGCAATGACATAAGATTTCATCATTATAAACTTGAGTTCGTAATTCTTACTGAGCATGAAGCTATATTATCTATATACTATAATATCCAGCTAACCACGATTTCAGTTGAAAAGGCACGTTTTTCCTAAAACTGCTTAGTACATGGCAGGATCAAAACTTTCAAGATACAAATCATGTACAAGTTTAGTCTAAACCTAAAAGAAATGGCCAACTTTTTAAAAACCTTTGAATAATCCCATCTTAAAACCTTGTTGTAGGAGTTCTTTTTAATGTAGACTATAATTATTTTGCCATCATTTGGGAGCGAGAGAGAAATTTAAGGAAATAATTATGAGATTTTTCCTGTGACTCGAATTCGAGCGGATTCAAGTGGCATTCAATACGTTGGAATTATATATACGATATAAAAAGTTTTCACACCAATGAATTTTCCAGAAAAAAATGCTTTTTGCTACAGCTCGCATCGCGGCAATGATATTCATAACTAAGAATTTAGGAATTACCTAGTAGATTCCTAGTAACGGTATATTATATACCTACACAAGTAACAAATATTACTATCTTCTTTCTATCTTTCATTCAACCATTGTCTTCAAAAAAGCAGAAAATTTAGATGTAGCTTTATATACTCATTATATACGAATATTTATAAGTGTAATGAACACGAATAACAGAAAACCGAAATAAATATGAAGTGAGGTATAACTAAAACAGTAAAGAAGCACGTATCTGATTCTAGTGGGGCCTATGCGTTTGTAGAGTACCCTACAACCGTAATTACGTCGGCTGGAGACCGCTCTTGACTCTACTCCACACACACACGATGAATGAGATCTGCGACTAATGGAGATCTTATCTTTACCGAGATCGAGTAAGGTGGCCCTCCTTAACAGTATAAAGTTTGTTATGTATAATACAGGGACTTATCTTGCCCAAATAGAACAGCCCAGTCCAGGCAATAAATAAGGCTCGGCTTAGATTTCTGAAGGTGACCCTCGCTTTGTACGTTTCTTAGGGTTCGGAGGTCACGTGATCCCTTTTAATAGCTCCTCAGGAAATCTTCCTTAACACCCAAAATCAACATTTTAATCCTTGATACTTAATTGTATACGTAAATCCCTTAGTTTATGTGGTGGACACTCCATTTGGGTCTCTCGGAAACTCTCGAGGTCTGCATGTATTAATTACTTAACAATTACCCGCTAATCCATTTTCTTCTCAAATTAAATATTTAAGGCGGCAATTTGTGGCGCTTCCGTTTTACGCAGCGCGGTACAAAGAAGAGGACTATTTGGTGAAAGTAATTTTCAAAATTATACTGTTACTTCGCCTTTGGATCTTGTAATAATTATCTCTGGTCTGCTTTAACAAGCGTTTAATTTGAGTAGGAAATTAAGTCCTGCTTGTAAATTGTTCTTGATGAGGAGTCAAACATTACGCGTCAAGTGAATTATGTGATTGCTCGAGGCATGTAAACACTCTCGGTAAATATGCAAATATTTATATACGAAATGGATGAAATCAATCGAATACCATTTCACTCAAACTGGTGCCGACTGCATTTGCAATCTTAAAAAGTAGTAAAAAGTCTACAGAAACTTCGATAAAAGGTAAAGCTTATTGGCAGAACGATCGAGAGAGGCAGAATACAGAAGGCCGCGGGAGGCGTGAGCAGATGGGTAGCTCGAGCGACATTTCAATTTGAGCATATATTATTCATGTTAATGCGTTAAAAGCGCCAGTATACAAGTTGCTCAGTGCGGGCGGGGAGCGAGTAATCGCACGTGCGAACACCAGATATATAAGTATATTCAATGTTGTGCTTTAAAATTGTCGTTTCGCGCCATTTGCAGTTGCCGCGCTCCGGCCGATGTGCCTCGCTTATAAAGTAACTCCGCGAAATGTGGCTCTCGTTTTTATTTATCGTAGTCTATACAAATTCGTTTTTTGCCAGAAAATTCAGTGTCGAAAAAAGCATACGTGCGGATTACTATAAAAGGAATGGATGCATAATAGAAACTGATTTTCAATATTATATGCATCGATTGAATAAATATTATGTGCTTCGCGCTCGGACGGGACTATATTGAATGAAGTGCATAAATTAATTGTGATATGATATGTATTGCAACATGAAACTAACGGGCACAAAATATGAGGTAGTCTAAACGCATCAACATGAATTTTGATAGAATAACTATTTATTTGTATGTCTAAAGTGTAGTATAACCAACCAATACGTCAAGTAAAAATTTAAAAAAATCACATAGATCGTCTTTTCATAAAAATCTGTCAACCAACTATGTTATGCGCATTGAGGATTGTATATTATCGACTAAACAATCGATCTGGGATTCGATTAAATCGAAGGTGCGCACTTCCATCGACAAAACGATTTAGTTGTGTGAAATCATCGCTGACACTGAACTCTACTAAACTATTTAATCAATAGAAAAGTTGTATATATACGCTCATGACGCAACGCGATTCAAAATTTCATCGATTACAGTATCGATCAGATATCGTATATGCGAACGGCCTAAAAATATTATTACGGATACGCTATTGTAAATTTATCGTGAAAAATCGTACGTTTTGATAATATAGTTCACAGATCTGCTCAATGCCCAGTTAATTCCTAACGACCTACGACTTTCATTTGAATTTCTCTACGCGCGGTCGCTTATATTTGTTTTGAGTTTGATGAAATTTTCTGTTGAAAATAACGATGTAGATTTAGATTTGATATCGTTTATATTAACGTTACGACACATTATAAGTAAAATCACTACGTAGTTTATATTAACTCAGCATAGTGGTTCTGCCTCGCCTAATGGTTAGCGAAAAGCGAAGTCCAGAATGCCGCGGCAACTGACTAAAGACTAGACAACAGTATTCCGTTAGTTGACACTGCCATGGTGGCCCGCCAGGTGCTTCTTCACGCTTCGTTTCAAGGAACCCATCTTGTAGAAATAATGTAATCTAAGTACCGGAATGAATGAATGAATGAATTATTTATTTGCTATGAATGTGGTTGAATACAGTTGAATGGTCATATATGCTTAGAGCCTTGACATTCAGCCAATAATGGCATGCAAAATTTACATAATATGCACGTGTAACAAATTAAAACAACATTTTTAACTAATTTCTATAGAACAGTAATAATATAATAGTCATTTTATGTCAATTTTATAATTTAAATATTCATTTAATGAGTAAAAACACTTGTCATTAAGGAAAGGTGTTCCACTTCTTAATGGTGCTACAGAGGTAGAAGTTACTCAACTTTTGAATACGCGAGGAGATATTCTCAATAGTGTAACAATGACATCGCAACTGTACATGCGTGGTTCTGTAATGGATAAGGATAAGGGAAAACAGTTCTTCAGAGCACTCATCATGGTAGTGACACAAAATACGCTTAGCGGGCTAATGTCTCTACGAAGTTAAAGAGATTCTAGGGTCTTGGTGACCTCTTCTACGTTGATTATGTAGATAGCCTGTCGCTGCAACTTGTCGAGAGCTTCAAGAAGATAGCCATCCTAGAGACGCAAACAATACTCCACGGAGGCTCTAACTTGTAAAGTTATAGAGAAGAGAAAGCATATCATGAGCAACGAATTGCCGGATATCATATATATTTTTAAAAAAACATAATGAAACCATCAAAAATGTTAGAGGTCATGGTCTATATTCCAATAATAATTTGCTTATGTGGTACTCTGTACTCTAATATACTATTAAGGTTAGTCAATAACCATTAATTACCGTTTCACGAGCTTATGTGAGTGACCTCTTAATTTTGCGTGATTTGAAACTTTACTTATAATAATAATAACATAGTGATTAATTAGGTTCACATTTAGACCGAGCAAACACGATCAGGATATTTTTTTTTCTAAGTAGGCAGTATACTTAATTTGGCATTTCTTAATGTGCAGGAAGCAGACAAGGTTTTAGTCCCAAGACCTAGGATCTCGTTAGCGTATACTCCTGTATTTTACTAAACTTTTTTTTACTTTCACTTGTTCTTGTTAGCAAATCTTACAAGTTAAATTTGATCCAATTAATTAATTGAATTAAACGGGTCACTCACTTATTTTTGTCGGGAAAGCCAACTAGTTTCGACCTCATACGGAAATCGTCATCAGGGCGAATGTTCAGACGCGCACTCCCTCTCTCTCTCTGTCGCGACGAACACTGCCCGGCAACAATACGCGAGTGATCCGTTTTTAATTGATTAATTGACTATGATTGTCACGTGAGTTTTAATAATATCAATTTGACCCATTTTCCAGATTTTATACGTCTTAGTATTTTTTTTAAAATAATCTATATCTACAATATATATTTTTTTTTATTGTCTATCTGTCTGTCTTTATGGTTTTCATAAAGGTTGCACGAAAAAGGTTTTACTTAAAATTTCGTGTGTTTTATCTTAATACGCCGGATAGAAGAGGAGTTACTATCAACGCTTATTTATTTCCTGAAGTCCACACGAACGAAGTCTACTAGTAACCAATTAAAGTTTGTTTTAAAACATACTTATGAATTATTTAAATATAGAGCCTATTGACATTTAGCATAACAGTACTTAATCTAAAAAGAAATACCTATCATAACTTTTTTAAAACGACTCTAGCGTGTACAAAATACAATGAAAATTTGTGTGAGATTAGAAAGGGTATGTACCTATGCTTGTTCGACACCAGTAATACAGCGAAAATACTCGTATAATGTTAATAAAATTATCTTTAACTATTTTCACAACGTGCTTGCATTTTCTATGTTAAAACGCTTTGGATTCTACATTGCGGCATTATTAAACATTAATGAAACAACTCAGACTAAAACTTTGTTCAGCTATTACCTACCAGTAGTCAGTTAACAGACATGTATACTTAAAAATTGCATTATCAAGCAAAACCCTCTCTCTGTTAAATAAATAAATTCTTTCTGTAAACAAAAATAACTAGAAACCGTTTGAATTTATGCTCTGTAAACTTTAGCTACATTAGCAAGTTTTAATGTGAAATTTCGGGTAGCTAATTA
Source organism: Hypsopygia costalis (assembly GCA_937001555.2). Lineage (NCBI taxonomy): Eukaryota > Metazoa > Arthropoda > Insecta > Lepidoptera > Pyralidae > Hypsopygia > Hypsopygia costalis. The sequence goes on along the minus strand of OW443330.2, from coordinate 10,562,004 downwards.
TTATCTATGCTAATATTATTATATAATTAGAGTGTGGAAGTTCTGTGACTTGATATATGTCGAAGTTAATCTTTAAAACAACTGTACCGTTGGCTGTTTGAAGGGATCTACAGCTATTTTAATGAAAGTTACATTATTATTATTATTAACGCAGGTTTACATTTAGTTTAACGGTAGTCTTTTTTGTATCTTAAAAGGCAATCGTTACTGACTGATCTATCAACGCACAGCTCAAATCACTTGGCAAGTAAGGTTAAAATTTGGTATATAGTTACATAGGATACCGGAATACGTACTTGCGAAGTCGCGGGCCCAAACTAGTTTAGATCGTATAGTATCTCTAAGTGTGTTCCGCAGAACCCCAGGGTTCCGCAATACTTTTCGCAAGAATTTAGATAAAATAATCAAAACACCTCTCTCTGGTCGAACGTTTTATTGTAGAGTTCCGTCACTCTAGCCTCAGTGCTGTCCACCAGCATCTAAAGACGACTAAGCTAGTTTTGCTCTTTTTGGCTGACAGATATCCCCCCTCTGACGTCTCGTATCTGCGCCACCCAGGGTACAAAAAAATCACAACTTTGTGCTACGAATCGGTGTGTGCGCACACGTTAGGGAGGATATGTTATCGACATCTTGCCAGTTTTGAAAAGAAGGGCCTGTCAATTATGCGGATGCGCGCAGATTCCGAGTACCACATTCGTATCTACGCGTGCCTCTACAGGACCATAGTGGTAACGTGGAAACGAAGCGCCTTGTAGAGACACATACGACTGACAGCTTCAAATGCCTTCTGACTTCGGTGTTTGTCTGCGACTCTCTTGGATCAGTCAGATTAATGCCTAATAAAATGTGCGGTGCCATTGATACACCAAAAGCGACCGCGTACAGCAGGTATCCGTCGTGTGTGGCATTTTAGGTCAGTAAATTGGGACCCTGGCTGCCTACCCTTGGGCACCGGTTTGTTTCTCGCTATCCCAGTTCTTGTGCCAATACTGTCGCTGATGTGGTTTTGCAGGGCATGTAACTTTTTATTTTCAATTCTGCGGTGCCCGTTGGTGGAAAATCTCGACCATGTTTCGATGGGTCAGCGTCGCGTAATAAGCAAAGTTCTTATTGAGCCTGGTTCAATGTTCAGGCAGCTAAAGATCCAAATAGCAGCGTACTTAAAATAAGTTATACTGATGCCTCAAGATGGTTGAAGGGCCGTATCGCAAAGGCAAAATCCAAATTTGCCACTCCACCTCAGTGTGAGAGCTCTATGCTAGAAGTTAATTTAATTAACTATTACGTTATTTTTAGAAACGTACTTTCAATATTACCGTAACTACTTACTGTATTATCGATAGGTATGCGTAGGTGTTACACGTGTGTGCGTAACGTACCAAAGAGGTCGAACTCAAGTTGCGGCCAACATCTATTATTCATCGTCGAAGACACGGGAACGAAATTTGTGTAAGTGCGTTGTGATCCAGCCAATCTCGCCATCTTTATTTCATTCGCAATAAATGGATTACGTTGTTCGCAAACCTTGTTGCGTTATTGGCGTTTTTATTTGCTTCCATCAGCGATTGTCTCTTATTCCTTTATATTGTTTTGGAAAAGTTGTTGTATGGCAATTTGGTGCAGTTTTTGTTTTGCCTAACAGTTAGTCGATAGAATTTGTTACCGACAGGCCGCTCAGCTAACCTGCGAATATTTACTACAGGTAGTTGACTCGTTACTACAAGTTTAGTGACTGCGTATTTGAACGTGAAATGCGACTTCAAACCTTTGAATTCTAGGTTACATGACCAGTCTACAATGAATAGCAATGAAATAATCGGACGCATATTTATTTGGACATCTTTGTATAATATGTAAAAGATTACGTTATTGTGAAAGTTGGAGGTATCTTCTTTCCCAAATGGAAACTGTATTTCTATGGCCTACCGATTTTCTGCCAGAGCCCTGATTATTATGTACAGGGTAGTCTTAAGCTCTTAAGACGGCAAAGAGTACTTACTATCATACCAAGTTACAACGTGGAGCCACGTCTCAAGTCTGACTGCTCCATACCTTACCTTTCTTTTGACAGCACTTCATTTACTGATTGATGAAGTAGTTGAGATTAGATTTGACTGTAACGAATATGATGATGATTCTCATTAATACCTGTAAAGTTTTTAGTCGCACCCCCGCATGCGACACTTTCTTTTTGCACTAGCAATCGTTGTATCCCCCTACGTCGACATTACATTCAAGTCTGCAACTCCCAACTTAATTATACCACAGTATATCCTGCTAGTTATTTTAAGGGTTTCTGTATTCCGCCGCGCTATAGCTTCAACGTTCATTAAATTTTGATCTTCATATGCAATCAGGGGTGCTTGAACTTGAATAACAATTTTACATGTGTTTGTTGGAACTTTCTATTTATAATTAAGTTTTGGATATAACGTCATTAGGGTTCAAATTAAGATAAAGGAAAATGTTGTAGTAAATCTTTATGCTTTTTTAAATAACGGCCAGTAGAATTTCTGAAGATTAGTATTAAATTACCAGTAAAATACCAAGTATTATTATGGCAAAAAGTATTATTTGAAGTTAATCCTAGAAGCCCAATCATATTTTACTAGCTATAAAGCCCAAACATAGGTTAAATTAACATACACGAACGAATATACTCGTGACTCAGTTTATTCTAATATATCGATTATTTTTAATAATGCACTTATATTCTGTTGTTGTTAAATGAAATAAAAATATTTATTTATTAAACTATAAAAATGAAAACCTTAAATCATACAAAAAATAGGTACAAAATGAGATTCTTTCGATTTTATATTTAGAATACTATATTGATTAAAAAAAAAACACAAATAAATCTTCTTTTTGCAAGCTTTTCATAATAATATTAACAGTTTTAAAATATTATTTATACTTTATAAATACTTCTGACATATATCAATATTGTTGTGTTCACGACAGGTTTTTTTTTGCATTTAATGCTCTGTTAATTTGTCTTTCGTTGCTTTTTATTACAACAAGATCCACAGTAGCGACGCCTCTTTAGTTCTGGTCCAACAGTGAGCTCATCTATCGATGGTTGTGGTTTAATTTGAAGGATATTTGTATTACTTTCACGACGAACAAATCGTCACTATTTTCTAAAAGAGACGTTATCTCGGCCACTTTCAGCTGCCGAGAGGACGACATCGTATTTTATTATCTAAAATTATTGTTTGCAGTTAGAAAAAACAACGTTTAAACCTATAAAAATAGCTCAATGTAAATACGTAAAACGAATGCAAAAGTTACACAAAGCCCAAACATAGGTCAAATTGACCTATAACATTGCGATAACTACAAAATGACGATACTTACCAAAGCGACATGACCGCCTCTTGTTAGCTCTTGGCAGACACAAAGTTGGTTTGGTCTAAGCGCACATCGCTGTGCTAGATTTTTCTTTGATGGTACAATTTGATGACTAACTAGGCAGTGAAAAGAGAGCACTCGCGCACAGTCCGTGTAAAACGTCAGCGGTCAACTACACACATGTCATGTATGGCTTTTATCGTCAAAATTGTCAATAGCTGATAGTTGGTTTCTCATCGGGTGTGAGTTTAATACATAAATAGGAAATTAGGATAACATCTCAAACTTTTTAACACCATCAGAATATTTTTGTGTCATTCATCATTTTCACACCTTTATTGATATATTAGTAAGAAGAAAAAAAAAGCGAATGATTTTCTAACCCTTTTTAAAGGCCTTTATAAAAGTTAAAGATCGCTTGCACCTGCGACCCAGCTTAATCATTCAGATATCCCAAAAAAGCCTCGCAAACTTCAGCATAGCGATAAATTTTCTAATCCTTGATAGTTCTTTAAAAGCTTGTTTGTCATTAATAAAATATAAAAATTAGTAGATAAATTACAAAGTGTGAGTACACCTAGACAATAAGTATATTATTAAAAAAGCTCTATTTATATGACTCATTCGCTCGTTATTTATTTCCAGTTTTCCTATTGTTTTAAATATAAAGAATAGTTTCATCCTACGAATACGAACGTGCGGGGCAACCCATAGTAATTTCAACAAAAACTCAACTCTTTCTATCATTATTTATTATATGCGATTGAATTTGTTGAGTAGGTATTGAATTTTATGGGTTCCGGATTATGATACTCTCTGTTCTGTTAATTTATGCAAATTACACTTTGTACTAATAAAGTCAAACACAAATAGATTTCTAGTCATTCTAAACACTAATTCGACGTCAATTCCTCAAATTGTTCATTGTTTACATTGCGTCGCGCGCGGTTCGTGCGCACGCATGCATGGCTGCGACCGCGGGTGATGGATGACGTCCGATATATCACACACATCCCTCGCCCTGGCTCACGAATATTAATCAAGTTTATTCACAGCATAGTTGGACCTCTTCATTTTCTTGAAGTGAAACACTGAACGCTATTTTTATGTCTTGTTTAGTCTCATTTACAAGTTGTCTATTGTTTTATATAGTTAGTACCGGGATGACCGAACTCAGCTCTGTATTTTTAGTAGAAAACAATTTTTCCCAGAATAATGTAAGTGCAATCTATAGTCAAGCACCTAACATTATTTGTGTTACAACGGACGGGACTACATGTCACTTGGCATTCTTCTGAGAAATTTGAATTCAAAAATGTAGGTACGTTTTTTTTTACAAATTATCTTATTGTGCATTCAAAAATGATAGGTTGTAATCACAGATGATGTTCATGTGTTTGCATGTACAGACAAAATGCACTTCAAACTCTTATATTTAGACTCCTTTATAGTAGTAACTTGTATTGCAGGCGGCCTACTACACTAATTACTAATACTGACTAAACTAATTTCGGTAACATTTGTTATTGATTTCCCCTTTTTGAATGCTAGGTATACTAAATTAAATTCTTTGCAAGGTCTATTTCCGTGGCGTGTCCGTATATATTGGCCGTGTGATTTCCGGCAGACTAGAATATAATCACTCCGTCTCTTCCCGTGGATGTCGTACAAGGCGACAAAGGGAAATACATTATCAAAAATCGAACAGGCCTCCCCAACCCGTCTGGCCAGCGTGGGGAGTGTAGGCCAAATCCTCCATCTGTCAGGGACGGACGAGAGAGGGTCGTGCTCCTGTAGTGGAGACTAAAATGACCTGATGATGATGAACGTCTATTTCTAATAACAGAAACCCGTCTCTTTCTTTTGATAATCTAGTGACACAGTTTAATTATTAGGCTCTTAAGATAAATCAAAAAATTTGATGTTAAAATGTAAATTAAGTAATCGTATATATCATAGAGACATTTAAAAAAAAAATCCAAGAAAATATAATGACTTTTGCCGAAATTTAAACAATGAGTCACCTGTGACCGCCTGCCATCGTTTTATCGTTTCCCCCTCCACATAAATTACAAGTAAAACTAATTGTTGAAACTTTACTAAGTCAGGCCAGAGGGCCAGGGCCTGGTTTGCAGAATTACCTGCCACTGCTGTTAAGTCCTGTAATTTATCAGTGTAACCTCGGGTCTCGATAAACTGCAGGACGAAGATACTTATAGCTCCAAAAATTAATAGCTATTAATTTTTTTACTAAATATTTTATTGGCTGTTATCACAACACTTAGTTTAAAGTAGATACAGTGTCTAAGTAGGCCATAAGTATGATATACTTACCGTCCGTACGGCCGTAAGAGAGGCCTCTCTTCGCAATGTGTTACGCTATATCGTCGCATCAAATAATGCCTTAGCGGCGAAACCGGTCGGTAATATTAAATATAATAACGTGGAATAGTACAAGTGCTTTATTATAACATTATGATAATAATGTTCCACCAAGTGCCAACAATCAACAGTATCAACTTTAACAGTCTATAAGCTCTAAAAACATCGTTGAATCACACAACAGAGCGCTTTGGGCGTCTGTGAACACTTCTTGGAACTGAGTTCTTGAACTTGTGAGTCAAAAGATGATTTTTTCAATCATATTGTGATTGAAAGAACTAAAATTATCTTAATCGTTAAAAATCTATAAAAAACAATATTTCTCTACATTGCTTTCAACAGTAAGGCTGTATTGTTGAACATGTATGCTTGTATGCCTTGTAACAGCTATTGTATTATATTCAATCCGTAAAGTGCGTATAAAGCATATTATATCTCACTATTTATAAAAATAGTCTTACATTAGTATTTTAATCCAACATTTAGGCTTACAATTCTCAAAATGAATATATTTCGAAACAATGTAAAAATATCATACGCAAATGAATAAAGTCCCCAGTGAAATTCACTAACGATAGTATACATGTGACGAAATTGTATGGACGAGCTCTCGCGAGGGCAATAGAATTTAAGCTGTGTGGGTTAAATGTGGTCATATGTCATAATAGTCGACGCAAATGAATGCGCGGCAAAAACTCAGAGGATCAAAACATAACGGAGCGTGGTTGTGGTTGCGTACATTACGTATCACGGAAAAAGGCGGTTTTGATTGACGCTGGCAATCGGCTTAATGTAACCTCCCGGCAAGTTTTGCCAGCAGACTGGTTAAATTCAGAGGTCGACGCAAAGCGACGCAATCTCTCACACGTCACATAGAAGGAGCTTTCCATATAATTCATTTCCCTATTCATATTTGTCTTAGGAGTTCACTCTTGAGCCTGGGCTTGTACGCAAAAAACTCAATGTAAAATGACATGATATTTTACGACTCCAATGGTATTGAAAAAGTTTTGCGAAAAGGTATTTCTCACTTCCTATTCACACAAATTGAATCGAGTCCCAGTTCTAAAGTTATGGAACTAAAGAAAACAACGGTAAGCGCAAGTTCCTTTTACGCACCTATGTGGGATGGTATCACGTGATCGGCAGCCAATAAGGACGCAGGTTTTCACTTCTTCCCGGCGTCTATTGGTCACTGATCTAGTAATATCCTGCTTACGCATTTCGCATACCTATTAAGCATCCGTATGCAGAATTGTCGACCTATAGTCGTATGGTTTATACTCGTCGTTCAAGATTACGTGACTGGAAATAGTAAAATCGGATGATGATGTTGATAATGTAGGTCGTAATGGGCCATTGCCAATAAAACCTTATAGGTAAGCGATGGATTAAAAGGAACTAGGTCAGGGCAAGGCCCATACCTTATGAAAATAACGCCGTTCGGCTGCTCCCGTCTACGTCGGAAGTATCGCGTTATCTATCTATCGATGCCTACTAGTTTCACGTAAACATGCCTAAGTGAAACGCGTGTAGCTTACTGATAAGTACAATTGGTACCATGCAATACCATGCGGTGGGATTGTACGTACAAATATTTTTTGTTTCGAATCTGATTTGAGTACCGATATACTGACTTCATTTAAGTATGATTTATTAGGTTCATTCAGTATTCGTAGGGCGAAGTAGACTGTACTTAGAATAAATCGCTATCAGAATTGAAACTCTACTATGAATCAATGCTTAATTAAAAAGCTACTATGGCAACACAAATACCTACAAAGTGCCACCAACCGCCGGTATATAATAAGGGTCACGCTGTTTGTTGTGTTAAAATTTGCTGTATAACTATAACAAAATCGCCTGGGGCAACGTATTTTGCCTGACTACGTCTACAAATTAGATACTCTCCTTGGAAAAGTCTCCTCGTCTTTGAGGTAAAATTGTAACTACCATTGTAACAATCACACAAACTTGGCATTACTTAGGGTTAGTACTGGGTCTTAAAAGGAAAGTTACATGCACTCAATAGAAGGCCGCTTAAAAAAGTTTTCTTCGGTAACGTCAATGGAAAAAAGTAGTCGACAACTTCGCAATATCGCCCACTTGTCCCACCCAAGTGAATAATTATTGAAATTTTAATTCTTATTTTGAGTCTCATTACAAAGTTTGAAAAGGGTCATGCTTTTTGTATAATTAAAGAGCTTTTCATTTCGCGATGCTAAACTTCAGATCTGTTAGGAAATTAATTGAAATATTTTAAAATCAATTTATTGGACCGGATTCTTGCATGCTTAAACGATCGGTTGAGTAGATATACTTATAAATATGTATTTCGTAATGAAATTATATAGTTATGAATGCGGTCGTATTGTCGCTCTGTGCATATATATATTGTATTATTATATACGCACAGAGCGACATACAAGCGCCTATTTTCATGCAAAAAAGGTTGTAGCAAAATATTATAGCAGCAACGTGAACGGTTATTTTGTAATTGGCAAGTGTGGAAGGCATTGGCGGATGCGGCGGGCTCGGGTGGTGCTCGCGGACCGGACGCGGTCATGTTTTCTGCGCGGGTCATTTACGCCAGCCGTTATCCGCACCAGGCGTCCGCACGCACAACGATTTCTTCATTTTCACAGAATTTTACTCATACACTAAACGTTAAACCTTTTTTACGATTAACTGCCGCTGCACCGCACCCGGTTTTAATAACAAAAACCTATATTAACCCTCCCATCCCATTGTTACTTACCAGCTTCGATCTCTCAAAAGATACGACCCTAAGTTAATATCGTAACTTTTGCCCACACACTAAGTAGCCGCAGTGGCCGGCCGAAAGTTTCATGTGGCTGATAATTTACATAATAGAAGACGGTAGGTCTACCCACTATCGGGTCATCCAAACTTCTGTGGATTAGGGCTTTCACGGGCAAGGCTTATCGGATTTTGAACGAATTTCGGGATGCTTGCGATGGCGACGTCATTATCGATATCCGATTTATATGCAGATTGAAATTGAAGTAGCGGCGCGGGCGCGGGGTGTGACGTCACATGCCGCCGCCACCGACTCACCCCGCGCTGCGCTCGCCGCACTTCACATAAATAATCCCACTAACCAACCACAATCTTCAACTTTATCTTACTTGAAGATACAATTAATCCCTTCCCTTTACATTCTCGTCGTAACTGAGATCCTTGTTCAACTTTTGCGCACTCGACCCAACGAAGACAGACTCTATTGTAAGGATTTAACAATTTCTCCCGCCTCGTTGCATTTCACGGAGTAATAATAAAATATCACAATGGTTGTCAACTCTATTCATGATAAGTACCCAAGATGAAGAGCGTCAGTAGCATAATTCAACAAATCAGATATGAAGAATGAATTTGTTGAGGACTGTTACGGAGATATAATAATCCACGATATAATATTTTAGGTCGCTAAGATATTCAATCACATCAAGCTTGATGCTTTGGCCTGTGTACCGGCTTTAAGTCATAGGTAATAAGAGTTAGACTGCAACTGTCAAGCGTAATGTTCTCGTAGCTATAATCATTTTTAAAATTCGACATTATTTTGCATGCCTATTCGTAGCGCACAAATAGATTGTGCTCATTCATACTGCGATGAGTTCTTGGTAAACAATATGTAATTTTGAAAATGGATGCATATGAAAGCGCGGCTCACATAGGCGCTGTAATGACTGGCAACAATGTACCAAACAAGACCGAGTAAAACTGTGTCGTCATTACGTCCTATGCGATTGCTTGCACTCGAGCGAATACTCTGCATTGCTATTTTTCACTTGGCTATATAATCTAGCCCGTATTCAAGCGATCCGATACCAACCGATATACTAAATCAATTAAGTACCTGCACAAGTTTCGGTTGCATTTAAGCTGTTTATTTAGGAATTAGCTTCGCTTTATCAACGTTCATGTTGTTCGGTAATATATGCACAGCGATTATTTAGGCTGAGTGGAAATAGTCGATGATTAGTTTGAACTGTCCGATGGTTGAAATTGCCAAAATGTACCCATCTGAAATAAGAAAGTTGGAGTGAGTTATTGACTCTCAACATTAGGTACTCAGGCGACTGGGTGATTCATTTTCTTATCTTCTTTGAATTATTTTAGTCATTCTGTTCTTTATCTACCTTATAATTTACTTAATGAGATTAAGTAATGCTTTTAAAACGAGTTTCATAGGATTAAAATCTGAACTTAATGTACTTAAATAAATAAAAGTTTTATGTTAAACATAATAAGATTTATTTTGTCAGTAATTTTTTTAAACCAAACGATACGTTTAATCGATATCGTATTCAGCCTACGGTAGCTCTCTGACAGCAGTAAGTTGCTACCGCCGCGTAGCGAGCGTAGCTACTACGCCGTAGTAGGCCGTCACAGTGTAATTCAGATACGGAAAATATGGATCAGATAGTGAAATTATTTCACTTCTGATACAAACATTTCGATTCTTTCATAAATAGTTAAGTATTCGTTACTTATGCTCATGATCACATTTTATAACCATTTGAAAGTGTGCGTGCGTTTTTATGTTATATTATTATACTACTGTATTGTATAAGTTAGGTGTTTGTGTTACGTCAGCATAAAAAAAAACCATAACCAGTTATTATATATTATTATTGTAAGATTTTAATAAAATTATTATTTAAATTTGGCGGGTGCGAAGTTAAACTGATTTATTGCAGAAAAACAGAAAAAAAAAATTTGGAAAAATCTGTTTCATTTTGCATCTGCACATTTTGTAAAAACTAATAATAAAACTATTCTGTATGTTGTGAATAATTATTTTAACAAAATCTGAAAAAAAATAGCATTGCAATTTTTTTGGCTTGGTTAACACAAATACCTACCGTAATTATAACTTAATGCACATTTAATTAATTTTTAAATACAATTTTAACACTATCTTTGAAGAGATTTTACATATAGGTATTAACACCGAATAGAATATATAAAATCAAAACCTTTGCAATTACCTATTTCAGTTGAAAACGTAATTTATGTACTATCAGCTACATCATTTTAATATTTGGCATTTCATATTTACAAATTACAACAACATAATAAGTAAGTTAAAAATAAAGACATTGACATTTCTTCAAAATAAAACAATAAATTAAATGTATCAATACATAGGCTACTTTTCATCGCAATAATGTAGACAAAACCGCAAGCGCAAGCTACTAAATAATAATATGTAAACAGGCGTCTTAAATATTACAAGGACAATCTTGTTCCTAATGCGTTTTGTTATAGAATATTTTCAGCAAAGTCGGTGTAAAAAAGGCAACTAAAAAAGCCAACACATCATTCATCTTTCAACCGAGCTGTCTATTATGAGTTGCACTTTTTAAAAGTTGGTAATTAACATGGGTCGCGGTCCCAACCAGGTCTCAACTTCTGAAGTGTTATAAAGTTTGGGAAATGCTTCTACAATTATTAAAAAGGGCACACGTTGCTCGTTTTTTAACGGATTAGCTGGGTAATTAGAACTTTGTTTATTATTACAAAATTGTTCTTATTATGTATATGGGTAATGTATTAAACACTTCTATGTTTGCATCTATTACGTTAACCGGATTAGGGGTAATAATGACTTTTATCATACCACTAAGATGGCAATCAAACTATTCGTCTTGTCAATACACTTTTATGGATGATCAGTCAGTACATCAGTTAACATATCTAATTTTAGAAGATTAGTTTCTTTTAAACTAAAAACAATATGGGCAAATTTGCTATAATTACTCTTCCATTTATTTGTCAATTCTACGAAACAATTCACTAAACCAGTTTAAATTAAAGCACTTATCATCAATATCACATAAAGTATAAGCAAGATTAGTTGATATAAATCCTACACCAATATAAATTCAATACATTTTATTTACTTTTATATTGACTTATTTCAATAATAAAGAGAACCGGTGTTATTACTGAGAAGAGAGCTTCTTTATACAAAGACCAATGTTCCTTTGAAGCTTGAGATCTATTGAAGGCTGCAGATAACAATAGATCTGTCTTTTGAAGTGTTTCAACGGTTTCGGGAACACAGATTTCCAATCATCTATTCCAACGACCTCATAATTAATCTTCCGATTACCTATCACGTAGTACTATTTCTATATGTGTAAATTAAAAATTTTAATTGTATTTGTTACCAAAATATGATATTTAGGTACTCAATAATATACGGGATTGATACTTCTAGTGTTGCGAGCCTCCATGGGCTGCGATGATTGCTTACCGTCAGGCGGGTCGTATGCTCGTTTGTCACCTTAGTTATATATATATATAAATACTCTGCTCATACCTTAAGGGTGCATTAATTTAATTGAATACTGTTATCCAGTTTTGTCTGACCACGGAAAAAAGCCAAAAGCCGCAAATAGGAAAACCTTTGTAACACAGCACAAAAGGATTTTTCCTGCATTTCTGCATGAGGATATAATATGAATTTTATTTACTTGTCGTAAAAACGAGAAATAAACAGCTTTCTGTTACTTAGTTACCTATACAAATTTAAAAATTCGTTACTTGGAATCTAGTTTAGTTTAGTACTGCATTACATACAGTTTGATGCAAGAACGATACGAAAGATTGAAGCAAGAACCGTAGGCCGACATTCCGAATTCTTTTCGCAGGCCTCTGTACACTAGGCGACTGCGACGGCGACGGTGGTCGCAGATATAATGGTCACAGCGACCAATAAGTTATATGACCGGTAGCGTAACCAGCTAGTCGCGTAGTGCTATGAATTGAATATAACATAATGTAAATAATTGGTCACTGCGACCTATGATCGCAACCTGGGTCGTGAAGTGCACTGAGGCCGCAAGATCATGGTAAATCCGATCTGGACTATCAGATGCCTCTGGGCGCTTTGAAATCATCAACTTTTCGCCAAACAGCAACTGAAAAACTTAGCAAAGTAGATTCAATTGAAGAGAAACCCGTATCCCAGCAGTGGCATAAGTATGAATTGTTGACGATTAAGTATATACAAAAATTGGCTAGCTTCGGAAGCTCTGTTACAAGTATATACAGTTGTATACCAAAATGTCTTTAACTGCATTAGTCATTTTTAGTTAAGTCATTTAACTAAATCAACCACTCAACTAAGTTAAAGGCTGTGGTAACTGATTTCCATCCGGAAGGCTTGTTTGCCCCCTTAGTGGTTAAAGGGCTATATCGTGGGGTGAAAGGGATATTGAGCCATTATAATATTCCGAATCACCAGTTTTTCTGATTCCGAATATTATAATAACTCAATCATCATCATATAATATTGATGATGATGATGAATAACTATATATAGCCAAAAAAGTCTCTTAAACCAAATAGCCTTTCACCCCTCGGTATTATATTCATAAAAAATACACAGTTTAAGTTACATGTCACTGTCGTTAGTGTCATGTAACTTAAAATGTGTAATTTTTATGAATATAATACCGATACAGTACAGTAATCATTTACTAAGTGCATTAGCAAGTCGGGTCTCACGAATTGAGTGCTCCGTATTATGGTCAAAGTAATTACCATGGTGAACGAATTTGTTGAATATTTTATATCTTTAACTGTATTCCGATCACTACTTGAAGTCGTGTAAATACAAAGCTCAAGTTAAGTACGCTAATAATTTCTTTAGAAGGCAAAACAAATTTGTTTTTTTATTAATATTCTGTTGATTATTTTAAGAAACAGCGATTTGTAATAAGCATATTACTCAATTTTTGTTTATTTTGTTAAACAAAGTTTAGTTGATTTCTTTTTCAAACAACTCATTGCAATTAATGTTTTAATTTTTTATTCATTTACAAAAACGTTCACGTAATACAAAATAAAATAAAAACTAAACTTATAACAATATAAAGTACTAAACTAAGTATTGCAAAGTTTGCGGCTTTCTTATACAAAGTTTTTGAGCAAGTTATAATATTGTTTATACTTACTTACATTTCACTTTTGACCTTTAGTAGCTTGATCATTATTTCCTTGTATTCACAAACTCACAACTACAGACTCAACAACTCTTTAAAAAAACTTCAATGACTGAAGTACATAACAGTATCAATTTTGAATTTTCTTTTCGATCGACTTCAGCTCATTAAAGGCTTTTAATAGTTTCACCGCCGTGTCTGTAATCAAACCTGTAATTAACCGCTATGATATGGGTACAAAATGAAATGGATTAATGAACAAAATACCATAAGTAAACATTTATAACATTTTTTAATTAACGACTATTAATAGCATGTTTAAAAAAATATTTGTTTATTGTTGTATTTCATAACAAAACGTTTCAACATACACTGCATTGCAACAATTGAATTTATTTTAATAGATAAAAATGATAAAGCGATATTGTAAAACTATACCAGCTGTTGTCCACGACTTCGTCTGCGTACAGTTTTATATAAAACTTTCATCACTTATTAACCCCTTGTTTCATTCCAATTTACACACATCTTCAAATTACACACATCTTGCAAAATTTCTTTATGATCGTTTAAGTAATTTCGGAGTTTATCGCGGACAAACGTCGTGACATGGATTTTTTTATACAATTAGCAGCTTCATCCACGTGTAATTCAAAAAATCATAAATTTTTGTTAATAACTCCTCTTCTATAGTATTCTGCTATATCATGGTAAAACATACACCATATTTGTTCTATCGACTGTCAATGCGCATCCAATTTCGCGCAGTAGTTTTTGTGTGATAAGAATACAAACATACAGACAGACAAAAAATCCAAAAATAATTGTTTAAGCTTTAATTATATAAAGACCCATAGTAATTTTTATTTATACCACACGAATCGGCTACTTAGAATTTAATGTTTCTTCTAAAATCTTTGACCTTAAATTCTTTTAGAATTTCGTCTACTTCAATTGAGTTTGTAACAGTAATATAAAAACAAAGTTCACAAAACAAAACAAAGCCCCTACAAAATACATCGAATCATATCTGACAATTTATTTCAAAGTTTATTTAAATAAATGACAGTCACAAAACAACTCTCGAATAGAGTCTCGTGAAATCAAATCGGTCGTGACATCGGTATCGTCTCATTCAGCTATGTTTGTCTCGTACTCCGGCGCAGGTTAATAAGTAATGAAGCGGATTCCGAGTTTTGTTTGTTAAAGTGATTATTCAAATACGAAAAACGTTTTCGGGTTTCCCTAAACTTCTCTCATATTTTATTCACCGATTTTTCACGGTTTGAGAAATTCGTAATTGCTGATAAGATTCTTGGTATAAGGGGGTGTGAGCGTTTGTTTTTGCAACATAATTTGGGTTTGGGGCAGTGTTTTGATGACAGATTATTTAATGCGGGCTAGGTTAAATGTAGGATTTGGTGTGGCTTAATTTGTTTCTTCCTGGTTTGAAGGTGTTACTTGTGTTGCCTTGAGAAAGCTTTCCCTTCCTTTTGAAAAGTATAAGGGAGGATATATTAGACAATAAATTATTGCATATTTTTTTACTTTATAACTTTCTTGTCGTTTTTACTGCATCAAATTTTTTAATCAGATAATGTGAGAATAGTATGACTGTTCAATAAGGAACCCTAAAAGCGATATTCACTGATATTTAGAAGTTAAAAAGTATATGAAAATATAAAAAAAGCATTATACAGTCCTCCAAAATATTTTACATCTATTTATAAAAATGTATTGCATACACGACTTCTAAACAATTGTACAGAAACCGTGAAAAGAAATATTTGTATCTTACTAATTAAAGATTTATCATATACCCACGTTTACCCGGCCAGTAATTATTCCAACATAATTGCTTGTCTTTTAGTGCGTAATTGCTCCAACGAGCCCTTATATTTAATTACTGTCCGATAAAATATTCTTCAGGGGTATGTTAATAAGGAAACGTTCGCAACTTTTCGTCCGTAAACTTTCCTAAGAAAACTAATCCTGCCAAGATTATTTCCAGCGGTTCCCAATCAATTCGCCTATAAAAACACAAGGATAAACGCTTACTGAGTTAGCGAAGTACTCGTAGATGCTCCGCAGAGAATCATTACGAAAATACGACAAAATTGTAGACGGTCTCGGAAGGGGTGTTATTTATGAGGGCAGAGGCCGGAGTGTATCTGAGTGAGTCTATTAGCTCAACTAATATTTTCTTCTTCGAGTTAATTGTTATGTCGCCTTTAAGAGCAGGTGGCTTGTCCCATTAGGCCGCCGCGGGCGAGTTAATGTTAGACACGAAACTTGAGAGCCACTGAGGGAACTCCGACTTGCGGAAATATTTAAACAAATTAAAACTTTTTCTTTATGCCATTTCCCGAAGAGTATTCTTATTGTGATTCGTTTTTATTGAGTTTCTACAAGCTACGCCTTAAAGGAATCGGTCAAGTATGCTTTGCTTTTATTTCTTTGGATATTTCTTCTAATAGAGCCTCTGCTAAATTATATTAGATGTAATTTTCTTTTTATACTACGTCGGGCGGCAGACAGACGGCCTGCCTGAAGTGTAGCAGTTACCGTAGCCATATTAACGTTCGCAACATGATATATAGTTCGCGCGTCGATAGCCCCGCTGCTAACGCAATTCCTTCGTTTAATTTTAGATGAGCTCACTAACTCGCAGGAACACAACCACCGTCAAAATTGACATTGTGTTGTTTTTGGTTGCAGTATTCTGTTAAGTGGAAATACTTCCTCAATCGGGCGACTTACGTAGACGCTGTACCCTACCTCTCTTTCGCAAGAGCCTCTTTCGCTAGTCGACAGGGTGCACCACGTGCAGGATGGCTTTGGCTCTAAAGATCGTGGTCACCTACACCCCACGCATATAATTAGTTTTGAATTAGTATTATGATAGTGAAACCTGTAACAACTTGTGTGTTACACATCCATTGTAAATGAACAAAATATATACTCATAGATATGGACCAATGCATTGCGAAATTGCGAAAGGATACTTCTTGAGATTTTTGAACAATCAATAAATAGAAGAAAATGTAACATTTTGATATTTATCCATATTGATGTTCTAATTAGTCTACTTACAAACTAGCTTCTGCCCGCGGCTTCACTCACGTGAAAACATAATCGATCAAAATGAAACATATACGAACGAACATTTCATTTAACATTCCCTTTTTAATTCCTAAACTCTTCATTCATTCAAATCCGTTGAACCGTCTATTTGAAATAATCTTTCAAACAAACAGAAAAAACGGATATATATAGATAGATACCATTTATAATTGACATCATATATATGACGTTTCACCAAATTTTCTCACTTATTTTGAACTAACAAATAATTTAATGGTACTTATTTTGATTGGACAAAACCTAGCTTAACCTTAAAACCAGTGAAATCAGATCTCAGTTCTCAAGTATTTCGATTAGTTCAGTAGTAACTCGTAAGCAATGCTGTTACAGTCTAGACAGGGATCCTGAGTGACGTGAGGTTGACCAATACGACTGGACGATTGTTCCCAAACTGTTAAGTAACCACAGTTAGGAAACTATAACTACCTACTACATAGTTCTACGACTGTAATTGTTGTTGTAAGTACTATTTTGTTGTTGTTATCTTAGAAACTTTATTGGTTATTTGAAATTACCAATAACATTTCTAAGACACATTTTTTTTCCTTTTGGGTATTAAAATGACTCATTTCAATACTCAAAAGGAAAAAACGTAAGTCTTAATACAACCGGCTATGTCCTATTTTTTACAGGTACGACAATTGACCCAATTTCTATAGCTTTTTGGACGGATTTTTTGTATGTCTTGGGCTTCGTTTGTTTCATGAACTCTCTATGTTTAATAATCTCAGTAAATAATCTTTCTCTAATTTATGATCATCTGCCGGCGCCTTGTTACCTATACACAAGTCTGTCCATTTCATCACATCATGACAAATCTCAGAAAAAAATAGTAAGTGTCATAAAGAACGTACTCTACAAAAACGTTAGAGTCAAATGTATTTTAATGGAACTTAAAAATGACCTAAGAATAATGTTTGACACTTCTAGTGTATTTAGTGGATAAGGAACTCGCACTTTACTGATTTAACTGCAGCTTTACTGCCACCAGTTAGAACGCGTTCCTAAAACAAATGATTTTCTGCTTTTGTAATTTTTGAGTTAGAATGTTTAATAATGGGTTCACATAATCTTTTCTTGACGACTTACTGAATAATGTCAATTCTATATATTTCCACTAAGCGGTTCAATGACAGAAAGTTAAAAGATGGTTAAATGGCAGCCAAGCCAGGATCTTTAAGTATCATTTCCTACCAGGCTAGAGTAGAGAGTGGAGAATATGTAGTTTCATATGTTAAACAACTTATAATGAAACAAATAATAATAATCATTAAAATTTTACATTACTAGAATACTATTCCCTCTGGGTTACTTAACTAACACTAATATTTCGCAACAAACAACCGAGACAAGAGGACAATTATATTAAATCGCCTAGAATTTGTTAATGCAGTAAATCTCGTTGTAACAAAGGAAAAAATTAAGGAGACACTCTTGAGCGAGTACCTACACGTAGCAAATTACGGCGACAGGTATCCTTGGGGTATTCAGCGTCCCCTTAAATGAAATACTTAATAATAGAGTCGCCGCTTAGTAAAGCGGCGTAGGTAAAGAAAATTGCGACCTTTAGTGCGAATGTAAGTTTATTGATATCACTTATAGTTATAGTTGTTAAAATTTTGAATACGGTTTTTTAAATAAATTTACTTTGTAGCGATATGTGAGTTGCTTTCGGTGCATGTTGTGGAGAATACATAGAATGCCTAGTGAAGTTGATGTGAACTTTGCTCTTAATATAAATACACAAAAAAAAAATGTATTACATAGCATCTACTAATAATGAATAAATGAAATCGTATCTGTTTTAGAATCACTAGTGTGTCTGTCTGTCGATCCGACTTTCAAAAGAAAATTGCTCCGAATGTACATGACCAATTAAATTAAAATTTGGTATAATTTAAACAAATCATTAATTTATTTTGCAGCTAATCATTCTCTAGAAATTAATTTAAAGTAATTTATTATCATAATAAATGCGTAAATCCAGAGGTAGTCATACTCCTCGATATCACAGACCTAGTGATAAATGAAACAATATTAGTGATAGTGCATTAAATTATAACACAACAAGAAAGTGAAACACTATCTTGTCTATTAAGGAGAAACACCTTATCAGACACTAAGAAAAGTCAATGGACATCATTCTTAGTCTAAAATATTTAGAAGTTTATGTTAAATTTAAATTAATAATTCGTAGCCCGTAAGCTAGACCTTAATATTTCCATTCTTTTCTTTTCTTTTTTACTCATGTTTTATTGAAAAGATTTTTTTTTAAATTAAAGGTCACGTGGTACTGCACTTATGATCCTTAACTGTACATGGAAAATATAATTTTCAACAAAATACATTTACTTAATATAAATATCCTCTTCTAAGTAAAATTTGGAAAAGAATCAATAAAAACTTATTTTATGTGCCCTTCGTGCGCTGTTATATAAAAATTCTAGGCGTCTAACATTGTCTCCAATTTCGTGCTCGCTATGAAAAATACTGGCAGAATTAGTAAAGTTGCCAGAAGCGCCACACATTGGCCGAATATTAAAAGGAGAATTAGAGTGGTCACGCGTCGTTGTGCTCGTGAATGTTCTTATTAGAATTCAACTTGTTATAGAACACTTGAGGTCACGTGATTTCAAACGTTTAAGTTATGAATAATATAGATTTTCTTTAAATAACTTTGGTCGTGGCTGAAGAAATAAAGAACTTTAGTGTCTGAATTGAATTGATTTTGGTTTTTTACGCTATACAATTATCTTTTTCTTACATTTTTATTTTTTACCAAATAAGAGAAGTAGCACGTCAAGCTAATATTGAAAATAGCTTTTACCTCACAAAATACTGCAGCCAAATAACAATGTAGATTAAAAATATCTTAAGGTAAATCTAGATAACACAATATCCTGAACCTAATCCTTTCATCCCTAGAAAGCAATTCAAGCTTATGGGACTAAACATTTAAATCCAACAAAACCATAATCTAAAGGTAATCGCACATGGGCATTAACTCAAAAGACACCTCAGAGGTTCGACATTGATCACTGAGCCGAACTTCGGTTTCGTAACGTCGCCCTAGGGAGTGGCCCCGAACGCCATCCCCTGTCCTTATCCCACGCACCCGATCACAAATACGAAAGAAGATAATGACACGATATAGTCTCCACAAATTGCCCGTAACAATACCGCATTAGGTCACAATCTATGTCGCAGGATACGTCATAATCTATTTTTTTCGGTAATCCTCTGTGATTTGGTCAGACAAAAGCTGACGAATGTCGTGAAATACGATTGATGTATTTTGTATTCTATTATGTTTATGAACAGAGCATAATGTTCGCTGAATTAATGCGGATGTAAAACTACTTTTTTCTGAACTGCGGCTCCAATTGCATTCTATGTATGCTTATTTATTTGTTACTCGTATTTAAACTAACGTTCTCTCGCGAATTCATATCCCGTGAAAATTTTCAAAAAATGCTTTCTTATTAAAGTTATAATATTAACCTGTTTGTCAAATTTTCATCAAAAATCATTCTGATCCATCCAGTGGTTTGAGTTGTGCGTTGATCAACCAGTCAGGTTTGTCTTTTATTTATATAGAAAAAAGTATCGTTTAAAATATGTCTTCAGGTTCAGATCACTAAAGAGTACCGCCATTTATTAGATCAAATCTTGACCCGATTTTCTTCGGGCCTCCACTGAGACCGGCACACTCCCCCGAATTTAGTTTAGAGAAACGTTTTAGGTCGACATACTGTTTGCTTAAAAGTTAAAATTGCATTCTTTTCCAAACTTTTTTATTCAAAAACGTTTCGTCCCGGCTACGTCCACCCAACCGAATCAAATGGGATAAAACGTACACTACGGGTAATATTAATCCAGGGAATAGTGACCTTACAGTTCAATTTCTTTCATTTATTTTCAACGTAAATTCTACGTTTTACACTAAAAGATACGACTAGTATTTTGTGATTAAATGCACTGTGCATTTAATCACAAAATACTAGTCGTATCTTTGAAAATACTAAAGAGCGTGATAAAATGGAGTGTTGTATATAGCCGTATGTCATTGTGCTTAAAAAACGTAATGCCTCAAGAGAAAAAAAGAACCCTTACAGGATCACTTCATTATCTGCCTGTTGTCTGTCAAAAGCCTTTTTCTCAAGAAAGTGTGTCAATCAAGTTGAAATTAATATGAAATGCTTAGATCGGAAACCTATAAGGCAAAGGTTGTTAACCTAATATCATGAAAATTGCCAAGTTGCAAAGTCTCATAGTGCTAATGAAAGAAAAATCTAATGTTTTAGCCTGAGGTTTTAGCCCATCATCAATATAGCACAGAGATAACAAAATTTACGGAATATCATCTGAACGAGGATCTTTTTCGTGTTCTATTATATTTACTATAGTATATTTCATTTAGTAACTGTCTTTACCAAAATGTATTTTTAATTATAATATCTTATATTCTCTTTCTTATAGTTCTTCTTAATTGATGAGGAAAGCCCATGGTCGCTTCTCAGTAGTCACCTCTCTTGAGCTTTTTCTCCATTGATTCAATCGATATCAAAGATTGTGCCTTTAAACCTTACTGTATACTTGAGGTACTTATATTAAGAAACAAATCGATTGTCTACTTTTGTTCGTGCTGGCTTCATTGATTGCTTGAATAAGTTTGTTGAGTGCTGGAATCATCGAATTAGCAATTGACAAGGCGTCTTTTTTTAACTATGTCGGGTGGCAAACAGGCATTTAAGGCGGTTATCGTAGCCATATAAATGCTCGCAACATAAAATATAGCTAACACGCTGCGACCCCCGCTGCCCACATAGCAACTCTGTCCTGCCTAGTGACTTCATTCGCTCGCAACAACGCAACAACCGTCAAGAAAATTGTTATTTGGCATGGCAACCAAATAACAATTTAATAATTCTGTGAGGTGGAATGACTTCCCCATTTGGACAGCTTAGAAATTTGACATGACGTGCCTCTCTTTTGCCAGAGCCTCGTTTGTCGGTTGGAAGGGTACACCACGTGCAAGTGAGGTTGTCTCAACTTTCTTCTTAGTATCATTATCTCTCCACAAAATCATATTTCAGAGAAACTTTCTCAAGAAACGAAAAATTAACAAATAGTTTATCAAGGTGTGCTTACCTTAAAGCGTGAAAGCTGTTATGTACATATCCGGTTTCAACCGTCTTCATTATTGTGCTAATTATAGTGCTATGTGAAATTATGCGCATACAGCGACCGGATCTGCATAATACATTGTGTAACAAAGGCCTTTGCCTTACGCAGATTAATTGAAACCTCAAGAGAAATATTGGCTATGTTACGTGTACGTAATTTCTTTAGAAAATGTAGAGCTAGGATACAAATTTTCATGGATAGTAATTGCTTCTAGTAATGAACATAATGTATTATATTTTAACTATGAAATCAATTTATTTTAAAGTACGTATGTCACACTTATCATCGTTAAGATTATGATTCAAGTTGCTACAAGCCGATTATCAAGTGTGTGACACTTTGATTATTCTTATGCGGATACACAATAGGAGTTAAAACAGGACGGAAAGTGTCAGTCAAGTACGTTGTAATAAAAGATTGAATATAAATAAAAAACACTGCAACAAATGAGGAAATAACGAATCCCACATGTTTGTTCAAATAAAATTGAGCAATTTATTTTCACCACAAAAAGGTTGCCCAGTTTATACGTGCAAAAACGTAAAAATTTCTGTTTAAACAAATCACCACTAAACAAACGTTTCTACAGGTAGGAATAATTCAACGAAAGGTCACCTGTTACGGGTATTCGACATCGATCATCGGGAGTGCGCAGCGTAGACCTTCCCGCGTAATGTCGCCCATGGGAGCGGCCAACGCGGAGACAAAACTCCCGGGCCCCACTGCCAGCTGAACTTGCCCGCTTTTATACATACGCACATTTTTCACCATCAGTTACTTCCACCTTGTAACCCCACAACGATACGCGACATATTAGATATCTCACACGTGTGAAAACTTAATGAAGAATTTATAATTAACCCTTTCACAAACGCATGCCCTGTCGCGCCAGTATGAATATTTACTATGCAATTTCGTTTCATTTCAGATTTATCACTGGTTTGTGAGTTTTAAAATATAAAAACGCTCCTTCGAGGCCGAATTCGGTGGGCAAGGTACGCGCAAGCGGTGACAGCGCGTCTCTGCTAGCGTGTATTGTTCGTGTCCTAACCGTCGACTTTCCATTTATTTCTCTATGAATACGTTATTACCTGCTCGCCCCCGCTTATCAAAGTTTATTTGCAGCGTGTGGTTTACTCTGTACCGGTGCTTATTCGTTATTACAGCGCCGGAGTGTTTTATTGCTGGGGCGGGGCTCAAATCGCGCACGACGCCCTTGTTTTTCGCTATTTTTCCTCACGATCTTTTCAGGATTTGAAGTTTATTTTATGTCTTTTTTCTTGTTGCAGATCGAGGACGCCATGTTAATGTTCGACAAACAAACCAATAGGCACAGAGGTAAGTGTTAGCGAGTAAAATTAAAATTATTTTTTTTTAAATCATGGTCTTAAACCCCCTATGAAAATGCATATAATGTTTTCTACTAGGAGAATGCAACAACAACCTGTTTGAATACATTTTATAGCTTTCATGTAGTCTATAATTAGATTCAGTCCTTATAATACCAGTATAATTATTAAACCATAGCGTGCTATTAGGTCTTATGGGTAATTATTTGATTTACTAGCCTATTATACTTATGTATATAACTTGCAAGTTCTTTTAAGTAAAGTAGTTCTTATAAAAGAACTGGAACCTTTTATTGTAGTATTGTTGTAATTAGTGTACAGATTTAGAATACCTTAAAATGTAAAAGTCCCATTTTCTAACTTGCCCTAAAACTAAATTTCAAATTCCAGTAGCTATATTATCCGAGCGGTTCATCAATAGCCGTATATCGAAAAAAAACCTAATAAATTCTTAGAGCAATATCGTATATTATTGTTTGGGCGCTCGTAACTTAGGAGGCACGCACGAGCAGTCGCGTGTCACCTTGTTTTTCCCAACAAAAACAACGGAACTTCCAAAGGCTTGCATGTCACACACGGAAACATATCATTTTTGTTCGCGTCTTGGCTCATTTCTTTGGGCGTCTTCGCCGTACCTTGTTAACTAGCAACGGATAAACACAACTCTCAATAAATCGCGACCAGTTTAGATAGACATGTCGCGGTCCATATATTGATTCTTGTCGTCAATTTTTGTAAGGCGAAGGGGGTTCACGAGAGTCCAGGATAGAATGGTGGGAGTTTCGACTCATGCGAAGCCAAGCGAAACGGAGGTTCGAGGTGGCATCGTTACTAAATACGTTCACCGTTTTTCGGTACGGTATTGTGCTTCCCTCCCTCGTGATACGACTATTCCCAACTAATAAATAACAAATCGACACCCGGATAAAATATATGGTTTCCTAGTCCAGATTTTGTATTATAGCTAGGGTAAGGGACTGCTCGAGGAATGTTACCATTTTCAATTTTCATGCTTGTGTTATTTTTGATAATAATATCATTATATAGTGAATGAACGGGCAAATAAATTTTGTCCCAAAATACTAAAGTTCGGGTGCTTATATAATCAGTTTCTTTCATTATCCTCGCAACGCGTAAGATTTTAATTAAAATCCACGAAAATCGTATCAAGGCGGGCCATCTTTTGTTGCCAACGAAGGTTCCCTTGCAGCAGTTACAGCAAATACAATGTTAAATTTGCTTTTGTAATCCCCATTACACAAAAACAGGTTGACCCAAATATTCAGCTTGGGTGAAATATCGTTGCGCCGTCATTTATGCAAGTTCGCAAAAACGAATGCTGTTCAGTAGAGGGCCGAGGGAAAATCGTTCCTTTCTTGTCGACATAAGACATGAAATAATTTACGCACGCGTTTTTACTGGCCTCTACGTCTGTGCCCTTTGCGTGTCATTTGGATGATATTTTGAGATCCCTTCGTTTGTAATTATTCAGACCATAACAAAGTCACCTCGTCAGATTTTGCGTTCACCGAGGTAATAAAATTAAGGTATACTTAAAAAGCAAATGATTATTACGGAAGCAAAATATTAAATTGCAACCTAATATGAAATAGGTTTCAAACATAGGAAATTAAGTGATTTCTTGAAGATAAATTATATTAATCTCCCATATAAGATTTGATGTGATTCAGTATGTTATAATAATACGTACAAGTCCATAAGCAATAATCTAATATAAATATTCCTTAGGCCGCCCATAATACCACTGGCAGGGTTATTATCCCGAAACGTAATCAGTTGGGTCGGGTTATCCTAGCAAGAAATGTAAAAATATCCGCTGTTTATTTGTATCAAACTCGGCGAAGAGGCAACCCAAACGCGTATTCAAACTGAATATGAATGCAAACTGCCCTACGAACGGCGGAATGGCGAAAATCAAATTAGGTATGGCGTGAATACTTCACGGCGACGTCGGGAAAAAAATTGAAATCAAATATTCATTGACTTTCAACCGGATAAGCCGGCCCACAGCCATTTCAATACATTTTATTATCTATTTTTCGTTGGGAGGACCAACCTCGACGTCCGTCCCCACAAGATGGCGTATTCTTGCCACATTTTGAATTATCGGTCATTCGTACTCCGATTTCAAAGCTGATAATAAATTAATACTTATATCACATTATTATCAAGATGATATAGTAAGACATTTATTTATCTAGTAATCCTTTTTTTATGCATAACTTATTTTACCGCCTAGACGTCACGTAATTTATACATGATGTTTGGTAGACATGATCAACATAATGATAACAACAGATAGGAGAGAGCAGTCGGCTACTTGGTTAGCTTCAATAATTTCACCCTGGTGCAATCAAATATTATTTGTTTTTTTATTTTTATTTTACATCTAATACGTAATAAAATGTAGTTACTCATTTTAAATAAAGACATTGCAGTTTAAGGTGTAATATTCATATAATTAGCCGAAAATAAAAATAAATGAAATTTATGGAACTAAGGTTAAATCATTTAAGCTAAGCAAATAATAGACTTCCCCACCAATCTACCATATGTTCAATCGTCGTCCGAACACCCTTATAATAACATTGTTTCAAATATCTGGTACTTGTGCTTTTTTCATATATTTTCACTTATACAAGATTGTCCAATAAATCATACGTTGAATAGGGACTTAATTCAAACGGCGATTTTTGTGTAAAGCTGTTGAATCTGAAAAATAAAAACCTTTTAGCGTTTACGGTACATTAAATATGCGGGAATAATGCGTTTAATAGCACCCTTTACATTATTTATGACCTTTCCAGCTTGCTAAAAAATAATTAACGGCGTCCCTTGCAAATACCTATTGTCTTTTTTTAATAATTTTACGAACTTTTTTTTTATTTTAACATATAAATGCATACTACTCTTGTGATATATTAGTAAGGATAAAATTATTCTAAAAAACATTCATATGTATTTACTATTACAAAAAATATTTTTAAAGTGCACTGAAAATCAAGAACCATTGTAATATTTATATTCTTCGTAATTTTTTTTTTTTTTCATAATGCTATTTTAGTTGTTTAAATGTTGTATAAATGAATATCCAAAACATAGTCAATTCAAAATTCGAAGACAATCTGGCAGTCTCGTTAATGCAGGTAAACTGCCTGCAAGTACAAAAAATACCATGCCCACATTACTAGAACCCTAACTTCATACATTTAGTTTGAAACAATGAGTCACGGTGTTTGGTCATTTATATAGACAATGTATTCAAAATTTTCAGTTTCCAGATTATCCTTGCGATAACTCCAGGTCAATGGATAGTATAACATATATTCTGAATCTCTTGCGACTATTAAATGACCTAAAACTTCTAAATGACGCAACAGCTGCAATCATCCGTCGTCGTGGAAACAGCGTGGTCCCAAATGCATCAAAATTGTCCGTTAACCTTTACGCTTATAATATAAAACCATTATACCTGCCAAAGTAAGCCATTTTCTTCCACGTACATTCATACACACGCTCTATAGAATATAGCACACGTATAATCAACAAGGCGTTTCCAAGGGTGTGTTCGGGTTCGTTTGGCATTCAAAGTGTCAACGGAGCTTGAAGCAAATGCCATTACACAAAGGTAAAAGGCGGCATGTGAGACAAAGTTCATAAATATTAAAGAAAAAACTAGCACAACCAATCTCAGCGGGGCGGATTCCATTTGAAGGTACCAGCTACCTACCTCGCCTATGGGACACATTTCTTCCAGTGCGTGTTTTCTGCTCAAAATTTCACCTCTCACTTTACATAAGAGAAGTTATCTATTTTTCATTCGACATTCGCCGTGATATGTAAACGCGCCTATTGCGTGAATCATAAATGACGATCGCTTTCGTCGACTACCATAAAATTTCTGCAACTCAAAATAGGAGTATTTTTAAACTTTATGCCCTCCTCGTACTAGTGTTGGCGCGCTTCCTTTTTATTTCCACTCGAAAACCTTCGTGTTTATATTTTTGGTTATATTGTTGCCATAAATTACGAATATAAAGTTATAAAACGTTACTTGTATCCTGGATCTGATAAATACGAAAACTTGTAATTTTTCGCCTTTCATTTCCTCTACACATATTAAACTTGTCATGGTTTGAATTTAAATTAAGAATGTTAGCGCCAATTTATTTTCTTCTATTAGCCTGTGCTGAGCAAAATTCTACCAAGGCTTAAAAATAATTCGTCAAAGTTTTCTTACAAAAAATGTTATCACTTAAATAAAAATTTAATCGATTAAGTGCGATTCGGGTAGTTGGGTATAACGCATTGCGTGTGTCAGTCTGTGCCATACATGTGAACTTGCATGACTTCAAAAATATTTACAGAAATCCAATTCGTAAGAAATTGGGATATTGACTGTATGAAAAGTAAAGTAACGTAATCTATTAAAATAAATTTCATGTGACATATATGATAAACAACACGTTTAGATTGAATACTATTACGAATTAATTATAAGTTGCACAATAAAAATATTTAATTGAGTAGGCATAACAAAGTGGTGTAATGTTCAAATTCAGTTTATTTTTCATACAAAATGGCTGTTTTGACAGGTGACAAACTAATTTGTCTAAAGTATCCTCACCCATAATCCCCATTGCTGCTAGATTGATCTTATATGAAAATGCAGATCAATTTACATTGATATTAAATTTCACTTATATCCTTAATATCATTCAATAAAATTCAAGACATTAACTTCTTTTCCCCCAACTTTTCCAATAAATATTTTGGGGTGTATTTAAAAAAAAATAGAAGAATTTAAGTATCGAAGGTCGAATAACTAGCAATGGCTACTGTGAATCCCATTTTTTTTTTCTATTTATTATAAGTATGTATTTACAAATAATATGTATTTGTTAAGTTTGGGACTAGATGGCACTGTGTAATTTGTACAGGTATATTTATTTATTTATTGTTACTATTTTGTTTTAATCTCTTGGTAGAAAGCATACAGATTGAGGCGAGAGCAGAGATATTCTATACTTAATAAGTTAAATATCTTTGATTGACATTAGTTCCTTTTTAAGGTTTCACGCTTTATAAAGTCTTGGTAAAAACGTATAATGAGTTATTTATGCCTACGTGATGCAAGCCTGACTTGTACTTAGCCGGCTTAGCAATTTCAGTCTACAACACTAAAAATATTTAAAATCTTAAAATAAATATTGGACAAAACTTTAAAGTTAGACTACTAACCCATTCTTCTATTTTTAAATAACCCATTTTATTTCCGTAAGTATCCGATTGAATTGTCGGAACACTTCAATCTCACTATTTTTGTACATGTCGAAGCATTCTAATACTGGCGAAGCTTGGAGCAGGAGCTCTCAGTCTGTGTAAGCCTTGCAATCTTACTTTGAAAGCTGGCACAAAGGAAAATGACCTTTATTCTTGAAAAACAAAGTTCGAAATTCGAGTTGTATAACCGTATTTACCGAGCGCTAAGTGGCAGCACGTGGCCGCCTCCCGCGGGAGAGACGGGAATACACCGGGTTTAGATGCATCTTGCGGGGAACCAACACCCCTTGTTAATATTACGTGTATTACAATTAATTCGCTTTAAAGCGCTTGAATTATACAGATTCTACAGAATGTAATTATTAAATAAACTTTTTATTTTGGTATTTTCACTGGAATACAGTTTAAGCAGTGTGTTTAGGCATGTTAAATTGTGAATAATTTCTTTATTTTTAAATCACATGCATTGTTTTAAATTGAGATATGTTTTTTAGTTCTGATTCAGTGGATATTTTCATCACTTTGAGAGCTTTTTTGTAATATGATAAAACCAAAGACCATCTATCCATGCAATCTAAATAATCCATTATATTTTTTGAATTGTAGACAACTGCAAACTATTATAAAATGATTTTGCTGTTTGTTACTTTTTTGTCTTATTATACTATATTATTTTTGGGTAAGTAGAAAATACTCAACTATATAATATATATATATAAATCACTGTTTATTACACTACCGACACTAAATTCATTAAAATATACGTATTGCCGACTGGATTGCTACCTTTATTTATTTATACAGTCTATTCGTTTTGACTGATATTTGAATTTGCAGTTGTAAACATTGTAAAAATACTACTAATTGCATTATTTTATTTTCCGGCAAATGGTTTTAAATTATCCTCTTACCAACGGTAACAATCAGGATACAGCGGCTAATTTATATTTTTATGCTCTCGAGATAATGTATATTTTCTTTTTGCTTACCCTATCGGTAGATGTCGCTGTCCGTACTATTTTCAATAATAAACATCGGCATTGAGTTTCTGCACTCTCCGGGGTGTCGCGGTTGAAAATGCATCTGTTGTTCGGCACTTGATGCATGGATATGAGAAAGTGGAGTTTGCCCGTGGGAACGTTCCGTAATCACCTGCTCTCGAATATCTCTTCCAACGACTGAAAAATAGAGCTCGCAATATCAACGAAATGGTGCAGTATATATATATATATATATATATATATATATATATATACTTTCTAATACGTTAAAGAGTTCACAATGGTTGAGAACTTATAATTAATCATCAAAGCTTACTTAAAGCAAAGCGAATCGAATTATTTTTTAATTATACCAAATTTTTTCGTGAATACCATATTGAAATAATATACCCCATGACGATAGTAATTTCAAGACTCCATGTCACTCTAATGACTGCTCATTTGTTAAAACGGCTCTGTCAAACGGATATTGTCACAGAATTCGACATACATACACGACCTCGAAAATGTTACTTTTTCTTAGTGGGCCATCGGGTAAATAAAGATGTTTTTAATTACTACATATATCCTACTTAAATAGTGGACTTAGCTAAATAAGGTCGGTGATTTCATTGTATCTTAAAAAAATGGTAATATAACATTTTATGTAGTCGAAAAAAAAATTATTGCGTAAGACATAATTATGCTACAATTTATTTTAAAATCCTTCAAAATTTCTCATACAAATGAACTTACAAGTTACATTGTAAGCTGCACAAATAATAATTTACCTTCTAGCGATTACTAAAATATGAACGTTCTGCTACGAGCGACCGTATCTTCGCTTTGCTCTAAGTCCATTTACCCGCTGGTTGGAAGCCTCAACCCCCAAAGGGGAACGCGCCGAGGAATGAAGGAAATAGCGTGATTTAGCACGTCTATCTTTTTGCTAGCTACATATCTTTGTAATCGTATATTAGGAAAGTGGAAAATATTGACATATTTAAATTTTATAGTATAAAGGTATAAAAATATAGACATAATAACCCCTACCAGTATAAGTTGCAGTAATTATCTATATTTACAATACGGAGGTTTAAATTGTTAAGAAATTTAATCGCCTGCTAACAAACCAAAATACAAAACAAACACGTAGATGGGATTATTAAAAATAGTGTATGAGGATTGTAAGTGTCCAAAAATGGCAACTAATAATACTTGAGTTAGACTCAAGATATCGTAATGAAAATTGATATATATTTAAACATTATTTTGACTTAACAGTAATACGTGGTCATGTGAGCTCTAAAATATCATTAATTTGAATTCTAAAGTCGTGTGACATTAAACTGTTAGTTAGTACAATGTTACCTTAAAACGTAATCAAGTCAGAATGTAGAGGGGACTTAGTATTTGTCTTCTTTGCTTTAAGTGGTAATTTGTATTCACACAAACTCTGTTAGATATATTAAGTTCAGCTTCTAAGAATTAAGAAGCAAATGTAATTTGCGGCCATATTGTTATCATAAAGACGTCTTTGCGACTATGTTTCTTTGCTTGCATTTGTTAAATCTTTAGTATAATAATTCTACTCCAGAGAGTCTACAGTGTTTATTGTTCTTGTTGTTTTAGAATGAATACCTTGCTTTAATTCAATTCTCTGAGATTCAGACTCAGAAATTTTAAAGTTTCTCTTTTTTTCAAAGAAAAGTGCCGAGATATAACAACTGTAATATATAAAATAAGAATAGTGGTATATTACACAGAGGGACTTCTAACTTTGGAACGAATTCCATAACATTAAATAAAATAAACTTTCACTCTAATCTTCTCGCGAAAACAGAAAATATAAAACCCCGCGCATACGAAAACATTAGTAGGTTCTAGGTAACGATATTTACATACAAATAAAGCAATTACCATTGTTAAGTATCAAGCCTTTCAAAACCTTAATAGCCAACTTTTGAAGAAAATTATTGTGAATAGACGGAATACGCCCAAAGCATGTAATAAGGGTGAAAAACCCGCTAAATGGTACAAAGCAACCAATTGGCATCATAATTACTAACACATCGTTATTTGTTCGTCGATTCATTCATTGTTCGGAACCGCGATATAAGCTGCACTGCCAAGAATGACTTTTCAATTGCTACTACTTATTTACCTTAAGGCGGTCGTCAATGGTTTTCCACTATGTCATTTCCCGCACTCACTATTTTTTCGATCCCTTTTCAGCCGCTCCAAAGGAAGTGATTTGCTAAAACACACTCTTAATGTATATTGTGAAAGCGCCGGCTCCTTAATGCGCCATTGACGATCAATTCTCGTGGTTTCGATTTATTGCCATCCGTTCTTAAGGATCCATTGTTGTTGATTCCAATGGAATTATTGGGCGTATTGAACAGGGAGTGGAATGTGGTTCCCATTGCTTGCATTACACAACCTTACACCGGGACAGTTGGTAATATAATAGACTATTCTCAGATATATTTCTGCAATATTGGTTAATCTCGAATTAAAGCATTCTATCATATTACACTGAAGATAACCAATACAATAGATGTATTCATCTTTATGATATGAGATGTACCATTTTTTCTATTTATTGCATAACTATAGTTCATCTTCTTCTTTTTATTTGTCCTCGCCTTACCCCTTTACGTGGAGTTGACTTTCTTGATTTGAGGCGCCATATATTACGCTGTTCAGCATTGCTGACCAATAGGCCACATTCGTTCATGTCCTTCTGGACTTTCGTCCTCTAACGTCATCTGTAGCCTGACCCACCCCCTCTTTTGTGTAGCCATGGAAAGGCATTTTTTAACAACATTGTCATCGGGTCTCCGCAGAACATGCCCAAACCATCTCAGTCTGGCCTCGATAACTTTTTCGGTAATAGGTGCAACTTAGAAACTTTCCCTTATATCGTTATTACGCACTTTATCCTTAAGCGTAACTCCACTCACCCAACGAAGCATACGCATTTCAGGTATGAAGTTTTTGTTCATCAGCTCACTTCGTAGTACAGATTTCGCTACTGTAGAGTAATACTGGTCTTACAGCTATTTTATATACCTTGTGTTTAGTTCTTACTGGCATTTTAGGACAGCATCAAATCCCAGTCATGGCAATTCATTTATTCCATCCAAATAACCAACAACTGGATAACTATAGCTCATGATTTTATGAAATAAAATATATCATTTCACTCATTAAAATATACCTATTTTTCTCCGGTAATTTGCGTATTACTTTAAATATTTGCTATAAAATATTTGCCTTCACCACGAATGCTGAAATGTATTTAAAATGTTGATATAAATATTTACTGAAAGTTTGAAAATTACACGTTAATAACCGATCCTAAATAGTTTTGTTTATCAAATGGGATGTAATGAAATTCACTAAATTTATGTTTTATCAAAATATGGAATAAATTGTTTTCATGCTTAAAGAACGCCGTTATTACATTGATAAGTTTGTGGATACACTTTGTTACTGGATCCTTCGAATTAAATGGTGTGCTGAAATGATCAAATATGATAATATTAAATAAGTATGAGGAGCTCGATGACGTCGTTACGAGTGTCAATCTAATCAATCACGCTAGTTAAGTAAAGTCGACCGTAGCCTGTCTAAGGGTATTTATCTCGAGTTCCTCCATGTTCCGGAGGACAGACTAAGCCGTCGGTTCCGCCTGTTGTCATTAGATGACTATCGTTAAGCCAAGTCAGTAGGCATTGGGCGGCTTGAAAACACTGGCCTCCGCCAACCTGCAGTTGAGCCTCGTGTTAAAAGCCGCTGGAAATCCGTTGGATTGAAGGACACCCGTGTCCCAACAGTGGAATGAATATGGGTTAATGCAAAGACTCAAGTATTCAATACAAATGCACTTTAAACATTCTAGATGTGGTGCTATAAAAGTTTAGTAGTATTTTAGTTTAGGACATGGGGGTTATAAAGAGAACTGAATATGACTTCTATTTACATATAACCATTTTATTAAACAATATTGATACATGTGTAATAGTCATATTAAGAAAAATATCCATAGAGCACTCTTTAAAGTTCAGTTTCTTACAATTGCGTTCGTACAAAATGTATATAAAATATAAAAACTTGGAGTATAAGCAGCACTATCATCTTTGAGCCAATGCCAACCTAATCGGCACGTGATGCATCCTGCTGATTAACTAACAAGGCGCCAGCAAAAGAGAATAGAGCACAGCATAATATTATAAGCTGGGAAAGTACCTGCATAGAAGAATGCTCTGGCGAAAAGAAAGATAGGGCGTAGCGTATTGTTTTAGGCTGCCCGACTGGGGAAGTACCTGCACCTCATTGAATACCGCAGCCAAATAACAATTCCCGTGAGGGTTGTTGTATTCCTACGAGTGAGTGAGATCACCAGAAAGCAAGGAAGGAAGAAGGCTGGCAACAGATCGGCGACTCCTTGGTGTTGCTGATCTCCATGGGCGGTGGTGATTGCTTTCCATCAGGTGACGTAAAGGCTCATTTGCCCCTCTCTCATATAAAAAAATAGAAGAATATAGCCAACGATAAATTTCCTAAAGGCTTTTGGGAGTTAATGTGTCTCTGCGTGTGAGTCAGGTCGCCAGGAAGGAATTGCTGCGAGGGCCAAGTCTATGGCGGCGCACTTGAATGTGTATTATACAGAAGTATTTACGCGCGAGCGATACTTTATATTGCAAGCATCTATAGGCTACGGTTATCGATTCATATCAGGCGTGCCATTTTTAAATTTATACTACTCAAAGTAGCATATAAAATATGCATAAAAATATTTTACGTCTTTTTCGGATTTTTGTGTCGCCACTGTTCCTTCCTATTGCATCTTAGATTGCCACTAATTGACTCTACAAAATAAACAGTCCATGGTATAAACCGTAATACACCTGTAGAGCAACAACAGCCTGACTCTCAGAACTTAGACATTCAGACATCTATTTGCAATCACAGCAAAAGCCTCAGGCCTGCGGGATTCAATTTGTGTGTTTGATAATAATTTTCTCTTCGTTCCCGTCACTAGGGATCCCAGAAACTATCTTCAGTTATTTAGAAGTTACATCTCGCTTAATTATATCCATATGCACTCGATCTTTACGTAAGCTTTGAAAACATGATTTTCTTAGTTACTTGGTTGGTTACAAAATATTTGTTTACATCTCTCAAGCTCTCAGGTTGTGAAATGAAGTCCCTGCCAAGGTTTTTCTGGGGTTTTCTGTGTGTTTGCCACCCTAGTGCAGTAAAAAACATTATCTGAGTACAAAGTTTTGATAAATTGTCTTCTCTACCCATTCTTTTCAGAGGTCACATGGCCGGCTCTGCTAAAAAAAATATGATGCCCCTGGTGTTACAGACGTCCCCTGACTGCAGTAAGCGTATAAAAATATGCAAGCCCTTAGCGGTGTAAAAAAAAACACTATGTCTACTCCCATCCCAAATAAGTCTTCCATATCAACTCCATGTATTTCTAGCATCATTATTTTTCATTATCTTTAAAGGAGATAATAAATATGTACTAATATGTATATAATGTATACACTATATATGCAAATAAAGAAACGGCCTTTAATCTTAATTTATAAAGCCGGAATGAAATTTAGCAGGTGTTAACTTCATACATCACAAGTTCGTCGTAAAACATTAGTGGACTTAAGTTTTGTCACATTAACACCAACTATATACGGCAGTTATTTCCGCTTGTTTTGGTTATATTAAAGGATTCCTTGCATAATTATCACAAAGCGACTTACTACGCACCCATTTATTAAGCATCTTAATTACTAAGACCAACTTAATTATAGCGGGTAAAACTTACCGTCTCAGAATGTTATCCCTTAATTTACTGTCGAGAACCTGGCGCTTTGTATCATACACCCAATATCACGAAAGTTAAATATCATTTCAGATGCCACATTAAATGCCCTTAACTTTTCTTTAATAAAATTATGGTAAAAATCCTCGGCTACTTTGAACAATTACTTTTATTTATGGCCCTCGATATATTACTGTCAGCAGAATTAAAGCCGTCGCTCGGGACAATGATATTTTATATTCTTTGTTAGAATTTTTATGTGAAATATTTAAATTAATCGATATTAATTTTAAAAGTATCTAATTACAATCTATAAGCCTATGACAGAGAGAAATTACTAGTAGTCGTCCCTAAGTTACTTTTGTAACTTAGTTTTGGGGTCCAGTAGTGAACTGAATTTTTATTCACATTATATTTATACCGCCGCCTATAGCCTGTTTGTGGATGGGTTTATTTTTTCTCTTCCGTGCTTCATAGAGCACGTTAAGCTGTCGGTCCCGGTTGTTGTCATTACATGTTAGCCGTTAAGCTAAGCCAGTGGTGTTTGGGTGTCTCTCTCTCTCTCTGGCACTCTCCCTGGTCTCCTCTAACCTGCAGTAGATAGCGGCATGGTGGAGTGAGCTCTAAATCCCTCGGATTGAGGTAAGAGCCGTATCCCAACAGTGGGATTAATATGCGTTGATGCAAAGATACGTATGTACCTAAAGAATTGAACATTGTTTCTTAAGAGTATGATTACTTTATTGATAGAAAATTTTAAGTCCATGGATTGGTATATTTATCTCGAGCTCCTTCGTGCTTCGGAGAACACCTCAAGCCGTCGGTCCCGGCTGTTGTCATAAAATGACAGCCGTAAGTTCCTATTCGGCTTAAAACCACTGGCCTCCGCCAACCCGCAGTTGAGCAGCGTGGTGGAGTACCTATGTCTTTAAGACATAACCCTTTCAATGGAGGGAGACCCGTATTTCAGCAGTGAAATGAATAAGAGTTGACGACGATATTTAGAAAGCCATCTAGAAAACCATCTAGGGATATATACCGTTCCGAACAATAAAATAATAACCATAAACGTTTCACAATAAAAATATATACAGTTATAATTTATAGTTTCCCCTTTCTTGAGGTGATTACAAATATATATTTTAACTAGCTTTCACCCACGGCTTCGCCCGGGTTTACTTTTTAAATAAAAAGTTTTTTTTTAAATAAAACGTATACTATGTCCTTCCTAATACCTTTGAGAATATGTGTAACTTTCATGATAATCGGTTGAGTAGTTTGGGCGTGAAAACTTAACAATCAAACTCACATTCCCTTTTATAATATTAGTAGAGATATATCCGTTACATAAACCGTGCGTCTAAATATAGTATGGTTTACAAAATTCGTTACAAAAGGAATGCTAATAATTCCAGAAATGAGGGAAAT
Source organism: Hypsopygia costalis (assembly GCA_937001555.2). Classification (NCBI taxonomy): domain Eukaryota; kingdom Metazoa; phylum Arthropoda; class Insecta; order Lepidoptera; family Pyralidae; genus Hypsopygia; species Hypsopygia costalis. Next base: position 10,525,055 of record OW443330.2, on the reverse strand, counting down.
ATTAATAATACTGGAAGATAATATATTCCTCGGTCGGTAATTAATTGTAAAGCAAACACAGCCACACCTACCGTCGGGTCTCACCCCAGTTCTTAGCACGCAAGATATAATGGTGGTTATTAATAAGTATTACTGTACCGGCAATTTTGTCCTTTTCCGCGGAAATAAATCACGGTGAAAATGTTAGTTGAATTATAAAATATTTGTAGAGACACAACACGTATTTTTCACATTTTATCATTTACTTGCTTGTCCCGCGACTTTACCCGCGTATTCCAGCATCCCGTGTCGTTTTTTTAGGCGCTGCCTAAATCATAATAGCAACCGAACTCTACCGCCGAAGCTGAAGCCACTTAATATTTTGGTTACCACTGAATATTTTGGTTCGAAAATTAGGTAATATGTTTAAGTTACTGCCAAACGTCTTAAGCTCAGTAAATAGAGCTCGATTGTTTCTACCAGTTAAGCTAAACACATATAGCATAAACCTAAGCTGAATTTTGATACTCGCAATCAAAAAATCTGATGGTAATCGGCTTCAGCTTCAGCGGTAGGGCCCCTGTATACCCAATTTCCACCCGATGTGTCCAATGGTGCGAGTTGTGCCTTGACAGATCAGTCACTAATTGCCTTTCATAGATATAGATTTTAATTACATATTTGTTCTTTGCTTATCTACAGATTTTTTCCATACAAATGCGATTGTGGTTGTTGTACGTTCGTCTTTCACGGTAAAAGCTTTGAACTTTATTGAAATTTAGCTTGAACCCTGGAGGTTCATCATCAGGTCATTTGTTTTTGGATACATTTCCAAAATGTACATCCCTGGAGCCGCGAATAGAATTGCTTCTATATTAATCATAACGGTAGACATTTTCTCACGTAGGGTACGTAAAAAAAATGAACAACAAGGCAAAAGTTATAAACATCATTAAATGCCGTATACCCATACACATATTGTAGAAGGAAAATACAGTCTTCTGCAGTTGATAATACCGGGCAAAATTCAAGATAGCTGAAGACCAGGTAGACGCCGCGCCTCATGGTTGAAAAACCTTAGATAGTGGTTTAGGGCGAGCATCAGACCCCTTTTCAGAAGGGCGGTGGACAAATTCAATATCGCCATGATGGTTGCCAACCACCGGTAGAAAATACAGACTTTTGTGCCTCTGAAATGTTTTTTTTTTTTTTATACGTCGGGTTCCAGACAAGCATATGGCCCGCCTAATGTGAATCGGTTACGTAGCCATATTAACGCTCGCAACATGAAATATTGCTTGCGCGCCACCCCCGTTGCTAGCGCAGCATTTCGTTGCTTTCTGGTGATCTTATACACTGGTAGCACACAATAACCCTCAGGGAAATTATTATTTGGCTGCGGTGTTCTGTGGGTACTTCCCCAATCGGGCATCTTACAAATACGCTGTGCCCGCTCTTTTGCCAGAACTTCTTCGCGAGTCGGTAAGGTGCACCACGTGCAGACGAGGTTTTCTTTGGCTCTAAAGAACGTAGTAAGCCACTTATGCCCCAACAAAGCGCTTTGAATTTCGATACTCGCAAATTGCATATACAAAACATGCATATTTATTTGCATAAGATACCACAGGACTGAGAAATGGGTGTAAAAATGATAAAGGCGTACTCATAACGCAAAGCAATGATAACATGACATTATGACAATTGCCATAACCGTTCTTTTCAATTATCGGGTTATACATGACAGTATGACAATTTCCATAACCGTTCACTTCAATTATCGGGTTTTAAAAACTAACTACAGGTTTGGACTGAAGAAAAACTTGTTGCACTAGAAATATTTATTCATAGGTATGGAGGAATAGGAGATGAAGTAAATTAGGGATAAACTGATGGATAGTCATCAGTCATACAAAAAGATAGAAAAATTGAGATACCTTATTTCCTGCACAATAATTGACCTGGAAAAGCTTCCAAATATGCTTTATGAGATTTTGACAGACGATTTTCCCTAGAACTGTCATGTGACATTACGCAGGGATGCGCAGACTAAAAGGGTCGGACCGTATAATCCCGCCAATGTCTATTATTATTCTACTCAGCTGTGAATGTCAAACAAGTTAAACGCTCCGTCAGTATGTGATATAGTTTGCTATTATTATGATTGATATCGAAAGTATACGATCAGGTTTTTATGTTGCCTGTCTAACAAACTTTTACCTTATGTGAAGCAATTACTATATAATGATATGATTGCAATATGACATCTAAAGTGCAGTTACAAGTTGGTCATCATTGAAGAATTTGAGTCCCTCAAATTATTTTTATATCTATGGCAATAGACCAATCTCACCTGTTCAGTTGTTTAAACTTGTAAGAGAGTGACCCAGACGCAAATTTATATATAGTTATGGTTTCGCTGGCACGATAAGCGAAAGCATTGTTATGATATATGAACCAAGTTTCGAGTATTGAATTGAACACTGGATAAAATATTTTGCTTCGAGTTCTAGAAATGCTGTGAAAGTATCTGAAATAGACTTGACATACAGGAGCCGTGTCAATCTTCTAATTCCTCTAATAACGCCAAGCATCCCAGCTATTATTATATTTGTGCATTTGTATGTCGAGAAGCATCTCTGTTATAATTACTAACCAGTAGAGGCAAACAATTACCAAATTTCCTCAAATCGCAAGCGTGCTACGCTTCCTGCTCGATATCAGGTCTGCTGTATAATGGTTTGCTCTCCCACGTAATAATATAATATAATATATATAATATACTATAATAAAATAGACTGTCACAGGACTCTTGGCAGCATCAATTTTGTATAGGAAATAGACCTGAGCTAGAGCTTTGCCATCCAGTCGCTTTTTTAAGGTCCTCGGTGCATCTAGACAGGACTCTAAGCCCACTGCGACTTCAGCTTACTGACTTAAAAGCTATCTTCATCGCTCGCTGTGCGACATAATAATAAATCTACAAAACTCCACCAGTGCCAACAACTGCCAGTACCAACTTATAAGATATAGACATATCTCATTATTTCTGACCGCACTTCAGTATTTGTACACGAAAACACGCTACTAGCAGGTTTGGACCGAATTGTTAAAATTATAAGAAAATTTACATAAAATTACATCATAATTCAATCTTAGCATAAAGAATTGGGTCATTTAGTAGATAATAACAGGTGCTCGGACAATGAGCAAGCCTATCTCATTACCTCGCTGACCGCACTTGAGTAATGGCTCGCATAGTCACGCTACCGGCACGTTTACAGAGCATTTGCGGGAATTCTCTAAATGAAATGTAAATTTTACTTAGTATTTACAAACTTTGCGGGAGCCGCCAGTAATTATTTAAATTAAAAAAGTTTTTCTATTTGAAAACCCTACGTGCGTAAAAATGGCATATTACGGTTTAACCTGTTTGGTTACGGATTACGTGCACCGAAGGTATAATTACGGTAGTGTACTATGTTAATTCACATGAGTGACATTTAGCCTGAAAGGCAAAATTCTATTTTGGTTATTTCTCTGGAAGTCAATACATTGCATAGCACATAAGTTATAATGAAAGAGATAAAAAATGATGATTAAATAAATCTAACTCTTCCATTAAGTTGGCAAGCAAGCATACAGCCCATCTGTTGTATAGCAAAGCGGAAACCTATGGATGCATCCAAAACAAGGGCATTACTAATCCTGTAAAAACCTCTTTAGAAACCTGTGTCCATTCCAGTAGCAAGAATTAATTCAAAACATGAACTAGATACTGATTAATGCATTCTAGAATCGCGCCCAGTAATTCCGAAAGCACTACACTCGCATTTCAATCGGCTAGCATGCGGGTAGATGCGGTCGTGGGCGTCGGCGTTTCTGCTGTGCGCACAATTGCAATCAGCCTAATATGTTGAACAGTAGGTCCATCTCATTATCATGGGCGACCGCAGGTGAGCGATGGCGCGGCACGGCGACTGCCGTTTTGTTTGCGGTCGATTTAACGCCGAGGACAAATTGCGTGTTTGTCGCCACAACGGGAGATCATTCCGGGAACGCGACGAATAAATCTACTGATTACTTTTGCACAATTTGAAATATAACTCGAATTGTTTTACTCGCACGAATGCTTCTGTGTATTGTTTAATTTCGCTCGTCACTGTGAATGATAGCTCTTTATTTACTTTTGTGTCGCTGAATTAATGATGACCGATATCATTTATTTTGAACCGAACATATTTTCTCTTTCAATATTATTGGAAATTATTTAAATAGCAGAATGTCAAATCAAACATTAATTTATCAATTAAAAAATATTTTCGAGTTGAAAAAGGACTCTTAACGAAATGATAGTAGTTATGTTCGCTATTTTCTGGCTTTCGGAATAGCGTAATAAAAGACACGCGAAAATGTACAGCGGTAAAAAGAAAAGAACCCTTAAAAAGTTCATATTTATTTCCTCGTCGAAAACGAACTAACTCTTGTTTTTATCATCTTAACAAGAAAGTAATCTGTCGACCTCGGCAGCGATAACGGGATTTTTATGTAACAAACTCGAGTCGCGCCTACCCTCACCTAGCCCGGGGCTCTTTCAAGAAATCCCTGCATTGTCAGATTTTGCTAAGGATTCGACGTAATATACATTTTCCCGTGTTGAAATTACAGCTGTATTTTGCTCATGCAACATAAAATCGGCGTAAAGGCGACGCCCATGAAAAGGCTCGGGTGGAAACCTATATATAGCCTTTATTTAGTTGGCTCCAATGTAACAATCCACTGAAAGTTTTACAGTCGGCAGTTCCAGCTCGGGCCGTTTCATAAGCGAAACAATGTAAAGGACGGAGCACACCGCGTACGTTCATCGAGAGAGTCAAGGATACGACTTTTCGTGACATGCAACACCGACAGTTTTTGATGAGATGTAAAATACGTACAAATTTGCATAATCAAAGACATTGTAATACTGTAGATTGAGATTGACGGCAATATTACAGCGTATTGTAACAGGTATTTGCATCTTAAGTGGGTTCCATATATGGCTACGTCAATTTTTCTAGGTCACAAATATTTATAGTAAAATAATGCATGTCACTAAAAGTACCAAATGGGCGATTGAAATAGGTACTAGGTTAACTTACGATCCGTATCATTTTTTATCGCTAAGTTACTGTATACCACAATCTATATTTACTTAATATTTTTTAATTGTAAGGTTCATGGACTATCCATGACACTGATTTTACAAAGATCTCATAGAATACCAGCACCTGACTTAATTTCCACGGCTCATGCTGAGTGAGTTCCTTTCTCGTATTGTGCACTGCGACACGCTTGACATTGATGGCTATTGTTATTATTCCTTAGTATGTCTGATTTATTCCTTATTAAGTCTGCTGTATAGCTGTATGTTATGGAATGTTATCAGACGTTATGCTGTGAATGTAGCTGAAATAGAGACGTGCAGTAAGCTGCGCCCGCAAATTGTTTAACCGTTAATAACTAAATTTCCAAGAAGTCACCCCTCCTCAGTGTCCGATTGACTTGAAATTTGGGGTATAAGTGATTCATCGACATCTTTGAACCAAATCCAACTTCACCTGCACGCGGTGCACCCTGCTGGCTGACAAACGAAGCTCTGGCGAAAAGAGAGGTAGGGAGCGTAATTGTAAGCTACCCGACTGGGGAATGTACCTCCACCTCACAGAATACCGCAGCCAAATAACAATTCCCTTGAGGGTTGTTGTGTTCCTGCGAGTGAGTGCGGTCACCAGAAAGGAAGGACATGCTGCGTTGGTAGCGGAGGTGGCGGCGCGCGAGCGATATTTTATGTGGCGAGCGTTAATATGGCTACGGTACCCGCTTCACATCACGCGGGCCGTATGCTTGTCTGCCACCCGTCGTAGTATAAAAAAAACATTTGCTTGGTTATTGTGGAAATGTACGGTCGATTCCCTAAGATGCCTGACATACTTGTCATACTGAAATGAATAGCAGAGTAGTCAGTTATCTTAGGGATCCGATTGTTCAGTTACCTAAATGCCGCCATTTTGAATTTATAATGGCGGCCGCTAAAAAATACCGATTTATAATTTCCACATTATAATGCCCCAATGATATCAAAGGCTTGTTGGACGAAATATAGTAAGTAGATGTTTTTGTCCCTTTTTTATTGGCAATAATTGAAGGTTAGTTTGTTTTTTTATTGTTATTTAATTATTATATTAATGGAGAAAACTTATTGCTGCGCTTTGTCATGTTGTTTATCTAAAATGGAAAGGAATGCATTATCTAAAAGAAATATTTCAGTAAGTCAAAATTTGTTGATCGTTTCGTCAACTTTATGTAGTCAACACCTAAAATACGAGTACAATGCAATGCAAGACGAGTAAGATAAATTCGAGCGCCACGTGATACAGTGTACGCGCCCCTAAACCAACTTGTTAACTTCAGAACGCTTTAGCAAAGTTTTAACCTTGTACATTTTTATCTTGCTTAATAAATACGCTTTCAGAATAAACTTGGTTTTACTATCTAGTTTTTAAAACTATGCTAGAAAAATCTAAATAGAATAAATCAATCAGGTTGTTGTTGTTTGGAATGAGGCAAAATTAGAATTGTTTATGGAACTCGTTCGTGTTACTAATTATTAAAAAGTGGTTGTACAAGAGTATGTTTTTCAATCTGTATATTAATACAGATTGAAAAACATACTCTTGTACAACCACTTTTTAATGATAAATTTTATTATTTAATCAAATTTAAGGGCTTTTACGACAAGTATTGAAAATCAGAACTCAATATATCTTATACTTGTGTTTGATCGCCACAACGTAAGAGAAATTCCAGTTTAGCATTCCAGCATCATTTCAAGGGCTTAAATATAGAGATGGGTAAAATGCCGGGCATTTACGGTACTTTTCCGATAAGTATAAATAAATACCCTTAAAATGCTTAGTTTTGGGCATAAATATGGAATGTATACCCGGTATTTTTCTCATCTTAAATGTAATTAACAAAAGACACAATTTACAATGTACATAAAAATGCATTATTTATTTTGACAGTGTAATAAAAATACAATGCATATAATAAGGTCTCGTGACATGTTTAGTGTTAAATAATACATGTTGTATTTAGAAAAAAGGTTTAATGAGAAAATTTGTATAATAAATAGACAACAACATATGGACCGTAACAGTTCAGTATAAAAAAAAAGAGTCCCGCATGGTACTACCATTGCTACCTATGTCTTTCAACTACGCAGAACCATCTTATACTGGAAGTGTTACAAAAAACTGTTTGTGAAAAACATGTGTGATTTAACACTAACCATATTATTAAAGTGTTAAATAAGGATTATATATTTTGCTGTTTTCTGTACAAAAAAGCCTTGCAATAATTGACATTTATTGAAGTATCGGTCTCACATTACATTCAAATTGGGATTTTCTCTTATGCAGTATACAGTAACTATAGACAACGTTTCTGTGCAAAGAACTGAAATAAACGTGTTATAAAGATATTTTCTTTTAAGAATTCTTGTGTTATAAAATGCAGCATAATTAATAAGTAAATATTTTTCAGCAGAAAAATATTTACTTATTAAAAAAAAAATAAGTAAATATTTTTCAGCTGAAAAATATTTACTTATTAAAAAAATATACTTTTTTGGTGTTATGAGTGTCCCTAGCTGATTGATACCTATCATGTATCAGCTATTTACCATCAGGCAGAACGTACACTGGTATCTTAGTAGTATAAATAACTGCTCCTTACGCTAACGAATATTTAAAACAAAGATATATATGTGGAATATTTATTGCGTTTATTCATTATTTATTTATTCCAAACGGTCAGATATAAATACTACAACCGCCTTCATTAAATGCATTCTAGATTAAAATATGACACTACAAACCACTGAAACATTATATACAACTACCAAAATAACAAGCCAACACGTATGGCTCTAAATTTTAGTTAAAGTCGCCACTGCAACAGGTGCGCTGGATGATCCCGCAGGAGTCATAATTATCATGACACGGTTGCGTTTCGCTATTGCATGGAGTATGAAAAATAAAATAACTTTTGGATAAACATGTTTAGTAACATAGCTGACACGGATTGTCTGTATCAAAGGTAATAAAGTAACCAAAAAAGTCTTTAGTTCTTTAGTATTCCATGATAGGCAATCTGTCTGATCATGAGATCAGACAGATTGCTTATCATAGGTAGGCCAAATAATAATAGTTATAGGTTGACTGGACGGTTATCAATGAAGAGACTGGGAAGGGCAGGACAAAGGATTCAGAGTTTAAATTAAGTATCAATGGTCATGTTACCAAGTCAGATTTAGAAGTTGCCAATGCTTTTGAAAGATTTTTTTCTGCTTTCCCTGTTACTTTAACTAGTGCTTTGGGCTCTTCCACCTCCGTTGCAGAGTCATTAATTAAAGATAATGTGCCTGAATTTTATAACGATTTTCATTTCCGTCATGTTAATGGATCTGATCTTAAAGTCGCATTTAAATCACTTAATATTAAGAAAACGGCTGATCTATGGGGCATTTCTGTACATATTATAAAATCTTTATTTGACATTGTTGCTCCCGCTTTAATTGTGATATTTAATAGATGTATTGATTGTGGTGTGTTTCCTGACTTGATGAAATTGAGCAAAATTATTCCTTTGTTTAAATCAGGTAGTACATTAGACCCCACAAACTTCAGACCAATATCAATACTACCTACATTTAGTAAAATTTTTGAAAAACTAATTCTCGCACAGTTACTTAAATACTTTAACGAAAATAATCTGCTGCACACTAAACAATTCGGTTTCACTCGTGGACGGTCAACATGTGATGCTGGGGTAAAACTACTAGAATGTATATATGAGGCTTGGGAGGAGTCACGGGACGCCTATGGGGTGTTTTGTGACTTATCTAAGGCTTTTGATTGTGTGCAGCATGAAACTCTAGTCAGAAAATTACACCACTATGGTATAAGAGGCATCGCTCTTGATCTTCTTACTTCTTATCTGGGTGATAGGGTTCAGAAAGTAGATGTTAATGGAAAACGATCACATGGATCAGCTGTAGCGATGGGGGTGCCACAAGGCTCTATTTTGGGCCCTTTCCTGTTTCTCGTGTATATTAATGATCTACCTTATCTTGTAAAGAATAATCATGAAATAGTATTGTTTACAGATGACACTTCTTTAGTTTTTAAGGTAAATAGACAACAATCAGAAATTGACGATGTAAACAATGCTCTTTCAAAAATAGTAAACTGGTTTAGTGCTAATAACCTACTTTTAAATGGTAATAAAACCAAATATGTTAGATTTTTTACAAAAAATGTTAAACAAGTGAAAACCAGTGTGGTGATGGACAATGAGAGATTGGAATTGGTCAATAAGGTTGTTTTCCTTGGTATAACATTAGACTCTAAATTACAATGGGGCCCACATATAGAAACGTTATCAGCTAGACTCAGCTCAGCAGCTTACGCCGTAAGGAAAATACGTCAACTAACTGATGTTGACACTGCGCGTTTAGTTTATTTTAGCTATTTTCACAGCATTATGTCATATGGTTTATTGCTTTGGGGTAGTGCCGCGGATGTAGACTCAATTTTTGTGCTCCAGAAGCGAGCTATCCGTGCTATTTATATGATGAGTCCCAGGGAGACACTGAGAAATAAATTTAAAGAGATAAATATTATGACATTACATTCTCAATATATTTATGAAAATCTTATTTACGTTCATAAAAATCAAACCAAATTTAGGAAAAACAGTGATCTCCATCAATTAAATTTAAGAAATAAAAACAAACTCGCTATGCATATTACTAGGCTCCATAAAATCTCTAACTCGTTCCCAGGTCAATGTATACGCTTCTACAATAAACTTCCAAACGACGCGTTTAAATTATCCATGGGTAAATTTAAGAAATATATCAAAACTAGACTATGTCAAAAGGCTTACTATTGTATCTCGGATTACATAAATGATAAAAGTATTTGGAAATGAATTGCTCTTGTTATGTTATGTTAATGATTGTATTTGTATTTAATGTAACGATATTGGCAATTAAAAGAGTCGGCCTTGAGTTTCTTGCCAGTTCTTCTCAAGAAGCCCCGTCGCCGGAACTGGCACTTAAATTCACTTTCACATTCAAGATAGTGTGATGAAAGTGAATCTAAGCTCTGCGGATTTAGAGTAGTGATGATTTATACATATTCTTATATTTAATTTGTATGACGTTTCTAAGTGCTTTATAAAGTCCAAGGAATAAAGATATTTTGAATTTGAATTTGAATTTGAATTGTATATAGTCAACCAGTATAATATACAGTCAACCTATAACTATTATTGTAGACTATAACAGCTGCAATATAAGAAGTTTCAGGATAGAGTTACGAATGTTAAGTACGTCTCGTGATTCCGATGACTCGTGACTCGTGACACGATGGTCTTATACTGAAAGTGTTACGGACAAGTGATTGATTTGCTACGAATTTGGAATATTCCATCGCAACTCGAACAATCCACATTTATCCTTTTAGTCTCTACTCAAACGAATGATTTATAAAGCGTACTCCTCCACGCCGCCGTTGAAGCCGCCCAAACTCAACTGACTTGGCTTATCGATGGCCATCTAATGACAACAGCCTTCGAAAATTTACTACAAGGTTTGCACGATATAAAGTTGCGGGTAACATCTAGTATAAAAAAAGAATTTGGATTAACACACACCCTGGCCACTCCATACAAAAAACGACAACATAAACAGACCGCGTCTGTATACGTGCAAATGTGTGTGTAGATGCATTAGGGTTGACAACATAACGAAGTGCCTTGCGCTGTGTCGGAAGACGTTATACTTTAGTTAATATTGTAATGATAAATATCTTTAAACGATTATTTTGAAGTATTGTTTTATGAGACGCATTAAATCCAGTTACGTTACTGTGCTACACTAAATGTTTCACGCAGTTTGAAATTGCTTATTATACTATGTAATATTATGTTGAAAATGTGGAATAGATATCAATGTTCAAATTCCAAAAACATCGAATTGTCGAATCAACGATTTTGCCGATACTATATGTAAAATTCATTATTAAAGCTGGAAAAAATTAATTGTATTTATAATGAAAACACAAATTGATTGATTTCAATGATTAAATGGTAAAAAAATACATATTTTTTTATTGAGATATATCAATTTCCTTACTCTTACGCTTTTTACTGGTTCTTAGCTTATAACGATTCAATGTATAACTGTTTTCTTTACAGCCTTTTACCCTATTAGAAAATATAACTAGTACAGTGTTTACAATTTCCATTGATTTCAATGGAAAATGTATTTGATGATCGTTCCTTAAGGACATGATCGATTTCAATTTTTTTCACAACATCCTCAAGCATGTCGAAGTCTTTATTTGTGACAAGTTTTATCAATATCGGTTCAGTGGTTTTGTAGCCTATTCATTTCCAAGAGTGACTTTTCGGCGTATATAAGTGTTCCATTTAAATACAAGTTAAAATTTTCCACTGTCAAGCATTTGCTGATTTATTCATGCATGCATTATAATTGTAATTTCCATAATAATTGGACCTCAAATATCCACTAATGCAACATTATAATCCATTTCGTATAATTAGTAGTATATAATAAAACCAGAAATTTAGCTACTATAATCATTAATGATACTACGCCCAAAGTGCAGATAAACACTCGAACATTGATTGAGTAACCGCAAAAATTAATCTGCCATTTAAACATATCGTTTATTAAAATAATTTTAATTAACTAGATTTCAATGAATCTGACCACCGATGAACCGCCCTTAATGTCAATAATTTAAATGATTAAATTTTTGAAATGCGGGAATTGGAACACTGACAAAAAAAAATATATGCTATGCCGCCAATATAAATACATTGCATTTGATTCACTTGTCAATTTAACGTCGCTACCTATCTGGTCTGAATTTACCCAGTCAATCGCGAATATCAATCGGTCAATTGGAAATTTGCATGAAAAAACATAGGTAGGTACTCAGCTTTACAATGCAATGACGTGATATCTCGTATGTTTTTACACCTAGCGTTGATGGATTTTTTCTTTCACATCATATTTTTGTTCGTATTAATAACAGAGTGCGATCATGCAACAAAAATGAGTTAAATAGCTAGACGTGATATTGAAAATGAATTCTAAAGACCTACGTTTTTTAAGATTTTATTATCTCATTTATCGATATTTTGAATCGAATAACGTTCAATCCGACATCAGTTGGACCTCACCTCCCCTATAAAAATGCACGAAATGAACTACCAACAATACAGATCGGACTTTATTCTAAGAATTAATCGATAAAGCATTTTATGTTGCTGTTACGTTATTGTTGTATACTGAAATTTTCATTTTTATATATCATATAAATATAGAAATACCGTAGCATCACTCTCGCAGCACGCAAACATATGGATTCAGGTAGGTCTACTGCACCTAAACTGCTTGACGTTCAGTCACAGTATAACTAATAGTACTACGTACAGTACGGCCATTCCCTACCGCTCTCACGTATGGACCTCACCACCCCTTTGAGACGAAGCACGCACACAGGCTCATGCTCAGTCTCTGCACAGTCGCCATATTTTATGTAGTTAGTAAACGATGTGATATTTATATGGAGTGGCCGGGGTGTGGTTCAGTATAAGGATCTCGCGACGGTGTATAAGGGATCCTAAATCTGTGATGCTACTATTTTTTGTAAGTGTGGCAGAGTGTATTGGTATTTAAGTCCTACCACTAATACAATGAGCATATAAATATTTCCTAACTAGTTATATGTACAACACTTCCATATTATAAAAATAAATAAATAAATATTTCTGTACAATTTACACAGCCCCATCTAGTCCCAAATTAAGCGCAAAGCTTGTGTTATGGGTACTAGACAACTGATAAATGTACTTAAATACATTTTTTTTTAATTACAAACTAACATGTTCTTGCACACAAATGTTGGCCTTGTGCGGGGATCGAACCCGCGACCTCGGAGTCAAAGTGGCCATTGTTAACCATTCGACCACCGAGCTGGTCCGAGATTATATCTACATAGAATGCGGTGTATACAATCTGGGAAGGTTATTCCTTACTTGTTTATAGTTATACTCTATTGAAAATACTGTATGTTATCTGAGATACAGTATTTTCAAAACACTAGTTAAAATGCCAGAAATTTCATTTTTACATTGTATTTCAATGAGTTGCTACGTTCGCTAATTATTATTATTAAAATGACATTTATTTATTTTTAATATCTTATTTCATACATTTTTTAATATATAATATAAAAAAAATACATTAAAAATATAAAAAACAGAATCCCCCGATAGCGGGAACAAGGTCCAAACTATCGGTGGTCAAGGTTACAGAGACAGAAACCTCCTCACAAAACGTGCCGTGCTCGCTGTGGAGGACAGTATCTGACCCTTGATTATTAAAATTATTATTATTTTATAGTAAAAGTAATTTAGAATCAAACCCAAAATTTTATAATTTACTCTATGACACTATATAGGCGCGTAACAATTTAGTTAGGTACACATTGTTCCATATTTATTGTTGTTGTCATAACCAGAACTAACTATACGATTTTATTAGGTTCTGAAGTTTCGATAAAGCCGTAAAGAGGATACTCTATAAATTTGAAACAGAGGCACGCGACGTGTATATGCGTCTAACAGATTTATGTGTGTCTTTCGCAGCACGGCGAGTAAAAATATAAATATGGTTTGGAGTGCACGATGCGCAAAATCAATATATCGTTTTGTAGCTTACACGTCGTTGCGATACATAGTCCCATTTATTATCACCCGCTTGACACATTACTTGTAAAATTCTCTAAGTTGTGGGATTAAAATGTCCTTAAGCCTTAATTCATCATTCATCGTCATCAACGTGGGGTTCTTAAAAAAAGGCGTGCAGAGGTTTTTACAAGGTCGGCAACTCGCGTGTGCCCCTTGTGTTCATAGGCTGCGGTAACTGCTTTTCATCAGGCGGGCCGTATGCTTGTTCTCAAATTGCATAGTTTAGTTTCCTTATAATACTGGCCAGAAATGCTTTAGAGTTCTCCATCAACCCGCAGTTGAGCAACGTGATAGATGTGCTCTTCGATTAAAAGGAGACTCGTGTCCCAGCAGTGGGATGATATGAGGAGATATGATGGTGATAAATCAGCTTACCCCTACATTTTCTTCAACTTACACTTCACAAACACATTTTCATGATATGAATTTAATGGTTAATATTACTATACCCAAACTATGTGATTAGGTTAGTACATTAATTAACTATGTATAAACACACACATCAACGATCCTTATAAAACATCGAGAGAAATTTTCGAATGCCCGTAAAGTTTTACTATTCTGATAGGGTTTTATGAATAAAACGAGAAATTATGCAGGCAAACCACGAGAGAGTAATGAGTTTTCATCAAGCGCACAAATGTCACTAGTAAAAAAACTGTGCTATCCTTCATAATGATGCGCATATATATTATTGATATAAAACAGAGAATAAAGAGAAATAATATTTATATTTGGTAAAAATATTTCAAAGTTTCAAGAACATTCAAGAATAAATTTAGCAAAAAGATCTGAGACAATGCGTGGCAAAAAGTTAGTTTTGGTTAACTTAGTGACTATTACTACTAAACTTATAAGACTTATACTGTACTATCGAGCTGTGAAATCAATTGCCTGTCGAGCTTTTCCGAAGAGACTACAGCATGGGATTTCTCAAGAAAGCGTAGGTTTTATAGGTTTTTACAGTGATGCCTAGCAAGCATACGACCCGCCTGTACACTCTAGTGTACGAGGACTGCTCACCATCAGGCCGGTCGTATGCTTGTTTTCCATCCATACAACTAAGTATAAAAAAATATATTATCGAGAATCTGTTGATCTACGATGAACGATGCGATGGTGACATTTACACCATAGACCTAGTATTTATCACTATCATCATCATCAGGTCATTTTAGTCTCCACTACAGGAGCACGACCCTCACTCATCTGTCCCAGACAGAAGGAGGATTTGGCCTACACTCGGGTTGGGGAGGCCTGATCGCTGTTTTATACTTAATGTATTTACGTAATGTATTAGTCGCCTTGTACGACATCCACGGGAAGAGACGGAGTGATTCTATTTTAGTCTGCCGGAAACCACACGGCTAGGCACTTTATCACTATACACATGGCTAATTCTCTTAAGTGTTTTACCTACTTATTACATATAGAAAAAGTTTAGACGTAGTTTCTTCGTAAATGTATTTATGTAGAAAACATTAAGTTTGTTGTTTTATCTATTGCTTTAAACTGCTTGGAGTTTATTAATCGACTTCAAAAAGAATTTGATTCTCAAATTTACTGTATCTCTTATGTGTTTATTTTATGACATAACGCCAGATTTTCGCACTTTTTATGTGGTCGAAAGAAATGCCATATAAATTTGATTAGAATCTGAACGTAGAACTTGGAGGTATTTCGATTATAAACTAATTTTATTGTAAATATTTAGGCATTTTGCGCGATAACGCCAGTATTTATGAGCGGATTTCTGATTTGATTTCTTTTTTATGTTTGAAAGAGAGTTTTTCTACAGAGTTTCCTTGGAGATTGCCAAGACGAGTGAAGTGAGAGTCGCAGAGTAACAATGGTGACGCGCCGCCATGCCACCAGACGATTTGTCCACCAAATTAAACATTTTACATCAAAATTGAGCAATAAAATCTTCATTAAAGTACACGAGAATAATTTATCTATTTTTGGTCATCGCTAAAACGTCTGTTTCAATGAATGCAGGTTCTATCTAATTTTATTAAATATTATAACGGGTATGATAAAAATAATCAGTGAATCTCTTTAAAAGATATCTTTATCTTTAAAAGATATCTTTATCTTTAAAAGATATCTTTATCTTTTAAAGAGATTCCCTGATTATTTTTATAAAACTCGCTTTGAATTATGGCCTATAAACATTTTATTACTTTGAATAAGCTGTTTTATGTAGTTTTGAAAAACTCCTAAAATCACATTGTTCGAGTTGCCGTTGGTGAGATGTGATGTGTCAATCGAGAATTAATTTAAACTTTGCTGGCCAAAGCGAGCAGCGTACAGCCCAAGGGACCGAATGGGCATCAAATCGAATAGAAGGTTATAATTGACTCGCGTCAAGCCAATAACGACCTAACTTCCCTAGTTCTATCAATCAAATTTGAGCTTTAAACCTGAAGTGTAGCATCGAAGTTCGCTCACAAGCGTTCAGCGCCTGAGTTTCATTTTCAGTCGGACACAACTAAGCTGGTATCGTGGCGAGTCTAACACTCACTTAGTAGGTGCTTCACAAAAGTAATTTGCGAGGCTTGTAGTCGATCATTTAGATCTTGCCGCATTTACATACATAATTTAAGGTTTTCACATATTATCATCCCGTGTTTGAAAACAAGCTGGTTTCAACAAGCTACTGGTAAGTGGATTTATTGGCGCGTATGCGAGAACTTGTTCGTATGTTCCCGATAATGGTTTTGTAAATTAAACCCGTTATACGGTGCAGTTTGACGTTATTGTTATAACTCTGCTGTTGTAGGCGTTAATTTAACCATCGTCGTTTTTTGTTTTCATTATCGATAACGTTTTACTGCCAGTCATATTACTGATGATTAAACAAGTCTATAAAATTAAAGCTTTCGCAGTTTATATTTACTATTTTAAGTTATGTGATACTGGGTATTGTCAAAATAGACACAACCTATTCCAAAGTTAATCAAATAATTTGTTAAAGCAGTCTTATTGTGTTATAATAAAGTCATTCACACACTCACGCACGCCTTTTCTCACTCATACCTAAAAACTATCATCGAATCGATGTGGCACTGCCCGCGAAACTTGCTTATATTGATGTCTTGTGTAGAAATGAAAATATATTAAAACATTGTAAAAAAAATTGCGGCACTCCAAATAACAATGAAAAAAAAATATTCTAACAATAAAACGCAGCCATCTAAACTCGAAAAAAATCCTTATTTTGAACAATTATAACAAGTAATTTATTTATATATTTTTATTGCACATAAATTATCATAACATAGTTACATCAAAAGTGTGCAAAGGTGAGTTTATCTCTAAAAGAGACCTCTTCCAGACAACCGTAATGGTTATGCCGGAATTAAAATCCATTGCAAGGATAGATGACAACAATATAAGCTAAATAAAACAATAAATAAATATGTAATGTTGAGATTTTTTTTACGTATGTAAAAGCAATAATTTAAAAAATCTGACAGAATGTCAAAGGTCACCCAGTCCGTAAAATTAAACGTAAGATACCATCTTTTTCATTTCGAAATAATAAACATAAATTCAATACAGCAAAGTGGTTTAATAATGAAAGCCTAAAATAGAACTTCAATATTTTGTAAATCATT
This sequence comes from Hypsopygia costalis, assembly GCA_937001555.2. Classification (NCBI taxonomy): domain Eukaryota; kingdom Metazoa; phylum Arthropoda; class Insecta; order Lepidoptera; family Pyralidae; genus Hypsopygia; species Hypsopygia costalis. Next base: position 10,507,566 of record OW443330.2, on the reverse strand, counting down.
TGGAGTCTCATTTATTTAAGAATCAATCAATATTCGTCTGCTGATTTAATTTATTATAATGGAGATTGAGAAGGAGGAAAATGAAAAGGAAACATTACAAATTAAATGACAAACAACCGCTATCAGTTTTTATTTCTGTGTTATTTTTCATAAAAATATATTAAAATAAAAAGGAAACAAAGTAATGTACGCGAGTAAAAAAAGTAGATTAACTAAAATAAAGATGATTTAAATATTACTCAGTATACCAGTGATTAACAGGTAATATTTAAATCATCTGTAATTTAGTTGAATAGTCAGCAATTTACTAATTAAAAGTATTTGTTGTGAAAGTCTGTAATTTTATTAAATAAGTACAAATACAATTGAACTACCGAACCGGCACACAAAGTTGATTTTCAACGAATTTTATATGCTTTATAATGAAGAATTATTTTCAATTTTATATGAAGCCTATTACTTGCCTTTGCATTTGTTATATCCAAAATACACCCAAAAACTATTTTGATGCCACTTCTGATAGGGTAGAGATCATTATACTTTTATGTAGACTAGAAATAAATAAATATTTTCACAATGTTCTTTGTAAACGTATTTAGTACATAAATTATAATATATGTCCATAAATTGCACATGCTTTATGTATATATTTATACTGAACCCTAGCAAAAAGTAGCTTTATAAAATAAATATGTCTCTACGATCTGACCGCGTGCGCCCCCTGTCTACGCTGACAGTTCGAGGCGTCTCAAAGACTTCAACCTGTCTCTGCAGTGTGTTTAAAAGACAGAGTATTATTATTGATATAATCTCATTCAAATCTTTTATCTCCTAATATATTTCCAGTTGCTTCAAACCTAATCAATTTAATACTATATATGAACGTAAATAGTTCAGTACATTGAGAACACATATATTTACATAATACTCAGGTTATTACTAACAATGACGCTTGCAAAATCAGAAACTTATCGAATTTACTAAGGGATTGCCACTAGGCTGCGTTCTTTATGACGGTACGTTTCAAAATTTGAGGGTAATATCAATACTAACCATAAATAAATACTAACCACCTAACCATTCAGTTTGTGATCCGAACCTCGCTGGTGAGGTGACGCAAATCTTATAGACAAGCAACATAGCAAAATCTAATATCGCTATTACGGTAGCGATGATGCCGTTAAACTATCCTCGCATACAATATTACAAAGAATGCCAGGTGTTTAACAACATACTTGCATGTTCTGAAGTTAATGTAAATTTATAACAAATAATGGTTTTGATGTTTTGGGACCAAAACTACAGTCCTGGACGTCACAATGAAAAATATTATTTTCCTTTGAATATAAAGAGCAATGAATCAATTCATAAATCAATACTGTAATGTTAGCATATACTCGTATATGCGGCAGGACAAAATACAATATCACTAGTTGACTACAGCGATATACGACTTCTCTAGAATATTTCTTTAGAGCATGATTAGCTTTAGCTCTAGACAAAATAAGTGAACCAAAGTAGGAACTTCAAACTAATTTGATATGTGATATATGACGAGCTCGGTGGTCGAATGGTTAGCAATGGCCGCTTTGACTCCGAGGTCGCGGGTTCGATTCCCGCACAAGACAAACATTTGTGTGCATGAACATGTCTGTTTGTCTTGGTCTGGGTGTTTTCTATGTATTATAAGAATGTATTTACAAAAAAAAAAACGTATTAAGTACATTTATCAGTTATCTAGTACCCATAACACAAGCTTCGCTTACTTTGGGGCTAGGTGGCGCTGTGTAATTTGTCTGACAATATTTATTTATTTATGTATAACATGGAATAAAATTACTTGGTATTTTTCAACTGGAAAAATGCTTATTGACCACTTAATCCTTCAAACATACGCGCAAAATAAATAGAACATGCCTTTAGGATCTGGTCGTTTCCTGTCAGCGCTGACAGGTCGAGGCGCCTCGGAGACTTCAGCCCATCACTACGGCCTATTCAAACGCTGGTAGCAAATTAAAAACGTCAATCAGCCATGGTAGCTATTAGTGATAAATCACGGAGACCATTATTCGTAGCTATTAATTGCATTTGCCTTAATTGAGTTCATTCATTCCAGTTTCATTGTAAGAAAATTAATGAAATAACCATTTTCATTCGTTTCTAAGACACCATATTTATTTAAAGATAACATAAATATACTATGACTTTCAATTTGTTATTGTGCTAAACGTATTTCATTCGGACCTTATTTCGTCGAAATAACAACGATATTTGCTTTAAATTAATGTTCAATTGTGAAAATATGTTATTTACCAATAATAAAAACATGTTATTTCCAATATCACAGTAAGTACTCAAAAATGCTATTTTGTATGAATTATTCTTGAAAATAAAATTGTGTTTAATAAAAAAATATGTTTGTTTTGTGAAATATTTGTAAATATACTATCCTAACAATAGCTTGAGGTTTTTTGAAATGGTGTCGATTGCCAATTATGGACAGACCATATTATATATAAATATTATACGTATTATATAAATAATATTATGAACAAAAATATGTGCTACTTTCATCAGAGGATAACACTCGTAATAATTTCAATCGCTTATCATTTAAAAATACTTAATAAATTCTCTTATACAAACTTTTCCTATTTTCCTCAAATAAAACTGTCAATAGAGTCCATTATTTGACAATAAACGTGAGATATAGCTGTGCAAGTAAACCTAGTTTATAATTTACTCACGCATTCTACATAAAATTCTGCTTTATCTAATAAACGATGTCAGTCGAGCGCTACACAAGCATTTTAATGAGAAAAATAGTTATTGGATAAATTCTTTGGATATATATTGATAAAAATACTGTTATAATTAATTATATGAAGGCCTTATAAGCCATAACTAAATATAATATAGCTGATATGATTTCCATACCAATTCTCGTTTCATTCCAGTTTTAACAAATTTTATTACATAAACATAAATATGCAAATTAAAGTTGATACTGTTGATTGTTGGCACTTGGTGGAACATTATTATCATAATGTTATAATAAAGCACTTGTACTATTCCACGTTATTATATTTAATATTACCGACCTTGTACTATTCCACGTTATTATATTTAATATTAGCGGCGAAACCGGTCGGTAATATTAAATATAATAACGTGGAATAGTGCTTTATTATAACATTATAAATATGCAAAATTACGTGTGTGAATTTCTTTTGTTATCAATGATGAGATCAAAGGAATGTCCTTTCCGACACATTACTTAAAAACTAAAAATAGGAGAACTAAGACAGACTAGCTAAACTTCATTAAACATATATTTTTATCCGACTTGCAAAAAGGAGTTTCTCTGTTTTATCCGTATACAGAGTATTTTATCGCCTTTACCATGGTGAGTGATCTCAAGAACAGTTTCCCTTATTCCACTCTCTCCCTTCCGTCATAAAATAACATGTGCAGGCTTGCGATGTCATTATTCCATTGTTAAGAATATTTCTTCGCGTACTAAAAAGTTCGGCAACTTTTACACCTGTCATATCATTAAAAAGTGGAATGTCACATGTTTTTATCGCCTAGCTACAAAATGAGATCCTCCAGACGAAGAGTGAAAAAACACCTCGCGGGCCAGTATGGCAGTGTCAACTGATCGAACTCCGTTGCCTTTTATCAGTTGCCTCTGCAATTTGGGCTTTTCATTTCGTTTACCATCAGGTGAAGTGGGCCGCTATGCTGAGCTAATATAAAAAAATATGTATATATGTTTGCATTTTTCTCTATAACTACCTACTGACCCGATTTGAATTTCGCTGTTCAATTGTATATTTTTCTGGAAAGGTTTTAGTGTTTTTTATTCTAAACATTGTCCTAAACTATCAGAAACCAGAGATATAGTCTCGAAAAGACAGGTACCTAAGTCAGAAATGTTCGTCTAAGTAATTTTCTATAAAAAATTGGCTGTCTATAAAGTCGGTTCACGGACGATAATTTTACGTGACAACGTCATAAGAAACACAGGCCGATCGTGTCTCTCTATCGCTTATTCCGCGCTCTCGCTTGCACACGTTTGGCGTTCAATGATCTATAAGACGTTATCACGTCAAAAATGAAATTACATCTGCTGCTCTGACAAACTGATTTGAAAATCTCAAATTAGAGACATATGACCCTCTGAATATAACCACTATAAGGAAGTACATTTGCTCTACGTTGCAGTTCCCCATCTATAAAAAACTATATTGGACAAAACTAAAAGCTAATTACAATTTTAATTGTGGTTACTCAGGAACAATATAAATCAGACTATATTACGCATACTTGTAAACTTCTCACATTATACATCAGTTAGTGAATGTAACCCCACAAGGGGATTGTCAGTGGTACATTAACCTCAACAACTTGTAGAAAATATAACTTTCATGTCCAGACCATCGTTGTTTAAACAACGTTGATGTTAATTATTATGTGAGTCAATTGTTTATGCAAACTGTTTCACGAGTGTAACTAGAAATGTTACTGTATTATTTATTACAAAATTATGTAAATAGGGTAGGCGATGTTTTGTAACTAATATTACACAATGTTTTAGTTTATTTTGCGTAGAAATGGATCAGTAGACCGATTTGGAAGACTTGGAGTCGGAATACTGTATGAGCGAAGTCGTGGGAAATAATATAAGTACCACAGATCCGGTATTGGTTTCCCTTCACAATCAAACACAAAATAATTATTGGAAGTGTTAACTGCTTAACATAGGGTTACAGATAGCAAAAAAAGGAAGAAGAAGAATGACATTTTCTATTCATCACTACATAGTATAAAACAAAGTCGCTTTCTCTGTCCCTATGTCCCCATGTATGCTTAAATCTTTGAAACTACGCAACGGATTATGATGCGGTTTTTTTTAATAGATAGAGTGATTCAACTGGAAAGTTTATATGTATAATATATGCATAACATAGTAGAAAAACACTGATAATTTAGAGGTTTCTAATGTGATGTCGTAAATAAACACATTTTTTTGCTCTTTCATTGCAAACGCTGGCTGAACCCAACGAGATAGATCAAAATAATGTAGTACAGTATTGTTCACCTTAAAATGGTCTACAAAAAAGTTCGCGATGGTATATGTCTATCTCTTAGTGGTAACACACAATAACCGTTATTTTATCCTTTGCTTTTTACAAGAAATAATGCCTTATTTACGAAGCGATTTTAAGCAATACAGAATTAATCCTTATCCAATTAAGTACCTTAAATACATTGCGCATTTAATATAGATCAATATGGCCCTTCACAGCATGTAATTTAAATGAATAGTTTAGAAGTTATTACACATTTAAAATGCAGGGACATAACGGCTGTGGCGGTACCGGCCGCGGAGCCGGCGGCGTGTGCCTATAACTGGGGAAGGACTGGATAGGACAAAGCGCAAAGACCTTCTGTAGTACATTTAGTATCAGCATTGCACCCGTGCGAAGCCGGGGCGTGTCGCTAGTAGTTAATATTAGAGGGAAATTGTCTATTATAATAATATATAAAGAAATTCTTTTATTAATTTTGTTAATCTTCTATAAAGACTTCAGATAAAAATTGAAAAATAATAATATATTTTATAGTTATTGTTTTTCTGTGATTCTTAAGTGCCCAGTTCACGACCTAAGTAGCTATTTCCGCCCCTCTCTAAGTCATCAGTTTAAAATCGACTCGTGGCTCGCACGGTCTCTTCGAGTGCTTTCGCCATTAACCATTTACGCCTTGAAGATAACGTGAGCTTTTTGTACACAAGCACACGTTTTTACGGCACTTTTATTGTTCCCTGCACTGATCGGACCAGTTTCTTACCTAGTTCCGTACAAACCATTCTCGATAAAGTTTGATTGGTGCGTACAAATAGATGCTTAACCTTGTTACCTTGTATTTCTTCTTAAAGTTCAACATAAACATCATTTCTTTTTAAATTTTATAGTGACTCTGTTTTAAAGTCATATACTTAATCACTTGCTCTTTAGGGATAAGCGTAATATACTCTTAAGTAATATTCATAATATTTTATGCTTTAAACATTTCGTAGCTGATATTTATTTATGAATTTAGGATCCTATTTAAATATGACTTCAGTCAGGTCAGTTTTCATTCGTTCATTTTGCTACGTAAAGCGCTAGACGCCAAAGGCATCACATTCTGTTTTAACTTGTTGGAGCGCAACAAAAAGCAAATGTTTATTTTACCTGACCAAATTCCAGATTAAGCTCTTTGAACTTGATGTTACAAAAATGCGGTTGTTTGTGTCAATAGGAAGGGAAGTCAGCATTGTGTTACATATTTCTGCGTTGGCCACTCTTAGGGAGAGACTGGTCGGCGGATAACAAACAACACAAAAGGCGAAATAATGAATAGTCGAGAAAAACGGCGCGGCTCTCGTTATGAGCGACATGCATAAATGATACGGCGAATCTGACAAATGGTACGGCAGAGTATAACAATGCTAGTGCCTCCAAGTGGCCGTTCAATTATGCAAATAGACTCGCCGATGTCCGTCCGGCAATAATAAAACTGTTTAACAGCTGACAAGCGCTCGTCCGGCGAAACATTTTTGTATTCGTTCGGCCTTACAGCCATAAAAAGCAGGTACGTCACCCATATGACGGAATGTCCGCTCATATTAAATTAGACCGCCCCTGGTCATCCACTTTATTTTTATTTGAATCCCATGAAAATATGGAGCGTGTTTGCTCGTTCGCGTTTGGGGAGTCGAGTCGCCACCGTTTTATTCGCAAGTCAATGTTTATGAATTTGTTAATAAACACGCTCGGCTCGGCGCTGTTACCTTTGCAATTTGCGCGTCAAAAAATTTCGCGGCAACAGTTCCATTTGTCTGGCTGCGAGCGTAACTGTTATCGCTAATTATCCCGAGTGGATTATTCGACTCAAATAAAAAGTAATCCGATAGTAATTTGGATAAAAGAGTCTTTTACGAGGTCTTTGGACTTGATTGGTGCTAGTACCGTCGTCTTTAGGGAGAGTTATCATGCAAGGACGGTATAAACACGATTGCGAGGCATGTGTCGTGCGGCAAAATGTCATCGGTAGGTTCCTTATATAGCCATGCGCCAGCAAGCCGTAATGCATACAAAGTTTGAGGAATAAAGCAAATTTATGAATTATATAATTACGTGAGAATAAATGGCGGACGTTAATAATGTAAATGAGATTATGAATTTATTATACAAGAACAATTTTTCGTTCGTAGCTGCTCATTAAACTGATCCACTCTGGGTACTTCATCACTCAGTCAAATTGCGTTTCGCTTAATTTTCTTTCCCGGCAGGTGTGTTCGACAGAGCAATTATTTACACCGGCAGTGACGTCACTCCCCTGCGCCCCGCGCGCGCCCTGTTTCCTCTGAGAACAAAACTTCGTATAGTTGTCTAGATAGTTTGAAACTGTAAGTTATTTCCTTTTAAGTTTTCCTATTTCGTTTTCTTCGAACGAGCCTATCGCAAGTTGGCAAATTGCGAGTCTGTCATCGCATATCACGGAGGAGTTGTTCTATATTGCTTTAGTTAACAATAAACAAAAATATTAAGAACGGCAATTTCGTAATGAAGCTTTTAGATATACTTTTCTGTGAAAGCACCGTTTCAATCAAAGATAAATTTATCGTTCTATTCTTGTAACTCAAAAGCTCCAACATTTTTGGAGAATGAAAAAATATTAAAATAAGACCGGGCTCAATGGATTAAACAAAAGCTATTACGATCCCGTTACTTTAATTTAAAAAATCGAACCTCGGTTACATGATAGATCTTCAGTTTAGCTGGTAGCCTTTGAAACTCTACCAGAAAGTTAAATGGATTTGGATGCTGAAATCGGAAGATCGCGTATGGTGTACGGAATTGGAAAAGCTCATACTAGATATAGACTGATAAAGATGATGATGAAATGTTATCGCAATAGTTATCAGCTTAACCAGTTGGTATCATAAGCTTTTAAAAAAATAGTTTAAAAATCCGCCTCCGCCAACCCACAGTTGAGTAGCGTGGTGGAGTATGCTTTAAACCCGTTCGATTGAGGGAAGACCCGAAGTCCCAACAGTAGGATGATTATGGGTTGTTGCCGTTCAAAAATCACCCAACTAATGCTAAAGTCACTACAGAATATAAACACTTAATCATTGGTGAATAAAAGCCTTACATTGCGTATTTTATTGAATAACAACATCAAATTGTCTAGATCGTTGGTATCATGATATATACTATAGCTGTTGTAAGTTACATGTATAATTTAATTTTAAAAACTCATATTGTGACCTGACGATAAGTGAAGTATGAATTCTGAAATTAACTTACTCAAAGGCTCTTTAACTTTACCCCTTCTTCTCCACTCGTGCTGGTTTAAAATCTTAGTCGTTATCTTTTGACACCAAAAAATTCGACAATTCATCTCTCTGCCGAACGATAAAGTTGTGGAATTCAATGCCAGCGCACGTGTTTCCCTCTTCCTTGAACCCTGATTCACTTAAGCAAGGCGTGAAAAAAGTCTTTAATAATATGTCGCCAGGGGGGACCATCAGCGTAACGCTAATCGCAATGATGGCGGTCCCCACATTTGCTACTCACCTGCGTTTTCTCTCAAGTGAGATGGAAACAAATTAGCTAGCCGCATAAAAAAAAAATATTACATATTACGTAAGTACTTAACCAAAGATGTAAATTTGTGAGGCTCACTTCAAACATAAAAGCTGAAATTGTAAGGATGCCACGTCAAAACCTAACGCTGCAAACCTCGCTACTCTGACTTTACACTCGAAATCTTAACATTACCGCTCTCATACGCAAGTAAATAATTATTACAATTTATAACGTCACTCAATTTCAAGAATACCGTTTATAAAGCACCGGTATAGGAATAATTGGAGTCGGCAACCCTTCTGCTTACCCCACATTAGCATCAAGGTCGGTAGAATACTTACTGAATGTCAGATCCATTTGTTCCCTCATGCTGAGAAATGTCACTGCGGCTGATATGCCCATGGTTTAGTGTCTCTAAATTGACAATGACATATAGGATTAAATTAGAATGCCATGCGAACGTTACATAAAATGAAATTGTTCTCAGATTGAGGAGCGGTTATAAGTTTATGAATATAATTTATGTATTTTTGATAGATACGTACTACTCTTGTAAAGTTGAAAAAGCATTTCAATATAAAAAATAAAACAGGCTGTAAAAAAGATTTTAGTTGAAAAAGTGCTTGTAATGTATCATAGCATTCTAAGCATTGTACTTAGATTGGATTAATTTAAGTGCCGTTCAAAATGCGGGCCGGCACGCTTTCTCCGTTTATTAAGTTAGGTTAGGGCTTAGGTTTTTCAATAAAAAGAAAAATAAATGTTTTTCTGATACTTAGATGGTTTCTTACTCTGTAAAGTAAACATTTTCACACTAGAGATGGGTTTTAGAATTGTGGCACAAATGTTCCATTTCGATGTCACATTTGTTCCTAAATAAAACTTTTTAGGGAACCGTAAAATAGTTACTGGCACATGGAAGAAAGTCTCAAAACGTCCGTGATATTAGTTTAGATATTTGCCTTGTTGAAATATTCTTTAGTAAATTCTTATTTGCACACATTACAACTCAAGACAAAAGTACAAATGCGTCCCCCTCTGCATTTTAACTCAGAAGATGTCAAATGCTGAAAATACTAGAAATAAAAACAACTAAAGCAAGCCGGTGAACCACATAAAATGTTGACTTAGGGCGGGTCTTACAACCATTTGTTAGTAAAAATCCGAATCAAATTTCCGTAAACACAACATCAGTGAGTTTATCTTGCCACGACGATCTGTTAATTCGATTCTCTTACATTTTTCTTCATAATATTATTTAAGCGATTGCTTATTCAAATAAGGAAAATGTCTAAATATGTTAGATATAGTGTATTTGCCTTAGAAATGTTGTATTAAATACGGCAGTGTTTCATCGTTATCGAAATAAAACAACAATAAAAGATTTTTTTATAGTAGTTTCTTATAATATGGTATCTAGTAATTCATTTAGAGTTGTTAACTTAGACGAATATTTAAATATTATAAATAATATTTAAATATTCGTCTAAGTTAACTAATAAAATCTAAGTTAATTAATAAAATACTAATTGTTACTTTTAGCACTAAAGTGCTAAAAGTAACAATTAGTATTTTATTTATCGTTTTAATAAAATGTAGAACAGATTAGTGGAATAAAATGTATATCGATTCCGCATTGACAAAGTTAAGTAATCTGTTCTCAATATTTATACAATAGAGACATTAACCAAGTAATGGTTCGGATAGACGGATAACTTTATTACTATTTTCTCTCTCGTACACAGTCTACACCTCTACATTGAATAAAGGACGGATTCAATGTATAAAATGTATTGGATCGACCAATGTAATGCATTGAATTGACAGCTTACGCCATTAAGGACGCACGTTATAACATTTTTCTATCACACTGTAACTAGTTCATCAAATAACTATAATTTTGGCAGTATTTTGATCATAATGAAATTATAAGCAATGGTTGACGTTTCTCGCCGGAGTATGTGACGTTACAAGTGAAGCGCCGATAGTTTCTTATTGAATTATTGAACTCGCTCGAACAAAAAAGACATTTTCATAATATTTTGAGCTTTATATAACTGTGTGTTGTATAAAGCCCTGATGATAATGTAATACGAGTATTTTTTTTTTATTTTTACATAAATGGTTTTAAAGTATTTAAGAAAGTAGTAAAAAATTAACAATTTCACTTAGGTATGTTATTTCTGAAAATACTGAGGGTAGAATTTTGTTAAAAAAATATTCTTTACTTATATATTACAAAATAACTAAAAGAAATCTAAGTTCTTCAAATAATAATAATATCATAGTGAATCGGTCAATATTATACGTGCAAATTTATATTAGAAGTTGGAATGCGTTTTATAATAGGTTTTTTAAAATACAATGTTAAGATTCTTCATACAAGTACAACTTATACTTGGCCAGATTTTTAGTCGATCTTATCAATAAATGGATTTAAATCTCATTAAATTATGATCATGAAATGCTCACGCCTGACCTAACAGTATAACCTCAGCTTTAGGCTGGTGACGTAAAATCGTATCGAAATGATGGGTTTTGTCAGCTGACATTTACACAGGTGAGTACCTGACATTTCACCTACTACGAATATATATTATGTATCGACACAATAGGCGAAGTAGTATTTATGTTCGTAATATTTCATGTATCAATTTTCTATAATTATTTTATATATGTCATTGTATTGAATAGAGTAATATAGTTTTTGAAAATAAATGATGGTCATGATCGATGGGAGTAAATATATTTTGGCGAAATAAACTAAATAGTCTTTTATATGGCCACTAAAAATTGTTAGTTCACCCATTCTATCACGCGATACTTGAAAAGGCTTCGTGGCAATCACATGATGACTGTTATTTATCGTATCGAGGTCAATCCTACACGTAAGGTTAAGGTATGATTCCAAACTTTGCTGTACGCAGCGTGCTGCTGCTGCAGCGCTACGGGGCAGCGTGGAGCATTGTTTGCGCTGCATTGCTGACACTGCGTTACTACAGAGCTCAGAATATAATCTCATAAAGCCCTGCAGAGAATCAATGACGACCAGTGGTGTTGTGGCAGCACTGCTGCAACTTTCCTTATTTCTGCGAAATCCAAAACTCGGAATGCAATAGTCTGTGAGATAAATTTTGAATATTTCTGAAGCCATTTTGCATACTCTAACTTTCTCCATATTAGTAAGGGTAGCAGGATAGAGGCAGTAATAAAGATCCTAGCCAATTCAAGAAGCTGCCTACATGTTTGTATTCATCTGTATTCTTGAAATTAGCTATTCTTCTTCATCCAATTGACAGAAGTCCATTAAATTAATGACCAGCAATGTACGAAGATAAATCTTTTACTGTCATTTCTGTTCAATTTCCAGCAAGAAAACATTTTAAATTCAGAAACTATTTAAAATTTAATAAAGTTACTTTTAGTTACTGTTAGTTTTCGATTTACCCACAGTAATTATATATTAATGCTTTATGTACTTTGGTTGAGCAAATTATCAAGGATCTTTGAGGCGCAATCGATAGATGTATAATTAGTGACACTGTATCTCCTCGTAATAATCATAGGATTTGATTTAATGATATTTATTTTATATCAGGATATATTTGATTTATTTTTTGATGTTTCCTTTACGATTATGTCTCAGCCAATATTTAATGTCTTCAATATTGGCTGAGATTAATCGAACTCCATTTGATCGCCAATATCAATGATCGTTTAAAACATGGAAGATCCCAACAATTCTCTAAAATGTTATTTGGTTGCATCCCTCTGTAACGCAAAAATTTAGACATCCTTTTATCTGCCTCTTTTTATAGTGATAAAAAGATATGTATTATTTAAATATAAATACTAAGGCAACATGTTCATATACACAAATATTTGTCTTACAGGGAGATCGAATCTGCGACCCCGGAGTCAAAGTGAACATTACTAGCCATTCGACCACCGGGCTCATTATACCGATACGGCGTCGTTTTACTACAAATATTTGAAGTTAATACTGAAGTAAATACTGTATTAAATAAATCAATTAGCTCAAGGTATTAATACATTTGTAAAATAAAAATGGCTGTAGGTAGGTACTACAACAGTCGGTCGAACCACACGCAATATCGCAGTGTGCGATCATACTTAACCTAAGTAGGCCAGAAACGTTTCAAAAGGTCACTACTGCTGATTGTAAAGGTAAAATTAACTTAGCATATCACGATAGTAATCGAATGACTAAATCTATTTTCATTATACTACGGCGTCGGGCGTCAAATAACCATAAAACCGCAAATATTACATAAAACGATTATCATATATTGCATAAACGAGTATCGTAGAGCCGCCGCCAACCCGCAGTTGATCAGCGTGGTGGAGTATGCTCTAAACCCTTTTGATTGAGGAGAGATATCTATTTCAACAGCTGGGTGATTATAGGGGGTTTACGCCGAACAGTATCGTAGAGAGACTACAGCATGGGGTTGTACAAAACGAGTGAAGACGTTGTCACATGGTCGACAATGCATGAGCCCCTGGTATTGTATCGATCATATCGTATGCTTATTTGCCACCTTAGTGGTATAAAACGTAGCTTATACTACAAGTAGTATAGTATATCAAGATATACATGTAGTGTTACTCGCGTACTGGCACACACAACCAAAAAAATCTCATGGGTATAGCTTTTTGGCTGTAGTTTTATGCAGGGATTGAATAACCGAAAAAATTTGGATATATCGGTTAAAGGTATGACGTCATACTTTTAAATTTCGATACCTTAAAGTAAAGGTATCTTAATAATTTCGGTATTGTAATATTCCGGTATCGTTATTTTTTTAGGTATCTAAATTATAAAATAAAGGTCTTCTTTCCACAATGTCGGCCGCATTGGTAGGTAAGTACTTGATCACACGCCAATGCTACCTACGTCGCGTCGTTGTCGCATCATTTTTTCGGTACCGAAATGGTTTTGGTTAAGGTACTGGTAATATAAAGGTATAATGGTACCGTAAAAAAATAAAGGTATTCTTCTTGTTTTACCGGTATGGTAACCACAATTCTCAACCGTTTTGGCTCTACCTTTAAATCAAAACGATATCGTAATTTTATACCAGTACCGTACCCTTATACCTTTACCGCTTTCAATCCCTGGTTTTATGTGAAGGTGAAGAAGCTTTCGAAGTTGGGCTGCTTGTCTTACTAATCGGTATCGCCTGGTATACTAATCGGTAGAGCGCACCATGTACACCCCGGCTGGGTGTACCCATCGAGGTTCACCCTGTACAGGAGGTTGACTTTGACTCTAAGAAGGGTAACTTACACGAGTTAATGATAAATAATATAGTAGAGGCATTTAGTGACCGACTGAGACTGGACTTACAGCCGAAACCGAAACTGAACCTTCGGCTTCGATGTCAGTTTCGGCCAAAACCGAAACGTTTTTAAGCATATTGAAATTTCTATTATTATGCTAAAAGCTAGTGTATTTTACAATATTTTATTTAGGTTTACCGCGGTAACTATAATCAAATTTTGCAAGTTAAATTTGACAGACTTCTCAGTGTACGAATGAGCTGAAATTTAACACTATCGTTTGGGTCTCGTGTACAGTTACTTAAATGATGCTATTTTAGTCCAATATGGCGGTCATCACATATTAGTGGTTTATAACTTCCACTTTAATCCCTATGTAACGGGTATCAATGCCTTCACATACAACTGGTTCATATTATTATTAAGTGCAGTTTTTCTACATACATGCCTTACAATAATACAGGTACCAATACGTGTTAAGAGCACATCACGCTCCATACTTGCCGTTCGATCTTTACTACTATCGTAGCTAATATTACTCAAACTCGATAGTCGAATGACTAACAATGACCACTTTAACTCCGATATCGCGTGTTCTAATCCCGCACAAGCAAGACAAACTTTTGTGTGCATGAAAATGTATTTACAAAAAAAATATACTGTGATAATTGCAAAAAATTATACAGCTCGGTAGTAATAATGAAATTTTATGAAAGATGTGACTATTTTTAAAAACTAAGATTCGGAATATAAATATTTTATTCCTTAGCAATGATGTTATACTTATATTGATATGATATAGTCATATTGCGTCAAAACGGTTCCCGCTGTTGCATGGATATATATATATTCGTCGCTTACTTGAGCGAACTATTTACAAGGTAAAACAGTTGGTTCATTTTTCGGTTATTCGTTTTTGACGGTTAGAGACATATCTATAGAAATACAACATCATTGTTATTTAACTTCAAATACTACAATTTACAACATATCTTGGTCATTATGTAAAATAATTAAGAAAATAAAAAGTTTTAGTAAATATTTACGACAAGATCGTAGACGTTAAAACCTTCACTCTTTCTTGTAACTTTTATATTTTATATTATAATTTGTTATTAATAAAGCACTTGGACTGTTCCACTTAGGTAATTAAATTTATTTTTACCGACCGGTTCTGCCTTAAGGCATTATCAGGGTAAACAGATGGTGTTTGCGTTTGTACAAAGCATTTTGATGCCGTGCAATCAATAACAATACTTAAGAAAATTAAAAATATTGAAAGGGTATTCTGTAATCTTTTACCCACCTGTGTTACCACTTCATGGAGGTTCCCCAACGGATCGGGGTAATTCAAATCTGTTTTATTAGTCAGACTATTGTTTGTAATTAAATATTATAAGCTGTCACAATTACCCATTTATATATGCGTATATACATTTATATGTACTGCCTCAATTTATATATACATACAAATTGAGGCAGTACATAAAAAATATAAATATTTATATTAAAATAAATTCCGATAAAATGCATAATAATTAAATATTATGTTAAAATATTTAATTAATTAATATTTTTTAACAACTTCAAATTAATATGTTACGGAATATAATTGTATATAATGATTTTATGTCCAATGTTTTTATTAAACATTGGACATAATATCATTATTATGTCAAATGATATAAAAAGTCAAAATCATAAACAATCAATTCTATGCATGTGACTGAAATAATTTAATAAAGGGTATTCGTGTCTAATTGTATGTTCATATCTTTATAATAGTCGTCGTCGTTCAACCCTTATCCCTCCCATTGCTGGGATACGGGGTATCGCCTAAATCGAAGGGGTTTAGAGCATACTCCCCCACGCTGCTCAAGTTCAACTGCGGATTAGCGGAGGCCAGTATTTTCAAGCCGCCTAAAGGCCACTGACTTGGCTTAACGACTGTCATCTAATGACAACAGCCGGAACCGACATCTTAACGTGTTCTCCGAAGCACGGAGAAGCTCGAAATAAATAAAGTTATCCGTGTGTCCACGGATGGCTTTAATTATCTCGGCTACGGTCGACGTTGCTTAACTTGCGTGTCCGATTAGACTGACACGCGTAACGACGCCATCAATCTCCTCATGTAATAATATGTATAATATATATTGTCATATTGTATATTGTCAGACAAATTACACAGCGCCATCTAGCCCCAAAGTAAGCGAAGCTTGTGTTATGGGTACTAGACAACTGATAAACATACGTAAATACATTTTTTTTTTGTGAATACATACTTATGATACATAGAAAACACCCAGACCAAGACAAACAGACATGTACATGTACACAAATGTTTGTCCTGTGTGGGAATCGAACCCACGAGCGTTGGTGTCGAAGCCGCGTCATTGACCGCTACGCTACCGAGCTCGTCAATAATAATAATATAATATATATCTGTATATTTCCATAAATTGCTGATTACTTTTAAGTTTGCAGTATACAAATCAAGGAAATGAACCTGCAAATATTTTGTTCAAACATGATTCTGGATTCTATGAGAATCAGAGCGAGCGAACGAAGGTAAAGCCAATAAATGTTTACAATGTTGTACTTTTAAATTTTATCACGACTACGAATGTTTGATCTTGTCTAACATATATGATTTTACTAAGATAGAAATACTATGATGTGATGAATACAGGGAGGAGCTCGATGGTGTCGTTGCTCGTTTCAATTTAATCGAACACGTAAGTTAAGCAACGTCAACCGCAGCTTGTCCGTGGATGGGTTTATTTATCTCAAGCTTCTCTGTGTTTAGGAGGAAAGCGATAATATTTACTTTATAGTTTTAAATTTATAAAAAATCGTATAACTATAATATCTTTGCCGTAAATCTGTACAATAGATATTATCCGTTTCCTAAAAAAAGAAAAATTGCCTTACTTTCAGATTGTAATCCTGCAAAATAGTGCAGCCCACTAGCTATTATAACTGGCTTTGGCACGTACACTATTACAGATGATATAATTAACGTTACGTGTATTCATTATGTTATGGCTGGTATAATTATGACCCTTTACTAAGACAAAACTTTTGTGTTTGTCATTATTATACCTACTAATAGAATCAAGGAAGATGTAGTTCTTCGCCAGCCTTAATCATCCCACTGTTGGGATATCGGTCTTTCCTCATTCGAAGGGGTTTAGAGCTTACTCCACCATGCTGTTCAACTGCGAGTTGGCGGAGGCCAGTGTGTACAAATCACCTAGAGGCCACTCATTTAGCTTAACGACTGTCATCTACTGACAACTACCGGGACTGATGGCTTAAAGTGCCTTCTGAAGCATGAAGGAGCTCGAGATAAATAAACCCATCCATGGGCCGGCTACGCCCGTCGTTGCTTAACTTGTGTGTTCGATGCGCAACGATACCATCGAGCTCCACATCAGATAATACTATACGTATTGACTTTTGAACTACTCTTACTTGACTGTAATAATTGATGGTTCGGCAGTGCACTTGTTAAACTTCATTAGTCTACCATACATGAATCACTCAATCGTTATGTTGATTTTTACATATCAATTCTTTAACATTCATTCATTCTATAACATATAGAATGTTATAGAATGAATGAATGTTAAAGAATTGATTCAATTTGAATTGACAAAGATTCTATAACACAAGCCTTACTCATTAGTACTTAAATTAAAAAAAACTATGCAATTAACTTTTTAGTAGCCATATAGACAAAAGTATGAAAATAGTACTCGAATAATATTCTCTCCAATAGTTCCAATAAATCTAATCCCGCACCCAATAAAAAGTATTACGTAACATTAAAAGTGACCAAGGCTGGATCATTCCGTGACCTTAAAAGTAATAACTTGTTCACTGATAACGTTGCCGGAAAATATCGCAGTAACAAAATACACCCGTGCAAGTTTCTCGCAATATTTTTCCTTCTCGCATTTAAGTGACCTAAATTTGCTTTCTCCGAGATTTGTAAAACGAATTACCTTTACTCGAATGGCACAAAATAGTACTTACCAATCGGGGGAATTACAAAGAGCTAAGGGCTATTTATCATTATAATTCTCATATTAAACTGTTATTATTGTATCGGATATTATTTATCGGATATGATATAAATCAGTTTAATAAGAGAATTATAATATTAAAAATTAATGGCTTGTTACCATTCAATTTTACGACCAGAATCTATCACCGCGGAGCGGAGATTTTGTACTCTATTTTGTGCTATCGCATAGATTCTGCTTATATTCGTGATTACTATCAGGTTAAATCTATTGTATCTATATAGGTAATAGGTATATCTATTCGTATATTAAAATCATGAACTTTCCGTCTCAGTACGTTAAAGATTTCTGCAAAAAAATAATATTGGGAGACATGAGAATAAGTAATAGAATTTTTAAAAAAAATGTGCCGTCTGCTTGTCAGTTTATTTGTTTCTTTGTGCGCTATGCAAAAAACACAAATTTATTCCAAAAGGTTATTACTAAAATAAATGAACCTTTACCTAGAAAAACAGTCCTTGCTGCACATAGGCCTATCGTAATGCTTTCCACCATCCAGCCGCTTCCGGCCGTTCCCTTGAGGTCTTCGGTCCATCTAGAGGGGGGTATCAGTCGTATGGGGCGCCCGACGCTTCGTCGCCCCATACGACTGATTATTTTTACATATTATGTATTTATTTCAACAAAATCGACCAAGTACAGCATTAATGTAAAATACAGAAAAGGCATTATCTAGGAGCTCTATTTCAGGCAGTAAGTAATTGCAGAATACTCATAGGATTCACCGCGTCACTAGTTGCGTTCAGATCACTATCGTCCGTAACGCGACTAACTTATGAAATGGTCTCTTTGTGCAGTTCTCGCTACCTACGTCTTTGTTGGCTGGATGCGAATAATTGCTTCAGTCTGGATATGGATCGTGTAGTCTACGTAATGACACTGTTTTCTTTGTTAATAGCTCTGCAACATGGACGCTGTTTTCTTAAGAGCATTTATTCTCAAAGTGCAATATCTATATTAAAATACCATACTACAAATATCCTAAAAAAGCATCAACCCAATCTGAAACAAAGTGATCTGCCAGTCAGTGCCTCTACAATATTAGGTCGGGCTCGCACCTGATGGCTTTACTGGTGGCAACAGGGTTTAGTTCGTGTCACAATCGGCCGCTACTGTGCTGCAGAATTAACCGCCGCGCGCCCGCTCTAAATGTCACTCTTATTATCGTCTGACACTTTGGGATTACCTAGGATAAATTGTTTTAACGTTTTGGACCGGCCATTTCACTCGATGTCGACGGTTATTTTTTCGAATTGAAACTCCACTCGTTGGCTTTATTTTAAATTTTCTTTATATCCAGTGACTTTTCAGTCGACTTGTTTGTGTCTGCGCAAGCAATTAAACTGGCGTTTGATTGGTTACAACAATCACTTACATGTGCCAGTGTCAACTTTGACGTACGAATGCAGTTTCACGGCAGGCCGCGCAGCAGTAGGTACGTCGAGTAATACCATTTTCCGTTTGGCTAATAAGTTTAGCATACGCTATTACCAATCTGCCGGCGAGCTTGGCGCCTACAGAGCGCCTCTGCAGCAATCAATTTGTTTCATGTTCGGACGTTTTGATTCTCCGAATTTCATGGGAACACGACACTGAATGAATTCTCGTTGTGGCGTGTCTTCATTTGCAAGTTTATGCAGTTTTGTTTGATGTGACTGTGACGTACAAGTATCTGTTTGTTGTGAGAAATTTCGAGTAGGATATAAGCAACTATGTAGTAAATGTACTGATTGCTAAGCAGTGCACGGCGAATTTTCCATCTCCTAATTGTTATCGATACAAAATCGCAATATGTAAATGGTGGGTCGGCTCCGAGCGAGCCGCCAGGAACGAGGGACCCGAGTGAGAGTGCCACTTGACTTCATTTGACATTCTGATCACGAGCGTCTCGAACGATGTCTCCCATCTCGGTTCGCTCGCGCCGATTGCATTAATTTTACCATTTTATAAACGATTTAATAGACAATCTAGAGATTCGCCTATTTGCGAACTACCTAAAAATCTTTTCCCTTTTAATATTGGCCATATCACATTTGAACATAATGTGGTATTAGATAGTCGCAGATTTTTTTAACTTCATTCCACTTGGTTTTGCTATATCTGTCATAGTATGCACAATTTAGTTACGCGTGTCACTCAGAATTGATATAGATTACTTTACCTTGAGGTTTTCTCCAAATTAAGTTCCCTCCTAAAAACGATTTGGAAAATATTTAATCTTCATTTCGGATGGTCAACAACGATGAAATTTATTCAATAAGGTAGCAGGACGGTGTGATAAGCTTCCTTGCTTATGCGAGAAAGTTAAAAGAAGAATGCGGTTTGTCATTTAGCGGCGGCCGCCTTCGATATATCCTCGAGAGTATTCAAATCAATCTCTGAACATTTTCAATTTATTTCAGTGTCCTTATCTGTGACAGGCTCGGCGCTGAATTAATCTGGGCGAACTCGCCGGCCGCCCCTCCCTGTACCCCTCCCGGCCCCTCTCACCGGAAATTAAACGAATTAACGCCATCCAAATGTACATTTTTCACTTCGGGACTCGCGCATCCTATCGATGAATCTCAGCCTTTTTCATCGGAAAGCGATCGGCGGATCTGTGCGTTTATCTGTCTTCGCTTAGATTGAACAATTGATACGTCAGTGATGTACGTAGAATTGTAAATTGAATTCTCGTTATTGATTCATCTACGCTCCATTTATTTGGAAAGCGATTTGATTAAACGGTGCGACACGGTTAATGTATCAACTAAGCGTGGTTTGAATATAATTTTATAGTAATACTAACAAGGGATATAATTTGCATACATATAGGGATAGAACGATAATAATTCTGCTATATGACGCAAATTGTTGTAATTATAACGTAACGCTACCTTAATAAATTAATAGATTTCGTAACAATTATGTCATAACCATATTTATTAACGATGTTCACTGTTCATGCCTTTAATAAATTAAACCCGTATTAGTGTGAAAATAAGGAACAACCTAATAAAATACAGCTACACAAATATACAACTTAAAACACTTTTCGTACGGGTAAAAGATTGAGCAATTTAACATAGAAAACATAGCTCCGACGCATTAGATGCTCAACCCTATTGTTGTACATGTACGTAAAAGGCCGAAACATGCTCGGTCAATCGCTCAACCGGCACAACCCTATATTCCGTAGCGTAATGGCGCTGTAAAGGCCGGCACACACCTGCCCCGCGCTAATTAATTCAGCAACAGCCATTACAACGAATACGATACTACGATTATTGCGGTCTAAAACTGTTGCTTGTTCCCCACAAATTATTTCTCTTTTAAGGATTGAGCTGTTGGGGTATCTCGTTTCAGTTAGGAGGTTAATGTTTCCTGTAATCTGTTGTACAATGAGCTATTATGTCGTTATGCTTTAAATGTTAAATCTTTTCTGGTAAATCTTAAATTAAATATGAGTTTAATAAATGTGAACATTTTGTTTTTGACATTTTGCAATAAAACGATTTACCGTTTCATAGCACAGATTTCCTTAGTTTCGAAGCTTCTAAGCATCTAGAAATGAAAGAATAGATATCATCAACTTACATTCATCCCACTGATAGAGACTACAATCGACATTGCTTAACTTACGTAATCGATTAGACAGATACGCTTCGCGATGCCATTGAGCATTGAAAAAATATCATAATCGAAAAAAAATGTACTTATGTAAAAAACTTTTTTTTTTAAATCTATTAGTATTTTCTTAACTTTTGTGTATTTTTTTAAGTCTTAAATTTGTATCTAGAGACTAAATTCTTTAACTATTGCGTCTTTAACTTAAGACTAGAGTCCTCAACCGGTGAGTTCTCCCCGCTATGACCTACGGTGCAAAGACTTGTAGACTGACGATCGGGCTAGTTGACAAGCTAAAGGTCGCACAGCGAGCTATGGACACAGCTATCAAGCGGAAGAAATCCTCTCTCAGGGATCGAATCTGACATCGCTCTCAAAATCAGCAAGGGTGGATCACATTTGCCGAGTCATCAATGGCAGATGGAGGAGGCAAATCCTCCATATGTCGCAACAAAGCGTTGGGCGGGTGCCCTCTCTAGATGGACCGATAATCTCAAAAAAATAGAAAGCGGAGGATCGCATATGGTGGAAACCATTATGGAAGGCATATAACCAGCCAGCAGTGGTTAGAAACAGTCTGATAGTGATGAATGGTGATGATGAAAATTCTAATAAGCGCAGTACAGTGAGTATCGAGGGATGCAGTAAAGCAAACGAATGGCCCATACAAGAGCTACGTCGAACGTATTGCACCTAGGTACTCTTTGTTGGTGCTGTAAATTAAAATGTCGTTTCATAACGTGCGAACAAGTTTTTATTGCTAAAGCGACTTTAACAGTCCGAAGCGAATTGCTTTAAGTTCTATATTGCGATCACTTCCTTACAATCTTTTACAAAAATACGAATAACTTGGGTATTAAATTACTATTTATTTTCAGAGTACGAATATGTAACTTTTGTGGACTTTATACGGATTATTCTTTGATACGGAGTTACTAAAGCTACATTTAATGCTATAAGAAATATTTTAATAAAAAAAAAAAAAAAAAGAAATATACTTGCTATTTAAATAGTCGATTTCGGCCAACTTGCCAGAATATTATAAATATTTTAAAATTACTTGTTAAGTAGTGTAATACTTAATAGGTAGATGGCGCCACACTTTGACTTGACGGCAGTAAAAATATAAAAGGCAAAAATTCTTCACTATCACAAACCTTCCTGGCAGCTTAGTTGGACGAGCACTCGACCGGTCATCGATAGGTCGTGGATTCAAATCTAGGCGGTGGAGGTGAATTTTGCCATTTTTAAAATATACTTGCTGCTTAGTATAAGTTCATTCTAATAGTAATAGCATAAATATTTGTATCGAGTGATTATGTAGTGAGGTGTTCAATGGCGTCGTAAGAGCTCGATAGCGTTGCTGCGTGTGTCAGTCTAATCGGTTACGAAAGTTAAGCTACGTCAACCGTAGCCTGTCATCTTCTGGTTAAATTGGTTTTAAATTTTATGGCAGCCACGGTTTTACCCCCGGGACTACAATGGCCTTCATTGTTCATTGCCTTTTATTGGTGGTCGCCACTATAACTACCAAATGCACCAACGAATCACGTCACTTTTTGTAATGTGCGTATCGGTATTGTACATAGTACCATATAATTCTTTAAATTCGCTGCGCTAATAGTTTAGTTCACTAAACCATACCACGTGTTTCAACGGTTGTACCTACCAAACGCACCAATGCTATACAAGCAGACCGGCTCCATTCGGTTCACAAGACTTATCTACACGCTATAGATACTAAATCAGCCGATGCGCTGATGGTTTAATCAATTCGATGCCGCCTCTTAGCCTACTACGTACTCGTATGTTTATTATTAGGGTACGGTCTCCTGTGAAGTGGAGGCACTTCCCTATTCGACTGCAACATGACCTAACTCTCTTTCACCAAAACCTCGTTAGCTAGACGCCAGGGTGCATAACTTACCTATATGTGAGATAGAAATGGTGAGCCCCATATATCCCAAAATCACATATTCAAAAAGTCCCATTTAGTTAATCAATAGTTAATAGATTCATCGCAACCATTTTGTACACAAAATATCCGCGGTCCGATGACTGAATGACTGAATTTGTTTGTTTTGAATGTGCTAAGTGCCACAGTATAGGTAATTGTTTATTATGTTTGTTTACGCTAAATGAGATACACGCACATAATTTAACTGAGGGCTTTACCGCTCATCCTCTTAACGAGCTCACACTGTCCAATAAATTGCTTCAACCTACGTAGATACTGATTAATAAAACTGTTTATCGCATTGTGTAAATTTTAAATTCATTGGATTTACTCGCGATGCACAAATGCATTTATTATCGGCGTAATATATGGCTAATTTCAACAAACTTTTCATAATAATATTATATTTCCGGACAAATTGCCTCATGCTATCTACTCTCAACTGAGCAAAACTTAAATTATGGGCACTAGATAAATATTTTTAGGGTCTCGTACGTCTAAATATAAAAACGAAATATTTATATGGTCTTTTGTAAGTCTGTCTATTCATCTGCCACATCTAGTTTACTTCGAGTCTACGATTAACTTGAAATATTGATTTTTTTATATAAGAGGGAGCGAAACGAGCATTTGGGTCACCTGGAGGAAAGCAATCACCACTGTCCATGAAGATCAGCAACATCTAGGGGTCGCCGATCCGTTGCCAGTATTGATGCATTATATTTATTGATACACATGAATGTAACCCTCACATTTAGTAGTGATTTATTTATTTATTCCATATTCTTTTATATACAAATTTTCTGAATCCGATTAAAGAATCCAGATAACGTTCAGAAAGCATGTTCACGTTATTTATTTGTTAAGTGAAGTTTAGGTAATTAAACGTCCGATTAACCGATTACTGGTGAGTAATGATTAAAATTACAAGATGTGAATTGTATATAATATTATGCTTTTATAGTATGTTTGTAATGATAATTATGTATCAAGAAAATATCATTACTTGTTCCCGAAATTTACTAATGTTGCAAAAATAATGAATTATTACCGCGTTGTATTTCGTATTAAAACTAATAACAGCCACAACAATTTCTATAAAACCTTATGAAATAATCGTCAATATAATAATTCAGTCCGACCCTTCTCTTAGCAGTAACAGTATTTAGATACAACAGCCTTTCTCTAATTGTTTCCCTTGCGTAGGTACCCTTTTACGCTCTACTTTTAGGCTCTACCGTTTTCAATTATTACCAGTTTAGGTCATACTTTTGTATTCGTCAGAAATAGATATTACTAAATATCAGCGTCCACTTTATGTTAAAGGTATTTTTGGAACGAAATTCCATATCATACGTTACGCTCCGTGTAGTTCGCGAATGAAAATCAACCCGGAAAAATGTAAGACTTCGATTTATATGATACATTTGCTATTTTATAAAGACATCTAGTGGCAAGTCCAATTCATAATCAGGAAACGCGATCTGAATCGTTAGTTATTTGCCTGCCGTATGAAGTCCCCTGTTGAGCTCAACATTCCCTTTTTCGCCATTTACTAGTTGGCAGGATGCACCATTTGCATACTAAATTAGCTTTGACCCTAATGATGTTGATAAGCCACTTACACTTACGTGAGTTATTCAAATGTTTAATAATTGGGTTCTTGGACTTTATAAGTTAAATAACTTTAGCCCGTACTGAATTAATGGGCTCTACACAAACTGATAAAAACAAGTGAACAATGATACTTTAAATAAACTCTTTATCTTTTGAAGTACAGAACCATAATTAAAATCTGAAATATATCTTACACAGTACCGAGTGAGGACCCTATTTAGAGAATGGCACATAAATAACAGTACGCCTGAGTACGGAAAGAACCTGTGTTCCAGCGTGCCATAAGAACTTAGAAGTGACGTAAAACACCTTAAGTGTTATCGCGAGCCGGGAGCAGCTGGCCTGCTAACTAACCGTGATTGCCTCGTTCCCCCTCTACCCCGACGTGTATCATTTTTTCAACCCTCTCCCGAGGACCGGTTCACCGTCGTCTTGAAATTGCGATACTTAGCATTAAATTGTGAGCCTCTTAAAGGGCATTTCGCCAGGATTACACGGAGCGGAGTTTTTTTCATTGCACCTGTCTAGATTGCCCCGGCTTAGCCGTTTTGTAAATACTTTAAAGGTATCGGTACGCATAAACTGCTCCCGGATCCGTGTTGACGTTAATGAGCCGGTCCCTTCGCTATCTCGGAGACGTACGGTTATACCGAATTCGCGATGCTTAGGAATTATCTCGACCCTAGAGGTACTTTTTCCCTTTCAATTTTTGCCAACTCCCATTTAAGGAAATCAGTTCTGTAAATGGGGTACCCAGTTTCATATTCGACAACATAATGCCCTCTCATCAAGTAAATTATGACTTTAATCTCATAGAAAGTTCCGCTGAGAATTTACCCGACTTTACTTTTAAACTTCTCCCTGCCTGGCATTCAACGCTCGGTGATTTATGAAAACTAGAAAATTCTGAAGTGTATAAAGTATTTTTCATTGCTCCGAGCAACTTTGTTGTCATGTTTAAACGCGTTTCAATACGTAAATTTTAAAATTTACATATATTTTAGATCTGAATCTGAAGTTTCAGAAGTTGAATCTTTGCACATGGTATAAAAATATTCATGTACATGATGCTTATTTTAGTCTATATGTGAATTTTTTTATGAATATAATATTTTTCTATTTTCAGTTGTATTTATATTATTATACTTCATTGATAACTAAATAAAGCGATCTAGAATTTCTGGCACGAATCGCATATGACGTCGATAAAAATCACAATATTTTTTCCGTGGCTTAGATTCTTTACACGTCGCACTCACAAATACAGAGTATAGGGAAGGCGATAGAGCATTAATATCGGCCTATTCATTTCGTACGAAGCACTTTAGACTTATTTACTCCCCCTAATACTGTCTATTTGGGAAGATAAAAGAAGTTAATTTTATAAATGGGCCATTGGCGTATACGTAGGTAATCTTGCGTCGGCAACGTTATCTGGGCAATCGGGCAAAGACAGATAGCGCTAGACACGCGAACAGCGATTGATTAGCTGGGCCCGCACTGCTCTGACGGGTTAATAAAGGCTCCTACTGCCCTCTGATTGCCTGTAAGCTACCCATTCTGCTTTCCGCCCAAATTCCGTGAATCGATTACTTTATGCAATCTATCATATTATACGCAAATTGAGAACTGGGCAAATTCAAATTAATGGTTATGTAGCGAGTGCTAGTTCGGGAACACTCATTTGCTTCCCTCCGTTAAGTAAACTTGGCACATTGTGCATTTTGCTATTAAATGGAAACGATATTTATTCCCATTTTCCATACTTATATGTTTTTATATTACCCCAATTTATTTTTGCTTAGGTTTTGTATGACAGTTTTCCGGACAAGTAAAAGTCCCTTTATGCACGTGCTTTATCGCGTACAGAGATTTTATGCAATCGTATAAACTAGATTTTATGATATACGAAAATACCGTAGTGATCTTGTCATAAAATAAATGCTTCACTTTACATGCTTTAGGGCCCTCCAGTTTAGCCTGTTTTTACCATAGTTGGTAACTATTTCATTATATATATCTACTTACATAATTTAATTGAACATTTTAGGAACCATTTTTGCAAATTAACAAGATGTTGAGTAAACGTCTCATCTACTATTATTATACCTCAAATCAATTAGGTAGTATACCTACTTAATCTGATATTGCGTACAGTTCACTGACCTAATTTTCCGGTAGAGTTGTTTCGCCAACCTTCAATCACGTTTCGCGACTTAAAGGATTTCACTAAACGTGGCCGAAACGAGTCAACTTCAGTAAAACCGCTGTAGGTACAAAGTATCCGTTTCAGATTAACAATCAACTTTCACGGTTGGCGTTTATAAGGATTAGAGTGGAGAAACAACGGTTCTGTTTTAGCTTAAGTAGGAAAGTTTATTTCGGCTGCTGCGGTGTAAGCGAATCGATGTATAGCGCGCGGTATGTAGATGTCGCAGCGGCTGATGTCGGTCGAGCGATACAAGTTTCGGCAACAATTCTGTCCGGCTACCGGCTTAGCTGGGACTGTTCGCGGTCACTAGCAAGTCTCGCACACGGTATACGTTTCACAAAGTTCTTCCCACCAGCGGAATTAGAAAGTCACTCACCAACAAATCTGGATTTACTCCGGCCTGGAAATGACATTTTTAAACTCGGCCCGTCGGACGGGCGAGCGACGCGCATTATCCGGAGGCGAAGGCTCGCCGCGTTGCGTGGGATTATGCAACAAAAAAGTGCGTTAAAACAACCCTTTTTTTGGATGGGGCGAGCCGATGTGACGTGAAGTTTCTTCCGCCGAGCTACCGCGCGGCCTTGCGAACGACACGGGCTCGCTGCCTAATTGTTTGACGAAAATAAATGATTCCCAAAATAAAAATAAACGAGACTTTTGCGTTTCGTATTAATTTTTAACGTTACGTTGCTTTTGGCTTTTACAGTAAAATGCAGGTTAATTCGAGAATTCAGTGATACGCCCAAAAATAAATTACCATTTCTTTCCTTATCTGAATATCACATGAATTCGCCATCAGCTATTAAATAATCGCTTAATGACTGCCGATTTTTTTGTGAAATGCTAAAATGCGGTAATATGGTAGACCTGATGTTTAAATGGCAATTATTAAAGGGTTTAATAGAGCAATAACTTAGCGATGGCGAGTGGATAGAGGACACAAAAATAATTATTACCTTGTATATGTGTAAACATTAAAGTCATTCCGAAACGTGATTGTTAGCACGCACGCACGTACCTATATGGGTCATAGCTACCGCCCGCGCTTTGCATCCGCTATTTAGTGACTCGACATATTTCGTATAACCCTTAAACGCTTCAAGTTAGCGCGTCCAATACAGTAATTCAAAATCGTGTATGGCATAAAAGGAAACTTGTTAAATAATGCCATAAGAACTTAGAAGTGACGTAAAACACCTTAAGTGTTATCGCGAGCCGGGAGCAGCTGGCCTGCTAACTAACCGTGATTGCCTCGTTCCCCCTCTACCCCGACGTGTATCATTTTTTCAACCCTCTCCCGAGGACCGGTTCACCGTCGTCTTGAAATTGCGATACTTAGCATTAAATTGTGAGCCTCTTAAAGGGCATTTCGCCAGGATTACACGGAGCGGAGTTTTTTTCATTGCACCTGTCTAGATTGCCCCGGCTTAGCCGTTTTGTAAATACTTTAAAGGTATCGGTACGCATAAACTGCTCCCGGATCCGTGTTGACGTTAATGAGCCGGTCCCTTCGCTATCTCGGAGACGTACGGTTATACCGAATTCGCGATGCTTAGGAATTATCTCGACCCTAGAGGTACTTTTTCCCTTTCAATTTTTGCCAACTCCCATTTAAGGAAATCAGTTCTGTAAATGGGGTACCCAGTTTCATATTCGACAACATAATGCCCTCTCATCAAGTAAATTATGACTTTAATCTCATAGAAAGTTCCGCTGAGAATTTACCCGACTTTACTTTTAAACTTCTCCCTGCCTGGCATTCAACGCTCGGTGATTTATGAAAACTAGAAAATTCTGAAGTGTATAAAGTATTTTTCATTGCTCCGAGCAACTTTGTTGTCATGTTTAAACGCGTTTCAATACGTAAATTTTAAAATTTACATATATTTTAGATCTGAATCTGAAGTTTCAGAAGTTGAATCTTTGCACATGGTATAAAAATATTCATGTACATGATGCTTATTTTAGTCTATATGTGAATTTTTTTATGAATATAATATTTTTCTATTTTCAGTTGTATTTATATTATTATACTTCATTGATAACTAAATAAAGCGATCTAGAATTTCTGGCACGAATCGCATATGACGTCGATAAAAATCACAATATTTTTTCCGTGGCTTAGATTCTTTACACGTCGCACTCACAAATACAGAGTATAGGGAAGGCGATAGAGCATTAATATCGGCCTATTCATTTCGTACGAAGCACTTTAGACTTATTTACTCCCCCTAATACTGTCTATTTGGGAAGATAAAAGAAGTTAATTTTATAAATGGGCCATTGGCGTATACGTAGGTAATCTTGCGTCGGCAACGTTATCTGGGCAATCGGGCAAAGACAGATAGCGCTAGACACGCGAACAGCGATTGATTAGCTGGGCCCGCACTGCTCTGACGGGTTAATAAAGGCTCCTACTGCCCTCTGATTGCCTGTAAGCTACCCATTCTGCTTTCCGCCCAAATTCCGTGAATCGATTACTTTATGCAATCTATCATATTATACGCAAATTGAGAACTGGGCAAATTCAAATTAATGGTTATGTAGCGAGTGCTAGTTCGGGAACACTCATTTGCTTCCCTCCGTTAAGTAAACTTGGCACATTGTGCATTTTGCTATTAAATGGAAACGATATTTATTCCCATTTTCCATACTTATATGTTTTTATATTACCCCAATTTATTTTTGCTTAGGTTTTGTATGACAGTTTTCCGGACAAGTAAAAGTCCCTTTATGCACGTGCTTTATCGCGTACAGAGATTTTATGCAATCGTATAAACTAGATTTTATGATATACGAAAATACCGTAGTGATCTTGTCATAAAATAAATGCTTCACTTTACATGCTTTAGGGCCCTCCAGTTTAGCCTGTTTTTACCATAGTTGGTAACTATTTCATTATATATATCTACTTACATAATTTAATTGAACATTTTAGGAACCATTTTTGCAAATTAACAAGATGTTGAGTAAACGTCTCATCTACTATTATTATACCTCAAATCAATTAGGTAGTATACCTACTTAATCTGATATTGCGTACAGTTCACTGACCTAATTTTCCGGTAGAGTTGTTTCGCCAACCTTCAATCACGTTTCGCGACTTAAAGGATTTCACTAAACGTGGCCGAAACGAGTCAACTTCAGTAAAACCGCTGTAGGTACAAAGTATCCGTTTCAGATTAACAATCAACTTTCACGGTTGGCGTTTATAAGGATTAGAGTGGAGAAACAACGGTTCTGTTTTAGCTTAAGTAGGAAAGTTTATTTCGGCTGCTGCGGTGTAAGCGAATCGATGTATAGCGCGCGGTATGTAGATGTCGCAGCGGCTGATGTCGGTCGAGCGATACAAGTTTCGGCAACAATTCTGTCCGGCTACCGGCTTAGCTGGGACTGTTCGCGGTCACTAGCAAGTCTCGCACACGGTATACGTTTCACAAAGTTCTTCCCACCAGCGGAATTAGAAAGTCACTCACCAACAAATCTGGATTTACTCCGGCCTGGAAATGACATTTTTAAACTCGGCCCGTCGGACGGGCGAGCGACGCGCATTATCCGGAGGCGAAGGCTCGCCGCGTTGCGTGGGATTATGCAACAAAAAAGTGCGTTAAAACAACCCTTTTTTTGGATGGGGCGAGCCGATGTGACGTGAAGTTTCTTCCGCCGAGCTACCGCGCGGCCTTGCGAACGACACGGGCTCGCTGCCTAATTGTTTGACGAAAATAAATGATTCCCAAAATAAAAATAAACGAGACTTTTGCGTTTCGTATTAATTTTTAACGTTACGTTGCTTTTGGCTTTTACAGTAAAATGCAGGTTAATTCGAGAATTCAGTGATACGCCCAAAAATAAATTACCATTTCTTTCCTTATCTGAATATCACATGAATTCGCCATCAGCTATTAAATAATCGCTTAATGACTGCCGATTTTTTTGTGAAATGCTAAAATGCGGTAATATGGTAGACCTGATGTTTAAATGGCAATTATTAAAGGGTTTAATAGAGCAATAACTTAGCGATGGCGAGTGGATAGAGGACACAAAAATAATTATTACCTTGTATATGTGTAAACATTAAAGTCATTCCGAAACGTGATTGTTAGCACGCACGCACGTACCTATATGGGTCATAGCTACCGCCCGCGCTTTGCATCCGCTATTTAGTGACTCGACATATTTCGTATAACCCTTAAACGCTTCAAGTTAGCGCGTCCAATACAGTAATTCAAAATCGTGTATGGCATAAAAGGAAACTTGTTAAATACGTAGATTAATCGCCGATATGATAATATTTTTTTGAATACTCTATTGCGCACCCTGTAGATGTAAATTAGCGAAAAATAAGGTATGGGACTAGATGGAAGAGTGTAACTTGTTCAGGAATATTCAAATTCAAAAACAGATTCAGGAGTATTCATAGATAAAATAATTTATCCCATATTTCGGCATATATTCTTTCATTTACAAAGAAGGCTGGCCAGGTGATTATTGTAAATCTTAAACAGTTAGAATGTTAGAACATAGTTTTGAACTTAGAATCCATTATAAAACAACTTAGTATGTATTTCAGAATGTGTTTACATACTTTATATGCATGCACCCATGCCATACAATGTAGACCTTTTAAACTTCTCCCTACAATATAATTTTAACAAGAGTCTGCACTGCAGTTTTAGTATGTTTGCAGTTGCAAACATCTTGCTTACGACAAGGAACGCAGTTTCATGGCAAAACCACGTGTTGCCTAGGTTTTATGATCTTATTGTGCTAAAGTTCAAACTTGATGGAGAAAGCCATCTTTGTGTAAGTGCTTGTCCAGGTTAACAGCACTCTAAAGTCTTATCTGCTTTAGTATTTTTCGAATACTGCAGAAAATCGAAGCGTTTTCTCTCCTTTCTAGACATAATAAAACAATTGTACTAGTTAAAGAACTAGAAATATACATTTAAATGAACAATCCTACCCTAACTAGGCATAGTTAACAGCAATGGTCACGGTTTTGATAAAATCATTTATGTGCACGTCTATATTTAATCTTTTTTTTTTTGACAAAGAAAGTATTGTAAATTTTTGCTATGGATATTTTTATTAGCTGTCTAATCGAAAGAGCTTCAAATCTACATACATGCCTTTAATGTTGCTTTTGTGCGTAAATGACAAAAACGACGATTTAGCTTTATGTTTTCTAGGCATTAGTATATTTTAATAATTAAATAGAAAATTTTAAAGTAACTTTAAAGGTTGCCTTATACATATAGTTATAAACATTGCCTAATTTGGCAATAGATGGCGCTGTATAATATACCCCATATTATAAAAATATATTATAAAATTATACCGAGTTCAGACTAAACGAACGCAATATTTATCCAAGTGGTATAAGTTAAAGCAACCCTGTAAAGTCACGCGAACTTAATCTGTCTTCATTTCCTATCTATCAGAATAGCGGTCGGGCCCGCGAGTGGAACGAAGTGGCGTAAAGCATTAGCCGATATCAGGCGACTTCGGTCGTGAAAAATGATTTTCTACCACACCTAGCCCCCTGCTACAATCTTTTACTGTTTGCCTTGTGTTTTGAACGTTATCTATTGTATTGTTTAATGGCTCGCGTGTTCGTGTTACGTGTAAATTCTACTTTTATTTATATACTTTCCTTGGTTTCAGGTATGTACAAGATAGCGTGGGTTTGATTCTGCTGAAGGTAACTTGTAGTTATAAGAGGCGAACGTTATCAAAGGACCTTTTAAGATTTATTGTTTATTCATAAAAAAACTTATAGTCCTTTATTTGATGTTATCTATTTATAAAAGTAGTCAAACTTGGATACTTTACTAGTTCAATATTGATACTATTACTAAATAATTTATTAGTTCTAGCAGTATTCATATCTTTTTGATCGCACTGTATGTACTATTACTAAATAAATAAACTAATTTAAAAAATGCTAGTGATAGTGAATACTTGCTAATACAGTCCAACTGACTTACTTGACGTAGTTTACTTTATTACTTTCCGTCAGGCTACGGGAGTGGGGTGTAGCTACCGCCGTATCAGTCGTATCACGGATACGTCCATCCAGCGGTTTCGTGTGTGCGATAGATCAGTCAATAACGGTTGCCTTTTATAGGTACAGAAGAAGATAACCCACTGTCATCCCACTGGATACAGGTCACCCGTCAGCTGAAAGGAATCAGAACATAGAATTTAGCGTTTATATTTTTTTTATATATGAAAGGAGGCAAACCAGCATGTGAGTCACCTGGTGAAAGCAATCACCACCATGGAGATCAGCAACACCAAGAGGATGCTGATCCGTTTCCAACCTTTTAAATGAAATAAAGACTCTGTTCTTGTTTAGAGTCTACTTCGCTCTGTTAAAAGCAGGTTAACGAAAACCAATATTTTCAAGTCCTAAGACTAAGCGAAATCTAAAAGACTAACTTAAATAACAGAGGTTGTCAATTTAATTAAAATAAAGGTTAGTAGCTATCGTTACTTTTACACCAATGATTACGGGCTTTATTCTCCCATAACACAAACATTTTGTCTTGGTTTTGTCGGTTTTTAATCCTCGACGCAAACACAGGGAAGTTATATGTTAAATGTATCTGTCTCTGGCATTTTGGTTCCCAGATAATTAGCTATTTTTAATACCTTTTTTATAAGCGAGTTTTTGAGTGTTCTTTGCTATGATTTAAATGAATCTGTTCAGCAGTTTGAAGAAGATCGTCATCAGCTTTTCTAATTAATGCCCTTGTAACCGCAAAATTTGGGTAGGAATGTAGCTACATATTTACTCTCTACGGTCTGGTTTGATATAAATTTCACTATATATTATGTATTCCTTTCCCATCAGGCGGGCCGTATGCTTGTTTGCCACACTGGTGGTATAAAAAAAAAAAAATGTTTTGTTACTTCAATGTGTTAATCGAAGTAAATATTCGAATCTTAAGTTAATTAATATAATCTATTGACAAAGCAGTCTTTATACATATACGAAGGTCCTTTTGGTAAGTTGTGCCTATTTACTGGGAAATTAATGCGGTCCAGTGATCAAAAGATGGAGTTTTGATGACCCAGCCACTACCCGCACGTTGGGTGCGCCGACTCAGCATACAAACGCACGAACTATAAGGAAATCCACACTTTTGAACGCGAATAAGTACTCAAATAGTCATATAATAGGATAGGAATTATTACGTGTCTCAGAATTTTTAACGTTTTGCAACCGAGGACCTTATTTCATTTACTCTATTTTTAACGCGATATCGAAAAAAAAATCCTAAAGAGGTTTATTTCAAATCCTCCTACTAATATAATACAGTAGATTTTTATTTGTTTATCTTTATTTCTAGGCAATCTTGGAGATAATTGAGGAACGGAAATGTATTAATAACGACCCGCAAACACTACTGATTATACTCGCAGTGTACTTATTTGTATTATATAGTAAAAATATGAAGTATACAGATTTTGCTTTTAAACATAGAAATAAAATAGATGTACTCTTGGAATGTAATGTACAGTACCCATTAAACTCAAGTCCACCCCTTACATTACATGTCGTCTATTTAAAAAGTCTGTCAACGAAACTAAAACAATGGAATAGTTATCTGCCCCAGCTCTCAAACTTGGGCGGGATGGGTGTAGTGAATTTTAATTACATTTTTATGATACTAAAGCGTGCTCACTCGAGTATTTATGAAGGGTAGGGGCCCTATGCTATCGAGCTGAGTTTCCGGCGCAAACACAAAAAGCTTAACCCTTGCTGAGTCTGGTGAAGCCTTATTCAGCAGTCTGTGAGTATATGTATGTTTGATAAGTACGAGTAGGTATAGCAGTTCGTTGGTTGTAGTTTTAAATATTTACTAACCTGATTTATATTTAAGCATTTTATGAATAATTTTGTCTTATGTGAGCCTTGATAATTCTATCTAAATAAAATTAATTATGAATAAGTTTCAATGACACAAAAGCTATTATGCTGTTAGATTAATATTAACGAATAATTTACTATAATTAACGACTAAACTACCCATCGACTTTGGATTCTATTCCTTGAGTCAACGGGCGCACAAGCATAAGCATCAGCCTTTGAACTGTGAAGGCAAGTACGCGCACGAATGGGCAATCAGAGGAAACGTGTAAAGGCACTATTACTATTTAGACATTTGGATATCTACGAAACAAATAAGTTTACTTAGATATAGGTTCCTTACGTAAGATACACATTAGGGACGTACTTACGATGTACTTGTAATAACATTTTGATATAGGAAGACATAATAATGAATATGACATAATAAGATGACTTTTATTTTATAAAATATCTTTTTTATTTTTCACAAACAACAACAAAAAAAATTACGACAATAGTTTATAAATAGTATATAAATAAATAAACACTAAAAGTATTTAATTTGTATAAAATATAAATACTGAAGGACTTCGAAATATACAAATTTTACTAAGAAGTCTATCTCGAAAAGCGAAACAAGGCTAATGATGTAAAATGCCAATTTATTCCGAACAGAGATTGCTCTCAGAGGACTCTTAAAATACCCATAATTATTGTTTACTTTTAAATTAGAATGGACAATGTATTACAGTCGTTAAATTGTTCAGATTTACGCGCTTTGCATTTTTCTTTTTAACAGAATCCAAGGCGTAATTCGACTTTAAATTGGAATTGAGTGTAAATGATGCTTCGAGTTATATTTATAACATAACATTCTTTCAGTATATTAATAGCTTATTGCGACTTTACTCGCAAATCTCTTAATAAATCATAATTATCACCATTATGCGCATGTATATACCCGGTATTGGATATAGGCCTTCCCAAATGCTTTCCACTTTCTGCGATCGTCTGCTTTCCGCCTCCAATTATATACAGATCGCATCATATATATTAGAAATACTGCATCATATTCGTTGTGTCCCGATGATATTTTAAGTCTGTGAGGAGTTTTGCCTCGAGACATCGCATAATCTTGGCTCAGTTGACAGCTTCGCGATTTATTGTGGCTAAGCATACATTGTAAAGCTTCAAAAATATTTAGTACCCATAAATTACCATTGAAAATACGGCAGAATAAAATTTCTAAGTAGATGTTCAACGTGCTTATCTTACTTTTCGAGAATATAATGTCAAGACGATTGAATATAAGAATGGAGCATATTTCACTTAAAGATATATGAGATGGCTGTAAAATCCGAGATTCTATGTGCAAGCGGCCATTTATATCTTATTTCGTCCATTCAGTTTTACGTCCGAATGTTTTACGCTCACACAGAGATGTATTGGCAATGCAAATAAGCGGTATTTTCCAGTAAATCACCTCGGTTTATGTTAGGGTGGCGGCAAATGGGCATTATCCTCGTTTACATAACGCAAAATAACCGCGTTTCTTCCACGCGCATTAGTCTTTCTTCGTACTTGCCGTATGCAAGCAGAAATTTGTACTATTATATATAATATTCACTGCAATATAAATCTCACCCCGGAATCAAGTGTGACAGCAAAAGCGCACCAAACACAAATGATTGTGTAGGCACCAACAATCACGAAATACAATAAATAGAAAAAAAATTAACGTTAAAATGAAAACCGACAACAACAATGAAACGTGGCTTTCCATAAATAACGGAGCAGGCTTTCGGTACGGATGTGGGTAGATTTTGAGAGTTTATATAGCCGCCGAAGCGTGGCCGGTAAACAACGAGAGAAATTTGAATTACGAGATTTAACACTGAAATTGGCTGCTTCTGTTTTATTGTGAATAGATTTCACCATTCGTATTACGGCGGCCTGACGGGCGGCGCCGATACCAATATATTGACCGAGGAGAATTAGTATTCCCGCCGCGTTCTTGTTTTTGCTCGGTAAATTTTTGCAAAAAGGGAAATAATGATATCATAAGTCAAGGGGAGATAAGCCTGAGCGTGCCGTATTGTTTACCGCGTTTCAATCGAGATTTGTTTTAGTGAATGCGATGAAATAATTTATGTGTCATCAAATGTTTTAACGGTATTTGCAATCCTATCTTGTTTCGTACCAAGTATATGTTGTTAACACGATTTAATATGTAGCACAAAATAGTGCATAACCGCTGAACCCACTTACTGAGCACTAGACACTCGACAGGAAGATGACAATGGCTTTATGAATTTTTAGCACGTAATCGGTTTACCTTGAGTTCTGGCAGACAATGAGGGCCCATATAATATGCGTGCGACCGGATGCGCCTCGTTCACTGAGGGCCGGTCCTTCATACATAGTTGAGTGGGACACCCTCGGAACGAATTTAAAATTCACCCCGTTACGGCAGCAAAATGAGGCTTGATCTTTGGACACGATCATAGCTATGACTAACCGCCCACGGAAAAGGCTTACCACGCCGAAAGGTAGTGAATATCATATCTTATCTAGCGAGCAAAAAGCTCCATTATATTTCTTGTGTAACTCTTTATGTGTCCCCGGCGGGCAGTAATAATCTGCATTGTCGTTTACATGGACAATATTTTTTCATTTCTCGCAAAAAAACACTGGTACGAATGGCTCGCCAACGGCGGCAGCGTTTGATATGGCGCGTTATTACAAATATATATTTTTTACAATACACGATATGTTGGGAAATGCAATGGCGGCAATCGTTGCTGTATTATCAGATTTACAGTCAGTATTTAACTCGTTTAAACGAACGTTTAAGGAGAGCGCTCGAATGAAATAAAGCCGATAATCCGGTGGAGATGAATAGCCCGTAGGTACAATAGAAAGGTTGGAATGGGAAGATTAAAAAAAGTTAGGAAACTACATGGAGCGATTACGGAAGATCGTTTCATTCGCGAGGCCGGCACACGGGGGCGATCCGCGCGATAGCCGCAACATAATATTACCAATGCGCCCGTATCCAGCTCTTATCTTTTGTGCGGTGAGCGCTGCATTTGATCCAATTTGCCAATACAATCGGATCTCGGGTATTGCAATGGCATTATCTCCGCTGGCCGAGGGCTGCGCAGTCTCTAATGCGATCGGGAGTAAGAACTTTCATTGCTTCTGCCGCCTACTACCACGCTCACACGAAACATCCCTACGTGGCTACAATTACTTTACTTTTATCTTAAAAGATTTTCTTTGCACTATTATTAAAAATAGACTTGAATGCACAAATACTAAAACAAAATGTATAAAAGCAACAAAGTAACTAGATTGAATCTTTCACAATGTTACAAACTCTTACAATAATAATATGGCAAAACTTGTTTACTGCGTAAACATATATGTGTACCAAATAAAGAACAATAGATACATATATACCAATAGATAAAATTGAGGTGTCTGTCTGTGTTTTAGAAATAATGACAAATTTTAATTAAACGTGCTATATATTAAACTTAATGATTAAGTGCTTAGTAAAATAACTATTTATAATTATTATTTATATTACTAAGGTGAATTATCCATGCATCCATACTTAATGTTTTAAATGCAAAAATATAGTAGTCGTAAGTAGTCTGTCTGCTTCTTGCTTCTTCACGTCTAAACCACTGAACCGATTTTAATAACTTAACCGATAGTGATATAACAAAACAAATAACTTATATTTTCGGGTATGTTTTACTTCAATGTTTTGCAGGACTATGTTCACGTAAGCAAATCCACGACCAGAAGCTAGTTTGTAACAAATTGAAAAGATTCTTGTTACAATCAAAATCTGTTTGAAGTTTGTATGGTACGTATTCAAAAATGAAAATCTTTAAAAGCCGACTACACGCATAATTTAAAATCCAATCGCTCTCCTTGCGGTATCCAGGGAAATCCTCAAAGGTGAGAGGACGTTGGACACTGGAAAAATCTTCCCCTTACCCTCCTGATAAGATTGTCCAGTGCAAGTCCCAAAACGCCGAGGGATTGAAAACGTCTACCGAAACGAAACCGAACATTTTATCCTGAGGGATCAATATGTTCGAAAATATTATATCAGTATGGTTCACGCTCAGCTTTTCTTAATATTTTGTTCTATAACTATTAGTAGAAACTCGACAGTTTAGTTTTGTTCAAAGTTTTTGAACTTGACAATACCCAGATACATTTAAGTTAATTTAGTATTTAACCTTCAGTTTAACGTCAGTTGTTGCCAGACATAGACTTTGGTACAAGGTGATTTCCACTTTCAAGATAATGTCAATAAACATAACATTAAATTTTAATAATTAAAGGCTACAAAAGCCATAGACGCTTAATTTTGTAGTAATCACGTTGACTATAAGTTAATTTATGTAAAATTTATAGTTTCTAAAAAATAATTTAAGTAACAGTATTCCTTTATGATTATTTCTGCGTTTTTTCATTACCCAACAGCAGTGGCAGATCCGCTGAGCACACATAAAATAACAACATAACACCCAGAATCTAAACAAACACTTATCCCATACAAATATTTGTCTCGTTGCGGAAAACGAATCCACCAAGTATTTCCTTCTTTACCTTTATACCTATGTAGTAAAAAGTTCTACTATAAATAGTATTATTTTCGTATTATTATCGATGTAACGAACATTTTATAGAGCAAATAGAAACAGACTATGTCTTTATCTTTCTATTCAACATAAGTTCATTAAAGCTTGAAAGCACTATGATAATGGGACACGTATCAGTGTAACTTTAGCATGTTTTGTATGAGCTTGTGGCGATTTCAATCTTACCATTTCGTTGTTAGATACAGATGGACGATTAGAAAGAGAAAGATTCTTGCTAGAAGACGAGTCGAGAACTTCACTCTTGCTTGAGACATTTTCAAACAGTTTTTTTATACCACTAAGCTGGAAAAAAACTGCGATCTGCCTAATAGAAAGCAGTTACAGTAGCTTATGAACGCCTGTAACACCAAGGACAAAGACACGCGCGTTGCCGAACCTATGACACCCCAAGCTGTTTTTTGTGTCTCCTTGGGAAACATCAACATGCAGTCATTCCACAACTTGACTATGATTAGATATGATTTTTATTCAGGAGCGGCGCTAGTTTCTATCTTAGTACTCTAGACGAAATATATTAATTTGCAATTATACCTGCGTCATCGCCGCCATCTTATTCTTATATCAAGTTACATATATAGATAAAAAATCTGGCAATAATTGACATAAATTTGCGTTTAATAAAATTGAGCTTATTCTACTCATATCCATACAACATAATATATTAATTATTAAAAATTCATTCTAAATAATGGAATTATTTCCAATTCGCTCTCATCTCGTCTATTAAGCCACATCCTAACTCATGCTCTTTTCCACAATTCTGTTCATATCTTTCTGTGTTTAGTGACTGGTCTACATTCACAAGATTGTCCTTTTGCTTCTAGTTGTCTACAATATAATATTTTCCGAGCCCTAAAAGATCCTTTTGCCTTTACTGTCTATCGCGAAGTATAGCACTGAGTATACTATGTTTATTCAAATTGCATACGAACAAAAGTGAATTTTAACATTGTTTATTATTTAATCTAAACTTTGTAAAAGACTTTCATTTTATAAGCACTGTTTTAACACATAATATAAGTAAAAAACAGTAAATTTTATATTCATCACGTAGACCAAATTACCTTTATAAAGGGTATTGCTGATGAAACCAAGTCACGCATAAAAAGGAACAAATCTCTATTAGGCACTAGTGTGTATTGAACTTAGGAAAAAAAAGGAGTCGCTATGTTGGCAGCAGGGGTGGCGACTAAACTCTTTTTGTTTAAATTAGTGCCGTCGCCCTTATGCGAATGTTCTACTGCTAATCATGAATTCGATCAAACAACACACCATGTTTTAGGGGAGTGTGATCTTTGACGCCGGGAGCGGGACGACGTATTGACTTCGTTGCATGTAGTATACCAACTATTCTGATTTGGTAGCAACAAGCGATAATTACCAAACGTTCAGACGATTTTGCAATTCATATTATTGGAATCGATGTGATAGGTAACTCATGTTTTAGGTCCCCAATAGTGTTAGGTACTTAAAATTCGTAGTGCACGGCAGTTCAGCTTCACTTGAGTAGCCATCTTGGCTACTCAAGATAACTAGTCAAGTGAAGCTAAACTGAGTACTTTAGGCTTTTAATGTGTTATTTGCCATATTGCTGTCTCTCACGTTGCTCAGAGGGGAACAAATTCCAAAAGCATCTTACTCCTACTAAATTCTTCTGATTAAATGTGTGCGTACGGATTATAATGGAACTATATTACGAAAGTGACAAAAAACATATACAATTTACGAGTACTTTTTGTAAAAAGTTTTTGTCAATAGAAACATAAATGCCACCTAATGGCATCCTCAAATTCTACATCTAGATATCTATATTGACAATTCATCTCAATCGTGTAATTTGAAAAGACTTCTTATTTGATTTAACGATAACCGGCGAGATGCGGGTCCCCAGGTACCTTCAACATCCAGCTTCGGAAATTGCGTTAACCACATTTGGGGACCAGGAAATTAGAAACGTTCGGGGGTATAATCGAATGTCTCTCTCTAGCATAGAAATAAACTTATCTTTTGTAAGCCGTGTGGCATTCTGTGAAACGATTGTTTTCATATGTGTTTTACGTTTCCGATACATACGTGAGCTAAAAATTGTGGACAAATACAGTTTCTGTGTTCATTTAAAATGAATAAGTTTCATGTAAACTTACGTTTAAACAACAAAATTGGACACAGAGAAAGCAATGGATTGCCATGATTTTTTTAAAGGGATGGTTTAGGTCTGGAGTATGATATACGGGAAAAAAGTTTTATTGTCATAATAACCACACGGGCGAAGCCGCGGGTAACAGCTAGTCATATATAAATATTAGTTGGGATAATCGAAATGAGTATAGCTGAAGAAATGTGGTGGTGATACAATAAAATACTCAATATTGTTCGAGCGGCATTAAGTCATGTATGGACAGTCGTGGGTGAAATCATATCCGTAGATTAAAACTTTTAATAACTAACATTCGTCAGAACTGTCTATTTCTTCAGATATATCTTACATCCTTTTAAACAAATGCAGTATTTCATTTCAAAGATATTTGTGTGCGTTCCGGACTGTTTGGTTTTATTGTATGTATACATTTTGTAGTATTGTCTAACATCCAGAACTGGAGTCATATTTCAATAATAGCTTCCAATTATTTTCTTCCCTCCCCACAAGAATATCCACAAGAGCATCTCCAGTAATGAAAAATGCGTTCACAGTAATACTTTTTCTCAAGATTTAGTTTCCAAGCGATGGCGGGACGGCGACCGACTGTGCTAATTACGTTAGATTCCCCCTCCTCTTCTTCTTCCCCTCCCGTAAAGTAAACGAGTCTGCTTTCAGTGTAAACAACTGCTCGACTTTACCAGGAAAAATTCGCAAACCCACTTATTTACGTCTCTAAGGTATAGTGATGCGACAACATAACATTGTTAAAGTTGTTAGAGTTGAATTTGACCCTTATTATAAATAAGAATACAATAGATTTTTAGTGGTCTCGTTTTTTGTCTGTTATTACAGTTAAATCTATACTATCCACGTTTTAATGCTATATAATTGACATTCATGCTGGCGAAGCAGCGGTCAAAGCTAGTCTTGTATACGTTTGTAATTAATATGTTCTTTTTACGTCATTTATTAATCACGGTAAAAAATAAAGCTGTGTATCGACTACTATCTACTATAGATGTCATGGGATAGATCTATTATGTTGTTAATAAATGTCGTAAAAAGTATGGTACATATTTCAAACAGTCACATATTCTAGTACCAAATCGAATCTTGTTTCCATTCACTGTAATTTCCTTCCTTGCAAATTGCGATTTTTAAATCACATTATGATCATTTTCAAGAAGTGAAAAATTAGTTAACTTACTATACGGTGTTTAAAAGTACCCATTATAATAATATTATTATAATTCGACTACGTGATAATGATGCCTTGTTTGATGCATAATTATAACATAACTCAGTCCGTGTGGAATTTAATTTATTAATGCGAAGATAAGAAGTAGTTTTTAGAAAATGAACAATGTACATACATACATTTAACGAGGTTTTAAAAAATAATTTTAAATATTCTATCAAAAAAGTATCCTATAATCTATCCTTTAGTTTAGGGTATAAATTATTACCATGCTGAAGTTCATCGAATGCTAGCTAGTTAGTATACCAATAATTGGAAAAGAAAACAATAATTTTAAAATGCCTTTCATATACCAGTGATTCTAATACAGCACCTGAGGATATTTTCTAAAATCTTCAATGTCAGACTTTACAAGTGTATTAAAAGTAAGTATAGAAGATGACAATAGTGTAACCGAACATTTTGTACATGTAGAGATGAGGAAGTATTTGCCAATATAGTCACAGGAATTCTCTAGTTATAAAGTAAACACGGCTGTTATTGAGTAACAGCAGTAAATATTGAACAAATAAACACGATTTTAATACAAGCCGTTTGTTATTTTGTTAACAAATAAAAACATATTTATTAAGACCAAAGTTGCGGAATTCTCAGAAGACAAAATCTCAATACTTACATTCCCACATTCCCGCGCAGATATTGACATTGCTTGGAATAAGAGAAAAGATTTGACAGTTCGCAGTAAGAAAATTCTGTTCATTGAATGATTGACAATATATTCGGAACGTTTTTCCCAGCTTTTTCTAAATCTCCTGCGTAGTTATCTTATATCGAAAGGAAGTTTTTCTATAATGCTCCAATATTTTCTTGCAACTTTTATTCATATTTTCATCCTTATCATTACTGACATAAATGCGTAACGCCACTTCCCATTTATAAGGATCAAACTGATTTATATCTGCTCCGCATCAATTTATTGTGAATGAATTGCTTAGAGAAGAGTGACATGCGATGTCTTAGTAACCTTAGCTTTGTGTTATATTACTAACGAAACAGAACCCAGACAGGGTTCGATTTATTTTTACCTATATTATTTTGATGTAACTTATTTTTTTTTCGACCAGACAAAGAGATCTTACTTGTTTGAATAATTTTGC
Organism: Hypsopygia costalis; assembly: GCA_937001555.2. Lineage (NCBI taxonomy): Eukaryota > Metazoa > Arthropoda > Insecta > Lepidoptera > Pyralidae > Hypsopygia > Hypsopygia costalis. Next base: position 10,463,096 of record OW443330.2, on the reverse strand, counting down.
AAGTGCTTACGTCACATTAGGCAAATCTACCTTTATTTTTTAATCTTGGGCTACAATATACTCAGCAACAATATTATTCTTATTAATAAGTTGCAATTTTATAATAAAAATTCAGGATCCCAAATGCAATAATTCCGAAACGGATCCCTGGCCCCAGCATGACGTCCTCGGCAATTTTAATTTCCAAATTCACTCAACTCAATCGACCAGTCGCGCACTCAGCGAATTCCTCACCATTTATCATTGGCTTCATTTATTTTTGCGCCTTCAAGAAGATATGATTTATCACACCAAGGCAGCAAGCGTAGGTTTGTTTTTGCCGCTAAGATATTAATCGTTATCGTGCGCGTATACCGTCGTTTGTTTTCGTTACTCTGGCAACACCCATTAATTATCAATGAACGTCCGGCCATCAGATGATGAAGGTTCCGTCCCTGCCTTCAGGTGACATGGCTCCCGCTATCAACCCTTTTTAAGCCGCCGCATTTAACGCGAAGTGTCTGATGTCATAAAAGCGTCCGATTTGGGTACGTGCCGGGCACGTTAAATTCACGATTAAATTGTTCCGAACGCTCCTCTTTCGTGTAATAAAAAATAAGTATCACCTCGTAATGCATTATGGGTACATGAAAACTGTAAGGATGTGAACGTAATTGTTTTATTCTGGGTCCTGTAAATTGCGTGCGGACGTCTAAAAACATACTGAAGACAAAAACGGTTTATTCCTTGTCTCTGGAAGTCAATACGGAATTTATAATTCAGCAAGCAAATATAGTGTTTATTACGTACATGGTTCATAATAAAGTATCTTGGCAAATCTTGGTTTATTACGATATCCACCCAATATCGATTAGTAAATTCTCAGATAATAAATGTTTTTGCCGCTAAGATAATAATCGTGCGTGTAAATTACCTCCACCTCACTGAATGCCGCAGCCAAATAATAATTCCCTTGAGGTTTGTTGTATTCCTGCGAGTGGGAGAGGTCACCAGGAATGAACAAGTTGCTAAGTTAATTAGATAAATTAAACGGGTCACTCACGTCTTTTTGTCGGGAAAGCCGACTAGTTTCGATCTCAAAAGGAGACCTTCTTCAGGGCGAATGTCCAGACACGTCCACCCTTTGTCTCTCGCGCCGGAAAGTTGCTAAGTTGCCAGCGTAGGTAGCGGAACGAATTTTCATGTTGCGAGCCTTTATATGGCTACAGCAACCGCTTCACATCGGGCCGTATGCTTGTCTGACTCGACGTTGTATATAAAAAAGTTTAATTATATTAAATGTATCAAGTCAGTTTAATCAATTAAATCTCATTGTATATCACAACACAACTGAATTTCAGCTCATTACGTACATTTAAATGGATAATCTGTAAATGATGAATTGTGCCTACCTGTAATAATCCCCTTAATTGACACTCGTACTCGGCAAACATACTCCTAAAAAGATTGATGTTTCTATATAACATTTATGGAATTGAAATATTATTTCAGAGAATCAGTTACCCATTACAGAATAACGTCCGATAAATCGGACGATATCTGTGTTCGATTCTTACATTACTCATTTATATCTAAAACAACGTCTGCACATAGCAACAAAACTGATATAAAAGCTATCATCGCATTAAAAAAACTGTTATGTAATACAATATTTTATATAGCCAACATAATAATAGATTAAAACCATTTCAATCATCCCTATCGAAAAAATCTCATAGAAAATTACGAAGGACTTAACATTTGCGTACGAGGATAAAATAAAGGCTTACACAACAAAAGCGTAACTTTCGCTCGAACGCACAACACATCGCTCGTTGTATGTAGATTGTATAGTACAAGTAAGTAAGTAAGTAAATAAAGTAATACGACTAGCACCTGACGCGCCTTGCGGCCTTCCCACGCCGCGTCGTTTTATCGCATTCACATCAAGAAAACATTAATTTACTTTTGTTCTTACAGAATTCAGATGTTTTGTCTCTATGTACGCTGTTTGAATAACTTCTATGGATTAGCGAGCATTTCAACGTACGTAATGTTTGTTGAGTCTTAAGATGTGTACTTTTGCTGTGCGCTGAGATATGATTATTTCGTACGCGAAAAGACAGTATAATACAGGTATTGCAAAATAATTTATATGGTGCATTTATCATGCAATACTGTTCTAAAGATAGAAAACAATGTTATTGCCTAACTTTAACTGTGTAACTGTGTGGTAACCTAACTTTTTGACGGATGATTGGCTGAAAGAGCGTCTCAAATCTACTTGCATTCGATCCTTGACTAAAAAGCATTAACTGATAAAGATTTTTTGAAGTCCCTTTTTAAGTTTTAATATATCCATATACGTGTCGATAATAATTTTAAAATTACAGATATTCGGTTTAGAGAAAAAAACACAACAATTCAATGAATCTATGTTCACGCGTTTATAAAATAAATTTTCTTAGACTAATGCTAAGTTACCTGCGATCATCTGCTGTCAAGTTGCTATATCTGTAATATGTTAATCTATCTATGTTAGAGTGAACATGTCACCCGACATGCTTCGTGTACTGACTTACCGTGATTTATTTTTATGTAAAATAAATGGCGGCAAGTTCTGTATTTACTATAGTGATAATCATCACTTTGTAATGTCAATAACAAACAATGTAAGTGCTTGAAAAACATACATTCTAACTGCTAATCTAAGTTTATATATAGATGTCTATAATCATAAATAACATTATTTATGATTATAGACATCTTATGGCATCTTATCTTATAGGCCGTGTGGTTTCCGGCAGACTAGAATAGAATCACTCCGTCTCTTCCCGTGGATATCGTACAAGGCGACTAAAACATCGGGAAGTGTAGGCGAAATCCTCCTGTCTGGAACTGACGAGAGAGGGTCGTGCTCCTGTAGTGGAGACTAAAGTGACCTGATGAGGATGATGATGATGATAGGTTTTTATATAATATATAACTGAAGACCCTTTCTCCAGATATTTTTCATAAAGCTCTGTTGTAGAGGGTCGTCAATTTTCATCTATTTTGTAAAACTTTACAAATTTTAATTTATTATAAAAACACATATGTGACCCTCACAACTAATCCTTTCGAATGTGATACGGTACAGTTTGCAAAACGTTTTATATTCAATTCTCTAATTTATGTCATTAGTGAGTCATATTAAAATTTCTTTATTTACGTTACACATTCATGTTTGTCATAATTATGTGGACAATTTTTCAACTTAATCGGTCAATATATTAAGATAGTATAACTACAACGTGCGTACAATCGCACAGGGAGTCTGTAAAAGTTTATTTTTTAATTACGACTTATATTCACATAATAACTAATTTGGGACGATGCTCAAAATAGTAACTTTCCACATTCTTAACTTATTGTTACGACATACAGAAATCTGATGTTTTCATGCTGATACGATTCTAGATAAATTCCATTGGCATCTGTGCCTAAGCGGTAGTGATTTAGATCGATGTTTTTAAATCATGACTTAGGTTTAAGTTAATAAGAAATATCTCCAGCTTAGTTGCTAGCACTCCAAGGACCCTACAGGCTAGCGTACACGGATAATGTGAACTCGGACGAATCGGAGTACATTGTGGAGCTACCAGCATACGTAAGCAGTAATACAGTATAGCACTAATAAGGAAACTAGTCCTCAATATAACGCTACTCTACCGATTTCCGTCATAATGCTTACTGGATATGCTACACATGATTATTGTATTATATAGCTAAAAATGCAATGTAATTGTAGATATCGTAATATAATGCAAACAGGATTCTAAAATCAAATACAGCCCATGATTAATCTTTAAATAAAAAAAATAATAATTTGAATATAACGAGTTCTATTAAAAGATAATATTAACGCTTCCCTTCAACTACTCTATTTAAGAAAATCAGATCCAAAATTTTACATCGATGTAATCGAAATTGGAAAGTTGCTACTAATTGAAGATTCCCGGATGGGATCACTAGGGGTCCACGTGAACGCAATTTCAGCGATTAATGATGCGAGCCTAATCCAACTAAGCAGGGAGATGGAAGCCATCGTGGGACTCATCCGCACACATCTGTCTTACCAACTATTCTCGAAGTTTCCACAGTTTTCGAAACATTGCCGCCTGATTCGGAATAATAGCTGTTTAATGGTAGTCGAGTTGCTCTTGTGGATCCTAATAGTACAGTGCTTTTAGTTCTTGATGTGTAATTTTGTATCGCTCGCGACGTACCTAAGTTAAATCTGAATTAATACTGTCAAAGAAAATCTAGTATATTAACTGACTTTTAGATACGTAACCTATAAAATAATGCACATAGTATTGACCCTTAAAGTTTTACATGCTATTTTATTCGTATTCCCTTATTTATTTTCATTCCTTTACACACAATTAGTCGTATTCAAAGGAATTGTTTCTTATGATGCATACAGCCTATTTCTGCAATCGCAATGCATATCGCCGATAAGCAATTATTTAAATTCAAATTACTCAATCTGTAATTTTTAAAAGATTTATGAGCTCTCAGGATATGATAAAAAGTCCCTGCAGTCATTTCCGCAGGTGACTACAGCTTGCGATTCTTCAAAATTGGCGATCGAAGAGATTTATACAAGTGAATCAAAGTGTTGCTGTGCAACAATCTGTTTGTAGACCCACCACATATTTATATGTAACCTACTTTAGTACTAGTTACTAAAATCTAACCATAAAAATAATAACTATACAAACAGATAGTCAATTCACGGTTCTATATACATCGACTCGAATACGTTATATAAATTATCTTTAATTGATAGTTTTAGTTTATACTAATTTATAGAATAACTATTAGATACTAAGCTATCGATTATTCGATAGCTTAGTATCTAATAGTTATTCTATTTATTACTGCCCTAAAACGTGCGAGTAAAAAAATAACAAAACGTAAATAGTATGAATGCCTGAAATCTCGATTAAAGGTTGAGTGACGATAGTATCATCTAAGGACACGCTAGTTCATTATCCAAACCGTATTATCTCATGCCTTAATGATTTCACGCTTGCTTTCTACATCGCTCATTTCGATAACTTTGATGGGAGTCGGGGGAATCGAGTAATCATTATGAATTACGATTAAACTTTCAGTTTTATCTCGTGCTTGTTGATTAGCCGAGCAGAAGTTTCGTTCCTGTTTAATCGATACCGTATCAACCCTTCTTTGAAATTAAACTTTGATTATACGGTTCGTACCTATCGGCTGGAGTCTCTCAAGCAAAGATAATTTGTCTAAATATGCTTCCTTAATACGCTTGTCATGTATTACGTATATAACGTGCGTATAAATGGTATAGCATGTCTTTTGGAATCCCTTCCTTGTAAAATCAGTATATAATTATTTGAATTCTACAAGGGTTCGTATATTAGTATCTATTGTACTAGAGAGTATTATATATATATAGTATTTTTCCCGTAACGAAGGGCAATGTAGCGGGTTGTGCATGGTGGGATGTTAAGTGGTTAGTGATTACCAGCTAAGTTGCTGATAGTAGTTGTCCGATGGAGCCGATAGGAATTAAAAATAGTACCTACTTATTGGAATAGTTTATTCAGAACTCTAAAAACTATAGCAACGTAAGGCAACATTGACGCCAGTATGCGATTTAGCGCCAACTATTACTACCATATAAGTTCACAGTATTATTAAACTATTCTATTAACACTGTGAAGATGTGTATGTATATGTGGTAGTAATATATGTTATAGTTGGCGCTAAATCGCGTACGGATGTTAAAAGTCATACGACACGTAATATGTACGAAATGCACATATTACAAAAGTAGTGAGCTGTTTGGTAGCATCGCTCTAAACAAACATTTGAAATAAATTATAACCGCAAAACTTATAAGGATGTGACACCAACATTTTAATCATGGAGTAAATAATTGCAACAATGAATAGCTGTATGACTATGGACATGAATATTATGGATATGTATGCCCACAGATCAAAAAGTAGATATCGCAAATATTAAAAAGCTATTAATAAAAAAAAAACTGTTTATAATCGTTACTGATATTTTGTTTACTAAATTTATATTCTGGTAAGGCCTGCTGTCACTGTATGATGGGCGAGTGGACAGACTTTAGAGACGTCAGCGATCAATCAGGCACGCCACTAGCGCCATCTATCAATATGTCATGCTGACGACGCGCTACACCAGATGGCAGCACTAGCTGACGGGAAATTAGAAAACAATTTTCGGAATACGATGCAGCACCAACGAATAGTATATAAATAAGTGTTAATGACTTCCATGTTCGAAAATATAACCATACATTTACTTATTTTATTTATAGCTTTTAAAATAAAGTTTAATAAAAATAAAAGGTTGGACCATGTAGTTTAATAATTTCATGGACAACTGTTGCGTGTTATCATACTATACTAATTATTATGTTTTAAAACCGCAAATATCGTTTATAATTTTTGTCTAATTAAACCATTATAGTATTCATTAGCTTTGCATGTGTAACACGCTATTAAGACCAGTTCATTAAAGGGTTACGAGTTTATATTAAATTACTAAATGTGGAACTGAAATAAGCTACGAGTACATATTATTCTAGCTTAAACTGGATACGAATTATAAATCACACTATCTCCGCAACCCATACATTATTCAGCGTGACTTACCAAAACCATGTCCCACTTTCTAAAACCATAAGTAATTGTAGGTCTACGACGGCGTAGCGACGTAGCACGTAGCTACGTACTACAAACCGTAGCCGCACTGCGTTACCTACGCGGTCTATATAAATCTCGAGTGAGGATTACACGGATTCGCTTACAAGTTCTTGGTAACTCGCAAGATATTAATGTGGAGTGCACCAAAAGTACTGATACGGCTTACTCTAATATGATTAACTCTTTAACATGGCTTATCTTCCAAATAAAAGGCTTTTGCGCTGATATAATATCTTCGTACTGGAATATTATTGGTCTATATTTTATGATAGATAATAGTGAAATCAGGGTATCGAATAATCATCTTACGTTTTATCCTGGTACAGTCAGTAGGATATAGTACCACTTGTAGACCGTAGCAGTTCTTAGGATGATCCTGCGTAGCCAAATGACGTGTGTGACTTTCGTGGCACTACGAAGGACCCTCTTATACTGAAAGTGTTACGCCGCATCCACACTATCCAGGAGGAACATTGAGATGACACGAGTACCTAACCTAACCTTGTCTCTCCTCGCCTTAGTGTCAATATTTTTGATATATACAGAACGTCAAATTTCACTTTTTTTATACTATTTCGGGTGGCGGACAAGCATACGGCCCGCCTGATGTGAAGCGGTTACCGTAGCCATATTAACGCGCGCCGCCACCCGCGCTGCGAATGCACATACTCCATGCACTACTCCATTCTTTCTCTCTTTCATTATTTTTACATCGTGCATGACAACACACCTAAAAATAAATCATTAGCTATGTGACACCAAAAGTCCGTGGTATAATTTTCGAAACTGTGCAAGCACTTTAAAGCATAAATAGAATAATAGATTGCCCCAACAATGATCGTTGACATTGCGATGCGTCTTTTATTAATATTACTTTTATCAATAGCTATTATTTTCAATATATATTGTTAACAGCGCTTATTATCAGTTAGCCATATTTTAGTACATATGTTTATTATCATGCATAGAAAATCTAACTATGTTTAAACTAATTAAAAATATTAAAATGTGTATAGAATCTTACTTAGCTTACGCGCGTCAAGTACAATATGGTTATCTCTTTATTGTATTTTTTATCTTAATTTTATTTTTTTTCCTAGAGTTATCTTTAATATACTCACATACACACATAGATATACTGATGACAATTAAAGAAAATTTTATGTTTATTTAACTTAGTCATTATAACTCTACTGAAGAAACAGACATTAATCAATAATCGAATATATAAAGGCAAAAATTAAGAAATCTGGCACCACCGCTTTCACGCTCGAATAATGATAGTGAAGGATATGTTTGTTTTTCTTTACCTCGCACCGGAAAATGCCTTCCGAACGAAAGGTTTGATTTTCCCAAATATAGCTGAGATCTATATATAAAATAGTACAATTTATACGGGGCGGGGTGCACTTTATTTGTTTTTCTTCCTGCCATCTACTAGGGGAAGGCAATAAAAATGGCTCCCATAATAAAATACTCATTACAATTCAACGTTTTATTACTGAATAAGCCCGTGAATGTTTTGGGTTTAGTCACATGATGACGATGATATGAATATTGGTCCTAAACAATATTTTAATACAAGCTATTGAAGTTCGCTTTACATACAATATATGCCTGAGTTTCGAACTATTGAGAAGACCAAATAGTATAATTTTTATTAATTATTAAAATTGTTAATAAGGTTATATGTGTAAAAGCAAATTCAAATATATACTGCCAAGAACTTGAACTGTAAAAATGTTAGGTAATTAAGTCGTGTAGTAACAAATGTATTAATAAAAACAATCAGCAAACTAACATTACATTTTAATACAACACTAAACAAAATCTGACTAACTAGAAATTACACATTCGAGACGTAACACAATTTCAAATTTGAATTCAAATATAAATGCAGTAGGATTCAATATTAAATATTAACGAGCACTGGGGCGTCTGCTGCTAGGATGCTCATTAACCAGCTATGTCTGCTAAAGATGAGTCTGACACAAACCGAGGCTGCATTTAAGTTGGAAAGCGACGGACGAGTGTAAATAATAATTGAGCTTACAAGACAGTCTTGAAACTGTTGGTTTTATTTTAATTTTAATTGTTATGTTTGTAATGTGAAACCAAAGCGTTCACAGATTTGCTTGCAGTTGAGGAAATTACCGTGATGTAAGTGTTTAGGCGAAGACCTTTTTAATTACAAATTATGTTTATCCTTCAAATCTGCTTACAGTTAGAGCAATTGGAGCATTCTCTTTGTACGGAATTCTAAATGCGCTAGTCAGACATTTTTATACGAATATGCTCCATTTTAATAAAAGTCAAGCGTTTCGCTGCAATGAAAATTATATACGTTAATTTCAAAGCGCAATTAGAACAATTTTCGCCTAACTGTATTGCAAGACGTCCAATAATACACCAGCTTCAATGCTATTGCAAATCTAATTGAAAAAATGGAAACTAACGAAAAAGACCTTGTAGATGTTAGATTTAAAAAGCGTCAACTGGGTACATACTTTATTATTCGCTCTCGTCATTATTTTGGCCACTTCTTAGTTTCTGAACGTCCTCTCATTAGGTTAAAGTTCATCTCAGTTTATTTATCTCGAGCGTATTCATATTTAGAAGGTCATATTAAGCGAAGGCATCTGTCCTGGTTATTGACTTCAGACACATTCGTAATTCAACAGTAAAAAAAAAACATTGGTTTTTTTGTCTTGCCAAGTGTAATCATGAGCCATACCACCTAAGTTGAAGCCGATTCCGACTAAATACTTGGAGTCCAAAAATAAGTCTTAAAAGTTTTTGATAAATATTTTCAGCTTTGTCGGTAGAGCTTCAGGTATCAGCTAAACTAAACACCAGTAATCTAAACTGAAGGATTATATTTTCGCAATCAAAAAAAATATATATGACAATCCGCTTCAGCTTAGACGATAAAGCCCTCAATGGCTTAACATTGTCTCGAAAACACTGTGATACTTAGAATAATTAAGCCCATTCAAACTGCAGCTGACATTAGTTGATTTGCATGTTAACTATCTAATACAAACTTCGCCTTTTTGAATTCAAAAAGACCTTTTTAGGGTTCCGTACCTCACAAGGAAAAACGGATCCCTTTGATCACTTTGTTGTCCGTCTGTCTGTCTGTCTGTCAAGACACTCTAAGTCGAGAATGCGTGGAGGTATCAAGCTGAAATTTGAACTGTATACTCAGGTCTACGGTCCCATGAAGTTGTAAAAAAATCAAACTGCTAAGTTTACGTAAAGAAAAGATACGTTGATTTATACAGCAAAAAACGCTTATTTCGAAAGATCTTCTCAAAGGAATCAAAACTCGTAGAGTCCTTCCCGTTGACCTAGAACTATGAAATTTGGCAAGTAACATCGTTATAGACTACAAGTACAAGAATAAATCTCAAAACTATACATATGTAATTAAATCTTAAAAATTTGGGGTTTAGATTACTGAACTATTTATAATGATCCTATGTACGGAATCCTCGGTGGGCGAGTCCGACTCGCACTTGTCCGGTTTTTTTTATAACAAAACACAAGTCATTATTTTCTCTCATCATCAATCAGCATTTCCATTATTAGTGCTTTATATATTTTGCAATTTTTTCATGCTCTGGAGGGCATGTTAAGTCATCTGTCTGGCTTCTATTTACCCGCTAGTATCGGAAAAAGCTCTAGATCAGTGGTTCCCAAACTATGGGTCACGACCCATTAATGAGTAGGTAAGCAACCCACTAGTATGTAACGAGTGAATATTGAGTTGTCTCTGAAATGTAGGAGGCGCCCAACTGCTACTCAGGTTTATTAACCTAATCTGAGTATTATCAATGATTTTTTTATACCTCGATCGGAGTCCAGTTAACTCCCAAAGTTAACTGGACTCCGATCACTACTCTAAACTTTTCCACTTCGAGGGGAGATTCGATTCCCAGCAGTGGAATGAATAAGGACCGATAACAAAGTCTTTCAATATAAATATAATCCATCACATGACAGCTGCTAGTCTCCATGTATCTGAATAGCCGAAACCGTCCGAAATTCAATGTATGTTAACTGAAATGTAATTATATTAAATCAACAGGATTTACTTATTTGAAGCAACGTGCCCGTATAATGCGTATTTACAGTTCAACGTAAATAAGGACATCTACATACGAACCTACATAAGGATTATAACACGTTAAGGAAGGGTCAAATAGAACTCAATAATCCCGGATTCAAGCGTAATAGTTCGTGTTCAAATACCGATAAAGCTCTCTATGATAGAACTAAATGAAGTAAAGGAACATTCGAATGTTAATGTTGCTGTTACTCTATATCTATGTATGGTTGTAGATATGTGATATTGGTTTTATTTATTAGAATATCTTCTAGTTTATTTGAACTTATTTTTTATAATATTAATTTTAAAAAACCGACTCCAAACATTACTCTACAGTCTACATTTATGTATGTAGATACAGGCTGATGATGCTGATGAAAAAATATGGGACCAATCTGGAAGTATACTATTTCAAATAAAAAAAGTTTTTTTAATACAGTTGCTCAAAAAGTGGCGTATTGCAGGGACGTATAGCGTTCGGGATGTGGGCTATTACACACTCGTGCTTTTTCTTTACCTTTTCCGAACTCGTGCGTTCTCTTTCCCAACTGTCAAAATAATGTCTACTAAAAAAAAGAAAAAACTAACCACGAAGTTTTTACTAAAAAAAATTCATAGAAGTTTTTCTGATTCATGCAAATATTTCTAAAAAGAAACTACTAATATGTTTCAATATCAGATTTAATGATTTGATTAAATGAATTACGTGTTTCACTTCATTTCTTCTCATTAAATTTCATTTTGATTTCATATCAATAAAAAAAATCTACTGAAGACTTGGCAGTATGGGCATAGTTCCCTTTGCCTACCCAGAATGGGTGAAGAAAACAAAAAAAAATCTCTGCTTCAAATTTTCCAAAAATTTTCTTTGCGATTAATTAGTTGAGTTATTTGTGTTTTTATTATTTTATTAAATTGCTTAATTTTTTCGTAACTGTATTAAAAATAGTTGTTCAGTACACGTGGCTCGGGTAGACATTTGTCAGAACTCTTTGCAATGACAGGCTTTCCGCACTCGTAATGAAATATACTATTTTCAAATCGGTTTATAAATAACGGAGTAATGAAATAACAAACATTAAAAAAACAAAAAAAAATATAGCCGAATTGGGAACCTCCTCCTTTTTTGGAGTCGGTTAAAAATAGGTTTCAGAATCATTACCATTGCAATTAGTATCGTTTATATAGGTGTTCATAATCTCTTGATTATTGATGGGCCTTAAAGTCGAGATAGCGTAGAAATTTTCGCTGGATGCCTTCAATATGCGAAATGTATATTTGGTATTGGGGGTTCCATACTTGAGTACCGACTCGAGGTGGCTGCGCACAGTGGCGCAATACAAAATGTTTGTCAAATGTAAGCCTACGATAACCATGGTAAAAGTATGGCCAGTGTAAGTAACTAATAAATTTAAGCCAAAGCCAACGTCATCTGCACGTGATGCACCCTGCTAGCTGACTAACGAGGCTCTGGCAAAAGAGAGGTAGGGCACAGAAAGTAATTGTAAGTTAGCCGACTGAGAAAGTACCTCCATCCAACAGACTGTTGTGTTCCTGCGAGAAAGTGTGATTAGTAGGATGGAAGGAGTTACTGCGTCGGCAGCGAGGGTGACGCGCAAGCGCTATTTCATGTTGCGAGCGTTTACGAGTATATAGCTGCGGTAATCGCTTCACATCAAGAGGACCATATACTTGCCTGCTGTATAAAGTGTAGGAATAAGAGATTGACTAAAGAGCAAAGAAGTTCACAAATGATCCAGTAAGACATACATACAAAAATGTTTCAACTAAAACCAATGTTAAATTTAACCACTATAAATAATGTGCCCTGTGTTTATTTATAGAGGAAAGCATCTGATTAAACCAGTTTAATTTATAGTATTTGGATTTAAAGCATTAATTAAGTCGATTAACTTTGAATATTCATTATTAACATGTAGCAAAATACTGTTAACAGCCGCGATTATATCGAACACAAATTGGGATCGGCTTCTGATAGTTTATCTTTGTTTGACATTTTACACAATTTTATCGTGTGCAGGAAAATTATTTGCGTTCAATTAATATTATAGAGAATAAGATGTAAATTATCGATACATGTTTCCTAATGCAAATGATATAATTTAGTTACCATTAACATCTTCACCTAGTAAGTACTAAAGTTTATATATGATCTCCATCGATCTCATTCATTAGTGATTATAAATACTCAAGTCTCATATCTTCTTCCTCTCCTTCTTCTTCTCCTTCTTTGTCAACCCTTATTCATCCCACTGCTGGGACACGGGTCTACCCTCAATCATCGAATCGGGATTTAAAGCATAATCGACCACGCTGCTCAACTGCGGGTTGGCGGAAGCCTGTGTTTTCAAACCACCGAATGGCCACTGACTTGGCTTAACGACTGTTATCTAATGACAACAACCGGGACCGACGGCTTCACATACCCTCCGAAGCACGGACGAAGGAGTTCTAGATAAATAAACCCATGGACAGGCTACAGCCAAGGTTGCTTAATTTCTGTGTTCGATTAGACTGACACGCGCAACGACGCCATCGAGCTCCTCATCCTCATCAGTCCGTCCAAATAAAGATCAACTACATTCTAATTGTACAGAGGATTCTCAAACTACTCACTAGTAATCACTCTAGTCTGTTGACGACATTTATTTTATGAAAAGTTAACTAATGGCTATTGTTTTTGCAGAAATTTATTTCTTTTCTATAAGCAAGGCGTGGTTTAGTCCAGTCACCTTTATTATATTCTTGGGTAACGATTAAAATGAATATACACAAAACCTGTTTTTGTTTTGGTATCTGATGTAAATGAAATGCGACTACCACGTACATTTTAACAGATTATAATATTATTTGTTTGTGTTTACAAGCAAAATATCACTTTTAATGGTGATAGGCTGAACATATATCTCAGAGAAGATGGACAGAGGGAGCCATCTAATCTTATATTGGCAACCCCAGACAGAAAGACGAAGTGTAGATAGATCAGCCTAATGATCGGATGATATCAAAAAGACTGATGTAGTCGAACCAATCTGGATCAGAACTACCACATCAATGTATAAAAAGATAGGAGGAGACATACTTCCACAGTTGATAAGAAAAGCCAACGCTAAGAAGATAATCAAGAATATTTTGAAACAATTAAGTGCTAGAAACTAAACCACAAAATTTTAATATAACGTAGCCGAAATAATCAGCGATATGCCTTATTTAAATACGCACAACTCTGCTAAAGAGATCTCGTTCCGAAACTACAACGGCATTGTTCTCTGAATTTTACATTCACATTAGACGGAAATTTCGTCTCGTCCTGATTTACGATCGGCCCTCGAGGAAGGAGCATCTAACTGCGAGATTATTTATTCGCTCGTCTAACACTCTGCCAGTGGTCGGATTCAGAACAACACCGAGGCGCCGCCGCCGATTTGTTTATGCTAAACAACCTGCAACTGAACTAGAGCGGCGCACACTCAAAAATAATTTGCATATTTATAAAGACACCACGAGTTGCGCTAATCCGCCCCGGCATAAACTTGTAAATTCTGATTAGGAACTGGCTGTCATTATTTTTGTAGATAAATCACGGGGCCAACCGTGTCCCTTATTAATAACTCGACGCTTGCGAAAGAGTTAACGACGTTCCGACACGATTGTTACTAAACCGACGGAATTTTAATTCGTCTCGGAGTTTATTAAGTGCGTAAAGTTTTAGCGGAGCTTCAACGCGAGCGGTAAATTAAGTGAATTTGCTCGTAGGCTCGAGGGGAGGTCGCGCCACTTCCAATCTGATCAACGGCATATTAACAATTTTAATTGCAGTCTGTCGCTCTCCTCCTCAATGCCTAAACGCCTAAACGATGTCTTATGAATGTGTTTTTTGTTTCAGGTAAGTAAAACGTCTCCTCGCATCTCGTATTACTAGTAGCATACTACTAGAAATACTCCGCTAAATGTATAAAATCGTATTCGGCAACCCTACATATCTACGGGACCTGCATAAAAAGGTAGGTAGTAAAATGAAGTGAAATGAGTGAGACCCCGTAAAACTCTTTTTCATACAATATTCAATAGAAAATATTTTATTATACTGAGATTTACACAATTTGCCGATAAATTCGTGCTATATCTCCAGTTTTATATCCGCCTGTAAGGCAAATTTGTTTCTTTTTCGCGTGATTCAGTTATAAATCTAGCATCGTGCGTACGCTTCTTTGGTTACGAATCTATTTTATGACCGCACACGCCGAAGGTTAACCAATAAAACCTTTTAACAGCCGTAACTATTTCGTTATAAGTTCCGAGTACGCAATAAAAACGACGAAACAGAAATAAATCTATGGGCACAATGCTCCACCGACGGGCGGCGGTGGGCAGCTCTCGCAAGAAATCAATCACGAACGGGCGCGCTTTAATCGCTCCAATTTAAGTTTTTCCTTTCTTGATAGAACAAATTGATGGAAATAGTTGAACGTTAAATATTGCGATTCGAGCGGCGGTGCACAAACTTGCCGCGCGTTTAGACTGGTGCCGATAAATCTCGGCCGCTTTGTGCCGCGTCTCCCTCGACATCTTCAGCCATAAACGGCACGTGCGCTGTTATCTGTATTTTTGTAACGACCTACAAGTGAAAAAATGTTGTTAACGTCGCCCGGATTCCGCTCTCTTGTTTCTCTGAGATACAGGTATTGTTTCGGATTGAACGACGATATTTTGGCTCGCCTCCACGCAACTTGGCGAGTCATCGTTTTTATTCAGTTATTCACCCGCACCGCTTTATCTTTCCTTCGAAAACGCGTCCCTGAATTAGAAATAAGCCGTCATCCGTTGCTTCTGTCGGAGACAAGCTTCATTCCCTAAACTAACCCAAAGATAAATTATTCCAGCACATTTCTCATCACGATCCATTCTTTTCTCCGTCGACAAAGCGTCAGTGAATCCCTGGGACATATGAGCGTCCTTATCCTCGAAATAAAATGAAGTCTGGTGGCGCACAGTTAGTAAGTAACGTCGCCACGCGCGCATTATATGTAGTTATGTGGCACTTTGTTGTGTAGTGTACGTACTCGTACACGGTATAAGTATGAATCACAACTGATAAGCATGGCGCGCAGATTTGCAGGATCGTGCGGCCGCGCGTTGGCTGCCAAGTTTCTTGCCTCCACTCACACATTTGCATACTATACATGCTCGTTTATACTTATTATTATTACTATATTTTAATGTGAGCATTTTGTTTTTGGAGCTATCAATGCCAGTGCTAGACAAAACTGTCTATATATTTCTTTAAACTTTAATGACAAATTTACACAAGGGTACAAAATGCGCCATTCATTCTTCTCATAGTCAAAAATTCTTAGTTTGCCTAATCTATTAAATTTTAACCTTTGTATCGATTTTATAGACGTTATAACACGTAGTTTTAAAAATTTTTAATCAAATGCAGTCGATTTCACAAAAAGTCACATCAAATAGGTATTTACCAAATTGAGTGAACGTAGGTATGTAATTTAGTGCAATTATAAATTCGTACACATCGCCAAAGAGAGGCAGTGGTCGAATAGCCCGGGACGATAAATCAGCGTTTGTTGCGAGAGTAAACAACCGCACTCGCGCTCTGTCCAATCATTACTCAAAGTATCCTAGTGCAGCAAAAAGCGGACTAATTGCGCTCTTGAAGGACAAGGGTCACTCCGTTCGCTCTGTCGCAAACCTACTTAGTCACGTTTAATAGTTTTTCTCTCTTCCAAAGATTCTTCCCAAAGTACGTTTCGAGTACTATTTTCATTGCCTATTATTGAATTCTTTCGTCCCTAGTTGCCTAGTCTCACTAATAATATTACAAATAAGAACTGTATAAATTCCGCTGAAAATTGAAAAATTACGGATCAGTTCATTATTCTTGTATATCCAGAAGGGACCGCAAGTACTCTTTATAAAATAAAATGTAAGATGATAATAAGGAAAATGCGATAGAAAGAACAAATAGGGGAAGGCCGCGAAAACAGAAATATAGGGAAGAACATCTCGTGACAGAAACTTCAATAAAGAAATTCTGGGAACGAAAATTTAACTTTTTTTTTGTAAAAAAAAAAGTTCTGTTTTTAATATTCTTCGTGTAACCTGTGAAAAGATTTTCTGAGAGTATACTCGTTTTGTGTAGAGAAAACTTGTTTGCAAATATTTTTCCTAAAGTTGGTTAATTTCAAAAAGAAAATTCGCTGGTAGCAACTAGGTACGTGTAGGGGCGGTTAAGTTTTCGTTCACATCGCCCGCGTCGCCCGCCCCGAGTAAACACCTCACAAGTTGCCCTTTCTGCAACTTGTAAGAAATTGATTTTTAAACTGTGAACAAGTTAGCGTGAAAAAACAGCGAAACATGAAAAAACTATTCTAACATGAAACTTGGTAATGAAATTAGTTTTAAGCGACAGGTTCATTTCAGTTTTTTACCGGCAACCCGCTTCTGCAATTGCTGGGAGATTCCCGTGGAAAGTTTCTCAGTGCAGATTTTGATTACACACGCTCCTTCAGGAAACTTCTTGCCGGATAGGAATATTAAATCTTATTTAAGTTAGACATCCGCGGCGGTTCGCGTTGTTATTTCGAATAAGGTGCTTTATAAACTCAGAGAGCGCCGGTGAACTTGCCGCCGAGAACATTTTAACCTTTGTCGTATTCGTCGGTCTTGGATGTTGTGTTGCCTTTTTATATTGCGCTACCTTGACAAATGATTCACTACATCTGATGTTCAGTATCAAATTTCATCTGCTAATGGCCTGCTATTTAAACTCCCGAGACTCCAAAACTATATTACTTTATATTTATATTCGTGATATCTTCTACATTAGATCGTCTCGCTACGCTCCGTTGAGATGAAATAGAGTACTTTACAATCTTCCGTACAATTTTAGGAACACTTAAATTTTAATTGTGTTGTAAAAGCACGGTTATATAATGATTGCGATGAACAATACGGCGTCGAGAAGCGCGACGCCGTCGCTGGTAGCTCCTGCGAGCGCCAGTTACATGCTGCATTTGCCTAATTACCGCTCAGTTCACTGGTGTGACAATTCGTGATTACCGAAACGGTTATTTCTGAGACGTCTACCCTATCCGGATTATATTTTCCAGAAAAGCTCAGACATCATCCGGTGTTATCCCGACGACCTCTCTTATTACTTATAAAATAAAATACTAAAGTTCCGCCCATAGTCTGTAATACGATACTTACGCAGAGAGACTGCCGCTACGCTAAAACCTTAGTAACTCGCGGGGATGTATATAGATATCCGTCGTCTGAAACATTTCTTTCAAATCTCTCCAGGGCCTTACTTACTTATCTCATATTTCTAAAACTTATGTTTAACAAGTTATGAAGTTAATATAAGTCAGTCGTATGGCTGGCAGGAAAAGGAAGTCAAAAAGTAGAGTTAATGCAGAGGGTTGGGAGGAATCGATGAGTGGCGCCACGGTGGCGACGGAGGCCCGACTCTCTATTTTGAGCAACATCGGAAAATCCCCGAACTGCACTGGCGAGAGATGCGTTATCTTATGACACCGTCGGCTCCACTACTAGAACTCAATGAGACAGCAAAAACATATTTGTATAATACAACGGCCAAATAAGCCCCATATCATGTACATAGTATCGTAACAGCCAAAGTTTTTGTAAGTTTAGTAATTGTGCGTCAAAACTTCGGAACGCTGCATCGTCCTCGGAACTTCCCAACTTTATTTACATTCTTAGCAGTATCGAATGAGTATTCTTTTTATCATTGGAAATGTACTGACTGTTTAGACGATTAAAGCGTTTTTCTCGGAGACGAGAGAAAATTTGAATCGAAATACTGTTAGAGAGTCGCCGTAAACATCGAAAAGGGCCCTACTCCGACGTTTTAATTTTATTAAACATCTCCCGGTGCCCGAGATAAAGTAGATTTCTTTCGCTGCCAAGTAAGAATTTCGACTCGTATAATAATTTAGATTACGTAGCAAGCAGTGAGCGTTCATTATCGTTCTTTTGTACCTGATTTCGCGAAGATCTCATTCGGATAGAGCGGCAGTCCGCGGCGCGGGCGTTCTCTCGAAATGGAAAGTGCGAAAATGAAATTATAAAGCCCCGCGATAAAAATAAATTAAATCGGATTTCGCGTTTCCCAGTAGCCAGGGATGAGGAGCATTTTGTAGTCTGCGAATTCCTTTCTCTTTTTAAATATTTGTTTTAACAGTTGATTTGTGGCGTAATGAGAAAATTCTCACTTCGCAATTTTTCTCCTTCTTTTGTTTTACTGGCTTTATCTTGTTTTCAGAGATCCCAGTCTCAAGAGTAAAAACGGAACCCTTATTTGGTCATGCGTATATGACAGGCGTTTTCTAGAAAATATTTGTAATATGCTGACATAAGCTGTTTTACTCGTGACATATTGAACCTAGAAATCTCAATTCATTAATTTGACTATTGAATAAAGATATGCTAGTGTCCACACTAGTATGGGTTCCAACTCATCGCAGGAGTTCGACATTAGTAGTATAAAATAAAACGGCATGTATTCCAGTAGGAAGGTTTCAGAAGGGGAACACATTACAGGTGTTTTGTAACAACTTTCTTAGGGCGGCGTTACGCTGCGGCAAATCAGTCTGCATTCTCACCTGCGATTATTCAAATTAGGAAACGGTACGACAAAGACGAATGGTACTAATATCGCCGGTTCGCGATCGCCGGCACGATATGCGGTACGTGCCCTACACACGCGCTACAGATTCAGCACGCGATAAACGATTGATCCATATGATACGCTTTTTGCGTAAATACGTATGCTGGTATTATGCAGCGTGTGGAATTTAATAGGTCATTACATTTACATTCCTGATAACATCATCGGCACGATATTTAGCTATTCCGTTGAGTGATTTTCCTGTCAGATCTATCGAATTTATTAAGGTATTTGTGAAAATGAACTTCAATACACATTATTCTATTACCTTTATATCCCTAATCCATGCACTTTTATTTAGTCTTAAAATTTATGAGGCTGCGGCCTCATTAGACAAATAGTTTACGGCTTTTTGCCTCCCATGTTTTACACAAAGGCTTCATTCAAAGCTTATTTTACGTTGTTTGTGGCGTTTCACTTGCCGACTCATTTAGTCAGCGACCGATTTGCTGCCATAATAATGGCAACAGTAGTAAATATACTACAGTTAACCATCTATCATCATCATCATCGCTGCGAATGAATTTAAATACAATTTTCAGATCAGAGACAGCTAGGAGATTTTGCCTAATGAGGCCGTAATTTCAATAATAAATATTCGGTGCGAAAAACCTTATTTTACTATATGCATTTAGACGAGAATGTAAGTATGAACACAATATAAGTAATAGTACTATATACAGTATGGTCACTCCCTGCCGCTCTTTCCTATCGACCTCACCTTCCCGCTGAGCCGAATGTTTGTATGGTTGTATGGCGCCGCACGCACACACGCTCATATTTGCTCTGCACAGACGTCATTGTTTATGTAGTAAGTTATGGATGCCATATTTGTATGGAATGGCCGGGGTATGGTATAAGTTATTATTATACGTGTACTATATTTGAGTTATACAGAAATAAAATTAATATAAATGCTCACATTATTTTTAAGTCGTTTAAAAAAATCATAAAATTACTTACGATTTTATCACAAAAAATGGATTCAAAATAACTAAACCGTAGTTCAGGCTAATTATAATGCGAAATACGTCTAACCCGTAATTTTTTCCAGGGAAATTCGTCCTCAGAATTGTTACGTTTTATTTTCCGCTGAGACTTTTTGTTAATTCCAAGTAAAACAACGTAATTATATTTTTATTGCTCATTCAATGTCCAGTAAATCGGCCCTGCGATCCCTTGGGTCGTTTTAAGTGTACCAACCCTGTTTAATAGTCGTCCTCGCGGTCCGGGTCAACTCACGCGACACTAGATAGAACCTTTGTTTATATTGTGTTCGAGGCCCCAAGGGTTCTGTGATCATGAGTTTAATTGCACGGATTAAAGTTTCTGTCATATCAAAGGATTTAAATTTTAAATCACGAAAATCCTGAATGAAATTAAGAGGGCTTATGCAGCATACTAGAGCTACTATTTAAGAAATGGTGTTAAGATTGGAAATGTTTCTCTTTCTCAAGAAATTAATTATGTATTTTGAAGTCATATAGTCAAAGTTAGTTGAACTTGTAATTTTTAAAGAACGATATTTATACAACTAAGGTGGAAAAACAAGCATACGACCCGCCTGATCGTAAACAGTAATCGCATCCTATGGACCCTCACTATACGACAGGTATCATTCACGCGTTGCCGGCTCTTAAAAAATCCTTTACGCCTTTGAAGAACCTCATAAATTAAATATTTAATTAAATACTTCTGTATATGTGTGTATAGAAATTAAATTTCCTTTTACTGGATTTTTGGCCTTCCTGTTAATGGATATAATGACATCCATTAATATTTAAATTCATCGTTTTTTTTGTCACATGCCATTCATCCCTCCACATTACATGCCCATACGCCAAAAGGCGATTTCCTCTTATCATTTCCTTCACAGGTGCTACTTGGTAAATCTACTAATATTAATTTTAAAAAAAATCACTCGTTCAAGCAAAAAACATAAATCTTTGTAAAAAAATAACTATCCATCAAAACAATTATTCTATCACAGGGTAAAGCTACAAAAACGGCTACGCTTCTCAAACGAGCATCTATTTACAAATCCCAAGATTTCCCTACCAGAAAGAGGTTAAATATGGTTTCGAATTTGTTACCCCAGTCTTCACTTGCCGCTAAGTACCCGCCTAGTTTAAAGCTACGTCGTTCAGCGTGACAGACGAGATTCAAAGTGAGAACAGTCGTACTCGTATAACGCTTTTCACATTCAAGGATATTTTTGTAATATAGATAATGACCGTATAAAAGTGCATTACCAAATTGCTTTCCCACATCGGTGTATCAAGCAACTTTTCTGAAACGAATTATGTTAAAAAAGGTTTTATGTAATCAGCAAAATTAGACATTTTAGATTATATTACCAAGTATGTATGTACCAATACAAGTGTATATCTACCAACTATTGGGTATAGCCTTTCCCTGATGGTTTCCACCAAATAGAAATCTTCTGCTTTTTGCATTCAGACACTTAGACAGCTTCGGTACCTATCATGGAGAATGGGGAGTGGTGCTAGTGCCCCGATGCATGGGAAACCGAGGGTCGGTCGCCATGAACTACTCGACTTAAGAGTGTATTTATAAATCATTGGTCGATTATATTTCTATATATTTAAAATAATACATATGTGTAAAGAATCAAACATACATAATTAGATAATAAACACCTATGTCTTCTTTTATGTTCACTAACGAAACTTAAAAATATCCAAAGCCTTGATGATACATGCTTTGTCACGAGAGCATCTTCTACCTCCAATTATAATACAGATTTTATATATTAGTGCTATTTTTTAAAAACCTTTTACATATATTTTATCCTCTATATATGTCACAACTCTACTCTTTTAGTTTTTTTTTAAGAGACAGGATGAGAAAGAATTCATCTTCACACCTTCTTCATCTTTTTATACTATGTCTGGTGATAAACAACCACATGGCCTATTGGATGTGAAGCGGTTACCGTAGCCATATAAACGCTCACAACTTAAATTATAATATAGAACGCGCGCAGCTACCCCCGCTGCCACCGCTCCAACTCTTTCCTTCCTGGTGACCTCACTCAACTTGCAGGAACACAACAACCCTAAGGGAATTTATTTAACTACGGTATTCTGTAAGATAGTAATGCTGTCCCAATTCGACCAATATGCCCTACCTCTCTTTCGTTAAAGCCTCTTTTGTCAGCCAGTAGGATGCATCAAGTGCAGGTGAGATTAGCTTTGGCTTAAAGATAATAATGAACCGATTACACATTGATCTTCCCAATAATTGGAATCTTCTACCTTATTATTCTATACGTGCGTTATATAGTTTTTATTGTCATCCCACTAATAAAGATTCGACATCCAAAATATATAAAGTATAATGTCTAGGAAATGATTTTTTGACTAGCGATATAGATTATACAATGCATTAATTCATCATCTGGGTAAAAAAATATTGAATAAGAACATTATTTATAAAAAAAAGATGTATAATGTGTCTAAGTGCCCACATGGTCTCACTGGCAGAATATAGAATTTAATTCCAGTAGATTGACAGAATTTCTTTATACATACATAGAGAAGCAATTCCTCGTTTGATTAAAACTATGCATGTGTTATAAGCCTTTAATGGAAATCGAATCGGCAAAAAAGCATGATTGTTATATCGGGTAAAATAAAAAGAGATTTGTATAATCATTTCATTCCACCCGAAATGCAATTCACTTTGTTTGTCGGATCAAACAACATAATGTTTTATGTCAAATAAGGTTCAGTGCTATAAAAGATCTCTAAGCATTTTTTGCAAAATAATCGATAAATTATTTGCAAAAATATCTGCATTGAATATGCACTTTATATTGTTTCAAGTTACTGTTTACTACTACGACTGCTATATAATGAAGCGTATTAAAATTTGAGACAACTTTATCTCCACGTGAATCAAATAAAATACAAAGGTATTTTACAAACTCATTGGCAATGAAAACCTCACTGCTTCTAGGTTTTGAAAAAATCAAGCTGTTAGCAGAACCCATTTGTTCAGTTTCATCATCATCATCAGCCTGTATCTATCCACTGTTGCCTTCCCCAATGCTTTCCACCAAATACGATCCTTCGCCTTCCGCATCCAAACGCTGCATCGTCCTACGCGCGGCCTCAAGTCTAATACCTTCCTCCGCCATCTCGGCAGATGTGACCCGCCCATTGCCACTTATTTTTGCTGCTTTTCATTTGTTCAGATTCCGTTTCTAAATTTATTTGTTTTTATATTTTGCTTTTAAATATTACCAATAATATGGATTGGATTTTTGAAAATCCATATAAATGAGAAAGAATGGTAAGTCAGAGAGAAGGAGAGAGAAGAAAAGATAATATTATTATCTTTTTTCAAAAATCCAATCCATGTCGCAATACCGGATACAGTGCTCCTAACTTTCTGAACTAGCTAGCTAGATTTCTTTTAAGACGGCAAGGCAACGCACTCTATTCGATTTCCTGTAAAATTCTTGCTATATTAGCAAACTCTCAAGCTAATTTAAAAACTACTAAAATTTATACTATTATTCACCGTACGTACAGATGCCACAACACAAAATTAACTAGAAACTATCTCGTTGCAATTTGTGCCTTACTAGCCAAGACCTAAATTCCAAATTTAGCCCACGAAGAATACGCTAGGTCGGGCTGCTAAGAAAGCGTGTTCCCTTTAATCTTGTCACAAAAGCCTTACCTGAATCAGCGGAGCTACGAGCACTCTCCGACATACAAACGCGGAGGAATGAAGCGGAAGAGTGCCCGCCACTCTGAATTACTTCCTAATGAAAAGAGGCGACTAGTGGGACAAAGTGGGACAGAGTGGGACAGGAGAGTGTTCGTCACGCGGTCGCTAACGAACGCGGTAGGGCACTCGAGTACCTCGAGCATTCGCTTGACATATGCCGTAGCTTCTCCGCCTCCTTCGGCTTATTAGTGCAAACGTGTAGTCGAATAGTATTGTAAACGTTTGATCACATGTTAGATCCAATATTGGATAACCCACGTCGAAACTTTCGAAGGGATTCGCTTACAAAAGTTTCCTAAATCAACAGACTGGACATCGACAGTTTGAAAACAACAGAGTTTACTGCAGTAGTGGATTTTTTTTTCAAATATTTGAACGTTAAACTATTTTGACTAAATAAAAAATAGCGCTTTATATTCTAGGTCATATCATACAATCAACACGACTAAATTTTAATTACTTTTACATACATTGTACATTTACAGTTATTATTTCAAACCTACTGAAGTATCTGGTTATGTTTTCACTCAAATTTCTAGTTAAATTTACTTATTTTAGGGTTAGCACGCCATGTTTTTTTAAATACTAAGACAGGTAGCAAACAAGCATACAGCCCGCCTGATTTGACGCAATACTCAACAGATGCTTGCAACATGGAGTATGGATTGCTCGCTGACACCCCCACTGTTTAACCCAGTAACACTTTCCTTGTGATCTCACTCACTCACACACAGGAACATAACACTCCCAGAGATAATTATTTGGTTGCTGTTTTCTTTGAGTTTTACATATACTATAATTATAAATATAATAATAATTGTATCATAGCAACTATTTGTGTAAATTTCGTAAAACATGTCATTCGTTCAGTTTGTTTGACATAATTTGAAAACGTTTTTTTCGGAATTATGTTCTAAAAGCTTACATAAGCTTAGATAAATGGATAAATAGACACCAAAGTACTCCAATTGTGAAATTCTGAATGAAAAATCCGATCACTTTGCCTTTTTTGGATAATTGATTGATGAATTAAGTATATCAATAGCAAGACAGTTTTAAGTAATAGTCGATTCAGATTTCACTACTAATGTAGACGAGGAACCGAATACGAGTATTTTACGAATCGAACATACATGCTCGGAAAGGAATGCCTCCCCTCTAGATGCATGCAAAACGCTCTGGCGCGTTGCCACCCTGCTCAAGCATTGCACCTCCGCATGAAGCTCTCTAGTAAAGTAACCTCGCTGACTCACATGAACAAAAAATAAACTATAGCGATATTTTGCCTTACGAAAAGGATAATAAGTATCTACAAACACTCTAATATACATTTTGTCGCACATACAAAAATACAGAACATAATAAAAAAAAGCCGACTCCAAAGATTACAATCGTAAACACCACTAAAAAGTTAAAAACACTATCAGAACTGAATTTTATGAAAAGAATATGGGACCAATATGGAAGTATTCTCTTTCAAATAAAAAAAGTTTTTATTTCAAATCGGTCTAAAAATGACGGAGTAATGAAATAACCAACATAAAAAAATACAACCGAATTGAGAACCTCCTCCTTTTATGGAGTCGGTTAAAAATGTATAAAATCGTAGGCAAAGACTACGTCATTATTTACAAGGGTTTCAGAAGTGTGTACGAATGTTTTGTTAACACCTTACCACTACTTTAATAAAATAATTAACACGAAAACAAAAACGGATTCATAGGAACAAAGGAGCCAACATTTTGCGCAACAGGTAGAAAATAATGCACGATGCAGCAGTAGTGCTGAAATCTATAAACGATGGTGCGCTCGTCCGATTGTAATGATTCGAATATCGCTCCAATTGCATAACTGGTCAGATCAAACATTTTTATTTGTTTGCTCACTCAACCGCACGGTTGAAACTAATGAAGGAACGTTTCGATTAAATTAATACTGGTTTTATTCCCATTTCTCAACGCGAGTGCTTTTTTTCACCGCTTCGTTCGCGATTCATAACGATAATTGATAAAATATGGTTCATTAGTTTGAATTTATTGTTGATTTCATTCGTTCACTTAACTTTCTACGCTATTTGTTTTCATATTTCCACATCAGCGAAATGTCCATTACATTAATTTGTTTATTTTTCTTAACAAGATTTTCTTTTCGGCTAACTAAAAGCATATTAAAAGCACGAGATTTTGGAAGTGTTCATTGTTTGCTTATTTTTTAGATGCAACCGTAATGGCTTCAATATTAAACAATTTACATAATTTATAAGTATTGTTATAAAGTGTATAATATGCTATTCCATGAAATCGTCATTAATGAATGCATTGTCCTTTATACAGACACAGTATAAACTATAATACAGTATAAAGCCTCCCCAACCCGTCTGACCAGCGTGGGGAGTGTAGGCCAAATCCTCCTTCTGTCTGGGACGGAAGAGAGAGGGTCGTGCTCCTGTAGTGGAGACTAAAATAACCTGTTGGTGATGTGTGTTGGTGATAAACAATCCGTGATTTCGAGATACATTTCAACGAATACAAAAATTTTGGCATACATATATTGCTACGCAATAAAGTTTATATGAAGGATCTGGGGATTGTTGAGTCCTTTTTTTATCAAAATTTCATATAGTCCCGGTAGTTTCTGTAAGAAAACATCAAATGCATTTCGACATAACTAATTTACTTTACAATAATAATCTCTTGTTCTCTCAATGTAAATTAATACTCTTTTGAACTTAGAAACATCCAGGTTGCAGTGAAACTAAGCATAATAATCGGCATCCACAGTAGGTAACGTTAAGTTTCCGACTTAAGTTAACAAGGTAATGCGTACCACGGAACGTTTTAAACTGTTTAACACGAGGTAGTTATCTTAAATACTCGACTCGTATTGCAATTATATTCTTACCAGATTTTACCTGTGGTTTTGTCTACGGATGTTCCTTTGTATGTATTTATTCTATACATTGTGATCTTTCCAAGTTGTTTTTACAAAGAGAAATATTTGTGTTATATATTTCATTTTAAAAATTCGTGTAGATATGAGCAATGATTTTTCCAATTGCGCTACTAATCCCTCTCACTATTACTTATACTTTGCCAAGACATGCGTTTTTGCAAAAAAAAAATTCCAAAGATAAATATTTGTGTAATAAATTTCATTTTTAAAATTCTTGTAGATATGAGCAATGATTTTTCCAATTGCACCACTAATCCCTTTCACTATTACTTATACTTTTCTCAGACATGCGATTTTGCAAAAAAACAAAATATTTTTAATAAATTTATAAATTATAAATAATTCAGTAATATTTTGTACGTGTTTGAAGAAACTAATGAATGCTTTATTTATCTATTATACAATTTATAAATATATTTATAAAGTTGCTGAAAATCTAGTAAGGTGATTACATATATACCGATGACCACAACGTAAGGTGCTAGAAAGACCGACAATCTCAAGAATCGCAGGGAGCTTATGTAAGCAAAATTGAATCGTTATGGAAATGTAAGGGGGAGGAAAGCCTATGTTCAATAATGAAGGTCTTCCAATTGAAATGATGATGATAATAAATGCTTCCTTACAAAATACTATAAGTAATCACATTTTAATTAGAATCCAAAACGTCTTTTTGTTTCTCCGCCATGAAGCCCAATATTTGTTTAGACTCTACTCATTAATTAAAATCTTACAGCAATATTTACACGATCCAAATCTGATGTTGCTGGCGGTACGAAAATAAACAACCGAGGTTTGTTTTTATATAAAATAAATCATAGAATTAAGAATTGTTTTGGATTCTGTCTTAATTTTGTTATAATTATAAATAAATAACAATTAATAAATATACAATGAACTAATGTATATCGTCTGTCATAACCAATGGAAAAATTATACTCTGGTAGTGTCTTAGAATTATTTAATACACATAGGTATTCTAATAACTGATAAACTATTTTTTATTTGTAAACGCAAACATAAGTATAAAATTACCAGACCAAGTACATATATTCGTAGAGGCAAACCCGCTATCCTAGGTACTAACGCCATTACTAACCTCGGCACTGGAATCTCGATTATAATAATCATGATAAAATATTTCTCGATATTACTTTTCTTTTAATGAAGTAAAATAGATGTAATTAAATTCGACTGCGTAATGGAATCCGATAAAAAATCTCACAAGCAACTTTAAATGCTATCATAAGAAAATCAAGCTTCACAATCGCGTAATCGGTAGGCGAAATCAACCGCACTGATAAATCTCATTAAATCGGAGTACCGTTCCATCCATCCACTCACTAGGCGTTCTCAATTTCGTTTCCACGTTTCTAAATGATTCAATCGCGCACCGTGACGCTCCTAGAATTAAAATTCAAACCGTATCTTTTGTTCGGCGGGGATTCAACTTCGCGCGACATCGATCGAATAGGTACTACGGAACTCGAATCGCCGAATCGAACAGTCGTTAATGGAAGTTCGCACGGCGCAATTAGGCAACCGTCTTCGTTTTATTAAATTTAATCAAGAACTTACGTAATATTACGCAGATTGGACCAATCGAGCCGTGTACAAGTTTCGATAAGGCTGTAGTTGGAAACTAATTTCGGAAATAAGCTGAGATATCTCGGTTTCTATCGACTTGTAAAAAGATTCACCGTTTAGCTTGACAAGAAGATTAGTCTATATCCAACTCGTGTTCAAACTATAGATAACATCAACAGTTACATGTCCTATGTGTAACTGTTGATTATTATCTGTTTTATGGTCATTGTACTGAATAAAAAATGCTTTCCTGACATTTTAACGTTAGAATTACATTTTACTACCATTGATACAACCATTACTGATAAAAATAATGATCACTTCTTTAAATACATATTTATTCATTGCCTTTTACAATACAATATCAATACACTTATACAATATAATAGTAGCAAATACAGATTATTTATTACACAAATTAGAAGTTTGCCTGTAAGATATTCTTTTCTCAATGATAAAGTCTAAACACAATGATGACTATATTTTGCAATAGAAAAATATTGACACATCTTACAAATTATATTTGTTACAAAACCGGAAAGTTGAAGATCATAATTAATTTCTATCACCACAAATGTATCGTATATAAACCGATAAAAACAATAATTTCGACACTATTTTATTATTCGTACTCATCCCGCTGCTGGCAAACTTGCTCAAATCAAAGTTGTTTAGAGCATATTTTACCACCTCGAGGGCCAGGGTTTTCAAGCCATCAACGCCTAATGACAACAGCCGAGACAGAGGCGTTGTGTATGATACAAAGAGTACTAATGGAACGGCAAACATAAGAGATTTTTTATGTCAATAAACTATAATGGTATTCAGCTACAGAGGTCCCCATCCATTCCTGAACGGTGTCGTGTACCTATTGAAAAATACTCAACAAAATATTTAAGAAGCTATCGAACGAAACAAATTACGTGTATTTAATAAAAAAAAGTAAATTTTAGAAAGTACACGAAATAACACTTTAAAATCGAAAGAGCTGTAAGTATTTATGCGTTTAAAAAATTGGTACGTTATTTTTGCTAATATTTTAGTTAAATTTTATAGAATTATATTCGGTGCCTTTCCGAAATACGACAACAAAGCAAAGCAAAAAATAAAAACAAACATCGCAATAAAATATTCCATAACTAGGTTAAAACATCTGTATAATGCCATAGGTAGAAACAGTACGTATGTGGAGCGTGTTATCGGTTGTGATAAGCCAGCGCGCCGGGCCGGAACCTCGGCGTCCGCCCAACGCTGCCTGCGGCCGTATCTGCGTACATAACAGCTGCGTCGCTACATCATCGTTTTGGTTTCACACTTACACTTCACGCTTGCTTTTCGGCAGCAGAAACTGGTTAACGCGTTATTTTACGCTATAAATACAATGGTTTTTGTAATTAAATTGTTTTAATCCAGTGAATAATAGTCTTTTATATTTTAACCTAGAGCTATTCTAGAGTAAAAGAAAAGGATTCTCGTCATTTAATTTAAAACCTGCCATGTGCATTCAGAAATAATTCGGACTAAGTAACAACTAACACATGGATTCAATAATAATAGTATATCGAAAAAAGAAACTCAATTCTTGCATGGGAACCACCTTTCTTATTTAACTTTATTTTATATTTATCATTTATTCAAATTCTAAATCACATATCCCTGTAACAGACGGACGGACATACGAAACTCATTGATACAATGTATAGTAAATACAATTTTATATTATGTCTACCGATCACCTACATACAGAATGTAATTATAAATTTATATGATTATAATGTACATATTACATTGTGTGCAAACTCTAGTGCATATTTTATGCTTCATCATAAAATATGCACGATTAGTACGATAATGCCCTATTCCGGAAATGGACACAGAGTCCTAAAAGGACCCATTACTGAAATGACTTAATCTCAAAACGACTTGTTCCGAAAATGACCTATTCCGAAAAGGACTTATTCCTATAAGGACTTGTTCTTAAATGGACTCATTCCGGAAATGGCTTAAAATCTGGAAAACTAGTAAAAAACGGTAGCCGTACATTCACAATATTTTTTTCCTATTACTATTCGCCTATATATAAATACTGTCGTTTTGACGTCAAAAAATGGGATATCAACGGATGACAAAATACAATTCTGCATCAGTACAACGCTGCCTGCGGCGTAGAATGGCTGCTCATATTCTAACTACATCGTTTTGGTTTCACATTTACAGTCATACTTACACTTCTGTAAATACGGTACTATAAGCAGTATTTTGTATTATATCCGGATTGATTAAATAATTCATTTTTTGGTATCACAATATTGCTACACTGTAGTTGTATAACTTTGTCCACTATCGAATAGGATATTCGCGTTGCTGTTGTAGCACGTAATTCTAGAAGTATCGAGTGGATTTAGATAAACACCCTTCACTGCGCTAATAAGGGCGTATAAAACGTAACTTTTGTAATGTTTAACGTCACTTTAGCCTCCCTTTATACTAATTCAAAATATAACGTTAAAGATTTATAACGGTAGCTGGTAGTTCGATATCTTTTCAAGACATAAGCATTATTGTTATTTAGGTAAATTTGATTTTATTAGATAGGTATATAGAATCGTGAGTGCGCGATAAAAGTTTAATGAAAAAGTTCTATGATTCAATAATACATTAACTATAACGTATTTACGGATCCAATGACTAAGGTTCTACTGTGGTTCTACTAAGCTAAAATTATGCAACGGATCGGCGTTCCTTGGTGTTGCTGATCTCTATGGGCGTTGATGATTGCTTTCCACCAGATGACCCACATGCTCGTTTGCCCCCCTCTCATTTAAAAAGAAACATTATCATCAAAAGACGTCCACCGCTGAACATAAGCCTCCCTTAGACTTCCATAACGATCGATTTTATGCCAACATCCGTATCCATTAGCTACTAGCGTTCTTGTTTTGGATATTAAGATAAAAATCAGCTAATGTAACCTTTCCTGGAAGAGACTAGACTAGACATGTGATCACGGAACGTTATGTCTACATATTTGTAGACATAACGTTCCGTGATCACATGTCTAGTATAGCCAAGCGTAGAGTTGCTCATATTCAATATCCATTTTTACAATACGACCAGGATTTTGAGTACACTGCGGTAAAGTAATACAATATTCTAACAGCCACAAAAATGCGGAAAACTTTTAAAATAGCTTTTAAAAATATATTAGTGTTCCTAGTTGCATCCGCTAACCAAACAAAGATTCCGAACTTCGACCATTGAGTAAGGCACCTGAAAACCGCGAGTGCAGTTCAGAAAGGAGAATTGCACAATTTTAAACTTAGCTATAGACAACACAGAGCATTACCATTAAGTGTTACTTGGTAGAATTGGTTTTTTGAACTTCCCCCATGTTACGAGTATTAGGAAAAGTTGGTACGCATACGTTTGTGACCACGTTGTGACATCAGTGCAAGAGTTGATGCTGTGTCTCTACTGTTTATATTTATAACTCCTGGAAACTTCTATATTGAAGATTAGACGTGTCTATTATATACATGAGCACGAACGTTGTTCTAACGATGATATACTTATTGATAATATAGTCTATACATGAACTAAAATTTCTTAACTATTTATACTCAACATATCAAATATTTTTCATTCAAAACAAATTTCAATTTGTAATAAGATTTTTATGACAACAACATTATATATTTTTGACTATTACCATTGAGAATTACCGTTAATGGTAAAAGCGGCACTACTTTTCCTACTATTTATTACGTTACATCGCCGTCAGGTATCGTCAGGCAGGTTAAAACACCCAATAGTCAGTCTGCACCAGTAGTTAGCCTTTATACACGTTATTCCTATATAAGAGTGTTAAAATTGGTATACACATATTCAGGAATTTTTATTTTATAACCAATTCCAATCTGTCTTTAATTCTTAAATCAATGGGATGGTTTTTTGAGACAAAAATATAGTCCCCAAATTACCACTTCAATGGAATAATTTAGGCTTAATAAACAATCACAGCTTTTTTGATTCAATGTGTATATATCGAATAATAAATGCTTCACTCGAGTGGCTAGTTTTGCAGCAGAAATGACCTTAATGAAGTATTATTTCAAATTATTGACGAACCCGGTGATCGAATGGTTAGCCAACTACGTCCCATAATACAAGCTTTGCTTAGTTTGGGACTAGATGGCAATGTGTAATTCGTTCAAAAAAAAACTGTCAAAATCCAAATCAAATCCACGATAGATCTTAAGGATAGATCTGAGGGTTGCGTGCTCTATGACATTGGGTTCTGTAGTGAAGAACTACCTAATTATAATGTAATCCTAATTTTCCCTCTAATATCCAACTATAATAGAAAATTACATTACGTACACCCTGTTCCCAGTGGACTCGTAATGACAGTATCTGCTCAATTATTACCATCCAACTCAATTATTACCATTACCAGCGCTGTAAAGCAATTACTTTAATAGTCCACTTAATACAAACGGCGTCTCCAGTAAATATTATGTACGGTTATTGGTGAATCCCTGTATTTATGTAAACAATTATTTCTCCCTAATTGCTAGACCGGTATACCGGATCACGTTGCAGCACTAATGAACAGAATAATGTAATAGATACATATTTTCTGACCTTTCGTTGTAAATTGTGTACGTAATTCGTTAATGTTTTTAGTAAGTTAGCCTGAGATGGTTGCCCCGGAAACTCCTTTCAGATTGAGCTTATGGAATAATGAATCATTAATTCATCTTCCTTTGTCTTTTTTTTAGATTATTTTACTTTTGAAATTATAAGCTAGGTCGCTAAATATTTTTTTTTAAATTTAATAGGTTAAAATTGTAAATAAACACGACCAGCAACTCTCGTCCAGTATTTTGTCATTAATTAATAAATATGCATAATCGATCAGTAATCAAATTATTCGTGCGGACGCTCAAATCTGAAACGGTAAAATTTTATGATAGGAACTACGTATACCTACGTACCATGCAATCAGTATTCGGCTTATACCATGACCGTTATGCTAATTTATTTTGGGTGTAACTGTTTACCTCTTATCTTTAGAGCCTAAGCCAACCACACCTGTAGGTGGTGCCCCTTGCCTACAGCAAACGATTTGCCTAGTAGCGAAAGAGAGATAATGCCCAGCCCAACTTTTTTTTATACTACATCGAGTGGCAGACAACCATACGGCCCGCCTGATGTGAAGCGGTTACGGTAGCCATATTTATGCTAGCAACATGAAATATCGTTTGCGCGCCACCATTCCGCTGCCAACGTAGCTACTTCTTCCTTTCTGGTGACTTCACCAACTCGCAGAAACAACTGAAGAATACCTCCACAAATATCAATACTCTTGAGGATTATTATGTTCCTGAAGTGTCAGGTCAACAGCCGTGAGGAGATACTACGTTAGCAGCAGGCGTACCAGTAAACAAGCAATATACTTTCTCCGACAACCGTTCCTAACATCTATAAGCGACCCATATGCTTTGTAAAATGTATTTGCGAAAAAAATAATCCTTGTATTAGGTAACTTTTACAGAGTAGTCTCATCAGCGATAGAATCTAGCGGTGATTTGTTGAGGTTTTAATTACACGCGGTTGGCAAATTAATGCGAAGGAGATTTTTTATCGTCGGTAGTTCCTTCACTCCTTGAAATAGGGCAGGCTGTTATGATTGGGGCGCCGCAGATAATTGCTGAGGCGTTACGGAAATGGATAAAATATTAGCACGCACTATAGATATAAAGTAGGTCTTTTGTTAAAACAAAAGACCTTCGATACGCCTTCGCACTTTCTTGTATTAAACAACTAGCTGGCCCGGCGAACTTCGTACCGCTTAATTGTCAATGAATGTCGTGGTATACATATTAGTTGAACAAAATTTATGATGTCTTGAAATGAATATAATGAATAATAGAAAATAATAGAGAAGCACGATGGCGTCATTGCGCGTGTCAGTCTAATTGTACACGCAAGTTAAGCAACGTCAACCGTAGCCTGTCCATGGATGAGTTTATATTATCTCGAGCTCCTCCGTGCTTCGGAAGGTACGTTAATCCGTCGGTCCCGGTTGTAATCATTAGATTAACTCGAGGTCCTCCGTGCTTCGGAGGGCACGTTAATCCGTCGGTCCCGGTTGTTATCATTAGATTATCTCGAGCTCCTCCGTGCTTCGGAAGGCACGTAAGATGTCGGTCCCGGTTGTTATCATTAGATTATCTCGAGCTCCTCTGTGCTTCGGAAGGCACGTAAGCCGTCGGTCCCGGTTGTTATCATTATATTATCTCGAGCTCCTCCGTGCTTCGGAAGGCACGTTAAGCCGTCGGTCCTGGTTGTTATCATTAGATGGCAGTCGTTAAGCCAAGTGGCCTTTAGGCGGCTTGAAATTACTGGCGTCCGCCAACTCGCAGTTTAACAGCGTGGTGGAGTATGCTCGAAACATATTCAGTTGAAGGAAGACCCGTATTTAATATTACCCAGCAGTGGGTAAATATTAAGTTCAGTATTTTACTATGTCACAAAATAAAGTACCATGACACTTGACAACCAATTAATATTCATTTTCAAGCATTCATTCATAAACAATTTTCAAAACAACAACGGACAACTTTCGCGACGTAAAAGTTAGACCAATCGATTTGACATTTAATTGAAAATCAATAAATATCCCAATCCGTTTTCAAATTTAATTTTTCGACAATTTTGTCAATGTTTTAATACTTATTATCCTATACCCACATTTCTGAACGCACGCATACATTTGACGTACGCACGTTAACGTCACGTTTGACAGGTCCGACATCCACGAACATTTTGTATGGAAAAATGATTTTTCTTTGATTTTATTTTTTTCGTAAATTTTCCAATGTTTTTAATAGTTATTCTGCTATTCTGGACGGAGACAAATCCAACAAATCAAAAACCATGGCAATCGGTCCAGCCGTTCTCGAGTTATAAGTGTTGTAACAAACACGACTTTCTTTTATATATATAGATATATTAACTAAATTTTGCGTTTAGCTATCTTACTTAATGATAAGTATAAACTATTTGGTAGTTAATTGATTCAAGTGTTATTTTGCGAAAATTATTTTTACAGTCAATTTGATCTACACTACTGTGCGTGCTTCTGCACCAGCTAGTTAAGGCAAACCAGTGCCGGCAGGTAGTAGTTTACATGAACTAAACTGGTGGCGGAAGCCTCGTTAGTCAGTCAGCATTATGCACCACGCGCAGGTGAGGTTGGCTTTGGCTCAAAGATAACTTATAAACAGCGCAGTGTGAAGAGATAACTTGCGGGCCAGCATGGCAATGTCAACTGACTGGATACTAAAGTCTGTTGTCCGTTGACGATGCAAATTAGACTCCTTTTATTGCTTCACATCAGAAGAACAGCCCCCCTAGCCAAGTGTAATTAGTAGGGTAACCAACGTTAGATATATCACGTGATATTTGTCAGTTCTCATACTAAAATGTTCGATTTTGACAAATAGTAGATTTTGACAGGTAGTAGTTTACATGAACTAAACTGGTGGCGGAAGCCTCGTTAGTCAGACAGCATTATGCACCACGCGCAGGTGAGGTTGGCTTTGGCTCAAAGATAACTTATAAACAGCGCAGTGTGAAGAGATAACTTGCGGGCCAGCATGGCAATGTCAACTGACTGGATACTAAAGTCTGTTTTCCATTGACGATGTAAATTAGACTCCTTTTATTGCTTCACATCAGAAGAACAGCCCCCCTAGCCAAGTGTAATTCGTAGGGTAACGAACGTTAGATATATCACGTGATATTTGTCAGTTCTCATACTAAAATGTTCGATTTTGACAAATGTCACGTGATCTATCTAACGTTCGTTACGCTACGAATTACACTTGGCTAGGGGGGCTGGAGTCATTAGGCTATGCTATTACAAAAAAAAACATACATACAAACTATTTGAAAAACATCGACAACCGAGCTTGTTTAACATAAACTATCATCTTGGTATCGTCAATACTGTCATCCTCTATTTGATTTGTACCGTCGTAAATATGATAGCTCAATGGCGTCGTTGCGCGTGTCAGTATAATTGATAGCGCAAGTTAAGCAATGTCGACGGTAGCCAGTCTATGGATGAGTTTATTTATATCGTGCTCCTCCATGCTTCGGAGGGCACGTTAAAACGTCGGTGCCGGTTGTCATTAGACGAAAGTCGTTACGTCTTTGATTGACTTGAAAACACTGACCTCCGCCAATCCGCAGTTGAGCAGCGTGGTATGCTCTGAACCCTTTCGATTGACCCGTATCCCAGCAGTGAAATCAATATGGGTTGATACCGATTTACATGTTAACCATAAAAAATATTATAAACATTATAGTGTTTCAACTGAACCTCAAATTAATCAAAAAACATACCTATAAACAAACCCATAATGAAAAAGCAACTTAATATACTTTAAAATACATTACGCCGTTATTTGCAATAGAGATACGCGCCGTAGACACTTACAAGCACTTGTCCAAAATTGAGATAGGCACGCGAGAACCTAGTAAAATATATTAGAATCTGTTACACGAACATAAGATAAAGATGTTTATTCAGTGTGTAAGCGGCGAACAAATTGTTTGCTGCCGAGCTCTCTTTACCTGTAGATAGGAGTTTTCATAACACGGTGTAGCCGCGGGCGCGACTGCGACAATTTGTAGGATGTTCTCAGTCGAGGATTTGCTGACGAGTTTCGCTCCTTGTAAACATATTCTTCCTTTGCACTCGCCTGTACCGCTTTCCGGAACTTTCGATAACGACGCTGTATACAGATTTTAGTTTACCTAGTATAGTTATGTAGTGAAATGTCATCTCCATAGGAATGACATGATTTTTTTATACATAGCTAATCCAACTATTTTTTCAAACCTTTATTTAGTTTTACCGCGGTGTCTGTTTTTTTTTTTCCCTTTTTTGGTATACGCTTGAGCTAAAATTTGGCGCACTCGTTTAGTTCTCGTGTCAATGTGCAAGGGGCTAATGCCGACATTTTTAAATTAATATCGCGGCCGCCATGAAATACAAAATTTATAATTTCCACTGATATGGATATCAAATGATGAGTTAAATACACTAAGTAATCTTCTTAATTCTTTTTTTTATTAACAACTAAATGTTGTTTAAAAAACATAGTTAATTCTTATTTATACCAATAAAATAGCCTGAGGGCACAGTATAAATACTAGCAATACATAGTTTTTTTTACATCACGTCGCCGGAAGGCAGACTAGCATACGGCCCGCCTGATATGAAGCGATTACCGTAGCCATATTAATGCTCGCAACATGAAATATCGCTCGCGCGCCACCAACCCCGCTGCCAACGGAGCAACGCCTTCAACTTCAACTCAACAATCCTCAAGTAATGGTAAGCAATCAGCCAATGGATGCTTGCAACACCAGAGGCTATATTGTTATAATTTTTATTTAGTAAAAAATAATAATATAATAATGTTTTAAAGCATCTCACTAAACATCGAGTTTAGTAAAAGACAGTTTCAGTACTGCAAACAGATACACTGACTTGTTTATATGGATAAAGTTTGGATTATTCAGAGGGTCATTGAGTCCCAATTTTCTATTATATCCTCTAACAATGAGGTCGTTCACATCTTAGTCAATTTAGTTTTTATCATCTGTCAAAACGACAATGTTTTATGAAAGATGAACTTAGAAGGCTTAGGAGCTAAACTACTTTTATTATAAAATTTATTTCATTAAAAGCTAGATGTATTCGCTTTATCAGAAATATCTTAGCTAATTGTTGAAATAATTACACTAATAATGAATTACGCTTTGCTTTTAACAAATATTTTGTATATTTTGTTTAGAATACGGTTTCCGATCGTATGAAACTGGAACTTATACTGGAATGTTAATTTTTCATATGACCAAAAATTGTCTATTTATAACATAACACATGTAAACCGATGTATAACGATGAGACAGACATTCATTTCGTAAGTTTAAATTAACTTGGTCACATTCACATTAAATATTAATATTTCACCGACTACTTAACCACATAGACATTTTAGTATCACAAATTTGTGTAGAAACTAAATTCTGAGAATTAAATTGTCAGTACGAGTGAATCAATCATCAGTGTTCCCAAGGTGTTTAGACACGAAACGTAGATTAACAATTGTTACTCCCTAAGTACGATAGCTTTTACGGGCGGTTTTTTTTAAATAAAATTACATGAATAAAGAAAAAGAATTCATCAGCAACTAACATCCCAATTATAATAATTAATTATATCAAATTATAATAGTTAATTCACCCTGATTAATAGTTTATAAGTGCGGTTTAACACCTAACTTTATGCAATGATAACAACTTTTCATATTATTTAATTATAAATATTGTTCACATTACAATATTAAATTAATTCAAGGATACAATTAAAGAGCTAAGCTCATTGAATTGTATCAAGATTATAATTAGGTTACGTATCCAAAAAAAAAAAATATGTCAGCTGAATTTAAATAAAGAAAAAATATAATATAATGTGAAAAAGGAATAAGAAAATTAGGAATATTTGTTGACCTATCTAAAATGTATAATTTTATCACAAAGTAGGTATTGAAAATATCATACTAAGTATTTATATTCTATAAATATTCCATAAGGACAAATTGGTTTTATTTTTATTACCATTCACTGAAGTATAACTAAAACATAATATGCATTAAATTATTTAAAATAGGTTTTTTTTTATTATATTGTATATAATATCAGTATACATAAATCTAAAATACCATGTCCATTAGTACTAAGTTGTCAATGTATGTGTATGCTGTCATGTTGAAACACCGTGATATTTTACTCTTAAAAGCGAGGCATGTTTAACGTACCTTCTGAAATTCGAGTTGGTAGTGCTGGCGCAGAAACTTTTAAGTCGTAAACAAGTTTCAGCGTTGTTACGCATTTTTCCCTGTCACAAGTACTGTACATTTTGACAAACAATGTAGTATCGTATACGTTGCAACATTTTATGTGGATTTTAAATTCGTTTTGACGTTGTTTAATAAACATACAATTGACTCAAATGGCTAAGTTTGCGCATACTAATTTACTCGGCTTCTTGTATAATTGCGTAGGATTATAATATAAATTATATTCCTATATAATTTTTATATTCTTTCATAATAATTATAGTTACTTACAAAATAAAAACACGATTTATAAAATTATAATACTTATGAAGTTATGGCACTTTAGTTACATTTTTTTTTTACAAAGAGAATTATGCCTAAATATTACATTTGGCAATTGACATTACAATGTATTGGACATTACTAGAAAAATATGGGGCACATCTCAAATAAGTAAAGTACATTCGATTAACATATTGAAACTTCAAAACGCTCAGGCAGGACTTCAAACAGCTCAGTTTTAATAAGTGGTTAGTAGTAGTAGTAGTAGTAGTAGTAGTGTAAGTGGCTCACTATGATCTTTAGAGCCAAAGCCAACTTCACCTGCACGTAGTGCTTCCTGCCGACTAGCGACACAGACTCTTGCAAAAGAGAGGTAGGGCACAGCGTATTTGTAAACTGCCCGATTGGGGAAGTACCTCGGAGGTACCCCAGGCAAATAACAATTCCATTGAGGATTGTTGTGTTCCTGCGAGTGAGTAAGGTCACCAGGAAGGAAGGAGTTGCTGCGTTGGCAACAGTGGTGGCGGCACGTTACAAGCGTTAATATGGCCCCCTCTCTAGATGGACCGACAACATCAAAAAAGTGGCTGGTAACGGATGGATACGGAAAGCGGAGGATCGGATATGGTGGAACGCATAGGCAAAGCCCTATATTCAGCAGTGGGTCGATTAAGGCTGATAATGATGATGATGATATAGTACTTATATTAACTATAAATAAGTTAATCTACTTTCGTTTCTGACGAGCATTAGTGACTATACGATGTATAATGACATTTATCAAACATAACTTGTCTTCATATCATGTTCTATTAAAAAGAGTAACAAATCTATTATATTACTACAAATATACTACTTATACAACTCGGAGGATTTGTTCGACGCAATACTGCCAAGTTTTACGACGTATGTTGCTCCCTCAGGCCAGGATCGGTCCAATTCATCACGCCTCCGTACCGTTTGTGGGGTCACCGTGAAATTGTATAATTCATTTAAATAAAACCTTTTAAAATAAAAAATAAAAGAGAACTACTTCTTTGAAGTCAACGCCTTGCAAAAAAAAAACAATGAAAGGGCGACGGCTTCAATGAACTCGGTTTCTTTGATTTTATTCAAAAGTTCGTGGCTTCGCCTGTATGATTATCACGCCAAGAGGTAGCGTATAGGCACAGTATAAATAATAGTACTACGTGTGGTATGGCTACCTCACCTCCCCACTGAGACAAATCTGGAACTGTTTGTATGGAGTCGCACGCACACACGCTCATTCATGCTCTGCACGGATATGGCTGGCGTGTGATATTACGCCATTACTGCTTAGGCAAGCTGTTTCGAAATGTGTAATAAAATTTATATTCCTACTTACTACTAACTTACCACCATTGCCAACGCAGCAATTCCTCCCATTCTTTCTGGTGGCTCTCTCGCAAGAACACAAAAACCCTCAAGGGAATTGTTACTAGGCTGCGGTATTCTGTGAGGTGGAGGTACTTCTCCAGTCGGCTGTTTACAAATACGCTGTACCCTTACTTCTATTTTGCCAAAGCCTATTACGCTAGTCGCCAGGTGAGGTTGGCTTTGGCTCTAAAGATCGTGGTAAGTCAAACCCCAAAGATGAACTGACGATCTGATAAAGATGGCTGATAGCTGATTAATGCAAACGGCAGAGAAATTATCACTGTGATAGCCTATGGGAGAACCAATATTCAGCAGTGGACGTCTTTTGGCTAAACTGATTATGATGATGAATAACTCAAACATTATATAATCACATTGCTAAGAGTACTAATAA
This sequence comes from Hypsopygia costalis, assembly GCA_937001555.2. NCBI lineage: Eukaryota > Metazoa > Arthropoda > Insecta > Lepidoptera > Pyralidae > Hypsopygia > Hypsopygia costalis. The sequence goes on along the minus strand of OW443330.2, from coordinate 10,421,215 downwards.
GTCATACTATTTTTTTCTGATATTTTTTTTTGTGAGTTCCAAGGCAGCCGTAGTCTTACCCCCGGGACTGCAATAGACCTCTTTGCCTTTTTTGGTGGTCGCCGCTGTTAATCCCGGCTACACAGCAGAAATAGTACTGTGGTGGGAATGTGTGGTAGGCCCCCATCCCGTGAAAAAAAAACTCAAATATAATACAGAGAAAAGAATAAGCAAAAGTACCAAAAACATTGTTAGATAATTTTCATTTTTAAATTCTTTCGCGAACTATGTTTTTTTTATTCAGTGTGGCCACTAGTTCTGCGCATTAATCATCTTAGAAAGAGAATCATGATATCTGACGAGGACAAAGTTGCGGAAATTCGCTAGTCTATACCAAATTAAACCAAAATCTGCTCTGCGAATAACGGTCACCCGCATCTTATATATCAAACGGTGCCCCTTGATTATTAGATGGCACTTAAAGACGAAGATATCTTATCTACGGGTGGTATTCTTGAGGCGCCTGTTGACAAAATGGGGGGTTGGAGTGGGGGAAGCTTTGTCGGTCGCAGGAGGCTTCATTAGCGACCATCGGGCACGGGGGAATGCAACGTCACTCCTCCCTAAGTAGGGAATCGGACACGACACGGGACCGCAAGTATAATGTATAAGGTTCCACAAAAATACATTCCAGCTAAAGTCGAAGTGCTGCTGGTCGTGGCACTGTATATTTTACTTCCTTTAGTGTATTTTCGTAGTTGGTTTTAACTGTGCGAGTGTTTTTGTATTTCTTTCACTGGCTTTCAAACCGATTTAGAATTTAAAATCGCTGTTTTAATGGTTTCGATACATTCTTTTCTGTACCACTACAGTGACACGCGTACGACCAGCCTGATAGCAAGCAGTCATTGCAGGCTATGGACGTTCAGCAACACCAGAGGCGTCATCCACACATTGCCGGTCCCAGTAGAAACCCCTTCAGCCATTTCTTAAAGAAGTACATACCACAGTCTTAGAGCTCGAGGTAGAAAACTCCTCTGGAACCGCACAGTACGCGCCTATTTTGATTCCAAAATTTCCTAATACCATAAAAATACCAATAAAATTAATATCAACACACGGGCATAAAATCAATTTTCACTACTTCTTTTGATTTGACTTATTTTTCATTACTAACTCAAAACTAGTCCTATTAAAACTAGCTGTGACCGAGACTCCGTCCGTGTGCACGTTAAGTAAAACCGTCAACTTGTTTTATTTGTAAACCAATTAGAATGAAGCAAAAACTTAATGTTACAGAAAGCTTGCCACAGTATACTAGTAAAAACCGCACTTAAATAGACTAAGCCCTTTTTGATAAGTGTACACAAACTCACTGAAAAACAGATAAAAAGTGTAGAAACTTTTTTTGGCCTAATTTATTTGAATTCGGCTTTTTTTATATTTAATGTACAGGAGTGGTTCGTTTACGATTTTTTTATGTACAGATAGAAGAAGAAGAATGTTATATCCCATGTTAGGTTAGGACTGTTGTTTTTTTTTTCACAACCTACTTGTATACCTACCAACTTTGGATCATAAGTAGTGCAAATACGAGCACAGTAACGATTTAGCTGCTAGTTCCTCGTGACAGCGGGATTGATAGACGCACGGACGGATGAGCGAGAGTAGTAGGACTTTGTTTGAACTCTTTGAAGAAGGAGGAGCAGGAATCCTAGAAATCAAAATACACGGATATGTCAAATTCTCACTAACAAAAGAAATGGAAACCTAAATAAATCTAGTAAATATAATAAATAAATAAATACTTAAATGACCCATATTGGCAAGTTTTGTTTTTCCCAATTTTCGAAACCGAAATGCTAGTAAATAAAAGAAAAACAAAAAATAAGATTATTATTCATAAAAATGTGTAAGACGTGTCTTAAGTGGCAAAACAAATCATTTAATTTCATTTTAAAAAATCTTTTATACCTGCCATGTTTGCAGTATAGTTTAATAATTTAACTTTTAGACAACTTCTTTTTAATTTACTAACGTCTTTATTAAGAAAATTGTATATTTTCTTAATAAAGACGTTAGTAAATATTCGCGAAAAGACATTAGGCCGAACATCTTTTCTATAACGGCAGAATTTTTGTTTTCCTTAAGTAATCCCTTGCCGGAGGGCAGAGCTCATGTTCACAATGTTCTTTACACCAAACATTTTGTGCTATTACGTTGTAAAACGCTTACCAACATAAACTTTCAAGTAATTGATGATATTTTTTTGTGTATTTTGTTACTGTTTATCACTTAATGATTGATTTTTAAACTGAGTTTCAAGAACGAATAAAATCCTCTAAACTAAAGCAAAAAGACACAGAAGAGCCATAGCCCACTTATATAGGTTTTAGGATTACATAAAACCTATTAATATCTGGAATAGGTACCTAATTTTCAATAATAATAATTGATAATGCCATGATAATGTTGTAAAAGCGAAACCGGTCGGTAAAAAATAATTTAATTAAATGTAAATGGCTCACCACGATCTTTAGAGCCAAAGCCAACCTCACCTACACGTGATGCACCCTGCCGATTAGCGAAAGAGGCTCTGGCGAAAGAGAGGTAGGCTAAAGTTGCTCGACAGAGAAAGTACCTCCACCTCACAGAATACCGCAGCCAAATAAGAATTTCCTTGAGGGTTGTTGTATTCCTGCGAGTGTATGAGGTCACCAGAAAGAAATAAGTCGCTGCGTTGAGAGCGCGGGTGCCAGCGTGCGAGTGATGTTTCATTTTGTGAGCGTTAATATGGTTACTGCTTCACATTAGACGGGCCGTATACCTACTTGTCTGCCACCCGACGTAGTATAAAAAAAAAACAAAAAAGTGGCATAATACCAGTGATTTTATTATAATAATATCAAAATTATAATTTTCAAATTGAATCTACAATCTGGGACCCTACCGCCGAAGCTGAAACCGATTACCATGGAATATTTTGATTCGATAAATATGTCTTACATTTAAGTTATTGACAATAATCTTTAGCTGAGTCGGTAGAGCTCCAGGGATACTATCAGCTAAGATAAACACAAATACCATATGTCTGAGCAGAGGTTTGATTTTCGCAATCATAAATTCGGATGGGAATCGGCTTCAGCCTAGCCGGTAGGGCCCCTGCAAGGAATCTGTATAAACAGATCTTTATACATTTTATAAAAACACCCTCAAAATCACTCCGTTTGGTAACTATGTGACTGATTCAAAGACTATGTGTAGCGTAGCTTGAAGAATACTTCCCTAATATAATGTTTATTTTTATTATTTTTATTCACATTTTACCCATGGATATGATAATTCTAAGTAAATTGAGTAAATTTTACATTCACTCACTTTTTCATTGATATAGATTTAGTAACATATTTTAATTTATTGCAGTTCTCATATAAATTTTATAAATTGTTCTTTTATATACATACATTATAGTGTATGCAATAATGTTTAAATAAATAAACTCATTACTGAAGCATCATCCTTAACATAATATACCATATCCTTTGAATTTCCGTATTATTCAGCATTTATTGCTCAAATGCCAGCATCATTTAGTAACTTCATAGCTTGCATTTCACTAAAGAGTGATATATGGATAAACGCTTGTTTTCATCCATCATTTTTTCTTTGTTCGAATAATGATACTTGAACATAGAAATAGCCAACCGCCTTTAACAACAAAGACCTCTGTAGGATCACTGAAGATAGAGCTATGAATGAACACGCACTTTCCTGTGTGCGCATTTTCCAACTAAGCCACAAACTAAGTAAATTACCGACTTCATTCTACTTTAGGTGAGATATGTTGTTGCGAAAATTCTAGCTCAAAAGCTTAGAAAGTGCTTGTACGTTAAATTACACAGAATCCAAATATATTAGTGCTGATATAGTTCGTGCAATTTGCTGGCAAGTGAAGGTACTTCCTTAATATGGTTGCATAGGATAGGGAGAGAAATAAGAATAAATAATAAATTAAAATATTTTTGGAAGACACACTGCCATCTAGTCCTGCAAAATCTATACTGGCTAAGAGTTACAATCGCATTGAATAGCATGATCTGCACTTAGCTGTACTATGGGTATTAGATAACTGGTAAATATAGTAAAATATTTATTTTTTGTTTTTTTGTAATAGGTACATAAAAAACCTTGACCGAGGCAAACAGACATGTTCATGAACGTAAAGGTTTGTCTTGTGCGGGATCGAAATCGCGACTTCGGAGTCATAGCAGCCATTCATCATTATCATCATCATCATTATCAGCCTGTATCTACCCACTGTTGGATATAGGCCTTTCCCAATGCTTTCCACCATATGCGATCCTCCGCTTTCCGCATCCAACCGCTACCAGCCACTTTTTTGAGATCGTCGGTCCATCTAGAGAGGGGGCGCCCTATGCTTCGTCGTCCCATACGTGGCCTCCACTCTAGGACTTTCCTCCCCCATCTGCCATCGCTGACTCGGCAGATGTGGCCAGCCCACCGCCACTTCAACTCGCTGACTCTGAGAGCAATGTCGACCACTTTAGTTCTCCGTCGAATTTCTTCGTTCCGGATTCGATCCCTTAGAGAAACTCCAAGCATTGCTCTCTCCATCGCTCGCTGTGCGACTTTTAGTCTGTGAACCAGCCCAACGGTCAGCGTCCACGTTTCTGCACCGTAGGTCAAAGCAGCCATTGTTAGCCCAAAAACTCTTTCGTTAGCATCTCAAACTCTAATACGGTAGGTCAAAACAAACATTAGTGAGATAGTAGTTGTGATAACTTGTATTCTAAAGTTAAAAGAAATAACAGATGTAACTCGCTATTTGAATAGCGCATTCAAATATCAAAGATCCTTGACTATTAACCTTACAATGACAATTAACCTTTCTACTGACTTTAATAATTCAACAATAACATATTACTGCACTCCAGTAATTTTGAGGGACATAAAACTTGAGAAAATAGTTTAAAACTTTAGTAGCAAAGTAAACGGCAAAGTTGCAAGTTTTATTGTAAATACTTCCCACTAATGAGTGCAAAGTCTGAGCGCACAATGAAAGTCTCCAGTTGAGGTGTAACTTTGCCTGTGTTACTTGTATCGTCATGTATTAATAAACTGTTTGCGGATTTAACTTGTTGGTTTTGCGCATTGGATTTTCTTTTATGTATACTCTGGCAAAATTAATTAAGAAATGGATCCTAAAGAAAATTATTCACGATGTTTGAAACTCTTTTCACAGACGGTAAAATTTGAAAAATCCTTTTAAGTAATGTTATATTTTCAAATCGATGCCATTTTCGTAATTGACGTTCCAGAAAACCATAGAATCAACCATAGATTTTATGTCACGTCGGCTATGTTGGATTATAAAATTGTTGTTGTTTTCGCAACCCGATAAACCATAAATACAATAATACCCTTGACGATTTTCAGACTTCTCCCCATTTTACTCCTTTAGAGGTTGAATTTTGAAAAATCCTGAAACACGTGTTTACTTATTTATCTATAGAAGTACTCGTATAAAGTTTCGGATAAAATAGTCCAACTAATCTTGTTTCCCTATACAAACTTTGGACCCCCGTTCCACCCCCTTAGGGGATGAATTTAGAAAAATCGTTTCTTAGTACACCCCTAGACGTGAACCTATGTGCTAAATTTGGAATCTCTTGACCCAGCGATTTGGGCTGCGCGTTGATATATTATCAGTCAGTCAGTCAGGTTCTTCTTTTATATATATTTAGAAGATTACTGTTATGAATAAAAGGCTCTATGTTAAAGCTCATATTATATCTGTATTGTAATTATTCCTTTTGTCTATGAATAAAGTGCGTCATATTATTTTGAGTTTGATGGCAGACCTTATTCTTTTAGATAGTATTCTTTTAGATACTTTTTTATAGTATTTACTTTTTATATTTGAATGTTATATTTTTGAAACAATTTGTTTTAACTAGTCAGTTGCTTTTTATTACTAAGTTCTATGTGCCTTAAATATTTTATTAGCCCTGTATATATCCTAATCACGATTAATAAAGTTCTAAATTCATAATTGGGACATAATGACATAAGAGTAGGTAATGTTGAATACTGGTGATTGTTGGCACTTGGTGGAACTTTTCACCATTTCCATATAATAAAATGACGTGTACTATTCCACTTAATTAGATATATTTTTACCCACCGCTTTCGATTTTACGATCGATGGTTGATACGTAGATAGTTTTCTCTTTTCTACAAAAAAAAATCTAAAACTGTGTAGATAAAAAATATTATTTACTTGGTGTACATAACGAATCAGTGATCATATATCACGATATAATCAATATACGTGTCCGAGTGAGTTATTGCCGTAGTAATGACATCACGTTGTAATAGTTCCCCCGTTTTTTATTTGAAACGACTTTCAGTTGGGTCAGTAGGGTGACCCCTGCTACATTTGATTTGATTATGAAGTGCTTTTCATTTTTTGAGGGGTACACGTTACAAAAACAGTTATGTTTCACGATTGAAATTTTGGGCTATAGTATTACCGGTTTATGTTATTCATCAGCATCTTAAATTTGGCTTTAAACCAACCAACCTACATGAGGTGCACCTTGTTGAGTAACTACCGAGGCACTGGCAAAAAAATGTAAAACGCCATGTAATTGTAAAGTATTCGACTCGAGAAGTACCTCACAGAAAACTGCAACTAAATAACAAGTTTTAGAAGCCTAGAAGTTGTTGTATGCCTGTGTGAATGATGTTAACATGAAAGAAGAAGTTTTTGCTATAGCAGACGCCGCGAGTTACTTTCTATTGGAAGCGATGAGGCTTACATCACTTGATGTCTCTCGATTAAACTTTATAGCTCTAATAACCATCGTCAACCGTCAATGTCAATCGATACAGGGGATACCGCCGAAATTGAAGTCGATTACCATCAGACTTTTTGATTGCGAAAATAGATCTTAGGTTTAAGTTAATGACAATTAACTTCAGCTTAGTTAGTAGCGCTCTATGGTTTTTACCAATTAAACTAAACACAATTACCGCCAATTTAAGTTAAAGTTTGATTTTCGTAGTCAAAAAAACCTTTTGGTCAACAGGTTACAATAACTGATAGCTAGCTTAGATTTTCCCACAATTTCCAATACCGCATCGTTTAAAAATTATTAGTCAGAAACGTTTAAGGCATTATTACGTTAATATTACATAAACGACTGACGGACAACTGTTTTATGTCAGTGGGTTCTTTAGAGAATTATTTATAACCGAAGATAGTAGAAGGTAATGGTTACATAAATAACTTATATAAAATGAACTTGCTGTTTAAACAATTATAATAGTATTTTTATCTATTTATCCCTATTTTATAATTCTTTCGTTTAGTTTTACATATAATTTATTGCGGCACGCATTTGTATTTTGTCGTTGATATAAATAATAAATAAATAAATATTGTCAGACAAATTACACAGCGCCATCTAGCCCCAAAGTAAGCGAAGCTTGTGTTATGGGTACTAGATAACTGATAAACATATATAAATACATTTTTTTTTTGTAAATACATACTTTTGATACATAGAAAACACCCAGACTAAGACAAACAGACATGTTCATGCACACAAATGTTTGCCCTATGTGGGAATCGAACCCACGAGCGTTGGTGTCGAAGCCGCGTCATTGACCGCTACGCCACCGAGCTCGTCCTCGATATTATATGTTACTTATAATTACTGTTCATGTAATTCAATATATTATTATCTGCAATATATATATATGCTCCATATTAATATCTGAATCCACCCATGTTCATCCTACTGCTGGGATACGAGTCTTCCTTCAATCGTAGGGGTTAAAGGAGTACTGCAGCACGATGATGAAGCCATTGCTTTCAACCCACCTAAAGCCAAGTGCTTCACAGCTGTCATCAAAACTATAGCTGGGACCGAGTTCTTAACATGTACTCTGAAGAACGGAAGAGCTCGAGATGAATAAACCCATTACAGATTATGGTCGATGTTTCTTAACTTGTGTGATCGATTACGACCGCAACGATGCTATTGAGGTCCTCACGCCATCGAGCTCCTTCGGTTTTATGTGAATACATTTATCGTTAGATAAGGTCATAATTAATAAGTTGGTAAAAAAAGATACTATATGATAAAAATCCAAATGCAATAAAGTCAGAAATCAAATGGTTTAAAGCTATTAAGTATAATCAAATCAATCAAATACCTTTGACCTAAAATGGACATCCATAACGCATAAGTTTAAAATACTTCTATTCAAATTATGTAAGTTGAAAATGTTATATGAATAAAGCTGGAATCCATTAGGGATTTTATATATTTAAATGGTGAATTACCTATCACACCAATATACTTACTTCACTGGCTCGGCGCTCCAAAGAGGACCCCTATGCCCCTATGCCATTTTCGCCACCTGCTTACAGTGTCTTTGTCAACTCGTCTTTCCACCTGTATTTCGAACGTCTTACAGTTTGTCCTCGTTTGTTTTGTTTTGTTTGTCCTCCTCTGACTTTTATGGCGCCGCCGGCCCTCACGCCTTAGTGAAACATCCCAAGATAGGGGAACGATTAGTAGGACAGCTCAGCTACGCTACCGGCTCAGTCTGACTGACTCACTGACCAACGATGGATGTGGTCTTCATAATTTTGTAACCATCTAGCAAAGGTTGTTCGGTGGGCTCACTACCATCCCACTGAAAAAGATTCAAACATTTCTTCCTCTCGCATAAGACATAGTTAAAGCATAGTTCACAACTAAAAAATAAATAAACTTATCCCTCCTTCGATAAGTTGTTTTCTATTGTGTTTCTGAAGTGAAAACAACAAAAAATCCCGACACGTGGGTTTCGCTCACGGACCACTAACTTCCCGCGCTCACTGAGGCTGTATCCACGTGTCAATAGTAAAAACTATGACGTCAGACCTGCCATTCGCAGCGAGATAATCGGCTTATCTCTCAGCCATGAACCCACGCACAAAACTGACCGTTAATACCCGGTCATAAAGTCAAAGTTCGTGTACTACGCAGTCAATTCATGCGTCTAACGTGACTAACGCTATTTACAAAATTGTACAATAATAGCTGAATCAATGAAATACTGGTTTAATTTTATTTCATATGCAAATCTATTTTTACATCAACATACGAAAATAACTTGGAATTACCAATGACATTGTACATACTAATAGTTTATAGTTATTACTATATTTTTTTAATTTTGTACTTACAAGTTGTATTTATACTTACTGAGAAAAACATTGTAAATCTGTTTTTCCTACAAAGCATAGTTTTAACAATTGTAAAGTATTTCAAGTGGCTTACCAATTACGTTGCTATTACTGTATACTGTGTCATTACGTTCAAAGCCCATTCCAAACTATTATGTAGGTGGTATAACTAGCCAATTAGCAAAACTAGACCCTGGATAAAATAAAGTGTCTTTGAAATAGGACATATTGGAAATAAGTACTCTATAGAATACCGCAGCAGGCAATTATACTACTTTTGGATTTATTAAGCACCTGCGGTGGAACAAGTTACCATGGAGATCCTGTTGTTACATTAGTGTTAGGAACGATATACGGTACGAAGCTACGATAAGGTCATTGTTCGCCAACCCGCATTTGACTCTGCCAACCCGCAGCTGACTCCGCCAACCCGCAGTTGACTTAGCCAACCCACAGTTGACAACGCCATCCCGCAGTTTATTCCGCCAACCTACAGTTGACTCGGTGGAGTCAACTGTAGGTTGGCGGAATAAACTGCGGGATGGCAGATGGATGGATGCGAAGTTGATGAAACTCAACCTGACTTTTTCAACTGGAGGTTGGTGAACCTCCAGTTGAAAAAGTCAGGTTGAGTTTCATCAACTTCGACTGAGTGGAAATCCCTATACCAACACAAGTTAACAACATAAGCACACGACAACGTGAACCTTATACGTATTTAAAATAATCTACTAAAGTTGAACATAGAAAATAACTCTAATATAATTTGGAATTTCAATGAGAAAATTCACCGCATACACACGATATTCTCACCTACAAAGATAGTTATAATGAAAGTCACACCTGAGTAAAATACTTGGCTGTTAATACAAACTTTACCAAAGTACTTCAACTTATTCCTGTCTCGTGAGCTGTAGTTTAAAACCACAAACCTTTGTTATTCACATGTGCGTATCTAACGTTAATTGAAAATGTTAATGGAATTTACCACTAGGTACTTATTTACATCAAGCTTATGCTTTATTAGACTTCGCCTGTGACTTTGCACGCGTGTATTTTGGTATATATACTGTGAGAATTTTCTAAAATCAATTCTTAGTGGATACTCATGTTATAGCAAATACATGTATAACAAAATTCAGTCGCTAATAATCCAGTCAGCCAGTACGGCATTATTTACCTTTTATGTTAAGTATACTGAATTAAAGTTTAATTAATAATTTAACTAATAAAGTTATAATTAATTAATAATTAAAGATTACTTTAATTATACTAAAACAATGAAGCTAAAAACTTCGTTTAATTATTTATTTTTGATCGAATACACGCTAATCTCTGGAAATGTCTGTGGGATTAAAAAAAAACTCTAAGCATTTGATAACCCAATTCTTGAAGAGGGTTATAAGCAGTTTAACGTCACGCTACAACTATTAATAGCCGAAACGGTGGCCGAAGCCACGAATCACAGCTAGTAGTATTCTGATCCCATATTTAGTCTTTCCTGACTTCACCACGTTGCTCCGCTGCGAGTTGGCAATGGCCAGTGTTTTCAGGCCACTCAAAGGCTGCCGTGTCTTACTCACTGTCATATTATGCGTGAGTGACGCATCTGGAGTCTCAAGCGTCCATAAGCAACGACAACTGCTTTCGTTTGTGCGTCTCCCTAGTGGTATAAAAAATATGTGATGTGACGTTCCTTAATTGTGTTCGATTAAGGACGGCGCTCACCACGGCACGCCATAGCACGATACTGAAAATTATTCATTGAGATGCTATGAGAGGCTTAAGGATCTTTTGAGATCCCAAAGCATCTTGTGGCATGCCGAAATATGACGTGACATTAATGAAGCTGGCAGTTAATGCCATTATACCCATTCAATTCGAGCACAGCAAAAGCAAAACAAAGTCTACAGTAGCATACCGAATTCTGCATCCCAATGCCTAGTACGACATGTCGAAACCTGAGGCGGTATGCTCACGTCACCCTGGGTCCATGTCAATAAAATGTAATCTGTAAAGGCAGCTAAATGTATTAGCAGAAGATTAATAGGATTCAACTAACAAACTCCTTATTCGTGTCTTACCGCGCCGTGTCATTAGTAAGCACCGGCCTATAGGCTGACACGCGGAACAATTACACCGACCTGCTCATTAAATTTTATATAGTAAGTGTCATAAACAAGCATAGACTATATGCATGATTGAGCAGTTACTACAGTCTATATACAATTTATATACAGTTTATTATATACAAGGAATATCACTCATATATTATCGAACTGTGCTGATAAACTTCTGTGCAATTTACAGGTAATTTCATTCATTAGCATACAACAATCTCTCTCCTCCAAGGTTTTGGGGTTATTTGACAGCAGTTTTTTTTTTTTAAAGTGGAGGAACTTCCCCTAATTGATTGATATCATTGTACCCTAACTCTCTTTAACTTTGGCATCGAACTGAAATACGAATCCTACAAAATAATCCTGCGTGACAAAAACGCATTTAGAAAAAAATGGCGTGGTTAAAATTTGCAAGGCCTCTTTCAACTTGCATCCTTGAGACGCATCATTATGAGGGCGAAGGTGGTTTAGTGGGGGAAAGATAAAGCTGTGAATATACTGACGAGCGTAGCGTTTCCTAACGTCGCTGACCAGAAACCGCTCAATCATTGTAAAAGTACGTTTTCTGCTTTACTTTTAACTAGCTTCAAAACTTCAAACACATATGTTACGTAATAGTGTCGGTTTTTATGAATGTGAAATTTTTGATGCATTTTACGAGATAAATATGCTGTTTATGAACCGATTTTTATATCCATGCAAAAATTATATTGTGTATTGTTTTTATACCATTAGGTTGACAAGCAACTATACGACCCATACGAAAATGGAATAGAAATATTAGAATGTCTTTTTCTATGCTACCATCTCTCTATCTCTACTTACTCACTGTTGCCTCATCCTATCAGGGTATATATATACTAGTCTTATGATACTTAACATAGCAATAAATAAATTACAAGTAATAGCGTGGCTTACCTCTTCTTTAGCCACGCTAATGGACTTGAGTAATTATTTACCAAATGCACTATTAAAAGGTACGTGGTTATTTATTTAGTAAAGTAAGTTTTCGTTACTAAGTTTACTGCTAAGCTTTATAATAAACTTAATGAATTACTGAATATTATACGAATGGAAATATATTGAATCAAAAGGGGCCATAAATATGTAGACAACCAATTGTAACACTTTCATTATAAGATGGATCTGCGTAGCCACGAAACGTACATAGCATTCGTAGCGCTACTCGGGAGAAGAGATACTAGAAGTCTACAAGCGATTGTCTATACTCGTACCTCAATTTCGCTACTACGTTTTCGTAACGTAAATTATTTTGTATAATAATACAAGCTTTGCTTAGTTTGGGGCTAGGTGGCAGTGTGTAATTTGTCCAGGAATATTTATTTATTTTATTTGTTTTATTATTTCTATTAATTTGAAGGATATCATTTTTTTTCTGGATGAAGAATTAAAAAACAATCCAAAGACAAGTTTGATTAGCAACAAAACTTCAGTTGTAATCATACGATTTGTAACTTATTGTACGCAGTAATATCGAATATTGCGGAATAGATGTATTCAAGAATTATCTAGAAAGAGTGATAGTTAGTTATATAGGAGATCTTTTTTTTTTTTAAATCAATTCAAATTTTACGAATACTGAGACATTTCATGCAATGTTTGCAATTCATGCAGGCGACTTCCGTTGCTTCCCCCATACAAAATAGTGTTGGCGTATTACGCCACCTTAAGTGTAAAATAAATACACTACTTAGGAATATGTTCATCATTTATTTAAGCAGAGCCCAGCTTGCCGATAATCCTTACCAGTGCATAAGGCACTTATCTCACCGCCGGCGTGGAGGCGAATAACCACCGAATAAATATCTATTAGATTATTTTTAGCCTCGACAGCGGTTACATATTTGAGCCATTTGGGGTGGAAACGTTGGGGCCATGGGGGCCGAGTGCCAAAAAAATTTTTAAAGAACTGTCGTCACGTCTGGTCGAAGCATCTCGTGACCAAAATGCTGGCCTCTACTTTGCACAAAGAATTAGTGTTGCGATACAACGAGGCAACGGGGCCAGCATATTGGGTACTTTGCCTACGGGCAGCGGCCTATTAGATTAGTTTTGTTTTTAGTTTATTTTAATTAGTTTTAATTTAGATGTATTTGTTTATTTATTAATTTTAAGTATTATTTAATTTTAGTTTTATAAATTTTAGTTATTTAGAAATAATTAAATAAAAATAAAACAAATATTTAAGGGGGGCTCCCATACAAAAAAAAAAAATTATCGCTTAGGAACATACAATAAATGGAAATCCCTTGCCAATAAAAGAGATATTAATGGTTGATGAAAATATTGATGGTTGATGATCGTTAACTGTTCACACGTGGTAAGTTTGTCGCAGCAACAAAACCTATCGAAGAAAAACCTTGCAAGTAATGCAGGATTTCTTACAGATCAGCGAAAATACCAGCAACGCCTTCCTTTCTGGTGACCTCACTTACTCGCAGAAACATACAAGCCTCAGGGGAATTATTATTTTGCTGCGGTATAACTTCTGTGAGGTACTTCCCCAGTCAGGCGGCTTGCAAATTTTTTAGTTGTATTCTACCCCTCTTTTGCCAGCCTCTTCCACTAGTCAACAGGATGCACCACATCCAGGTGGTTCATACTTTTAGGATTTTTATTTATACTGTATGTAAGTTTTAATAACGTAAATAAAGTATCAAAATAATTGATTTACTGTATATGAGCGTGTCAGATGATCTTTGATGACCTCCACTGTTGCTGCTATTCTGTGAGTGAGGAGATACTTCCCCATTCACTCATGTTATGTAATGCTATCTATTGTGAAATAGCTGAAGTAACTTCTCTTAGCTAACACAGTTGTTTGCTAAGAGTAGGTTTAATAATTATTTTTAACAGAAAAAAAAATGTCCCAGGCTTGACTAGATCGATTTTTCGCTCATGCATATATATTGTCGAAAAAATATTAAACACGAGATGCTTGTGGCATTATGTACTAACATACTAATACAAAGCTACGACCAATGGAAGCGGAGCATCAGAGAATATTTAGAACTCGTTTAGAACCCTATGTTTCACTATTCTATTTTTATGTTTCCTTAAACTATTTTGAGAAAGTACAAAAATAAATAGTTCTTTTGATTGATGATCCATCTTCATGTTTGCATCGTAAATCTACGAATAATCGCTTTTGCCACCACTACGCACTTACCCGGTTGCCTCATTTAAAGGTATGTTTTGATGTTAGATGTTGCACTTGTGATGAAACGACTTTTCTTGTCTTTGGTAAGCAGACTAGAATCGTCGGCATCAACATTTGAAAAAAAATTTAAGACAGAAATTACGACCATTTCTTCAAGTCTGAATCTGTAATATTCTAGACGTGAATTAAAAGTATCAAAAAAGATGAGTACGTAGAAAGTTTACATTAGATTGGTAAAAAAAAAAGTTTTTATTGTATATGTTATTTAAATCTTCTATCTAAAATAAACAAAATCAGAGCCTATTGAGTCTAGCATGAAGGTCGGCGCTGAACTTACTTTTATCCGCCGGTGTTAGTTTATACTCGTTTAATCGTAGTTGTGGTCTATGGCGGAACTTTTCGGAAACTATATTTCCATACAAAAAATTCTAGTAAAACGCGAAAACAGTAGTTATGTGTGTCATCCTGACACTGGAGGCACCGACCGCCAATAAACTTATTATTACAATATTACCTATAATATTATAGCGTATCGACATGACTGTCTCACTTCGTTCTCGATGCTTGCTGCTTACTTGCACCATAGTGCATAATGTTACGGGAAGAATAATTAATTGGTAATTATTTATACTGACCGAGTCTTGATTTATGTAATGTTAGGGCACAGTATAAGTAATAGTACTACGTAGTTAGGGTGTCCTTGTGGTTTGCTAGCATTGGTTCCCGGAGTTCGCCGTTCTAGTTCATGAATGTACCAATTTATTTATAGTGACTTTATATTGACCGGCCATTGTGAATAATGATATTACCATAAAACCAAATTGACCATAATATATATATATTATGGTATAAAGTGGTGTATACACCAGCCAGGTATACTTGTAGTAATAACGTATATTCTTGCTTGCACTATATGACTACCAATTTTTATTCTCTGCCAAAGTTCAGAAATTTTAAAAAACAACCTTAATTCTACTGAGGTAGTTTGTCATCACGAGTCCAAAGTGAGTTGAAAGCCATTTTCGGAAATACTCCTCATATATTAATTAGATATAAAAAACTAACTACATTCAAGAATGGCAGTAAACTTATATTTGCTATATCCCGGCATACCCGACCATTAATGAACAGACATGTTACTCGTACAGTGCATGTAATCCCCTCCGTTATTATATGCGCAAATCATGCAGATGGCTTCTTCGAAGGAAGGATTTGTCTCTTGTGTCATCGTACAAAACAAGCAAAACGTGGCCTTCCTTCAAATAAGCAGCTGCGACAATGCAAAGCAACTACAATATGAAGTTGTACGAATCTGGTGTTATTTCTCTGATATTTCTTACCAGCCATGCAAGACAAAACATGTGGTTATAGTTATGAGCATCGATCATGCACCGAATATGCGGAGCTTAATAGTTTAGATAAATAGAACTCCACTAGACGAGACTTTTTTGAGTTTAATAAATCAATGATATGTCACCTGCTTCCGCCCATGACTCCGATAAGTGTTTGGTATGTAGCCTATAACATTCTGCACAGGTCAAACTATCTTTATACTAAATTTCAACATCAGTACAGAACTTACATCGCAAAAGAAGAACAAACAATCATAAGCGAGGGGAAAACATCTCTGATAGCACTCAAAGATCTTGTATAATTCCTAATTATTAAGGTAAATCATTGAGGTTTCCCACAGTATCTCTCTATGGAAATTGACTGGACACACCTGGTAACTATATACTCCCAATGGCTATAGTGATATAGATAATTAATTACCTAGATGACCACAACATAATCTGTCGAATGGATACGTATCTGGTTTGTTCAGCGAGTATGGTATAGATGCACCACTTAAATCCGATATATATTAGTATATTAGGTGTTAGGTACCCGGTCAAACTGCTATCCATCCCATCTCTACTAAAAAATCTAGTTTTACATATTAAAGTTATTAATTATATTAAATAATTGTAAACTTAATTATATGAGACTAGCTTGTTTCCGCAACTTCGTACGCGCGTATCCGATTTCCCGTGGGGATTTAAAAAAATCCTTTGTTAGCGGATGCCTACGTCATACTACCTGTATGCCAAATTTCAACCCAATTAGTTCAGCGGTTTAAGATGTGCGTTGATAATCAGTTAGTAACGGTTGCCTGCTATAGATACAAACAGAAGAAGCTATCAGGATCATCCTATTAGGTTGAAGCGGCCATCCTATATAGATATATGTAGACAAAAATAAGTTCCCTGTAGTTCAGTTAGTGGTCGGTTATGTGCGCTTATTGAGAAATTTTTCGAAATGGCCGGTATTTTGACCATCACTAGTTCCGTCACCATCGCGTCGCCACTGGGATGAAATAAACGGCGGAAACCTCAACCCAATGTTTGACGCGATGGCTGACTCAATCGACGGATGAGGCTGCAATGAGTTGTAGCGTATTTAATGTAGCCGTTACGTTGCTGTTGCGTCTACAATTTATGATACATCGGACGACGCGATCCCGTTTCTAATTTTAATTTCTGTGATCATTGTGCCACCACTTCTCACTAGCTTGGAAATTATGGACGACAAAAAAAGTTTATCTTTTATATTTTTTTCCCCATCTTTTCAATTATAAATTTTATCTTGACCAAAAATAATAATTCAGGTTTAAAACGAAATAAGTAAAATGTATTTTTCGAGTAAATATAAAGGTTGAAATGGAAGCTTGCAAATAAAAATTTAAATAAACTTTACCCGACTTGGATGAAGTTGGGGCAAACAGAAACTTCACTATCCTTTGCCTGGACAACATTTCAGTTGATTAAAATCTATTCAACTTTTCATTCTATTTATTAGTTTGCCTTGCAAACCTGTTTCACGTAGAGATATTTACTTACATTATCGTAATATAAACCCAAAAATTGTGCAGATTAAATCTCATTAATTGCATATCACCACCATAGGGATTTAACTAGTTTCACGTGTTGCTTAATAACGTGAGAGAAATCCAATGTAAAATAACTCTTACTACATTCAGATAAGACCCAAAAGCGTTGTTGTATTATCAACACAGCCAAGATCAATTATTAACCGCTGAAACCAAACAGGGAATTACAGCGTTGTAAGTACAGGGAACCCCTACGACGTTCCGTCGCATTCGCGTAGATTAGACAGATATCTGGCGCTTGTTATATCAGAGGCAGTGCGATAGTGGCGTGAAGCCTATCCTATCCGAGTCATTATCGTAAACGTTAATGACCACGACAATTACTAGCAGGCTCCGCGCTTCATCGAGAGCCTCAGAAATTGAACATTCCCAATCTATCGGCAACGCCCGATTTGTCCCTCTATAAACTCCTTCCAATCGGGCGGCTTTAATTAAAATAGTTTCACCGGAAAAATACTATAAGGGTAACTTCATTTGTACGGCGTAGTCCCCAATTTTTCCATTTGAAAAACATCATTTTTGTATGAATGTGCAACTGCATTCGCGATTTTACGGTTCACAGAGTAAACTTCTAGTTTGATTTTTCTAGTTGAAGTCCGGTTTTGTACCGTTAAATATGATTCGTAGAATTAAAACACTCCTAAAATGTTTGTCTTTTTTCGTATTCCACAAAAAGAACAAAATTCTGCGGAAATTCCGTGATTGCTCTATAAGTTTTCCTCTGTGCCGTTTTATTTATTTCATGATAAATACCGTACTGTAAACGCTTTGATTTTCCCGACCATTTTTTAGTAATAAACTGTTAAAAGACCTCATCTGCAGAAAAAACGGATAAGTACGAACGTTAAATAGAGAGAGGATATTACAAAGTATCAAAATAAAAGCTATTCGATATTTCGCAAGGGAAAACTTTTGAGTAAAGGAAATGAGTAGTTCGTTTCCGTACAGAAGTCGAGGTATAATATACAAAGAGGCGGCTACTTGAGAGACAATGGACGAGGAGCAACTTTCAATATTAATGATGCGCCGAGAATGCACACAGAGCCTGGCGAGTTTCAAAAGCCTCCCATTGATACTCATTAACTATTGATTCATAAGTAATACCCTTTTACCGTTACCGGGTCGAACGCTCCGCACAACTTTTCAAATTTAAATGTGAAAGAGGATTCAGTTTTAACCTATACTCGGTTTAAATTCTATTTAATATTAGTTTGCATCCTGCGAAGTTTTTTTACAGTTGATTTATCACCATTTTTTTTTTCATTTATGTAATGGCAACAGTGTTTCAACATTTTAGTCGAATTTGGATGGATTTTTTTGTTTGTTCATATGTGATTTCAAATTTCGCTCAGTATTTCTAAGCATTTAATTCTTAGCCATTAATAATAAGACATTATTATTGAGGCAGTTCAATCCAGTCTCCCACATACCTAAATAATTCTGCAAATAACGTGGAGACCCGCATGTGACCCTGTTGTGTACAACATGTATAGTAAGCCAAATAGGTAAGTGGCCTGCTGCCTTTATGATAAACATGTTAAATTATTTATGCTAAAGGATATCGACTACCAATATGAGAGCTGCTTTCTCTGATATGTAGTGAAAATCACAGAACAACTGTCTAAAACAGTTTACAAAAGTGATGTTTTTATGCTTGAAATCCTCACCCATCTACCCTTTAAACTTCATTACAACCCGAGTGATAAAAATAAATAATATATGGCTCATTTTATTGTAAGTCAACGACACTAGAATAGATCCCTTTCCATACACAAATAGCGCCTAAAACAGCGGCTTATCGTTACAGCCGACTAGCGTAAACATAGTTACATCTTTATTGGTACTTACATACCTGCCCAGCGACGGATTTCATAAAACTCTAGTTGAACACGTTCCTAAGCCTCTAAAGGATAGATTTAGTCGGAATAACAAGTAACAACTCCGCACAATACCCGGGCGTCTCTTTTGGGTTTATTGTTCTAACATCTGTCGGATATGCAAAGTGTGACTCGTAAAACAACGGTTCGGCCCGCGATTACTTCGCGCAGTTAACTCTCTCTTACGTTCATCTTTATTGGTCGACCTACCTGCGAATTTGTAATCTGATGCCCTTGTAATGACTTTGATTAGATGAACTTTATGGGTTTATAATAGGCTCGTGGAAGGGCCACGTGTAGCGACCGACGCCTGTTTATCGACATTGTTCTTTTTTAGAATTCTTTACAAGTTGGAAACTTTTGCGCTACTTTTAATTTGTTTACATCAATTTGTTTTATGTACTCGTACGTAGAGAATAGCACAATTGACAGTAACGATAATGGATGCAGTTCAAAGAAGTTTACTCGTATGATTTTCTAACTGTTAAAGTATTTTCATTTCAGTTCAATATTTATTGTATTCATACGTTTATTCGCCAATAAAATAGTTGTTACAGTTTGGATAAATAAAAATGATGTATTTGTTTATGACTTTCTTTTCGAAGTGATTGAGTAATAAATCCGAGAAGTCTGGACTGACATGTCGTTAAACAATAATTAAATGGAAGAAATCTTTCATACCTGGGTGATAGTCGAACCCAAACCTCTCCACAACCAGTAGAGTTAATAAAACAAGTAATAATTAAATCGAAATCGACTTCGACAGTCATCTGAAAATAAAATAATATTGCTAAGGTACCATTTGTTCACAACAACAAACAGATTGTACTTCATAAAGAAATTCAGAAAATCAGATTTCAATATCATACATTTTTAACTCCTTTTTATAGTATTTCTATTCTTTGATACTACACATGTCACTTCACAATTCGAAGCGAGCGACGCATAATCGCGCTGCGTAAATACGCCCAGCACTCACTGTTCGCCACTCAGCAGGTGCTCAATGTGTGCGCAAACTCTCGTGCGAACAAAGCGATGGATGAAGCTGTACGAAATAGACTTAAAATGCCGCTGTTTCATTTTAACTCAATATCTGTAGATGTAGCGATCGAGAGTGCCTCATCTGGCTTCGTGATGAATGGATGTATGTTTTATACATTTTCTCAACGTCCATCTAACTTTTTAATTCTCAAAGTAGTCTATATGAACACTCAGAGGTAGATACCGACTTGCAGTAGAACCCATTGAATGAAGAGTAGGTCGTAGGATAATACAACAAGGTATTCTCTTTCTCATTTGCTATGAACATGTCACGTATTCAGTTGTTGAAATCGTCATTTTCCATACAAAATACAGCTGATGAGGCGTGACATAGTCAAGTTCAAATGACCAAGCTGCCACGGGAAGAATATTTATATCCTAAAGAATTCAGAAAATATATAGCATAAATGAGACAAAAAAGCCTATGATCTAACTCACCATTCAATGTCTTCCAATGATAAACAAGTTATTAAAACTCACGTGAGACATTATACTAAATCACTACATAGTATAAAACAAAGTCGCTTTCTCTGTCCCTATGTCCCTTTGTATGCTTAAATCTTTGAAACTACGCAACGGATTATGATGCGGTTTTTTTTAATAGATAGAGTGATTCAACTGGAAAGTTTATATGTATAATATATGCATAACATAGTAGAAAAACACTGATAATTTAGAGGTTTCTAATGTGATGTCGTAAATAAACACATTTTTTTGCTCTTTCATTGCAAACGCTGGCTGAACCCAACGAGATAGATCAAAATAATGTAGTACAGTATTGTTCACCTTAAAATGGTCTACAAAAAAGTTCGCGATGGTATATGTCTATCTCTTAGTGGTAACACACAATAACCGTTATTTTATCCTTTGCTTTTTACAAGAAATAATGCCTTATTTACGAAGCGATTTTAAGCAATACAGAATTAATCCTTATCCAATTAAGTACCTTAAATACATTGCGCATTTAATATAGATCAATATGGCCCTTCACAGCATGTAATTTAAATGAATAGTTTAGAAGATATTACACATTTAAAATGCAGGGACATAACGGCTGTGGCGGTACCGGCCGCGGAGCCGGCGGCGTGTGCCTATAACTGGGGAAGGACTGGATAGGACAAAGCGCAAAGACCTTCTGTAGTACATTTAGTATCAGCATTGCACCCGTGCGAAGCCGGGGCGGGTCGCTAGTTAATTAAATAAATTAAACGGGTCACTCCCGATAAAAAGACGTGAGTGACCCGTTTAATTTATTTAATTAATTTAGATAAACAAGTTTGTTAGCTGTCTTAATTCGGTTTTGAGGAGACATCTCAACAATGTTACGAAGACCACCAACAAAGATATTCATTTTTCTTGTTATGCCACGTCAGATGCCAAACAAGCATTTTTCTATAGGTAAGAGTAACCACTTTACATCATACAGTAAAGTGGTTACTCTTACCTATAGAAAAACGCTTACACCACACGTACATAGGGACATAACAAGCAAAGGTGTTGTTATTTGAATGCACTTTTCATAGTTGTAATTCTAGTGTACGAATAACATTTTGATACGCCGAGTAAAAGCGAAGTTATTAACATAACTTGATTTTAGTTTAAGAAGCCCTCGGCGACAAAATCGCGCGCTACCGCTAGCTGCAAATATAAAAATATTAATTTATATTTACTATTATTGATTGCATTAATAATGTCTTATTTAGCATATTGCATCAACATTACACTTCCCCATTAGCCTAAGATTATAATACTATGAATGCTCTGAAATTGACTAATAGAGATGCTACCATAAGACAAGTTTATCTTTATCGATTTTATTTGTAGTATACGAGTTATTATACTAGCTTCCGACTACCGCGAGGCCGTGTGAGCACATTACCGAGATAAAAAAGTGTACATCCAGGAGCCCAGCCGCCTAAGTTGAAGTTATTTCATCCAAATTCATTCAGTTGTTTTGTATGATGCAGTACCAAATATCTAAACTTACAAACTTTTAAATAGAATAAACTTTTTTTTGTGTAAAATAGAGATATAACAAGCAACGAAACAACAGTGTTGCAACTATTGTCATTAAAAAGATTTCTGAATTATTCTCTATAAATGTGGCTTTAGGTACCCTTAAAATTTCCAATAAAGCATTCATTGAACCCTCGGAAGTGCTAACGACACTACAAAAAGTTGCAACAACTGCATCACGGGCAGTTCGTGTAACAACTATATTGCCAAAATCAGCACGAAACTATTCTGTAGTGTTCAGCAAACAAGCGTGGTCTCGCAATAACCCGGTGCGGGACCGGTCACTCGAGAACTCGAGCCGGGGACAGAAATACAACCCTCGAAACTTCGCCCACAAACTTTAAGATGGCTCTTTTTCGAGTGCAAAGTTTTGTATTTCGGATGCAATTGTAAATATTTGGTTTTCTCGCTGCGGTCTTCCTAACAAGTGAACCGTGGCGTACGTGCGACGAGTATCTTCATTCTCAGTCTGGGCAAGTCCGCGTTTCGTTGCCCGCATCACAATGTTACCCCAGCCCTCCCCAACAGTCTTATACGCAATTAAAACGATATTATCGGTATTATATTACCTCTCTTTTTCTTGTACACTTTCGCTTTCGGTGAGGCATTATTTCCTTCGTCGAGTATGAAAGAATAATCTCAGATAAAAATGTTATTAAGCGAGTATTATACTCGGATTTAGTAGGTCGTAATTGATTTATAATTTCACCTGAGGGGCTTGTAGTCTTAACGAGATGAAAATAAGTTATCTTGTAATGTTAATTCGTAGTCCAATCTTCAAAATCGCGTTTAAATTATAATAAGGTGCTTAAATTATAATTCGATTAAACGGTTAGACGTAATTAAACATTAATTTACAAAATAGTTGAGAATTTTGGATAATTTTGCCAACTTATAATATCTTGTCTATTCGAACGATTCTCATATTTCGGTATCCATAGTAGATGCAGAAAAATACGCCTAAATGATGCGTTTATTACAAGGCAGCAGGCCTATATTATCTGTCTGGTATATAATATATATTTATACACAATTCATATCATTATGATACGGTTTACTATAGATTCAATACATAATCAAAATCTGTTAGGAATTAAATTTATCAGAGGAGATAAATCTACATAGAGATGTAGATTTTTATAATTCATATATTTGTCCGTATTCGCCATAACTCTAATGTTACAAGCAGTTCATTGTACAAGAAATAGTGTTGTAACCACAACAAGGGTATTCCCGTCTTGTGTCCGATGATCCCACAAATCCCGTTCCTCGCATCTCAAGCACGTCTTCTAGCGTGGATTACGCGCTCCGCGGCTATCCCGCTGCGATTTCGGATGACCGCAACAATCATACCGAACTACTATCTAAAATATCTCGATGGTAATCACCCTGAATAAACTCTCCTAGATACTCGTAGTCCACTTGTTTCGCCAACAAGCCCACTTCTAATTACGTTCCACCCGTCTCAACAATAATACCTTACATTTTTGTCACAAGAATGACGTAAATAGATTATGGGAATCCCGGGTTAGACTAATTCTACTTTATCACAACTTTTCCTGAACAATTTATAAGGTAAATTTTTATTTTTCAAGTCGCCAACCTCCTACAAACCTAAAGGGATTACACGCCATTGAAATTTGGGCTTTAACTGAATTAACTTTGACTTGAATTTTTATTACTTAGATTTTTATGTTAAGGCGATTTTCTCAGTTCTTTCCGATACGTTTTTAAATTACAGTTTTAACTTAAATTTTGCTCAAACTTCGGCACTAAAAAAACAATGCGCTTACGCTGCTCCAGGTCGCAATCGAGGGCCAAAGTGTGTCGTAAAACAACGCAGTCGCGAATAAAAAGGACGGAATCTTATTAAAGTAAATATTTATGGCATTGCTATCAACCGATTGGACGAGGGTTCCGCCGCCCTTGATAAATTGTCCCGCCGGTTGCGGCCTAACGGCCACTCTCCCAAATATTTCTCGTGTTACATATCGCTCTAAAAAAAATTCGATGTGTTTGATTTATGGCATAATTTCCTTTCACGCCTTTTGATAAGTTTCCTTCGAGTTTCTGGTGTAAATACGTCGGAGAGAGCGTTTTTGCCAAGTAAATCTTTCCCATATCAAAAGCTTGAAAAATGTTTCTCGTGCAATAAAACAAGCTGGTGAAGTTTGGGAATTTAAAAGTTGAGCATCTCGACGCAAAAAGTAGCGGTGGAGTAGTATTTCTATTTTACCTGAGCGTAGACAATAAGGTTGTCTCTACACAATCAGCTGTACGAGAAAGATTGTTCGCGTTCCATACAACTGCACAATGGAGAAAATGAAGAGGAGCCAATTTTTCTACAACAGCTTTTATACAGCATTTTGTTTGTTTGCCGAAAGTTTGCATTTTGATTCCTCGCTGTGAATGCATTAGAATGTGCGCACATATTTGTCTTGGCATCAAACGACTGCGGAACAGCTATTTCGATAAACTGTTTGCGTTCTCAAAAGATTAGCCGTTGTGATCTCCCGCTATGGGTGTTTGCAATTTATGGGCCGTTTTATACATGTGCTTTTGCGATTTGAGTATCGAATAGTCTAATATCGAATTCATTATTTATTTGTATCAATTTTTTTTCTTCGTTTGATATTTAGTTGTCAATCCTATCCTACTCCGCCAATCCGAAGTTGAGCAGCGTGGTGAAGTATGCTCTAAACCCCCCCTTCGATTGAGGGGAGACCCGTAACCCAACAGTGGGATGATTATGGGTTGATGCCGCCGAATGACGCATATCCTTCTCATGTTATAAATATGAAAGTTTGTGAGGCTGTATGAATGGATGTGTTTGTGAGGAATTTGACGAAATTTAGCATACATACGAGTATATGTCCTGGATTAACACATAGGATAGGTGCATTTTATCCAGGTTCTGTGTTCATTAACACGAAGCCACGGATAGAAGCTAGTCAGTGTCAAATATATTAAATCATAACTAGAATTTTTTGACTTAGCTTAAATATCAAATGCCAAACCCTTGGCAATTTGGACAAAGAGGTTCTGAAAAGGCAACAAAGGATCGGAACGTGTAGCTAAGAAAGGCGATCACTAGATAGAATTTTGAGGTATAAGGGTCTTGCCATAATCTTTATCGGCCAGGTCCACCTCACCACCATGTGGTGCTCTTGCTAGCAAACAAGACTCTGGCGAGAGATAAGTAGCATGTCAATCGGGACTGATGAAGTGCCTGCAGATCATACAATATCCCAGCTAAATAACCAATACACTTGGAAACTGTTGTGTGAGGGGCAAGGTCACCATACGAAAAAAAAAGCTATGTCAACAGTAAGGTTGGCAACACGCAAGCGCAGTTCCCTGTATTACAAGTACCTATAAGCTACGGTAACGTACGGTAATAAATGGTGGTACTGAGGGTAATTATATTCAATTTTAAATAATCACATATTCAGCAGTGGACGTTTTTAAGCTAAAATTACAATAATGACGATGTTTTTTAAATTGCCATAAGGCTTAGCATGTTTTATAATTGTCAAAATGTTTATTCTAATTTCTCGTGGTCATCATCAACTGTGTTCCAAACACTGCTATTTTGGTTAGTATCTATTGCTTAGTATCTATATTCTATACAAAAAAAGAGTGGACCAGTATATATTTTTTACATTCAATGTTATTTATAACCCATTTTGGGAAATGTCTGTCTGTCTAGGTATCAATACTATCAATGTTTCAATACACATCACAAGAAGTGACTTAGCAGTTTCAATTAAACTTTTTTTTTATTTGTACTACATTAAACTTACAGTTTCATTTCAATACATTCAGTAGTTTAACTTGCCTATACTATATCCAATACATATGCAAATCTTGATATCTGATCACTGAGTAGGTAGTAGGGATTCGAAACTGCGGTACTTTTTTATTAGATATGTAGATCATAGAGATATTTATTTATTAAATTCTAACAAATTTTGTTTTTCTCTTGAATGTAATAACATTTTCGTACTACACTACACATTAATATGGCTTGTTACAGTTAATAGGTTCCTAATAAGCATTGATCGCCAACGACAGCTGGCTATGTCGTAGCAATTCCCTTTCCTCATAATTCAGTCTTTCGTCTTTCTGTCGATAATAACTGGTGCGATTAACTATTTATTATTATTAGCTGGAGTCAGAAGCCTTCCAGCAATTATTTACGTAGCAAACATTCTGTCACGATGAGAGTCCGTTGATAAAACTTTTGGCCAACTATTACGTCAGTAGGGACAATTCCCGAGCATCTCTTAATTATTGTGCTGCGTATTTCGTATTACAATAATGAAGCGAAACAATAACAAAAGTTTGGACGTCGGAGCGCGGCCAGCGGGCAACTTCAGCTGCTCATTTGAGTGCTTGTTGAGCTCACTCCTAATGAAAACTTGCTAGTTACCCGCCGTACAACATTACTTTTATTTGGCACGAAACACGGGCACAATTGACGCTGCGAGTGACCTTCTATCAACTTTTCCACTAAATTAAATTAAATAAATTAAAATATATAAGATACGAAAAGGTGTGTAAAAAAGAAAAAATGTCGGTGGAGTAGGCGCGGAGGGCACAAAGTGGAGGGCTAAGGTTGTAACGTTCGTTATCGACGCCTACAATAAGTCGCGTTTTATACGGTTATTATAGCGCCATAAACGCCACCGGCCGGTGTTTCATGCAGTGCTGGGGCAGATTATACTGCCTATGGGCCCGATCGGGTGGCCGCGAGCTGAGGGGTGGTGAAGTGGGGAGGGAGAGGAAGCCGCCCCCTGTCAACCCCACGTGCCGCTCGACAGATGTGTCGAGATATCCGATATCGGGAGACACATTCATAATCTTTGCCTCAAAGCTCCCGCTTCTTATATTAAAATAAAATAACGAGCAGCATCGCAGGTGCGAACTGGAGGCGAATTAATATAAGCCAGCGTGGCACGTGTGGGCTCCCTAGGATTCCGCAGGTAACTTAGTGGACCAGCGGCCCTCCCAACTTTTCCCGAGTGTTAATAGTAAAGCTAAACAATAGATTTAATTAAATCGCCATTACGGAACGACCTCTTTGTTCTCTTGTTGAAACATTTTCTTACACTAAGTTACAAAATTGTTACTTCATTGTTCCTTCAAAAAAATATTGTATTACGTTCTATAAATTTACGCATATTATTTTACAGCAGCAAAATACTTATTATAAAAGTAAAGGGTTTTTATAATAAGTATTAAAATACACTCATTATTCATCATTATCAGCTTGTATATACCCACTGCTGGATTTCCCAATGCTTTCCACCATATGCAATCCTCCGCTTTCCGCATCCAACCGCTACCGTCGGTCCATCTAGATATCGCAGATGTACCCCTATGATTGTAGACCAAAGTGTTCAATTAGTGCGTCGTCCCCGCTATGACCTACGGTGCAGAGTTGGACGCTGACCGGTGGGTTGAGAGAGCAATGTTTGAAGTTTCTCTAAGGGATCGAATCCAGAATGAAGAAATTCGACGGAGAACAAATTTGTCAAAATAGCTCTCAGAGTCAGCAAGGTGAAGTGGCAATGGGCTGACCACATCTACCGAGTCAGCGATGGCTGATGGGGGAGGCAAGTCCTAGAGTAGAGGCCATGCATGGGGCGACGAAGCGTAGGGCGCCTCCTCTCTAGATGAAAATAAAGTAATGAAGACGAAAGTGGATAAGACAGGTTTTAATTTTCACGGAACGGAGCAATGCATCGGGAGTTTAATTTGTCAAAAGACTGAAGGACCAAACTCGGGTCCCGTAGCAAATCACCTGTAAGCCTCCAGATTTAATTAAAGTATTCCTTCTAAAAAATAAAGGTAAGTATCTACCCTAATTGAAGTCGGGGGGAAAAATAAAGTTAATTCCTGGAGCGCCGTCGGAGAACTTTCATTAGCGTTTCACAGCTACAATTGCGAATTCAAATAATTATGTTTACGGAATCCTTTTCTTGCGTAGAGATTATTTATCTCCACCATTGTAAGGAGAATTGACGCTGACGAATTTCAGGAAAATGCCTCATTTATCTACAGTGAACACACAAAGGCAATGCGAAATCCAAAACTTTTTACGTGGTCAGCGACAATGCCATTTTTGTTTTCTCTTAACGTTTTTCTCCCAAGTTTGAAGGTAATCTATTTGCACGGTGTAACAAAACATGCTAAAGCCTGTTTCGTAGAAGTTCATTTACTTCTGTATTCTGATTTTATATTTGCCTTACCGTCGCGCCCGCAGATAACTTTGCTAGTGCCCACAGTTGCTTGTTTCCGGTTCAGCTATGTGCTCACTGTCGACAAATATTCCAGTGAATACATTGTCAGAAATTATTTAGTATAGGTTGTATAGTTGATATTTTGCCCGTACATATCAGACATATTGTAACTTCTATCGGCGGTTCCACTCTTGTCGTATTCGAAAATATCGCTTTTTAGGATTCTATCTTCTACCATAAATAAAAATCAGTTCATTAGTATTAAAAATTAACACAGAATGACAAACACACCAATAACCTAGACAAATTTATTAGGGCATAACCGGACTCATCCGTGTCGGTGATGGCACAGATAAATAGAAAGATATCCAGCTACATGGAAATAACTATCAACTCAGTAGATGCTCTTATCTCGATACCGATAATAGAGAAAACAACAGTATTTTCAGCTTCATAACATAAAAATAAATGGTGTGTTCAAGGATTTTTATTTTATAATTTGAGAAGCAATCTCATGCCAATATCCAGTTTTAGTAGATTAAAGTGGATTTCTTGGAAACCTTTAATTAATATATCTAAAACTCGCAATTCCACCACCGCATAGAGGCAGTCACCAGCACCGTATAATTAATTTTATATTAAAATTTGAAATTATTCTTATGAGCGAAGAGTTAGTCTGAGTGGGACTTTTAAAGCGTTCATTTTGCAACACAATTTTTTTATCTTTTACGTTTAGGCAATGTCTGCAAAAAATACTACACAAATATAAAGAATACTGCTAAAATATAGTTGTCATAGGATTTCAATTATAATGATTCAACTAAAATAATTAATTTGTTTGTTCCACTTATTTCACCTTCACCTTCCTCAAAAGACTCTCTATTTACTGGTAAAGAATCGAATAATTTTTGTTCATCATCTTTCTATTAGGGATTTCAATACTCAATAACAATAATTTTGAATAGAGTTATTGCGGATTTAAGCAAATTTTACGTGAAGGTTCCTTAAGGGCCTTCTGGAGAAAAGTCTCCTGAATGGAAAAAAGATGTGGTACTGGCAGACGTAGCAGCAATGAACTATGTCTAGATTCTAGATGTAAAAACTATGTAGTGATAGTAATGGCGATATAAATATTAATAATATCTGCCCATAAATAAATGTTTATGTAATCACCTTTGACGTTTGTTTACTTACGTTCCCAATTAAAATGACCTGTTAGTACACTTTTAATTAAAAGGGCTGAAAAAATTAATAATTACTTATCTACGTACATGTATATTCAAATTACCTGCTCGAGGTGAACGAATATTGTCACTTTATACCCAGAATATTTTCCCTCAGTGAATACCAAGGTTTATTTAGTTTACAGACCCGCATAAATAAGGAAGGGAATCGTCCGGCTGGCACGCAACTACATAATATCTGTCCACGCGCCGGGATCTCCACTCGAATCTATTTATAATCTAAACATCAAAACAATGATTTACCAACTTGCGTCTCCCGACACAATGTTTTATGTAAGTGGGGATTGTTTCCAATCGTTTTTATTGGGAAAGCAATAACGAAGAAACGATTCTAGTGATATACCGCGCCGACCTTATAATGCATAAAGAAAATCCGGTCATCTATGGAACTCGACTCAACCCTTATTTGCCTTTTTGGGGTGTTAGTATCTTTGGCTCAATTCCTACGCAAAGCCAACCGGCCGCGCGTGAAATACCAAGTACGCCCTAGTTTCGGTGGACGGATCGCTGTTTGTTTAGGCCACTTCGAGCCGCGAAAGGTGGACTAAATATTAACAAAGAGCGCCATCCTCCGTCGGATTATAAAGATCGACCTGCGTGAAAGCTTAACATTTGCACTTATATTGATTGGCGTTGGATAAACAAGGATACGAATTAAATGGGCGCTGGAATGGTTCATCCCTGCCTCTTAACTTTGGGGGCTCGTGATACTGATCCCGTGTCATAGAGGACTGACGCACGTGCGACGGGCACGTGGACTTGGATGAACAAGTCAGAAGTTTTCACAGGGATGTACGACATGTCAGCATAATAGTGGCGTCACCTCTTGTTTGCCGAGCGGCCCGCTAATGCTATTTGTCGTAGTGGGTGGACGCGTGGGTCACGCGTGTGTATCTTAATCGTTAGACGGAAACATGCCTGCTCATCGCCTTGTTTTGTTTGCCACTTTAAGCGAGAACTTTGTCGACATCAGGTGATTACGTGATTCGGGGAAACCGCAACGTGTTTCTAAGTAGAAGGATTTATTTGCGTGACAGCGAGCTTTGAGAGTTGTCGTCAATGTGAGTAAACATCGAATACCGATTTTCGAGCTCCAAATTCAAAATTGAAGTTTATAATTTCAGAATTCTATGGGAGAAATTCCAGATCTTTTAGTTGAGCGGGGAACGTTTCGTTTAGAGTTAGCTCTATTATTTATTTTGTATCTGGGAGAGTTTACTAAACAAATAATCGCCTTGATTCGTCAAAATACTCAATGAATACAATGTCGTGATATTTTTTAGTTGGATAGGTAAAGATATAAGAAAAGGTAATGTTTTTAGCAGTCTATAGTTTTGTCTTTACATATGTTCAACCGTGGCGTTTAAACTACTCGTCCTATTTTGATGAATGCGGTGTCAATCGATTCGTAATTATTGCATAGAGAAGATCGGCTGCCGACCGTCAGCATCTCTTTGTGGTCAAGAACGCACAAATACAACATCCATTTATTACATTATTGTATATTTTAAACTGTCAGAAGAAGGATAGGACTAGTTTGTTAAAAGTTTTCTTTTATTAAATTAACAATTTGTTATCAACGCAGTGTATGTTTATTATCATCTGGCGCTAGTGCACTAATCTGACAGCAGTAGCACAGTATAAATAATAATACTACGTACAGTATGTCCACTACCTGGCGTTCTCATATGGCAACCTCACCATCCCTCTGAGTTGAATATGGAACCGATTGCAAGGGCTGCCACGCGGCGCCGCAAGTTACGAAATTTCGTTTGTAATTTATAATCTATTCTTAAATTAATGGTAAAATGATTCTATTCTGTAATACGTTTCCGTAACCGTTCTCAGGAATTGAGCTATCAAATGCAGATAGAATTTTCCAAATCATCTTTTAGTTCCAAAGATTAGATTCAAAAAAACAATATTTTCACCTTTATACTACAAATATATATATTTATAGGCACGCACCCTTTTCCACGCGGCGTAATATATTCTTAATTATAATACTAACCCTTGATAAGTATTATTGAAAACTGATTGACGTGCCTTTTGATATTAAATCGACGCAAATTGGCTTTAATTAAAACGATATCAAAAGATGAGACTTTTAGATCGCGATAACTTGAAACGAGGTAAATTTGAAAACTTTTCGGTCTGAATGTCTGAGGTTATGAGTTGTATTGGAATGATTGTAATTAATGTGAAAAGTCTGGAAGAAAAGAGTAAAATAAAAGTTACTCAAGAGAGAAGGTTTATTAATTTCTTTTGTTGCATAGCGCTGTACTATAGACGTAATCGAATCATGGTGGGATTTTTGATTGCAAAAATCAAACTTTAGCTTAGATTTATGGTACATGTGTTTAGATTAGTTGATAGAAACCCTGGACCTCTACCTCTGTCTACCGACTAAGCTACTGTTTGTCAATAACTAAAACGTATGACCTATTTCTGAAATTAAAATACACGATGATAATTGGCTACAGCTTGCTATAGAGCCCCTGGTCAGTAATTGCATATTTACTCGTACATCCCGAATAACAATGTTAGATTAGTGTTTCTACATGAACTTATCCATTATAACCATTAAAAAATTATAAAATAAAAATACGCATTTTAATGTTATTGTGTTTTGTTTCAGGTTTCGGGTTCGTCACATTTCAAAGTGAAGACATAGTAGATAAAGTGTGCGAAATACATTTTCACGAAATTAACAACAAAATGGTAAGTGTAAACTATCTAATAAATAAACATACATAACAGAGAAAATATTTATTTTTCTATTCTTTTCTTGTTCAATTTGTGTAGATTTCGTCTAGTTTATCTAGCATATATATACCTATGTAGATGTCTATTGGCCTATATTTGGTGTATAAAATTGGCCTCTCATATATTTATATAGATTTCGAATAAAATATACATTTTATAAAAAAAATATTACGTGCAAATTCATACGATGTAATATTAATTTAGTTGGATTAGCGAGTTTACCGCAATATATGTTTCGTGGATTTTAAATAATCTAATAATCTGCCTTTTTAATAAATTCGTTTTACTATACAAAATCTCCTTATGCGACTCAATCTCAGTGCTAACATTGATAAGTCAGATATCAATTAGAGGCGAAGGAACTGGCGGCGGTCCAAACAGAGCCAATAAAATGCCACTAAAGCCGCTTTTACTATGTTTAGATTTTTCCCCACACCCACACGGGGTGACCGTCAAGTAATACGCGTATACTGAATGTAACCAGCGGACAAACATGGACGGGGGCAATGAACTTCTTTCTGAATTCGACATCCCTTCCATTTTAAA
The DNA here is from genome assembly GCA_937001555.2 of Hypsopygia costalis. Classification (NCBI taxonomy): domain Eukaryota; kingdom Metazoa; phylum Arthropoda; class Insecta; order Lepidoptera; family Pyralidae; genus Hypsopygia; species Hypsopygia costalis. The sequence goes on along the minus strand of OW443330.2, from coordinate 10,388,006 downwards.
ATCGTAACTTTTTTTTGTAATTTATACCAACATCTTAACATACAACAATAAATAATGTTAATTAACACGTCTTAGGTCGGTGGGTTTTGCATAACTTGAAACTTAATCACACACTTTAATAAACAACAATGTTATAAAGTATGTAATGTTAAATAGAATATTTATTAACATTTCCATCAATCAAAAAGAATTAGATGGTGAAATTAATTTGGAAAGTATGTCATTACTAAAATTCAACATTTATGTGCCTTTATTTATAATTATATTTATATATATAATTATATAAAAACAAATTGCCCGTTAAAATGTTACAGCAGGTGAAAATGGTGGCGCGTTGAATAACACGACCCACGTCACATTACATTACCAGTCACCCTGTACAAGACTATTACAATCATGTAACGCTATAATGGTGACCCCCGATTAACTCACAGACACGCACGCTGTCTCGACTGTTTCAGTGAAAATTTCAGGACATAATCAAATTAATTGCAGGCGTCCACGCACATTTGATAGCGCCAATAAAAATAATTATTATATAATTACAAAAGCAATGAACAATGAATAGTAATAACTGACCAACAAAAAACTTCTATTTAACTTTATTCCTGACCTAACTTGCATATTTAATGGTGGTAGCTAACTTAGTTAGCTACCACCATTAAATATGCTAACTAAAATTTATTTATTCACCACACCTCTTATCAAAGAAACATTACTTACACTAGTACTCACTATACCAAGTTCAATACTTAAAAACAGGTATCTTACAAAGAAGAGTCAAGGTGAGCTTTTAACTATCAGCCTAAATTATATCGAAGGCGTTCGATCGGGCCTGGTACCGCTGTCTTCTTTCGTAATTGTCAGCATATGGGATAACAAGGGTTATGCAAACGTTTATCAAGTTTCTTTTCCAGCCAATACATTAGAACTGTTGTGGATGACAGCCGTTTTGACTGCAAGGATACTTACGCTGGCGTCCTGCAGAGTTGTATGTTGTTCCCGATGCTATTTCTGATCCAAATCTATAATTTCGCTATTCATGCCTATATGATAGCACCATTAATACTATACTGTACTGAGGTGTATGCAGCTCATCAAGATCTTTAGAACCGAAGCTAACCTAACTTGCACGTGATGCATCCTGCCGACTGTTGCGAGCGTTAATATGACTACGGTAACCGCTTCCATTCAGACGGGCCGTATGCTTGCCTGCACCCGGCGTAACTTACCATATGGACCGCTCTAATATCCTTTACCCTCAGGGGAAGAACAGTCGCGAAAAACTTGTGCCAGCAATCGAAAGCACCCTGAATAGAATTACCAATAATTCCGAGAGACCAAATTTAGTATAATTTAACTCCACCAAGGCGTTTACCATTAAAAAAATTATATTTATCAGAATACGCCTATTACAATCGGTAAGAGTATTGATATTCTTAGAATTCAGGTCTCCAGCAACTTTCAGTTTCAATGTCACGTAGAGAAGAAAAGCGAGAACTGTTTTTTTTACAAGTTCGACAACACGTGTGTGGCATCTCCGCTGTTACGAATGTCCTTAGGCTACTGTTACTTTCCATCAGGTAGAATATATCTAAGGTATTCTTCAGGGTGAAGATATTTACGGACGGTCTCCCATCTGGAGATCAAATTAAGCCAGAAATATACTGTGCTTCTTCTCTTTCGCCAGTTGGCTTGACTCTATAGATGATGGTGAGCCATTTACACCTCAAACGCACTGTCGTATATTCAAATGTCTATACATTCAATGTCTTCACAGCTAAAGTTACATCATCCATTATCACTCCCGCTAAAAGAAAAGCATACCTGTCCCCTCCGATGCATATCCACGATATTAATGCTCGTTTTTTGTCTTTCTCTATTGTCTCCCGCCTAATAGCAGTACGGAACGCACGGCATGTGTCGGGCGAAATCGCAAGGGTGATGTTCGCCCTAAGTGGAACAAACAACGAACAAAGACATCAAACAAATGGGTAGTGTTTTAGAGTAATTACCGTTTGCTTCCGTGCGAAAACGAGAGGTGTGCAGGATTCTCAGCGCGTAATGTATACGACGAGTGACGTAGGGAAAACTAATCGCTTATTATTCCCCCTTTTTGTAGCGTGTCAAACAAAATAATCAATGCCATGGCAAACTCGCTTTTTACTTTTTCTGTAAACAATGTAACTTCACAAGGTAAACAAACATTGTTTGCTTCAGCTACATGCGTTTTCGTCACTTTACACAGTATTAACTTTCAGATATACAGTCAGGACGTGAGTCGTAAACGAATACGGCCATTAAAAATTCGCCTTGGCATATCAGAAGCACATCTAATAGTTATATTTACGTACGCAATAAAGAAGACAGAGGCGTCACGTCAGCAAAGGCGTTTACGCTACGGGTAGCGGCCCTCGTAAATTTAATATGTCATCTGTTATATTAAAATGGTCGTTAAGCTAATAGCTGCTCCGCCTTCCCGCACGAGAGTGATAGGGTGATACCGCGGCTTACTTTGAATAATAAAAAAATATCTTTATTCTCGTCGCCGGCAAAATTTTGATGAAGAATGTCCGAGGCGTGTTAACGCGATAGAAAGGTTGATGGAATAACGTACCCCAGTTCACTGTCAGATTTATATTTCAATTTTCTACATTATCTTGTTTCGAGAGACTACAAAGCATTAGAGTTTTTATACTAATGTTCTAAACGTGAGCCTTCTTCAGGTGTCCTTTTTTTCGAAACAATATACAAAAAAATCGAAAGTGTCGTGGCCATACACACAGGTAAACAAAAGCAATCTTTTTGTTTTCGGGGCGGGTGGAAAACATTCCCCGTAAAAGCGTGAAAGTGTAGAGTTCACAACGGCTGTTCATAACGCGCACATAACGTCAATTAAAAATATATATTATTCATACTAGATAACTGATAAATATACTTAAATATATTATTTTATAAATTTATAATAGGTATAAAACATCCAGATCAAGACAAGAACAGCATATTGACGAGCTCGGTGGTGGAATGGTTAGCAATGGCCACTTTGACTCCGAGGTTGCGGGTTCGATCCCCGCACAAGACAAATATTTGTGGTGCATAAACATGTAACTTGTCTAGGCACATTTGTTTATATACCTATATGAAACCAAAATAAATATGTTGTATATTTTAATCTTAAGAAAAACGCAGCAAGATACAACATAGTAGGAATCCTTCCTTCATCAACTTTAGGTTACTTTTATTGTTTGCGTATTTCTAAAATTAATAACTGCGATGAAAAGATTTATATCGCTTAAATTGTAATGACGCTAACCTTGTGCGTGAACTTACTATATAATATGAAGGTAGGTATATTTAAAATAAACAATAAACTCACAACAAATGCTTAGTCAAGTTAAGTTACTAATCACGCCATATTAACAAGTTTAGGTAAAATTGCCGAAATTCGTATCAGGCATAAGTTTGTTGTGTGAGGCTTTATTTCAATCTCGTCAATATGAACAATATAAAGAAGTAGAATTATTCTCTAATACCCTATTATATTGCTTGATGCACTTACTACGTACTACGATTTACCTTATAGTTATCTAGCAACAACAGCACAAGTTTTGCCTAGTTTGGGACTAAATGGAAGTCTATTATTTGTCCAGAAATATTTATTTTTTATTTATTTACTACTAGCCGTCAATAGTAGAATAACATAAAAAAACTGTTCATGCTCTTCTTATAGCGAATAAAGATTTTTAACTACTGTGTCTGCGACTTTGCTTGCTTGGGATGCTTGAAAAATATGGACATTAATCCATATTTTTTAAGCTTCCCCCAAAGTCCCCAAGTATCACGCGAGTAGCCTATATAGCCATCTCCGGGGTTCAAACTACCTTCGTTCCAAATTTTAACGAAATAGCTATCGGTTGGAGGTTGAAAAACAAATTAACAATTTTTTGAATTAACAAAGCGTTGAGATTATTAGTACTCTAATCCAAGATTCTGGAACGTACAATAAAGGCGATCTATTCAAATTTCAGAATAATACTTAAAATGTAATAATACTTAAAATAATGGACTTAAATGCAATATGTAAATATTGCATTTAAGTCCATGTATTATTCTAAGCATTCTCGATTCCATTAGAATTCGTGAATGTATGTCGCGTTTGAAAATAATTTTCTTGATTAAGGCTTTACCAAAATTTACAAATAGTTTCTGTATAATTATTAAAAAAAAACTGTAAATCAAACGAAATCGTAAATGTGGCACAACAATTTTAATATAAAATAAGCAGTTATGGAAGCTCAGGATGTTAACAGTAATGGTGTAAAGTGTGGGTAAAGAGGATTCAATGGCTTAATGGCCTTATTTAATTATGCAGCTGTCTAGTCAAACAAGTGTTTGATAAAGCGAAATAATTGTTTACTAAATTGTACAATCATGCAAAGAGACACTCGGGCGCTCGGAGATGCATTTTGAAACATAAATACGGGCCTCCATTAAAACGCTCGCTACAAATTCTTGTCACTCCATTACGTCCTTACACATTACTCCCTTAATTGCTTCCGCTTACCATGAATTTTAACAACAAAGCAGCGACGTGCCGCAAAATGGGTAAAATATAGAGTAGTTTAGATTTCACCTCCTAACATCAATTTCTATTTGCCGGATTTAAGCGGCCCTGGGACACGTACACCTGCGTTTCTTTATGGGGTCACACCTGTTAAAATCAGTCTGCTACAAAAGGCATATGTGAAAAAGAACTTTAACATTATTGAGCTAAAGGTGAAAATCAATAGTGTCGATGTTCCGATACTTTACTACAAGTGTGACCCAAAAGATACTACAGGATTAATGTGACCTTAGTCCAGTAATGAAAAAATATATAATGAAGTTATCTAAATCGTGAGAGGTCGTACTATTAAATTTACTATCCTGCATACATAACGTTGTACTCTTGCTTCTGAATACTTTTTGATATAATAAAATCACTTGTAAAGAGAAAACCATCTAAATACTACGGTGTAGACGATGCTGTAAAAGGGAAATCGATCGGTAATAATAAATATAATTAAGTGAAACAGTACAAATGAATTTATTATATCAAAATGTTCAAAACGTTCTACCAAGTGCCAACAATCACAAGTATCAACTTGAATACATTTTAATCAAAATAAATATGAACCTAATAATGTTAACCACATACATATTGTGCTTCAAAAATTATTTAGTTTTGTTTGCAATGATAAAATTCAACCTTGTATCGACGGTAATAATCTTCGTTTCATAGTAATAATACGTAAACATAGTATAAATTTATTCAGGATTGACATTGTCAAGTTTATACATTCGATATTGATTGCTATTATACTTTGGCTGCCCTTAACTACAAAGTAAGCCTTCGAGACACTATCATAACAAAAACCCATTACCTAAAACACGATAATGTTCTTAGTAAAAATAACATGCTTTTATTTGATTGAATAGAATTAACGTCATATCTCTTTAAGGATTGACGTAGTTATATGGGTGCGTATCACAGTGCCTCACTTACAACTTATATATAGCTAAAGTTTTACGAACAAGCTACTTTTATAGCTAATGCCATGGACGGGATTGGCTGGATTTTATTTTTCGAGTACGCGTTACATTTTATTGGACGTTTAACTAATGGTTTTCCAAAACAACGTGACAGCAGGACTCGATGATTCATATCCAAGTTTTTTGCTCACACACTCGTAGCACATGTTGTTTTTTTTTATTCATACTTTCGAAACATTTGTCAGATGATTCAAAATAGAAATATGCACTTCACGTATAAATACTTCTGAAAACTCTTCGAGTATTGCGTAGATTTTTCTCCTCGATCGTGGATGAGGCAAACAAATGGTTTCCGTTTAGGAAATAACACTAAAAGTAGGCACATTTGAAACTGCCACTTAAATCTTGGGATCCTCGATCGCCATTTCTCTTAGCGTCTTAACTGGCTGGTAGGCTCGCATGGCGCACCCTTGTCGTTACTGCCACATTAAAGAATGGCCTACACACCCATGTGTGCCGTACAATTGCCCAGATATCTCTTGATAAGAAAAGGGAATCTTCTAAAAACCCATTTTACCGCTGATTTTAATGGACATATTTTACGTGATTCTCGTTCAATATATCTTTTCCAGAATAAATAGTCACTGTCACGTGCACCGTCGTGTTAACTAGCTGTTTTGCTTTTCTGCCTATTTGGTATGCGACTGTTGTTGCATCAAAGTTTCCCTGTACCTGTGCCTTTGTTCTTTACAAAATTTACATGGCAGGCAGCGAACCAATGTGATTTAAGAATTTTTCAACTTGTAATTCCAAAGGGCACCTCTCAAAGATACCTACACTCGTTTCTATGTCCGCTCATCCCTTCCCCCTAGTATGGGCCGCGTCGAACAATCAATCACGGGCTCCTCCAGAGCCGTGATTACCATAAACTTCCCGTTTTAGCAGGACCCAGCGCGCTTCTTCTAAGCTTTATCGATTCCTCCGCGGCCATTTTTGCGCTTTCTATATATCAAGCGTTGCGACCGTCCCTTTCATTGAAACTTGCAATTGGCAAGTCGCGCCCCCGAAGATTTCGACGGGCCTTATTCAATCCCTTTTTCTTTAAACTTTTTCATCCTTCAATCAGTATTTTATCCAAAAACTCCTGATCTACAACAAAGTAATATAAAGGACAATAGCAGGATACTTTGTATTGTCAGTACTACATAAAAACTGCGCTTTGTTAATGTATGGGTTTTAAAGATCTTAGGAAGCATAACAAAGAAATGTAATAGTAGTATATTTTTAGAGTAAAAAGTTATTCGACCACAAAAAAAACCTTAACCTAACTGTGTATGTACCGAATATCTGTTATATGCGATTTAGGTTGGTACGTTTACGTTAACATGTTAGCAGCGAATCAACATGTTTGGTAACTCAAAATAATTCTAATGATGCCGAAAGAAATGTGAATTACGGATTGAATTTCATCGACGTACGACGCGAATAGCTTATAATACATGTCTTCATTGATCGACATGTACCTCCAAACTCCTAGAAACCATAATTTATTATAACATACTAATTAGTTAAATTCCAAGTACGAACACTTTTTACGAGGGAACAAGCAATCAATGCGATCACCACATTGTTATTCTTCCTTATATGTCGGGTCTTATTTACGGTCCCTTATCCTGTCTTTTTCATTTTATTCCTAATGTCTCGAATGTAGTCATATTTTTTTTTACGAACAAAAGTAAAAATAATATAACATACCTATATCTTATATATTAAAAAATAACACAATTTACACCTGTTAATAGAATCAGAGAGCTCGCCGCATGAGTCGGGCATCCTTAATAACATAAGCAAGACTATGACTTTCCTTGGGTTCACGGTATGTAATACTTACTGCTAACGAGGCTTGGGAGCCACCTTTCCTAACTACCTACGGATATATTCGTACCTACGTTATAATACGTTGTTTCTCGTCTGAAGTTGAGATATTCCGAATTAACCACGGGTTAATCATTGGCGTGAAATATGTTGTGAAACACCGTGTATATTATACTACCGAAGTAATTTACACTGCCTTACGACTCCAGTTTATTGCTATGTAAGTCACTTAGGTTAACATTACACTAGCGTATCAAAATCAATGATCTACTGATGGATATTTTATGGAACACAGTGTACTTAGCTTTTTAAGTAAAAATTTACAATTTTCATTATAATCTGATGGCAATCGCTATTTGAACAACTACCTAATTTCCTATGTACGTATACAATATAAATTTAATGGTTATACGGCACACGGCACGCAACTTCGAAATGACGCAACTAACTAAGTCGAACGCAAAGACGTAAATTATGGCTCAACAGGCCTTTCCGGCCGTTAACGATTTCTGCTCTAACTTAAATTTGAAGCGTGAAAGAAAATTAATTAATCACATGTGGTGCACGGTAGGTTACACGTGAACCCGGACGACCTGATATTGCTCATTGATTATGATGCTTTGCATGTATTGAACACTCAAGTCACTGTCGTAGGGTATTTTTAACTGACTCCAAAAAAGGAGAAGTTTTATTACTTAATTACTCCGTGATTTATAAACCGATTTGAAAAAAAAATTTTTATGTGAAAGAGTTCCAGATTGGTCCCATATTTTTTTCATCATCATCATAATCGTCATCATCCTGTATCTATATCCATAATTGTAGAGTAATGTTTGGAGTTGTTTTTTTTTTTTTTTTTGTTAAAATTATTAATATAGTATTATGATGAGCTATAATAATAAATTAATAATTTTATTAATTCCGATACACTGACTTCAATATGTAAAACCTGAAATTATATTAACAGAATACCTACTGCAGGATACATCTGAACCCTGCTTGCATTGAATACTCCTACGTATTGTACAGTGCTTCAATGATTGCACATAATAAATGAGTTCTGATAAAAACAACTTAATTAAGATTGCTGTAATGGAGATCAAATTAAATCTATACTAATATTATAAAGCTGAAGGAGAAAAGCAGAGCACCATGAAAAATGTTGGAAGAACGAGAAAAAAAATCCTTTTTAGACCTCCGTTCCATGCGCTGTGTAAACGGTTAAAGTTACTCAATAATCATGTATGATATGACAGAAATTGTTTCCTTAAAAAGGTATAAAACAGGTCCGAGACAGAATATGTCTATCTTCTAAAACAGGCTCACTATAATCTTTTTAATAGTACTCCTACGGCTCATTCTCAACCCTATCTCTCTATCATTCTCTCCTCTCTCTCTCTCTTAACCGATTTTGAAAATTGATGAATTGGTGAAGAAATAATTATCGCCCAACGAAGTGAGCACGGGTCAGCTAGTTATAAATTGAAAACTCTTATTACTAGTGTTTAATCCAACTACTATAAGTAAATGTTAAACCTTGTGAGGATAGAAGAATGGATGTATGAATCTTTCTTCCTCTTTCACATAAAAATTACTAAACGGATTTGAAACTTGACTTACATAAAGAATACTACGTGATATGGATTGATACACAGAATACTTTTTGTTTTCAATAGCAATACACAAAGCAGGCCCCCCAATTTCAATGTTATGAACTTCCTTCAAGAAACTATACGAAAAAAGATCGTAATTAAACGTGATTATTATATGTAATAATGACATTGCTACTGACCTAATTTTGTTCAATATTGTAAGCGAAACTTGCATATACAGCCGACCGGATATCAGCTCTGCAATCCTATTACTATTATTAATCCGAGCGTTATAGACATGGGACAGATCTATGTCGATAGGAGCTCAGCAAATGGTCACAACGTGGACTGAATTGGACGATTGCTTCTGAATACCGTTCTGTCTGAATTATTTCAGTAATTCCAATTTATCACTTCTAGTATCACATTCGATTACAAATATACTAATTAGTTGAGGTACAGTTTGGCAAACATCTACGACACTTCGACGTTCATTGATGTTATCAACTAAGTCATTAATTCTAACGAGTTTGATAAACCAATATATAATAAAGTTTGTCATATTTTCACCAAACGGCACATCAATTTCCAAGGCTAAACGATCTATGCACAGGTAATTTGATATCAAAATGACGATTATAGCTCGCATTACGGTAATTCTATTTATTACCTTAAGTACAATTTTCGTTCGAAGACTGTCATTTTTCTTCAGTAAAAATTCATGCTTTTGAATCCTTTTCACTTTTATGCGCAGATTAAGTCTATAGAGTTTCCTTCGTTCGCAAGAAATGATCAAACCGCCATAAAGTATTGTAAGAAGGCTTGCGTAATTGAAACGGTGTCGCTGCGTAGGGAGACAATAAAGTAGTGAGAGTGTTGAGGGCGCGGGTGTCATCAATAAAGGCCATACGTTAGGGCAGCCCGGTTTATTACTGCGCTCGGTGCGACGTCTCCGCATTCCCATTACGGGGTAGTTAGGAGACGCGCGCGACGATAAATAGCGGCCGAGAAGCCCTGCTTTATTTCTTGCGCACAATTTCATTTACATTAGAGGTGCTCAGTCTCCTCCTGAGAGTCATATGAAAGTCGCGAACAGATTCATGCAAAACAAGTTACGAGCGACGAGCCACGTGCGGCAGACCTTAATCTAGTCTCTGGTCTCGGTAGTGCGACAAGGCAACCGGCGCCCGACGCTCCAACCTACTTAATTACTACTAATTGCTACAGCTTATACATGTACTTGCGTCGTAAACTTTCTCACGGTGTTATTAATTCCAAATACAACTTTAATTTGTCATGGATCTTAAATTAGCTTCAATCAAATGTAATTACATTTATACCTAGTATCAGAGTCCATTGATATCGTTCGAATCGTATTGTTTCGTATAGTGTTCTAATACATATAAAATCGGTTACATACCCTGATCTTTGTTATTTATTATTTTCCATTAGGTAATATAAGTATCACAAAATGTCAATTATATGGTATTTTGTAAATGGATGCTTAAAACTAATATCAACGTTACCTATCCAAGTAAATTGCAGTTCATTTCACCGTGAAATCAAATTCACATTTATATACTGGAAACAAAATATGGATTCTATCATATATTCGTACAATATTCCGCCAGAGAACACTGCTCCTTTCAAATGCCAAGCGTTGTGACATTTAACATTTGGATTACTCAATAGCGGTATGTTTGACTTGCATGCGGTTTCTCATTAAGATATTCATTGCATTGAACAAAGTACCCCTTGATAAGACCATCTAAATTCGCATATTGAGCTTTACAACGGTGGATACGGGCGTTTCTCACGATTATTTAAATGCAAATTGCACTCATACAGTCTCTAATGCCTCTCTTTCGGCTCACAATACATCGTTTGCAATTTTATTTGGAATTCCAGTATCTCTGGTATTTCAATTGGTACATGGAAACACTTTTATAGGTTGAGAGCTCTTATAAAAATTTCACATTCTATTTATTAAATTTTCCAGTCCGAGACAGTCATTCACAGCTTTTAGATAAGTGTCATTTCTAATGCACAACAACATTTAAGTGCGATAAGAGTTATCCAGGACTTATCCAGGATTTATCCAGGACTCAGCAGAAATAGTGTTTAGACCAATTTTATATGGGCCATAATACTAAATTCGACCTATACGAGATACTCTTAGCTTTCTATTTAATTGGCATTCTTTATTCCCAGTTGTGACAAATCTCGTCATTAGCAAATTTGCATGGCAATTGTTCAAATTAAATCTTAATTAAGTCTGCAACGTTATTAACTATTACAATAGTTTTTAATTAGACACTTGAATAAAATAATTAGCACGTTTAAAACTTAATTTTCCTAACTACAAACAAAAGGTGACTGAAACTCGTTCGTTGAATAAAGTAAAATACTGACATTTGTTTCGCCTCATTTATATAACTGTTAGCAAAATTGTTTACAATAATCAACATTTATACGAACTCGGTTTCTGATCAAATTGTAGCATGTATCTAGTGAAATTAAATGTTATTTCTATTATTTCATTGATTTTCAAATCACCAAACCACCTAACCTAACCAAACCATGTAATGTCTCTGTACTTTCGCGTAGAATGTTCGCCATCGATCGATTCCCAGAAATAACCAGTATTAAACAAGCGTCGCTATGAATGTTGCAAGCCGTTCGCTGCTCCACTAGTCTTAATATTTAATATCTAACTAACATTTCTATGACGGCAATGTTCCGTGTAATATAAAATTCAACGTTAGTATGACATGGCCCGCAATTTGATATGTCTTCGCTGCACTGTGTATTTTGAGAATAAGTGCAGTTGTTATTGTTGGTTTATTAAAAGCCTTAAAATTATACGTTGTAATTTTAAGGCTTTTAATAAACCAACAATAACAACTGCACTTATTCTCTTTTTTATAAACTGCCTGTGTTCTTTAACTTTACTTTTAATATTAACTTCAGTCTCATATGACCGCAGAAAATAACTCAGGTTTCACACATATATTTTGAACTTTTCTTGATCAAATTTCTTACACGTATAGGACTACGACGAAATGATGAGTTTTAGGGCTGCTATCTTTATTATGTATTTTACATTTCCTGTACATTTTTATGCACATGTTACGTAACTAATAACAGTAGCATCTTCAATATATTTGTAATGATTTTCTAAATATTAGTCCGAAAGCAGAAAATAATTTTAAAATCTACTTATAGTGTCACCTTAACTTGACACTGACAACCCTACAGTCTGGTAACGTTACCGTGCAGTTTATCGACGACGAGCGACGAGTCGATCGCTTATATCTGATTTGAATTTCGCGCATTACGGCCCATCGAACCAGGGCCTCGCCCCGCGATCTGAGTAAACACTCCGGCACTTTAAGTAACTGTGCTAAAATTCGACGGAAAACGTCGACTCGTGCTTATCTTATTTCTTCGAACAACAGTTACGTAAATATGGAAAGAACTCCCGGGGTGCGGCAGAGTATTTCATTATCCGTGACCTGTTGAGCGCAAGATTTGTGACTCATCTCCTTTACGTAACATCGTATACAAGCGATAGGATTTTTTCTTCATGTATCAAGTTGTTTTTTTACGTGCAGCTTTGTGTATTACCGTAAACATTTTAGTTACAATTTATGTAATCATTTTCACATACCCCATGCATAAAAATCAATACACTTCCCAAAAGGTATTTTTGTATCACTGTAGGTATTTTCGAAGCTCTTACTAGCCTCCGGTTCCCACGCGCCTGCTTCCGTTTAGCGGCAATCAGGCCCAGGCTTGCGACGCTCTGTCAATACGAAGGCGAGAGGTTTCCCTGATAAACTTATCTGACACCCCCTCCCTTTAACCCTTCCCACTGTCGTCTGCGTTTATCTCTCACGTATGTTCGTACGCTACGCCCGCACCGCATTACTCTTCAAGTTGCTTGGCTTGTGCTTTCTTGACTTTTTATGTGATGTGATAAATCATTGATGCAAAGAGGATAATTCTTGAATCCGAATATCAGAATGAGTAAAGAGGATTGTATATTAAATTTATGGTAAATTAAATACAGCCCTACTTTTTACTGACTTGAAACGTACTATAATATACTAATATTGATAGTAGTAGTCGCACCAAACTAAACACATAAAACGAATTCGAGATATCAGTTTATATTTCTTAATTTAACTAAAAAGGAAAAATCTTTTTTATAAATTTGAAACATACTAAAATGACAAATAAACATTGAATCTTAAAGAATGCAGGTAATATCGAAGTCATGCAAGGAGTCAATTTGAAATGAAAAGTGGACTCTTTTACAATGTTTCATTCAAGTTTGAGAAGAATCTTGAATAAGGGCAAACTCTTACCCGCTTTGAGACCTCGACCCTCTACCAGCCGCGTCACAACGCAACTGCCGCAGTACACCCGACGACGTCGTATATTCCGCAGCGTGTTACAGCATTTAATCTAAGCGTCTTTGTTCCAAAGGTCCCGAGGACTGGGTCAGCAATAACTCATCGCCAGTAGGTACTACCGACTGAATCTACGCGAATTAATAAAATTCGACTACGGCCTGGATTTACTTAAACGCATCGGCTTTGTTCGTAATACTCCTGAGTATTTTATTCCGCCTTTTTTATTTCGACACTTTTTTATGTTCGCTTGAAGGTCCATAAAGGCGGATTAAAAAAACATCAACCGGCTCCCGATTGCTTCCGCAAGCGCCAACTGAGAATAATTGTAAGTTGCAAGATATCCCGAACGTAAAATGAGGAAACTAAGAATTTTATTGCGATTATTTCGCAACTCTAACGTAATGATTTGTATGCTTCACGTGTATTCCGATAAAGCGCTTACAAAATCTATGTTCTAAAAAAACATCAACCGGCTGCCGATTGCTTCCGCAAGCGCCAACGGAGAATAATTGTAAGTTGTAAGATATCCCGAACGTAAAATGAGGAAACTAAGAATTTTATTGCGATTATTTCGCAACTCTAACGTAATGTTTTGTATGCTTCACGTGTATTCCGATAAAGCGCTTACAAAATCTATGTTCTTAAAAGGTACGCACACTTCTTCGCTTTCAAATTTATTGACATTACTGTTTTACCTTAAAAGGTTTTCACTCAAAATCAATCGAGCGAAAATTTAATGACTGCTTTCAGATTCGTATTAATTCACCTTCACGTGCAAATCTTCAGCGAAGTGGTAGAGCATGAAACGCCGTGTTTTCTCGCGAAACAATTAAATTTCTCATACATCGATGGGATTAGAAGCGGCGTTAGCACGCGACGGGCGGGGTTGGAGCCGCGGCGCATTCGAGTAAATCTTAAGTCCGCTCGGTTGAACCCAGGTCGGTTGCTCGGTGTCGAATACCACTCGATCCAAGTCGGATCGATATATCGGTCGGAGGGCGCGCCTACCTAGCTGGGGCTAAATACAATTTACCTTTGTTATTTTTCGTGTCATTAAACTGCGTCGCGATCTCGAACGCTTGATCGGGATTGCGAACTCCAATGCGAATTGTTTGTGAGCTTTTGTTTCCCACTCCGCTCGCCAGCGACGCGACATCAATTAACGTCGGATCTCCAACTGAATTTTCTTCATTGCTGTTCGTATTATTGTAGGTAGATTTAAAATCATTTTCAGCTACTGAATAATGCTTAGATCAGAGTTTTTTAGTAATATATTAGCATCGACACGAATTTTCGATTCCGTTTGACAACAAAGAGTAGTAGGAGGTTTTATAAATTTCAATGTCGTACTATTTTGACTTTAAAGCAGGCAGGCATTTGTTCCGGCATGCCCCCTCACTTGCGTGTTGCCGAACAAATGGAGGGTGCCCATGGCAGCATCGGCTGCCTCTGGCATAGGCGCCGGTTCATTTGTAAAGCTTTATCGGACCTGACAAATGGCGACACTCACTATTTTTATGTCGTGGACTTACAAAGAATACCGTTCACGTTATACGACATAGTTCTGTGTTGTTCAACTTTCGTAAAATGTAACTTCGGATACATCCATATCCTTTATTTGAGCAGTTATATTTTTTAGAACTTACGAGCTTTTTATATTACTTACATAGTACAGAGTTCCCAACTTGTTTTACATGTTGATTATTCAGCCTTATCTAGGCATAAAACTTGGTAGAAAGACACTCAACGCAGTAAAGCCTCGCGCACTCGCTTTTCCGCGTTAATGCAAAAGCACGTAGTTTCATGTCGGCGCAGAAAGTTGTGCAAAGTGCACAAAGTGCGCGAACGCCGTGGCAAAGCCTTCATTTGTCGGCTTGTGACGTCCGTGTGACAAATGTGGACGCGACTTTATGAACTCGCCGTGCACCCAACGAGGACACGTCGCGATTATGCAGCACTATGAAAAATGTAACTGGAAACTTTCCATACATCTAGCAAACTTTATTATACGGAACAATTTGTCCTTTCTTGCGCTCTCTTTACTAGTCCTTAAAAACACAAAGGCCTAATCAGGATCTGAGAGGAAATTTAAAGCGATCTATCCACTGACTTTAATTTAAGCCTACGTACTTTTCTGTAATGATGCTACTTGGTAGCGAAAATCCTATTGCTAGAGGTTTGGGTTAGCGTAGATTGGGTAATTTATATTTGCCTCCTGCCCTCCCTTCAGGGCGGGGGAGGAGGATACAAGCACTGAACAGAGCTATACTGTTCGTTAAAATTACTTAATGGATCGATTAAACGCGGAGTTTAATTATGAGCTACATTAATTCACTTTGGCAACCGAGGCACATTATCAACCTTATAAATATTTGTTTTACGCTCAAGTTTAAATCTCAATTTTTAATAATAAAGAAGAAAGGGACCTCTATAAATCAACAGGTTAATTTGATGTGAAACTTAATAAATTTCGAAGTAGACAAGATAGGACATGACGTTTCTAAATAATTGTGTAATTCAGCCCTCGTAAAATTTGTCCTGCTGTATAATAAGTATTCAATGATAAGCTCCTTGACTTGGTAAAGCAAATTAAAATTCAATTTGGGAGTCGAACCGTGAAGCATAACGGATTGTCGACCGATTTCGTCACCCCCTTTCTTCCAAATTTCTCCAGTCGCTCGATCTCAAGGAGATACGAGTATTTGATCAATCCTAAAGACTGTAATAATAATAACACAATGAAATCTTGAGGCTTTTTGTACAGAAGGTTCCCTATTAAACAAAATGGTTTACATTTTCTTTTTGTTTTAAATTGTTTTGTTTTATTTTTTGTTTCAGGTGGAATGCAAAAAGGCACAGCCTAAAGAAGTCATGCTCCCAGCGAATCTGGCAAAGACGAGAGCCGCCGGACGCGGCGCGTACGGTGAGTTGCTAGGTACAGCGGTGGCAGCAGGTGCTAGTGGCATTCGATACGCTCCCTACCCTGTCCATGCGCCGGCGCAGCTTCTCGTAGCAGGCGCGAGCGCGGGCGCTGCCACTACTGGCGCAGCGCATGCCGCCGCTTACCGACGAGCTCTAGCCGCTCTCCGCCCAACGCCGCGACCCACACGTCCCGCGCTCGCGTCCCTTGCTATTCCTCCTCTTGCTTACTCCGTTTCTGAGCTGTTAGGTGCACATGCACTCGATATTCCCACTCTGTATTCTCCTTTGACTCACACGACTCTACCAACTCCCTTGCCTCTTTGATCCGCGATCCTCTTCCAGCAGCACCCACACCATCCTTATTAAATGAAAATCAGCATTCAATCGTTTATTTCACAACCACTTGCACTAGACTTTCACGGTCTTCGCTGCATTCCTATACACACAGCGCTGGCAACCTTTTTTCTATCCATTCCTAGATTTTCTTTTACATTCCTTCTCTTCCTTGCCTTGCCAAAGAGACAAATCTTAGAATGTAATTTAAGGAACTGATAATATCCAAAGTGTCTTATTTTTAGTAATTGCCATTAGTAAATCAATTAGATAGCAGATTTTCGAAATGTGTACCAACATTAAATTAGAGAAGCCATAGAATCAGTTCTTATATAAATATTTCGCATAAATATCATATATGTTATGTAACCAAATAGAAACTGGAACAATTTTACGTAGGGTTGATAGAGAGCAATATTTTTCTACCAGGTAGTAGGTGCTTATAAGATTTAATTTTGATATAGTAGAGGAAATAGTGCAGAGCCTGGTGTTTCCTGATTTCTATGTAGATTTTAATGATTAATAAATAAGGACCTTGAGGTTCTGCTGATTCTTGCCAGTTTTGCCACATATCCATCCATGATGTAATTATACTGTTTAGCGCTCAAAATCTAGCTATGTCATTGATTGAGGACAATCAGTGAAATTTTATTGGGTCTATTTTCATAAGTGGTATTTATCCTTTAGCTTTCTACCATAATAGTTTTACAGTTTGATGTCGGCTTTTCCAAAATTGTAATCTGTGGATGAAAAGAGGTACCTATTAATCTTTGGATGTTATTGAATATGAGTTTGTGAGATTATTAGATGAATGTTTTATTTGAATTATTATGAATTGTGTTGTAAGATTACCGATATTTTTAGCCATGGTACTTATTTAATATATCTATTATTATGTGTGTTTATAGTCACTTTGTTTATTTTATTTGAATCCTTACTCTTTACATTATTTATTTATATTGTGCAATGCCAAATTAGGACCAAATATACTATGTTCTCTATTAGTTATATTTAGTTGTATATTTTCCGATAATTCATGATTGACTGTTACTGTTCTCTTAACAGTAAGTTTTTCATAATACACTCAAAATGTTTGTATCAAACGTAGAAATCGTAAACTAATAGAATTAATTGTATTAACTTAATAAGTAGGAGTTAGTAGAATTTAGATTAATAAATATCATTTCTAAAATATCTCAATACGTCTGTTTGTTTAACATGTTTAGCTTTAGACTAACCATGTGTAGAATAGATTAACATACAGTAAATGTTACATCACCACCGAATATGGTGAGGAGCACTAACATACCCCATTTATAAGAAGCCAATATAGAAATGTTTGATAGTAGAATATTAGTTAATGTTGAATGCTCTTTATATAAACGTACACTAAGTATATTTATCACATTATACTCTTATATGTGTAAGAAAAATTTTCGCCAAGCAAAATAGTGTCTCACGGCACATCACTATTCCAATATATTATTGTTAAAAAAGTACACACATAACTAAATGTAAGGTGTAAGGATCGATCGATTTATGTAAATGTTTTTACATTTCTAGATTTCATGTGGTCATTGGGTGCGCTTCCTGATGGTAAGTTAATTCACATTTTTATTCAAAGTCTCATCATTTTCTCGCCTATCCTGCATCTGTCAGATCATACCACGTTCAACTTTAACATGAACGTCGAACATTGTATAACTGCGACCGAAACGGAGCATAGCAGTAATTAACAACCTAATTCACTTAAAGTGTTAGGTGTTAGTGCATTCAATTAACGGATAACAGTGTGTCGATACGTATGCCCATCTGCCATTTGATGGATTACATGGCTGGACAGATACACTATTTTGATTGGCAATAATATGATAAACGATCCGGTGTAGTAATCATATCAGCCGCTGTGGACGTCCGGCCATCATTCATTTTGCATTTTATAATGGACCTCATGTTATTCACGGAATCGATAGTACATACACCATTAATATTAAACGTTATAGATATACAGTTAGTCGCGTAGAAATATTTTCTGAAATCCTTAGCTAGCGTTCAGTGTAGTGAACGCTAATATCATAGTGTGCACGTTGTTAAAGGTGTATTAACCGTATGCATTAGATTATATAGTCTCTCATAAAAATACTGTAATCCTTGATTTTCTGTACTCTTTAATCATTCTTTCTTCCGTAATAGCTGACTGTATATCATAATTACCGACGATTAATGGCGTAAAACACTCAAAATACTTGTCATTTTCTATTTATTCTGATTTCTATTATATCTTAATAATGTTTTGATATAGTGTAGCCTTGATTTGTTTGGTAATACAGTAAGTTTGTTAATTACAGTAGGTATCTCTTATAGTTGCATAAAGCCGTCGTTAGTCCACTTAGATTGTGCTACATTAAACGATGTTTACAAAATATCGTCCGCTGGACATTGTCCAAAGCGATGTCGTACCAGGCATGTACGATATTGTTACCTACCATTTATGTGACGGCTCTATTTCAAAATTGGGCCAGCGGGACACGTGTTACATACACAAAGTATATCAGCCAATAGATCAGTATCAGCAGCGTATTCATAACGCACTAATATAAAAATAAGAAAGCATGCGATCCGATAATTAACCCCTGCTTTTCACTGCTATGCGTCTGAGTTTTTTAATAATTTGTAATCGTTTGTTCTGCAGGTTTTCCCGCCGCGTACGCCGCCTACGCGGCAGGCCGTAGCTATTCGGGCTATCCTAGCTTCGGGCTGCCATACCCAGCAGGTAATCCCCTGGCGAGCTTGCACCACCAACTATCCGGCAATCACTACCACCACCTGGCGACACTCCTGCCATACCACCCGCTCGAGCTCAGCGGGGTTTACAATGTACACGCCATGCATCTGTGAATTCGCGCCGCGGCAATGCATTCCACTAACCGCTAAAGTAGAACGGCCCCGACACAGTCTGCTTACCTACTGACATGTCACTCATTCACAGAACTTAACAACGCATATGTTAATTCTCCTACTGTGGTGACTGTGTTCTAACTTCCCATTTCAACTAACTTGTCCCATGACAAAAGTTCGTGTGAACTCTCACTAACAACTTTACTAACAAGTTAACACCCCTAACAATGACTGAACCATCTAGATAAATCTGCCACACCGTCAATTACAAAACGTCCATGTTTTGAGAAGTGCTACTTATTGTTTATCTTCAGAATTTTGTCGAGACAATCCGGCCAATTGCGAGCGCCTCGCTCTATGTTTACAGATGATTCGCCCTAACGATTCTCAAATGCTACGCGTCGGGCAAATACCGCGTACGTCTTCGCTCTCCACCCGCCACCGTCACGCCGCGCCGCACCGCACCGCGCTCACCTCGCGCCGCGCCTCCCTTCGTATAGCATCGCACCATCACCCACTCCTCATTAACAGTGAAAGCTTTTAAAAGAGATTTAAACAGATTCAAACGAAAGTACTGAAAAAGTGACGTCCTTTTTGTGGTGACTTCTATGTAAATCTCGGGACGTAGTACGATAAAGAATTTCCTCTAATTAAAAGTAGTCCACCAGAGGCTTCTATTCGATCCCGCCGAATGGGACTAGAATGTTAATTTTTGCGACGCTTCTATTATTCTTTTGAGGTTTTTTGTAGCCTTTTCTTGTAATAAACTAGCAGTGATAGCATAGACGTTTCAATGGTGGGCGGGCGGGTTTTAGGTTAGCGACGTGGCGGCGAGGCGTAGCGCAGCTGCACAAATACTCCTCTCGTTATTTGTCCACACTTCGTGTTTGAACTGCCTCCGCTCCACCATAATTACGCCACTAAGCTTTGGCTTCCCGCATTTTTCGCGGTTGGAGCAAACCGCGCAAATTCGGTCAAATGCGGGTGGAATTTAGAAGCGCAAACGTTATCGAAAATACGTAATTCCGCCTCCCTAAAACGTAAAGCTTGCTCTGTTTTATTTGGCGAACTACGATTGATGTAATAGTGGTGGAACGGTGACCGGTCAAGTTTTTCTTCCGTATTAGTCGTACAAATCGTTCCGCGTTAATTGCTTTCGAGCGAGTGTTTTACAGCACGCGAGACAGACGTTTCTAGCTTTCACAAAAAAGCTCACCAGTTGTGGGTGGCTGTTCAATTGTAAATATAATTGAACAATGGAACAGCCCTGTAATTACACAGGTGTTCGAACGAGCCGTTCAAATTAATGGCGTTATCGAACGCAAGTCAGGCATTCACTTGGCTTGATAACTCACCCACGCAAAGGAAATAGTATAGGGCGTGTCTAAAGATACGAAATGCTTATCGCATGAAGCTACCGTAGGAACATTTTGGATATGGCTTTTATAAATGAAGTTAGTAAGGCGTTGTATCAGTATCAATCATCTATGCGTTTTTCTCAATAGTTTACGGAACACGGACCTGTTGTTTAATTTTTAACCTTCATAAAACCACGTACCGCTGAAACTTAGCATGTGAATTCACCGCACATGAAAATCCGGTTCGTTGCCGGCGGCTAGCTATATGACCGCAACGTGCGTACAGTACGCCGGCGCGCAGACCCGGCCACAATTAATGTGCGCCCATTTCGGCACATTAGCATTCCTCCGCCGACGCCGCTACCAGCTTATTGGTAACATCATCTACATCACCAATATTTAGACCACTATAAATTATACCCCCATATATCCAGTCTGATTCGGTAAATTAAATTTCACGGTTTGAATATTAATATTGTACAGTCTCTATTACATTGTACACAGTGTGTGCTTTTAATTTCGTTTTATTACGGAGTTAAACGCGGTCGCATCCTTTGATGCACCAGATGCTATGACAAAGTGCAGCGGCGCTGCGAGCCGTAACTTCGAGCCTTTAATATGGAGCAGTCTCCTCGTCGAACTTAGAAAACGACTGCACGTACTGTCGCGGTCGGCGGAAGACACTTTTCGAACGTATATAAACAACTTTGTTAGTTTCTAATGGAATGGAATTAATGTTGAATAACACGTGACTCTAAGGCTGCTTTTGCGGCGTTTCTAGCTCGTTTTACGAATAAGATTTCTTTTGGAAAATATAGTCTTAACTCACACGCTCGGTGGAAATCTAGTCACAAGGGTATACTTTTCACATAGTTTGCACTACAACTGCGAATAACTTTAGTGAATTTTTCTACTAAACTATGATCCATCACGCGAAAACTAACGTCTTGTCATCAACTGACTTCGTGAATTATTTCATTTGATCTCAATAAAATAATGCTCAAATGAGATCTTGTTAACAAAACGTAGTGTTAGTCCGATTTATAGATTCTGATATAGCATAAAATTAGAAATTAGATATATGAACTTTTCCTCTCTATGTAGAAGTAAACGATAACGGCAAATAGATTTGGTAGCGTCAGTGTATCGGAATTAGATGTCCTCTACATAGCATGCTGTAGTGTGAATAGCGTTTCGATTTTAATAGTCCATAGGAAAACTGAACACAGCGTTATGATTAATACGTATGTAGTCGGCTGAAGAAGCTTTGTATAGGTATAAAATATTTACGTTCCACACACTAAGAGGTGGCACAATGAGTCATTGTCAATACCTTATAAAACAACTATGTTTACATTTATGTTTTCTGTTCTCGCAACCGAATGAAATGATTCCAATGCTATTTAATAGGCCTCTATGATATTTATCAACATAAGTGTAGGTCGGCCATTCAGTTACTTATGATTTATTATAAAAACAGAATATTCATTACGGATAAGTTCCCAAAACATGGATCACATTATATCTATTACAGCCAACTGGTAAATATAGCTTGAAATAAAGGTTAAAATACCATTCAATTGTACGGCTAGCTGTTTCATTGAGTAATGGTATTCAACCACAAATCTAGTTTTATAGTTGAATGATTATAACATTTGAAACGTTCAACATCGCAGCTGACTGAGTAACCGCTGTATCATTGAAAAACATACAACTTTCCTCATTCTAGTTAATATTTAATTACCTCAAACATACTCTAGGCTGTCTTATTCCCAGTGTATGCATATAGAATGACTCCGGCAATGTTCGTATGTACAATAAATTAACACGACTCCTGCTTCTCATAAAAATAAATATATTATTTAGCATTAAACCTTTTTCTAACCGGCAAAGATCCGAAGCAATACAGTCCGCAGTTTTATTTTAAAACTAGATTTGCTATTCTGACGACATTGGATGTATTGGATTGTATATTTAGCTAACATCACAACATCAAGTTTCTTCAATTGGAAAGGTCTTCGAGTATATCTCGGCGAATTGACCAGTGTCATGCCTCCTGATGGCCATTTATTTGACTGAGCAACTGTTCTAACAATATCTGGGAATAATGTTTTAACACGTTCTTCAAAGCTCTATGGTAATTTATATTTACGTGTATCACCAAACCGTGTTAAAATATTTACGTGTATCACTGCAGTACCAAATAATCAATGGAATATTGTCCCTGTATGCCACTAATAAGGCAAACAAGCATACTTGTCAACTAAAGATAAGAAGCTATCACAACCTAAATGCTTGTAACAAAAGGATTACCAAATATACCGGTCTTCTTTAATAACTCATGAGCAAAAAATATTTGCAATATTGAGTTTTACCAGTATACTAAACTATTATGTTAAAAACTCGCGATTTTATGAGTCAAAACTTCGAATATACTCGTATATATTGGAATGTAAAGCAACTTTGAAAGAAGTATTTTCTTATTTTTCTATTTAAAGCCGCCATTTTCTTTTTTGCTTACTCATCAACATTTATTGTGTATCTCGTATACTAAATCTTTGAAAGTAAAATCACGTTTTAGAGATTTCCACTCAGTATTTCCAACAAGAAATGTTACTAAATATAATTTATTGTGAACACCAACATTCTGTTGAAATACCCATATGGAAGAATTATAGCGACAAATCCAACATCTTGAATCATCTGTAAATCCTTCGAACAACAAAGTATTTTAGAAAATAAATCGTCATTCCGATATATCGGGATCATAACGTTGCGTTCAGTCAATATTTTAGCATTTTTTAAATCTAATAATATAATAAATATCACTTAGATTGTTAAGACACGTAGACGGATAGATCCTAATTTGGAAACTACTAAGTTTAGAGGATGAGTACTAAACAACAATTAGATTTTCATTTGCGTAGTTTTTTATAAGAATATAGCATTAGTTTAGACTCTTATTTAATTATTTATTTATTAAAATACTTAATTAAAAATAAACAATACATCGAGCTTGAAAAACGTTATTTTAATACCTTATTGAATATTCGCTATAATTATAATGATAATTATTTTTTATTTGAAAGTTATTTCTGTATATTTTATATTTACACTGCTTATAATATAATGTTACGATATAGGTATTTATTGTTGTTGTTGTATATTTTTGGAAGCAACTATTTTACGCTAACTTCTTCGTGTTATTGTTATCGTGGAGCGATTCAGTGTTAATAAACGTAAAGGTGAAATTTACTGGAGGTAATTTCCCGACGATCTCGTTCGTCAGCGTTTTATAACAATATCGGTTGCTTTATCACGACACCTCGCAATTATTTCTCAAAATTAAGGTGTAAATCGAAATTACGTAACTATAAGTTAAAATTCGATCTTTATCGCTACGTGTGCGACCGTCCTTATCGCCATCCTCTAAACTAGTCATAATAAGCTTGAAATATTATATCGCGTAATGTAAGTTATTATTAACGTGTGGCAATAATCGTGTTGAAATTATATCCCCCTATACTTAAGGTTACACACATATTCGGGTCGGAATATTTAATACGAAAATCGAACGAGTAAAATCTTTATACCAACTTTCGACCACGGATTTTGGACAAGGATTCTAGAGTAAAAAATATTTTTCCAGACTACTTGAATAACTGCAACATAAATATCAAAACCTCCTACGAACTGGTTCTAGAGCGTATAGTATTCATTCCGACATGTATCAGTGCACGAAGAGTGCATATACCCATTTTATAAACAGAATAATTTTCAGAATAGTCTGTACCGTCTGCTACGCATTTTCGATTGGTCAATCTATATGGAATTCGATTCCTGTTGCCCTAGTGCACTAGGTTTTGTTGTAGAAGTTTAAGAACGAGATTTATAACTCGTATAATATATATTTTATGCTTATCTGGGCATATCATACCCTTGTAGATTATACTCGTGAGATAGTTTCATATAACTTTGGTGTAAATCTGGTTATTAAACTTAAAACTATTCATTATAATCAATTTATTTGAAAATAATCGGGAGAATATCTAACAATAAAATGTCATTCATTGAAGTTTAGTTTTTATTTCAGCCCGAATGTGCGTATAAACACATGCCTATCAAATGCATGTTATAGCAATATGGTTCATTAAACTTTAATACTACTCGTAAATCGTAATTTGTAAATGATTAGTATGAACTAAGGTCGGGCAGTCGAATTGACTTTTCCCCTATTACGTGATCCATTGCGTGTTTAGATATACTAATACCAAGTGAATTATTCAGTAAATAACACCATGTTCTTGATACAATTTTGATGATCGAATCAATACTTAGAATAACACGTAATGACCCCCGTTCCCTGCATCGTGCTTGTGCGTGATACATAAATGGGGCTGAGTTTAATACGAAAACACAAGACAGTCCATCATTCCGTGTCTATGCGTGCAAACAATTTTAAATAGCCCGAAAACAGTAAACAGGAAACTATCAATTCCAAGTTTCCCCATAAAGATTCGATGAGTGGAGCTGTGGGCGATATTCTTCTTTTTTACCACAATTCCTCGGCATAGTTATATTTTTTATAACTTTTGTTTTTTCCTTCCATGTTAATTTTTGAATGGGATTTGCCTGGGTTCCGTTAGACGTTCGTTTTTTTTTCGAGACACTTTCCGTTTGTTTATTTATTTAAGCGCGATTCTGTTGGCGGGACCCTACGGAGCCGGCTTTGTAGCTTTTTTATTTTGTTGCCGCAGGTGTAGTGGGAGTTATCCCGCCGGAAAGTCGACTCTTGGTCGGTGCGGAGTACATAAGCCCGGGGGTGCTCGGACAGACCTCGTAAGCACTCGGTCTGGCGGCCACCGCGACCACGACGCCCACACCAACGCTTTACCACTCTCTTACCCGGAACACCCATAAACGGCTCCCGGAATTTCTTACGAACACAAATAAATCTTTTCTGAAGCGAATAGCTCTTTGGTATTACGCTCCCCGACCCCCCTCTCGAATCCCGGACATGGAATGCAATGTCGCAAAGCAACTTAGTTCCGATGCTCGATTTTGCAGATGCGTGTTGTTCATCGCCCGACTAGGTTCGCCCATATAGCCCGGTGCCAAATTACTTTAGTGTAATCAATATTGAATAAAGAGATTGCGGTATCCCTCAGGAAGTAATTCCAATAGCATTAGATAATTTAGGACTATCGTTCATAATATACAAATCTCTTCATACATTTTAATGTAACCCATGTGTCAAATTCTGTGTTAAGTCTATTTATAGTAATAAGGTTAATAGTATTGTTCTTATCGCTGTTCCGACATATCGTCTTATATCATTAATCGTAAGTTTATGATATTGTGAAGCCGCTATATTTTAAAATAAAGGAAATTGCCGTTGTATAAGCAAAACGTTTATCGTTTATTGTCCAATTGATCGCTTATAAATTGAGGTCGATCAGTGCCTCATTTATTTACCATTCGTTCGCATATCGATTGCGACTGAAATAAACTGGAAGAGATAGTGTGTTAGCGTGGAGTTGGCTAGCGTGCGGTGAAGTTTGATTATTCCCTATTATGGGCAAAGTTCGTATGCCTTCGCCCTCATGTTTCAAATATATTTTTAACGGTGGCTTTCCGTTTTTCTGACTCATCCAACGCGGTACATGCAGCGTGGTGCCCGCGCCGCGCCCCTCCTCAGCAAGCCGGTAAGCCCGTGCATGTTCGAAGTGGGGGTACGCATCACCGGTACTTCCATCGGTAATGTTGGTGTGGTGGTGCCCCCGGTGGAGGCACGTGCGACCGCGGCCCGCCCGCCGCCGCATGTCCAACATTCCTCACATTCAACACGCCCGCCCTCAGAATGCAGCCCGCGAACCAGACATCCACACAACTATTTTGCATAGTTGTATGTTGTTCACATGCACTCTTTACACCGAACGGTTTATTTGCATTTGTCGTATCCATAAAAAAGAAACAACTTCGTTGTCGAACCGAAGCAAAATTAACAGTTTGGAAAAAAAAACGCGTTAAACAAAAATAAAGAAACGACGTTACGATAAATTAAAGTCCTGAAACGAAATTCTTCAAAGGGTCACACGAGCGTCGGTTTTAATCCAAATAATTAGGTGGCGAGGCGGCGAGTGGCCGCGTGTCGCGAACGGTGCCAACTCCATTTGTAATTTAAGATATTTGACCGTTAATTGTGTTAGTAACTGTTACGTTTAGTGCTTGTTGCTTAGGTCGGAGCTCGGCGCGACCTCGTTCCGCGCTAACCTCCACAGCATTTCTTAGATACTCATGTAAATACTAGCTGATAGTATCCATAGTATACGGCGATTCTTCGCCGGTTAGACGAGTGCTGTGTTTGGATGGGTCAGATTGTTTATTCCTTTTATTATTTCATTTTAGATAGTGTTTTATTTAATGGATGTTCATAGATTTTTGACTATAAAGCGCTAGTCTAGCGAGCTCCATCGGCCATAAATTTTTATAGTAGAATTTCACCGAAAGGGTGTGTCGACGGGTCCATAATGGCTACTATTAGCATACTAATCTCTTCTAGTTAGTGTCGAATTGAATGCACAAATCCTGCGCAGTGTATCTGGTGTGCGCGTAGTAAGTCCTTTCTCCCCTGCATGGATGAGGCAGTAGTTGCTCGGCCCTTGGGGTCCACGATCACCATCTGCCCTAACCACTCGAGCCATAATTCCTCGGCAGAGATACCTGAGCCCAACGGGGACAAGGGATTTAATGCCGACACATTTGTACATAGCACCACGTGCTTATA
The DNA here is from genome assembly GCA_937001555.2 of Hypsopygia costalis. Classification (NCBI taxonomy): domain Eukaryota; kingdom Metazoa; phylum Arthropoda; class Insecta; order Lepidoptera; family Pyralidae; genus Hypsopygia; species Hypsopygia costalis. Next base: position 10,360,291 of record OW443330.2, on the reverse strand, counting down.
AAAATATGTGATAACAAGAAATACAGCAGTTTGGTGAATGGAGTGTGACATCTACTACAGAAATAGGGCGAGTAATTTCTATTTTGAAAATTATAAAGTTTTATCTGTACCGTAATATTTTGAAAATTTAGAATAGAGTAGGTTTAACTGTGTGCAATACGTTGTGAAGATTTTTAAAAGCGTATAAACTGAAATGTTGTAGACATTCCATAGTGGTTTCAAAGTTAAAAAGTATTTTAGTGAAATGTAGCCGACAATAAATAGACTAGAATAGACTAAGAATTTAGAAAGAGAAACAGAAAACAGAGTAAACGATTTGTAGACTCGCCATTGTCAAAATTTAAATTAGTTAAACTGAATAGACTAGACTAGTTATTTGAATTTTCGGGCGATTTCTAAATATATATATTAGAAAAGCTTCAAAATTAGTATCAACTAAAGTTTAATGTTTAAAGGCGTCAAAATAATGTAGGACAATAAAATGCTTTGTCTTTAAGACAGTACGTAGAAAAGTAAGCCTTATAGTACATAGTAATTGGTGGTAAATCTTATATAATGATTGGTGGTGCAAACTCTTTTATATACGTATTTTAATTATTGTTTAGCTATAAGATTTTATTATATATATAGAATAGTACATGGTAATTGTAATTAAAAATTTTGTGCCTTAGACAAAACTTACATCTGAATAGAATCGAGTTAAATTGTAACTATAAAAACAATTGCCAACTAGAATAGATTTATTTACATTTTTAATAGAATAGAAAATACTGTAATGATTTTTAAATAGTAGTTGAATCGTAGATGTAAGCGGACATAATCCGCAGTAACTTATAATTTGACGACATGGGTAGAATTATGGTTAATTGAAGAGTTTAGTAATCAGTAGCGAGATGTTTTCCATTTTTAATGAATAAAAATGTGTGTCGCTAGGTTTTTCATATTTTCTCTTTTGCTTTTTAATGTCGCTTTAAATGTTTCTAATATTCCTGTCCGTGACTGAACCAGGTAGAAGCGTTTCATGATTACCGTGACAATACAAATGTATTATGAGGCAGAGAAGCGCAATAAAAGGGAGACTCTCGGGAAGAACTGACATTTAAAGATAGGGCATCGCTCCTTCTTTGAATTACAAATGTTGCTGGCGTGTGCGTGTTGGCCGGCAAACACTAGCGGAGAAATTCGATTAATTTGCAATTGAGATAACTCCCTGCGGCTAAACGATCGAAAACGCGCGAAAGCGTAAGTATCATCTTCGCGTCGAGTTATTGATGGCACCTATTAAATATACGTTTCGGGCGGTGAGACGTGTGCCGAAGCCGGGAGCTCCACTAAACGCTCAAATAAAACATTTCAATCGCGCCAAGTGGGAAATGAAGTATTAGGATCTCGTAGGTGAGAGATGGGAACCCCAACTTTTACGCGGGAGCGTTTTCGTGCAACTTCGCTAATGGTCGCTCGTAACCTACCTCACTGTGCATATTTTTTTATGAAAATAGCAACTTTTTGGATTTACTGTAACGTCTTAACTTTAGAATTTTGGTTGCTTGTGAGCAATTTGCGTAGGTTAACTGAAACATTAATATGACCTAGTCACTTGTTCGATGCATTTCAATGTTACTACTGTTTGATACAATAGTATTATGGAGGTAATGCATAAAAATAAGCAAGTTAATAATATGGAATTACTTAATGCAGTTAATTCAATTCAATTCTTCTTTGTGGCGTTCTTGAAGTTCTTGCCAATGTTAATGCAGTTACAAAAAGAACGATATTTTAGTGTCAATTCGAAATGTCATATAATATTATGACATTTTGAATCGCGTTTTATGACAGTTTATTTATCATATGATAGTAGCATTCAAAAGTTACAGTGCAATAATTATACAAAGCATACATTCACGCTGACAACATTATACTTTTTTTATAGGCAGTCGTATGAAAATATATTTTAGTGCTATGGTCAAAAGAATATAGAATAATATCTATTAAAATTTGTTCCATTTGAATCAGAATTTTAAGTTTGAAGCTTAAATATAAACCGGAAAATATTCCAATACTTTTGTATTTTGTTCCTAAAAAAGAAAACAAAATCAGTAACTGATAAAAGCCTCAAATATTCGATAACCGATTTTCAGCGTTGAATTGGTACGCATAAAAAGATCGTAATATACTTCAAGGGCGGGTCTTACGCGAATACGCCTTGTGAATATTTCCTTCGGCCATCATCCTACTTCAGAAGAAGAATTATTAAGTTTCGCCAAACTTCGCAATTATGAAAGTTCGAATAGCTCTCGCAAGACGGCTTCTGAATTCATAGATGAATGTATGCTCCACCCAACAAGGTGAGATATTCTTGGGCAAATTGTTTGTCTTTCACATTATTTAAAAGACTAATGCGAAATCATTTTATTCTATTATGTGAACTAAAAATGAAATTATATTATGTATGTACTGACAACGATAATCTTATATATGGATAAATTGTCATCTATCTTTTTTATTCTGTTGTCTTTATTGTCTCTAACTGTTACCCGCGACTCCGTCCGCGTGGATGGATAATTATATTATCAATCCGGTAATAAGTAGATTGTTTTTTTTTATTTTCATACAACAACCTTAATTATTTTCGGGATATAATTTGTTCTATAGATAGCTCTATAAACGTGAAAGGCTTATTAAAACTAAATTTGCTATTCAAAGAATTACCCCAGGAAAATAAAATAACCTCTTGAATTTAGAAAACTGATATCAATTATATTCCTAACCAACATATTTATTTTATGAGGATCAACCTCCATTCCATTTAAGTAACTCCATTTTCTACCTCCTTGAACGCTCAAAGCATCAAGAAACTTTAACTATTACACGCACAAATTACATTGAGAGAGCACATGTTAGCACGACGACTGTACACTACAGCAGAAGTTTGCGTCCGACACAGATATGATATGACCAGTGTAGATAACTCCTCCGAACTCGCGTGTAAACTGAATTGTTCAAGTCGTAAATTATTTGAGGTCAGGCACACGCCCCTCACAACTTAGTTGGGCCTGTTTGTGACTTTGTTTGCAGTGTACCCACCCGTGAAGTATGATTGAGGCGATACTAACGGATTATAACCACTTTCAGTTTTTCGTCTACGAATGACAGTGCGATTTTACGATTTATCTGGATACAGTTTCTTAAAACTTTGTTGTGTAATAAAAAATGTGTACGCACGTCAAATATTGGCAATAGAGACAGTACTGTCGATTAGTTACGATTTTTCATTTTTCTGACGATATGGTGTTTTCTGTAGTTTGAAGATATTTAAATAATAAATTATTCTATTTTTACGTGAAATGTAATATTTCTTCTGTCACAGATTATTTCTATACGCAATGAATGCACATCATAAACTGCGCCTAATAAATTATACGCTAATATGCTTCTTTTAACTTTATTTTCTGTTTATGAAAAACATCTAACAAGTTTTAAATTACTTTCAACGCTGGTTCGATACATTAACGATTGGAAGACGTGTCCGCAGCAACTCTCAAATTCTTATTTATTAGGCAGCGACCCTCAAATAAATAGCCTCTCACATCGCAAAGTAATGTTATTAAAATGTGTCAGCATTTTAGTGCGGCATGGAAGGCGGCAGCGTACGCAGGCGCGGAAGCGGGAGCGGGCGCGGGATGGGCCGCCCGCTACGCCATCTATCATTCATCCTCCATTACTTATATTGTACTTTTTTCGCAAAGTCACTCGCAGGCCGGTAATCACCTGGTGCGACCACGGACCTCCATTTTTCACACTAAATCATAACTCGCGCATCTGACAAAAATAAAATTTGTCGTACAAGCCAATAGGGGTAATGGTGACACTATGAGCCAGCAAAAAGTGGCAACGAATATTAATCTATTTATTGTTGAGATGTAAAATTTTGCTGCCATAAAAGCGAAAGCTTTCCGTTCTTTATCAAGCAAATAACATTATGCGGTTACCAAGCAAAATTAAATACGGGAAATGATGCTATCGATCCTTGTGAAAAGGGAACATTATGCGATATTAAAAAGCTATTAGAATATCGACGTTTAGTTTGCGATGTAGTATGGAATTCGTAGTGGTCGGTAGGGACAGCGGTGCGTGCGGTAGCGGGGCCACGAGCGGAGCGGCGGCAACGTTGCCGAGAGCGGCGTCAAGACGGCACGACGTGCGCCGTATGCTAATGCCCTTCCCTATTCAATAAGCAGACCGCCGCGTGCCAGCGAGAACTCACGTCGGATAATTTACTGGATATTTTGTAAAAGTTTTTTCGCCCTCTGTGATTTATACCCGCGAAACTTCGAGCTCTCTTTTTCATTTGAATGCACGTGACATACGTGATATTTTTTTGTTCCGACATAATCTGAGCCCGGGGAGTCTTCGCTGTCCTCATTCGTCAGCACGGCATCTGTCTCCAACGGCTAAATTATTCATGCATTTACGCGCTTCAACTTTATCCACGCTGGAGAACTTTAATATTGAGTTGGGATTACATCGATAGTCACTTTACCGTTCAGTATGCTAAATTCAGAAAAGATGAGGTGTCGCGAGGCGCGCGGGCAAGAGTTTTTGAATTTCAAAAATGCGATGGTTCAGTCATGGACGTGTGTGTGCTGTACTAACGAGTGTATGCGCCACTCGTGTATGTAGAGCGGATGCGAACCGTGTGTATGTTTGCAGTTGACCTGACCAACGGCCAACTCACACCAAACAACAACACACCGCTGCTCGCGCAAGCGCTCTCAGGTGAGGCTGCCCTTCATATCATACCCTTATCCCGCAACCCTCGTACATATCATCACACAAAACTGAATTATTAAGTTTCCACATGCATTTCTAACAACTACTATGCATATATGGTTTCTAAAACTTGCTTTATGTGCTCCATGTTTATTGTACATTGTCAAGTACACCTACTGCAAGCTTCTCTTAGAAACATAAATGATATTACTGAGTACTCAGCCCACGAGTCATTGACACAACATAATGCAAACAGTCACAAATCAGAATGAAATGAATATGTCACATTTATAACCAAAATATTACATTACAACTATGAAATTACAGTTACAGTGTTCCACTACTGAATTCACTTTAAAATTATCTATATCTGGTGACAAGCATAAACTCCTAACATAAAGTGGTTGGTTTGAAAAAGAAAATGGAAGCAAAAAAATGTATTTTCATTAGTGTCTCAAGTGGTGACCAATAACTGAAGCACTAACTGAAATATTCGATGCATGTCCACAGTTATGAACAACTATCAAGCAGCAGCAGCCGGATTTGGTCCTCCAGCGTCACCGCATGCGGCCGGTGGTCGAGCGGGCTTCCCTGCAGCGAGCTCGCCGGGTCCCGCGCTCGACGTATACGGATCTGCAGCGGACAGTGTCGGTTACGTGCAAGCGGCCAGCCCCCAGCCCTCTGGATTCCCGGCAATTGCAGTCAGCCGCGCGCCCCTCAATTATACCCCAGTAAGTTACCATTCATTTTAGATAGTATCAGCAATATTTGGTTTATATACAGTTCACTAAAATAGTTATTAAGAATCTATGTTTCATATTAATATCGTTTCATTATAGTGTCGATAATGAATCCAAATTTATGATATTATAATGCTAGTGTTGTAAAGTTACGGTTATGTTTCGAAACTCTACATTAAATATTAACGTGTTAAAATTAAAGAAAGAGACACGCCAAGGCATAAATTATACTGAAATTGGATGATTTTATCACGATGTTAACTGGTTAAAAAAATAGAAAGACTATAATAAAGTTTCATACTTATTTTATTTCGTGATGAATGGGATAAAGTTATTAACTTTTGATTCTAACTTTTTTCATTTATTACGTCATGTTCCAAATGCCTATTTCAGTAAGACCCAAATGAAGGCAATTCTCAAAATTGTCCTTGTTCGAGAAGTTTCAACTGTCACGGAATTCAAATTAATGTTTGTTCTGTTTTGTTTTTCTTCGGTGCCTTTGATTCGAAATTCAAGATGTTGAAAATCATTTTTGATTTTTTTATGTGCCATTATATAACCTGCATATAAAGATTTAAAGAGAAATGAAACATTGTGTAAAAATTCTCAACTTAAAAAAATTACATTAGCAGTTATAAAAGGATAAAATAGTAAGTGCAAGGCAAGCTAGTGTCGCTTAGTCGATAGTTCGTCGCGAGTACGCTACGAACACCGCAGACGCAATTAGCAGTCGACGACACTAAAATTTTAGCGAGACGGTCCAATCTCATTACAGAACCGATCTTCCTTGTCGCTCTTAAAGCGTAATCAACATAAGTTAGCGAGCGAGTGAAGCGTGAGAGATGCGATTATAAAGTGTTCCGAAATATGAGCGCGGTGCGGGAGGCGCGCGGCGGCGGCGGCGGCGGCAATCTACGCGGTGCATTGCCGCGGGTAATGGCTTTTTAAAACTGCGACCGCGCTCCATAACTGCTTCCCTGAGACGCCATCAGTCTTCATTGCTTGTCGGCGCCCTCCAGCTTCGCCGCCGCTGAGATCTTAACTCCTCACGTCCTCGTATCTCGAACACATTTTTCAAACTACTCGTGAGAGCTTCTCTAATTTTTATAGTGCCAAAACATGCTGTATTTATACAGTTATGCAGTTCTTTCAATAAAGCGTTAGCTGACTCTAAAATTTAAAGGAAAATGTTTATTTCCAACTTCGGGTTGCGAAGATTGACACTGTTTCCTGAGTAAATCAAGTCGTTCGCGCGACAGTGCTCTAAGCCACCCTTCCGTTTCAAGCGCGTCATATATCAGATGGGATATTAACTCAATCGTCCGTAATCGCTGGGGCAAAACAAATACGTCGCTAATGAGAGAATGAACGGTCCAGCCGTCGGCCGGTCCGGCCGGCGCATGTGGTTCCCGGGTGTAAAACGGTCTTATTAGGTAACGGGAATACCCCCACGGGCAATAACCGTAAATCAAGGAGAACAAGCGGTGTAATTACCGTTGCCGAGCGGTCGCGCGCGTTGCTCTAACTCATCCACTCACTGTTTTTATTTTGTTGGCCACCGAGCCCGCTACTAGGTACCGCTCTATCGACTGCGACCACCAAACTTACTACCTTTAAATCTGCCCCCAGAGAGGTTAATGTTCGACTGAACGTTTTATACTTCCATTCAATTATGAATAGGAAACTCGATAAACTCGTTCAACTTTCATATAATTTACAAGTTTGCTTTTATTTTACATCATTAAGCTCATAAATAAATACGTGAATGAATTCGACGTTACTAAATCGCTCCTGTTTTTCTCATTCCAGGGACCCCTGATTCCTGCGGCTTTTACCAACGGTTATCATTGAAAGTGTTATAGCACAAATATTTTACGTGAGTATAATTTTTAAGGTGCATTTGTGTTTCACTCTATTAAAATGTCGTTACACGAAACAGTGTAATAAAAAGGCAGTGTATGTAATCGTTGCCGCCACTGAAATGAGCAGGCCAAAAGAAAATGAATTTTTAAGCGTTCTCCCAAGTACGCCTCTACTAAATAGTTGACCACGCTAATTGTAGCTTAGTATTGTTGGCCCTTTACCAAGAGTATTCATTATTTGAGTAACAAATCGAGAGAATTAATAAAGCAAAAGCTTTCGTGAACGATTAGTTTTTGCCTGTTGCTTGTACCTGGACTTGGGCAAGAATGTTTCAGCGATATCAATATTTTATTTTTTCGAAATATATAAAACCGATAACCAAATTTTCTTTTACATTATAGGCATTATGTATATGGCCATGTTATGTTCTCTATTAAATAATCACGATAATGATTTTTTAAAGAAATGGCTTATCATAATTATTGCGGAATATTTGCCGTCTTAACAAATGCGAAATAGAATATTATTGATATATTAACCAGGTGGCGAGCGGTGTGGCGGCGCGTAGCGTCCCCCGAGCGCAGCCCGGCCGCCGCAAGACACGCACTCTCCTCCAGCGCCCCGCCACCCCGCCACCAGCGCCCGCGCTACACCTGCGCTACGCTCGCGCTACGTTCGTGCTACGCTCGCATTTCGCTAGCGTTAGCGCACATCGTGGGCGGCGCCCCAGCGCGTGTCGCAGCGGCGACGGTCGCCTAATCCGTCCGGCCGTCGCGCGGACCGATCCGTCGACCGCGGCGTCTCAATCTCGCACCGTACCCTCTCCCGACATCCCTTATCCCAAATATCCTTCTACACGCCTCACACCCTCCCCACCCAACCCTTATATTGTAAATAACGATAATCTACTTTTTGTCGTGTGAACGAGAGATAGTCTATCGATTGAACAGGTATTTTTTCAAATTTTTCTCGCTTTCGACTGTACCGTAGATGTGTTGTCAGAGTAATTAAACAATTAAACTACAAAAAAATACATTTCATAATAAATACATATAAAGTGCATCTAGACGATTTTATTGCAGGGAGGTATATCTTAATATTTTATTATTCATAGTTAAAGTACAGTTAAGATGTAACTTACATGTTCTCTACGCGCGCGGTATACTTACGACATGTAAAGAAACCATTTTCTTCAGTAGTATAAATCGTAATCGTTGCCGTGCGCGTTTGCTTTACACATTTTAATCGCAAGCTTTTATGATAATTTTATATCCAAATTCGATGGGCAGTAGTGGTACTGTGACGTGATCGTATTCGCAATAAGCTTGTCCCTCCCCGTGTCCGTGTGTACAGAGTTGAGTAGGTCGGTAAAGCGGCCGAGTGGCCGAGTGGCCGAGCGCACGCAGCCTCCACGACGCGACAAGTGACGCGACGGCTGGACACCGGAGACAATAACGCGCGACAATGCGTCCGCGCGCCTCCTCGCTCGTCCACCAACACATATTTTATTCTATCTATTTTTAATATTAATGTCAAATATTAACATAATTATTATACTACTATATATTACGCATATTTTACCTATGAATGTAATTATTTTCGCCTAATTCGAATTGTATAAAATCACCTCTTTGAACAGCTGTTCTGTTTCAGTAGCGAACAAGTTTCTCGATTACTTCCGTATAAGACTATGTTAGTTACGCGTATACATACTTTCTAATATTATGTATTATGATATAAAATTTTATCCTAAGGATAATATGATCATGTTTACGATTCATAGGGACGTTTGAAAAGCTAAGACGGAACATTTCAGAATATCTCTCATCGCGTTAAGATAATAATTCGTTTCTATCTTGTACCTTTGAAAGTAGGTATTGTAATATAATAATAACGATTTTGTGCATTACGTAATAAATATTTCATTGTTTCTTACAATTGTATTTACCGTATTATAAGACCACTGTTGAGATATTACGTCTCCACTTAATACGCGGAGCTACACTGAACTTAGTTGTATTTAAAATTTTAATCAAAATAATAGTAATTCTAAACAGTTAACTTTCGTAAAGACGATATAGATACTCGACACAAACATTTCAATAAAATAAAGACAGGGATTAAAAAAAACAGCCAAAGGCGCAGGTTTGAGGTAATAGAATAAAATATGAAGTCAATTCATTAATCATATTCGTTAGGTACTGGAAGACATTTTTATCGACCACTTTGTCTAGTTTGCAGCAGTTAGGGAGCCGCGCAGGGTGCCCGCGCGGCGACGGCCGCAGGCACGTAGGTTTGTTCGCCCGCTCGGTCGCTCGTTCGGACGCTCGTTTGGGCGCTCGCTCAGCCGCTAGCTCGGACGCACTCTGCGGCCGCCGCCCGCGCGCTCGCTGCTCACATGCTCGCCGCTCGCAACTCACGTGCACTTGGTTGCAATCATTCGTTATTTACTATTATTATTACTCATTACCTACATCAATTAAACATTAATATTATAAATTTAGGTATTAAATTTTAGGTAATAATAATAAACAATCTTTTAAATGCTATTATTATATAAATACGTTATAAATATAAATGTTTCCTGTTACAAAAAAAATATTGAAAATGATACGAAATAAATCAATATTCTTTTTAATGGTAATTTATTATTACTTATGAGTATGTAGTTAATTGAATAATGGAGTGTTAGATGGAGTGCGCTCGTCGCCGGGCGGCGCGCTCGCTTCGCGTTTTTTGTTCGTTCGTGCCGAGTTCGTTCGCTGAGAAAAGGTCACGTGCGGCAGGCAACGCGCCGAGCGCCGCACCGAGCCGCGCGCCGAGCTGCGCGCCGCGCCGCACACACCGCAGGAGACGCGACCGCGATTATGTTGTTAAAACGTTAGCTAGGAAATTGATAATGAAATCGAAAGGTGTGAAGTCTATAGGACGGTCGGAATATCGATATCATACCTAACAAATTAACGTAATTATTTGTTTTATATTTACGGTGTTATAGGTATTTAAGACATTTTTTCTTAGAATATTTAATTATTACGATGAGATGTTATAATTGTTAGGCCCGGGCCGGCGGCGGAGTGGCGCGGATGCACCCCACCGCCGTCGGCCGTCTCATTCACTCTCACATCCTCACTATAATTATATTTTCTTACCGACCTTTTTAATGTAGGAGAAGCGCACACGGCCGCTTGTCCCCGTGGGAGTACGAGTACAAACAAACAATCATATAGTGAGAGACGTTCGTTTCGCCGCGTTCGTGAGAAGCCATCGGTTCGCCGCGATTGCATCGAGACGATACATAATGACAATTATTGTATATACATAGTTAGCCGCATGTGTAAAAAAGACGTTTAGGTAAGCGCCACACTGGGCGTGTCCCGCGCGACCGATGTAACCGTCCATCTGCCGAAACCGTCAATTATGCGTGACGTATACAACCGATGTAGTGAGGCATCTAGACACTAGCATTTTTAACGGCCTAGAAAAAACGGGCTTCTGAAGAATTCATGTTTGAGGTATTTTCGGGAATTTTCATCCATTATAGACATAAATTTTTCGTTAAATGTAATTTTAGGAATTTTGCAGAAAATACCACAAATTTATCTCGGCTTTAAATTGAAAGTTAAACTTAAAATGAAAAGTGTACTAATCCTTAAAAATTCTAGTGTGAAATCGGTCATAGTTTGGCGCTACACTTAGTCGATACCATCTGATCGATATTAGATTCATTCGAGCTGCAATCAGGATTAGCTTGACGAATATTAGTTTCATTGTTGTTGTTATGGTTTGTTGATACGGTTTGTGAGGTTGTTTCTTTAGTCTCACCCTTAGGGCAGCTAGGCACGGGTTGTATTGTGCGGTTATTCACCAAATGCTGTATATTATTTGCTCACTAATATTTTCATCATTTTTCTTTAATTCAATTTAGCTACTCAGTAGTACTATTAGAAAATCTTCTTTACATTATATTATTAATTCCATTTTGTGCATTCTGAAGACATAAAATCAGCTTTAATTATTTAAGACCAAATAATATATCCCGTGTTGTAGAAGCCAGCCCACCGACGCGATCGGTGCGCGGTTGCCGGTCGAGTACCGGACGGCTGCCGTCCGGCCACACAGTGGCTACGTCGCGACGCCCGCAACCCTCGCGTCGTTTCCTCTCGCTTGTTCGTGTACGCGTTAGTTGAGTTACTTCAGTCACCATTTTAGAGATGTGTTCTATATCAGAATAAAGACTACGTAATGATAAGCGAGATCTCAAATTTATTTTAAAAATTCGTTAATTGTGATCCTAATATTGCGACTTATCGTATATATAATAAAATTAAAAGATAATTTATTATATTTTGTATAATGACATTCTATGTTATTTTACACTCGATCTACTTTATATTGTTATTAAAGATAATAATTAATTTTAATCTAATAACGTGACAGACTGGTAAAGTTCGTAGAGTCGCTGTGGCGGCCATAGATCAGTAGCTTTGCATATTCGGCGATGGCCAACTTAATGTTTCAAGGACCAAAGGTATACTTATTCGCGTAGAACCGGACGCGCATTGGCTCCGCACGAACCGACCCCAGCCGATCGGTTGTTACATTGCAGCATCAGCGTGTCTATGAGTATAGCTATGAGAATTTATCACGGCGGGCCGTGGCGGTCGCGGCGTCCTCGCCCTCGCCGGGCCCGTTCATACGAGCCGGCCCGGCCAGGCCAGATGAGACGCCACGACGCCGGCGCCTGCGCACCCCCGCCCCGGCACCCTGTCCCGCCCCGCGCAACGCCGCCCGCTTGGTTTCGTTCTCGCGGTTACTTCTCGATTGCGTGCTTCGCGTGCTGACTGATTTTCTATAGCAATAAAAAATCAATTACCTAAGATTTTACATTAAAATAAATTTGGATTTATATACGTTCGAATTTGGTGTCATGTACATTTAAAATATTAGAGAAAGGAGATAACGATAGGCGAACGATCCGCGACGAGGTGTCGCGGCTTCGGCGCATTATTTTCGTCATTTCTTCGTGTATAATATGTTACATGAGTCTGTATACAATATGGATATAAATCGTAATGATGAATAAATTAGTTTTTACGGCATCTCTTTATTAAAATAATGATAATATCAAACGTTTTGTAAAAAGCGGTGGGTATGTCCGCCGCCCCGATTCCGTGCACCACTGCACTTTCTTATTGGAATATTACATTATATAACGTACATAATACTATGAGATATATAATCATACAGCCTCTCGGGGCGCGCGTGTATGACGATGTATGTATACACATTGTGCAATGTACATATACCTATTATAATACAATGATTTAAGACAAGGTTCACATCGTGCCGTGTGTATGTGGTAATAAATATAATATGGACATTGTTCAAACAATAACCAGTTGTTTTATTTATTGTTCTATTACCTTTTATTGCTCAATCCTCTTAGAGAAATATGTCATTGTTAGAAGACGATATCCTTATTGGTAATTATAGCGGAAGACAAAATTACGAAAGATATTTTTCCAATACACGTTACATCGAATTCTGCCAGTGCTATTTCCACAAGTCGTATATACTTTACGATTGTAAGACAGTTACATTAATTCTTGCAAGATAGAGACATTGTTTAGTACTGTTTATTTTTTACGAAGCAGAGTAATAAATATTACATACTCTATCCTGCTACATAAGTATCCTATATTATACTCGTACTTGAATTACAGTGAGTGCAGCAGCAGAGTGAGTGGAATGAATATGCGTCGATGCAAATTAATGAATATTCATCCTACCGGGATATGAGATTCGCCTCATATTATAAGTAATTTAGAGTGTTCTTCACCAAAATGCTCACAAGCAATTTGGTTAAGAACGCTCTAAATTACTTAGCTAAGTGAGGGTCTGCACTCACTTAGCTTAACTACTGTCATCTAACGATAGCAGTGGGGGTCACCTTAACGTACCTTTACAGCATAAGGTGCTCTCTGAAGTACGCAAAAGCTAGAGATAGATAAACTGATTCATAGACAGATTATGGTCAATGTTGCTTAAGTTATCGCTCCTCAATCAATACAGTACTAGAGAAACGAAATTTTTACAGATAAATTTCGTAATGGAAAACAAAAGAAAGTGAATTATGACGTTCAAGAAGAAACAATGGAAACATTTGTAAATTATTGTAAGAGTAATTTACGAATGTAAATGAAATTAAAAGCAAAATTGAAACAAAATATTTATCTCTACATCTCACATAGAGATAATTAAACTGGTCCTAATCATAGACCTCCGTTGCGCTACGCCTGTATACCGGTTTACCGGGCAATTCACTATAGGAATGAAAATAAAATATTTTGTGAATTTCTGAATGTTTACTGGAATATTGTCCACTGGGTTAGCAATGTCAATCAACTACGCAAAATAGTTACATACAAGAAACTCGACTCGATTCGGATGTTGGCAGAATCTAAACAGAGCGCAGTGGAGATCTATCGTTAAGGTACTTGTACATGGTACATTGTTAGTGGATCAAGTAAAGACGTAGGCTACATGCGTCAGCAGAATGCCCAAGCATGTGCTTGTATACGGTGCAATGTCACCGAACAAGTGCGCAGTAGTTAACGCCATACGTGTAACCTGTGCAAGTGCTCAACATGTGCAAGCTACATGCACAGTATACAAGCACCGTTATTCTAACAATATTACTATAACAAAACTTATTTTTTGGAGTCTTTCGTCTCCGTATAATGCACGTCTTATAGTTCATATATATATAAGTCTGATCTACGAAAGAGAAGCAAATCCTTCACCCGGGATGGAGAGAGCCACCATTTAATCGTAAGTACGTAAGTATGATATTAGATTATTAAATATCCTAAAATAATATCTAATCCTGAAAGAATATAATACAATTGACAACGAAATTAATTATGCCTTCAATTTTAGATCTTATAATGAATTTCTACCAGAAATTATATCTATTTTTATTATTAATTGCCCTACGTTGGCAGCTAGCGAGTAAATCTCATTGTGTTACAACTGCCACATAGACTACAATATACATATAATATATACTACAGGAACTGGCTAAGATCATATTATCACTTAATTGATGCATGAGTGCCAGAATAATCAAAATGACATTTGCATTTTTACTACTTTTGGTGATTTGACATGAGACAAGCTAAGGGTTCGTTTGCACTCATTGTCGACTCAAGGACGGATCTCGAACATGTGATGCTTGGAGCATGGTATTAAAGCATAGTGGACATATTTGGTTCAGGCAAGAAAGCATGAAATTTAAGTTCAAGCATGCTAACATGTTTGGTTCTGGAAAGAAAGCAAGAATTTTAATGCTTCAAGCATGCAAAATTTTTGGTGGATTCGAAAACGGCTCAAATATCCCCACCCAGTTTAACTTAACTCTACAGAGATTTTAAAATCATTTTACGCCAAAAATTTAATTCCTCAAACTTAACAAAAGGCGGCTATGTATTTAATCTATACGCTGTAGAAGTAGGAGCGAAAGGTATACCAGCAAAATCTCTCTATAACCTGCTGAAAGACCTTGGCTTGTCCAGAAGTGCAGTAAGTTCTATACTAGAACGAGTATCTAAAGCTGCATTAGCAGGTTCATACCAGATTTGGCTGGGCAGGGAGAGAAACACAAGTAGTGAAGGTGAGTGTTGACGTACGTCGGAAAGGGGCCCCTTAAACCTACACCCGTGTCACAAGTCTCGGGATCAGCTTGGGGTTTTCTCTCTGCCACACGATGGACCCGGCACCCGCACGGTGAATCCATGGAAGCTAAGAAGTTCGTCTCAGAGGAAAACAGTATTAAGAAATGTTTAACACTCACCACTTGTCTGGTGAACATTCTCGGCCTGCCTAGAACCATTTCCGCAGCGAAAGCTATTAGAGAAAGATTTGGCAAATGGTTGAAGGAAATATATTCCAATTTCGACTTAATTGATTAATGAAATGTAATTTAAACACTATAAATAAAAGCATGAAAATGTATGTATGTAATGTCATATAAATCATATAATATTATAAATCATACAATATCATATAAATTCGATTTTCTATCTTCTATAATATAAAAATTAATCGCTGATTTTGTTGCTAAGCGCAAATCTCGAGAACAGCTGAACCGATTTCGCTAATTCTTTTTTTAGAATATTCCTTGAAGTACCAGGATGGTTCTTACGGTGAGAAAAATAAATAAAATGCGAAGAGAAAACACCACTTTTTACCCGTGCGAAGACTGGGCGGGCAGCTAGTCTTCAATAAAACTTCACTGGTTAAAATTATTCCACATAGCCAAAGGGCTGTCCTGATCCAGTATAAAAACGACAACCATTAAGGAGATAGATTGAAAGATGATATAATTTATCCTTATGATTAGAGTATACACAGAGTAGCCAGCTTACTGGACCAGTTTTCAGTACTACAATAATTTGCATTATCAGTGTTTTCTACAGTTATTCCATGACACCATACTACAGCAGAAATTATAGTACTTAAGTAATATGAATCAAATCTCCCTCCGAGTGGAATCTGAAATAGTTTATTGACGCCGCACGTAAACGGCTCACATGCATACAGGTTTTGCACAACCGTCATTTGTTTATGTAATAGTAGTCGCGGCATTTAATTGGAGTGGCCTGGGTATGATTACATGGTGACAGGTTATATAGTCGAAGTATGAAACGAAATAAAATCCGACTACACCATTTTGAGGTATGAGAATTAGTGGTATAGACTCTGCGAATAAGTAAATTTGTTAAAAAGAGAAGATTCTTTCTCAGCAGGAGTGGCACCGCTACAACGATGTTATTTATGTTGCAAGCTCCTATAGATTACGGTAATATTATCAGACGAACAGTGTAGACTGCTATATACGCAATGTTACAAGAAAGATTATCCAGATCTTGTCGCCAATAACAGTTAAATATGATTGTATTTTAATTTGGCATATCTACATCAGTGAGTACATACAAAAGGATCTATATAATATGCAATGGAGAGTCAAATCTCGACGCAAAGCAACTCTGTTATGCTATAAACAAAATGTCGGAAAATTGCAAACCGGACTCGGAAAATCAGATATACACGAATGTGGCTTACAAATTAATGCAAAAAATATAATTCATAATTGTATAAAGCATTGGAGAAGCATTTGGAAAGGCTTATACTCACCAGTGGGTAGATAGAGGCTGATAAAGACGATGATGTGTTTTTGTACATAGCAGAAGTTAACCCTAAAAACTGATAGAATTGAAATTTAGCTTAAGAACACGTGTTCCGGCTAAAACGCAATTCCGTTCATCCGAAGCCCTACCGGTCTTTATTTGGCACATTCAAACCCAACCTGTTAGTACACCTACCTTCACCTTAATACACGGCCTTCGTATACTGTACGTGACTCTATTCTCAGAGCGACGACCAATTTACCTCTTTGGAGTCGAAATGATCCAATCTGTTAAGGCATTGTTATGTTGGTATGCAATTCGCTCAACGTTGATGGGTTTGCTCGAATTTGAAAGGAATTTTCATGTACGTAAGAAGTCACAAATTAAACCTTTTTGCTTTAAAATTTCTCGACACAGTATACCTATTTCTGTGTACAAAAATGCTTATACATATCTTCGTGTGCTATATTGTTTACTTGATACTATTAGTGAATTGACATTGATCTCCGAAATATAAAATTAAGGTCTTTATGATATCTACGAGTATATTTAAGGAAGTCCCCTGCATACCTTGACAGTCTACAATTTTTTGAATACTGTCAAGGTATGCAGGGGACTTCCATAAATATTGATATCATAAAGCTCTTATGACTTATTCTCACTTGCAACAAGTCAGCAACGCTAGCGTCTGATTTCGCAAGGGAAATGCGGAAGACTAAAATGAAGAAAAAGCGATACATGGAAATAAATAATGTGAATACGTAAGTATTGAACACATTCCTTTTCCTGTGGCTTAGGCCTTCCCCAAATGCTTTCCACCAAATAAGATGCTCCGCCTTCCGCATCTAGCCGCTTTCTGAAAGTTTTCGGATCATCTAGAAGGAGGACGTCCAACGCTTTGTCGTCCTATGCGCGGGAATACCCTGCTCCCTCATCTGCCATCACTTCATCGGCAGATGTGACCGGCCCATTGCCACTTCAGCTTGCAAACTCTAAAGGCTATGTCGACAATTTTGGTTCTCTATCAAATTTAAACACGAGCAATACCTTACCTGCAAGTGGTGCACCCTGCTGATTGATTAACGAGGCTCTGGCAAAAGAGAGATAGGGCACAGCGTATTTGTATGCTGCCCAACTGGGTAAGTATCTCCACCTCACAGAATACCGCCGCCAAATAATTATATCCTTGAGAATTGTTGTGTTCTTGCGAATGAGTGAGTCACCAGAAAGGAAGGAGTTGCTGCGTTGGCAGCGGTGGTCGCAGCACACGAGCGATATTTCATGTTGCCAGCGTTAATATGACTACGGTAACCACTTTACATCAGGCGGACCGTATGCTTGACCACCACCCTACGTGGTATAAGAACAAAGTTTTACCACAAGATAATATGCTACGCTCGACGACACACTGGATTTGTTCAATAAGTATTTAACGTGAGCTTTATGAACGAGGAACCCGATACCGCCCTGGGAGAGCTGGTCTCATTCTCTGTTGTAGAGGAGGTTGCCAGATCGTCACCATCGAGGTTAATCCAACCACTAAAGTTACAACCATGAAACAAATCACCTGGCCGTGGCTTACCACGTCCGGGTGATTTCGACCGAGAAGCACTAGCGTTGTAAACAAATGCATAGCATAGTATAACAACGTCCACAAAATGGACGAGAACGACACGGGGCGATTGTTATACTTTGTTTTCCTCGTTGCCTCACCGCTGTTGCCATTGCCAATTTCGTGCCTAAGTGAGCACAACACAAGCATATGGCCTGCATAATAATAAACAATTGCTTCCGCCTATGGACGCTTGTCGCACCAGTAGCACCACTCCCAAATTTCCGGTCCTGTAAAACCAATTCAGAAGAAAATTTCATTAGAATGGAATCAGCATGAACCTATAATAATTCCACTGTTGGGATACGGGTCTCCTCTCAATCGATTCGAACGTACCTCACCATTCTGCTCAACTGCCAGTTGGAGGAGAATGGAATAAAATACAATACGTCTGAATACATTTATGTTTATTTCTTGTAGCTGGATTATATTATTACTCTGGCAACCACTTAGGTCACCATATACGTTTATATAGTATATAAATAAGTATGCATATTATATATCACTCATCCACTTGTAGACTCTAACACTTCCAGTATAAATAAGTTGGTTCTCCGTACCCACGAAATGTAAGTAGCATTCATAGCACTACACAGGAACTTCTCTCATGGTAAATACCACGGCCTACAAACGATTGACTGAATTATGAAACATTACTTGAAGGTATCACGATGCGATAAAGTTGTATAGATTATTCTATGCGATATTTTTTTTTTTTACAACAAGTTTATTATATTACCACCACCCCGCAGCAGCCATCGCTCGATTGCAGCCATAAATTTCGTGCTCGCAGACTAAGTCCGCAAACAAGGCCTGCCTGATGTGAACCGATTACATAGCCGAAAGATATTTTACTAAATGAGTTATGTGTAATAATTGAACATGATGAAAACTATATGCAATAGCCTGAATAAAAGACTAACATCGAGAGACACTGTAATACGTCCCAAGTCAATAGTAAGGATTCGTAGCACAATCGTAGCACGAGCGTAGCAGAACGTAGCTTCAACGTGACATTTAAGTGTAGCACATAATAGGTTGATTTATTATGAAAACACCGAGAAATACTGTAATACGTCCCAAGTCCCAACTATCTCAAGACACCCCCAAAGTAATTTAAAAAAATGATATTTTAAACTTAACGGTTAGAATCCTTTAAACCAATGTCCAGGAATATTTATTTTATTTATCGGTCAATAATGTAGTAGTGATCTATTAAATATAATACTTCTACAATATTATTTTACCATTTATTTAGCCAGTTCAATTTCTCGATTCTATTATAATTAAATAAATATACAGGAAATAATCTAGATTATTCCCTCATCCTCATCACGATCTTGAGATCCAAAGCCAAACTCACCTGCACGTGGTGCACCCTACTAATTGGCAGGGTGCACCACGTGCAGGTGAGGTTGGCTTTGGCATTTTAGCTAATTAGCTAAAGGGGCTCTGGGAAAAGTGGGATAGCGCTCGGCGTATTTGTATGCTGCCCAATTGGTAAGTACCTCCACCGCACAGAATTCGGAAGCCAAATAACAATACCCTTGAAGGCTGTTGTGTTCCTACGAGTGAGTGAGGTCAAAAGGAAGGTTGGATTTGCAGCGGGAGAGAAAGCGCGCTAGCAATATAGTAAACCTTTAAGTCTGAGAAGTGATTTTACGTCCCTTTGTGTGTTCTACCGATTGTACAATGGGATGTGTTCAAAGGAGTTGTTTGACATGTTGCCCACAGCCTCCTTCTACAGTCGCACCGCTGGTCATCGACAGTCAATTCATCCTCACACATTGGAACCTAAGTGATCGCGTACTGTGCGGTTCCAGAGAAGTTTTCTCCCGAGTACTGTCACAGAATAATATACTGTACTGTCAAGCTATGGACTAAGCTGCCTGTCGAGGCTCTATGAGGAGACTACAGCATGGGGATCTTCAAAAAGTGCGTCAAGAGGTTTTTACAGGATCAGCAACGGCAAGCGTGTTATGCCCGTGGTTTTACAGGCGTTTAAAAACTACGGTAACAGCTTTCTATCAGGCGGACCGTATGCTTGTTTGTCACTTCAGTGGTATAATAAAAATATTCCATTTTGCGATCGTTTATACGGCTACGGTAACCGCTTCACATCAAGCGGGTCGTATGCTTAAATATGCCACCCGATGTAGTATTAAATAAAATATTATAAAACACCTTATTGCAACAATTCCAATACAATAGCTTCTTTACGACAAAATAAATTTGCAGCTGTACAATACCTGATTTTGCAGTTACTGTCTTAATATTTCCGATACAGTCGATAGGTCGATGAAGTCGTTTCTTGAATTCTATTCTAAACCTGGTTTCTTGGATCAGTTTAAAGCTAGCAACACGTCGATAGTCAAATGAAATAGAATAAAATTGTTGGTTTTGTTCGGTCTACCGAAAAATACTTAAAATCACTGCTTTATTAAATGTTACATAAAATATTAGACTCTGTAATATTACTATGTCTAACAATGTGTGTAACAATGAATAAATAAATGTCACCTAAATAAAAGTTACACTTATACATACATTAATATCTTTTAATTTTATATTTTTTGAGTAGCTTCAGAAAAACTTTATAATTGTTAATGATCTTTTATTTTTCTATTTTTTAGCACGTCGGATGGCAAACAACCATACGGCCCGCCTGATGTGTAGCTGGTTACCGTAGGTACGTAAACATTCGCGGCATGAAATATTGTTAACATTCTGCCAACCCCGCTGACAACGCAGAAATTTATTCATCCGTAGCGACCTCAATCACTCGCAGCAACACAACAACCCCCAAAAATAATTTTAATTGGGTGTAGTATTCTATATGGTGGAGATTGTCCCCAAATGAGGAACTTATAATTACTTTTATCTACACTCAAATCGAAAAATTCGAATTACGAATTAAAAGACGATTCTATAAAGACGCACTTTATAAACGCATATACATAAAATTAAAACTCATTATAGTACCGCCAACTGTATCATAAAACTCATTACAGTACCGCTATCTTTTTTTTTATTAATTCTTTAAACTAGTCTATGATTTTAGGCTGAATATGAAAAAAAGGCAGTTCGAACTGTGAAAAAAATGGTGCACGCATGCGTAGTTTGAACTTAATTTCCCGCGCTTCCCATACATTTTTTGCCGATCGTGTTTTTGTATTCGGGATTCCAAAAATAATTACTATACCAAATAAATTACTTCCTTGTAACCTACCTACTTTGTGTAATTTCAATTTTTCCTATGAATGAAGATAAAGTAGTGTATGAAACTGCATATAACTTAGGTATTAAAACACTCGAGTCAACCTATTATCGCATTCGGCTTCGCCTCATGCGATAAACAGACTCTCGTGTTTTAATACCCCTTCTTATATGACAGTTGCATAAACTACTATTAATGGATTTTTTTAATGTAACAATCATTTTAACAGTTTACAAATTTACGCCACACCCATCGCTCGCTACACTATCTCTGCTATTTGAGGACGCCGTTAGTAAAAGATGAATTTCGTTGTAAAATTATGTAATAGTCTGTTAACTGCCAACCTGAGAGCTTTCCACATTTTATGCTCTATGCCGAATACTTGTTATGACAATAGAGCTATAAGGAATTCCACTTACGTATACGTTTGTATGTACATTCCTCCGCCAATCCGTAGTTGAGCAGCGTGGTGGAGTATGCTCCAAACCCCTTCGATTGAGGGGATACCCGAACCCATATCACTGATTCACTGCAATATGGTCACAATTTACATTTATGTCGTTGTTACACTCAGATCTTTTATGATTGCCCAACTAAATACAATTTATTAATTGCAACAACAATAAAAATACATTAGGTACTTCTAAAATTTTTTGTTCTAATTATAAAGAATCAGAAAGTAAAATAAGCGTATAAAAATAAATATTAAACCGCGGTGCGAAATATGCATGTTTTTTTTTTATACTACGTCGGGTCACAGTTTTAAAGAAAAATAGTAATACTGTGGTCGGGTGGCTGACAAGCACACGGCCCGCTTGATGTGAAGCGGTTACCGCAGCCATATTAACGCTCGCAACATTAAAAATATCGCTTGCGCGCCGACTGCCACTGCCAATGCAGCATCTCCATCCTTTCTGGTGACCTCACTCACTCGCAGGAACAACAATCCTCAAGTGAATTGTTGTTTGGCTGCGGTATTCTATGAGGTGGAGGTAATTCCCCAGTCGGGTAGCTTACAATTACGCTCCCTACCTCTCTTTTCGCCAGAGCTTCATTTGCCAGTCATCAGGGTGCTCCGCGTGCAGGTGGAGTTGACTTTGGTTCACAGATGTTGATGAACTACTTACACCCTGAATGTTGCTGCATGTCGACTTTAATTATGCCGTTGTTGCACCAAATGACCGATATATAAAATCTTTATAATATATTCAAATGTTTTATTAAAAGAAACTAGTATTTATTGCAACATGTATCAATACTTGACAACAAAGAGGATAAAAATTTAAGTTATAATAATTTGTATACTAATTCTTAAAGCTAAAGAAATTACTTCTTTTGGAATAGCCCACTATTCCCATTGTTATAATCTATGAAGATAGTGGGAATACGTTTTTAATAGTTTATGTTATACTTATAGGGAATCTTACAAACGTATACGTCATCATCCCTTATTTATCCCACTAAGAATAACGATTTTTATATATTTGCAAATATTCACTAATATAATGAATATATTTTTGATTTTGATTACATGAAGATATAAGAAAAGACTGTACTAATGTTGTTTGCTTCGAGAATTAAGGCCGTCCCTGTTGCAAAACCGTATACTACATTATTCGATTGTTAATAAGTGTCCTATTTTCCTTTTATAATTCGAAAAGTAATGAAACGTACAAACCTGTAGATAATTAATAATTATATTGTGAATACTGTAATAGGCTGTTGTTTTTGTAGTCACTGCCCAACATAGCAGCTACTCCATAATCAAATAGATTAAATCAGTAATCTGCTAACAAACAGATTTTACATACAGTTTGTGGATTAATTACCAGAGTATCACTAGAATTTTTATTATAATATCAATACTTTATTACATGCAACATACATAATACACATATCACATGTTTTACTATGTATTTTGATATTAAAATAACATTTAAATAATTAAAATAATATTCGGGATGTAAGTGGTTCATCAATATCTTTGAACGAAAGCCAAACTCACCTGCACGCGGTGTAGCAACAAGAGACCTATCTCTCTTGTAGAGTAGTCTCTCAGGTAGAGTATTTTATAAGGTGTCCGACAGGGGTAGTACCTTCGCCTTACAGAAGACCGCAGCCAAATTACAATTACCTAGAGGTTTGGTGTATTCCCGCGAGTGAGTGAGGTTACCGGGAAAGAAGATGCTGCGTTGGCAGCGCGCCTGTGATATTTCATGTAGCAAGCCTTTATATGTCTGCGGTAAGCGGGACGTATGCTTGTTTGCCACTCGATGTAGTATAAAAATTAAAATTCTTTAGCAATAATCGATCTCATTTTCAAAAGAAAAATTTAACTTATTAAGGCTATTTGCCCAATCGCCAAGTAAGCGAAACGCAAGAGAAAATATATTACCATTGAGTTCGATTAAGACTGCGTTTTTAAACTTTTCTGATCAGATTTTATGAAGTTTTCTATGAATTTTCATTTTACTTTAATATTTGCAAAGGTAAGGCAAATTAAAATCTCAAATGTATTTGAACTTGAAGTTTGAAGTACATTGGGACTCAGTAAAGCCAATCTTTTTCACAAACAATAAAATTAATACTTTTACAATAAAATAATTTCTTCTATTCTCTTATACTATTTAATATTATAAAGGTGAAAGTTCGTGATGTTTTGGATTTTTCAATGTATGTATGGATGTTTGTTACACTTTCATGAAAACAACTGAGACAATTTGAATGAAATATGGCGCACATATAAAATATGATCTAAATTGATACATAGGTTATATACTATATATGTATACGCGGGATGAAGTCGTAAATCTACTTCAAATCTAAGCCAAAATTTTTTTTAATGAAAGATCCATTCAAACGTAATTTATAAGCAAGCTACTAAGATCACTCACCTTAATTAAAATGATTTTAGTATGTAAATCGACATACAATGTGCGTCGCCATAAATTTACTCAACTGTAACTGTAAATTTCTAACTACAAAAAGTATTATTAACGATTTTCATATTTTTTATTTATTTGCTATGGCTCGGTTCGTGCTGTGAGACCTTCGATACTTGCCAAATTTCATGTTTCCAGGTCAATGGAAAGTGGTATGTAAAGGTTTTGTTTTATTAGCAAGCGTCAAAATATAAGGCATAAATGTAAGTTACTTGTGTTTATACCACGTCGGGTGGCAGATAACTTCAGATAAGCATACGGCCCGCCTGATGTGACGCGAATACCGTAGCATATATTAACGCTCGCAGCACGATATATCGCTCACGCGCCGTCACTCGCGCTGCCAACCCAACATATTCCTTTCTGATGACCTCACCCACTTGCAGAAACACAGCAACCCTCAAAGGAATTGTTATTTGGCTGCGGTATTCTGTGAGGTGGATGTACTTCCCCAGTCGGGCAGCTTACAAATACTCTGTATACTACCTCTCTTGCATACCCCAAATAAAGGGACAAGGACAAACTAATAATGACTACGATAAAAAGAGATTAATCGATTTCTTTTAATTTTGTCCAAATTTTATCAGTCCTCCTAAATACAAAACGTTATTTTATTAGGTACCTAATATCTTTCGCTCATGTAACTTATCCGCAACTCGGAAAAAACTCATGTAAACTAAAATCATTTGCATGTTTACTATTTATATTTCTAAAATATATTTTTATAACTGCTGTAGTCGTATGCCATTGGAACGCAAATAAATTGGGCGATTCGCGCCGCAGACGATTTTATCAATTTCATTCATGATCTGCTCGCGTTCAATAAGGTAATCTGATTTCGCGGATCGCATTGTCGATCCGTGCGCTGCGCGCCTATATTAAACGAATCTCTGCATTTGGCAGTCGAAATAATCTTCACACCCGACTGGGCGAAGCGGATAATTAAAGCGATTGGTACGCCGACATAAGTTGGCAATTACTGTACAATACGCCTGTGTACTCCCGGCTTAAGGTATCGGCTTGATACCGAACTCCTGTCGCGCTCTATCCTCTTACCTATAAACACTGTCGATGACAGGTTATTTTGAAGTTATAGTACACGTAATATATACGGAACAGACGTACTTAATGTTTAATGTGTATTAATAATGTGTAGTTTTTACCACACACTATTAATACACATTATTAAATTATTATAATTATAATAGAGACATAGAGGGGTTTTCCCCTCCGCACCTCACGGTTGCTGGTTGATTTTTAAGAGGCTGCGTCTAGTTAAATTTTTGGTACGATAACATGTCGAAATTAAGCCTTGCCGACATAGAAAAAGCTGTGGTGAAGTGTTTACATTGATATAAAAATTAACAGGATTTTAGAAACTATAGAGCAATTGCAAAAGAATATCAATTATCTCCAGTCAGTGAAATTACCTAAGCATCGCTACAACATCGTAAGATCGTAACGTATAATGATCTACAGGACGACTATTCTACTATTTAGACGCCCGAATGTCAGCGAGATCGGTCGGATGGAGGGCGCATCATTCCACTGTCATCACCAACAAGTCAGAGGATCGGGAGAAGTAGACACCGAATTAACTGCTGTTTAAAAAACCAAACCGATTCGTATTTGGACACAACAGTTGATCGGATAAAAAAATATATATGTAAAAAAATATTTGTAATATCTTTATTGTTCAGAATTACATGATAAATAAAGTGGTACAAAGGCGGAGTTATCCCACATGGATCCCCATATTGACTCTTCAGTTCAACCTTAGAGAACTGTGTAGAGTGGACATTACAGTAATGGGCAAGGAGAACATCGTGTAATAAATAAAATATACGTATATTGACTAATACGTCAGCATATCATTTGAGCAATAGCAGAGCCATCACTTTATAATGCTTTTGTTCGTATCAAACTTGAAAGTGGTGCTGTTATTTGGAATCCTCACGAGTCTAAATACATGCTCATGCCACACCTCGGCCACTCCATACAAATGTCGAGGTATTAAATCTGACCATACAAATTATAAAACTATTTGGATAAATAGTAGAATAACCTAAAAAATATCCGTACATACTGTTTGTGATACAGCCAACTAATAAATTTTCGTTGTGTCTTTTCCACCATGACCACAGTATATACAGTATGGCCGCTCCCTACCGCTCTCTCATATCGTCCTGAGCTCGCTTCTGAAACCAATCTCGAACAGTTTGTATGGCGTCGTCGCACGCACACACGCTCATTCACGCCCTGCACAGATGTCATTGTTTGTGAATACACAATTATATTTTTTAGGTTATTCTACTATTTATCCAAATAGTTTTATAATTTGTATGGTCAGATTTAATACCTCGGCCACTCCATACAAATGTCTCGTCGTGAACTAATAAGTTCACGACGAGACATTTGTATGGAGTGGCCGAGGTGTGGCATGAGCATGTATTTAGACTCGTGAGGATTCCAAATAACAGCACCACTTTCAAGTTTGATACGAACAAAAGCATTCTAAAGTGATGGCTCTGCTTCACGCCCTGCACAGATGTCATTGTTTGTGAATACACAAACAATGACATCTGTGCAGGGCGTGAATGAGCGTGTGTGCGTGCGACGATGCCATACAAACTGTTCGAGATTGGTTTCAGAAGCGAGCTTAGGACGATATGAGAGAGCGGTAGGGAGCGGCCATACTGTATATACTGTGGTCATGGTGGAAAAGACACAACGAAAATTTATTAGTTGGCTGTATCACAAACAATATGTACGGATATTTTTTAGGTTATTCTACTATTTATCCAAATAGTTTTATAATTTGTATGGTCAGATTTAATAGTTAAGAGGTAAGGTGTAACTTAATATTGATAAAATACATCTTCCAGCTCTTGCGTGGGCAGCATACTAACTCTGAGGTATTGGCGGCTATATCTCTAAACGTTCCGGATAATTACACACGGGTTCGTCGCAGGGATTTATTTTTCACGCTACGGTGTAGAACTGAGTCTTGTAGATGAGCTCTGCTGGCGCGAACGGTGCGCCTGGACAGACAGCCATGTTCATGCACACAAATATTTGTCGTTTCCGGGGATCGAACCCACGATATCAGAGTCAAAGTGGCCATTGCTAACCATTTGACCACCGAGCTCGTCGAGAGTACAGCTATGTCAATAACACTAGTTAGATAAGGAATTATTCCTTACTATATCATGTAGAAATACTCCAAGCGTCCTTAGCTCTATCTCTCTATCGCACGTTGCGTATTCTGGAGATTGTGAATAATAGACTGTATAAGTAAACATTTCCGCAATATCAAGTAAAATTTCAATAAAAGATCGTTCGATTTGATAAAGCGCCATATCAATAGACCTCTCAACCTGCGAAACTCAATAGAAATTGATGAAGTAATTCACCAACTTTTACTTCTCGATACAAAAAACGTCCAATGGGATTAACTAATAAGATGATTCTGAAGAGTTTTTCTCAGAAAGAACTCGGGAAATTATCGACAGTCGAATCATTATAATGCCCCATCACCAAAATATCGAGGGATTCTTAGAAATTGCTAAGAGCACCGGCCAAAAGTAATTTAGTTAAGGTTACGGCACTTAATGTAGACAATTTGTATAAGGACTCTTATGTACTTGTACGGACATACTTTCAGAAATGGCGACGGCCGAAACTTTCCTATTTAATGAGGTATGTTTTACTTAGGATATATTACATTAACATCTTATTTTAGTTATATCTCAACATTTATAGTATAAAATGTATTCGTATTTGTACGAATAGAGGTAGGCTTGTATCCCATTTTTTTTTCGATTGTTATTTAAAGACGTCACAATAATATAAATATAGGCGAAATAATTACTTCGATTGCATAAAAACTTCTCGAGATATGATAACTTGAATATCACCATTTTGGACTATCCCGAAAACGCTCCATATAAAAGGCCACCACGTTATGACGTCACACCTTGCTATTTTGTATGCATTAAATCAGAAATTTGTACGACAGCTATGTTAAATATTGCATTTATGTAACGAAAGGAATTTTATGTAATAACGAATTTGTCTCGTTACTACGTGGCACGATGATAGTATTATTAAGGTAACTATTGTTTTTTGTAATTACCACATTACTGTATTTATATTGTTGTGGAAAAAAATAAACGATTATTATTATTAAATTTGAAATCAAACTGCTTAATAATGCTAGTTTCTGAGGGAATGTTCTAAAAACTCGTGTATCAATTACTACTGGAGGAGTTAGGTAGAGTCGTTGTGCGTGTCAGTTTTACGAATTTGCAAGTTAAGCAACGTCTACATTAATCTATCTTTGGATGGATTTATTTATTGTTGTCGGATGTAATATGTAGTCAATTTAAGTTTCGACTCAATTACCTAAATAGTTTATGGCTAACTGCTTCTCGTCCATATTTTTTCACTGGGACGTTCATATATGTACGCAGCGGCGTATCACCTGCCGACTCATTCAGTCAGAGGTAGGTTTGCGATAGTTACTTGCTATTGGTCGCTCATTCCACGTCCCAAAATTTAACTCAGCATTCACTTTACACCTCAGGCAAAGGACGTGAAGCGTCCCTCAGGAGTCAGCTAATCGATTATTAGCCATAAAATATTTGCGTAATCAGGCCATATACGAAATATAATAAAATATTTGATTCATCTCTAAGTATCATTCCTAAACAATTTACTATTACAAAAGATCCTTATGAATTGTGCTTACAAATAACATAATATGATGTTCATAATATTTATTCAAAGAATAGCCTATTGCTGTCCAGTTGCGAGGGAAAATCCTCTTATATTGAAGTCGTAACCACAATAAAAGGCAATCGGCATAATCAACATATCTTTGTAACTAATAAAAAAATAATATAAAGCGATGATGCGATACAGCTGCGATATTCATGGTCTCACATTATTTTAGTACGCACCAGATATTGCGTTTGGGAAATAACTACATTAATTTATTAGTGCCGTAATGGTCTGATAGTATTAGGATGTTTCGTATTTAGACCGCAGTATTTATTGATGAATCATAATGTAGTAAAGGAAATAACTATTGGAATTAATAACAGAGCTGAGCTAACGAAATACGTTCGCTTTCACTTACTATAATAGACGAAAATTAAATATATATCTATATATATTATATACCTAGACGTGAATACGGACCTAGGATTTTTCGCTACGCTTAAAGAAAAACTAAACCGAAAAACAAAACATTACTTATATGGATACTGCCTAAGCAAGTTAAGGTAATAAGTTTTCGCGGTGGTTTCAAAGTACAGATGTTTTATTATATAAAAAATCGTAGAATAATACGCGAAAAAAGTGTGTAATATATCAAAACAAAAGGTATCTTGTTGCGTGTTGTCCTGTGCGGTGGCAGGACCTCCTTAATCTATAGCACATTATACCAAAGTAGATAGATAGATATGCTTTGTTTACAGTTTACATCACAAAAACATTTAAAAATATTTGTCACAACCATGTAAATGCAAGGCGACCTTATTACTAAATGCAATCTGTTCAAGACAACCTTTAGGTAACGGATATGTGTATGAACATAGGCAGGTTTCGCAAGATAAAGAAAAGAGACATTTTCAACTATGGATTTTCAAACATTCAATTATATGAAACTTTAAATGCAATAATTATTATAATACATATATAACAATGTATACATATTCACATACGCATACATACATAATATATTATTCAATAAATAGTGTTGGCATAGATTACAAATGTATAATATAAACACACATATATATTTCAAAAACTGCTTCTAGTTCTTCTCTTCTTTCCTTTCCATTTCTCAATTTTTTCCGGTTGGTTTCTATTCGGGAACATTCCGTAATAGAGCACTGCGTGACAGGTGTCATCAAGTCTAACCATCTTGCTGGACCGACCACGCGACCGTTTACTGCACTATAGAACTAATAAAACATAAATAATACAAAGCCATTTTAATTCCAAATAGGACATTAGGCGACCAATTTCAACAATAATTTTAATCTGGCTCAAATAACAATAATGCGCTTCGAATAATCCTGTGAACCTATTAGGATCTCGTGGAAGTCGTGGATTCCAATGTGGCTGTGACCGCGACTTTGTTTATATGCATTTACTGTAAGCTTACCTTGATGTGAGCAATTGTTGTATGTAGGTAACATCTTGTTACGTTCAAAATCTATACGATTTAGATTTTTTACGGTTTCATAGCCAATATTTATAGACTTAGTTTCATTTAAATCTGATTTCAGTGACAAAAGCTATGGTCATTTAAGCTAATTATAAAATAAATAAATAAATATTGTCAGACAAATTACACAGCGCCATCTAGCGACAAAGTAAGCAAAGCTTGTGTTATGGATACTAGACAACTGATAAACATACGTAAATACATTTTTTTTTGTAAATACATACTTATGATAAATAGAAAACACCCAGACTAAGACAAACAGACATGTTCATGCACACAAACGTTTGTCCTATGTGGGAATCGAACCCACGAGCGTTGGTGTCGAAGCCGCGTCATTGACCGCTACGCCACCGAGCTCGTCAAATAATCCTGTGCTCGTCAAATAATTAAAGTTAGCATGTCACTAAAAGTGTCCGCACTGGTGAATAATTTGTTACCAAGTATACCACGTCTCATTTTGTGTGGTTGTTATTAATATTTACCGGTAAATTTGCCGTAATATAAATGTAAATGTCGGTATCTCAAACACGGCTGTAACAATTTGAATGTACCTAAATACACTTTCATATAAATCTTCTCAGGAAAAACGCTATTCTATATATAAAAAAAATAATACGCTAATACCCAGATACAATTAAATTGGTGGAATGTGCAAAAAGTAATGTTTTTATCTATGTGGTATCAGTAGTGTAATCCATAGGTATAAGAAATATTATGACAGAATATACTGTACTCTATTAGCGCTAAATCAACTAACAAATCACTATATCATCGTAAAGACTTGCAGTAGCAAAATGATTATTCAATATACAGACTGACATTTGCAATTTTAGCAATATTGTTTAGATTTTAATCTATTTTGCTTTTATCTATTGGACACAGGAATTGTATCGCCAAATCCAAGATAATCTCCTTTTCCGTCCTGTATTGTCGAGTTCTACTATTATCCGGCTAAAACAAGATGCTTTGAAGCCAATAATTATCTTACTGCTTCGGTCTATAGCAATAAGGTCTTATTTTGAAATGTTGTGGCATTTACAAAAAATATATCATCGTCAAACAGCAATGTAAATATGCGCAACATGACATATACAGTCACTCCCGCTGCCTCACCACTTACTCGCAGGAATACAACAACCCTCAAGGGAATTGTTATTTGACTGAGGTATTCTGTGAGGTACTTCCCCAGTCGGCCAGCATACAAAAATGCAAAATACGCTATACCCTGCCAGTCTTTTCGCCAGAGCCTTTTTGTCAGTCAGCACGGTGCGCCTCGAGCAGGTAAGGTTGACTTCGGTTCAAAGACGTAGATGAACCATATACACCCTATTGGATAGATAGAAATAGGGGCGCCACTTTCTTCATTAAATAAAAAAAGTTATAAAACATCGAAAACAGTCTTCACATGATAAATCCTGAGCACTTTCGTATTGAAAAATCAATGTTAATTGTTTCTATTAATACATTTTGTGCTATTTCTATTCTTTTGCAAGCTTTTATTTAGTTCAATCACGGTGTCTGTAATCAATTCTTGCAAGTTAAATTTGACCCACTGCCTAATGTTTGATTGTAATTGGACATTAGGAAGTGGGTCAGAAATTCGGCACACTCATTGGATTCGCGTAACAATGCGTGTATTCCAAAATGCTGCCATTTCAATCTAATTAAAAGGAATCCATTAGTCGCAGCGTAGGTATACCTTCAGACGAGTACACAGTGGCATATACTCGTCCAATAGTCGGACACGATCCCTGAAGCTAATGAGGTCACAGGGTCACAAATACCTACAAGCGCAGCCAACACATTGTACCCGGTACACACTCAGGCCGTGAAAGAGCTACTGAACGGTCAAGGTGACGGCAATGGCGAAGGGTCGTACCTTGACGATTCACGAAGCACAGGCAGACAGATCCGAGTCAGTCATCGATGAAAAACTTTCAACTGCATAGTAGCGTCTCCCGTGCAATGGTGACAGTTTTGCGACACACCTGTAGTACATTACACAGACTGCAGCGACCTCTACGAAACAATTCGGGACTACAATTTGCAAATGGCGATTTGGAGTCGGGACACACCCATCGTGAAAGAATTGGGACAGCAATGGGAACGCTACTATTCAGCTCCGCAAGGATCTGATGACATCGAATCTGACTGTCACTGACTGATATTGCACGGGCGACCGTCTCGCCCGTGCAATATCAATCAGTGACAGCGACGGACGGAATATGCTGGGTCAAACAATAGTAGATAGATATATATAAGTATCTAGTAGGTGAAAGAAGAGGGATAGAAGGAGATAGGGAAATAAATAGAGGTTTACTGTGCAGCCCTGACAGCCCAGGTAATCATGCTCACTAAAATGTTCAAACTGGTGGTGGTGTCGTTTGGCGGGTCACCACGTTCCCAATAAAATGGTTGAATGCGGCCTTGGACGTCCCATACATGAACTCTTGAACGGGTGCTGCCAGTACTGGTCTACCGTAGCTATCATGGTTGCAAGGTAAACGATAGGGGGATTTAGATTAGCTAGTATTAGACAATAGTGTGACGACTGGTAAAAGATTATTAGCATTATAGCAACGTACAATTAATAAATTGTAAGAAAATTTTGACATAAAATAGAACGTAAACAAAAGGTACGGACCTCCGGGTCTGTAGAATGTAATAAAAAAAATAATAAAAAAAAATATGGCAGCCATCACTAAAATAATTAACGATTTATAATTTCCTATAATACAGGTATCAAATGAAATGTGATCCGAATACAATAAGTAAACATATTAGTTATTTTTTTATTAACCACTAAAAGCTACTTTCACAAGAAAAAAATGTTATATTCTTGTTTACTGTGGTAATAATCACATACACTGCACATAATTTTAACATCAACTTAATAGCATCTTCAATGCAAACAATTAATGTTTGTAACAGTAATTTATAGCACAATAACCTGACCGAAGACAAGAAATTACTTGCAATTAGTTATAATTTATACCGAAACCGGCCCTTAGACTTAGCTCTCATAACACATTCAGCATTTAAATTGTTCTCAGAGGGAATCTTCTCAAATCTCGAGAGGTATTTCAATTTTGCTGGTCGTTATGATTTAGTGTTTGGCGTTTCTATGGGAAAATAATTGACTTGTAGTAATATCCTAAATTTGGATTAATATAGGTTTTTAGAATTTACTCCTTAAGAGTAAGCAGTGCGCTCGAACCAACTCGTGAGTGGGTATTTGTAATATGGTTGTCACTTCAAGCCCTGTGAGAAAGAGATACAATGACACACATATTATACGAGCTCCATTTTGGTGATTATGTTATTTGAAAGAAAAAGGAAAGGGGAGCACGAATAAATAAACTATGCCTTTGATTAATTATTTCTAAGTTTTTATACTCATTTATTTACTAACATAATTTAAAAGAAATCCAAAAAAGTAACAGTTATAAAGCTAAAACAGTGACCAATGGGCGGCTTGAAAACACTGATTTCCCCCGTGGTAGAGTACGCTCTAAATCCCTTCAATTGATGGGAGACCCGTATCCTAGCTTGAGATGACATTAGGTCAACGGGATTGGAAATGGTCAAGATTATGTAGAATGAACATTTAAATCTTATTAATTAAAAATCACGTACAGTATGTTTGTCCGCGATAAATTACCCAAACTCCTTAACCGATCTTAATATAATTTGGCACATGTGTGTCTGGTCTTGTCCAACTTGAAAAGTAGGATAGTTTTTATCTAATCCCCTAAAGCTTTAAAATACGGGATGAAAATTCACACAGAAGAAGTGGTGATCTCTAGTAAGTAAATAAAATAATCTAGTAAGTACTGACCTGCACATGACCACAACCACTCTGCCAATAGTGTCCGACCGAGAAGAAGAAATAAAATAATATGAATACCCAAACACTACCGAACAATAAAGAAACATACTGTATTTTATTACCTATTTTTACATCAAAATAAAAAACCTCGACGATAAAAATAAATCCACGCAGGCAAGCTGAACGAGTAAGCAAAAAGTGTTCTAAACTGGGGGCTAAACTAGTTCAAACAAATAATGTCATATAAATCAACGGTAAACGGAACGGTAACGGAAAACCTATTAAACGCTCCATGTATTCAAAGACTACTTTCCGAAGTTCCCAAATCGATTTATATGCCAAACTGGCCAATATCTTAGCTGTCATTTCTTGAAGCCTTCTTATATGCATTACTTAAGCGCTATCGTGTAATAATGAAGAAGTTACTTGGTAATACAACGACGAACTTTACTGTTCAACCCAATAGACGAGCTCGGTGGCGTAGCGGTCAATGACGCGGCTTCGACACCAACGCTCGTGGGTTCGATTCCCACATAGGACAAACATTTGTGTGCATGAACATGTCTGTTTGTCTTAGTCTGGGTGTTTTCTATATATCATAAGTATGTATTTGCAAAAAAAATGTTACGTATGTTTATCTGTTGTCTAGTACCCATAACAAAAGCTTCGCTTACTTTGGGGCTAGGTGGCGCTGTGTAATTTGTCTGACAATATTTATTTACTTATTTATTTATTATAGTTTACTAGCTGACCCGTGCAACTTTGTCTGCGTGGGAGAGAGAGTTGAGAGTGAAGAGTAGGATAACGATTAAAAAAGTTATGGTAGATAATGAGCCAATCTTAAAAAAATAGAGATAATATATATGCTGTCGCGGACATTTTTATACAACTTTTTAAGAGGAACAATTCTGACGTACATGTTTGTTGCGTAACTTCAACCATTTTCGCAGCAGCGCGTATAACGGAAGCTCTCAAAAGGAATATTTTTTCTGATGTTGCATCATTTTTCATTGGTGCTCCGCTCCTGTTATCGTGATGTTACATGGCCTATAGCTTTCCTCGGTAAATGCGGTATCCAAGACTAAAATATTTTTTTAATTCGTACCAGTAGTTCCTGAGATGACGGCGTTCAACCAAACAAACAATCTCTTCAGCTATATAATATTAATTAATAATAATATAGATTGATTTGGTAAATTTTCGAATAAATAACACAAGTATATTAATACCACGTGGCCAGAGAGCCAAGGACAGGTTAGTAATACACCTATGTAAAATCTAACTTATAGCATATAATCTGCTTTTTAACAGGAATTGAAAGAAACTCCAATATATATATATATATATATATATATATATATATATATATATATATATATATATTGTTATATTATATATTAAGTGATCTCAAAAATATCGTCGTAAGGAAACCTTTTTGTTATGTGTTTACACACATACCAAAAAGTCGCAAAATTACAACTAGATTCATATTGATCAATACAACAACACATCGTCATTTCGACGAAGAAAGACATATTGTAATTGAATTGAATTGCAAAGAACTTATTTGTTTTTCAAGAATCACAATATTTTTTTTTGCCTTTTATAATAATCCGTTCAATGGACGCGGGTAAACCTTACGGCACTCCACCACAGCCAAATCAACAAAGGTGCAATCGGACGGATTAACCAACTTCCTTGAGCGCTTACAACGTCGGACAACTTCAAATTCTAAAATCAGTTGAGGAATTAAGAATTCCCTACATAAATCTTTTAACCCATCTTACCCCACGTTAATTCCCTTTATTTATTCTGCCTCTATTACCTGTGAAATTGAATAAGTTATTCTGTTTTGTGGATCTCCTTGATTCGAGTGGACTTGAGATGGACATGTAATTAGATAATTTGAGATGCCAAGTTGTATTATGTTCGTAAAATCATTTTATCTAAATTACTTACAAAAAGTTTGTTTTACATTTTGTGATTTTGTGATTTTATACTAATTCCCTTTATTTACATAGTTGGTCTCAAAATCGAGTGAAAGAACCATTTTTGTGTATTTATGAAACTGTTATTAAATTTGTAGGTAATTTACAGTTAAATTTTATAAGTGCGGTCACACCTACCTTACCTTTAACATTGAATAGAATATGTATTTATTAGCATTTTTTAAATTTCTTTAATTTATTTTATACCTAAAATATTGTCTAGAAATCAATTTAACGACATTTTAAAATCATAACATTTGCGTATTTTATTCAGAATTAAAGGTAAGGTTATATGTACAGTCAAGGGTCATAAGTACCTACAAACCATCCGGTGCTGTACTGATTAGGATTCTATAGTAAACAAGGAACCGTTATAGTTCCACCATGTCTGTCTGTCTGTCTGCCTGTGGCTTAGCTCAAAGACTACTAGTACTAAAAAGCCGAAATTTTGCATAGGTATACGTACATATAATGCTTACGCGTACGTACGTATAATTCGTAAATTACGCTGACAAAATAGTAAATCAAAATATTTAAAAAAATTTGGTTACCTCCCCTACGATTTCTTATTTATAACGGAACCCTAAAAAGTATCAATGAGATAGGTAGTTCGCAAACTGCCACGAAATTATTGTAGAAGATAACTATTTCAAATGTGCTCAAGCTATATATCGTATTTTATTACACCCTCGAGGAATTGTAAATTTGGAATGGAAAGAAAAACTCAATAAAAAGTAATACTTTCCAACAAAAACTTCGAAAGAAACGTAACATTTTTCATTACTTTTTTAATTGTGTTGAATTTGAAAATCTATTATGAAAACCACTAATTTCCCCGAGAGAGCCGCGTAAACTGGGGCTGAATATAAGCCCTTAAGGTCTCTGTACATCATACAAGCGCACCGCTCTGACACACGGCTTTGCACAATGATAAAGCACCTGCACACATATTTTATAATAGTACACACCGTTAAAATATATTATAACGAAACCGTGGCGCTGCTGTGGAAACGATTTATCTGCCGAAATATAGCGGTATTGATAAGATTCTATGTAAGGTTGTAATACTGTGAAATACGAGCTCTTAGTTTATTAAAGAATTGTTTTAGTTTCTCGACAATTTGTTTAGGCACCTGGGTTCGGTTATCACTACTGTTCACACGGTAGTAATAAGACAAAAGATCTTAGACTTCAAAAACTGCGGAAAATGTTAGAGAAGATACGCCAGTATAGAAGCATTTTTAAGAGATGTAAAATCGGAGAGCCTTGCTGAGAAAAACCTCCACGTTCCTGCACCTTACTGCAGTCAAATAATAATGTATTTAGGATTATTGTGCTCCCGCAAGTGAGTGATATCACCGGATTTAAGGAGATGTTGCGTTAATATAAGGTGGACCAGCAAGCGAGCAATATTCCTTGTATTGCGAGCGTCTATATGGTTACGATAACCGCTTTACATCAGTCGGGCTATACGCTTGTTTAGCACGCCGAATGCAAATAAAAATTAACCGTAACTCTAGCGTGCCGTTGCGGTAGCCCGGAAAACACGTGGCCTCGCGCCGCACTTCGGCAAACCGCTCGAGACCACGAGTATCATTTATACTCATGTAGCTGATACTTGCAACACTTAGGACCAGAGGTGCCACCTAACAACTTAATTAAGACGTCATAACGTAAACAGTAATTAATCTTGTCTTATCTTATCTTATCTTAGAGTGAATCCAGTGATGCAGCACCGGTGACACGTCGACCCTCATGGATCTTTTGTGCTCTCCCTAATCCTTTAGTCACTCTCCCCTGACTGTCTGGAGACATGTGTCATGTACTTCAGTATGGCGCTTATTGGGAAGAATCTTTAGTCCTCCAGGTCCGGGTATGCCTTTCCTAGGATTTCCATTCGTTTGCCGGCTAGGGCCTCACATTGACACATCAAGTGTTTCATGGACTCGTTAGACCATTTGCATGTTCTGCACTCTGGGCTATCAACACATATAGGATAATGGCAGTGGCATAATGGCCTGTCATTGCCCCAAGCATGAGACGTATCTGTTTTCTGTCATATTTATGTACATGTCTGTACCAATTCATTGTACCTTCGCCAATGGTTTCCTTGGAGTGTAGCATTCCACTCATCTCCTTTCATTCAGCCTGATGCCTAGACTTCGCCCTGCCATTTATGGCCCCAATTACTGTCCCATATGAGAGACCTACAAAGGGTTCAGGTCCCAAAAAGTTTTTTGCTTGATCCCTCCCTTGCCAATTCATCAGCCCTCTCATTGCCCTCAACGCCTGTGTGTCCTGAAACCCAGACCAACTCCAGTCGATTATTTTTGCCCAATTTATTAAGGGCATCCATACCCGCAAGAACTAGCCTAGATTCCACCCTGTCAGAGTTTAGGGCCATAAGAGCTGCCTGGCTGTCGCTGAGAATGTAGATGTGTCAATTTGCGACCCTATTATCTAGATTCATTTTTGCATAAGCAGTTATGGAATACATTTCAGTTTGAAATACAGTAGCATATTGCCTCATACTCTGACTGTGTTGTATGTCGTTAGAGAAAATGCCCGCTCCTGTACCTTCTTCAGTTTTGGAACCATCGGAATACCATATGAGGCTATTTTCCTCCTTGGATTCGAATTCATTGTTCTTCCACTCATCTCTGGTTGAAAGATGTATTCTGTAGTTCCTCTTGAAAATGTAGTTCGGCAACATTTTATCACTGCACATTTCCATCTTTCTCTTGAGTTCTAAAGTGAACTCCATATGTGTGTGCCTGGTCTGAGGGTAATGTCTATCCCATAGATCAGTCGTTTCGATCCTGTATAAGTTAAGGCTTTACAAGCCTCCGCCTCAATGAATATATGCAATGGTAAGAGATCGAGGACCACTTTCATTGCTGCTGGGGGTGTAGTGGGGAATACTCCCGTGACTGCACAGCAGAATATTCTCTGCAGTTTCATCAGGGACATATTACTTGTCACTTGTCTTACTTCCGGCCACCATACTAGGCAGCCATAACAGTAATTAAAGAATGCTTATAAATATAATATAGAACGAAAGTTATAGAACGAACACTAGCCGCGTACTGATCAAGCGGGTAGACTCGTGGAGTTGTCGTGTGCGATAATTATTAGGTCAGACAGGACGTGCCTGGATGAGCCTGGAGCATCAAACCCTAGATCAGGCTGTTTCGCTCGACGAATAACTCCGCAGCAATCGCCCGATTCAGTCTCGCGCGCGTTAGTTGCCATTACGATTTTGTCGACTTTTCCAAAAAAAAACCTAATTATAAAATGTCGATGACGAAATCAATTCTCAACATAAAGAAACCCCAGCTGCACTGTATACCTTTCACTGTTTTAAATTGTGTTATACTCGTAATACTTCGTTTTATTTTCCCTTGACGAGTTTCAATAATCAATCAATCAGCTGAGGAAACCGATGACATCGTTGTGTGTGTCAGTCTAATCGAATACGTAAGTTAAGCAACGTCGACCGTAGCCCGTCCATGGGTTTATTTATAACGAGCTCCTCGGTTCTTCGGAGGGCACGTTAAGCCTTCGATCCCGGCTGTTGTCATTAGATGACAGTCGTTAAGCCAAGTCTGTGGCCTTTAGGCGGCTTGAAAACACTGGCCTCCAACAACCAACAACAGTTGAGTCCTTTCGATTGAGGGGAGATCCGTATCCCAACAGTGGGATGATTATGGGTTGATGCCGAGTTTCAATCTAGTTTCTGCCTATGCATTGCCAAAAGTGTATCTTCTGATAAGTGTGCAATATTTTCTGTTACCGCCTCACTCATCAGTCTGGCTTTGATATAAAAACTAAAAAACGCATCATGATTGCAAAGCGGAGCTCATTGTGAGCTCTAATTTGTAACCTGCTCGTGAACATGTTCTATTTTAATATTTTACAGAGAATACAGTAACACCTGCGAGCTTAAATCCTTCTGTTTCGTACACGGGCGAGATAAAAACCTCTGTTATTTTAGTTCTCTGCAATTTTTCCTGATCACATCGGGCACCTACGCAATGTTCATATTTTCTAGTTTAATTTTGAGACTGTGATAAGCGAAAATATAATGCACGAAGAAATATTTTCACATTTCCAAAATTACATTTAAATTAACAATTTAATGTTAACAGCATAACTGAGAATGATCCTAAAATTTATATAAATACGTACTAGTTTCTGCCTGCGTGAACGTAGTACTGGGATACAAAATATCCTACATATCCTTCTTCTTCTAGTGCCATCTCCTAACCAAGTTTGGCATGTGTTTAGGCTATTTTGACTTTCGACGCGGCCCTAAATAGGGATCTAGTATACAAACTTACATACCTTACTACAAATCGTACATCGCCACCTACA
Source organism: Hypsopygia costalis (assembly GCA_937001555.2). Classification (NCBI taxonomy): domain Eukaryota; kingdom Metazoa; phylum Arthropoda; class Insecta; order Lepidoptera; family Pyralidae; genus Hypsopygia; species Hypsopygia costalis. The sequence goes on along the minus strand of OW443330.2, from coordinate 10,319,530 downwards.
AGGAATTCATCCACACATATTAGAATCGCAATGGTCGAGTACTGTACCGTTCCAGAAAGGTGCTCTCATTACCATCAAGTTGTGGATGAAACTGCTGTCAAGGTTTTTCCAATGGACTACAGCGTGGCGTTTAATAAAAAGGGCGTGAAGAGGTGTAAGATCTAAAGTATAGTGTAAGATCATTAAATAGCGTTTGTGATGTCCCCATTGCAATGGTTCCACCACATCTGCCGAGTCAGTGATGGCAGATGGGGAGGACGGTATTAGAGTGGAGGCTGCGCATGCGATGACGTAACGTTGGACGGCCACCTTCTAAATGGTCCGATGCCCTAAAAAAGAGGCTGGATGCGGAAGGCAGAGGATCGTATTTGATGGGAAGGCCTATATCTAGCAGTGTCCAAGTTCTGACACTAGGGACATCACAGCTCTAAGGCCGTGATATTGTAACTACTTTCTATCAATGCTTGCTTGGATATTGGTATGTTAATCGGAAATGTATTGTGTGGATAATTTTATTTCATAACTTTCAGCTGTTGATTGACTAAGAAACGTCTTCACAAACATTAATATATTAATAGGATTAATACAAAATATAAAATGTTTTTTTACTTGATAACGTCTTATAAATCGATAAACGCCGGCTGCACGCACGAAAAAGCATGACTCATTGTCACGTTCCGCCTGAGCGTGCAAGCGAGAAAGCAGAACAAGCGATAGAGAGGCACGATCGGCCTATGTTTCTTATCGTCGTTATCACGTAAAATTTTCGTCCGTAAACCGACTTTCCAGACAACCAATTTTTATAAATTAAAAAAGCGAAATTAAACCTATATGCAATTTTTTGAAAACAAATCAAATGATTATGGAAAGCTCTGGTAAGAATGGTACGAAAATAAATAATATGCTACGGTATTGTATTAATTCTTTAAAAGGGTCATTTTCGTAATATTGAAATTCAATATAAGATAATAAATTTTAGATATTGAGTTTGGAACCCTTGGAATAGAGAGCGGGGTAATAGGAACAAAGGTCCTTGTATTAAGATTTCTATAGGTCTGACGATTGCAAAACTTGCTCTGTCCGAGCAAGTCATATTACAATATGCCGACTCCGCTACAAGGTTTTCTACAATATTCAGTCCAGATTTAAATTCATGTTCGATACAATTGGATGTATCTAAGTTAATGGATGTACGAGTATGTTTCTATAAATATGATCATTATTATATTTTCCAAATATAGTCGATGAATCTCTTCAAGACTTATATTACTAGTGTGCGAGATGCTGGGATTGTTGGAGAGAGTGTGATCGAGTAAAAATCCGATGCCAAATCACTAGGTACACAGCGTGGATTTATTTGCCACAAGTCTTCTTACAGAGTAACTATTTTCTACTCAGGAGCGCTTCAGTGTTTTCTTTCTTCTATTTTCTTATTCAGGAGCGCTTGAGTATTTTTCTTGTTTGCCCGTCGTCTTCAACTGGAGCTGGAACTGGAACTGACGAACGTAGGACATGCTCCGATTAAAAGTAGGTCAATCTATAAGGTCGCGAAAAGGGTTGACCAATCAGAGCGATTGAATTATTTATAATCGACTCTATCTCTATCTCTTTCTAAAATTTGCTATCTCTTTCTATCGGCATGTCCTGACATTCGAAAGTTTTACAAATATTGTACAATCTATTTTTCTATAACGAGGGCTTATATAACTAACTTATTATAACAAGAATTATCTAAATACGATCATTATTTACAAAGTTATAAGCATTTTAGTGCAAAGTGCTTACGTCGCGGTAACGCCTCTTCAGGGCACCCTAGCGGGATATTGAAAAACGTCAATTTCTATCCTTTATTGGTTTAAAACTTACAATCTAATGTTAAACACATAAAATATACATTATCATCTATTAACCAAAACAATAATTACACTTAAGGATCTATTACAAGCAAAGTTATACGACTTTCAAATTTTCATAATAAAAAGTGATTCTTACTATTTCTTACGAACTATCTTATAATTTTATAAACTTATAACTACGTATAACCGTTATCTATACATAATATCTATTAGTAATCGTTGTCCTGCACATTTCTCCCGCCGTGCATCGTAGTCGCCGCCGCTCGACACGATGCAGTAGATGCCTGTGCAGGCTTGCTGGTGTTCACCGGGATGACGATGACTTTCTTAGCTGGCCGTCGGAGCACTCCCCCTCTGGTAGCCACGTCGACTGTTCTGACGACTCCGTCGGGGCCCGGGTATGTGGCGCAGATTCGTCCACGTACCCAGGTGTTGCGTGGATGGTTGCCGTCGACGATGAGGACCAGGTCGCCGTTGTGCAGAGCAGGCCCTCGTCCATGGGGCTCCCGCCGGTTTCGGAGTTCAGGCAGGTACTCCCGGACCCATCGGGCCCAGAAGATGTCGGCAAGGCGCTGTGAGGCGCGCCAGCAGGCGCGCAGGTTCAGGTCGCGCTCGCTAAACTCGCCCGGTGACTGCAGGCGTCCTGGCCCGCCCAGGAGGAAGTGGTTCGGTGTGAGGGCTTCTGGGTCTTCTGTGCTGACGGAGACGTGCGTGAGTGGCCTGCTGTTCACCGTGTGCTCGGCCTCGACGAGCAAGGTCTGCAGGACTTCTTCCGACGGGTGGCGCTCATGCAGTGTGGCAGAGAGCGCTGTCTTTACAGAGCGCACCATACGCTCCCAAGCGCCGCCCATGAATGGAGCGCCCGGGGGTATGAAGCGCCAGTCGATGGTCTTCTTTGATGCTTCCTCTGCCATGGCCGAGTTGATCGCCTGGCGTAGTTCCTTGTCGGCTCCGTGGAAGTTGGTTGCGTTGTCGGACCACAGTTGCGTTGGACGTCCTCGGCGTGCGATCATGCGTCTCAGCGCCATGATGGCGGAGTCGGTGCTGAGGGAGGCGGCCATTTCCAGATGGACAGCGCGCGTGGTGAGACACGTGAATAGAGCCACGTATCGTTTCTGGTGGGTCCGTCCCACGGTGATTGTGAGTGGACCGAAGAAGTCCCACCCGGTGTAGGTGAAGCTTCGCTGATGGTGTGCGAGGCGACATGGAGGGAGGTCACCAGTCGCAGGGTGCGGTGGAGACGCCGTACGCATACGGCACCTGATGCAGCTTCTGATGACCGCCTTCACAGTGGGTCTGAGGCGTATGACCCATCGTTCTTGACGGCACTCGTTGACGGTTGCTTCGACGCCCGCGTGATGGAGCTGCTGATGAATGTGTTCAATCCACAGCCTTGTTGCACGGTGTTCGCCATGCACCACCAGTGGATTCTTCAAGTCTTCAGGTACACCGGTAGCTGCTTCTATTCGTGTTTTCAGCCGTAGTTCGTTGTCGGTGAATTCGACGGTCAGCTGATGCAACTTACTATTTTTCTGTAGTGGTCTTCCGATCTTCATATCGCCGATTTCTTCACCAAAGGAGTCTTCTTGTGATGCTCGGATGATTAAGTTCTCGGCGCGGCGTAACAAGTCAGCTGAGATCGGCCTATAGTGCCTTATTGAAGTTGCAGTGATTTTTTCTGTGTGTTTGACTGCTTGTTTCTTCTTATAAGTTCGGCGCCAATCTGAATCATCCGTAGCATTTTTCTTTGTTCGTTTATAACTCACTATTTGTTTTGGCGGTCGACATAGTTCGATAAATTGAAGTACTCGTGCCGTTGCGCGTAGATAGCGTTCCCATTTTGAAAATCGCTCGACTGTAGGTAGACTGTATACTAGGCTCGGCGACGCTTCTTTGGTTGTTACGGCGTATGTTCTTTCTTCTCCCGTGTCCTTCTGCGTACTTCTTTCTGCTTCCTGTGGCCATAATTCGGGTTCCTCGTACAAAAATTCGGGGCCACGGAACCAACGGTGAAGGCTGGTGAAGTCTGTAGGGACGTCTCTGGTAGCGTCGTCGGCGACGTTGATTTTCGTAGGTAGCCACCTCCATTCGTTCGCCGCGCTGTGTTCTTCGATTGCTGCGATGCGGTGAGCGACGAAAGGTTTGTAAGACCTTGAACCCGTGCGAATCCAAGTGAGCGATGTCCTGCTGTCAGTCCAGTAGTATGTGGCTTCGGGCTTCTGCTCGTGTTCCTTCCTTACAGCTGTTGCCATGCGTGCACCCAACACTGCTGCCTGTAGCTCGAGTCGCGGAATCGAAGTAAGCTTGAGCGGTGCGACTTTAGCTTTGGCCGTGATGAGTGTCACGTTAACGCTGTCGTCTTCAGAAACAGTGCGCCAATATAGCGCGGCGGCGTACGAGGCTTCGCTGGCATCCACGAAGACATGCAGTTGGAGTGATCTTGCCGTACTGTAGCCTGGGTAGCATCTTGGCACGGTGACGTCGCTGAGATTCTTGAGGTGTTGCATCCATCGGCTCCATGCTTCTGCCAGGTCTTGATCCAAGCATTCATCCCAGTCGGTGCCACGCCTCCAGACTTCTTGAAGTATCTGCTTGGCTCTAATGGTGATTGGCGACACCAGGCCGAGCGGGTCGAAGAGTGACATCACTATCTTCAATGCTTCTCTCTTGGTCGGCGTGTTGCTGTTCAGTACCGTTGCTGGGACGCGCACCAGGTCCAAATTGAAACCCAGCTGGTCTTCATTCGGTCGCCATATGAGACCGAGTACTCGTTCGAGCTGGCATCCATCTTCTAAGTTCACCATGGAGTCTTCCGATGCTGCTTCTCCCAGCTGTTGCAGTAGTTGGATGGAATTCGAAGACCATTTCTTGAGTTCGAAGTGTGCGTGTTGATGGATTCTTCGAACTTCTCGGGCGATGTGAACGGCGTCTTCGATGTTTCTGAAACTATCTAGGTAGTCGTCGACGTAATGATTCTTCTTGATGGCTTCTACGGCGTGTGGGCTTTCTTCTATGAACTTCTCAGCGTTGATGTTCTTCACGTAGATTGCAGTCGCAGGCGAGCTTGACGCGCCGAAAATCACGGATTTCATTCTATATTCTTCTGGCGGTTTGCTGTCACGTCGATTTCCACGCCACAAATAACGCAATGCATCTCTATCTTGTTCGCGCAGTTCTATTTGCATAAACATTTCCGCTATATCTGCAGTTACGGCGATCGGATATTGACGGAAACGCATCAGTACACTCGGCAGCGGCTGCAGTAAGTCAGGACCGATGAGTAGTTGATCGTTGAGTGAAGTCCCATTAGTCTTGGCTGCGGCATCATGCACTATTCTCATTTTCTCGGGTTTCTTCGGGTTGAAGACAGGAAAGTGCGGTAGGTACCAACTTCTATTAGCGTTTGTTCTTGTAGGCGGCGCAAGTTCGGCGTAGCCCTTTGCTACGAGTGCCTCCATTTGTTCGCAGTACCTCTTCCTGAACTCTGTGTCACGATCTAATCTTTTCTCAACTGTGTGAAGCCTCCTTAGAGTATTTTCGTAATTATCTGGCATCTTGATTTCTTCACTCTTCCATAATAAGGCGGTCTGGTACTTTCCCTCCGAAGTCCTCTTAGTGTGTTCTTGCAAAATACGAAGTGCCTTTTCCCCTGGGTCGCTGTTTGGTCTTCTTGGATCGATGTAGAGGTTGTCAGCTGTTATGAAGTTCTTCACTACTCGGTCCATGTCTTCATCAGCTGAGTGGTTGATGAAGTTGACTCGATGTCCCAAGGTTCGAGTGTGGCTGCCGTGTAACACCCATCCTAGTTGTGTACGCGATGCAACTGGCTGATTTCTTCTACCTATTCGGGATTCTGTAGACAGCAGAAGGTGCCAGTTATCCTGGCCGATGAGGATCTTTGGCTTCATGATGCCATGCTGTAGCTGATGAGAGATGTCCCGTAGATGTTCGCACTCAGTGATTGCTTCTTGAGGTATCTTCTGAGCTGCCAAGTCCAAGTTCTTCATGGTGCGCGCCTCTATCTGTAGCTTGTTTGCTCCATGTCCTCTTGCGTTGAAGGTTACACGATGAGACTTCTTGTAGGTGGCGGTGTCTCCATCGAAGGTCGAGATGTGCAGCGTTTCCTCCGGGCCGTTGGCTCCTATTCGTTGAGCTAGTTCTTCATCTATAAGGGTGATGGTGGAACCATCATCCAGTAGCGCGAAGGTGTCCGCTTCTCCCGCCGGTCCGGAGATGTGCACTGGTGCAATCTTCAAATACGAGGCTGGTTGCGGCGCCCATGCTGAGTTGATCTTCTCTTCGACTTCGGTCTTCAGGTCTTCCTTCTGTGAATGAAGCATTCGGTGGTGGTAGTGCTTGCAGTCGTTTACTTCGCATCTCTTGGGACGGCAGCTATGTGTACTTTTCCTATATCGCAAACATCGGAAGCAAAGTCGGTGTTTCTTCGCCATATCCCAACGGTCGTGCACTGTTGCGTTCTTGAATTTGTAGCAGTCAGCTGTGGCGTGTCCTTGGCGATCACACAGGTTACATTTCGGCTGCCACTGTTGATTCTGCATATTGTTTACTCGATGACGACGGCGAGTTTCATAACTGTCTGTTGATCCTCCTATGTTCTCTGGCGGTGCATACGGGCTGCATATTTCCGCTTCTCTTCTTATGAAACGGCTAAACTTCAACAGGTCGGGCTCTTCTCTCGGTTGGGTGGCTGCATATTCATACCACTGCCTCTTCATTGTTGGAGTCAATTTCTCAACTATATTCTTCGAGACTTCGGGGTTGTACAGATAATACACACAGTTGAGGGCTTGCATTGTTGCAACGATGTTTTCGACTTTCGTTGCGAAAGTGCAGATATCTCGTGGTGAGTCGGTGAGGCGTGGCAATGCTCGTAGTCGATCCATTTCTGCCATTGCTATTGAGTCTGGCCTCCCGAATCTTGTTTCTAACGTCTTCATAATGCAGTTTGCGTCTGCGTTCGCTATAAATAATCCTTGTACGGCTTCTTTTGCAGCTCCCTTTAAACTTCTTCGTAGTCTCGACAAGTTGTCCGTTGTTGAATATTGATGGGCCGACTCGTAGTACGCTGCTTTGAACGTCAAGTAATCTTGATACGCTCCATTGAAGTTCGGTAGTTCGTGCGTTCTTGATCCTGTGTGTCGGGCTGATAGGACGGCTTGTGAGATGGCTGCTGTTAGTTCTTGCAACTCGGTTCGCCGTTCTTGTTCTTGAGTAGGCGCGGTTGCATGCGGCGTGAAGCTGTTCGGCTGCCAAGAAGCTGCTGTGCTTGCTTGCGGCTGTGACGTCGCTGCGATGTTCACTGGTGACGCAGCGTTGTAGTTCGGATGCCAGGGCGCTGCGATGGCTGCTGGCTGTGACGGCTGCGTCATGTTCGTTGGTGGCAAGGCAGACGACGGAGCGTAGAAGTTCAAGTGCCAGGGAGCTGCAAAGGCTGCTGGCTGGAGTTGCTGCGTCGTCGCAAAGTTCGGTGCCACATTGACAGGCGGTGCGCTGGAGATCGGTGGCCACGGAGCGGCTGTGTCCGTTGGCCTGTAGGGCTGCATCGCTGTCTGGTTCGGTGTAGGTGCAGGCGTAGATCTTCCTGCTGGCGGCGGAGGAGGCGGCATCAGTATTGCGGCGTGTTCGTTCACGGAGAGACGCGGAGCCGACGGGAGTGCGGCGGTGACTCCCGCCGGTGTTGGCGCTGGGGTGCTCCAGGATGCGGCAGTGATCACTGGAGCCGGTTCAATAGTCGCCTCTGGTTCTGGTTCATGCTGTCCCTCTGTGATGGCAAGGTGGCTGGTCTGTAGCCACGTGCGGACGCGTTTTTCTCCTCCCTCGCTGTCGACTGCAGATGCTGCGTCTTCTTCATCACTTGATTGTGCTTCTATTTCTGCTATACGAGCTTTGGCGAGTTCCAGCTTCGCTTTGGCGAGTTCATGAAGGGCTTCGGCAAGACGACGGGTTTTCGCAGACTTATGGCTTGAGCTCTTGACACGCGACGGCACGGCTGAAGGCGCACGGAAGTGATGACCGGTGGCAGCAGGCGGCGCGGTGGGCTGCTCTGGACGCGGCGCGAAAGGTTCGGTGGCAGCCTGCGGAACGGCAGGTTGCTCAAGACGCGGCGCGTGTGAATCCAGGGCGGCCTGTTGCATGACTGGCCGCACGGCGCTGGACTCGTTGGCTGTGGCAGCCCGTGGCGATGATGTCTGCTCGGTCGTGGCGGATGTGGCGCCGGTGACTGTAGACTCCGTCGCGGTGGTGGCTTCAGACGACGTAGTCTTCTCTGCAGATGACCCTGTAGCCGTTGTTCCCGATGGTGTGGATCCTCGTGGTTTTCCACCATGCTGTGACCTGGTAACAGGCATCTTGGAAATTACTCGATGATCTCTCCCCAAAAGATCCGGCTCGAAGGACCACTCGATGTGCGAGATGCTGGGATTGTTGGAGAGAGTGTGATCGAGTAAAAATCCGATGCCAAATCACTAGGTACACAGCGTGGATTTATTTGCCACAAGTCTTCTTACAGAGTAACTATTTTCTACTCAGGAGCGCTTCAGTGTTTTCTTTCTTCTATTTTCTTATTCAGGAGCGCTTGAGTATTTTTCTTGTTTGCCCGTCGTCTTCAACTGGAGCTGGAACTGGAACTGACGAACGTAGGACATGCTCCGATTAAAAGTAGGTCAATCTATAAGGTCGCGAAAAGGGTTGACCAATCAGAGCGATTGAATTATTTATAATCGACTCTATCTCTATCTCTTTCTAAAATTTGCTATCTCTTTCTATCGGCATGTCCTGACATTCGAAAGTTTTACAAATATTGTACAATCTATTTTTCTATAACGAGGGCTTATATAACTAACTTATTATAACAAGAATTATCTAAATACGATCATTATTTACAAAGTTATAAGCATTTTAGTGCAAAGTGCTTACGTCGCGGTAACGCCTCTTCAGGGCACCCTAGCGGGATATTGAAAAACGTCAATTTCTATCCTTTATTGGTTTAAAACTTACAATCTAATGTTAAACACATAAAATATACATTATCATCTATTAACCAAAACAATAATTACACTTAAGGATCTATTACAAGCAAAGTTATACGACTTTCAAATTTTCATAATAAAAAGTGATTCTTACTATTTCTTACGAACTATCTTATAATTTTATAAACTTATAACTACGTATAACCGTTATCTATACATAATATCTATTAGTAATCGTTGTCCTGCACAACTAGAATTTCTAAAACTGTACAAGCAATTTCCACGAAGCAAAAGCTTTATCGTGTATTCAAGTAAAGTAGCAATTATATACATAAATAGATCCAACCTATTCAACGCCAGGTAATTTAATCACAGACCGATATACTGAAAACGAACAATATTTATTATGAATAAAAAAAACTTTTAAGGCTTGTTGTGTTCTTGCGAGTAGGATTACCAGAAAGGAATGAGTTACTGCTTTGGCCGCTGGCGACTAACTCTGTATGACAAACATAACTAGACTGGTCACTGCTTCATATCAGGCGGTGTGCTTGTCCCCACTAAGGATAGCAAAGATTATAAAAAACTAATTTATTTCTTAACAAAAAAGCCCTTGTGATGGCTCTCAACTATTTAACAACTTCAATAAGCAATCAACATCACACCGGCCCCTACGTGTAATGAATAGCCCGAACTAATTCCACGTAGCCCGCCTGAAAAGACGTCGTCAGCGATTCACCACCACTTGAGAGCTACCCTGCCCCCCATACACCATCTTGGAGGCCACATGAGTAGGTGAACACTATTCATACTTACAGTCATTGCCCTTAATAAATTAATGTCAGCCGCTATTTTTCTAGCATCTACGAATTACGAGTTTATCTATCTATATATGTTTTGGCGTCGCGGCGTTTTAATATTATGTGACGTTCATGAGCTCATACAGTCGACTCATAGTATAATGTATGCAGATGGGTGGCAGTGGGTATACATCATAGTACTCAATAAAGTGTTTGTTTAGATGTAAGTAACTGAATAGTTGTTAATATCATAGATTGCTATTGTTGCAACGAGAGGTGAATAAAAACCGAGATATTGTGACGGCTCGGTATGCGTATAAAGCCTGCTGGCTTTTTAGCATATTGTATTATAAGATCTAATGTAGTATTGTTATATGTTGTGATTAAATAAAAATAAAATAAATATAAAAATCAATGCCAATTTTCGTTGTAATTTTATAACTCAAGAACGGGCTCACCTATCCAAACCAAATGTTTAGGCTTTGTTCGGACTATTTAGTAGATGGTTTATGTGAAGTTTGCACAAAATCGGTAGAGCGGTTCTTCATTTATCACAACTTTTCGTTGTAATTTTATAACTCAAGAACGGGCTCACCTATCCAAACCAAATGTTTAGGCTTTGTTCGGACTATTTAGTAGATGGTTTATGTGAAGTTTGCACAAAACCGGTAGAGCGGTTCTTCATTTATCACAACTTTTCGTTGTAATTTTATAACTCAAGAGCGGGCTCACCTTTCCAAACCAAATGTTTAGGCTTTGTTCGGACTATTTAGTAGATGGTTTATGTGAAGTTTGCACAAAATCGGTAGAGCGGTTCTTCATTTATCACAACTTTTCGTTGTAATTTTATAACTCAAGAACGGGCTCACCTATCCAAACCAAATGGCTTTGTTCGGACTATTTAGTTGATGGTTTACGTGAAGTTTGCACAAAATCGGTAGAGCGGTTCTTCATTTATCACAACTTTACGTTGTAATTTTATACCTCAGAAACGGGCTCACCTATCCAAACCAAATGTTTAGGCATTGTTCGGACTATTTAGTAGATGGTTTATGTGAAGTTTACACAAAATCGGTATAGCGCCGACTTTATGTTGCCTGTTCCAGAGTCGGTACCCCCAGCCGTTTGTTTATTCATGCTCAAAATGGAAAAACAAAAGATATTGTTTATCCAAATGTTTTGGATTAAGTTTTAAAATAGCTAGCAATTAATAAAATATTTTTTTGTTTGAATAAATGAATTTGATGGTCCAATTAATTTTTTTTCACTTTATACGTAGCGAAGCACGTACCGGGCCGCTAGTTAATAATATAACAATTATTATTAATAATATAAACAGCTAAAGTATGTATATGGAGTATATATATGGAGGAGAATTGTTGTCTATAATATCATGTATATTTTAGCATGACGCAGATCAGGAATCGAAGCAAACCATTATTGATAAATTTTAATTTCTTTTAGATAAAGTATCTAAAAGTAATTAAAATTAATAACGAAAAATCATGTATGTCAATTGACAATTATTAAGTAATAATTAGTTTATAAATCGGTCTAGTGAACTGATTGGATAGATTTGAATTTAGCATATCTACATAAAAGATAGATTGGTATTTTAATTACAAAGTTACTGTCGAAATTTAAATACTTTTTTTCATATACTCACCCTGACTACTTAAGATATGAATAGGCCTTCGAGTTATAGGTCAAACTTGACAAGCCGTACGCACAGTTAGCTCTTTCATATGGACATCGTAAATCAGCGGTGCCTACCGAAATTAAAACCAGGGCGGCATAGGCGTGTATTAATTTGCAGTGCAGGTTCACACCGGCGGCGTAGCGGCCGACAGGGACAGATTTTGGTGGTATTGTAAAGGCACGAAATTGAGACGCAGTTGGTAACACCTGGACGCCTGTTTCCCTGGTCTTTGTGTCGGAAAATGGATTCTGCGAAGCATTATTAATATTCACGAGAGACCCATATTGTTACTAAACTTTTAATCTACCTGTTCACGAACATTTAGTTTCATAATTTACGTAAAAAAATTCTATGCCTACTTAATTAGGTTTTATACAATGCTTTTACCGTGGATTTCATTGTTCACACAATGAATAAAACATTTTCAAGTTATAGTTTTTTAGAGTAATGTAATTAATATAAGTGAATTTCACTCAAATTCAGCCAAACAAAAGTGCTGTACTAGGAAGAGAAAACAGTCTCAACATTCACCGACTATCATTCTTTAAAAAACGCTTTATAGAATGACAGTCCGTGAGTGTTGAGATATTATATATAACAATTTGATACATGTAGATCGATGCGAGAATATGGTTCAACAACAGTGACAAGCTGACAACACACATACCAGCCACCGACTTTTATTCTCTGCTCTCGTACTGACTGAGTTCCCAGACAGATACACACTACATGTGTTACAGTGAATATTCGAAATCGGTGACTGTTAAAATGCCCCAGTGGATGTCGACAATAGCAATTTTCAAGTGATAAAAATATCTGATAATTCCTTTATAATCGGACATACACCGGTAATTGTTAATACTCACCAACACAATTCCGTGAATTTTAGATTTAATTGTATGTTTCTTAAAGCTTGAAGACGACTTGTGTCTAGAGTTTAGCGAATTGTCCTAATTTTTTGTCATAAAAAATATCTATAACCAATTATAAAAAAAACAACTGGCATTTAGAAGTGTATCATCATCATCATCATCATCAGGTCGTTTTAGTCTCCACTACAGGAGCACGACCCTCTGTCGTCCGTCACAGACAGGAGGATTTGGCCTACACTCCCCACGCTGGCCAGACAGGTAGGGGAGGCCTGATCGATGTTTGATAATGTATTTCATCCACGTATGTACGACATCCACGGGAAGAGACGGAATGATTCTATTCTAGTCTGCCGGAAACCACACGGCCATAAATTTCCAAAGCGCTAAAATTTAGAAGTGTATGTATAGAGTAATCTACCTATATAGGAAATTTTTGAGAGAATTCCTTTGTCCCGTGTGCCTATAAAATACCAATCATTGTTTAAAAAGAGGTCATGATGCATTTTATAATTGCTGAGAAAAATCGAGATCCATGCCTTCAAAATCGTCAAGGCGTCGTGTTAAGATACAAAGCGCTTTGGATATTGAGGGTAACAATATTACCTTCACAAATAAAATTTATACGTCGATAGAATTCTCATTATTTTATGTAATTTTTCATTCTGTTGTCATCTTGTATACACCTTAGTAATAAACATTAAAGCATATCAGCCCAGGTGGAACCACCCCTTCTTCAAACTTCCGACTCACTGACTCATCAACATCCCTGATTGAAGTGTTCCTTTTAGTACGCAAGGTTGTAATAGATTAGAAAGGAGACCATTCAACCTCCATACATATATGTTTGGGCCTTTTTTAAAAGTGTAAAAAAGGCCCGAAGCAAAGATCTCAACAAAATAAAATGGTTGATATCTTCAAAAACCTCGTAAAGATATCAACAAAATAAAATGGTTGATATCTTTACGAGAACTAGCTATATGAGGGAATAATTTTGGCATAAAAATTGTACGATGGCTCTAATTTTCCGAAAAAATATTATTTTTATTTTCCCGCCATCTTTACAATTACTATTTAATGAATATAGTGATTTGTCGAATTTCATTATCAGGCACAGAGTAATCGTACGGTTTTGGTGCCAGATTGCTCCATATACACTCGCGAGCAAAAGTTTGGAATCACCTACTTGCGATTTGCTACGAGCGATTTTAAGAACTAAATAACTAATGAAGATTAATGAATATGGTATCATTTTAAAGGTTATTCTGTAAACTTTAAATTGATACCATTTTCATTTCAATCGGACCCCTATTTCAGGAGCTGTCCTTGTTTAAGTGAAGGAGTAAGGAAAAATGAAGGAATGAGGAAACGGGAACCATAAAAAAAAAACAAAATTTAGAGGAAAATCTTTATTTGGGATAAAACATTTTTGTTCAATATTTAGTGTTACCTCCCCTAGCCCTAATTACAGCACGAAGACGATTCTTCATGGACCTAATCAGCTTCTTGGCAGAATCTTGAGGGATGCCTTCCCACTCCTCTGTCAAAGCCGATTTCAACTCATGAACACTTGAGGGAGCTGGATTTCTGGATCGAACCCTTCTTTTCAACTCATCCCACAAGTGCTCAATGGGATTCAAGTCAGGGCTGAGCGCTGGCCAGTCTAATGTGGCGATTCCAACTTGACCCAGGAAGTCAATTGTGGCACGTGAAGTGTGACATCGGGCGTTATCGTGCATTAGGACGAAGTTATCGTCGACATATCCCGCATAAGGAACAACATGTTCCAGCAGAATATCGGTAATGTACCGGTCCGAAGTTAGACCACCCCCTCGTCCCCCGCCAGGCACGAAAACAAGCTCCGTTTTTGCGTCGAATGAAATACCGGCTCACATCATGCAGGAACCGCCTCCATAAGCTACTGTTTCAGCGAAACAGCACTGAGCAAATCGCTCTCCAGGTCGCCTGTAGACCCGGCCCCTTCGGTCGCTACCGTGTAAGCACATTCTGCACTCGTCTGAGAACAGAACTTGCCTCCATTGCTCGATTTCCCAATTAAGATGGGCGCGAGCAAATTAAAGGCGTGCTTGACGGTGAGCTGCCGTCAGTTTTGGGCCTGTGGCAGGCCTTTTTGGAGTCAAGTTCGCCTGCTTGAGTCTTCGCCGAACTGTCCACTCACTGGCAGTTGTCCCACGAACTTCCCTGAGCTCCTGCTGGACGTCGACACCGGTCAGGTGACGATTTCGAAGACAAGTTGACACGATAAAACGGTCATCTCTCTCCGAAGTGCACCGGCGCCGTCCAGATCTTGGCCTCGGGATGAAGCCTCCGACTGGAGACTTCCAGAAAGCGTTTATAAACTTTCGAGACACAGGACTGGCTTATGTGGAGCTGACGTGCGACAGCTCGCTGGCTTAGCCCTTGTTGTAGTAGAGCAACAATTTGGGCTGCTTCTGTTGGCGTGGTCTCCATTATCGTCCAATGTCAGGGTCAAATTCAACGGAGGGGTGTACCAGTCAACGTGTAACAGCCGACTGATAAGAAAATTCCGATGCCCTGCGCTTTTATAGGATTCATAGGCGCGCAACTCGTAACGAATAAATTGAGACCTTTTCGTTACTCCTTGATTAAACCAGGATTGCTCCTAAAATACGGGTCCAATTGAAATGAATATGGTATCAATTTAAAGTTTACAGAATAACCTTTAAAATTATACCATATTTATTAATCTTCATTAGTTGTTTAGTTCTTAAAATCGCTCGTAGCAAATCGCAAGTAGGTGATTCCAAACTTTTGCTCGCGAGTGTAGTTAGTTCTAAAAGTAGGTATCTATGTGCCATTTTTTTTTTGTTGGCTGTACATTAATATTGCCAGAATTTCTACACGTGTGTACTGAATTTCTACACAGGTACAGGTCGCGCAGTATTTTAAGAGCGCTGACCTTGAATGCGCAGAAGAGCATTTTTAATAGTAAGTGCGTATGCGCGAACCTACCCCCACCACTACGACCAGCGGTCATAAAATACTGCGCGACCTATAAGCACGTTGAAACAAACTATTTCTCTTTATATTTATTTTGGGGTGTAAGTGGTTCATCAACATCTTTGAACCAAAGCCAACCTCACCTGCACGTGGTGCACCCTGCTGACTGACAGACGAGGCTCTGGCGAAAAGAGAGGTAGAGCAAAGCGTATTTTTTTATGTCCGACTATATATTTTTTTATCCATGTAGCATGCTCATGCAGAACAGAGTTTAAATTATTAAGTACATACTAGCTTTCGTTCGCGGCTTCGCTCGCGTGAAATTCGGGGCAAACACGTGTTTACTCATTTATCTATTTAAACTATAAAAACAATACCCATGACGATTTTCAGACTTTTTCACCCCATTTCACCCCTTTCGGGGTTGAATATTGAAAAATCCTGAAACACGTGTTTATTCATTTATCTATAGAAGTACTCGTGTAAAGTTTCGAATAAAATAGTCCAACTAATCTCGTTGCCCCATAAAAACTTTGGACCCCCGTTTCACCCCATTCTTTCTTAGTGTACCCCTAGACGTCATAAGTAACCTACCTGCCAAATTTGAAATCTCTAGACCCAGCGGTTTGGGCTGTACGCTCAGTCAGTCAGTCAGTCAGGACTTTGAATTATATAATATATAGATATTTAGTTAATTTTAGGTTACTTTATGTATTGTATTAGGAAGGACATGGGTTACTTTTTATTAAAAAAAAAATTAAACGCGGGCAAAGCCCCTGGTGGAACCTAGCATAAAATCTTTTTTTAGTGACCCAACAGTCCGTACCATTCTCAGTTCAAGAGGGAGCGCGTTCCAAATTCGTACCGCTTCCACATTGCGAGTAAATAAATTTAAAAAAGCATTCGTTTGGAAAGAATTTTCAATAAACTATTTTTACAGCATACTAGGACACGCGTATACGGAATCGCGGCCGAAAGATAGTTCGGCATCGGCATCAACCTATAATCATCCCACTGTTGGGATTCTGGTCTCCCTTCAATCGAAGCGGTAGGGTAGCATATTCCGCCACACGGCTGAACTGCGGATTGGCGGAGGCCAGTGTTTTCAAGCCGCCTAAAGACTTGAACACCAAGAATGATAGTGTATACTTATCATCATCAACATCAGGTCCATTTTAGTCTCCACTACAGGAGCACGACCCTCTCTCGTCCGTCTTAGACGGAAGGAGGATTTGGCCTACACTCCCCGCGCTGGCCAAACGGGTTGGGGAGGCCTGATCGATATTTGATAATGTATTTCCCTTAGTCGCCTTGTACGACATTCACGGGAAGAAACGGAGTGATTCTATTCTAGTCTGCCGGAAACCACACGACCATGTATACTTATAATGCATACCTATTCGGCAATATAAACACTGCTTTGAAATTCAATAAACTAATAATTATATTGACTTTTACTAGTGCACAAAATAGAATGAATAGTTTACTCATTTAGATAAAAGTTAATTTGTAAACACATATTAACCAAATACGACAAATTGTGACGATTGTTGATATTTACGGTTATTTTAACATTCATTTGAAGCTGTTTCAAAATTGCGATTGTTACAACAAATTTTTGTTTAATGCATGCAAACCATTAATGATTAATTGTACTAATGTTAAATGTATACACTGCAAAACAGCGTATCTACCGAATAAATTTATTTTATTTAAGTTATTTCCGTACTTAGATTGGGATGTAAGTGGCTTACCATGATCTTTAGAGCCAAAACCAGCTACACCTGCACGTGTTACACCCTGCAGACAAGCGAAAGAGGCTCTGGTAAAAGAGATTCAGCGTATTTGTAAGCTGCCCAACTGGGGAAGAACCTCCACAATCTCACCCCAAATGCCCCATTGGTAGCGACCAATGCAGCTTCTTCCTCAACTTTTTCCTTCCTGGTTACCTCACTTAACACGCAGGAACACAATAATTCTGTAAGGCTCTATAAATTTGTAATTTATCTGCAATATTTTATGAAGTGTCGGTACTTCCCCAGTCGATCAGCTTATAATTACGCTGTACTATAATACGGCAGTACTATTCCTTATTCTATTGTCTACTTCACTTTTGCCAGAGCGGTATTTGTTAGTCAGCAGGCCCACGTACAGGTGAGTTTGTCTTTGGCTTAAAATATGGTGAACCATTTACACCGCAATATTCATGCATGCATGCACCTTTACACATCATGCCGCAGCGGCAGCGTTTTTCATCGCCGTGGAATTATCGCAGTATGAAGACTCGCCGTTGCTATATAAGAACCGTGTGTAAAAGTTCATACAAATCCAAGGGAGTGTAGTGCAGCGGTGCCGCGGTAGCCGGGGCGGCGGTTTGCGCGATAATGTGTAAACAGCCTAAGAATGAAGAGACAAAAGTAAGAATGCACTGCACAAAAGAATATTCTTTCGTGTAAATCCTTACTTTTATTCATGACACGTAACGTCGCGTAGCAATAACGTAGCACTACGATAACGTAGCGCTACGTTATTGCTGATTGCTGATAAAAGCTGATTGATTGTGCTGATTGCGTATAAAAGTAATGAGCAGTACTTCTGGAATCACTAAACTAAAAATTCTAAAAATGCTGGCGTGCTACAGTTGGTTTAAGGATGAACAATGAACATAAGTATAATGGCTTTAATAAACTTTTTCAAGTAATAACTCGATAATGGTTAATACTAATAGCATTTTTATTATTTTTGTATACTATGTCGGGTGACAGACAAGCATACGGCCCGCCTGATGTGAAGCGGTTACCGTAGCCATATTAACGCTCGCAATTGGCAACATGAAATATTGCAAATATCGATTGCGCGCCGCCACCCCGCCCTGCCAACGCAGCAACTCCTTCCTTTCTGGTGATTTTACTCACTCGCAGGAACACAACACCTCTTATATCAGAGCCTCTTTCGCTAGTCGGCAGGATGCACCACGAGCAGACGAGGTTAGCTTTGGCTTTCAAGATCGTGGTGAAATTATAAGTAGCCCAAAATATAAATAGCAGTTTCTTCGGGAAAAATGTATATCCATAATCTGTCATTTTTTATACATAAAAAAAGATATAATAAAAGACGTTCTATAATAAAATTATCATTGTTACCAATCCAAAAGTTAAGCGACACAAACATACATAGAATACATACATACAATAATATAGTTCATACATACATACAATAATTCAAAAGCCATTATGAAATCTCATAGGATCTCGTTATTTAAACTAATACTCGCGTTACAGATTCGCTAAAGCTTTCTATTCAAAAATCGAAGGACACTGGCGTCCATTCATCAAATGGACGACTTTATTCAGCAAAGTCCACAGGTGCCCGATAAGACGATATCGCGTCGTCCATTCTGTCCATGATGGGATTGCCGTCCTGCTGCATTTTGTATAATGCCGTTCATTGTAACGGATAATACATATTTAAGTAATAGCAATTCTGCAATCTATTGGAATTGAATAAAAAATATTATGGGCAACAAATGTTATTACTAATGTGATCCAATGATTGACAGATGGTGAGGTTTATAACAGGTTGCTGTTGAACCACAGTATAAGTAATAGTACTAATGGCTAGGCAGTACAGTACAGTACAGATACAACATTGTGGAATATAAGAGGTTCATCAAGATCTTTGAACCAAAGCCAACTTCACCTGCCCGTGGTGCACCGTGCTAATTGATAAACGAGGCTCTGGCGAAAGAGAGGTAGGGCTAGCGAAATTGTAAGCTGCCCGACTGGTAAAGCACCTCACAGAAGACCGCAGCCAAATAACAATTCATTTGAGGGTTGCTGTGTTCCTGCGAGTGAGTGAAGTCAACAGAAAGGAAGGAGTTGCTGCATTGGCAACGGGAGTGGCGGCACGTTACTATGGCTACTGTTACCATTTTACATCAGGCGGACCATATGCTTGTCTGCCACTTGAAGTAGTATAAAAAAAAAACTACGCCTTCCGCTTAATGCAAAGGCACTTAGCTTAACACAAAGTCACTTACAAATACAACACAATTAATCTATGTATATAGTATGCAAGCATGTTTATCTAAAAGTATCGATATTGTTCAGTGTGTCCAAACGCCAATTACAAATTGCTAATTCAATTTGTAATTCACATTGTCTCAATACATTACAGAACTTGACTGAAATGTTTATTTAGTAAATTTACTGTATGAGCCATGTATGCAGAATTAAAAGTAACGGACAAAAGCTGAATCTCAATATCGCTATCAATCAGGTTCAGCGTCACTCTGTCAGTAGACTGAACGAGTGGCTACGTGCGATACCGCTCTCGTCCCAGCCCTAACTCATTTATATTAAACAAAAATCAAAATTGCAAACAAATATAATGTAGTATTTCTTATCCTATGATTATATCACTTAATATACAAATTAAAAGACTGGGTAGATTCTTTAATGATTAGCAGATATGACTATAAGAATATCGAAAATTCAGGATATTTCCTTGCTATACGTCAATAGCGCGAAACTCTATGCAAATTTTTAATGTTCTAGGTACCCCGAAATGAATTCAATCTTTGAAAGAATTTCAAACGGTACAACCAATTTGCAAGTGGTACATCCAGCTGACTAACTGACAAAAGACAAGAGGCGCTGACAAAAGCGAGATAGGGTATGTCAAAACCAATTTAGGTACTAATACTAACTTCATCTCAAAAAATCACAGTCAAATAACAATTTCTACCTAGAGTGTTGTTTCTTTCTGCAAATGAGCGATGATGATAGTAGAGGTAGCGTACGAGAGATATGTTACTTCACCATTTTTTATCAGGCGAGCCGTATGTTTGTTTCCTACCCAAATTACGAATCCTGTAATCTGCGTAGTAAATTGTTCAGATTAACGAGTACTGTCATATTTCGATGATGATGAGTTTAACTTGATTCGTTCCGCCCAGTATAATCATACATAATTATACTGGCGGTTGGGCGGGCTGGCTGGCAAAAATACATTTTTGGTGTATTTGAAATGATCCATAATAATTATTTTAAATAAAATATAATTATACTTTTATAAATATAAAAAAGCGAATGAAACGATTGAGCACAAGAATAAATGATAATAATTTATGACGATTCTTATGACAACTTAGAATCATAAAGTCCAAGCAGTAAAACATAAAATTGCTGGTAATAACTGTTTACCTAGGTTTACCTTTAATAACATATAATTAAACCTTTAGAAAGTTTCAATAACTAGTTTGCCGCGGTGACATCAACAATCACGCAAGTAAAACGTCATTATAGAAACCGATACGCGAGCAGATGGTGGGCATGCAATACGTGTATCATTTCTATTGCTATATCAATAACAAACTTTAAAAAGATTGCTACGCTCTTGTAATTCAGCAGAGGAGCTCTCTGCCGAGTGTATTTTATCGGAATTTGATCTTCATCATAGAAAACTCCTTGAATGCGGCTATTGGCAAATAAAATAATATAGAGCAGTAGAAAATAAACTTTATTTACATTAATTCTGGTACTAATAATTTTTGGTATATCGTTACAGTAATTTCTGATTCTTGCTTGTATAATTACCATTCAACTTAAAAAAAGTACCTACTTAGAAATTTCCTATATTGCAAATGCAAAGCAACTCATTTATATCGACTGCGTCTAATGCAATTTCTTACGTGTAGTGGAGGTACCCTAAAAAATTTTTTTTCCAGATTTTACCATTTTGTGGGCGTCATTAATATGTATACCTACACCCAATTTGAGCTTTCTAGTACTAATAGTCTTTGAGCTATGCCGCAGATGGATGCACAGACAGACATGGCTACAAGGGATCTTTGCTTACTACGGAACCCGAAAAATTAAAAAAAATATCGACGAAACATAATATAGTCGTTTAGGCTTACTCAGACCGATGCACAAAGGGTTATATCTATAATGATCAGAGGTGAAATACACAGTAACTATTTCAAATTTAGTAAACTTTTGAAAAATAAAAAAATATCGCACCTTTAGTAAGAAATAACTGACACGTAATTAGAGCAGTGCCTATGATTAATACCGGTCGAGCGGGTGACTCGTGCTCAATCGCCATCTGCCCTTATTAATTGCCTTGTCAACTGTAATCGTGTGTCCTTCGTTTTACTCTGCCGCACCCATACGTAAGCTGTGCAATTTAAGATCTATCTATCTATAATAATAAAAGGCTTTGTCCTCACTGACTGACTGACTGACTGACTGACTGACTCACTAATCAACGCACAGCCCAAACCGCTGGGTCTAGAGATTCCAAATTTGGCAAGTAGGTTCCTTATGACGTCAAGGGGTGCACTAAGAAAGGATTTTTCAAAATTCATCCCCTAAGGGGGTGAAACGGGGGTCCAAAGTTTGTATGGGGAAACAAGATTAGTTGGACTATTTTATCCGAAATTTTACACGAGTACTTCTATATATAAATGAAAAAACACGTGTTCCAGGATTTTTCAAAATTCAACCCCTAAAGGGGTAAAATGGAGTGAAAAAGTCTGAAAATCGTCATGGGTATTGTTTTTATGGTTTATCGGGTCGCTGATTACGAAAACAACAACTATTTTATAATCCAACATAGCCGACGTGACATAAAATCCCCCCCTCATCATCATCATCCCCCTATGGGGGTACGATGGGGTTGAAATGTTATAATATCAATATGGGTGTTGATTCTATGGTTTTCTGGGACGTCAATTACGAAAATCGCATCGATTTGAAAATATAACACAGTGGACACGAAATAACTTAAAAGGATTTTTCTAATTTTTCCCCTAAAAGGGTAAAACGGAGGTCCAAAGTTTGTGTAGGGAAACGAGATTAGTTTGACTATAGATAAATGAGTGAACACGTGTTTCAGGATTTTTAGAAATTCAACCCAAAAAAAAACCGGACAAGTGCGAGTCGGACTCGCCCACCTAGGGTTCCGTAGGTACGTAGTATCACTATTAAATTTGATATTTTTCATTATAAATAAGAAATAATGCGTCGAAAAAAATTAATAAAATATATTTTGCAATGTGTACATCAAGCCCTTTCATATGATACCCCATTTGAACTAGTAGTTTCAATTTGAAATTTCGACACCCTATAAAAATATAGACCCCCTATTTTTTAAGATCTATTTACAAATGTATAGTTTTGAGATTTATTCCTATACTTGTAGTCTATAACGATGTTACTTGCCAAATTTCATAGTTCTAGGTCAACGGGAAGTACCCTATAGGTTTTGATTCCCTTGAGTGTGTCAAAATATGCGTTTTTTGCTGAATAAACGGCCGTAACTTTTTTCTACGTAAACTTAGCAGTTTGATTTTTTTACTACTTCATGGGACCGTAGACCTGAGTATACAGTTCAAATTTCAGCTTGATACCTCCACGCATTCTCGACATAGAAATTCTTGACAGACAGACAGACAGACAGACAGACAGACAGACAGACAGACAGACAGACAGACAGACGGACAACAAAGTGATCTTATAAGGGTTCCGTTTTTCCTTTTGAGGTACGGAACCCTAAAAAGGAGTAAAATGGGGTCAAAAAGTCTGAAAATCATGAAGGATATTATTGTTTTTTTATTTTATCGGATCGCTGATTACGAAAACAACAACGATTTTAAAATTCTACGTTGCTAACGTGACCATCATCACGTAATTTTTTTAAACTTTGATTTAACCTTTTTAAGCTGATGGAATGAGACTTGTGTGTTGACTGAAGTGTTATCCTAATAGGTTTTTAAATTTGTATTTGGCGTAAATCAGTGCTTATACGATCGCGGGCGGCCGGCGCGGTGAGGACGGGACGGGTGTAGTAGTAGTTATCTGGAAACTTCTTGCATCCGTATTTAGTACAATTATAGGTGCTACATGAGGCTGGTTGCGTTGCGTGTTAGACTTGACTTGGATAATCTAAAAGCGCGAACTATCATGAAGCTACATCTGGTGTCGAAAACTAATTGAAAAACCTATTCTAAGTACCGACTTTTCCATAAAGTCGGTATTTAGAATAGGTTTTTACCTACGTAATATAAGAATTTCCGTATTTTTCAAACAATGAAGTCAAGATTCACTAAATTTATATTTGTGGAAGGTGTGATGATGCCCCATACCATTATAGCTTTGGAAGGTGATGGAGCTGGCCTGTTCCGCTCCATCTCCTACCACTTGCATGGAACGGAGGTGTATCATCAGGAGGTTCGTGCCACCATTGTTCACGTATTAAACAACTGGAACGATGAGTTGTTGAGTGAGGTCAGTAAAGGATGCGCTGTTGAGGAATCTCTCTTGATAACCCGCATTCCCATTATTCCATAAGTCCACCCAGTTCAATTTAAGAGACTTCACTTCAATTTCCCATAAAGGTGTTTCGCTATGACCATTAACAAAGCTCAGGGGCAGTCTCTAAAGGTCGCTGGGGTTGACTTGAGACAGGACTGCTTCTCTCATAATCAGTTGTATGTAGTTTGCTCGGGAGTAAGTTCTCCTGGAAGCATTGCAATTATTGCTCCTGGTGCGAATGCCAAAAATATTGTTTACCGGGACGTCTTAACCTAAATGGTGTATGTTTGTGATAATGGTCAATACGAAACAAAAATAGACGCAAATCAGGAGTGTTCCCGTAGCGAAGCACGGGTACTTTGCTAGTATTATATAAATGCGAAAGGTCATTCCTAACATAAAATTTCGAAAAATTTCTTTATTTATTAATAGTTTCAGGAGACGTCAGTTAGGAACGAATATCTCCTCGGCTTTCTCATTTTCTTAATTCCGCCTTGACGCACAGATTTATAAGCTATCGCAAATTTATGTGAATGCCCTATATTTTGCTGCTACAAACATAAAAGATGAGGTATTCTGGATTAAAATTTCAAATAACCAAATAAAGTACCAATTTTTTTTTCATAGCAAAAGATAATTAATTAACGTACTTTTCACAATAGGAAAATATCCAACAAAACACCCATCTCTGTAACAAATTTCGTCGCTAAACGGTTTCCGAATTTTTAACCCGAAAGAAAAACATTTTGTAAACCTCATTTCACAACATTTCATTTCTCACTTTATTTTTTAATTAAAAAAGTACAAACATGTGCATAATCATTTTTGTAGTAGTTTGTTTACTTGATAACAGCTGAATTACTAATATATATTAAATTTATCGTTAAATTAATTACGTGCAAGATCACGCATTTGACTTATTACCGGCTAATTATATTAGAGAGGCATGTATATATGTACACAGGCCGTTCGTTTTGACTAATGACTACCGCACGCAGGCACAATCAACAGATGACATGCAATTAATTGAATTAATTGCCTTCGCCTGGACACCCTCAAGTCTGCTGTCCTGGCGCTGCACGGTCTAGATGTTGTTGGTACTAGAAATTCAAGCCTCAGTCATTTGTTTTGGGATTAAAATTAAACGGCATATTAGTTATTAAGTTCCATGATACGGTTTCAGTATTAGATTTTCAGTCGGGCATAGATTTACACATTGCCACATTTTACTCGTAAACTTAACTTATTGTGCATTGACTGTTTTATACCACAAAGTATTTAAAATTGTCATTTCTTATGGATATGTCCATAAAAAATGGCAATTTTAAATATCAAGTGAAGACACTGAAGTGGAAAACAAGCATACGGACCGCCTGATGGAAAGCAGTTACACCTATGAACACCAGGGGCATCACACGCGCGTTGCCGACCCAGTAAAAATCTCTTCACGCCCTTTTTGAAGAACCCCATGCTGTAGTCTCCTGAAAAAACCTCGGCAGGCAGTTCATTCCACAACTTGACAGTACCCGGAAGAAAACTTCTCTGAAACCGCACAGTACGCATCTACTTAGGCCTCTATGTGTGAGGATGAATTCAATGTCGATGGCGAGTGGTGCGACTGTAGAAGGAAAAATGTCGTTATTATGGCCTGGGTGACATAGGCAACATTTAATTGAACAATAAGAGTTGTCAATTTTTACCTTTGAGTGTTTTTTTCCGTAGCCGGGTTACAGCTTTTCAACCTTTATCTTTAAAGTAGATTATGATTTATGTGGTCATAACCAGCGCCCAAAAATCAATAACCTGTTAAGTGACATTAACCCATGCATATATAATATATCGGTTCATTTCGCCAAAACGTTAGATAGTCAAAGGAAATAATAGAAATTTGCAAATGTCGGAAATAATTATTGAACTATTAGCTGCACTGTATAAACTGTTTTCACATTTCATTAATCAACGTCCTAAACCGAAACAATACGTGTATCAACTGTTGTCAGCGGCCATTATCGTTAAGCAGATGAAATAGGGTGAAATTATATACCTACGATGTCAGATCCGATCGCTCAGTTCGCTCATGAAATTTGTGGACAGTTTCAGGCCATTAAATTCAAATCGTAACTAAATTTGTTTCATCGTTGTTTGATGTAAAAAACCGGCCAAGTGCGAGTCGGACTCGCGCACGAAGGGTTCCGTACCATTATCTATAAAAACAGCAAAAAAAAATCAAGTATGTTGTATGGGAGCCCCCCTTAAATATTAATTTTATTCCTTTTTTCATACAGTTCATGAGATACAGCCTGGTGACAGACGGACAGCGGAGCCTTAGTAATAGGGTTCCTTTTTACCCTTTGGGTACGGAACCCTAAAAAATATCTTTACATGTAGATAAAAAGAATCTGTTCAATGTCTGTAGATAAGGGATATTTTAGAAACAATAATACACATAAAAAAAATTCTACCTACGGTAATGACTTATAGGAGGCTTGAAATAACTTGGCTTCTGCCAACTTACCGTTGTGCAGTACGTTCTAAATCCCAGAAAATTGAAGGGGTTTTTACTTATTTCACTCACCTGGTAGAGTACGCTCTAAACCTTTTCGATTTAAAATAGACCTATAGGTAGGTCTACAGACACGACCTTTGTAGAAGGATGATTAAAGGAAATTAATGATGAAAGTAAATTTAGGAAGTAGCGATATTTTCCTTACTATATGTAAACACACCGCCACCCCGCAGTTAAGTAGACTGCAGTATGCTCTAAACACCTTTGATTGATGGGAGACCTGTATACCAGCATTGAAATGAATATAGATTGATGCCAACGTAATAGGTCTGCCCCTGAAGATAGACATCCTAAATGTTTCTGAAAAAGTTCTATTTTGAAACACCTGCAATCTGCGATTCAAATCAACTTTATCATCCGGGAAGGCAACAAACCGTGTGTACGAGCCTCAAGTTTTCCGGGCGGCGTCGCACCTGCTACTTTCCCACAAATTGTAACCAGTTCCAACCGGTTCCAACTCTCAAGTCGCCGTCCAACTTGGCCTTCTTCACTTCATAATTAATTCTTCACTCGAAACAACTTAGAGTTGGACAGAAACGGGCCGCGTAAGCACTTAAATAGTCCAAATTGTGCCGGGACGCGCCCATTTTTAATTAGTTCCAGAGCTTTTTAATTGTTAATGACCCTGTTTTGGAGTTCTCCTGATTAAGTTGCAGAATGAATAAGTTGTGTAATGAAATTGTAATTTAAAATGCCACCCATATGCTGTTCGGGATTATGAAATTAATTAATTGTTACTGACAAAATTATATTTCGAAAGTGCCCCTGGCATTATTTTCAGAATATATAATATAATGTTACGACTAAAGATGGGATGGAAAACAAACTAAAGTTCGTCGGGCTAAATTTAATAATCTAATCTTAAGTTCATTTTGGAGATAAGCAAATGTTTCTTTTTTTTCATCATTACCCAACTGATTTTAAGTGTAGATGCAAATACTTGGCTGAAAATGTATTGAAATGTGAAAATATTACATACTTAATTGTTTTTCAAATCTAAGTTGAAATAAATTTGAGGGCGACGTTTTGTTTTCCTATTTTCTTATGTTCTTCCGTTTCCTCCATATTTGAATCTACAGGTTTTGTGCCTTTTGCTTGCTGTTTGTTCCTTCTTTTACTTTTCAGGTAAAGTATTGAGCAAGGTCAAAAATTCATTTCTATCATACAAAACCATATAAAATATTATTCTTCTTAATCGTGCACTCTTGACAGAGTGGTCGTGGTTACAACTCGGTCGATTCATGTGTAATCTGAAATACTGTTCTTGCGATTCGCCGCCATGCAGTTCTATGTTTAGCGGAACTAGAGCAATCGTTGACAGTGGACTGCGTCAGAGATTTAATGAGATCGGTCCATCGTGTTGGAGATCGCCCACGTGATCTCCTGCCCTCCACTTTCCCCTGCACCACCAATCGTTCCATTGAGTCTTCGTTCCTCGAATTCTCGAATCCTCAAGTTCTTTGGACACATAACCCACATGTGTCCAAAGAACTTGAGGATTCGTAATTGCACAGTCGACGATAATCTCTCTTTGATGTTCTTTCAGAATTCAGTTCTTTCAGGATGGAAACGTTGGTTCGGTGCGTGGTCCATGGGATTCTGAGCATGCGTCTCCAACACCACATTTCCAATGCGTCAATCTTACGATGGTCCTGCATCCTCAGCGTCCACATCTCGGCTCCGTAAAGGAAGATAGGAAAGACCAGGCATCGCATCAGATGAACCTTTGTGTTTCTGGTTATTCTGCGGTCGTTCCAAATTTTCGGGAGTTTTTCTACTGAGGATCTAGTCATGGTGCAACGTCTTCGAATTTTATCCTCGCAGCCCCCAGCATTGGTGATAGTGGAGCCCAAATATACGTAGCTCTCGACTACCTGGCATCATGCTATGTTTTGAATATCGGGCTGATTGCCAACACGGTCTACAATCATCACTTTGGTCTTGTCGCGATTGATTGCGAGTCCAAAATCCAACGCTGTGGTCTCTAGCCGTTGAAGAAGACTTTCGATTTCGTCTCTGATTGACCCTAGGAGGGTAGTATCATCGGCGTATCTTAAATTAGACATTTTTCAACCTCCCACGGATATTCCCTTGTCCCAATCTTCGAGAACTATCCGCATTATGTACTCTGAATATATATTAAATAGTAAGGGAGATAATATACAGCCCTGTCTAACGCCGGCTTGTGTTTTAAAACGTTCAGAGTCAATACCGTCAATACGGACAGCGGCTGTGCCATCTTCATACAGACGTCTAATGAGGTGTATGAGGTGTTGTGGTACACCCATTTCGGTCAGGACTAACCATAATTTCCACCACTTAACGGTATCGAAAGCCTTCCTGATATCAACGAAACACACATAGAGGTTGATGTTAAACTCTCTGGCCATTTCCACAATTTGTCGCATCACAAGTATCTGCTCTCTCGTACCCCGTCCCTTCACAAAACCAGCCTGTTAGGGGGCTATCTCTCGGGATAGATAAGCTTGCAGTGTCGCGTTCACTATGTTTAGCATGATCTTGCTAGCGTGGCTTATAAATATTTTTGAAAATGAAAAATCCCCTCCCCCGCCTAGGTGGAATTTGAACACACGATCTCTCGGTGACCGGTCGAATGCTCTTCCAACTGGGCTACCAGGAAGGTTTGTGTTAGCCGTGAGTCGCGAGTCACAGTGTGGCGTTATCTGCCTATTAAATAATTACACTACTAAACAAGGCATAGCAGTCAATCGTTGCAGATGAAATTCGCCTTTTTTTTTTTTTGATAACACCAAACTTATTAAATTATTATTAAATACGAAATAAATACAAAATTGGGAATGCGTACATATATATTTTCTGTTATATTATATACTCTAAAACATAGTAACCATATAAAAGTTTAGCGATCTCCGATCTAGATGAACAAAGTGACTTTTTATTAAATTACACTGATGGCCATTGGGGCAGAAATATGCTGGAAATGCAACCACAGACCCAAAAATGCAGTATTGAACAGACCCTCACCACAGAATAATATCTCACTAGAGGGACCAACGATTTGGTAAAGATCGCAAGAGGATCGCACGATCTAAAGGGGCGGCCTATATTCATCAGTCGACGTCTTTCGGCAGAAATGATGACATGATGTTTGATTCTGCTATATCGTATTCCACTTTGTTCACCTGGGTGAACCCAAAATTTACCATGAACGTTCCAGTACGTTAGAAACAATGCGTTTGACAAATCAATCCGAATGTTTACTAGGCCTGCCTGCGACAGCGCGTTACATGCAGCAATCTATTGTTGAGCTGAGTTTAAGTTCGTTATGTCCGGATGACAGATGGATATCCCATTGTGCTCTTATACAAATAGCTCTGGCATTGTTTCGTATTATTTTGTTTGAGTGTTTAAATTTTATTGTTTGAATATAGTTTATTTTAAAGTGGTCGTATGATGTAAATTTGGGGTAATATGTAAAAAAATATTTATAGAGAATTCTATACATGGACATGATTCTTCGTGAAACTGAGAACTGAGAGAGAGAGACGGATACAAGGAGTATCGTGGACAGAGTTTCGTACAAATGATTCCATATTAAAAGAACTCGGCATCAGGCAGCGCCTATCAACCACGCATCAGTCTATCAGTCACGCTTTCTGACTTTCTTCGGCCATATATCTCGTCGTGGTAATGACTCCACAGAGCGTCTCGCAGTGCCGGGAAAAGTGAAGACCAGACCAGACTACGTGGTAAATCACCAATGAGATGGACAGACGGGTACAAGCGTCCATAGGCTGCGATGATACCATCAGGCAATTCGTACTATTATTTGTCACCCCAGTCGTATAAAAAAATATTCAGAATAGATCGTATAATAGTATAGGATTAAATCAATTACTGTATTTGTGTGTTCATTATATATATATTTGTTTCAATAACAACAGCAGCAACATTAAAAATGTTCATAAATAAAAGCCTATAATAAAAATGACCGTTGCAGCATTGTACAATAACTCTCGTGCACTAGTAACTATTATATTGAGGAGCTCGTTGGCGTTGTTGCGCGTCGCAATCTAATCGATCACGCAAATTCAGCAACGTCGACCTTTGCCAGTCTAAGGATGGATTTATTTATCTCAAGCTCCTCCGTACTTTGGAGGGCACGTTAAAACGTCGGTCCCGTTGTTATCTTTACACAGCAATCATTAAGCTAAGTCATTGACCTTTAGGCGGCTTTAAAACACTGGCCTCCGGCTACGCGCAGATAAGCAGCGTGGTGAAGTATGCTCAAAACCCCTTCGATTAGGGGAGACCTGTATCCCGACAGCGAATCAGCTATATGCATAAGCTATATATTTAGACTTTGAAGTAACAGAAGAAACATACATAGCAAGAACAATGCATACATTGTAAGAACAATAAGCATAAAAAAACGTGCAATAGTCTAACTAATCAAAAGCACACATGGCGTGCAACACATTGCCTGTGAACATTTTGCACATAAGACGAACATGTTACAAATTGGAATATATCCAAAGTCATAGTAACATAATATCACTTTTTACATCAAATGTAAGGTGGAGTCCATAGCACTCGCATCTGAAATTCAATTTTTTGAAATGCACTCGAACATCATCAACATCAAGCTCATAATTATCGCGTCGCTAGCAAAATATACTCCAATGCACAACGTGTATGGATTGAAAAAATATTATCATCCAAAATATTTTACCTGGACAGAGCACATACCCTACAAATTGAGGAGTAAGTCTCGTAGTCATAGTAAAATTATAATTAAAGAGCATTTTGCAACTTTAGAATTATAAAGGTCTAATCTAAAATATTTGAGATTCCTAAATTAAAAATCGAAAGAGTCGTGGATAATCCAAAATTATTCTCTATCTCAATAGCTCTGAAGCTCAACTCAAATGCACGAACGCTACCATGGGCTGCATCGACCAACTACATATTTACGAGTACATTATGTTATAGTCGATACTACACACTAAACGATCAACAGCTCACAGTCTCCTAGTGCGTTAGAGCTCTTAATCTCTTTAACTGAACTGAACTTGAACTGAAATCTATCTTTTTTTTATTGTCAATAATTTTAGGGTTCGGTTTCTTGTCCTTTCGTACTGCCGTTGATTACATAGCCAGCCAGTATAATAATCGTTTCAAAAACAACTAAACTGTGAGTAGTAACAGTGTACTCTCCGATGACAAAGCTGGGGACACAATGAGTAGGAAACAATGAGTGCGGCTGCACCGCACAAACACTGTTCGCCCGACTCTGTCACTGTCAGACCTAATTAGTGCCGTTCTGATTGTCTGATTAATATGCGCATTGTTTCCTTCCATATACCGCTCTACTTGTACTTGCCTGATTGACTTTTCAGCTTTCGGATAGATGTAAATCGATTATTTCATTTAGCATATAACGCATTATAATTTTCACGGAACATGCGAAATCATGACTTAATGGGACGTTATATAACACAATTGTGTATGAGGAAAGCGACGTGAGTCGCCTGCAGGAATTAAAACGTACCTATTGTGAATATGGGACATATATATATATTCACAATTTACGGCGAAATTTTAAAAAATATGATCCCTAGATATTTGTTAAATACATTTATTCCGCAACATCCGGTATTATAAAGAACAGTTATTTACAAATCGCGTGGGTTTAAGTCGATTTTTAAATGAATAGCGATATAAAAATAACACAAAATAGGTTATGTATTTATTTATTTGACATGCATAATGTTGTAATATTTATACAAACTAAGTTGCAATTGTTGTATTATCAAATTATTAAAAACCGGTCAAGTGCGAGTCGGACTCGCGCACGAAGGGTTCCGTATCATTATCTATAAAAACGGCAAAAAAAAATATGACGTTTGTTGTATGGGAAAATATTTATATTTGTTTATAATAATAACCCTTAACCCTTAAATATTTGTTTTATTTTTATTTATTTTTTTATTTTTAAAGTGAATGTATAACTAAATATTATGCTTACATATTGATAACAATACTCATATTTCAAACGTCTACCTATTGCTGTTATCAATTCTCTATATTTATCTATTCTAATCTAGCAAAAATCACGTTTGTTGTATGGGAGCCCCCTTAAATATTTATTTTATTCAATATTTTAGTATTTGTTATTTTATTATAGCGGCAACAGAAATACATCATCTGTGAAAATTTCAACTGGCTAACTATCACGGTTTATGAGATACAGCCTGGTGACAGACGGACGGACGGACGGACAGGCAAAGGACAGCGGAGCCCTAGTAATAGGGTTCCTTTTTACCCTTTGGGTACGGAACCCTAAAAAGGCCCATATTGACCAGTCCCTTTCAAGCATTTCTTCTTCGCCAATGAAATGCTGAAATGCTAGTAGATAAAATTTATGTCAAAAAAAAAAAGAATATTATTAATAAAAATGTATATGAAGTGTCTCACTGCCCACAAGGGCCCAATGACTAAGAAGAATAAATAATTTCATTTCATTTCGTTACGAAGATAAAAAGTTGATTTAAAAAAAAACCGACATCAGTTGGAGAGCGCGACTTATTGGTGGAATACCCCGGCAGAGGCTGCTGCCCGTCTTCCGGGAGAAAAGTTATTGCGTCACACAAGATTCCTTGTACGACATCCAGCGCAGAGCAATGGAGTGGCGCAATTCTATTGTGCCGGCAACCTCAGGGCAAAATTAAGGGTTTCCCTCGAATTTTCTGGGATCCCATCACCAGACCCTGAATTGGTGAATATTAACTCGCAAGATTTGACCACCTGATTTGGACCACCTCGCAATAATACCCTTTCAAATAAAAAAAGATTTTTGATAATCGGTTCACAATTCGCGAAGATCCCGTAGAACATACATACAAAAATAATATTCAGTCGAATTGTGAACCTCCTCCTTTTTTGAAGTCGGCTAAAAATGGTTAGCCTTCTACCGTTCCCTTAAGTAGTTTATACTTGCTAGCACATAAAAAATATAATCGAAAATTATGCGATGAGTTAAGTATGTATGGACACTGAGACAAAATAATGCACTTTGTCATATTAAATCTTTTGTGGTGTATTCTCTCTCCAACTTTCTCTCTACTGTAATTACAAAAAAAAAATTGTTATTACAATTTAAATTAGATTTAATTCTTAATTTATAAAATATTTTTACCTAATCCTAATATTGTAATCGTAAATGTAAAACATCTGCGTATGTATCATCATTTGCGTCGAAATGCACCACTGTGCATTTGAGCCACGGTCGTAGTTACGAGTCTGTCCAAAGACATTTAAATAATGAATGTCTCTAATTTTGTCTGAGCTACCTTGACCTGTGGTCTACGAAAGTGCAATAAAATTGTTCTCTGATCTGAATAGCTAAGAGATTCAAAAGTAAGTAACAACACCACTAGCAGCTGAATTTCATTTACCGTATTCAGTTTCGTTATCGAAACGCTAACAATGTATTAAATAAAATTCTCCATGATTAAATGAATGGATGCGATGGACATATACGAGTAAAGGACAAGTTAGATCGTGTGACGTAGGTACATATCGACAACATCAGATAAAAATAATGTAAACAAGAAAACAGTTGCTATCAATGATATCAACAATAATTACTTAGTCACCCAAATTCATTTAATCGCAAACTTGACCGCCATGGAAACAGAGAGTCAAAAAGACTGACAACTTAGACGAAATACACTTCTGGACACATCTATTGGCCCACCTTGCATTTTCAGTTTCGTTTGGTCCTAGCTAAAATTTTATATTAGGTCGAGCAAAAAGTTTTTATGCAGTTTTGAACCTGGCACATTCATAATTTCATTCAATAGTCTTTTTTTGAATTTCGAACACAGAATTTAAAGAAAAAAAAGACAATTTGGAGCCTGTTCGTTGATATCCAACAATCGAATACTAAGAAAACTTGATTTTATTGGTTTACTTGGATTTAATTCTTGAAAGTGTGATTTCTCTTTGGTTTTGCAACAATGTTTGTTGCAAAACCAAAGAGAAAACAAACATTAAACATAACGTTTTGCAACAAACATTACTTATTCTTAACATTAAAGTGAGGTTCTATCAATAATCTATGGATACTTCGCCTGAAGTCGCCGCCCAAGCTGTGGCACTTATCCAGGCCGGACACAGCCAAAGAAATGTGAGTGCTCAACTTAATTTAAGTCGATCTGCGGTCCGAAATGTTTATCGGAGGTACCTAGAGACTGGCGGCTTTGTTCGTCGCCAAGGAAGGCCACGATTTCGGGTCACAACTGAAAGGCAGGATCGATTCATCGTGACGACCAGCTTGAGAAATCGTCACCTTACCTCCATTGAGATACAAAACCAACTTCGTGACTTCCACGGAGTATCTGTGAGCGCTCGAACTGTTCGGAGAAGGTTCAAAGAACGCGATATGGTACCACACAAGCCAGCTAATGGCCCCAAACTAACGCGAGCCCACCGAACAGCGCGCCTTCATTTCGCGCGCACTCATTTAAATTGGACTCAGCAGCATTGGAGCCGTGTACTCTTTTCTGATGAGTCTAAAATTGTGTTACATGGCAATGATGGAAGGAAGAAGGTCTACCGACGTAAGGGAGAGCGTTTCGCACAATGCTGCTTTGAAGAGAGGGTTGCTTATGGCTGTGGCTCATGGACTGTCTGGGGCGGTATATCCGCGAGCGGCAAAACTCAACTTGAGGTTGTTACGGGACCACGGCTGCCAACATTAAATGCTGAAAGGTACATTCGTGAGTGCTTAGAACCTCACGTGATGCCATACGCGGACTATGTGGGCCCAAATTTCCTTTTTATGCATGATAATGCAAGAGCCCATACGGTCGGCATCGTCAGGGAATATCTTCGGGATGTGAACATCACAGTTATGGACTGGCCAGCAAGAAGCCCAGACATGAACTCCATTGAGCACATGTGGGACGAGCTAAAAAGACGTGTTAGGGCTCGTCAGCCAGTTGCCCAGACGATGCAGGAGTTGAAAACTGCCATAGAAGAGGAATGGGGGAGGATCCCTCAAAATTTCATAGAGCGGTTGATAAACTCTATGCCTAATCGTATGAGAGCTGTGGTAGATGCCCATAGAGGCAACACGCGTTATTAAATTAAACTTTTATTTGATAAAAAATGTTTTTTATTCAAAAATCAACTGCCTTAATCAAGGCGCATACCCGACTTGTTAGGCGTAGTTCCATGTCGTGTGGTATTCTGAATTCAAATTTAAAACAATATGATCGAAAAAGATGGTAAAATGTATCAGGTTTAAAACTGCATCAATAGTTTTTGTTCAATCTAGCAATCATATTTCGGTAGGGACCATCGAAACCTAAACTCTAAGGTGGGCCAATAGATGTGTCCAGAAGTGTATATTTGATGACTACCAAAATAACATTGAGAATCACTTAGTTTTTTTTTACGCTGTCTCACGTCTGACACATGCCTACACTATTTTTAATGAAGTAAAGCATATTGATAGCGAAAATTTGTACAACGAAATATTTATTGACATATT
Source organism: Hypsopygia costalis (assembly GCA_937001555.2). Classification (NCBI taxonomy): domain Eukaryota; kingdom Metazoa; phylum Arthropoda; class Insecta; order Lepidoptera; family Pyralidae; genus Hypsopygia; species Hypsopygia costalis. The sequence goes on along the minus strand of OW443330.2, from coordinate 10,283,910 downwards.
AAAATGGGCTGATTTTAATATGAAACCTTTTTGCCAATGGTGGCAAGAATATGGACGTTAGCAGATATCGGCGATCATTACACGATAATATTCTCTTCCTTCACACTGTCTAAGTTGGCGGCGTTCATACCAGCCCAGTCTCTGATATTTCCAAAAGTCGAAAGTCGAGTCGAAAGACTCTGATTGTTCGGGGTCTGCCCCTGTCTCTTGCATCTACTGTTTTCTATATCCTTTTTCATTATTATTAAAAGATTTACTTTGTTTTCCTAAAATATACATAAGATAAAATCAATTTGAAATGAGACAAGAAAGTAAAACTAATGTCACGGTTTAATTCGGAAGAATTATATTTAAAAAAAATGAGCAGAATAGATCCTGTTTATTTCTAACAAAGATTAAACTCATCCAACGTAGACACAGTGCTAAAATATCTGAGAACATAGTTCGAGCTATCCTCTAAAACCTTGTCCGCTAATGCCAGTAAAAACAAACTAATCAAGTGAACAAACCCATAAACACGGCTCGTTTTCGACAAAGTAAAAGTTTAAAAGCAAGTGGGGCATTACGGTCGTCATAACCGACGTAACGAGAATTACGTTCGACGAAATTACCACTTTTTGCTGATAAATGTGCCCGTTCCCCTACAAGCTGCTGTTTATGTGCCCATTAACTTGAAATACTTACTTATTAATGAGTAATCTGTTACAATTATAATTGTTACTACATCTAACGCGTGAGTTCTCAATAGTTGCACGAGTTCCTGTGGGTTGCGTCGAGCGCCATACGTGTTTAATGTGAATCGAGTGCGATTAGATCACGTGTGCGCAATACGTCACGTGTTTAGGTAGTTGATATAGAAATAGGTTAGGTTACTCCGACATATGTTATGGATTTAACCTACCAATAACCGTTAAAGTTATACAAGACTAACGGCCACCCGAGACATCGACCAGGTAAACTTCAGAAAATAAATAGTTATTGTTATTTAACTGCTCTTTTATTTGGCATATCAAGATTAAAATTAGAAAGTGAGAAAAGAGGATCCAATTTCGTGCAGTAGTTTTTGAATGATGTTCATCTTATATCGATACCTACTTCGTACGCGGTATCGCGGTATAACGTGAGAATTTTCAAAAAAAAATTTTAATGGATGCCTAGGTACGTCAATTAGAAAGAAATTTGGCATACATATTAATTGTATGCCAAATTTCGAATCGTTCCGTCCAGTTGTTTGAGCTTTGCGTTGATAGGTTAGTCAAACAATTACGATTGTTTTTTATAGATACCTACAGAAGATTCTTCTTAGATTTAGCCACATTATACTATATATGTTTTTACTGTTTTTTTTGCATTTCCATTCTGATTTTTTACTTTTATGTAATCTTACATAGATTGTGTAATTTATATATATAGAATATATTGAAAATTTACAGCTCTATATATTTCTTATATTTTAAAATACTGCTTTTTGCGTTGTTATAGCAATGATGTAACAATAGCATTAGTCATTATTATTTAAGCCAAAGGACCTCCTCAACTCCTGAACTTCATGTCTATTCATGTGTTAAACATGGGTCTCCTTAAGATCTCCACAGCGATTGGTCGATGATATGGCGTATCCAGACGGACTGAAAGAAAATAAAAATATTTAGTTTCATCTGTCATATACAATACAAAACAATGTATAAATCAGTCTAGGCTAACCTATCTATCAACCAAATATATGTAACTACTATCGCAGTCGAGATAAACTTATTTACTTCTTAAGAATCCATTGTGTAGAGACATAATTTTGTCTACCTAACAATTATAAACTACTCATTATAGCTCATAAATTTTGTTTTCAAACTTCCACCATAGTCAGTAGGAACATGGATCTAAAATATCACCCCAATAATTAATGAATGGGTACACATGGCAGCAAAGCTAATGATGTCACTGTCAAACTTATAAAATTCATTGTATACCCAAGCACTTTACGATAAGAGTCAAAGTGGCTTAAATGTATTAAACGAAATTATTATCTCTGTTGCCCTTTGCACATTCTCCCCCAAACATCGGAGTATTGTCGGCGAATGCCTTCCCGTAATTATTATAAATAAATGTGCTAACTTTAGAAACTTGGTCCATTTATTATAAGTCAATGTACGATAGGTGTTTCGCAATGATATCATGCCAATAACTGTGAACTTTCAATCTTATGTTAATATATATATGTACTGATTTAAAATTTATTCTTCTAGGTATATTCCGAACGAAGTTTTGTGACTAGATTTAAAGAAAAGTTCCAGCTTTATTGCCTTATTTAAAAATATTTTCATAAGTTTATACTTAATTGTTTTTTGACCTGGCCTTATTCATATTTAGAATCAGCAATACAGCAGCACTGTAAACACCCAAACTCGATCAATCATAAGGGCTAAGATTTACCAATAAGACCTAAGATTTACAGAGTCTTGAGAGTAAAGTTCAGATTTTTTTTACTAGCATCTATACAGTAAATAAGTTTTACTCCAAAGAAATATAATGTTAAAAAATTCTAGCATTTTAGTTACCTTTGCGTTGTTTTTCGGTTATGTTAAGATTTTCTTGTGACTTCGGGACTAAGAGACTTAGCGAATTGACGAACGGGAGCTTACCAAAATATACTAATATGCGAAACTAATAGTATCTCTGAGGAAAAGCAAAAGTACGCAGTCTGAAATCTTACGATTTACAGTAGTTCAGCTTTTACAAGCTTACACACAGAGTCTGCCTGTGAACCACGGCCGGTGCAACCTGGTCGAAACGTCAGGCAATAATAAAGGTATGTAAAACTAGCTTACACGCATGATCGCGTTAATTCCCGTGGTTATTATAATTTCAATCGATTCGAAAGTTTAAAAGTATTATATTTTACAAGCTAGTCTATGGATAGGTTTATTTATCTCAAGCTCCTCCATGCTTCGGAAGGCAAACTGTCCCGGCTGAGCGGCTTAAAAACACTGATCTCCGCCAACCTGCAGTTGAGCAGCGTGGTGGGTTATCCCTAAACCCCTTCCATTGTGAAGAGACCCTAATCCCAGCAGTGGGGTGAGTTGATTCCCAAGCTTTGACAGTACCATAATACCTATATACAATTTATACCACTTACTATTCCGCGTAGATGCTCACAGTACAAGGAGTATTACTTGCTCGCTGCCATCTTCGTGCTACAGCAGTATTTCCTTATACGCACGTACCACATGCAGGTGAGGTTGATTTTGGCTCAAAGATGATTGTGAGACACTGCACCCCAAATTTTATTATTTATTTCTAAAATTGTTTAATTATTTCTAAAATTATTTCTTCAAATTTTATTATTTATTTCTAAAGTTGTTCTAAGCTATGTTTAAGTAAATCACTTCCATAGTTCTCATTATGCTCTATATTCTACCGTGAATATATTCTACTGTGTATGTATTGTGAACTTGAACTTAGTGGTATAAAAATAATGGCATATGTTTGTACTTATGTTGTCTGAAAAAAAGTATTATTAAAATAATATAGACTAGCTCGGTGGTCGAATGGTTAGCAATGGCCACTTTGACTCCGAGGACGTCGGTTCGATCCCCGCACAAGACAAAAGTTTGTGTGCATGAACATGTCTGTTTGTCTTGGTCTGGGCGTTTTCTATGTATTATATGTATGTATTTACAAAAAAAAAGTGTATTTAAGTATTATATCAGTTATATGGTATCCATAGTACAAGCTTTGCATAGTTTGGGACTAGATGGCCGTGTGTAATTTGACCAGGAATATATTTATTTATTTAAAGTTGATACTGTTCATTATTGGCACTTGGTGGAGCATTATTATTATAATGTTATAATATAGCGCTTGTACTTTCCACGTAATTATATATAATTTACCGACCGGTTTCGCCGCTAGACATTATCAAGGTAAACAGATGCTGTTTGTCTACGTATGACGGTGTTTATCTGTTTACCTTGATAATGCCTAGCGGCGAAACCGGTCGGTAACATTAAATATAATTACATGAAACAGTACAAGTACTTTATTATAACATTATTTATTAAAATACCACAACATCGGTTTGTTTACAAATTACATATTAATAACGACACACATAATATTAATGAACCGAATTAGAAATAAAAGAATATAAATGAGTATGAAGGTAAAGCATTTGCTCTTTAATTACGGTTCCAACCTCTTGAATGTGTAACATATTTCTTCAGCACGTTCTCGCAAATTGAAAACGAGAATAGCCATGTTCGTAACAAGCTAGCAACTCTCAATTAGAGTAACAGGTTTCCTATTCGGTTGTTATAACTTCACTTATGCATTGTGGAAAGATTGCCATGTATATATATTAATTATTACTTAAATAAACTTTGTAACTAACAATCTGAGAGCTTTAACTGGTGCAGTTCTCGAGAACTTCAGGTTAAGTCTCAGATGTTCCTTTAATTAATAATAATTGTACCATTTCTCATACTATAAGTACCTACATTGAAGAACAGGAACTTAACTAGCCACTACGACCCAGCTCGTAACAACATTAGTCTTCCCCATATTTTTATACGCCGGAGAGAAGTGGACTTTACGCGAAGTGGAAAAGAATAAGATAGACGCTTTAGAGATGTGGTGCTGGAGACGAATGCTCGGAGTATCGTGGACCGAACATCGCACAAATGTCTCTATACTTCAACAACTCGGCATCAAGCAGCGACTATCTGCTCTAGTACAATCACTTATTCTAAAATTCTTCGACCACGTCTCAAGACGAGAAAGTGACTCCATCGAACGCCTGGTGGTAGAGTCGAGGGCCCAAGACCCTGCGGCAGATCACCCATGCAGTGGAGCGACCAAATAAAGTCTGCCGTGGGCGGCCCACTACATAAGTGCACCAGAAGTGCCGCAAATCGGACGAGATGGTCCTCGGTCTCCGAATCCTCCCTCATGACGACTACGACCGCTCTGTCAAGAGCGTCACGAAGAAGAAAAAGAAGAAGTACCTACATTAATTAAATTAGAAAAAAAAATACAATTCTACAAAATCTTTAAAGAAAATGTCTATAATAGTTAAGAGTTTCTCTTCAAATATTTTATGTCCATATATTAAAGAGCCTTTTTAATTTTATTACGTAAACCACTGAGTCTAAATACTCAATTTTCCCTCTAATTTTCTTTAGAAGCAAAGACAATTTTCGACCCAAGAGGGAGTGAAACTATCTAAATACCTTTTCCAATCTTCATAAATTCCATCAAATAAGCAATGAAGGTTAGTGAAAACGCGGTCATAAAGGCCGTGCTATTACTGAGAAATAATCTCTGGCGAGTGCCAGAAGAAGACACGTGTGCACTGTTGAGACAAAAGTCTCTCAAACTTGCATCGCCCTTACACCACACGCGTGCTATTAACATGTAAATGAACACGCCTTGTCTGAGTTTCAACGAACACCCGCTGGAATAATCAATGTTGTACTTGATAGCGCTTTACTTGTACTTTTCTCCTTATTTAAACATAAAACTCAGTTTAGATTTCCAAGTCTTGTTATCTGTAAAAGGGCCTACATGTCACGATATAAATAAATACAATCCCACTTGGATCGTTTATCTATGACTGGAAGGTTTTTACATTTCAGCCTGTTTTAGGGGTCCGTCGTTAACACAATATTTTATATTGTGTTCTCTATTTTCAAATTCAGATATAGAGAAGGAGTTTTGTATTAGTAAAATGCCTATATCAGGATAAATAAAAGGTAAAACACCCAGACCTTTTGTTGTACATACTTTTTTTTATACATACGTATAATATGTATTATAAGTATGTATTTACATAATTAAAAAACATATTTAAGTACATTTATCACTTGTCTAGTACCCAAAGTACAAACTTTGCGCTTATTTCTGGGACTAGATGGCGATGTGTAAATTGTCCAGAAATATTAATTTATTAACAAGTGTTTGTCATTAAACGATTTTACGGGTTTGTTTTTAATCCCGGGCAAGTCCGGGATTAAACCCGTAAAATCGGCCTCAAACCATTACTAGCCATTCGCCCACTGGACTTGTCAATATTATTAATATACTTTTAATTAGTAGTTTAAATAATACACTGAATTTATTACATCTATTTATTCTTCTATCTATTTATTATTTATTTATTCTGTCTTACATATTTTGAAATTTGGTAGAAATATTTCTGTTTGTGTGTAGAATTGTAGATGTAGAAAAAAATATTATCACAGGTTAAAGGGATTGGCACGTAAGAGGTCATGGGCGAATGCTAGCATTTCCTTATAATTTCACTGACTCTATCGCTAACATAACATAACAATCTATTTAGTTTCTAATATAGCGACAGAACCTTATCCTTTTACAATCAAACTCAAACTTAACACTTTTTTGTCGGTATATCTCTTAGAAAAACAGTGAGGGTGGTATAGAGATACACAAAGTTACGTTCAAATATGTTTGGTACAAATAATTCACTTTTATTGTATCTTACACGCTCTTTGTGCTATTTATTGCTGACCTACGTATTGTTGGGAATATACTCGTACCTGTGTAAAATATAATGTAGCATGGTGCATTTTATAGCTTATAAAATATTTCTATTATAGTAGTGATGGTCTTTATTTTGTTCAGAACTGTGTTTTTAGTGTAACGGAGCTCAATAAGTTAGTGATTGATATACGTATGTGATAAATGAATTCTGACTTACTATTCTATTATTCTGACTTGTATGCCGAGAAGACAAAACATGATGAACTTTTTTTATATGAGAGGGGGACAAACGAGCATGTGGGTCACCTGATGGAAAGCAATCACCACCGCCCATGGAGATCAGCAACACCAAGGGGTCGCCGATCCGTTATCTATCAGCCTATATATACTCCTTCCTTTTTATAATATCAATCTTGCATGCGACTGCATGTGACATTACTCATGTTTTATATAATAGGCTATTTGACCAAGATTTTTTTCGGTTTGATATGTAAGGGCGTCTCAATAGTATAACCATAGGTGAAAGAATTACTTCGATAGCACAAAAATATCTCGAGATATGTTAATTTGAAAAACACAATTTTGGACTTTCCCGAAAACGTTTCACACAAAAGGCTACTGAGTTATTACGTCACAGGTTTGTATTTTGTATGCATCACATCAGAAATTTGTACGACAGCTATGTTAAATATTATGTTTATGTAAATAGTATCATAATAAAAGTTATAGTATATTTTATTGCTTCCCAATGGAAATATATTTTTTTAATAATTGCATACTTTTAAAATGGACTTTCCCGCCAAACTTTGATCGACCCTAAAATAAGTCGGACGGAAGATAGTAGAATGAAACTTTGCAGATCTTTAGAGGTTTGTGTATTTTACGATATTGTTAAATAATTTATACAATTTTTAAACATTGTATATTTGACAATGTTCAAAAATTGTATAAATCATTAAATATGCCTATTAAATATATCTTTATCTTTAAAATTAGAATCAGACACCCCGTAAGTGGTTCACCATGATCTTTATAGCGTCAAAGCCAACTTCGCTTGCACATGGTGCACACTGGCGACTAGCGAAACAAACATACAAAACTAAAAGCTGCATTCAGATTACATAAATGATAAAAGTATTTGGAAATGAATTGCACTTGTTATGTTATGTTAATGATTGTATTTGTATTTAATGTAACGATATTGGCAATTAAAAGAGTCGGCCTTGAGTTTCTTGCCAGTTCTTCTCAAGAAGCCCCGTCGCCGGAACTGGCACTTAAATTCACTTTCACATTCAAGATAGTGTGAAGAAAGTGAATCTAAGTTCTGCGGATTTAAAGTAGTAATGATTTATACATGTTCTTATATTTAATTTGTATGTCGTTTCTAAGTGCTTTATAAAGTCCAAGGAATAAAGAATTTTTTGATTGATTGATTAGTTGCGTACGAGTATGTGCGAATTATCTATGCTGCGTTGAGTTAGAAATTTATTCACAGCTCCTAGGGATTGCAGACCTCTGGTATAATTTTTGAATCTTTACCTCCCTCGCGTCCCCGAAAAAAGGAACTGACAGGACAGGGTTCTCTAAGGGTCTCTTTTCTCTTTTGAGATATACAGAACCCTATTACGCAAGTTAATCATTTACAATGGCATTGTCTTTAATAATTCTGTCGTTATGAGACTCCGTCCTTAGACGAACAAAGCAAAGGTTTAATTATTTATTATATTACCTACATATACAGTGTCTCCGGTTTTCATAACCACACATCACTAAACTCGGACGGAGGACAACGATCTACCTGATGTAAAGCGGTTACCGTTGAGTATACTTATTATACCTACAAGAAGCGGTAGCGTTCGCGCGTTACTTCTCTCGCATCTCTCTTCATCCTCTTGTAGGAAATTATTATTTTTTAAGCGCGAGGTAATTCAGCAAGCGTGCTGCTCTTAATTAAATAATACAGCGTGAACCTATGAATTCTTTATTGCATAACAACAACAAATACAGAAATTAGTAAACAGATAAGTATTCAAAGGTGAGCTTATCTCTTCAGGAGATCTGCCACCCTCCTGTGCATAAATAAATTTTACATGGCTGGACTGCATAACATAGTATGTTATAGCACAGTATAAGTAATAGTACTACATACAGACTTTCCCTGCCGCTCTCTCGTATCGACCTCACCTCCCCTCTGACACGAATCTGGAACAATTTGTACGGCGCCGCTCGTACACATGCTCATTTACGCTCTGCACAGACGCAGTTGTTTATGTAGTAGTTAACGATGCGACATTTGTATGGAGTGGCCGGGGTGTGGTTATAGTTAAAGTAAAGTGTTAATTTTAAACTTAAATAGTACTATGCACTTTTATATATTGTATACCTGAGAAGGTATATTATATCAGAAACCTACTTATTTATGAACAAATATCACACGTCATGAGTAAGGTAGAGCTCCTCTAACTACTTTAATCTTAATTGATTATGTAAATTTAATTAATCGTAAATGAGTGAAAGAAAAAAACATGTGTTAGATGTGGGATAGTTCAAAGTTACCTACTACAGCTGATGGCTTAGAGTTAGAGAAATAGTATTCCTTAGAACTGAATATTGAGAAAACTGAATATTCTATAAGTACACCTACATATAATAAAATCATAAACAAGCCTTTACTCTGTTCTAAACATTAAACGTAAAAAACAATTTAAACACAATGTATTTATGTTACCGTGGACAATTTTTGAAGTGAAAACTTCTTTAGCGGCGGTATGTACTTTTTGGGATGGGTAAAAAATGTTAAACTCGCGTCAGGATACGTGACCTCATCGAAAATTCGTAAGACGGAGGGAGTGTAGACCGCCGGCGTGGCGTAGGAGAGGAAGTAATATCCCCGTCTCTTTCTACCGCGCGGCGAAAATGTATGCCTGCTCCTGCTGTTTATTTTTAATCTAATATAAATTGTCATATTTGTGTACAATAACGCATTAAATGAATATTGTATTTTACCACATAAAAGATAGTACTTTTATACTGATAAATAAAGCAATTTGTACGAAATTATTCTATAGAATTTTGTCTGTTTATCTGTGTGTTTATGCCCGCTTATCTCAGTAAGGGGGTGGCTAATAAAGCGCACTTAAGCTTTTCACTGATGTTTTGTAGCGAGATTCTCGAAGTATTTAGTGTTTGTTTGATTCTAATCAGTTCACAAACAAAAAAGTTAACCGTGTTTAACAATTTCCCCCGCGGATGGAGCCGCAGGCACAGCTAGTAAAGTATATAACTCACAGACTATAGATTTCAATACCGCTGATCTTGACCATTGACATAATTTATTCACCGAATAGAATCGACTTTTCCAGAATGAAATTTATTAGGATTCGACTGGATCTAATAAAAATCCGCCTAATATGCGATGTAAAAAATACCTCCCACAGTTTTTTTACAGCTACTGCCATTTACGATGTCTGAAATCGATACGCACCGTAGTGGACACTACATTCATTTCGAATCTTACAATTTTAAAAAAGTAGTCGATATCATTCGCATTCCCGTAACTTTAAGAAACATTTTCCTTCTTTTGAGGCGCAAATGGTTTCCTATCTCCTACAAAGTTACTTTTGCAGCTGTTGTAGCGCTATTGCAAAAGGAATAAAATAGCTTTTAGTTCAAATACGATTAAATGTATTTTGCATTACGTCGTGTATCCGGGTGATCGTTCGGAAAGGGCATGTGCGTCTGACAGTAGGTCGATTAGCGTATGGTACGCCGAAATAAAGACTAAGTAACGCCGCTGACAAAAAATAAATGAATTATTACGGCGTATTACTTAGTCAAGTGAGGAGCTCGATGGCGTCGTTGCGCATGGCAGTGTAATCAATCACGCAAGTCAAGCATCGTCGACCATAACCTGTCCATGGATGGGACGATGACAGTCATTAAGGCAAGTTAGTGGCATGTAAGGGAACTGAAAACACCGAGCTCCGCCATCCCGCAGTTTAGCAGTATAGAGGAGTATGCTCTAAACCCCTTCGATTGAGGAGAGACCCATATCCCAGCAGTGGGATGAATAAGGGTTGACGATGGCGACGACTTAGTCAAGTATACTTCACATCATATACGATAAGTCCTTAGCTATGATATTTTATTGTTTACACCAGTATACTTATCAATAAATAAGTATTTACGTAAGTAATATATATTTACACATAAAAAAATAAATATATGTGTAAACTATGGTATTTATTTTAGACAATTGTATCAAGTGCATCCCAAGTACTGGAAAGGGGGTGGATACAAATTTGATATATTCTATTACCAAATTTATTTAAGTAAAATATAGCTCTTTAAATATACAAAGCTATGTACATTAAAGTAATGTATATGAAAGATAAAAAATGCACCCTATTTTTAGTTCTAAATGGGTTTTTCAGGAGTTCCAATTATAATACGTTAAAATTAAAGTTGTAGATAAGTTTATAGGTTTTATTTAGTTATATAATCTTTGACATTTCTTGATAAATTTTTGATATAAGATTACCTGTAAAACCTCAAACGTGCTAATTGATGTTGTCATTCCACTTTCTTGATAAATATCCACAAAAGCATTTTAAAACCTAAAAAATTGAAATGGGTTCCGTGGCTTGGGCTATCGGCTAGGTTACCTAAACCGTTTGCTGTACCAATTGAACCGAAAAAACAGTTTATATGACGTTTTTTCACCAGACATGTGGTCGGTCCGTAGCTAATCTAAATGTGTGAAATATCCACAAATTAGAATAGTCTATAAAAGCCGTGTGGTTTCCGGCAGACTAGAATAGAACCACTCCGTTCCTTCCCGTGGATGTCGTACAAGGCGACTAAGGGAAATACATTATCAAATATCGATCAGGCCTCCCCACCCGTCTGGCCAGCGTGGGGAGTGTAGGCCAAATCCTCCTTCCGTCTAGGATGGACGAGAGAGGGTCCTGCTCCTGTAGTGGAGACTAAAATCGACCTGATGATGAGAATCGTCTATCTTCATGGCTTGGCTCAGTACTAGTAAGATTGGTTGAATAAAGTTTGTTTTTTGGAGAATATGGAGGAATGGAAGCTACGGACAGAACTACGATACGACAGTGTGTAATATGTCCTGGAATATTTAATTATTTATAAGAGGTTATTATTACTACATAAATATACAAGGCTTATCGCTTAACGGTCTCTTCCAGACCACTTTAACTTGTTAGTGGAAATTGTCACACAGTTTCCAGGTTAGCTTTGACATCGCTCACTGTATGGTAAGCTCGTACCTATAGAAATCATCAATCGATCATAATTTATTCTTGTTTTATCTAACGTCAAGCTGTCACAGATAAGTCATTAAGACATGGCTCCAGGTAAGCGTGGCAGACAGTGACCGTACTATACTAGTTATTTTACCAGTACTTTGACTCACTGTGTAGGAGAAGGAACGCTGAGCGTTCTCTAAGATACTCAACCCACAGAGATAAAAACATTACTTTAATGAAAATACATACTAGCAATAACGAAGTACCTTCACATTTTCAGTAATTATAAACGGATAAATAAATAAATCTATCGCGTCATATGCCAACAAATATTAATTAATACTACTTAATTAATTGCATATTAATATAAAATTACTTTCGTATATAATTAATAACATTTTGTAACTGACAACAGTAATTATGCGAATAAAATCCATCAATATATGAAAGTTTAAACATCCATTTTAAATTGATATTTTACGATATGAAAATGTTTAATACGACCTAGTTAAAGTTATGTGCTAATTATATTTTGAATGAATACATATTAATATAACAAGCGACTGTATGGACTTTATTTCCTACATAATACCTTTTATAAGACGAAGATATCATTTTCTCTAATATCGGTGCTATTAGTCCTATATAATGACAGCGATATAAGAATTATTCTTAATTACGACATGTACATACAAATTAGGTTGTAATTGTTATATTATCAGATTATTTTAAAAAAAAACCATATTGTCAAGTTTCTTTTAAGCATTTCAATATAACAATTAGATTATTATAAAAAAAATATATAACCTTAGCGTTGGACCTCTACTTACGCCACAGCCTGTATATATATTTTTTTATGGCGAAAAAGGCAGGAGAACGTTCTGCCCCCTTACCACCAACTCTTATTGCAATTCAATAACCGAATAGAATGCTTATTGATACCAATGAATAAGCGACTCTATTTCTCTTATTGCGACTAAATTTGAAATAGAGTCGCTTATTCATTGGTATGAATAAGCATTCTATTCAGATATTGAATCGCAATAAGAGTTGGTGGTAAGGGGGCTAGTTCTTCGTCGTTTATTCATTAGTTTAGAAATAACCGAATGAAATCTAAATGTATGACAGATGGAAATATTGAATTTTAGGACAGATCCAGTTTATACAGTATTGATACTATTCTACTCTACTCTATTATACTCTACTCTATTATACTCTACTCTATTATTGATACTATTTGATAGAGCTCGTGGAGAATTTTCAGGATTAGACTTTACTTTTTTAAGTGTAGAAATAATTAAGTAAAATTACTTATTATTTCCACACTGTGTGTACTGGGCTTGGTGAAATTTTATAATTTTACTTCAATAGATATTTAGTAAAGTAAACTTGAAATTTATTTGTAAGACTGTAAATAAAATTTACAGAATAAAATTCCGTCAGTACTGCCAGGCACCTGGAATATACAATACAATTAGAATACTCTTTATCGCACCAAAAACCGTAAAGTTTTATCAATAATCAGTTAAAATAAAGTACAAAAAGGCGGCCTTATCGCTATATATTATATATTGAATATATCAGACATAACTACATTAACCTCTTTATACACATATAATAAACTATCATTATGTATCTGTAGTCTGTAGATACATAATGACAGTTTTATTCTACTGTCGAAATTCGAGCAGTACAAAAAATTACGCAGACATCTCAGAGCGCAATTAAAAACACCGTCAAATAAATTGTTGCAATTTTTGCAACCCCTCATCGGACAACATTGTGAGCTAAATACTCCATAGCTCTTACAATGCTGCGCAACTTGAGACAGTACAAAAAGACTCTCAAGATTGTTAATTTCGATGACAAAAATCTTCTTTTTACTCGTCTGTTTTCTTTTATTTATCTCTATACGAGTACGTTGAGATTTATATGGAGATGTATTTGTATATCAATTTCTGCTAGTATTGTGATGAATTCTGAAGAAATACTATCAAATATAAATATCAATGGTTCCTTTTAACCTTTTTTTTGACTAATTTGACTAACATTTAGTTAGTTTCCCTATTATTATATTTTTCCTTTTATCGTTTTTTAATGCACCAGCCAGTACTTTGTAAATGATCGTTATTGAGGCAGAAGAATGCCGAAAAAACCTTTTTTGCCAATATTATATACCAAAACTGTTAAAAAAGTACATCATTTGATTATTAGGTACTTTTTTAATAGTACCTATTGGTCCATAATATTAGCAAAATTTCTTTTTATAATTAATACGGAAGAATGTGACTATTGCATATCGCTTTTAACAATGAAGATTAAGATATTTCCAAAGTATATACAGCCTTGATAAACAGATTTTTTTTATACAACTAAGGTGGAAAAAGCATACGACCTGCATGATGATAAGCTGTCAACACAACCTTTGACCGTTCGCAACACCAGAAGGCCAATTCCCGTAATAATTATACGATCGCAGAATGAAAGTTGACGGAATCGACATTGCATTGTCAATTGATTAAATATTATATACTTGATTTCTTCAATTAATTGTTATCAATTCTTATTGTTGGCAAAATAACATCCTTAGTTTGTTGAATATTCGGTCATATATTCAGTATAATCCTACTTAATTAAAACTGACAACCAACACTGGACCAGAACTGAATTTTGACTACATTTTAATTACGAGAATTGCCCCTATGAAGTATCACTCACAGGTAGGAACACTAGTAACTACCATAGAGCAAAAAGAAATACTTTGTAAACGCGTTCTTTTTCGTTGCTACCGAAACTTGAAAAATTGAAACAACCCAGCTGGGTTATCCGAGTAGTATAACTAGGTCAGTTGTTTCTATTTACTGGTAGCGGAATACCTTATCAGATATTTCACCAATATGTCGTCACATACCTGTTGAACAAATAATCATAAAGCAAACGTTTTACGGACGCCATGTTGTCAGAGGTTTACGTGCCATAACAGCTCGCCCATAATTGCATACTGTAATTAAAGGCACTGTCAAAGGCATAAATTGTTGCAACCCTTCAATTGAGATACATTGTCTGCTAAGTGGTCGTTCTAGAACCCTGTGTGTTATGACATACAATTTTACACTTTTGTCCAACAACGTCAGTGTTATTGTGCACCTCTGTCGGACTAACGATCAGAGGGCTATTTACATCGCATATTTTGACATTCGCAAAACCTATAGGGTACCTCTTGCTGACCTAGAATCATGAAATTTGGCAAGAAGCAATGTCATTTAGCACAAATGACGGAAAAAATCCGAAAACCGTAAATTTGTAGTCATTTCACATAAAAAAAATTGAGAATGTAGTGCTTACACGGAACCCTCGTTGCACGAGTGCGACTCGCACTTGACCAGCTTTTTTATAGTAGGTTTGGCAATTAGTACGCTCTCGAGATTCTGTAAGTCCCATATATTAAATTAAATCAATTGGATCTGTATACGCCCTACTGAGTTCATAAATATAATAAACGTAACAGCCTGTGACTTGCAACCTGGTCGAAATGTCAGGCAATATAATAAAGATATGTAAAAATTCCTTACATTCATGATCGCGTTAATTCCCATTGTTATCATTTTAATATCAAGTTTAATTAAAATATATTTTAATATTATTTGTTTAAGTTGCATGATTAAAATGATACTCGTATTTTAATCAATAAAAAATCGGAACTTTCAAGTGATGCTCTATTTTTTGTTGACTAATGTGATCATCTGCAATTTTTATATTTTTTCCAGTGGAGTCGGGTCGGATCGCTTCAAGAATCGGATCGGATCGGATGGGTTAAGAATAAAACCAACATTTAAATAATAATAATAACACCATTTCTTACATGCATGTGTCTACGTGTAATTTTATTCATAACATTATTTCAACATTCACATACATTTTAAATACTCCCAGAGTATTAAAGCTGAATTGAAAAATAGAAATGATCCAAATCGGCTTCCCTTATTAATCCGGATCATTGTAAATATTCATATTTCAAGGAACAAAAACAGAAAGGAACGCCGCAGTAAACGTTCACTACTCATAAAACAAAATATTATCATATGTTTTCCAAGGATATTATCTCGAAAAGGCTTTTATTTCCTGTCCATCGTTGTGGGCCATTACATCTGGGAAATCTATTAAGACTGTATGTGACATATTGGCGATATTGCACGACCATTTGTCATACACTGTTCTCGTAAACCCTTACTAATAAACGTAACATATTGCCCAGTAATTAAATGTACATAAACGCTTTACATGAAGATGCTTTACAATGTAGTTCTAGAAGACTGTGACAATGTAATTGTAAGTGTTAGGTACTTAAGAAAATAGCTATTGTGTGTAGGTAAATCTGGCATTAGTATTTCAAACCGGTAAAAAAGTTAAGGACTAAAAAAAATATATTTTCGAGCTATGTTTTTTAATGTACTGGAGAATCTCTTTTGATTGGCAGACAAGCATACGGTACAAGCATACATTACCACGTTGAGTGGCAGACAAGCATACGGCCCGCCTGATGTGAAGCGGTTACTATAGCCTTATTAACGCTCGCAACATGTAATATTTCGCGCTCGCGCGCCGCCACCCAAGCTGTTAATACAGCAACTCCTTCCTTTCTGATGACCTCACTTACTCGTAGGATCACAAAAATTGTTATTTAGCTGCGGTATTCTGTAAGGTTTAAACGAGGTAGGAATATGTGACCAAGGGAAATAGACATTCATTTTTATATATGTAAATTATTATATTATACCCATAAATTATCGCAAAGACATATATACCATAGAGAATTACCACCTCTTGATATGTTTCCAAACATATATTAAATTAAAACTTTTTTTTTTAAATTGACTTAATTGTTCCAACATCAATTCTATACAATTTAATAACAAATACTGCAATAAAATATTTTATCTGACAATCCATACAATAAATAAACAGCATTAGCCATATATCGTATGGTAATATTCAGCAAAAGGGGTTTTATATAGCGGAATCTTTAGTGCGAGTGCTAGAATCAATTGTTCAGTGAGGCTAACGGCCCAGGAAAGGCGATAAGCAAAACTTACGACGCCTTTTGCACAGGACACTTCATTGTGATCCCTGAATCTACTGTATGTTTCAGAAGTATATTTTTAAAATTGTACTTTTATACAATACAACACAATTCTCTTTATTACACCTAAAAATAGTAAAACCTTCACTTTAGAACTATCCACCCGTAAATGCTATCACTATGTGGACGGCCTACTGTCATGTCAGTTTACTCTGGTAGCTATTACGACAATTTTGGTTCTGCGTTCCTGATTTATTTTTATTTTATTCATCTAATAAATATAAATTAATATATTTTCAAATGTTGATAAGACGCACTAAAAATTATTACTAATTCGTCAAAATATTTACGGCCGTTCGTTCAAGAAGAAAGTAACTATTCAAACGTTATTATATCGAGATATTTATGCCCTTAATATGATGACAACCATAGTAAAGAACTGCGTACTTGAAAAAAAAATACGGGTTGCACTCCGGGAGTGCCGGCAGAAGTGAAAACTTGAACATTAACGTTGTGCATTTTTGAATACTTTGGAATGGTTAGGGAATAATTTCGCACGAATTGCTTTATTTATCAGTATAAAAGTACTATCATTTATGTGGTAAAATACAATATTAATTTATTGCGCTATCGTACGCAAACATGGCAATTTATATTACATTAAAAATAAAGAGCAGGAGCTTACATACTTTTTCGCCGCGCGGTAGAAAGTGACGGGGATATTACTTCCTCTCCTACGCCGCGCCGATCCGCGCCGCTCCGTCTTACGAATTTTCGATCAGGCCACGTGCCCTGACGAGAGTTTAACATTTTTTAGCCATCCCAAAAAGGGCACAACGCCGCTAAAGAAGTTTTCACTTCAAAAACTTTAAACATCTAGTCTAGCATTAGATTGCTGAATATTTGGTGTTCATATCACATAATTTGCAGATTATCTTTCTGAAGCTTTCATATCAAATAGTACGTGTAATGGACATATTATTTTCGTAGCTTGATGCAGTAGATATTCATATCTCAAATTATTTAAAAGAATGTAGAATTTACTAAAATCATCGAAATCAAGTAACCGAACCGAGTATTTTACAACTCTAACTTCAACGATATAACAACAACAAACATAACAATATTCATAATAAAACTGTCTGATATTTTATTCATTACATACTTCTGTGTGTAAAGTGCAAAGGGATTGTCTGCGGTTGCGGGTATTAAGCCTACATAACAATAGTTACATTTCATTTAGGAACTTTGTAACTATTCGGACTAATGCGGGCTCCGAAAAAGCTAACCTTCGGAAGCCCGCGGGTATCTCAGGAAGTCGTACCGTACCCTCTCCCGCGCGAGACGAGAGGGTCGTTAGGCAAAAAATAAACGATTACAATTGAGAAATGGAAAAAAATGCTTATTTTTTATTTCGACCCTGCTACGCTTGGTTTCAGTTTACAAAAGTCACTTCTTTGTCATTAGAATATATTATTTTAATTAATTAGTTGGCTACTTACGACCTAAGAGTGCTAATATACGATAAGGAGACTACAACTCTCACAAAAAATCAGCTGAAAAGGTCAGCATCGCACAAAAAAATGGAAGGAGCGATGCTAAGGATTACGTCCGCTCATGAAGTTTCGTAAAGATTAACAACTACGTATGAAGTCACAAATAATGTTCCATGAACTCGTGGTCAATAGTGATGTGTATCATATAAATAATTTATCGAATGTATCATAAAAATAATTTGTGAATTTTAGAACCCAAACTTATTAAGTCTATGAAAGGCTTAAAAGGGTGTTTAGAATGGTTGTGCGATTCCTTCAAAAAGTTGTTTAACTAAACAAAGACTTGTTTACGAAGTGAACATACAAATCCTGAAATCTAGGAGGTCAGTCGCAGTACAGAGACCACAATTAAGAAAGTTTCACTTTCAGACCTTTAGTTCAAGGACCGTGGTTGCTGGGGTCGCTTTAGGGTTATAATTAACAAACACATTCTTTACATATATGGATTAATTGTCATATATTTTCTTTTTTTAATAAAAAATAATAATCACAGAAACGCCTAAATCCATCTGCCGTACCTCAAAAACCGCTAACACATCTTTGCAATGCCCAACAGGGTTCATATGTATGTAATAATCTGTATACTGTATAAACATCCTTATAACTATGTACTACATATGAAATGCAATAAAGATATTGAGTATTGAAAAAATAAATAAATGAGTACGATTGGTGACGATCGCCAGGCGCACGCACTGAATTTACACAGTTGGCCAATAAAATAAGCAAGAATACGCAGTGATCACTTACGTAAGTATAAAGACGTAAGCATCAACGACATTGGTCCAGCACGCCGAAGCACGCCGTCGTGTTGAAGTCACCATGTGGCGACCTCCCGAGATTACCACAACGTGGCACGAAGAGGAGGGCGGACCCCTTGGCCGTCGCCACATGCCAGGGCAGCATGCGACACAACAGGTCTCCTGTACCTGCAGTCTAACAGGGAAACGCCGAGAACGCAACCTGGCGCCAATGCAAGCGCGCCGGCTGACATTGGCGTGGAAATATTTCCAAAATTGATCCGTAGGTTCCAATTACATCTCCATAAGTCCAGGAACAGGCCTCGTTCCCTGAACGGGGTCGGGGTGATCTACGTTTGGAAAATCCTTCCTCACTTAAAAAAAAACTTTTTCTTTTTTTCAATAATAATGATCAACCATATATGTCAAAGTTCCATATCAAAGTTGCCAGCCACAAAAAATAATGCATGAAAACCATAAGCTATGATCGTAGACCTTACACTATCAGTATCTTAAGTAATCATACAATTTAGCCACACTTCAGCGCATGATGATAATCAGATAGTTAACCAAAAATTAAGATGGGTTTAATGTAAACAAGAATTAAAATAAATGTAAAATATAAATAGTCAAGTTGACTGACAGCTGTCGCTGTCATAGTGACTGATTAGAGATTATTAAATAATTGCCATGTTAATAAACTGTTTATTTCGTTAACTATCCATAAACACCTACGGTTTTGTAAATAGTGTAACTTTAATTATAGCGATTCATGATTAATCCTTACTAATATTATAAATGCGAAAGTAACTCTGTCTGTCTGTCTGTCTGTCTGTCTGTCCTGCTTTCACGGCAAAACTACTGAACCGATTTAAATGAAATTTGGTACACAGATAGTTTAGAGCCTGAGGAAGGACATAGGCTACTTTTTAATGCAAAAAAAGGGTTGTAAGGGGTTAAAAGGGGGGGTGAAAGATTGTATGGAAATATCGTTATTTTTAGAGCTAGAAGCTTGAAACTTATTTTTTAGGCTGTTGATTCGATATCCTTACTTCCTTACTAATATTATAAATGCGAAAGTAACTCTGTCTGTCTGTCTGTCTGTCTGTCCTGCTTTCACGGCAAAACTACTGAACCGATTTAAATGAAATTTGGTACACAGATAGTTTAGAGCCTGAGGAAGGACATAGGCTACTTTTTAATGCAAAAAAAGGGTTGTAAGGGGTTAAAAGGGGGGGTGAAAGATTGTATGGAAATATCGTTATTTTTAGAGCTAGAAGCTTGAAACTTATTTTTTAGGCTGTTGATTCGATATAAATAAATATGACATTCAAAGTTTGTAAAAGTTTTACCCACACGGGGGTAAAATAACAATAGGGAATAGGGGATGAAAGTTTGTATGGAAATATGTAAGGTATAAATGAATGTTTTATAAGTTTGTTTGCCAAGAGACAAAATATTAGTGCTATCCTGATGTAGATAACATTTACGCAGTCATTACAAAATGAGAAACTGAAATTAACGCGAGTAAAAAACTTGCCAAGCATCGCGCCGTACTAGAGATGGGCAAAATGCCGGGCATTTACAATAAATGTCCAAAAAATAGTTATAAATTCCCTATTTATGCCCAAAACTAGGCATTTATTGGGCATTTACAGGTTCTTACTGGGCACTTATTGTAAATGCCAGGCATTTTGCCTATCTCAACGCCGTACACCACCCGTACACATTGAAAGCTGCCACGCGGGGGTCAGGGAGCGGGCCGGGGGTCGTTACGCGGCGTGGTACCACATGAGTAAAAAACGGTGGTACGGCACAGAAAAAATATGCCCAAGTGGGCTTGCCCAAACGTGCAGACACGTGACAATTATTATTTTTTCCGCTACAAATGCATTATTATTCACTGCACATTGTTTACAATTTGCAGTGAATAATAATATAATATATATAATTTGCTTACTTTAGTAGATAAGTTATTAAATATTTTTTTCTTTAGTTGGGTCATTGTTTTATTTATTTCATTCGTTAAAAGTAGATTACTTTCGAGTTTAATTAGTTGTTATTACGTCATTTTTTTTTGTTGCACATTTGTATGCTAGGCAGGTACCTAAGAACGGTAAGTTAATTGCCCTCACCAAATAAACAGTACTTTTTTGAGCATTGTACAAACAAAGCATTTGACATCTGTGAATGTAAACAAAAGATAAGAAAGCTTAATAGTTTTATGAATGAGTCTTTATGCCTTTGCATGCCGACTCAGTCAGAAGTCGCAATATCCGAAAGGGATTTCTAGGAATCGGTTACAAATGGTTCATAAAAACAAGTTCTTAAGTACAAGTGTAAAAAGTTATACTTAGTATAGAGATTTTGTTTATTTGGGTCAATAAAATTAGTTAAATTTAATTCATTTGGGTTTATAATTTTTTTTAAATAGGTTTTTATACAATTAAATAAAATACTTAAATAAGTTATTTTCATAATAAGAAGTTTTGTTTTCTGTGTTTACGGTTAAAAGCAAAATAAAGTGTAAATAGTTATAGGGGTATAGCGCACTCGGTTCTAAAACTACCATTGAACTTAGCTGATGAGGACATGCCGGTATGTAACATTAGCAAAAGCAGTGAGCGCGGAAGAAAGTTGCAGCTGTGTAAGCTGTTGGTTGGGATGAATGTTCAATGTTCCACAAAAGAGCTATATAAGCACTAGATGGCACACTGCAACTCATATAAGTATTAATACGTATGTGTCTTATTTGTAAAATAATTAGCCGAAATATTTAAAAATGCTGCCCAAAGACACTATTCCACGCGGACGAAGTCGCGGGCACAGCTAGTACTAAATAATATAATGTATCGCTACAGTATATTAAAACTAGGATATTAAAACTTTTTAAATAAAACTCATAGAGGTAACTCTCACTTGACAATATTTTCGTTATAAAATCGATTAAAACCCCGTCACTATTTCAATGTATCCTAGATATCATCAAACTTATGTTGCAACATAGAAACGGTTATGAACTCAACTATTGTATTACCTATAAGTAAAATTTCTCAAAATACCGTCCAGTATGCGAATAGTCCAGTATAACCTGACCTTCCTCATCTTTTTCTCTGTAATATTGCCATGAAATCGTCGATTATGTCGGCTTCAAGTACAAATAAAGTAGTAGTTGTACGGTGTCCACATCGGTGCACATATATCATTTTTATCGCTCGCTCTCGCCCGCCGTTTATTCATTGCTTACCTATTGCACGCGCGGTTGTATGACGACGCAAGCTCTTACTATTGACTTGCTCTTTAAAAAATTAAAATTTACAACATACCGACTCCATTTTTCTTAAAAAGATGTGTTAGTTAGGTTCTTAAATTTTGTCCTAGCCCCACTGTGCGCCAGCTAGACCAGGGGCCCTACTAACAAAGATGAAACAGATTCCCATCCGATTTTTATACATAAGTAGAAATCAATCTCCACGTTTAAAAATAGTAGTTTATGAAACTGTTGCATAATAAGGGTTGTTGCATAAAATACGAGTGTGAGTGATAATAGACACACGAGTATTTTAAGACCTAATTATGTGCAGTTTCATACACTACTTTATCTAATCTCATGAAATAGATGATAATAATATTTAAAATAAAATCATGAAGTTATTTTATATTATTTCTTACTTATAAATCCATTTGCAGCTCGAGCTGCGTGGTGCGCATGCGCGACGCGCCGCTCGGCGCCGCAATCACAGATTAGTACACAGTTGCAATGCATTTGCATAATGTAGTAAGGCTTTACTGTACTTCGGCTTATATAGTAAGGGTCCTGGACCAATTATTTCGTTTCGGGTGTATTTAAAAAAGCCTCTTTTATTTGGTTTAACAAACGTTGTAATTTGTTTAAGGATTATGTTATGTGTATACATATTATAAGACAATAGGTGCTTATTCTGTAAAATAATTTTGGGAAAAGCTTATACCATTCGGTGTGATAAATCGAGTACTCTTATATAGTATTTAGCAGAAGAACGTCAAAATAGAATTAGAATTGTTTGGAACTACAGCAAGCCTTCCTGATAATGGGTTAGTAGAGCTTTCAACTGGTTAATGAAGAGACAATTCGATAGCACCTAGCAGGATGATTTTTCAATTATTTTAATCATTATTTAAAATTAAAAAAACATTTATCCTACTGCTGGCATACGAGCATGAAGTAGAAATAGAAATAGAAATAATTTTATTACCAATTGAAGTACAATTTCCTTTACATTTTACACTGTACACTTATTTAATCTTGTAACTTAAAATAAAGAAAATATTTATTGACCAGTGGTCTCCACACTAGGTCGAGTCTGTCTCGTGGAGGCCATAGTGATACATGTTTATATGTATTTCTTATTTTCAAAAAACGAAAGTATTAATTATAAATTAGAAAATAAAATAATGAATGAATTACTATGAACAATGAGAGTTTTAAGTGATTATTCTAATTAATTTCTCCGTTTCAGCGTAAGATAGGCTTAGTAAATTATAAGTTAATTAAAAAAATCAAAAACCCGATTGCACCTACAACAGATTTATTAATCACGCGTAACAATAATATAATTCCATACAAGCAAAGGCGCAGTCAAAAACTAATATAAGTATCAAATATATATATTTGAAATCAGGTCATCGAGACCTTTATTTTGATACCCATATCGATATATTTAGAAGTAGAAAAAAAATACTGCAACGACAATTTTACGGCTCACAGCCGCCATATTGATTTTTTTTATATTTGATGTAGCCTATGTCACTCTCACATCAAATACGAATCTAACGACACCTCTCAAGCTCAAGTCCATCGAGCCGTTCAGGCTGCAGAGCGTGCTAAACAATTATACATACATACATACATACTCTCGAAAACATAACCCTCCTTCTGTCGCAGTAGGGTAAAAATGGTTAATTCGATGCCTTACTTGTCTTATCGTGAGTGCCTCAATGCTGCACGCATTAATTATAGAAGTGGCTTTAGAGTTTAATGAATATAATGCATTGGTCAGAACCGAAGGCATAAGATACGCCTATTGTCATTAGATCGGTATGTGCGACCATTCGTAGCACAGAGGAGCTCTAGATAAATAATCATAACCATAGACAGGTTACGGTTGACGTTGCTTAACTTGCATGATCGATTAGAGTAACACATGCAACAATGCCAGCTGCTCAAAGTGCGCTATGGTTGTCAACTCTTATTCATCCCACTGCTGGAATACAGGCCTCCCTTCAATCGAAGGGGTTTAGAGCATACTCCACCACGCTGCTCAACTGCGGGTTGGCGGAGGCCAGTGTTTTCAAGCCGCCTAAAGGCCACTGACTTGCCGTAACGACTGGCATCTAATGACAACAGCTGGGCTTCGAAGCACGGAGGGCTCGAGATAAATAAACCCATCCATGAACAGGCTATGGTCGACGTTGCTTAACTTGCGCGTGCGATTAGACTGACACGCGTAACGACGACATCGAGCTCCGCAAGTGCGCTATGCAATTGTAAAATCGACTCGAAATAATATCACACTTTTATACCAAAGACACTTAGTAGGATCCCTGGTATGTAGCGGTCGAACGCTCAAGTGAGACTGTTCCTTTTTTTTAGAAACTCCGTTTAGTCAACTACGTATTGAAGATGAATGTTTATCGGTTTGCCATTTGTTCCAAAAAAGGGTTCCATGTGATTTATTGATTAAACCGACCGCCGTAATATTACGCTCTAATAAATGTTTTGTGTAAATAAATACACATACCTTCCGCGTATGTGCGCTTTATAAAAGTGGTGTTACTACTACTTATAAGATAGTTCTAATTTTATTGTCTCACATAGGTACTACGTAGTTAACTATATAACCAGATACTAATGTAATATAAATATAATATCCCAATAGAGTCATAATGCAATCAAAGTAGCCGCGTCATTACGCGAGAGAAATAACAAAATTATTGACAAAACATTTATGCATAAAAAAATGCACACCCGTCAATAAGACCAGAAGGCCAATTCTCGTAATTTTTCTACGATCGCAGATTGAAAGTTGACCGAATCGAGTTTGAATTCTGAATTGACTAAAATTATATACTTGATTTCATTAACTAATTATTATCAATTCTTGTTGTTGGCAAAGTAACATTCTTAGTTTGTGTAATTTTCACTCATATTTCGATATAATTTCGCTTAAATTTAATTTTGAAGTTACATATTGTGTTACGAGAATACCAAATGTGACATTTGTGAGATCGAGACTGGATCGAAACTGAATTTTGACTATATTTTAATTCCGAGAATTGCCTCTGTGGAGTCCTACCGGCTAAGCTGAATCTGATTTTCATTGGTTGTTTTGATAGTAAAATTAAACCTATAACTTAGATTGTTAAATCTAAGTTATAGGTTTAATTTTACTATGTTTAACGGTTTGCCATTTGTTCCAAAAAAGGGTTCCATGTGATTTATTGATTAAACCGACCGCCGTAACACACTACACAAGTTATTGTGTACTGACACACTCCACCAGCTCCTATAGCTTAGCTGATATTAACCCTGGAGCTCTAACGAATAAGATAAAGATGTTCAAAAATAACGTAACGTTAGACCTATTTTTCAAATGAAAATATTCGATGGTAATCGGCTTTAGCTTCGGCGGTAATACGGGGCGTAAAGGGCATACGCCCCGTATTACCATGCATACGTTTTCGCCAAAACATGTATGTAACAAAAATTAAAACAAAAGGTACAGATCCTCAGATCTGTACATTGTAAGTGTTATCAATAAAAAAATAAAGCATCCCACAATACAGTTTTCAATTAATTATTTCACTTTGTCTTTACTCTTAAGATTATTCTGCACGTTTAACTTTTTATTAAGGCTGCCTTTTACATACTGCGGTCCCTCAAACCACCGTCATACATATGTATTTCAACCCACAAAATACATATGTATGCGCAGGTAAATTCAAAGCGTGAACTATTTAATCAAGTCATGAAATATGCATTCACCAAAATTCTGCCAGGGCCAGTCCATCAGGCGGAGCCTTATCGACGACGGCGCTTATCATCAACAGGTCCCACTACCGGCTCGTGTGCTGTTATCTCTTGCTACAAATAGTCACGACTCAACCAAAGTTGAAACGATTTAAGCAACTCTTCATTGGCAATGAAATTTCAACTGTATTTTTACTGCTATCAAAGTTTAAAATTCAGAGTTGTCAAATTTACGGTCTAGCGCATAATCAGGGATAAACGCATTGTCACAGTGTATTACGGGCCAGTCGCCTAATGCGCCTAATTCACGACAATGTAGACAAGTCGTCTGCAACTATGTCGGTTATTATTTCAATTTGGACGGATTCGGCAGATACTGTCTACGCTCTGTATCTGTTATTAACTGGTTGTTCGAAGTTTACACCTTAGAACTGAATTTAACTATGAATTTAGATTGGAAACCTTGAGGTGCGAGGTGTTTCAATGTGTGGATATAATAGTATTCGTGTTAAATTTCCTGTTTTCCAATGCTAGCGTGAGTAAATAAATCTAGGCAATGAATTCATCGGCACGTTGCTGGTTCATTTGATATCCAAACGGAAATGAACGTGTTGAAAAACAGCACAGGAGAATAGATTTGATTGAAAATATGGGTAATCAAATAACGAAAAAGCAGGAAATAGCTAAAAAAGTAAATATTTGCTAAACTTCATTGTCACAAAAAGTATACACAATGCTGGTATAGTGGTAAAATAGTTATTTATGCATCTGTTGTATAATGCGAGCTATTAAAACATGAGTGCGAGTTTATGCAACGAGCCGACCGGGGCGTGTACCATAACAGTATTGTGCAAATATTTTAATTCCTAATTATGACATTATAGGTAAAATGTTTTTAAAATTCATAGGATGTCACATACATTGAACTACAATAATGTGCAATGCTGTACTATAATAGGCTAGACAATGTTTTAAATTTATAAAAAATATTTATTATTATCGTAAAATACAGAAAACTAGAACGATTTCATTTTAATATATTTTGTCCAACTTGTTACAATGAATCATTAGAGCATGGTACATTTAACATAGCTGTCATACAAATTTCTGATTTAATGCATACAAAAACTTGTGACGTCATAAACTTCTAGCCTTTTGTATGGTGCGTTTTCGGAAATGTTCAAAAGTTTCAAGTTATTATTTAGGTACCAAGATGTTTTTATGCAATAGAAGTTATTCTTTCACCTATAGTTATATTATTGTGACGTACTTATGTACTATATCGAAAATCAAATTTATCTAGTAGCTAATTATGTACCGGCGGTTTAGGAAACTTTCTCTGATGTAGTAGGATATACCCACTGGCTTATTATCATGCCTGTATCAGTCATCACTGTATTACTAATTTTCCAGAACAAATTAATTAAATAGTTCTGTTTTCCCTCTAAACAATAATCACGCCAGGGAAGAAAAACAACCTAACATAGCGAGCAATTATCCCAACCCATTTTTTTTTCAATTTTTTTCATTTTTCAATATTTTTTATGTATGTAAAAATAGCAGCGCATTCCACGACGATATTAAAAATTATAGTTTATGCAAACTGAGACTAATGAAATTCGGTACAATTTTACAACACTAGTACATATTTATATGCTGTTTTTGTTTTAGAGGACTTATATAAATATAAATATTATCGCACAAATTGCACACTGCCATCTAGTCACAAACTAAGCAAAATATCTGTACATAGGGTTTTAGATAACTGATATTGTACTTAAATACATTTTTTTGTAAATACATACATAGAAATCACCAAGACCAAGTCAAACAGACAGTTCATGAACACAAATATTTGTCTTGTGCGGGGATCAAACCCGCGACCTCGGTTAGAGTCAATTCCAGAACAAAGGACACGGCCATCTAGTCCCAAAACTAAGCAAAGCTTGTACTATGGGTACTAGATAACTAATATATTACTTAAATACATTTTTTTTGTAAATACATACATATAATAAAAAAAAAATTACCCAGACCAAGACAAAGAGACATGTTCATACAAATATTTGTCTTGTGCGGGGATCGAACCCGCGACCTCGGAGTCAAAGTGGATATTGCTAAGCATTCGACCACCGGGCTCGTCTATATGAATGTATGATTGACATGTAATTAATAAGTCCTGTCATGATAATATAAAATAATAGTTATTTGTTATACAAGAGTGCAAAGTTGTTTTTTAACAGCGTGCTCAATTTTGATGACCGACCTTACTTACTGCACTGGTTCAACTACCCAAAGAGGATAATGGCTTCCGACACCAAATGACCCCATCGACATGATAGACGTAACTACTTAAGAACAGCAGTAAATTATTGAATTTTGAGAATTTTACATCTGTTTAAAAAAGAAAGAAAAGACGCAGAAATAAAAATATACTTCGTATAGCTAAATATTTTCATTGATAGATAATCTTTGTAGTTATTTCCCACTTGAAATTCAGCGCGAGCACAAAGCTGAGTTGGGGTCAATTTATGGCACTATTTATTTCATCTTTCTGCCTCATTATTGTAATTATCCTATGTAAACAATAGTGTTGTGTTAGTCTACAATACATGTTTCTTCTTCTTTTTCTAATGTCTATGTATGCAGAGAACATAAATTTTATAAGGAGCAATGATAACAAACCGTTAAATTATTATTGAAAACTGTATAGATACTGTATTACTGTCGACAGAATTACGAGCCATTCTTATATCATTTCAGCCACCCTATCATTGCCTTAGATATTTTCTGTTTGTTTCGGAAATGGTCGCATCCGTGAAAAATATGACAGGGAAAGGGAACCGAGCACCATAAGCCCTTTATGAAATCGTTAATGACCCCGTTGATGGGCCACAATGAGTTTTTTTGGATCTTCCTTTTTGTTATTATACTGTTTTTATAAGTGTTATATTCGTGTTCTAAATTTGGATACTCGTACTAGAATTGCGTGCTATTTTTAGCGGCGATAAAGTGAGAACTGGTTCTGGCAAATGTTTGGAAATGTTTTTTTTATCTGTAGATATCCAGAATCTTGGCTTGGTTAAAATTTTACTTTCGTTTCTTATTGAAATGTGAGCAGATATGATAAATGCTATCGTTGATAGGCAAAATGTGCTTTACGTACCACGTACATCGAGCTTGACACTTAGTTTGACTCTGATGGTTGTATAGTTTTTAGACAATTCGGAATCGGACCTAAAAATCAAACTCTAGTGTCACTCTTGATGTGCACCTGTACAACAATAGCAGAAATACTACAATCTTAATATACATAACAAGTAGTAACTTAAATATATTACGTATAAAAATCTGGAAGGTCACCAGTTGATCGATTTTTTTAATTCATACCTCAAAAGTGATTTTGAATCCCTTCATTGCTATTAATTTCTGTGTTAGGCCCAAAACCTCGTATAAATCCATTGAGATACGCTATGCATTGTATATAAATCGCTATAAGATCCAGACAAAATCTAGGCGCACTAATAAACCTTTACGGCAACATACCATTTTTCTTTAGACGAGATATTAGATCCAAAATAAACACAAATAGAAACTTTCTTCATATCGACGTTTCAATGTTAAATCGAATTGTACATATAGTTACATATTGCTGTCTACTGTCCCTTTAAGAAAAACTCATCATTATACAAAACCAAGTCGTTTTCCGCGTTATGTCTGTCTGTTTATCCCTCCTCCTAAACCACGCCACAAATTTTGATGCGGTTTTCACTGTGATTACGAAAATGTCTTTCGGAATGTTTATATGTATAAATAACAATAGATTTATATTATCCCACACGGATGAAGCTAGGATAGTTCGTTAGTACCTACTCAAAGATACCTAATCAACAGCATATATCACTTTTTTTTAATTATCTAGCTACATATATGCAGCAATATTGTTGGCACTAATTACTTATTCTGTGCTATATCGGTTAATCTTCGCAAGTTTTAATTGCTACATTGCACTTGACACGGCTGCGGTGAAAACAACCGTTTGCTATGACAACAGGCGAAAAAAACTAAACAAGATTCTGTTGCAGGCGATTTTATTTTTATAAACATGGACTTCCTTTCTATATCTATATATTTATATAAAACAAAGTCGGGTTAGTTATACCATTTATAATTCCAGAACAGCCGTGCTGATTTTAAGATCTTTAATTTGTTAGATTTGTCTATACCGAATAGTAGAAATTATATCTGAAAATATAACGAAAAAAAATTATGATGAAATTGTCAGGACAAGTTTTGTATGGGAAATCTACAGGAATGAGATGGAAATGGAAAGTCGAGCAACAGCGAAGCGTAGACAGGCTGTGTTAGTTAAAAATAAAAAATAAGTAAAAAAAAAATATGTTTTATTCATCAAGCTCTTTCATAAACCCATAGCATAGGGGTTCATGTGGAAATTATAAAACGCCATCTTGTGGCAGCTGCCATATTGGATTAAAAATCGGCCAAGTGCGAGTCGGACTCGCGCAGGAAGGGTTCCGTACCATTATCTATAAAATCACGTTTGTTGTATGGGATCTCCCCTTAAATATTTATTTTATTTTATTTTAATTTAATTATTCATTTTTAAAGTGAATATATAACTAAATATTCTGTGAATATTTCAAGCGTCTACCTGTTGCCGCTATCAATATCGAGCAAAAACGAGCAAAAAAAAAAGTCACGTTTGTTGTATGGGAGAACCCTTAAATATTTATTTAATTCTGTTTTTTAGTATTTGTTGTTATAGCGGCAACAAATACATCATCTGTGAAAATTTCAACTGTATAATTATCACGGTTCATGAGAAACAGCCTGGCGACAGACGGACTGACGGACAGCGGAGTCAGTAATAGGGTCCGCTTTACCCTTTGGGTACGGAACCCTAAAAATGACGGCATTTAGGCATTCACGCTTTGTCTGGAGAACCCAACAAATGTAATTTCCTTCTCAATCACACACTGGACACAGACATCGTGGTGAGACTAAAAAAAAGCTTATAATAAGTGTAAATATATTAAGTAAATTTAATTCTATTTATCTATAAGATGCTCGAACTAGAAGAGCAACAAACAAGTCCAGACAACCTTATCCCTGGCCCAGGTAAATAGCCCACTTTATAACAATAAAAAATAATAAAGCCGGGTCCCCACTTGACATTTGCAAGTTTTAATTGCCACACTCCACGGCACTCGACATTCCTGCGGTCGGAGTGCGACCTGTCAACCCCGACAACTTACCCTGTGTAAAAACTGCCACATTTCGCCTGTAAAAGTATACAACGTACGTATATAATAACTAAAATATAACGTAATAGTTCGCTTGCATAGTATCCGCATTTTATACATTTCACAAGTTTTTAATGAAAAATTCAGTGTATTCGTAGATAGATTATTTTAAGATGATTATGGTGATATTTTGAATGAAGATAATTAACAGTAACAGTTCTCGTCAGGAATAGAATGCATCTAAGACCTATAGATTTATGACTTTAAGCCAACTTCAAGCTTTACTGCTGTTAAAATTTTGCTATAATAATAATATGTGATAAGTAGAAATCATAGTGACTGACATTCACATATCCGACCAATGGTTTTCTATTTTAATATCCAAAAAATATAAGAAATATTATCTTGCAATTAAGATTTACCACAGAATAAGCCAATATACATCGGCCGTGTGGTTTCCGAAAGACTAGAATAGAATCACTCCGTCTCTTTCCGTGGATGTCGTACATGGCGACTAAGGGAAACACAATATACTCGTAAAACATCGATCAGGCCTCCCCAACCCGTCTGGCCAGCATGGGGAGTGTAGGCCAAATCCTCCTTCTGTCTAGGACGGACGAGAGAGGGTCGTGCTCCTGTAGTGGAGACTAAAATGACCTGATGATGATGATGATGATGAAGTCAATATACCTACTACTGGTTATCTTACCCGCACAGTACTAGATTATGTAGGCTAAAGTCTGCCAGACCAAAGGCGTTCTAAAAATGTGTGAAACATATCTCCGGTCCGTTCAAAATATTTGGCGCGTTTTCATACATTCATTTATATGTCGCCGTACCAACCTTATAAATATAAAGCAGTGCTAATAAGTAGAAAAAAAAATATAGAAATCAGTGGTAGACACTATGTTTTATTGTTTATGATCGTAAAGTTTCATTACGCGAGCAATATACTCGTATAGCCGATTACGAAAGTTACGAGTGACAAGATAACACAACATCTACAACTTGTCTCGCCCGAATTACCATATTTTGGTAGTTATCATTGTGAGAGCAGATATATACTTGAAGATAGAGGATACTCGTAATTAAACAATAGAAACACAGATTCCTCACTATGTCGAAATATATAATAATATATGATTATTATATATTTCGACATAGAGAATTCACCATTCTTCAGTATTGAATTGGTCCCATTTTATTTGTACCACTTTGTGCCGAATAAGGATAAGATTCAGCTTTATGCAAAGTGGTAACTCTAACCTATATATGCTTGCAATACATGGAATATTGCTTGCTGGCATTATGGTTGCCATCGCATCATCTCCTCGTGACTGCTGACCAACAGCAGGTGGTCTTCTATGAGATTGAGATACTTCCCCAGTGTATGTATGTCCTTGTAAAATCACCACCGCCGCCGTGAAACCCTAAAGATTTATACTTTATAAAGATAATAGAATATATAATAATTAAGTAGATAATATAGCGAAAAAAATGATACAAAAATAGACTTATTCTTAGACGGGGTCTTTCTTTGCTCAGTTAATCTTCGAGAAGATTTCATGCACAGTTCGCAAGGACAGAGAGAGCCACATTTTTACGCCTTATCTTGAATTCGATGTGATAATAATACACGTGTAATCAGCACCAGTGTAGCCAGTTTGTATTATAAGTGCAGTAAATAAAAACTTATGAGTAGATAACAATCTTTAAACACAAATAACTTACCAATCAAAAGATAGGTAGGACGCAAATCTATTTTTAGGCCAATTAGAGAAGTATCACCATCTTACAGGAGGCTGTAGCCAAATAACAAATTTCTAGAGGATTATTGCATTGTGATTGAGGTTACCAGGAAGAAAAAACTATCCTTTTTTTTATATTCACATCATATTATCACAGTACGTTTTCTAAGACATTTTATACCACGAACGGTGGAACTGTGGAATCAACTTCCCTCGGCGGTATTTCCGAACAAATACGACATGAGATCCTTCAAGAACAGAATCTTTATTTCCCTTTAAAACTGGCATCGGATCGGCGAACCCTTGGTGTTGCTGATCTCCATGGGCGGTGGTGATTGCTTTGCACCAACAGACCCACATGCTCGTTCCCCCCCCCCCCCATATATAAAAAAAAATATCCACTTAAATAAGCACACAAGACTAAAGCTAGCTAGACAGTGCTAGGATATTTTGAAAAATTCTCACGAAATACCAAAATAGTCTCAAACAGGAAAGCTCGTACGACAAGGTAGACATCTACTAAGATAAAATGTTATATGTGTTACTAATAAAACAGCGTTCTTAATTTATATAGAACAAGATAAATAAATCCTTAAAGCCTTTAATATAAACGTGTTGGCCAAATACCTAGATATTATGTTATAACCTAACAATTTTGTGTTACTTTTACGTACATTTTGAGGCTCTAAACCTAATGAAGTCTACGAATTTATGTAGTGGAAAGAGTTAAAAACACGGGACCCGCAATTTCCGTAATTGGCACTCTGTGCTGTCGCGACTCTACGAGGAAGTATACGTACGTATTGTGTTATTTTATATAAAAAAAATACAGTTTGTACCATTTCCGGATGTTTGTGAAGATGGTGACGTTTATTCTCGACTTAAATCAACCTCTATAGGCTATTTCACTGAATAACACTTGTTGATATCCGCTTCATAGAATATCTTATACTACTACTTATATTTTAGAATACCTCGTTTGCATGTGGTGTACATTGCGAATAATAAACGAGGTTCAAGTCGAAGAAAAATAGGGGATATAAAATGGTCTCGAAATCGAAAGTAGGATGACAATCTAATTTTGATTAAACTTGCAGACAAGTACATCATGTTCAATCAATCCATATGTTTACGGGGTATTGTAACTGGTTTGTTAATAGTTCTTGACATTACAAAATTTATTTGAAAACTGGCAGCCCGCTCTGGCTTCGCACGGGTAGAACAACAAAACATACAATTATTTTCGACACGTATATATATAGACCTATACAACTTGAAGGCATTTCAAACACAATTCTATTAGCACCGATTTTGTTTTATTTTGGTTGACGTCAAATGTTTAATTTACTCCGTGGTTTCTATGGGAAAATAAAACTGGTATTTTTGCTATTCTCCTCGCAATTTTACGTTTTTCCTCTCCATAATAACCGTAACGAAAATATAAAAATAAAAATTAGCCGAATAGGTCGAGCCGTTCTCGAGATTAGAGCTTAGCAGTATATATGTATATATATATATATATATATATATATATATATATATATAATTAAGGCATTAGTCTTCAAGCATTGGGGTATCTGTGCGGCGAAGATGTGCCGAATCTTTCCAAAAGCTGCCCAGGCCAAAGTACCAACAATAAAATTATGTATGATAACAAAACAAAATGTCTATTAAAATAGAAACAAATAAGTAGTAGAAGTAAAGTTCAATGTTTTATTTTCTATAATATCATCTACTTATAGATTTTACGGAAAACCGTTCGATTGGAAATCCTCCATAGTTATTTGTACAAGTGTGGCAAAACATACAGGAAACGACATTTGAGAGACATTTTTAGAAATGCCATTAATCAATCATGGAATCATGCAAGCATGGAACGTTAACAGAAGGCTTTGACTATTCTTCTGTCTGATATAAGAATTAAACTTTTATATAGCCTGACTTTAAACATACGAAGAAAAATAAAATACAAATTTCCTGCCTACCTTAAATGAAAAGTCTGCAAACGATATCGTCACTTAAAAACCCTAAAGGATTGATGTGATATTACCATTGAGTAATCTCCTGCACACCCACACGCAAATAATACTTACGTTACATACTATTACAGGCTACTGTAAACGCTTTACATCGCATAGGCCGTATGCTTGCCTGCCACCCGACGTGGTATAAAAAAATAGTTATCGATTTGAACTGAACCAATAATTGAATAAAAGCATTCATCCCTGATATCAGAAAGGGCACCCCTAACCGTGAAATAACCCGTATATGGATACGTTAGTTCACTCTACAAAAAGGAAATAAAATTTAATTCCCTGCTGTAGGTACGCTTGTATCTGCGCATCATTGAATAAAACTGCAGAATTCGCTATCAGACAGTACAGAACAAACTACACCGAAGAAAATAAAAGTTACTTGAAAGCACCGATAGAGCATGGAACTACTGGGTCCGAGGTACGCATTTTAAAAAATGGCACAGCTTATGTTCCCGGCAAGGGAACGGAAAGCGGGCGGAAGGGGCACCGGGGCCAGGGGAGAGACGTGCGGGGAGAGGGTCGTAGTTTATGGACCGAACTGATACCGGGACCCAGGAAAGTGTTCCAAGCTTACGCTTAGGATTTGTGTGTGCGAGGTTTTACATGGAATTTTGTGGAAAAGTGAGAAAATTCTTTATTGTATCAGCCCTGAAACAGCAGTATTAAATTCAAATGCAAATTGCTTTTTAATACTAATCTAACTGTACCGTGTCGAGAGGCTGCTGCGTCAGCAGAAAATATCTTTTGAAGTCTCTTACTACGTGGAACGAACTCGCTCGAAAACTCGACACTTCTTTCGCAACGAGATAGTAAGTACCTACGAGTACTTAATGTTAAAGTTCTTGTACACTCTTTTGTTATTACAACGTTGTTTTCGCATAATTTCATGTGTGTACAGTACTTACGTGAAAAATCTTGCACACGTTACCCTGCAAGTGGAAGTCTACATTAGCAAAGGAATTTTACTCCACTACATTTTGTATTTTGTTCATAGTAACGGCACCGTATTACTTACATTATTCAAAACTTATATTATTCAAAACTAGCACACGTCCCGGCTTTCTACGGGTAGTACAATATCTATAGCCGAAAGGTTTCTCCAACTTAATTCACAAAAAATCATCTTACAGGTAGCTTTTTTTTCGCGACATTTTCATAAGTTATTTGTATTTGTAGTTATGTCTTATATACCATTCTAAGTAACCCATATGAAAATCAATATTTTCATAAAGATTCTGACAGCTCGGCGAGTACTTGAGTTTTATTAATTTAGGGGAAGCATATTAAGTCACACTAAAAGTTCTGCGTAACTTAAAAAAACAACATGTTATAACAAAAATATTATGTTCATTGCTTTTCAAAATACTCTCCTTTACATTTTAAACATTTTTTCATGCGATCGAACCATTTTTTAAAACAGGAGGACCACAGATCTGAAGCATAGTACAAATAGAGAAGTAAGGTAACTTCATACAAACGCACCGAGCGCGGTTTGTATGTGAGCGCGCCCGTACGTATGGCCGTCGCACGCACACACTGACAACATTTATAGGAGGTTATATGGAGCGCCAGTCGGGGTCGGAGCTGCGCCGTACGCAAAACCGCGCAAGATTCGCGCCTGCGCTGACGTTCGTTAATAATTTGAACATTTAAATACCTACCTAAGTCGTATATAACTACAAATTCGTTAAAGATGGCTACAAAGTCGACTAGCCATAAAAATATTGCAGTGTTCATGGATGTCTCAATAACAATTTGTCGGATATCCTAACCATTCGGCCACCGACACTCCAATCAATAATCACATGATAAGTGTGTAAATTAAAAAGTATTAAAAATAGTTTAGTGTAAAAAATAATATATAATAGGTACTTAATAAAAATATATTTTCATAATAATTTAGATTATTTGAATAAATATTATGATTCAGTAAAGCTACGTTTTAATTAATCCTATTCCTATTTAGACCGTAATTTTTCAAATCACTAAACAGATAACATGAAGTAGGTTTCATCAAATGGTAGGAGTCCGCCTGGGTGAGGACCACTGCCTTATCTATTTCTGCCGCCAAGCAACAATGCTTGCATTGTTGTGTTTTGTGTTCCGGTTTGAAGGACAACGCACCTGCGATTCTGCATTTTTGTTGCCAACAGCTTGAATGCGTGAATCGTGGATGTTATGGGCGACAGTTACCGCTCACCATCAGGTGGGCTGTCTGCTCGTTTGTCACTGAGTAAGCATGCATTAAAATGTAGGTAATGAAAAAATTGCAGTCACTCCTGGTGTATGTACAAAAATAATTAGGTACTTTTATTATTTTTAGATTTCCACACCCAAAGGGTAAAAACGGGACCCTATTACTAAGACTCCGGTGTCTGTCTGTCCGTCTGTCACCAAGGGCTGTAGGTATCTCATGAACCGTGGTAGCTAGACAGTTAAAATTTTCACAAATGATGTATTTCTGTTGGCGCTATAACAACAAATAATAAAAACAGAATAAGTTAAATATTTAAGGGGGGCTCCCATACAACAAACGTGATTGTGTGTCGTTTTTGGTACGGAACCCTTCGTGACCGAGTCCGACTCGCACTTGGCCGGCTTTTTGTTACAGATCCCTAACACTTACCCTCCTTAATTTTGTATTTTGTACCTTACTTAATTTTGTATAATAGAGGTTGACTAAGTATTTTTGACGGTTGAATAAACTATTAAGCGACAGCCCTGCGTGTTTAGGCTATTATCTCCCGCTCGGGGCTTGAGTTCTCCTACTTCTCTATTTGTACTATGTCTGAAGGCATGATTTCTACGTGCTGATTGAACGCTATCACTGCCTCTACGGTGTTGGTAAAAGTGGAACCTCTCATCAAATTTTTGATTTTGGGGAAAATACAGAAATCACAGGTTGCTAGGTCGGGGCTATGTGTAGGATGGGTGACGAGTTGTACTTTTTCGGAAGCTAAAAATGTCTTTATTTTGTTGGCCGTGTGTGAAGAAGCGTTGTCATGATGTAGGAGAACGCGGCTTTTTGGTCTTCTTTCGCGAACTTTTTCTAACACCCTGGGTAAACAAATGGTAGAATACTACTCGGCATTAACACTCTTTTGATCTTCAAGTGGAATTGTGCAGATGAGACCCGTAGCTGAGAAATAAAACGCGATCATTTTTTTACCAACGTTTCTCGCCTGCCTCACTTTTGTTGGCCTGTTCTCATTTTCAAACACCCATTCACAAGATTGCTGTTATTTTCGGGTTCAAAACAATAAATCCACGTTTCGTCTCCTGTGACAATGTCATAAACAGCATTAGAATGTCCGTGGTCGTATTTCAGTAGCAACTGTGAGCACCATTCCACGCGAGCCCGCTTCTGCTCCGCTGTCAGTTCATGAGGGATCCAACGACAACAAAGTTTCCGAACTTTTAATTCTTCGTGTAAAATTTTCTGAATTTGGCTCATACCAATCCCCAATAGTCCTCGAATTGTCTCATAGGTAATCTGCGGGTTTTCTTCAATTAGCCGCTTAACAGTAGGCACATTATTTTCGTTGACGGCAGTTGAAGGCCGCCCTTCACGAAATTCGTCATGTAAAGAAACCCGACCTCTCTCAAATTCAGCAAACCATCGCCTCGCGGTGCTTAAACAAGGTGCTTCTCTCCCAAAAGCATTTTGAAGACGAGCGGCACAGTCTTGCGGAGAGAGAGAACTGTTAAAATCATAAAAAATCATCGCTCTAAAATCTTTTCGACTTAATTCCATTTTCGTTGCGTACGTAGAACTTTGATGTGTGATAAAAAAAAATTGACAAATGATTTCCCGCCAATTTTTTTTTATTACTAAGAAGGTTGCAAGTCGTTTCAAAAAATATAACATTCGAAATTAAAATAGTTCCGATTAGCTAGAAGTGCAAAACTTTTAGTGTGCCCCATGTATGTTCGTACGATTTTCTCAAAACCATCACTAACAGTAGCCGTACGTATATTGTTTTTAAATAGACCACTGCCGTACATGTCTTGCAAAATAAGCAAGTTTCCGATACTAATGCCAAAAAAATAAACAAACCAAATCAATTAAGTAATTAATTTGAAGCCGATACATTACATCGGTTTATCCACTTGCCCGGTAAATTGACTATTGATCATACTTAGCGAGCGATAATCTTCAGTATGGGGTGAGAATTTCAGTACGGGATTGAGCGGAGGAGAGCGGCCCGGGGGGAGCCGGTCCTGCGGCAGACATGACTTATTACAAGCACCACGATACAACCCTGTTTCGGTGCTAATGACGACTCTTCGTATAGGGGCCTTAATTTCGACGCCCCCACGATTTTTATTAACGGCTTCAAGTGCCGCGCAATTTGGCCAGTCTATTTTATTACTGGTCAACGTGGGTCGCTATTAATTCGGTTAGTTTCTTGTTGTTTCCTTCACTGTTAGGGAAGGGAATTTACATTGGGGACAGGATGAATTTTACTGCTGGTGATCTCTTACCGCTTCTGTATTCGGATAAAAACAACTTGTTGAAAATAATATACTTTTTTTCTCGAACCAAGTCTGGTGCCGCACAAGCATACATAATGATCCTGATGTAAAATGGTTACCGTTTATGCTGTGAAATAAATAGTATTGCTCGTGCACTGGGATTCTCGCTGCTAATGCAGCGTCTTCATATGTACGATGACCTCATTCACTCTCAAGAACAGAACATTGTTGTGTACTCAAGAATATTATTTGGCTTCAGTGTTCTTGAAGGTAGAAATACATCCCCAGTCGACATGCACTATCTTTCTATCTTTTGCTAGAGCCCCGTCAGCTAGTCAGCAGAATGCATCACGTGCAGTTCAGGTTGTCTAAGACTCTAAAGAAGGCGGTAACCTCAAACATCAAAACAGACATATGCTTAGCATACACGATGACAGATCTCACTATGTCATGAGAATGAAGAAGTGTTTTCTTTATTATCCTGTTAGAGTATAGAGACCACCTTCCTCAGTGGTTTTAAAAGGAAAACAATTTGATAGTAAGGTCTATCCAGAAAAATCTGGGGCGAGTATGCCAGAATATGATATGATCAAAGCCTAAACAATATGACTTACAACTAAACAAAACAAAAGCGCAACAATGTCATTCATATCTCTTGTACAACGGTCACAAAAAAAAACAATTTTTGGCACTCACCGACTTTTATAGGTCACAGAAATGTTATTCGAATTACGGGCCATTTCGCTGTATTCCTTTATACACTGAAACCCTTCAAAAGGGCAAACAATGAGCGAGGGCGTATACTTCCATTCTTCGTAATTTTGGCTCCATAACCGGCACTAAACCGTTTATGATGCGGCTCTCGGAAAGGTTAAAAACGACCGGAACGGACTGCACGTAAATCAGTTACAACAAGCTCAATAAAATGATAAAAACGAAAATGTTTTTCGTCGTTATGAAAACGGAACGTTGCTACGTTGGCGTACATTTAAATCTGGGCTAACTATATAGACTTTATTTGTTTATGGCTATAAATTGGACGTTACTATGAGTAACATAGTTGGTACACTTTTTGGTTTATTTATGTGCTTATAGGCTATAAATTTCTATGTATGCGTATATGTATTTATATCAGTAAGTTTATAATATATGCACAATCGATAATGTTTTGTTCCTATTCTATTATTTTTGTTAATCTCACTATTTTATTACACATTATCGTATTATTGAGTGTAAGTTGCTCACCGCGATCTTTAAAGCCAATACCAATCTCACAGAGGCTCTGACGAAAGAGAGATAGGGTATTTGTGTAAGCTGACCGACTGGGGACGTATCTCCATCTCACAGAATATCACAGCCAAATAAAAATTCCTTCGAGGGTTGTTATATTCCTGCGAGTGAGTGAGGTCACCAAAAAGGAAGGAGTTTCTACGTTGTTAGTACCCTACCTATCTCATAACAGAGCCTCTTTCTCTAGTCGTTGGTGAATGTTAACAATCACCAGTGTATGTCTAATTCTAAAAGGTTTATCAAATCATTACGGACTTCCACCATGAAGTTAATGATTGACGACATACACTGATACAAGTTACCATTAACCGATTTCGAACATTTACAGTAACATCATCTATTACTTATACTGTGGTAACATAATATCCATTTCGTAACAACTGACTGTTTGAGTGTCTCATGTGTGTTATTCCTCGTGGCCAGACTAGGCTTGTTAGTTAGTTAATTTATTCAGGTGTCATTTTGCGAAAGTCAAATTTACAAGCAATTTGATCTATACTACTTTGCGTGCTTCCGCTGCCAATCTGTTCATGCAAACTACAGTACAGTAGTTTACTTGAAGTGATTGATAATAGTGTTCTTAGTGCCAAGGACAGACTGCAGGTTGCACGTGCGAACATACACCCTAACGATTTTACGAAAAAAATCCTCTGAAACTGTACAGTTGTGAGCATTTTAGTTCTCAATGCGTTATTTTAAATTCACATATTAATCAATCTATCGAATAGACGCCGAGATTTATTTATATATGTAATTTTACATTTGATACTAAATTTTCAGATACAAAAGCTAGTTTAATTGCAGTTGGAATATTTTAACACAAAACTGGAAATGCCGTAACGCGTGTAACACCATTTTGCTTGCAGGAAATCAAAAAAGGTATGTACATCGTACACATGGGGTGCGGTTCCTGTCAATCACAGTCCAATTTTTTCTCGAAACAGAAAAATATTTGTACACGTTCGGGAATTCAGTTGAAGTTTTAATAAACAATGCTTTTCGTACAAAAGTTTGTGACAAAATAATTCTGATAGAATAGTCTAGTTTTACTATGCTTTTTTTTAATATAGAAAAAAAAGATTTTTTTTATATAGTTTGATACCGATATAGATCGGTGAGGAGCTCGATGGCGTCATTGCGCTTGTCAATCTAATCGAACACGTAAGTTAAGCACCGTCAACGGTAACCTGTCCATGGATGGGTTTATTTATCTAGAGTTCCTTTGTGTGTAGGGCACGTTAAGCCGTCGGTCCCGGCTGTTGTCGTTAGATGGTAGTCGTTAAGCCAAGTCAGTAACCTTTAGGCGGCTTGAAAATACTTTTGCGCCAACAGGCAGTTGAGCAGCGTGGTGGAGTATGCTTTAAACTATTTCGATTAAGGAGAAATCTATATCCCAGCAGTGGGATGAATAAGGGTTGTCGACGACGACGACGATATGGGTGAAACAAAATAATACGAAATATTTATTCTAGGATTGGTTTCAATGTACATGTTATAGATAATTTGTGGTCAGGGTCTAATTATATCATTATTTAAATAGTTGTCTTGGCCAAATTGCCAGAATATTATAAATATTTTGAAAAAATGAAAAAATTCACTTGCTTGTTTTGTCGGCCGTGTGTGAAGAAGCATTGTCATGATGTAGGAGAAAGCGGCTATTTTGGTCGTCTTTCGCGAACTTTTTCTAACACCCTGGATAAACAAATAAACAAATGGTAGAATACCACTCGGCATTAACACTCTTTTGATCTTCAAGTGGAATTGTGCAGATGGGATCCGTAGCTGAGAAAAAAACCAACCAACCAACGTTTCCCGCCTGTATCACTTTTGTTGGCCTGTTCTCATTTTCAAACACCCATTCACATGATTGCTGTTTTTTTCGGGTTCAAAACAATAAATCCACGTTTCGTCTCCTGTGACAATGTCATAAATAGCATTAGAATGTCCGTGGTCGTATTTTAGTAGCATCTGTGAGCACCATTCCACGCGAGCCCGCTTCTGCTCCACTGTCAGTTCATGAGGGATCCAACGACAACAAAGTTTTAATTCTTGTTGTAAAATTTTC
Source organism: Hypsopygia costalis (assembly GCA_937001555.2). Lineage (NCBI taxonomy): Eukaryota > Metazoa > Arthropoda > Insecta > Lepidoptera > Pyralidae > Hypsopygia > Hypsopygia costalis. The sequence goes on along the minus strand of OW443330.2, from coordinate 10,240,881 downwards.
TGAATTTGGCTCATACCAATCCCCAATAGTTCTCGAATTGTCTCATAGGTAATCCGCAGGTTTTCTTCAATTAGCCGCTTAACAGTAGCCACATTATTTTCGTTGACGGCAGTTGACGGACGCCCTTCACGAAATTCGTCATATACAGAAACCCGACCTCTCTAAAATTCAGCAAACTATCGTCTAAACAAGGTGTTTCTCTCCCAAAAACATTTTGAAGACGAGCGGCACAGTCTTGCGGAGAGAGAGAACTATTAAAATCATAATAAATCATCGCTCTAAAATCTTTTCGACTTAATACCATTTTCGTCGCCAATTTTTTTTATTACTAAGAAGGTTGCAAGTTGTTTCAAAAAATATAACATTCGAAATTAAAATAGTTCCGATTAGCTAGAAGTGCAAAACTTTTAGTGTGCCCCATGAACCTCTTGATAAGACTAGTATATATAAATCAATCAAATAGTAAGTTTAATTTGGAAGATACCTACGGTATTTTGCAGTTCTAGATCCCACGAAGGTACCTAACGCTATGATTCACGAAAGTAATTCTCTCTAAACTCAGAAAATTACAGCCAATATGTCCTTAAAAGACTACAGTCTATATAAATTAAATGTTAAAATAAATAACAACTTAAACTCATTTTGCATAATTAAATTTGCAAATCATCATCATCATCATCATCAGCAACCTGTATGTACCCAGTTCTGGATATAGACCTTCCAAATGTGATTTTCTATATTCCGAATCCAGCCACTTTTTGAGGTCCTCGGTCCATTTAGCACGCGCCTGCCTTGGGCGTCCAACGCTTCGTCGTCCCACTCGCGGTCTCCACTCTAATACAATCCTCTCCCATCTGCAATAATTGACTCTTCAGATATGGCCGACACTTTTTTTTCCTTACCCAAAGGGTAAAAAGGAACCCTATTACTAAGGCTTCGCTGTTCGTCCGGCCGTCCGTCCGTCAGTCACCAGGCTGTATCTCATGAACCGTGATAGTTAGACAGTTGAAATTTTCACAGATGATGTATTTCTGTTGCCGCTATAACAACAAATACCAAAAAAATAGAATAAAATAAATATTTAAGGGGGCTCCCATACATAAACGTGTTTTTTTTTCTCGTTTTTGCTCGCAATTGATAACGGCAATACGCTAAACGCTTGAAATACTCACATAATATTTAGTTTTATATTCACTTTAAAAATAAATAATTAAATAAAAATAAAACAAATATTTAAGAGGGGCTCCCATACAACAAACGCATTTTTTTTTTGCCGTTAGATAATGGTACGGAACCCTTCGTGCGCGAGTCCGACTCGCACTTGGCCGGTTTTTTTATATATATGAAAAATGAGGGGGGTAAACGAGCATGTGGGTCACCTGGTGGAAAGCCATTACCACCGCCCATGGAGACCAACGACACCAACAGATCGCCGATCCGTTGCCAGCCTTTTAAGGAAAATAAAAACTCTGTTCTTGAAGGCTCCAATGTCGTAGTTGTTCGGAAATACCGCTGAGGGAAGTTGATTCCACAGTTTCACTGTTCGTGATATAAAATGTCTTAGGAAACGTAGTGTAGTAGATCGCCGATTATCAAGGTGATATGGATGGTGAACAGCAGAACGCAAAGAGACGTTACATCTCTGCGTGATTAGAGAGAGTCCAATCGATCCAAGATCATTGGGTCACCGACGATTGTCGATTTATTATTGTCTCTTCGTTGTATGCGGTCAAATGGAGCAAGCAAGTACTAGGGCGCACCGGCCCAGAGATGCGAACAGTATTCCATGTGAGGTCAAACCTGGGCTTTGTATAGTTGAAGGCGCTGTAGGGGTGTAAAATACTGCCTGGCTTTATTAATGACACCAATCTTCCTAGAAGCCAGTTTGGCCTTGCACTCCAAGTGGCCACGAAACTGAACATCACTCGATATGTCGACACCCAAGATGGCAATGCTAGGACTAACACTAAGGGGAGTACCTTCCAATCTAGGAACTACGACGAATGGGGACTTTTATCGGTAAACACACAAACCTGTGTCAGACACAAGTTTTGTTCGGTACTCATCGACGCAATCCTGAGAAACATTACTAAACGCTATAGCGACAACTATGTTTATCTGTCGGATTGTTTCATTCCGGATTCGATCTCTCAGAGAAACTTCGAAGATAGCCATCTCCATCGTTCGATGCGCGATACGCCCGTGAGCTACCCCAACGGCCAGTATACAAGTTTCTGCATAATAGGTCATTGCGGACAGGACACACTCGTTGAAGACTTTAGTCTTCACGGGGTATCTGTTTGGTGATAATGTGCCACATAAAAATCTCAAAAATACAGAAATGGTTACGTAAAAATTCGTAATATTTATAGAAACAGGGTCGCGAAAGCCCATCCAGCAGCTTCGTGAAATGGGAGCCGTGGTAGAGAGCTCTCGGCTCCAGAATTTCGAGAGCCTCTATCGCCCCCGTTTTCGCCACTAGACAAAACGTAAGTGCTTACGCAAAGATCGTATAAAACATGCGGGCAATATTAATAGTGGTTCCGTAGTCTATAAGTCGAGTTGGGACATAAAAATATTTTTTGTATTAATTTGGTATGTAATATTATATGTAATTTGGTATGTAAGTTTGACACGATAACTCTCGAACCGCTGCTTCAATATTCATGAAATTTGATAGGTGTGTAGGAAAACCACAATGCACTATTTATGTGGTCAACAAGTAGAATACTAAGCGGCAAACTTTTCTGTATCATCAGTATTTCCAAAGTGATATTAACATAAAATAACAAGCTAATGAGGTGTAAGTGGCTCACCACGATCTTTAGAGCCAAAGCCAGCCTCACATGCACGTGCCCTGACAACAGCGAAAGAGTCTCTTGCAAAATAGAGGTAGAGACAGCGTATTTGTAAGCTGACCGACTGGGGAAATACCTCCACCTCATGCCGCTGTCAAATATCAATTCCCTTGCGAGTTATTGTGTTCCTGCTAGTGAGTGCGGTCACCAGAAAAAAAGGAAGGAGTTGCTGCGGGCAGCGTGAGCCAGGAGTGGCGTTAACCGCTTTCCGTCAGACGGCCCGTATTGACTGCCACCCAACATAGTATAAAAAAGTAAGGTACGTGCCAATTATTTCTAGTAGATAAGTTAGTTAATCAATTCCTTTAACGACTCACAAGCAATAGTTATGACAGTTTATTCTTTGAAATAATTAGCCACCTTTCCAAAATATTACCACTTGTATCCATTTTTTCAAATTTCATTGACTGTAAAGGTACTAAAAGTATAAAAGCAATTATAATTTGTGGTGGTGACACACACGTTATAATATAGATTTTTGTAGAAAGTTTTCTTATAACTCTTGAGCAACCCTAAAACGTGATTCATTTCCCGATACAAATCCTCAACAAATGCCTTTACCTCACCTTTTGTTCGTACCACTGAGTGACGTAATGATTATTCCATTTTTCAGGGTTAAGTACTTAAAGAATTCCAAAAGGACCACGATATTAAGCCGGTACCTTCGGTCCATCTGTAAGTTATAGGTCTATATAACTGTAATAGGTAATGGTACAAGTCGCTCACAATTATCGTTACCTACAGCACAGTATACGTAATAGTACTACGTACAGTACGGCCACTCCCTGCCGCTCTCTCGTGTAGACCTCACCTCTCCTCTGAGACAAATCTGGAACAGTTTGTTTGGCGCCGCACTCACATACGCTCATCGCGCTCTGCACAGACGTCATTGTTTATGTAGTAGTAAACGACGCGACATTTGTACGGAGTGGCCGGGGTGTGCCTACAGGTTAAGCCAAACCCAACTGAACTTGGTGCAATTTGCAGAGGCTCTGGCAAAAGAGGGGTACGACACGAACCCGACTGTGAAAAAAGACTACCCTTCAGGCTTGAAAAGATAAATACGTTAATTTAGTCTAAATACGTTATTTTACAATAGTGTGATGATTTGATTATGCATTCATATTAGAGACTAAGGAATCAAACCGCTATAAAAAGCATGTCTCTGACATAGAATAAATAACTTTTTATTTATATTTTTTTGATATAAGACGGGGGCAAACGAGCATGTGGGCCACGTGATGGAAAGCAATAACTCATGGAGATTAGCAACACCAAGGGGTTCGCCGATCCGTTGCCAGCCTATACTCCTTCCTTATTTCTGGTGACCTCACTCATTCGCAGGAACACAAAAACCCTCAAGAGAATTAAAACGGGAGGCAAAAGAGCATGTGGGTCATCTTATGGACAATAATCATTACCACCCCTATAACAACCATAGAACTGTTACAAGTTCTCTGTATGGAGGTATTTCAATTTGATTTGATTTTTTTGTCCATTATCAGTTAGAGGATATTCTCCCAGCATTGGTAACTAATTTTGCGACCACGCAATATATCATCATCAGGTCACTCTAGTCTCCACCACAGGAGCACGACCCTCTCTCGTCCGTCCCAGACAGGAGGATGTGGCCTACACTCCCTACGCTGGCCAGATGGGTTGGGGAGGTCTGATCGATGTTTTATAACGTATTTCCTTTAGTCGCCTTGTACGACATCCACGGGAAGCTACGGAGTGATTCTATTCTAGTCTGCCGGAAACCACACGGCCAACGCAGTATATATTGCGAAAATTTTAGACTTACAAGGCTCATTCGCTTCATATAATTGAGTACTGTAACACAACTAACTAATATATAACCACCAAGACCAAGTATAACAAATAATGAAACAAGTAGTTAGGCAATAACAGCCACGGCCGCAAAACTAAATGCCTAGCACCACAAATCTCCATTAGGGCAGGCGCAAAGAAGGCGTGCGTTGGTTGGCAATGCTTTAATTGCGAGTGTTTATCGTCGCTATTAGTCTTCTGGGCCTTAAATAGCGCTCATACGTCACACCCGCCATGTAATTATTTCAGGTGAAACTCCCGAAAAACGCTCACGGTCTTCCAAACGAGAAACGCTATGTTACAAGAATGCCTTAATTTGTCTATCGCAGACATTGAAATTAACATTTCGGGTAATGAGAATGCCGGTCTCTATCTATGGCATTTTATAAGATGGGCCATAGGCGATCACTCCGACAGTAATAACTGGCATCGATGTAGCATTATGTAGACCCAGCAGTAAAAGTAATAGAGATATATTTATTCCAAAATCACACATAAACAAAGTACACAAATACAACATTACATTATAATAGAAAGTGAGATGTTGAAATTTTGGCCCGCCCTCAGGTACGTAAATCTGTGCTATGAATACTAAATAATAGAATTGTATATATGGTATGTTAATGTATGCCGATTATTTTGCCGATTTTCTATAGTCTAGATGAATATTTTAATAGAAAGTAGTAAATAGCTCCGACTTAATTGAAATGTATGTATGTATAAAATCAATGACGAATCACGATGATATTTTACGTCCGCAGCGGTCAAACTGTTGTGTCAACATCTTGAATTATGTATGACATCCATTGTACACAGTTGACAATAAAGTATTATCTTATCTTATCTTGATACATCAGTATCTTGTCATATCTATACTAATATCATAAAGAGGTAAAGTTTGTGAGGTTGTAGAGGGTAATACTCTGGATCTACTGAACCGATTTTATAAAGTCTTTTACCAATAGAAAGCTACGCTATTTGTGAGAGTTATTGGCTAAATATATATTAACCCGAAAAATTAAAATACTTTTTCGTAAACGAATGCGAAACCGCGGGCGGATGCTAGTGTAAAAATAAATAGGTTCCTAGAATAATACAAACAAAAGCATGCTTCAAGAGACCATAGACTGTTTTGGAGTAATCGCTTACCACAAGACGGTTTGCATGTCACCTTCATAATTTCAGCCTATTTTTGTTCACTGCTGAACAAATGCCTCCCCAAATGATTCCCAGCATGATCAATCCAATACCACCTATATCCAATAACTCCCCGTAATCCTAACAGTTCGTTAGTACATCTTGTAGACAGCAGCCCCAATCTGCTCTTACCTGTACGTCGTCTCCACTTCAGGATTCTTTTGCCCCATCGGTCCAATCCGGCTTCAGCTTGCTAATTCTCTCGGTTATGTCACCAATCTTAATTCTTCTATGGATCTCCTCATTTCTAATGTGATCTCCTTAAGCTTCTGCAAATTCAATGAAATGTAATTTATACGAATGTAAAGTATATATATAAATTAAAAATAATTTATGTCAAGTCTCTTAAAATTTCACTCCTTTGTTTCCACCCAACAACTTTGAGGGATCCACTTATAATAATACCACGAGTTGCTATTAAGAGGTAACTATTATCATCTTAGTGTCCTAGTATCGCTCCTAATTAAATTTTGAACGATTACCTAATAAATCATGGACTCATAGAGATAAAACATACAGCATCTCGTCACACATGGCAATCACTAACTACCAAAACCTTTGGCTACCTTTTGGCTTTGCCGTAAAAACGTTGCACAGCTTGTTTAGACCACCGACATCAAAGTCACCGAAATACGACATCGGCTGCATTCGCTGCTAACTTTCGGTCTCCTGCCTCCAACCAGCCTCTTAATAAACAATTTATCACATTAATAAAACAACATGATAATTGCACATAAATCATGGCAATCAATTTAATCTGCAAAAGCTAAATGGATTAAATGATTAGGTTAAATTCGCTACTTGGTTATGCAAGACTACTATTACAGTCAGAAGGTGTATTATCATACTATATGCCATTGCCGTAATTGCAACACGCATTATGTAACTGTACGATGAGAAGTAAAGTTTCACCTATAGTGAAATTTTACTCTTTATTATTTTCTATTTTACAAGAAAAAGGTTACAGTGGTAAATTAATGGAAGACCCGTTTCCCAGCAGTGGAATGAATATAGGTTGATGCAGATAATATTTTTTTCAAATGGTAAACTATTTTATATAAACTACTCGCAAAATTGTACTCTCACTTTAGACGTAACGTATTACCAAAAAAATATAAATGGAATTTTGGAAGTCATTTATTTTTGCTGAACAAAGTTATTGAGAATTTACGAGCTTTCTCACAAATTGATCTTTAAATCCAACTCCGAGCAGATTATGCATCTCACTATATTATCATCAAATAACTTAAATCATAAAAACTCGAATCTATATCGCACGCGAAACTAACATATGATATATATATTATACAATGTATTATTCTCGAGAACTCTTTACTTCTTAACAGTCGATACTCGTTGGCTTTATTGCGAAACTTTCGCAAGCATTCCTCTTTTATTACACCAATTTTGTACGACTAAGCCTATCCTACGGAGGGGCGCTTGCGATCTTTATTATTTAGATTTCGAACGCCGCCACCGCTGAATATACCAACATAACAGGAGCGGTGGATTTATGTGGTGGAGCTTTAGGAAGCATTGTTGCCAGTGTCAACGTTTTTTTTTTACTCACGCCTCTGGATATAGTGCAATGAAATTAAATACTATTGACAATTTTAGTGTTCAGGACGGGACGAAATGTTCTGAACTCATTTATGGTAGTGCCACAAAAAATGGTAAGGTAATCCATACAGACCAGAGGCCCTACCGCCGAAGCTGAAGCCGATTGCCATCAGAGTTTTTGATTTCATAAATTAGTCTTAGGTTAATATTATTGACAAACAACTCTAGCTTGGTCAGCTGAGCTAAATATAATTAACAACAATCTAAGCTGAAGTTTTATTTTCATGTAATGTTTTATTTTCAGGCTTCAGTTTCGGTGATAGGACCCCAGGTAGGTTCGACAGCGATAACTACGTAGCGAAATATCCTAAGTCGGTGACGATAATAATATTATGAGCTACAAATCGTATATTTCATTTATCTTTCCAAAAAAACTAGTTGTCGAAACGATAAATGTCATGGTGATTGGTTAAATATTCAAAGTTTAACTCACATTAAGTATTTATCTCACAGACTAAAAGTTTAGTCAAAACCTGTCAGAAGTTATATGCAACATGAAAATAATGGACAATATTTTATGCAGTGTGAAGAATTTTTTCAGTGAAAATAAAGGCTAAATTATTAATCAATTGCTTCTACGAGTATATAATTTTACCAAAAAAAACCGACGCCAAACATTACTCTACATTTATGTATGTAGGTACACGCAACGTAGGGTACACGCTGACGATGATGATGAAAAAAATATGGGACCAATCTGTAAGTATACTGTTTCAAATAAAAAAGGTTTTTTTCAAACAGGTTTATAAATGAGTGAGTAATGAAATAACAAACCTAACAGTGGGTAGATATAGGCTGATGTTGATGATGATTTATAAATCAAGGAGTAATTTAGTAACAAACATTACAAAAAAAATACAGCCGAATTGAGAACCTCCTCCTTTTTTGAAGTCGGTTAAAAATAAAAATAGCCATTAATACAGGCTTTTTTCGTATTAACAACCTGCTGAATAATAATGTTAGAATGTTAGTACATTCTTTTACAACATTGTTTGCAAATGATCACATACACACAATGAAATATAGTTAAACTTTTGTAATATACCTATATCTCTGTAAATTGTAGCTTTTACGATATTTATCTAAACAAACGATTTTTTTATATGAGAGGGAGACAAACGAGCATGTTGGTCACCTGATGGAAAGCAATCACCACCGCCCATGGAGATCATCAACACCAAGGGATTGCCGACCCGTTGTTGGTAGCCTATATTCCTTCCTTTTTTCTGGTGACCTCAATCACTCGCAAAAACACAACTACTCTCAAGGGAATTGTTCTTTGGCTACGGTGTTCTGTAAGGTGGAGGTACTTCCCCAGTTGGGCAGTTTAAAAAATACGCTATGCCCTACCTCTCTTTTCGCCAGGACCTCGTTTGTAAGTTAGCAGGGTGCACCACGTGCAGGTGACGTTTGGTTCAAAGATGTTGATCAACTGTTTACATCCCAATACACATAAGTTATAGTGTCATAATATACAGAAGGTATAGCATATACATATATCATTCTAAAATATCAAAATACATTAAAGAATCACTACATAGTATAAAACAAAGTCGCTTTCTCTGTCCCTATGTCCCCATGTATGCTTAAATCTTTGAAACTACGCAACGGATTATGATGCGGTTTTTTTTAATAGATAGAGTGATTCAACTGGAAAGTTTATATGTATAATATATGCATAACATAGTAGAAAAACACTGATAATTTAGAGGTTTCTAATGTGATGTCGTAAATAAACACATTTTTTTGCTCTTTCATTGCAAACGCTGGCTGAACCCAACGAGATAGATCAAAATAATGTAGTACAGTATTGTTCACCTTAAAATGGTCTACAAAAAAGTTCGCGATGGTATATGTCTATCTCTTAGTGGTAACACACAATAACCGTTATTTTATCCTTTGCTTTTTACAAGAAATAATGCCTTATTTACGAAGCGATTTTAAGCAATACAGAATTAATCCTTATCCAATTAAGTACCTTAAATACATTGCGCATTTAATATAGATCAATATGGCCCTTCACAGCATGTAATTTAAATGAATAGTTTAGAAGATATTACACATTTAAAATGCAGGGACATAACGGCTGTGGCGGTACCGGCCGCGGAGCCGGCGGCGTGTGCTTATAACTGGGGAAGGACTGGATAGGACAAAGCGCAAAGACCTTCTGTAGTACATTTAGTATCAGCATTGCACCCGTGCGAAGCCGGGGCGGGTCGCTAGTGCTCTATAATATGTATCTCATACCGGAACAAACTACTCAAAACAATTTCAACATTGATTGATTACATAAAATTACTGTTTCAATCAATCATTATCAATGAGACCTATTCAAGTATCAATGCAAGTATTTTATTGATCTATTGACAGAAGGGTAACAACTTCCGTGAAACGATATTACTGAGTCACCTACATGTAAGGAAATAAGTGACATCAACATGTTAAAATTCAACAGCTTTACGTCAACTACTCAAGTATTGGACGCCTATTATCTATGATCACTAAGGCACTTAGGGACACTTCACATATATGTAGTCACATATATGTAGTCATTTTCACCTATTGACATTTGATTGATAATATTGTTATAAAACTGTAGTGAAATATGGTATTATTGGTGTTGAAACTTTTAATTAAAAATTAATTCATATTATACAACTAGCACTGCCCACGCCTTCATCCGCGTCACCGACTGCTAGGATGTGGTACATCAATCGAAGGGTGTCAGAGAATACTCTATCACGCTGCTAAGCCGCAAATTGGAAGATGACTCATTACTGCCATAAAAATTATCCTATATGGAAATCCAGAAAATTTTCATTACTATTATATCTGTTGGTCAAATTTCAAATTCGTTTACATGCACACAAATGATTGGCAAACTTTCACCTTTATAAAATTAGAAGGATTATTTAAAATTATTTATTACAAGCTATTAGAGGTCTCGTTATCATCAAGATATAATTTAGCTTCGACCACTATTGAAACCCAATCGAGCATATTACATTAGTCTTCAAACACAATCTTAGAGGATACGTACCTACTTGAAGGTACGTGTCATACCAGCGATCGAAATTTGTGGATATGGCTTCAACGATTTTGTTCTGATGAAAGGAATACAATGTAAATAATTATAATTCTTAAATATACTAATATGAAAATATAACTGTTCAAATAGACATGTCCAAATTATGACAGACTAGCTGGCCCGGCAAACCTCGTACCACCTCAGAATGTAAGTAAATCCGTTCTTGATAAGCGGTATACGAATGCATAGAGAAGAAATATATAAACATTCATAAGGATTAAATTCATTAGATTAATTAATAAATAAATATTTCTGGTCAATTTATACAGCACCATCTTGTCCCAAATAAAGCGCAAAGTTTGTATTATAGGTACTTGTACTAGACAACTGATAGATTTAAATGTAAAAATACATACATGTAATACATGTGTATTACATGTTGTTGATGTAATACATGTGTATTACATGTTGTTGATGTAATACATGTTGTTGATGTAATACATGTGTATTACATGTTGTTGATGTAATACATGTGTATTACATGTTGTTAATGTAATACATGTGTATTACATGTTCTCTCTCATCACATCTGGGTATTTGTAAACACGCAGGCCAAGATAAACAGGCATGTACATGCACACAAATGTTTGTCTTGTGCGGGGATCCATGGCTAGCCATTCAACCACCGGGCTCGTCTTTAGATTCCATTCAGCCTAATGGTATTTTTTTTTTTTTTTTATACTACCTCGGGTGGCAGACAAGCATACGGCCCGCCTGATGTGAAGCGGTTACCGTAGCCATATTAACGCTTGCAACATATAAAATATTGCTCGCGCGCCGCCACCCCCGCTGCCAACGCAGCATCTCCTTCCTTTCTTTCTTTCTGGTGACCTCACTCACTCGCAGGAACACAGCAACCCAAGGAAAATCAAGGGAATTGTTATTTGGCTGCGGTATTCTGTGAGGTGGAGGTACATTCCCCAGTCGGGTAGCTTACAATTACGCTCCCTACCTCTCTTTTCGCCAGAGCTTCGTTTGTCAGTCAGCAGGGTGCACCACGTGCAGGTGAAGTTGGCTTTGGTTCAAAGATCTTGATGAGCACACCCCAACGGTAATGAATCAAGGCTCTTGGTATGTTCATACAATAATATGTATTAAATACGATATTACGAGATCTACGCCTCTCGAATTCAGAAGTATAATTTTATTTTCTTCCAAATCCCTCATGTTTTTATAAAAGAAAATTCTTAAATGGACCTCATGCATTATGTTAAGCCATTCATATAACACCATATTCCATCTTTCGCTTTGATACACAGAGTTGTATCTTGGTCTCTTAGGCATTTGCGTACTTTATGAAAATTTTAATTTAGCTCAAAAAATACCTAATAATAGCATAAAGTCAAATTTTATTTATTAGTCATCTTTAGGTAGCCAATATACTTGGTGTATTTTACATTCAAGAAATATTAGTTAAATTAAAGAAAAAATCTTCAACTGTTTGAAGATCATAAACTGTTTTTTTTATGACGGATATGAGAAAATCCACGGATTCGATCGATTCAAAATTGACAATGAGAACATGGTAACCTTAATCAGATGCTGCAGGATCACCAATAATTTGCAAGACATGCATACAAATGCTCATGAAGTTCCTGGAGCAGATGAAACCTGTGTGTGCTCATTAAAATGGTCTCAAGTGTTTCAATTAAGAGGTTATGGATAAGTGGTTATCAGGTTCTGGTAATAGAGAGAGAGCTGGAGAAAGTTTTTTAGTTGAAATTTTTTTTTCCTCCTGTTTATTGAGACGATCATGATCTCTTACACATGCCCTCTGAGCCAAATATGAATCTAGTTACGAAAAGCCATTTGGCAGAGCCGTGTCCACAAGATGTCCGCATTGTCCGTCAGGTATGCGTCCTTCATCGCAGTCGGTTCAGCTAGACAGTGACATGGGTTGCGAAATCAGTCCCCGAACCACCCCCTTGCCTTGATTATGATAAACGACTTATGAAATTAAAACGGTCGCGTACAACAAGTTGCTATTCAAATGAATAAGCCCTTTGTTGAGATTCATTCCGTTGACAAATCGCTCGTGCGCGATGTACATTGTCTGTTAAATTAAATGGGTCGCCGGCCATTGAAATCGTTTCTGAGAAAGGCAACGATAGTACGTCAATCGCGGGCACGTTGCGTGTTCGGTTTTAACGGAAATAGCCCGCTGAATATACAATGTCCGTTATGTAGCAGACACTGTACTGCTTTGGTATTTAATGTAAGTGTTGTCAAAGCATCGTAAATCATCTTATTCAATTATTCTAAACAAAACTGGGACAACCGTTAGACAAATGATGACCCAGACATCTCATCAAAAGTATTATTACATTATTAGTTTTTAAACTGTTAGTCATATATAACAACACGTAATAATCTTTCTGTATGTCTGTCAATATCAATAAACTTCATAAAATATGTAATATTTGAATCATTCGTGATTAGACACCCACAAGAGAGAAATTTTCAAGCCGTGCGGACCAAATTTGCGATTAACAGCCATCTTGAAATTATGAAAAACAAAATTTAGATCTCATAAACTTCATCGATGGCCAAAAAATTTTCCAGATACCGAGTTTGGTGGCAATCGGTACTATTAAGCGATTGGTAGCCTTTAATTTGCCATCTTGAAAATAAATCTGACCTCATATTTTTAGTACCTTAATCATTCGTGGTTCAGGGCCCCAAAAACTTTCATCATGATCGGAGCAACTATGCAATTGGCCTCCATCATGAATATTTTATTTTATTTTACTACAGTAATATCAAACTATTGAATTTGCGTCTTCATCTTATACGTATTTCGGTAACCCGTAGCAATTTTCTAAAAACCTTTCTTATCGAATGCCTATTAAGTCATAAATACTACCAATACCAAATAGCAACGTAATCTGTCCAGTGGTTCGAGCTGTTCGTTGATAGATCTGGGGCCCTACCGTCGAAACTGAAGCCAATTGCCATCGGAATTTTTGAATGGGAAAAAAAATCTAATACTTAGATTGTTGCTAATTATATTTAGCTCAGTTAGTAGAAACCCTAGAGCTCTACCGACTAAGCTGAAGATGTTTGTCAATAATTTTAACCCAAGACCAATTTTTGGAATGAAAAATCCGATGATAATCGGCTTCAGTTTCGACGGTAGGGTCCCTGACTAGCTTATTACTGACAGATCTATTCCTTTTATATATTTCATCATTTATAATATTTCATCAATTATAGTATTAAAAAATTTCTTCAACGCTATTCTTGATTGTAAAATTGCTAAAATAACGTCAAATAGTCTTGGCAAACAAGACAGTAAATCTAAAATCTGTTTCTGTGTACTCAATAAACAACTTTCTTTGCTATACTAATCTCCCAACTGAACCTTAAATAAACTACCCAGTCAAAATTTGCCTTTTGATTTTCGTACAGAATTAGCTTGGAATTTCTAGTCACGTCGCTAAAGCGATGCGAAATTGAAACAGAATGTGATGGATATAATGCGCATAATAACCATACAAGTCGCGTTATCATATCAGAGTAACAGCCAGATGACCGTTTTAGACGCTTGCCCCACACTAATAAAAATGATACACATGTTAATATATATTTTTTTCTCGTTTTTATTCGGTTGCTATCATTTTTTACGGCTTACGAACGTAACCATAATTTATTTTTATTGAGTAGAGAGGCTAGTGAGCCGTCCATATTTACGCGTTTTAGTGTCTAGACTCATCGTAAATTGGTGTGTTTTGGTGAGTTACAGCGACATATCGATCTGTGTAAGTGGGTATAATCTTACGATTTGATATAATATTTTATGGTTAGCCTTTCTTGAACCGCTTTCTATTTATGCCAGTAATATCGGAAATCTATGTTGAGAACGTTGAATTATCTAATTTAAATCTTTTTGTAGTTGTTATTAACTCATATGCATACGTATCTCTCTTCAATCGAACAGGTTTAGAGCGTACTCTTTCTACCATGCTGCTCAAATGTGTGTTGGCGGAGTCTTTCCAGTTGTCTTAACGATTGACATCAAACTGTTCTCAATGTGTGTTCCTCTGAATTCGGAACTGAAGGAGGCCTCCTCTGAGATTGACATGATACCCACGTCCTCCTTACAACTGTTGAACAGTTGTACCGCTCGCCAACGACAGGGAATAATTCATCCTCACGCATAGGAATCCAAGTGAAATACTATCAACTTGTGGATGAACTGCCATTTCGACAACGCTTGAGTAATAAATACCTCTAGTGTCGCAAGCATCCACAGGCTGCAATCACTGCTTCCTATCAGGCGGGTCGTATGTTTGTTTGCCTTAGGTTGGTTAAAAAAATAACAACTGACCTTCTACACAGAAGCACGGAGAAGCTCGAATTAAATACACCAATGGCAGGCTACAGTAAAAGTTACTTAACTTGCGTGTCAAATTAGATTGACACGGGCAACGACACCATCAAACTCCTCACGAGAATCGTGCTCGAACACCTCAAGCAGATGAAATTTAACATTTTTTTAATGGCCAAGAACTATTATTTTGTGTGATTCGTTCTCAACCCTTAGTCATCCCACTGCTGGGATACAGGTCTCTCCTCAATCAAAGAGTCGTTTAGAGCATACTCCACCACGCTGCCCAAGTGCGGGTTGGCGGAGAACTAGGCTTGGGACGGGGGCCCACCACACATTCCCACCACTGTATCTCCTGTGTAGCCAGGATTAACAGCGGCGACCGCCAAAAAAGGCAATGAACAATGAAGTCCATTGCAGTCCCAGGGGTAAAACTACGGCTGCCTTGGAACTCACAACGAATTTAATCAGAAGAAATTAGTAGGAGTAGGAAGCTTTTGGAATTTGACTTCCCCTCTTAGCAATGTGAGAGACAGCAATATCGCAAATAAGGCATTAAAAGCCTAAAGAGATGGCTAGTCAAGTGAAGCTCAACTGCCGTGCACCACGGATTTTAAGTTTCTAACACTATTAGGGACCTAAAACATTGAGTTGTTACCTAACACATCGATTCCAATAATATGAATTGCAAAATCGTCTGAACGCTTGGTAATTCTCCCTTGTTGCTACCAAATCTGAATAGTATACTACCCCGGATGCAACTTGCAATGAATTCAACATGTCATCCCGCTCCCGCTGCCAAAGATCACACTCCCAGAGAACATGGTGTGCTGTTTGATCGAATTCAGAATTAGCAGTAGAACATTCGCATAAGGGCGACGGCACTAATTTAAACGAAAAGAGTTTAGCTTTAAAATTGCCATGTCCAGTTAAAAATTGCGCAACAGGGTGGTCGACTTCTAACCACTTTTTCTTTAATCTATCTCTTACCGATTGAAAGAACAGATACAAGTGGCGTCCTTTGGTAGAAGTTTCCCACCTTTCCTGCCATTCAGACAGCAATGTTTCAAATACTTCATTAAAAGGTTTGAACAGTCTAACTATTTTTTCACGATCACGCGTTTTCAAGAAATCAGGGACCATATTTTTAGATGTATAGTACATTGAAGCGCGGCGTTGTACTTCTAAGTCTACCGGTAACACACCTGCTAGCACGGGTAGTGCCTCGGTGCTTACAGTTCTATACGACTTACATAAAAATATCAGAGCAAGGCGCTGGCTTTGAAGCAATTTACGACGTGCTGCACCTATAGTAGCCCTATCTGCCCACGCAGGTGAACCGTACGTAACACAACCTAAGTATGTGGCGGTATAAATAGTTTTTAACGTTTTGAAAGTTAATCCCCACGTAGAGGTAGAAATTCGTGTTAAGGCATAGAAATTCTTTTTTGCTTTTTCACCTACTTGCTTCATGTGCTCAATGTAATTAAAATTTCTATCCAAAAGCAAACCTAAGTAACAAACCGAACCTCTATTAGCAACAGATACTCCATTAAAATGAAATCGCGGTGAAACCTGTAAATTTCCCTTAAGCAAGAGTTGATATGTTTTATGTGGCGCAAAATCGAGACGATTACGATAACCCCAATCTAAAATTAAGCCTAGGCTAGCGTTGGCTAGTTTCTCTATGCTAGATCTTGAATTAGCATTGATTAATAAGAGACCATCGTCAGCGTAACCAGTTAACGAGCACCCTTTCGGTAAGGGTAGGCTAAAAAAATCATCAAAACCGATATTCCAGAGATACGGTCCCAACACTGAACCCTGGGGGCAGCCCTGCGTGAGCACCTTTGAAGCAACATAATGGCCAAGTTTTAATTTAGTTGTACCATTCAAAAAGTACGATCGAATGAGAGAGTAGATGTTGCTAGGGCAACCTCTCACCTTAAGTTTCAGCAACAACATTGGCCACCAAGCATTATCAAAGGCACCTGAGATAACTAAGAAAATAGCTACAACATACTTGCTCTCCGAGAGCTCAACAACTTTGCGCACTGCAAGCGCAGCATCAACAGTGGACTTGCCAATGGTGAAGCCGTACTGATTTTTATGAAATTGTGGGCCACCGGGCAGCAACCGTGGCACAACCAAGCGCTCAAGCAGCTTACCCAACGACGGTAGCAGAGTAATAGGACGGTAGGACTTCGGATCGTCTGGTGGTTTATCACCGCCTTTTGGTATTATTTTTATAACACCACTTCGCAAAATGCCAGGGAAATGACCTTCTACAATACACCGAGTAAGTATTGTTAAGATAGGTTCAGCGGCTACTTTACAAGCTTCTTTAATCATTCTATTCAAAATCTTATCATCACCGGAGGCTTTATTTGTAGGCAAAGCTTTAACAATAGACATAAACTCATCCATCGACGGTACATTTGATATTGGAGTGGAAGGGCACATATCCGCCGCGCTCCTAACCTCACGATGGTAGTCACTGTCACTATCGGCGCAATCGTCAGGAATTAACGCATGCAGAATTGTCTCAGCGGTCTCTTCTACACCAAGGGTATGTGAATTATTAAATTTTATATTGGATACGTATGCCTGATCAATCCGCCTATTTGCTTTAAATTCGTTATATAGAGGAGACCACGGGCCCTCACTATTTAATCTTTCTACAATACGTTTTAGTAAATTACCTTTGGATTTTTCAACAGCAGCGCGATAGTGAGATCTAGCAATACGCAAGTCACTTAGAGCGGTTTGATAAATTTCTCCTTCGATGTTACGTTTCTTTAACTTTGAGATTTTACGTCTAGCGGCACGAAAATGCCTACGCAACCTAATAAGGGTATCATTCCACCAGTCGCATCGTCTGTTATTAACTATAGGTTTTCGACCTAATGCAACGTCAGCGCCATATACGAATGTGTCAGACATAATTTTAACACTTTCCGTGACTGTAAGTTCACTACGAGTAAAATCTTTGGCGCGGGAAGCGAAAAGTGAAGCAAAGCTTGCCCAGTCGGCGTTCCTAGTTTTATATTGAAAACCTATTAACTGTTGCGGATTTAAGTTATCAACAACTGGGGAGAACTCACACACAATCAGACGGTGATCACTACAAGAAGCTTCAGGAAGAACGCGCCAGTTTTGTATTCGGACATCTGCACTAGAAAGTGTGACGTCAATAAAAGACTCGCCCATTGGGCTACTAAAAGTAGGTGGTGCTTCAGGGGTATTGTGAATATGAAGATGCATTTCAGCAATGAACTCTTCAACAGCAGAGCGTCTGTCGGCATCGGTCGCTCTCAACTTGCCGTGCCATAATGGTGATGATGCATTTACGTCTGCTCCTATAATAACCTTATGACCAGTAAGAGCATGCAATACTATTCGTAGATGATACAAATGCGAGCCCACAGGGTCAGAAAATTGAAAATAACAACTGACTACAAATAATCTCAAATATGGAGATGTTACTTCAGCTACCGCACAGTGAGTGGACATTAGGTGATTGATTGATGTTATAGTAAATCCGCCCCTTGGCGCATATATACCCGCGCGCGACTTGTTATTAAGTTGTATAAATTTACTGTTTAATTGAGATCTTTGGTTCCCACTTCCTGCCGTAGGCAGTAGGACGACGACGCACGATTTTTATGTCTTTTAGGTATTCCGAAAATGTAATTTTTAATTCGTCTTTTATATTTTGATTATATAACGCGGCTAAAAACTTAGTGTCGTCCATTGTATCTGGAATGTCTTTTATAATAATACGCGGGCGGCGTCCTTTAGGCTTTTCGAGCTTAAGTCCAGCCGATTTTATGCTTTGAATTGATTGCAGCTTTTTAATTTGAGCGTCATTAGAAACGCGTACTACTACACCGGATTTCGCAGTTTTCTTGACTCCTACAATTTGAAACCCATCATCGGATGGCTCCTGAACTAAAACAAGATCGAACTTATAGTCCGCAACGAGCTTATCCAACTCAGACGTAGCAATTTTATCGTTGTATAGATTTAGTTGTCCAATTACGACGTTATCCATAGGTGGTGTTTAAAATATTGAATTCTAACCGTGCTGCGTATGTGGGGCAAGACTCTGACCCGATCTTGTGGTCAGCAGTCTTTTTTTGACGCCTACATGCTGCGCATGTAGGTTTGAAGTCTGCTTCAGACTTCTTCAGACATTCCCGGGAGTCGTGTGCTTCGGCACAGTGGGCACAGGTGGAGTTATTTGCCGAGCAGTATTTGCTGACATGCCCATACTGCTGACA
The DNA here is from genome assembly GCA_937001555.2 of Hypsopygia costalis. Classification (NCBI taxonomy): domain Eukaryota; kingdom Metazoa; phylum Arthropoda; class Insecta; order Lepidoptera; family Pyralidae; genus Hypsopygia; species Hypsopygia costalis. The sequence continues at coordinate 10,221,678 of OW443330.2, read as the reverse complement.
TTTCAAGCAACGCACGACTTCTATATCGTCCACGAATCTACATGTGGCAAAATCTATAAAAATCTTATCTTTTGTCGAAATAAGGTGTTTGCGTATTTCCGGGGAGATTTCGACTCCCACCCACTTCCTGCCGTAGGCAGTAGGACGACGACGCACGATTTTTATGTCTTTTAGGTATTCCGAAAATGTAATTTTTAATTCGTCTTTTATATTTTGATTATATAACGCGGCTAAAAACTTAGTGTCGTCCATTGTATCTGGAATGTCTTTTATAATAATACGCGGGCGGCGTCCTTTAGGCTTTTCGAGCTTAAGTCCAGCCGATTTTATGCTTTGAATTGATTGCAGCTTTTTAATTTGAGCGTCATTAGAAACGCGTACTACTACACCGGATTTCGCAGTTTTCTTGACTCCTACAATTTGAAACCCATCATCGGATGGCTTAATTGCTTTCATAAGTGCCTCCTTAGTAGCTTCGGATGTTGTTAACTCCGCGGATCGTTCTTCTGTTGGATAAGCTACTATGCAAGGCACAGGCTCGCGAGTTTGAACCGGCTTAATTTGCTTTGGCAAGCGAAGTTTCAATTTTTCGGCGTACGACTCGCTAGCCTTAGTTACAGGCGCAAGGGGGTTATTTTTGGACTCTAATTTTAAGGATAATAAATCCCGTTCGACAATCGCGAGTTTTATTTCAGAAATGGCGAGGTATTTTTCCGCTGTGGCTGACTTTATGGCTAGCATCGATATTAGTGAGGTAACTCGTTGAGTCATGGCCATTATTGTCGATTTATTTGCTACACCAATTCGCGAGGTTTGCCCGATAATTATCTCATTAATTTTTTCCAGACATTCCGAAGATTCGCGAACAAATTCAACATAATCAATATTTGAATCAAGAATTTCAGCCGAGGTGCTAAGGCTTAAGTTGTCTACATTTTCCGTGCTTGCTGACCGCTGTAGTCGCTTTTCATCAGGTGATAAGTGGGTTGGTGATATATCGCCTAATGTTCGCTTGGCATTAGTTGCCGGCGGTGATCGCGGCGTCAAATTACTACGACCAAAAATTGGTGTCGTGCCACCAGGATCATCGGTATTACTTGACATTTTGTTTATATAACGAGTTAGCAGGAATAAAACTATTACCTATCAAAATAAAATTTTCCCCGATTCTGGGGTAAATTTATAAAGTGACAACACTGAAAGATTTACGTATTTCTTTTGTTGTACTAAAATTAACACTAATAAAAACCAGTATTATAATAACAAAATATGAAATTATTACGTACCTTTTACGGGCCAAACCTGTTTTACAACGAGTGATGCAGCCGTAGTTAGTCACGAAGCAGCACAAAAAATTTTTGTTGTTGTACCTACTAGTTTGCGAATAATAATCACTGTATCAACTTTTTAACAAATAAAACCTAAATATGATCAAAATTTAACGCGGAAATGATAAGTTCAGATCAGATGAACAAAATTCACCGAAATGCCCACACACTTAACGAAACAAATTAAGAGAATTATTTAATTTGCAATATCAAATCGCACAGACAGATTAGTTCGACCGTCTCGCACAAGCGCGGGAGGGGGAAGTGGAGGAGAACTAGGCTTAGTGACTGTCCCTCTCTTCCCTTAATGACGTGCCCTCCGAAGCATGGAGGACCTGGAGATAAATAAAACCATCCATGGAGAGGCAACAGCCGAGGTTGCTTTACTTGCGTGTTCGATTAGACTGACGTGCTCAACGACGCTATCGAACTTCTTGAGCATTATTTTGTCTGATTGCAATCAATTGGCATCAAACTCATAATCATCCCACTGTTGGGATACGGATATCCCTTCAATCGAAGTGGTGGTGGAAACCACTTGTTTGGAGCATACTCCACCACGCTGCTCAACAGCGGGTTGGAGGAGGTTTGTCTGATTACTTAAGGCGAATTAGTGATGCTAACTATAAATAAATCATAGCAAACGATTTTAAAAATGGAATTCAGACATCAAAATTACACAGCCATTGTCAGAAGCCAAAGGCTTGTACGTAGCTGTTCATAAATACGCCACCTACCATTTTTGTTTTTTTTTACCTTTCATCTACAATATTTATTTATTTATTTGTTTAACTTCATGCACATTAAAAAATGTACACAGCCGGACTTAATGATATACAAGCATTCTCTACCTGTCAACCTTAGAGTGATGCAGAGATAATACATGGCAGGTGCAATATGGTTGTCTGGAAGAAATCAATTCGCAATAAGGCCGCTCGTTATACTCTAATTCTGTAGGTACATATACTTTTTGTATTTTTTTATATTGGTGCAATAAAGTGTATTGTATTGTGTTGTGTTGTGTTGTATTGTATTGCATTGCATTGCATTGCATTGTATTGTATTGTGTTGTGTTGTGTTGTGTTGTGTTGTATCGTATCGTATCGTATTGTATTGTATTTGTAATACTTAGTCTCATTATTCGTATATCACTATAATTGCGATTTTTATATTACTAGCTATAAGCGTTATTGCAGCTTATAAACGATTGTAACATCCTTATGTAGAACCGCTAACGCATTGCCATTCCACTGTCAACGCATCTCCTGCTCAGGATATTCCTGTGACCTCAAACACAGGTAGAAATTTGGCACCCGTTGTTTGACTTTGATCTTCTGTAAAGTAATAGGTCGGGGAAAAAGTCTTTTCGCATTATAGTATGTATGAACTTGTAATAAAATCTCTTTGGTTATACCATTTGTATCTAGCAGGTTTTGATATCTATAAAAAGTTTAAATTTTAAAAAAGATAATTCCAAATTCAAATTAGGTAAATGTGTGATTTTCATTTGTTTTTTTTACTGTCAAGATGAGTGAATCTAATGAAGAAATTCGATACATTTTAAAATTTTACTACAAAAAAGGTAAAAATTCAACGCAAGCTGCGAAAAAAATTTGTGATTATTATGGACCTAGTGCAGTGTCTGTGAGAGTAGCACAAATTTGGTTTAAGCGTTTTCAATCCGGAAATTTTGATGTCAAAGATGCATGTCGCTCTGGTCGCCCTATTACGGATAAAATGGATGCCATTTCTGAAAAAGTGGAGCAAGATCGGCATATCAGTAGTTACGACGTAGCTGAAGAACTAGGAATTGACCACATAACAGTTTTGGCGCATAAAAAGGTCGTGGTCAAAGACCGGACAGGCTTCAGAGACTCTGGCGAAACCCGGGTTAACCCGCAACAAGGTGATGCTGTGTGTATGGTGGGATTGGAAGGGAAGATATTCATTATGAGCTGTTACCGCCAGGCAGGACTATCGATTCTGAACTCTACTGTGAACAACTGATGAGATTAAAGCAAAAAGTTGAAAGAAAGCGGCCGGAATTAATTAATAGAAGGGGTGTGATTTTTCATCATGATAACGCTAAACCTCACACATCTTTAGCCACTCAGCAAAAATTAAGAGAGTTTGACTGGGAGGTGTTAATGCATCCGCCGTATAGTCCTGACCTTGCACCTTCTGATTTCCACCTGTTTCGGTCTCTTAAGAATTCTTTAGGCAATGTCAGGTTAACATCACGAGAAGACTGCCAAAACCACTTGTCCCGGTTTTTTGAACAGAAGTCCCAAAATTTCTATAGTAATGGGATCATGTCTCTACCTACAAGATGACAAAAAGTTATCAAACATAATGGCACCTACATACTTTAGTTAAATGTAAATAAACTTTATTAAAAAATGTTTTGAATTTTCATATAAAATACGAAAAGACTTTTTCCCCAACCTAATATTACTACATTTTATATACTACGTCAGGTGACAAACAAGTATACGCCTGATGTAAACCGGTTACCGTAGTCATATAAACGCTTGTAACATGAAATATCACTTGCGCGCTGCCGTCCCGGCGGCGCCGCCGCCGCGCTGCCAACGGTACTTCCCCATACGCTATGCTCTACCTGTCTATTGGCCAGAACCTCTATTATCAGCCAGGACTACGTGCAAATGAGATTGGCATTGGTTCAAAAATGTTGATAATTCAAAATTGTTCACTTACAGCTCAATTGTTTTTTTTGCAACAAATGAAAAGATATATCTATGTGTTCTAAACTGTACGAAGACCGTTTATCCGGTTTTTTTTTTTATTCTACGTTGGGTGGCAGACAAGCATACGGCCCGCTTGATGTGAAGCGGTTGCCGTAGCCATATTAACGCTCGCAACATAAAATATCACTCGCACGCCGCCACCCCCGCTACCAATGCAGCATCTCCTTCCTTTCTGGTGACCTCACTCACTCGCAGGAACACAACAACCCTCAAGGGAATTGTTATTTGGCTGCGGTATTCTGTGAGGTGGAAGTACATTCCCCAGTCGGGTACAATTACGCTCCCTACCTCTCTTTTCGACAGAGCTTCGTTTGTCAGTCAGCAGGGTGCACCGCGTGTAGATGACGTTGGCTTTGGTTCAAAGATGTCGATGAACCACTTACACCCCAATTGCCTTATTTTCAATTTAATATAACTTTTTAATTATTACGAAAAATAAATATGACTATAGTTGTGTTAACCTATATATAATATTGCCATTTATGACATTTATTAAAAAAAAAATCTGTAACTGAATTGTGCTGGTCCAAATTAAAGTAATTAGCAATGCGCAATATCACTCTTTCGCCAGAACGTCGTGCTAAACAGCAGGGTGCACCACATATCAGTGAGGTTGGATATGACTTTAAAAATAACTTTGAACCCCTGAATACTGCATACATAATATTAGGTTGGGGAAAAAGTCTTTTCGTATTTTATATGAAAATTCAAAACATTTTTTAATAAAGTTTATTTACATTTAACTAAAGTATGTAGGTGCCATTATGTTCGATAACTTTTTGTCATCTTGTAGGTAGAGACATGATCCCATTACTATAGAAATTTTGGGACTTCTGTTCAAAAAACCGCGACAAGTGGTTTTGGCAGTCTTCTCGTGATGTTAACCTGACATTGCCTAAAGAATTCTTAAGAGACCGAAACAGGTGGAAATCAGAAGGTGCAAGGTCAGGACTATACGGCGGATGCATTAACATGTAGTATGTAGAGCAAAATGGCTAATTTGTATGTTTTACCGTAACTTCATGGTTTACTGCGACATAGACGCATATTGCTTGGTCAGCGACAACCCAGTAGTATAAATAGCATTAAGAAATTATAATAAAGGTTCTATTCATTCACAACAACAAGTGTCTACATCATTGGTGCTCTTCGGAGCACCCTGCACCAACCACCCTCACGTCACATTATTACATGGCGACCCTTGCCTAAGAACCCAAAGGAAAAAACTCTGAAGAAAATCAAAAATGAAGCATCAATTTTGAAAATCAAAAAATTTTTTTTAGAAGATATTTTTTTAAGAAAATCAAGAACACATCTGAAGAATTAAAATTAATTTTGAAAACAAAGCTATTATGACTTCCGAAATGTAGAGAAGAAAGAAGCGTACGGGTCCAGGATGGCGTCCAGGGTATAGCCCGGCCCAAAGAAGATCTCCAGGACGACCATAAGACGCAGACGATGAGGCCTGAGTGGTCTCAGCCGTGAACTCATCCAGAAGACCGCCATCGCTAATACGAAGCCGGAGCAGGCTGGTCACCCATAAGCTTCCATAAGATCAGCCATAAGCGATGAAGAGGTATAATTTAAAATTAGATTTGCTCAAGTATCTTTTAATAATTTTGTCATATAAAAATGTAGTTTCTTTATTCATATGTAGTACTTATTCGCTTTGTTTTTCTGTAGGCATACTGAATTTCAGTTAGTACCTATTTGTTTTGTCTTTTTATTATTTTATTAATTAACATATTGGTTATTTTTTTATTGTTATTATTTTTTTTTAGACTATTTCATAGATTTTTTTTATATTAGTAATATGTTTCAGTTTTAATTTACAAAAAAAAAAGGGTTGTCGCCCAAAATTTATATTCTGGATAGTGAACATAAAAAAGATATACGTTTCTTTGCAAAATTACTAGTGTCACATGTAATTAATTGATTAGATCATTTAATTTGAAATCATATATAACATCGTAATTACAATTGTCTATGAGTGCATTTAGCCGTAACAAGGTCACGCGCTCTTGAATTTCGTAACTTTGCACGCGCGTTGTCGTTTACGCGCATCAGCAAATTCTTGTAGGTTGTTGAAATTATTGATTTAAATAATGTTATGTTTTATTGCAGTTATTTGACGAAAATATTGAACATTTTAATATTGCTTATATGAGTATGTATATTTATTTTCATTTCTAGTGATGAGTTTAACTATGACTAGTTACCAGACTGATCACCTTGTAACATAGTACGAGTTACACTTATTGCTTTGAAATGTTTAATTACGTTATCAGGTTCGGTACAGTAGTAGTTAGGAAGCACTAGTCCTTCAATTCGATCATGGTGCGAACTACCCTTCCTCTGTGAGAATGTGTTGGAGACATTTGTCTTAAACAGTAGCTTCTAACTAATTGATAGAGATACGCATAATGTGTTATCGAGGAGGCCAGTATGGAGAATAAAAGAATGAGTGAAATAGTATGAAGATAAAGGGTGTGCACAGAAGCACAGCCCATGTTAAGATATTGATCATGGTCGACCGTAAAGGTGTCTGTGAAATACTTAACTTTATGTAGGCCCCTTTGTATTTTGTAATGAAAAAAAAAAAATGTACCGATACCGATGAAAACATCATTACTTAGTTATTATGCTCATATATATATATTTTTTTTTTTCTTAGATTGATGATTATTATCATAACATGACATGACACTTATCATTTCTTTCTTTTTGTTTGTATTTGATATTGATTTTTTTTTATAGATTGTGACACTAGAAGAATATATACTAGAGGAATAATGGTTATTTTTAACGAGCATTCATGATGTGAGAATGTTTTATTGCTTTGTAAAAAAAAAAAAAATGTAAATTACTTATTAATTATATTAAGTATTTTGAATTTATAGTATTTTCTATTACGTTTTATATATATTGTGTTTTTTAACATATAGGTTAGGTATCTCTTATTTTCAAAAATGTAAACGAGTAATATGCGTTTAATTTTTTTTTAAAGCACCCCGGGGGTGAACGGGACTTTTCGGGGGAGCTGTAGTATGTAGAGCAAAATGGCTAATTTGTATGTTTTACCGTAACTTCATGGTTTACTGCGACATAGACGCATATTGCTTGGTCAGCGACAACCCAGTAGTATAAATAGCATTAAGAAATTATAATAAAGGTTCTATTCATTCACAACAACAAGTGTCTACATCATTGGTGCTCTTCGGAGCACCCTGCACCAACCACCCTCACGTCACATTATTACAAACACCTCCCAGTCAAACTCTCTTAATTTTTGCTGAGTGGCTAAAGATGTGTGAGGTTTAGCGTTATCATGATGAAAAATCACACCCCTTCTATTAATTAATTCCGGCCGCTTTCTCTCAACTTTTTGCTTTAATCTCATCAGTTGTTCACAGTAGAGTTCAGAATCGATAGTCCTGCCTGGCGGTAACAGCTCATAATGAATATCTTCCCTTCCAATCCCACCATACACACAGCATCACCTTGTTGCGGGTTAACCCGGGTTTCGCCAGAGTCTCTGAAGCCTGGCCGGTCTTTGACCACGACCTTTTTATGCGCCAAAACTGTTATGTGGTCAATTCCTAGTTCTTCAGCTACGTCGTAACTACTGATATGCCGATCTTGCTCCACTTTTTCAGAAATGGCATCCATTTTATCCGTAACAGGGCGACCAGAGCGACGTGCATCTTTGACATCAAAATTTCCGGATTGAAAACGCTTAAACCAAATTTGTGCTACTCTCACAGACACTGCACTAGGTCCATAATAATCACAAATTTTTTTCGCAACTTGCGTTGAATTTTTACCTTTTTTGTAGTAAAATTTTAAAATGTATCGAATTTCTTCATTAGATTCACTCATCTTGACAGTAAAAAAAACAAATGAAAATCACACATTTACCTAATTTGAATTTGGAATTATCTTTTTTAAAATTTAAACTTTTTATAGATATCAAAACCTGCTAGATACAAATGGTTTAACCAAAGAGATTTTATTACAATTTCATACATACTATAATGCGAAAAAACTTTTTCCCCTACCTATTATATTAAGTATAAGCACATATTTATTTTTCCGATTCCACCCATATCAAAGTTTTGGGTCATAACTCCTTAGATTTACGAAGGTCGCCCCAGTGGGATTCACGCCGAATCTTGCTTGCCAATTTTTAGCTTACCTCATATTTTCCTCATATTAACCTCGATGGTCTAGTGACTAAATCTCGAATTCCATTTTGTCCCCAGTTTGGATATATGTTTATGTTGTTGTAGTGTTTATTAGTAATAGGGTTGCCAACTTCTAACAATAATAAGTTTTTATATAGTATTATAGTGCTCGAGAAAAAAAACTGAATAGTACCTATTTATAGGAAGATTTGTTTGTTTTTTAAAAGTAGTGAGTACAACTTAGTCAAGTCCGACTAAGTTGTACTTGATTAAGTTTTTACTAACCTCCAGAACTGGCAGCCCTAGCGGTCACAAGTGATCCTTTATTTGAATTTTTCAAATGGCTACTCAAATACGTTGATAATAAATTATGTTTTTGCATACAACTCAACAACGAGGAAATTATAAAAGTAACAAATAAAATGTCCAAAATAATAAGAAATTATTCACCAAACAAACAATTTAACCTAGCTGCGATTTTTTTTGTCTTTGTTATTATTATCCAATTTTCTTTTTCGTGGACAGCATACTAAAGTAATATGACATGACTCTATGACACTCACTGCAGAGACGAATCGAATACCACCTCATATCTTGCAAACCGTCACGCGGTTTAAGCTATAAAGCGTGCCAAAGCAATATAGGTATATACTTACACTCGAAACACATAACCATTCCTTCTTTGTCAATTGGGTTCATTTTCATTAAACACTTCATATACCACATGTATTTTTATTTCTTTGTCTCGTTTTGTCTTCCTTAAAATTTATTATCCATTATTTTTCGCACAAATTATTTTAGAATATGAGCGAGCTATGGTCATAGACACATAAACATACAAAGAGTACAGTCAACAGCTTGTAGACACATGAAGGACCACCTTAAGTAATTCATAGTAAAACAAAACATATCTACGTTTCATGGAACCCTCTAATAATGGAGGATTTACAGTCAAACAAACCACTGACTGTATATATAAATGCTCATATTTTTGTAATTAATCAACAGAATGCGTGGATTAATAATTCGTTAAAAAAGGCTACATCAAATTGAACAGAGATTGTTCCACGGATGCTAATTAAAAACCTTTCAAACTATTTAGAAAATTCCTTCATAACTAACTCTTATTTATCGGAATACCTGTAAACATTCAAACTTAATTAAACTCTGCTTTAATTTATTTCGAGCTCTAAATGAAAATGCCAATATTGGACGACAATAGCTGGACGAAAGAGTGCAAAGGTAGATAGATATCCGTTAGCGATCTCTGCCGGCGCGTCGTTCCAATAAGTTTGACATCCGTGCTATCTCCGCTCCCGCTGCCGCGCCCGCCTCCGCCTCTGCCTCCGCTACCGCGCCTCCCACTCGCCCTCACAAATTTTCGGCCGAAACAGACTGTAGTTTGTTTTCTTTGTGTCATTTCCTTATCGTTCTGCCAAAATACGTTTCATGACTATTACGTCAGCTGAAACATACTTCAGGTGCATATACTGCGTTCATATAGTTTTGATTCTTGAATGCAACTACATTTATTGTATACGTTAGTATATTATTATTCTAGCTTCATCAATGATTATGAAGGTGCTGCTGCCAATTCACTTTACAGTACTTTTCTGTAAAGTGAATTGAATTAAACATTTATTTGTATCTCCTTCACATACATAATTCGTTCTTTCCAGTCTTATAATACTCGTAATTACTTATAAACTTAAGTGAAATATAGTGTTAATAAAAACACAAAAAGAATGACATGTGTGCTGCAGTAACATAAAATGCCTATAGCTCAGCTACATGTTTTGTTATAACGAACAAAAGGCTGATAATTCTACTACAGCCAGTGATGGCTAATCACTGGCTGTAGTAGAATTATCAGCCTTTTGTTGCAACACTAGTAAATATGAGCGAGTAAAATAGGTAAGTAGTGTAGGTGAATATGAAGAAATATCTTATTAAATACTAGATATATAATTTATTATATTCCAGCGCAGTTACAACCAGAAAAGATATGCTTTGTATGTTTGTATGAGTATGTATACTAGTGAGAAAATAGTCCGAACAAAAGTAAAATAAGGCAAAAAAAAGTAGGAACAAAGCATTAAAGATAATAATTTTCATTAAACAAATATTCACAAAGTAATGAATATAAAAAAAAAGGAAACAAGGTAGCGTACCAAGAATGCTGGCAGCATTACCTCGCTGAATAGCAGTGCTAATACTCTGAGCAAGGTAATGGCCAGCCTTCTTGTCCAATAACGCCTTGACCAACACCTTGCATATATCTTTCAAAATATTGAGAGATTGGACTCCATGGCCCTAAAGTTTCTACCACAAACGGCTCAAGTATGTAGGTTTTTGTGAGACTAGCATACTTGCGCCGTTTGATTGTCTCTACTGATGTCGCAGCCGAACCGGCCTTAGACTCAGTGACCGGGAGGTGAGAGGGAGCTACAGTGTCGACACAAGTGGCATTCCACATAAGAGCATGCACCAACCTCCAGGACACTAAAGTCATAGACGAGCCTGGTGGTCGAATGGCTAACAAGGGCTATTTTGACTCCGAGATCGCGGGTTCGATGCTCCCACAAGACAAACGTGTATGGGCATGAACATAACTATTAATCTTGGGCTGGGTGTTTTCTATGTATTCATCATCAGGTCATTTTAGTCTCCACTACAGGAGCACGACCCTCTCTCATCCGTCTCAGACAGAAGGAGGATTTGGCCTACACTCCCCACGCTGGCCAGACGGGTTGGGGAGGCCTGATCGATGTTTGATAATGTATTTCCCTTAGTCGCCTTGTACGACATCCACGGGAAGAGACGGAGTGATTCTATTCTAGTCTGCCGGAAACCAGACGGCCATTCTATGTATTATATTTTTTTCATAGCACAAGCTTTGCGCTTAATTTGGGACTAGATGGCACTGTGTAAATTGTCCAGAAATATTTATTTATTTATTATTTATATTATTCTATTTGGTTTCGTACCATCAAGCTGAGCCATATATTATAACTAGACTTTATAAAGTTAAATATAAAGCTTTCAATCAGTTAATTAGTCAGGCAAAAGCTGCTTTGTGACCTTTAATTTTGAATTGTTTAACCCAAACAATAACCCCAAATAGCAATAATTATTCATAAAATTCGCTATGAAAATAACGCACAACTGCTTGTCGCAGGTGACCGCAATATCACCAAAATATTTTATATTGTTACGAGCCCATTGCACTCTTCCTACGCGTTTTAATTGGTTTTTCCATTTTATAACACATTAACATGTTATTCTGTGTTTAAAATTAAAAATATTTCGCATGAGTCCTTCGTTTTTAAACAAACCGTTGCAAATTAAAGCCATTAATTTTATATGGTATAAAATCCCAGACACAATTTTATTTACGTTTCACTTATTTTAACTCTCCCACTTCCCGGATGTGTTTTTAACTGTAAAACACATGAGTGTGACTTTCAATTTCACATGGATATAAATTACTATCGAACTTATTTTATCTCTGTATAGCAATTAGGTGATTTTAAGTAACGCTATACCCCGGCCACTCCCTACAAATGTCGCGTCATTTACTACTACATAAACAAACAAGCCGTCTGTGCAAAGCGCGAAAGGGCGTGTGTGCGTGCGGAGCCATAAAACTGTTCCCGATTTGTCTCAGAGGGGAGGTGAGATCGCCACTAGAGAGCGGTAGGGAGCGGCCATACGTACAGGATTTAGTCGCCTACCCTCGGATGCCTACTATCGCCCTTGGTTGACTGTTTTACGTTACTATTACTTATACTGTGGTGAAGCATTGATGATCACAGATATTTCATACGAAGACGCGTGCAGATCCCGGTTCTTTCCCTATAAAAAGAAATCTGTAGACATTTTTTTAAAATCCAACTGACATTTTGAAGTGTGAGCTTAGACTGGTCTATATTGTAAATTTAGAGGGATTGCTTAGCTTAAATATCAAATGCTTCAATTTATGACTTTACTTATACTTCAGCAACATGGCCAACATGTCACGCGCTTGCTCGAGCCGCATGACCATCTTCAAAGCTCGTTAAGTTAACTCGTGATACTCCTTAAATCATTTGAGACAAGAAACTGTATAATTGCTGATGCTTAACTAACAATATCTCTCTCGGTTGCAAGTGTCAAGACGTTGAAAGTAGTTGTCATCACGTGCATATGGCCGACAGAGTTCCATGCAGCGAAACAACATCTATTTGATTCTTATCTCGACCCCTTTCCCCACTGTGGCCCACTCCACAAACATTCAAAATACAAATAGGTAAAATGTTTTCTTTGTGAAGAAAAAGTCCATTTCGGAGACGAGATCGACTATCTCTTATTAATAATACGATATTACCTTGATTCATATAATATTTCAATACATTTTTCGTACCTTTTATCAATATCAACTTTTTTTTTATACTACGTCGGGTGGCAGACAAGTATATGGCCAGTCTGATGTGAAGCGTCGCTTCGCTCGCGCGCCGCCACCCCCACTGCCAACGCAGCAACTCGTCCCTTTCTGGTGACCTCACTCACTCGCAGGAACACAACAACCCTCAAGGGAATTGTTATTTGGCTGCGGTATTCTGTGAATATAAATAGCCAGATAATATAAAATGTAAATAAACATGCAATTCAGTAATATATAAATTTGCTGTAGAGTGTACAAAAATCTAAATAAACAAAAACAAATTTAATCTATGTCCATAGTTAGAACACGAATTTACCCTTATTTTCGGTAAACAAGTTAATTAATCAAAGTTAATAATGTTTGTGCAACAAATACCTTATCTATAATTTAATTTTGCCTTTGTAACAATAAAGTTCTCGAAGATGTCCGTCAATGAGATGAAGCAGACGATGGAAACAAAAGAAAAATTCTTTCGCGTCGTCGGTGTAAAGCTTAGTTCGAAAAAGTCAATAAACAACGCGAATTCGTCCAAAGTGACTTGAATAAATTGAGAATTTTATAGGACTCATCTTGGAGAATGTTTCTAAAATCATAGCGAGCGATAAAAGTTTTATTGGCTCGCTATTGTCTCGCGGGAGGAGCATAGGTGAGCAGTGCGGGACGTCGCGGGGACGCGACGCGGACGGAAGCGAAGCGAGTCCAAAGCAAGGCGACCAGCTAACTTCGCGACGCTCTTCGCTGGACAGGGGAAAGTTGTGTAATTTTTACGACAAACGTCGTATTGCTTTCGGACAGTGTTCTTACAAGGACAAAGTTTTAAGAAACGCCTCGGAACTTATAAAACGCAGATTCGACAACAAAACAGTATATATTATGTCATAAGTCGCTTAGTTATGAAATCCTCTGGTATATATTCACAAGTAGTGATCAGATGGATATTAAATATAAAAAGAAAGAGTATGAAACGACCAACAAATATAATTATTGAACAAATAACGACTCATTTAAGCTGTCTACAGACCTATTTTATGTTTTGTGTGTCAGAATTCGATCTTTCATATGTATTTCATACATCTACGTCACTGTATCTATTAAATGAAATGTTTAATTATTCTCCTTATATAACAAATGTCAAAAGATTGGAACCACTTCAGCATCAATTTAATTTATTTCATAAAATACCCAATAGAAATAGAATTCATTGAATACAAAACAAAAGCGTAGTACTGTGAAAGTTCTACCACACAATTAAACCGCACTTTACGACTACAATCCCTTGAAATAAAGAACTCTAAAAGAGTGTCCTTTTTGTTCAGTCTCATTTATTTCTTTCACCGGTTGCACTGAAAATAGTGTGGGCACTGCAATAAAAGGTATCTATAAGTGCCTGATTCTATACAATTGCACACGCCGCCGTTCAGTCTCGCTTTTCCAAAACTTACATTCCTTTCATTTTGTTCATATTGCTATATTGGAAATTCTTATTGTTAAATATTTTCTAGTTATAAAATTGGAATATTCATATGTGCTAATAGACACTCTGCGTTATTGTTATAAATATAAGCTGTAGCCTGGCTGTAGTTTCCTAGCCTATGCAAGCGGTTAGAAATGTTTTTTTTTTTTTTTAAATACTATAGGGGGAAATATAGGAGTTGAAAGTGTATGGCATTTTCAAAAACATTGTGTTTTGATTTATACATACACATCTATCCCCATATTTAAGCAAATAAAGAATTCTTTTATTCAACAAAGATAACGAAATACGTTTAATCGATTTTTTCAGTAAGGGTATAAAATACATTCTGTATGGCAATATAATGTTCGAAGGGTGAAACTATATTGTTTCATTATTGCCTTATAATTATGCGCATATAACATGTCAATTGGCCTGAAATTTGCACGCATTCTCACCAATGAAAGTAACAAACAAGTATTTCCGATTTTATATCATAAATCATTTAAGTGCTAAGACTTCATATTATGGGGAAAAATAATCTTTTGAAAACAGAAACATTGAAATACTATACTAAACATGAGGAAAAGGAGAAAGAGAGAGAAATGGGAAAATAAAAGTCAACAGAAAAGTATAAGCTGTATAACCTCTTCGCACACCTTTAGTTTATTATTTGTACTGATATTAATAAATATTAAACAATTATTATTAGTAACTCCGTTTTTACCTATAGTATATAAAGGAAATGAAATTATCTATTCTGCCATTGAGCCCTTGTGGGTACTTCGACTCTTCTTCCTTTTTGTCATTTTTTTTAACATTAGACATTACACGAACACGAAATTCGGATAGCATCATAAAAAAATTTAAGAGTGAGAGAGAGTGTGTATAGAAAGTCCTAAAACGTCAAGATGAACTTGAAACTGCTTTCTCTTATGTATGAAAAACATTATATTTATTGTTACTGTTATATCGAGTTGGGAATATTATAATTCCTATGATACGATAGCAATGTTTTAGTTCTTTTTCTCTAGTAGTCTAAATGATAAAAATGCTTGAATGAAATGATAAAAACGTAAATAAAATTACCAACTACGTGCTAAATATTTTTAGATCATTAATTCAAAACTAAACTATTAAACTAGTAATAGTTCTATATAAATTTGTGAAGATTTGTTTTGAAGTTTTTACAACCGTAATGTTGTATGCTCTTTTGATTATTCAGAAGAGCATACATTCGTAATAGTTCTATATAAAATTATTCATTCTATCAGTATTTGAAAAAGCATTTTCAAATACTGAAAGAATAAAAAAAATTGGTTCAAAACAACTAACTAAAGCGGGAACCTATAAACAAATCAGACACGATTCATAAACGTCCTCATTTTTATAAAGTCGGTTAAAAAGAAGACTCCTTTAAAAATAAGCCAAGGAAAAATACTGACATTAGATACGTTGCACCAGTTTTTGGCAAGGCGTCTGATTAGATGGATCCTTGAAACGATAGCCCCAGACAACGATACAATAAAGATCACTTCAGAACTTCAAAGGCGCAGTGCTACCATGCACTAGTGAAACTACTGAAGTTGACATTTATTTCATAGAAAATACTTTTTACACGATTGCCTAAAAATATTGTATAAAGTTTTCAGGAAGAATATATGTAAGTAAATAAATAATGTCTGTGACTTTCTTTGTGAATAATTTAACCGATTTCGAAGTATACGATATCATTAGAAATCTTAGTCATCCAGGGTGTCATAGGGACAAGGAATTTATTATGTACAACGTAGTAACTTTGTAAATTCCTTACATATTCATTTAGTTTTTCTTCGCACTACTAATGTCCAACATATTATAAATGTCAAACCACAAAAATGTCCAATTGTAAAAAAGTCCAACCATAAAATCCCTTCAAAAGCATAGGGTACTTAAACTGCCATATTGCAAAAAAAATGCGATGACAGTAAGTATGTCATTTTCACAATAAATTATATGTATAATATGTATATCATTTTCACAATAAATTTTTATATATATAATAATATAGATATATATTTTTTTATCCCACAGTATCTTCTGGATTTGTATAATACAACACTGTTCATTTTTGATGGATGAAATGCAAGCCCCTAGCATCTATAGACTTTTTTACCATTTTTACATACCCTGGAATCTCTGCTGCAATTCGACATCTATATCAATATCGTTATTTAAATAATACATAAAATGCAAGACAGCTAAAAGCAATACGAAACTCGGGACTGAGTATTACAATTTCTGTCAGTTGTTTAATTTGTTCAAAAGGATGGAAAAGGAAGGAAATGAAAGATTCTATCTGAAGTAATCATATTTTGATGGAATTCCAAATATCAAATTTTACCCTTAAAACCCCGTGTGTCAATCAGCAGGATGCACCATGTACAGGTGAGTTTGCTCACAGTCCATGATAAACCACTTACAACCCAAACTGTGTTCTAAAACTACATCATCATCATCATCATCAGGTCCATTTTAGTCTCCACTACAGGAGCACGACCCTCTCTCGTCCGTCCTAGACGGAAGGAGGATTTGGCCTACACTCCCCACGCTCGCCAAACGGGTTGGGGAGGCCTGATCGATATTTGATAATGTATTTCCCTTAGTCGCCTTGTACGACATCCACGGCAAGAAACGGAATGATTCTATTCTAGTCGGCCGGAAACCACACGGCTAAAACTACATAACAAAAATAAATTCATATATTTTGGTGTTGTATAAAAGTGATCTGATTCTGGCACGGTGAGCGCTCCGCTTCATAAAACCGTACTTTATTTTTACTATGATAAAACTGAGGTTTTCGTAACAGAAGTAATATGTTCCATATGCCACATTGGTTTCAGTCATCTTATATGTTTAGGCCCAAAATCGTTTTATTCCGATTAAAAATCGGAATAAAACGATTTTGGGCCTGGTATGATTTTGTACGGCGACCGATTTGAGGAAAAATTTGGAGCAAATATGTCAGGTGTTGTCCTAATTTATTATATGGTTAAATGCATTTCACAAAAATCTTTCACCTTGCTTCTTATAATGTTTAGGCCCAGACCCCATATTTTCGAGATTTTCTGACTGTTGTAAAAAAAATCTGTGACCGATCTGAATCATAAGACCACTGGACTAAGCTATCTATTTTGAAGTGCTCTTTCTATGTAGAATATAACTGGCCATTTTATCTCCTTAAGCCCAAATCCCCCAAGAGTCTGACTAGTAAGACACAATCAGATGTTTGCTTTCCACTTAAGTCTTATAAACGATATATTTAGTTATCCTAAATTGTAAACAATTTAGTAATGTCGTCAAGATTCCACAGTTTCCCATTTGATTATGTTTCAAAACAATCAATTCAGAATTTATAAAAACTATAGTAGTACAATTACAATACTCTCTCTCTCACACACACTTTGTGTGGCTCTTCTACTATTTGTCACCAATCCGGCCTAAAGGTAACTGGCAGATAATGTATTAGTATTAAGTTGTCCTTTTTTACATCAAATTGATTGCAATAAAGTTTAATTAAATAGTATTTGGCGGCTATTATATGTTAGTTGGTGTCAAAACTATACATTATGGCAAAATTTTAACGTATGTAACAAGTTGCCTCTTTAGGTCGAGTTTCACCAAAGTTGGCGTAACTTATCCTGTAGTGATCACGCAAGCAAGCGCTACTTCGCCGCCAAGGGAATAATGACAAGGGTAGTGTAAGGCTCATCGCCAAAAAATGTAACTTACACTAAACATTCTAAACTGACAGCGCCGTAGGAAATACACTCTTCACCGGATGTTCCCAGCGGTCATCGAGCAAACTCTACAACGGACCATATGCCTACAGCTAATGCGCCCCTGTGCACCAACCTTCAGGTTATATTACAGGATTGCGAGTCTCTCGTCTGGTTGGCGCGCGCGCGCGGTAAACTAACCGAGCACTCAAGCAGATTGGTAGCAGGTCTTACTCCGCTTTCACCTGCAAGCAGGCTAATAAGGCACTCTTAAGTCGAAACCAGCATAGTCTACAGTTGGAAGTTGATTCCACAGTTCCCATCTATTATTAATGACGTAATGATCTAACTCACCCGACAGGATTACACACACAGTAAGCCAAGTGAACAAAAAAGGCCGACTCAGCTCTCAACTCCAACTCAGCCCAATACCAATAGTTGGAGTCGGGAGTCAGTCAAGGTCTTCCAGTCCTCAGTATCAGCCTGCGCAAGCTACACATAAGAGCTAAGAAGCAAACCAGTCAAGGATAATATTAATATCAAGGGTTTTAAAAGGCGACCGCAAATATGTATGTTTAAACCTTTTTTTTTTATGAGAACTCGTTTATTGAACCTATAACTAGAAAAACAATCTTATATACCTATCGAATTAGGTATCAAATAATACGTGTATTATTTCATGCTCTTTATATATTATTCACATACAAGATCATTCGGGAGTTGTCAAAATCACGAGTATTTATTAACAGATAACAATTCAACAATGCACGTCTGTTAGCTGGATGAATCCATTTTCAACCCACCTATCGATTATTCGTTTCAGAAATAGATTTCATATTCGTGCCGGCTGAAGCCTGCTATATCACATATGTAACCAAACTAACTTTCTACTGCGACTCCTTGCGCGCGTTTTCCAGTAACACGTGGGAATTTCTAAAGAATTCGGCCTTACTCCCTACCTTTTATTATACGAATAGGGTGATAAACAAGCGTACAACCTGCATGATGGTAAGCAATCATAGCAGCTTTTAAAAATAAAGCTTTTCTAAGATAGATCTCTGGAGATACGGTACTGGAAACGAATGCTTGGAATATCGTAAACCGAATTTTGATCTTATGTCCTTATACTTCAAGAACTCGGCATGAATCAACGTCTATCTATTCTAGTGCAATCACTTAATAATTAAGTTCTTCGGCCACATCTCAAGTCGAACAGGTATCGTATGTCTAGTTCAGGGTAGAGTCAAGGGTGCATAACCAATCAGTAGATCACACAAGCGATGGATCGACCAAATTAAGTCTATTGTGTGCGGCCTTGTTGCATGATTGTAGCAGAAGATCGCTCGCCAACGACAGCGAATTCATCCTCAAATATTAGAGCCGAAGTAGTCATGTACTATGCGGTTCCAGAGAGGTATTCTCTCACGCTGTGGAATAAACTGCCTATCGAGGTTTTCCCAGGAGGCTGCAGCATGATGTTATTCCAAAAGGACGTGAAGAAGTTTTTACAGGGTCGGCAATATGCGATGCCTCTGATGGTGCAGGCGGCATAATCTACGGTAACTCCTTGCCATCAAGCGGACCGTATCCATCTTAGTGGTATAAAAAAGCGAATCGGGCGAGATGGCGTATTTTGGAGAGTGACGTCAACCCCCGAATCTCCGTCATGGCCACCGCCCTATCAAGAGCCTAACAAACAAACAGAAGGAAACTCCATTAAAGATAAAAATCTCTGAGAAATTTAATTATTTTTCTTTCTCTGTTTGATTTCTACGTCAAAATTATATCCAAAAGTAGCGCCTAGTGTATTTGTAAAATGCCCAAGTGGAAAAGTACCTATCCACCTCACAGAATACCGCAACCAAATACCAATTCCCTTGAGAGAGATCTACAATAAGTTGCTGCGTTGTGCGGCGGTTGCAACGGGCCAGGGATATTTTATGTTACATTTCAATGGCTACGGTAACCGCTTTACATCAGACGGGCTATTAGCTTGTTTGCCACTCGGCATAGTATAAAAAAGACCTGAGCGTTATTGATAAATCAAAACATACTTTTATATGAAAAGATTTTTTTTTAAATAATTGTATCCGTTAATGATTATACAATTCGATTCCCATTACTGTTGATGATGTTGATTTATCATCCATAATTCAACAGCATTAACAGATTTATTGTCCATGCTCATTAATTATATTAACGAACATATTTAAAATGTATTTATAGTTTGGATCATAAAAAAGAATATAAGCTTATTTCGCTATTTACGCGGAGTCGTGGGAAAAGCTCTGATACGCTCTACAGTATATGGTACAAGTACTCTATAACTTACAATTTTGCAAGGCTAACAGTTTGAATTAATTATTATATTTGAGCCCGGTGGTCGAATGGTTAGCAATGTCCACTTTGACTCAGAGGTTGCGGGTTCGATTCCCGCACAAGACAAATATTTGTGTGCATAAACATGTCTGTTTGTCTTGGTCTGGGTATTAATATTGTATTATATTGTATATATTTACAAAAAAAAATGTGTATTTAAGTATTATATCAGTTATCTAGTACCCATAGTAGAAGATTTGCTTAGTTTGAGACTGGATGGCCGTGTGTAATTTGTCCAGGAATATTTATTTTATTATTTATTATTATATGTACTGGTATTTCACAAGGAAATTAAATTCTCGAGTTTATTAAAAAAGTGATCTGCAACAGTTTGGAAGTGAAATTTTAACACTTTCAATTGGCAAATATCAGTTTAAAATAAACATTAAATCCTACGCAGTTTCAAGAGCTTTGAATTTTTCATTTCATTAAAATTCTCTAAAGTTTTCCTTGTTAATTTGAAATAATTCAAAGCTACAACTATGTTTTCCAGGAAAAGATTTTTTTTCGAAACTTAATTGAATTGTGAATAAAAATAAAATACTTAAAATGCTGTTTTATTTTTACACTAGCGATTCGCCCCGGCTTAGCACTGGCTCAGATTAAATAATAGTTGCCACACATACAGAGTTTCTTCCAGTTTCTTTTATTTAATACTAGCTGTCCCGGCGAACCGCCAAACAATCAATGAATTTCGTGGTATATATTAGCTGAACTAAATTTATGATTTTATGGATTTAAAACAATGAATGATAGAAAACAATAGAGAAGCTCGATGGCATCATTACGCGTGTCAGGCTAATTGAACACGCAAGTTAAGCAACGTCGACCATAGCCTGTACACGGATGGGTTTATATTACCTCGAGCTCCTCCGTGCTTCGAAAGACACGTTACGTCGTCGGTCCCGGTTGTTATCATTAGATTATCTTGAGCTCCTCCGTGCTTCGGAAGGCACGTTAAGACGTCGGTCCCGGTTGTTATCATTAGATGACAGTCGTTAAGCCAAGTTAGTGGCCTTTAGGCGGCTCGAAAACACTCGCCTTCGCCAACCCGCAGTTGAGCAGCGTGGTGGACTATGCTCTAAACCCCTTCGGTTGAGGGAAGACCCGTATCCATAAAAACTGAAGATTTCATAAAAATAAAGATTTCCTTATTGTTTAATCAAAAATTTAGATTTGTTTTATTTTTTAGTTTTGAAATCGGTTTTATCGCGTGATTTGTAATTGTCATTTCTTTTGATGTTTACTCTGATTTGATTCTTGCGCTAGGACCCCATGGGCCAAGCGTTTTCACCCCAATCGATTTGATATTTTTCAATTTTCTAAACAAATCACAGACAACTTTCGCGACATAAAAGTGACACCAATCGATTTGACATTTTGATATTTGACAACCAATAATTAGTATCGCAATCCTTTTTCATCTGACACTTTCATTTGTATGGGAAAATGTTTTTTCTTTTATTTTATTTTTTCGTCAATTTTCCAATGTTTTAATGATTTTGCAGACACTCGTCAAAAGCTTGATTGGTCAAACCCTTAACTCGTCAAATACGTGATTCGTCAAAACCTTAACTGGTCAAATACGTGATTCGTCAAAACCATAACTGGTCAAATACGTGATTTGTCAAATCAGAAACTCGTCAAAACCTTAACTGGTCAAATACGTGATTTGTCAAATTAGAAACTCGTCAAAACCCTAAACTTAACAAACACATTGGATTTTAACATATAGTCTATATTTTTTCTAACTATTGTTCATTCAAGTACCTACTGGTAAATTCCTTAATAGTCTCAGTGGCGC
The DNA here is from genome assembly GCA_937001555.2 of Hypsopygia costalis. Lineage (NCBI taxonomy): Eukaryota > Metazoa > Arthropoda > Insecta > Lepidoptera > Pyralidae > Hypsopygia > Hypsopygia costalis. The sequence continues at coordinate 10,199,581 of OW443330.2, read as the reverse complement.
AGTGGTAGTAATCAATTTGCGATGCTAAGGTTCCCCTATGGATTTTGCAGACACTCGTCAAAAGCTTGATTGATCAAATGTAAGTAAATTTATTTGCCATTAGTTTTCTATCTAAGGAGATTTATTATTTATCGCTTCTATGCATTAGCTATACTGGCTAGTGATAAAATTCAATGTCAGTGTCAGTCTGATGTAATAATTGATAATGCAAGTAGAGCAAATTATCTAGACCGCTAGTTAGTTCTTATTCAACCAAAGCGTAATATACCAATAGCGAATTTGTTGGGTTTAAGGTTTTGACGAGTTTCTAATTTGACAAATCACGTATTTGACGAGTTAAGGTTTTGACGAATCACGTATTTGACCAGTTAAGGTTTTGACGAGTTTCTGATTTGACGAATCACGTATTTGACGAGTTAAGGGTTTGACCAATCAAGCTTTTGACGAGTGTCTGCAAAATCGTTTTAATAGTTATTCTGCTATTCGGGGCGGAGACAAATCAAACAAATCAATAACCATGAAAATCGGTCCTGCGGTTCTCGAGTTATAAGTGTTCAAACAAACCCGACTTTGTTTTATATATATAGATTTAATGACTGTCATCTAATGACAACATGTCATCTAATGGAGGAGCTTGAGATAAATAGACCAAACCATGGATAGGCTACGGTCAATGTTGCTTAACTTGAGTGTTCAATTAGACTGACACACGGAACGCCACCATTGAGCTCCTCAACAGTAGCTTCTTTTTGCAAAATATTCTTAAGTTGTACGTATAAACCTTATAAATAATCCCCCTATATAGTTGGAAATCATATTATTATGAAAATCTATAGTTTATATATCAGTAGTTTATGAGATTATCCCGACCAAACACAAACTCAGCCCTGTGGGGAACTTTTTCGGTAGTCTGCTGAGACTATGGCTTTTTTTGTGTATAAAAATAAACTAAAAACAACATTTCATGCAAGAAACTTAAACACATTGTTACCAGACAAATATACAACTCGCCCTGTTGTACACCTGATGTAAAGCTGTTACGGTAGCCTATAGAGATGGTGGTACCCCCACTTATCTGTACATAAAATAAAGTCGCTTCCCGCCGCTCTCTACGTTTAAATCTTTTAAACTACGTGAGGAATTTTAATATGGTTTATATCAGTAGACAGAGTGATTCAAGAGGAAAATTTATATGGATAATACAAGCATATTGTAGTATAGAAGTATCTACATTGCACCCATGAAAAGCCGGATCGTGTCGAAGTTTACCTATAAACAAACAAATGGGTGTTATTTTCTTTTACACATATTTTAAAAACATACACTATTTATCAACGAACATAACACTACCATAAATATTTCTAGCGTAAACTTATAAACAACAAAATAAAATGCAGGAAATTGTTGTTATTTAGCTTTACGCTTATATGCAAATGCGGCTCATAAATTCCACACCTACATATCTCAAGTGTGAGGGAGGAACGCGCATAAATATCACATAATTACTACTCACCCTGAACCCTAATCCAGCGGCGAAACATAGCTTGCATCCGATACAAGTGTCGTAGAGTGCCCTCGCCGTGCCATTGTTGCCCGAGAAACAAAGCCAAGAGCCCTCTACGGTCGGGTGACCTCGCCAGGCCCTTGCCGTGACGATACTCTTTGTCATAGCACGTTTTTAGGCCCCCGCCACAACGCAGTGAATTGACTGTGTGGGTTACAAGTGTCTACTTTATAGTATTGCTAAGTGATCGGGGGACCGAGGATACCGCACTTTGATATAAGAATTTGTGAATTGACGGACTTATTGCAAGGCGAGTGATGTTGTTTATTCTTTAAATTTTAACAGTTATCGTTATACAATCGACCGAACCAAATACTGACCGCGGCCACCAACTCACGCGAGTTCATGCGCTGCATTGTAAAGCATGATCTGAGCCCTTTTGATTGAATAGTTGAGAGCCGAATAGAGAGAGACCCATATCCGTGCAGTGAGCCTACGAGTTGATGATGTCAAAATTACAAAATTGTTGACCATTGTAGTTTTAATGTATTCAGATTATATAATCTTCTCTTTAGAAGATTATGTAATCTGAAACCAGTTGTGTGATGTCTTTGAAATGGTTTTCTGAAAATATGATACTACTTAACTGTCATAATCTGACTGACGTCGCAATTAATGTATATTTATATAAAACACCGTTATCTTCAAGTATGTACCTATTTATAAAAATATTTGACTAATAGTTTAAGCAAATAATTAACCGAGAATCTAAAATTGTAAAACTAGTACACTACTATAGCGAACAATTATCGAACCTAACCTAACCTAGCATGGAATGCGTAGCCCATTTAGTTATTTTTTAGTCGCTGAAGTTATTATTACCTTACCTTACAAATCTCTATAAATTTTACTAAATAACGTAACTGCACTAGCGCTATCCCTAGTGCATTTCTCTCATATTCTCTCTATTTGCAAAAATATGCAGAACAATTTGGGCAACAAACAAATTCGGTCGACAGTGACTCCGCTCCCTAAAGTGAGGAGTGTGAAAATAACCTCAGGCCGCAACTGGCAATCAAACCCCGCTCCACTCTCCAAACTCGGTTGTCACATCTAACACCCGTACTGACCAGAATCCATTCTACAAAGTGATATGTCTTAGAATATTAACTACCATTTCTAGGCTTTGTTCCGTGTTTAAAATTTCGACAATAAGTGGTTCGGTATTTTTGGACGACTTAAAAAGACATCGTGCATCACAAAATTATGTGGTTTTTGTACTTCTAAAAAAATATGTGATAGACACATGAGCAAATGTATATAAAATCTGTTTCTAAGCCTTACAATAGAAATCTATCATCTCGTCAAGATCTTTAGCAAAAGAGGCTCTGTCATAAAAGAGGTAGGGTACCTCCACCTCACAGAATACCACAGCCAAAAAACTATTCTCTTTGATTGTTGTGTTCCTGCGAGTGAATAAGGTCACCTGAAAGGAAGGAGTTGCCGCATTGGCCGCGGGGGTGAGCGGCGCGCGAACGACATGTCATGTTGCGAGTGATATAATGGCTACGCTAACTGCTTCATATCGGCACACGGCCGTATGCTTATTTCCACTCGACGTAGCATAAAAAATATACCAAGACTATCTCACAAATTTACAATATAGTAGTTTACGGGGACAAGAAATCGATCGAGCTAGGTCTAGGCTAACTATAGAAAAAATCGTTGTCTCTAAAAAAATACCGAGCTTTGCTCGGCCGTCCATGTCATATCATAATTTATATGAGCGAGAGGAAGTGTGATAATATAGGTGTTACTTATTTAGGTCGTCAAGTAAACAATTCTACGCTGTAAACAGGCTCTTGAACAAAGACATAGTTCGCACTCCGCGGACACTCGGGCGACACTCCGACACCTCTCAAACTCGCCGAGTGCAAAATTCCTCGACACTTTTTGACAAGAACTTAATAAAAGTTTTAAGATTTGCACCATTTGCCGTCTCGAATCATGCGTGATTTGTTAGTTCAAATAGACACATCGCCAATAAAAATAGAACGAAATACAAAAGTTGCAGTTTGCAGAAAATACAAAATTCTTCAAAATCGTTTATATTTTTTGTAAGTTTTGTGTTTAGTGCAAATACATGTCATGTAATTTTCTACTAGTTTCGACCCCTATTTGACAAAAAAAAATAGTTTAGCAATAACATAAATTATTAAAATATGTAAATACTGAGATACTGATTTACCTGCAAGTTAACTCAAAAATAGACCATCATAATCATCATCATTATTTCAACCGAAGCACGTCCACGATAAGGAGAATATTTTCCTATTTATTCTATACGTAAACATTATGACTTGATATTTTATTTGTACTACAAAAAATGGAATATAACTCGCCTTCAAAGCCAACGTAATGTAGTATTATCTCTTCCTGTCTGTCAAAAACATAGTGACGAAATAGATGTACTACACTGCGGTATTAACTAGTACTGTTACTTATTTTGTGACAGTCGACAGTGCAATAACTCCCTCTCAGTCCTATACAGCCCACAGTAACAACACCTCAAATTTTGCCCTGCTCCTACAAGTGAGTAAAGTCACCAGAACAATAGTTAACAGAACAATAGTCAACAGAACAATAGTCAACAGAACAATAATGTTGAAAATAGATACTGGTTAATCAGGAATCTGTTTAAAAAATAATAATTTAAAATCTCTCGATGACAGTTCCGTCTAGAAATATTGTTTCTCATTTCAATCAATGGAGTAAATAAATACATATTTTTGATTTTCTTTGATTATCTCTATACACTTATACATTATACAACAAATGGTGTGCTACCAGAGGGGTTGGCAACGCGCAATCGATACTCACTCTTTGTTTGGTAGCGCTTCGTATTAAAGGTTGTGGCCAATTAGTCAAGTATGCTAGTAGTCATCAATAAACACTAACAGAGGTATAAACATTTGATATTCGTCAGACGAAATCATATTTCGTCTAGAAATATAATAATCATACATAGCATCGAATAAATCCCTCAAGAACTGCGCACGCCACAAAGTTTCCCGAGACTGACCGAACAAAGACTCTTAATTATTTTAAGCTGAACAAGTTCTCGTAATTTGTAGTTTAGTCCCTGAGTACTGAGTACTTATTTTATTGTATTGTCAGCCTTGGAAAGATTAAGGCCCGTAACCACTGCAACAGATACGAGTTGGTGACAGAAATTATTTTGAGATCGTAGTTTTTTTTTAGAAACTATCAAAATGAGGCAGCTGCATCGTGTTTGGCATCAGGGTTGGTATATTCCGTAGTATAGCCGTTTTGCATCAAGTGTAAGTCAAAAACTCAAGAAACTGTTAATTTGAAATCGAGTATTGGGGCTTACTTAGACGCGGCATATTTTTCCCTTATTTTCTCTTCTTATTTAACTATCACACTCACTACGCGAAATTCCTCATAGTAAATAAAGAAATTCCTATCAATATACGTAAAACAAAACACGTTCGTCATTTTATGTATCTGTCGAACTGCCAAGAAACTGATCTTGACAATCTTTCTAACAAACGCCTTTTAATATTTTTGAGAGCAAGCAAAATAGACCTTCTTAATAAGAATAAAATATGGCGTAATGCAAGCAATGTATGCAGGTTATGGATATCAGTAAATCTGGCGACATTGGAGCAGATTTTCAGTTATTGACACACTTATCTAAAATCAGATTTCCAACGAGTCTGTTCTAAAATATTAGAAAAATCGTATATGGTCAGATATCGACGGATCCGATCGGCCGCAGTGTGGGATCGACTTTACCTAGAAGCCAGGGTATTATTTCAGAGATTTCCACTACGTCTGCACATCTGAAGATGTAACAATCGCGCTCGTGTTTAAGTCCCTTTCTTTTTTTAAGTGCTCTCCATTGGAATTAAGTTATTCTGTCTGCTTAACGGCTCGGTTTCGTATCCCCTGCTTAACTTAATACTTTAAAGGTTTTTTTGAACTTTAAAATTTTATTATGTACTGAAATAGACGTAAAAATATGTAATTCAAATGTATAATATAAAAAGGATTACCGGTAATCCTCTTCCGTGGAGGAGGGGTATTGTAGCGATATATTATATTACTAGCTTTCGCCCGCGGCTTCGCTCGCGTGACATTCGGGGCAAACACGTGTTTACTCATTAATCAATAGAAGTACTCGTGTAAAATTTAGGATAAAATAGTCCAACTAATCTCGTTTTCCCATACAAACTTTGGACCATCCTCTTAGAGGTAGGTAGGTTCTCTCAACCAAATTTCATCTAAATCATCTCATCGCACCTCAATAGAGGATATGGTCACGTTAGCGACGTTGAATTTTAAAATCGTTGTTATTTTCGTAATCAGCGACCCGATAAACAATAAAAACAATACCCATGACGATTTTCAGACTTTTTGGCCCCATTTTACCCTTTTAGGGGTTGATATTTTCAAATCGATGCCATTTTTGTAATTGTCTTCCCAGAAAACCATAGTATCAACACCCATATTGATATAATGACATTTTAACCCCACCGCACCCCCACAGGGGTGATTTTATGTCATGTCGGCTATGTTGGATTATAAAATAGTTGTTGTTTTCGTAATCAGCGACCCGATAAACCATAAAAACAATACCCATGACGATTTTCAGACTTTTTCACCCCGTTTTACCGCTTTAGGGGTTGAATTATGAAAAATCCTGAAACATGTGTTTACTCATTTATCTATAGAAGTACTCGTGTAAAGTTTCGGAGAAAATAGTCCAACTAATCTTGTTTCCCCATACAAACTTTGGACCCCCGTTTCACCCCCTTAGGGGATGAATTTTGAAACATCCTTTCTTAGTGCACCCCTAGACATCATAAGGAACCTACGTGACAAATTTGGAATCTCTAGACCCAGCGATTTGGGCTATGCGTTGATATATATATGAGTCAGTCAGTTTTTTTTTTTTTTTTTTTTTTTTTTTTTTTATACTACGTCGGGTGGCAGACTGATGTGAAGCGGTTACCGTAGCCATATTAACGCTCGCAACATAAAATATCGCTCGCGCGCCGCCACCCCCGCTGCCACCGCAGCATCTCCTTCCTTTCTGGTGACCTCACTCACTCGCAGGAACACAACAGCCCTCAAGGGAACCGTTATTTGCCTGCGGTATTCTGTGAGGTGGAGGTACATTCACCAGTCGAGTAGCTTACAATTACGCTCTCTACCTCTCTTTTCGCCAGAGCTTCGTTTGTCAGTCAGCAGGGTGCACCGCGTGCAGGTGAAGTTGGCTTTGGTTCAAAGATGTTGATGAACCACTTACACCCCAAAGGTTAACTTAAGGTTAGACAGAGGGCATCGTAACATCGATCGAAGGTCCTCCCGGCTCTGTCCAGGGAACCAGGCCTGTCTCTGGACTGATGGAGTCGTGATTGCGGCCTACGAGTCGGGTGTGGAATTATTTCCACGCCGATGTCTACCGGCGCGGTTGCGTTGGCGTCGGTTTGTGAAGACCTCGGCGTTTCCTCATAGGACAGCCGGCGTAGGGGGACCGGTTGCGTCGCGTGCCGTTCCCGCATGCGACGACGTCAAGAGGTTATCGTCCCCTTTCTCCTCCATGCCACAGTGGGGGACGATCTCAGGATGTCGCCCAAAGGGCGACACCAACACGGCGGTGTGCTCCTGCGTACGTATGTGATCACTTCGTATTTGATTGGCCAAACAGTTTAACTTCAGTGCGCGTCCGGTGGCAAAATAATCGTGGTGGACTATGACGTACTTAGTTATTACATAGTAATAAACTTGTAATTTCTAATTTGCTTATAACATCGTATCATTTCAAATCCCTGAAGCGAACCCAGCAACCTTGAGCAGTCTACATGGCACGGTCCTTGAACCAAAGGTCCGATGCCCTCTACGAGAGCCTATCCGTGAGCACTCTTTTCGTTATTAATACTCATATTGCTCGTATATTAATAAATCCCCACTCTGTGTCCAGGTCGGGACGGCCATCCAACTCGCCCTGGACACTCCAAATTAAATTTATATACGACAAAATGTGATTATAGTTAGTTTTAACTACTGTTATATTAATAACTAGCTTGCACCCGCGACTTCCAGTATTCCGTGAGTATTTTCAATAACCCTTGCTCAGAAGAATAATAGCTACTTATATGTCAAATTTCAGATGGATTTCTAGTTTGAGCTGTGCGTCGATAGATCAGTCAGTAACGGTTTTATAGATACAGTATATGGTATCGCCACCCAAACGGTAGTCTGTATTATAATTTACTAGCGGCCCGGTACGTGCTTCGCTACGTATAAAGTGAAATACTAAAAAAAATTAATTGGAACATCAAATTCATTTATTGAAACAAAATAATATTTTATTAATTGCTAGCTATTTTAAAACTTATACAATATTTTTTGTTGTTCCATTTTGAGCATGAAGAAACAAACGGCTGGGGGGGGTACCGACTCTGGAACAGGCAACATAAAGTCGAAGCACGTCCAAAATGAAATGACCGCATGAATGACATAACAACATGCTTGTACTGTCAACACTGAAAAAAGTTTCAATTACAAAAAATGTGATAAATGAAGAACCGCTCTACTGATTTTGTGCAAACTTCACATAAACCATCTATTAAATAGTCCGAACAAAGCCTAAACATTTGGTTTGGATAGGTGAGCCCGTTCTTGAGTTATAAAATTACAACGAAAATTGGCATTGATTTTTATATATATAGATTACTAGCTAACCCGACAGACGTTGTCCTGTCTTCTTAATAATGAATATTGAATCCAATTAGTTTCGCGCAATCTGTCAAATGACTGACTTCTTATTCTAGTAAATCTGATAGGAGTGTTATAACGTTTGAAGACCATCAGCGCTTTTCTGTTACAATGGCATATGAGCAACTTTTACAGACCTTAAGTTACTTTTGAAATAGAAAAATAAACACGATAACCCTGGTCTAATGCTACGGCTTCACCTTAAATTTGCAGGATATCCAAGTCCACACTAACTTACATCAGACGTATCAGATTTGGGGCTCAATATTAACAAATGGTGATTAGGGCCTGCTAACGGAATAGAAAACACTTTTTTATCATAGAGAGATTTACTAAATTTTGAGTTCATACCTGCTTCCAATGACATTCTCAGATATAAATCATTGCTTCGCAATCACATACTTTTCAAATTGAACATATTATTGAATACTCTATTACAAGCAAAGCCCATACGAAACCTAGAACTATTTTATAATAATAACTTTTTTAAGAAATTTTGAGCTGCCACTGATGAGGTGGCGATTTTGCACGTCTGAACATATTCATAGACCTGCCCGGATGCTGCGCCTTGGGAGAATAGATTTATGTCTGCAAACCAAAGTGAGCTATGGTGGTGAGTTTTTTTAGTAACCAAAGTTTCTAAAATAACTCACCACCATCTAGCCTGCCGATAAAGAAAGGTGCTGGCGAAAGAAAGGCGAAAGTATAAGGATTGTTATATTCCTGCGAGTAAGTTCACGTCCTCACTGGTTTATTGTTATTTGCTTTAGATCTTCTACGCGGTACTGCATTAACAGCGTGAGTAAATGTATTTATTTTGTTAGCGTCTATCTATAGGATGCGGTAAGTGCTCTAAATTACGTGTTAGGTATATGTAACCATTTACGTAGATCGCCTACCGACGAACTACAAATTAACCTTTAGTCACAACAAATCACACTTATTGTATAAGCAAGAATAATATAACAATATTACTTTCCCTAACACAAACAAAATGCAATAAAATATTGTAAACAAAACTCCCCCGCGACACAATACACGAGCTACCAGAACAGATAACAAATTGTATCCAAACACAGATTGAGTTAGACAGCGACCCATAACTAAGGTACAAGATCAGGGAATAGTTGGAGTGAAAATCTAAAAACCAAACATGTCGAAGTCATGGGATGTTTGGGAACTTTTCCGACATTTATTGCAGCTACCCCCGGCCAGTTACCGTCTAGAAACCCCCCTCGCATCTTACGGAATAAGACATTTTATTTCTTTTTCTTTGTTCCAAAAATAATGCTTTTAGTGACGCATAAAACTCGAGCGATATACTTGAGAAGGCACGTTTAACATTACGCCTAGACGTCAATCCGTAATTACAAAGCCTTGATAGCGGCGCCACTCGCTCTAGCTAGAATATCAACTAACATCTGAGACTAACATACATACCTAATTCATATAATTGTATCAGTCAGATGGTTTTTTCTATACTATGTCGGGACAAACATACGGCCCACCTGATTTGAAGCGGTTACCGTAATCATATTAACGCTCGCATCATGAAGTATCGCTCGCTAACGCAACAACTCAACTCGCAGGAACACAGCAACCCTAAAGGGAATTGTTATTTGACTGCGGTATTCTGTAAGTTGGAGGTATTTTCCCTGTCGGGCAGCTTACAAAATACGCAATGCCCTACCTCTCTTTTCGCCAGAGCCTCGTTTGTCAGTCAGCAAGGAGCACCACGTGCAGGTGAAGTTGGTTCAAAGATGTTGATGAACCACTTACACCACAAAATGTTAAATCATATTATAATGAAAAGAAATAGATAAATATTTTTTTGTCGCTTTACAGATAAGTTAGTTAAGTAACCTAACCTAGTCTTCTGCACACTAAGAGTATTAGATAGTTACTTGATTCAGGTGTTATTTTTCGGAAGTCAAATTTTCAGTCAATTTGATCTACACTACTTTGCATTTTTGCGTTGATAGCGGAAGCACGCAAAGTAGTGTGATCACATTGCCTACTAAGAGTATTGTCAAACAGTAGAACGTCACCCTTCGCGCTTAGGGTGTCTACCCTATGGACATAATATAAACAGACCATAGGTGAATATTATTCTTATTACGATAAGATAATCTCCAAAATTACTAAACATGCAGTTTTCACAAATAGCCAGTTTTGGGAAACATATAGGCTTTGTTTGTTTCATTGAAATCTGATCTCAATAAAAAAGTAACCGTCATCACTACATAGTATAAAACAAAGTCGCTTTCTCTGTCCCTATGTCCCCATGTATGCTTAAATCTTTGAAACTACGCAACGGATTATGATGCGGTTTTTTTTAATAGATAGAGTGATTCAACTGGAAAGTTTATATGTATAATATATGCATAACATAGTAGAAAAACACTGATAATTTAGAGGTTTCTAATGTGATGTCGTAAATAAACACATTTTTTTGCTCTTTCATTGCAAACGCTGGCTGAACCCAACGAGATAGATCAAAATAATGTAGTACAGTATTGTTCACCTTAAAATGGTCTACAAAAAAGTTCGCGATGGTATATGTCTATCTCTTAGTGGTAACACACAATAACCGTTATTTTATCCTTTGCTTTTTACAGGAAATAATGCCTTATTTACGAAGCGATTTTAAGCAATACAGAATTAATCCTTATCCAATTAAGTACCTTAAATACATTGCGCATTTAATATAGATCAATATGGCCCTTCACAGCATGTAATTTAAATGAATAGTTTAGAAGATATTACACATTTAAAATGCAGGGACATAACGGCTGTGGCGGTACCGGCCGCGGAGCCGGCGGCGTGTGCTTATAACTGGGGAAGGACTGGATAGGACAAAGCGCAAAGACCTTCTGTAGTACATTTAGTATCAGCATTGCACCCGTGCGAAGCCGGGGCGGGTCGCTAGTTTAAAATAATTTACATTCACCTATTAAAAAATGCAAATCAAAAGTCACTAAAAAGCCCAAAAAAAGCTTCTTCTTCTTTCTTCTGACTTCGTCAGCATGAAATTTTGGTGTTAGTGTCATAAAAATAGGCATTGCAGAAACTAATATTATGCATAAAGTTTTTGTTGGCTTATTTGTAAAAACAGTGTCATAGCATTAAAATAAAACATTTGCACAAAACATTAAAACAACTTTACATTTTAACAAAAATGTGGTTAGTTTTACAAAAATGAACACTGTTTTAGTTCATTAAGTGACGTAACTAGGTGAGTAAGTAGTCGAATAACAAACTGTAGCCACTACTTGTAGGAGACCGCACGAGAGCAAGCTGCGGCTGCGGGCAGTCTACAGGACCTCAACTATGTCCGGACACTTTTGTTCTCACTAAATCATTTAAGAAATGTGTGTGTGTGAAAGTGGAAATATTTTATATACCTACCTACTTAACTAGAGTATATAATTTTTGTTATAGTGATTGATCGTAATCCTTACATTAACATTTTGGGCTTAGATGCAAATAACATTATTTTTCATGTAGATGAATTTGTTGTCGCGAATAAAAATATTAACCCAATTGTTATTTTTACTGGTCATTATTTATTATTATTTATTTAATTAAAAAATATACATCAATTGTCGCAAAATAATATAAAGTTATTTTGCGACAATTGATGGATTTCAATTAATGAGGTGTCTATGGATTTGTCTTAGCTGTGAGAATGAGAATGGGTTACATTATTATTTCAATATACCGTCTGCGAAAAAAAATGGAGCATAATAACAAAAAAAATGTTTGACTGTAAATTCAAACAATTTTCAGCGAAATTTATTGTGCTTATAAAATCGTCCGGTCGTCCTGTCTGTCCGTCCGTTGCCATGAAACTCAAAATTTCGAAATTCTGACTTCGGATTCGTGTAGAGCATCAAAAAGTAATAATTGTACCTTGGTTTTCCGATATCAATTCGGGAAAGTGGCCAAAATAAATAAATTAATTTCGCTATGGTGGCGCATGCTGCGCGTCCGATGTTTTTTTCTCCTTCCATTTTCATATAATTTTTCAATTTTCCGACCGCAAAAAGAAATGGAACAAGAAAAAATATATTGAAATTTTTTGTCGCACTCTTAAAATTATTATCAATTCGTAGATTTGAGGGTTCATGAAATTCCAAGTTCAAGAAAGAGTATTCCCCAACAATAAATGTAAGGTGTAAACTATAACATCTTAGGGACGCTATCACCTATCACCTGTACATGGTGCACTCTATCAACTAGCAAACGAAGGTTGTGATCGGAAGGGTGTACGGTCACAAGAAGTGAGAACATGCTGCTTTGACAGCGGGGATATAGAAAGTCTTTATATTTGAGCAGGTGAAGATTACCATAAAATATGTTTTGCTGCGATGGCAACGGGGATGACGGCGTGCGAGCGATATCTTTATATTCCAAGTGTCTATAGGCTACGGTCTTCGCTTCACTTCAGTCGGGCCATTTGCTTGCAGCCAACCGACGTCAGTACATAATATTAAAAAAAAAAACAGTTAATACTTTACAATCACTACTGAATCTGTATTTGGAATTCAATTAACTAATAGTATTTTTAACATTCGCCGTACAACAACGACAAAGCGATATATGTCAAAATTTTTCAACGTTCACATTTAAAACTAAAGTTCACATTGAAAGTTCTGGATTCTAGGAAAAACCTGTATCGAACTGCCTGTTACGATATTGGCTTCATATAATAGTTTATATTCGTCAGCAGTTTAAAGTTATTTCTGTAATGTGGATCACATTTAAAAATACCCTACGCTTTATTAAGGCCACCGCCAAATAACAACAGCTTTGTATCCGCGAACTTTACAAAAATCCAAAAAAGGTGCTACGTATGCTGGGCGCACGATAGTCTGTAAACCCGCGCGTATCGTCTACGGTAATCGCTTTACGTCAAGCGGACCGTAGGCATACAGTCATCTTCTATGTTCATCCTTCATCATCATCATCATTCATAATTATCAGAATGTATATACCTATATAGGTAACTCCTAAACCACGAGACGAATTTTGATGAAGGTTTATAATATAATACAATATAACCTAATTATTATGATTTAATGTAAATTAAAAAAATCTATATTTTGTAATCAGCTGTCATAAAAGTAAGTCGAAGCTAAATTGTTAGATTTTCTTAATTTTGAAAGATACTCCTATAGATGAGGCGAAGGAAAGCATGTCAATAAATGTTAACATATTATAAGCAGAATTAGTTTTGATTCTTAGTATAAAACAAAACCTTACCTTACTGTACCTTACTGTACCTTACTTGTGTAAACTCGCAATATTTTACAGGTTCGCACCGCAATATTCGCAGAATTACTTTATTTGTTTAAGGCTGACTGAAAACTAGCGTTGGTTAGTGTCGGCAGCCTGTTAGACACTGGTCAACATACAGCTGAGTCAATGCCTTTTTGATATACAAACTTCTCTGCATCTAATTAAATGATGTTCTTTACTACAATTGTATTACGTTTTGTATTGTTTGGCAATAAATTTATTTCATTTCATGTTCATTAATGACTTAGCCTCAATTTCTATTTTAAAATGATTTTCGATTTTAAAATAGAAATTGAGTTGATTCTAAATAAATAAATATAATTTATTTATATATATCCCTGATTATAAATAAATAAATAAATAGACCTGAACAAATTACACACGGCCATCTAGTCCCAAACTAAGCAAAGCTTATACTATGGGTACTAAATAACTGATATTATACTTAGATACTTTTTTTTTATTTAGATAGAAAACACCCAGACCAAGACAATGAGAATGTTCATGCACACAAATATTAATCTTGTACGGGGATCGAATCCGCAACCTCGAAGTTAAAGTGGCCATTATTAATCATTCGACCACCGAGCTCGTCAAATTATTAATGGAGTGATTATCTCATAAAATCTTTACGTTCCTTTCCTACCAGCGTCCTAATTCAAATCAAATTCATTTCGAGATTCGCAATACCTCGGTGCGAATAACGAAAATCGTTCTAAGGTTCGCTTCTCGATGCAAGGCGATAAACCGTGTGAAAGATTCATCTCAGCCCCCAGGGGCCGATTCCTCTTCAAAGTTGCCAACCCTCCGCCCTCCGTTATATCATATTTTTCAAAATTTCCCTCAACTTAGTTGTGAATTTTCAAAGCTCGTCTGTAACTTTTGACATTCAGTTGAATCGACGATTTAGTTCGATGTCGCTGCAATCAGTTACAAGTTTTGTAATAACATTTAAAGTAATAAATATTACGCGGTATAACTTCGGATTTTGATACCTAGCACTTTTACAAGTTGATAAGAAAAAGAAATTCAATTTGTTAGGTATGTGATCTTGTATATAGCCTATATCCCGTCACAGATACAATGTCCATATAAAGTTATTTTCCGCATGCGGCTTCGCCCTCTTGCTCTCCCCGAGACCGCGAGCCTGCATGAACATTTTTCCTAGAAAAAATAGAGAGTACCTTTTTCATGTAATAAAATCACTTGTACTATTCCACTTAATTAAATTTATTTTTACCGACTGGTCTCGCTATTACAGCATTATCATGGCATTTAGATGGTATACGAGAAAGGACGGAAAACGAATGCCCTAGAAGCATTAGAAATCAATAGTTTACTACACCAAAACCAAGACTTGCTTATTAATCAGCAGTTGGACATTAATCTTTTTTTTTATACGAGCATGTGGGTCACCTGATGGAAAGCAATCACCACCGCCCATGGAGATCAGCAACACCAAGGGGTCAATAATCCGTTGCCAGCCAATACTCCTTCGTTCCTTTCTTTTTTTCTGGTGACCTCACTCACTCGCAGGAACACAACAGCCCTCAAGGGAATTGTTATTTTGCTGCGGTATTCTATTAGGTGGAGGTACTCCCCAGTCGATCCTATCCCCATTGTTAACATACACTACGTTTTATAAGATGTTTAGATTTAAACATGAGATAGAGAAAATGTCCGATTTTATGTAACGCTGTTATATAACTATATTGCGCTTTCCATAGAAACAATCCGCACATAAAGCTAAACAAAAAATCATGTCAATCTGTCTCATTTTTTTACATGATGATGGCGTAAATTGCTCTTTTTATAATCTGAATGCGATGGAAACTAAAAAACTTATACTCTGAACTAAAAAAATATATAGACAATTTTTTTTTTTAATTGAGATCTACGTTTGAAATAAATCAGTAAGTTAGTTTTTGAAGTGAAAACTTCTTTAGCGGCGTTTGAACTTAACTTTTTGGAATGGGTAAAAAATGTTAAAACGCGTCAGGAGACGTGACCTGATCGAAAATTCGTAAGACGAAAAGAGAGTTAGACCGCCGGCGCAGCATAGGAGAGGAAGTAATATCCCCCTCTCTTTCAACCGCGCAGCGAAAATGTATGCCTGTTCCTGATGTTTATTTTTAATGTAATATAAATTGTCATGTTTGTGCACGATAGCGCAATAAATGAATATTGTATTTTAATTATAGTACTTTTATTTTTTTTTTTTTTTTTTTTTTTTTTTATAACAGAGGGTGGCAAGCGAGCATGTGGGTCACCTGATGGAAAGCAATCACCACCGCCCATAGAAATCAGCAACACCAAGGGGTCGCCGATCCGTTGCCAGCCTTTTAAGGGAAATATTGACTCTGTTCTTGAAGGCCCCCATGTCGTACTTATTTGGGAATACCGCTGAGGGAAGTTGATTCCACAACTTTACAGTACGTGGTAGAAAATGCCTTAAAAAGCGTACTGTAGTAGATCGCCAAATATCAAGGTGATGTGGATGGAATTTTAATTTTTGGCGAGTTGTACGATAGTGGAACTCAGCGGCAGGTATCAAATCAAATAGCTCATCCGAGCACTCCCCGTGGTACAATTTATATAGAACGCAAAGAGATGCAACATCTCTGCGTGCAGAGAGAGAATCCAGCCGATCAGAAATCATTGGGTCACCGACAATTCGAACAGCTCTTCGTTGTATGCGGTCGAATGGAGCGAGTAAGTACTGGGGCGCACCAGCCCAGAGATGTGAACAGTATTCCATATGAGGCCTAACTTGGGCTTTATACAGTTGAAGGCGATGCTGTGGTGTAAAATACCTTCTGGCTTTACAGATGATGCCAATTTTCCTAGAAGCCAATTTGGCCTTGCACTCCAAGTGACCACGGAACTGTACATCTCTGGATATGTCAACACCCAAGATACCAATGCTGGAGCTAATAGTAAGGGGAGTACCTTCCAATCTAGGAGCCACGACAAATGGGGACTTTTTTGCGGTAAACGCACATACTTGTGTCTTTGATGGATTCAGTTGGACTAAGTTCAGTCTACACCAATCAGAGACGTGTCCAAGAGACGTCTCAATCTCAGACACAAGTTTTTCCCGGTACTCATCGACGCAATCCCGAGAAACATTACATAGACCACTGTATCTTGCGTCTACGGTACTGTCATCTGCATAGCAATGGATGCCGCATTCGTGCAGCAAGTCATTGATATGCAGAAGAAACAATGTAGGAGACAATACGCAGCCTTGTGGCACACCAGCGTTCAGGGGTAATGGATCCGAGCGTGCACCGTCAATCACAACTTTAATGATCCGCCCAGTGAGAAAGCTGGCAATCCATGTGCAGAGTTTCTCGGGTAACCCAAAAGAGGGAAGCTTGGATAGTAGCGCTTTATGCCACACCCGATCAAAGGCTTTTGCTATGTCCAGACTAACAGCCAAAGCCTCGCCCTTGCTTTCCACTGACTCTGCCCAACAATGAGTCAAATATACCAGAAGATCACCAGCCGAACGACCATGGCGAAAGCCATATTGGCGATCATTAATCAGCTGGTGATCCTCTAGGTATGTTATCAGCTGTTGGTTGATAATATTTTCCATTATCTTGGAAAACAAGGAAGTTATAGCAATGGGCCTGTAGTTGGACGGATCTGAGCAAACACCTTTTTTAGGGATCGGGTGAACCAAAGCCTCCTTCCACGAGCTGGGGACCACGCCAAGCGAAAAACGCGGACTAGAATTGGGGCTAACTCCGCGGCACATATTTTCAAAACAACGGACGGAATGCCATCCGGCCCACTCGACTTATGGATGTCCAGGGAGCAAAGCGCTCTACGCACGGCTCTTTGCGTGAACTTTACTTCTGGCATAGAGCTCTCACACCGAGGGATGGTAGGTGGTGTGGCTCCCTGGTCATCGAGAGTCGAGTTAGATGCAAAAAGAAACCCTAGGAGATCGGCTTTTTCTTTTGCAGTATGGGCCAGCGAGTCATCCATCCGTTGCAGTGGTGGAAACGACGACTGACAGAAGTTACCCTGTACGGCTTTGGCGAGCGACCAGAACGCACGAGACCCAGATGGCAAGCGCACTAGTCTCTCGCCAATTTCGCTTATAAATCTGGACTTTGCCTTCGCGATACAACCCTTCAACGATCTGGAATCAGCGTTGTATTTTTTTTTGAGTACGCCGGTATTTGGATCTCCAGTGGCCCGAGCATTGGACCAGGCACGGTAGGAATCTTGCTTCTGACGCGACGCGGCTCTGCAAGACCCACCGAACCATGGTCGAGATTTGCCGCCAATGGGCACCGCAGAATTAGGAACAAATAGTTCCATACCCTGCAGAACCACATCAGCGACAGCATTTGCACAGGCACTGGGATCATCCAGCGAGAAGCAAACTGGCCCCCAGGGGTAGGAAGCCAGGAAGTCACGCAGCCCATCCCAATCTGCTGACCTGAAATGCCACACACGACGGATACCTGCGGTACGCGGTCGCTTTTGGTGTATGAGTGGCACCACACATTCTATCAGGCAATGATCTGAGGATCCAAGAGGGGCGCCAACAGATACGCGATAGTTGTCAGGGTGGGAGGTCAGCAGAAGATCCAAAAGGGATGGCACATGGTTCTCCACATCCGGTACCCGTGTAGGTGAAGAGACCAGCTGCGTTAGACCATATGCCAAGGCAAAGTCATGAAAAGATCTTCCAGCATGGTCAGTAGAGCGTGACCCAAGCCATTCGATGTGGTGGGCATTAAAGTCACCCATAACCACAATCTCGGCAGAAGGCATTTGCTGGAGTAGACTGTCAGTCGTCGTTTGGATGTGCTCAACAAGGCACTCCGTTTCGGCGTTACCGCTGTGGGACCTGTAGAGGCACGCGTAGATACGAATGTGGTCGTCGAAGTCTGCGCGCAGCCACATAATTGACAGGCCCCGCTCTTCAAGACTGCCAAGACGTCGACAACAGATATCCTCCCTAACGTACGCGCACACACCGGCTCGTGGCACAAAATTGTGTTCCAGTTTGTACCCTGGGTAGCGCAGATACGAGATGTCAGATGGTGGGGATATCTGTGTCTCAGTTAAAAAAAGCAAGGCTGGCTTAGCCGTCTCAAGATGCTGGTGGACGGCATTCAGGTTGGAGTGAAGTCCCCTTATGTTACATAGCTCGATATAGAGCTCAGGGGAACGTGCCACCGTCCTTTTCCTACGCCTGCTCCTGGCAGAGATACAGAGTGGCATAGTGCCCGCCCCAGAATACGTCGGGCGGCCTGAGTAGTGAAACTCAGGAAGGGATTCTCCTTCACCAACGGTGACGGTACCCTCCTGGGGTATTCTTCTTCCTAATGCCACTGCCATATCCAGAGTTGAGGTTTTTGGATTGGGCTCCGGGTCTCAACACTCACCGCACGAAACGCAATAGCGAGCTACTACTTCACGCCGGTTTTCTGTGTGAGAGTGGTACTGCCCCGGACGAGCCGGCCCAATTACGAGTTGCAGTCACTCAATGTCCATAAGTTGATCGCGACCCTGTCATGGACATTAAATGATTCCAACTTAGCTCTACCACTTCAGAAAAAGCTACTCGATTAGCACCACCCAGGGGTCACGTGCAGGGAAACTAGGGTAAAGCCTGCGGACGTGAGTAGCATCAACCCCCAAAATATACTGATAAATAAAGCAATTCGTGCGAAATTATTCCCTAACCATTCCAAAATATTCAAAAATGCACAACGTTAGTGTTCAAGTTTCCACTTTTGCCGGCACTCCCGGAGTACAACCCGGTTTTTTTTACAATTCTCACAATCGTCACAAATACATCTCAAAGAGACAGAGACTGTCCATACTAATACTGCCCAAATATACAAACTGTATTTATAAAGTTAATTTACTACAGTTCCCATATTAACAATTCTTGGAGTAATGAGAGCAGTACTGTTTAGCACCACATCAATAATCCTCTAAGGATTCAATCGAAGTTAATATGTTACAGTTCGATAATTTCTGATATAAGCATTCGGCAAAGTGCATTTACGTGTTGCATACACTGCATTCAATTAATGCTCCGCCAATGTCCCGGCTTTCAGCTGTCCAGGTACGCTGTATAATCCGGCTTCACATATACAAATATAAACTACTATAAGTTTGACGTTGTTTATTAAAATTGCTTATTGACCTATACCTGATAATCTTATTGAATACGAGCCGTACCCTTTTCGTATTGACTGAATGCCGATTTCTAATAATTCTCATCGGCGATTTCCACACTTGACTTAAAAACAAAAATATCTGCAATCAAGTTGCTCAAAAACCCCGCACACCTTTGAAAGCCGATTGCAGTTACGTTTGGGCGATGCGACCGGACGCAATAAGTCCTCAAAATGCGATGCCGCATCTATGCAATCGCAAAAACCCTAATCTCCGAATGGTAAAAGTTACAAGTCTGCTTTGGCCTTAACTTGTCTAACTTTTGAACGAAGCCGGTTTCCATGACTGCTAAATGTTACCTAAATTTACATACTATACTTTTGCATGTTGCATTTAAATTTCTGTAATCGCTTCGTTCCTGCTAAAAGGAAAGTAAAGGAGTTGGACATGAGACCAAATTGAAAATGAGGAGAATAGAGTACAAGAGAGTTGTAAGAACGGATTTCACGATCATGAGTGTCATAAAGATACTGAAACTTACATTTCAAGTAATCAGGAGAAAGAGATTTAAAAAGAATAGAGAAAAGAGTTCAGAGTAACCTCTGCTGTTTAAGCTGACGATTAGGAAGCAATTTAAGTTGGAACCGATGCTCCGATGTATGATCAAATTTTCGAAGGCAAAATATGAAACCGGTAGCATTATTAATAAGCCGGTCCAAATTATTGAGAAGATCTTCATTCAAATCTGGATAGCAGACATCTACATAATCAATGAGAGGAAAAGTAGGTGTGACTTAGTGAATGTATCGATAGGTAGAAAATTCCTTAACCGATTAAGAAATCGTATCGTAAAAGTGCACGTGTGACTGCACGGCTGACTTCTGCAATTTGTATAATCCAGGTTAACATAGAGTCCATGTATTGATAAAATTGTCAAACAAGATAGGCGATACATTACCGGAATCAAGGTTTGCGACATGCTTTCAAAATCTTTAGACCAAGAGTATACCAACTGCTAATGTTATTTAAATCAATATTCAGCTGTGCAAATTTGTTATTTAATGCTTATGCATTAAATAACAAATTTGCACAGCTGAATATTCATATTCCTATTTTATAATAGGAATGTGTGAATAGGAATATATTGGTCTATAGTATGGAATAGCCCAGAATTGTGATTTTGAAGTTATCATATCATCTCGAGAAGTATTTATATTATCGTTTATATATTATTGTTTTCCGTCAGATGACCCACATGCTCGTTATCGCCCCTAGCATATAAAAAAAATCTAAAAAGAAGAAACGTTATCATATTTGTGGTGTAAGTGGTTCATCAACATCTTTGAACCTAAGCCAACTTCACCTGCGCGTGCAGGTGCATCTGTTATACTGTAGATTAATATAAAAATAAAACAATATATTATACAAAAATATAAATATAACTTTTGCACTATTTTACGAAGTAAATTATTACTACTAAACCGTTCACTTCGACATAAGAGTTTCACCTGCACGCGGTACTTACTGATAAGATACACCCTGCTTACTGACAAGCTAAGGAAGCTCGGGCGAAAAGAGAGGTAGGGAGCGTAATTGTAAGTTACCCGGCTGGGGAATGTACCTGCACCTCACTCTTACAATACCGCAGCCAAATAACAATTCCCTTGAGGGTTGTTGTGTTCCTGCGAGTGTGAGTGAGGTCACCAGAAAGGAAGAAGATGCTGCGTTGGCAGCGTGGGTGGCGGCGCGCGAACGATATTTCATGTTGCGAGCGTTAATATGGCTGCGGTAACCGCTCCACATCAGGCGGGCCGTATGCTTGTCTGCTACCCGACGTAGTATAAAAAAAAGGAACACAAAACCCTCAAGGGAATATTGTTATTTGGCTGCGATATTCTGTGAGGTGGAGGTACTTCCCCGGTCGGACAGCTAAAAATTGTTAAAAAAAAACAACTTAAAAATTAAAAAGCGTGCAGGTGAGGTTGGCTTTAGTTCAAAGATGTTGATGAACCACTTACATCAAATGTGTGTATTCATGTACAATATTTCTCAATTGTACAATAAAGTTTTTACTATACTATACTATAAAACCTCCTTAGAAAAATACGCAGTCAAATAAAATAACAAAAATCTCATGCAATGGGATCTATAATTTTGAGAAAAGTCAAACACATAGGTGTCAGACAGAGAAACTCCTTTTTTGAAGTCGGTTAAAAGTCCAAACTAGAATAAACACTCTAGCCAACGTGTTTCGAAATGTCAACTAGAATGACGCATAGCAAATCTCCCGAGCTTAATATTATCAAATGCCATTTCCGCCGTATGCACTGTTAAATTATTCAGACACTTGAAATTATCAGATTGATATTACAGTAGAATTCCTGCACATTTAATGATAAATTTCATTATATGATTATTTTCTGCTGAAAATCATCATTATTAGTCACTCCGCCTGCGGCTTCTCCTGCCTAAACACACTGTTGAGATATCTTATCTTATCTTATCTTAGAGTGGGTCCAGTGCTGCAGGCTGCACCGGTGGTGATACGTCGACCCTCATGGATCTTTTGTACTCTCCCTAATCCTTTAGTCACTCTCCCCTGACTGTCTGGAGACATGTTCCATGTACTTCAGTATGCCGCTTATTGGGAAGAGCCTGTAGTCCTCCAGGTCCGGATATGTCTTTCCTAGGATTTCCATTCGTTTGCCATTGAGATAAAACGTATCATTTATCCTAATCTAGAAGAGTCTGAGTGCCAAATTTCATTCAAAACTAATCAGGCGTTTAGACGTGGTTCAGTCATTTACATCAAAAATTCAAATTCAAATTTGGGGTGTACGTGGCTCACCACGATCTTTACAGCCAAATTCAACCTCACCTCCACGTGGTGCACCTTACCGGTTAGCGAAAGAGGCTCTGGCAAAAGATAGGTAGGGTACAGCGTATTTTTAAGCTGCCTAAATGGGGAAGTACCTATGTTTCACATAAAACCGCAGCCAGATAACAATTCCCTTTAGGGTTATTGTATTTCTGCAAGCGATTGAAGTTACCAAAAAGGA
Source organism: Hypsopygia costalis (assembly GCA_937001555.2). NCBI lineage: Eukaryota > Metazoa > Arthropoda > Insecta > Lepidoptera > Pyralidae > Hypsopygia > Hypsopygia costalis. The sequence continues at coordinate 10,176,757 of OW443330.2, read as the reverse complement.
AGGAGTTGCTGCGTCGCCAGCGGGGGTGGTGACGCGCGAACGACATTTTTTATTGCAGGCATTTGTTAATATGACTACGGTAACCTCTTCACATCAAGCGGGTCGTATGCTTACGTATATTAATGTCATTTTAAGGTACTTCCCAGTCGGGAAGCATACTAACACGCTGTACCCTACCTCTCCTTTACCAGAACCTCTTTCGCTAGACGGCAGGGTGTAGTGCAGGTGAGGTTGGCTTTGACTCTAAAGATTGCGTAAACCAACCTCAATATTTTTCCAAAATTTGTGCCGTCTCTAGATAGTAATCTTCAAAAACAGTTCTCTTATGACTACTTACAGCAGTAAAGCTAGCTAGCCCTTTTTAAATTACCACCCTGAAAAGAGTTTTTTATTTAATATGTCAATAACTTCAGACATACCATCATCCTTGTGATTGGCCCAATTGTGTTGATTTTCAATGTAGACAAATTTGTATTAAAAAGCACCATTGTTTAAACACTGACATATATGAATGTCTTTGGGTAAGTAATAAATAACAATGATTTATATTTCACAAAACTAAATGCTTCGGCAGTAAACTATTTGAGACGCCTGACTTAATAGCTCTTGGTCTTCAATGGACAGATACAAGGCAAGACAACGGATTACTCCCTTAGGGCTGTCAGTTTAGTTCATAAGACGTGACAATAAGCTCTTTATTCCACTAGTCTACACTACATTGCCGCCAACCTTTGGAGATTTGTTTCTGCGAATGAGTGAAATTACAAGACAGTTACCACATCGTATCAGTCGGTCCATATACTTGTTTACCACCCGACATAGCATAAACAGAAATTGCAGCCTGTTTCAACAGATTCGTTTTGTTTTCGTACAAGAAGTTTGATGTATCAAGCTACTAAAGTGGAGCACGAGATCGTTTGGGGTTAAAGTATGAAATTGCCGTTTTGTACCGAAAAACTAACAAGTTATTTTTAGAGTAAAATATATTTTTTAATTACAGTATTTACCTTCATTATCTACATATTTTTGTCATCTCATGGGACTCAAGTAAAGGTCAATTTTATGCCTTTGTAATAGAACTCTGGAGACCTGGGACCTTACGGCCGGAGCTGAACCCGATTACCATCGAATATTTTCAAAAAATAAGAGTATTTTTTGAAAATATTCGAAGGTAATGTTTTAATTGACAAACATCTTAATTGATAGAGCTCCAGGGTTTTTACCAGCTACGCAAGTACCATAAATCTAAGCTAAAGTTTGATTATGCAATCAAAAAATCCGATGGGAATCTGCTTCAGCTTCGCAGGTAGAGCTTCTAAATTCAACTAACTGTGTAGAGAAAAAACTTCCTGGGAAAAAAAAGGTTTACCATGTTAAAATCATCCAAATCGCATAAAAAATGGTAGTCGGTTGGGGACAGGTCCGGCGAGTACGGAGGATGATGAATGGTTTCTAACTGTGGGTCCTGTAGTGTTAAAACGGTTTCTCGAGTAGAGTGAGATTTTCATGGATTAATAGTGGTGAAGATCGGTTCAAACCAGTCGGGGCTGTCTCTGTTCGAAGTTCTATACATTACACATTTGCTGCTACTGTTTAATTGGATATCAGGAAGTACCACAACTTCCTGATATCCAATTAAACAGTAGAATTACACCATGAAGTGACCACCAAATAGTTGCCATCACTTTTCTATGGGTAAACTTCGCTTTATGGCATTAAAGCGGCGTTTGACCTGAAGTCAGCCACTGCGCTATTCACTGACTGAAAGAATCCACTTTTGATCACACATAAACAATGGCTAGAAGGTGATATTTAACTGGGCATGCATGGCACACTGGTGGGAATACTCTCAGGACTCCATCCCGTTTTTAGGGTTCCGTACCCAAAGGGTACAAAGGAACCCTATTAATAAGGCTCCGCCGTCCGTCCGTCCGTCCGTCCGTCCGTCCGTCCGTCCGTCCGTCCGTCTGTCACCAGGCTGTATCTTATGAACCGTCATAGTTAGGCAGTTGAAATTTTCACAGATGATGTATATCTATTGCCGCTATAACAACAAATACTAAAAAACAGAATAAAATAAATATATAAAGGGGCTCCCATACAACAAACGTGTTTTTTTTTGCCGTTTTTATAGACAATGGTACGGAACCCTTAGTGCGCGAGTCCGACTCGCACTTGGCCGATTTTTTTCATCACACGTCGCTATATGTCCCAAAATTTCTTAATTTCTGTACCGGTTCAGAGCAGAATCTAATGCTTACTAATTTCACTTACCAGCCCTGGCAGCCCTACGGAGCCAGTCAAATTGCCTCCACAGCTTGATTATAATTAACTAGCTAGTCATAGCCGACGGCCACTCCCTGCCTAGTAAGGATCATCGTGTGAATTTAGAGCGAATATAGCTACCTTATCTCACAGAGCATTATGCTGAGACATTGAAAATTTCCGCATTTAATAATCTTACTAATATATTGTGAACTATGCTCGGAAGATTTCTAAATTATAAACTCAGATATAAGTATATTCGTAGTATTCATGATAAATTGGCATTGGTCAGGCCACATAATACACAAAACTGATAGCAGATAGGGCAGAAAAGTTTTAGAATGGTGACTGCAAATCGCAAAACAGCGTATCCTACACTGCGTTTTCCGATTTGCAGTCACAGATCCCTTACCAGATGAGCCGATGATCTGATGATGATTGTAGGATGTCAATAGATGAAAGCGACATAAAACAGATAAGAAAATGGGGGAGGCCTATGTTCCAGCTGTGGTCGTCCTTTGGCTAAAATGATAATGTTGACTTTTATATTATAAATGTGAAAGTATGTTAGTGTGTGTGTATGTATATATAGATTTTTGTTACTTATTCTTTCAATAGTATTATTGAGAGTTTGAGAATCAGAGCACTGTATAAATATTGTGCTTTAAAGCGCAAATTTTGGTTCTAGTCAAGTGTCGGCATCGTCGTCCCCAATTCCATTTAATATGTGAAAGAAAGCATTGGTGAAAGCCTATATCCAGTTGTGGATAGATACAGGCTGATGATGATGAATACATAAATGGGTTGACATAAGGTAGATCACCTGATGAACTCAACCCCATAGATTTAAAACGTTATTCTACTAGCATCAGCAACAGAGAGCTACGTGTCTCCAGAGGTTGTAACACAATACACAAATACAATCAACATTCCTGTGCCAGCTGAATCTAATCTAATGTTCTAGAAGGCAGCGCCGCGCTAAGTGCGTTAACTATGTACATTGATGTCAAACATAAGTGGCTCACGGACCGCAGAGAGCGCTAATACAGGAAATGTGCAGTAATCCAGCAGCAAATACGTGCCACAAGCAGCAGTAAATAATCAAATCAGTTTGATTTATTAGTTTAAGCCCGGTATGCTTATTAAACTGCAGCCAGGACGGCGATTTGATTGTGTGCGCCACTGCAGCTAATCAGGTGAGATTACCATGCCTCAGATCTCTGTTTTGATTAAGGGGAGGTTACTTTAGAGAAGCTCTACAAATCCCATTCTTGTTTTTTATTTACTACCTCCATCTTACAGAAAACCTCAACAAGTAATAATTGTCTAGCTTGGATTCATTACACTTTGTAACTTTCTTTATTTAAGTTTTATATTTTCTTCTAATTAAATTCCAGTTTAAATTGGTTAATCTTGGAGTGGTTTTCCTATACTGTAATCTCGTAGGAAAACCATTTAAATGGAAATATTTAAATTGGTGTTCCCAGGAGACTAGAGTATGGGGTTCTTCAAGAAAGGCGTGAACTCGGCAACACATGAGTGATCTCGGTCTTGTTCATCCATAGTCTGCGATAACTGCTTACTATCAAGCAGGTCATATTATTTTTATATAGAAAAAAAATAAAGCAATAAAAGTTTCAATGGCTACTGCTGTTAATCTTGACTCAAAAATACAGACATATTTTAGTGTAGAACATACATTATTAGGGTGTTCCAAGTTTGTATTAAAAAAAAAATTGCACACTGATTTCTATTCCACAAGCTCCTCGACAGATTTTCTCGTCCGGTAATTAATAAAAATAATACATATATGCCAAAATAGAGCCTTTTATGACTACGTAAACAGAGAAAAACAGTCGATATGAATTACAAGTTACGTATGATTTGCAAAATCACTTCATCAAAAATATTAGAAGAAAATCATAGTTCCTCAACCACAGTTTCTACCTTTTTAGGGTTCCGTACCTCAAAAGGAAAAACGGAACCCTTATAAGATCACTTTGTTGTCTGTCTGTCTGTCTGTCAAGACCCTCTATGTCGAGAATGCGTGGAGATATGAAGCTAAATTTTGAACTGTATACTCAGGTCTACGGTCCCATGAAGTTTTAAAAAAATCAAACTTAGCAGTTTGATTTTTTTTGAGTTTACGTAAAAAAAAGTTACGGCCGTTTATTCAGCAAAAAACGCATAGTTTTTCGACACATTCTCAAGGGTATCAAAACCTATAGGGTACTTCCCGTTGACCTAGAACTATGAAATTTTGCAAGTAACATCGTTATAGACTATAAGTACAGGAATAAATCTCAAAACTATACATTTGTAATTAAATCTTAAAAATCTGTTTTTATAGGAGATCGAAATTTCAAATTGAAGCTACTAGTTCAAATGGGGTATCATATGAAAAGGCTTGATGTGCACATTGCAAAATATATTTTATTTTTTCCGACGCATTATTTCTTATTTATAATGAAAAATATCAAATCTATAATGATCCTACATACGGAACCCTCGGTGGGCGAGTCCGACTCGCACTTGGCCGGTTTTTTTACACATTAACTGCATACTGACCACCTGATATAAAACTGTTGCCATAGCCTATAGACGCTTTTAATACAAATAGTAGTGTTCTCACTCCAAGGAACACAAGAATTCTCAGGAGATGCGGTCGGCCCAGTTGTGAGGTGGAGGTATTTCCACAGCCGCGGTAAATATTCTCTAACCTCTCTTTAGCCAGAGCCTCGTCGGTTGACAAACAAGCATATGGTCCGCCTGATGTGAAACGATTAGGTACCGTAACCTACAGACGCTTGCAACTTGAAAAGTTCATGCGTTACAACATGCTGCTAACGTAGCACTACCTCATAAGCTTCAACTTACGTGTAACTCCGAATTCATTCGTTTGGTCAGGTTTGGTAGATTAAATTTTCGATGATATAGGTTTGGTAGAATCTGGTAGTATTCCTATTTTTGTCCATCAACCGTTCGCCTTTAGCCCTTTACCTACTACAAAAACGACCAAAACTGCAAAATGCTTTCAAAGAGGCACCAAATCGATTGGGGGCTGTGATCATACATGTACATACTCGGGCACTTTATCAAATTTCCTATGACATTTGCGTAGAACGATGAAATCAACTGAAAGTTGCAGTAAAGGTGACAGGAAGCGGGTGCACCCGAGCGCGGCGAACAGCGCTGAGTCAGGATAGAGGGGAGCTACTACATGAACTCGAAACGATAATCCTTCATGATTCACATTCCGTGCCAAATTAAAGCTTTATTATATAGCATTTAACGTGCTACGAATACAAGACTCGATCTCACGCTTTTTTTATATGAGAGGGGGCAAACGAGCATGTGGGTCGCATGGTGGAAAACAATCACCACCGAGGACGATGGAGATCAGCAACACCAAGAGGTCGCCGATCCATTGCCAGCGTTTTAAAAAAAATAAAAACTCTGTTCTTAGGCTCATGGCCCATGTTGTAATTGATCGGGAATGCCACTGAGGGAAGTTGATTCCACAGTTCCACGCTTCGATCATAGAAAAATAAATAGATACAGTACTTACATATACCAAGTAGATAATTTCAAATATAATGTCTCTACCAGATACTATATTTGATATGATTACTTGAGGCGACGTTAGTTCACGATTTCGTTTATTCGATAACCATTTCTTTTATTCCAGTCAGTACATAGTATTGGAAAAAATATATATTATAATTGAGCACCTGAACATCTTATTACTCGATTCCTTACATGATTAGCTTTACTTTTGTTGAACTATTTCCCGTTTTTTTTTTTTTCTTGCTGTGTTTAATGTTATTTCAATGAAAAATATATCAAAATAAAAAAATCGTTACCTGTTTAAGTAGATCTGCTCTTCAATTTTCAATTACGTAAAAGCCTTCAAAATTAATTGTACCAGATATTTCTTTTAGAGAGGGAGGCGAGGTACCCAAGGTTTAACTAGTCAAACCTAGGAGCACCTAAACTTCGAGTATTGACTGGACAATATAATATATAAATAGTCTGAACTTTACATCAGACAAAACCAGTTTTAACTAAATACGTTAGTCAAATCCACAGACTACTAAAATCAGTCAAAACTGTTTTTGACTGACGTTGGTCAAAACCATTGACTCAGACAGATTGACTCTGGCGGCCGGAAGCGGCTGGACACGGAAGGCGGAGGATCGCATTTGGGGGAAGGCATTAGGGAAGGCATAAGCCTTTCCTAATCCGCTGCTGGACATAGTTCCAGTAGCGGATATAGGCTGATGATGATGACTTTTGACTGTAACGTATACACCTTGTAAGAAACTCTACCGAAAAAGAGGAAGGCATGTCGAGCCCGACTGGGGAAATACGTCCACCTCACAGAAGAGTGCAGCCAAATAATACCACTAAAGATTAGTAGGTATATTCCTCTAAGTAATTTTGGGGGTGTAAGAGGTTCATCAACATCTTTGAACCTAAGCCAACTTCACCTGCACGCGGTACACCCTGCTCACTGACAAACGAAGCTCTAGAGAAAAGAGAGGTAGGGAGCCTAATTGTAAGCTACCCGACTGGGTAAAGTACCTCCACCTCACAGAATACCGCAGCCAAATAACAATTCCCTTGACGGTTGTTGTGTTCCTGCGAGTGAGTGCAGGCAGCGGGGGTGTCGGCGCGAGAGCGATATTTTATGTTGCGAGCGTTAATATGGCTACGGCAACCGCTTCAAATCAGGCGGGCCGTATGCTTGTCTGCCACCCAACGTAGTATAAAAAAAAACAAAAAAAAAATTAAGTGAAGTCACCAGACGTTAGGACATGTTGCTTTAGCAACGGGATGCCAACGCTCAAGGAATGTTACATATTGTTATATATTGTAATTGCCTTTATGCTACGGTAGCCACTTTACATCGTACAAAACGAATTATATTGTTTATTTAATACATTAATAAATCCACCTTGATTTTACAACAGAAAGGGTTCACAAACATAGGAACTCACAATTTCTAATTTAAACCGCGTTTTCGAGTAGTATGAGATACCTAGTAATTTTTATGAAAACTAATAATATTAATATTTTCTTGTTTTGCATATAAATAGTCGTTAAACTTCTATTCACTTTCGTGTTTTTTTTTTTATTCTACTAATTTCTTCTGATTAAATTCGTTGTGCGTTCCAAGGCAGCCGTAGTCTTACTCCCGGGGCTGCAATGGACTTCATTGTTTTTGCTTTTTTTAGTAGTCGCCGCTGTTAATCCTGACTACACAGGAAACAAAGTGGTGGGAATATGTGCTGGGCCCCCGCCCCGAAAACAACTTTACTACTTGACAAGCCTTCCCCCCTCTTCCCTCGAGCGGAGGTAACGCTTGTCGCATCAATTACGCTTTAAGTGATAATTAAAAATAATGTTTTGGTTCCTTTTGCACAGCGTTGCAGTTGCAGTTTCTAAAACTGGGATAGTAATTTTCTGCCTTCAGAATACAAATACATATTTTGTGCCTAATATTTAGTTTTATTAGCAAATAACTATTAACTGAGATTCTGGTGATTCTATTAACTGAGAGTCGGCTTCGACGAGATTCGGGCGGCCCTCAAACAGCTCAAAAACGGAAAAGCTCCCGGTGAAGATGGAATTACAACAGAGGTTCATCAACATCTTTGAACCTAAGCCAACTTCACCTGCACGCGGTACACCCTGCTCACTGACAAACGAAGCTCTAGAGAAAAGAGAGGTAGGGAGCCTAATTGTAAGCTACCCGACTGGGTAAAGTACCTCCACCTCACAGAATACCGCAGCCAAATAACAATTCCCTTGACGGTTGTTGTGTTCCTGCGAGTGAGTGCAGGCAGCGGGGGTGTCGGCGCGAGAGCGATATTTTATGTTGCGAGCGTTAATATGGCTACGGCAACCGCTTCAAATCAGGCGGGCCGTATGCTTGTCTGCCACCCAACGTAGTATAAAAAAAAACAAAAAAAAAATTAAGTGAAGTCACCAGACGTTAGGACATGTTGCTTTAGCAACGGGATGCCAACGCTCAAGGAATGTTACATATTGTTATATATTGTAATTGCCTTTATGCTACGGTAGCCACTTTACATCGTACAAAACGAATTATATTGTTTATTTAATACATTAATAAATCCACCTTGATTTTACAACAGAAAGGGTTCACAAACATAGGAACTCACAATTTCTAATTTAAACCGCGTTTTCGAGTAGTATGAGATACCTAGTAATTTTTATGAAAACTAATAATATTAATATTTTCTTGTTTTGCATATAAACAGTCGTTAAACTTCTATTCACTTTCGTGTTTTTTTTTTTATTACAAATATTGCGCTTTAGCTTTTTCTTGCACTTTACTTTTGGAAAATTTGGCAGCGTTAACCCTTTTTTGTTCTCAATAAATTTATGTGAAACGAATATTAACTTACTAGTTTATTCTATTAAAGATTTTTAAACAATGTCTAGTATTTTTTTCGAAATGTTTCTTAACAATATCTGTAGAAACGAGGCCATTGTTTGAACCCTCTTCATCAAATTCGAGAAAACGTGTCAAATCGAGGTTGATTGTACAAAAATGTAATAAATAAACATTTTAATTAGTTTTCTTCCATCCGAATTCTAAATATACTCAAATGCAGTGTATGTATACTTTCAGGAGAATTTACAAAATCGGCGCAATTTCACATACGACCTCATGATTTATTACGTCATTTTATTCTACGGTGCTCTCACTCGTAGGCAGTAATTAATATTCTCTATCGTTTTCTGTAGGCAGAACAAACACTACGGTAAAGATCCCCTTAAAACCTCACGTAAATCGGTAAATAGTATCACTTCAAAATATATCTCTGAAAATCGTGGTAGGAGCAGAGGGCCGCGGGTAAGCGATTTGGCACATTGCGCTCGGGAGCGGTGGGGCCGAGCCACGGCATAATTACGTACCTACCTACGAAATGTGAGCTGTCGCTTAAATCTTGCTCTGCTTAAATTTGAAGCGAACTGAGGCTGTATTAATTTAATTTTGCCTGCCGCCATGCTATAGGGAATTCATATTCTTTTCTGTTTGTTACGCATGTGATTTATTCGTGCGCGATGAAATTTTATAAGTTTTTGTATTGTAAATTTTAATTGATTAATATCTTTTGCGCTTTACTTTTTGTTTGCGTGAATACCCTACTTGAATAAACATAGTGTGGGTATAGAGTAATGCGACTAGAGCTCTTTTATCGACAAGAAATAAATATTTTTTTATTTTTCAAATTGCGATGTGCCTTGTTACATTAAATATTTTTTTAGATTTTCGTTCATAACTGTTACTCGTTCGTCACTAACTAAGAGTTTGAAACTTTTTTGAAAAACGAGACCCTAGGTACTTTGGGTGAGACTCTGGACATGTGGGATCCGAAACTCTGGGTGCGTGAGGTCCTAATGCGCACATGCTTCTTCTCCACTGGTGGCCGGAGAGCTGGCAGCTCAGAAAGCTACACATCGTGTCGGTATCGCAGTCAGCGCGGAAATGCTGTCAGCATTTTCGGACATTTACAATGCCAAATGGACCCTTTTTATATTATATTATATAGTTGTATGTCAAAATTTTTTATTGAATTCAATCCGAGATGGATTGTACCTTTGTACGTTTCTAGAAATAATGAATTTATTTGCCTTATGAACAAGATTTTTGTTCGATTAAATTTCGATATCTCAAAATTACTGAACCGATTTAAAATTCCCGTTAATCGCGTGAACTAATGAACATTTCGAATTTCATCAAAATCTCAGCGAAATATTTATTTTCACGTTAATATCAATTTCTCAAAATTGTATTTACGATTCCTATATCGACCCTACCAACAAAATTTCAACACCGGAGCACAGGATGGCACCGGTTCTTGTCGTCCGGGAAAACTAATATAATATGATCGTAGTGTAACGAAAAAAATTAAGAAAATATGAAGAGGATCTATTCTCCAAATGCATTAGAGCACCAAAGCTGAACAATTTAATGACGATTGACATACCACATTGGAGCGGTTGACCGCTTTACTACCCTTGATTTAAAGTCTAATTATTCTGCGATCTCAGCCGTAGCGGACGATTGCAGAGTACATAATGAGGACGGCGGACTCCGCTGCGGCAGAGCGAGGGGGCGAAATGCAAAATGTTGCAATTGCACTTCCCCGTCAGAAAAACAGCTTACACTGGCAAAAATAATTAAGAGTATTAGCGGAGTCGGCGAACGTAGTGTCGCGCAGTAAATAGTCTGCTAAATACCCACCTACATTTATTGGCGCAGGGAGACCGTCCGTAATAGCGGAAACAATTTTGCCTTTTAAAACAGTGTATCTCCCGCTTTTGTGAACGAAAGATAGGCGGGTCATGGCCAGAATATTGCTTAATTTTGTTACAGTTACATTTATTTTCAACTACATGTTTCAGTCAATAAAGCAGTGATATTTACTACATAGACTAGACTAGCTATCTCTTTAGACTTTTAATGCCTTATTTGCAATATTACTGTCTCTCACATTGCTAAGAGGGGTAGTCAAATTCCAAAAGCTTCTTACTCCTACTAATTTCTTCTGATTAAATTCGTTGTGCGTTCCAAGGCAGCCGTAGTCTTACTCCCGGGGCTGCAATGGACTTCATTGTTTTTGCTTTTTTTAGTAGTCGCCGCTGTTAATCCTGACTACACAGGAAACAAAGTGGTGGGAATATGTGCTGGGCCCCCGCCCCGAAAACAACTTTACTACTTGACAAGCCTTCCCCCCTCTTCCCTCGAGCGGAGGTAACGCTTGTCGCATCAATTACGCTTTAAGTGATAATTAAAAATAATGTTTTGGTTCCTTTTGCACAGCGTTGCAGTTGCAGTTTCTAAAACTGGGATAGTAATTTTCTGCCTTCAGAATACAAATACATATTTTGTGCCTAATATTTAGTTTTATTAGCAAATAACTATTAACTGAGATTCTGGTGATTCTATTAACTGAGAGTCGGCTTCGACGAGATTCGGGCGGCCCTCAAACAGCTCAAAAACGGAAAAGCTCCCGGTGAAGATGGAATTACAACAGAATTGTTGAAAGTCGATACATACAATGCGGCAGACCGCATTTACCGCTCTGTATGGCTTTTGTGGACGACAAAAAAGCCTTGGTCTGTTCTAGACTTTCTCCAGCGATGTCAAGTAGACCACCGCTATATCTTTATAGTGTTGAGATGTCTTTATAATGCTGCGACAATGACTTTTCGCGTTCAGAATATCAAGTACAACCGTCGCGACGGTTTTGTTTCCCCGCTGCAGCTGGATAGGCTACGACGCGTCGTAGCCTATCCAGCTGCAGCGGGGAGTACAACAAGGAGATGTAATTTCCCCAAAACTGTTCACCACTGCGCTGGAAGACGTACTTATTCAAGACTGGAAAATACGGGCAACAATGTCAACGGAGAATACATCTCACACTTTCGATTTGCCGATGACATAGTCGTAATGGCTGAATCGCTGGAGGATTTCAGTCAGATGCTAAGCGATCTCAATGCCGCTTCTCGAGTGGTACTGGGGATGAGTTTGTACAAGACAAAAGGCATGTATAAATAATACGTTATCCCCCGTCCGGTGGTTATTGAACATGAATCGGCAATCGAAATGTTTAAAGACTACGTCTACCTCAGAGAAGTGGTACAGCTTAGCCGGGGTACTTCAACAAAGAGATCGAGAGATGCATTCGACTGGGCTGAGCAGCATTCGAGAAACTTCGGCACATCCTCACAACGCAAATACCGCAAACTCATGATCATGTCATGATCTTCGATGCGGAGACTTGAACTCTGACCGTTGGGCTGGTCCATAAATTGAAAGACGCCCAGCGAGCGACGAAGAAAGTTATGAGAATTTCATAGGCATTTCTGTAAGGGACCGAACCTGGAACAAAGAAATTCGGAGAAATGGAGAAACAAAGCTTTCAGAGTCATTAGGATGTAGTGGCAGTGGGCCGGCCATATCTGGCGAGTCAGTGATAACAGATGGGGGAGGAAAGTACCAGAGTGGAGACCTCGATGGGACGACGAAAAGCGCCTTCAACTATCGTCAAGCACTGATAATAAAGGGGATTTCATTCAGAGTGGCTCCCCTAGTATTTAGGGTCCACAGAAGAGACTACCTTCAGTTTATACACGAAGCATCCGATAATCTTTCAAAAATTAACGACATAGTAAACGAACAGGCCTCGCTTATTAATGTCGCAAATAAGTCAGCTATTATGGATATGGCTCAGCGTGTCACATCCATAATATCAATGCTTGCCCTTAAATCTTCATGCGAGGAACTAAACTTGTTACAGCGGAACGTAATTTATTAGCAGTAAAGTTAGAATTGAAAAATGTCCTAGTAGCACCCGTTACCACGGCTAGCAAACGTATGCAGAAATAGTTAAACTTCGCTTGCCAAAAGAAATTATTAAACACAGCCAATCAAAAAGCAATAATTTTAAGGAAAAAGCAACAATTTTAAGCAATAATTTTGCACGAAGTAAAATTTTCTGAAAAATATTAGAATCAAATTTTGCATTCTTCCGTATCTCGCATGTGGCTGCAAACTTATAATTTTATGGAATAGGTTAATTAACAAGTATTCAAACAATTCGCAACCAGTGCCACAAGGTTTGCCTCCGAGTTATAGGCGAAATACCATTTTTATGACTTTATTCTGTTCGGTTCTGAATGTGGCAACCTTTCCAAATTGCTTGAGAAGATAGGTACTGCCTCACGAAAAATACGGTAAAGTTGCTACTAGTACAAGACTCGGACATTTCATCAAAATCAGCCATTCGCCAGGCCAGTCTACTTAGGTCGTTACAAAGAGGCATATATACATATAGATATACAAATATAGATTGAGAAATTCATTACCTTATTTTGCGTTATGCAGTCGGGTAAAAGACAATAATGACCTGATATGATTTATGTTGCTATCTTGCATTAGATAAATACTGTCATCAAAGAGCAAATCAGATGATTCTCCCCTATTATAAATCTCAGTAGTAGTGACATTTCGAACCCTTCGCAAGCCCGGATATTGGTCCATAACACTCACGTTCGTCTATCACTCACTGCTTTCGCTACCAGTTGACATGTCAATAGTAGGGGTCCACGCATAGAATGGCCCGCGTATTCGTACTGTCGACTACAACGCACAGGCCTGGGAAAGCTGGAACCCTGTATTTACCGATTCCCGATGCATCATTTGTTCGCCGTCAGTGTGGCACTTGACGACGGTTCGTCCAGCCCGCAACCCGACCGGAAAAAAGATAATCCTCCAATTAAATTGAACCACTGCCCGTGAAATTGTTTAGCTACCGTTTTAGGTAAGATTTTTAGATGTCGAATAGTGGAGGCAATTCAGAAATCGAATAGGTTCATCTATATGTAAATCAGTCAAGCAAACCACCTTTAAATACGAAATTGATTACCTGCCAGGAGGAACTTATTTATACTTACGTTTTTAGGTCAGATATTAAGGTTAAAAATGTATTTTATTCCGTTTAAAAGCCATGCACAACAAAAGAATGAGGTAGATACTTAAAAAAATGTATGATTGTTCTCCTCAGGCAAAATCTGCGTTGGGATTATTAACGTTTACCAATAACATTTTTATAAATTCTATACCTGTCTAAAATACAATGTAGAACTAGAAAAACATGAATTACATAAGTATTACCTACTAAAAGAAAATGTAAGAAAAAATATAAATTTCGTAATTGTAGCAATGTGAGATCGTGTCTTATTGGTTTTTGCCGAGGCCAATTAATCAAGCCACCGACGTGGCCCGACTATCCGGCAATCACACGACAATGGCGATGGATCCGCGGCGGAATCCACCACGCTGTCAGCAAACGTGTTCAAATTGCTGACGCTCTCGTTTCAGCCTTGACATTCGCTGCTCAATACGCCCCCAGTAAACACGTAGGTAAGGGAAATTATAGACGGCGAGCGACGATTTATGTGTTAGGTATTGAATTAGAGCTAGGATTTCTAATGACAAAATAAAGCAATTTCTGCAAAGAGATCTCATCTTTGTGAAGGAAATTAGGAAAAAGATGGCCGGGACACTAACATGATCCTTTCAATCGAGCTACTTATAAGTTTTTCAAGTATTAAGTATGTAATTTATTCGTATCAGATTTGCTCGCTAAGGAATTTGCAAAATTCACATCATCTCGTGAAAGAAAGACAAAGAGATATCGGTACCGCACTTGTTTGCCCGAAGATGAGAAACCATCGTAAAGATATTCCGAGGTAGATTTTCACCAACAAAATTAATGTCACTAGTTATTCCTTACAACCGATTGAAGCTAATTTGATCAGCCACATGGACATCAGTACAAAACAGAGGTAATTAGTAAACAACAGTTTAAATCTAGCCACATTAACCGGAGTGAGTTGGCAGGGCGCGTCGCTGGCAGGATCCCAACCCTTGCTAGAGCGACACAAAGTGGTCGCACTGTTTACCGCCTTCATTTGGCAATCTTTCGCTGCATAGTAATGCGCATTCAATTCATGTTACCGTATTATTTCCTTTTGAATAATCTGTTCCCCATATTGGATACTCGTAAAAGCGGCGTAGAAGTACCTAGCATATTTGTTAGACTTTCTTGATGATCAAAATTTCGTTTCATCACCTTTTGCACCCATTGTGTTGGTTACATTGCATGTGATTATGCATAATCTTGTATTTTTTCAGAAATGATTAGAAACTGTTGGAATAGTTTTACTAGTAATTGTATAAAGCTGGTGATTTTGAAATCCAAACTAAAGACAGTTATAAAATTACAATGAATGTTTAATGTACTATTAAAGAGATTTCTTTGAGAATCATATTTTGAACTTCCCATTTTACTAATTCCCTTGTTCGTATTAATTTCACATTTACGTGTGTATGGTTACTATACTTGTAAATTTAAATCTTATTGCGCAGAAATAATATTTTTTTTTAGGTTACTACTACAAAGTCTGCGTTGTTCAGGGACTCGGATTTTGGACATACCTACTCAAAACACCAATGCGTACACAAATTCTTTCACAGTAAGATCGACAAAAATGTGGAACGCATTGCCTATTGATGTTCGGATGGCTCCTACGTTATTGTCCTTCAAAAGTGGATTAAGAGGATTCTTTACTGATGAGACTTGAAGTTACTTAATATTTTTATTGCTTATGTACTATTGTTTCATAATTTAGTTATTTGTGTATTTTATTTATTTATTTGTTTGCAAATTACCCTTTCTAATTTATTACTCGATGTTCTACTGACTTGCCAATCACTGTAGTATCCACTCCACGCAGTTACTCTAAGGTTGACTGGAAGAGATCCCCATGTGGGATAAGTCCGCCTTTGTATCCCTTTATTTTACATGTACTCATTTGTTGTAATCTGAACAATAAAGATAATACAAACAAACAAACAAACAAAGCTGACTCTTATTGTATTTTTCCCTAATAAGATAAATAAGGCATATAGCATTCAATAGGCTAGTTTCCAATGTTACAAAATTATAAAAAATCTCTTACAGTAACGTAAAATACATAAAACTAGCACGATCTGCGATCTTAAAATTTTAATAACTTATTTCCGACGTGTTTTATGTTCGATCAAAGTTTGGTGGGAAAGTCCATTTTAAAGGTATGAAATTATAAAAAATAAATATTACCATTTTAAAAACTATAAAAAATACTATAACTTTTGTTACGGCACTGGCTACATAAACGCAATATTTAACATAGCTGTTGTACAAATTTCTGATTTAATGCTTATAAAATAGCAAGGTGTGACGTCATAACGTGGTGGCCTTTTGTATGGAGCGTTTTCGGGATAGTCCAAAATTGTGATCTTCAAGTTATCATATCTTGAGAAGTTTTTATGCAATCGAAGTAATTATTTCACTTATATTTCTATTATTGTGACGTCTTTAAATAACAAATCGAAAAAATCGAGAAAATGGTATACAAGCCTTTTACTTTTTAGTTTCAAATACAGAAGTTCCCATTCCATTATTATGGACTCGCGTAGCCACAAAACAGATAACTACGAGGGGTCCTCTTATACTGGAAGTGAGAGCTCTACGTACGGTTAATAGCAACTAATGGATAAAAAAAGAAACAACAAAATTATTCACTTTTTCTTTATTTTTTGTACTTAAATATATACTTATAATACAATAAATAGTCATTTTAACCGACAAATATGAACATGTGGAATGTATAAAACTTTATTTCTACAATAAATAACAAGCTAAAACAACGTGAAGTTTGATATGTGCGTAATTAATATCTTTGTTGAAGACATTATTGCTAACGATCATTTGTAATTATTTATACAATAATTTTATGGCCTCCGCACACTATGCGACCAATGGTTGTGCAACCAACAAATTGTATTAGTGATCGCGTCGCTGGTGCGGTCACTGGGCGACCAAGTACTAATCGCTGCGATCATGGACGCGGTCGCCTAGTGCGCGGAGGCCGTCAGGTGGGACAAATAAGCTACATAAGGGTCCAATAGTACTCGCTAATACGGGCAATTTTCGCTACAGCCCTGTGAAATCGCAAAATAATATCAGTTGTATCATACTCTTTAATCGATTAGATACTGTAGTTACGAGTATAAGAGCCCGGCATCGTATTTCACGTGATTGTATTGTAGTTCTTCATATTACCAGGCACTATCGTACTCCGAAAGTATTGCTCGATCTAACCCATTCAGTATACAGTAGGTAACAGGCATTCAAATTGTGCTCATTGGGAACTAACGAATACATATTAATAAGAATACATACAATTAAGAGAATGGCTAAATATTGAACCACTGGAAAGGTGTTTGTTGTGCTTACATAAAGTAACTGCTTGGTCCAAGCTCTCGGTATGATCATATAAATGTACGGAATAAAGTACAATTTGCTATGTTTTCACACGTACAGGCTACATGTAAGCAGCGACTGATCAAGAGTTCTGACCGCCCGAGGCTAATTATGAGGACGAGACACCGATGCGCGCTTTTTAAAATTTATTGTTAAAATCAGGGGCTCCCAAGCTTTTTCAGTTCACAGCGCATTTAGTTTTAGTGATTTGTCTCGGTCTAGTTGAAATATGTAGGGTAGTTGCAATGATGCTAGATTAATAGTGCATGTGAAGAAACGATTTCAGCGCGCCCCCTCCGATCCTCGCGCCCTAGGCTTCAGCCTAATTAGCCTAAGGGTTAATCAGGCCCTGCATGTAAGCAGGTAATCGGGTTATTTATTTACGTACTCTAAACCAAAATGATGTAGCGCTTAGCGAAAATATGCACGAACTCAAGCAGAGCTATACTAATAGATAATAATGCGAATTTTTGGGTTTGCACCAAGTATTATATTTAACTTAGCCACAAAGAGATATTTTGATGGGTTTCAGTTGCCTTGCGAAAGATCAACCCCTTACCATCATCTCTTATTGCGATTCAATAACTGAATAGAATGCTTATTCATACCAATGAATAAGCGCCTCTATTTCAAATGGAATAGAGTCGCTTATTTATTGGTATGTATAAGCAATCTATTCAATTGTTGAATCGCAATAAGAGATGGTGGTAAGGGGGCTGATCAGCAGCCATTAAATCACCTTCAATAAAGTCGCAAATCTACAAATTTCATAGAAAAAAGACGTAAATACTGCTTTCCATTATCGAATAAACGTCCTCGATAAATTAAATCTGTAATTGATAAATTGATTTCCCATTTTTTAATGTTAAGCACTGCATCCCTGATACTTCAAATATATACGAATACATGGCAATGTAAAATCAGTAAAAGAGACAAGTGACCCCGGTCGCGGATTAATCAAGTTTTCTCCAAACTAGACGAACGAATAATACGATTTTTTTAAATCGGTAGTATGTCTATATCGGTTGTATTCTATAATAAAGTATTTTTTTTTCTATATTAGAATTCTCCACCCTGGTTACTTATCTTTTTGTAGACTGTACAGCTAAAAGCAGCAAATTATGCTTGACATGCACAATGCAATTGTAACTATTACGTACGGCATAGGAACGGTACACAGGTGAAAGAATGGCTCTTAGCTGTACATTAACGTGCGATGTTTATATTATTATCAACCGTATCAACTGATCAATCAATTCTGTCTCACTATGAATGGATGTGCTAACTTAAATAGCTAGTACTATAATTGGTGGATTTTGACTCCATACCTACCTAAACCAAGAAAACAAATGTGTTAGTAAAAAAATATCGAAACAACAAAAGTACTAGTACCTATATAATTAACATTTTATTCAATTCCATAGCCTCTAAGATTTAGTCACTTTTTATATTTTATATATTACTCCACTTTTAGCGCCCGCCGAGAAAATGCACCCAGTTTGCTTGCACTTTATCTCAGAGGGTATTTTAAATGACAAAATTTTTCATTTATCACTCGAAAAAGACAAAAGGCACCTAAATACTTATTTAAATGTGAATATTGATGAAATCTTGGAATCGATTATTATTAATGATTATAAACATGCGAGTGCGACTAATGCTACCTTACAATAATCTTAACTGAAAATCTTACAATTTATATGATGTTATCTAAACAGTTATTTATATACACTAACATCATCAGCTGCATCGAACCAAATATTACTATAACAATTTACTTACGCCGCATTGACATAATCAATATACACATGGATAAAATAGCTTTAATGAAAGTTTAACGTGATCCAAGTCGACTATGATCGGACGCCGACATCAAAGTGCGCTTTGACAAAGTTTTGCATTTCTTTTTACTCCTGTAAAGTCGTAATGTGGCGCCATCTACTTATTATGTATTACACCACTAAACAAGATTTAGCAAGCAGTCCATCGTTACAGATGGTCTATGTGGGGAGTAGAATTTTTCAATTTAAAAGAATATATATTCTGGCATCTTAACCAAAATCAACTATTACAATAATAATAATACACGATCAGAGTATCGTCAAAGTAATACTACTTTGTCAAAGCAAACTTTGATCGTGTCAAAGCGGCTTTAGTTATCAACAATGAAAGTAATTAAAATTTATACAATTTTGTTGTTATCTTTTAATAACAAATAAATATTGCTATAATTTAATAATAGCTTGTATACTAAGTTAATATGTTACAATGAATTTAAAATGAATTAAGTTTGCAGTTTTCTTTTTCATGCATTTTTTTAATTTATGTTTTCAAAAACATTTGAATTGACAGTTATATTAAGACCATCAAAAAGTAAAAATATACAATTTATTTGTAAATAATTATAAATACTCTGATTAATAAATAACTTTATGGGTATTCAGATCCAAGAAATTTGACTTTAGATTAGAGTATTACATTTGTACATTTTAAGAGGACTATCTAGAGAGAGGATCTGTTTAGGGTTGCCACTAAATAAAAATTTATAGTTTGCAAATGATTAAAAACGAAAATTAAGACTATTATTCCCACAAAGAACATGAAGTAATTTTACATGACTCAAAATATAATGGAAAACACTTTTCGGTGGCAGCTCTAGTTAGCTCCTATAATCCTCATATGTAATAACTTTTTTTCATTATCAGGAAACAGACTTCTCAATATACAGTCCGACCAAAAAAGAAACGGAGCTAAATTTATCAGTAACAGCAATATTGACTTTTTCCACACAAAAGTGCTCCAGGGGTCAAGATTTTGTAACGAAGAAAGTGGCGCCATATTTTATTGTTTACTCTTTTAGATGGCACACCATTTGTAGACCAGAAGGTCAATTCTCGTTATTAAAATGTAGTTAAAATTCAGTTTCGATCTAGTCTCGATCTCACTAATGTTTTTTTTTTTTTATATTAGCTCAGCATATTGGCTCCACCTCGACTGATGGTAAGCGAAAAGAGGAGCCCCAATCGCATCGGCAACGGACAAAAGACCTTGATGTCTTGACGCTGCCATGCTGATTTTTCACGTGATTCTTCATGTGACATTTGGTAACTTTAAACTATGTTAATCTAAATATGGTCGAAAGTAAAACAAATTAAAAAAAGTATTTAGATAGTCCATAAGAATTGGTATTAATTAATGACAACAAATGAAATTTTTCAGTCTAATTATTGAATCCCAATGCTGTCAACTTTCATTCCTTGATGTAAAATAATAACGAGAATTTGACCTTCAGTTTTAGATTACAAACAACTCATTCGCAATCACTAATTTTCCGCTTCTGTATCACAATGTATTGTGTATATATTACAAAGTATTTTCTTTCATTACGTAAATATTTGTAACACTTTACAAGAGATGCGGCAATTCGTGCAAATAATTTTTATTATCAATATTCATAGCCTTTTTGTAAAGAGCACAGCCTTACAGTCAAGATGTTATGTGATAAATTTTATGGAAAAATTAAATGAAACCAGTTAATCACTTACAGTTACAGTTAATGACATTAATTAAATTATTGCATAAAGGCTAACATTTTTCTGAACTGTAGACGATTTATGCCCAAATTATTCCATTACCAATAATGTTAAATGCATATAAATATAATTCTATTATAAATCTACGTGAGAAATGTGAAGCAATTTGTATAATTTTACTACAATAAATTTTACTAAAAAACTGTTCAATATTGTACTTACTGTATAGTTTTACATAAATAATCAGGTATACATTTCGTTAGGTACAATTCGATATCACAAAATTATGTAATCAATGTAACATTCAACTACAATGAGTATCGAGCACATATTGTGTCATAGATCAACATTCCTTTTCTTGTCTTTTCAAAAATTAATATCGAATGGCATCCGCCAAGGAGATAACGTACTTATTAGGGAGGGCGCCACGAGTAAATGGTTCGTACAGTCATCAATTCGTTGTTAGTGTTAAACACAATGCATAGCCATATACTACGTTTTATAGACCTCTGTCAGGCGTGGCATACATGAGATAGATACTGTCAGATTTTATATAGCGCTATCATATAACTTTTAACTATTTATTTAGCTTTCCATAGTCAAACCTGTCTCATTTCTTACGTGATGATGGCATATGTTGCTATTTCTCTAGTGTGAATGCGATGCAATTATCAATATGTCTATAGCTTTCTCTGTCTACGTATCAGTACGTAGACTCTGTCTGCGTATCAATTTTAGATGTGTGTACTTGAATGAAAAACTGTATGAATTATGAATACCACAACATCTGTAACATCGAATTTGTATATGACATTAGCTTGATAATGAAATGAACACATTTTAATTTGAATATGGTTCACTACAAACATCAACTCAACTGCAGAATTAATTATTGCTGTACTAGATTAGATAGCAAACCATAGCGTGAAAATGTTAATCACGACAAGGGACGCGGCGCCTCCTCTTGTAAGTGCATCTCAGTTCTTAACGGCGGTTATCAAGACGGCATTCTACGTAATTCATAAAATTCCTTTCATTTGAATATGATTTTCATCCTTTAACCTCATCCTCATATATATGTAATTATAGCTGTCTTTTTATTTGTGAATATTTTCATAATAAATTAATAGTACGGAACTTTAACAATAATGTGCTCTCACAGGAAAACATTATTTTCACATTATTGGCACAAGGAATATTCCATATAAACTTTACATTCGCAATGTCTAATCAATATCTCCACATAACAATAAATACAATTTATCTCTAAATAAATAATACAACCTAAATTGAAATAATAAATATAATTTATTTACTCTGCTTCAACCTCTTCCGTCATATATTTACCGATTTTTTGACAACTGGCACTCGAGACGAATTTGTATACAGTTTCTTAAATAGTTCTTGGATGTTGTTATCAGGGAACAGATTTGTCAGTATAGCTGCAAAAAAAAGTAATGGCAATAATGATGCGTCAAATATTAGAAGCCCTGAATCGAAAATTGACACTTTTGAAAAGCACTAAACATGTCATTCGAAAACATGAAATTCGAAAGATTGCAAACTTAGTGAAAACCCTAATGTTTTTTTCCGCACTAGTGTAGAAAAATAGTGTAAAAAAAGTATAAATAAAGCGTAGGAAGCGTAATCTAACAGTTACTAGTAAATAGTTTTACATATTGAAAATAACAAGCACTTTATTAAAAATATATATTCGCTCATATTCGGAATATTTTGAGGAAAACTTCTCAATACGAGAGTGGACCTTCTTCTACTTATTATACTATAATAAGTATACGAAGTTGAATTCTATTCAAATGAACGTGATTGTACTCTCTTTGAAGAAAATATACTGAATATTGATACATATACAGGTGGTTTGTTAATTAATCTTACCTTCTAACAATACGTAGATCAATCGTTTGTTGATCTCCTGCGTTTGAAACAAATCGAAGACTGTCAGCAAGCCTCTACGAGCCGTATCCGTTCCGACAATATGTCGGAGGTCATCTACCAAACAAAATATTAATTATTAAATTCAACCCCAGGTAGAATAAAAAACACATAAAACTCCTTTTAGCTTCGTCACAGTTCCGTAAAAAGGCAGATTTCTTATCAATGAAAGCATTGCAACTTTGTACGCGCATAGTGAATTGCCTTTATCCGCTTGCCGTAGAGGTCAGTTTTGTTTAGCAAATTGCAACAAACGTTCGTGGTCAGTGGTCAATCTGAACTTGTTTACCTGAACAAGCGGCGAGCAAGGCCACCTTAGCAGCCACCCTCGTCCTCGCTTTTGTAGCGGAGTCCCTCGCGCTGTAGCTTGCGTTATTACGATTGGTCAACCACTGTCTAAAAAATAACACATCAATATTCACAACAATCACATCCAACACATCAATCAACACATAATGTACTGTCGTACCACAGTATAGGTAATAGTACTACGTACAGTATGGCCACTCCCTGCCGCTCTCACTAGTCGACCTCACCTACCCTCTGAGACCAATGTGGAACCGTTCGCAAAGGATGCAACGACCTACAAATTGACGTCGGTTGTATTTTATTCTCCATTCAGTTTAAGAGCCATATTACATTTTGACTGTGATTTTTGCGTAAAATGGCCAATTTTGGCGTTCTCGATCTCGGAAACAAAAATACATTAACAATGTTGACTTATTGAATAGTACAGAATAGCTATTGGCATAGTACATAGCGGCCTCGCTTTTTGTAAATTTTGCTTAACTTTTTAAATAAACCCAAAATTGCAGAGAAAGATTTTCATAAAATGCGCGCATTCACTATTTTGAGCTCCTGGATTGTACTACTGTTCCAAACAAATGAATTAAAAAAAATAGAATGTTATTTGTTATATAGTCGTATAGTACATAGAGGCCTCGGAATTTTGGAATATCATTGATTAATATAGAAAAAAATCATTCTTTTAACCAAAAAAACTTCGAAAATCGCTTTAAGTAAACTGTTAATTTCTCGAATAAACGATAATATTATTAAGCAAAATTTTTACGAGAATAATTGTTACTTCATGATGAATAAACTTTGTAGCATGAATTTATTATCTTATTTCAATAAAAACGATAAATATAACTTCAAAATTACTACAAAAAACGATGCACCGACGGCCTTCGCGGGTTTAGTACTGCGCGAGAGCTCGTCAGCGTGCAAATGTAATAGGGCTCTTAAATATGGGAGTATGTAAAAGATGGGAATTACTTGTGCAGTGGATGAATGTCTCAACACATGGAAAGTCAAAAAAATAAATTTATTGGATCCCTTTGGATGAAATAAAGTACTGTTTTTTTTTATAAATTACCTAAAAAGCATGTGGCAGCCATAGTTTCATCATAACTAATTCATGTCTGTCAAAGTAGGATACAAGATACAATTAATACGAGATGAGAAAAGGATAGCATTATAGCAGATTTATATGTCTCGAAAAGCAAGTGAGTGCGCAGACGCGGAAGTAACATTGCTGTCACTTGAGTTATGGTGGTTTATTGTTAATGTTTACAATTTTCTTATTTACATTTCAATGTTTATTGTGCGTGATGTCATGTGTGGTATTAGTTTTAAATTACGTTTGTTCCATGTGAATATGAAAATGAATCAAATCATTACGCATGCATTTATATGAATAGTAAAAAGCTACAATCAGTGAGTGAAATGGTTTGATCATTACAATGAACCGGTGTTCGGAAAGCGAACATTCGATTTAGTGGTGATTAGAAAATATAAAATTTTGGGTAAGTTATCAATGGCAATTATACAAGGCATTTTGTAAATATTGGCTGAAGTCAGTGTAATGTATTGTCGTACTATGTTTATTTTTTTCTTCACTACGCCCACCTGATGTGAAGCGGTTACCGTAACCATATTAACGCTCGCTACATTAAATATCGCTCGCGCGCTGCCATCCCCGCTGCCAACGCAGCAATTCCTCTCAACCTCTCTGGTGACATCACTCACTCGCAGAAGCACAACAACCCTCAAGGAAATTGTTATTTGACTGCGGTATTCTGTGAGGTGGTGGTACTTCGTCAGTCGGACTGCTTAAAAAATACGCTATGTCCTACCTCTCTTTTCGTCAGAGCCTTGTCTGTCAGTCAGCAGGGTGTACCCCGTGCAGGTGAGATTGACTTTGGTTCAAAGATGTTGATGAACCACTTACACCCCCTTACATGTCCGACTAATAATTGAATAATGTCAGCCCTAGAGAACGTCACTCAAACATAGGCACGTGTACAGACGTCATTTGGTTACTACATGCAAAAGCGCCATTTTTGTATGGAGTGGCCGGGGTTTGGTCATACTATATAAAGTTTAGTAAATATATAATACTTAAAATAATACTTACTTAATATAATACTTAAAAAAATATTAATACTTAAAAAAATAGATAAGCTCGATGGCGTCGTTGCGCGTACCAGTCTGATCCAACACGCAAGTTAAGCAACGCCAAACGTAGCCTGTCCATGTACAGGTTTATAATATCTCGAGCTCCTCCGTGCTTCGGAGGGCACGTTAAGCCGGCTGTTGTTATTAGATGACAGTCGTTAAGGGAAGTCAGTGGCCTTTAGGCGGCTTGAAATCACAGTTGAGCAGCGTGGTGGAGTATGTCCTAACCTTCAATTGTGGGAACATTCGTATATCAGCAGTGGTATGAATAGGTTGACACTTACTTGAATTTTTTTAGGTAATTCACAACATTACGAGGCGATGTCAAGGATGAAACAAATTCTAAAACTTTTCTGAAACAATACAATATTATGATCACAGAATATTCAGGAAATGCTCAGTCAGAAAGTGGAGGCTGCTATTGTCTACACATATTTATTAAATACATTGAAAATAAAATTATAACATACGTAATTTTATTATCACTGAAATATTTATCTATCTGAGAGACAGTAAAACTAAAAGTGTTAAAGTATTGATTAATTAGAACTTATTCCGATCCCCGGGCCGACCCACCTTCACACTGAAATTTCACACCCTAGGTAGGGTAGGAAAATTACCCTTCCGGCCGCCCGTACATTAAGTTATTATCCTACCGCATAAGCAATTGAAAAAATCTGACTTCAGTTTAGTGTCACGGACTCTATAAAATGTATCGTGTTGTATACATGGACAAGCTTAGGACACGATAAACTGAGCCGGGGTTAAGTACAAAAAGTTTAAATATAGCGTTAAAGTTTTTGGCATCCCCATTGCGAGTCATTGGCTAGTCACATTGAAGACTTGATCCTCAAGTGATCCTAACAAGTACTTAAGTTTAAAGTTCCCTTTGGAGTAGGTCCCTGCTGGTTATAAAAGAGTATGATAATGCGATGTTACTTATTAACTCGGTCGGAGATGAGTGTTCGCAGCGGAGCGAGCAGACGACGCCTCAGCCATAGACCTCGGATGCCCAATACCTCCTCCAAAAGACGTAGAGCCACACTTTCATCACCATCCTGTCGCATGAACAACGAATTTAAACTTAAAAGACGGTCCAGATGTCTTCAAACATAAATTATTCTGATTCTTTCTTAGCTACAAGTGATCATTGCGATGCATAACATAAGTGGAATCTTTAATTACAAATTATAGCGTCGCAATTCATCTTGCTCCATTAGCACTAAGAGGATCAGTGACCTTTTGGTCTTACTGATGTCTATGGACTGTGGTGATTGCTTACATCAGGTCACTCACATACTCGTTTGCCCCTCTCTATTACCTATATAAAAAAGAAGTCGTTCAAAACAGCAGTAAATCTATCGGTTTCATTGTTGTGAAGTACGAGAAATTGAAGAATGGGATGATTCCTGCAATGTTTTTCGGCATGTCTCTATAGTCGGTGTCACATTTACGCTTAATATGGCATCCAGGAGAAATTTGCATCTTGCTTGTCTATTATTCGATGTTTTGAAATATCACAAGCCGGAATATCTATACTCTAAGCTTCGTTTCAGTCCATTTCATGACAAATATTGCACGAGACCGACGCGTTTTTTACTGGCGAACTATTCTCATAAAACGATGGCATTCGAGGGTAGTTTTCGTTATCAAGCCACTAAGTGTTGGAACAACATTCCGCCACCTCTGCGAATGCATATATATAAAAAGAAATATTGCGACTATAAAGTACTACTATCCAGGATCGTAAAATGTAATTTAAAATAAGTATCAGGGGCCAAATTATTTTTGCTTTACAGTTACGCTTGAGATTTTAAAAAAATCAATATCAGTATCTAGCACAATACTAGCTGTATTGTGCTAGATACTGATATTGATTTTCGATGAATCGACGGGCCAATTATATATATGGTCGACCTGCACATCTTAAGTTGGTATTATCAACAGCGAATATACATTTCATACTTACATCTTGTCCATCTGTAGTGTAACTCTTAAATCCATCGCTATGATTTTCACTTTTCCCTTGAAATACTTTTGAAATGCCTGTAATATACAATGATTACGTACTTTGAATTCCAACATAATTGATAATAATGATGGACGCAGAAGAAACGCATAATTATGTCAAAATATAAACTACTAGCGGCCCGTCCCGGCTTCGCTAGTAGTTTATATTTTGACATAATTATGCGTTTCTTCACTTCGGGTAGCCATAAGATTTTTTATAATTTTACCTTTTATTTAGCAATAAATATAGCCTATGTTACTCAGGGTGAATGTAGCTTTGCAATGGTGAAATAATTTTTTAAATCGGCACAGTAGTTTTTGAGTTTAATCATTACAAACATACACACACACAAAAATACAAATCTTTCCTCTTTATAATAGTAGTGTATGTGTAGTGTGTGATAAGTCTGGTCTGGAAGTGCAAAATATGAAAATTAAAACTTTCATTGCAAAAATATATATATATAGCTCAAAGACGGTGAACAAAGGTAGAAATAAAAGGTATAAAATAGCAAATTCGACAAAAAGTTAGACGAGCCCGGTGGTCGAATAGCTAACAATGTCTACTTTGACTTCGACGTCGCGGGTTCGATCTCCGCACAAATGAACATGTCTGTTTGTCTTGGTCTGGGTGATTTCTATGTATTTTAAGTAATTAATTACAAAAAAAAATGTATTTAAGTACATTTATCAGTTGTCTAGTACCCATAGTACTATCCAACTGCACAGCGCCATCCAGTCCCAAATTAAATTAAGCTTTGCGCTTAATTTGGGACTAGATGGCGCTGTGGAAATTGTCCAAAAAAATATTAATATTAAAGTTAATAAGGTATTTTTAATTGTTAACAGAATTAAAAAAATAAGTAATGTTACCAAAAAATATTGGCTGAGTGACGGAAAATATTTTTTGTGTGTTTTGTTGTAAAATATTTGATATGTGAGCATAAATTTGATAATTCGCTCCACAATATAAGGGAGGGCACTAGTACTTGAAAATCATATTGGCCCCACATTGGTGCCTAGCTGGGGGAACGCTAAACTGGATGAGAAAATCCTTTCGTTATAATAAATAAATAAATTGTTTATTTGCTCACAAACACGGTATAAGGATCTTGATATATTCATTTTTCGCATGTTTGGCTGATACAGTCAGCATGCAAATTCGTTGTTTGATAACTTTCATTTATATCTTATCTATTTATTTCTGTCTTGCATGGAATAGTACCTAATTGTGATTTAATTACCGTCCATAACTCCGTCGACAGTATTAACAAACTGATCTGGCATGTTCTTTAGAGTCCTCATTCCAGCTTTCAAAGGATTCACGAATAACGCATCGATCTGCAAAAAGTGAAAAATATAAAAAAAACTGTTTTTTTTTTTGTACATTTACAGCCATAAAAAGTTATAGAAGGTTAATATGCTGCTAAAACAGAGGTGCCAATAATGACTATTCATAAAGGTTGTATAAATCTATATTAACTAACTAGGCTTTATAAGTTATAGAACGGTGGGACCCTACTATAAACCTTTATTTAGCGACAGATATGGCCCACTAGTTGACAGACAGTTGACTGATGAATGACTACGAGATACAAACTGGTACTTGTGCGCACGTTCTACATTAGAGGTTTTATTCTCATTATTCGAACACAACTACATTTACCTTGCGAAATATATTCAAAATAAAAAGAAACGTCATGTAAAATTATATGTCAAACGTCTACCTTACCAGAGCGCAAAACCGACGTTTTTTTTTTTGGCATTTTGGTGTTGTGTTCCTGCGAGGGAGTGAGGTTACCAAGGAAGAAGTAGCTGCGATGGCACTGGGGAAAGTGGCACGCGAGCGATACTTTATATTACAATATTACAAGCGTTTATGCCTGTCGTCACATCAGATCATCATCATTGATAATATGAACAATGTCTAACAAGACCACAAGTTTCACCAGAATCGAAGAAAAAAATCCAAAAACAAGTTCTCACCGGGTTACTATGTTTTTCAGTCTGGTTCTCTGGGCTAAGAAATCCTCCCAGGTAGTTTGGTGACAAGAGCAATTTGTACCTCATCTCTTGTGACAAATTAGTCAGTTTCTGTAGATAGCTGTTCAGCATCTTCTTACGACTCTCTAGTACCGTTCGCGAAGTGTTTTGGAATGTTTTCTTGGCGGGGAATGGAAGGTTTCCGAGTTCTGACCACTATAAATAAAGAAACAATGACCAAAATGCTCAACCAAAATTAGTCACATATGAAAAATATCGTTTTTAACCAGACAATTTTAGTATAAACTGATATTATTTTTGATCTTCAGCTGGAAATAAAATACGGTATTTTTCATTTTACCATATTTTTTTTTTGAAAGGTAAAGAAATTATTTTAGGTAAAATAAATATAAGGCAATTAAAAAAAAACGTTTGGTTTTATACCAAATTGTGCAAGAAACAGTACTACACACTAACTGGGTATAAGCTCTATAATAGGTTTAGATCGCAAAGAAAGAATGGCGTCAGATATTATAGTCTACTCATTAGTAAAAAGCAGAATACCTTCTCTTTGATAGAACTGTGGAGGTCGTGAAAGTCGCTGTACCGCCTGTAGATGTGCCAAACTGTGTTATCCGATATTCTCGTGACTTGAATCGCGTAAATTCCAAAAGTGCGGCCTTTATCTTGTACTAGGGCTAAAAGTAGGGAAAAGAAAATTGTTCTGTTGTATAAGATGTTCCTGTATTATGTACATAGAGCAGGATGGAAGATTATTTAATAATATGTTGTTAATATTGATGTTCCATACCAATGAGTTACTCGGCTAAAATGTATGATTTAACAAGGCATTTCCATAGTAACAATTTGTTTATATTGTCAAAAAATATCATACCCTAAAAATAAGAAATACCGGAATGAATATATCTATAAATTTTTCGTATGTCGTCATTAGATAGTTCTACAGATATTTCCAACAGATTGTAAATAAAATCACTATGTAAGCAAATACACATCTTTGTAAATAAAATAACAATTACACGACCACTAAGTTAGATAATACACAAAATATGTTTACACTTTTGTCCTTGCACCCCATCTGAGATGAGGTAAAATCTAAATGTGGGCAACGTACCAGTTTCAATGATGCACGCTGACAGCGGAGACGTCATATTTTTCGTATTTTGACTGATCGATGAATGCGAAAGCGATAGATTACTTGTGTTAGATAACAGACTTGACGAACCTGAAAAAATAAATGCATACACTTTACATATACTGCGCGCAAGAAGTCGATTTAGTACTGAGGATTGACTCAAATTTCAACATTTAAAGTTTCTTGCGACAGTTTTTACGTCATCATTCGCAGTCTACATTTAATGCGTAAACTGACCTGCACTTTCATTGATCATCTTTTGAGCAAAGTTTCCAACGATATCTGACCGCGAACGATTGTGTCTAGTACCCGGTACTGGGAGTACATCAGCTGTGGAATACAAATTGTCATAAAATCAGTGGTCTAGAGAAAAGATAAAGAATAGAAATAGTATATATATTAATTCGCATGCTGGTTGAGTACTCTCGGCACACTAGGTGCGGTGGAAGCGCAGCTGCAATGGGTTTTTAAGTACAGAGTGCTGAGTGCTAGTTTTACGTTCGCGTTCGAACATGGTCAATGTAAACAAACTGACCAAATAAAGAACTCTAATGTTGTGAATTTATAAGACACGTGTTACATATCAATATTATATGGCTTACTTGCTCAAATTTTGAAGTGAACAGCCCGGCTAATTTGGATATGTAACACGCGTCAGGTAAATTCACAATATGAAACTTTTTCTCAATTTGGTCAGCTTGTAAACGTTAACACGTTCGAATGTGACCATAAAACTCACACTAAGCGCTCTGATTGCATAGTTTTTTTATGACGTAAGTATTATTTACTACGCATTTTAAAATAGCAACGCACTCGTGTTTCTACTAGTTAGTGTAGTCGCGAAACTTCTATAAAAGTAAAGTCAATACAAGGGTCATAATTATTATATTAAAATTTCGGTCAGTGGGTAGCTTTCTTTCATTAAATTAATTTTAAGAGAATTATTAGGATTGTATTTTTATTTTTATATATATATATATATGTATATATATAAGCGTTTATAAGTTACGGTAACCGCTTTAGATCAGTCGGACCCTTTATATTGTCACCCTTAATTTTTTATCCCACGAAATATTCATTGCTTTGGTTGTTTGGTTAGAACCATATTGGGAACCAAAAATTTGCTAAGCGACGACATAGTACAAATATATAAGTAAGGTAACTTCATACAAACGCACCGAGCGTGGTTTGTATGTGAGCGCGCCCGTACGTATGGCCGTCGCACGCACATACTGACAACATTTAGGGAGGTTAAATGGACCGCCAGTCAAGGCTGCGCCGTACGCAAAACCGCCCGCTCTCACACAAGATTCGCGCCTGCTGCGCTGACGTTCGTTAACAATTTTAACATAGAGGTACCTATCTACGTCGTATATAACTGCACGTAAAAGATGGCTACAAAGTCGACTAGCCATAAAACATATTGCAGTGTTCATGGATGTCTCAACAGCAATTTGTCAAATCCAAAATTATCTTTCTTCACACTACCTACCGAACAAGAACGGTGAGTACCTATGTGATCTATTACTACCTATATCATACGTAGCTACCTACATACATAATTTTATGTTAGCTATTTACCAGTACCTATCGAAATTGCTTAGTTGGGAAATAGTTCTGGTCCAGATTTGATGTAAAGTTATCTCATTCCTACCTATTTATGTGGATCACTTGAATCCTTGATTTCATTTGATTATGTATAACGTAGGCACAGGAATAAACGTAGGTTTAAATTTATAAATTAGGTAGTAACATCGTAACGACCGTTGAAAAAATAAAACGTACTTACCTATATACACCTGGAGCCAGACTTTTGTTAACAAAGATAAGATTTATAAATAAAATCGTAATTTGTGTTTCTATGTGTACAACGATTTGCTTGCTTTGTCCTGGCCCCACGGCTCATTAATGTATTGAGTGAGAACTTTCAAGCTTAGCAACCAGGAGGTGTTAGGTTTCAGTGCTCACTATCGAGCCGCTGTGTACATGTTTATGTTAACGTAATTTGAGCCAGTAGGAGCCATGAGCTCGCTACTGGAATTCTTCAGTGGCTAATAGTTAACCCCTCGAGTTTGGGCTCATTAGATTGCTCTTGATGAAGCCTTTTCATTACACTTGGTAACGAGGGTCTGATGATGGAGCAGGACGGAAAACAGTGGAACTCCTGCATTACTGATAGGAAAAATATTCTGTTTGAACTCATATGATCTTCCTGACGAGACCCATTCGTTACACTCGATGACGATGAATCTTTGGGAACTCAGTCACCCAATTAGATAAATAAAAAAACATCATTGACGAGCTTGGTGGCGTAGCGGTCAATGACGCGGCTTCGACACCAACGCTCGTGGGTTCGATTCCCACATAGGACAAACATTTGTGTGCATGAACATGTCTGTTTGTCTTAGTCTGGGTGTTTTCTATGTATCATAAGTATGTATTTACAAAAAAAACCGGACAAGTGCGAGTCGGACTCGCCCACCGAGGGTTCCGTAGGTACGTAGTATCATTATTAAATTTGATATTTTTCATTATAAATAAGAAATAATGCGTCGAAAAAAATAAATAAAATATATTTTGCGATGTGTACATCAAGCCCTTTCATATTTGTCCATTTGAACTAGTAGGTTCAATTTGAAATTTCGACACACTATAAAAAATATAGACCCCCTATTTTTTAAGATCTATTTACAAATACATAGTTTTGAGATTTATTCCTGTACTTGTTTGTAGTCTATAACGATGTTACTTGACAAATTTCATAGTTCTAGGTCAACGGGAAGTACCCTATAGGTTTTGATTCCCATGAGTGTGTCGAAATATGCGTTTTTTGCTGAATAAACGGCCGTAACTTTTTGCTACGTAAACTTAGCAGTTTGATTTTTTTTAACTTCATGGGACCGTAGACCTGAGTATACAGTTCAAATTTCAGCTTGATACCTCCACGCATTCTCGACATAGAAATTCTTGACAGACAGACAGACAGACAGACAGACAGACAGACGGACAGACGGACAGACAGACAGACAGACAGACAGACAGACAGACAGACAGACAGACAGACAGACAGACGGACAACAAAGTGATCTTATAAGGGTTCCGTTTTTTCCTTTTGAGGTTCGGAACCCTAAAAAAATGTATTTACGTATGTTTATCAGTGGTCTAGTACCCATAACACAAGCTTCGCTTACTTTGGGGCTAGATGGCGCTGTGTAATTTGTCTGACAATATTTATTTATTTATTATTATCATTCTGGTGATGTTGATGTTCTATATGTAGGTGTTTTTTGGCGTTCCGTACCCAAAGGGTAAAAAAAGAACCCTATCACTAAGGCTCCGCTGTCCGTCCGTCCGTCCGTCCGTCGGTCCGTCTGTCACCAGGCTGTATCTCATAAACCGCGAAAGTTAGACAGTTAAAATTTTCACAGGTGATGTATTTCTTTTGCCGCTATAACAACAAATACTAAAAAAACTGAAGAAAATAAATATTTAAGGGGGCTCCCATACAACAAACGTATTTCTTTTTGCTCGTTTTTGCTCCCAATTTATAATGGCAATAGGTAGACGCTTGAAATACTTACATAATATTTAGTTATATATTCACGTTAAAAATAAAACAATTATTTAAGGGGGGCTCCCATACAACAAACATGATTGTTTGTCGTTTTTGGCACGGAACCCTTCGTGACCGAGTCCGACTCGCATTTGGCCGGTTTCTTGTTACAGATCCCTAATACTTACTCTACTTAATTTTGTATTTTCTACCTTACTCGTACTTATTTTTTTATATAGAGATTGACTAAGTATTTTTGACGGTTGAATAAACTATTAAGCGACAGCCCTACGTGTTTAGGCTATTATCCTCCGCTCGGGGCTTGAGTTGTCTTACTTATATATTTGTACTATGGCGACGATGATGAAAGTCACTAATATACGCAGGAACAAATCTTTCTTCGCATCAAACAATTTCTTACATTACACAATGGAAATAATATGGAACGGCAAATATTAAAATCTAAAAAGATTAATTAAAAAATTTCTAAATAACTACATTACAAAACTACTACAGACTAGATAACTACTTTTAAAAATAAATATACATATCACTTGGAAATATACCAAATATACTGCATTTAGGTAGTGTGTGGTTCTTGTTACTTGGTACTCTTCGCGCGAAGGAGCGAGGGAACGTAGAGGACTTGGGGAATTCAGACTTGTACTTGGACTTGAAGAGTTTTGGTAACTGGGTAAAGCATGACTTCACTATTTTCATGCATTTGTCTGTATTTTAAATACGATGGATAGAATAGGATTAAGATGGATACAAGAGGATTACGATGTATAGGATAGGGTAGATTGAATGATTGCTCGATGCATACTACAAATATTAATTGAGGAAGCGTAGTTTGTAAACTAATAATCCTTGTCAACCCTTATTCAATCCACTACTGGGATACGTGTCTCCACTCAATCGAAGTGGTTTAGAGCATACTCCATCACGCTGCTCAACTGCGGGTTGGCTTAGGTCAGCGTTTTAAACCCGCCTAAAGGCCACTGACTTGGCTTAAGGACTGTCATCTAACAACAAGAGACGGGGACCGACGGCTTAACGGGCTTAACGTGCCCTCCGCAGCACGCAGGAGCTCGACTTAAATAGACCCATACATGGACAGGCTACGGTCGATTGCTTGACTTGCGTAATCGATTAGACTGCCACGCGCAACTACGCCATCGAGCTCCTTTAATAATACACGGTTATTTGTGATCGTGAAAATAAATATTGCTCTATCACTGTTTAACCTTCGCTCCGGTTTTGATGAAATTTATCTATATAAATAAAAATAAATTGCCAAATCATCACTTCAGAACGACTGCACCCGTTTTGCTAATTCTTTGTTTGAAATTGTCGGGACAATTTTCGCACGATTTTTACGATGGATACGCCATAGTAATATCGTCATATCGATCGTAAAAATCATACGCCAAAGTGAAAACTTAAGGCTAAACACTCTCATATAAAAAGTGAGTGAGATAGAAGGTAAAAGGCACATCTTAAAAAATTTGACAGATTTTTTAAAGATAAAGAAGGTTCAGTTGCTAATGCTTTCTTTTTTTAGGTTTACTAACTGTTTAGATATCAAACCAGAATAACAGAACTACTAGTTCTTGCATACATACTATGCCACAAATTCTATTTTTCCCTCTGATTTTATGGCCAATCACATGGCAGTTACTATGCCATACCGTGAATCGAAACCGCAAGCTTTTCACCACAGAGGTCGTCTTCAACGAGATATTACAAGCAAAAAAAATATTATTAATCTGAATGTGTTTTACTTTTTAAACATAATTATAAAGAGAGTTTTGTATGTAAGTTTGCAATGGATAAATTCAAAAATTACTGAACCGACATTAAAAAAATCTTTTTTCAAAAAACCAAAAAACATATATGGTCAGCGAGCAACGTGGTTTAAATTTTATTATGTAGTATTAGGCAAGTCTGCCCTTTCAAAAAAAATCTGGCTTATGGAATAAATATGTACTCATAATGCAGTTATTTAATTAAATGTTTACTTACCACTATACTTTTTACTGTCTGGTTTGTCGTCCTTTTTGTATTCACTGAAATAAATAATTAAAAAGGTGAAGAGTTATGTATCTAGGTTTAATAGATTCCAAATTAAAAGCAGAGTAGCTATTTTCTGGAACGCGCGCTCTCATCTATTTTATGAAATTGAAAGTTATGTCGTAAAATGCAAAGTATTATTGTGCAAAAACACATTGATGCATTTACCTAATATTTATTAGATAGCAATATCTTACCTATTAACACGATCAGTTCCATCCTCAGTATCCATCATTAAGTCCGATTGCCATGATGGGTCATCCTGAAAATTGAATATATACACAATCAACACAAAGTTTTCGAAATGGAAGATCATTTATCAATAAGACATTTATATTAAAGGCGCCTTAGGTTTTTGTTGTCGTAAATGCCACGCGTCTAAATGCGAGATGGCATGTTTTTATAAAGGGATTACGATATCTTAGTCATTATAAATAATTAAATAAATATTGTCAGACAAATTACACAGCGCCATCTAGCCCCAAAGTAAGCGAAGCTTGTGTTATGGGTACTAGACAACTGATAAACATACGTAAATACATTTTATTTATTTTTTGTAAATAAATACTTATTATACATAGAGAACACCCAGACCAAGACAAACAGACATGTTCATGCACACAAATGTTTGTCCTGTGTGGGAATCGAACCCACGAGCGTTGGTGTCGAAGCCGCGTCATTGACCGCTACGCCACCGAGCTCGTCGTCATTATGAACTAAATACACAAACGATATTGCAGAAATGCGGTAATATACACGCCCAGGCACATCTATCCGCCCAGGCACATCTATCCGCCCACCCCACAAAATTTAATACATAAGAGATGTTTTCAGCGAGACTTTTCATATTAACAATTTTAATGAAACATAATGAATTTGGTATCATAAGGCGGATGCCTTATGATACCAAATTCATCGAAAGCACAGGTGCGGGTGTACAAATACTTGATAGACCCGCGCCCGCTCTTTAACTGATCCATACTACCTGGAAGGGTTAAGTTTGCCGCGCCGCCTCCACGCCTTCCCTTTCGATGTGGGAAAGCGCTTAAATGTTGACTTATGTGATTTTCAAACGTTACTGAATTCATTACATTACATTAAATTTGATAAAAGTCCCCCTGAAGTCAAACACCCACCGCTCCTGTATGAAATTTCATATGATATATTTATACATTTATTACTGTAGAGTAAAAATACTACCGTCCACGCGACCGAAGTCGTGGACAAAAGCTAGTATACAAACTACACCGTAAAAATAATTATTCTCACCTCCAATGCCACACAAACATATTTCTGCACCTCATCGAAGCACGCGGACGGATTGCTAGTGAACTCTTCGCCTTCAGTGGTGATCTTCCTCACAAGTTCTGAGTAACAGTTCTCGGGTATACCCATGACGGCTGGTTTATTTGGTGCCAGGTACAAGTCACACAGTTCGAGAGAAGATGAACGGAGGTTGTCTATAACCGATTTTGAAGTGTATGGCGCATCTAATAAATAATAAA
The DNA here is from genome assembly GCA_937001555.2 of Hypsopygia costalis. Lineage (NCBI taxonomy): Eukaryota > Metazoa > Arthropoda > Insecta > Lepidoptera > Pyralidae > Hypsopygia > Hypsopygia costalis. The sequence goes on along the minus strand of OW443330.2, from coordinate 10,139,354 downwards.
TATTCGATTATTTACTTAATAATACTTATCCTGCCTTTTCACCGAAAACTGTTTGGCCGATTTGGCAGTTGACAACGACGTTGACAACGATGACAACGTTTCATTTGGTAAAATTATTGTTAAGCTAATTATTATAATGACATAAAACGTTTGGGGCATTTATCATTTGTAAAATCTGTCACTAGGCAAACAACTATTAGACGAATTTCGTCAGTGTAAGAGCGTTTTCAGATTATCCGATACGATATCGGGGCATTTAAAATATATGAAATATGTGACTGTCTTTCATACAGGGATCGAAAAGGTTTGTAAAATACCGGTAAAGAACCGGTACTTAGGGGTTCTGATACCAGAACCCGATCCGGAACCGAAACCTAAATGTAGAACCTGGACCGAAACCTTTATTTTACAGGTTCCTCTTTAAATCCTGTCCGAACTTGAATTAAACATAGATCACGTACACGCGGCGCGTTACGCCGTCACGACGTAATCATTTTGGCACATTGCCGACCACACACGCGTTGCATTAAAATATTTAATAAATATTTTTATTTTTATTAAATATTTTAATTAAAAAAAATGCCGTACCTATTCAATTCAGGTAGGTATAGTAATTAGTTACAAATTATAGTTATAAACTTTACAACTACTCGACTCATGAGTGTGAATGAATGAATAATGATGTGAAAGAGTGTAGGTTAGAGAAAAACATCGCTGGCGCGGCCACACCCGCTACCATCGCATCATCTCCTTCCTTTCTGGTTACCTCACTCACTCGCAGGAAAATAACAACCCTCAGGGGAATTGTTATTTGGCTGCGGTATTCTGTGAGGTGGAGGTATATTCGACGAGTTCGGTGGTGGAATGGTTAGCAATGGCCACTTTGACTCCGAGGTCGCGGGTTCGATTCCCGCACAAGACAAACATTTGTGTGCATGAACATGTCTGTTTGTCTTGGTCTGGGTGTTTTCTATGTATTGTAAGTATGTATGCAAGTACATTTTCAGTTGTCTAGTTTAATTTCAGTTTCCCAAATTAAGCTTTGCGCTTTGGGACTAGATGGCGCTGTGTAAATTGTCCAGATATATATATTTATTTATTCCTCAGTCGGGTAGCCCTGATCCCTGATTCGATCCCAGATCGAAGGCTAACTGTCAGCTGTAAGAACGAAGAAATATGCCAGACACGGTCGAACGTATCCCTCCTTCTTAAGGAACCTTTAATTCGGTACCGGTATATTAGAACCTTTATTCAGAACCGGTTCCGGTGGAACCGGAACCCAACCGGAACCGAAACCGGAACCGTACCGAAAAGAGGAACCTTTTTACAAACCGAAATGAGGAACCGGAACCCAAATTTGTACCGGTTTTCAATCCCTGCTTTCATATTGTCCGGCCCGATATCGGATATCGGAACCGATACCGATATGTTGGGGGCACCATCAGACGCCCGTGGGCTGTCGGACGATAATGTTTCTTTGTGTGCTATACGTATATCTATATTGTCTCTGTGTATAGTTGAAAGTATTTAAAAAACTTTCAACTATACATGTAGCTTGCTAAAAAGAGTATAAAATGCTCCCTCTGAATATCTAGCTTCCACAATGGGATGTACCCTATTATAATAAAGTTTTCTATTATAGTCAGCCATTATGACCTGCTCGCACTAAGCTATCGAAAAAATGGCCGTATTGGAACGATTTTGTCGGAAATATGTGAAAACAGCACATGGTGTCGGCTGTCGGATATCGGCAGTCGTCGTCCTACACCGATATCGGATCTGATAATGTGAACACGCTCTAACAGTTCCCTTTTCGTACATAGATATGGTAATTTAAAAAATACGTGCATTTTTTTTTATATAAGAATCTCCAAAATAACCTTGAACCTTTAAATTGACTTTGAATTTATAATAAGAATAGCAACAGGAATTTAAGTAGGTTAGGTTAGATTAGAGTATGACAAACAATGCCAGAAGCGAATTTATTTTTGTGCAAAAGGAAACAGGTTAGCTTAGGTCACATTAAAGTTTAGGTGCGAAATCCTACTTAATACATTTGGTAAACAAATAAATGAATATTACGTTAACTAAAACATTCGCTACTTGAAAGTTGGCATTTTGAAAAGTGTCATTATATAAAGCAGACCAAACATACAGTTGGCAACTGTGAGGTTGGGAATTATAACAAAATTATAAGAAAAGTTGGCAAATGATTATTCCGTGAAATAAAGCTCTTCGAAACGTTAATTGGCAAGTGATAATCGGCCGAAAATTTTTCAGCGAAAAGGGTGAGATCCGTTTACTTATTATAGTAAATAAAATAGCAAGGGCACAAAACGATAAACAATTAAGTAATACAATGTAGATAAGGATAAAAAACTACGGTTTGTATTCGAGAAATACCTGCTTCATTTGATTCTATTTCGAGCAGATATTGGGCGTTTGATTTCCAAGCCGTTGTTGCTCTCAAGAATTTCAGCGACCTCGATGCTTCCTCTGACATCTTCTCCGTAGTGCTGGTACTTGCAGCCCCTATTGAAACAAGATATATTTGGAACTAGCTGTTTTAAATTTCTTTTTAATTTGATAAATCGCTTCGACGGCTATTCGAGATAAACTTTCAAACGTTAGGACTCCTAACGTTTTAAAGTTTATCTTAACTTAGGAGATGTTGTGATAGCAGCGGGAATGCCAGCACGCGAGCAGTACTCATTTATTCAAAACGAAGCTCTGGCAAAAAGAGAGCTTGGGAACGTAATTGTAGCCGACTGGGGAATATACCTCAACCTCACAGAATACCGCAGCCAAATAACAATTCCCTTGAGGGTTGTTGTGTTCCTGCGAGTGAGTGAGGTCACCAGAAAAGAAGGAGATGCTGTGTTGGCAGCAGGGGTGGCGGTGCGAAAGCGATATTTATGTTGCGAGCATTAATATGGCTACGGTAACCGCTTCACATCACGCGAGCCCTATGTCTTTCTGCCACCCGATGTAGTATAAAAATAAATCCCCTTCACGCCTTTCTTGAAGAACCCCATGCAGTAGTCTCTTGGAAAAACCTCGGCAGGCATTTCACAACCTGAGAATTCGTGGAAGAAAACTTCTCTGAAACCGCAAGGTTCGCGACATCTTGGCTCTTAAGTATTACTAACATGTCCTACTGTAGCTCGATACCGTTACCATGACAGATGCTATGTGTACAGGACAATGACAAAAAATAAAAACGAATGTTTCTAAGCGCAAAACTCGAGAACGACTCGACCAATTCAGCTATTTCTTTTTTCTTATTTTCCTTAAGGCACACGAAAAGTTATAATAAAGAGAAAATATAAAAAATACGTGGATAATAGGGAAAAAAAAAAGAACTTCACTTTTGACAGAACGAAGTCTGTCCGGGCAGCTAGTATTAAATAAACAGGATAAATTACAAACCTTCCTGTGGTCCCAACGTAGCCCGACGAGCTTGGATAATTCGAGTTAAATATCGTAACGAGGATAACTTCTGACGATCTTGCAACTCCCATTCACCAGCGCTGTCTTTTGAATGCTGCAAAAATAATATTACATTTTTTTCCATCCCGTTAGGACATACAAATTATGCTATGAATTCCCCTCTTGTACGTGTTCTCCGTGATTATAATAATAAGTTCAGTGACATAGATATCTTCTACTGCAGTAAAAACACCATTAAAAATAAAATGTTATAATTATTTTGTGTATAATATAATGAAATTGAATTAGTGATCCTGCTCGCTTCGCGTCAAGCGGGCCGTGTGCCTGTTTGGTGTCCCACGTAGTATAAAATAAAATATATTTTATTAAACATGATTGATTGATCTATAACACTATATATATATATATACTGATACAAAATTATATTAAATTTATCAATCTATTTATGTAAGTACAAAATATACTCTCTTACTCCTTTCACAACATTCACCAACGAGTATAGACATAATAACACTCTCTTACATGTAAGATATTAACTTCACAAAATCCATTGACCTCACTGATTTATATGTATTTTTTTTTTAATTAGCATAAAATTCTAACAATATCAAATAAATAGGAAACTAACTTTTGTGTAATGAAGTTAGAAAAAATATTAAATTAGATTGTGTAATAGTCTATGAGTAGTCTACTGTAGTTTTTTTTTTTCTTGTCTTATTGCTGTGGTCATCTATTATTGGCTTTATGTATTGTAGAAATAATCTGTATCTTATTTATGTGTTATGCTGTTGATGTCCCGAATAAAGAAAATAAAAAAAAAATTACATTGTTATCCTACCTACATAGCTGTCGTCTACTTACATTACTTTTAGGTCTACTGCATATATTATTATCGAAGTTAGAGTACCTCCTCCTTATACAATATTGCAGCTAAATAACAATTCTTTTGAAAGTTGTTGTGTTCCAGCGAGTGAGTCACCGTGAAGGAAGAACACACTCATTTGTGTGCGTGCGATGTTATACAAACTGTTCCAGATTCGTCTCAGAAGGGATGTGAGATCGATATGAGAGAGCGACAGGGAGGGGCCATACAGTGTACGTAGTACTATTACTTATACTGTGTCTAAGGTATAGCAAATAAATTATAAGTAAACATACCGCCCCTTGTCTACTGAAGACGATGGCTCATTGATCCATCTCAGAACAAAACTGTTATAGAAATCAAATGGAAATTAAGACCAGCCAACACAGTATCGTACCACTTGCCATAAAGTTCCACTCCAGCATCATGTTTGTCGATCTATCTCAATTCTGGCATTATCCACCGCAAAAGGAAGGAAAAATTGTGGTATCAATATTCCTCGCCGGCGTGTTATAGCGTAGCACTGTGTATGCAGTATGTATAAAAATGTCGTAGTTACTTACAAGTTTCTGTATATCCTTTTCAACTAATTCCAAAGTTGCGCTTAGCTCTTCTGCGTCGCTACTACTCCTTATAACTAATAGGAACAAATCCGATGGGAGACACGAATCACGAACACACTGAAATAAAGTTAGTCCATGTTTCGGTCATTTTTGTATTTTGAAGTCAATTGGCTGTAACAGATGGACAAATAGACACACAGTTCTTTTTTTTGACACTGAACTAAACCCGGAAAGTACCCGGTAAATTTTGACTTAGGATCGTTGGAAAAGACGAAAATAATAACAATTACGAATCTGAATCGGAACCGGAATCGATACCGGAATAAGAGACGGAACATGAACCGTAACCGCAACCAGAACCGGAACCAGAACCGGAACCAGCATAGGTATCAGATTTCGATTTCAAATTACCAACATACCTCATACGGATATGGGTTGTCCACCCCTAACATTATTTTTTTTATTTTTTGGATAAAAAAAAATATTTTTATTTTTTTATAATGTGGCATTAAAAATACATACAACCCTAAATTTTCACTCTTCTACCATTAACCTCTAAATTTATATGGCAAAACAACATTTGCCGGGTCAGCTAGTTTAATCTACAATGAACAAAACGTATGTTAAATTGACTACATCTACAGAATTTTATCGCTAAAGTAGTAAAAACGAATTACACTACTTTTACGGTATATAACAATACCGTAAAAGTAGTGTAATTCGTTTTTACGCACGTTTCGAGTATTTACTAGGTTAAAAACCCAATATCTTCCCAAATAGGAATTTTCCCGGGTAACCCATTTCACACACTCATTTTACACAGGACATAGACTAAAAGTGAATCGAAAACTATATTATAAACATATAATAAAAAAAAACTTACGTTTTTAATGATAGTTCTATTGATATTATCAGGATCACTGAGTAGAGTCATTAGCGGGCGCAATACGACAGAAGACAGCAGTTCGATAAGTATCATTTTTAAAGCATGACATTTCCATGCTTCCTCAGGAGCAACCAAGTATAGAACGGCTTCGGAAACCTCGCAAAGTAGCGCTGTAAATGTTTATAAAAAAATAACTAAGATATGTTAATTTATTGTACACTTTCCTACCTTCGTTAATATTCCTATTATCTTTTGAAGAGAGACAATAAATAAATTATTATTATTATCTCTCGATAGATCACGGGTCAAGTCCGGTCATTGATTGGCGTGCGTATGATATGGATCCAACGCGTAGAGGCCCCCGTGAGAAGTTTGACGAAATATTGTACATCCGCCGTGACGCGCTGCTGGATATATCAATGGTTGAAACTATTGCAAAGTGTAATAGAAAATAAATCGGCTATGGAGATGAGATCTGGGTGAACGAAATACCGAGCTCTTGCAGAAGTGGGACGAACGCCTGCCATAACTACGTCTATTGCTCGTTATTTGCGGCAAGCGGTAGATCGCCACTCACTAGGTGGACCCGCGAAATGACATGAAATCGGCCAAGAGCAACACCGGTGTGAGTGACTCATATTATTATAATCATGAGCACATAAATCAGGCAGAATTATGATGTATGAATGATGATACAATAAAGGATCCAGACTTGATATTGACAAGCGTTTAACTGTATAGGTAAACATATAAACTATATATAAGCAAAACCATCAATAGTGTAGGTAGTTCTAACCTAAAAAAAACTACAATTGATGGTATCAATACTAATAATCTTATCTCTAATATCGATAATTTTCTTCCATCCTTATAGACTAATAAACTATACCGATAAAATGAATACTAAGAAGAGGTATTGAGCAAACCTAAATCAGACTTACCATATTCTTTCTCAGTGTCTGTGCAAAAAGTATCGCGACATATTTGCTTGTTTTCTATAGAACTTTCTAGATCGAAAAAGAGATCTATTAATGTTGTACTGTTTATATTCTCTGTACTGTCGTAGAATTTCGACTTTCCCACTGTTTGAACTTCTGGGGAAAAAACCACAATAAGTTGAGATATGAATAAAATCAGACTACAGTATGAGCATTTTCAATAAAAGCGGGAAGGGGTTTTTGCAGGGTCGGCAACGCGTGAGTAATGCCTCTAGTGTCACAAGCGTCTATAGGCTGAGATGACTGCTTTCCATCGGGCTGTCGTACGCTTATTTTTCCACCCGAGTAGTATAAAAACAAATTAGTTGTCTGTCAAGTCGGTTTACGTACGGATAATTTTACGTGATAGCGTCATAAGAAAACTTCGGCCGATGGACTGGAAGAGAGATAGATGCGACACAAGCCGCACTCTCGCTTGCACGCTCGGCTCAGGCGGAACGCGACAATGAGTCATGCTTTATCGTGCGTGCAGCCGGCGTTCATCTATTTATAAGACGTTTTCACGTCAAAAAGATTTCCTGCAGCTTCATCATCATCAGTAATCAGGTCATGATAGTTCATCAGTAAGTGGTAAAACTTCACGGCCTTACGTAGGTTCGCCCACGCATGGCACGCGCGAAGGAGTGCCGAAAGAAAGGATGGAGGAGAGGTGGTGCGCCAACGGACGGCAGTAAATGTATTCGTCGCCGCCCCAGAAGGGTATTTCCTTAGTCCTATTTGTGCCCTCTCCGGACACAAATAGGACTAAGGAAATAGATTAAATAATTTGTAGAGAGACAAGAATTGCTCGCAGCACAAAAGGGCCTTAGAGCAACGGTGCCGTCTCTCGCGATTCGGCTCATATGACCGCGAGGTCGGTGGAGCCATGGGAGGTGGTGGGTTAGTAAGTGGTAAAATTATTGTCATCTCTGTCTCACATTCTGGTAATTTCGTCACACCTATACTGAGTTTGCCCAAGACTACTTAGATTTGACCCATTTGATAATTTATCTTTGACTAGCGACCCGCCCCGGCTTCGCACGGGTGCAATGCTGATACTAAATGTACTACAGAAGGTCTTTGCGCTTTGTCCTATCCAGTCCTTCCCCAGTTATAGGCACACGCCGCCGGCTCCGCGGCCGGTACCGCCACAGCCGTTATGTCCCTGCATTTTAAATGTGTAATATCTTCTAAACTATTCATTTAAATTACATGCTGTGAAGGGCCATATTGATCTATATTAAATGCGCAATGTATTTAAGGTACTTAATTGGATAAGGATTAATTCTGTATTGCTTAAAATCGCTTCGTAAATAAGGCATTATTTCTTGTAAAAAGCAAAGGATAAAATAACGGTTATTGTGTGTTACCACTAAGAGATAGACATATACCATCGCGAACTTTTTTGTAGACCATTTTAAGGTGAACAATACTGCACTACATTATTTTGATCTATCTCGTTGGGTTCAGCCAGCGTTTGCAATGAAAGAGCAAAAAAATGTGTTTATTTACGACATCACATTAGAAACCTCTAAATTATCAGTGTTTTTCTACTATGTTATGCATATATTATACATATAAACTTTCCAGTTGAATCACTCTATCTATTAAAAAAAACCGCACCATAATCCGTTGCGTAGTTTCAAAGATTTAAGCATACAAAGGGACATAGGGACAGAGAAAGCGACTTTGTTTTATACTATGTAGTGATGAAGTTGTTCTACTGTAGCTGGAACTATTGTATGTCGATTTGTTTTGATTGTCGATGCAATCAAGAAGATTGTATTTTTTCATGCAAACAATTTTACTCTATTAATAGCAAGGGTGAAGCATATGTACATAGTGAGAAAATACTAAGATATTCTCATTGAGGTGACTAAAGGTAACTAAAGTGTCTTGAATTTCTGGCATATGGAACTTAGCTCATAGCACACCCCTGCCACTCCATACAAATGTCGCGTCGTTTACTACTACATAAACAATGACGTCTGTGCAGAGCGTAAATGAGCGTGTGTGCGTTCCAGAGGTGAGGTCGACACGAGAGAGCGGCAGGGAGTGGCCATACTGTACGTATTACTTGTACTGTGCTCATAGTTAACAAACTTTATATATTTACCTGGTAGCCATGATAAATCAGTGTCACTCTTGTTCCTCCTGTGAGTTTTTTTCTCATCCTGTCTTTTGGGACTAGCCCTTATATTTCCATTTGTGACATCCTTGTTATTCTGCAATTGTATATGCTTTAGCCTTACACGGGCCTGTTTGAACAGTTTCAAGTGTGTAGTTAGCTCTTCGGGAAACCTTGTTGATAGTAAATGAGTCCAATCCACACATTTTATCCTAAAATGCATTTTTATAATTATTAAAATGAGACACAAAATTAGAAAATGGTTGCAATGATTTCCATCTGGTAATAAATATAAAAAATATCTTTAATCTATATATAAGGTCCTAACTTATTAATTGACAATACTGAATTGAGGATGCGTATTGCTTAAATACATCACATTACTAATGGAATTTCACGGCTAGCAATTATTATTTTTTTATTTTAAGAAAAAATAAATTATCATTTTAATCAAATAAATACCATATACTGAACGCTTTAGTGAAGAAAAGTGTTTGTATAACAAAATTTATTTATCATTAAAACATGTTTAAAATGTTCTTTTTTATCTTTACATAAAACCGTCCTTGTTCACGAGTTCATACCAGTGCAAATGTTGGTAGTATCATGTGCGCATGTGCAGTCTACCTACCATTCATGCTTGCGCGCTGCGCGAACGGCGAAAGACAATCAGTCGCCGCTAAACTGAGTTTGTGAGCGCACGCGTGTTTTCTGCATTACCGGCCGGCGCCGCTACCGCCCGACAACGTAGTGCTCTTGCTCGTACGTTTTAGTTTTAGTGTGATTTGTTCAAATTTGCCATGCCAAACCGACGTTACACCAACCAGGAATACCTGGCAATGGTAATTGCGTACCGTGATAGTGAAGTGATAGTGGGGAGATTGTTCTGCAAGCGTAGAATCTACTAGAGCGAAGGCTCGGAACACGTGTCAGCAGGAACACGATTCTCACAGCTGTTTACCCTTCCGAGAACATGGACGGTTCGACCAACCTGCGGTGGACGCTGGTAGGACTCGATATCCTGCTGTCTTGAGGAGGAAATATTGGACTTTTTTAGTCAGCATCCGATGGCAAGTACCTCTGACGTATCTACATATCAGCTGCGATTGCGAGTTCTCGACATTTCAATCTACGCTATTGAATTGAGACCTCATTAGATCGAAAGAAAAAATAAATACTGTACCGTTGGTCTCGATATACCCTACATCTTGCCAAAACCGCGTCTGTTTATCAGCTGGCTGCACCACGTGCACTAAAGATCAGCTTTAACCCTAGTAGGTAATTGGTAGTGCATTGATAATAATGATACTAATGGCCGTTCGCTTATGAAAGACAGCTGTGAGGGCGATGACCTTGTGCTTCCGAGAAATCAACAGACATCGACTTCCGAGAAATCAACAGATTTGACGAGCTCGGTGGCGTAGTGGTCAATAACGCGGCTTCGACACCAACGCTCGCGGGTTCGATTCCCACATAGGACAAACATTTGTGTGCATGAACATGTCTGTTTGTCTTAGTCAGGGTGTTTTCTATGTATCATAAGTATGTATTTACAAAAAAAAAAAATTTATTTACGTATGTTTATCAGTTGTCTAGTACCCATAACACAAGCTTCGCTTACTTTGGGGCTAGATGGCGCTGTGTAGTTTGTCTGACAATATTTATTTATTTATTATTTATTTATTTATTTATTTATCGGCCGTTACGGCTGGCCCTCTACTTTACTTATTGGGGTATGTACGGAAGTTAGAAAGCTAGCTACATACCTATGCCGTCAACTCGTATATGGGCGATGACTTCTTTTATTTAAATACGGCGCGATTGAGTTTAGATGAAATTTTAGGTACCTAACTAATTTTTTGACAAAGTTGTTATTATGATTTTAATGTTATTGAATGTTTCTTTTGAATCTTTTGCAACAATGAGTCTTGCGGCCCTATAAAAAAGTAAAGGGGTATGTTTGGCTTACCGCGATCTTTAGATCCAAAGCCTGCACGTGGTGCATCCTGCCGACTAGCGAAAGAGACTCTGGCGAAAGAGAGGTAGGGTAAAACGTATTTGTAAGTTGCCTGAGTGGGGAATACCTCTACATCACAGAACATCGCAGCTAATTTACAATTCCATTGAGGGTCTTGTGTTCCAGCGAGTGAGTGAGGTCACAAAAATGAAAGGAGTTGCTGCGTTGGTAGCGGGGTTGGCGGGGGCGCGCGAGCGTTGTTGTTACCGTCGCGACCGTTAATACGACTACGGTAACTACTTCACATGGAACATATCTCCAGACAAGCAGGGGAGAGTGACTAAAGGATTAGGGAGAACACAAAAGATCCATGAGGGTCGACGTGTCACCGGTGCTGCAGCACTGGACCCACTCTAAGATAACTACTTCACATCAGGCGGACTGTATACTTGTCTGCCACGCGACGTGGTATAAAAAAGTTAAAAAGAGAGGGAAAAACAGAGTTCAACGCTCGCACGCGTCACCGTAGCTGTCATATGTGGCAGTACTTGGTCGTATACGTATCGTCGTAACTAACTAACCATTATTACAATTTCATTCTTACGCGTGATGGTAAATGCGTAAGGGAGCAAGTTAGAATATTTTTTCTTGGTATACAGAAAAATAATATCATTTTAAAAACATTTTTATTTATGCAAAATTTCATTCACAATACTATGTATACAAGCTATAGATGCCAACCATATAGTATTGTCAATTAAAAGGTTAGGACCTTATATATCTCTATAAAAAATATATATAAAAAGTGTTTGCTAAAAATTATTTCTATTATTGACGTAGTACAAAAAAAAAGTTATTTTTTTGTACTACAAAAAAAAGTTATTTTTTTGTACTACAAAAAAAAGTTATTTTTTTGTACTTCGTCGAATGCCAGCCAAGTAAGATGACCCGTTTGACGTGAAGTAGTTACCGTATCCATATTAACACTCGTAACATTAAATATCGTTTACGCGTCGCCATCCCCGCTGGAAACGCAGCAACTCATTCCTTTCTGGTGACTTCACTTACTCGCAGGATCACAACAACCCTCAAGGGAAGTGTTATCTGGCTGCAGTCTTCTGTTTAGGTAGAGGTAGTTCCCCAGTCAGGCAGCTTACAAATACGCTATACCCTACTCTCTCTCTCTGGCTAGTCGGCAGGGTACCCCACGTGCAGGTGGCTTTGGCTCTAAAGATTGTGGTGAGCAACTTACATCAAGAATTTTTCTTTTTCAGTGTTAGTGCTTAACTAGAATGAATAATTAACCCACTTACCTATTAGATATGTTAGCTCCAGTAGCTACCACCAGCTTATTTATTGCATGCGTTGTAAACTCCACATCACTAGATAAAATTTCATACCATGTAGATACATAATCATTAATAATTATTGTTAAGATTTCGTTGATAAATGAATCAACGATGTCGCTGCCAGTAATCCTACTGTCGAACTTTAGGAGCGGTGCATCTTTTTGAAATAATTCTATCACCTGAAACATTGTAATTGTTTTATTGATTAATTTCGCAAAATGTACGCGGTAAAGTTATTAGTCTTTTATAGAAGACTAATAACTTTCTATTGGCGAGTTTGACAAGCTCTATTGTCAAATGGTTAGCAACATGACTCAGTGTTTGCAGGTTCGATCCCTGCACATGACAAACAATTGTGTGCATGAACATGTGTGTTTGTTTTGGTCTGGGTGTTTTCTATGTAATATATGTATGTATTTACAAAAAAAAATGTATTTAAGTATAGTAGCATAGTTAACAAGTACCCATAGTCCAAGCTTTGCTTAGTTTGGGACAAGATGGCAGTGTGTAATTTTTCCAGGAATACTTATTTATTATTGACTATATCAACCTGTAAACTTATTTGCCACCTTAGGTGCTATAAAAAAGAAACAGAATGGCATAACTATGAGTTTCTAGTACAATTAGCTTTCAGAAAAACAGCTAATTTGTTTAAATCTCACCTTAGGCACTTGAATAGAGAAGTTTGTTTGCTGCAATGGATCATCTTGGCTATCCAGATCAATAGGAAATATCTTTTTACTATCGTAATCATAGTACAGAATAGTTACAACTCTGAAAAAGATTTTTTTATAATTCCAATTAATCTACGCACTTAACAACATAATAAAAAAATTAATGGGTTTATATTATATTAAAAAATTAAGTAATTAATAAATAATTAATTGAACATTAAAAATAATGAAATATTGTTACGAGCTAGGGTTCTGGATTTGGATGTAAAACGCCAATGACAACTTGCAAGGATTTATTCACGCAGGGTCTGATCTGCAGGTCTTCACAACACGAAGTTCACACTAAAATTCCAAATCGCAGGTCAAATCGAAGTCCAATAGTATCGCTGAGGTCGTAGGTTATCACTTGTCTCGCAGGTAGATTCGCTCGAAGTTCTCTCTTCCGAAGTCCAAACTGAACTCATCTGTGCGCCGCGGCGGTCGCTATTTATATTCGCCGGCAAGGGTTCTCGAATGTTCTCGTATATACATGTATGTACTTCCGTTCGGAACGTGTCTCGAACATTTTCATGTCATAGTGTTATGAACCTTATGTCAGTAGACATACGGGTCATTATTGCTTGCAGCGAAGTATGCGGCGACTATTCTAGAAGGTTCCTTTCTAGATCGTTCGAGACAGGACCGCGACACTGCTCCCCTCTTAGAGATGCTCGTCCCGAGCATCTACATTACTGCCGTGATAAGAAGCTAAGGGGCCGTCCATAAATTACGTCATCGATTTTTTCAGATTTTAGACCCCCCCCCCCCCCCTATAATCATCCTATCGTCATTTCTTAATGACCCCCCCCCCCCCCCTTCTCCCAAAATTGACGTCATTACTAGTTTGACAAAATAAAACATTGCAGATTTGAGAAAAATAGGGTATTATATGATTAAAACACTTGGTTATAGAATCACCTTTTATTATTTTTACTTTGGCAATAATCATTGATATAATATAACTACTTATTTTTTACTTTTCTTTGGATAACTCCCACGGAGTTTTCACCCATTCTTTTAATTGGACGGATTTTGATGCGGTTTTTTTTAAATAGATAGACTGATTCTTAAAGAACGTTTATATGTATAATAGATGTAAGTACCACGGGCGAAGCCCTTTATTATTATAGTATTTTACTAGGTGTGCTGGAAGAAATTTCTTTTTAGAAATAATCTTTTTGTACGTGAAAAATAAACTATAAATAAATAAATAAGAATGACGTCAATTTCGAAACCCCCCCCCCCCCATCTATCATTTACCGTCATCCGCAGACCACCCCCCCCCCCCCCCCCCTAATTTAGAATGACGTAATATATGGACGGCCCCTAAGCGGTCAATGTGAACCACTTTTTGTGCACCTCTCGGCTGCCGTTGAATTCGATATGTCACGTCATTCAACCGAGCTACCACTTTGCACGGCCCTTCCGAGCCTGTCTGCAATTTCGGAGATTTTCCTTTTCGTCGAGCCACATAGCGAAGCCAGACCAGTGCTCCCTCTTCGAAGCCGTCTGCACTCGCTCGACGGTTGCACCCAGCTTTCATCCTTTCACTTGACTGCAACCCATTTTCCCGAACTATGGCATCAACCTCTCGTAACTCGGAAATGCAACCGTGCAGAGTACGTGGGTCGTCAGGAGGTCCCCCAGTCAGCAGATCCACTGGCACTCCCAGCTCTCGCCCAAAGCTGACACGTGCTGGGGCTGCCCACGCGCCGCCACGCTCCGCCGCTCGGCAGGCCAGGAGAAACGGCGGCATGCACCCGTCCCAGTCCTACCGGTGGCCGCCAACGAGTCCCGCCAAACGTCCCTCGAGTGCCTGATCAAATCTCCCCACCATGCCGTCAGACTGAGGATGATAAGGGGCGGTCCCAGTCGCATGCACACCCAATATTTTGCAGAGCTCCTGAAATATCTGCGACTCAAAGCTCTCACCCTGGTCGGAGTGCACCTCCGAAAGCACACCAAATCAGCAAACCACTTTCCCGAACAACCCGAACGCAACAGTTGCGGTCTCTTGACCAGGCATGGCGAATACCTCTGGCCGCTCAGAGAAGCAATCCACAACCACCATGAATCACCCATCCTCCGACTCCGCCACAGGGAATGGCCCAGCCACATCAACCGCAACGCGTTCCCATGGTGCACCAACGTTACAAAGTTGCAGGTTTCCTTGGCTTCTAAATGATGGACCCCCTACCGCAGCGCAAGCAGCGCACCTGCGGCACCAATCCTTCACGACAATAAAGCCTGTAAAACCCTTCTCGAATCTTTGCCAACGTCCGTCCCACGCCCAAGCGTCCTCCCCACACGCCATCACTTCACGAAGGACATCCTGTACCCCATCTCTTGGGACAACTATCTGAAGATAGAACTCTCTGCCGTTAGGCTTCTCCCATTCACGGTAAAGTATTCCGTTCTGCAGAATAAAACCGTCCCATTGAGCCCAGTATGCCTCGGTGACAACACTAGTAGGCGCGACCTCGCACCATCTTGGCATGTCCTCGCCTCGGAGTCAGTAGCATCTCCAAATCCCACTTCTGACACCAAATGTTACGAGCTAGGGTTCTGGATTTGGATGTAAAACGCCAATGACAACTTGCAAGGATTTATTCACGCAGGGTCTGATCTGCAGGTCTTCACAACACGAAGTTCACACTAAAATTCCAAATCGCAGGTCAAATCGAAGTCCAATAGTATCGCTGAGGTCGTAGGTTATCACTTGTCTCGCAGGTAGATTCGCTCGAAGTTCTCTCTTCCGAAGTCCAAACTGAACTCATCTGTGCGCCGCGGCGGTCGCTATTTATATTCGCCGGCAAGGGTTCTCGAATGTTCTCGTATATACATGTATGTACTTCCGTTCGGAACGTGTCTCGAACATTTTCATGTCATAGTGTTATGAACCTTATGTCAGTAGACATACGGGTCATTATTGCTTGCAGCGAAGTATGCGGCGACTATTCTAGAAGGTTCCTTTCTAGATCGTTCGAGACAGGACCGCGACAATATTGTTAATAAATATATATGAACATTAAAAATAATTCATAGATGTAGCTTCAAAATTATTGAAGTTTAGGGTAGGCCAAAATTCTGTTGTGATTTAAATATGGGGTGATTATAAATTTCTTAAAATAATACAAATTATAGATATCTATACACTACAAATGGCAGGTTAAAGCCTACATGCCAATTGCCAAGGTATTAAAACTTTATTTTAGTTAGTTTTAGGAAGATTGGTTTTTTATGTGTAAGTGACTCATCTTTAGAAACAAAGCCAATCTCACCTGCACGTGGTGCACACTGCCGACTAGCGAAAGAGGTTCTGGTGAAAGAGAGGTAATGTACAGCGTATTTGTAAGGTGCCTAACTGGGAAATTACCTCCACCTTACAGAATAATTATTCCCTTGAGGGTTGTTGTGTTCCTGCGAGTGAGTGAGATCACTAGAAAGGTCGGATCTACTGCAGTTGCAGCGGGGATGGCGACGCACAAACGATATGTCATTTTACGTGTTAATATAAGGCTATGGTAACTCCTTTACATCAGGTGGGCTGTATGCTTGTCGGACACTCGACGTGGTATATAAAAATGATTGCAAACATTGTGGGGAAAATATGTGTTGAAAGTGAAAGAAATATTGCTTGATATAATAGAAGTTTTTACATTAGTCAAGAATAATTTTGTAGTGGTAAAAAGACACTTCAAGAAAAAATATAGGGTAGAAAATGCCAGTGGGTAGACCACTATAGTTTTCAGAGTTGTTTTGATGAATGACTTATTGAAACCAGATTATTATTTGCATTACTGTTGACGCAAAATAATAACTGCTGCGTAAGCTTAAAGGCCTAAGTATAGGGATTCAATTGGTGTTTTCAAACTTCGTTTAAATACACTTCTGGACACATCTATTGGCCCACCTTGCATTTTCAGTTTCGTTTGGTCCTAGCTAAAATTTTATATTAGGTTGAGCAAAAAGTTTTTATGCAGTTTTGAACCTGGCACATTCATAATTTCATTCAATAGTCTTTTTTTGAATTTCGAACACAGAATTTAAAGAAACAAAAGACAATTTGGAGCCTGTTCGTTGATATCCAACAATCGAATACTAAGAAAACTTGATTTTATTGGTTTACTTGGATTTAATTCTTGAAAGTGTGATTTTTCTCCTTGGTTTTGCAACAAACATT
Source organism: Hypsopygia costalis (assembly GCA_937001555.2). Classification (NCBI taxonomy): domain Eukaryota; kingdom Metazoa; phylum Arthropoda; class Insecta; order Lepidoptera; family Pyralidae; genus Hypsopygia; species Hypsopygia costalis. Next base: position 10,122,286 of record OW443330.2, on the reverse strand, counting down.
ACTTATTCTTAACATTAAAGTGAGGTTCTATCAATAATCTATGGATACTTCGCCTGAAGTCGCCGCCCAAGCTGTGGCACTTATCCAGGCCGGACACAGCCAAAGAAATGTGAGTGCTCAACTTAATTTAAGTCGATCTGCGGTCCGAAATGTTTATCGGAGGTACCTAGAGACTGGCGGCTTTGTTCGTCGCCAAGGAAGGCCACGATTTCGGGTCACAACTGAAAGGCAGGATCGATTCATCGTGACGACCAGCTTGAGAAATCGTCACCTTACCTCCATTGAGATACAAAACCAACTTCGTGACTTCCACGGAGTATCTGTGAGCTCTCGAACTGTTCGTAGAAGGTTAAAAGAACGCGATATGGTACCACACAAGCCAGCTAATGGCCCCAAACTAACGCGAGCACCGAACAGCGCGCCTTCATTTCGCGCGCACTCATTTAAATTGGACTCAGCAGCATTGGAGCCGTGTACTCTTTTCTGATGAGTCTAAAATTGTGTTACATGGCAATGATGGAAGGAAGAAGGTCTACCGACGTAAGGGAGAGCGTTTCGCACAATGCTGCTTTGAAGAGAGGGTTGCTTATGGCGGTGGCTCATGGACTGTCTGGGGCGGTATATCCGCGAGCGGCAAAACTCATCTTGAGGTTGTTACGGGACCACGGCTGCCAACATTAAATGCTGAAAGGTACATTCGTGAGTGCTTAGAACCTCACGTGATGCCATTCGCGGACTATGTGGGCCCAAATTTCCTTTTTATGCATGATAATGCAGGAGCCCATACGGCCGGCATCGTCAGGGAATATCTTCGGGATGTGAACATCACAGTTATGGACTGGCCAGCAAGAAGCCCAGACATGAACCCCATTGAGCACATGTGGGACGAGCTAAAAAGACGTGTTAGGGCTCGACAGCCAGTTGCCCAGACGATGCAGGAGTTGAAAACTGCCATAGAAGAGGAATGGGGGAGGATCCCTCAAAATTTCATAGAGCGGTTGATAAACTCTATGCCTAATCGTATGAGAGCTGTGGTAGATGCCCATGGAGGCAACACGCGTTATTAAATTAAACTTTTTTTTGATAAAAAATGTTTTTTATTCAAAAATCAACTGCCTTAATCAAGGCGCATACCCGACTTGTTAGGCGTAGCTCCATGTCGTGTGGTATTCTGAATTCAAATTTGAAACAATATGATCGAAAAAGATGGTAAAATGTATCAGGTTTAAAACTGCATCAATAGTTTTTGTTCAATCTAGCAATCATATTTCGGTAGGGGCCATCGAAACCTAAACTCTAAGGTGGGCCAATAGATGTGTCCAGAAGTGTAGTAGATCATATAGACGAAAGCAGTTAAGGATTGGACTATCACATACATAAATAAAATAATTTATCAACTTACCCTATCAGGAAGGACACCACAAACGTAAGAAAAGTAAGATACCATCCGAATCCAAATAACCCAGTTATTATTATAGTTATAAGGCCAAACCATCCTGCCACTTTAGGAATCATATTCACATCGTAATTTTGTCGCAAAACTATAATCTTAAATTTGTTTACACTATAACATAAAAGAAATAAACAAAATTATGAAAAAAATATTGTGTTGTTTTTTTCCAAACTCTCAATTCCATTATTTCTATTCCATATTGACTGAGTGACACTGACAGTTGTGACATTATATTCATCTCTTTGATACATTGGCGATGATCAATTTTTTATACTTTTTTTTTAGCGAGTGGGAATCTGGTTTGTGGCTACAGGTACTCCCTTCGTCTAATACCGGTACCCTAATAGACTCCTCAATTTTTAGAATAGCGACTTCCCTTCGCTTGGGTGCGCCATGCTGTGCTCCACACCGATGTCATTGTGGCGTTGTGGTCGACCAGCTCGGACACCATGGTTTCTCCTGCCCGAAAAGCGCAGGTAGATTTTCCCGCCATGCCAGTCATAATGACATAATCCGCCGGGCTTTTGCCACCGCTAACTGTGCGGCCATTCTCGAACCAAATGGTCTTGTACGGGATGATGGCAAAAGACCGGGCGGTATGACTTTGGTACCTTGGAGGACGGGGCGGCCCTTAGTTTGGGACGCAACTTGTGCTGATACTCTTGCACCGTCTCATCTTCTCAGGACACAAAATAGGGCTGGCGCGGCGGCTGAATCTGCTGAATGCCTCAAAAGGCGCAAATATAGTAATCTCGATAGCGGTTATATATTTGAGCCATTTGGGGTGGAAACGTTGGGGCCTTGGGAGCGGAGTGCTAAAAAAAAATTTTAAGAACTTTCGTCGCGTCTGGTCGAAACATCTCGTGACCAAAATGCTGGCCTCTACTTTGCACAAAGAAATAGTGTTGCGATCCAACGAGGCAACGGGGCCAGCATATTGGGAACTTTGCCTATTAATCTTGAATCTTCTAGAAGTCTGGAGTCAATATATTTTGTTTTTAAAAAGATAGGCCTGTCTGAATCCAATGAATGAGATATTGTTCGGAAAAGAAACTGTTAATAAAAGGCACACATAAAGTTTTAAATTAAAGGCAGAAGAGTGCGTAACAGCATTTTTATTGAAATACAAGATACAACACAATCACAAAGAATTGTTTATACAGTAGGTATAGTTAAAATAGTCTTGAGACTATGTACCTAATAATACTAGTAAGTATAATATTTTTATTGTCAAACATGTCAAACAAAAATTTGATCATGGTTCATCGCTTCGTTCTATACTTCGTCTTAATTTACGTGTTGTCAAATTAAAATGAAGTAATCTGTTTTAATTCCAAATAAATGCATAATTTATTCCATTAATAAGAATGCCTTAGAATGTAAACAATTTAACTGCTGATGGGTTCGTGGCTTCCGTTTGACGCTTCCGTTTGATTTTCAGTCTGTATTAGACTTGTGTAGTTCCTGAGTGAGTAGTTCAATTGTACCAGTTCACCATACAAGCCGGTTCTTGTCACTCATTCTTTCTTGTCCCATGTAGTTCACTGCGTCATTTAGTTCAATGGAGTGACAAAGAGTAAAAAGAACGGAAATACATAAAGCGTACGAGCTAGAATGAGAGAGATACGTTGTAATGCCAAAATTGCTGATAGGAGCGAAAAGGACGGAAGGTTCTGAAATTGTTCGAGATAAAACGAGACAGATAGTTTCGTGCGTGGTTGACTGACCGAATTAGAACTCTAAGGCTAAGGACATAAGAACCATAAGCTGTTAGCGAAAATATGCTATAGTAGTAGTACAAGGCTCAATTTTTATATTAATTATTATTTTAACCACTAAATAATTTCTTTTTACTCAAGCTTGACAGTCCTAAGCCTGTGAAAAGTTTGAAGGAAAATCAATATTTGTAAGGGAATTTATAAAATATTTAATTAGTTATACTTATTTAATACAAAAATACAATATCATCAAAATGATGCAATAGAACTGTAGAAGGAACCAGTCAATAGAACTACTGAGTCGATTGAATCAAAGATACCTACATTGAACTAAATGAACTAGTGAGTCAAAAGAACTACAGAAGTAAATGAAGTAATTGAACTAAATAAACTAAATGAACTAGATGAGTGATATAGTTCATTTGCGTCCAAAGAACTGCATCTCTCTTTTCAGTTCAGTGAACTGCTTTGCGCAAGTCTAGTCTGTATGACAACAAAGTTTACATTGTAAGATATTCGTTAATAGATACATTATTTTGTTATTTATTGATTACGTGTAACGATCTTCCCAAATATTTCATTTCTTAAAAAGTTAAATACAAGTAATTATAATTTAGATGAAAACTACTTTAATTTATCGATAGTTAGAAAGTGCGTCAACATTATAATAAAGTAGCTATGTTATATGAAAGTGCACAAAAATACAATTTTAACTTTATTTCCAATTCCGTTGTATAATTTATTATCATACATTGTTCACTTATGTTTATAATAATATTTATTTTTTTATTAAATTACGCGAGTGAAAGTAATATAATATGAATATGTCTATTACAGTACCCGACACGAAATTAGACCACAGAATCAGACAAGACGAGGGCGTAGTAATAACTCGCATCCATTACAACACGTCCACAGTAAAGGCTGCGAATTAAAATGCGCAGCTCGAGTTTCCCTTACGAGCAGAGTTGTACAAAACTGTTTAAAACCATGGAATGACAGTCTCACTATTTATGAAGATAACCGCCATCATGCTCTTTTATGGCAACTGTTGTACTCTAATAGACGACAACTTTTGGTTAAAAACAAATTTTTCAATGTACTTTTTTTTTAATAATGAACTGACGACTTATTTGATTTTAAAGGCTTATTTTTGAATAAAAGGTACCATTTTATACCACAGAGGCGGGTTGGTCTTATTTGTAAACGTAGGTTCAAGTCACAGGTGAAACCTCAAAACAAAACTGCACATGTAGAACAGATTACGTCACAACGCAATAAAGAAATTGTTATAAGCGCTTATTACACTATGCGGTATTGAGACTGTCAATTAGCACAGTGTAGTAAATAACATATACACTGTCTGAATAAATAAGATAGCATGCGTTATTAAGTGCGATGTAGCAAGACGACTCGGACAGCCTTTGTAACGTATGCGGTATAACGCGTAGTGCAATAAGCGCCATAGACCGTAGATAATACCGCATTCTCTCTCAGTCACACAGACCGTCACTTCTAACCATAGAGTGCAATTTCGTAAGCAGGAATTTGTAACGTAAGATCGGGTGCATGCATAAAAGACTTGTTACCGCCCCCGGTTCTCGGTACGATAAATAAGTGTACAAAATAAGATATACATAGATTATGTTTTACTCATCATATGGGCCGGCTACCAGCAGGTAGGGTAGACGGAATGTTTATGCAAGCACCCTAGAATATTTTAAAGATATCGCGATTAGGTAGGTTTTGCCACAGTCGTTATGCAATACGCCGATATGAAAAATATCAGGCCGAGAAAAGTTCTTACTATAGCGTGGTTTATATTCATCTTTAGGCCTTTTGCTGCATTTTGCGAACGAACGAAACGAAATGTTCGCGTAGACAGTCGCGAGTTAATAGTCAGAGGCAAAATTAATAGCCCGCCCGACTAGGCCCGGTAGGCCCGTGCCTACTCAACGCCTCGTTTCTTGTTTGTGTGACCGACAAGCCTTAGGAGCCTTATAAATTCCACAGGACACACAATTTGATGATGAAATAAGATATTACTAAAGAACGGCTAAGCGACCAGAAGCTGTCTAGATTGGCCAAGACCGGTTCCATCTTGGTCTGCAGATGTATCTCGTATGCGGATCACGTAGCAGAGAACTAGACAATTCAAGGCAACAGAATCATTTCGTAACAATAAAACGCAGCGAAATGCCTCAAGATAATATATAATTTTATTTATTTAGTTATTAATAATTTTATCTTGAAAGCCATAATTAGTACTCCAATCATTATATTCAGTTTTTACTTTTAATCCTACTTTGGACTAGCAAATCAGGCAGATTTTAAAAATACATGGATGGCGCTGATCTTACGCTATAATTGTATCAGTTGTGTTTGTAATTTGTATATACTATCCGGAGAAGTTATATCGTGTAAAACGGAACGACCGACAATTATTTCAGATATATATACTTTTTGATAGTTCTACTTTTGTAGGCATGGTAGTTTTGTATGAAAATGCAAATTTTAGTTTTCGTAGTTTTGGAATCCATCCCATAGGAAAATCAATCACCTAATGATACTGACTAAACATCATAGCTTTCAATGATTCGATACCTATAACGATTGGTCAGTTTAAGGTAAGCTCAAATTATGTCGGCCGCAGCGCTCTGCCGCATCTAAGCGAGGGAGATCGTGCCTCGCCCCAACATTGCCACCTGTCCCGTTTTATTGCGCACCTTACCTACTATCAGGCGTTGCAGCTGCCTATCATTAAAAATTCAAACCCTAATTCAATATTTCAACTAGGCATGAATAGGAATGGATCAACATTTATTCAAAAATAACCCCATAATAAATTTTTTGTCATAAGCGACAACGGAAACCATTTGCAATGCTGTTTTGCCTCGGCACGTTCTAGTGTGAGAAGTAGCTACGGAATTTATGTTATTCACAGTATCGCTCTGTCCCAATGCGTAATCGGTCTGAAATAATTTGCATTTAATTATTATTTAAATAGTTGCTTTCGATCAACTTGCCAGAATATATAAATATTTTAAAAATGGGAAAATTCACCTTCCCCCACTTAGGTGGGCTTTGAACCCACGACCTCTCGGTGACCGGTCGAGTGCTCTTATAAACTAAGCTACCAGGAAGGTTTGTGATGGTGACGAATTTTTGCATTTTATATTTTACTGCTGTCAAGTTTGCATTTACCTCAATAGTTACAATACACTGTAAAACACTTACTAACTTCTCCGGATAACAACACATTTTAATATTAACACTTACAAGCAATTATCTCAATATTATCACAATACCTTTGTTTAGTGTTAGTTGTGAATTAATAAGTTTTTAAGAATTGAATTTTGAGATGATTTTTATTGCGACAAATTTTGAATGAATCTCGTTAATTGACTACATTCGAGATGAGTGAACTTTTTTTATATTTATCTACATAATTATACAATAATAATACCTATTATAAATAGTATAAAGAAGCGTTATTGCTTCCAAGTTTCATCAAACCCTTTTATTAATTCGCTCAGATCTATCCGAGTTTATGTAAAGGCGCATATTCATTAACGTTCTCGAATAAGTTTAACAAGGACATTACAATGCAAAGGTATTTGGGGTGATTCCATATTCAGATACTAGTTACAAATAACCATAATTTTATCACAACGTCTATATCGTTTCGAATTTACACCACCATCTTTTTTCATCACAACATAGTGGTCGATACGGAATGCATAAACAAATTTATTATTTTATTAGCTATGCCCACGGTTTCACGCGCATGATTGCGCTCTTATCGCGTCAAACGATAGCATACGCCCTTCCTAGGAATATAATCTATGTCTTTGTCAAATTTCAAAGCGCTTCAGCCGTTTATTCATTCAAAGGTCACAAACAGACAGACAGACACTTTCACTATTTGTATGGATGGATAGCCATTGAAAATGATCCACGACCCATTTTTTCTGCTCCAGCTCCATTTCAGCAGCTTATAAAAACGAAAGTACATTATAAAAACGGAAGTACATTTGTTTTTTTTTTTTTCAAGGAGTGGAGAATGCACAGACTATTTAACATGAGCTATGTCGGTATAACATATCCATTTCAAGGATTTTCATTGTTTCAAAAAATATATTCTAATTAAAAAATTATCATAGATAAACTAAGATTAAATGATTGAAAAGAACTGAAGAAGACTAAACGAAAAGGTAAACAACTCACCTATTCGAGAACATGAATACACAGCATAATACACAAAAGTACATTTAAATTATAAATAGCCACTAACTTTCTACTAAATCCACACTATTGCCATTAGTTTATCATTGTAGCCTCTCTTTTCTAAATCCATGTTTACTAACAAGTCACCAGTGAAATTACCAAAAAAAATAATTATTAAATCATAGTATCAATTTTGGAAAAAATAAAACCATCCTTGATTGCATACATATTTTGTTTTCACAAACCGCTTCAACCTGTACAGCCCCCATACCGGGAATGCATTCAGACTGCTTTGACATTTACTATGAATCAATTTGAACCTTACAGTCTCTGCATAAGAGTAACAGCATATCACATTCCCATTAAGGGCCATCTCCATAACACTTGGCGGTAGAGGCCCATATCGGGATACAGGTCGAGATGATACGTTTTTTGTATTACCAAAATAAAAAATAAGAAAAAAATATTACAAAAATAAGTGGAAGTAAATCAATTCACTATTACATATTTCTTCGTAGATTTGGCTATGGGAATAATCTATGGTAATGGCAGTATTATGGAATTATTACATTTTCAAGACGAACATGCATCTATGTTACACGTGTTGTTACAGTGTTTTGTACACACAAAACACTGTAACAACACGTGGAAATTATATTACTCATTCATTAATTACAGTGATATGAAATCAATATAAAGGTTGCCACACATATATCAGCTCGGAAACTGATCAACGCCACCCATCGATCACGCCACATAACCTCATTACCTCGCTGTCAACTGGGCCTCACTAAACCTAGGCACCGGAACAGATCAACCCGGATACAGCTAGATATCACCTCGCCAATGGTTGTCAACTGGTGAACCATTTAACGTGACGTATTTCTAATCACTATGAATTTGACAGTGAAGACGCATGGTTTCTATTATGTAGGTTTTCTTCGCCATAAATGAGATCGTGATGATGGCACTTGATGAAGAGAAAATAATGAAGAAGAAAATACAAGAAATTCTTTGAATCGCGAGACCTAAGCGCGGAGACGGCGATTTGACGTAGTAGCTGTGAGCTACGCGTAAGCAACTCGCCGTTCCCGCGCTTCGAGAGCTTATCCCGAGGTGATGCGATGCCATTACGATCTTAATTAGTGTGGGTTGCACTATGAAGTTTTATACAAATCATAATGAAACGACCCGAGTTGAGGCAATACCAGCCATTTCCGAGCGATATGTGCGGCAACCTTTATGCTGTAATCATTGTGTAATCTAATGATTTTACATAATTACGTCACACGGATTACTCATCGTTAAAAATAAAGTAATGTACCTAATCGCAGTTACAGTCCATATAATTTGAAACTAATATTCTTAAATGACAATACTATGCTAATTGTTTGCGCAACGATTGCCCTTAAAGCCGGGTTCTAAACTTAATAAAATAATTATTACAGTAAAATATGACTTGTTTCAAGCGACAGATTTGCAACATATTATTTCAAAATTCATCTTTGTTTTTTTATTACATCATCGCTTCAATCGATATTTTACAAAAGAGCTGAAAGACTAGCCTCTTCTGCGGGGAGTCAGATTTCTCATACATGTCCCAAACAACAATACTGCACTTAGCAAAGCGGCACGGTGCAAAAGGTAATTGTTATTTGATCGCATGATACATACCACCCATGGAGGCAGGCGATTACCTGTTATTACATGGTAATAGTTGATGAACGAATAAAAAATCACGCCGTCGTCGTGGCACATCTTGTAGTGTCGCCGAGTGCATGGTCACTTTTACGCATCAAGTTTGAAACATTTCATTTTTTCCCGAAGACTTTAGCCAGCACGTGTTTACACCGTTTAGAGACTAGTATCTAGGACCGTAAAAGTACTTTTAAAAATGCGACGAAGCTAAGCCAATAATGACTTACAGTCATCGTCATTCAAATCGGCTCATAATACATGAAAATGAAGAATGAAATCTTATTAGCTCAATTCATTTATAATGGAAAAGATCTTGTTTATTATTTATTAATTATTGCAAAGTTTTCATAAATAGACTCAACTATTGTAAATAACAATAGGTTGAAAATTAAAAAGGGGGCAGCAAGGCCAGCTACTTTAACTATTAAGTTATAGGAAAACTGTCTTAGGAGACCCGTTGTATTATATTCAGTGGCATTCGCAGTTTCGATCCGATTACTTAAAAAGAACAATTGAGTTTTACGTTTTCTTAAACCACTAGGTTGGCAAACAAGCGTACGTCGTAGAAAAATTCACAAGAACCTTTTACAGTCTCGTAAGAAGATAATGAAACTCTACCATAATAAAAATATTATGAAATGAATATATACGAAAATTATTTCGACTACCATTTACTTTATAATCAGCAGAAAAAACGGGAAAATAAACAATTGCAGAAAAATTGCTTTTAAAAAATCAATAATTTTCTCCTAACACAATTTCCCTATAACGATTAACTAAAAAATCTTTTGATTTATCATCGTTTATATAGTCATTGTGAAAAAGAAAGAGGTCTACAAAAATTAATCAATAGTGTTCCAACGTAAAATAAGTTAGGACAATAAGTTCGCATTTATTTCAACTAAAAATGACACAAAACAAATGTCATATTTTTTACCGTATCTTTTCATTTCGCTATCACACTCCATATTAACTATTACAATTATAATAATTTAGCATTACTTTATTACTCGTTATTTTATCTATACATTAAGTTACAACATACTCAACAAGAATATCAACAATGGACTCGATTACAACTAAATAAATACATGTACATACAGTTTATTGTGTTACGTAACTAGGTACATAAGCTTAGTAACATACATACAGGTAACAAGGGCAGGCGACGTTTAATTTAATACCATTGAAGCAGATCTTGATCCCACCGTGAAATCCTTGTATTGGGAGAATACACAGAGCTGAAATAAAAAATAAAAATATTTCATTCAATTAATTCGCAAATTATTTGATTTCTTTCCTGATTGCATGAGTGGTTGAAGTGCTCTCGAAAAAATTACAAGCTTCGAGAGATTATATTTTAAAAACATATTTACAATGCTTTGGAATATGCATTTAAAATTGAAGTTTAGAATGTGCATTATAAACACTTGGCAAAATGTCTATTTTGTTATACATAAAATAAATAATACAATCCTAATTTAAATGCTCTACTATCTGCCATTCTTGGCTTTGTTCGCATTCTTCAGTAAATATAACTTTTCTTTCATTTTCATGCAGGACGCACGCAACCTAAAAAGGACCTATAAACTGCTTTACCTTTTAAATCGGATTAGCCGTTCTAAAGGTTACCCCGAACAACTAGTCTTTATTTATGTATGTCTAGCTGTGCCTGTGTCTGCGTCTATGTGGGCGTTTTATAAGTACGGGTATTTTTTTTTTGTTTCTGAGCCAATTAGAAACATGCAAACACTAAATTTTCATTCACAAACGCACAGACAAACAAAACTTTTTATTTTTTTTGCAACATATGTACATGTTAATCTTTTGTTATTTAATGTACAGAAACGACTCATTTACAATTTTATTATTTGTATAGATAGATAAATTAAGGCTACTTTATTTACAGATTAAATTAATCATTTGGGTTTATAATTATGCGTTTTCACGTCTATACGAGGGAATAAATTGCCTCTTATCACAAATTGAATAATAAATAATTACATATAGCAATTAGATAGCAGACCCGAAGGTCGCTTATCGCCGAAATCTTATCTTTAGGCAATATGCTCGTCAAGTCACGTCAAGATAATTACTTTCGATACCCATGCCGGCTTGGCTGACAGTCCGAATTTGAACATACGGTTTACTAATGTTTATTATAGTCGAATGATAGGAAGTTTGTTGTGCTGGTAATGCAGATAAAATAGCATGTATAGAAAGTATTTGTTATAGCTAAAGATGTCGGTGTGAAATCGAACCTACATTGAGTTGGCTAATGTGCACATTAGCCGAAACGTAACGGCTTAAAATGTCCTATTTATATTGTATAATATTGATGTGCGTATTGTCATTAATGAGTGTAGCATTTTCTTTAGAATTATATAATGTATTACTTTAAAATACTACTATATTATGTTAGTACTATAAATAGAATAATTATACTATAACTCTTATAGACTATTACCACAGTATAAGTAATAGTCTATTACAACACTCAAAGTCTCTACCTAATGTATACAAACTGGGAAGGTCGTCTGAGATACAGTATTTTCAAAATACTAGTTCAGATGGCACAATTTGCATAGTTATCTAGTAAATTTCTATTGTGTTCTTTTGATTGTGAAACTTCGTGTACATGTTGCTTTGAAATAAAGTTTATTATTATTTATTATATCTCTTTTTAATCACGGGTCAAATCCGGTCATTTGATAGGCGTGCGCGGGGATATGGATCCAACGCGTAGAGGCCCCTTTGAGAAGTTTGATGTAATGTTGTACTAATATAATTATTTATTATTATTATTATTGAAATACATATTGAATGGTTTATCGACATAGTTGCGCCAGGCTAGGTTATCCTTGTCATCAGAGAGCGATTGACTTGTTTTTGGAAAAAGAGAGGTGAGGTACTTACACCCTTTCCAAAAGTAAGTGGAGAATCACTCGCTTCGCTCATTCGGCTTTTGGTGACCACAAGCATAACCTAACCTAACTAAATTATGTCGATAAATCGGTCATTATATTGCTTCTACAGTTTTAACCAAGGGGCTGCGGCTGCAGTAATAAATGGAGCATAATAACAAAAAATATTTTTATACTAGCAAAGTACCCGTGCTCCGCTACGGGAACACTCCTGATTTGCGTCTATTTTTGTTTCGTATTGACCATTATCACAAACATACACCATTTAGGTTAAGACCAGCACCTTCGCACCAGGAGCCAAAATTCCAATGCTTCCAGGAGAACTTACTCCTGAGCAAACTACATACAACTGATCATGAGAGAAGCAGTCCTGTCTCAATTCAACCCCAGCGACCTTTAGAGTCTGCCCCTGAGCTTTGTTAATGGTCATAGCGAAACACCTTTATGGGAAATTGAACTGGGTGGTCTTATGGAATAATGGGAATGCGAGTTATCAAGAGAGATTCCTCAACAGCGCATTCTTTACTGTCCTCACTCAACAACTCATCGTTCCAGTTGTTTAATACGTGAACAATGGTGGCACGAACCTCCTGATGATACACCTCCATTCCATGCAAGTTGTAGGAGATGGAGCGGAACAGGCCAGCTCCATCACCTTCCAAAGCTATAATGGTATGGGGCATCATCACACCTTCCACAAATTTAAATTTAGTGAATCTTGACTTCATTGTTTGAAAAATACGGAAATTCTTATATTAAGTAGGTAAAAACCTATTCTAAGTACCGACTTTATGGGAAAGTCGGTACTTAGAATAGGTTTTTAATTAGTTTTCGACACCAGATGTAGCTTCATTTGAAGGACGCAGTTTCTTTTACGCCCTACGCGCGCGATGGATTCCCTCCGGGGGTAACTACTGGAATGAGGTGAGCGCGATACCGTCATGGATAACCCCATGGTTTGAAATAATCTCTCGTATATACCCTTTCCTTAATAACGAAACCATAGCGCGCTGTACAAATGCTAGGTATAGCGCCATCTATTGATAAGTTAATTCAAATATAAATATAACATTTTTTGACATTTCTTGGCTGGGCGCTGGTCAAAAGTTAATCAGTTACCCATAAACATCCCCTTTTTTTATAAACAACTATTCTACTAAGTCTCAAAATCGTAGGTGAATCGGTTTCCAAGAGGGTTTTTTTTCAACCCCCTATTTTAACCTCTTAGAAGTGAAATTTCGGAAAATCCCGTCTTAGTGCGCGCTTACATTGTATAAGGAACACATATCCAAAGTTTCAGGTTTCTAGCTTCAGGGGTCTGGGCTGTGCGTTGATTAGTGAGTCAGTCAGTCAAGTCAGTGAGGACAAATCCTTTTACTATCTAGCTTTTGCCTGCGGCTTCGCTCGCGTGAAGTTCGCGCTTTTTAGATTATCCAAGTCAAGTCTAACACGCAACGCAACCACCCTCATGTAGCACCTATAATTGTACTAAATACGGATGCAAGAACTTTCCAGATAACTACTACTACACCCGTCCCGTCCTCACCGCGCCGACTGCCCGCGATCGTATAGCACTGATTTACGCCAAATACAAACTTAAAAACCTATTAGTATAACACTTCAGTCAACACACAAGTCTCATTCCATCAGCTTAAAAATATTAAATCAATATTTAAAAAAAATACATGATGATGGTCACGTTAGCCACATTGAATTTTAAAATCGTTGTTGTTTTCGTAATCAGCGACCCGATAAAATATAAAAACAACAATATCCTTCATAATTTTCAGACTTTTTGACCCCATTTTACTCCTTTTTTTTGGGTTGAATTTATAAAAATCCTGAAACACGTGTTCACTCATTTATCTATACAAACTTTGGACCTCCTTTTCACCCTTTTAGGGGAAAAATTTGAAAAATCCTTTTAAGTTATTTCGTGTCCACTGTGTTATATTTTCAAATCGTGCGATTTTCGTAATTAACGTCCCAGAAAACCATAGAATCAACACCCATATTGATATTATGACATTTCAACCCCATCGCACCCCCATAGGGGGATGATGATGATGAGGGGGGGATTTTATTTCACGTCGGCTTATAAAATAGTTGTTGTTTTATAAAATAGTTGTTGTTTTCGTAATCAGCGACCCGATAAACCATAAAAACAATACCTATGACGATTTTCAGACTTTTTTACTCCATTTTACCCATTTTACCCCTTTAGGGGTTGAATTTTGAAAAATCCTGGAACACGTGTTTTTTCATTTATCTATAGAAGTACTCGTGTAAAGTTTCGGATAAAATAGTCCAACTAATCTTGTTTCCCCATACAAACTTTGGACCCCCGTTTCACCCCCTTAGGGGATGAATTTTGAAAAATCCTTTCTTAGTGCACCCCTAGACGTCATAAGGAACCTACTTGCCAAATTTGGAATCTCTAGACCCAGCGGTTTGGGCTGTGCGTTGATTAGTCAGTCAGTCAGTCAGTCAGTCAGTCAGTGAGGACAAAGCCTTTTATTATTATAGATATACTACGTCGCATACGGCCCGCTTAATGTGAAGCGGTTAACGTAGCTATATTACCGCTCGAAATGAAATATCGCTCGCGCGCCGCCACCGCTGCCAACGTAATAAATATTAGATTTTTTTGTTAATAATTGTATAATTATTATTTGTAAATAATACAAATGGAAACAAGTCTATATTTTTAATTCAGGGTTCCATCTTCTAACACATCTAACACATATAGATTTTCAAGAGAGCACTGTCGCCGAAAAAGCTCGAGTATCTACTGCTTTAGAATCTAGATGATAAATATTTTAAGTTAATGTTATGAAAATGATAGAATAAATACAGTTTTGCTAAGAGAAAGCCACTTGTCCTTCACGTTTGATCACTTACTTTATCTTTTAATTGCTGACACATGTGTAGAGATGCCGTCAACATTAGCAGAACGTCACTCAACCACGGCACCGCGCAGTCCGCTTGACACGAATCAATCCTCATAGTACCATGCACAGAACTTAACTGGTACGCCACAAATATCAATTTGTGCGACTGAATGTAGAATGATATGGCCAAATCTTCAGGCAGATTGGGCGATAGCGCCTTCTGGAAGTAAAAATGTGTTACGTGAATGCACAATAGTTTGAGTTTGATGTACGAGCTTATTCCTCGTTCCCTGTTAATGTACCAAAACTACCGTCCATCTCAGCGTGCACCTAAAGCAAAATGCAAGCCAGTGGCGTAACTATACTATCTGGAACCCATGGCAAATTCATAAGAAGGGGCCCTTCCGTAAAAAGCTTGATGGGAAAAAGGTCGGAAATTTTCAAATACCTCGATTTCTTCTATGGAGACGTTTCAATAGGCCAGGCCTAATTTAATGTCTGAATAACACAATTAACATGAAATATTAGAAATTGTTTTATGGTGGAAATGACAAAACATATTAGGAAAAACCGAGTTTTCGACAGAAACCTAAAATTGACATTTCGGATTGTTTTATGGTGGAAATGACAAAACATATTAGGAAAAACCGAGTTTTCAACAGAAACCTAAAATTGACATTTCGGAGTAGGCTGCCTCGGGTCCCATAGGGCCGGGGCCTGTGGCATTTCGCCCGCCATGCCCTCCTATAGATAGTTACGCCACTGATGCAAACGCACTAAAAAGTTTAGTGCATAGTAAAAAGACACAATGTATGTTCTTCCCGTATTTTGCCATAAGTAGTAATGGCAACATACGGGAAGAACATACATACGGGAGTCACGAATTTGGTTGTCAAATTTGTCATCTTCCATACAAAATACAGCTGATGACGTAGGCGAATTCAAATCACGCGACCAAATTTGTCGCTAAAGAACATACCATATATATTTATACCACGGTTCAGCCAATCTTTTCTGGGCCGAACCGCTGACCGGTTATGTATTTCCTACTCCACATGTGTACGATATTGGGTCTTCCAAAAGGAATGAAAAAAGGCACCTTCTAGGCCACCTTCTATAGTGAATGTCACAACATGACATGAAACACGAAGGAGCTAGAGATAAATAAACCAATCCATACACAGGCTACGGTTACCGTTGCTTGAGTGATTGATTATGACTGACACGCACAACACCATCCAGCTCAGACAGCAGAATGTGAAAAAAAGTTATGCAATTTTTTTTTTTGCGCGCGGTTGCCAATTGCGCGGAAACCGTTACAGCAAAAAACGACATTGGAGACAAAAAACAATAATAGTCTGTGTGGTAAGTAAACATAAAGGATTGTTGATATGTCCGAAAGTCAACAACAAAACAGATAGGCACTGTTTTAGAGACAACAATAAAATACAGTATTAGATGATAAGGATGTGATAAGCTGTTATCAAAGTCAACCAAAAATCACTTCACTTTTATGAAATAGTCATAAATACAGTGGGCTACGGAATCGTGACCCCGTGCCGTCTTTAAGGCACTTGTCTCACCGCCGGCGTTGGCGAGAAACGATGTTTGAAAAATCTCGCCGGAATCGCGCAACTAATTATATATGCATCTTTCATTCATTTACACTCGATTTATCGCACTATTATACGTTTCTTAACCCAGTTTTCTCGCAGTGGCGTCGACGAGATAAGTGCCTACTATTATGAATGAATGAGGGGTCATCCATAAATTACGTCACACGTTAGAGGAGGGAGGGGGTCAACGAAGTGTGATATTGTGTGACAAGGGGGTGGGAGGGATCCTAAATAAAAAATAAATAAATAAAAATAAAATACAAAAGTTTATTTTCGGACAGCTAAAATCTATTTTTTAAACTTTGAATTGTTACCGAAAAACTCAAAAACATTTGCAATTCTAGATGTAAAATTGCAAAATATGTAACGTCGCACTAGGGAGGGGGGAATCCCACAAATGTGACCATCTGTGACAAGGACAGGGGAGGGGTAAAAAAATTATGAAATTCGTGTGACGTAATTTATGGATGGCCCTTGATGAATGAATAAGTGGTCAAAATTTTGTCAATTTATATTAGTTATTTATTTTTCCATGATTTTAATAAAATATACAAAACTCAGAAAGAGATAATGTTTTAGCATTCTTGCTAAAAATAATAATTTAATAATCAAAAAACCCAACTGCAAATAAGTCAACTTATAAGCAATGCGCTAAAAAACCGAAACATGTTGTATTAACAAAGTTAGGATAACATAAAAACAAAGTAAACTCTGCTACAGTTTAACATACTATATTATGAGCTGAAACCCTAAGTTATATACCCACATTAAGTTTGGTAGTCGACGGACAGGATACTTATGCAAATTAGAAACTGAAAGAAAATTAATAGGTTCCAGCTCATAATAATACTATGTTAAACCGATTTTATTTTGTTTTTAGTTTATTCTAAGTTTATACCTACTTTTTCCAAGTGCCACATTTTTTACACTACAACACATATAAGGAAAACTCCTTACCATATTCCTACTTTTCATAAGCTCATCAATTGCTTTTTTCTTAGGCAATAGTAAGGCAGTGCGTGCTCTTTGCAGGGATCCAATCAGACATTGAATTATATGTAATACTTCCTCGGATGATCTGAAAAAAGTCAGGTGCAACATAGTTACATAGACTAATACTTATTCTAGGATTTTGCCGCCTTTCTATCCAAACAAAGGCGACAAGAACCAAATGTTTCTACATCAAGTAAAGGAAAAATTCAAAAATTGACAACTTCAAATATAGAATAATTTAAGACCAAAGACCTTGACCCATTGTTTCATACTAAATGTATGAAATTAGTGTGCACATACATTACTTGCAGACTGACTACATAATGGGCATTGTATTTCTAATTTGTAATGAGTTGGAAATGGATCCACTGTGCCCGAGTCCAACTAACATAAGGCTGGTTTTTTGGTTAATACTCTTGTCTTACAAGAGTACTTGTACTATTTGAGTCGCAATATGTAAATTTGTTAAATTTTGTAGGATGCCAAGAATTATACTTCAATAGTGATTGTTATGGAATAATATACCAAGTTAAACATTTTGAATGATAATGTTTCTGTTTTGGTACAAATGTTTATTTCTGTGAAATCCTATATCGATAGACTTTTTACTATTAGTCAATATTTCCAACTTTGATTTAAAATTCAATTGATTTACATAAATTTAAGTCTCTATAAACATACTACCTGAATACATAATGCTTGTCCACATTGTCAATGTAACCTATAGCCTGTTGAAGGTGATTAGCGGCATCCTGTATCTGCTGTAATTTCCATGGTCCATCTTGATTTATAGACGTGCGGCATATAGTGTGCATTTGCCGTAGTACTTTAAAACTTATGTCCTTGCAATAAAAAATATTTTGCATTATTTCATGGTGAATAGAGGCCTTTTACAAAATTTATTGTTATATATTAATCATTGTATTACAATGTGCTAACATTCTGTGACACAATTCAGTTGTTAACTTAGGCTTAGGGATTAGAAAATTTAAGATGGGGATTTTGAGGTAATACACATAGTGGGTAACATTGGTAACTTTAGTTTCATAAACAGAAATAAACAGAGTTATGAAACTGTTTCTCATTTTGGTAATGTTCCACAGTTAGTAATGATTTTTATAACAGTCACAGCAAGTTAAATGCATTTTACTTTTTTTTATTAATGTAAATCAGTTAATTGACTAAACACAGAGATCAAACACATACTGGCTGAAGCATTTTATATTTATGTCTGATGTGCCTTTAGTGTTTTTTATAATATTTAATAATAGAAATATTTTTTATTTTAATAAATTTACAACAAAATCTATTTCAATAAGAATTAATTTTAAACATAACATGCAAAAACATAATAGTATTAGATATTTAAAGAATACACAAAATTAAGTCAGTTTTTTTATATATTAAGAAACAAAATTGTATAAATTATTTAGAGTTGCAAAAACTAAATTCTTCATAATATAAAAATGTAAAATATATTGTTTCTTTTTCAGTTATGAAGTGATGCAAAGTTTCAAATATAAGGGGTTTGAATGTTCTCATCAATCACAGAATATGATTACATTCAAACAAAGCTAGGACTCAGTTTCTTTTTTATACAAAGATAGTTAACAATTATTTCTTAAACAAGTTTTTATTATAGAATTCTCAGAAACTATTATTACTGTCGAGAGTATATTCACTATAATTACACAGGAAATTAACACATCAAAGGAACAATTGAGTACTTACTGCATGGGTAATACTGTCCCCAGTTAGTGTCACAATACATTTCAATTGTTCAGGCTGTGATGTCAATATAAATTTGTCTTGTTTTTGACCTTCATTGCCGTATAAAGGCACCGGAAATCTATGGGCACACTCCTGCAAATGGAAAAAAAAATTAAATCACCTGTAAACCAAGCACTCATCTAAATGATTCTACAAACAATAGGTACTTACAACCAGCACGGAGTGTAGCTGATGTAATATAGCGTGAACTTCCTCGCGAAGCACCCATTCGAATTCTTCCTTCTGAAAACAATTGGACAATCGAATCATGAATAGTAAATTATTCAATGCACTAAGGACTACACAATACTATAATTATGTAAATTACTTTTATGGAAAGAATTAGTTTCACAATATTACTATACTGACCAGGTTAGCAGCTTCTTCTTTTTCGTTGTCACTCATTGTAATAAATTTTGGAATAAAATCTATAATTTTATTACGATATCCTCCCATTCAACAAATTCTCACTCACATGAAATTTTTGACATAGACTACAAACTACAAGAAAAGGACACGACATACATGACATTGACTTATGACATGACAGTGAAACTTCTTATTTGTCTTTTTTTAAGATGTTTAAATGCTCCGAAAACTAGTCCTTTTGAGCCCAATGTTTTCACTTCAAATTGTTCAAAGCATTTCAAAGTTTCTCAATTGTGTTAACTACGTGATTAAACAAAGGTATGTAGAATTTTGCATAACGTAAAAGTTGAGTCAAACTTGCGGCGCTACTTCACTAATATTGCACATATCTTTTGAGTTCAGTTACAAGCACGAGCCTATTTATATTGAATTACTGACATTTCAAAATCAGATTAGCAAGGTCGGTATTATCTTCACCACAAATAAGTGCAGTTAGCGTTTTCCCACCAATTTGACTCTCTTTAGTTGAATACGGATCTGGCCGTGGCCAAATCTCATTCTGTTAATGATGGTATAACCCGGCTCAGAAAGGAATCTTAAATGGCGGCGCTCATCATGTTCTCTCGCTCGCACACTAGTGCCGTCTATACTCACTCTCGCGCGTACTATCTGTCAACGCAAGTACAAGCCGCCATTTAAGATTCCTTTCTATAGTGCTTCGGCTTATAACTAATCTTCTACAATCTGTTTTCAAGAAACGTGGATCGTAGCGTACCAATGTACCCTTTCTTTTGTTACATACTTGACATAGAGAGCAGGGTTTCGAGATGCTTGTCTTAGTCATAGTCCTAGTACGTTAGTACTATTACTTTAGACTGTGGTCCACTGTGGTGTCGTTTACACTAGAGACTAATCCCTAAAGTAAACGACACCACAGTGGTGTTGTTTACAATTTTTTTTAGGTAACCACACCAATGCCGACTAGTGATGTGTAATAAGTGCTGCTAAATGCCCTTCCGACCCATGGTTACACTGATTAGTTACACTGGTGTAACCACTGAGCACACTTATTATCAGTGGTCACATTTAAAATAGAAATAGTTGATAGTTAAAAAGATCCTAATGGGGCTAGTAAAAAAGTTTTTCTGGAATGTGTTAAGGATGGTTTTGGGATGTGTTAAGGATGGTTTTGATGGTTTTGGGATGTGTTAAGAATGGTTTTGGCATATGTTAAGGATGGTTTTGTGATGTGTTAAGGATTGCTTTGGGATGTGTTAAGGATGGTTTTGGGATGTGTTAAGTATAAAAATGGCTGTGTGTACAATTGAAAACACTTTTATATGATAAAATTTATTAACAAACAAAACATGAACATTCATTAATCTCTCGTAATAATTCAGTAGTCTCGTGGACACATTTTTGCGTTCTTATCTTTATAAAAACAAAAGTATTTATTTTTACGAATGCGCCTTTTATATAAGGTCCTAACTTATTATTTGACAATACTGAATTGAGGATGCGTATTGCTTAAATACATCACATTACTAATGGAATTTCACGGCTAGCAATTATTATTTTTTTATTTTAAGAAAAAATAAATTATCATTTTAATCAAATAAATACCATATACTGAACGCTATAGTGAAGAAAAGTGTTTGTATAACAAAATTTATTTATCATTAAAACATGTTTAAAATGTTTTTTTTATCTTTACATAAAACCGTCCTTGTTCACGAGTTCATACCAGTGCAAATGTTGGTAGTATCAAGTGCGCATGTGCAGTCTACCTACCATTCATACTTGCGCGCTGCGCGAACGGCGAAAGACAATCAGTCGCCGCTAAACTGAGTTTGTGAGCGCACGCGTGTTTTCTGCATTACCGGCCGGCGCCGCTACCGCCCGACAACGTAGTGCTCTTGTCGTACGTTTTAGTTTTAGTGTGATTTGTTCAAATTTGCCATGCCAAACCGACGTTACACCAACCAGGAATACCTGGCAATGGTAATTGCGTACCGTGATAGTGAAGTGATAGTGGGGAGATTGTTCTGCAAGCGTAGAATCTACTAGAGCGAAGGCTCGGAACACGTGTCAGCAGGAACACGATTCTCACAGCTGTTTACCCTTCCGAGAACATGGACGGTTCGACCAACCTGCGGTGGACGCTGGTAGGACTCGATATCCTGCTGTCTTGAGGAGGAAATATTGGACTTTTTTAGTCAGCATCCGATGGCAAGTACCTCTGACGTATCTACATATCAGCTGCGATTGCGAGTTCTCGACATTTCAATCTACGCTATTGAATTGAGACCTCATTAGATCGAAAGAAAAAATAAATACTGTACCGTTGGTCTCGATATACCCTACATCTTGCCAAAACCGCGTCTGTTTATCAGCTGGCTGCACCACGTGCACTAAAGATCAGTTTTAACCCTAGTAGGTAATTGGTAGTGCATTGATAATAATGATACTAATGGCCGTTCGCTTATGAAAGACAGCTGTGAGGGCGATGACCTTGTGCTTCCGAGAAATCAACAGACATCGGCCGTTACGGCTGGCCCTCTACTTTACTTATTGGGGTATGTACGGAGTTAGAAAGCTAGCTACATACCTATGCCGTCAACTCG
The DNA here is from genome assembly GCA_937001555.2 of Hypsopygia costalis. Taxonomy (NCBI): domain Eukaryota; kingdom Metazoa; phylum Arthropoda; class Insecta; order Lepidoptera; family Pyralidae; genus Hypsopygia; species Hypsopygia costalis. The sequence goes on along the minus strand of OW443330.2, from coordinate 10,100,003 downwards.
TATATGGGCGATGACTTCTTTTATTTAAATACGATACGCCGCGATTGAGTTTAGATGAAATTTTAGGTACCTAACTAATTTTTTGACAAAGTTGTTATTATGATTTTAATGTTATTGAATGTTTCTTTTGAATCTTTTGCAACAATGAGTCTTGCGGCCCTATAAAAAAGTAAAGGGGTATGTTTGGCTTACCGCGATCTTTAGATCCAAAGCCTGCACGTGGTGCATCCTGCCGACTAGCGAAAGAGACTCTGGCGAAAGAGAGGTAGGGTAAAACGTATTTGTTAGTTGCCTGAGTGGGGAATACCTCTACATCACAGAACATCGCAGCTAATTTACAATTCCATTGAGGGTCTTGTATTCCAGCGAGTGAGTGAGGTCACAAAACTGAAAGGAGTTGCTGCGTTGGTAGCGGGGTTGGCGGGGGCGCGCGAGCGTTGTTACCGTCGCGACCGTTAATACGACTACGGTAACTACTTCACATGGAACATGTCTCCAGACAAGCAGGGGAGAGTGACTAAAGGATTAGGGAGAACACAAAAGATCCATGAGGGTCGACGTGTCACCGGTGCTGCAGCACTGGACTCACTCTAAGATAACTACTTCACATCAGGCGGGCTGTATACTTGTCTGCCACGCGACGTGGTATAAAAAAGTTAAAAAGAGAGGGAAAAACAGAGTTCAACGCTCGCACGCGTCACCGTAGCTGTCATATGTGGCAGTACTTGGTCGTATACGTATCGTCGTACCTAACTACTCATTATTACAATTTCATTCTTACGCGTGATGGTAAATGCGTAAGGGAGCAAGTTAGAATATTTTTTTCTTGGTATACAGAAAAATTATATCATTTTAAAAACATTTTTATTTATGCAAAATTTCATTCATAATACGATGTATACAAGCTATAGATGCCAACCATATAGTATTGTCAATTAAAAGGTTAGGACCTTATATATTCTATCCCTAGTGTCTTATGAATCAAAATGTACAATTAAAATAATTGTAGCACAAATAATTTACTATTTATTGTTAATAAACTAAAATAGTAATTCAACGACCCACATGTGTCCAACAGACACAAATACATTTTGTTTGATTTGGATATGAAGGTAGATTGCTTATTTACATTTACTTATAGTCTTATTGTGTCAAGTGGGCAAAAACAAGCCACAGACCTTTGTTTATGTTTCAATCACTGTCTACTTTCCTCACAGTGTACTCGGATTTCGTGTAAATCAGGTGTTATAAACTTTTATTATAAAGCAGTTGTGTCCCCATTTGTTTTGTCTAAGAAATGGCTAAAAGACAACTAATACATGACGAAATGCAATGTGCTCTGTATGAAAGTAACGACGGAAACATTTTTGTGCTTAGATTAGACAGCAATGATGAGGATATTGCTGTTGACAGTGGTTCTGAGATTCAAAGTAACTTGACGGAACTAGCATCCAAAATCGATGATGAACAATTATGGAGTGAGAATGATGACGTCCCACTACTAGTATACGTCTCAATTGACACTTATAGAGGCAGAGATGGAACAGCATGAAAATCAGAACCTGATAGGCAAAGCCGATCGCGTCGAACAACATAATACGCGGTGGTATTCAAAAGGCGATTCTTCCATCAGCGTAAGTTGTAATATTGGAAATTATTATAAAGTATGCTCATACTGAAGCGGTGAAAATATTATAAAATCGGTGGAAACACACTGACAAAATTGATATGTAAACATTTGTATGTCTTTTATTGAGTACAGGTGTAAATAAACAGTGAGGTGTACATTTTAGAGAATTCTGGGATCCAATTTTCGGCAATCCGATATCACGGGCGACAATGGGAAAAATAGATTTGCTCCTATATAGCAATTATAAAGATTCGATGATTCTAGATTATTCTAGATAGAAGATAGATGATTCTAGATAGAAGATTCTAACTAGCCAGTATTGTCACCATGTTTGAGTGTAGCCACCGGTAATAGATATGCTCGATAGTTACATTAGTGTAACTATCGGTCATAAGTGTGCTCAGTGGTTACACCGGTGGTGTAACAAATCAGTGTAACCATGGGTCGGAAGGGGAGAATTCGAATAAAACAAGAATTTTGAGAATTGGTTCATAAAAACCAGCGCTATCATGTAAAATCCTAAAGAATATATATATATATATATATATTTTAATTTACAGTCACAATATTTCTAGATTCTTTAATAAAATCGTATAGCATGCAGTCGATGCAGCCTCTTTCGAACAAATTATTATTATCATCGGTTTGTGTCTTACACTTTTACCTAAATGATATCATGATGATTCATAAAAAGCCGCGCTATCGCGTATCATTTTTACGCGACGACCGATGTACAGCGAACAAAAGCGAAAATAAAATTTAAAAAACTGGTTAATTAAATTAACTACCACAGGATTTACACACCTAGGATTTTTTTCTATGTTCTAACTTCTATGTGCTAGATCTGTGATACTTATATATTTACTAATCATCAAAATTTACTAAGTATTGAAATGTTAACATAGTAAACACACACATCTATCTACTAAATAGGTGTCTAATGCCCAAATACAACATAAAATTTTTAGCAGCATCAGTATCCATCCTAATGATGATGCTCCTTCTCAGCGGCTTTTCTCTGCGTTTCTGCCCAAGTTCTTTGGTTTTCCGGTGAATTCACTACATTGTGAATTTTGAAAAAGAAATAAGAGCTTATTAAAATTCCCCAGGGATAATACATCCAAATATTATTGTGTTTTAAATAATGAAAAATAGGAAATTGAGCAATCTTTGCAGACATAGTATACGGAAATTTCATGTGACGTCCAGATTTCCTGGAATAAAACATAATACATATACATTTTAGTGATTATTGCAAATGTACAGTCGGCGGCCAACATACATGAACGCAACCACCAACTGTACAGAAAAGAACAGCTAGCCTACCTAGCTGCACTCCCTACCTCTCTGCCCACACCTCTCTTTGTGTGTGTGTACACACACACAAATGTAGCCTATTGTACTCCTAACTCTTCCCTACTATGCCTTAACGTCCCTACCACCCTATCCTAACCATACATGAGATGGCAAGAGTAAGTAGTATGTACGTCAAGGTGTAACGCTGTGTGTACTCACTATACAACTGCAGCCTACGTAATCCTATCTACCTCCTAACTCTCCCGACTTCCCTTATTGTCCCTACCACCCTATCCTAACCATATATGTGACGGCGAAACCGGTAGTGTGCAACGTTAGAATATAACGTTGTATATCAATACGTATATAAATATGTACGGGATATCTATTACTAGAGACCTATAGTAACAGACGGAACTTAGGTAGGAATAGGGTGTGTGTACGTCGTGCAATGTACACAGGAAATGGTTTTCTCACTGCCGGTCGAGCAGACTCACAAGACCGGTCGTACTGACGGCTAAGGGTGTCTTGGCCACAGTGAGAGGATGTTGAAACTCATGAGAGTCTTCCGTCCAGAGTGGTACTGGACAGGTATAGCCACCTCCGGCTCTTCCAACTGCTTGTTGGGTGCTTCTGGTGTTGCTTGAGTCAAACACGGTTTCTGGATAATGACTCAAATTTATTTACAAATATTGCAAAATTATTGAATGAATCAGGACTCTCACAGATCTACACAGTCAGAAATAGACAAAAACCTCCAGCCGTTGACTCGCTAAAGAACAAACATCTGTACCTGTTCTCCCATACTAGCGCATTTACACTAATAATCGATACAATAAATTAGAAATTTAAAAAAATATGTATATGAAACTAAAGTATATTTTATACCGTTATGAGAGTAGGGTGACATTACAGAGATATTCTTGATATTTTTTTCGTTGTATTTGACAATATATATATAGAACTAGCAAACCCGGCGAACTCCGTTTCGCCACCAGATGGCGCTGTATGTGAAAAAAGATTTTCCCGCTTTTCTTTTCAAATTTTTCCAGAATTTTCTTTGCTATAAACCTCACGGAGCCCGAGACCTTTCCAAAGAATGCAAAACCGTGGAAATCGGTTCGTGCGTTCTGGAGTTATAGCGTCAGGAAGGAAAACCCGACTTATTTTTATATACAAGATATTTGACTTATAAAAATTATTTCCTCTTTCTGTCATAGTACAACCCATCTCCAATCACAATAAATTCGTTATTTTTATTTAACAACCAAAATATTCACTACAAATATTTTATCTATATGAAATGGGAAGTTGTAAACCTTTGAGTATTAATCGATTAATACTCAAAGTTGTAAACTTAATTTTACCTCCTTATATATATTTAACTCAACATATAAGGTAACATAAAATGCGGCATTCTTATGATTGGCGTATGTATCCGTAAGAGTGGTAAGTTGCGACATTTATACATATTTTATTTGGGAGTTAAATCTTACCCGGCAATGATTCCAGCTGATCTACATGCATTTTCCATTTTATTATATAAATCTTGTAGTTGCCTGGGAAACATAGTAACAATTATTTAATTACGTAATCGAAATTCTCATGAAAGAAAATTTTAATTTTAAGAATTCACAGATTAGTGATTTTTTTTATTACGTATTACAATTAATTAGTGTCAAATAAAAAAAAGAAAAAATCATAGACTTATATATTTTAAATACTATTTCATACACTACGAAAAAGATCATATACATAGCAAAGAGATTATAGTACTAATCCCGTGTCTCTTTGGTTATATCCAATTAATTATAATCACTGCGTTTATACTAGACAGTAGTGTAATAGTTTATCCCACCAAAAACATTTTCATGTAAAAATGTTGCCAAGACGAGTCTACATAGTTTACCCTGTGAAAAAGTTATCAGATCTCGTTTAGAGCCAAGATTCTTGATCTATGCGCCCTTACTTTACCAGGCCTAACTTCACATACTCTACATTTTAGTCAAAACGATGCTTGGCCGTTTTGCTACCGTTACGAAGATTTCATAGGCATTCGTTCATCGTGTGTGAAATAAAACGGCCAAGCATTACGTTTTGACTAAAATGTAGAGTATGTGAAGTTAGGCCTGGTAAAGTAAGGGCGCATAGATCAAGAATCTTGGCTCTAAACGAGATCTGATAACTTTTTCACAGGGTAAACTATGTAGACTCGTCTTGGCAACATTTTTACATGAAAATGTTTTTGGTGGGATTTCATTTATTTTTGTAAGTTGCTGGACTTTTTTGAGTTTAAAAATAACCTATTTTGACCCCGGGCCTTTACTTTCGCCTTACCCTTCGTCTGGAATTTAGTTGAATCAACCAGAACACACCGGCCGGTTGTTTCTTGAATTGTTAATTAAATTAAATTTAAGAAAATAAAAAGAAATAGGTACTTAAAATAATTAGGACCCGTAACCAATAACAAATAATTCGAACGAATTATAGAATTATTACGACGATACGATACGACTCCGAAATTATGAATATGAAATGCAAATATTTCATAACAATCGATCATCATTCGCAGTGGAAAAATTTCGTATACGACTGAAAACTACCGGTGACCACCTCATTATATAAGGCTGCCAGATGTACAAGCACAGTACAAGTCGATAGCGCATTTGAAAATACAGTCAGCACCATCTAGTAACGCCGGCTGATGTCACCGTCACTATTATTATACCGTGCTTAAACTTTCACCCCATTTTTAAGAGTTAGGGGATGATTTTGTATAAGATGATTTTGTTATAAGTATTTTTTTTTCATATATCTAGCTCTTTGTATAGTTATTACTGCATGATTATGTAGTTAGTGCAAATGTAGTGCAAGTCTCATACAAACTTCCACCTCCTATTCAGAGGGGATAGGTTAGGTTAAGTTTGATTTTTTAATTTATTTGTTGTGTTTGTAGTAATATTAGCTTACATACCAAATTTCAGCGTTCTAGGACTTCAGGAAGTACCTTAAGAATTTTGATGATCAGTGAGTGAATCAGTGACGAAATCGGGGGTTTTTAGGCATTAATAAAATCTAAAGTATAATAGCTACGACATTCAAACTTTGTATGTTTAATGATTGTACCGGTGTCATTATATCTTGAAATTTTTAACTATTTAGCGTCATCCAAACCAAAGTTATGAGAGTTCAAAAAAACGACGAAACGTTTCGAGAAAAGGTAGGTAGTGTCCTTGCGCTCCGCTTGGCTCGTCTTGGCGGGGGCACTCCCGTGCCCCCAGATACTGAAACACACACAGAGATAAAAGCATTATTAAAAGTGTAAACATAGTGTAGTGTAAAAGTAGTCTTTGACATTGGATTTGTTTTGTCGTAGACTTTTGTTTTGCTGTAGGCCCGGCTGAAATTTAAGACAAATACAGAATTCTAAAAAAAAAATATTTTGTAGAAAAAATAGTCTCTCACTCGAGTCTCGGAGTAAATTTTGATGAATGAGTTGATTTTCCATAATTGAAAGTGGAATCTAAGAACATGTAATTTCTCGTAGACAGAGAAAAACTATAGACCTATTTATAGTTTCCATCGTATTCACAGCAGAGGAAATAATTCTAACATCGTGTAAAGAAATGAGACAGATTTAAACGATACGTAGACAGAGAAAGCTAGAGACAAATGGATAGTTTCCAATCAATCACATTAAGCATAAAATTAATTATTGGAATCTTTGATGATGAAAAAGTTTTTAAATCACCACTGTCGAGTTGTTCCAAAACGTGGTTTTTTTTTTTTTTTATACCACTTAAGTAGCAAACAAGCATACGGCCCGCCTGATGGAAAGCAGCTACCGTAGCCTATGAACGCCTGTAACACCAGGGCCATCACACGTGCGTTGCCGACCCTGTAAAAACCTCTTCACGCCCTTTTTGAAGAACCCCATGCTGTAGTCTCCTGAGAAAACCTCGACAGGCAGTTCATTCCACAGCTTAACCGTACGCGGGAGAAAACTTCTCTGGAACCGCACGGTACGCGACCACTTAGGCTCCAATGTGTGAGGATGAATTCCCTGTCGATGGCGAGCGGTGCGACTGTAAAAGGAGGCCGTGGGCATCATGTCAAACAACTCCTCTGAACACACCCCATTGTACAAACGGTAGAACACACAAAGGGACGCAAAATCCCTCAGACTTAAAGGTTCTAAACCGTCTGTCAGTTTGGGATCGTCAACAATCCTCACAGCACGCCTCTGAATCGAGTCACAAGGTGCAAGCTGGTATCTAGGCGCTCCCGCCCACAGATGGCAACAGTACTCCATATGCGGCCATACTTGTGCTTTGTAGAGCAGAAGCCTTTGCCGCGGATTGAAGTACTGTTTGGCCCTGTTGAGCACTCCTAGTTTCTTCGACGCCAGCTTGACCTTCCCCTCCAGGTGACATCGAAACTGGACGTCGCTGGAGATTTCAACGCCTAAAATCCCAATACTTTTGGCGACAGTAAGGGGTGTATTCTGGAAGTGAGGAGCCACAGCAAAAGGGGTTTTCTTAGCGGTGAACGCGCAGACTTGTGTCTTAGAGGGGTTGAATCGCACTAAGTTCTGTTGCCCCCAATCGGACACTTTACTTAGTGTGCTCTCGATTTCCGACACAAGTCGTTCGCGGCTCTCCTCCACCAGAGAGCGGGGAATATTAGCGCGGCCCGTATAAAATGTGTCCCCGGTGCTGTCATCCGCATAGCAATGAATGCTGTCAATAGACAACATATCATTGATATGCAGCAAAAACAGCGTCGGGGACAATACAGAACCTTGCGGGACGCCAGCATTAATGTCCATGCTATCGGAGCAACTGCCATCAACAACGGCTCTAATGCTTCTGCTGGACAAGAAGCTAGCGACCCATTCGCATAAACCCTCTGGTAGACCGTATACAGGCAACTTCGAAAGAAGACTACGGTGCCAGACCCGATCGAACGCCTTCGCCATATCCAGACTGACAGCCAATGCCTCACCTTGACTCTCCACGGCTGAAGCCCAGCGATGTGTAAGACACACTAGAAGATCACCAGTCGAGCGACCATGACGGAAGCCGTATTGATGGTCGCTGATTAAATCGTGCTCTTCTAGGTATTTCAGGAGCCGGATGTTAATGACGCGCTCCATTACCTTGGAGAGAAGGGAGGTAACAGCGATAGGCCTGTAATTCGATGGGTCTGATCTGTCACCCTTTTTGGGCACAGGGTGCACGTTCGCAGTCTTCCACGATGATGGAACTTGCCTGGTGGAATAAGAGAGCGCGAAAAAGGCGCGTAAGTACAGGACACAACTCAGGAGCACACAGCTTTAGCACCACTGCCGGAATGCCATCTGGCCCACTCGACTTATGAACGTCGAGGAATAATAATGCCCGCCGAACATCTCGTTGAGAAAATGAGATTTCCGGCATGAAATCACCACACCGCGGGATGGAGGGCGGGGCGGCACCCCCGTCGTTCAAAGTCGAGTTTGAGGCAAAGAGATTCCCCAACAGATCGGCTTTCTCTTTAGTACTGTGGGCCAGACTACCATCCGGTTTTCGAAGTGGTGGAAAGGACGACAGACAAAAATTTCCCTCGGCAGCCTTAGCAAGCGACCAAAACGCACGGCTCCCAGATGGGTGCTTAGCTAGGCGCTCACCAATCCTGCCGATGAACTCGAATTTTGCCCTGGCAATTACTCTCTTACAGAACCTCGAGGCAGCATTAAACTCGCGTTTCAAGTCAGAAACATTATGAGCTCCGTTAAGACGTGCCGTGGTCCAAGCCTCGTAAGCAGCTTGCTTGCGGAGTTTAGCTTCCCTACAAGACCGATTAAACCACGGCCGCTTCTTAGCACCTGAAGTAGCTAAAGTGTTGCAAAATAGCAGAAGTATTGATTTTGCTGTTGAGTAGTTTATGTAGTGAATTCGTAGAATATATCGCAAAAACAATTTTATTTTAGACTAGAAAGTGATTGCCAAAAGAAACAAAGAAAGAAGAACTCTTTGGCATTTGTCATACGTTATTACTAATCAGTGTTGCCAGCATCTAATCGTTTTCCGTATATTCGGGGTATTTTCAGTAATAGGGAGATTTTATAGGGATTCTGATTAGTTATGTAAGCTATGTGAGCAGGACGATCGCGCTGTTGCGCGTGTCAGTCTACTCGATCACGCAAGTTAAGCGCAGTCCACAGTAGTTTGTCTATACATGGGCTTATTTATCTCGAGCTCCTTCATGCTTCGGAGGGCACGTTAAGCTGTCGGTCGGCTGTTGTCACTTGATAACAGTCTTTAAGACAAAGGCAGTGGTCTTTGGGTGGCTTGAAAACACTAGTTTCCGCCAACCCGCAGTTGAGTAGCGTGGTGGAGTATGCTCTAAACCCCTTCGATTGAGGGGAGATCTTTATAACAACGGTGGGATAGATATGGGTTGATACCGATGTAAGGTATTGTTAATTTACATCAGTGTAGCCTGTTAGAGGGGTCGCCTTCACTGTAGTGTGACCAAAAAGTGTAGATTATTAAATGAGGACGTCGCTATCGCCTAGCGCAGTGTTTCCCATTTGGCGGGTCGCGACCCGGTACCGGTCCATCAAAATAAATAACCGCGTCGCAACATTCCCGCCTCGTTTTGAAAATAATACCTACTATCGATGGACGCATCGTGAATATTCGTACATTCGTATTAATAAATTTGTATTATTTTATTTAATGGAACCAGCTCGGATAGTGGGTCACGAAAGGGCAGTGTGAAAATTACCGGGCCATGGCAGAACAATGTTTAGGAAACACTGGGCCCTAGCGGGCAACAGCGATTGCTGGAACAATAAAAGTTTGAGACGTGATCATTATTTCTTTAGTACGGTACCTATTTCTTATGATTTTTATTGTATTTTTTATACAACTAAGGTGGTAAATAAGCATACCACCTGCCAGATGGTAACTAGTCATCGCATTCTAGGGATGCTCATGAAGTGTCATAATTAGGGATATTTTTTTTACAAGAATTTAGGAAAAATTAAAGCCAAAGGTGGCAACGCTGCAACAGCTTGTCAAGTTGTCATTTTTTTTGTGTTCTTTGCTTGCCGTCTGTGTGTTCACAACTTCACGTTTCTGTCGGTTCTATTTGTTTGTTCTTGATCTGTGTTAAGATTTTAAATCATTCGCCGTAATTTTGTTGTTTTACAGTAACTTCTACAGTACTTAAATCTTTCGTTTGATAGGTATTGATTACTTTCATGAGCATACAAGTTGGTGTACATGATGTGGGTTAAACCTCAGGAGATATTCATAAAAACTGCGCTGTGGTAATAATTCTGTCTTATCTTTATGTCGCAGTGTGGTACAACTGTATTAAAACGAGTTTGTTTACAAAACAGGGACTGTGACGAAACAACGTTGTACTTTGTGCTACAAAGGAGGAAAGGCCACGGAAAATCTAAAGGGTTGTCTTCACTCTTGGTGGGAACTCTGGATAGTGTTCGCGATACAAAACCTGCGCCATACAGGATACTTCACCAGACACCCAACTCAGAAGTGTATTATGGTAATGAATCACTGAAATATTTTTATTTTATATTATAATGAAACTTACACCACTGAGTATTAGCGATGTAGCAGGTCATATCACAGTGTTTATTTTCTTGTAGTTATTATTTATGTCTCTTGTGACTTTATCCTTATTTCTATGTAAAAAAAAAAAATAAATAAATAAATATTTCTGGACAATTTACACAGCGCCATCTAGACCCAAATTAAGCGCAAAGCTTGTGTTATGGGTACTAGACAACTGATAAATGTACTTAAATACATTTTTTTTTTGTAAATACATACTTAAATACATAGAAACGCCCAGACCAAGACAAACAGACATGTTCATGCACACAAATGTTTGCCTTGTGCGGGAATCGAACCCGCGACCTCGGAGTCAAAGTGGCCATTGCTAACCCTTCGACCACCGAGCTCGTCAAATTGCTACCTTAAAAAAACATTGTTACCTACCCTAAGAAGAAGGAGAAAGCAAGCTGGCATTCACTCACACCACAGTATAGGTAATAATACTATGTACAGTATGGCCTCTCCCTGCCGCTCTCTTGTGTCGACCTCACCTCCCCTCTGAGACAAATCTGGAACAGTTTGTATTGCGCCGCACATACACACGCTCATTCACGATCCGCGCAGACCCCATTGTTTATGTAGTTGTAAACGATGCGACTTTTGTATTGAGTGTGCTCACACACAGATAGCAAGCCTGGACAAATATCATGTCTGCAAGTTGTTAGCCCCAATCAAAAACAATTATTGAAAAGTTGTGGATAAAATGCCATCAACTTACACATTGTATAAATACTTATGTGTTAGTAAGTATTTTCTAGCCAATTTTTTTATTTCTTGTTGGTTTATCAAAATGGGCTAGTTTTGGCTATGTCAGCATTATTGTTACCATGTATAAGATGTGGTAAACTGTTTCACATCAGGAGGGTCATATTATAATTCGCTATTCTAGTAATATAATAAAATTAATGATAATAGAAACAGCCAAATTGATAGCCATAATTACTTTTTGAAAAATCAATAATAAAAGATAAAAATTACAAACTTTATTACAATTTGATGAGCCTGCTGGTCCAATGGCTATCAATGGCAACTTTGAATCGGAGGTCGCGAGTTTGATCACTGTACAAGACAAATAATTGTGTGCATAAACATGTCTGTTTGTCCTGATCTAGATTTTTTTCTATGTATTATATGTACATACATATTCACAAAAAAAAATGTATTTAAGTATAATATCAGTTATCTAGTACCAATAGTGTATAATTTGTCCAGTAATATATTTTTTTTTATTATAGGCATAGAAGTACAAAAGATATCATGATTTCGTGAAGATTGTGCCAAGGGGAATGGGATATAATTCCCCATAGCAACACCAGTGGTGTTGACGAGAATGAATGAATACAATCACCTCGTTGATTATTATCTGTTTTTATAATTTCAAGTCAAGTAAAACAGTTTTATTATATGCTGTCCAGTTCCTTTTGCAATGGTCTTCTTTCAATGATTTCTTTGTACCTTCAGTTTAATAAAAAATGGAATGTTGATACTGTTGATTGTTGACACTTGGTGGAACATTATTATCATAATGTTATAATAAAGCACTTGTACTGCTCCATGTAATTACATTTATTTTTATTTTTACCAACCGTAACACAAAGGTTGTAGACAAATACCATCTGTTTACCTTGATTATGCCTTAAAAATAAATGTAATTACGTGGCACAGTACAAGTGCTTTATTAAAACATTATAAAAATGAAATGAAATTGTTTATTTGTAAGAGACATGGTTGTTATATCATGATGGTTGACATAGGTATGTTTGAAAAATAATACCTGAGTATTATTTTTCTCACCTAGGCATATACATATCACATGTTTCATTATTATTGTGCTATGCAAATGTAGGGTGTAGGAGGATGTGTATGAAGTAATAGATTTTTGCAACATTGCAATTAGGGTAGCTCATAATATATATTTTTTTTAATTTTTGACTGTTTAGTTAGTTGCGTCACCTGAAACATTAAAAAGCGATTGTCTACATAATAAAATATTGTTTTCATGTCCAGTCATAGCAACAGCATTGACGGAACAAGAAATCCGCCAAGACTGGCAGTGGCTGTTTGATAATGTTTGTCCAACGTTGCATTCATTCGACAAGGAGGAAGATATCACAGATTTTGTTTGTTGCAAAATAAATTCAATCATCGCAACGGAGCAAGAAAACTTTACTGAAGGTATTAATGCATCATTTATTTTTATAACTTCTCCCTTTGCAATCCATTTCAATTATGAGGTCTCAATCAAAACAGATGTTTTAAGTTTTAAGTTCTATAACTGAATAATTAACCGTGACAGACAGAAACATGAGTGATCCTAATATCACAACACCCATAAACAAAGCCTATTTTTTCAATTTATGTGAAACATACAATGTTCCCAGAGAAGTCAAATATGACTTCATAATTTAAATGACACAGTACATAATACAGTACATCTAAATCGAGATAATGCTTGACAATTCAGTTCTCTTTTAGCGCCCATAAGAACTGATAAAATATCAAGATTGATGGGTTCTTAGGAGTCCAAACAATATAATTTACTGAGTTTGGATTGGCCTACACCTGTCAGTACAAAAACACATTTTTGTCATGCTCTGTCCTTTTCCGTTTAAATATTTACTTTATTCTGTTATGTGTTTAGTATTTGTTGTTATAGCGGCAACAGAAATACATCATCTGTGCAAATTTCAACTGTCTAACTATCACGGTTCATTGGATACAGCCTGGTGACAGACGGACGGACGGACAGCGGAGCCTTAGTAATAGGTTCCTTTTTACCCTTTGGGTACGGAACCCTAAAAAGAAATAAAGTTAATTTTTCATCATAAGTTTCTTGATATGCCGTTTTGAATGTTATCATCAATTTTCTTATCATGTGCTGGAGTTTAATCTTTTGTATTGTAGTGTAAAAATAGAATAATTTAGATATAATTGGATTGGGTTCAATAAAATAAATATTGTGGGGTGGAAATAAATACCTACTAATTACATTTTACATTAGTTAAGATTTTTAGCAATTAGCAAATTACATTTTATCTAGCAGAACAATAAATGTTTTACCTCTTTGATGACTTTACGTACAAAACATTGTATTTCTATCTTTAATACAGCAAAAGCATGCTTTTCTATGTCTGATTGATTAATTTTCTGTTGAATTTGTCCTACAGATGAAGACACAATCACATATAAGAATGTAGATAATGAGTTTCACCAAAGGTTCTCAATGCCCAGAGATGAGAAACTGGTGTGTTATTATTCCTGCAGGTATGCTCTAGTCCTTTTTTTTAAGTAGCTTTAAAATTCTCTAAGTATACTTCCAAATCCAAAAGATCCAAAAATTAGACCAGACCGCGCGGAAATGAAATTTCTGTGGCCTCAGCAGTACGACGTACAATTCTGCAAAGTGCTGTAAACAAATGGATATTGTAGAGATATCATTAGTTAGCTTTTATTGATTTTATTAGATACTTGTTGTAGCGGCGCGTGTATCTGGAAAGACGAATGCGGACAGCATTTTGCTTTTCTAGATATGCTCTGAATACTTTTACTGGTTTTGATGGCGCAAATTTCCAAAAACGCCTGGAAATCCACCACTTTTTTCCGATTAGTTTTGTTCTACATACTTTCTTATCGTTAATCGTCGGGGATTGTACAGGTCTGCTACTTCCCAAATATAGCTAAAGATGTCAATCCTAACATTAAATGATATTTAACAACCTTCATAGTTATGAAAACAGCCTTACTATATGAATAAACATGAATCCTCAAAATTTACAACTTTTCGACAGTGTTTGTCTTTGTTATCTTGAAAATGATAATACTTAAGCACCACTGTCAAATTTGATACGATTCTGTTCTTACGACTAGTCTCCTAATATAAATAACTAGATATAATTTACCGATGTTATAATGTCATTAGATTAGATATATATAGGCTTTTATGATGAAGCACACACACATTTTTATAAAGTTTTTTTATGACTTGAGCATTTACCATCGTCTATATTAGAAGTATGGATGCTTTATTAATTTTCGAACCTAGATATCTTGGCAACAGTTTTATACATTACTATTTTTTTTTGTCTTATTAGCTATTGGAAAGGTTCACTACCAAGACAAGGCTGGATGTATCTGTCGGTCCACTATATGTGTTTCTACTCATATTTATTTGGACGTAAAACCTCGATAAAGATCCGCTGGGCGGATGTTAAGGAACTGGAGAAAACTAACAGCTTACTGTTTCCGGACTCGATTAAAGTGGTGACAAGGGATAGTGAACATTATTTCACGCTTTTTTTGAGGAAAAACGAAACATTTGCTTTGATGCAACAGTTGGCCAATATTGCCATGAGACAGTAAGTATTCCCCTATCCTTAACTTAGTACCCATTTATTTTTTAGGGCTAGCTCTTTCATTGAACAACGCCATGCAACTACACGCCTACTTTTGTAGTTGAATCATTAAAGCATTTAAAACATTCAATAGCAGTGCTGTATCATTGGATTTGTATATTTCGCGGTCTACTAATCTTATTTGGCACTAACATTTCACCAATTAGGTAGACGTCGGTCCGATTCATGGGACACCTAATTCCGGTGATAGTTCACCAGAAAAACATAATTTAACCAAAAATCAAGTAGTCAAATCTAATCGAATCTCGATTTTTTTACATTTTCCAAGGGTTACAAACCCTTACTAATAATTTTCAAATCCTAATGTCGATTCAAGAATCAACTTCAGGAACTAATACACTAAGACACATAGTTATATATTTTAATACTTCCAATACATGATGATTAATCTAGCAAATTGGCATTTAATCACCAGACCGTCTCCCCGATGCATTCTAGAACGTTGTGTTCACCCGAGTCGTTGAACACAGTAGCTTGAGCGACGTAGATGTGACGGGTTGAATGGCATTGTTCAATGAAAAGGCTAGCTGTACAATTGAATGACTATTTCAACCAGTTGGCTGGGACACATATATGTAAGTATTATTGAGTGGAACGAGCGGCACGCTTATATACGCCGAAAAGACATTCTTGGAAATGAATAGGCTCCAAAACCACTGAACCGAGTTTGATGAAACTTGTCACAATTAAAGACCTTGACATGCTTGAGGTTTGTGTGGAAAAAAAATTGAGACCGATCATGAACTTGAGAAATAATCATCAAATTAATCTTCTTTTGAAATCAATAGAATACATACACTCGGCGAATCTACTCGCTCCACTCAACCTAGATTTCGGCCCCGTGGGCTAGAATCCGGCCTAATATATAAATTAGTAGATTATAACGTGTGCGTCCAAATAAAGGTTTTTTAAATTACGAATAAATTACCAACTGGTACTTTAGGTGTACGCTACATGCGTATCAGTTACCGATAAAAACAGTCATTATTAGTTGTGTCTAATATTAGTAGTAGGTATTATCTTAATTAAGAGCTCTGGCAGAGCTAATTACAATAACTAATGCAAATGTATCCTTGTTCATCTTTTGTAGTCTATATCTTGGGTAATTTGTATTTCGTTTGTTTCTGTCTTTTTGTTATAAATATTTATAACGTTAAATGTTTAACTAGCAAGTATTGTACATAAGTAAAAGCATATTTCATTTTACATGTGTTTAGCTATTCGTAAATTTGCTTACACATACATAGGCACAGTACAAATAATAATATTACTTCCTTACAGTTAAACTACTCCACGCTGATTTCTTGAACCGACCTCACCTCCCTTCTAAGACAAATTTGAGACCGTTTCTTCGACTTTGCACACACACGCATTCATTCAAATTGCGCACAAACGTCGTATATTTTATAATATGCATTAACATTGCGGTAATTGTATGGAATAGTCAGTGTTAGATGTAATGCAGTCTGTACCAGGGATTGAAAACCGGTACAAATTTGGGTTCCGGTTCCTCATTTCGGTTTGTAAAAAGGTTCCTCTTTTCGGTACGGTTCCGGTTGGGTTCCGGTTCCACCGGAACCGGTTCTGAATAAAGGTTCTAATATACCGGTACCGAATTAAAGGTTCCTTAAGAAGGAGGGATACGTTCGACCGTGTCTGGCATATTTCTTCGTTCTTACAGCTGACAGTTAGCCTTCGATCAGGGATCGAATCAGGGATCAGGGCTACCCCACTGAGGAATAAATAAATATATATATCTGGACAATTTACATAGCGCCATCTAGTCCCAAATTAAGCGCAAAGCTTGTGTACTAGACAACTGAAAATGTACTTGAATACATACTTACAATACATAGAAAACACCCAGACCAAGACAAACAGACATGTTCATGCACACAAATGTTTGTCTTGTGCGGGAATCGAACCCGCGACCTCGGAGTCAAAGTGGCCATTGCTAACCATTCGACCACCGAACTCGTCGAATATACCTCCACCTCACAGAAACCGCAGCCAAATAACAATTCCCCTGAGGGTTGTTATTTTCCTGCGAGTGAGTGAGGTAACCAGAAAGGAAGGAGATGATGCGATGGTAGCGGGTGTGGCCGCACCCGCACATGTATTCAAGTACATTTTCAGTTGTCTACTGAAAATGTACTTGAATACATACTTACAATACATAGAAAACACCCAGACCAAGACAAACAGAAATGTTCATGCACACAAATGTTTGTCTTGTGCGGGAATCGAACCCGCGACCTCGGAGTCAAAGTGGCCATTGCTAACCATTCGACCACCGAACTCGTCGAATGTACCTCCACCTCACAGAAACCGCAGCCAAATAACAATTCCCCTGAGGGTTGTTATTTTCCTGCGAGTGAGTGAGGTAACCAGAAAGGAAGGAGATGATGCGATGGTAGCGGGTGTGGCCGCGCCAGCGATGTTTTTCTCTAACCTACACTCTTTCACATCATTATTCATTCATTCACACTCATGAGTCGAGTAGTTGTAAAGTTTATAACTATAATTTGTAACTAATTACTATACCTACCTGAATTGAATAGGTACGGCATTTTTTTTATTAAAATATTTAATAAAAATAAAAATATTTATTAAATATTTTAATTAAAAAATGTTGACGCAACG
Source organism: Hypsopygia costalis (assembly GCA_937001555.2). Classification (NCBI taxonomy): domain Eukaryota; kingdom Metazoa; phylum Arthropoda; class Insecta; order Lepidoptera; family Pyralidae; genus Hypsopygia; species Hypsopygia costalis. The sequence continues at coordinate 10,082,394 of OW443330.2, read as the reverse complement.
CGTGTGTGGTCGGCAATGTGCCAAAATGATTACGTCGTGACGGCGTAACGCGCCGCGTGTACGTGATCTATGTTTAATTCAAGTTCGGACGGGATTTAAAGAGGAACCTGTAAAATAAAGGTTTCGGTCCAGGTTCTACATTTAGGTTTCGGTTCCGGTTCGGGTTCTGGTATCAGAACCCCTAAGTACCGGTTCTTTACCGGTATTTTACAAACCTTTTCGATCCCTGGTCTGTACTGTACGTTAAAGTTTGTTTGTTTGTAATATTTTTATAGTACGTCAAAGAGGTTTACAGTACGGAAATTAAACGAAAATCTTATTTTGTAAGTTTGTACTTTGTTTTTAAATTCATTTTTTTCTGCCAACCTTAGGATATCTAAAACAATATCGTGAATAGGCAACAAAGCAATTTTGCGAGATAACGAATAAACAGCTAGAATGAACTTATATTGACAAATAATAGAAATTACTATATAGCAAAGAGAAATAATATCCTCATAGCAATCCAGACTCTGCAAATAACTTTTTTAAACATAGTACAATTTGTTTAACGGCGAAAACTGGTACATCCGATCTGGCCGTTCCGTATTCATAGCTAAAATAGCTTAAGCCCTTGAATCTTAATGGGCAAGGATTATACTTAGGCCTCTATTTTGGACTCTGCGCTATCTAAGTAAAATTTTATTTTGTTCTTTTTAAGGTTGATTGACGACAAATCGGGAACTTTTAACATAGACAAAGAGTTGCTGACGAAACTAAGCAAGAATGTACCAAAGAAACCATCCTTCTTAAAGAGGGATTTGGACGCGAAAAAACAATCCAATCTGTATACATTGAGGTTCAGGTTACCACAAAGTGAAAAACTGGATGGTACAGAAGAATGTACTCTATGGACTCCTTATAATAAGAAACATAATTGGGGGAGACTCTATTTGTCGCAGAACTTCATTTGCTTTGACAGTAGGGTAAGTATACATGCTCGCATTTTTTTTTGGTTAGTTGTTTTTCTGTCGGCACTTCCAATTGATGACAGACAATGGTCAATCGACGACGTTGAGAAAAAATGGAAATCATGGCAAGATATACCATAATAATAAATGATAATAATGGGTATATTGTTTCATTGAGGACTCCATATCTCAGAGCGGGTCACGGTGGTATACAACATTACATTCTCAAGGGGCCTCTACGCGTTGGATTTCCCCGCATACGCCTATCAAATGACATATTTCTTACTTATTGCATTAAATTATGCATTAATCGCAAATAGAGCACAGCTAAGTGTGTAATGTATGGAAACACATATCTATTATGTCCACTTATAGCTTCAGTGGAGTTCGGATCTAATTTAGAATTTAAAAAATGGTAAGGACGCAGTCTCTTTGTACAGTTCTTCCATAGGTTGGTTCATATTTTTCTGGTTTTAAAGTTAGAATGCTTTGCGCCTCAGCACATGGCTCGTCGCGTCATCGTACCGTAGGTCATGCGGCCATGTACGAGACGACTAGCCGTGTGCAGAGTTGTTGAGAGTTGTCTAAGCTCGGCCGCGTCCTCGTGCTGCGTGCAACAATGAAAAGACTTACGCTACGATTACGCGAAGACACGTGTGATGAGGGCCGTAATGGTATTTTAGTACTAGATTAACAAAAAAATTATGAGATAGTGACAATAATCATTCTTTATCTACTTATACCCTTTCTTTGTATTTGTAAACAAATTTCGACTGCTAAAACACGATAAATGGAGTACTACTATCTTCGTAATATTAGTCTCTGTTATCAGTATGACATAAAGGCGTGAGTCACACCCACTGTTGTTTTACAAACATCCAAGGTATTCTCACATTATCAAGTTGGTAGGTAAATGTACAATAAAATTGTACAATCATTCGTGTGATGTTTTCTCGCCCATTGTATGTTGACATGTTTATAGATCACTGATAAATGACCCATCCAGTACGTTTTTGGTAAGTGTTTTCTTACCAAACGTTCCATGATGATTAGCCGTCTACACGCACGAAAAAGCACGACTCATTGTCACTTTCCGCCTGCAGCCGAGCGTGCAAACGAAAGCGCGGAACAAGCGATAGAGAAGCTGGATCGGCTTATTTTTCTTATGACGTTATCACGTATAATTATCGTCCGTAAACCGACTTTACAGACAATTTACGACTGCGGCGACTTTATTTGCGCATGATGTTGATACCAGCGGACTAACGAACAAGGGGTTGTTGTTGTTGATGATGATTGCAATATTACGTGGGGAAGGGGACGTTTAAAGGTGAAGGTTTGCGTCGAGAGAGACTGGCGACCGGACACCAAGACTCGAGGCCTGAGACGGAGACGAGAGACCATTAACTTTATGCTTTTGTATTGGTGACTGAGAAATTAATTGAAATTGTATATAACCCTGAATTGTTTGATTCTGAAGACGTCTCGTATTGAAATGGACATTTCAAAAATAATATTTGTATTCACTTTAAACATATTATTATTCTTTCAAGGTTCGCAATCTCGTCCGCTTAACTATAGCCCTTCGTAACGTCCACCAAGTAGAACGGGCAGATTCTGGAGGAGCAGGTAGCTCAGCGGATTCTGGAAGTATCCTCATAACAACATCGCATCATACCAGCTTCCTCTTCGGGAATATATCTGATCGAGAGTTCCTTGTACACAAGATATCAGAATTGCTCGCCAAGTTGCCGAAGTAAGTTATTAGTTTTAGACCGTATGCGTACTAATGTGACTATCGGCACGGATACAGCACACATTTGTAAAGAAATGATCACTCAGTTGCAGCAACTCCGTGCGCGTTGCTACTTAGAGAAAATCCTACTGAAATTATAAATTTATTGGTATTACTAGATGTTTTAAACGGCTGAACGGATTTAGAAAATTAGCATGAATATGGTTTGGCATTATATATCTTTTACTTTTAGCATTAGCAAGTAGGTATCCATCTCTTTCTTAACTTTTTTTTTTTTGCTTTAGCTTAAATTTGTGCAAATTTTCACATTCGTAATGTTTTGCTTCTCCAGTTTATCCATAAACCAAGGACAACATCTGTCTTTACTCAGGCTAAGGTACAAATTTTTATGTCCCGAATGCGACCAGCTGGGTTGTAACCGTGGCCGTATGAGCACTAGTACGCGTACACTCTTTATATTGTAGGGGTATATTTTCTAACTAATATTTTTATGGGATATATGTAGTCTTTAAAATATTTCTTATATTTCTATTTCTCCGTGGTCGAAACTTACGTGAATATAAAGAATTCCTAAGGATACATATAAATGCTAAATCGAATCAAACGCAGTTTGCCTGCACGTTTCATAATAAAATAATTTGATGATGCAGTTTTGACTACTGAATTGATGATGATGATGATTTATGGGTGAATCTTCACTAGATTTAATGGTGCTTTATAATTTATCTAGGATTGTTTATTTTATTTATGTGTTCTTTATTCATCAGAATTTGTTTGTGAGAGAGATAAAATAATAATTATTATTTTAATATGGGTCCACGAACTTTGAATAATGACTAAAGTGCGTAAATGCATATAACTGTTTCGCACATTATTGTGCTTTTTTTTGTATAAACCAGGTCATGACGCGAAACATCCAATCCATCAAAATCTTATCAATCTGTCACATTCCTTTACAATCCTTTATAAATTTTTCGTGTGTGCGATGGAATCTATCAATATGATAATAGTTTGTGGTAGTGACTTTCCGAATTGTCACGTAAACAGTCATTACAAAACTCAAAAATCGTATGGGCACAGGTCAAACAAAAAAAAAAATGGTTGATTCAAATACCAAACGTACTTGGTTGATCAATGATATTGTTGATCTACATGCCTCTCAAGACCCTTGACCGTCTCCCCAGCCCATTATAATTAGTATTAACAAGAAATTATTAACCGAAACAAAAAAAAATCAATTTATTATTGTTTTTATCTTCAATTTTTTTCTCGGGTTCCTTAGAAAAATAATGTCAATTTTACAGCTAAGACGAATTGAATGACACTTCATATGTTGAAATCCGTCAAGCGGCTTAGGCTGTAGTGCGTGCAAAAAAAATATACATACATACGTACGTAACACTAAAAAACGAAACCCTCCCTCCTTCGCCAGTCGGGTAAAAAGCGAGCTTTTCCTATTCTTATTCGTAGATTTAGATATATTTTATTTCACTAACATATAGCTAAAAACTAATTTGGTGACCTGCTGAATCTCCGTACCTTCTATTTTATATGTAAGTTTTTTTTTATACTACGTCGGGTGGCAGACAAGCATACGGCCCGCTTGATGTGAAGCGGTTACCGTAGCCATATAAACGCTCGCAACATAAAATATCGCTCGCGCGCCGCCACCCCAGCTGCCAAAGCAGCATTTCCTTCCTTTCTGGTGATCTCACTCACTCGCTGGAACACAACAACCCTCAAAGGAATTGTTATTTGGCTGCGGTATTCTGTGAGATGGAGGTACATTCCCCAGTCGGGTAGCTGACAATTACACTCCCTACCTCTCTTTTCGCCAGAGCTTCGTTTGTGAGTCAGCAGGGTGCACCGCGTGCAGGTGAAGTTGGCTTTGGTTCAAAGATGTTGATGAACCTCTTACACCCCAAAACTTCTGAATGTGTTATCATTTATGGGTTAGCTTAGATATATTGCTGTATGAAGCTACCTCGCACATCATTATTATATGTGTTAAAGCCAGTATTTATAATGTAGGTACAGTCAGTAAGCGTGCTAAGTAACCCGGCAGCCCGGTATGCAAATTAAGAATCAAAATTTCTTGAAAATGCACGAATTAATTAATGAAATAAAATGTCTTTTATGTATTCTCAGTTTGCGCTGTAAAATTACAAAGTCTCGTAATAGTAAGTAGTTTCTAAGATATTTTTACTTAAACTTTTGGCCTGTGATACTTATCTCCTTTGTTGACTATACTATCAGGGGTTTTCAGTGGTCATTTATAATCTTAAATTTTACTTCATTACCATTAAGGGAATCGAATATGTTATCTTGAAAACTAAAATGCATATGAACTATATGTGGCCAGATGAGCTCTTTTTAACACTGTAAACAAGATTCGTCTCATTCGCGCATTTGCTTCTTACTAGGCCATCGCTGGTGGCAGAAAGTTGAACTGTTTTATTAATTCACATTTGTTATAGATGGCATATAGTTACGTGTATTTCAGGATCTGTTAAGAACTACTAACCTAGTAATTCGCGAAAGTAATGAAACATTTTAAATGTTGACTGAAAGTTTATTCGAACCCCTTAAGTACCACTTCCGCGAGCGACTGTATCGCGACGAGTCAGTATCGCCGCGATACTGACTCGTCGACCTGTGTCAGGAAAGCTTAAATAGCTGTTACAGAAATAAGCGACACAGCGGTAATAGCGTGGGATAAATTCTTTGGAGGAGGTGGCGCCTTAATAGCATGTGTGTGTCATCAACTAAATTTTCAGAAGGAATCATAAACAGCTTGCAACTGCGTTGCGTTTATCAAGCATGCAACAAACTTCAACTAACTCGTTGGACTCGCCGCAACTAACTTTCAACACTGGGCATGTTATATTTAAGGTTTACAATTGCCCGTACTCAATTGTGTGAATTATTAGTACTGTGTACAGGGAGAAAGCGACGGTGGCAGTAGCGAGGTTCGAAGAAGGGCGAGAGTGGACGCCGCAGCCTCCGCTTATGACGTTGTTCAAGACAAACCAGACTTCGTCGATAAAGCAGTTTCAACAAAAGAAAGTAAGTACATATTAGTTATTTCTAGCAGACGCCTGATGTAAATAAGTTACCGTAACCTATGGATGCACTCCACGGAGGATTGCCCTCGTGCTGGCACCCTTGATGTTAAGGCACCAGCTCACAACTGGTGACTTCACTCAATCTCAAGAACAATAATCCTTAAGTGCCAATTATTTGACTGCGATTTTCTGTGAGGTGGTAGTACTTCTCCAGTCAGACATGCGTTTAATTCTGTCACCAAAGCCTCGCCTGGTATTCGGGTGCACGAGCACCACTTATAGATACATATACACAAGTTTGCCTGGACTTTAAATATAGTGGTTACCTATTCACATCAATCAGTCATTATCAGCTACTTTGATAAATCTACCCTTAACCATTCACTTGTCATTTTTATCTAATTACAGGAGAAGCAATGGGAAGACCACATGTCAGAAGTAGGCCGCGGTGTCAGCATGTATCAAACAACAGCCGGCAGTGAACTTGTCGTCAAAGGGATCCCTGAATCTCTGCGAGGGGAACTTTGGAGTGTATTCTCTGGGTCCATACTACAGAAAGTTCAAAACAAGGGTCTATATGAGAAGTTAGTCAATGAAGCACTTGCTTCAAGGAATCCTGTGAATGATGAAATAGAACGAGACTTGCATAGGTCACTGCCTGAACATCCCGCTTTCCAAAATGATGTCGGTGAGTGTAATTTGTACTAAACGCCTCCGCACATGATTCATAACGTCATCGTACTCGTACACCATGTGGCATTGAAATAAGAGATCGTTTCACAGTGGCGGCGCGGTATAACTAGTCGTGTGCGGACTTATTGCTCGGCACGTTCTTATACATACGATGAGCATACGAGAGGCTTACGCTACGATTTCGTGTGCGGAAGGCCTCAGATGACGAATTAAAAATAGATAATTACTTTGCGGGAAATAATTGCAACTATACTTGAATAGTTGCCATTCTTTCCCGCAAAGTAAGCGACAGTAGGGAATATTTTGACTAAAAGAGTACTATAGTTTCTTTAAATTTATGATAAAAGCGTACATTAGATGGCAATACATAATTTTGAGCGATTTTTATATTTATAATTAAATTAGTAGTAATAATATCAAAAATATACAAATTATTAACGTGGAATCATAATTTCGAATGTACAAATTACTAAAGTCAGAATTGACTTCTTGTAAAGTTTGATACTCGTATTAAAACAAAGTGGAAAATAGTTTAAAATTAACTCTTTTTTTTTTTAGAAATGTTTAAAAACGTGATTTGCGTATTTCATTCCGAAGATTACTGTTATATAGATTAATTTTAATACTGGTAGGTACTAAATAAGACAAATAATTAACAAATTATGATAATAATATTTTGTTTAAATGCTATCTATAGCGACATCTGCCGTTTCATAATCTGTACAAATTTTAAAATGTATTAGACGGAACTGACTAGACAGGGCTGATGTCTTTCATTACAACAAGGGCCAGACTATTTAATAGCTCCAGCCATTTATCAGCCTTACCTGTCATTATTATTAAATTTCATTTATTAATTAGGTCATAATTGTTAGGCGAGTGGCATGCTATACCGTTTAGGATACGTCTTATCTCTACAAATATTGCAATTTAATTAGTTATTATCAAATTACAATTCATTTCACTCGTTTTTAATCTAATGACATAAATATTGTATTTTAATTAATTTATAATTGACCATTATCTTATTCATTTTAGTCTCTCTTGTATTCATTTATCTATTTGCTCACAGTATTTTTTATTGTTTTTTGTTGAACTTGATGTAATGGTTAATTGAATGCCTCACTGAATTAATTGTAGTTTTTAAATTTAAAGTCATATACTTGAATTGCCTAATTATGTATACCGAAATGTTATGTAATTTCGTCATATATGGGCCAAAATAATTAGGTTTTGATTTGATTCCGGAATTGCTTACGGAAACACGTGCTAAAAGGAATGTAAAGCGACATACAAATACTTAAAATATGCTATGACTTACGCAAATAATAATCCTTTTTTGTAGGTATTTCGGCTTTGCGCCGCGTATTATGTGCATATGCGCTCAAAAACCCAACAATCGGATACTGTCAAGCGATGAACATAGTTGCATCCGTCCTACTCATCTACTGTCCTGAAGAACAAGCCTTCTGGCTGCTGGCGACAATATGTGAGACACTTCTACCGGATTATTATAATACGAAAGTTGTCGGTGCATTGGTAAGAGCTAAGAATATTACTATTTTTTACAATTTTTAGTTACAATTTTTAGAAAAGTTATCATGTAGTTACTTACTCCGCTATTTAAGGTTAACCATGTACCTACTACTCGTATTTAGAAAACAGGCTCATTGGATCCTTATTGCACAACTACATACATTATTGAAATAGAAACTAAAAGTCTCGTGACAGATTTCAGTCGGGTGCTGTTCCTAAAATTCGCCATTGATTGGAACAGGAAAAATGCATTGTTTGTTTTGACAGAAGGGATATTTAGTCTGTGGTTTTACTGTTATTTCAAGAAATCAAAGATTGGGGTGGTTTCTTTAACTTTTCGGCATATATCTATAGCCGAGATAAAGACTATGCGAAAGACGCTGAACTAGTATCGAAAGCGACTAAAAAGCACGTTTACATTCTCGGGCATAAGAGCATTCGTGCAATGGTCCGCTTGCGCCTACATAGCGTTTTTGTTATCTATTCTATGTACTGTGGATTTATCCCTGGAACTGTAATGATCTTTACTGGCCGTTTATTGATTTTATGTTGACGGCTACTGTTAATTCTTGCCACAGAGAAGATTCAGTGGTGAGGGTGTGGGCCAGTGTCGTTAGTCGAATTATACAACCGAATCGAACCTCGAGCAACAAAATATATTAACTACTGTAATTTTTTGAGTTATTATGAACCCTCATGCGATCATTTTATTCGTCCATTATCTTATGTAACACGTAAAGAAGAATTATTCCTTCCTTTATTCCAGAAGTTTACAAAACGAAAAATGTGAAATAATTGAAGGTGACAGAGTTAGACTTTAATATTACAAGTAAATTTTCAGATAGACCAAGGAGTGCTAGAAGAGCTGACGGTAGCTCACTTGCCAGAGTTGCATGCCAAGTTGAATGATCTAGGAGTGATGAACATGATCTCCCTCTCCTGGTTCCTCACACTCTTCATCAGCGCCATGCCTTATGAGTGCGCTGTCAATGTCATGGACTGCTTCTTCTATGATGGGGCAAAGGTTATATTCCAGGTAAATAAAAGTCGTTATCATTATTTTTCTATCCTGTTTTTCCCAAATTTTTCAATACCGCGTTCATGTGAACTTCATAAAATAAACATAATTATTATAACTTCGTTACCACTTAGCGTATCTAGATGAAACATAGACCAGAGTTTAAGTTAGAATTTTAAATGCAGATATTACGACCCTAATAAATAATATATACTTTAAAATATATAATATTATATACGTAAAAAGGACATAAAAGAGACTAAATATTTTAAATATCGGATATGTCACCGTTAATGTCGCATTGACATTTGTTACATACATTGCTACAGTCTTTGGACACAATTAAATAGGTGTTCGCTCAAAGCTTGTACATTGTGCGCCTTGTCTTACTGTAATGTTTATTATATTGTAGGTGACACTTACGATTTTGGATATAAATCGTGAGAAACTTCTCAACTGCACAGAAGACGGACAAGCTATGCAGATTCTTAGCAGTTATCTAGAAGGCATATACAACGACGAAGCAATGGCCCTATCTACGGAACCTCGCACAGCTCTAAAGGTAACACAGTAAATGTTATCGTTGGCTTATTTGGAGTCGGCGCAGTATGTCTTTTTCTTTCTTTTACACTTATCAGCCCTCATATCTACAGTTACCCATTTCTTACCCATATCATCTCTAACACAATCCAACCACCTCTTTTTTTGATAACGTATATGTATATTAAAATCATTTTATGATGACTTAACTAGCGCCGCAACTGAATAAGAAAGTAGAGCTCCAAACGGCAATAGAAAAGGAAATTATACAAACGCTTGTATTCTCAAGATCATGGAGTGTTTTTACGTCACTCATTTATCATATAAAATGTAACATAGGAAAAGAATTATGTAAAAAAGTCTAAAAACATGGCAAAACGTTTGGCATGGCAATAATGTTACATTTTAAATGTTGTGACTTTGTGAGAATAATAGTTTTCGATAATTTTTGTTTTGAAATATAATTTTTTATTCATTAGCGGCGCTAGTTATCTCCTATAGTCCGCTTATACCACCTCATATAACAACTGAAAACAATTTCTCTTAATCATTCAACAGTTACTTGAAGAGATAGCAAATAGATTTTCAAGAGAATTTCTTCTCTTGAGAATCTATTTGCTATCTTTCTTCTTTAGAATCTCTCTGCTCTATCTTTGCGTTTAGAACCGTCCCCATTTGAAATGAGATAAAGCTAACCTTATCTCATTCCAAATTGGGAATACTAGGGCTTTCTTCAGTTCGTTGTTATTGATGCCCATCCAAGATAGAAGGGGTCTCCCTCGTTTCTTCTCGAGTATCTATTAATATCTCTTGAGAATCATCCTTGTTTCGTAACTTGGAAATAAATTAAATAAAATCTCAATGAAACCGGACCATTCTTTTGGGAGATAGAACATAATGTGCAGTTTTACCCAGAAAAATATAAGATAGTTTAAAAAATGGATGATAAGATTTTCTAAACACAACTCGTCATTCAGTATCTAGAATTTGCAAAAGAAATGGCTTACTTTCTGTTAAGTAGTTCTAAAAATTGTTTTAAGGGATATATTACAATTGATAGCTTATACATGCGAGCATTTTAGTCTTTAAGGTATATAAGGACTTAGCACGTGTATGTACATCTATTGTATTCTTTTTCGCAGACAATAAAAATTCAAGACCTGGTTTATCAAGCCTATCGGACATACGGGTCAAGTGTCACCAGCGAATGTATAGAGAACTTGGGACTGAAGCATCGGTTGCGAGTCGTCAGACATTTGGAAGACAGTCTTGAGAAAAACACTTTACGGGCATTGCAACAAGATAAACTGCTTGAGCCAAATGAATTACAGGTATATTTTTCTTTTCATAGTGGCAAACAAAACTACCTACACCAGGGCTGCCCAATTTGCCTAGATCCAAGATCAACTGTTTACTAACTAGATCTACCAACAACAAATCAGTACTCTTAATAAGCTTCGATATCTAATCATCTAGTTTTTTTTTTTTTTTTTTTTTTTTTTTATACTACGTTGGGTGACAGACAAGCATACGGCCAGCCTGATGTGAAGCGGTTACCGTAGCCATATTAACGCTCGCAACATAAAATATCGCTCGCGCGCCGCCACCCCCGCTGCCACCGCAGCATCTCCTTCCTTTCTGGTGACCTCACTCACTCGCAGGAACACAACAGCCCTCAAGGGAACCGTTATTTGGCTGCGGTATTCTGTGAGGTGGAGGTACATTCCCCAGTCGGGTAGCTTACAATTACGCTCCCTACCTCTCTTTTCGCCAGAGCTTCGTTTGTCAGTCAGCAGGGTGCACCGCGTGCAGGTGAAGTTGGCTTTGGTTCAAAGATGTTGATGAACCACTTACACCCCTAAATCTTATTGTTATTATCAATAAAAATATTATAGTTATTATCAATAAAAATATTAAGTCTGTTTAATGTAAGTGGATGTACATATATTTCTTTTACTTTTGTCTACAATAAAGATATTACAAACAAGCTAATATAATTTACACTGCTACGAGTGCTACGGATCGATCACGATTAAATCAAATCAAATCAAATCAAAATATTTTATCGACATTCGATCTACATCTACGATTTGTACTTTTTTGTACAACTGTAGAGTTGGGATGGTGGGTCAATAATAAAATAAAAAAAAATCGGATGGGGCTGTGTCGGTGCACACAGCCGTTGGTTAAAGTGAAACGTATATCAGCGAGTGGAATCTAAGCAATGCCCCTCCCCCGCCGCCCCGCCCGGCCCCGATGCAAACTTAAGGTCTTAGCAGCGAGCTGACTATATACGCTAAATAATGACATGCGATTCATGTTTCTATGATAATTATTAAGATTTCGTTACAGTCCAGTTTTCTGACAATAACTGAATAGAATGCTTATTCATACCAATGAATAAGCGACTCTATTTCAAATAGCTAGAGTCGCTTATTCATTGGTATGAATAAGCATTCTATTCAGTTATTGAATCGCAATAAGAGTTAGTGGTAAGGGGGCTGGTACCCGTATGTATTGGAGTGATTTTAAAGACGTTTCGCGTCAAAAACGCACTCCGTTTAAAATCTAAATTTCATTATGAAACATATGGAAGGAACTAAAACTGCGGCGTGCGACTGATAATTGGAATCGTCTATTTTATAGGCTTTGATGAATAATGCCAATTACTCCATTTTAAAGATATACAGATTTTTCTATACAATTTAACAAAGTTATTAAGTATATTTTTACGTTACAGGAATTACTAAGTGCAATACGCGAAGAATTATTATGGGCAAAACGTGTGCCTTGCGAACGGCTAGAGGCTCCTTACGAAGCTTATAGATTGGACTATTTGCAGTTCAAGACCCTTTTCACGGCTCTGTCGCCTTGGTGTCGCGGCGAAATGGCTGAAACTATCACTGACAGGATGTTCAAGGTAAGGAGCCAAAGCCAACCTAACCTGCATATGGTGCACCCTGCTGACTAACGTGACTCTAGCAACGGAAAGGTAGAGCAAAACGTACTTATAAGCTGCTGACTGGGGAAGTACATTCACCTCCTGCGAGTGAGTGATGTTACTAAAAAGGAAGGAGTTACTGCATAACAACGCTAGTTTACTATTATCTATGGTCTGGGTATTTTCTATGTATTTGTATGTACATATTTACAAAAAAAAAATGTATTTAAGTACATTTATCAGATGTCTAGTACCCATAACACAAGCTTAGCGCTTAATTTGGGACTAGATGGCGCTGTGTTAATTGTCCAGAAATATTTATATTTATATCCCGCTGTCATGTAAGCAAATAAATGAATTCCTATTTCCCTTCGTCACGGCATGACGCGTGAACGGCTGGACCGATATCGCTATTTCTTTTATTTTGTTATATTTGTTATTGCCAGAAGGAGGTTCTTATGAAATAAAAAAATAAGAAAGTTGCGCGGAAAATTAGAAAATTTAACAAAACTGAACGAGCAATGACTTTTCTAATGTAACTTTATGCTGCTTGACAGAACTGTCGGTCATTTGGCAGATTGAACTTATATAAGTTATATAACAGTGAAACCTTCAATTAGCTAGGAAGACAGGACAACATCTGTTGGGTCAGCTAGTTAATAATAAATATTGTACGTGCAGTTAATGGACGACGATGACGACGGAGTTGTAAGTGCACGTGGTTTAAGTGTGGCGCTGGGGTTGAGTGCACGTGGCGACGCCCAGCGGAGGCTGCGTGCTTTGTACTGCGCGCACGCACCGCCCCTATTGTCTCCGTTGGATATGAGGCCTGCCAACTTCACGGATACAGGAGAGGAACTAGCTTCCGATGCCATGTCCTTCTTTGATAGGTGAGCATTTTTTAATATACTAGCGACCCGTCCCGGCTTCGCATGGGTAGTATTAACTTTAGAACTGTATGTTTGGTTTTCCACGTATGGGGCGACGAAGCGTAAAGCATCCAACCGCCGCCAGCTACTTTTTGAGGTCGTCGGTCCATCTAGAGAGGGAGCGCCCTCAAGAAAGCGGAGGGTCTCATAGTGGAAGGTCGTCACGTCATTATTTTATTAATGTTTTTATGTATGATAATTGGGACGTATAGTATATTTCATACAGCAAGGTGATTAGGGTGTTTCTATCCTAAAAAAAAAAATTGTCAAAAATGTTTTGTAGTTTTTCATGAAAAGTTCCTAGAACCCCAAATTCAAAATATTCACTAAAAATAATTTATATTGCAGAACAACGTTAGCAGGGTCAACTAGTATAAATACTAGAACAGTGGAATAGTTGTTTACCTAGTTGTAGGCTTATTACTAATTTCGAAAAATAAATTCAGTAAATAACAATCGAGCCCCTGACTGGTCGATTCTTAGCCAAAAAATGAGGTGGCTGTGTCATAGACACGAATAGTGAATACGTTATATACAATAAAATATCTCAAAATGGCAACGCTTCCCCTTCCCCCACACGCGATGTTCCACAGTCCTTATTTAGCGTAATAAATTCTTCGATCCTTCATCTACCCAGTGGTGTTTATTGATTTTGGATGGAGAAGATAGACATGTAGCTTCAACACCAAACTGTATCCGCCGATTGTAAATTCGTTTTTTGAATTGTCCATGGGGTGTGGCTGTGTCATAGACACGGCCGTGTGTTCTACGTGAATACGTTATATGCACTAAAATTATCTCAAAATGGCAGCGCTTCCCCTTCCCCCACACGCGATGTTCCACAGTCCTTATTTAGCGTAATAAATTCTTTGATCCTTCATCTATCCAGTGGTGTTTATTGATTTTAGATGGAGAAGATAGACATGTAGCTGCAACACCAAACTGTATTCTCCGATTTTGTTATCATTCGTTCTTTGAATTGCCTCCGTATTCACGTCAAAGATCTTTAATATTATAGGATTAATGACGCATTGATTTATTTTCCAGTGTAGACAACCCGTCGACGCCTGATTCTACGTCAGGCACGATGCAGCAATCGTTGAGCGATGCCGGTGGTGACGGCAACTTGGACAGATCCAGCGATAGCTTTATGAGTCAGTCGGGTAACTAAGTATTGAAGTTATGTTAATAGGCTATTTGACTAACATTTTTTTCGGTTTGATATGTAGTGACGTCTCCATAATATAACCATAGGTGAAAGAATTACTTCGATAGCACAAAAATCTGTCGAGATATGGTAATTTGAAAATCACAATTTTTAGACTGTAACGAAAACGCTCCATACAAAAGACTACCGACCTATGACGTCACAGGTTTGTATTTTGTATGCATCAAATCAGAAATTTGTACGATAGCTATGTTAAATATTACGTTTATGTGATTAGTGTCATAATAAAAGTTATAGCATTTTTTATTGCTTCTCCAATGAAAATATATTTTTTTAATAATTTCATACTTTTAAAATGGACTTTCCCGCCAAACTTTGATTGACGCTGAAAAAAGTCTGACTGAAGATATTAGAATGAAAGTTTGCAGATCTTTATAGTTTTGTGTATTTTACGATATTCTTAAATAATTTATACAATTTTTAAACATAGGAAAATAGCCTATTCTAAAAAAATATACAAAACGTTGGCCTCAATATTATGAACACAATAAAATAATGACACAACAGTTGACGCGCGTTGTTGGAATCGATTGTGTGAAACATGACATGGGTAAAAACCAGACAGATAAAAAATATAGACCAATTGAGAGTTTCCATCGGTTTCACACAAGAAAAAAAAGTACTCTTTTTTTTTACTTACGATATCACCATGTAAGGAAATGAGACAGATTGATACGAATTTTGCTTCGCGTCACGTGCTATTTTTTTTTTCAAAGTATAACACAATGTGCGTAATAGTTATACGACATCTCTATATAAGATTTCTACATTCTCTCTATATAAGTTTTGTTATGGAGTGTACTAATACATGGCCGGTTTTATCAGCCGGAATCCGTCCCGGAATTCAGAAACTTAATTCAGAATTAAGGATCTTAATTCTCGAAAAGAATGCTCGGAATTTCATACAAAACACCTATTCACCACACACATGCTCATTTTTTCAGATTCAGATTTTTTCTGATGATGAATTTAGGAATCTGAATTCCAGACGCACATTTTCCCATACATTTCTAAGGAACTAACTCACACACACCGGAATTCAGATTCTGAAATTCGGTATCTGAATTCCGTTACGGACTCCGGTTGTGTAAGGCCGGCCTTGGGTCATCCATCACACTGTACTATGTTTTGTATGTGGTGTCACAGGCGGGACTTGTTCAGAGTCCCACAGCGCGGATTCAATCCGGGCGTGTGCTCTGTCGGGATTGGCGACCTCTCTGCCCTCGACCCCGGGCCTGGCCCCGCCCCCCACGCCCGCCGCCCCGCCCCTCCCCCGCGCACACTTCCTACAACTACTGGCGGTATTGCACGACCTCACGCAACACAACCTGACGCTTCATGAAGCTGTCATGTATGCTGGTAAGCATTGTAACTAATATTATAGATAGATCACTATAAAATAGTAACTTGCCACATACGCGATAATAGGCGATATTATAGACATAATACGCGATATACGCAAAATAAAATTTAAGTTCAAAGTAAAAGATATCATAACTGAACGGAAAATACACAATTACACGATACGTGCTCTGTGTTCAGGAGATACAATGTGTTCGGCTGTCCGTGCGCTTCCTGTACCTACTGAGGTTTTTCAATTTTAATTAACTTTTTAACTATAAAAACCAATATTAATAATAGTAATTATATAAAACTTATGTATAACCCCTGTACTTATTACAAAATAAAAAAATATTCAATTACCTAATTCAATTGCCTATTAAACTCGGCTCACGCATTTACATTGGGAGACAAGGTGCAAATAGAATAGTGATTTGTCGACTATGTCCTAATAGAATTGTGCATTCTAGGAAGACGGACAGATCAATCTGGTCCTTTAAAATTTTAGATCGATGGACGTGGATCGTGGTCGATGAACGATATCAATGGATTCGTATACCTAGAATGCACTCCGGAATATCAGTGGATGTTAAGGAACAGTTTGGTCCGTCCGTACTATTGGATACTATATAGAGCAAGGTTCATGATACCTGGTCATTGCATACTAACCATATAAAGAAAGTTGTGAAGATGTATAGTATAATAATGTTATTTTTTCCTTCAGGTACTTTACTACTTCAACTTGGTAGTCTGAACCACCGACCGGAATTAGATCGCGAGATCTCCCAAGACAGTTTGTTCTTGGCCGCTGCTGCTAAACAACCTATTGTAAGTAATTAAACGGTTTAGAGTGATAAAACCGAAGTTTTGATAATCTACTTAAATGAAAACTACATATATAATAATCTAAATAAAAATATTAATTCATGATGATTTTGTCACAAAGTGCCATGTCATTATTTTTCTTCGAAATCTGTAAATCTTTGGAGATTTAATGCTGTTGGCAGATACAAAACATTTGTCGATGAAGCAAAAGAAAGTGGGTTGTATCAATATCACTACAGCCATCTCTTTAAGCTTTTAATGCCTTATTTGCATATGCTGTCTCTCACATTGCTAAAAGGGGAAATCAAATTCCAAAAGCTTCTTACTCCTAATTTCTTCTGATTAATTTCGTTGTGAGTTCCAAGGCAGCCGTACTTTTACGTTACAATGCGTATATTGTGCCTAGTATGTGTATTTTGGAATTAAATAGGTTGTAGACCACGAGCGCTCTTTTTGTTATTCTTTTAATCCATTCATTGACGATTTACATATTAAGAACTTTACCCTCATGCCGCCATGCATATTATTTAGCCTATATTGAAGTATAAAACCTAGACGCCAATAGGCTTTGATTAATTATTTTTGGGACGCCGATGGGCGGGGTCACCCATCGGCGGCACTGAATGGGTAATAATCATTCATATTCTTTTGAAACGGTCATTATTTTTTTTAAAACATCACTCATGTCATAAAACGGTCATATTACAGATTGATCCAAATGGTAACACCACGGAGCTTGACCAAGACGGACCGCAGCCCTCACCGTCAAGGGAAACAGAACCTTCCGGCGAAGGCGTATGGGCTATAACTCTACAACAATTCCTAGGTACAATGTTAGCGCAGGCTCCCCTCGAAGAATACTTCAACGAAAAAGTGCCTATCCTCCCTCAATTGGAAGCGCTGAGGCAGAGAGATAGATTGCAATCAGTTTCATAGCTGATGGAGTTAGCCGGGTTGCTGGGAATTTGAATGTAACCCTGCATGTAAGGTAGGCGAAAATATTTGTTGTCTCTGTCATGAAATGTACATAATAATATAATAAAGAGAGACAGACATATTTCAGGTTTCGTCCTGAATGTGTTAGCAATTAACTTGAGACTTGGTAGTGGTGTTCTTGTACCTTACATATTTTTATCGGAGTTATTAAGAATGGCAAATAGATCAATAATAAAGTTCTTTTTTTATTCAGCATCAAGCTTTAAGCATAAATGTAGTTCACTTTATATTCATGGATGTTTATTGAAATATATATGTGAATATGAATGCGCTGCCTTATAAGTCTAGTTATTCATTAGTAAATCTTAGTAAGTACCTTAGAGTATAAATATATAAGGACTCTATTCCTACAGCTGTGCACCAACCCTTCGGTTATATCACAGGATTGCGAGTATCTTGACCAGTATTCAACTCTAGTATAAAATTCAAATTATATTCCTATACAAAACTTTTCGTAAATTCTTTATTTTTCTGACTGTTGCAGCGGTGTCACTCTGTCTCCGTTGTCCAGGTAGATGAATCTTCATCTACCCCCGTGTTGTTGAATATCCATGTATCAATTATTTTAAGATATAAAATTGGAGGACCTACTCGGTGTAAGAACAAACTGACTGCTATCAGCTTATTATGCACTATATTTTTTATGTATACTCTAAGGTAGTATCAAATCCTGTGTAATATTTATCGAATGTATTTATATCTAAAATTTAACCCATTCTAGCCAGAAAAAAAAAAAGTAACTAAATAATGGAAAAAAAATAGGTTATTCTAAACATGTTTCTACTGAATGAAATAGATGAATTGTAATTTAGGTTTTTTTTTGTTAAATTATTTTACAAGTCTGAAGTTGTAGAATTCGGTAGAAGTAAAAACTAGGTTCAAAGCGTATATTAAAAAAAAATATAGACAAATAACATAAGAACCTAATTAAGAGACACAATTTTTGAATTGATTTTTATTGTTTAGTTTTTTAATGCATTTATAAACATAAAAATGTCAGATATGTTTGTGGCGTTAATTCGAAATGTAAACTTCGCGGCCTGTATCATAACAGTTCCTAAGCCTTGGGGGGGGGGGGGGGGATAAAGCTATTACATCAATATAATCAAAAAACATGACCCTTAAAGGTTGAAGCACATGTATCGACCCCGAAACGGATCAACATCGTCTCACTTTATCGCTATCAACAAGGCGTCTGCCTAACCGAGTAACAACCCGGATCAACCTGAGTATGAGATACAAGGGTATGTCCGAGGCGAACGAAAACTATTTCTGAAGCAATTTAGTATGGGTATGCCATATCTATAGTATTGATATCTTTATTGATGTATTTTATTTTTACATTCCAAATTAAATTTTAGCATCGCGATAAAACAAGGAACATAGATCTTTTGCTGTAATTAATATTAACTTTTATAATTTGAAACCGATTTTACAAGAACCCTTTCAGACTAGCGTTTATTTCTTCGCGGATCGTTTCTGCATACGCGCTTCACAAAGCAGAACACGACGTGCTTAATCACTCAATAAAGTATACGCTTGAACCGTCTAATGTCTCGCGCTTATACGAGCATATAAACGCGTCAATGTTCGTACAAGTTGTGTGTGTAGCAAAATACACGCCTATACGCTTGTGTAAGCGCATCTCCGAAGAGCGACCCGCGAGACTGCACCCGCTTATACGTCGGAATGTAACCCTGCCTTTGTAAGCGCGTTGATGCGCGCGTGTAAGCGCGTATTCCGAAACGACCGTTTAGGTAACCTCATAGGCGTCCATGCTAGAGTCCCACTGTTAAACTAAGTTAAGTTACCGTCACTGTTAAACCTCTTCATACTGTAGCCTCCTGGGAAAACCTCGACAGGGAGTTAATTCCACAACTTAAGAAGAAATAAAACTTTTCTGGAAAGGCACAGTGCGCGAGCGTACCGAAACAAATATCTTCCTATTTCAGTCGAACATGCTTTCTTATTATGTATTTCGTCCAGTTTTTTACATTGCTGATTGAGAGTGCCTATTGCTTTAAACTTACGGGACTGTGATCTCGAAAGTGGTCTTCATTAAAAAAATATATTGTAAGCACACTACGATGTCAAGCGTAAATAGGAAAACTGGAGGATAATTTGTTTTTAAAATTTTAAGAGCTACCATACAGTGTACTTATCTTGCTTCAAAAGGGTGTCACTATTTACATATTTATATTTAATATGTATAAATGTAACAGTTCAATTATTATTGATTTTTTATAAGGCCATGGTAGTTCTAACCCGCTACGCGCTGCGGGTGACGGCACTTTATGTATTGTTTGATCGAGACCGTTCGTTCTCGAATGAACGTCGATTGTGACGGGTGATATTGACCGTTTCCGAAAATTTTCTAACAAAGTACATATATGGATGCCGCAGGCAATGGACCGTCTCCCGACGCGGGTGGCGGGTTAGAACGACCATGGCCTAAGGTTTCCACTTGTAAGCTCTAGGTATGATTAGCACCATAGATTACCTGCAATTCTTTTTTCTAAAAAACCATCACATAAGAAAAAGAATTCGGGACCACGGTGCTTTAAATGAATTATTACAGGATCTATGTGTTTTATTTTTTAATTAATATATTTTTTCTTAACTATAAGTACCTAAATTAATATATTAAACTTGTAGCCATATTAGTGTATAGATATATAGTAAGTAGATATTTGTTCAATAATTAGTACGTTAGCGTAGTACAAAATGGCATTTCTAAATTTGTATATTACTTATTTTATTACTTTTTCATTATTTGTACAACATATTCTGCAATAAAGCTTCGTAAATACACCTATTTGTATATTGTGGACTAATAATGTGATCTCAAAAAATAAAAATGTCATGATAAATGTAAAATTTACATAACATGTTATAGCAGTGTGTAACAGAAATGACTGAATGAAATCTTGAAGAAAAATCTTAAATGTTTACATAGAAATCGTTCAAACAACTGATTAATTTTATATGCGAAATGTTCGGCGATACATCACATACATAAATGAAATCTATGACTTTTGAAGACGTTTATACCATGAGTACATTCCGTTTAGATTTCTTTTTTCATCAAACCCTTTCTCTTGTCCCACACATCTTCGGTTTTTTTTTTATCTGATAGGCACTTTTCCCACGGCCGGCAATGAACGAGAAACGAGTAGAGCCAGCTACAGTCTCGCCGGCAATGTCAAACAGACAGCGATCAACTATTCATATATGCATCCCTTTCATTCGTACGCGATCTGTATCTATTATTCGCTTTTTAACCGAGAAAATAGCAGATAGTTTCTCGCCGGTAGTGGGTAAAGTACCACTAAAGTCTACTGCAACTAGCGCGGTACAGACCCTGAGAAAATTTCGACAGGTCACTCATTCCATAAGTTCGAGGGGAAACATCTTTGAAAAAGCTCATTAATTAATCACGAACTTAATCACTTATATCATATTATAATTTATTTCTACTGCCTTTCTAAATCATCTCATAAAAATGTTATACATTACCCCTTGAAGATTTTTTTAGGAGCATTAGATGAACTAACCGATGCAATGATCGGTTACTTAGGTATCACTGTTATTTAATATAAATTATACATGTAGAAAATAAACAGCCTTCATAAATATTGTAGATTATATATGTGTATAATATTGCTTAGTGTACGTAATAATTGGTGCTTTTATGCTTGATATGCGTGAACATAAAAAAGCAATACATTTTCGGTAGGTATCAAATGGTTAAAAAAATTTAGAATGGCTTGTTGTGTAATAAATAATAGCTTATAAATATAATGTACGATATATATTTTTATGACACTTGTGTAAATATGAGAATAACGAAAATACAAAATTCTAATGTGTACTTATAAGTACTTACTGTGCACTATTTCCATTATTTTTAAACGATTATTTTACTAATCAATACTTTGGTGTCTCACTTTGTACGCGTTTTGTTGACATATAAGAAACGTATATGGTCATTAGATAAACGAAACTTGCGTTGCGCTGACCCAGTATCGATAGAAATATTTTAAATTTTATCGTGAACGCATCACGATTTTACATTTTTAATGAGAGCTTATTATGTTGCTGATTTTATTTTATTCGGAAGCTAGGTATAGATGGACTTTACGAATTACAAAATAATTGACTCAGGTTTTCTATGTTTATTTAAAGTACGTATAGTGTTGTATACCTAATATAATCTCATTTTTATCGCGATATCATTTCCATCTGAAGGTAACTCAGCCCAATTCGTTCAGCCCTATTGACCACTTTATGAGTGAAAAAATATGTACAAAGTAGATATTTTCATGATAATCAGTTGAGTAGTTTCAGCGAGAAAGCTAAAAAAACCAACTCACATTTACATTTATAATTTTAGTAGGGATTTCATCATCACATCAGGAAAAAATCGTTTTAATGTTTAATACCCATTAGTACCTATCTAAATTACTTACATCCTATAATAGTTAAAGAAAGTGTAATAATGTGAACCCGCGGCTTAAGATACATACGATATATTTACAATATATTTACGATATATTTTAGTACGCTATTGTATAAATGGGAAATAAATATATTCGAATCAATTTCTATATTGTGTAATAAAGTTGACTAAGGCGATGATTGATCGCAATTGACAATACTTACGATAGTCAAATTGCCGTCGTTACTATACAAGTAGAAATCTCCGTTTTACCTTTCATAAATTGTTAACCATTGCATATACTTACCTATAGTTGATAGCTTAGGCAAACATATTAATATATTGTACAATAATTTATGTATAATGTATTGTAATTTAATAGATATCTAGATGCGTTGTTGCTTTATCAATGTAAGGGGGAATTATTACAGAACTATTAGTGTAGTTCTCGTGTAGAGAGTTCCATTATCTCTACACGAAAGCTACGCTTGCCCAGTAGTTCAGCTTGAAAGTTTCTGCTAAATCTCACTTTAAAATACACATAATATAAATGCTGATCTATTTTGTGTTTGGGTAAAAATCAAGTTACAGGCAGAAGCGCGTTCGAGTGAAAGGTATATAGTAGTATGTATACTTAAACCAGCATTATTCCGTAGTTTTAAAGATAGATCATAGATGGTGTTATTGAAGCGTTTTTAGTAAGTTACCCAAATACCAAACTCTATTAGATCAGCAAAAGTTAAACTTGCGATTATTCAATAAGCAATATTTACGCGTTTATTAATAAAGATATTTAAGACACTATATTCCTCAAGGAAGATTCCCCTCGAAGCTATATTTTTATAATAATTATGTATCTACGTATAAATGTAAGGCTCCAATTCCATTAGGTTAACCAAATTTCATTTATGTGCTCTTTTTGAAATTATATGTACCACTATAGCACAATGTATTAACCATAATTTAGCCTTGATTTACTTCGATGTTTGTTACACCTGTATACCCTTTGTAAACATGAAATACATGCATTTGTTTGATGTTAATTGCTTTTTATTATTTAAACCAAAGTCAAATTCAACTCTATGATTGTAACTACATATAATGAATTTCACCCAGATGTTGCCTTGAATTTGTCGGATATAAAACACAACTTCGACCAGTTGTGTTTTATATCCGACAAATTATATGCGTAATTAAAAAGTTACACGTATTTTAATAATTCACGTTGTAGTCATGCCTAACATAGGCAGAGTAGAATAACACCACCCCATTCACCACCTAAAGCATTCGTAGATCAGAAAACAGTTGCATGCATTGACAAACTTTGCCTGACTCTGAAAAAGGAAGGAAATAAAACTACTGTTGCATTTTATGCATGATATAATTTTGATGCCAGATCTCGGACTATACTTAATATGAGAATTATTAAAATGCGTGTAACTTTTTAATTACGCATCGACCAGTTGTGTTTTATATCCGACAAATTTCGACAAATTCAAAGCAACATCTGGGTGAAATCAGATTTTCGCTAGGTGGTGTAGTTTTTTTGGGCAGTGCCGAAATAAGGCTTATTTCGGCACTGCCACAAAGAAGTACTTATAACTTTTTAACGGGACGTCGACTAATTCTGATACTTGGTGTCTGAATTCGACAAATTGACGACTAATTCTGGAGAAAATCATATCTTCGCTATGTTTTGTAGTTTAATAGATCCCGAGTGGGCAGTGCCGAAATAAGCTTATTTCGGCACTGCCACAAATAAAACCTTATAACTCTTTAACGGGAGACCGACAAATTTTTTGCTTTGGGCGACAAATTTCGACAAATTAACGACTAATTTTTTGTCTAGTTAAAATCAAGATCTGAGACCTGGGCAGTGCCGAAATAAGGCACACTCTGAATTCGACAAATTGACGACTAATTCTGGGGAAAATCATATCTTCGCTATATTATGTAGTTTAATAGATCCCGAGTGGGCTGTGCCGAAATAAGCTTATTTCGGCACTGCCACAAAAAAATCCTTATAGCTCTTTGACGGGAGAGCGACAAATTTTTTCTTTTGGGCGACAAATTAACGACAAATTTTTTGTCTAGTTAAAATCAAGATCTGAGACCTGGGCAGTGCCGAAATAAGGCACACCCCATATGCTTGTTTCCCCGCCTCACCATATAAAAAAGTAACAGAAGTATAGTATAGGAAGGAGGAGTATAGGCACACAATAATATACGTATAGGTACGGGTACTATTTATGGATATGGCATAACTAAAGACTATCACAATAAATAAGAGTACAACGTACCACTCTAGATCACAAAAGATCCGAAATGGTGAGCGTGCAATTGAGGCTTTTGACGATAGATAAGTGATACACTTGTCACACAACACACACGAGACTTGTAATAAAGGCCTATGCAGACGAGTTTTGTAAACGAACTGACAACAGTCATCCTTCGTAAGTTCGTCGTGCAAGCGTTCGTATACGCTGATTATTGTATATTTTTCTGACAAAGTATGTACTTCAGTCTATGTATGGAATGCCTAGTCTAGTAATGTTGAAACATATTTTAAATTATAAAATTTATATTCGTGTATTTTATAAAATACACGAATATAAATTTACGTGACTGCGTGAATTATGGTATTTACCATGACAGGGTGATCCGTCAAAATTGACGGATTGTTTTTCAGCTAGGATGAGGTTTCCTTGTGACTCGCGATGAGAATTAGGAACCCCGCAAAGGGTTGATGGAATAATAACAATTCACAACGTACTTATAAAAATATCTTTATTATTCACACATCTAGCAACATAAAGCACTAATTTAATAACACTAATTCCGAGTGAACTTCAGTGTCCATGCATAGTCACTTTGCACTGTCGCTTTATCAGGCAGCATTACTTCTGTTGTGCCATTTGTGATATTCCACTGAAACAGATCAAAACACAAGTTAATCGCTAACATCCTTAGGTTACTTTTATCTGGACTAGAGACGAGCATTTTGTCCATCTGAAAATTGTAGGCCACAGAGTAGCTTAGGCGGGGGTTAAAAAATAAAAATGGGGTGTGGCTATGTCATGGACACTGCCATGTGTTATACGTGAATACGTTATATGCACTAAAATTATCTCATAATGGTAGCGCTTCCCGAAGCGCACGCGATGTTCCATAGTCCTCACTTAGCGTAATTAATTCTTTGATCCTTCATCTATCCATTAGTGTGATTGAATATTGAATGGAGATGATAGATTTGTAGCTGCATACCAAATTATATCTCCCGATTTTGTTATCATTCGTTTTTTTGAATTGGCTCCCTATAGAAACAATTCACGTCAAACCCCTATTTTATTAATAAGTGAAGTTTTAAGACTAACAAAGATCATAGGCAAAGTGCAGTAGTTAAACTTCAAATGGCCAAGAATGTGGCAACAGTTTGATAATACCACAGTATAAGTAATAGTACTAACGTACAGTATGGACACTCTCTGCCGCTCTCACTAGTCGACCTCACCTCCCCTATGAGACCGATTTGGAACCGTTCGCAAGGAATGCCACAACGTGCGAATTGACGTCGCTTGTATTTTATTCTCCATTCAGTTTAAAATATGGGAGTATGTAAAAGATTACTTGTGCAGTGGATGGATGTTTCAACACATGGAAATTAAAAATAAAAATTTGGTGGGATGGATGGATGGACGGACGGACGGACGGACGGACGGACGGATGGATGGATGGATGGATTGATGGATTGATGGATTGATGGATTGATGGATTGATGGATTGATGGATTGATGGATTGATGGATTGATGGATTGATGGATTGATGGATTGATGGATTGATGGATTGATGGATTGATGGATTGATGGATTGATGGATTGATGGATTGATGGATTGATGGATTGATGGATTGATGGATTGATGGATTGATGGATTGATGGATTGATGGATTGATGGATTGATGGATTGATGGATTGATGGATTGATGGATTGATGGATTGATGGATTGATGGATGGATGGATGGATGGATAGATGAATGGATATGGATGGATGGATGGATGAACGAGCAAACGAGCATTAGTTGATAAAAAATTCTATGGAATAGCTTTACCGCGGCAGTCCCCGAGTGCCACACGTTTTTTTTTCTTCACTACGCCCACCTGATGTGAAGCGGTTACCGTAACCGTAATAACGCTCGCAACATTAAATATCGCTCGCGCGCTGCCATCCCCGCTGCCAACGCAGCATCCACTCTGGTGATCTCACTCACTCGCAGGAACACAACAACCCTCAAGGAAATTGTTATTTGACTGCGGTATTCCGTGAGGTGGTTGTACTTCGTCAGTCGGGCTGCTTAAAAAATACGCTATGTCCTACCTCTCTTTTCGTCAGAGCCTCGTCTGTCAGTCAGCAGGGTGTACCCCGTGCAGGTGAGATTGACTTTGGTTCAAAGATGTTGATGAACCACTTACACCCCCTTACATGCCCGACTAATAATTGAATAATGTCAGCCCTAGAGAACGTCACTCAAACATAGGCACGTGTACAGACGTCATTTGGTTACTACATGCAAAAGCGCCATTTTTGTATGGAGTGGCCGGGGTTTGATAATACAGAAGATTAGAAGTAAGTTAAATTTTCGTCTAAAGAAACAACATAGTTGTTGACACAGATAAAGAAAAGTACTCTAAAGATACGCAAATTATGAAATGTATACTCACATTTAAGTGGTCATCGATACCTAGTAACTTGACCTCATACGTCCCGCTGTGCAGATAAGGAGTTATAAAATGTAGTCTTACACGGTTATCACTCGGCCAATTTAAGAATACAGCGTAGATATTAGTAACTGTGTCTAGTCTGGTGGGTTTTCGAGTTGGTTGGCGAGAGTCGTATCCCTGTTTAGTGCATGTATACCATATGTCACCCTTTTCGGTGTCGTTCTGATGGAGCCAAGGCGATGATCCGTAAATCGCTTCGCCGTTTGTATCCAACCATTTTCCGAGAGCTAGTAATCGTTCTTGGAATATTGGCGCTATTGTGCCTTCTTTTGTTGGTCCAACATTTATTAGTGCGTTGCCTGAAACAATGTTTAGCGACAAACAACTTTAGTGAAAATAAACAAAATTAAATTAGTTAACGTATCTTAAAAGATATTATTTGTATTTACTCAAAATATACCTGATTGTATAATAGACATAGTGACCGTTTGATGGTAAACAGTACTGTAGCCCCAGTGGTTCAGCCAAATTTAAATTATTTTACTTAAGAGCTTGACGCGCATACCCTTGTATGCAACTTCGCCTAGCCCAGTAGGTACACGTACTTATTAATTGCAGTAGTCATAATACGAAAAGTACCATTTGCGAGAGTAATTTATTATCACCCCCGCTGCTAAACTTATTTTTTTTTATCGTAACGCCTCTTATAGGTTTTGGAATGGAAGCGGTAGAAACCTCACTGAAAGATAAGGAGAATTAAGGCTGATTTAAAATAATATTTTCCTGATTATTCAAACCAAAAAGCATAACACGCGCGGGGCATTGCTGGGTCTGTAAAAACCTCTTTACGCCTTTTTTGAAGAACCATGCTTTAGTCTCGTCGTCGGTCGTAGTCTTCTCGGCCTGTTCACTTAGTCTCCGAAACGCTACACCAATTTTGACGAGACTATCGCTGGTAGATAACTGATGTATGGAGTGACTTAGGCTACTTTTATTCTTGAAAAATAATTAGTGATCCGCGCAAATGTTTTTCTTATACGCTGACGAAGTCAGTGGTAACAGCTAGTATGTCAATAAAGTCTTACCTCCGCAACTGACTGTAGAGACGACTTCTTTAAGCAACCGCTCCATAGTCATGACATCCTGCAGATTCATATTCCGCCTATACCCCCAAGATGTGACGTCCATTGTGAACGCGTTCTCCCATTTGTGATGCTGTAGTTGCCCTGGGAAATATACTTATACATTTTTTTATTAAGTAATGATTACGTGAGAACAAATTTTCATTTGCCGCTCAAAAAAAAAATTTCATTTGTGTGAGTTTTGCCAAAGAATTTTACGTATTGTATCGTCGTAGTCGCTGATTCCACAGTTCAATGCTTTTGGAATTTCTGGAAGGTAATTGGATTAATTCCGTCTCATAACCACAATCATTCAAAATAAGCGTTTAAAGATATTTATTATTACAATATTAACTAACTATAATATTTAAAGAATAACGTGTTACATTACAGCGCGAGGTACCTATATCATGCAGTGAACTCTTCTGTTTATATAGTGGTTTTTTTTTATCAAAGTCCTAGTAGACTATAAATAATATTTTAGCTCTAGGGTTTGTGACATTGTCCATACTGTCCATAGATAGAAGTATGTTTCATTTCTCCAATTCAGGCCCGAAACAGTAAAGTATTTGCGTGTGTGTGTGTAGACAAAATAGTTTACATATCAGTCTAAACTATTTTAGTCCTCTATAGTATTTTACGATAATTATTATCCTTATTTTATTACAATACTTAGGTAGGTACTAACGAACTATGCGTAAGTTTTAATGTCGCTGAACAATGACATAAAAACTTACCGTGGAAGTTATGCGTGTATTATTTTGAACTCGTGTTTAAATCGTATTTAAGTTGCTGGGTAATAAATAATACAGGATTATGATATGCAAGTAAGCCGACCTACGGACCGCCTTAGGTCTGTTCTGATGAGAGTCATTAAGCCAAGTCAGTGGCCTTTGGCGGTATGAAAACCCTGGCTTTAGTCAACCCGCAGATGAGCAGCGTCGTGAAGTATACTCTAAACTCCTTCGATGGAGGGGAGACCCGTATCCCAGCAGTGGGATGAATAAGGGTTGTCGACGATGAAGATTTTAGCATAAACAAGTGATGTATTGTCAAACACACACACTGTAGACATTTAGTGCATTTCGTCATATTAGTAGTGGGTTTTTCAATGCAACCATAACATGGTTGCATGGGTTTTTCAATGCAACCATAACATGGTTGCATTGAAAAACCCACTACTAATATGACGAAATGCACTAAATGTCTACATATAACTCATATAAATCCGTGAACGACCATACTTATGCACGGCAAATCATTCCCGCTAAAAGATAAAAAACAAATAAAGTGTGCCAACCAATACACATTCAATTATGACTAGCAGCAAATTGGAGTCCGCCCCGTTTTCCGAATCTTTGAAACAAACTATGGGCCCGGTCACAGAAGGGCAACTATCACACAAATTGACTCTCTAGCGTTCATAGCTGATTATCCTGCGAAGGTAAGACCGCGTCAGGCGATATTGTGGTTTAGAGACTTCGAACTTACATTCGACATAGAAGTGCTATGACATCTATTAGCGCAGAGTCTAAAAAATACTGATCAAGTGAGAGTCGTACTATTGCATACGAAGGTTTTTTGGGTTGTAAAAGTCCCTCGTCAGTGAGTGACTGAGGTCTCCAGAAAGGTAGGAGATATTTTATGTTGCGAGCGTTAATATGGCTACGGTAACCGCTTCACATCAGGCTGGCCGTATGCTTGTCTGCCACCCAAGATAGTATAAAAAAAAGATTTCCATTACCACATAGCACAAGATAGCAACAACGCCAAAAACTTGTATAGCAACCATTATGTTATTTTTTTTTATACTACGTCGGGTGGCAGACAAGCATACGGCCTGATGTGAAGCGGTTACCGTAGCCATATTAACGCTCGCAACATAAAATATCTCCTTCCTTTCTGGTGACCTCAGTCACTCGCAGGAACTCAACAAGCCTCAAAGGAATTGTTATTTGGCTGCGTTATTCTGTGAGGTGGAGGTACATTCCCCAGACGGGTAGCTTACAATTACGCTCCCTACCTGTCTTTTCGCCACAGCTTGTCTGTCAGGAGGGTGCACCGCGTGCAGGTGTAGATGTCTATGGTTCAAAGATCTTGATGAACCACTTACACCCCAAAGTAGTTAAAGATGCTCTGACGCAAGAGTGGCGGGGCATACCGACCACCCCATCTCATAGAAGACGAGAGCCAAATAACAATACCCCAAAGTGTTGGAACAATATACCTCCCTCTCTTAGAGATATTTGCACCCTAATCTTATATTGTAGTAGATACCATAATTTTTATTAAGTATCAATAGTTAGACTATGTAAAAATCCTTGTGCATACTTATTATTACATGTAACAATAAACAATTACTATGTTGTGAGTAAAATTGCTTATTTTATCCCAACTATCTATTTAGTGATAGTTGTAGTAAGCAGCTTGCTTCTACCTGAAAGTATAACTTATTGGGTTTAAAGAGTTTATTGTTTCACAAAGAACCAAGTTCACTTATATGAGATAGAATTAAAAATTTATTTGTTCTTATTGCTAATAGTGTATCAAGGTATTACTAATTGTTTGATTAACTTAAGCAATAAAAGTTAACCAAAATAAAATTATGATGAAATTGTCAGGACAAGGTTTGTATTTTGACAGGTATTTTGGTTTTTACTTCTTATAATACACTTACCAGGATTATATCTATCTGCACAGTTGTAAAAGTCGCCATGCTTGCATGGAGTGCCAATACCCCATCTATCATTCACAACAATTTCATCCTTCACTGGACTCTCATTGTACAACCAAGCGAGGAGATCAGTAGAGTTCCAATATGAGTCGTAAGCTTCCCAATCTCCATCAGACCAGAGTACAGAAGGCTCATAATCATTTACCAGCTGTTTTATATCAGGCCACAGTTTGTTCTCTACATATTCTCGAGTTCTAAAGCCATTTGCCTTATCTTCCAAGTAGATAGGGTTGAACCATTCATATAAGGAATGATAAACACCAAATTTCAAGCCTTTAGCTCTTACACTTTTAGATAAGTCACCGACTAAATCACGCTTTGGCCCCACTTCTACAGAATTCCAACTGAAGGAGCGTTTTGAGGGGAATAGAGTGAAGCCTTCATGATGTTTACTGGTCAGCACAACATACCTACAAAAAATTCATATTATTAAAATGGAATCATTTTTGAACCAGTATTCTCTAGTAGTGTAGAAAGCTACAGTTTAAAGGACAGTCCGTATATCAAGATTTCACAAAATTGTATGAATGTATTAATATCAATTGTTGGCCTTTATTATTATTACAAATTATAAAGTTTTATAATAACATAAATTAATTAGAGAACATAATTTACTTTCCTAACTCCATTCACTTGCTAGATTTTCCACATCCACTCCCAATTTTGAGCACAAATATTTCATAAACAATATTAATGGGAAATAATACTGTTTTTACATGGTGTATCAAGATGATTGTGGGTCTAGCAAAACAATTATGAAAAAATCCAATATCATTAAGCAGTTTTAGTCTGATGCACATACAAACAGGCAGAATGATATATGGCTTGCCTGATGTAAAACAGTTACCATAATCTTAGAGACACTTGCAAAACAAGGAGTAAGTATTGCTAGTGTGCTAGCACTCCAGCTACTAATGCAGCATCTCTTCACATCACGTCTCTCATTCAAATAAAGATTTTATACTTACTTGGCTCCAGATTTGTAAAAAAGATCAGCGAAACTCTTCGGGGAAAAGAATTCAGCATGAAACATTGGTGCAAACTCTTGATAAGTGAATCCTGGTGGGTAGTTATTTTTCATGTAGTTAACTATATCGCTACTACTTCCTGTAATAATCGTAAATTTATTGTTATAGGTACCTACACGTCAGACATTACAAAGCACATTTAAAAATAATATTATTTTAATAATTAATAACAAAAAATACAGACATACCATTCCAATAACTCCAAAACCACTCGGAATGAAAACTGGGAACTGAGTAGACCCCCCAGTGTAGGAATATACCAATTTTAGCCTTATCATACCATTCTGGCAACGGGCGCAAATCCAAATCATTCCAATCGGGTTTATATCTTTTTCCGTTTGTTTGACTATTCCATTCACGGTTTAAATTACGTTTATTATCTATTCTGGCATTTACTAGTCCGATAAAAATAACAAACAAGAATAATTTCATTCTAACGAATTTTTTTCGTAAATAAATCGTTTACAAAATAATTTTCTCTAGGACACAACCAAGACTTTCCTCAGTGGAATTATGACTGATGAATGAATGAGTTGAATTTGAATACTACTAGTGTTGCCAGACTATGTTGCTAAAACTGCCGTCCATAGAGATGGGTAGCGGGTAAATAAGCGGCTTGTAAAAATGGGAATAACGGGCAGATTATTGTACAAATATCCGTTTACACCCGGTATTTACCTAGTAATTAGTAGCATGTAAAGTTACTGCAAAGCTATAGGGATCAGCGAGCTGAAATAGCATTGGGCAGGCCCAATGTTTCTGCGATTGAGTGAAGTTACCAGATGTAAAGAAATACTGCGTTAGCAGTGCGAATTCACCATCTTCCAAGCAATGACCATCGTAATACAATCATCTATCTATACAATGTGTCCCCGGCGCAAGTGACCGACCGGCGTAATTTGAAAATTCAAATTTGAAAAGAGATAGATCCTCCATTTTAAGGGTTTTTCTCGATAATTTTTATTGAATTTTCAGAATACGCCAGCCGGTCACTTGCGCCGGGGACACATTGTATGGTTACAGCAACCGTTTTACATCAGGCGGACCGTATGCTTCTTTGGCATCCGGGGTTGTATTAAAACAAACAAGTCTTCTTGCTTCATTTCAATTCAATTTATGGTCAGACATTAACTTTTTAATATCTGCTAGTAGCTCAGTGCAAGGTCGTCATGAGAAAAGTATGAATTGTAGGTAAAGTCGAGAGCTCATGAAGCTGAAGCTTTGTTCTTGTAATACAAGCCTTACATCTACAGCGATTGTAATAATAACGGTACAGATTCCAACGTGTAAAGCTTTACGAGTTCTTGACTGTACAATAAATAAAACTTATAATAAATAGAAACTCTAGGGGAATGGGGGGGGGGGGGGGGGGGCTCGGCGGCGTGTAGCTCCCTGGGAAAATCATGGCAGGGACTGGCAAGACCTAAGATTGCATGACCTGAGAGCTCGAGGTAAAAAACTCCCCTGGAATCGCAGAGTACCTACTCGCCCGTTTTGGTTCTAGTGTTGGATGGATTTGTTATATCACTGGTTTTCGGTATATCACTGAAATTATACAAATTACTCTAGTACTAGTGTTTTTATTATTTGTCGATATACGATCTTTAAAACCGGCCAAGTGCGAGTCGGACTCGCGTACGATGGGTACATTATCACGCATAAAACGGCAAAAAAAATCACGTTTCTTGTATGGGAGACCCCCTTAAATATTTGTTTTATTTTATTTTAATTATTTATTTTTAAAGTAAATCTACAACTAAATACTCTGTGAATATTTCAAGCGTCTAACTGTTGCCATTATCAATATCGAGCAAACACGAGCAAAAAAAATAACGTTTGTTGTATGGGAAGCCCCCTTAAATATTTATTTTATACTATTTTTTAGTATTTGTTGTTATAGCGGCAACAGAAATACATCATCTGTGAAAATTTCTACTGTCTAATTATCACGGTTCATGAGATACAGCCTGATGGACAGACGTACGGACACGGACGGACAGCGGAGCCTTAGTAATAGGGTCCTTTTTACCCCTTGGGTACGGGTACAAAAACAAATAAATAACAACACAAAAATAATATTTTTTAACCAATGATTCTCGACACAAACAGAGGCACAAATTTGTATTTTAACAATAAAACTATGAAGTATTGTTTATCACGCTTTACTTAAAATGACTTACAATCAATATCTCTTAGTAACATCTATCATTAAAAATTGAGATCACGGGTTTATACATTACTAAAATAGAGCCTCACAAGACTATCTTAGGGTAACTCGGCATCTGCAAGGAATAATATTGTAACACAGTTTTTACAACTTTACAAGAGTTTTTCAAACATACAAAAAAATCTTACTGATTTATGTTTTGTGGCTATATACAGTGACCTTGCAAATAGGCGGAAGAGCTATAAAGTGGCGTGGTCATAATTATTATATTTATGTATCTATAAAACTTGTGACTTACAACATTTCACAAAGTATAATTTACAAACTGATATTGTAATACAAATTGTGTATGTTAAAATTTACTGCATAAAATAATAAGGTTGTTTGAATGATTGATAAATAATTCTCAATAGAATTACCTTAAAATAAACCTTTACCACACTAATACAAATTAAATTAAACATTATTTGGGATTTAATAATAATAGCGTCAAAAACTCACCTTAAATAATCAAAATAAGGACTCCTTTATTGTAATACAAAACAAACAAAATGCGAGTTACGGTATTATTTATTGCAGGTGTCGAAATATCCATATTTAAAATTAAAAAATATACTCCTATTCAGAAACTCATAATTTGAATACAAAACATGAATGCAGTTTCGAAAAGGTTTACAGTGCGACAAACTTATCTGGCCCGGTGGCGGGGGCGGTACGATCGACTTAAGTGTCGCCATTAAACAAAATGCCGCCCGTTTTAGAGGAAACATAAAAATCAAAGAAATTTATGCACTGCTAAAATAATAGCATTGATATACTTATTAATTGTGTTGTGTGGTGTTTCAATTAAATATCAATTACCTTCAATTTTTTGTTGATTAGTTTTAAAAATGCACCACGTTAAGTCGCGATCATAGCTATTATTTAATATTAGAGAGTTTTAATATTGCTCAGAAACAACTCGTTGACGATTTTTTTATTGTAAGAAATGAAATATGTGTAGAAAAAGATAATATGTATTTAAAAAAATACACCTCAATGGAATGTGCATACGCGGTAAGTAAATTAATTGTACCTGGCAATACTACATTCCAAGATGGCGGCTTTAGTTCTAAATTTGGCCACCGGGTCAGATAAGTTTGTGGGACTATAACAGCACCTTTTTTAAAATTACTTAGTTGCACACTAGCGCCGCCATAGACAAAAAAATATTTTGTAAAATTTTAATATACTTATGTAAAATATGAATGTAAATTATGTTCTTAAAATTTTGACTGTTTCTAATACGTCTTCCTCATGGGCAGTAATGTAATAGTAACGAACAGTAATGTTAATTTTTGTACCAAGTTGTACTTTACACCAAGGAAAGGGGGCCTACCACGAAGTGAAAATATGAAGTTGCGAGCGAAAATATTGGAATATTCTTATTTGTAAGTTGGACTTATCATTTGGCACGGCATAATTTAACATTGATCAACAAAAAGTTTTAATTTTTTTTTATCTAACGTCGGGTCAGACAAGAATACGGCCCGTCTGATGTGAAGCGGTTACCATAGCTATATTAACGCTCACTACAAGAAATATTGCCTGACACCCATGCTAACAACGCATCAACTTTTTCCTTTCTTTCTGGTGAACTTATTTACTTGCAGGATCACAACAAACCTTAAAGGAATTGTTATTTGGCTTCGGTATTCTGTGAGGTGGAGGTATTTCCGCTGTCGGGCAGCTTACAAATATGCTGTATGCCTACTTCTCTTTTGCCAGAGCCTATTTCGCTAGTTGCCAGGAAAATATTTGGGAAAATTCAGCCAAAAACTGACACACCAGATTTCTATTTCGTAAATGGCCTCTAGGTAACAGAGTTGCCAGACAATCTAATTTTATGATGATAGTGTCTACAAGTCAACAACTCTTACAAAAATAAAGTTATTCGACTAGTAACTATACCTACATTAAGTAGTTAATAAGAAATAAAAAATTGTGAGTGGTTACGCAAAAAGGGACCTGAAGAGATCAGACACAGTTCTTATTATGTAAGTGGTTATGCAAAAAGACACCTTAAGAGATTAGAAATGGTTTTTTTTTTACATTATTTTTGCTTCTGTGGACTTTCAGCTTGGTTTTGGTTTAACCCCAGACTTCAAATCAATTACTCAATCAATTAATCAAGAGGTTACTTTTCATGTAACCACTCACAGATACGAGTACATATGTCAACCAAATAACTATAGAAATAGGGGAAGTCAAAACACCTAGTGTCCTTTTTTTTGCATACAACAATTATACAATTAGGATGTATAAAATTTGGCACATCAGTACCAAAACAAAGAAAAAATTCTTTTTAAATTAATTTTACAAGGTACAAGTTGGTTAAATAGACATTTGACTAGATCATTGATGATAGATTCATTCGAATAAAAAGTAAATTTCATTGAAATAAAAACTAAATCACCAGTTATTCAGGAAAAATTCTTATTACATTAAAACAATCATCTCCATGTGTTAGGGCGAAAACACAGCCAAGTGGTGCGACGCTGCAACGAAGAAATCGCCGGCGGCCGCCCATAGGAGTTGTTTGGGAGCAGAACGTAGATTTTTGGCAAAACCATTTTAAGTTGGTCATAAAATGGTTTTATAGACGAGCAGTTTGTTTTTGAGAAAGTTTCGACCCGTCACTTGTATGTGTTTTCACCCTTACAACTAAAATTTGGAGAATGATTCAAGAAACATTAGGTACCTACTATACCATTGTTTCATTAGAATAACTAATGTTGTCTTCAATAAATGTCTTCTTCAGTATCTACAGTAAGATATGTGACTTGCCTAATTTGCCCATTCTTAGGCAGACTATCCACAGAGATATAGTTGAACACTTCCAAAATACACTGTACAGTTTTTACATCTTAGCCCACTAAACATTGGTCAATGACACATATTGCAAGTCCATGTTTTTTGCTATTTATAACAAGGCCAATAAATGAGGTGCTTATGCCATTTTATTGAAAATCAACACATACATGCCTACTTGATGTGGCCTGGAGTATTACAGACCTGTATACAGCGATGCGATCATGACTTTGCCTCTTAATTGACAGAGTTTCATAGTTTTGTATGTACATAGGCAGTTAAGTAAACATCTAGCGTATGACAAATATGCATTAATGATGCAATACCTCTATGGATAGTATGCCTTACGAGTTATGGGCTTTAATTCCATTTGTACTTTAGATCTACTTGCTCATTGAAGAGTCTTATTACATAGAGAGAGTGTACAGATTGATCTTTAGTGACATATATCAATTACATGTTATTGTGTTTATTTATTTTTAACTTTATTGATCACATAATTTAATGCAAAAGCATTTTTTACAAGCCAACCGTAAGAAGCCACAGTTCACTAATATACTTCCTTACCATATCTCTTAGCTATTAAATTTTTTACAGTCTAAGTTTCATCCTCATCCATTTTGTCATTAGGGGACACAATCCCCCATCTAATGGTGTATCAACAAATGCCGGCTTTGGGATTGGCACCAACTTATTGACTGTCTTAACGTTGTTTTGACGCATGTGCATCCACCATTCAGTTCACTTAATACTTAAGGATTGGTTTACCCACATTAATATACTTCATCTCTTTAATTTCTAATAGTATAAGTTTCATCTTTGTCCACTTCCCCATTAGGAAGTGGATGACATGGCTATTGACTGTCTACTTTGAAGTTTGAATAATGGCAAGCACTGTTAATAATGATCTCACTGATCCCTGATGTTGGCGGTGTCTGGGACGCTGGGTCTATATGAGTTGTAGTCATAACTGGAGTAGTATACAGTTTACCAGTGTGTATGGAAGTTGTATTGTGAGGCTGGCTCGGACTATATATGGTACAGGGGTTGTCTGTTCTCGGTTCACATATTAATCCCATTTTAACTTCAAATATGACATCTTGTATCTTCTTTTTAGCTACTAGAAGGTTCTTCTCACCTTTCAGAGACCGTAACTCATTCGCTACATATTCACCAAAGACAGAAAATTCATCTCTTGTTCGTGGATGTGGGTAGACAAGTTCAGGTTTGACATTTGTGGTAGAGTCAGTTCTTGCAATTTTGTGAGGCGGAGACAGACTACCCAATTTGCAATCAGATATAGAACTATCTGAGTGTGATGTTATATTACTATTTACTTCCACATGCAGTTCCTGAAATTGATAATAAGTATATTTTAATTACATTTGATTTATTATTAATTTTAGTTAGATTTTCCTTTGAAAGTTAGGAAAAGATTTTTATTTATTTTATGCAAGTTATTTCTAAGATCTAGGTTGGACTTTCAGTTCTTAAACATAAGTAAGTATGACTTGAAACTTAAAATAAAATGTACAATATTATTTGAATTGAAATATATAAAATGTACATACAACAAAATTATTGCAGCTTATTCAAGATATGGTTGAGAAGTCTTGGCTTTAATTTTGTATTACCCAAAAAGATTAATACGTGTGCACAGCCCAGATGTTTATTTTTTGTTTTGATCTAAAAAGACCGTATTCTATAACATGACAGATTGTGATCTGTTAATTTTATCATCTAATAACGTAATATTATCATACTTACTGATTGTAATACCCTGTATGGCTTACTGGAGTCCTTCATAAAGTGTAGATATTCAAACGCGTACCAATTACTGATATATCTGTCGTTTGGATCTTCTGCGGTCGCGCGCGCCTCCTTAGCAGACTCCCTGTTATACTGGGTTCTCAAATGTTGAATTTTCTTGGTAGTATCAGGCACTGTTATACCTAAAATCTCGGATATCGTACGTAATTCCTCCTTGCGTTTTTGCTTGTCCCTTCTTGTATCACACAACGATGGGTTCCACAAACTGGCGTTCACTTGCAATAACTCCACCAACTTCAAAGTCCTATCTTTTGACCACTCCATAGTACGTAAACCGTTTATAGATTTTCGACATAAAC
The DNA here is from genome assembly GCA_937001555.2 of Hypsopygia costalis. Taxonomy (NCBI): domain Eukaryota; kingdom Metazoa; phylum Arthropoda; class Insecta; order Lepidoptera; family Pyralidae; genus Hypsopygia; species Hypsopygia costalis. Next base: position 10,043,389 of record OW443330.2, on the reverse strand, counting down.
AATGGATCTAAAGCAAGAATTTATATGACGAAGAGCAACATATCGTTGGATAATTCGCTAAACCAACTAAACTGAGTGTGTGACTGTGTGTGTGGACTGTGGCTGCGTGTTTCAGGGTTGCCAACCATAGAATTTTTTTTTCTCGTACTCTCGTACCAAGGAAGCTCAAAATCTCGTATTTCCAGATTTCAAAAATTAAAAATTATTTTTATGCGCTACATAGCAGAAGCGCTAATTCGTAATGAGTATTGCCATAAAACATGATTATAATCACAAAAAAAAACATATTTTTTAAATAAGCTTTTATTAATCGTAAATATTGATTTATTTATTCTAGATGAATAAATAATAACAACTAAAACTATCTCGAAAACATTCCAGACATCAGCATGGGTAAGGTAAGACTAGGATAGCCCTTGAAAAGCTTAAAAATATTAATGCTCCTGGTGAAAGCGGAATTACAACTGAAACTGGAGGAACTCCAGTCGAAAGGAACTACAACATCATCTCTTTATTTTCGTCATTCACAACTAGACGACACCAGCTGCGTGGACCACGAGTTTGGTGGATTTGTTCAATTTGTTCTCCAGAAGGATGATAAATCTTTCTTTCAGAACTACAGACCGATCTCGCTCCTGACCTGACTCATGTGTATAAGCTCTTTTATCGGTTATCACGAACCGTCTCGCTCGTAGGCTTGAGACTACCAGCAACCGGAAGAGGCTGGGTTTCGTAAAAGTTATAGTACCGTGGACCACATTCACACATTTCGACAGATTGAACAGAAAACTACAGAGTACAATCTGCCGTTCTGTATGGCGTTTATGGATTACGAAAATGCGTTCGCCTTCATCGAAACTTGGCTAGCCAAAGTGCAAATACCCATGTTCTCCACAATAAAAAAAACATGGAATAAAACTTCCTTCATGATCTCGTACACAATTGTACGAGGCTGATCGTGCGCTCATTTAGCCTCATTTCCTCATACACTAGACTACAATCTCGTAGAGGAACCTCGTACGGTTGGCGACCCTGGTGTTGGTTTTATATACTGCAAAATTGGTACTGATTTGACACATTGTTTCATTGTTGCCAGAATGTGTTGCCAAAATTACCGTGCACAATGGCATGGAAAGTGTCTACTTACCCGCCCGACTGCCGAATAAAGGAAGGGTAATATTTTTCGAGCGTATGTATATTTAAGTTTACTTTTTTGGAAAGCTATACAGCCTAAACAGATTTTAACATAGTATTATGAGGTGTCATACTGTAGTGCCATAGGATATATTATTTGAATATCTATATTAATAAAAGGCTTTGTCCTCACTGACTCACTAATCAACGCACAGCCCAAACCGCTGGGTCTAGAGATTCCAAATTTGGCAAGTAGGTTCCTTATGACGTCTAGGGGTGCACTAAGAAAGGATTTTTCAAAATTCATCCCCTAAGGGGGTGAAACGGGGGTCCAAAGTTTGTATCGGGAAACAAGATTAGTTGGACTATTTTATCCGAAACTTTACACGAGTACTTCTATAGATAAATGGGTAAAGACGTGTTTCAGGATTTTTTTCAAAATTCAACCCCTAAAGGGGTCAAATGGAGTGAAAAAGACTGAAAATCGTCATGGGTATTGTTTTTATGGTTTATCGGGTTGCTAATTACGAAAACAACAACTATTTTATAATCCAACATAGCCGACGTGACATAAAATCACCCCTATGGGGGTGCAATGGGGTTGTAATGTCATAATATCAATATGGGTGTTAATTCTATAGTTTTCTGGGACGTCAATTACGAAAATGGCATCGCTTTGAAAATATATCATAGTGGACACGAAATTATTTAAAAGGATTTTTCAAATTTTACCCCTAAGAGGGTGAAATGGAGGTCCAAAGTTTGTGTAAGGAAACGAGATTAGTTGGACTATTTTATACTAAACTTTACACGAGTACTTCTATAGACAAATGAGTAAACGAGTAAACACGTGTTTCAGGATTTTTCAAAATTCAACCCGAAAAAAGGAGTAAAATTAAAAAAAAACGATTTTAAACTTCAACGTGGCTAACGTGATCATCATCGTGTAATATTTTTTAAGTTTTGGTTTATCCTTTTTAAGCTGATGGAATAAGACTTCTTTCTGTGTTGACTGAAGTGTTATCCCTATAAGTTTTTAAATTTGTATTTGGCATCAATCAGTGCTTATACGATCGCGGGCGGCGCGGCGAGGGCGGTACGGGTGTAGTAATTATCCGGCAAGATCTTAAATCCGTATTTAGTACAATTAAAGGTGCTACATGGAGGTGGTTGCTTTGCGTATTAGACTTGACTTAGATAATCTAAAATGCCCGAATTTCACGCGAGCGAAGCTGTAGGCAAAAGCTAGATAATAAAAGGCTTTGTCCTCACTGACTGACTGACTGACTCACTAATCAATGCACAGCCCAGACCACTGAAGCTAGAAACCTAAAACTAACTTTGGATATGTGTTCCCTATAAAATGTAGGCGCGCACTAAGACGGGATTTTCCGAAATCCCACCCCTAAGAGGTTGAAAATAGAGGTTGAAAAAAAACCCTCTTTTTAGAATTCGATTCACCTACTATTTTGAGACTTGGTGGAATGGTTGTTCATAAAAAAGGGGATGTTTATGGGTAACTGATTAACTTTTGACCAGCGCCCAGACAAGAAATGTCTAAAAATGTTATATTTATATTTTAATTAACTCATCACTAAATGGCGCTATACCTAGCATTTGTACAGCGAGCTATGGTTTCGTTATTAAGGAAAGGGTATATACGAGAGATTATTTCAAACCATGGGGTTATCCATGAGAGTTCATCGCTCACCTCATCCCCGTAGTTACCAGCGGAGGTTGTCCATCGCGCGCGTGGAGCGTAAAAAAATCTGTTTCCCTCAAATGAAGTTAAGTAACGACTTTATGGGATATGCCTACTTAAAATCAGAATTTCGGTATTTTTCAAACAATGACATCAATATTGGCTAAATTTATACTTGTGGAAGATGTGATGATGCCCCTTATAGCTGTAGAAGGTGATGGAGCTGGCCTGTTCCGCTCCATCTCCTACCACTTGCATGGAACAGAGGTACACCTCTGATGATGCACGAACCTCCTGATGACACTTCATCAGGAGGTTCGTGCCACCATTGTTCACTTATTAAACAACTACAACAATGAACAATGAGTTACAGTTGTTGAGTGAAGACGGTAAGGGATGCGGTCTTGAGGAATGTCTCTTTATACCCCGCATTCCCATTATTGCATCAGACCACCCCGTTCAATTTGAAAGACTTCAATTGACCATAAAGGTGTTTTGCTATGACCATTAACCAAGCTCAGGGGCAGTCTCTAAAGGTCGCTGGGGTTGCCTTGAGACAGGACTAATTCTCTCATGATCAGTTATATGTAGTTTGCTCACGAGTAAGTTCTCCTGGAAGCCTTGCAATTTTGGCTCCTGGAGCATATGCCTAAAATATTGTTTACCGGGACGTCGTAGCCTAAATGGTGTATGTTTGTAATAATGGTTCGCATTCTTCCTTTATGGGGGAAAAATGAAATATCTGGAATCTTAACAAAAATAGACGCAAGTCAGGAGTGTTCCCGTAGCGAAGCACGGGTACTTTGCTAGTCTATAATAAAGCGATGTAAGAAAAAGAGAGGGTTTAATACAATATGTTCAGTTCTTTTGCTGACTTAGTGTCTCCTCACGCAGCAGTCGGGTTTTTTGTTTCTTTGAATAATTTCTTGTTTATGTTTAGGTTTAAGTATATACAACGTATTTTCAATTGAACTGACTAAAAATAGGTAGGTATTGTGGAATTTTATCTTTGATTTTAAATTAATGTACGTTATTGATCTACGACAGATAAACGTACGTCTGGCATTGCTGTTTTGTCTTGTTCAATAAAATAGGCAAATATTTTATATTTTACCTATTTTAAGGTATTTTATAATTTACCTATTTTAAGGTATAGTGTCGGCGGGTCGTCACCATCTAATTTGGAAATTTCCCTGGCTTACATATCGAGAAAATGTCTTAATTTGACACGTTTCTTAACTGAAACGAAATTTAAAAAGATTATACAAATTAAAAGATAATTTCTTAATTATCGATACTAACTTCGAATTGCTAACCTTCTGGAAAATCTTCCGTCGTTAGACATCATAAATTTTCAGTGGTATTTTTCCATAAATTAATACATAGCATTCATAAATAGTAAAAAAAAAAAATGATATTCAAATTTCGTTTCCCCGAAAAGGACTACAAATAATTTTATACCCTAAAAAACCCGTAGTCATAAAAATACCCTACTTTTTGGGGAAAATACCCTAAGCTTAATACACATACAGTACTATTAACATAACCTATACTGTGGTATTATATGAAATAAAAGTCATTAACGAGAGTGGTAGCACTGGCAAAATGAAATGACAGCACTTTTCTTTCCAAGGGAACTTGTTCAGCGGTACTTGCCAGCTACAAAAACAACAAGAAGAAGGACTTGTTGAGCGTGGTTCTGCTTAAACAAATTTTCATAATTTAAAACATATTTAAAAGGTTTTCCCGCCCAGAGATGACAATATTATTCGATGTGAGGACGTAGTAGGTACAATTTGGGTACCGGATGTGGAGAACCATGTGCCATCCCTTTTGGATCTTCTGCTGACCTCCCACCCGGACAACTATCGCGTATCTGTTGGCGCCCCTCTTGGATCCTCAGATCATTGCCTGATAGAATGTGTGGTGCCACTCATACACCAAAAGCGACCGCGTACCGCAGGTATCCGTCGTGTGTGGCATTTCAGGTCAGCAAACTGGGATGGGCTGCGTGACTTCCTGGCTTCCTACCCCTGGGGGCCAGTTTGCTTCTCGCTGGATGATCCCAGTGCCTGTGCAAATGCTGTCGCTGATGTGGTTCTGCAGGGTATGGAACTATTTGTTCCTAATTCTGCGGTGCCCATTGGCGGCAAATCTCGACCATGGTTCGGTGGGTCTTGCAGAGCCGCGTCGCGTCAGAAGCAAGATTCCTACCGTGCCTGGTCCAATGCTCGGGCCACTGGAGATCCAAATACTCAAAAAAAAATACAACGCTGATTCCAGATCGTTGAAGGGTTGTATCGCGAAGGCAAAGTCCAGATTTATAAGCGAAATTGGCGAGAGACTAGTGCGCTTGCCATCTGGGTCTCGCGCGTTCTGGTCGCTCGCCAAAGCCGTACAGGGTAACTTCTGTCAGTCGTAGTTTCCACCACTGCAACGGATGGATGACTCGCTGGCCCATACTGCAAAAGAAAAAGCCGATCTCCTAGGGTTTCTTTTTGCATCTAACTCGACTCTCGATGACCAGGGAGCCACACCACCTACCATCCCTCGGTGTGAGAGCTCTATGCCAGAAGTAAAGTTCACGCAAAGAGCCGTGCGTAGAGCGCTTTGCTCCCTGGACATCCATAAGTCGAGTGGGCCGGATGGCAATCCGTCCGTTGTTTTGAAAATATGTGCCGCGGAGTTGGCCCCAGTTCTAGTCCGCCTTTTTCGGTACTCGTACTCGCTTGGCGTGGTCCCCAGCTCGTGGAAGGAGGCTTTGGTTCACCCGATCCCTAAAAAAGGTGTTTGCTCAGATCCGTCCAACTACAGGCCCATTGCTATAACTTCCTTGTTTTCCAAGATAATGGAAAATATTATCAACCAACAGCTGATAACATACCTAGAGGATCACCAGCTGATTAATGATCGCCAATATGGCTTTCGCCATGGTCGTTCGGCTGGTGATCTTCTGGTATATTTGACTCATTGTTGGGCAGAGTCAGTGGAAAGCAAGGGCGAGGCTTTGGCTGTTAGTCTGGACATAGCAAAGGCCTTTGATCGGGTGTGGCATAAAGCGCTACTATCCAAGCTTCCCTCTTTTGGGTTACCCGAGAAACTCTGCACATGGATTGCCAGCTTTCTCACTGGGCGGATCATTAAAGTTGTGATTGACGGTGCACGCTCGGATCCATTACCCCTGAACGCTGGTGTGCCACAAGGCTGCGTATTGTCTCCTACATTGTTTCTTCTGCATATCAATGACTTGCTGCACGTATGCGGCATCCATTGCTATGCAGATGACAGTACCGTAGACGCAAGATACAGTGGTCTATGTAATGTTTCTCGGGATTGCGTCGATGAGTACCGGGAAAAACTTGTGTCTGAGATTGAGACGTCTCTTGGACACGTCTCTGATTGGTGTAGACTGAACTTAGTCCAACTGAATCCATCAAAGACACAAGTATGTGCGTTTACCGCAAAAAAGTCCCCATTTGTCGTGGCTCCTAGATTGGAAGGTACTCCCCTTACTATTAGCTCCAGCATTGGTATCTTGGGTGTTGACATATCCAGAGATGTACAGTTCCGTGGTCACTTGGAGTGCAAGGCCAAATTGGCTTCTAGGAAAATTGGCATCATCTGTAAAGCCAGAAGGTATTTTACACCACAGCATCGCCTTCAACTGTATAAAGCCCAAGTTAGGCCTCATATGGAATACTGTTCACATCTCTGGGCTGGTGCGCCCCAGTACTTACTCGCTCCATTCGACCGCATACAACGAAGAGCTGTTCGAATTGTCGGTGACCCAATGATTTCTGATCGGCTGGATTCTCTCTCTACACGCAGAGATGTTGCATCTCTTTGCGTTCTATATAAATTGTACCACGGGGAGTGCTCGGATGAGCTATTTGATTTGATACCTGCCGCTGAGTTCCACTATCGTACAACTCGCCAAAAATTAAAATTCCATCCACATCACCTTGATATTTTGCGATCTACTACAGTACGCTTTTTAAGGCATTTTCTACCACGTACTGTAAAGTTGTGGAATCAACTTCCCTCAGCGGTATTCCCAAATAAGTACGACATGGGGGCCTTCAAGAACAGAGTCAATATTTCCCTTAAAAGGCTGGCAACGGATCGGCGACCCCTTGGTGTTGCTGATTTCTATGGGCGGTGGTGATTGCTTTCCATCAGGTGACCCACATGCTCGCTTGCCACCCTCTGTTATAAAAAAAAAAAAAAAAAAATTGTAAAGCAGAAGCCTTTATAGCGAACAACTGCTTCGCTCTATTGAGTATCTACTTACACTCAGTTTTTTCGGCGCCAACTTCGGTGTTCGGTGTCCAGGTTCGGTGACTTCGGGACTGGATATCCCTGGCGTTATCGACGCCAACGACGGCGTGTCTTGGTGGTGTTTAACAGGCCAAGTTTAATCGCCTCCAATCGGATACTCTAGCTAGAGCACGTCAATCTTTAACACAAGTTGCTCGCAGCTCACCTCTACTTGGTACCAAGGACTATTAGGATGACTCATGTAAAAAGCGTCTCCGGTAGGTACAATCGTCTGTTTAACAGTGAATGTCACCATGGATAACTGATATTCAGCAACACAGCGTTGGGGACAGCATAGAGCCTTGTGGGATGCCAACATTAATGCCCATGCTTTTAGTAAAGCAACTGCTGTAACGGCTTTGATGTACCTACTTATCTATAGGATATCCCAAAATCCAAAAGGCCAAAACTTGAGGAAATTTCCTTTCACCTCACAGAAGACCACAGCCAAATAACAATCTCGTAGAGTCGAGACCTAGAGGGTTGTTGTGTTTCTGCGAGTGAGTGAGGAAAGGAAATAGATACCTACAGCGATGGCGGGTGAGGAGGTGCGCGAGCGATGGTTTCTGCTTCAAACGCCTATATGTCTATGAGCTGCCGATGCCACTTCACAACTAACGAAGATAATGCGACGAGCATTATCTTCGTTAGTTGTGAAGTGATCTAACGTAATATGAAAAAACCGGACAAGTGCGAGTCGGACTCGCCCACCGAGGGTTCCGTAGGTACGTAGTATCATTATTAAATTTGATATTTTTCATTATAAATAAGAAATAATGCGTCGAAAAAAAAAAAAATATTTTGCAATGTGTACATCAAGCCCTTTCATATGATACCCCATTTGAACTAGTAGTTTCAATTTGAAATTTCGACACCCTATAAAAAATAGACCCCCTATTTTTTAAGATCTATTTACAAATGTATAGTTTTGAGATTTATTCCTGTACTTGTAGTCTATAACGATGTTACTTGCCAAATTTCATAGTTCTAGGTCAACGGGAAGTACCCTATAGGTTTTGATTCCCTTGAGTGTGTCGAAATATGCGTTTTTTGCTGAATAAACGGCCGTAACTTTTTTCTACGTAAACTTAGCAGTTTGATTATTTTACAACTTCATGAGACCGTAGACCTGAGTATACAGTTCAAATTTCAGCTTGATACCTCCACGCATTCTCGACATAGAAATTCTTGACAGACAGACAGACAGACGGACAACAAAGTGATCTTATAAGGGTTCCGTTTTTCCTTTTGAGATACGGAACCCTAAAAAGATTATTTATTATACATCACTATCAGTAGAGATAGGTGGAAACACCCACTGTTTGCCACTCGGGTGCTGGGGGTATGTATTGGTAGGGAACAAGGGGCTAGTATAATTATCATCATCAGTCTGTATCTACCACTACTGGAAATAAACCATCGCCAATGCTTTCCTCCAAATTGCGATTTAACCGGCCTATCGTACCTAGCCATTTCCAGCCGCTTTTTTGTGGCGAAGAAGCGTTCTTGAACTAGTAGGTAGCCTAGTAGACCCACTGAAATCATAAAAGATACTAGGTATAATGGGTATTATATGTGTGACAAGCGTTTCACAAGCATGCACGGAGGCTTGTATGTTTGCCCGTGCATGCGAACATGCCGCTAAAACAGCACCTATTTAACGTATTATTTATTGCGTATTTATGAGAAGCAGCGGACTAATAGCAGTATTCCTTTCGGTTCATAAGGTCTAAAGTATTAAAATGTCCATAGTATCAAAAAGTATCCTTGTTGTGCGAGCTTTAGCTTATGCATATTACTTTGCACGTGTAGTAGTATAAAAATAGTGGGATTTAAAATTAAGACATTGGTTTTGTAGGAAAAGCGATCGCCTTTCCAACTATTCCTATTTCTATGAGTAGAACAGTTGGTCCAATGTACACCTAATTGGACTACCAGGGGTCAGGTAGTGAGATTTGATAATAATAATATACTCAGATAATACTATGAGGGGTTACCTAACGTAGATCGACAGCTACAAATAAAAGAGTCGTAACTGCTAATTCATTCATTTATTTATTTACAGACTACAATGTGATCAGTAGGCTACTATCACATTATAAAACAGGTGTCTATTATTAAACTACAATGTATTTACAATATTTACAGCCACCATCCCACAGAAATGCATTAAATTAAACTTAGACTTACCTACATGCCTTACATGCATACAAGTCACAAGACAAAACAACTAAACTACAGGAACTAAATAACAATAAAATGGGAAACACATAACTCAGCGTCCAGAATATCAAACTTACAACTAATTATTATTATAATAACTTATAAGCACAATGAATTATGAAATCAACGTAAAACAATCAGTTCATTAATTTTATTAAACGACCAACAGTTCATTTAAATAGTAATAAATTATTATCGTAGTTAAAAATATAAAATACATGACATGACATTAGATGATGTAGTTTTTGAACAAGTTGATTTTAGTACTCGACTAGAAACTATATACAGTCAATTATATTGTTTATTGTATACAATAATAAGTCTAAAATTATAGATTCAAATAATACGTTCGATACAATTCAGAGAACAATTTTAATAATACCTATTCTTTTTTCAATCAATTACAATTTATCATTTAATAAAAATAAGGACTATTTTAATTTATTCATCAATAAACAGTAATTGATTTACTGTACTAAGGTGTGTGCATAGTGAAATTTAATTAAATAGAAAAATAATGTACTTTATTATTTTTATGGAAAATACTTTTAGGCAAATATCTAGCTAATTTAACTTTAGATATTTTCCTTCTGCGTTCAATAAGTACCTAGGTACTTACATGCCAGGTACCTGTATGCATTTAGGTGCTTAAATAATAAATAATCGTTTCAAACTTATCACAATCAGATTTATAATTATATTATACAAATATGAAATGTCTCTCGACAGTTGTAGATGCAATGGACAACTTCAAAATGTTCAGAAATTAGAGTAGGTGGATATAAGTGTTTACAATATTTCATTTACTTACCATATTAAACATCATTATTTGATAAAAAGCAAGTTATAACTCTAAGACCCTATGGAAATTATAATAATGACGACGTTAAAATTAAAATCACATAAATATCAACAACGATAAAAACAATATGTACTACCTACTCGTTCTCAGCGTACATTAGAAATTAAGAGATTCAAAGAATTCATTTTCTACCAATTATACAAAGAAAATTATTAAATAAAATTAAAAAGTCCTGATATTTCTAATTACTTATATAGAATACATGTCAGTCAAAAGTATAAAATATTTAATAAAATTGACCATAATAAGAGAAATACTGATCCTACAAACTTCCCTGCAGATATACAGACACACAACATTCTGTTCTGTATATATTTCAAAAAGTGGCACATCGATTTGAGGTATAATGTCCACCATTTATAAAGAAATTCAGTGAATGCTAATAGGCAAGTATTTACCTTATTTGTAACAATTGACAACATTTTGTCTAGGTACCTACGTAATAAGAATAGTGGTCAAATCACTTAGTTTATTTTGTAGATGTTTCAATGAATCAACTCTCCTACTTTAAAACGAGTTTAGGCCTACATCACGAGGAATATTGGTTCACTTCTGGATATTTAAACACTTCACCACGTTGAAACTTTATAAATACTAGGTTACTTATAAGTATTTGTACACAGTTCTTACTTTAGCGGAGTTTACGTGACGTCTAGCGGCCGTGAATCACGAGATCTAAAGAAACCTCTCTCCGTTCGACACTCCCTGATGGTGACCGTCTGGAAATTGACCGTCACGTCTGTGATGAATATTTGATCAGCGACTGGAGACCGCGCCATCCAGTACGCGGCGCCGCGGCGAGGGGGTTGAGGAGGCGGGGGCGGAACTGCTGCCGGCGCTTCGCCCCACGAATCCTCGTCTTCTGGTTGAGGTGCCGGAGGAGGCGGCCTAGCACCTTTAGGTTCCGCCGGAGCCGTGGCGGTGGGCTGGCTATCAGTACGCCGCTCTCTTTCTGCTGGAATATGAGCGTCGGCTTCCTCAGGGGAATGTGGAGCTCTTCTCGGACCGGTTCTCGGTGCAGCTGCTTCAGCGGCGGGTGAAGCAGGGGCTGCGGCTCCACCTGGAGGAGCCGCCGGAGGTGGGGGTTGGTTTGCATGCGGCGTTCGTCCGCCATTGACTTTGGTGGCATCGTGCCTTTTTGCTGGTGGGCTCATAGTTATTGTCACACCGATTTTTCCCGATTCCTGAGATAGTACCGCGGCCTTGCGTTTGCCCGGCGGCGGGTGCCTCTCCTCCGAGCCGCTGCGAGCCCGCTCCACTGGGGAGTGTTCCCGCTCCCGCTTGCGCCCTTGGCGACGCAATTCCTCTCCGCGTTCGAAGCTCTGAATGAGTCGGGGGTCGAGAATATTCTCCTCCGGTTCCCACGTATTGTGCTTCGGCTTCCAGCCTTTCCATTTCACGTAATACTCCACTTTGCTCTGAAAAGAGAGAGAAAAGCCGGTTAGGTAACGTACTTATGTATTTAGTAAAATAAGGAGCGAGCGTGTCGCTGGACTGACGTGGCTCGACTGATCGGTGGCGTGCACACGAAACGGGAGGGTTGCATATATAGCCTTGCAGATTGCACTCGATAACATTAGTGAAAGTACAGAAATAAACGGTTAAAAATAGTCCTTCATTTTTACATTGTCCGATTTTAGTTATATTCGAGCGGGCGAAGTATTCAGACGGATTACAGGCGATTTATTCGCCCGGAAAATAGGTAAATACGTATATAAAATGTTGAAATGTGGGTTGGTTTCGTGCGGCCAGTATGCAGTTCGCGAGTCATTTGGGCGCACCTGCCCCGGCCAGCTGTCGCGGCGGCTATCACCCCGAGGATCTCTCCGAAACCCGCCCTTATTGCGTCGAGCATAAGCGACGCGTTGTCAACGCTCACATGCAGTTCGGCAACAAGCAAAATTCACAAGCTACGAAATTAAATGCCAAACTAATTAATCAGCTGCTCTTTATACACGATAGTAACTAGGTAGGTATCAATACTACCTACCTACCTAACTATCAATAAGTACTAGTTCTATTTCTTGTTCGTTCAGTTCGGTTGTATTGCGTTACGTACGTTCTTAAAATGTAAGTATATCCAATATTTATTGATTAAATTAAGTTTATTAAATGAAATGCTGATTCATTAAATCGTAATCTAGACACGCGGCAGCGTGTCAAGCCAAGTTCAAGCAAAGGAACTGGCTAGCCAGCGCCGAGTGTAATATTATACGAACCACTTGGTGCCACTTTTGACCCTTCTATAACTCAAAACCTCTTTAACGTAAACATATAAAACTACGTGTGTTTAATTATATCCACAAGGACATCTAGAAGCCCAAATTTCATGAAGCTAGCTCAAACGGTTATAAAGATATGAAGGTTAAAAAGTCGTAAATTTTAGCACTGACTGACTGACATAATTATTATAGTACCTAAACCTAACCTACTTCCAGATGACCTTGAAGGATGAAATTTGGAATCCAGCTCGGTAATTGTGTGTAAGCGTAGGAAAAAATGTAAAAATAAAAAAAAGTTAAAAAATAGGGGGCCCCCCTATTTTTTAACTTTTTTTTATATACACCATACATTTTTTTTTTAATTATAGCGTTGGAACCGTTACAACGTACAAGCAGATATTTGAAACTATCCCCATATATGTATTATTATATTTGCTATATAACAGAAATATAAAGATAAAGTTAAGTCAAAAAATAAGTGGTGTCTCCATACAAAAAATAAACTCTAATTGTAAAAATTAAATAATTAATAGGCTAGACGACAATGATAAAAAATTATAAAAAGTACTTATCAGTGTCATAAAATATACACAACTAGAACGATCTGTGATCTTGAAATTTTGATAACTTATGTCCGACTTGTTCTATGATCGATCAAAGTGTAGTAGGAAAGTCCAATTTAAAAGAATGAAATTATAAAAAAAATATATTAATTTTGGAAAAACAATCAAAAATACTACAACTTTTATTATGGCACTAGCTACATAAACGCAGTATTTCACATAGCTGTCGTACAAATTTCTGTTTTAACGTATACAAAATACATAAGTGTGACGTCATAATTATGTAGCCCTTTGTATGGAGCGTTTTCGGGAAAGTCCAAAATTGTGATTTTCAAGTTATCATATCTCGAGAAGTTTATATGCTATCGAAGTAATTCTTTCACCTATAGTTATATTATTGTGACGTCCTTACTTAGCAAACCGAAAGAAAAAATTGTCGTCTAGCCTATTGTTCTAAATTGTATAAATTTGATAAAAATTCGAAAAAATCTCGAGAAACACCTATGAAATGTGTAATTCTCTGGACTGTACTGTATTGTCACCGCACACAACAACACGCAACACGACAACTTAAGATTTATTATTTTTATAAGATACTTATATTATTCGAGGATTTTTATTTATTTAATAAAATATCCTCGAAATTTTTATGTCCGGCCGATACACTATTGTCAATCTCTTTCTTGCTCAAGCAGTATGCATATAAGTAATGTTTTGTCTCTTACGGCTTTATTTTTCTTTTGAGCGTAGCAAAAAGCCTAGCTCTGTGGGTCCTACAGTAGGTAGCTAGGTACAATATATTTTTTATATATTGTACCTACCTACCTCCAGTAACTTAAAGGAATTCATTGCTCTTCTTTTCATTTTAGTTGTCCGTCCAATGGGAGATCAGTCCAATGCACATAGATTTGGACACATTGCGAACAAAGTCAAAATGTACAAAACAGACGAGGCGCAAACTATACAAGCACACGACTGTAGAGTCTAACATGAGCTTTCTGCCATTGTATATTATACCTACTTTATAAACATAACATTGCGTTACATAATAAGTAAATGATACTTATGACGTAAATAACATTTATTTAACACACAATCAATTATTCCAGGTAACCGCGAAATACTTACTCATAAATGGGGAAAAGCATTCGCCAACGTTTGACCGCGCCGACATTTCTGCTCAGAACGTTGGGAATTCCGGATATAAATATGTAAATATACCCGAAACTTCACAAACTCAGGTATTTATATATTAAATTTATAAATACCTGAGTTTGTGAAGTTTCGGGTGAAAGTTCAGAATTTTTCGGATACGAACTTCATTCGATTGGGTTGATTTAGATTAGACTGTTCACAAAGCAGGGTCTAATTTCACACTATTAACTAACCTAACCTAACCTAACCTCGCGCTCTGCACAGACGTCATTGTTTATGTAAGTAATAGGTAGTAACGACGCGACATTTGTATGCAGTGGCCGGGGTATTTTTCTATATTGTTATTGACAAATAAATACCTAACCTAACCTAACCTAACACAAAAAAATTTATTGAATTTTCAGTTTTATCTGCTTGCCATTCTTTAAATCGGTGTGTCGATAGTTCCAGGACTGGAACACTACCAATTTCCGTTGACCCACTTTATATTCAGATCGCTCTATTTACGACTTACCTACTGGAGGTATCTGTGTCATGACCTGTGTCAAATAGCTATATGGCATTATTGTTGTATTTAACTCGAAAGCAGTCTGTACTACCACAGTTTAAATAATACTTAGTACCTACTACGTACAGTATGGCCGCTTCCTGTCGCTCTCTCGTGTCGACCTCACCTAGGGTTGCCAACCATACTGTTAAAAACAGTATCATACTGTTTTCTATGCTATAATACTGTTGAAAAAAACTTCATTTGACCATAGCACTGTTTATTGTACTGCTCCGCATGCACTGGGCCTTACTGTACTGTTTGTTTTGCTACGCAGCTTTTAATATACTGTTTTTTTTGTAAATAAAAGTTGGCAACCCTAAGTCCTCACCTTCCCTCTGAGACAAATCTGGAACAGTTTGTATGACGCCGCACGCACACACGCTCATTCGCGCTCTGCACAGACGTCATTGTTTATGTAAGTAATAGGTAGTAACGACGCGACATTTGTATGGAGTGGCCGGGGTGTGGTATTACTTTAGTTAGTTTATGACTAAAAGGCGTCTGTGATACTCTTTGTTACGCATAAACCTTTCATGACAGCCAAAACATACTGTGGTGGATAAACTTTTGATAGGTTGAAGAGCTGGCCTTAAAACGGCGGCAGGTTGCAAATAGATTATGACAAAGGAAATGTTGTTAGAGAATTTTATCTAAGTTGTTCTTTTTTTTGTTTTTTTTTTTTAATGTGGTCGGTCAAAATTTCTCTACCTTGCCTGATGGAAAGCACAAGTGAAGAATAAATGTGAGAACCGCCATCAGTGCGATTAGCGCAGCGCTGACGGTCCACCCCTTGACGACCCTTGTAAGTTCTACCACACCCCGGCCACTCCATACAAATGTCGCGTCGTGAACTGTTCACGTATGTAGTAACATAAACAACGACGTATGGGCAAAGCGTGACTGAGTTTGTTTGCGTGCGGCGCCATACTAACTGTTCCAGATTTGTTTCAGAGGGGAGGTGAGGTCGATACGAGAGTAAGGGAGTGGCCATTACTGTACGTAGTACTATTACTTATACTGTGGTTCTACACTCTTCGTCTAAACGACCCTGGGTTATTGGAAGAGGGAAATACGTGTGCCGGTAGTGAATTCCACAACATTATGGTTCGGCAGAGAAATGAGTTGCCGAACTTTTTGGTGTGTAAGTGGTTCATCCAACATCTTTGAACCAAAGCCAACTTCACCTGCACGCGGTGCACCCTGACAAACGAAGCTCTGGCGAAAAGAGAGGTAGGGAGCGTAATTGTAAGCTGCCCGACTGGGGAATGTGCCTCCACCTCGCAGAATACCGCAGCCAAATAACAATTCTCTTGAGGGGTTGTTGTGTTCCTGCGAGTGAGTGACGTCATCAGCAAGGAAGGAGAAGCTGCGTTGGCAGCGGGGGAGGCGGCGCGCGAGCGGTATTTTATGTTGCGAGCGTTAATATGGCTACGGCAACCCCTTCACGTCAGGCGGGCCGTATGTATCAAAAAAAAAAGTCAGGGGTACACGACCACTATTAACTAATTGAGAATCAGTGGTCAAGACCTAAGTACTATCACACCCCGGCCACTCCATACAAATGTCGAGTCATGATCAACAACATAAACAATGATATCTGTACAGAGCGCAAATGAGCATGTGTGCGTGCGGCGCCATACAAACTGTTCCAGATTTGTCTCAGAGGGGAGGTGAGGTCGACACGAGAGAGCGGCAGGGAGAGACCATACTGTACGTAGTAATAATACTTATACTGTGGTACTATCATACCCGGAAAATAATCCGATTAAAGCACAAGATACTGCTCTCTGTATTTGATGACCAAAGTAACATTGCTGTGCAACCAGCGTAGTAGAGTGCCAAAGAAAAAAAATTAATACAAACTTTTTTGTCTACTAACTCAACTATAGTTAACATCTGTGTACTGTGTACAGCGTTGAAATTA
Organism: Hypsopygia costalis; assembly: GCA_937001555.2. Classification (NCBI taxonomy): domain Eukaryota; kingdom Metazoa; phylum Arthropoda; class Insecta; order Lepidoptera; family Pyralidae; genus Hypsopygia; species Hypsopygia costalis. Next base: position 10,026,737 of record OW443330.2, on the reverse strand, counting down.
TCAATACAACTTTTTATTATACGTTCTTCGACTGCTTAATTTGATTAGCCCTAACAATCCATTGCCTCTTTTAAGTTAACGGCATAAGGTTGAAATTAAAATAACCAATGGTGCATATGGGGCGTTTCGAAAACAAACGCATATTTCAAACCCTCGCGTCTTATTGGTTTTACAAACGAAGGGTGAGTTGGAAATTGGTTCGTGTGATATGACTTTGTTACAGCGTACAATAATATTTCGTACGACTTTTATTGTTTTATTTGTAAAAAAAAATGTAAAAATGTGCTGAATTTTTTTGAAGAAGTCTGTACGTGCCAATGTTTAAAATAATTTTAATCAATAAGGAAAATATACTCCATAATGTAATTATTGTTAAAGAATGTTAAAATAACAATTCAACTTCAACCTACCACATAACGAATTAATTTAACTATTATGTAATACTAAACCTTTTTTTAACAAATAAAAAATAAGTAAGTACCTAATTAGAATAAAATTTGTAAAAACATAATCATAAAAATAATATCCGCCCATGGGTTTGGTCCATAATAAATGACAACAACATTGTATTGTATTCATTCATTTATTACCTTTGTCCCAAACAAAGTCAAAACCCAAACGAAGGCATTACCATTTCAAAAAAATAATAATAAAAAGGATCCGTTGGGACGTGTGGGCAAGGTGAGGTCGTTCGGCTGTCGAGCCGCGATTGGGTGATACGCGGGGCGGGGTGGGGCGAAGGGAGAAGTACCACACCCCCGCTTCGTCTCACTCCACCCCCGCCTCTGCCTGTTTCAACCTACCATTTTACGTAGGTAAGCAACATAGTCCTTATCCAAAGCGCATAAGGTACAATTTCGGTCGGTTCCCTTGTGTAGTTAAGATTGTAGATTTGATGGTAATAGCGCCATGGGCGGACCGACCGAGTCTCGGAAGCATAGACGCCAATTAGCGATGATCGGAACCCACTGATAATTAGTGCACGAATAATTAAAGAGAATTAACACTAATTCATACTTTAATAACTAGTTTGTAGCACTTGGTACAGTGAGCCATGATTATCGTGGATAGAAAAAGTGTTCAGCGAATGGATATGGTAAATAACATTGGTAGTTTTGAAATTTTCGCCAGTTTCTTTGTTGTTTTTATAGGAATATGAGTTCCATTGTGACTATTTGTCACGTCCCATGTGTCAGCATGGGTGACAAATGTATCTGAAGCCTGGCATAGCTTGTAATAGAATGGGTTTTGAACTCGACTCCCCTTCAATCAGTCAGATTCCCCTTGATTTTGGATGTCAGTTCGAATTCAGGCAGTTCAGATAGTTTGAATATACTGGTCCTCTCATAAGTATTCCTATTTTTTTTTACTTGATAACGCCGTAATCGATGAATGCCGTCTGCACTCACGAAATATACCATGGACTCATTTTTTGATTCCAAAAATATGTCTTCAGGTAAAGTTAATTACACAAATCTTCAGGTTTACTGTATGTAGGTAATTTACTGCACCGCCAATTCAGGAAGAGGGCTAAGCTAAACACAATTACCTACCGCAAATACAATGAATTATTGATTTTCACAATCAAAAAGTTCGATGGCAATCGGCTTGTGCTTCGACAGTAGGGCCCCGTAACCCCTATTCATCTATGGTTTTCCGTATCAGTTTCTCAGGTGAAAATGATACCTAAGAGCACATACCGGACGTAGTCGGCAGCAAAATGAACGTGAGCACGCAGCACACAACAATTTAGGTGAATTCTCATTTTCCGAATGTCTCTCATTGCAATTTTGCACAAAGTTGTAAACGTTGTTCTAACGTCGATAATTCTATTCACGGTGAAATGGCAAAATCTACGGACAATAAATCAACTGTTTTGTTATTGTTGAGTCAAATCAAATGAGTTGACGAGCTCGGTGGTCGAAGCTAGCAATGTTCACTTTGACTCCGAAATCGCTGGTTTGATCCTCGCCCAAGACAAATATTTGTGTGCATGAAGATGTCTGTTTGTCTTGGTCTGATTGTTATCGGTATATATATGTATGTATTTACAAAAACAAAATGTATTCAAGTACATTTATCAGTTGTCTAGTAGGTAACCATAGTACAAGTTTTGCGCTTAATTTGGGACTAGACGGCGCTGAGCGCGAAAACAATTATTTAAATGTAGGTAGGTAATATTATCAGCTATCAACTACCAAGTAAGTAGTAAGGTACTTTGCTTAGTTTAAGACTAGATGGCAATGTGTACCTAATTCGTCCAGGAATATTTATCTATTTAGTTATTATGAGCTATATAAATTAAGTTGAAGCAGTAGTCGCGAGATCGAGGTTCGCGGCGAATGATTATTAGGTTTCTATTATGACACAGGTATAAACATAGGTATTAGATAGGCTGTGAGAAAAGATATCCTGAGCAAAATAACAAGTTTTACTTAATTTAACTATTTAGGTCAGGACCAAATAGTTCATTTTCAAGCATCTTTGGTTGACTGGAAGAGATCTATTCTGGGATACTTAGGTTCGCCTGCTGCTTGTAGTTTTATGTCTTTGTACAATAAAGATTTACAACTATACAAAAACAAAGTTTATATCGAAATCTACTTTAGTGGCCAAGATAAGGTTAAAATAAATAATGTGTCTATTTTTAACCTACTTCAAAAAAAAAGGAGGAGGTTCTCAATTCGTCGGGATCTTTTTATTTTTTATGTATATTCCCCGATTACCTACTCGAAGACGCCTGAACCGATTTAGAAAATTCTTTTTTTTATTCTCCCTTGTCCGGATAAGATTCTCACGAAACGAAAACTCGAACAGAACTGCGAACGCTTTTAATGCGATATAAATATCGATAGGAGATCGACTGTTGGGTCAGTCTTTACGAAAGAAAGGAAGCAAGCGGTATTTCCCAACAATTACGACATGGGAGCCTTCAAAAACAGAGTCTATATTTCCCTTAAAAGGCTGGCTATGGATCGGCGACCCGTTGGTGTTGCTGATCTCCATAGGCGGTGGTGATTGCTTTCCATCGGGTGACCCACGAGCTCGTTCGCCTCCTCCCCCTCATATAAAAAAAGCCATACGTCTAGGTCAGTTCAAAATAAAACGATTAGACTAGGCATTTTTAAGAAACCTAATTTCAATGTTTTCTGCCCTGAAACCTGTCCCAAGGAGCAGCCCCCTTACCACCAACTCTTGTTGCGTTTTAATAACTGAATAGAATGCTTTTTCATACCAATGAATAAGCGACTCTATCCAATTTGGAAATAGAGTCGCTTATTCATTGGTATGTAAAAGCATTCTATTCAGTTATTGAATCACAATAAGAGTTGGTGGTAAGGGGGCAGATCCTAGTGATCGATAGAGTAAGCGTCAGAACCCCTGGATGACGTGCCAATGATTTATCGCCTCATACTTATTAAGGACAAATCTTATTACCAGTAGGTATGTAGTGTATTTTATCGAGGTTAAGTTCTTATTATACAACCCGCATATTCAAGATTTAATAATGAATAAATCAGTTAACGGATGTCAACTCATCTGATGCTTTAAACGAAAGCAGTTATGACTTTTTATGTTTGTAAATTTTCGTTGTAGTTAAACTTTAAAAGATTAAAGTTTATAAGTTTCTCGCTATGTATGTATATCTCTCAATTTGACATACGTAATTGTCGGTTGGGTCTATTCTGCATAACATAACATTATATGTAACATCTGTACATGTTATAAGTATATATTATTAACAACGGACTTGTCATCCCTGAAGAAGAAAATGATCGAAGTCAAAAAATCTTGAGCAATTTGCAGCACAATCTTGTTACTAAAGTTCTTGTATGTAGTTTTTTTTATATTTTTATTTATATATGAGAGGTGGGCAAACGAGCATGTGGGTCACCTGATGGAAAGCAATCACCACCGCCCATGGAGATCAGCAACACCAAAGGATCGCCGATCCGGTTAAATACTCTATTCTTGAAGGCCCCCATGTCGTAATTGTTCGGAAATACCGCTGAGGGAAGTTGATTCCACAATTTAACCGTTCGTGGTATAAAATGCCTTAGGAAACGTGCTGTAGTAGATCGCCAATTATCATGATGATATGGGTGGAATTTTAATTTATGGCGAGTTGTACGATAGTGGAATTCAGCGGCAGGTATCAAATCATACAGCTCATCCGAGCACTCCCCGTGATATAATTTGTATAGAATGCAAAGAGACGCTACATCTCTGCGTGTAGAGTCTAGAGAGAGAGTCCAGTCGATCCGAGATCATTGGGTCCCCGACGATTCGAACTGCTCTTCGTTGTATGCGGTCAAATGAAGTAAGCAAGTATTGGGGCGCACCGGCCCAGAGATGCGAACAATACTCCATGTGAGGGCGAACCTGGGCTTTATATAGTTGAAGGCGGTGTCGGGGTGTAAAATACCGCCTGGCTTTATTGATGACCCCAATCTTCTTAGAAGCCAGTTTGGCCTTGCACTCCAAGTGACCGCGAAACTGAACATCACTCGATATGTCGACACCCAAGATGGAAATGTTGGGACTAACACTAAGGGGAGTACCTTCTAATCTAGGAGCTAGTAAGTAAGGAGAAGATATCCACATAGTGGTAAATTGGAGCTTTATGAATATTTTGCATAAGGGAAATGGCATATAGCCAATACCGCAGTTTGCTATCAAAGTGCTGAAGCCATTCAAAGACCAACGTAAATGTGCAAATAAAGAATTTCATTTCATTATGATTGATATCTTCAATGAGTCATGAGTGAATAAATAGGTCCATATTATATCTAGGTAATGTTTTCTTGGGCACGTAATAAATACCTCTATGAAATTACCAGAAATGATCAAAAAGGCGTAGAAGATTGGAATTTCGTGTGCTATGGGGGAGTATTATACATAAGTATGAGTATAAACTCATACTCGTAATAGTAAAAATCTTCGACAATTCACATTTACGTCGAAGAGAGTTGTGTTTGATCAGAAATTTGTCATTGAGCGTACTCATCATCCTCATATTGAAACAACAATATTTCAAAACAGAGGAGTCAACGCTAAAGGATTCACTTCTGTTGGCGCACAAGTCAAGTCTGTTATATTTAATACACACAATATGTGAAGCGATGCCACAGCCGTTAAATACTGTAAACATAGTATCTCGTAAGGAGCTTCCCAGTGACCTTACTCAGAGGAATACTATATACAATTCAGGAAATTTTGATTTAGTTGTGTGTGGTCTGGCTGCATAATACTTATTCAGTTTCGATGTTCGGCCCTATCAGCCCATTTCGATGTCTTATCTTTCTTTTGTCGTAGCCTCGTTTAGTTAATTGATTAGTTTGTCTATCAAGAAACTTGTAGTCCTTGCGTATCAATTAATATCATTTAACAATTCTCTATCCAAACGAAGAGTAGGTAAACATATGAATAAGTATAAACAAATGTGACAAACGCAGGCTCTACGGAGAACGTGTGAAACATGCACAAAGTAAAAACACTTTGATGCATTTATTGTGTCCCAGACTTTTTATACAGCTAGTGGCACACTTTTATGAAAGACTGCACTATTACCTGCATTAATTACTTCATTTTGCAGCAATATTTTCCCATTTATTAAGCTGTCACAAATTACTCTCGAGCTACCCCGTCGCTCCGGATTTTCCAGGGGTTGGCCTCAGGGGTGGGGGAGGGAGGCGAGGGAGATTAATGGCTCGACTCGGCTACTGAGCCCACTGCGCCTCGCCCACGGGGACCGATCAAGCGTTTAAACACGAATCCACTCAAATTGCCTGAACCGAGTGTAGTGCTGTGAAATTCACGTAAACCGTTTGTGGGTACTGAAACAAACTTTTGTAGAGCATTGTTTGGTTGTGTTTAATGGTTTGGACTAAACTTGACGGTGGGAGTTTTACTATTATTATATTCATTTTTACTTCACTATTAGAATTAGACTAGACTTCATAATAGAATTCGTTTAATTTTTAGGGAGATTAAATTTTTACTAGGCACTTTTAGTGTTTTAGACCAATATAAAATACTTATAATGACCTCATTTCTGTGGCCATCCATTGTCTGTGGAAAGTAACACGGCACAAAGACCTTGTTATTTGTTGTGAAGACACTTCTCAACAACATGTAATCTTTAGGGTAGCTATAGACTTCAAATTTGACTCAAATTGTTCTTAGATGGTGAAGAAATCTCTCATATCAAAGATATCTTATATCAGAGATCTCATCTCATAAAGAACCTCATTTTATAGGCATCGAAACGATAACGACTGTAGGAGTATCTTTTTTGCTAATCCCTCTTGTTCAAAATCCATGGTAAACCGAATGATGTTGAAAGAAATTTAAGCGATTAAAATTGAAATTGAAAAATGAAGCTTACAATATTTGGATATCAATAACCTCGTTACGCCTGTGAGTCTAATAAAACACGCAAGTTAAGCAACGTCGGCCGTAGTCTGTCCTTGGATGGGTTTATTTATCTCGAGCTCCTTTGTAGTGAGGGTTGACGACGATATAATATTTCAAACAGAAATTTAATATAGCAGTTTAGTGATAGATTACAATATCTAAAATAAAATAATCTATCTAAAATTGAGCAAGGGTTATTGGAGACCATGAATCATAGTGCGTGACCGAGTCCGGGTGCATTGTCATAGGAGAGGAAAGCGTGACGCGAGCGCGCACGAACGCCGCTGTGACAGCACTTTAACGCTCCTTGTTACGGTGTCCAACGGTCTACTGCTCCTAATACTAATACAATACCTACTTCTAATACATTACTAAACTAAAAAAGTAAAAATACAGGACTTGGATATTTGCGTCCGGTATGGGTCAGCATGGATATCAAAATATGACTGGAGCAAGACATGGCAGATTTTGATCATTTTTGGATATTGAATATTTGACCCGAACCAAAGTTTCAAATAATATTCAGCTTGTCCCTGAATGGAAAATAATAAAAACAGTCTGCATATCGACGAGCTCGGTGGTCGAATGGCTAGCAATGGTCACTTTGACTCCGAGGTCGCAGGTTCGAACCCAGCAAAAGACAAATATTTGTGTGCATGAACATGTCTGTTGGCCTTGGTCTGGGTGTTTTCTGTGTATTATAAGTATGTATTTAAGTACATCTGTTGTCTCCATAGTACAAGCTTTGCGCTTAATTTGAGACTAGATGGTGCTGTGTAAATTGTCCTGAAATATTTATACTTATTTAGGTATTTATTTACCTATCGTGTTTATACTTTTTAATAAAAGTATCAACTTACCCCAAAATTAAGAGAATTTGGCGTATTAGGTATTCGCTATTAGGAATATAATTAGATATTCTTTGACTCTAATCAAAATGAATATGCAATATTAAAGCACTTTGTCGAATTGCAACAAGCGATTACAAGCTCAAATTTAAGCAGGGCAAGGTGTAGATTCGTTTCTACATAATTCAATTGCATCGTTTAATTTCGTAGTCCGCGCGAGTCCCTCTCGAGGCGTTATTTAAAAGGGTGTCAGATAAATCCAGAGATAGGGGAGAAAATGGAGGAATCTGGGATCGCAAGCATCCGGGCCATTGGCGCAATAATGAGCTCGTCCTGATTAATCTTTCGTTTTGGGTAACTTGTTGATAGTGATGGGAGATTATTAATTTTAGTTAACTCCTAATATCGAAAAACAGAAACGCATCACTCAATTAATTAAAAAAATATAATCGCCAAAAACATACACATTTTAAACTAAGTAAGTATAATTTTGGGTGGTCGCATAGAATACTGATAAAATTGTTACCTATGGCCAATCTTTTAAGATCATACTAGCCATAAATAACATGTTCTCATAAATATTATAACCTATTATATGGTTCTTACTTTAGCTTGTTTTATTTTGTAAACCTATTCGTGTCTCGTCTTTAGAGATTCATCAGATACATAGTTGGTTCAAAATTTTAATAGAACAAGTGAACATTTTGAACCAAGTTCACACCACACCTCGCCACCATGTGATTATCATTCTGTTCACGTCCAGACCTCCGCAGAGTCCATAGTGGCGGACGTGACGTGTCTATCAGCATCTATTTGTCATGTCATGCATACATATAACAATCTTGAGATATGCGGGCCACTGCAGACTGCAATTTGTTGTTTAAGAAAATTACAGTAACATAAATATTACCTATGTTATTATTTTATTGTATATAAATCATGCATTAGTATTTATGGCATTTTCCTTCATATCCCAAAATACACCCAAATTTAATACATTCTACCAATATAGTCGAAGTGATAAAATAATGTTCCGATTTTTTTTGTGAAATAGATCCCTGCGAAATATCGCGTGTATTCTTTCGTGACTCCTGTACTAGGAGTACAGAACCCAGTAGTAGGTACGCTCGGAACCGAAGCTGCGTGTGAAGAGAAAAGTGATATGTAAGACAAGGTAAGCAAGTCTGCCGGCCGGCAAAGCCGGCACGCTAGTGGCAGAGAAGTCCTGCGCTATCCGTCAGTCGCTCCACTGCAGTGATGAGGAGTAGACGTAAATTTGTTCTCTGAATGTTTATGTAAATACTGCTTCGAATGAGTTTATTTTAAATAGCTACGATTTGTTACGAATGACGATTATGGATACAATTGGCGTAGTGATTTATAAAATACAGTTACAATACACTTGTTAACAAAGCATTATTAACAAAGTATCAGCTTATTATTCTGACCATAAAACTAAATACTTAATTGGTTCATAGTGTTAAATAGTTTTTATAGATCTGAACGATGGTGATTTGATTAGAACGTTCTTGTGACATCGTCTAGTGATGTTCATTCACATTGAGGCCTACAAACGGTTCAGTAACAGCGACTGCAGTTAGCGGTCGCACGGTCATCGACTCGGCGACAATTAAATCGAAGCAAACGTCACCGCACTGATGGGCAGACGTTACTTCACACGGCGAAACACAAATATTAAGACAATCTAAGTATGTTAAACACTGAAAATAGATAAAGATTTTTTTCTTATGTCAGTAATTAAAAGAAGGTTAAGAATAAAGTAAATGATATAAATAGGGATAAATGTTGTAAAAAGTTGAGTAAGAAGGGATCTCATAACTGTAAACTAAAAGAAGATAATGGTATCAGATTATACAGTTTACCTTGACGTGATGAATATAAATCCTTTGCAAAACAGCCGCTTAGCAAGCGGCTGAATTGCTTCGAATGCACAATGAATGTCCAAAAGGTATGTTCAAGCTTTGCTGAATAATTTGTCCAGACAGTAATCATCATCGTCTTAGTTTTCTTTTTTACCTACTGTATAGGTATAATATTTAGGTATTTATCTAAGTATATATTGTCTTTTTTATTAACTTGTAAGCCGCATTTCATGTATGTACCTATATCTGATTTTCTCAATTCGATTTTGTATCCTTATTTTGTGATCAATAAGTTTAAATAATTGACCTAATTGAAGTTGGATCGGATTTGGATGTTCGAAAGCAGCTATTATGATAGTTCACTAGACTAATAGTTAAAGATTCACTCCACTTATTGATGCACCCAGCACCTTCCAGTTATTGAAGTTTCATCAATTGAATTGTAACTAGACCAGGGTTAGGATTCCTTGGTACGCTTTTGCTAGACTATCGACTCGGACAGTCTCTCTCATCTTGTTGCATGATTTGCAACATTTGGTTCAGTGACGTAGCTTACGCTTGACGGTATGAAAATTTGTCTCTGGTCTTTCTAGTCAAAAAAGACACGTCAGGGTGGGGGAGTCTTATATCCACCTACTCGAACCCAACACGGCGGGGCCCTTGTATCTCGGGGGGCCCGTATCAATTTAATGATATGGCAGATACGGTGGTAGCTACGCGCCTGGGGCTACCGCCGAAGCTGAAGCCGATTACCACCGAATATCTTGATTAGAAAAATAGTTACTTATTGCCAAACACCTTTAGCTTAGTCGGTGAGCATCGTTTCTACCAGCTAAGCTAAAGACAAGTAGCATAAATCTAAGTTAAAGTTTGATTTTAGCAATCAAAAAATCCGATCGTAATCGGCTTCAGCTTCGGCGGTAGGGTACCTGGTCTGGTTTTAAATCACAGTGAAATTAAACGACTCAGTGATTACCTTAAGGTTACTACGCTACCCATTCTTGGATTTGCAAATGTTTTATGTATAGACAATAATAAACTAAAGTAGTTACAATATAACGAACAGGTTTGACTAAGTCATTATAGATCATTTTTTGATATTTCCATCAAGTTGTCCTTCATTAATTCATATGATAACTGAGCAATCGGAATTAATTTTTGTAAATCATAGTTTGAGCATTAATTTAAAGAAAACCTGTCTTCTAAACCGGTGTAATCAATAGAGATCAATATAGGTAGTCGTGTGAACGGTGATATTTGATCAAATTAAGCGATCGGGCAAGGTAAGCAGGCCCCTTATTTCGCCACAAAGGGTGGCCGACCCTCGTTCGCCACTTGTGGCCAGCCAAGTCGGTGTGCAAACAACACTTGTAAGGGTCGCGTGCACGCGGAGTGATGTGATTTTGGAATACAGAAATCAGCATTTTGTTCCAATTGCCATTTGTTTCTTTGTAATGCTCATGTTTCTGTGTGAAGTCTTCCAATTTAATATGAAGTCTCATTCAGCTATTACTGATATTTTAAGTCTCATTCATCTGTTACTGATATTAAATATAGGATTGATGATTGGATGCATGTATGGACATTTGGTCATAAAAAAATGGTGTATCTTAGTAGTAAGTATTTACCATTAAGGGTGTTGTGGCCAGCAACTGAGAAAATAGTAGGATGTTTCTATTTAACATCTTACATAAAAAGTATACTTTTCGTCTAGGTTTGCTACCATACTTCTCCGATACGTTTTGACCGATTTTGATGAAATTTTATATGTAGTAGTATAATATATATAGGTCTAAGAATAGGTTGTTATCTATTTTTTATACCCTCTTTTACTATTTATACTTATCTTTGGGCCAACTGTGTTTGTTAGGGATAAAGCGGGACGGGGGGCCACCACACATTCCCACCAACTGTGTCTCCTGTGTAGCCAGGATTAACAGCGGCGACCGCCAAAAAAGGCAATGAACAGTGTTAGGGATGTAATATTTCTCTTTAAACTGCTAACAGTGACTTTATTTTCTTATTCCTATTAAACTTTAAACAGCTTTAACTTAAAAGTATCAAAATGTCGGTTGGGTGTATTTTGCATAACAGGGTCCAAGTGTCATCCAAATCACAGGGACGAAATAAACGTGTTGTCATCACTGGCGTATCATTTAAAATAATTAGCACTTGACTGACATATGAACAATAACGGATAAAATGTGTCCACCTCATCATCAACACCAAACAGCTCGGATGAGCTGTTCCATTTGATACCTGCCGCTGAATTACACTATCGTACAACTCGCTATAAATTAAAATTCCATCCATATCATCTTGATAATTAGCGATCTACTACAGTACGTTTCTTAAGAAATTTTATACCACGAACAGTAAAACTGTGGAATCAACTTCCCTCAGCGGTATTTCCGAACAACTACGACATGGGTGCCTTCAAGAACAGAGTTTTCATTTTCTTAAAAGGCTGGCAACGGATCGGCGACCCCTTGGTGTCGCTGATCTCCATGGGCGGTGGTGATTGCTTTCCAACCAGGTGACCCGCATGCAAGTTTGCATCCCCTCTCACATAAAAAAAAAACTCCGATTGAATGGTAACGTATTTAATTCTAATATTGTCATTATCAAGCAATAACTCAATTAGGAGGGATCAGCCCGGGGCATAAAAACTCGGCGTACGCAGGGAGACACTGCAAACATAACAAATGACGACCCTCGTCAGGACCCTTCATAACGCTTGTTACTGATTACATTCCATTGTTATAGTCAGTACTAAACAATGTGCAAACACTGCACTTGTTATGTGTAATTATGATAACCTTTCAATGCAACATTTGAAGTTTTGATTCATTTGAAGAAGTGGACTCCATCCACTTCTTTTTACGATGATTATCTCTGCATAATACCATTTCTGGATCTTATCACTTCTTTATATACTCGTAGAGTAGCGCTCGCGCAGTGGTCGAAATTCGACCGTAATTAATTTAAATTATGACTTTAACAATAAGCAAAAGTATGTATGCGTGTGTGTTTCAAATACATGATAGTGTGTGTAATGTTTTTATATGTATTATTTAAATGTATAATTTTCAAAAAAAATAGCATTCTGCACTTCTTCTCTATATAAACTATATATAGGTTATAGGGTTTCACACACTTATGTGTGTGAAAGTTCATACTCCTCCGTCCGCGCAATTTTCATAAAAATGGGTACTAAGTTTTTGCTTCACGTATTAATTAAAGATTACTTTACATCGATAGTTGAGGATGCTCAATCTTTAAGATTTTGATGATTTTCATTATATTTCAACAATTTTATGTAAGAAAGGAGGGAACTTTCAAAACTTTAATTTGTCAAGAAAACACCTACTTGTTATTTCGTTGTTCTTTTTGTATTGTGTTCATGATCGAAGTCTTTTTAGTTACAATGTTGTAGATTGGGGATACTGGTAGGTTTTGTTTTTAAGCTTTTTTCCTACCAGGAGAAGGTAGTAGTAATCAGATTTAAGAGCCATATTACATTTTGACTGTGATTTTTGCGTAAAATGGCCAATTTCGGCGTTCTCGATCTCGGAAACAAAAATACATTAACAATGTTGACTTATTGGATAGTACAGAATAGCCATTGTCATAGTACATAGCGGCCTCGCTTTTTGTAAATTTTGCTTAACTTTATAGATAAACCCAAAATTGCAGAGAAAGATTTTCATAAAATGCGCGCATTCACTATTTTGAGCTCCTGGATTGTACTACTGTTCCAAACAAATGAAATAAAAAAAATTGAATGTTATTTGTTATATAGTCGTATAGTACATAGCGGCCTCGGAATTTTGAAATATCATTGATTTAATATAGAAAAAAAAAACATTCTTTTAACCAAAAAACTTCGAAAATCGCTTAAAGTAAACTGTTAATTTCGCGAATAAACGATAATATTATTGAGCAAAATTTATACGAAAATAATTGTTACTTCATGATGAATAAACTTTGTAGCATGAATTTATTATTTTATTTCAATAAAAACGATAAATATAACTTCAAAATTACTACAAAAAACGATGCACCGGCGGCTTTCGCGGGTTTAGTACTGCGCGAGAGCTCGTCAGCGTGAAAATGTAATAGGGCTCTTAAAATCCATTAGAAAAGTAAGGTGACTATTCGACTGATTGATCAATTACCATATAGCTGGTCTCTACATAGCTAAACTACGTGGCGGATTGCGATGAATTAGGCATAGAAATAGCTGAGATGGATATGATGCAGTAATCACTAAGAGAATTGTTGAAAATTCGCACCAGTATATATCACTAAGAGAATTGTTGAAAATTCGCACCAGTATATGCACGTATCAATCTGCGAGTTAAACCTAATATTCAATAAACTTCATGCATTTTCACACACCATTACTAATCGTGTAAAATGTACCTTAATAGTACCGCAGGCTTAATTTGGGGCTAGATGGCGCTCTGTAAATTGTCGAGATATATTTATTTATTTATTTTAATATTGACGTTAATATATTTAGAAAATATTCAAGAAATATCAAACATATCTTCATTCCATGGGTAATAGCCGAAAATCAGTGTGTTGCTTATGTAACATTCCCACTGAGCTATGGCCCCTTTGTAATGCTGCAACACACACCTACAATCAACAATATGTATACTGTCATCAATTGTAAAAGCTTATAATTGTACGTGTGTAACTGCTGTAATACAAATAAACTATCTATCTATCTATTCCAATCATTATGTGTATTTAACGACATCTAGTTATTTACCGTTGAACAATCACATAGATGGCATCACGTGAGAACATCTCACCTGCGGCGCCGGGCCGCAATATCCTTCACTAATTACTAACCTTATCTGTATCAGATAAAGAGACACAAAAAATCGTACTTTCCTTTTCGTTTTACATTTACATAATAATGCGTGGGGCATAACGACCGCGCCGGCAAGCCAACGGGCGCATTATTTTAATGACGACGCGGACGAACGCTGCGATGGAGCGACGACATGTCTCTGCTTTTTTATGCGGCATCCTGTAAAGGTGGATTTTTGTGAACACGAATGCGACAGTCGTAATTCACACTAGTAATGGCTAAATGTAGGACGTCTCTACTGACTTTACTAAGTATTTCATTATGGTAATAGGTGTACCTACAAATAGTAATACTTACTTCAATTTTCCATGTTTCGCGTGGAATGATTTGTATTCGATTAAGGTACTTTGTATTGTTATTAATTTGAGTCCTTCTTGGCTTAATTGATTAAGTAACGAAATTTTATGATATTAATTTTGATAACAAAAGATTATTTACAATGAAACTAATTGCAATACATATTTTATGTATAGCTTTCGGTAAGACTGTAAATCCACTTTTAAGTTTAATTAAATACAGTAAACGCTAAAATAAGGTGTGTATTGGTATGGATGTGGTACTATTAAATTTAAGGCAGTAATTGAAACAAATCTCAAAGAATTTTTAGCTTTCTTGTAGTGAAAACTGGATAGGTAGTTTTATGATCCAGTCTCCCACAATATTTTTAATATTCTTGAACAAATTACACACTGCCATCTAGTAATATCATAGCTAAGTAATATTTTTTTTCATTATACCTATCTCGCTGTCACTCGAGTGTTCAAATCCCACCTTAAAACAGTACTATATTGAAATAGTCTCCGATGTTTCGAAAAATAGAAGACAAAATCACAAGATCGGCGCCACGATAAAGTGTCGAATTTCGAACACCTTTATTGATATTAAATCGATCGTAAAACAACTTTATCGCGGCAAGTTTACGACTGAATTTGCATTGGCGGTTCTTTGTAATCTAATCTGTTGTTCTCAGCATAGTGTGACTACTGTCGATAAAGTGTGGTGTAACGGAACGCGAGTGCGGCAGACAATGCCGCTTCGGTTTAATTGTACGGGGCTCCCATATGACGTTTCCCCATTCAGCACTTTAATATTCGGAGCGAACGCGTATGCGATTAAGTATGCTCTCTAAATATAGGGGACCGTTCACATAGGAAAGTTTTTATATTTGAAGGGTGGCGCGGTACCTACACAAGGAGTATATAAGCCCCTAGTTATAATAATGGTATAGTTTTGGACAGGGGAATGAACGGAGCTACTTTATGATTTCTTTCTTTAGATTTATTTTGTTTTTACAACTAAGATGGCAAACAAGCATATGACCCGGCTGATGATAAGCACTTATCGCAGCATATGAACGCTCGTTATACCAGAGGTATCACTCACGCATTGCCGATCCCGTTCAAATCTCTTCACGCCTTTCTTGAAGAACCCCAAGCTATAGTCTCTTGGGCAAACCTCGGCAGGTAATTCCACAACTTGAGAGTCCGTGGAAGAAAACCTTTCTGGGACCGCACAGTTCGCGACCATCTTGGCTCCAATGTGTGAGGATTTGAGGATGAATTTCCAGCCGATGGCAAGTCGTGCGACTGTAGAAGGAAGCTGTAGTTATCATATCGAACAACTCTTCCGAACGCAACCCATTGTATATATAGGTGGAACACACAAAGGGAGGCAAAGTCTCTTTTAGGGTTCAATACTATGTGTAAGTTTAAGGTCGTCAAAGATTCTCATAGCTCGTCTCTGAATCGAATCACAAGATCAAATATGGTATCCCTGTGCCAGTCCATATGTGACAACAGTACCTACTCTATATGAGATCGGACTTGCTTGTACAATAGAAGTCATTGTGAGGAACTAATTACTGCTTTGCTGTGTTGAGCATACCGAGTTTTTTCGACGCCAGTCTAACCTTCTCCTCCAAGTGACTTCGGAACTGGACGTCGCCAGAGATCTCGATGCCGAGAATACTAATGCTCTTGGCGATGGTGATTGTTGTGCTCTCGAATTGTAGAGCTATGGGATTTTCTTAGCGGTAACCGCACAGACAGGCGTCTTAGTGGGGTTGAATTGGTTCGCAAAACTTGAGAATATCCCACTTGAGGAGATCCCTGAGAGATGAGAGAATCCCGGCCTGATCACCATTATCTAGGTCATTCATTGAAAGTAGCTTCATTTACATATGCAAAATTTCAACTCCATTAAAAACTACTTGGCTGGTGTAGAATTGACGACATTTGATAGGCTCGGGCGTAAAATTAAATAAAATAGCCTTTACATATTTTGCTGCCATTCAATTCATGTATTAGTGCTGGAATTGCCAAACTTTTCTTACTGACTTATTATCATTACGATATAAGTAATACTTGTGCTAAACAGAGGTTATCAGCATAGTCTACGTCGGCCAGTTCTTCGATCACTTCTCTACAAGTTACTGCCTCTGCGTAGTTTTTGATGTTTGTTCTTGATTTTGTTACACAGGTGAATTTTGGAAAATCGTGGTTCACAAACGGAATACGATGTCGGTCCTGCCAAATACACAGTAATTTGATAGAAAATCATAGGAATATATTAGCATCACCTGCCGTGGCACTGCCTTGTGGTCGCAGAATGCGCTATTGCGACATGGTTCCAAAGTTTACAGTGGTTCTAACCTTTGTGTTGATTTTGTTAGTGCAGGAATAGATCTGTTCATGACGTCTTTTAGATCACCTAGACTACCTAGAGCGATCTGAACAATTATGGCAGCTGTAAGGTATTACATGAGCTTGGCCACTGTAAAACAAAGATAATTATGGTTTTTTTTTTCTTTAACACTTGAATCGATAGCCATCTAGGAGTGGACGTGAAGACATTGATATTACACTGTAATTACGGTATGTTAATCAAAGAAATGGCAAAAGTATTGGACTAGTTAATCTAATCACTCCAGTACTTTTGCCATTTCTTTGGTTTTTTTGTAAATGTTCTTTCTCGCCAAGCATTTCTTTGCAGTGTTTTAGCTACCGTAAATCAGGCACTAGTTTCTATCAATGTCGGTTGGGCACAGTTTGTTTATACTGCATAATATGCAAAAGATCTACTGTAAGTGCCCTTAATATAAAATAAAAACAAATATAAGAAGACGACTCAATCCATTGCTCTGTTCCCTGCAAAGTTTTTTACTACATTCCGATATAGGGATGGATAAAATTACGGCGTGCCATTGTTAAGGCGATTATTTATAGAAAATTTGGTCGCTTTGTGCCGCTTCCGAGAGCACACTTTGGACCGTTCGTTTCAAATTATCAGCTCTTCATCGTGACCCCGAGATAACGGTATTTTTTTATATTTTTTTTTTTTAGGATTAGGGAAAACCGTTACAATATTATACGCTTCGATGACGTGAACAGTTGACAGAATTTATATTCACAAGTCTCTATGTTTATGTACATAACAGTTTCTTTATGTATCTACCTAGATAGTTCATCGTAGCTAATTTAAAAAGTAGTAGCTAAATTAAAAGAGCAAGTGTAAAAATTTTGCCAATTATTAACAGGTATTATTAATCGAAGAGCATTTAAAGGTAGCTATCAAACGCGAATGGCTCTGTATTCATAGGGTGGCAAGCGTGACACGTCTGATTTAAAGCTGTCACCGCAGTGAAAACACATATATTTTTTATAACAACGATATTAGAAAATAAACAGAAGATATCGGATGTGCTAATTAGTTATATTATTATTTATTTTATATAAGTGACCCATTATATTTATTTTATTACGTTTAGATCCTTTATTATTCAATATTTCATCTGCGTTTTTAAAAATAATAAAACAGCGCCATCTAAACAATGACCGGTGAACTATGTCGCAAGTTATTTGCTCACAAAGTAGACGACGACAATGGATATGAACAGGAACCCTAAAAAAGAAAAGCATACTGCTTACCTTACAAAATGTGAAATATATTTTATGATGACGGACTAAAGACGAGCTCAACTATAAATGTTTGCATAAAATTAATCTTAGATTAACTTGTTTTGTTTTCAAACACGTTTGCAAGATATTTTTGCCCGGCTAGATCTGTGCTCGACGCTGATTGGACGACCGTCATGGCGGGGAGCATGCGCACTCGACGGCTGTTCGGTCAAAAGCCGAATACTGGCGCGTTCGCTCCGAGATACCAGGACCACAGTGCTTCGTAGGAGTTTACAACTACGGGCGCGTGGCCATGAAATCTTGTGCTCTGTAAACGACGGCATAAAGATCAAACTCTGTTATACGTCTTATATTACGTTTGTTAGGCCATGCCGCTTGATAACAGGCGCGTTAACGGCATTTAGAAATAGCCTTTATTGCGAGTATATGTAGGGTTTAATTTACGTTGAATATTGATTTTATCATCATTAAGGAGTTTCGTAAATTCGACACGGCGCTAGTGGGACGTCATTGAAAACTTTACATACGGCATGCATGCCACATGAAAAACACGAAATAAAAAATGCATGTTATTGACAAAAGTAAATAACGATTCTGTATTATGATTTTAGACCACAAATGAAAGTTAAATGCATAGTTGTTTTTACTGTATCATTAAAATGATTTTATAAAAAAAATCGAATACTTTTATGTAGTTTAAATTTAACACCCAAGGACCCAACAATCCTCTCTCACACAAAATGGCGTCTAATATATGTTAATGCTTTTGTTCTATTATGGATATCCTTATTTCGGACGACGCTACGCAAAGAAACTCCTAGTATTAACCCTCTCTAATGCTTACTGAGCAACTTTGTTTTGGCGCAAAAGGACTAAGTTTCGGAGCAAGATTTACAGGACCGTGATTGAACATAATATCATAGGTAAATGAAATCAAATAGGTCTGATCTTAATGATATTGTAGCCGAGAAGTAACAATAGTTATAGGTAGTACAGGATTACGAGTATCATGTTGAAACTCTATCGTGTGTAGTTTTGAATACGATATCATTACCAAGGAAATAGACTTAGTTTCCCCTTTTTGCTCAATATAGACCAATTTCACTTCAAGAACTCCCTTAGTAAGTACCTATACACATTTAGACCCAAAAAATTAAGTATTTTAATATTTGTGTTCAGAATCTATTGATCGTAAGACAAAACATCGGACGCGCAGCATGCGCCACCATAGCGATTTTTTTTTTTCGATATCCCGAATTGATGTCGGAAAACCAAGGTCACTTTACATTACTACTTTTTGATGCTCTACACGAATCCGAAGTCAGAATTTCTAAATTTTGAGTTTCAACGGACAGACAGAACAACCGGACGATTTCATAAGCTCAATGAATTTCGCTGAAAAGAGTACTTAATTATAAACCGTAACATATAAAAAGGTTTATGTTTGCGTAATTGACATAACTCCGCAGCGAAGACGAATTTGTAGCTTTGTGAATAACAGATTCTCCTCCAACACGCAGTTGAGCAGCGTGGTGGAGTATGCTCTAAACCCCTTCGATTGAGGAGAGACCCGTATCACAGCAGTCGGATGAATAAAGGTTAACGACGACGAATAACAGATTCGAAATCAAACTTTTTTATTTCAATATTAAACTTGTTTTACTATCACAGTAACTAGCTGAAATCTTCAGATAAAAAAGAGCCGAGGAATGACCAAGCTCTTTTAAGAAGCTGAAGGCTTACGAATGTAGAAGATGATGGACAGTATGACAGGAAATTAAGGAGTAAAAGCATACTCTGGAAGAATATTTAATTTGAATATCGTAACGGCAGAAACAGAAGAGAGTGCATAAAGACGCGAGAGTGTTAATCAAGACGAAAGGCATATAGCCTACGTAGGTAAAGCTGTGTATTTTTATTTCAATAGGTATTCTATTAGAATTGTGAATTTAAAAAGCCCTTTTAATAAAACCGAAGAGTTAAAGAGTAAAACCACTTTTACTGCCTCCTAGCCCTTATATATAAAACAAGTAAAGGAAGGACAGGACAAGGCAATGTAGGGGAAAAATGTTTGAAAGCGGAAAGTCAAAACAAGCCCACTGATGAAGACAATACAATAACGGACCAGGAACAGATCCCATATCAAATATTTTAGTTTAGAAACATGCCAAATATTATATAACTTAATAGAATTTTGAATCATCAGGTATTTTTGATTTGTCTTTTAAAGATTGACCCATTTTTATGCAACAAGTTGACAGACAAACACAGCAGAATATTCTCCACATAAAAAGTTACTTGAGTAATTCTAAAGTTTGTTTATACTTTAAAAAATACATTTAGAATAAACCACCCAACAAAACATACTCTTAGTATCAACATGTAGAATAGGAAGAAGTTATGGAGAAGGGCGAATAAGTCCTAAGAAGTTCTTTGCTATGATTAGTTATGTTTAGCAAAGGAGGAGACTCATAACTCCTATTGCTAAACATTGCCAATAGTAAAGATCTTTTCACACAGATTTACAATAATACTATCTCGTCATATTACAACAGGCATATACATAGTTATGTTTAGCAATAGGAGTTAGTACCCATAATTCCTATTGCTACACAATGCCAACTGAAAAAATCTTTTCACACAGATTTACAATAATACTATCTCGTCATATTACAACAGGCATATACACAGTTATGTTTAGCAAAAGGAGTTAGTACCCATAGCTAGACATTGCCAATAGTAAAGATCTTTTGTCACAGATTTACATTAATAACCTCGTCATACTATACAGACAGACAAATATGTTAATACAAACTACAACTGACTTAATGAACACTTCTTTCAAATCTATATTAAGTAAACATCAATTATTTTTATTTTTGTAGACCTTTTAAATTTGCAGGTCTGTTTTGTTTTGGTTAACAATTCGAAAGTGTTACCAGTTTGCATGTTTAAGTTTAAGTGGCTTTATAATGTTTTTCAATCGAGAAGCAACATTTTATGGTCTAGCTATTCGAATTTAGTAGTATTGCCATCTTTAAAAAACAAAACAGAACAAGAAGAAAAAAATAACTAGGTACATAATTTTCTCAGGATGAAAATGGAATATTTTTAGGAATTTTCATTTTCTTCTTTTTCTTAAGATTATTAAGATCTTTTTTGCTTGTAAGTAGGTACTATCTTTATTATACATATTTAACAATTATTAATACAGCTACATTAAATAGTACAAATGCGGATTTATCCCTCTAAGGCATCTCTTCCAGTCAACCTATAAGCTATAATATGAAATATTCAAAGGTTGACTAGAATCTTTTGTTATACTATTTAATACTTTCTTTTCTTTTCTTTATATTCGGATGAAGAAAGCGAGAAACTTTACTATTCCAGATTGTATAAAGCAGCTTGAATGTTTGTCTGTCGCTGTCCAATTAGGACAAATCCGGCGAATCCCGCACGATGGCTACCCGAAACTTACCTAATTACACTGTACTTACCTTATCTTCTCTGCAATGTTGAATAATGACTTACCTTTGTAGATGTTCGGGTAATTTGGGGTGTAAATAGTTCATCAACATCTTTGAACCAAAGCCAACATAACCAGCAGTGGTGCAGTCTGCTGACTAACAAACGAGGCTCTGGCAGAGTTAGGGCTTAGCGTGTTTTGGTAAGCTGCCCGACTGGGTAAATACCTTCACCTCACAGAATACAGCAGCCAATTAACAATTCCAATGAGGATGTTGTGTTCCTGCGAGTGAGTAAGGTAACCAAGAAGGAAGGAGTTGCTGCCATGGCAGCGGGGGTAGCGGCGCGCAAGCGATATTTTATCGTTATCGAGCGTTAATATGGCTACGGTAACCGCTTCACATCAAGCGGGCTGTATGCTTGTCTGCCACCATGAGTTTCATTTAATGACGTAAAGTTAAAAACAATAGCAGATAGCACGTGCGTGATAGGAAAGCTAAGGTTTTCTGAGAATAGGAATCACTAGGAGGTACTCTGGTCTCCCAAACCAAAGCTCAGTCGTGCAAAATATTGCTGTCTAGTAGTAAAGAACGAAAAGTCAGAACAGAGAAACAAATTCTTGCAAAACAAAAAATAAATTTAAGAGGTCCTAACAGGTTACATTTTGTTAGAATTAACAATTCCCAACAACGTGCAATATAAAAATAAAATAAAAACACAAAAGCATAAAATTTTATTTCAGATACCATAGACACCAAGCGTAGTAACAGGAACAGGTCTGCGAAAATGTCACGCGACAATAGCACAAGGTTGCCCCTCACAGTCTTCAGACCGAAACTTGTTCACAGTCAAAACCTTAATGTAATCTCAAGAAGGGAACCATTCATAAAGTTATTCACTTTCTCATTGCGAACCCCAGTATCTCGGCCGTGTAGGGGAACCTTGATAATAATAAGAGGAACGCGTGAAAAGGAACCCAAAACCCTCACTTCACCAGCTGCCGGCTCCACAATGGACGGATTAATACACAAAAATCTAACTACCAAATACTAAAATTGAGCAATGCATATTAATAAAGAGTGTTTTGAAATTCGGTGCAAGCAAAACAAGCGTTGCGAAACATGCGATTCACAATGTACAAAACAAAATTCGCCGCTGATATGTGATCAGAAATGCATGCATTTAGCAAGGTTAGGATCCATTGACTGGACTAAAATAAAACTCACCTTTCTAATTCTTTTCTTCATGATACGCTCAGCGGCGTACACGCTGTCGCCGAGCTCCGTCTTATGCATCCCCAGTTTGGTCGATGTCAAAAGTGAAAAATACAATCCAAAAACACTGCAATCCGATTATTGTAATCCTTTCACTGCATCCAATTTTCGGTGCACTGCAATCCAATACACATTTTCTGTCACAAATTCACACTTCGGTCACTGTCACTGTTTAAAGTTGCCGCGCGAACGATCCTTTTTGCGGCAAAGCGCAACACGTCCTCCTTGTAGCGTGTCCCAGGCAAACTGAAGAAGGGGGACGAAGTGCCCGCCCCGCAGACACCGCACTCCCCGCGCACTTCGCACTCCGCCGGATGCCGATAGAGAGCGCCACGCATACACAAACACCCGCTCGATATCTGTAAACAAATTTAATTTCATCAACTGTTCGTGTTTTCAGTTTCTGATCTTTATTTTACATAAGTAGAAGAATATTATATGTAAATCCTAACAATATAGCTAATCATCTATACCACAATTATGCATCAGCATATGGTGTTATATACCTTACAAGTATATAATAAGCATGTAATTAAAATATAAATGATATCTATAAAAGTGTTGATCAATCAATCAAGTAACAGGCCTGTAAAATGTGTCAGCTAACAGCTTGCAAAATATAAAGAAACGTCATTGAGGTTCGTATCGTATCAGTAAAGTATGGTAGGTATATTGCGTCGGTTCGGTAGTGAATGCGTCTCGCTCGAGTCGGCGGCGATTCCCCGCAACGCGGTGCGGTGCGGCGAGCGGAGCTGCTGCTGTGGAGGCATGATAGCGCGGCGTGCGACGTTGCCACTCCGCGCCAGCTGCGAGAGAAAGACCGAGCGCCTACCCTATTATTTACGCGCGCTGTTGCCACACCGACCGGCCTACGTTGATTACGAGGACACCGCTTTTACGTTCGATCATCCGGTGCTATAACGACATGTCTAGAAGGATTTACTTTGAAATAAGACTTTTTAAGATTAGTACTCATATAATCACGTATTGGGAAGTACATATATAATTAGTTTTATTAGTACCTTAGAAAATCAGTTGGGGTATCAATCCTTACTGCCGTGAGATGTACCACATTCAGAAATAACACTACTTCTGAGATATCTATCACAAAACGATTTATTTGTAATTTTATAACCAACAGCGAAAGCGACTACTCAACACAGAGCGCGTGAAGTAACTAAGGCATTTTCGGTCGTATCGAATCGGGTCGGCATTCGTGAAAGGTCGGTATTTTGGGCTTCGCGGGGAGCGGGAGGGGAGCAGTAGAAGCAATGGCGATTGGCCGACGTACGCAGGCGGCGGGCGATGAGTAGCGCGGGCCTATAGGAGAGCGTGACATGGCGCCCCGCCTGCCACAGACCAGTCGGCGAGATCTTCCGTCTCTATCTAGCAGTGTACTCGGTCGATCCCAGCGCTGTTTTTACCGCGCCGTGGCTCACATAGAAAAATAAACGGACATTTTGGATTACGTGCGTCGAGAAGGGTCCGGATCCGGGCACGCTCACATTTATTTATTCTGTTTGTATTGTAGGGAGAGATATGGGGCGATAAATAGATACAGCTTGCGTCGACTCGACACGTTCGATAGATAGCGCGGAGTCGTTTTATTTCTGTACTGTCGCATTTTGATGTATTGGCGTTGGGGTTATGGACTTCATGTGGTGAACAATTTTGTAGGCGACACGAACGAGTTTGACGGCAATTTTATTGATCGATGAACGTTAAAGTTACGAGTAATAATGTTTACTAAAAGCGTCAAGGTAATTATGAAATTGTTGAAGTTCCATGATTGTGACTGTTTATTGTCAACCTGGGCTTTTTATATAGAAATAAAGAGGGGGACAAGCAAGCATGTGGGTCACCTGATGGAAAGTAATCACCACCACCCATAGAAATCAGCAACACCATGGGGTCGCCGATTGGTCGTTGCAAGTCTTTTGAGTCTGTTCTTGAAAGTTTCCGTGTCGTATTTATTTGACAATACTGCTGATTTTTGCGCGACTTATTTTGTCATATCCCTACTTGTATCTAAAGTATTCATTTGGAATGTAAGTAGCTCAATACTATCTTTTAAGCCAAAACCAACCTCATCTGCACGTGGTCGCCAGACTAACGAAAGAAGCTCTAGCAAGAGAGAGTATTTGTAAAGTGCCCGACTGGGGAAGTACAACTAAGTAAGTCCAACTGAGAGAATACCGCTGCCAAATAATAATTCCTTTAAGTGAATGAGTTGTTGTGTTCCTGTAAGTGAATGAGGTCACTTACACACAGACTGGAGTTTGCTGCGTTGGCAGCTGGGGCGATATTTCATGTTGCGAGCGTTAATATCACTGCGGTAACCGCATCACATTGGAAGCGCACTAACCGTATGTTCCTACCAGGAGTTTGGTGGTTTTGAAATTAAAAAATGGCGATAAAACCTTAATGAAGAAATTAGGTATAGGCCAATCTCCTCGCTCCTTACTAACGTGTCCGATATCCATATGTTGGTTCATTACTGTGCCACTACTCGCATCGTTCGCTCGTACCCGTGCACCGTTCTGACCTACGAGCCCGTTTACTCACAGTCAAGATGACCGACCGCGGTAAAGGTGGGAAAGGTTTAGGAAAGGGAGGAGCCAAACGCCACAGGAAGGTACTCTGCGACAAAATCTAGGATACCACAAAACCAGCCATCCGTCGTTTGGCGCGTTCAGGGCAGTTTTATCCATTTAGGCAATGTAGGCAACTGCCTAGAGGCCCTGCGCGTTAGAGGCGGCTCGAAACGGATCTCCTTGCCTCATACGAAGAGACTCACGGTCTGCTGAAAGTGTTCCTGGATAACGTGATCCGCGACGATGTGAATTGCACCGAGCATGCCAAGAGGAATACTGTCACCGCTATGGCGACGTCCATAGCGGTGACAGCAGTGTATAATTTGTCCAGGAATATTTATTTATTTTGTTTATTGATAAGGTTACTCACCAACGATCAGCGTTTAATAAGTATCTTATAGCATCTAGGTCAAGGTATACACCTTTTTATTAATACATTCCACTAAAACATTCAGTAAACTAATTAGGTACCTACTCAGCGGAACAATACTACTTAATTATTACTAGGACATGTTGTATTTTGTTACATCTGTCATAGACATTGTCATTTTGATTTATTTTTAAAACGTAATATTAAAAAGGTCGACGTAATAAGTATGTTTCCAAAGAGGCCGCTTTTGCGTTTGAGGTCGCCACTGCTACAGCAAATGTATGTAAGGATAGTCTGGTTATTGTAGATATACTAGTTGGTCTAGGATTGCGGTACAGTACAGATAGACTCTACAAGTCCTTTGTAGTATTATATACTTTTCATAGTTTGACTATTGATTTATAATTAAAATATATGGCACTTCATGTCTAGCTAGCAATCGTAATGGTGGTTTCATTTCATTTTTATATTTATAACACAACATCCTTGGAGTCCTCAATAAAATCACAGATAATGAAACGTGTTCATTTGGCTTGTGGGGAATATGGTTTCTTTTTGAAGAAACCAGACTCGTTGTATTCATCCATAATAATAAGTATAAAAAATATTCATCAATAGTAACAATGAAATCAGTAGTCGATATAACTCAACTCTACCGATTAGTACCAGAATCTTTAAAGTAAGAAGCTTTCAAGTCGGGTGTTCTCGAACGTTTTGACCTTATTAACATTGTAGAGCGCCTTGACGACCTATTGGAACCAAACCTCTAGCAGTTAATAAGAATGATAGCACACATGTAGTATTAAGATATATATAGATATATGTAGGTATTAAGATATGACGAAGAAGTTTAAACACATCCTTAATAGGGCAAATGTTGGCCACTGTGTTTCCGTCTGCTGTTTAACAACTCAGAGTACCTACAATATAGCTTTGGGCAAATGGTGATATTCCACGCGAAAAATGTGTCCACACCACTTATATTGTCTCTGCATAAATATAGACTCATGGACTGTAATTCACCGCATTATCTACCTACATGCCGCCAATTCCAGTACGACACGAAACATGACCCAGCTACTAAATACACTGAGGAGGAACCTCAAACGTCTTAGATGGTTTTTAGGGTTCCGTACCCAAAGGGTAAAAAGGAACCCTATTACTAAGGCTCCGCTGTCCGTCCGTCCGTCCGTCTGTCACCAGGCTGTATCTCATGAACATGACAGTTAGAGAGTTGAAATTTTCACAGATGATGTATTTCTGTTGCCGCTAAAATAACAAATAGTATAAAATACAATAAAATAAATATTTAAGGGGGCTCCCATACAACAAACGTGATTTTTTTGCTCGTTTTTGCTCGCAATTGATAACGGCAATAGGTAGAGGCTTGAAATACTCACATAATATTTAGTTATAGATTCACTTTAAAAATAAATAATTAAATTAAAATAAAACAAATATTTAAGGAGGGCCCCCATACAACAAACGTGATTTTTTTGTCGTTTGTATAGATACTGGTACGGAACCCTTCGTGCGCGAGTCCAACTCGCACTTGGCCGGTTTTTTTATATTACCTGCGTCATGACGTGTGTGACAGACAAGCGCACGACCCGTATGATGTGAAGCGGTTTCCGTAGCCATATAAACGCTCGCAACATGAAATCGTGGGGGTGCGGGGGTGGCAACGCGCGATATCGCTCGCGCGTTGCCACCCCCGCTGGCAACTAACAACTCCCTGTGGGTTGTGTGAAACTCCCTTAAAGTCAAGTGAATAGATATCCATTCCCAGCGGCCCTAAGATCTAGCATCTCTCATAATATCTTAGATAGAGGCACAGTATAAATAATAGTGCTACGTACCATATGGCCACTCCCTACCGCGCTCTCGTGTTAACATCACCTCCCCTCTGAGACAGATCTGGAACAGTTTGTATGGCACCGCACGCACACACGCCTATTCACGCTCTGTACAGATGTCATTGTTATGTAGTATCACAGTATAAGTAATAGTACTACGTACAGTATGGCCACTCCCTGCCGCTCTCTCGTGTCGACCTCACCTCCCCTCTGAGACAAATCTGGAACAGTTAGTATGGCGCCGCACGCACACACGCTCATTCGCGCTCTGCACAGACGTCATTGTTTATGTAGTAGTTACCGGCGCGACATTTGTATGGAGTGGCCGGGGTATGGTAGTAGGTACTTATTTATCGACGAGACATTTGTTTATAGTGGCCGGGGTGCAATAGAGATCTAATTATGGCGTATCGACTGTTTTCGGCAATAGATAGAGTCTTCAGTCCTTCATCTTACGTTCTTGACATCCTAGGTGTATGAATAATGTGCATTGCGGTAGGTTTATATTACGGGGACTAACCAATCCCATCGTGATGACTTTATTCTGTTTATTTATCTTCTCACCTTCATTATTAACCCGCCAGCACTCGCGTCATTTAGTATACTCGCGCATAGAGCATTTCGCTCACATTTTATAAGTCGTCAAATTGTACATAGGACATAATTAGTTACTTACATATTTTATGACAGTATAAAACAGGCCTATTTATTCAAATCAACTATTTATTTTTAGATTAAGTATTATAATATTTGATATATATAACTACTTTGAATTTTTAATAACAAACGTTTGAACTAAATGGTCTTTCGTTTCACGTATTACGTTCGATATAATCACACTTCGGCCACTGGATACAAATGTCGCGTCGTTTACTACCACATAAACAATGACATCTCTGCAGAGCGCGAATGAGCGTGTGTGCGTGCGGCGCTATACAAGCTGTTCCAGATTTGTCTTAGAGGGGAGGTGAAGTCAATACGAGAGCCGGCAGGGAGTGGCCATACTGTATTTTTTATACTGTGGTATATATAAAACTTTATAGGTAAATACCTACTTCATTTAAAAAAATATATATTTATGTTATTTTTTTAAAGTAGGTATGTTATGTTCTTTTTTAAAGGTTTCAATACATTTTCCAATATCTTCAGAATTTTCTTATTCTGACCACGCTAAAATTGGTTGCTGTTATCTATCCATCTGTAAATTTATCAATTTGTATGAATAAACTATATTATATTACTATTTTGATTATTAACCATTATTTTATGTAAAAATAACAATATAGCCGTCAAATTGTTTCTGTTATTAATCTCAATATAAAAAAAATATTAGGAATAAAATGCCGTTTCACGTGATTCGGTCGAACAAATTGTTTCCACCGAGCGACTGGTAAGCACTAAGACAATGAAACCATTATGCGGGGGCCGGGCGAAGTATAAAACTCAGCTATAGCGTGAGCTGGGTCTGTATGCACAATTCATCAGAATTGTGAAAATAACGTGATTTTTAATTTCACCGTGAGGAAAATGCTCATAGCCCGAGTGATCGCGGGTTAACTTGTTGAAATGTATATACGAGTATGTATATAAAAATCTTGTGTCACGCAGTTTGTGGTCACGTCGTCGTCGTCGTCCAAAACGACTCGAACCATTTTTATGAAATTTATTATGTACCTACCTATATTTGGTAAGTATATTATACTTAAGGCAGATGCGAGAATAGGTCGTAAAGTATATTTCATACGGCTAAAGTAACAACAAAGTTTATATAACAGAACTACGTTGGCCTGGGGCCCCACCGCCGAAGCTGAAGCCGAGTACCATCGAATATTTTGATTTGAAAAATAGGTGTTAAGTTTTAGTTATAGACAAACATCTTCAGCTTAAACGGTAGAGCTCCAGAGTTTCCACCGGTAAAGCTAAACACAAGTAGGTACCATAAATCTAAGCTAAAGTTTGATATTCGCAATCAAAAAATCCGATGGGAATCGGCTTCAGCGTAGACGGTAGGGTCCCTGGTCAGCTATTGAATGTATAAAAACAGACTAATGTATAAGAATAATAATATATAAAAAATTGACGAGCTCGGTGGTCGAATGGTTAGCAATGGCCACTTTGACTCCGAGGTCGCGGGTTCGATTCCCGCACAAGACAAACATTTGTGTGCATGAACATGTCTGTTTGTCTTAGTCTGGGTGTTTTCTATGTATTTATTATTGTATTTACAAAAAAAATGCATTTAAGTACATTTATCAGTTGTCTAGTACCCATAACACAAGCTTTGTGCTTAATTTGGGACTAGATGGCGCTGTGTAAAATTGTCCAGAAATATTTACTTTTTTATTTTAAATGCTTATAGACTGGCATAGGTTTAAGCTTATACCTATATCGACTAGAGCTCCAGAGTAAATCCTGGAATTCACTCATTCGGTGACAAGCTAAAATGGTTTCATAGCGAACGTAGACGAGCTGTTTATGCGGGCTCTACATCTGTGCCGCGAAGTTTCGCGAACAGGCGTGAACGTAGATGTGGATGGTTTTCTCTAGGTTCACGGCCGTTCACGCCTGTTCCCCGATCGGAGTCCGTATTTTGTCCTGCGATAAAGGCGACGCGAACGTTCGCGCGGTGTTCACGTGTACACATCCACATTCACGGCGCGCGGCGCCAGTTTACTCCTGACTACCAATGCGTACAAGTCATTACAATTTCAGTCATCCACCATCTTCTTCTCCAACGATTTTCTTATTTTTTATGGACAAATAAATTATATATTGCTACAGCAAACAAACTTATTGCAGCCGCTGCTTCCACGTCCATTTCGCGGCAGGTTTCACTCACGAATGTGTGACCCGTGAATGTAGTGAGGCACAAGTTCTGCCGTGAAATCACGGCGCGAATTCACGGCATAATTTCACAGCACAGATGTAGAGCCCGCATAGCGAGTTTGTAATCGCACGCGGCTTGATGACGCGGATTGACATTATAATTTAAATTTCTCCATTTGTTATTTATGGGAAAAGACGCGATGACTCTAAAGACATAGGTAAGTACAGCCCCCTTACCACTAACTCTTATTGCGATTCAATAACTGAATAGAATGAGTATTCATACCAATGAATAAGCGACTCTATTCAATTTGAAATAGAGTCGCTTATTCATTGGTATGAATAAGCATTCTATTCAGATATTGAATCGCAATAAGAGTTGGTGGTAAGGGGGCAGATAAGTAAGAGTCTTATTGCTAAGGCAAACGGGATCGCTGCGCGGATCGTCATCAGCGCTGGCAAGCGGCATTTTTCGTGGTTAACCCTTATTGATCCCGCTGCTGGGGTACGGGCCGTTCTATAGTTGTTGAACTTTACCTGAAGACTAGTTATTTAGATTCAGGAATGTAGGTGTGAGCATCACTGCTCTACCTTCCATGTCTGGTTTTTATTATAATCTGAACGATAAATTGGCCGTGTGGTTTCCGGCAGACCAGAATAGAATCACTCCGTTTCTTCCCGTGGATGTCGTACAAGGCGACTAAGGGAAATACATTATTAAATATCGATCAGGCCTCTTCAACCCGTTTGGCCAGCGTGTAGGCTAAATCCTCCTTCCGTCTAGGACGGTCGAGAGAGGGTCATGCTCCTGTAGTGGAGATTAAAATGGACCTAATGATAATGATGATGAACGTTAAAAAGCTAGCACGACGTTGTCAGATGAGGATGTCGGCTCCGTGAGCATCTTTACTGCTGCTCCATCCTCTCTCTGATGATTACAATCTGAACCTAGCGAGCGGCACGGCATGCCCAGAGAATGATACATTATCAACCTGTATCTAGCCACTGTTGGATATAGGCCTTTCCCAATACTTTCCATCATATGCAAACCTCCGCTTTCCGCATCCAGCCGCTACGAGCCACTTTTTTGATGTCATCGGTCAATCTAGAGGGGTCTCTAAAGAATAGCCTATGTCACTCTCCAGGCCTTAAACTATCTTCAAAAAAAAAAAAACATGTCAATCCTTGAAAATCCATGAAAATTTGTTACGTTCCAGCCACTTTTTTAAGATCGTCGGTAAATCTAGAGACCCCTCTCTAGTAGCCTTAACGCCTTACGCTAAGCGGTTACCGCAACCATATCAACGTTCGCAACATGAAATATCGCTGGCGCGCCGATATCCCACTGCCAACATAGCAACTCCTTCCTTTCTGGTGACTTCACTCACTAGCACACTTAAGCCTAAAAAAGCGGAACATCCCGCCAAAACCCTGTCGTAGTACCTTTATTTTTTATCCAGGTACTTATTGTGTTCACGCCGGGCAAAGTCGCGGGTAGAAGCTAGATAATTATAACAATTTCGCTAGTATCGAGATTGGTACGACTGGCACGGCATGGGGCATGAATAATGGTGCCGCCGAGTGAACAATAGGCAAACCGCACGGTTGCCGCTCAAAGGCTTGTTCGTCATACTTTGCGGTGTTGCCACATGCATGAGGAAGGGCAACATTGATGTCTCATGGCCAAGTGTCCTGCGGTTTGCATTATGTATAAATAAATTTTTGTGACATTGTATATGTCACGTCGCTCACTCAATACCGAAAACATGGATATACGAGTATTATTATCTGTATTAATAAGTGAATCAAAAACTTTGTATCCCATTTTACGAAAATTGCGTGGACGGAGGAGTATGAAATTTCGCACACTTACAGTTTATATAGAGAAGGAGTGCAGAATGCTAATATTTTTTTTAAATTATCCATAAAAATACATTAAATCAATAAAAAAAAAAAAATTGGTTGCCTGTAAAGTCGGTATACGGGCGAAAGTTTTACGTGACAACGACTTTGAGTGGTAAAATGTTTTCGAGTGGAAGGGACGCATGCCTTTCACTTTTTATGTCTGTCTCTCTCGCTCTTAGAAGGGACGCGTGCCTTTCACTCGCTCTCATTGTAAGCGCATAACGTGAGCCAGTTTCTTGAAGTGTCACCCGGCTAACCAATTTATAAGACGTTGTCACGTCAAAACATTACACACACTACCACGTATTTGACACAGCAGGCATATTATACTCTTTTGTTTACTGTTAAAGTCATCATTTAAAGTAATTAGTAGACCACTAGTAATAAGAATATCACGAGCAGAGTTTTTAATTTAATGAAAATTATATACTTACTTGATTTCATTAATTAATTTTTATCAATCCTTATACATATGTAACAACATCCTAAGTAACACAGTGTAGCCGTATAATGGCCGACTTATGGTGTTGATGTATCGTTTTAGCATTAAAACCCAAGTTCTATATTAGTTTTATATACGTTTATAATGCTAATATAATGCTGATTTGGGCACAAATTAAACAGCTTTAGGTTCTTAATAAGTTTTTTATTCGCATTACAGAAGCATTATACCAGCATTACTATGGTCAAAAAAAGTTGCAATCGCATTACAGAAGCATTATACTAGCACTATTACGGTTAATGAAGTTTCTAATCGCATTACAGAAGCATTATACTTGCATTACAATTTAATCAAAAGAATTATTGGAGTCCTTCAAGTGTTCACATTTAGAACTCAAATAATTCCTATATTTTTGAAAAAACATCCTTAATGCCGCGGTACAAATGCTTTAATAGAATAAACGTAATTTAATTATCGTCTAGCGGATATGACTGATGGTGACAAAATTGAATGAGTTTGTTGTTTGACATTATATTCTGGGTAACTTTTTTACTCTTGTTCTATTACTTGTCTTCAAATATTACTGCGAAATGTAGTTTACTGTCAATGTCTTTATAGGTTTCATTGAAAATTTTCACGCGCCTTCAGTTTATCGAGCCTTTGTCAAAAATGTTATAAAAAGATATGGGTGTAATAAAATAGCAATTGCATATTTATGTATAGAACGAAATTTTTGCTTGATTAACTTAATAGTTATGAATTAACTTGAGCTATCACTTTATTATAGGTCTACTAGTTTCTTATATAAGCCTAAATAATAATATTTTATATATTATTTTAGGTTATAGAATATTTACAAAATGGTGTCGTTCTAAAAAGCTTGGTGAACCATAAAAAGGGCTTATTAATACCATCAGCTGTATAAATACTCACATGTGCATATTTTTTAAGCCAGAGGCCAGAGAGTAGACTTTTGATAAACCACCGTAGTGTCATCGTCTGCAAAGTGGTTTTATATGTGTTCACTTATATACCAGTAGGCTTCATGTGAACTGAATTAGTTCCTTTACAAAATGCAATTTTATTGATCCTTGAACGACAAAACCCATTTTCTTTTATTTAACCAGATTTTTGTACAGCTTAAGGCTGTTCGCCAAGCGTTGATAAAAAGGTCTTCTGAACGGATTAATTACTACTAAGTGGATGTATGTACAGCTTTAAGCATTACTATAACTCACATGTATTCGATTAAAGAACTGTTAGGTGTACAACAGAACTCAATTGATCTTTCAAAATGCTAGCACTATAATGATACAAGTTTAGGCTGCTCGCCAGCTCTAGGCTTTTACTTACCATTTTAAAATGCTATCATACAACCAAAGGTACTGAAAACAGCTAAAAGCTGTATAGCAGATTTACGAAGCATTATAATGGTTCAGGTTTATGCTATTAAGTATCATTGGCATTTACTTACTACTTAAAAATGCAATTATATAACCAAAGGTACTGAAAACAGCTGAAAGCTGTACAGCGGACTTACAGTGCATTATAATGTTTCAAGTTTATGCTATTAAGCAGCGTTAGGCATTTAAAAATGCTATTGTAGATCCAAGGGCAATAAAATTAGCTAAAAGCTGTACAGTGGCATTGTGGTATGCTGCACTACAACTGAAGGCATTATAAAAGCATTTTGTGATACCTTTAGCCAACCGCTATACAATCTAAAGTATTATAATGGCTTTCAGATGCTTATATAGAGCGTCAGGCTGTTTGGTGAACTTTTATAAGAGCTTATATAGATCTTAAGTTCTACTTATGTTCACGACTAGTTAGTTCAAATGCTCATTGTGTTACTTGGGATATCATTCATCATCATCAGTCATCCGTCCTGACGCTTCGTTGCCCCATATGAAGTCACCTCTCTAGGACTTTACACTCACATCAGCCATCACTGATTCGGCAGATGTAGCCGGCCCACTGCTACTTCAGCCTGCTGACTCTGAGAGCTTTTTTTTTATATTAGCTCAGCATATTGGTTCCACCTCGCCTGATGGTAAGTGAAAAGAGGAGCCCCAATTGCATCGGCAACGGACAAGAGACCTTGATGTCTTGTCAGTTAACGCTGCCATGCTGGCCTACAAGATGCTTCTTCACGGTTCGCTTGCAGGATCCCATACTCTATATATGAGGAAATACATATGCCAGCAACGCGTTCCACTTTTCAATGGTGCGACATATTTATGTCGCACCATCTAGGAGTTGCCAAACTTTTTAGTACGCGAAGAAATGATCCCAACGGTGAACTTGTGATATCGCAAGCCTGCACGTGACCTTCTGTGAAGGAAAGGGGCGGAAGGGATAAGGGAAAACAGTTCTTGAGAGCACTCGCCGTGGTATAGGCGGTAAAATACGCTTAGTGAGCCAATATCTCAGTGGAGCTGAAGAGGTTCAAGATTCTTGGTGACCTCTTCGTCGTCAATTATGCGGACCGCTCTTCGCTGCAACCTATCGAGAGCCTCGAGGAGATATTGGGCGGAACCATCCCAGAGATGCGAGCAGTACTCCACGCAGGCCCGAACTTGAGTCTTGTACAAAAGACAAAGGTGGTCCGGCGCGAAGAACAGGATCCATCCACCGAGTTTCTTTGAAGCTGTTGAGATGAGGCTCTCAATATATTCCCTTTGGTTAAGGTTGCAGCGAATATCCATGCCTAGCAGATTTGAATATGCTAGGCGGAATGCAAGTTCCGCCTAGCATATTCAAATAAACAATTTAAATCTAAGTATATAATCTTAACTAAATGTATTTAAGCTAAACGTATTGTTTAGACTTACAAGGAAAGTTATTCGTCAAAATTCATCTTAATATTAAGTCACAAAAAAATGGATTTGATGTAACTATTTTGATACGCTGTTTATTGTATTCTATAGTAAAAAATGTTCTTTTGTTTTTTTTCATATAACTACTTATATTTAATAATGTTTCTTTATTGCTTATAAATTACTCATTGATACAGTGCCGGATTTAGAAGGACAAACGGGGGTTGCCCGGGCCTCCACAAGATACGGGAAGGTGATATTAATTATATTTATAAAAAAAAGTTAGATAAACATAAATATGCGTCCAGTCCTTTGTTACCTCAAGACCACACTTTTAAATTCGGCCTTGTGTTGAAATCATGGTTGCCATAGATTGTAATTAGCCCTCGTATAGGTATATTATTTTTAAAATGGCCGAAAAAAAGTTGACCAGCAGGACCTGAGACCCAATTCTCGTAATTAAAATGTAGTCAAAATTCAGTTCCGATCCTACAAATGGCAAATATGGTATTCTCGAATCACAATATGAAATTTTAAAGTTTGCTTAAATTGGGATTATATCGAAATTTGACCGAAAATTTAACACACTTAGAATGATATTTTGTTAGCAATAAGAATTGATGAATGAAATCAAGTATAATTTTCATTCAATTCATAATTAAATCTCGATTCGGTCAACTTTCATTCTGCGATCATAAAATAATTACGAGAATTGGCCTTCAGGCCGTGTTAGAAACGTTCGTAAAGGAGTCTCTACCCCAATGTTTGAAGTGACTTAACCGTTCTTTTCTGTAAGCCGGAATTAGTTGCGAGGTTTTTTAGTTTTTTTCCCCTGGCAGTTGCGTAGTTTCGATACCTACTGACCGTTTGGGTCCGCCGCGGCCGGTCGGGCGATGGTTATCTCGCCTTGCCCACACTGGTGTCGAGGTGGAATTAATGACTTAGAAAATTCGTAATGACGGCAAACACCAATGTTGGGAACTTTAGGTTTATTCATTTGGGTTTAAAATTTTATGCAAATTTATTTACTTGGAAATATCGACGTGTGCTAAAAAAAATCAAACGACCCATTAAGTTTTCAATTATAATAATGTCTTTCTTCTGGTGAAGTTCCAACAGCTATTTTCACAGGGAACTTTGTTTATGCAGGCGATGAAGTGCATTTTATACTACATCTGGTGGTGAATAAGCATACGGCCCGCCTGATATGAAGCGATTATCGTAACCATAGTTCGAATGTTTCAGAAAGTCATGGTGCTTTAGATACTAGTACGTTAGTACTATTACTTATACTGTGATACTAGCATCATTTATATTCTACAATAATAAACATTTTTTTTAAATCAGTAGGTGTAAATTGTGCCCAGAAATTACAGTTATATATTCTTTGTTTAAAGTGAGGTAGGTATGTACTATCTAAGTTCTATTGTCTGTGCTTCGGTGGATTTCTTCCACTGCTGAGATGAAAAACAAGACAGAAAAAAAACATAGCTTCCTCTCTCCTACTGAACATACGAAGGTAATCCTTTGTTAACTTCTGTTTCAAAAGATTTCTTCTGGCATCTAATTAGCTGTGTCATCCTAAGTAATAGTTTGTAATAAATAACTCATCCACCTCGTTTGTTATCTCGGCCAGATTATGTGCTCAGCAAAAAGAAACAAAAAAAAAAATGTCTTCTCTTTGTAGACAAAGTACCTAATAGTCGGAATTCCAATTTCGAAGGCCAAGGAAAAGGTTCGTTTAACAATGAAACTGAAAAATCCGCTATGACTAACACCTTTTCTTCATGCAAATGCAAAATAGCAAAAAGCGCTTCGAAATATACAGCGGTGTAAAGGAATGAATCCTCTCAATACGCTGCAGCGCTATTTCTGTTTGAATTAGAAACGAGACACCCGGAGCGAAATAGCCGAGGGTATAGGGTATCTCATTGATCCCTGTGCTTCATCTGTTAGCAAGGGATAAACGACTTTAACATGATAAGAATAGGGTTTATAAAAAAATGATACACGTTTCCCGTATAATACCTCTGCCTTACATAAAGGGGATGCGAGGCCGGGCAAAACTGCGAGTTGTAATGATGTCCCGACAATAGGTGTTCTGGGAATGTGCCCGCTTTTTGCGAGCTCTGTGCAATTTTATAAACGCTGGGAATAACCACGTGGCTTTTGCTTTTAATGAAAGACAAAGTTTGAAATTGGGAGAATGCGGCTAAAAGGAATGAAATAAGAAATGACAATGGACATTTTTTAACCAGTTTTGTTGAAAGTAATTAGGAGAGATATTGTAGTATCTAACTACATAGATAGGCATTTTATTGCAATAATCACTTTTTACTTTTATTAAATTTTCTAACTCGTAATAACAGTCAAATGGGAAATAAAAGAAGAGATAGCTGCGTCTGCGATGATGTGTATACTCTGTTATTGTTACCTCTGTAGGCCGTATTACATACAGTGTGCACTGTAGGCCACACCCCGGCCACTCCATACTAATGTCGCGTAACAATGACGTCTGTACACAGCGTAATTGAGCATGTGTGCGTGCTTATACTAAGGTTTGAGCATGTGTGCGTGCTTATACTAAGGTAATACGACACCCCGGCCACTCCATACAAATGTCGCGTCGGTAACTACTACATAAACAATGACGTCGGTGCAGAGCGC
The DNA here is from genome assembly GCA_937001555.2 of Hypsopygia costalis. Taxonomy (NCBI): domain Eukaryota; kingdom Metazoa; phylum Arthropoda; class Insecta; order Lepidoptera; family Pyralidae; genus Hypsopygia; species Hypsopygia costalis. The sequence continues at coordinate 9,988,569 of OW443330.2, read as the reverse complement.
GAATGAGCATGTGTGCGTGCGACGCCATACAAACTGTTCCAGATCCGTCTCAGAGGGGAGGTGAGGTCGACACGAGAGAGCGGCACGGAGTGGCCATTACTTATACTGTGGTAATACCACAGTACGTAGTAATAGAATTAAGTACAGTATGGTCACACCCTGTCGCTTTCTCGTGTCGACCTCACCTCAGTCACCCCCCCTCAATAAATTCAAATTTTTGGTTAAAGTCCCCTCGAGACAAATCTGGAACGGTTTGTATGGCGCCGCACTATGGGTACCCGCCTAACAAAGCCATCTCATAAATACTTTCTTCAAAACTCTGCGGAAATGCATATATTATATATCAAGTTGTAGCTAAAGAGTTACTCTATTATTATAAATAAGACTCAAATCTTTGATTGTCCGCATTTTATAGCAAAGAACGTCTAAAATCAAGGAATGAAAAATAAACAAAAATAATTGTGAAATTTTAATTTGTTTGGTATGATTTTATCATATCATAACAATAGAAGTCCTATGAATGTGATACCATTTTAGAAAGCTTGGAATGTGTACTTTACTATAAAATTAAAAAATAAGCAATTTAGTTGAACATTACTTAATCAGAGACACTTATGTCATATTAGGTGCTATTTTCGCGTCTCTAACTTTAATTTGGAGTTTTGACAGTTGCCGAAGCTTGCCGAAGTTCTGTTTTTTATGTTATTTCTTAGGAAATACAACATAGTTTGACGGCAATAATTCTTTTTTTGCGACTTCAGTGCGCAACATATTTAAATTTATTAGAATAACAAGGTGAGAATATATATTTTTTCAAGTGCGCATGATAAAATTTCTTTTTATTTATGATTCTCAGCATGGACATCCAAAAAAACACTTGTAGCCCAATTGTTACATATTATTTTATTTTTGGAGCTAATTTTATCGAGTATTTCACACAGTATGCAGTTCCCATCCTCATAGAGAAGCAGTAAACACCGCATAACCGCATAATGGTTAATAGTTTTTATCAAGTAATTATGCACATGTCTTCCATCATTATTAAATATGAAATAGATCATTTGGGTACGAAATATTACAGTTCTTCATTAGTTTTTGTCATAACTAATAGTTTGTTAAATATTTCTCCGCAATACGTGAATTCTCGTGCACGAGACGCGACTTAAGTGGCGTATTAATTGATAGTGATACAAATTATGTTGTTTCTAATACAAACTATATGCGAAACAATTTTACTGCATCTTCAGAGGATATTTCCTCCTTCAGATAATATAGAGAATATTTCCGAAATTATCACAAATATTCAAAAGTCTTTCATAACTCAATTTCGTCAACGCTTTACTAAATCGAAAGAAAGTTTTTAAATCAAAATAGCAGTTGGTTGGATGGTGACCGTAAATCTGGAAAACCCTACATTCTACGAGTACATCGACAGAGAAAAGGAGAAGATCTTTTAAAACATATGCAAAGAGTTCAGAGCATTCAAAGAAACGGAAAAACAAGGAGTTGCTTGACACTTGTGGTCATGATTTTATACTGACTCATACGTATAGGGTTTGAGGTCTCGTGGCGAAGCAGAAGAAGCATTTATTGTTGAAATTTTACGAGCATTGCCGGCAGAAAAAAAAGTGAAATGTACGTAACGTAGTAATTTCCTTAGTGACCCGGCACACACAACAGCTTACTAAAAGACGAAGCTCTCAGCATTTTTAAGAAAACGAGTTCTTGAGTGGCTTTTAACCTATCTTTGTATGTTTTTGATATTTTAAGCAGTTACTTCTTTTTATTCCTTTATAAACTTCTTAGACCCTAGATATATAAATCTACAAATTCTATATTTTTAGTATTCCTGAATTTTTTTTAACTGTTATAAATAAACTTTCAATCACAAAGTATACATTATTTAAAAGCGTATATATTCAAGATTATTAGGAAAAATAATTATATGAATATCTTTATTAATACGGAAGTTACAGATTTATGAGATGAAAATGAGTCAAATTCCCCATAGTGCGCCGCACGCACACACGCTAATATCGGCTGTGCACAGACGTCATTGTGTTTGTAGTAATTACCGACTGCGACAATTGTATGGAGTGGCTTGGGTATGGTATTACATTGTTGCTAACAGGATATGATGGAGCCATTCAGTGTTATTTGCTGTGATGCCTCACGCAACTCACGCTTATTTAAAGTAATTTAAACATAAATTTCGTTGATAAAATCTTTCTGGGTATTGGAGTTTCTTAAATTATGAAACATATTTTGCGGCTTACTACAGGAAATCAACCTGTTTCCTTTCGATGTTATTTATTACTACACTTAGAAAATACCTATAACGTACCCAGCAATTTTTTATATGAGGATGGCAAACGAGCATTTGGGTCACCTGATGGAAAGCAATTACCACCGTCCGTGGAGATCAGCAACACCAAGGGGTCGCCGCCGATTCGTAGCATAGCATAGCATACACTTCTTCCTTTATCTCTTTCTTTCTGGTGACCTCGCTCACTCGCAGGAACACAACGACCCTCAAGGGAATTGTTATTAGGCTGCGGTATTCTGTGAGGTGGAGGTACCTCAACTCCATGTAACCTCCACAGTCGGTCAGCCTAAAATTACGCTATGCCCTACATCTCTTCTCGCCAGAGCCTTGTTGGTCAGGGTGCACCGGTGAGGTTGGCTTTGGTTCAAAGATGTTGATGAACCACTTTCACCTTCTTTATTATAAATTAATTAGATGTAATACGTACAGGGGTGTAAGTGGTTCATCAACATCTTTGAACCAAAGCCAACTTCACCTGCACGCGGTGCACCCTGCTGACTGACAAACGAAGCTCTGGCGAAAAGAGAGGTAGGGAGCGTAATTGTAAGCTACCCGACTGGGGAATGTACCTCCACCTCACAGAATACCGCAGCCAAATAACAATTCCCTTGAGGGTTGTTGTGTTCCTGCGAGTGAGTGAGGTCACCAGAAAGGAAGGAGATGCTGCGTTGGCAGCAGGGGTGGTGGCGCGCGAGCGACATTTTATGTTGCGAGCGTTAATATGGCTACGGTAGCCGCTTCGCATCAGGCGGGCCGTATGCTTGTCTGCCACACAATGTAGTACAAAAAAAAAAAAACAACGTTTTCATATCTATTATATGTATAAGTGTGTCTTAGACACGTCGATATACGTACTACGCTTGATCTACGACTGACTTACTCGTATATATACCATGCAATGCAAATATCTAAAATAAGTCTTATGATAGCGACAAAATTTGAAACGAAACTTTACCCTTCACCGAACTTGCTATTCAGAATGCATGAAGAGATAAATATTCAGCCCTCGACTCGTTGTTTTTAATAAAATTACTCGAAGAGCCGACGGACGGAAGGGGGACAATCGGGGAGAGGGGACATGGGGTGACGGGGCGTAGGGAACGGAAATTGAAAACCTCGCGGCTTCATAAATCCACCCTCGCTTATCTGCGCTTGCAGAGGCCGACGCTGGCACTCTTATGGGTTCACCGAAGTGTGGCTTTGATTCATGGCAGCTCATGAGTGTTCGTGTGACGTGATGTATGGGACCGGATCGAGTTAATTGCTTTCATTGGTCTTTTTTTGTCAGTGTGTTCTTTGAAGTTATTTGTCACAGATTTTGGTCTAACTGTGGTTTTTAGTATCATCACACCGCGGCCACTCTATTCAAATATCGTGTCGTACACTACTACATAAACAAAGACGTCTGTGTAGAGCGTGAATGAGCGTGTGTGCGTGCGGCGCCATACAAACTGTTCCAGATTTGTCTTAGAGGGGAGGTGAGGTCGATACGAGAGAGCGGCAGGGAGTGCTCGGCCACGTAGAATAAGTAATATTACCACGTATCGGTACAGTAGTACATAGTACTATGTACAGTAGTTGGACGTACTTATACTTTGATAGTAACTAAAAACATGTGTACATACTCAGGTTTACCAACTTTTGAAAGCCTTTAGAAGTATAAGGCTTTTAAAAGGACTCATGTTACAAAAAGCATCTTCATTATGATGCACCTGATGACAACACAAAAATATGTTTAGCTCTTTCTCCACCTATTTGCGATAACGTCATGAATTGCACGCTGACGAGCTCTCGCGCAGTACTAAACCCGCGAAGGCCGCCTGTGCATCGTTTTTTGTAGTAATTTTGAAGTTATATTTATCGTTTTTATTGAAATAAGATAATAAATTCATGCTACAAAGTTTATTATTCATCATGAAGTAACAATTATTTTCGTATAAATTTTGCTCAATAATATTATCGTTTGTTCGAGAAATTAACAGTTAACTTAAAGCGATTTTCGAAGTTTTTTGGTTAAAAGAATCTTTTTTTTCTATATTAAATCAATGATATTTCAAAATTCCGAGGCCGCTATGTACTATACGACTATATAACAAATAACATTCTATTTTTTTTATTTCATTTGTTTATAAAATAGTGAAGGCGCGCATTTTATGAAAATCTTTCTCTGCAATTTTGGGTTTATTTAAAAAGTTAAGCAAAAATCGCGGCCGCTATGTACATGCCAATAGCTATTTTATACTATTCAATAAGTCGACATTGTTAATGTATTTTTGTTTCCGAGATCAAGAACGCCAAAATTTGCCATTTTACGCAAAAATCACAGTCAAAATGTAATATGGCTCTTAAATACATTTTGTTTTGTAAATACATACTTATAATACATAGAAAATATCCAGACTAAAACAGACATGTTCATGAACACAAATGTTTGTCTTGTCCGTGGATCTAACCCGCAATCTCGGAGTCAAAGTAGCTATTGCTAGCCATTCGACCACCAGGCTCGTCAAATCACCGACAACAGAAGAAGAAACATTTATTGAAACATAACACCACACTATTACACAAATTACGAGATAGCTGTATATGTAAGATAGAAAGAGGAACGAAATATCAGAGGAACAAATTGGACCCAACTCAGCATTTTGCCGTGGTGATTATGTTAGACCCCAGCGCTGATTTTCAGCTGGGACCAGTTACAGCTACAGCTACAGGCAACAGTATTTTGGTTGTCTAGTATATATATCATGAACATTTTACTCACATACTACTATCAATTTAGTTTAAACAGATTGCCGTTTACACTGCATTACAATTGACATGCACATAAAATAGGCGCCAATTTATTATAGTCTATTATGAAAAAAAGTGAACACAAGACACCTTTTTTCATGAAATAATCTTTTAACTCTCCGGTATGCTGGTTTCGTTCATAAATCATGTTATTATAGGTAACGTAAACACTGAGGAGGCAAGAGCCGGCGCACGCTTTCACTCGCCGTTGTCAGTTTATTAAACAATTGGCGGTCCACGTACTTGCGGCATCGGCATAGCTAGGTTGATTGAGACTCTTTGTAAATCATGCCCCGATCAGTGTGGTATCGTGGATTAAATGTAGATTTTAGAGATTATGATTTATGATTTACAAGCAGATCCAAATTTCTCGCCAAATGTCAAAATTACTTTTAATAGCTGGAGAAAGATAGAAGCGATAGTTTATATAATTAGAAGAAGAACGATAAGAAGTCAATTTTATCAAAAAAATATGTATCGTTGAGAGAGAAAGAAAGGAAGGAGTATAGGTTGGTTGGTTGGCTTGGTTTTGCTGATCTCCATGGGCGGTAGTGATTGCTTTTCATCGGGTGACCCATATGCTTGGTTGCCACCCGCTCAAATAAAAAAAATAAATAAAAAAATCGTGTTAGATAAAGTTTTCACTTGAATGAACTTGCTGCAACGGAATGGAAAACATATTTGGAGAACTATTGATTAAGAAGAGCACGCCCATATAAAAAAATATCATTCACCTGCCAATTATGTCAACGCTATTCGCAAGGACAGCTTCTTCAGACAAGGTGACAATAACAAGGTACAATAGGTGACAATAGTTCGTATTTAAAATGGACTTTGTTGTTTCCTTCTCGACCTATGTGGACTTGAAAGTAAGTCCTGAAAAGTAATTTTCTTAAATGTTTTATTGTAAATGTTGCTGTACCATACGTACTATTTCATATTCTGTGACTATACTACCTATTAGCTCTACCCTTTTTGGAAAGCGCAAAAGATGTATTCATATAGTTCATCTATTGTCCTTTCTGGAACTACTGCTAAGAAACAAATGTTGATTTGGCCGTTTCATAACGTACGTTTCTTGATTTAATTACAATGTAGGCATCTGTTGGCTTGGCTCCTTCATTCTGTTATGATATGAGTGTAAAATCTTGGAAACACTGTTGCTACTTAGATGTCATTTGTAAATTGTACTCACGAGAGTTTGTGGCACTTTGTGGTAAGAAAATGTTATAACTTCCGTGGTTATGTGGTGGCAACGAAGATCAAAATAATCCCTTACTATGTTACGCTACCGCTATATAAATCTCAGTTTTGAGAGATTTGTGTGCTTGGATTGTTGGAAGCGAGACTGCCTACGCTTTCACTGCTGCCGACGTCAGTTTATCAAACAATCGACGAAGACTTGGCGAGAGACAACTCACGCTATTGTCGACTGTCGAGTTATTGCCGCTTTACCGCTGGACCGTGGCGAATGGCACAAGAGGAGCGCGGCCAACTATTTTGCTGTTCAGTATGACGAATTGATTGGGAGTCGAGCATTTAATTAGGACTTTGGATCATATTTTTCACGCTTCTCTTTATAGATATAAAACAAAGCATACCTATTCTCAATTACTTATCTAATATTCACGTAGAATGTTTACTTATCTTCTGGGTTATTATTATCACGACGCATTTGATAAAAATTATACTCACTTGTTCGATATGAGCTATGCGTTGCTATACATATTGTATTGTTACTGTACTTAATCCTTTCTTATTCAAATTCTTAATACGGCTTGACTTGCCTCTAAGCCAGGGTTTCCCAACCAGGGGGGCGCGCCCCCCTAGTGGGGCGTAGAGGGCTGTCAAGGGGGGCTTGAGATGTTTGTGTTTTCTATAGAAAAAATATTTCAATGCGTTAATGAAGTAAACACTGTTGGTAGAATATGAAGTAAACACTGCAGGGAGAATGCAAGCTCACGTATATCACTAGTATTGTCACTATACTCCCTAGTACTCTTATAGATTGGTTGATAAAAACGTTTTAATTTAGTCAAAGTTCATTTTGTGATTCTTTTTGTACAAATTACATAAAAATAAATGTTGTTAAAATATTTTTATTGTAGGTACTTACTTACTGAAAAATGTATGGGGGGGGGGGCATGAAAATATTATTTGTGATCCGGGGAGCGTTGATGTAAAAAAGGTTGGGAAACCCTGCTCTAAGCAATCAATTACGGTCAAAAAGAAACAAAAGGTGTCGTTATATCTCTATCGCATGATTCTCATGTCACCTTGGTTCATCTATTATCGGACCTTCAAAGGAAATTAAAGTGAGTGTGGGCGGTGAGCAAACGAATGATCATTCAATGAATACTCGTTATCTAGCGTCCGTTCCTCGGATCGTCCGTGTGCGGCAATAAACTCAATTCGAATAGCTGGCTTAGTCAGTCTGTTTTAATAGCTTTGCCTAGATTGCTCTTCATTGGAAGAGGACTGTTTTAGGAACTTAAAGATTAACTGCAAAATAACTTTTATATCACACAATATTTTATTTTCTATAAACTGTTGTTTATTAATGCACTGATTTCACAGGCTAGTAAGAGCAGGTACATCATTAAAGGTAAACTCGTACGCAACGATGCGAAGTCTTAACTCTTGAATTGCATGAAAACAATTAGTAACTATACTTATACAAGTATGTTTTTAAGTTTGTTTTCATCATCGTTTACATGCAAATTCAAGAGTTTAGCTGTCATAATGCGTTGTATAGCGGAATGGGTTTGTCATTACGTTAATTTGAATTAGTTATCGCTAAATATTCTTAGGAGATCAACTTTAATTTTGGAGACATGTTTAACTGCATTCATAGATTTTGAAAATGTGTAAGAAAATGGCTAATTTGAAAAACATAGGTACTTATTATAATATGTATGTTGTTCAAATAGTAGATATGCTATTTGCTCCTGTTTCGTTATAAATTATATACATGGAAATGGAAAAAAAAGTTATTTTATCTAATCTCATACTGAAATTTACAAATTAAAAAACTAAACACAGTATCATAATGACAGTCTTTACGCACAAGCTATCAAAATAAATTTAAAAAGTTATTTTTCGATACAGCTCTTATAAGGACAACTGTATCGTAAAATAACTTTTTTGCCATTTCGATACAGCTTCAGCCCTGGATACAGGTATTTTAAACAGGTTGCAATGCAAATACATTGCAACTATGCAAAATTTTTCTACATAATCTGTGAACGCGGCGCCGCGCGGCGCGTCGCGCATGCGCACTACGCATGCTCGGTCTGCAAATGGATTTATAGGTAAGAAATATAGCTGTTAAATTAACTTCATGGTTGTATTTAAAATATTATTGTCATATATTTCATGAGATTAGATAAAGGAGTGTATGAAACTGCACATAATTAGGTATTATAATACTCGTGTGGTCTATTATAACACTCGCCTTCGGCTCATGTTATAAACTCACACTCGTATTTTAATAACCCTTATTATGCAACAGTTTCATAAACTACTATTTCGAATCAGTTGTCCATAATAGAGCTGTATCGAAAAGTAACTTTTTAAATTGATTTTGATGACTTGTGCGTAAAAGACTGTCATTAAGATTCTGTGTTTAGTTTTTTAATCTCTAAATTTCAGTAGGTATGAGATTAGATAGAAACTTTTTTATTTTCTTTGTACTCCGAGTTTGAATTCAATCGGTTCATGTTTTTTTTTTCTGTAATATTAGAAGCTGGAATATTTCTCCTTTGCAGACGATTTTCCTAAAAATCTGTTCTTACTGCGTTTAGTTGTGTATAGACATCAAATTTTGGTAGATGTACCTACTCATAATATCATATTATGCTCTCAGCTTTTATTTATTGTTGTAATTAATTTCCTTCGTGTTTTTTTAAAAAGACGCAATGCTGCTAGAAGCATAAACACAAATATAAAATTTATTTTGTAAACAACCATACCATCTCCTAAAATTGCGTTCTGTTTGTTCATTGTTTGCTTATCAGATGCTTTACGAATTGTGGTGTCTATGAACTCTGATTCATCTGGTGCTATTTGTTTAACAATTAGTAAGTAGGCAACTTTTATTGTGTAGCCAACCAGCCATAAATAGCATTCGTGTTAGCAAAGTATACAATTTTGGAATATATAAGTAATGAATGTAGTCGTTAACCCTTATTCATCCAATTGCCGGGATTTGGGTCTCCCCTCAATTGTAGGCGTTTAGAGCATACTGCACTGTGAGTTGGCGATATTGTAAAGAATGACGTTGTTTATATTATTTGTAATCAATATGCACCAATTATAGTAAAAATAATAAAAAAAAAATATGTATTTATTGACTTTCCACAAAAAAATTAAACTTAAAGCTAGATGTTGGAGCCTCCTTTAGGCAAAAATGTGCCTGTGCCAGGAAACTCCACCCTTCTTATCCATGTTTCTACATTTTGTGGTTTTAGATTCTCAACATATACTTTATTAAAATAGTAACTGAGTGTATTGCCTAGTTGTTAACTTACTAGAAAGATAGTGTTAATAGAGTTTACTTATATAGAACAATGTGTTAATAATAGCAAATTGTGTACGCTTTGGTGGTAAAATTACAAAAGAATTAAAAGAGGTGGTGTTGTGCTTGCTATAAAATGTGCCAATTTTTTTTAATATTACGCAGTGTGTTTTTTTTTTAATTAGATACTTATGAGTCGCTATTTATATAGTAGACATAGAGAGCAGTACACCGACTCCATATAAATGTTTGTAATCGACTCGCGATGTTCCGCAAAACGCACATTGCAATGCGCTGCATAGCATTTAGGGTTGCTTAGTTATATTGTTTGTTTAAGGCTCAGTCTATAGACTTTAATCTGAGGTGTGCAGACGTGATGTCTTTTACACCACGAAGATGACAAATACGGCTCATCAATGTAGTGGTTCCCATTAGTTTTTGTGTTGTTATGAGGCAACAAGGCTCCGGAAACGCGTCCGTAGACCGGAAAACGCAGCGGGAGACGGCCCCCTACTTGATAGATCGACGATTTGATAATGATCGCGGTAGGCTGATGGATCAAACGGCATAGGACCGATTGTTGTATAAACTGGAAATTTAAGGATGTTCTGCAGTGGACGGCCATTTGATGAAATGACTACGGAAGATGTGTTCCACTTCAAGAAAAAACTCAAATTTGCGTACTTGTTATTGCATTGTTTGCGTTATTCTTTTTTATTTCAGTCATCCGATTACCAGTTACCACTGTCGCCCTCTCTTCATGCAACTTCACGTCCATGGTGTACTACTTAATAGAAATACTGGTTTTAATGCTCAGTAGCTATTACAGAGCAGTCACGTTGGGCACATTGATAATTCTGATTACTGATATTCTGTCAACTGTGCTAGTGTTCCGAAATGACACTTCTGATTAATTTTTTCGCTTATTCTCTGGCATAGTTATTTAATGATCTTTGACTTTACTCTCTTGTATGGTGTCACTGCCGCCACCGCTCTTCTCTTGTGATTTGGCCCGCAGTATCTACACCGCGACAAGACAATGGCCCGACGGAGTGCGAGGCAGGGGTCGCCATCCATCATGTCCGCCATTCAAATGTCACTTTACGCGGCGAGGGAACAAAGCGGCGTGGTAGTTCATATTACACAGGCCATTGGTCTTGTTTCGAGTAATTACCAATTTTTCTAGGGCCGCGTTGTGGAAATCTGAAAAGTTTTTTTGGGCTATTGGCGTTTTGTTTACAATTTAGCACGGTAAGGTATTCTTCTTGTTACATTAAATTTATAATTACGTATATTTGTTGGGAAAAATGTCTGCTGCTGTGAGGGCTCAAGCCGAGGTAGGTTTCGTAAACTTCACTAGTTTGCTGTTATTATAAATCCAGTTTATTATGAACTGCTTAGACTGCTTAGAGAGGTGGAACGTTGTTAACTTCAAAAATTTAAGTTATCTTTTTATCCTGTATGTATATAAGTAATAGGTACCTATGTTCGCAATTTTCTCAAAATCTTCTGATCCTTTTTTTGTTCGGTTTTGGCCATTCAACATTTTTTTTCGGGAAGGATTTATTATTATAAAATATTGCTCTAGACCGTAAGAAACAGAGCTATAGTGTCATTGTCATTATAGCCTGTTAATTTTTTATTCAATCTAATCATTGAAAAGATTCTTTAAAATAATTTAAGGTAATGTTTAGTGTTTATCAAAAACAACACGCAGAATCAAAATTAATTTAATTTAATTTTAGTACACGGATGAAGCCTAGCATTTATGTAAATTGAACGTTGTCATGAGAACCAAACTAGTATGTCAAATTAAACTCAATTCGACGCTGGGAAGTGGCTCAAATTTATCTTGCAAGATCGGAGTAGAGACAAACCGCGGTGAAACTAAAGAAAAGTTTGTAAAATATGTTACAAATAATCGTTTTGTGAAGCAATGTTGACTAATAGAAATCTGTAACGAGGTAAATAATGCTAGTTACCTTGAAATGTAGATTAAAATTCCATAACGTCATATCGAATCAATACTGTACACTACTTAGAAAATACGTAGATATCACAGATTTAAAATTACGCAACAATGAACTGACAATTCCGATATTGACAGCACATAGCCACATATCTATTAGTACATTAGCTAGTGTTAATTAATGTGCTAATAGACATACATTGCGAATGGATTCGACATTTGGAGGTCCTAAACTACTTTTTAGCACACCCCGGTCACTCCAAACAAACGTCGCGACGTTAACTACTACATAAACAATGGCATCTGTGCAGAGAGTGAATGAGCGTGTGTGCGCGCAACGTCATACAAACTGTTCCAGATTCGTCTCAGAGGGGGGGGGGGGGGGGGGGTCGATTTGCTAGTGCGGCCGCATAGTGTTATTACTTGTCTTATACACATACCTATATATCGGGGTGTAAGAGGTTCATCAACATCTTTGAACGAAAGCCAACTTCACCTGCACGCGGTGCACCCTGATGACTGACAAACGAAGCTCTTGCGAAATGAGAGGCACGGAGCGTAATTGTACCCGACTGGGGAATGTTCCTCCACCTCACAGAATACCGCAGCCAAATAACAATTCTTGACGGGTGTTCCTGCGAGTGAGTGAGGTCACCAGAAAGGAAGGAGATGCTGCATTGGCAGCGGGGGTGGCGGCGCGCGAGCGACACTTTATGTTGCGAGCGTTAATATGGCTATGGTAACAGCTTCACATCAGGCGGGCCGTATGCTTGTCTGCCACCCGACGTAGTATAAAAAAAAATATACTAGATTTTAGGCTACGGCACATAGTCAACAACCTTTGCGGTGACAGAGCAGGGGTCTCGTGTAAAATAATCCCATATGAATCGAGTATTATTGGGGATAGTATTTTGAAGTCGGTCTAAAAGCTATTCTTTTACATTTATGCGGAAAGTTGGACATTCAAGACAAAGAGTCCGAACCATGAACAAACACGTTTATCTTGGTATGGACAACAATGGCCCATTATTTCACTAAACGGAGGAATTAGCGACTTGCCGCGCCATATGCCGGCCATGTGTCGGCGCGTGGCTGCCACTGCAATCTTGCATGCTTCGGTGGTCAGCCCAAATCATAGGTATTTTTAACGCTGGAGAAAGTTTTCTTTCAAGCGTGTTATTGTTCTACGTAGTCTGTTTCTTTTTATTAATGATCTTTTTGGATTTAATTGCATACGATAGTACTCATTATTACACACAACTTTTATTCCGGGAGCAACTTCAAAGTCGACAACAAAAATTTAGCTTCCCATACTAATTGTTCGATTAGCGTTAGCATGTTGTATTTCGAAGTTGCGTTTATAATAAATGTTGTTTGTAACTATGGGATGAATGATGGTGATCGCATTATTGCTAATGAGTTCAGTTCAGTTCAGGAAGCTGCCAGTGTTTGGTGCCTACTATCGATACGGCTCGCCAAGGGATCCTTCGTGGTCCTAATGGCAAGTCATACTAATGGCAAAAAGTATAGTCACGTCGTTTTTACGCATACCGATGCGTCTTAACACTATTGAGAGGCTGTCCCACGTTATGTTATCTTCTATGGCTTTGTGGCCTGCCCAATGGTAGCTGACCGTGGCTGCTGGCTTGCACAGTTCCAGGACACACCCATTGTGCCAAGATTACTACTACTACTTACTATTGGGATTCTTCGTGCCGAGGTATCCATCGACGTCCAGTTCCGACGTCACCTGGAGGAGAAGGTCAAGTTGGCGTTGAAAAAACTGGTGTACTTAACGGAGCGAACCAGTACTTTCGTTCACAAAGACTTATACTCCACACAGGGCAAGTACAACCTCACATGGAGTACTGTTGCCTTATCTGGACGGGACTCTCTGAGGAATGTAGATGATGCCAAGCTCACGGGCGGTATTGGGCGATTAAGATTGAGGAGATATTTCGCTTCTCTTTGCGTATTCTACCGATTATACAATGGTTTGTGTTCAGAGAAATTGTTTGATTTGATGTGCTAGGTATCTTTTTATAGTTGCATCACTCGCCATAAGCTGGGAATTCATCCTTACATATTGTAACTGAAATGAGCGCACATTGTGCGGTTGCAGAGGAGTTTTGTACCGCGAGCACTCAAGTTGTGTACTTCCTGACAAAGTTTTGGGGGTCTTCAGGAAAGAGCGATGCATCTGGTATCAAATTGCAAGTGTCCATAGGCAGCGATGACTGCTTACCTAGGTAGTATGATAGGTACCTTCAGGTAGGTCGTATGATTGTGTGGCCACCCTACCCTTGTGGTATAAAAAGTGCTAATCCTCAGAGCTATAGGTGATCAGATAGATATATGATGATATTAAGTGGACATGATTGTAACTCCGCCAACCCGCAGTTGAGCAGCGTGGTGGAGTATGCTCTACCCGACTACTAGATTAGCTCTACTCTACTAGATTAAGTTGATATGTACTCATATCCCAGCAGTTAAATGAATATGGGGTTATGCAGCAAGCTATTGAGATAAGTCGAGCATAGCTCTACATCGCACGCTGCGCATTCCTGAGCTCTCATGAGATCCAGCATACCTACGGTTTTTTTTTAATGACAGTTAATAAAGGGCAGCAAACGAGCACGTGGAAAAGACCTGATTGAAGGCAATCACCGCTGCCCATGGAGATCAGCAACACCAAGGGGTCGCCGATCCGTTACTAGCCTATATTCCTTCCTTTCTTTCTTCTACAAGTGTGTACCGTAAATTATCACTAACAACACATCTGAGATCTTATCAGGTATTTTTAAATAAAACGATCTTTTACAAATTCCAGATTGAGATGGGCAGCGTTCGAAAAGAGCAGTAGAGATTGATAGAGTTGAATTCGTAGGTATTGAAACTTTTTTTATGCTACGTCGGATGGCAGGCAAGCATACGGCCCGAGTGATGTGAAACGGTTGTCGGAGCCATATTAATTAACGCTCGCAACATGAAATATCGTTAACGCGCCGCAACCTCCGCTGCAAACGCAGCAAGTCCTTCCTTTCTGGTGATGTCACTCGTTCGCAGGAGCTCAACTCTCAAGAAATTGTTAAAATAAAATAAAATAACCCAATTGGCAATTATATAATGGCTTAACGACTGTCATCTAATGACGACAGCCGGGACCTACGGCTTAACGTGCCCTATGAAGCACCACTCCGAGACCTCCGAGATTCGAAATAATAAATCTTAATATATAAAAATTTCGTGTCACGTTGTTTGTCCGCGATGGAATCCTAAACTACTGAACCGATTTAAATAAAATTTTGCACAGTGTGTGTAGTTTGATCTAACTTGAGAGATAGGATAGTTTATAACTCACCGGAAAAATTAACGTAAAAATATTTAAAGGCGATACGAAGTTCGCCGGGCCAGTTAGTAATTTATATAAAAAATCTGTGACGAGATTAAGCCGCCACAAAATCAAGTCTCAAATCGATCCCCATATATCGGTACCTAAGCGAGAGTACACATAGTGGCCGGACTGGTTGTTTGTGGACGAGGCAGGATTCCGGCGCGCGGGTCGTTAACGAGTTGCGCACACGCACTCCACTTCCAACCGATTCGGAGAAGTTAGGCCTCTCGTTCATGTGGCGGTTTCTAGTTTTCTACTCAGTACCGGAGATAAACCGTAATGACGTGTCACACAACCTTAAATGACGTAATATTGTCAACTTGACAATTCAACACTTGAAAAAACAACAAAACTCGAAAAAAAAGTTGACGAGCTCGGTGGCGTAGCGGTCAATGACGCGGCTTCGACACCAACGATCGTGGGTTCGATTCCCACACAGGACAAACATTTGTGTGCATGAACATGTCTGTTTGTCTTGGTCTGGGTGTTTTCTATGTATCATAAGTATGTATTTACAAAAAAAAAATGTATTTACGTATGTTTATCAGTTGTCTAGTACCCATAACACAAGCTTCGCTTACTTTGGGGCTAGATGGCGCTGTGTAATTTGTCTGACAATATTTATTATTATTTATTTAACTTAGGGTTGTGTGAGATGTCGTTACTTTACTTTTTAATATGTACCTACTTAAAATATAGCCGGCTGGGGTACGGGGGCTATACAGAAAATTCTTCACTAGTGTTAGTAAGATATAAAGAAAATGACGTGAAAACATAGACATATTATATAGTAAGTTCTTATGATAGGCTCTATCTTAAGAACTTACAGGTGAATCGTTTCACACATTTTCATATTAGTAATAGTACTTATTAGTAGATACTAAATTTATATAATTCAATATGAGCATAAAATATAATTACTTACCTATTAACATAGTGTTCGCATTTATGACAAATATAATATATATACATATTTGTATTTATTAATTACTTTGTATATTGGTCGTGTGGTTTCCGGCAGATAAAGATAAAGATAAAGATAAAGATAAAGATAAAGATAAAGATAAAGATAAAGATAAAGATAAAGATAAAGATAAAGATAAAGATAAAGATAAAGATAAAGATAAAGATAAAGATAAAGATAAAGATAAAGATAAAGATAAAGATAAAGATAAAGATAAAGATAAAGATAAAGATAAAGATAAAGATAAAGATAAAGATAAAGATAAAGATAAAGATAAAGATAAAGATAAAGATAAAGATAAAGATAAAGATAAAGATAAAGATAAAGATAAAGATAAAGATAAAGATAAAGATAAAGATAAAGATAAAGATAAAGATAAAGATAAAGATAAAGATAAAGATAAAGATAAAGATAAAGATAAAGATAAAGATAAAGATAAAGATAAAGATAAAGATAAAGATAAAGATAAAGATAAAGATAAAGATAAAGATAAAGATAAAGATAAAGATAAAGATAAAGATAAAGATAAAGATAAAGATAAAGATAAAGATAAAGATAAAGATAAAGATAAAGATAAAGATAAAGATAAAGATAAAGATAAAGATAAAGATAAAGATAAAGATAAAGATAAAGATAAAGATAAAGATAAAGATAAAGATAAAGATAAAGATAAAGATAAAGATAAAGATAAAGATAAAGATAAAGATAAAGATAAAGATAAAGATAAAGATATATTTATTTGCATAAAATATGAGTAATATACATACAATCGCATGCAGTTCTGATGTTTAAAGTAATAATAAAATTGTCCTTCATATTTTGCCTTGATGGCGTACAAATTTAGTGAAAAAAGGAGCACATGTCGCAAAAAATAGTTTTCATGACAAATACTAATAGGTCATTAAGTAACATAACTAATTTACAAACATTTGTCATCTAAAAAATCACGAATACAGTAGTAACATTTTTCAGTCAATAGTTTCTTCAGGTGGTTTTTGAACATACTATTATTCAACGTCTTTAAACAGTTAGGTATTTTATTAAATATTTTAGGTGCCATACATAAAACATTCTTTTGCATCATCGCAGTCTTGGCGGAATGGTTACAAAGTCTATAATTATCACGTCGACTTCTAGTCCCATAATCTGACATTTTTGGGAATTTATGTGGATTGTTCTTAACAAATAATGCGATCTCCATAATGTATAGTGACGGAAGTGTTAGAATTTTGTATTTATAAAAGTAAGGCATACAGCTATCAGTTGATTGTTGCCCAAACATGGCTCTAATACAACGCTTTTGCAGTTTAAAAATTACCTGAATATCAGTTGAGTTCCCCCAGAAAATTATCCCATATCTAAGGGTAGACTCAACCAATCCATAATATGCAGTGACTAATGCATCAATACTTAATGTAGGCGCGAGTTTGTGGAGCAGATATGTTAGGCTACTGATTTTTGTACAAGTTACCTCTATATGTTTCTTCCAGTTTAAATTTTGGTCTATAAGTAAACCGAGATATTTAGTAGAGTCCACTTCATTTATATTAGTATTTTGGTAAGATAATTTAATGTCAAATTGATTATTTACTCTTTGTCCAAAATGTAAAATATTAGTTTTATTCAAATTTATTTTTAAATTGTTATTATCGAGCCATTTAATTATTGATGTCAAGGAATTATTTATGTCAAATTCATATAAGTCTTTGTTTTTGTTTTTACATGGTATTGTAACTGTACTGTCATCTGCAAAAAGTGTCATAGGTTGAGTGGTAACACTGGGTAAGTCATTAATATATATAATGAACAAGAGAGGACCCATCACGCTGCCCTGTGGAACTCCGTATAGTACATTTCGTTCTTCAGAGGAATACGTCTCTTGCCATTTTGTTTTGAAGTTAACTCTAGTGATTTCAGTTACCTGCTTCCTATCAGATAAATAAGATTGAACTAGTGACAAAACGTTTCCTCTCACCCCATAGGCTTCAAGCTTTTGAGTCAGAATCTTGTGGTCCACATAGTCAAAAGCTTGAGTCATATCACACAATATAGCACATATTGGAGAGGTTGCATCTACGTGAGTTAGTACTGTTTCAAAAAAGTCATATATGGCCATGTTTACCGTTTTATTTCTCCTAAATCCTTTTTGTTCTTTGCATAGAAGGTCATTACCTTTAAAATATTTATACAGCTCACTGTGCATATACTTTTCGAATATCTTTGAAAAAACCGAAACGAGTGCTATGGGCCTATAATTTTCCACGAATTCTTTGTTTTCCTTTTTATGTTGGGGTTTTACTATATTTGGTTTTAGTGCTGTCACAAATGTGCCTTCTACTATACATAGATTAATTATATAGCTTAAATGGGGAGAAATCAGTTCATTTACAAATTTGATAATTTTAGTTGAGAAGCCATCATAGCCTACGCTAGCTGTGTTTCTTAGACTCTTTATTATATTCATAATATCTAGGGGAATACTGGGAGCCATAAACATTGACC
Organism: Hypsopygia costalis; assembly: GCA_937001555.2. Taxonomy (NCBI): domain Eukaryota; kingdom Metazoa; phylum Arthropoda; class Insecta; order Lepidoptera; family Pyralidae; genus Hypsopygia; species Hypsopygia costalis. Next base: position 9,970,105 of record OW443330.2, on the reverse strand, counting down.
TTGCTGGTTGCTTTATATGTCTAGTTGCATTGATGCTGGGACTAGTAATTGGCTTTATTTTATCAATGTAATAATTATTAAAGGCATTGGCAATCTCATTGGGGTTCGTTATAATTTTGTTTCCCTGTATAATTTGTGTGATAGGTTCCCTCGGTAAATTTAATCTACTTCTATTAATAATTTGCCAAGCCGTTTTAGACTTATTATCAGAAGTTTTTATTTTATAATTATTTTGTGCATATTTTGTTAGGTTTATAATTTTTTTGAATAATTTTGAGTAATTTTGAAATTTATTTTTATTAAACTGTGATGGACTAGATCGATATTTCCAGAGAAGTTCCCTTTTCTTTTTACTACATACCCGTACCCCACGTGACATCCATTTTGGTCTTTTAACAACTCGTACAGTAACAACCCTAAAAGGGAAGCATAAGTCGTAAAATAGCTTAAAGTCCTCAACGAAACTATTATATGCGACATTAGGATCCGTGGAACTATACACTTCACTAAAAGATAGATTTTTCAAACACATTTTAAATGTATTTTGATTTTCTTTACAATAATCGCGTTGTTTTTTGCGCCAAAATTTAAGTTTTAAATGTCGTTGTACTGGTAACTTTATTAGTTGAGCGGTATGATCGGACACGGCAAATTCTAATACTTCCGTCTTACACTTCTTCCTACAATCATGTGCGATATTATCGATACATGTTTGACTAACCAGCCTCGTTGGCTGGGTAATAGATAATTTTAAGTTATAGGTCGAAAGCAAACATTCAAAATATAGCGATATGTTATTGGTTTTTAGTACATTTATGGTAAAATCTCCAGCTATAATTATTTGATCGTATTTTTTTGTAGAAATTAGTGTAAGTAATTTTTCTAACTTGTTAAAGAATATATCTAAACAACCATTAGGAACCCTATAAATACATACAACAATTGTTTTAAGTATAGGTAATTCAACTGCGCAACATTCAAATATACTGACAAGAGTAAGTTTAGCAATTTCTGTTACTTCTTTCCATTGGTGTCCGTGCCTCACCAAGATGCAGGCTCCACCCCGTTTGTCATTTGGACGACTGAAGCAGGCTGCCAGTGAGTAGTTTGGAATGCTTAAGTAGGTCTCATATCCAGCCTTCATAAAATGTTCAGTTATGCATAGAACATCCACTTCAATGTTCCTGTTCTCGAGGCCGTCCAGGGCTGCCGTAAGTGCATCAGATTTGTTAATCAGACCCGCAATGTTCTGGTGAAGAACGTGGAGATATTGTGTCACGAAAAAATGGTGAACAATTGTTGTCTTTGTCACAGTACGTGGTCGATTCTGTTATACCGCTCATGCCATGAAGATACTGTAAATTAGAAATGTAATTTTGAAGATTTTTTAGTAATATTCTTATTCCATTGTTATTAATTGATCCAAAATGCTTATGAAATGCAGTGTGGCGATAATTCATTAAATGTTCATTTACATCCACCATGTATGCATATTTATTTGTTTGTCCATCCATAAGTAATAAGTTATTGAAAGTCTCAACTCTTCCGTTAAACATACTAGTTCTGTTTCCCCATTTGAAAGTTGGAAGGCATATTATAATATTTGTGTGTGTAAAAGATTGAAGTTTCTTTCTGATTTCTGAGATCATATTAAAATAATTGTCCGTTTGTTTGAAATCTTCGTCGCCTATGATGATTATACAATAGTCATTCTTAGTAAAATCGGTCAGTTTCGCATCTAATCCTTTTATCATTTCCCTTATATTTGCATTCGGTGTAAGATAGTGACATAACCCGGAGTACCCCATCAAAGTGTTTTCTGCTATTGATAAGATTTTGTTGTACTTATCACAGCTTAAAATGCATATCTTTCTGGGCGGATCAATGTTTCGAGTTGGATTAAGTACCCTTTTGATTTTTTGTTGACTAAAAATAGTTTGTTTTTGAGATGTTGGTGTTTTTTGATATTCATTTCTGTTTGATAATTCGTTTTCATCAACTAGCAGCAGATAGAATCAACTAGAAGCAGACTAGAATAGAATCACTCCGTCTCTTCCCGTGGATGTCGTACAAGGCGACTAAGGGAAATTCATTATAAAACATCGATTAGGCGTTCCAAACCCGTCTGGCCAGCGCAGCGTGGGGAATTTTCTTTTTTTATACTACGTCGGGTGGCAGACAAGCATACGGCCCGCCTGATGTGAAGCGGTTACCGTAGCCATATTAACGTTCGCAACATAAAATATCACTCGCGCGCCGCCACCCCCGCTGCCATCGCAGCATCTCCTTCCTTTCTGGTGACCTCACTCACTCGCAGGAACACAAAAGCCCTCAAGGGAACCGTTATTTGGCTGCGGTATTCTGTGAGGTGAAGGTAATTTCCCAGTCGGGTAGCTTACAATTACGCTCCCCGCTCTCTTTTCGCCAGAGCTTCGTTTGTCAGTCTGCAGGGTGCACCGCGTGCAGGTGAAGTTGGCTTTGGTTCAAAGATGTTGATGAACCCCTTACACCCCAAAAGTGTGGGCCAAATCCTCCTCCTTCTGTCTGGGACGGACGAGAGAGAGTCGTGCTCCTGTAGTGGAGACTAAAATGACCTGATGATGATGATGATTAATTTGTATATAGGTGCAAGTTGCGCTACGTAATATTTGACAAAGCGAGCGAAGCAAGCGAGGTCTAAATTACTATTCTGTGATAGTAAGTTTATAATTGAGGAGCTCAACGGCGTCGTCACTCCAACCGAACAAGCAAGTAAAGGAACGTTGACCTTAGCATCTCCATCTGGATGGGTTTATTTATCTCGAACTCCTCCGTGCTTCGAAGGGCACGTCAAGCCGTCGGCCCCGGCTATTGTCATTAAATGTAGTTAAGCCAAGTCAAGTGGCCTTTAGGCGATTTGAAAACACTGGCCTCTGGCAATCCACAGTTGAGCAGCGTGGTGGAGCATGCTCTAAACCCCTTCGATTGAGGGGAGGTCCATATCGCAGCAGTGTCGACGACGACTACGATAGTCAGTTTATCAATTTTAAGTCAATAAAGATGATCAATGAGTCAATAAGATGCCTAGACGTTCAATGCGTGAGTGGCCTTAGACTGTCCGTGTGGATTTAACCCGCTTTGTAGACTATGAAATTAACTCCGTTTCAAACTTAATTTACGCCTTACGAGTTATCATATTTAATCTTAACTGGTACAGCTGACAAGAAGAGGTGTCCTGTCATATACTTATATATAATAGGTAGGGGAAAAAGTCTTTTCGCATTATAGTATGTATGAACTTGTAATAAAATCTCTTTGGTTATACCATTTGTATCTGAAAGGTTTAGATATCTTTAAAAAGTTTAAATTTTAAAAAAGATAATTCCAAATTCAAATTAGATAAATGTGTGATTTTCATTTGTTTTTTTTAACTGTCAAGATGAGTGAATTTAATGAAGAAATTCGATACATTTTAAAATTTTACTACAAAAAAGGTAAAAATGCAACGCAAGCTGCGAAAAAATTTGTGACGTTTATGGACCTAGTGCAGTGTCTGTGAGAGTAGCACAAATTTGGTTTAGGCGTTTTCAATCCGGAAATTTTGATGTCAAAGATGCACGTCGCTCTGGTCGCCCTGTTACGGATAAAATGGATGCCATTTTTGAAAAAGTGGAGCAAGATCGGCATATCAGTAGTTACGACGTAGCTGAAGAACTAGGAATTGACCACAAAACAGTTTTGGCGCATAAAAAGGTCGTGGTCAAAGGCCGGCCAGGCTTCACAGACTCTGGCGAAACCCGGGTTAACCCGCAACAAGGTGATGCTGTGTGTATGGTGGTATTGGAAGGACATTATTCATTATGAGCTGTTACCGCCAGGCAGGACTATCGATTCTGAACTCTACTGTGAACAACTGATGAGATTAAAGCAAAAACTTGAGAGAAAGCGGCCGGAATTAATTAACAGAAGGGGTGTGATTTTTCATCATGATAACGCTAGACCTCACACATCTTTAGCCACTCAGCAAAAATTAAGAGAGTTTGACTGGGAGGTGTTAATGCATCCGCCGTATAGTCCTGACCTTGCACCTTCCGATTTCCACCTGTTTCAGTCTCTTCAGCATTCTTTAGGTAATGTCAGGTTAACATCACGAGAAGACTGCCAAAACCACTTATCGCGGTTTTTTGAACAGAAGTCCCAAAATTTCTATAGTAATGGGATCATGTCTATACCTACAAGATGGCAAAAAGTTATCGAACAAAATGGCACCTACATACTTTAGTTAAATGTAAATAAACTTTATTAAAAAATGTTTTGAATTTTCATATAAAATACGAAAAGACTTTTTCCCCAACCTAATATGTACTAAGTACCAATTTACGCCTGGACAAGAAATATTTTTAATGCTATAATAAATATGGTGTTTAACTATGTGCTAAAAAGATATGTGTAAAAATTAAGTTAAATTTAAACATGAAAAAAGTAGATGAAGATGTAATAATATAATATTTTATAATAAATAATAACCTCTAAATAATAAATAATGACCTCCACCTCGGTTATATTTCCCCAGTCGGGCTTTAAGCTTAAAAAATACGCTATGCCCTACCTCTCTTTTCGCCAGAGCCTCGTTTGTCAGTCAGCAGATGCACCATATGCAGATGAGGTTGGTTTTGGTTCAAAGATGTTGGTTCAAAGATTTTCAGATTTATCGGGGGTGTAGGTGGTTCCTACACCCCCGATAAATCTGAAAATCTTCGTTTATAACTTAAACCTAACGCCTACATTTGGGAATCAAAATATTCGATGGGAATCGGCTCCAGTTTAGGAGGTAGGGCCCCTAATCATTTGAGTAGGTAGGTATCTACCTACTTAAATGATCAGGTAGGTACCTACCTACTCAAATGATTAGGGGCCCTGAGATCAGGTGTATCTGGACAATCGTCCAGAGATACTAAATTTATATAATTCAATTGCGTATCTGGTCTTATGCGTCAAAAGGGTCAAGATGCCATCACATTTTTCCCAGAGCGTCATTTGGGAAATTGTCAGAGTGCATCATGTGCATGCGAAGCTTCATTAGCCTCCTAAGAGAGGCGATGCCTACTCAATTGGCAGCAATATTTCTAATAGCATAGTAATAAATAATACTTTTTTACCTACATGTGTTCTACTTACGACTATCGGAACAGCCAGCCTGACAAAAAGCCTAACAAAATCGGGGCAGGCCGGACGAGAAAATATTTGGACGGACATATACCTAAGTAAATAAATATTCTTGAACAACTTACATAGAATATAGCCGCAATCGTACCTATTACTCTCTACTCGCTATGGTTGACTGGTAGCGAATGCAATAGCATTAATTCAGCCTTTTGTACCATTTTAGTGTGGTCAATACATAAAGTTTTAAATAAATACATAGAAACCACCCGGACCAAGATAAAGCCACATGTTCATGCACCCAAATGTTTGTCATGTACGGGGATCGAACCCGTGACCTCGTGTCTCATTAATTCATTATACTAACAAATAGGAGAATCTAATAATATTCCGGTCCTAGTAATTACGAGTAAAACATATTTACAGTGCTACAAACTTATCTGACCCGGTGGCCAAATTTAGAACTAAAGCCGCCATCTTGTAATGTAGTATTGCCAGGTACAATTAATTTACTTACCGCGTATGCACATTCCATTGAGGTGCATTTTTTTTAATACATATTATCTTTTTCTACACATATTTCATTTCTTACAATAAAAAAATCGTCAACGAGTTGTTTCTGTGCAATATTATAACTCTCTAATATTATATAATAGCTATGATCGCGACTTAACGTGGTGCATTTTTAAAACTAATCAACAAAAAATAAAAGGCAATTGATATTTAATTGAAACACCACACAACACAATTAATAAGTATATCAATGCTATTATTTTAATAGTGTATATATTTCTTTGATTTTTATGTTTCCTCTAAAACGGGCGGCATTTCGTTTAATAGCAACACTTAAGTCGATCGCACCGCCCCCGCCACCGGGCCAGATAAGTTTGTGGCACTATATCTATTAGTTTATTTTATTTCCATAGATGATGTTCTGTTTTTTATTCTGTTTTCCATAATTATATCGTGATTGACAGTCTAAAGAGGCAGACGCTGTTGTATCTTCGCGTCGTGTTCAGGTGCTATTTCGGGAAGAGCCACGTTATTTGATGCTTATCCTATTCTCGGCTATACTTTTATGAGTTAAAACTAATATGCGACTCGTAAAACTATTTGATTTATAACACAAGTAACTTTATGTTTAATAGAATATTCACTTTGGTGTTTCCGAGGGCACGTTAAGCCGTCGGTTCCAGCTGTTGTCATTAGATGACAGTCGTTAAGCCAAGTCAGGGGCCTTAGGGCGGCTTGAAAACCCTGGCCTCCGCCGTATCCCATGGGATGATGATGTGTTAATGCCGAATTCATTGTAAGCCAACCACGCTTGCACTTGGTGCACCTTCCCGACGAGCTAAAGAGGCTTTGGCAAAGGAGAGGTAGAGCACAGCGTATTTGTAAGCTGCCCGACTGGAGAAGTACACATACCTCCACCTCACAGAATACGGTAGCTAAATAACAATTCCCTTGAGAGTTGTTGTTTTCCTACCAATGAGTGAGGAGGTAACCAGAAAGAAAGGAGTTACTGCGTCAGCAACGAGGATGGTGGCGCGCGAACGATATTGCGGGCGTTAGTACGGCTACGGTAACCGCTTCACATCAGGCGGGCCATATGCTTGGCCGCCAGCCGACGTAGTACAAAAAAAAACATTCATTAAAATAATACAAAATTTCGCCCGTAGTTTCGCTCTAAGTTCAGGAGAGGAGCCTAGAATCTTCAGGGTTCGTTCGCTATCTTTGCACAATTTTCAGGAAATTTGTCAGCGGTTTAACCGTGAAAGACGACCAAATGAACAAAAATAAACACTTGCGTATACAATATCTTTATTTGAAACAGAATAGAATCTTTAGTAATATAGTATGACTTTAAATCATTTTCTATCGCATACGGTGTTTTCTAGAATCAGCTTTTCTCAATGATATTTCTGAAAAAATAAGACTTAGGAGTCTTCGAGAAAAGAGTCTAGATTTCCTTAAAAAATGGATCGGTGACTTTTTACTGTTGCTCTGATCTTTATGGTTTTGCCTTATACAACTAAGGTGGCAAACAAGCATACGACGTGTCTGATGATGAGCAGTTATACCTGCCTAGAGTCTAGAGACATCACGCGTTGCTCTTCAAGAATGGCAAAACCTTAGCGAGAGTACATTACACAGCTCGGTTTCCGTCCTCTTGTACTTAAAAGGGTGTATTTATTTCAACATTTTAAATAACACGCGGTTTATGCGAATTTATTTTTATACAACTAAGGCGGTTAACAAGCATACGACCTGCCCGATGGTAAGTAGTCATCGCAGCCTATGGACGCTCGCAACACCAGAAGTATCACTTACGCCCTCGGCAGGTAATTCAACGGCAGCAAAGGCCACGGTGAGGCGCACAGTGAGTATACTGAGTTAGATACGCATCGTCGAGGAAGAAAACTTGCTTAAAAAATAAGGAGGAGGGGGAGGTGAAACCGAGGCCGGGAGAGTGTTTCGACTCCCACAGTCGGTTTAATCAGCCCCGAGCAGTCGAGGAAGAAAATCTCATTATAAAATAATCGTTGGTGTCGGCATACCGTAGGTATGTCTCCCGTTGCGTTACTAATCGAGGAGGGGGAGAAAATTGGGTTCCCCGGAGGAGAATACTTAGGTACAACTGCCGGCGAGTTTTAGTTGTTATGCCACTTCCCCATAGAAGACTCTAGCATAACCGTGCTACCTCGATGGGTGGCGTAGAATCCTTAACGGATTTTCCGACGTAAAAGAATATTTCAAGCTATATAGATGCCATCAGGCCTATTCGCCAAAGATGGCTCGGATGACGACATGGCGCTGTCATTTTCCACGCTGTATAGGTGCTTCCCAGACACGGCGCCGGTGACACAACGTATCATACGCTTGAAGAGTGCTCGGCATAAATGGAAGAGCAAATCGTCTTGCTCATATAAATAAGAAGAGACCTCGCGGTGCCGGCCGTCGGGCAAGCCAAATTTCGGCTGCTAGAGTGCGTGGATGGCGTTGGTCGCAAAAGAATGGAGGGTGGAGGGGGAGGGCCGAAGAACGCCTACTCTCGCTCTAACCAGGATCTCCGGATGGCGGGGATGGAACTCGATGCCTAATGCGGGGGGAGTGTACCTGGCATGCCACATGTGCAATATGAGTTTCGAGATTTAATAACCTGGACAGAGCTCGGGGGGCCGTAAATCTACCCACGGGCTGGCGGACACAAAGGCGATGTCACAATGGTTCCCACAACCCGCCATACAGTGGCGAGAAGGAAAAGGTGTTTTTTTAGTCAGTTGGTCTGACCGGTGAGTCCGTCATACCCATGTGGGACGGGACGTCGGCGTGGGTATGTCGGACCCTCGTTTTGCTATCGAGAACGAAAACAACTTCAAGCAAGGTATTGCATTTGGTCTATGTTCTTTGTTTAGTAGTTTTCGAAATATTGGCGTTAGCGCGAAAATAATGTAATATGGTTTCTGACAATGAAGATTGGTGGGTATAAAGCAGATTATCTTATCTTAGCATATCTTGAAATGCGTCCAGTGCTACAGCACCGGTGGCATATCGATGGTCTTGGATCTTTTGTGCACTCCCTATTCTTTAGTAACTCTCCCAACTGTCTAGCGACATGTTCCATGTTCATCACGCCTTTAATTGGGAACAGCTTGTAGTTCTCCTATAAAGAAGATAATTTAACATTTATAATTTCTGAGCTAGAGTCAGAGACCGATTAAAAAATCGTCAAATTTTCTGATTTTAGTATTGAGAGCAACTAAAATATTTCAAGAATTTACAGATACAGAACTAAATTTAAGAAGGTCCAGTGCGTCGGCCGGGTTCTGTTAATTAATTCTCCAATTTGTCTGCAGTGGTTTTATTGCATTGCCCAAAGAAACATTCCTGGGATCTACCTCAAACAATTTTATTGCTGAGTTTTGTTCTGAGTATTTGTGAGTTTCGATAAATATTTTAAATCATTTCGGAAGATAATATTTATGAATTTTTAAAGACTGTTTCTTCTAATTTTTTCATAGCCGTTTTAAATACATTTGAGAGTAGAAAAGTTCTTTTAATTTTTTCACAAAGGCTCAAAAACTTTTGAGATTAGAAAATACGAGTTAAACATACACGCAGTAAGTTGTGTTGTGTACGCGTGTAATGATTTTTAAAGTTGTAATAGTGTATAACTTTGTATAAATAAGGAAAATAGCTAAATAAGTGAGTGTTTACTCAACTGTTGAAGAAGGGAGGGTTTTTTATACTACGTCAGGTGGCAGACCTGCATACGCCCTGATGTGAAGCGGTTACCGTAGCCATATATTAATGCTGGCAACATGAAATATCTCTTGTCACCTCCCCTGTCAACTCCTTCCTTTCTGCTGACCTCACTCTCTCGGAGGAATACAACAGCCTTCAAAGGATTTGTTATTTGGCTGCGGTATTCTGTGAGGTGGACGTAACATACTTCCCAAGTCGGGCTGCTTAAGAAATACGCTATGCCCTACCTCTCTTTTCGCTAGAGTCTCGTTTGTCATTCAGCAGGGTACACCATTGCAGGTGAGGTTGGCTTTGGTTCAAAGATGTTGATGATCCACTTACACCCCAATATATAGTTAGGAAGACAGGACAACGTCGGTCGGGTCAGCTCAGCTAGTTTTTTATATTACTCTACTGTCGCCAGTTCGATGTCACGTCTTGCTTTATATGGTAAGGTCAAATTAGAGACCTGGTGTTGTCGACGTATCGTATTTTATACATACTACTTGGGTGGCGAACAACCTTACGGTCCCCTTGCCTTGGAGCGGTAATAAATTATCATAAAGCAGTAAAAGGGGATTGAGTCCGTACATACTAACATTGTAAGTAAATAACAATTTAAGGGTAATCAGCCACTAAAAATGACTAGATAGACTGAAATAAGACTGAAATACGAGGTTAGGTTAGGTTTGGTACGTTTAAATCATTATTATTTAATAGTTGATTTCGGGCAAATTTATATTGCAAAATATTTTTTTTAATGGAAACATTCGCCTCATCAACCTAGGCCTCGCCTCGCCCAACAAATAGAACAATCATTCCGAAAACACAGCAGTAAATAGAAATGCAAAAATTCGTCACCATTACAAATCTTTCCAGGTACCGCAGAAGCTGAAACCGATTACCACCGAATACCTTGATTCGAAAAATAGGTGTTACGTTTAATTTATTGCCAAACACCTTCAGCTGAGTCGGTAGAGCTCCATCGTTTCTACCCGCTAAGGTAAACACAAGTTAAATAAATCTAAGTAACTGAAAATCAGTGCCGAGTTTGTTGCAGATTTCGGTTTTATGCTGAGTTGGGACCATTTTGCGACATTGCACAGTACTTTAATTTTCTTCTTTTTAATATATTATCTGTTTGTTGATTTGTTTATACTGTGCTGTGTAATGAGTAAATAAATGTTTTTCTTTCTTTCTTTCTTAAGTTGAAGTTTGATTTTCGCAATCAAAAAAGTCGATGGCAATCGGTTTCAGATTCAGCGGTAGGGTCTCCGGTTGGAAAGCGCACTTTACCGGTTCCTAGCTCACCTAGGTTGCGGAGATATGTTTTTTCATTTTAAAAATAAGTAAGTATACCTATTTCTTTAAAACATCTTTAGTAGCCAAGTTAGTATAATAGTCGACCAGTTTTATAATTATAGATACCCGGTTTATTATTATATTACCTATAATTTAATAGATATCACAAAGATACTAAAACTGTAATAATATAATATTTTTTTTAGGTACAGTTGACTGAGATACAAGCAATTGAATCAACCGATCAACCGTGATTGTCACGGTAATAAACACGCTTCCAATCCAACCGAGATAAAAAAGAGAGGATCAAAACGCACAAAAGAATAATAACCGATGTTCCCACGTCACTTCGCTACGTCTTTATAAGCACTTGACCCTTTCAGTAAGGAGAGCGGGACCGAACCCGAATAAAATTATTAAAACGAACGCCCGGCCACGGCTGCGCCATTACCCACACGTACGCGGTTGATAACCTCATTTGGACGTATCAAATATTGAAAACGAACGCACACAACGATACAACTAGCAAGTACAAACAACACCAGCGTTCAACACGGTTTCAATTTGCCTTCCCTACTAAACGCACACGTAGAGTTTCTTATTCGGTACGCAGTGGCGTCGCTGTGTGAGTATACATTTCAAACGGCGGCACCGTAGAGCGATTTGGTGCCAGCGGCGGCCTTAACTTGGATTCGTACTTGCGCAGTTCGGTGTTGCGTGCCCGGGTGTATTTTTAGATCTGATGCGGTGTTTTGCCGATACGTATTTGCGAGACGGTACCGTTGGATGTAAAAATGTATGAGCAAATACTTGCAGGTAATGAATTACTGATAAATTGATACTGGTATGTTAATATAAACGCCAATGCCAACGCATTATACTTTTTAAAATATTCGTACATTTTTTAAATGATGCAGGCAGGCTGGTGTCGTCGAAAAACCTATCTGGTTTAATCTGCAGACTACATAGATCACATACGTACGAATAATGTCAACTTTCGTAGTGATTTATGATATGTAGCTTTACTATTGAGTACATATCAGAACCCTGTGAGTTCTGCGTTTTCACTCGTCAAATTGAAATAAGTACAAGAGTATAATTAGGTATAACTATTTAATGTTCCGACAAAATTGATAAGAGTGTACTAAGCATATATAAGTTTGTCGAAGAATTATAAACCGATCTCACTCCTAATCCACATAGGTAGGCATGTAAACTATTTTCGAGGGTCGTCGCGAATGGTTTGAAGGTTCGATGACAACTAGCCACCGGAGCAGGCTGGGTTTCGTAAAGGATACAGTACCATAAACCCCATAGGCAAGGTCGTCGCCAGCCGATGGCTTAGGGAGGGGCAAGTTGATATGAAAAAGTATGAATTGTAGGTAAAGTAAAGTCGAAAGCACATGAAGCTTTTCACTTGTAGTACGAGCCTTACATCTACAGCTATTGTTATAATAACGGTTCAGAGTCACGAGTTCTTGACTGTATAATAAATAAAACTTATAAATAAATAGAATCTTGGGGGGGGGGGGGGGGGGGGGGGCAGCTCTGCCGCTCTCTACCCCCCCTTGGCGACACCCTTGCCCATAGGTATGTATATACATTCTGGAACATTGTGCAGAAAACCACAGAGTACAATTTGCTGTGCTTTTAAGGCTTTTGTGGACTACGAAATAGTCTTCGACTTAGGTGCCTAATCGCAACTCGGTCTGTTCTGGAGTCCTTACAGTGATGTCAAGTAGACCACCGCTATATCGAATGATCCATATCTTTATAATCCCGCGCAATACTGTTCGCGTCCAGGATCAAGCGTCTAGGCCTATCTAGCTGCAGCGGGGAGTACGACAGGTAGATGCAACCTCCCCAAAACCGCTTTGCTGTAAGCTGTATTCAAAACTCGGACTGTTTTCCAGACACGGGGCATCGATGTCTACGGAGAATACTTCTCACACCTTCGATTTGCCGATTACGTGGTCATAATGGCTGAATCGCAGTAGGATCTAAACGATATCAGTACCGTTTCTCGATCCGTGGGGCTGGGGATGAATTTGGACAAGACAATTTTGGGGTGTAAGCGGTTCATCAACATCTTTGAACCAAAGCTAACTTCATCTGCACGCAGTGCACCCTGCTGACTGACAAACGAAGCTCTGGCGAAAAGAGAGGCAGGGAGCGTAATTGTATGTAAACCGCAGCCAAATAACAATTCTCTTGACGGTTGTTGTGTTCCTGCGAGTGAGTGAGGTCACCAGAAAGTTATCAGATGCTGCGTTGGCAGCGAGGGTGGCGGCGCGAGCGATATTTTATGTTGCGAGCGTTAATATGGCTACGGTAACCGCTTCACATCAGGCGGGCCGTATGCTTGTTTGCCACCCGTCGTAGTAGGTATAAAAAATACATAAGTAACGTTTACGTTATACCCAGCCTGGTGGTTGTTGAAAATGTGGCAATTGAAGTGGTTAAAGACTACATCTACCTCGGACATGACTGTGATACAGCTTGGCCGGTGATAGGTACAGGTTTGTTCTTATAACATTGTATATAGTTTTTTTTAACAGTAAGCAACGTGGCAAACAAGCTTACGTGCGTTGCCGACCATGTTAAGATTTCTTCACGCTCATTTTGGAGAACCTGACATTGTAGTCTCCAGGGAAAACCTCGACCGGCAGTATATTCCACAGATTGATAGTACGCGAGAGATAACTTTTCTGGAATCGTATAGTATGTGAAACCTTCAGAGTGCTTTGTGCTAGTTTTTCGTTCGCGTTCGATAATGTCAACGTAAACGAACCGACCAAATAGAGAAGAACTCTCATGTTGCGAATTTATAAGACACGTATCAAAATAATGTGGCTTACCTAAGTCACTAAAGCCCGCAATAAAATATGAGCAAGTACCTACTTGCTCACATTTTGAAATGAGCAACCCGGCCAATTTGGATATGTAACACGCGTCTGATAAATTCACAATATGAAACTTTTTCTCAATTTGGTCGCCTTGTAAGTTGTAACCCTTTTTTTTATACTACGTCGGGTGGCAGACAAGCATACGGCCCGCCTGATGTGAAGCGGTTACCGTAGCCATATTAACGCTTGCAACATAAAATATTGCTCGCACGCCGCCACCCTCGCTGCCAACGCAGCATCTCCTTCCTTTCTTTCTGGTGACCTCACTCACTCGCAGGAACACAACAACCCTCAAGGGAATTTGGCTGCGGTATTCTATGAGGTGGAGTGTACATTCCCCAGTCGGGTAGCTTACAATTACGCTCCCTACCTCTCTTTTCGCCTGAGCTTCGTTTGTCAGTCAGCAGGGTGCACCACGTGCAGGTGAAGTTGGCTTTGGTTCAAAGATCTTGATGAACCCCTTACACCCCAAAACCCGTTCGAATGTGATCAAATAACTCGTACTAAATACTCTGGTGATTGGGCCGATTTCCCGGCCGAGGTGGCGAGCGGTGCGAGGAGGCCATGGGCATCTTTACAAATAACTCCTCTAAACACACAATTTAGTATGGTTAGTAAGTAGATACACACAAAAGGACGCAAAGTCTCTTCTCAGACTTAAAGGATCTAAACTGTTTGTAAACTTGAAATCATCGATAATCCTGCCCCGCCTCTAAATTGAGCCATAAGGTGTAAGCTGGTATCTGGGTGCTACCGCCCGAACCATAATATTCTTAATGCGGCCGTACTTGTGCTTTGTAAACCATTTGTCGTAAGTTGAAGAATTACTTCGCTTCGTTGAGCACACGAAGATGACGAGACTGGACGTCGCTGGAGATTTCAACTCCCATAGTGGAAACATTAATAGAAAACTCTGTATATCGGAAACTTATCCAGAATATTTATCGTTGTTATCGTGAAATGAAATGAAATGAAATTCCATTTAATCATATGAGATGATTAAAAAATATGTAAGTATATTAAATAAATATTACATACGGCATTAGATAATAGGGGCGGTCTCGTTTCTGCAGCGCATCGGGCATGTTTGCAGCAGCCAACACAGATTGCTTTCACGCAACTATGCGGAAGAGAGGCACATCTCTAGTACGTAGAGTGCGAGCCAGCTCCAACACTACTGTTCTGGCGATGATTGCCGAGCGATTGGACTGTCTATATTAGGCATTGCTGTGACCGACATGTCCCACCATGCCGAATCGAGAGGCGATTATAAATTGTGATGAATTAAATTTAATATATGTAATCGTAATTATAATTAGCAATATATAATATAATAGCAAGCAAAAAAGCAATGTATTATAATGACATTTAATTATTGAATATTATTGTATCCTATTCTATTGTAATGACATTTAATAATTAATCTTGACATGTTCTTTTTCTTTGACAATTATGGGTATTTTCACCTGAAATAAATGTTTTTTTTAAATAATATTAACAACCAAAAGTTAAACATATTATTTATATAAGTATAAAATATCCGTGGAAATGCGACCAGCCTTTTGGCCACAATCCCCGGAAATTATCGGGACAATTAATATAATGATATTTTTTTCCGTGTATTTCATTATAGGTAAATTTAGTTTTTAATTTACCTAGTTATATTTTATTTAAAATTTAATTTTAAGTTATTTTAGTTCACCAATAAATTATATTCAATTCTTTCAGAACGTCAGACTGAATCGAAGCATAATGTTGAACAATTACAATTCAAATTGCGTAACTAGCAACTTTACACCAAACAATAAGAGATATAAACATCGTTTGTTACAATTTGAATGACAATTCGTCAGACAAGCATGCTATCGATGCATGAACACGCCGATTCTCATTGACTTTCAAGTGGTCGCGGCTGTGTTCATCTGCATCCACATTTAAATTGGTAATTGAGTCTGGGACTTGGGTTCATCCATCATTCATTGCTTCCATCACGATGCACGCCTCGTAGACTAGATGGTTCTCATTAGGAAACCGATGGTGAGTGTTTTGTTCTAACTGCTGATTGAGTGATTTATCGCAATTTTGCAATGCATTGCATAGACATCTGATGAGATATCTTGTCATTAATGTTGTCATTCTGTGTGCGTTATTGGACAATCCTTATCATCCATCATAAATAGTCCCTATTCCAAGGTTCTGTAGTGCATCCGGGATGTTTGCGGATTCACGCACTGACGGCTTCCACGAGATTATACGCAAAAAAAGCCTCACTACTGAAGTGTGTTCGCGGTATCAACAACAGCATCCTGAAAACAATGGCGGCTAAGTTCGATTGCACCATACAGAAATACTGAGTGGGAATTGTTATAGGCACGGCAAAATAAAATGTACTACCACCACACCCCGGCCACTCCATATAAATGTCGCGTCGTTTACTACTACATAAACAATGAAGTCTGTGCAGAGCGAGAATGAGCGCGTGTGCGTGCGGCACCATACAAACTGTTCCTGGTTTGTCTCAGAGGGGAGGTGAGGTCGACACGAGAGAGCGGCAGGGTGTGGCCATACTGTACATAGTATGTGCTACCACAATATTTATATTTTATACCTAAGCAGATACTAACACTACTAATATAGTTATAAGTGAAAATTGTTACTAATATACAAAAAAATGTTTCCAAAACTATATGTGCCATGCTTGAAATGAAGAATTTTAATTTATTTTACTCTTTTCTTGATAAAAAATATTTACATACCATTTAAAATATTTAAAGTAACTATCACGTTAAAATATTATGTCTATACAAAAAGGTAGCAAAACAAGGATTCTTTAAAAAGCTATAAAGAGATACCTAATCTTATTTTTAAATTTTATTATTGATCAGGTATGTACCTTTTTATAGCGATGCAATCTTTTGATGTAATGGATGGTTAGTTTAAATTTTGACTTATTTTAGACATGAAAAATAGTGCTGTCTGTAAGATTTTTTGACAAATATGATTCTGCATTTCATTGCTCATATACATATCTATTTATTTTACTCTTATTCTCGTTTTCTATGTGCATGTTCATGTTGTTTTGTCGATTTCGTTTTAATAGATTTTCATTATAATATCTCAAAGCTGCAACAGCTAGTGCAGTTTTCTGTACCAAAAATGTAAATTCTACAAAGGTTTCGCTGAATCCTATTATTGCTAAATTATACTAATCTGACTAGTTAAAAAAATCGGGGCTGTGTGTGTATGGCACACGGCCGTTGGTTAACGTGAAACGTCAGCATCCCTTTTAGCGTTGTTTCTGTTATTTTATACAATGCCCTTTCCCCGCCGCCCCGCCCGGCCCCGATGTAAACTTAAGGTTTTAGCAGCGAGCTGGTTATTCTCTAAATAATGACATGCGATTCATGTTTCTATGACTTAGAGTTTTGTAATTATGAAGGTAAGACGATATAGACCAATTTGTTACTGTCCAGTTTTCTGACCTGCCTCCTTACCACTAACTCTTATTGCGATACAATAACTGAATAGAATGCTTATTCATATCAATGAATAAGCGACTCAGTCAATTTGAAATAGAGTCGCTTATTCATTAGTATGAATATGCATTTTATTCAATTTGAAATAGAGTCGCTTATTCATTAGTATGAATAAGCATTCTATTCAGTTATTGAATCGCAATAAGAGTTGGTGGTAAGGGGACTGGGGCCTTACCGCTGAAGCTGAAGCCGATTCCCATCGAAAATTTTGACCCCGGAAATTGGTGTTAGGTTTACCAATATTTTTAGCTTTGTCGGTAGTGCATCAAGGTTTCTACCAGCTAAGCTAAGCAAAATTGCCACTAATCAAAGCTGAAGTTTTATTTTCGCAATCAAAAAATCATTTTCAGCTTAGGTGGTACGGGTACCAGCTGCCCACCTGGTACCCGTATGTATTGCAGTGATTTTAAAGACGTTTCACGTGAAAAGGAAGTGATTGATTGTTCCAGCCGAAACCGCTCTGGAACTAGAAGCACGTAATTTTGCAGAAAGGTTCCTTAAACGACGCAAGTGAGCAACGATAAGGGGTTTTTGGAAATAAAGGATGTAAGGTTGTATGAAAGATCACGAGGACGACGACCGCTTGTTAAATTTATTTTTTAACATTCAAGTCTATATTTCGACTTAGACATTATTGATTGTTTCAACCTGGGGGCCTACCGCCGAAGCTGAATCTAAGTACTATCGGGATCTTTTGATTGCGTATAATTAACAAACAAACTTCAGCTTAGATTTATGGCTCTTGTGTTTAGACTAGCTGGTAGAAATCCTGAAGCCCTGCCGACTGAACTCAAAATGTTTGTGTGTAAAATAAAAACTAAGACCTATTTTTCGAATCAAAATATTCCATGGTAATCGGCTTCAGCTTAGACGGTAGAACCCCCTGACTGCTTTAAAATATTTACTTTATAAAGAGAGGTAACACGCGAAATATATTTTTTTTTACAGGACGTGGGCCCGGCATTTTCGGGGCGATCATCAAAAAGGCAATGATCAATGAAGTCCACTGCAGTCCCAGGGGTAACAGAAGAAATTAGTAAGAGTAGGAAGCTATTAGAATTTCATTTCTCCTTTTGGCAATGTGAAAGACAGCAATATGGAAAATAGGGCATTAAAAGCCTAAAGAGATGGCTGGCAAAGTGAATCTCAACTGCCGTGTTCCACGGATTTTAAATATCTAACACTATTAGCGACCTAAAATAATGACGATGGACATGTGAACTGGTACAAACTAAAAAGAAAAATATGAGATATTGATAAACGACAATAGGTAGAAGCCTATTTATAGAAATCAAATAGAATCAAAAGCATTTTTCCTATTGATAGAAATCAAAACTAACAATGATAAGCGACCGATAGAATTCAAAATAAGATAGCTCTATTTACATATACTTACCTAAGTATATAACGTACATGTACATGTACGTTATATACTTAGGTAAGTGTATGTGTTAGGTAAGTTATCAGTGAAATACTGCCATTGATTTAGCAACATACATAGATCGTTACATTGTGCATGCTGTTTGTATGAAATACATATTTATAGTATTGTACGACGTGTGTTTGTTCACGAATTCGTTAAAGTCAGTGACCAACAATGATGAAAATGTCTGGTGGAATCTTCTATTTATCGCCAAAGTGGCAGATGAGCCAATCTTTCACCAAAAATTGTGTAAGACCAAGGGCTACCTATTCAAGCCAATTCCCATCGGGTTTTTTGATTGCGAAAATCGGACTTCAGTTTAAATTTTGGATAAACCTCTTCAGTTTAATCGGCAGAACGCTTCCGTCCCTACCGGCTAAGCTTATTAATATTGGCACTAATATAAGGTGAAGTTAGATTTTCGCAATCAAAAAATCCGATCGTAATCGACTTTAGATTAGGCGGTAGGCCCCCTGATCTTACTCAATCTTTGCTGAAAGATTGGCTTATTTGGCACTTTGGCGATAAAAAGAAGATCCCACCAGACATTTTCATCATTGTTCCCTGTCATGTCGGTCAGGATTGACAGTGGCAATCACCAAAAAGACAATGAACCTTCAAGGTATTTGTAGTCACTAACTACTAAGTCACAAACAAACTGTTCGCTTATGAATTTTTAATGAACTAATAAGGAGTTATTAGAAGTGGGGAGCTTTGTTATTTGATTGACTAGCCTGTGCCCTACGAGCTGAAGCCGATTCATATTGGATTTTTTGATTGTTAACATCAAACTTCAGCTTAGATTTATGGCACCTTCATGAGTTTAGCTTGGCTAGTAGAAACCCTGCAGTTCTACTGTCTAAGCTAACTAACTAACATCTTATGTTGTCAATAATTTAAACGTCAGACCTATTTTTAGAATCAAAATATTCGATGGTAATGGTAATGCTTCAGTTTCGGCGGTAGGACCCTGGATTTAAGTCATATAAAATGAATAGGTACCTACCTAATAGAATATGAAAAACTGTTTTATTCAAAGGAATGCAACTAAAAAAGTTAATTAGTCCATAATACTTTATCTCACGCAGCTAGTGGATAGGATGCAATTATCGGTCCAAGTTTTAAATACACCGGGAATTTGGTCCTTTGATGAAGTTTGATGGTATGGTACCTGTAATGAATCAAAGGATAAGCGCAAAAAAGATAAAATCGCTGGCCTCTCGGCTCTCCAGTAACCGCTCATTATTTCTTCTCACACGTTTTTTATTGCGGCAACATTATACGTGGGTGTGGTTGTAATTTCCTTTCACCGATGTAAGGGCACACACGCAATCCTAAATCAGGTCAGACCATTTTCGACTATGTTTCTAAGGTCGTAAATTTCAATTTAGTGTAGCGAGTTCCTCGTTGATGAGAAGATGACTGATAAAATATTAAGGCGTCCGTCCCTTTCGGTCCTATAGGGTCGGTCTCTATCGCACTCGTGGCGTGAATTACCGTGGATGTTTTTACGCGCGCCGGGGGGCAAAATTTCTGTTGTTTTGGCGGCAAAACGCCGGGCTCTGCGGAACTTAATAACGCGAATGCTTCGAAGGGATCGCAACATGTTTTATTTACGGTGTTTCAATCGGTTTATGTCGGTTTTCCGTGGAGTCGGTGCAGCCTGTGCGTGACAGCCGCTTCGATATTGCTTGCATTTGCTTTGGGCCGACGACTGTTCCGGTTATGGGATGTTTATATTATAAGCTTTATTGACACGCAATGCTACGTTTTGTCGGTTATTGATTAGATCTATAACGTTTTCGTGTTCAGTTTTTGAGGATAGGAATTGGATAGTAGAGATATTATTGACATGCTTATCTAATAGAGATGTTGGATATGTGATTATTGTAACAGAATTGATATTTACTTAGGTATATGCCAATAAATATATTGTACCTATAAGTATTATGATTTTTGATGCCTTTCATTTGTAATATTATGGCTGTTCCGAAATATTTAAATATTGGTATAATTTTCTATCTGTGTAAATACTCCGCCAACCCGCAGTTAACCTTTCGATTGAGAGGAGATCCGTATCCCAACAGTGGGATGATTATGGGTTGATGCCGAATAATTTTCTATGTAAGTACCATGGACGTAAAAAAAACTTTTTTTTTACGTCCATGATAAGTACCTACTTAAGTAATAAGTAATTGAGAAATTATTTTTTTATAATATTATTTAACAATAATGTAATTTGCTTATAATAACATTTTTAGTCTGTTAATGTAACATAAAACATTATTTCAAAGAGTCACTATTTTCATTATCACAAACAAGGTATTAAACTGGACAAGAAAATCCTTACTAACTAAAACAAATGGGCACTTTGATCCTTCGAGCTCGGTTCATACTTTATTAAAATCCGAACGAAGCGTTTCGTTCGTGCATTACCCCAATTTAAGCGCGCAATTAGTGTACGCAATCCCTGAGGGTGCAGGGGTGGCCTTCCCCCGTTCTCCCTCCCTCGGGTGGACTTGCTCCCCTCCTAGAGAAGCGGCGTGGCGCGGCCCCTTACCAAGGAAACAACAGATAGCCTTTGTGATTCCCTTTTGTTCAGTACGATTTTCACTTCGCGCTCCGGACAGAGGAAATGGAATTGGAAAATGATTCGGCTTTTAGTTGATTGCACGCATTTCGATACTCTCCGTTTTTTTAGTAATTAATGACTGGAATAGTAAGTAGTTCTAAACATTAGTGTAATTTGGAATTTGCGTGTCTCGGTCACATTTTGATGTTGTTAAAACTCTTTCAACATAATTACAATAAAATATTTATACGTACACAACAAACCAAGTCACAACAAAACACTTCCTTGTTCTTAGTAAGTATTTTTGTGTATGTTACCGAATTCGCTGCAGGAATTATTATTCTCTACTCTACCCTAAAATCTGCTATCAAGGAATAAAGCCTGATTTAAATCGGTCAAGGTCTTTAGAGAAGTAGTTTAATAGGAAAGTATTCAATAGTGTTATATACTAAAAATCCGTGGTGCACGGCAGTTGAGCTTCATTTGACTAGCCATTTCTTTAGGCTCTTAATGCCTTGTTTGCCATATTGCTGTCTTTCACATTGCTAAGAGGGGAAGTCAAATTCCAAAAGCTTCTTACTCCTACTAATTTCTTCTGATTAAATTCGTTGTGAGTTCCAAGCAGCCGTAGTTTTACCTCCGACTGCAATGGACTTAATTGTTCATTGCCTTTTTTGGCTAATCCTGGCTACACAGGAGACACAGTGGTGGGAATGTGTGGTGGGTCTTTTTAATAATAGGAAAGTACTTGCTAAACGGCTCTACAATTCAGACTAGTTTAATTACCTATTACATTACTCGCCCGCCATTCGATTAGTGTAGTCTGAACTAGTTCAAGCCTAGGCTTAAGAGACAGTGGTATAAACCGCTAGAAGTAAGGAGTCAATTGGGTTGCAACCCATCGTTGTGTTGTGTATAGTGGAATTGTTTTTCACCTTTTGGTAAATGGCACTCCTCTCGCGCTCGTCTAAGCGCTGCCACAGTCATACCGATTCCGTTCTCTTTTTAAGAACGATTCGGGTGTCGTGTTTTTTTTTTTACGAAACGTGGTCACCAGTTTGAAACAGCGGCCACCACAAATGCTCCTTTGTTCTAACCGCGGGACATGTTTCCTGACCACTGCTACTTCAGCTTGCTAATCTCAAGCTATGTCGGTAACATCCGAAACTTTATTCTCCACCATTATAGTTTTATCTTATGATGAATTGGCTTTTGTTGGATGTTGGGAAATCCTTTATGGATACCACTTTCCGGGGGTAGCAAGGTTATGTCGGAGTCTGCAGCCATAAGGCGGTGACTACTATACCAATTAAAAGCCCACGATCATCAATCCTCGAAATCGTTTCTTAGCGGATGCCTACGCCATAATAAGTAGATGGCTGTATGCCATATTGCAACCCCGCCCTGTCGTGCTTTGAGCTGTGCTTTGATTGATCAATCAATAGTGCCGGATTAAGCCAGCGCGGGGCTTATAGCAAATTCTATCAAAGGGAAAGCAAACCAATGTTTGCTTTAGGTTATCAAGTCTATGGTATTAAACAAAAACGAATTTATCTGGGTTTAATTTGGGCAAATTTAGAAATAATACAAATTATATTGACTTCGACGAGCAAATCGTTGTTGTATACTTGCGAGTGAGTGAGATTACCGGATGTGTGCAGACGCTGCGTTAGTAGCGGTTATGCAAGCCCGCTAGGAATGCTCCTTGTATTGCAAGCGTCTATATGGCTACAGTACTTTACATCAGATCGGGAACCATATTCATATTATTATACATCGTTTGGCACCCGGAGCAGTATTACAAAAAAATCTGATTTAATATTCTTCAAAGTGACGTGAATAAGATTTAATACGTCTTGGCTCATTGTGTTACTTAATTTTAACACATTTCGAAAAACGTTCAGAGGAGCAGTTGAAGATCATTAAAGACAAATAAATGGGAAGGTTATTGTCTACATTTGGGAAATATGTTTGTAAAGCGGTACCACAGAGCCTCGTGCTTCTTGCTGTCAATAATACTAGCGAAGCGACATTAGATTCCAGCAATGCAGTGAACTTCACTAATTCGTCGCCAAGGCTGTCCTCCAAACCATTAAGATCTCTTCTGTTGAAAGGGATTTTAGCAATCGGAATATTCCAAAACACGCAAATTATGATAATATATGATTTAATACGTTTAGCTAATGCAGCAATAACTAAGCAGGGCCTAAGCAGACTAGCTTCGGTGATCGCCGATTTAACTGCTTTTTGGAAGCTAGATGCGGCGACCAAACACTCCAACACCGCACGCATCCCTCAATGACACAAGTTTGTGCGTTTACCGCAAAAATGTCCCCATTTGTTGTATCTCCTAGATTGGAAGTTACTCCCATTACTATTAGCTCCAGCATTGGTATCTTGGCATATCGAGTGATGTTCAGTTTCGTGGTCACTTGGAGTGCAAGGCCAAATGGGCTTCTAGGAAAATTGGCATCATCTGTAAAGCCAGTCGGTATTTTACACCGCAGCATCGCCTTCAACTATATAAAGCCCAAGTTAGGCCGCATATGGAATACAGTTTACATTTCTGGGCTGGTGCGCCCCAGTACTTACTTGCCATTTGACCGCATAGCTATTTGATTTGATACCTGCCGCTGAGTTACACTATCGTACAACTTGCCATAAATTAAAATTCCATCCACATCATCTTGATCTTTGGTGATTTACTACAGAACGCATTTTAACACAGTTTCTACCACGAACTGTGAAGCTGTGGAATCAACTTTTCTCAGCGGTACCTACCTATTCCCAAATAAATTCGACGTAGGTCCTTCAATAACAGAGTCAATATTTCCCTTAAAAGGCTGGCCACGGATCGGTGACACTTTGGTGTTGCCAATTTCTATGGGCGGTGGCCGTGGTGGATGGCTTTCCATCAGGTGACCCACATGCTCGCTTGCCCCCCTCTCATATAAAAAAAAAAACACCCCGCACAATTTTGAATGCCGGTCGCAGAAACTTTGGGATACTGCGATCGAACGCAGCAAGTCGCCAATACGCAAAGCAACAATACAGTCGCTAAATCGCATATTTTCGCTACGCTTTGTTTCTAAATTGATTTAAAAAACTACTAAACGATTCTGTGGAAATTGATATTTTTTTACGGTCAGAAAACGTTGGTGCCCCCAAATGTGTGAGGCTCGTACCATTTGCTACTCACTCCTGCTACGTGGCTAATCCGTCACTGTCAATAAGTAACGGTTGACTTTTATGGAAACAGATGATATTCCTGAGCTGCCAATTGCTCCCCCCCTCTACCTCAACATGGCATAGCGTAGGTACCGATGCCGAGAACAGCTAGTACCTAATAAAACCTTATAACGGATATATATAGACGGACGGAATATGTTGGGTCAAACAATATAAGTATCTGGTGGGTAAGAAAAGAAGGAAAAATACCATAGGGAAATAAATAGAGGTTTTACTGTGCAGCCCTGACAGTCTAGGTAGTCATGCTCACTAAAGTGTTCAAACTGGTGGTGGTGTCGTGTGGCCGGTCGCTGCATTCCCAATAAAATGGTTGAATGCAGCGATAGCTGCTTCATGCATTAACTCGTGAACGGGTGCTTCCGGGGAGGACTGGTCTACCGTGGTTGTAAGTAATAAATTGTTAGAAAATGCTTAACAAAAGGTATGGACCTCGGGGAATGTAGATTGTAATTATTAGATATCAATAAAATATAATAATTATAAAACCTTATATCATTCGCGGTGATTGAATATTTCTTCATACACAAGTTGTTTTATAATATCGGTCAGCTGGTAACATGTTGCAATGTAAGACTTTTTTAATACTTGTAAACTACAACTGCAAGTCTCTGCAAGTAAAGAGATAATTTACACAAAAAGAGCGTAATCACCGCCGGTTATTATCGGGCTTGCGTTCAGAAAAAGTGGCTCGTGTTCGGTGCGCAGCGCAGGGTTACCAGCTCCTCGCGAATTTCCAGTAGTCATTAAAAAATAAGTACATATTGCTATTGTAAGTATAATTTAAGTTCTATACCCAAAATAAAATTAGACAAAAATAGTTCTCTGTATTTCCTATTTGTGCTATTAGGTATTAAATAAGCTTTCTCAGACAACAATTTTAATAAAGTTACAAGTTAGAAACTGGACACTAACATAATTTTATTATTAACTAGCTGCCCGCCTCAGCTTCCCACGGGTAGAAAGTGGTGTTTTATCATCCTCGCAATTTTTATTTTTTTCTCTCCATAAGAACCTTCCTTGTAATATAAAAACAAAAATTAGCAGAATTGGTAGAGCCGTTCTCGAGTTTTGCAACATTCATTTTTATTTATCAGTGTTTACATAAGACAGATAAAATTATATAACTAGTAGTTTCGAATTAAGACCTCGCGATTTTACAAATAAAATTCGATATCTCTCAATCATTATTAAAGCTAAAAACACGCGCATTGTACTACTTGACCGACTTTAAAGTTTCATAAAAATCGGGTCAGCCGTTAGCGAGTGATATTCAGCGCAACAATTATTTTAACATTATCTCAAAAACTACAAAACCCATTTCGTTGCCTAATTGTCTTCTTAATTATCTACCAAATACACAAACACACATAAACATACAAAATTGAAATTTCATATTCCTCCGTCCGCGCAATTTTCAAAGGTGTACAAAGTTTTTGCTACACGTCAGTTCACGTAAGTATTAATACATACGAGTATATAGATTATCGCTTCATTCGCTCGTTCGGTCAAAATTTGCAAGAAAATAAAAAATTGTAAAAAAAGGACCACAGTCTGCGAAGAGGACCTTGAGTGTGCCCAACACCTGGCAGCTGTTCTTTTGCATCTTATCCCTTTGCATCTTTATGCGTCTAGTCCAAGAAAGTACTTTCTTGTACATGTATGTATGTACACGTGTACATATAAGTATTATCGATTTAAAGAATAATCGCTGTTCGCTGAACCCATTCACAAGTCCTAATAGGTTATAGGGTGATACTTAAAATATTTTCTGTCATAGTAACTACGAACTAAGAAGTAATTAAGGGGCATTATTAAACTGGTTATAGATCGGAACATTTTATTTTACAACCCAGTGTGAGGTATACTTAGCAACCCTGTGGCTGCGGCCCGGCACGACGCATGAGCACCACACAGTAATTTAGCGACATTATCGCAATGGTTACCGAGCGATAACTGTTGTCAGCGAGCGAATTCTAGACCAACCTGTTACGTGGTGACGACGCGACGGCGACGTGACGAGACGGCGGCACTCCTATGTAATCTACCGTTTTAGTATTAACACAATTTTATCGTTGTAATCGAGTAATATATGTAAATAGATAATCTATATACATAAAAATGAATCTCCCTGGTCACGACATCACGCGTGAACGGCTGGACCGATTTCGCTATTTCTTTATATGTTGTATTTGTTATTGTCAGGAGAAGGTTCTTGTGAAAGAAAAAATTAAGGAACTTGAGCGGAATATGAGAAAATTTAACAAAACAGTACGGCCATTAATTACTTTTCTAATGTAACTTTGTGTCGTTTGACGCTGTCAGTCATTTGATAGATTACGCGATACCAATTCGGATTCAATATTCATTGTTAAGTAGACAGAACAACGTCTGTCGGGTCAGCTGGTAGATAATAAATAAAATCACATTTAATATTACGTCTTACATACCGCTGGGTTTCAGTCAATGGCACTCAAAGTGAGGCGTTAGCTATTAACATGGTGAAGACCTTCGATCGGGGTCTGGTAACGGAGTCTTTCGGTAAAGTCATCAATATACGTACTCCACGAGGATTTTTGCAAATTGCTTGCCAGTTTCTTGTTTATTAGATGAAACAAAGCCGTTGTCGCTGGCACTACTCTGATAGCATGGACATTTGTCAGAACTGCTGGCAAAGTTACCAAAGAGTTCGCGTCTCGCAAAGTTCTGTTTTGTACGTACTATTACTTATACTGTGGTTATACTCTGTTGTTGTCTTGTTGTGACGCTGTTCCTTCTACGTATCAAACTATATAATGTTATCCATTATAAATATTATTAAAAATGGTTAAATTCCTCCCTCGACTAGGTGGGATGGGATTTGAACCCATGACCTCTCGATGACCGGTCGAGTGCTCTTCCAAGTGAGCTACCAGGAAGGTTTGTGTTGGTGACGAATTTTTGCATCTTATATTTTACTGCGTGAGTCACAGTGTGGCCTCATCAACCTATTAAGTAATTAATTACACTACTAAACAAGGCATAGCAGTCCATCGTTGCAGATGAAATTCGCCAATTTTTTGATAACACCAAACTAATAAAATTATTATTATTTAAATAGTTGTAGTGTTTAAATAATTGTAAAATCGAGAAGTCGTGGGTTCAAATCCCACCTAGACAGATGAGGTGAATTTTTAAATTTTAAAAATATTTTTATTATTCTGGCAAGTTGGCCAAGACAACTATTTAAATAATAATAATGTTATCCATTGATGGCATTATGCATCAGCTCTACTAATATTGACAAGCCGCGCAAACATTCTTCGATTCTAATCGATCGATTCGATTCAATCTGACTGAGAGCTAAGTATAAAAAGTTTAGTAGCTCCCAGTCACGTATAGATATACTCGTAGATACAATAAATTATAGGTACTTAAATAAATACTTAAATAATATAGTATACAGAAGGTAAAAACGAAAACTAGGACGACGACGATTAGTGTCTGGACAAATTAATCAGCAATTGAGCTTGGACTTACTTTATGGGTAAGGAGTACGGGAGAGCTTTTCAAAATTACGGAAGCTTTTTTTGTTTGAAATATTGCGCATAAAGCAAACGAAAGGATACCGTCTACGAAATTAATTTTAGTAATATAATGCCAATGTGTTAATGGGGAGCAGGTGAATTTTTCCATTTTTCAAAATATTTATAATATAATGAATGTCGTTGCTGACTATGATGGAATTTTACTAATAATTAAACTAGGCCGAATTCTAGCCCACGGGGCCGAAATCGAGGTTGAATGGAGCGAGTAGATTCGCAGTGTGTATGTTTTACATTGATTTCAATGGAAAATGTATTAGATGATCATTCCTCAAAGACATGATCGATCTCAATTTTTTTCGACACATATTTCAAGCATGTCGAGGTATTTAATTGTGACAAGTTTCATCAAAATCGGTTCAGTGGTTTTGGAGCCTATTCATTTCCAAGAGTGACTTTTCGGCGGATACCTATAAGCGTTCCCCTCACTCCACTCAATCATGTCATTCCAAAATCCAACGCCTTAGCTTAAGTATAGGCACACACCGGCCACTTCATACAAATGACGCGTCGTTCACTATTACATAAATAATGACATCTGTACAGAGCGAGAATGAGCGAGTGTGCATGCTGCGCCATACAAACTGTTCCAGATTCGTCTCAGAGGGGAGGTGAGGTCGATACGAAGAGCGGCAGGGACTGTCCATACTGTACGTAGTACTATTACTTATACTGTGGTATAGTTAACTCATTTTAATATTTATTGAATAATATTAATTTCTTTGTCACGAGGTGAAGTAACCCGATATTACGTGCGATGACATCAGACTGCCGCCGCGGCTGAATAAATAAGATCTGTTAATGCGACTTTAGTTAAATTTCAACATCATCATCCATTATAGTATCCACAACAGGAGCATGACCCTCTCTCTTCCGTCTCAGACAAAAGGAGGATTTGGCCACACTCCCCACGCTGGCCAGACGGGTTGGGGAGGCCTGATCGATGTTTTACAATGTATTTCCCTTAGTCGCCTTGTACGACATCCACGGGAAGAGACGTAGTGATTCTATTCTAGTCTGCCGGAAACCACACGGTCAATTAATAATAATAATAGTTAAATTTACTTCATTAAAAATGTTCGAACACGTTGTAGAGTCCCCTCGCCTATCATAAGATGCTATAAAACAGAGGTTCCCAACCGCGGATCACCAGTGTTCCGTGAGATGTAAATTATGGTCCGTGTTAAAAACTTATAATGAAAGAGATTGAGCACTATTATACAAAATACTCAAACCTTAAAGTTACAAAATAATGGATTTATATGACAGTTGGGGACCATACATGTAATACAAATACAAATACAAAATAATTTATTTGCAATAAACAGGGTAACATTTAAACAGATGTTATTGTAAAATACATCACCAGCCTATTTAGCCATTTTATAATAGCATGCAAATTGAATTTAATTTTAATCTAATTAAATATTTGTCTCAATACATTTAAAATTGATAATTTAACATTAAATTTGTCAGTAATCATACATCACCAGTCTATTAATTAAATTATTGTACAATTGCATTCAAATGTCATTGGAAGTAGATTAAACTTAATTATAAATGTAAATAAAATGTAATTGTAAATAAAAACCTCGTAGTGGAACCACTGCTATATAACATCAATTGGGCATATCATTTATGAGAAAACTAACTTGCGCCCGCGAGTTCATACGCGCGTATCCCGATATCCTGTGGAATTTTTCAAAAATACTTCCTTAGCGGATGTCTACGTCATAATAGCAACCTGCATGCCAAATTTCAATACAATCCCTCCAGTGGTTTCGGCTGTGCATTGATTAGACCAGTCAGTGATGAGTCTATAAAATGCAACTGGCATTTTATAGAAAAAAAAAGAAAACGTCACCATTTTTAACCGACTCCAAAAAAGGAGGAGGTTCTCAATTCGACTGTATTTTTTTTTTTATTTGTTACTTAATTATTCCGTGATTTATAAACCGATTTGAAAAAGACTTTTTTTTTAATTTAAAACAGTATAGGTACTTCCAGATTGGTCCAATATTTTTAACCGACTTCAAAAAAGGAGGAGGTTCTCAATTCGACTGAATATTTTTTTTTATATGTATGTTATTCGATATCTTTGCGAATTGTGAACCGATTTTTTTTCATCATTGTCATCATCATCCTCTGTATCTAGCCACTGTTATTTTTGTTATTTCATTACTGCGTCATTTATAAACCGATTTGAAAAAAACTTTTTTTATTTGATATTTGAAAGAGTATACTTCTAGATTGGTTCCATATTTTTTTCATCGTCATCATCAGTACTGTATCTGCATACATAAATGTAGAGTACCTAATGTTTGGAGTCGGTTTTTTTTGTTAAAGTTATTACAATAAATAAGATGAAACTGATATATTATCCTCTTTAAGCCGAAGCTAACCTCACCTGCGTAGGTAATAGTGCACCCTGCTAAATGAAACGAGGCTCTGGAAAAAGAAATAGGCGGGGCACAGCACAAGAATATTTATTAGCTGCCGGACTGGGGAAGCAGCTCCAGCAATATACCTCAACCAAATAACAATTCTTTCAGGGTTGTTGTGTTTCTGCGAGTGAATGAGGTTATCGGGATAAATGGAATTGCTGTGTCGGCAGGGAGAGTGACGGCGCGCGAACGTCATTTCATATTTTACGTTTATATGGGCACGTTAATCATTTCACATCAGACAGGCCATGTGCTTGTTTTCCACCCAACGTAGGTACCTAGTATAAAAATAATCCCGCATAATAAGGTTAAGGATACAGCAGGCACAGTTTGTTCCGTATTCCGAGATGACACGTTACCTACATTGTTGCAGTATCCTTCCAGGACTCATGTTATGGCTACTAATTCAATTTTAAGACCTAATGGTGCTTACCAAATGAAGTCTATAAATTAAAATGACTATAACATTAATTTGAAATTGAAATTTGTTTGCTGCAACATTCTAATGAACATTCTAATATTACTTATATGTATGCTGAAATTTAAAGTGGTTTCGACAAAAACAGATCGACCGTATAAAAAGCTAATTATTTAAATACCTAACCTCAATTGTGATTCTAAAACCAATTTTGTATATTTTAAATAAAACATAATAATGTGTATTTTTAGAACAGTACTATTTTTCCGTAGGATAGGTAGTAGTCACTTACATTACATATTGACAAAAAAGTAGGTTACCCTACCAGGTCACTCCATACAAATGCAGCGTCGTTAATGCCACAGCATAGTAATATAACATACACATTTCAGGAAGTTTGGTGCGCGGTGCACCAACTGTGCATGAGCGGTCGTGTAAATGACGCTTGGCTGTGTGCGTGCGCCGATTTGGGCGCTAGTATGAAGTCAAAGTACTGGTTGTATTACTATGCTGTGTTAATGCTACTACTATCAAACAAATTCACAAATGACGTTTGTGCAAAGTGCAAAGTGTCAAAGTGCGTATGTGCGTGTCGAACAAATTGTTATTCTTCCAGATTCGTCGATAGAGGTGAGGTCAGATCAGAGAAACAGGGAGTGGCTATTATTTTAGCCTAAGGACTAGGTGTATTGCTCAACATAGACACAAAATTAAGAGAGTACAGAAGTAAAGCTATGTACAAAACGCTCTTCAAGAACGCACACATAGACAACGCTCACGGACACTAAATACCGGACTAAGTCGGACTAGTACGCGCGCGAGTGTCGCGTGTCGCAATGGGTGGTTTAAATAGTGAATACATATTTTTAAGCTACCACAAGCTGGACGGCTTTCATAATACTGTTATAGTAGTCACTTACATTTTATAAAATACTAAAAAAAAATATAACATAAAATTCATTTTCTTCCAACTATGCTTTAATTTCATCACAATCACACTAAAAACTCAGTACAAAACGAGTCTTTAATGCTCTAGAGCAATAAAAATGTATGAAATTTCATTATTGCACAGTTTTTTTTTAATCGCACCAAAAGGTGCCAATCTCAATGGATTAGCTCTATTCAGCCAGCCTATATCAATACTTTTTTTTCGTACGTATCGTTTCTATCCTACTTGTTCCAAATTTAAAAAATGATTGCTGCTAACTCTGAGTTAAAAATGAAAGAAATTTAAAAAAGTGATTTGGCGGGAACTTTGTTAATTTTGCTTGACAATATTTTTGGAAACGATAAAAGTGTGATACTATCTGATTTTGAGTGCTTCGGCTTCGAATTAAAATGGAATCATCTAGCGACACATTAACTCCGGAAAACATTCTAAATGAAGCCGACAGTGTTATAGAAACTTCTATTTTAACTGTTTGATATGAGTTTCTTTTATGTACTATTCCTATAGGTATTAGTTGAAAGAAAAGCAGATTATGCACCTCGCCTTAAGTAATTTATATTGCCCTCGTGCCTGTTAGATTAGAGCCCTCGCTAACGCTCGGGCTCTAAATCAGGCACTCGGTGCAATAATAAATTACTTTGTGCTCGATGCAATAATCTACTATTTGTGCAAAGCTTTTTGTGTTCACATATCGTTAGTTTTTTTATTGCCCCTTTTTGTAAGTTTACGAATTGTTTAATTTATTTTCCATGAATAAAAAAGATTTATAAAGAAAAATATAAGCAAGAATCCGTTATCATAAATATTGAGGCATAAAACCTATCATAGTGGAATCCAAGGGGAGGCCTATGTTGAGCAGTTGCTGAAATAATGATGATGAATTTTTAAATATTTTTTATGATTTTTTAAATATATATTACGTCCTCCTTTTGGATACCATCTGGCTCCCTTAGCCCCATCTCCCCTCTGAATCCAATCTGGAACCGTTATAACGTTCAACGTCGCACACACATACGCATTTCCGCTAGGCGCAGACGTGTTCTTTTCATTTAAGTAATAATTACCATTGCGACAAGATGTATCCATTGCGAATGATGGAGTGATTGGTACATACAATACTGCATACAAATGTCACAACGTGAATACAGTACGCTATCATGTGGAGATACTCCAAGTATAAATAAAATGTAATATGAATATCAAACAAAATGAAGCTAAATATCGTGTTGCGTAACTGACTAATAAAACACACGAAATATCTGTTAACACTGTGAATCTGCCAACGAAATCAGTTGTCCGTTTCACAACATTTTAGGCGATCACGTAACAATGTATCGCAACCTCGGCTGGAATATTTTAATGGAATTGCATTCGGAATGTGTTATTTTGAATGCAAACTGTCCGTTACGTGTTCATAGACTATGTATTGTAGGCTAAATGGACAGAGTGCAATAGACAAAATACATTGTGAGTAGAGATGGGCTAAATGCCTTTAATAATATAGGCATTTAATAATTATAATCACCTTGAGAAGCTCTCGCTCGGCAGTTGGGTCAAGGACCAGATGCAGAAGGCGGTTCTTCTAGACACGGCCCGCATCGTGAGAAGGTTCCTCACTCTGGAGCCCTAACCACCGGTAGCTTGGGTCTTCGCCCCCCTGTCAATAGGTGCCCCTTTTTATATTTTTAAATGTATATTTTTTTGTATTATTTCTATTTAAAAATGTAATAAATAGGAGATACAAAAGGAATAAATGATATAATAATAATAAAAAAAATTGGTTGCCTGTAAAGTCGGTATACGGGCGAAAGTTTTACGTGACAACGACTTTGAGTGGTAAAATGTTTTCGAGTGGAAGGGACGCATGCCTTTCACTTTTTATGTCTGTCTCTCTCGCTCTTAGGCGGGCTAACCATGCCCGAGTGGAAGGGACGCGTGCCTCTCACTCGCTCTCATTGTGAGCGCATAACGTGAGCGCGTTTCTTGAAGTGTCACCCGGCTAACCAATTTATAAGACGTTGTCACGTCAAAAAGTCCGCAGGGCAGCTTGTGGCGAGCTGTTGTGTCAGTAGCGACACCACGGTTTCGAGTCTCCAGAGAGTCGATCAGGGCCTTCGTCTCCGACGTGTCTTCATCGATCGGATTGTAAACACAAGAAGGCCCGCAGGACTCTCAGCTCTGGCTTGCCTTCATTGGCCGTCCAGAGAGGAGCCGCTAGAGCTATATGCTCCAAGGGTGGAAGTGTTACAGGGCATCACGCCGCGAGTAACTTCGGAGAAAGCGCAGCACACCTCTAGACATCCCTGAGTCACTCACACCGGTGTTGCCCCCGGCCGTTTTCCTGGCATTTCGGGATCACATCTAGTGAGTGGCAAGCCACCGCCTGCCGCAAATAACTAGCAATAAATGCAGTCATGGCAGGCGTCCGTCCCTCTTCTGTAATAGCCCGGTATTTAGTTCACCCAGATCTCATCACCATAACCCATTTATTTTCCATCACACTTCGCAATAGTCTCAACGCCTGCCCAGACCTGCTCATGGGTATGTCGTTCTATTGACATATCCCGGAACGGGTCACGGCGGGCGTACAACATTACATTAAACTTCTCAAAGGGGCCTCTACGCGTTGGATCTATATCCCCGCGCACGCCTATCAAATGACCGGGTTTGACCCGTGATTAAAAAGAGATACATAATAAAAAAATAATTTTAATAATGTAGATTAATATAAATAACTATATATGAATTTCAAAATTTTTAAATAGGCTTTTGTACGTATTTATTAGGAATTTATTGTAAATGCCCGGCATTTTACCTATTTCTAATTGTGATACGCATGCAAAAAAGAGAGAGAAATTAGCGTAGCAAAAATTACTAGGTTTATGGTTTTAATTGACTTAGGTACACATGATTTTTTATATGACAAACGAGCCTGTGGGTCACCTGATGGAAAGCAATCACCACCGAACATGGAGATCAGCGACAATCCATTGCCAGCCTATATACTCCTTCATTTCTTTGTTTGTAACTATATTTACTAAGTGACCTTTGCTTTAACACTACCTTCACTGGACTATGTAATGGAATATATCAATGTGTTATTTTGAATGAAAACTGTCTGCTTACATGCTCCTAAACTATGTTTTGTAGTTTAAATGGTCGGAATGCTACAAAAAGTTATTACGACCGCCATCGGTCGCGTCACTTGCGCTGTAAATTGTAGAAAAGACAGTTCCATTTGAATAGATGATCTTTACTTAGTGACTTTTGTTCGATTACGTATTTAAATAAATATATTTTTGTTATCTTAGTGCACTTACCGCCAATCCGCAGTTGAGCAGCATGGTGGACTATGTTCTATCTAAACCTCCTTAATTGAGGACATAATTAGTATATTTTTAACTGCGATATAAATTGGTTGCGCGGTTGTGCATATATACAAATTTTCATAATTTAATGTGTAATGATATGGATTCATAATAAACATAGTGTATAATGGTGCAGGTTAGAGTATATTATTCTGTGGTGCAGGTAATAATTTGAGTGCAGAAAATTATTAGAAATTTTTGAATCGGGGCTGTCGAATCATTCCAAGAAGTCGTGCAAAACAACAGAAAAATTGCAATATCGGTTTACTTACTACAGTAATGGAGGAACATGAAGATCCCTGACGATATTTTTCGGCATGTCCCGGAAGCAGGGAATCTATACTAATATTATAAAGCTGGAGAGTTTGTTTGTTTGAACGCGCTTATCTCAGGAACTACTCATCCGAATTGAAAAAAATATTTTAGTGTTAGATAGCCTATATTTCAAGGAGGGTTATATGCTATATAACATCACGCTACCACCAATAGAAGCGGAGCACCAATGAAAAATGGGAAAAAATATTCCTTTTGTGGGCTTACGTTGCGTGCGCTGCGTAAACAGTTGAAGTTATGCAAAAATCATATATGATGGAATTGTACCTGTTTAAAATTTCTAAAAAAAAGTCCGCGACAGCATATGTCTTTCTTTTAAAATTGACTCACTATAACCTTTTTTTTAAGGTTAAGTGTTTTTAAGGTTAAGGTTAGGGTTTTTATTTTTAAGGTTAATTTGTTTGCATTTAATGCATTATTTGCAAACAAATTTGAAAGCAGGTATAAAATTACCTACATAAATTATTCACCCTAATTTTTTTTTCTTAATTATACGGTTATGTTAGGTACTTACTTGATTTCCTATGGTCTTACCACGATTACTATTATTCACGCGGACGAAGTCGCGGGCAACAGCTAGTAAATGATAAAGAAATAATACAAAGACGGGTTCAAACGGACATTGATTCCAGAGCGGTAAAAATATATAATTAAAAAATATATATATTATTTACGCGAGATAAAAATGTAGATGCTTATAAGTCGATTATATTTTAAACTAAGGTAAGTCCGCCATTTGTACAAATTCGTTACTTTACTCTGTATTATTTTGTTGTGTGCAATATAGTTTAACAAAAAAAGATTTTAAACATTTCCAATTACAAATACGAATTCCATTCGGTGACTCAAAGGCAAAAGTTGAATGGAAGAGATTCCTTCACGGAATAAGTCTGCCCTTGCAAATTTTATTTTATGTATTAGGTTGGGGAAAAAGTCTTTTCGTATTTTATATGAAAATTCAAAACATTTTTTAATAAAGTTTATTTACATTTAACTAAAGTATGTAGGTGCCATTTTGTTCGATAACTTTTGGCCATCTTGTAGGTAGAGACATGATCCCATTACTATAGAAATTTTGGGACTTCTGTTCAAAAAACCACGACAAGTGGTTTTGGCAGTCTTCTCGTGATGGTAACCTGACATTGCCTAATGAATTCTGAAGAGACCGAAACAGGTGGAAATCAGAAGGTGCAAGGTCAGGACTATACGGCGGATGCATTAACACCTCCCAGTCAAACTCTCTTAATTTTTGCTGAGTGGCTAAAGATGTGTGAGGTCTAGCGTTATCATGATGAAAAATCACACCCCTTCTGTTAATTAATTCCGGCCGCTTTCTCTCAACTTTTTGCTTTAATCTCATCAGTTGTTCACAGTAGAGTTCAGAATCGATAGTCCTGCCTGGCGGTAACAGCTCATAATGAATAATACCCTTCCAATCCCACCATACACACAGCATCACCTTGTTGCGGGTTAACCCGGGTTTTGCCAGAGTCTGTGAAGCCTGACCGGCCTTTGACCACGACCTTTTTCGCACGTTCTTGTCGTACGTGATCCACTTTTCATCACCAGTTATAAGCTTCTTCAAAAACTGTTCGCTTTCATTACGTCGTAGTAAAGAATCGCAAATGAGTACACGGTTCATTAGGTTTCTTTCAGTGAGATCGTGAGGCACCCAAATATCGAGCTTTTTAGTGTACCCAGCTTTTTTCAATTGCGCCAAAACTGTTTTGTGGTCAATTCCTAATTCTTCAGCTACGTCGTAACTACTGATATGCCGCTCTTGCTCCACTTTTTCAAAAATGGCATCCATTTTATCCGTAACAGGGCGACCAGAGCGACGTGCATCTTTCACATCAAAATTTCCTGATTGAAAACGCTTAAACCAAATTTGTGCTACTCTCACAGACACTGCACTAGGTCCATAAACGTCACAAATTTTATTCGCAGCTTGCGTTGCATTTTTCCCTTTTTTGTAGTAAAATTTTAAAATGAATCGAATTTCTTCATTAGATTCACTCATCTTGACAGTAAAAAAAAACAAATGAAAATCACACATTTACCTAATTTGAATTTGGAATTATCTTTTTTAAAATATAAACTTTTCAAAGATATCAAAACCTGCCAGACACAAATGGTATAACCAAAGAGATTTTATTACAAGTTCATACATACTATAATGCGAAAAGACTTTTTCCCCTACCTATTATTATACGGCCTTACTTCCATTGTATCTTAGTTTTAAAAACAAACAAACAAATAAACTTTCATCGAAATCGGTCCAAAAGATTTTGCGATTATCGTATTTTTTATATTGAAACGAACGAACTGACATATCTATAGTTGTCTATACATATATGTCAGTTCGTTCGTGAAATTAATTCTTCACTAGAACTTTTTTCCATGACGTGCCGTCCATTTAAAATAAACTCAATGTATACACGTGAGACGTATGGGTCAGTATTTATGGTCCATAAAACTATTTTAATCCGTCCATTAGTATGCCGCTAGCAGCAGTCAATTAGCCGAATGGCGTCGCCAGTTTTAGCAAACTACTCCATAAATGTGGGCCGAGTTTTTCAAACGAATAAGGAGTTATGTGTTTCAATTACCGTCCTACATTAAGTTGCGGTTAATGAATGTAAGGTTGTAAGGGTCGTACTCCATTTAGACATAGCGGAGAGGAGTGGAGAAAAACGGAGGTATGTTTTGAATTTGACGTACGTCAAATTATGTATATGTTATGGTGAATGTAATAAATTAGTTATTCTTATTATTCATACTGACTAATACTTGGTTAATGTGATAAATCATGTTTTGGTTAGAATTGAGTTGATTTTTGGTTAGGTTAGGGTTTTCTTGTGTCCTGTCACCGGTAATAGGAGCTCCACGAAGCGGAGCTCCGTCAACCTAGATGATGAATGATGTACCTAGTGACAAGTAAGCTTAATTATTAATAATTGTCAATTTTTTACATTGGCCAGCCATTATATGTAATGACCAATTTATTACATTGATTGTAACACATATGACGAAAGCTATTGCTTATAAAAAATATGAGTTTCATTATAGTTGTATATTAACTTGCGGTTAGTTGTAAGTATATAAATGAAGCATTGTACCTAAGGGCCACACTCCTAGCAGACGGAGCAGATAAAAGATGTAAGGAACCCTTAATAATCCACTACTGGGATATGGGTCTCCCCTCTATTGAAAGGGTTTAGAGCATACTCCACCACGCTGCTCATCTGCGGATTGGCTGAGATCACTTTGTGCAGATCACTTTATGACAATTGTTTGAAATACATAATTGCGTAAAAATGCCGTCTTCTGTTTTTGTTACATTTCAGGTATACAAGGTGCCATAGAAATCGTTTTTGGTTACTTTCCAACCTTTTTTTATATACGTCATAAATAATTATGACAATGCTGCATTACTACCTACTTACTCCAAACCGCACCGGACGAATGAGTTGAACAAAAGGATTTTCGTTTTAAGATACTTAGAACCTACTTTAAAAATATAATAGATGTAATAAAATAATAAAATACCTTAAAATTTCGGAGAAACAAAATCCGTGCTCATATTGATAGACACTAAGAGCATTGAATTTTACCTCGGCACGTTAAGTGGCGTCTATGACATTTGTCCGCACATGAAGTTTCGTAAAAATTAACAACTGTTTTTTTTATACTACGTCGAGTGGCAGACAAGCATATGGCCCGACTGATATAAAGCGGTTACCGTAGTTATATTAACGCTTTCGACATGAAATATCGCTCGCAACTCCACTCTCGCTGCCAACGCAGCAACTCCTTCCTTTCTGGTGACCTCACTCACTCGAAGGGACACAACAACCCTCAAATGAATTGTTATTTGGCTGCGGTCTTCTGTGCGGTGAAGGTACTTCCCTCTCTTTCGCCAGAGCCTCGCTTGTCAATTACCAGGGTGCACCACGTGCAGGTGAGGTTGGCTTTGGCTCAAAGATGGTAGTAAATCACTCACATCCCAAGACACAAATTGCTGTGCTTCATGGTCAATAGTGATGTGTGACAAAAGTATTTTAACGAAATGAATTATTTTAGGATACAAACATAAACAGTCTATTTTAGGATACAAACTTCTCCAAAATCTGCACCGTGGGTAAGGCAAGGAGGATGCACTGTCTGTTTTGTTGACATCTATGAGGTTGACATTTAAATATCAAAATTTTACAAAAATATTGTGGTTGATCATACATAAAAAAAATATACGCGTCGGCTTGAGAACTTCCTCCATTTTTTCGTCGGTTAAAAATCAAATGCGAGGAACATGTTTAGTTTTAACACTACGAAAGTCGTGGGCAGCAACTAATATAACTATAAACAGAAAATGTTAATTGTGCCTACAAATGTAAGATTTCGTTACGCCTCTGCCACGGGAAATGGGTGTCAAAGACTGCAATAATTTCTAACTAATATCACTAATATGGTGTGATGAAAACCATACTTAAACATATACATATTACATTTATACACACATATTCCATCATACATACATATCCATATATATAATAGGTAGGGGAAAAAGTCTTTTCGCATTATAGTATGTATGAACTTGTAATAAAATCTCTTTGGTTATACCATTTGTATCTGGCAGGTTTTGATATCTTTAAAAAGTTTAAATTTTAAAAAAGATAATTCCAAATTCAAATTAAGTAAATGTGTGATTTTCATTTGTTTTTTTTACTGTCAAGATGAGTGAATCTAACGAAGAAATTCGATTCATTTTAAAATTTTACTACAAAAAAGGTAAAAATGCAACGCAAGCTACGAAAAAAATTTGTGACGTTTATGGACCTAGTGCAGTGTCTGTGAGAGTAGCACAAATTTGGTTTAAGCGTTTTCAATCAGGAAATTTTGATGTGAAAGTTGCACGTCGCTCTGGTCGCCCTGTTACGGATAAAATGGATGCCATTTTTGAAAAAGTGGAGCAAGATCGGCATATCAGTAGTTACGACGTAGCTGAAGAATTAGGAATTGACCACAAAACAGTTTTGGCGCATTTGAAAAAAGCTGGGTACACTAAAAAGCTCGATATTTGGGTGCCTCACGATCTCACTGAAAGATACTTAATGAACCGTGTACTCATTTGCGATTCTTTACTACGACGTAATGAAAGCGAACCGTTTTTGAAGAAGCTTATAACTGGTGATGAAAAGTGGATCACGTACGACAAGAACGTGCGAAAAAGGTCGTGGTCAAAGGCCGGTCAGGCTTCACAGACTCTGGCAAAACCCGGGTTAACCCGCAACAAGGTGATGAAGTGTGTATGGTGGGATTGGAAGGGCATTATTCATTATGAGCTCTTACCGCCAGGCAGGACTATCGATTCTGAACTCTACTCTGAACAACTGATGAGATTAAAGCAAAAAGTTGAGAGAAAGCGGCCGGAATTAATTAACAGAAGGGGTGTGATTTTTCATCATGATAACGCTAGACCTCACACTTCTTTAGCCACTCAGCAAAAATTAAGAGAGTTTGACTGGGAGGTGTTAATGCATCCGCCGTATAGTCCTGACCTTGCACCTTCTGATTTCCACCTGTTTCGGTCTCTTCAGAATTCTTTAGGCAATGTCAGGTTAACATCACGAGAAGACTGCCAAAACCACTTGTCGTGGTTTTTTGAACAGAAGTCCCAAAATTTCTATAGTAATGGGATCATGTCTCTACCTACAAGATGGCAAAAAGTTATCGAACAAAATGGCACCTACATACTTTAGTTAAATGTAAATAAACTTTATTAAAAAATGTTTTGAATTTTCATATAAAATACGAAAAGACTTTTTCCCCAACCTAATATATACACATATATAAATATCCCACAGGAATCTGCAAAGTGGCTCGTCCCACTGGCTCTGAGAAGAGATACCTATTTCTATTGATAGAAGTAGAGAAATACGTATTTTCGATTTTATTAAAATTCATCACATATTGGGGCATTGAAATTGATTTTTTTATAGTAAAAATATCAAGTAAATCATCGGAAATAAACAATCGGAATCACCGAAAATTTGGTGCAACAACGACACAATGAAAGCCGACATGCATTTTTCGAACGTCATTTTGGTATTTATTTTAATATACTAATACTACTTCCTGATTATTCTTAGCTTGGAAAATTTATTTAGAAGTACCTAATTATTGATGATTTAATTTTCATTGGAAATAATAAAAAATGTTTTTGATTGGACAATCATAAAAGTGATATACGTGCAACAACGTAATTACAAATTGTGACCATATTGCAGCAGATGAACGATATATGCTGTTAGGGCTTAAAGTTGTCAAGAAATTGAAGTGAAAGAAGGCGAGAAAGGGAAGAGAATGGGCGTGTGACCAATGTTCTAAAATTATAAAAACTCTCTATCAGTAACGTAAAATACATAAAAGTAGAACGATCTGCGATCTCAAAATTTTAATAACTTATGTCCGACGTGTTTTAAGGTCGATCAAAGTTTAGTGGGAAAGTCCATTTTAAAAGTATGAAATTATAAAAAATAAATATTACCATTGTAGAAACAATAAAATATACTATAACTTTTGTTACGGCACTAGCTGCATAAACGCAATATTTAACATAGCTGTCGTACAAATTTCTGATTTAATGCATATAAAATAGCGTATCGTGACGTCATAATACTGTATGCCTTTTGTATGGAGCGTTTTCGGGATAGTCCAAAATTGTGATCTTCAAGTTATCATATCTCGAGAAGTTCTTAGCCTATCGAAGTAATTCTTTCACCTTTAGTTATATTATTGTGACGTCTTTAAATAACAAATCGAAAAAAAAAAATGGTTCACAAGCCTAAACAGCTGATAATTTGCTTGCTTGAGAAACTTCACAGTGTTTACTATGAAGGTTCTCAATGAGTTTTCATCACTCAAAGGAACAGCAAATCTCCTGGGTGTTGTTATTTAGCTGCGGTATAAGACCACGTCAATAAGAGATTTTTTACTATAAAGATGATAGTGAGCCCCATACTTAGCAAAGCTTGTATTACGAATACTAAATAACTGATAGGTATATGTAATTAAATCTTTTTTTTAAATATACATGTAATTAATATACATAAAACACCTAGACTAAGACAAACAGACATGTTCAAGCACACAAATGTTTGTCTTGTGACATCGAATCCGCGACCTCGGAGTGTTAGCCTGATCACCGCGCTTGTCTTACAACCCAAATCATAACAACTTGTTTATATAATATATTTCTCGTGCTTTTTCGTCATCTTGACTAAAATATTTAAGACGTATGTATAATACAGACATTCGCCTTTACCATCTGTTGTAGTATGGTTGGAGTAAATATGCAAAACCAGAAATTATAATTTCCATGAAACCGGTAACAGTACTGTACCACGACATTGTCTTGTTTCAGTTTGTTAAGCGGCTACAACTTTATGCAAATACACGCTGTTTTTTTATCATTATTATGCGCATCACAGAATAGTACCTATGCCACTGCCTATGTCTTTTAAAATAAAAGACAAGACAGAAAATAAAATAGAAAGATACATGGACTTATAGGTATAACTTACTTAGGTATACTGTGCTTATTAAATGGCTGGCAATGGATCGGCGAGCCTTTGGTGTTGCTGATCCCCATGGACGATGGTGTTTGCTTTCCATCAGATGACCTATGCTCGTTTGCACCCCTTTCATTACCTATTTAAAAAAAATCGTCTTTATTTTTATATAAGAATAGGGCAAACGAACATATGGGGCACATGACAGAATAATCAATGGGTCTTTCAGGAAAACATAAATTTTGTTGTATGAAGCCCCCATGTATTGATTTAGGAACACCGCTGAGGGAGGTCGATTTCACAATTTCCCAGTATATGAGGAGAATTAATTTATTTTTGTAAAAAAATCCGCTATCTGCATATAAATCCCATCCCACTTCTCACTTAATGTTTGTATAACTGTGTTTTGTTACGTGTAAATAGTTGAAAATATTGCATGAAATTTTACTTATAGATAAAATATATTTTAGAATATATTCTAGATTAACCTATAGGATACTTTTTATCCCGGTGGGGTGTTTACGAGTGAGAAGCACTACAGATTGAAGCTGGACTTGTACGCCATCAGTTGAATGACTATACGTTGATGCAGAATTGAAGAAGTACTGACTAACTTACAGTTCAACTAGGGTTGCCAACTATACTGTTAAAAACAGTATTATACTGTTTTTCACTACATTATACTTTTTACTGTTGAACAAAAATAAAGTATACAAAATACTGTTTTCAGCATCAAAATACTTAACACTAACACTTAACACATTTTTTTTAATGAGCTCCTCGTTCGTTTTAATTTATTATTATTATTTATACTTATAGTTATAATTGTGGTGAGGCATATGAAGTTTTTAAAAAAAGACTATATTAACAAGTTGTGCGAGAAGCTCAAATATGTATTTAAAATATTAAATAAATAAAATACTGTTCATTTTTCTAAAATACTGTTTAATATTCTTCTCAGACCTCAATATACTTTATTTCTTGTAAAAAAAAGTTGTCAACCCTAAGTTCAACCGTCAGAGTTGTTGAGCCAAAAATATAATATGTAAAATATATTTCTCAATCAACGTTCAGAGGGTTGATTTGCATGTTTGTCAGGATTTCCAGCCA
Source organism: Hypsopygia costalis (assembly GCA_937001555.2). NCBI lineage: Eukaryota > Metazoa > Arthropoda > Insecta > Lepidoptera > Pyralidae > Hypsopygia > Hypsopygia costalis. Next base: position 9,925,956 of record OW443330.2, on the reverse strand, counting down.
TGACTTTTATTTACGTACTAAATATCTTCGGCCCACGCTGCTTTCATCCTACACCACTATATATATACCTCTGATGTATATAGTGGTCTAATATAGTGATCTTATTTTATTAATACAAAATCCTGAATAATTTAGTTTTAAAATATAGATTTATATGTTTGTCAGTCTAAAGGTTTATTATTTATCTGTGGATTTAATGTTTTTTGTAAACTTTGTTAGACATAGTAAATTGAATAATCGAAACCATAAGGTTTACCCCGTTTATTTCGTTCGTTTCAGTTTATATATAGTAAACTGCAACGAACGAAATAAACGGGGTATATAACCATGATATACATAAGTATAAATAAGATCGTACTGTGTAAGTAGATCGGTGGCTTCATTTGTTCGGCATCAACCCATCATCCCACTGTTGGGATACGGGTCTCCCGTCAATCGAAGTGGTTTAGAGCATACTCCGCCACGCTGCTCCACTGCGGGTTGGCTCCAGTGTTTTCAAGCCGCCCAAAGGCCACTGACTTGGCTTAACGACTGTTATCTAAAGCCAAGTCTCCACCGAACAAAAGTTGCCAACAACGCGTGTTGGTCAAAACTGTTACTGTAGGAAATTTCCTTGTGTTGGCAACAAAAATTGTAAACAAATGTTGAGAACCGTGTTTCTGTTTTTTGGGTGGTGAACATCAAAATAATACGCTTGTTGCAGATAATAATTGGCTCTGTGGAGATGCTTAGTTGGAAACAAAAAGAAACATGCCTGACAAGTGGATGAATGAATCAATCGAGTTGTTAATTGAGTTAAGGCGGGTTTTTATGCTTTAGTTTCTTTTTGCATAAAATAATAAATACTGCGGCTGCCGGCATAATGTCAGTGTCGATTGGAGACATTTTGCCGTGGAGACAGCTTGTGGTTAACTAAAATATTTTCCAACTTGTTCGAAGACAATTTGATAAAATTTGTTGACTCGGTGTAGCCACAATGGAAACAAAAGTTGACGATTTTCTGAAGAGTTGCAAACAGTTGGAAATACTGAAGTTGCCAACAATTTCGGCGGAAACGCGCCTTAGAGACAACAGCCTGTTGTTTTGTATTATGTAGTATACGTAATAGGACGACGATCAAGCGACTGTGTTATATGATAACGTTATCTAAGCGGTGTTATAACGAGGTTACTCCACATAGAAGACGATGCGTGCAAGTTCGTCCAAGAAACTCACATACGGCTCGCGGCTGTTTGGCCATACTGCACGTAGTACTATTACTTATACTGTGTTTTAATATGAACCACTATGAAAGTACGTCCATTTATTACGACTCCGCGTACAGCGACCAACCACTTTTAACTTCTTACTTCAGTACTTTAAGCAGTACTTCAACCCCCGGCAAAGATTTCTGCTTTTTAGAGCTCAAGCACGGCCGCATATGGAGTAGGTACTGTTGACATCTATGGGCGGGAACGCCTAGATACCAGCTTGCACCTAGTGACTCAATACAAATGCGTGCTGTGAAGATTGTTGACGATCCCAAACAGACAGACGGTTTAGAACCTTTAAGACTGGGAAGCCTGTTGCTTTGTATTAAGTAGGTATACGTAATAGGACGACGATCAATCGAATGTGTTACATGATAGCGTTACCTAAGCAGTGTTATAACGAGGTTACTCCACATAGAACGCAATAACGCATGCGTGCGTTTAGTTCGTCCAAAAAACTCGCACAAGTCTCGCGGCTGGCTTAACCAGTTTCTGCTCTTCGCAGAATCCTTGCGCGGAAAAAAAGCAAATTGCTATTTAAATGGGCGAGTAGCGAGACGCGGCAGAATGTCGTCAAGGTTTTCAAGTTTTCGATAAATACTCGGCTGTATGTAGTTGAAAGTGTTATCTAAATAACACGAGGAAGTCGGTTTTAATTTATTCTAATAGTCAAAGGTGAAACTGCCTAGGAAACTAATAAGGAACGTTAAATATTCTATCGCAAAATATTATGCTAATATTTGCGCATAGATTATGCGATACATAAAATCTTGGGTATAATCTATATATATAAAAGAAAGTCGTGTTTGTTACAACACTTATAACTCGAGAACGGCTGGACCGATTGCCATGGTTTTTGATTTGTTGGATTTGTCTCCGTCCAGAATAGCAGAATAACTATTAAAAACATTGGAAAATTTACGAAAAAAATAAAATAAAAGAAAAATCATTTTTCCATACAAAATGTTCGTGGATGTCGGACCTGTCAAACGTGACGTTAACGTGCGTACGTCAAATGTATGCGTGCGTTCAGAAATATGGGTATAGGATAATAAGTATTAAAACATTGACAAAATTGTCGAAAAATTAAATTTGAAAACGGATTGGGATATTTATTAATTTTCAATTAAATGTCAAATCGATTGGTCTAACTTTTACGTCGCGAAAGTTGTCCGTTGTTGTTTTGAAAATTGTTTATGAATGAATGCTTGAAAATGAATATTAATTGGTTGTCAAGTGTCATGGTACTTTATTTTGTGACATAGTAAAATACTGAACTTAATATTTACCCACTGCTGGGTAATATTTAGCCACTGCTGGGTAATATTAAATACGGGTCTTCCTTCAACTGAATATGTTTCGAGCATACTCCACGACGCTGCTCAACTGCGAGTTGGCGGACGCCAGTTATTTCAAGCCGCCTAAAGGCCACTTGGCTTAACGACTGCCATCTAATGATAACAACCAGGACCGACGGCTTAACGTGCCTTCCGAAGCACGAAGGAGCTCGAGATAATCTAATGATAACAACCGGGACCGACGGCTTACGTGCCTTCCGAAGCACAGAGGAGCTCGAGATAATCTAATGATAACAACCGGGACCGACGTCTTACGTGCCTTCCGAAGCACGGAGGAGCTCGAGATAATCTAATGATAACAACCGGGACCGACGGATTAACGTGCCCTCCGAAGCACGGAGGACCTCGAGTTAATCTAATGATTACAACCGGGACCGACGGATTAACGTGCCCTCTGAAGCACGGAGGAGCTCGAGATAATATAAACTCATCCATGGACAGGCTACGGTTGACGTTGCTTAACTTGCGTGTACAATTAGACTGACACGCGCAATGACGCCATCGTGCTTCTCTATTATTTTCTATTATTCATTATATTAATTTCAAGACATCATAAATTTTGTTCAACTAATATGTATACCACGACATTCATTGACAATTAGGCGGTACGAAGTTCGCCGGGCCAGCTAGTATATCTATAATAACCCAGTTTTTGATACTATTCAATTAATAAAACTTTTATATTTTATAGAACTTAATCGCAAGGAACATTCACATTTTCAGGTGTAGGTGAGGTGTACCAACATCATCTGCACGTGGTGCACCCTGCCGACTAACGAAAGAGGCTCTGGCGAAAGAGACGCAGGGTACAGCGTATTTGTAAGCTGCCCGACTGGTAAAGTATCCACCTCACAGGATACCGCAACCAAATAACAATTCCCTTGAGGGTTTTTGTGTTCCTGCGAGTGAGTGAAGTCACTAGACAGGAAGGAGTTACTGCATTGGCAGCGGTGGTGGCGGCGCGCGATCGATATTTCATGTGCATGGTTCATTTTGATATCCCAGTATAAAAAAATATGAGAACACGAGGAAGAAATTTAAAGTACACGAGATTAACAAAGAAATGTAAAAAAAGAAGGTCGATTTCATTCGTGGCATAAATGTTAAACAATTATCTCCTTTAAAAGCTTTGCTTAATATATTCTTGCAAAATTAACCCTAATATATTTAATCATCCGTCAAGTAAATCTTATCCAGCGCATCCCTATTTGGTCGCGGCATGTGTCACAGACTTAAAATGGCGATTTTTAAAGAGCATTTTAATGGCGAACTCATTGATGGGAGATTAATAATTCCTTTCAATTAAATTTACTATTCATTTTGACATTTTGCATGCCTAAATTGTTGCAAAGGGCAGAATATAATGATCTTCTATTTATATCAACACCTATATTCTGTACATATGTTTTTAGCAAAATAAATCATTTGAATTTTCGGCATTTGTGTTTTTATTTAAGAGGAGGGCAAACGAGAATGTGGATCACCTGGTGGAAAGCAATCACCACCGCCCATGGAGACCAGCAACACCAAGGGGTCGCCGATCCGTAGCCAGCCTTTTAAGGGAAATATAGACTGTTCTTGAAGGCTCCCATGTCGTAATTGTTCGGAAGTAGGTACCGCTTGAAGGAAGGACCAATAAACATACTTTTACATTTATAAGTAAGTTTGTACTACTAATAAGTAGGAATAATAGGCCTTAATCGACAATAGACTCGTACTGTTGGTACTGCAGCCGAGCTGTGACGTTTAATTTACCTTAAGCGCTCTTTAAATTTATAAGTTGCTAGTAAATTAGCGCTTCTTTTTCTTTGTAATTATCTAATTATTGTAGTTGCATTTATGGGCCAATTACACACGGCAAACCACTTGTGACTGTTAATCGTTTACCATTTCCCCTCACGTTTAATTTGCAATTTTAAAGGTGATTATTAGCAATGTTACGAGAGGTTGGATGCCAAAGGGTTTAATAAGCGTAAAGGAAAGTGCCTGAGGCCTGAAAAATTATAAGTTTCTTTATGTTTTAGAAAAGGTTTACTTCTTACACTGGCTTATTCCGTTCATTCAGGCGCGGGTTTATAAATATCCATAACAATATTGTAAATATGAAAGTAATGATTGTTTGTTTGTACGAAGTATGTACATTGTAAAGAATCATTGTAAAGAATCAATAAATTGAAATTATTAATTTTACTCGGATAGTTTACGGTCTGGAGAGATATGCTACTTTAGATCCGATTCAATAGCTATCCTTAACAATCTGCAGTCCCTTGTTTCTATATTAGTACGGGATATGGATCGACTGGAAATGCGTAGTCGCAGGAAGATATTGCTTCTCCATGGTGTGCCTGAGCAAAAAGGAGAAAATGTCATCGAGGCTGCTGTCTCTGTAATCGCAGGATGTTTAGAAGAGTCTCCTGTGTGTCCGGAGAGTATAAGCAGGTGTCACCGGATGGGACAGGTGGATAGTGAGAAACCACGTCCACTCCTTGTTAAGTTTTGCAATGTGGCCGACAGAGACAGAGTATGGTTTGCCAAAAAATAATTGAAGAGTAGCGGCCGGACTCTGTCGGAATTTCTGACACCATCACGGCACAGATTATTTATGGCAGCACGTACAAAGCTTGGTGTGTCAAGATGTTGGATCCGGGATGGTAACATATTCTGTATAGCTGAGGACGGCAAAAAACTTCGCATCACTTCCTCCGCTGAGCTGGATGATATTGTAGGCTCCAATACTGCAAGTAAGTCGAATGCAGACTCAGTAAAAACCCAGGCGGAGGCAGTGCCACAAACTTCGAGTCAACTAGCTGCACCAACAACGCGCAGGCGAGCGGGTCCGGCCACTAAGAAATAAGTAACTGTTGCTTCTTTATATGGTGATCATCCCTTTATCATATTTTTAATTAACATTTTTAGCGTAGATGTATTCCTTGATTTCATTTAGTCTGCACATTATTCTGTTTCTTTCTTGTTTTTGTACTTTGCACGGTTCAAATGCAGGTATTATGTAAATTTCCATTTTCGACTCATTCAATCGTGTTCTAATAATATTGGCTGTTCGATCATTCAATTCTCTTTGGAATCAACAATTAAATTTATAATTGTACACGCAAAATTTCAGGTCACAACAAATAATATGTCAAAATTCAACAGGTTGAAAATACAGACAAAACAAAATGTGTCAGTCATTATTGTTCATATGTCAATGTCATTGCTTCTTCTTTACTTTGGCTGGCAATCAATTGTTTATTTAAGTAATTATTAATTTTGAGTAGTAGACGCCAATGTTGATCTCTTGTCTAATACAGTAAATTTTGTGAGTCATACGGTTGACATGTATGCGTTGACATGGATTTTGTTTTAAATTAGGAATACCACATACAAAATTACAAATTGAAGTGCTGCTGGCAGGTAACGAAATGTTGACGTAGAGTAACTTTAAATTTTTTATATTTTTCTATATTTATTTATATATATATTTGTTTTATTGTATTTACTTTTTATATTTTAAATTATATATAGTTATTGTTAATCGTGGACAGAGGTATGTATGTATGTAGGGCAAGGCAATAAATAAAATAATTAAAGCTTGTGAAACTTACCATGTATTTTCCGAACTTGAGACACTGACATAGTATGACAACTATAAAAACAAAAAGTATCAAAAATATAATATTCGAATATAAAAAGTAAATACTATAAAAAAGTCTACAAAAAGAGGTCTGTCGCCAACATGGCGCGCCCCGGTGCAGAGCACCAATCTAAGGAGGCGACAGTACCTGTGCACAGTCTTCTTGAGTACCCTGCTCTAAAAGTAAGGGTACCACTTTGCGCACAGGTCTCCTCAAAGGTCCCTTATTTGTCATCACCTCGACCACCCGAACCAATCCGTCTGGTCCAGGAAAAAATCTTGAAATTCTTCCTCTGGGCCAGGTTCCTCGAGGTAAATTTTTGTCCACCACCAATACTGGATCACCCTGTTTGAAATGCGATTTTAATGTGCCGGTATGTCTTGGAATTAAGGTAGGTAAAAATTCATTTAGCCATCGGGTCCAAAACATCTCAGCCAATCTCAGAACTTTCTTGTGGTTCAGCCGGCGGTATAAATCCACATCAGAGCAAGGACGAATAGCTTCAGTGGATGGCGTACCCAATAAAAAATGAAAAGGTGTTAGTGTTTGTAGAGTCTCTGGATCTACTGGCACATGTGTAAGTGGGCGCGAGTTCACTACAGCTTCCGCTTCCAGCAATAAAGTTGCCAGCGTTTCCTCCCTTGGGGCATTCTGTGTTAGGGTGGCGGAAAGAGCAGCCTTAATTGATCGCACCAAGCGTTCCCATGAGCCACCCATCGTAGGTGCTGCTGGACAAATAAATTTCCACTCTATCTTGTGGTTGGCTGCGAAGTCGAAAACATCTGCGAGCTGGTTGGCTGCACCGACAAAAGCGGTCCCGTTATCCGAGATAATCCTAGATGGACATCCGCGACGAGCAATAAATCTCCTGAGAGCCATGATGGCTGCGTCCGCAGAAAGGCTTCCAACGATCTCAAGGTGAACGGCTCTCGTGGTCAGACATGTAAATAAGGCCACCCAGCGCTTTTCTCGTCTTCTTCCGACAGCGACTTCTATCGGGCCAAAATAATCGAGACCGGTGAAAGAAAATGGACGTTGATGGTGAGATAGTCTATCTGCAGGAAGATCACCAAATCGAGGCGTAGGTGGAGGAAGGTTCTTCTTAACTCTACAAAAACAGCAACGTTTGACGACAGACCTGACGTTAGGGCGTAAAGCTAATATATAAAATTTCCCGCGCAGGAGGTTAACCACGGTTTCGGTATTACCGTGACCAAACTTCCGATGATAGTGGTCGAGAAGTAACCTCACAATTGGGTGTCGACCGTCCAAAACAATGGGGTTTATATCCTGCGCGGGGGCATCCAAAACTGCACAAATTCTTCCGCACAAGCGGATTAAACCGTCTTCTCCCAACATCAAGCTTAAGCTTCTAAGCCTCCCTTGATTAGTTGGGGAAAGACCTGCAATAAGACTTAAGAATTCATGATTAAACGACTCCAATTGGGAGCTCAAAAGAAGGTGCCGTTCCGCCTCCAAAATTTCCTTAGCCGAAAGAGGTTTCAAATTTTTATGAAAAACTTTGGAGACGGCTGACTTTGATTTAGAATTTTGAGGCTTTACCAATAAAGACCGAAAAACTTTAGCACAATAATGTGCCCGAGCGGTAGCCCTTACCAACCGAAGCCATTGACCGAAATGTGAATGATTTGCAACTACCGGAGATGGAACTTTTGGTTGTTCGGCTAATAAAAAGGTTAACGCGTGCTCTGATTTTAATTCTTCAAGCACGGGTGGAGGGCCTGCCGCAGGCTCACAAGGCCAATCTTCCTGGGAAGATAAAAGGAAATTAGGGCCAGTATACCACCGAGAGGATGAGGACAAAGAGCATTGCCCACGTGTGGCATCGTCCGCCACATTCAATGCCGATGGAACATAACGCCAATCGGCAACATCCGTAGTTTCTAATATCTCTCCCACACGGTGAGCTACAAACGGCTTAAATACGCGGGCGTCGCTTCGTAACCATTTTAAAACTGTTAAGGAATCCGTCCAAAAATAAACTTTAGAAGCAACTATACGATGAGCCTCTAAAATATAAGTTGCGAAGCGAACTGCCATAAGAGCCGCCTGCAGCTCTAGCCTTGGAATAGATACAGGTTTTAAGGGAGCTAGACGAGCTTTTCCACCTATGAGCGCTAAGTGTACTGTTCCGTCTTCGTGAAGAAAACGCCAATAGGCCACACACGCATAAGCTAGCTCACTTGAGTCGGCTAAAACGTGGAGCTGACTTTCCACAGCAGATTTGGTTCGGTAACAGCGAGCTAATGAAACATTCGAAGAAATTTCGGCCAAACAATCGAACCAGGCCTGCCACTTTATTTTCGCAGGAGTAGGCAGCTCATCGTCCCAGCCAATACCCATTCTCCAAGTTTCCTGGAAGAGGATTCGGCCTGCAATAACTACAGGCATTAAAAAGCCAAGAGGGTCATATACTTTCATTAAATGTGATAATACTACTCTTTTAGTTAGATTGATAGGAAGTTCTGACGTCTTACGAAAATTAAGAATGTCATCTTTGACATTCCAGGCCACCCCTAAGATCCGCACCTGAGAAGGAGACAGCATCGGTCCGAGTCCAACCTCGGGAGTATCGACAGCCCTCAATTCTGTCTTTATTAAGGAGAGCGCACTAGGGTTATTAGATACCCACGAACGCATTTCTAAACACGCTGCCTTATGGACAGTAACAATGTCGGCTGCGAGACGAGCAGCAAGTTCAGGACTATCAATACTACCTAGGTAATCGTCCATGTAGTGGTCTCTGACAATGGCCTCGGCTGCTTCTGGATATTTACTCTTATGTTCCAAAGCATTTTTATTTTTCAGGAAAATGGCGGTGCATGGACTAGAGGTGGCGCCAAATATCATAGAGCACATTCTATATTCCTGTAGTGGCAAAGATGGATGATCTCGCCAGAGAAAACGCTGTGCGTCTCTGTCCTGTACTCTTATTTTTGTTTGTGGAAACATTTCACAAATATCTCCATTAAGAGCAATTTTACCTTCTCTAAAACGCATTAAGATTCCTAACAAAGGTTGTAAGAGGTCAGGACCAGGGAGCAAAAGAGAATTTAAGCTGATCCCCGAACATCTTGCTGCTGCATCATGTACGAGCCTCAGTTTTTGTTTCTGCGGATGGTATACACCAAAGTGGGGCAAATACCAAAGATTGCCTAAAGGAGGCGTATTTGTACAAAGCTCTGCATAACCTTTTTCCAACATAGCATTTACATAACGTCGGTACGCTTCAGCATATTCTTTGTCTCTTTTGAATTTTCTCTCTAAACTAAGGAATCTAGATAAGGCCAAATTATAACTATTGGGGATAGAGGTAATGTCCGCTCGCCAGAGCAGACCAGTTTCAAACCTGCCCGATGGAAGACGTCGAGAAGTTTCCTCCAGTATTGCCAAAGCTCGTTTGTCATTGGTGCTGTGTAAATCTTTTTTTGTAATTCCAATTGAGTCGAGACGATAATGATCTTTTATTAAGGACTCTAATTCGGAAACTGAGCTATGGTAAACAGATTCTATAGGTTTACCTGATACACGCCCGAAAACCGCCCAACCCAAAGCAGTTTGAACGGCTACAGGTTGGTTACGAGAGCCACGTCTAATCTTACGCGGTAGGGATAAATGCCAATGGTCTATACCAATTATTAGCATAGGCTTTGCTTCCTCATAGCTCAACTCGTTGACAAGATCCTTAAGATGAGGGAACTTTGCGATATCTACAGCACGGACGGCTTGACTTGTAACACCTAAATCGGGGATAGAGCGGACCCGTTCTAATTTAAAAGTCTCTGCGGAGTACTTACCCTTGATCTCGATATCAATATAGGTAACCTCTGAGTCTTTTGCGAGACCACCCATACAGTTCACCCTAATGCTGCCTTTCGGACCTTGAGCTCCGATCGTATCAGCTACCGATTGATCAATTAGAGTGACTGTAGATCCGTCATCTAGTAAGGCGTAAATGTCCATCTCACCATTTGGTCCCGACACAGTCACTGGTAGCACTTTCAGCAATGATTGCGGAGGAGGAGATGGAGACTTCAGGTGCTCTGCAGTGCTGCCATGAGCATGAGCTACAATTACCGGTGCAGTTTCGGGCTCCGGCTCGGGCGATGCACTGTAATGAACAGAATTTATTTGCGATTTATGAAGCAACTCGTGGTGGTAATTACTAGCCTTGCAGTCTTTTACCCCGCAGTTGCCTTTACAAATTTTATAAAAATGTTTACCCCTTTTTAGACACTTTTGGCAAACTTTATTATTCTTAACCCAGTACCATCTATCATTCACAGAAAGAATTTTAAACTGCTCGCACTTGACCACTTCATGGCCGGTGTTGCGACAGTATAGGCAAAATTCAGCAGATGGCGGTAACTTTGACAGCCGAGTACTGCTAAAATTTGAGGCAGATGGCGTCACTTTATCTTTGGAAAATTTTTGCCTGTATGGGTTTGAAGAGGTTGCATAACAAACATCATCGACGTTAGTGTCAGAGGCGGCATTAGTGGTGACATGCGTGCGAGCTTTATCTATAGGCTTCGGACGCGAAATGTCATCGATAATGCCAAACCTCAAATGAACCCGAGACTGTTGCGTGAGAAAAGAAGACAGAAGCTCTAATTTGAATTTAAAACCAGAGTCGGAATAAATAAAAGCATAATCAACCCATTTCTCACGCATCAATGGGGTTAACTTGAGGAGTACACTATGGAACAGCTCTGGAGAGGCGAGGAATTCCACAGAATCTAGCATCTTTATGGTGTGGACACAGTTACGTACTACACATGCTAGCTGGTGGAGTTCCTTGCCACCATCCGCTGCAGACAGTCTGGGCATGCTCTTAACTTGTGATACAAGATGATGTATCAGAAGTTCGGGCTGACCAAACTGCTCCTGCAGCGCGGCCATGATCTCTTCTGGATCGTGTGACAAAGCCAGAAGAGAAACAACGGCATCACGAGCTGCTCCTCTAAGGGCGTTATTCAGCCGGCCTATATTTTCCGTCGCCGAAAACGAATTTTTAGAATTTAAAAATGAAGTTTTAAAAGTTAACCATTCAAGAGGCGAACCGAAATATAGGGGCAGACTAACTACATTACCTGCATTCACCTTCTCACTCTTGACCCGGGCGAGATCACTTATGACCTCAGCCAACTTCAAAAAATCGCTAGGTTGATTGTGGGTAGTGTCAAACACATTTGAACGATTAATATAATTTTGTTTACAATTCTGATCGTTTTGTGTACCTAACATGTGTTTTGTTGTAAATGAGTTAGGCGTGTAGTGCGAAGCATCCAGCGCCGGGTGCTGATGAAGCCGGCCGACCTCGTTGCAAGCTTCCAATGCACGAGCGCCTAGCTGAGGCGCGGCATCGTTGTAGTTTCGACTAGTAGTCGCGACGCACGGGGTATACGGTGCAACGGCAGCACCCCCGCGCATTGTGCAGGTAGGTGATAGAGTCGCTGACACCATGCATATGTGTGGTGCCGTAGTCTGTGTGTGCAATTCGGAGGGGCCCACTGCGAACTGTGGGTATCCCCCACTGGACGTCATTGCTGCAAATGCTTCTGGAGCCGGCGCGAAATAGGGCGCGCGCTCGCGTGCCGCGGCTTGTATGCCGGCGATACGTGGTGAGCTTACGCGCTCGCGGTCGGCTATTTTAGGTGCTTCTTGTACATCCAATGCCGGCTTGACCGACGCGATAAAGGGCGCGTGCTCGCGCGCTGTACTGCCGGCTGAATAGCTGACAGCGCCAGCGCCAGGCGAGGCCACGTGCTCACGTCCGTCGAGTAGCACTGGGGTACCAGCACTTGGAAGTTGTAGCGCAGGGGCGTGCAGCGTCGATGTCATCTGTCTCTCAGACAAAGCGGTGTTAGTATCATCTACCCATTTAAGTAATCTAGAACTCCTATATGACTGGGAGCTGGCGGCGTCATCAAGAGCCGCTAATTCAGCTTCTAATTCTAAAGTCGCAACGGCACGCTCGCGCTCAGCGGCGGCTTGTTCGCGCTGGGCCTCCAAGTCGGCTAAACGACGTGCATGTAGGGCTTTCGCCGCTAGTCGCTGGGCTCGAAGTGAGGCCGACGAACGATGTGAACCTCGTTGCGAATCGGGGTTGCTACTGGCAGGGTTAACACTAAGCGATACGCCAGCGGATACTTCTAAAGGAGGAACATTTTGATCCGCACAGGCGTCTTGAGCCGTTGCCATACCTCTTGTTAAAACCATTTAGAAAATATTTTAGAAATTCGGAATTTGGAAATTTATTACAACTGGTAAAATGACCGGGAGAAGGACCAATGTTAATCGTGGACAGAGGTATGTATGTATGTAGGGCAAGGCAATAAATAAAATAATTAAAGCTTGTGAAACTTACCATGTATTTTCCGAACTTGAGACACTGACATAGTATGACAACTATAAAAACAAAAAGTATCAAAAATATAATATTCGAATATAAAAAGTAAATACTATAAAAAAGTCTACAAAAAGAGGTCTGTCGCCAACAGTTATTTATATATCATGTCTGATATTGAAGATAATACTGAATGCTACATGTCTTTAAATTCTACTGTAAATTCTACAAGTGATGATAGTTTCCACAGTCTCAATTACACATCTCTCACGCAGTCTCTGGATATCACCTTTGCTGATGTGCCTAAAAATTTCAATGCAGTGCATATTAATGCACAAAGCATCCCTGCGCATTATTCGGATATGCTGCTAACTTTCGGTAACAATAAAAATATACACGCTATCCTAGTATCCGAGTCCTTTCTACATCCTTCATTACCATCGACCTCTTACTCCCTCCCAGGCTTTCAACTTATCCGGAACGACAGAACTACTTCCGCCCACGGTGGAGTGGCCATCTACTTGCGTAGCCATATCCCCTTCACTATTGTTAGCAAATCGCCACAGCCTCCTCCACCAAACACAGCCGAACATCTCTTTTTAGAAATTAGCCTAAATAGTATTAATGTTCTTCTTGGTGTTTATTATAGCCCTAATTCATCCATCAACTATTTTTCTTCTTTCGAATCTCTTCTGGAGGACCTAAGTTCTGTTTATAATCACACAATTATCATGGGTGATTTTAACACATGTCTTTTAAAAAAGGATTTTCGGGCTCACCGTCTTCAATCGTTAGTAAATTCCATTAATATAAATATTTTACCTCTGAATGCTACGCATTATTTTCCCAACTGTACACCCTCACTTCTTGACCTGGTAATGGTTACTTCCGCAGACCATGTTACAAAGCATGGTCAATTTAGTGCCGATGCTTTTTCCTACCACGACTTAGTTTACCTCTCCTACAAAATCCGTCCCCCAAAACCCAAACCCAAAATTCTCATGCTGCGCAATTTTAGTGGCATGGATCTAAATCAGTTACGAAACGATGCGAAGCAGATTGACTGGACGGTCATTGATAATGCTGTTACAATCGATGACAAAGTTGAATTATTTAACACATTTCTCACACAGCTTTATGACGTGCATGCGCCCATTCGCCCGATCAAAGTCAAGCATCTTCCGGCTCCCTGGTTGACGGAAGATATAAGAAAACTTCGTGAAAAGAAAAACCGAGCAAAAGCCCGACACAAAGCGGATCCATCAAATACAACCAAGCGAGACAAGTATCAAAGCATTAGAAATCTCTGCAACAAGGTGTGTAGAGACACACAGCGACGCCATATCCATCAATCTATTGAAAATAAGGACCAAGCAAACGTTTGGAAATTTCTAAAAACCATGGGAGTGGGAAAGTCTCGAAATACTCTTTGTTCTAATCTTGACCTGGAACAAATAAATAAACATTTTTCCTCATGCTCTTCAATTGACAAAAAAGTCAAAACAGATACATTACATCAACTCTCTTTGTTATCCCCTCCCGACCCCAACCCTTTTGTTTTTGAACCATTCACTGATTGTGGTGTTAAGAGAAGCATACTGTCCATTACATCTAATGCGGTTGGAGGTGACTGCATTAGCCGTAATATGATCATTCCTTTGATTGATATCCTGGTCCCTATCCTGACAAAAATCCTTAATTTCTCTATTTCCACTGGATCCTTTTCCAAATGCTGGAAAGAAGCTCATGTTATCCCGATGCCCAAAAAACCTTGCCCTTCATCCGTCAGTGACTACCGTCCTATCTCTATACTCCCTTTTCTATCCAAAGTGTTAGAGCGGTTAGTCCACTGGCAAGTAAGTTCCTTTCTTGCTACCAACAATCTCCATAACCCTTTCCAGTCTGGTTTCCGTCCTGGTCATAGTACGGCTACTGCATTGGTCAAGATATCCGATGATATTAGGTATGGCATGGATAATCAGCAGCTCACAGTTTTGACGCTACTCGATTTTAGCAACGCCTTTAATACTGTTGATTTTGATATCTTGTTGGGAGTCCTGTCTTCTCTTAACATATCTCCAGTAGTGTCTGGTTGGTTTCATAGTTACCTGTACGGGCGCCGGCAACGTGTCAAAGTTGATCAATCACACTCTGCCTGGTGTGATACAACCGCTGGCGTGCCGCAGGGTGGCGTGCTATCTCCTTTGTTATTTGCTATTTTCATCAGTTCAGTTACTCATAATCTTTCCTCGTCCTACCACCTTTATGCAGATGATCTACAAATATATTCACAGGCATCACCTGATAACATTATACAAGCCATTAATCGAACCAATTCTGATTTAGATTTGATATCGTCATGGTGTAGGCGCTTTGGTCTGAAAATAAATCCAGTTAAATCTCAAACTATTGTCATAGGTAGACCAGCATTTATTTCAAGAATTGACGTCACTCAAATCCCGCCGGTTGTATTTGATGGTATCTGTATTCCTTTTAGTGGAACGGTCCGGAACCTTGGAGTAGTTTTTGATTCTACACTGTCGTGGAAACCTCAGGTAGCCGAGGTAAGCAGGAAGATGTTTGCCGCATCTGCATCACTTAGACGTCTTAGGAACTTTCTACCTACTGCCACTAAAATTGTTTTAGCACAATCCATCCTCTTCCCAATCCTTGATTATGCAGATATTGCATATCCTGATTTGAATGTCGACTTATTAAACAAGCTAGTGCGACTCCAAAATCTCAGTATTCGATTTATCTTTGGTTTGCGTAAGTACGATCACATAACCAGTTATCGCGATCAGCTCAAATGGCTTTCCATACGCCAGCGCAGGGATATGCACATTCTTTCTTTTCTCTATACTGTACTCTTTGCTCGTACTTCACCAACTTATCTCAAAGATTGCTTCAAGTTCTCTTCTTCTGTCCATGGTCTTTCACTTCGTTCATGTGAAAACTTTACTCTTTCCGTTCCGCCTCATTCTTCAAACTTTTTCAACCAATCTTTCACTGTCCAGGCTATCAGACTTTGGAATTCTTTACCCGTCGCTATCAGAACTGCTAAATCTATAGACGTTTTTAAGAGACAAGTAAAAAATCATTTTCTTGGTCTTTGATTTCTTATTTATTGTAGCGCAGACATGAAATTATATTAAATATGTGTATTATGTATGTATGTATATGTGTATGTGTGTGTATGTATGTATATATATATGTGTAAGTATGTGTATATGTATGTATATATCATATTATATGTATGTTATATGTTTATTAGTAAATACCATATCATGTTTATTAGTTATTGTATAATTTGTATTTTAATCTTTCCGTCTTGCGAACCTTACCTACTTCATTTAATGTATTCGTTACCTTAAGGTTGCCTTGAAAAGATTGCTATTAGCAATAAGGCCGCCTTGTTGCACATACATACCTACTATATAAGTGAATATTTTCTGTATGCTGACTGAATTGTTTCTGTAGTTTGTAGTGTAAATAAAGCATATTCTATCTATCTATCTATCTACTTTTTATACCGAAAAAAAAATTGGACTTTAGTTTAGTTTTTTAAAATGAATATTTTGAATAATTCCAAAATATTCATATTATATTAAGATTCGCTGTATACTGTAACTAACATAGTTGTGTAACTGATATCGTTAAAGTCAAAGCCTTGCCTGCACGTGATGTAACTTGTCGAGTAGCAGACGAACGAAAGAGAGGTAGGGCATAACCAATCCGACTAGGAAAGGGCGGAGTATGCTCTAAACCCTTTCGATTGAGGGGAGGCATGTATTCCAGTAGTGGGATGAATAAGGGTTGACGACGAATAATATTCTGCCGAACTTAAATTTACACAACACTGATATCAATATAGATCGCGGTCGGAAACTCCCTAACATTGATTTTGAAACATATTTTTATTTTATCATTATGAATGTTGATGAACTTTTATCATTTGTATCAATAGATATGTCCTGACTTAAACAATAAAACCACGATAAAAGTGGTTTTAAAGTGATTAAAATTTAATTAAAAATAATGTAGTTATTTTCGTCTTTATGTTCGAATTTATTTTTACATTTTAAAAGTCTTATTATATACGGAAAAGAATAACATGAGCTACTAAAAATTACGAACTGCCCCTTTACCACCATCTCTTATTGCGATTCAATAATTGAATAGAATGCTTATTCATACCAATGGATAATCGACTCTATGTAAAATGGAATAGGGTCGCTTATTAATTGGTATGAATAAGCAATCTATTCAATTATTGAATCGCAATAAGAGATGGTGGTAAGGGGGCTGGGCGACTGGGTTTCTTACTAGTTTAGGTTAGATTATATTTGATACACGGGGCAAGGGCGGATCCACCGTTGTGGGCACGGTGGGCATGCCTACACCCTTTCGGAAAAAATAAAGTTAACCAATTCGAAAGTCCTTCATAAGTCATGAGCAAGTTCGTACTCCGACTCGTGCTTAGCCGATTTCCGGGTGGCTGTGACGCCTATGACCACAACCTTTTTTGAGGGCTGGCTCCGCGCCTGACGGGGGCTATCGCTGAGGAAGAGGGTTTAAAAAATTACCGAGAAGGCGGAAAATGAAACTGAGACTACGAATGTCCGTTGATAGCTGTGGATAGCCGTTTTCACCAGTTCGGAGTGGAGGAAAAAACCTTTGTTAAAAAATAACTCTATTCTATGGTTAGGTATATTCTATGGTCGACTGGAAGAAATCCCTGCATGGCATAAGTCCGCCATTGTATATGACATTTCTTCTGTATCTTCGATATGTATGTTTTAGTACAATAAAGTTTTGGTGTCGGTACAACAAACTCTTGGTGTCGGCGCGTCGTATGTCTCCCGGTGCATCACTGGTTGAGGAGGGGGAGATACACGGGGACCCCAGAAGGAGGATCCTCAAGGACAACCGCCAGCAGGTCACGGCTGTAATGCCTCCGCGGCTTCACCAATCGGCGGTGGAGATTATAATTCATACATATGGCCCGCCCTATGATAAGCGGTCACCGCAGACTACGGACAATAGGAACACAAAATGCATCACTCGCGCGTTGGCGACCCTAAACCATGTATAACCATTGTAATAATAACTACCTTACTACATGTATATTATATTTGCCAGCACTAATTCACTCGTGACTTAGTATCATTTAGGTACTACATATTTCTCTTAACGCGCCGTAGGTGTCGTTAACGTGTTGGAATAATATTTCCCCGCCGTTCTTGTGTTGGTTTTAAATACATAAATTTTATTATTTCCAGTGTTAACATCGTTTGAATACCATTGTAGTAATGAGCTACATTTATTAAAGATAAATAAAAAACTTGCCTCTAGTACGAATTAATTATTCATATAGCTAATAAATTTAAAAGAGGGGTTAACTTTGTAAGCGCACGAAATAATACAACTGTATTATTTCGTGCACTTACAATATTTAAATAACTGTAAATAAAACCGTAACTAGAGCGCGACATTCTAAAGCTAGATTATCAAAATCGTGGTTGATGTAGAACACTCAAACTCGCCACAGGTAAAATCTGGTGAACCGCAAGGCTGTGTGTTAGGTCCCGTTATGTGTCTTCTGCATATAATTATTGTGTACTAGCTACGATACGATAAGATAGATTCTCAGTGAACATATTTATACATGCCCCTAGAGTATCGTAGTCATATATGTACATATATGACCTACCATGACTGTCCATGACGCATTCTGGGATGGGATACAACGGTTTTGTATTTTGCACAAAATTATGTTATAACAAAATTAATGTATTTACTTTCATAAAAAAAGTTCTCCGATAAATGTATGTTTTCATTTGCTCATAATCATTAAATCCATTCTAATCCTAAACCCGCTACTATTCTAAAATTTCTAAATCTATTTGGATATCTCTAAACTAAGACCACACTATAAGCACTACGTGTCAAGGCAAGACAAGGATGTGCCTATCAGAAAAGAGACTACACTGAAACCCATAAAGATACCAATATTTATTAATGGGGCAACATGAACATGGGCTAGATCAGAAGTAATAACTAGATCGGAATCTAGCCCACGGAGCCTAAATCAAGGTTGAGTTGAGCGAGTAGATTCGCTGAAAAATTTTATGCCAAAGAAATTTGGCGCCGAAGTCAATTTTTAACATTGATGTTAATGTAATGTCGCGGTAACTATTTCCGGCCAAAAATAGTATAAGGAAGGTTCTTAAGGAGAGAAAATACGTAAAGGTTGCGAGGAAAATAAAACAACACTTTCTACCCGTGCGAAGCCGCTATAATACTATAATCGAGAATATAAATATTATATCTATATAATACATTATATAATATGGAACGTGTCAATGATAAACTCAATATTAGTAATTGTTGCGGACTCTTTAGCGGGCAGCCTCGCAACTGGCCACCGACAAAGAACCAACTGATAAGACGGAAAAGGATATGACGTAAGAAAAAGTCCTCTTTTTCTTCTTCTATCGACGACTAACTGGACTAGGGAACATAACGTAAATAGACAAATAAATATAATATAAATATTTATAAGACGTCAAATAAAATAAGTAAAATATAAACGAGTGTCTTTTAAATCCTACAGTAATGAACTAAACATGCCATGTCTTGATCATTACTCATTAATTACTAATGAGTAATGATCATACGTCACTTAAGTCTTACTAAGCTATTACGTTTGTCGTTATGTCATAAACTCATGTATGTGAAGAATGTAAGAAATGACAATTACTAAGGATATTTACATCGAATGACCTGCTTGTTTTATCTTCCATGCCTTATTATCACAGCACAAATAGTTAATTGACTTAGGTACTCAATTAACTACGTAAACAAAGTGGACTTATGTAGGTATGTAAGCACCTACTGTAATTAATACCTACTTACAAGATAAAAGAAACAGTGTAGTCTGATTATTATAAAAAAACATGCGTTGGGTGTGAGATAAGCAGAACCCGGAATAAGGAAATTCGATGACGAAAATTCTCAATGTCAGCAAGTTGTGTTAGCAGTGGATTGGCCTTAAGTAGTGGTTACGATATGGTAGCACGAATCATTTGGTAAGGTGTTGGGGTCTGGAGTCCATGAGCCCTACCGCCGAAGCCGAAGCCGGTTGCCATCGGATTTTTCATTTCCAAAAATTAGTCTTAGCTTAAACTTATTGACAAACATCTTCAGCTGAGTAGGTAGAGCTCTAGGGTTTCTACCCGTTGAACAATTTTTTTGATATATTAGAGGGGGGCAAGCGAGCATGTGGGTCACCTGATGGAAAGCAATCACCACCGCCCATAGAAACAGCAACACCAAGGGGTCGCCGATCCGTTGCCAGCCTTTTAATGGAAATATTGACTCTGTTCTTGAAGGCCCCCATGTCGTACTTATTTGGGAATACCGCTGAGGGAAGTTGATTCCACAACTTTACAGTTCGTGGTAGAAAATGTCTTAAAAAGCGTACTGTAGTAGATCGCCAAATGTCAAGATGATGTGGATGGAATTTTAATTTTTGGCGAGTTGTACGATAGTCGAACTCAGTGGCGGATATCAAATCAAATAGCTCATCTGAGCACTCCTCGTGGTATAATTTATATAGAATGCAAAGAGATGCAACATCTCTGCGTGTAGAGAGAGACTCCAGCCGATCAGAAATCATTGGGTCACCGACGATTCGAACAGCTCTTCGTTGTATGCGGTGAAATGGAGCAAGTAAGTGCTGGGGCGCACCAGCCCAGAGATGTGAACAGTATTCCATATGAGACCAAACTTGGGCTTTATACAGTTGAAGGCGATGCTGTGGTGTAAAATACCTTCTGGCTTTACAGATGATGCCAATTTTCCTAGAAGCCAATGTGGCCTTGCACTCCAAGTGACCACGAAACTAAACATAATTACCTACCAACAATCTGAGCAGTAGTTTCAATTTAACATGCAAAAAATCAGACGGTAATCGGCTTCAGCTTTGGCCGGTAGGGCCGTATAAGTAAGATTATATGCAGTATGGTATGGCCACTCCTTGGCGTTCTCTCGTGTCGACCTCACCTCCCCTTTGAGATGAATCTGGAACGGTTTTTATGGAGCCGCACGCTCTGCACATCAAACGTATTTATAAATTTCAGCTTAAAGAGACACTAGGAAGTGGGCCAAATTTGACTTGCGAGATTTGATTTTAAGTACCTACCTACCGCGGTGAAACTAAATAAAGGTTTTTGAAATTGTTGTTAAATAATTTGGTCGCCTATAAAAAAAATGCCGACAATAATTAAAAAACTTGGCGTAACAATTTAGTTCTGCAATTAAATTTAATATTATCGACAAAGTCGCAGTCATTCAGTCAACTTGGTCACGCTTGGTTAAGTATTTATGTGACTGCTAAATAAATAGTCACGATGCAATACAATTACTTGACTAGTCAATTTGCATAAATAATGTTAACAATCATCTTTTTTCACAAGATCGAATTTTTAAACTGTGTTAATTAATAAATTGGATTTTAGGATTGGCTTTGGATTGTTTTCGTTTGGATTAGAGCTTTCTAATCCCACTACAATCCAATGTGACCTATCTACTATCCGTCTAACAAGTTTGGTTGTCTCATGAAAGTGATAGACTAGTTAAAATGTAAAATATGCAATGTGGTTGAAGATATCCAACACAACTAAATAGGTAGATGGCGCCATACTGCGACTTCACAGAGGTAAATATAAAATTAGCCACCATTACAAACATTCCTGGTAGCTCAGTCGGAAAGAGCACTCGACCGGTAATCGAGGAGAGGTCGTGAGTTCGAATCCTACCTAAGCAAGAGAGATGAATTTTCCATTTATAATAAAATTCTCTAACATTTGTGGGCGTAGTGTGTCAGATATAGAGAGGAAAGACTATCGCTAGATTCATTGAACTTAAACCAACTGGCCGCTGTCCTTATGCGAAAAAAGGGTTGGCAAGTTTCAGTCACTCCTAGCTGCACCGACATCTGCAGAGACCAGAAAGTTGATCAAGTTCATGAGTCAACAGCGCTCGTCTTTACTCATCATAACTAATGGGCTTCTTTACTCATCATAACGAGGCACTACCCGTGCTAGCAGGTGTGTTACCGGTAGACTTAGAAGTACAACGCCGCGCTTCAATGTACTATACATCTAAAAATATGGTCCCTGATTTCTTGAAAACGCGTGATCGTGAAAAAATAGTTAGACTGTTCAAACCTTTTAATGAAGTATTTGAAACATTGCTGTCTGAATGGCAGGAAAGGTGGGAAACTTCTACCAAAGGACGCCACTTGTATCTGTTCTTTCAATCGGTAAGAGATAGATTAAAGAAAAAGTGGTTAGAAGTCGACCACCCTGTTGCGCAATTTTTAACTGGACATGGCAATTTTAAAGCTAAACTCTTTTCGTTTAAATTAGTGCCGTCGCCCTTATGCGAATGTTCTACTGTTAATTCTGAATTCGATCAAACAGCACACTATGTTCTCTGGGAGTGTGATCTTTGGCAGCGGGAGCGGGATGACATGTTGAATTCATTGCAAGTTGCATCCGGGGTAGTATACTATTCAGATTTGGTAGCAACAAGGGAGAATTACCAAGCGTTCAGACGATTTTGCAATTCATATTATTGGAATCGATGTGTTAGGTAACAACTCAATGTTTTAGGTCCCTAATAGTGTTAGAAACTTAAAATCCGTGGTGCACGGCAGTTGAGCTTCACTTGACTAGCCATCTCTTTAGGCTTTTAATGCCTTATTTGCCATATTGCTGTCTCTCACATTGCTAAGAGGGGAAGTCAAATTCCAAAAGCTTCCTACTCCTACTAATTTCTTCCGATTAAATTCGTTGTGAGTTCCAAGGCAGCCGTAGTTTTACCCCTGGGACTGCAATGGACTTCATTGTTCATTGCCTTTTTTGGCGGTCGCCGCTGTTAATCCTGGCTACACAGGAGATACAGTGGTGGGAATGTGTGGTGGGCCCCCGTCCCAATTAATTTAATTTAATCATCATAACTAAGTGAGTTCTATATATGTGTACACCTGTACATCAGCAATATTGCATATCGCTCGATGCATTCCCGGCCACGCTCGACAATCGGTCCGCGTCCATTACGAATGTCGGTTCGATTTACATATTGTCATAAATATTAGTAGTTCTGTGTGATTGAAATACTCTCATAACACAATAAATATTGTCGATCGCCAAGGACTTTACTTACTCTTCACACATACTTATACCATCTAACTATATATACACCTCTGTACACTAAATAGGTTATATATTATACGTAAGGACTGATATTATCTTTATATGATAAAAGACCTCAAATAAATAATAGTAAAAAAAATTAATTAAGAGCTCGGCGTAGCGGGACTTTGTCGAATTACAGGAGCTAATGAAAATTTAATTTAATTGTCATAAAGTTGCACATACATATTTGCTGTATAACATGGCGGCAGTGCCGCCGTTAAACCATTGCATCCGTTGACGGTCTCTTCCGACAATAATTTATAGTCTTATATATGACTGTACTAACAAATACACATGTGTAACACATTGTCATCATAATGAACTTCGTCTACCTTATTACGACTCTTTGATTATGTATGTAGTTTCATAATTATGTCTTTACTAGCTTTTCCTTGTGACTTCGTACGCGCTTATCTTGGTATGCCGTGGAAATTTTCAAATATCCTTTCTTAGCCGATGCTTATATCATAATAGCTACCTGTAAAAAAAAAAAATTAAAAGTTTTTTTTTTCCATTTTTACATGGACAGCAATTATAGTGTTGGAGTTTCCTTTTAGGCCAACAAGATGGCTGGATTAGGAGACTCCGCTCTTCATTTGTAATACATCCTTACTGTCTATCGATAGGTTACCTAGTGTACATTTCCGTAGTATTACATATTAAGTATGTAGACTATATGTGCAAAATTTCAACCCGATTTGTCCAGTGCTTTTGAGCTGTGCGTTCATAGATCAGTCAGTGACGGTTGCCTTTTGTATGATGATGAGGTCTATTGCCGAATTCGGAAGAAATTAATTCGACGGGAAGCGATCGACATAGCTTTCAGAGTCAGCTGAGTTGAAATGGCAGTGGGCTGGATAGATCTGCCGAGTTAGCGATGGCAGTTGGGGGAGGAAAGTCCTAGAGTGTAGGCCACGTATAAGGCGACGAAGCATACCATCTCTAGACTGATGACCTCAAAAAAAGTGGCTGGTAGCGATTGGATGCGGAAAGCGGAGGATCGCATATGGTGAAAAGCATTAAGAAAGACCTATATCCAGCAGTGGGTAGATACAGGCTGATAATGACGATGAATGATGGATGAGGTCCATTTCGCACACTCCTGGATAAATTACATATCCAGCAGCGTATAGTTTCAAAGTAAGTAAAGCTTGTAGGTAAAGATCATTGACAAATACAATTCAAATTAATAAAAAAATGTAATAGGTACATGGAAAAACGCCCAGAGACGTGACACAGAGACATGTCTTCTACAGGGAGAGAACCCGCGATCCTCTGTTCCAATTCCAAATCCTCATCGTCAGTTCTTTAGCAATTGGTCGACAAACAAGCTCGTCAAATATTTCGAGTTATTTACTTGAAATTTACCTCATCGTGAAAAGCTATTTCAGAAGTCAATATCTACTCTCCTTACCTACTACGTCTGATGACAGGTCGACGATGAGCTTAACATTAGAACCCAAGTGGTCATGTAGGTACTGTGCGGTTCCAGAGAAGTTTTCTTCCACGTACTATCAAGCAGTGGAATGAACTGACTACAGCAAGTGATTCTTCAAAAATAGCTTAAAGGGTTTTTTACACGATCTGCAAGGCGCACGATCTGCATGGCTCCTGGTATTACAAACATCTTACACTTTTTATAAATTATATTATTATTTGCTTTTGTCAATGCTTCAGTACATAAGCTGGTTATTACATAAACCTGAAGCCCAATTTTCGTAATTATTTGACGATAATTGATGATCGCAGAATTGAGATTGAATTGTGAATTGACTGAAAATGACATATTTGATTTAATTCATTAAATATTTTCAATTCTTATTGCTAACAAAATATCATTCTTAATTTGATCATATTTCGATATAATCCTCCTTTTAGGTATAAACTTCGAAGTTTCATATTGTGATACGAGAGTACCAAATTTGACATTCGTGAGATCGAGACTGGATCGGAACTGAATTTTAACTAAGTATATTTTAAGAGCCCTATTACATTTGCACGACGAGCTCTCGCGCAGTACTAATCCTGCGAAGGCCGCCGGTGCATCGTTATTTGTAGTAATTTTGAAGTTATATTTATCGTTTTTATTGAAATAAGATAATAAATTCACGCTACAAAGTTTATTCATCATGAAGTAACAATTATTCTCGTATAAATTTTGCTCAATAATATTATCGTTTCTTCGAGAAATTAACAGTTTACTTAAAGCGATTTTCGAAGTTTTTTTGGTTAAAAGAATGTTTTTTTCTATATTAAATCAATGATATTTCAAAATTCTGAGGCCGCTATGAACTATACGACTATAATTATAAGAAATAACATTCTATTTTTTTATTTCATTTGTTTGGAACAGTAGTACAATCCAGGAGCTCAAAAAAGTGAATATGCGCATTTTATGAAAATCTTTCTCTGCAATTTTGGGTTTAATTAAAAAGTTAAGCAAAAATTACAAAAAGCGAGGCCGCTATGAACTAAGCCAATAGCTATTCTGTACTTTTATTCAATAAGTCAACATTGTTAATGTATTTTTGTGTCCGAGATCAAGAACGCCAAAATTGGCCATTTTACGCAATAATCACAGTCGATATGTAATATGGCTCTTAAGGACGAGAATTGCTCCTCTGGTTTAAAATCCGAAGTTACGAACTCACGTCGCCTTAAAAAGCGGCCAGTCATTGGCAACACCGGTAGCCATAACTCACCTTTCGTCTCGCGCGATGCCGCCGCCGCGCGCGTCGCCGATGATCGTGCTAGAGCAGTGTTTTTCAAACTTCTTCATGGCATGACATCCTTAGTAGGGATGTGACATTCTATATAAAAATCGATTTTTAGTGAATCGATTATTTTTTTTAACATGAAAAATCAATTAATAAATAATCGTTATTTCTTTGGAAAATAATCGATTTTTTTATATTAATCGATTTTTTCCTAATTGTCAATAAATTTCAAATTCAAGTTTTAGTAATAATCAACATCCTAATAGGATCTAGGTACTGTCGGAATACCAGCGCTGCAGTGGTATCTGTGCAGTAGTGGTTAAAAAAATTAAACTTCTTCAATAAAATATTTATTGAAGAAGATTTTTTTAAAATCTAGAAATCCAGGCAATGAGTTCAGGAATAAAAGCTTCTCGAATCTTCAGCGAATAACGAATGTCATAAAACAGCCAAATGGCGGTAAAATAGTACTGTTACTGTTCGTAGACTAGAGTCTATGACGTAGACGCCATGTAGGTTTGAAACTTTGAAACTGTTAAAACAACAGCACAGTAAATCTGCCATCGCACTATGGTTCGCGTGGAACAAGTTAGCTGGACAAAATTATTTGCTTTGATTTTTATGTCTAAATGAGGTTATAAAGCATAGATGTAAAGTCCTCTGTACTTCTTGGAGGGCAATTTTTCATTTGAGTGAAAAAAGAACAAAGTTCAAGAATATGTACAGAATATCTATATTTTTATCAAGACTTTTTTAAAATAATTTATCTCTAAATCTAACTTAATAACTAATAACAGATACATAAAACATTCAGCAACAAAATATATCTCTCATCATCATCACTATCCTCAGATGAATCATTCAATGAATTGTAATGATGATGATGATGAGTGGCAGAACTATGAAAACTATGAAAAACATTATCTTCCTTACAGCAAGGTTGAACTATGAAATCCAAGACTTCTCATTCACTTCACATGGTCAGATATAAATAACACACTAAGTAAATCTCTATTCGTAGATTGTTTTTTTTTTATGTATTCACGAATTCTTCTGCAGTCCTAGTCCGGCTCTGATGCTCCATTCCTGGACTGTAAGAAGTTTAGTTACCTAAGTGGAAGACGGGAAGAAGAGGTCATCTACGCGACGTCTTTTTGTTTTGAGACTGGAATCTTCAAACTCTTTAGTTGGTCGTTCAGGTCCTGGTTGGGTTTGTATCGATGTCCTTGGCATGGATAAATAAAAGGACACGGAGAAACATATGTCAACACCCTTTAGGTACGTCGAAGTCATCTCTAGGAAGCGCTGTCGGCTTCTTCCGCAGCAGCTCCATTTTTCAGCCATTTTGATGAATATTTGGAGATGATAGCCTTGACGTCCCTCACAGATTACTCCGTAACACTATCAAAATCATGTCTCAAAGATACAAGCCGATAAAGCTCCTCATTCCGCATTTCTTTCGGGTGTTTCAGCCATTCTTCGAAAAAATCTATTTCCGAGATGGTGAAAACTGTTAAAAGAAAAAAATTAAAAAAAAATAGTTGTGCAAATAATTCGCAATATTTTTTTTACCAATAAGTACATAGATACTTAGAGAATCATATATGATAGATTTTACGGAGTGGACATGAGTGGACATGTAATTATTTGTCCATTGAACTAAAAAAGACGATTAAAAAACGTCATTTTTATCTAAACATTTAATTTAATAAAATTATCGAATGAAGTTCCTGTGATAAAAACTAACTTAAACAAAACTACATACCTTTATGTACACAATCCATCATAAAATCACTATCACAAACTTCTTTTAGTAACGTAAATAATGCTTTCAATTATGGCGTAAAATTGCAAATGAATGCACATTGAATTATCAACATTTTGTATACTTACCTCAATGACGCTCCTATAGACGAAAGTAACGAAAATTCATAGGTGTATTCCTTAATGTATATATCTAATGAGTTCATCTTAATAAGTAATTACTAGAAATTTAAGGGTCGTTTTTGTCTAGCTAGCTTGTTCTATTCGAACCATAGTGCATCGTTTCATTGACGAGCTCGGTGGCGTAGCGGTCAATGACGCGACTTCGACACCAACGCTCGTGGGTTCGATTCCCACACGGGACAAACATTTGTGTGCATGAACATGTCTGTTTGTCTTGGTCTGGGTGTTTTCTATGTATCATAAGTATGAAATAAAATTATTTAAAAAATTAACAAATTATATTACAATCTTAAATTTAAATTGCCTTTCTAGCATATAGCAATAATACATCAGTTATTATAATACTATAATGGGAAAATAAAAATTACAGACATCAAACTTGACTTACTTACTGACGTCTGAGGGTCTGAGAGGCCCACGAAAAATTTCAAAATGAATTTATTTACCGAAATTGCGCGTGCAAACACGTGCTCTGCCGTTGCCAGCCTCGTCGCAATTAAACTCGAAGGTACTAGAAGGAACGTGATTGTCTTAAGGCCCCGCTTCACAATGGCCCATGATGAACGATTACAGACAAGCACGATTGTGTAGAGGGCGTGATCGTGAGTGTTTGTCTGTGATCGGGCGTCATCGTCGGTAATCGGTAAGTTGTCGGTACATCAAAGGAATGCTGGCCCATGATTGTGTGCGCGTCCACACGTCGCCGTTTAGTCAGTACGTAGTTGTCTCGGGTACAGTGTAGACGTGTAGACGTCTCGGTAAAAAAATAAAGAGGGACATATTCTTAGTGTTCTGTACTTATGTATCTAATTCTTTCTGTCGATTTACAAACACAATATGATGACGTGAACGAATGAAAAACCTTTTCGGTTCATAGAACTATATCAAAATTTTGGGGTGTAAGTGGTTCATCAAGATCTTTGAACCAAAGCCAACTTCACCTGCACGCGGTGCACCCTGCTGACTGACAAACGAAGCTCTGACGAAAAGAGAGGTAGGGAGCGTAATTGTAAGCTACCCGACTGGGGAACGTACCTCCACCTCACAGAATACCGCAGCCAAATAACGGTTCCCTTGAGGGCTGTTGTGTTCCTGCGAGTGAGTGAGGTCACCAGAAAGGAAGGAGATGCTGCGATGGCAGCGGGGGAGGCGGCGCGCGAGCGATATTTTATGTTGCGAGTGTTAATATGGCTACGGTAACCGCTTCAGATCAGGCGGGCCGTATGCTTGTCTGCTACCCGACGTAGTATAAAAAAAAATGAGAATTGCATTTTACAATTCACAAGTCTGTTTTCGAGCACATTAAGTAAATGATTAAAAGAGCTAAGAAATATTGCCGCAGCCGCGATCACTTTGATATCCATCTTCGATAGACGTCTTATCATAACAGTAGACAGTCAGTAAATGAATAGACACGATTGTGTGGAGAGCTGCCCGATCATGGCGGCGATTATGGACGATCATTTGTTGGGCCATCATGTCCCATTGTGAAGTGGAGCCATTACGCTGGGGAAGGGAGTAATTCTCCCAAAATATTACTTTTTCCGAAATGAACATTTTCTTAACAAAAATATCTTTTTGAACGTTTTTTTTTTAAGTTTCGCGACCTTCCGCGACCCCCTTGAGGTCGCGACCCACATTTTGAAAAACACTGTGCTAGAGTAATACTGGTATGTATATGGTATGCGTTCGTCACGCCACCGCCATTGTTCCACTCGCATTCTTGCGAGAGAACAAAGCAACGCCAGTTTGTATGAGCTAATTAACTTTTATGCTAATAATCATTGTACATAGGTGTTTGTTTTCACGATAGTTACATTATGTAGTAGGTTGTTGCTTTAAGTGCAGTCAGCAATGAGGAAATTCTTTATTTACTCCATCGACCCTTTGCACGGGTGCAATAATAATATATAGGTACTTATGCTATGTTTCTCGCTCGCAGATCATGTCGGTTCCTATAAAGTAAGAAGAACACGTAAGTAGTATAAAAAAAAAACCTGTTTCTTATAGATTCACTTGCTGTAGGTAGTTATCCTCATTTGAAGCAAATAAAAAAAACACGGAAGAGAACAGAAACAAAACAATGGACGTCATTTCGTTTCACAGAACGCTACCGGATTGAACGCTACTGCACGTATCCTATGATGAAGCAACGGTGAGTCAGCACCTACTAACAAGGCCACCTCCCGCGTTCTACATTTTAGGAGCAGTTAACACGCTACTGTAAGCGCGTTCGCTTAGGCCTGAACTATTTATTTTACACTATGGAACGTAGGTGTTTATAGATTGTTTGCACGTTTGTTGTTTTGCGTTACGCAGTTTTTTTATACCACTAAAGTGGAAAATCAGCATACGGCCCGCTAGATGGAAAGCAGTTACCGTAGCCTATGAACGCCTGTAACACCAGAGGCGCCACACGCGCGTTGCTGACCCTGTATAAACCTCTTCACGTCCTTTTTGAAGAATCCCACGCTGTAGTCTCCTGAGAAAACCACGACAGGCAGTTCATTCCGCAGCTTCTCTGGAACCGCACAGTACGCGACCACTTAGGCTCCAATGTGTGAGAATGAATTCCCTGTCGATGGCGAGCGGTGCGATTGTAGAAGGAGGCCGTAGGCATCATGGCAAACAACTCCTCTTAACACAATCCATTGTTAAAAAAGAGAGTTTCGAGTCACAAAAAAAAAGAGTTTGTGGTGACAATTCTATCATGGGTTATAATTCTATTATGTGCTCATCACTATCTAAGCCTACCTCACCTGCACGTAGTACACCCTGCCGATAAGCTAACGAGTCTCTGGCGGAAGGGTAGGCTATATCGAGTCCGTCTGGGGAAGCTCCATCTTGCTGCAAACCGCAGTGAAATATACTCTTAAGGATTGTTATTATCCTGGTACTGAGCTAACTAGACCTATGGAGATGCTTAGCTACATCATCAGCGGAGGTGTCAGCGCGCGAATGATACTAATATTACTAATGTAGTGTAAGTGGCTCACCATTACAAAAGCCAACCTTGCCTGCACGTGGTGTACCTTGCCGACTAGCGAAAGAGACTGGTAAAAGAGTTTTTGTAAGCTGCCCGATCGGTGAAGTACTTCACCTGTACTGTACCTCCACCTCACAGTATACCGCAACCAAATATTCCTTGATGGTTGTTGTGTTCCTGTAAATGAGTGAGGTCACCAGAAAGGAAGGAGTTGTTGCGTCGGCAGCGGGGGTAACGGCGCGCGAGCGATATTTAATGTAGCAAACGTTATGCTACTTCACATTAGCGTGCCGTATGCTTGTCCGCCACCTGACGTGGTTAAAAAAAATCTGTCATACCCATTTTATCTTTAATATTTGCAGCCTATTACCACAGGTATTAGGAAGTACCTACTTCTTCCTCAGATATATAATAATCACGGCGGCATAATCTGCATCGGCATAAACCCATAATTATCCCACTGCTGGGATACGAGTCTGCCCTCAATCGAAAGGGTTTAGAGCATACTCCACCACGCTAACATCATCATCATCAGGTCATTTTAGTCTCCACTACAGGAGCACGACCCTCTCTCGTCCGTCCCAGACAGAAGGAGGATTTGGCCTACACTCCCCACGCTGGCCAAACAGGTTGGGGAGGTCTGATCGATGTTTGATAATGTATTTCCCTTAGTCTCCTTGTACGAGATCGACGGGAAAGACGGAGTGATTCTATTCTAGTCCGCCGGAAACCATACGCACCACGCTAACGCAACATATAAATTAATTAAGAACCATGCAAATTTTTAGTGAGTTCATGCCGCCAGGTGGCGCAGGCGACAATCGTTATCAGAGGCCGTGATAAGACGCCGTTATCAAGTGTTATCAGTTCCGCTGTACGCAGCTGCGCATGTCGTGGCGCTTAGGTGAGATTTACGAGGATTTCGCACTTCATAGATCATACTTAAGTAGGAGGGAACCTGATTACAGAATAAATAATAATAATGGTGTTTAATAGTATTCTATTTTTTGTACCACCTTAGGCAAAAAAGGATACGGTCTGTTTGGAAAGCAGACTCGACATTTGTATGGAGTGGCCGAGGTGTGCTTGTATAGAAAAATCCATATTTATCCATATTTATAAAAGGGGGTTTACAGCATACTCTATACCACGCTGCTCAACTGCGTGTTAGCGGAGGCCAGTGTTTTCAAGACGGCCACTGACTTGGCTTAACGATGTTGACAACCCTTATTCATCCCACTGCTGGGTCCCCCGCAATCAATGAGGTTTAGAGCATACTCTACTACGCTGCTCAACTGCGGGTTGGCGGAGGCCAATATCTTCAAGCCGCCCAAAGGCCACTAACTTGGCTTAACGACTGTCATCTAATAATAACAACCGGGCCGACGGCTTTACGTGCTCTCCGAAGCACGAAAGAGCTCGAGATAAATAAACCCATCCGTAGACAGCGACTATGGTCGCTGTTGCTTAACATACCGGACCGATTAAGAGTGACACACGCAATCTAGCACTATATTTTGTGTTGCATTTTGAAATTTTCGAATTTTGAAACCGTTGAACATTTTGAGAATTGAACATTCTGAACTAAAATACACGCGTAGGTATATAGACATGATCGGTGTGGGCTGTATGCTTGTTTGCCCTCCGACGAAGTCTAAATAAAAATTGGTTGTTAAAAGTAGATAACGTCATAAGAAAACATCAGCCGATGGAGTGGAACAGAGATAGATGCGTCACAAGCCGAACGCTTAGGCCGATCGTGCCTCTCTATCTTGTATCTTGCTCGCTTGTACGCTCGGCTCAGGCGGAACGCGACATTGAGACATGCTTTTTCGTGCGTGCAGCCGGCATTCATCGATTTAAATGACGTTAACACGTCAAAATATGTCTGTTATGATTCCACAGTGAACTTCCCTGTCAAGCATGTTCATGTATATCGACGTTTCGACGGCCTCTCGTAAATTAATATGAATAAAGATTTATATGTGAGATAAGCGATCGTAAATGTCAAGCGAGTGAACATAGCGTGTTCGCAATAATGGCATAATTAAGTTCGCGTTTCAATATATTTTATCGTACCTTCAGGATTGTTATTTTCCTGTGTAAGTAAGCACACTGTTCACCAGCCGTGAGGAAGTGCTGCGTTAGTAGTGCGGGTGCCAGAGTGCGAAAAAGGCTTCTTGTATGTGACCATATAGATAGATAGAATATGCTTTATTTGCATAATAATTAAATGAAACAAATTTAAAGTACCTACAGTGAATCAATAAATTATTACAGACTTGTATATATGCAACAAGGCGGCCTTATTGCTGAGAGCAATATTTTCAAGGCAACCTTTGGGTAACGAATTTGTGCATATAGGTTATGTAACCGATTTACAACAAGCGGCATGCACTTGATAAAAAAAAGTATCAACCTAATATCTTTAGAAGAGTTAGAAGAAAACAACACGCGTAATTTACTTGTTCCATAATCATGGAGCGAATAATCATCTAGAATAGAATACTCCATCTCTTCTCGTGGATGTCGTACAAGGCGACTAAGGGAAATACATTGGCAAACATCGATCAGTCCTCCCCAACCCGTCTGGCCAGCGTGGGGAGAGTAGGCCAAATCCTACTTCCGTCTAGGACGGACGAGAGAGGGTCGTACTCCTGTAGTGGAGACTAAAATGACATGATGATGATGATAATCATGGAGCGAGTCAGCGATATTTCTTACTTACTTTGGAGCAGCTATAGGCTAGAAAGAAACCATAGAAGCTAAGGACACGAGACGGACGACAAATAACTCTGAGAGACATCTGTGTTTTACAAGCGATTAAAGACGCTCGGAAGCTCTGGACAAAGTGCTGCGGTAGCACCAGGAGAGAGTCAAGGCACGCCGATATGGTAAAGTTTACAAGCGCCTATAGGTACTCTAATAAGTAATATAACTAACTCGTCAAAAATTATCGGACCAAGACCACCCGAGTTGCTTTGCAACCTGAATAGTACAAAAAAATACTGTCCATTTAAAACAAAATGTTATCAATGCAATTATTCAGAATTAATCTCACGTTTTGTCCAAAAAAGCGCAACAAAGCGTTCTGAATAAAAAACACAAAACTAGGTGTCTCGAATGTCAACCGTTCACCTTGACGAATGGCATTAAGAAACTCGAATAATCGAGTATTTTTAACTGGAATAACATCCGAGTCATCACATCACCGCTAAAGAACGCTATTGTAATTGAGGTATTTTGAAAGAATATCTTTATGAAGACGAAAACCCTGTTAATAAAGAGACAAAATGTTGACTGCTCCAGTAATGTCAGAGACACTTCGCCACCTTTTGTTTGCTCTACTGATTATACAATGTCTTATCGAGTAAGTAGGTACTTTTAAATTGAATACTATTTAATTCATCACATAACCATTAAATACGATTGTATTTGAGGTTTTACAGAATATGCCGGGTCAAACAATATTAATAAGTATTAAGTATTTTGTTTTTTTTTGTCTCTTTGTCCAACGCGCAGTAGAGCAGCGTGGTGGAGTATGCTCTAAACTCTTTCGAAAGATAGGGGAGACCCGTATCCCAACAGTGGGATGATTATGAGTTGATGCCAAAGTATTTTGTAGGAGAAGGAAGAAAGAAAAAGGAAGAACATAGGCGAATTAATAGAGATTTACTGTGCAGTCCTGACAGCCCAGGTGGTCATGGTCACAAAAGTGTTCAAACTAGCGGTGCTGTCGTGTGGCAGTTCGCCGAATTCCCAATAAAATGGTTGAGGCCGTGATGGCTGCCCCCTGCATAAATTCGTGTACGGGTGCTGCCAGAGGAAAAAAAATGGAGCAACTTTATGAAAAAAAACAGGGGAATGTTCTGATAGAGGGACAAAGTTAACTACCTCGTTTTAGCATATAGAGCTCAAGAGAGATTGTCACATTGTACTCGTATGCTCTACAGATTATACTCATCATCATCATCCAAGCGTTAAGTCCCAGTTGCATCATCAGCTTGCGCTTCGGAGCCCAGGGTCCGTTTTCCTACTTTTTCTGCTCCTCTTCGCCCGGTCTTCGGCATCCTTTTGTGTGAGACCATTGGCCCGCATGTCATCCACTACGACATCAAGCCAGCATTTCTTTGGCCTTCCCCTTCTACCGGGTCCCGGCGGGGGCGGCATAGCTAGACATTGCCAGTCGGTTTTCGTAAAATACTCTACAGATTATACTACTGTATAGAAAAAGATTTGGGATGTTACAGGTTCATAACAATACAGTAATCAATATAATATAATATAATATAATATACTTTATTGCACCAAAAGAAAATAAAAATACATCAATGAATAACATTAAGTAATCGCTCGATGACGATAAGACCGTCTTTGTACTAGCAAAGACGGTCTTATCGTCGTCGAGCGATCTCATCCAGACAACCTTAGGGTAGAAGACAAATAATTTGAAATAAGATAGGTGGTGCCGCGCAGATATTACCTATTACTAAGTACTTAGTAATTAATTACTATGAGTAATAAATTTCTAAAATTTAAAATTTTCTTCAAAAGTCTAGCACAATGTTTTATAGGTACAACCTTCCAAAATAAAACGGCAGGAGTAGTTTTGGAGAAATTTGCGAACATAGATACATAATACCTAAACACGGGTCAAACTGATAATCAATCTTCTTTTCAAGTTTAAGGCTGAAAAGAGGAGACGAGATTAGACCTGAGGTGCAATTCTCGTAATTAAAATATAGTCAAAATTCAGTTTCAATCCAGTCTCGATCTCATAAATGTCACATTTGGTATTCTCGTAACACAATATGTAACTTCAAAATTAAATTTAATCGGGATCGTATCGAAATATGAGTGAAAATTATACAAACTAAGAATGTTACTTTACCATCAACAAGAATTGATAATAATTAATTAATTAAATCAAGTATATAATTTTAGTCAATTCACAATTCAATCTCGATTCGGTCAACTTTCAATCTGCGTTCGTAGATAAATTACGAGAATTGGCCTTCAGGTGCATTTTTGGATTCGGAAAAATCAAATTTAGGTGTAGGTAAAAAGTGTTAATCGTGTTTAGATTTATTAACAGTATTCCCACTATTACCATGGATCATGACAATGGGGAAAGTGGGATTACCTACTGGGCGGATTATGTGATTAAGGTGACTCTACCACAGTATAAATAACTGACACTACATAGAGTCCGTTTTGATTGGTCTAGGTACTTCGATTCCACAGAGGCATTGGCGTGGCACAAAGTATGTCTCTAACTTTGTATATCTCCATATTAAGACAGCCACGAACAATATTTATTACGTATCCATGGATGTTTGTTGAACAATTCACGTCATCAAAGATACGTAGTTTGGCAGACATTTATGTGTCTAAAGAATGTTAATTTATCGAACACACCTTAGATTAATTATGGTTTCCAAGACCATTTCATCATACAGTTATTATTAATTATTTACAAGTATAATTGTTAGGTCTAAGCGTTGAAATCTCGTATACAACTAAGTAATAGTCATTATAGTCGATGCTTGCATTATCAGAGGCATCGCATTGCTGACTCTTTTAAAATCCCTTCGTAAGGAATACAACAAACTTAATCGAAATTCTTACTAGGCTGTCGCACTCTCTGGGGTGGTAGATCCCCAGTCGGGCCAGGTTATGAATACGCTATGCTCTACATTTCTAATTAAGAG
Organism: Hypsopygia costalis; assembly: GCA_937001555.2. Taxonomy (NCBI): domain Eukaryota; kingdom Metazoa; phylum Arthropoda; class Insecta; order Lepidoptera; family Pyralidae; genus Hypsopygia; species Hypsopygia costalis. Next base: position 9,889,720 of record OW443330.2, on the reverse strand, counting down.
AGGTACTCTCTTAATTCGACTGGGGAAGTACCTCCACCTCACAGAATACCGCAGCCAAATAACACATTCAGAAGTTTTGGGGTGTAAGCGGTTCATCAAAATCTTTGAACCAAAGCCAACTTCACCTGCACGCGGTGCACCCTGCTGACTCACAAACGAAGCTCTGGCGAAAAGAGAGGTAGGGAGGGTAATTGTCAGCTACCCGACTGGGGAATGTACCCCCACCTCACAGAATACCGCAGCCAAATAACAATTCCTTTAAGGGTTGTTGTGCTCCTGCGAGTGAGTGAGGTCACCAGAAAAAAAGAAGTTGCTGCGATGGCAGCGCATCTTGAAGAACTCCTTGCTGTATGTATTTCTCTAAGCAATTCACTCTGAGATGACTCTCACTGGTTTTATCGTCGACAACCCTTATTTATCTCACTGCTGGGATACGGGACTTCCTTCAATCGAGGGGTCTGCTCAACTGCGGGTTGGCGGAATACTTATGTACAAATCTAAAAATAAAACATAAAACAAATCAAAATTTATATACTTACCAAATAATAATACTAAAGAAAAACGACATATAAGTATATACACCCCAAATTCTAAATTGTTACTCGACGGTGGCGTTCCGAGCCGGTAGCATTATCTCACTGGATAGCAATGCTAATAAGTATCCCTTGTGCAAGGTGTAGGTTTAGAAACCAGCCCCCGGTCGTATGACATCGTATCAACCTCGTAGGTAGGTAATATTTCTTATGGCAAACTGTTGTTATATCTTTTTCAATATTTGAAATGGATTTGTGGATGTCTTTACATTTCCCGGATAGGTTCGGAAGCATTTATGTACATAAATGCTTTGAGTATTTAGTCTGTCTTTTGGACCAGTGTATAAGTACCAAACAAATCAATACATAACAAACAAATCAATATCTTACGGATTTCGCGATCTTAAATTTTTATTCTTACTATCACACGTTAGCTTGTGTGCGTGTATCCATGTATATCGTGGAAATTTACAATAATCATTTCTTAGTATAGTATAGGCCTATGTCATAATAGCTGTATGTATTGTCTAGCGGTTTGTGTTGTACGGTGATAGATTAGACAGTAATAGTTGTTTTTTATAGATACACAAGAAGACAGTAGAAGATTAGCCCACGGTTTCAACTGCTTATAATAATCGTCTATGCCAATGTTTCGGAAAGTGTGTGCCGCGGCACACTGGTGAACCGTGGTCATTAGTTGGTGTGCCTCGGAAAAATAAGGTTATCTCATAAAGCTAAATAGGCGGACATCAGAAAACTACTTATACAAATAAAAACTGATTTTTTCATTTATGGTGTACCTCCAAAAAGTTTCGATTTCCTAGCTCGTACATACCTTATGCGTGCTCTACATCTGTGCCGTGAAACTACGCCGTGAATTTGCGCCGTGATTTCAGGGCAGAACTTGTTTGTGCCCCTCTACATTCACGGGTCACACATTTGTGTGTCATGCGTGTCAACCTGACGCGAAATGGACGTGGAAGCTGCGGCTGCAATAAGTTTGTTTGCTGTAGCAACATAATTATTTGTCCTAAAAAATAAGAAAATAATTATTAGAAATCGTTGGAGAAGATGGTGGATGACTGAAATTGTAATAACTTGTACGCATCAGTAGTCAGGAGCGTAAACGGGCGCCGCGCCGTGAATGTGAATGTGTACGCGTGAACACAGCGCGAACGTTCGCGTCGCCTTTCTCGCGGGACAAAATACCGACTCCGATCGGGGAACCGGCGCGAACGCCCGTGAACCTAGAGAAAACCATCCACATCTACGTTCATGCCTGTTCGCGGAGCTTCGCGGCACAGATGTAGAGCCCGCATTAGACACAAAAAGTTTGCGGAACACTGGTCTATAGCCCATCACGAAAGGCCATTCTAAATATTGTATTTGGTAAAAGATTTTTTGAAACTTGTATTAATAGTTCTTACTCCTACAACCAAATTTTTAAACTTTACCTGTGACTTTACCTCTTTTTTTATTATTACACTCTTCTTTGTTCTTCTTTATTCTTTTTAGCGTTACACTACACTACTGTTAGATGTCCTTATATAACTTAACAAAGGCCTTTTTGGCGCGAACTAAATGAGCCTACTTAGTTGTCTTTCTAAACAAATTTTCATAATTTAATGTAGGTATAATGATATTTGGCCGTGTGGTTTCCGGCAGACTAGAATAGAATTACTACGTCTCTTCCCGTGGATGTGGAAATACATTATCAAACATCGATCAGGCCTCTCCAACTCGTCTGACCAGCGTGGGGAGTGTAGGCCAAATCCTCCTGTCTGTGACGGACGAGAGAGGGTCGTGCTCCTGTAGTGGAGACTAAAATGACCTGATAATGAAGATGACGATAATGATGATATTGAGGTGATAATGAGGATATTGATTCATAATATACAAACATAGTGTACCTATTATGGTGCAAGTAATCATTTGACTGCATTACATTAGTAGAGTCTGTCTTTGATTAAAGTGTTTGAATCGTGCTGTCACTGTCGAGTCATTCCGAGAAGTCGTGCAATCAGCAGAAAAAATTCATTATCTGTTTTACTATTGACTTATTTCAAGTACCTAATGGAAGAACAAAAGATTTCAGACAATATTTTTCGGCATGTCCCTGTAGCCGGCAATAAGATATAGAAATACAGTAAGATGAAATCTAAAGATTCCGAGCCGTTAAACCACTTGATAAATCTGTAACAAAAGTAGAATAAATAATCAAAACAACAACAAACAAGAAATAAAACATGCCGAAGGTAGGTATCACAACTGTTGCGAAGCCAAGCCGGAAACATCGAAAAATGAAAACCTTTCGTAAACATCGTAAATTCATACAGAATCCACAACAGTTATGTAAAAAAACAACGATTTAGAATTTGTGTGCGTTTCAAGAATCTAGTGGTGCATTGAACGGAGTCAATGACTGCGCGCCGCCGACGACGCGGTCGAGATTAGAAACGCGCTTTCTACTGACGGCGGCCTTACTCTGGAGCGGGCGGCGCGACGTTGCCACTCCGCCGTTATTTTTGTTTTCCAAAAATTCTACTGTTTGTTACTGACGGTTATTCACAGGTTGTTACATTTTTATGTAAGTTTATTTATTATTTTTTATTATATAAGATGCACTCTTTGTAATTTTCATATTTCCTGAAAAGATTTCGTAAAATAAGTATATATGTTTGTGATAAGCATGCTGCATAATAAGTTAATTATAAAGGATTTCATGGAAAAAGAACGAGAATTTACTTTGAGAATGTGTGTCTATAAAGAATTTGACATAAGCTTCTTCCCACGGTTTGTTCTACTCTACATTATTGTGTTTTAAAAAAGTAAAAAAAAACATTCAAAACTGTGAGTATGCGTGGGAATCTTAATTTTAACAAATGCCCACGCCTTCACTAACTTTTTAATATTATTATACTACCTCGGATGGCAGACAAGCATACAGCCCGCCTGATGTGAAGCGGTTACTGTAGCCCTATTAACGCTCGCAATATGAAATATAGCTCGCGCGCCGTCACACCCGCCAACGTAGAAACATCATTGTTTCTGGTAACACTGACTTGTAGGAACAGCACTCAAGGGAATTGTTATTTGTCTGCGGTATTTTGTGAGGAGGAGATACTTCACCTGCATGGGCTGATAGGGCTACTATAGGAGCAACACGTCGTAAGTTGCTTCAAAGCCAGCGCCTTGCACTGATATTTTTATGTAAATCGTATAGAACTGTAAGCACAGAGGCACTACCGGTGCTAGAAGGTGTGTTACCAGTGGACTTAGAAGTACAACGCCGCGCTTCATTATATCATCAACAGCCAGACTGGGAAAATATCCGTAGGCACCTTAAAGAAGCGTAACTTACCGCAGGTTGATAATTAACATTTGGAACTTTGTTGTGTTCTTTACAACACGTTCTCGCATTTTAAATAAGTATAGGTACTTATTAATTAATTGGCAATTTGATTCACACTACCTACTATTATTCCACAACCTGAGAGTCCGTGGAAGAAAACCTCTCTGGAATCGCACAGTTCGTGACCACCTTGGCCCTAATGTGTGAGGATGAATTTCATGCAGATGGCGAGCGGTGCAACTGTAGAACAACACGAGGCTCTACAGCCTCGTGTTGTTCTACAGTTTACTACTACGTAGGCAACATATCGAACAACTCTTCCGAACACAACCCATTTACAATCGATAGGACACACAACGGGAACAAAGTCTCCTTGTTCCTTAAATCTTTAAATAGCTAAATGCGGTGATTCACATATAAAAAAATATATATTATCAACTTTTGTACTCTATTAAAAGGCACGTGACATTGTCAACTTGATACAGGGTTGCCAGATTTATTGTAGAACAAAGAGGGATTTTCATCCTTTGAAAGTAAAAGAAAAGCGGGACACGATTGGATTAAAATTTGTAGCGTCCACCGCCGCTAAAATGTAATGTCTCGCACGGGAAATACTACACTTTAGCCTTTTTAGGGTTCCGCACCCAAAGGGGAAAACGGGACCCTATTACTGAGACTTCGCCGTCCGTCCGTCCGTCCGTCTGTCACCAGGCTGTATCTCATGAACCGTGATAGTTAGACAGTTCAAATTTTCACAGACGATGTATTTCTATTGCCGCTATAACAACAAATACTAAAAACCAGAATAAAATTAATATTTAAGAGGGCTCCCATTCAACAGACGTGATTTTTTTTGCTCGTGTTTGCTCGATATTGATAACGGCAACAGGTAGACGCTTAAGATATTCACAGAATATTTAGTTATATATTCACTTAAATATATAAAATAAATAACAAAATTAAAATAAAATAAAACAAATACATAAGGGGGCTTCCCATACAACAGACTTTTTTTTTTGCCATTTTTATAGATAATGGTACGGAACCCTTCGCTGCGCGAGTCCGACTCTCACTTGGCCGATTTTTATATAACTTTATTATTTAGACACATTACATTTTAGCCTGAAAACGAGGGGACGTTCCGCCAAAATCGCGCAAAATAATAAATATTATCCGCAAAATAATAAATATTAGTGATATCTAAAAGACTCGACTACGTCTTATTCGTCGCAAAAATTTTTGGTAGTTCGATGGCGTCGTTGCGCGTGTCAGTCTAATCGAACACGCAAGTTAAGCAACGTGGACCGCAGTTTCTTCTGATTAAATTCGTTGTGAGTTACAAGGCAGCCTTAGTTTCGGTACCAACAATACAAACTAGTTTAGTGTGGTATACACTAAACTAGACCGCAGTTTCTTCTGATTAAATTTGTTATGAGTTACATACAAGGCAGCCATAGTTTCGGTACCCACAATACAGAATTGGTTAAAAAATAAAGATAAGTCTAATAAACAACATATATTTCAAACGTTCACATGTAATATCAGGCAAATGTGTTGTATGTATTTGTTGTTATTTTATCAATAAGTTGTTTTTCTTTAATTTTAAAAAGAAAAAAAAAACAGTTGCCACACTGTCTTTAAAACATCGAGTCATGCATAAACATCGTGAATTTTATTAACTATTATCATCAACATTATCAGTTAGGTAAGTTAAAGGAGCCCGATAGGTAAATAAAGTAATTAAATTTTGATTTATTGCGGCCTGTCCGACAACCAATTATCGCTAATTAGTGTAGATAAAGCGATAACATCGCTTTACATCGCTTTATCTTCATGTTTATGATAACATTTTTTTTAGTAAGAAATAAATTGAATAGAATTTATGTTGTCTTATTATTAGGGCATTGTATAAATATACTTAATAGATAAAATCAATTAATGTATGTTAACGCTAATATAGTATTACTTATTAATACTATATTTGTGAGTAGTGCAATGGTCGAGTTTTTTTTTTGTGTATACTACGTCGGGTGGCAGACAAGCATACGGCCTGCCTGATGTGAAGCAGTTACCGTAGTCATATTAACGCTCGCAATATAAAATTTCGCTCGAGCGCCGCCACCCCCGCTGCCAACGCAGCATCTCCTTCCTTTCTGGTGACCTCACTCACTCGCAGGAACACAACAACCCACAAGGGAATTGTTATTTGACTGCGAGGTGGAGGTACCATTCCCCAGTCGGGTAGCTTACAACTACCCTACCTCTTTTATATCTGTTCTGTATTTTTAGAAGACTATGTCATTGTTGCGATATACACGGACATATTCCACTTTCCAGAGTTCAGCCCCCTTACCACCAACTCTTATTGTGATTCAATAACTGAATAGAATGCTTGTTCATACCAATGAATAAGGGACTCTATTTCAAATGGAATAGAGTCGCTTATTCATTGGTATGAATAAGCATTCTATTCAGTTATTGAATCGCAATAAGAGTTGGTGGTAAGGGAGCTGGGCACAGAGAATCGTAGGTATGCCCTGGTGCAAGGAGCTTGATATATATTTAAACAATGTGATTTAACTTCGGTAGCTATAATTACATATGATTTGACGAGCTCGGTGGTCAAATGGTTTGCAATGGCCACTTTCACTCCCAGGTCGCCGGTTCGATCCCCGCCCAAGACAAATATTTGTGTGAATTAACATGTCTATTTGTCTTGGCCTGGGTGTGTTATATGTATATAATCAGTTATCTAGTACCCATTGCCGTGGCCGTGTGTAATTTGTCCTGAAAGATTTATTTATTTATTTATTAAGTATGATGTAAATAAGACATTAAGGTACTTTATAATTCCTCGTCTGAGCGAAATTTTGTAGTATATTAGAATGTATGTTACCTACCTACTAATTGTGTTAGTTTGTTGTTTAAGGTGGGTTTATCGATCATAATATGATTTAATTTAATGCTGTGAATTCTGTAATGCGTATTGGTCAATCACACTACTTTCTCATAGTGTTACACTACTTTCTCATAGTGTTTGCCTAGCTGTTTTTCCAAGTATTATCAATACATTATAAATAAATAATAAATATTGTCAGACAAATTACACAGCGCCATCTAGCCCCAAAGTAAGCGAAGCTTGTGTTATGGGTACTAGACAACTGATAAACATACGTAAATACATTTTTTTTTTGTAAATTACATACTTATGATACCTACATAGAAAACACCCAGACCAAGACAAAAAGACATGTTCATGCACACAAATGTTTGTCCTATGTGGGAATCGAACCCACGAGCGTTGGTGTCGAAGCCGCGTCATTGACCGCTACGCTACCGAGCTCGTCAAAACTTAGACGTCAGTAGTGATATTTAACTGGATAAATAAACCATGAAAGTACTGTATATTGTGTCAGTGTATTGTGAATTATTTATTTTGAATAAATTATTACTATTTATTTATATACATTCTCAGAATGGAACGCGTAAGCCAGCGGACTAAAGATCAATCGTACTAAGACCAAAATGATGATCAAGGTACGCGCCAACCGTAACATGCCAGTGCAGTGGTAACACATCGCAAACTGTGAAGTGGTCCAGTCCTATACACACCTTGGCTCTCTTGTAATGAACAACGGTGGCTACGTGGATGAAGTAAAGACACGTATGGCTATAACTAGAAGCATAATGGATAATCCGAAAAAAATATGGAAGAACAGGAACTTAATTAAAGCCGCTAAGACCCGGCTCGTAACAACATTAGTCTTCCCCATATTTTTATACGCTGCAGAGACGTGGACTTTACGCGAAGTGTAAAAGAAGAAGATAGACGCTTTAGAGATGTGGTGCTGGAGACGAATGCTCGGAGTATCGAGGAACGAACATCGCACAAATGTCTCCATACTTCAACTACTCGGCGTCAAGCAGCGACTTCGACAGCTCTAGTACAATCACGTATACTAAAATTCTTCGGCCACGTCTCAAGACCAGAAGGTGACTCCATCGAACGCCTGGTGGTTCAGGGTAGTGTCGAGGGCATGAGACCCCGCGGCAGATCACCCTTGCGGTGGATCGACCAGATAAAGTCTGCAGTGGGCGGCCTACTGCATGAGTGCAGCAAAAGTGCCTCAAATCGGACGAGATGGCGGGATATTGTGAGGCGAGCAACTACAACCCCGAATCCTCCCTCATGACGACCACGACCGCTCTGTCAAGAGCGTAACGAAGAAGAAGAAGATTTATATACATAAGTCTGTAGGGCGAGTGAATAAGTTGTCAATGTGGCAGCGATGTTCATGTTTGTGAATAGGCTTTAACATACCTTGATCTCTACTTTAAAATACTTCTTCTTTGTCGCTTCACTCTTGCCAGAGTGGTCGTGGTTATCATGATGAGGCACCAGTTCGCCTTACGACGTCTCGCCACCTCTGCCTGCTGGTCGTCAATCGGGCACATTCGTGTACCGGGGCGCCCACCGCCGCCTTCACCTGATCGGTCTAACGCATGGGGGATTTGCCCCGTGGTCTTGTGCCTTCAACCTTCCCCTGCACAACAAATCTCTCTATGGAGTCTTTAAAATCATTGAATCTTTGTCTTTAAAATATATTGTCATGTATAGGGACAGAGACACTATGTGTAGGGACTATGGACAGAGGTGACTAATTTGTGTACCCTCGGGCACTACCGCCAACGCTGCACCCAATTACCATGGGATTTTTTTATTGAAAAAATCAAACTTCTGCTTAGAGTGGTGGTAGTTGGGTTTAGCTTAGCTGTCGGAAACCCTAGAGTTCTACTTACTAAGCTGAAGATGTTTGTCATTAACTTTAACTTAATGTCTATTTTTGGAAACGAAAATTTCGAGAAATCCCTGGATCCGATTTGTAGATGAATCTTCATCTATCTGTGTTGTTGGCCGGTGTTAAAAACCACCAGACGAGCAAATCAGCGATCGTAGAACATATACTTGAAGCAGGCACGAATCGCTGGATTGAATTTCATCGCACACAAGACCTCTCTACATACCTACTTCTCAAGAATTGTGCGTGAATTGATTGAAATGAAGAAATATACTAATTCAATCGGGAAGACGGATATAAGTTATCTGCTGCATGGAACCCTGTGATTAAGATTTTTTTATACTACGTCGGGTGGCAGACAAGCATACGGCCTGCCTGATGTGAAGCGGTTACCGTAGCCATATTAACGCTCGCAACATAAAATATCGCTAGCGCGCCGCCACCCCCGCTGCCATCGCAGCATCATCAACCTCGTTTTGTGTCGCTGTACAAGGATATCGAACAATACGGGGATATATGAAATGAATTCATCGTCCTCGGTAAAGAAGGGAGAGTGACATCGCTGAGAGAGCCAGCATGTGACCACGGCCGGTGCAACCTGGCCGAAAAGTCAGCCAATAAGAAAGGTATGTAAATACCCTTATGCATGATCGCGTTAATACCTGTTATTATTTTCATAAATCAATATCACAGCAATTATTGTACGGACTGCACACTGATAGCGCCGCAAAGTACTCACTAATACCACAATAAACCATGACTAAGGACTGCCCCCTTACCACAAACTCTACAACAACAACAATAAGCAACAACAATAAGCATTGTATTCAGTTATTGAATCGTATTAAGAGTTGGTGGTAAGGGGGCAGGTCTCCGCTGCGTTTGATAATTTATGTAGACACTATTTTTTGTCAAAACTGATTTTCTCAAACAAAAGACTGTGGTGTCTACCTACGCGGAGATGTATAAGCGTGAGTAAACGCGATATTTAACTGGAAATATGAGATATCTTCCTTACATATGCTTCGCCTTCAATTTGAATGCTATTATATATACGAGTATATATATATGATGTGATAAGGTTGACTTAAAGGGAACTCACTTAGGGATAAATCTGCCTATAAAGCTCTTTTTTGTCATTCGTTGTACAATTTGTAGTTGTACAATTGAGTTATAACTAAAAAACTAACGGAGATCCGCATTCGTGATCTTTATTCTCAGGTAGAGAATGCTATTATCAGACTGTTGTACCAGCTTAATGTGATGAATAAGGTTATACACAAATAAATAAACAGCCTCAAATCACGACCAGAGGGCCAATTGAGCCAATTCTCGTAATTTTTCTACGATCGCAGATTGAAAGTTGACCGAATCGAGATTGAATTGTGAATTGACTAAAATTATATACTTAATTTCATTGATTAATTATTATCAATTCTTTTAGTTGGCAAAGTAACATTCTTAGTTCGTTTCATTCTCAGTCATATTCCGTTATAATCATTACATAATGTGATACGAGAATACCAAATATGACATTTTTGAGATCGAGACTGGATCGGAACTGAATTTTGACTACATTTTAATTACGAGAATTGCCTTCTGGGGCCTTACCGCGTAAGCTGAAGCCGGTTACCATTGAATCTTTTTATTAAAAAGATCGGTCTTTCGTTTTAGTTATAGACAAACACCTTCAGCTGAGTCGGTAGAGCTCCAGGGTTTTCTACCAGCTAAGCGCAGGTATTTGGCGCTATTTGTCTGTGGTTTTATTTTGACAGCTAATTTGGCGCGCGAGTTACACGCACACATTTGTAATTATTTGCATCTACTTCCGAGCATTGTCGAGCCAATCCGAAGAAAGCCGATTGCTGTTTGATTTACGAGTGATGTTTATTGTTTAGTTAACAAAAAAACCTAACAGAAGATAAGGTTTTGAAATAAATATATAAGAAGTTGATACTTATTTCTATATTTAATTTACCTTTTTGTAATTGAAAATCTTAATTATTTTTAGGACGTTCATATTCACAAAACATTCGCATAAAATTGCGAATGCGAATGCGAATGTCGAGAAACATGCGAATATTCGCAAATGCGAATGCGAATACGAATATTCGTTACATCACTAGCAGGTACCATAAATCTAAGGTGAAGTTTGATATTCTCAATCAAAAAATCCGATGGTAATAGGCTTCGGCTTAGCTGGTAGGGCGGGCCTTGGTTGTCCACGTTATGAAGTAGATAAAATGATCGTGAAAAGATTACCATTCAAGATACCATTGGACCAAGGCACACTATGATACTCGTATTAAGCAAAAGTTGGAGTAATTTTTCAGGAAATGACACCGTTGTCGTTAACCTATATTCATCCCACTGTTGGGATACGAATCTCCCCTCAGTCATAGAGATTTAGAGCATACTAGCCCACCACGCTGCTCAACTACGGATTGGCGGAGGACAGTGTTTTCACAGCCGCCTAAACACCACTGACTTGGCTTAACAACTGTCATCTAACGACAAAAGCTCGGACCAGACCGTGTAACGTGCCTTCCGAAGGAGGAAATGACACCATTTTATGAAATTTATGGGAGTTTCATGGCGTGGGGTAAATCTATCTAGGACTTACCTTTTTTTTTATATTAGCTCAGCATATTGGCTCCGCTTCGCTTCGCCTGAAGGTAAGCGAAAAGAGGAGTAAGTGGAGTAACGGACAAGAGACCTTGATGTTTTGTCAGTTGACGTCGCCATGCTGGCCTACTTCTGCTTCTTCACGCTTCGCTTGAAGGATCCCATATTGTATGAATGAGGAAATACCAAACTTTTTAGTACGCGAAGGATTGATCCCAACGGTGAATTTGGGATATCGCAAGCCTGTACGTGACGTTCTGTGACGGAAAGCGGAGGAAGGGATAAGGGAAAACAGTTCTTCAGAGCACTCTTCGTGGTATATGCGGTAAAATACGCTTAGTGAGCCAATATATCTCCGGAGTTGAAGAGGTTCAAGATTCTTGGTGACCTCTACGTCACCAATTATGCGGACCGCTCGTCGCTGCAACCTATCGAGAGCTTCGAGGATATACTGGGCGGAACCACCCCAGATCCGCAGGCCCGAACTTGAGTCTTATACAAAGCTGGTCCGGCGCGAAGAACCGCCGCGCCCTGTTCAGGATCCCAAGTTTCTTTGTGGCTGTTGAGATGAGGCTCTCAATATATTCCATTTGGTTAACTACGACATAAAAAGGTTGAAATGACTGTTTGAAGAATTTATTGAGTCAAGGGCTAATTCAATTCTTCAAACAGTCATTTCAACCTGTCACTGGTTGGTGGTGAATGTTATGGGTTTAAACATTCAGAATGTTTGTAGATAAATTTTCTTCTTCGGATTTCCGATTACTAAACATTTCGGATCACATGCCTAGTTCTACACTACAACCAATTTAAGTTAGATGGCAATCGTGACTTTCGACGGTTTGAAAATATAGTGTCACATCGATGTGGAGTAGCAATTACTGAGCTTCGTGCAAAAGGAGGTTTGTAAATCCAAAAAGGATAGAACATGGTACATAATTATATAGTTTGTTAAGGATTTCTATCCTAAAAGTTAGCATATTTATTCAAATTTTGCAACAGAAAGGCGTTACTGAAACTTCTTCTCTGATAGCTATTAGCTCATTTGTATTTGTTCAGAATCTTTTACCTATTATGATAAACTAGTAGCGCGCCCCGGCTTCGCACGGGTAGCAAGTGGTATTTTTTTTCCTCGCAATTTTTTAATCTTTTCTCTCCAATAAGAACCTTCCTTCAACGTTCAAGAAAATATTAAAACAAAAATTTTCCGAATTCGTCGAGGCGTTCTGAAGTTTTAGCTTATAATGAACATTCATTTTTATCTAAATATAGAACATATGTTGGATGTCGGCAAATAGGTAATTTGTTGTCGGTTTTGTATTTTAGCATTAATTTTTAGAATATGTTGAAGCGTTTGACTTGAGATCTATTAAAAAATATAAGTAAGTACTTAAATACTTCCATATGAATAGATGTAGAGTTGAAGTAAGATACATACATAAAGTATTCTAACTCTATATACTTACTATTATGCACATACATTGACAATATTTTTTTTGAAATAAGAACTTTGGCATGAACTCTCCGAGTGAATCAGAATAGAGTTTTCTGACAATTCTGCTTATGGACATGGCTTAAGGCTTAAGGGTTCTTACTGCGTACCTAATAGTTTTCTGCACGACCAGTTCTATATTTTATTCGCATTCAGTATTTAATCCTAACTCTAGTCCATTATAATTTGTATTATTTATGTTATACGATACATCTGCACCACCAATTCTATTAAAAATTTAGCAGATCATGAATATTTATAATAAAAGAATTATCTCAAGGCGAAATATAGAGGTGCGTGTTTACAGATTATCTACCTAATATCAGACTATGTTTATTCATAAGTTTAATGGGCGATTTCACATAATTCTTGCAAATTAATTACAACTTACGAAATATTCATTACGTCGAATTCAAGCGCGCGGCGCGTTATTCAGGACGCGTATTGAGCGACCAACAACCTATACATAGCCACCTGGACAGTCACATAGAAACACACACTATAAACGATAAGTCTTAAATCATTAACGTATTCACACAAAAATCAACTCTAACAAAACAGCATAAAGAATATTTTAAATGATTACCCGCCAAGAATAGGACTCTGCCGTCCTAAGCGCTCGTCAGTATTCTGTTAGTATACAATAAATATTCGGCGCCAGTTGTGCCAGAAGTACACACATATACATAGGAGAGCAACGTCGTAGCTTGCCAAGAACGGCAACGTCGCATCGCTCGACGACGGATTCCAGGCTTGCTTCAATTTACAGGAATTAGTTTGATACAGATCTCGGATTACCGTGTCGACAGATATTGTACATTATTCGTAAATGTCATAGAGTTGAGATTAGAAGTGTTTTTGACTTGGAACCGTGTGGCATTGAACGAATATGCGGCCGATTCCGAGGGTAGCGGGACGCGTGGCTTTGTCGACGCATTGTTCGTTTTTTACGAGCCGCGATAGAATCGATGTCAGTTGGCAGATTTTTTATTTTACCGTTTTTTGGCCTTGTTTCTACCGAAACAGATCTAGACAATGCCACGGCGTGACACTATGATGCGAGGTAGAGCGTTGCCAATTCGTAGCGTAGGTCAGGGCTTAATTAAGATTATCTAGTTAATTAAACAATTGACCTTACATATCGTAGTTAGTTCTTTTGGTATTGATAGATACTAATTATGCGCAGTGGATTAATAAGTCTATCTTTTCAGATACTTCTAGCATTATTCTTTGCGAGATCGATGTTATTATTGCGGCAGTTTGTAGCAGAACTACTTCTGGCTTCTGGTAGTTCTAATATATCAGTGTCAGACTAACATAATTTTTTCTGTTATCTACTTTTTTTTCTTTCTGAGCTACAAACTACCCAGGTGAATCTGATACTAGTAACTAGTATTAATACTAGATTACATAATTACTAAGATTGGATAGATACCTCTAATCGATTTTTTTTACAAATAGCTTTACTGCTCTGGAATCAATGTCCTTTTAACCCTTTGAACCCGTCTTAGTATTATTTCTTTATCTTTTTCCCGGATTCAGGGCCATGCCGTTAAATATCATCAGGAATCTTCATGTTCCTACATTACTTGTAATACTTAAGTAAACCGATAGTGCAATATTGACTTCTTGGAATGACTCAGCAGCTCCGATTCAAACATTTTTAATTAAAGATTCTACTAATTTTATGCACTCAAATGATTACTTGCATCATAATTATGCAAAACACATTAAATTATGAAAATCTGTTTAAAAGCACACCCGCGTTCACCAAGTTCGAAAGTCACCTCTAATCTAGATTTCCTAACCAAGACGCTTCAGTTACTGTCTCCTGTCTCAAGAAACAGACAGTCTCAAGAGGTAGATAGGTATCTTAGGTGTACCTTCCAGATAGATAGAGATATCCAAAAAAATGCCATGTGTTTCCTGCGAGCTGTTCAATTTAAACAAAATCCCTTTAAAAGCAATCATGTCTATAATAATATGTGTTAGTAACACATATAAGTCTTTGTTTAAAATCCCAAATACACCGTTCGCACAATCAGAACTATTGCTTCAATGCTATATGTATATAAAACTATTCCCTAAGAATTTCTTTTCCTAACAATTCCCAAACTATGAAACTGTGGAATCAACTTCCCTCTGCGGTATTTCCGAACAATCACAACATGGGAGCCTTCAACAACAGAGTCTATATTTCCCTTATAAGGCTGGCAACGGATCGGCGAACCCTTAGTATTGCTGGGCGGATCTTCATGGGCAACAAAGATTGCCTAGCCTCACGACGTATCGACGTATCTATGTCGATAACGTCAGAACTTTTCAGTCTGTTCCTATTAGAGAAATGTCATAAGTATCTACGCGCATAGATAGAGTCTTGAAACAACACATAAAAATGACTGCGTAGCCGCAAAATTATACATACGTAGATAACTTCAGAACTCTTCAGTCTGTTCCTAAGAAAGGAACATCAAAAGCATCTAGGCGCATAGATAGAGTCTTGAAACAGCATAGAAAAATGACTGCGTAGTCTCAAAAATATACATATGTAGATTACTTCAGAACTCTTCGTTTTGTCAGAACTCTTCGTTTGGTAAAGGAACGTCAGAAGCATCTACGCGCATAGATAGCCCTCTGAACACGTGGTCCGACTGCTTTGTCCGACTAATCGGACCACGTGAACTTTTTACCTGTTGTTTCGATTAATCGTACTACAAACTATCACCATATTAAATCTTTACGGGTTACAAAAAATAATGGTGGTTTGCAACAAAAACGATCTCATCAACAGAAACTATTTCTCGTGACAATTTCATATTGTGTAGATACTAATGCGATTCTCTTTTCTCATAATATATCTTTGA
Source organism: Hypsopygia costalis (assembly GCA_937001555.2). Taxonomy (NCBI): domain Eukaryota; kingdom Metazoa; phylum Arthropoda; class Insecta; order Lepidoptera; family Pyralidae; genus Hypsopygia; species Hypsopygia costalis. The sequence goes on along the minus strand of OW443330.2, from coordinate 9,874,055 downwards.
TCATAATAAACCTGTTGGTTTTTGTCTAGAACGCTTGGCGTGGAAAGGTTCACTATTAAATAAATAAATATTAAAAATATAAACTTTTTTAAATATTTATTCGGACCATGTTTTCTAAATAATGGCAAGATGTCATAGTACAACTCCTTAATCGAACCAACAGGAAAATAAAGTTCACGTGGTCCGATTAGTCGGACAAAGCAGTCGGACCACGTGTTCAGAGGATAGAGTCTTGAAACAACATATAAAAATGTTTGCGTAGCCTCAAAAATATACACATGTAGATAATTTCAAAGCTCTTCAGTCTGTTCCTAATAAAGGAACGTCAGAAGCATCTACGCGCATAGGTAGAGTCTTGAACAACATTTAAAAATGATTGCGTAGCCTCAAAAATATACATATGTCGATAATTTCAGAACTTTTCAATCTGTTCCCAATAAAGGAACGTCAGAAGCATCTACGCGCATAGGTAGAGTCTTGAACAACATATAAAAATGATTGCGTAGCCTCAAAAATATACATATGTCGATAATTTCTGAACTTTTCAATATGTTCCTAATAAAGGAACGTCAGAAGCATCTACTCGTATAGGTAGAGTCTTGAAACAACAAATAAAAATGACTGCGTAGCCTGAAAAATATACATATGTACTTAGATAACTTCAGGACTCTTCAAGCTGTTCCTAATAATGTGCGTCAGAAGCGTAGATGTTTCTGCGCATAAATAGACTCAGCACTTAAAATTGATCAAAAAATTTTATAGTTATGTCCATAACTACAGAACTCTTCAATCTGGGGCCCTACCGCTGACGCTGAAGTCGAAAAATGAAATATTTTGATTCTAAAAATAGGTCTTACGTTATAGTTATTGACAAACATCTTCAGGTTAGTCGGTGGAGCTGCAAGGGTTACTATCAGCTAAGCTATACAAGTACCATAAATTTAAGCTGAAGTTTTACTTTCGCAATCACAGAATTCGACGGTAATCGGCTTCAGCTTCGGTAGTAGAGCTCCTGTTCCTAATAAAGAAAGGTCAGGGGCCCTACCGTCTAAGCTGAAGCCGATTACGATATTTTAATCCAAAAAATAGGTCTCTGATTAAAGTTAATGTTCATGTTCAGCTTAGTCAGTAGAGTTGTTGGGTTTCTACCAGCTAAGCAAAACATAATTAATAATCATAAATAAATAAATATTGTCAGACAAATTACACAGCGCCATCTAGCCCCAAAGTAAGCGAAGCTTGTGTTATGGGTAGATACTAGACAACTGATAAACATACGTAAATACATTTTTTTTTTGTAAATACATACTTATGATACATAGAAAACACCCAGACCAAGACAAACAGACATGTTCATGCACACAAATGTTTGTCCTATGTGGGAATCGAACCCACGAGCGTTGGTGTCGAAGCCGCGTCATTGACCGCTACGCCACCGAGCTCGTCCATTACCACCAATCTATGCTGACGTTTGATTTTCGCGATGAAAAAGTTCGATGGTATTCGGCTTCGGCGGTTGGGCCCCAGAAGCATCTACGCTAGATAGAGCATTGAAACTGATTGCAATCCTAATAAATACACACGCGTATAGTCTCAATAATAGCCATTAATTTATATTGGGTTCTTGATCATCTTTTAAATTTTTTAATGTAAATAGCTATGCATGTGGAGAAAGAAAAAAAATCTGAAATAGGCGACCGATGTTTAACAATACCGATACCTAATGAAAGGTATATAAACTTAGAGATATGAGAGTAGTAGAGATAATGTGATAGAGAGTGATTTTACTGAGTGGGCAACGCGTGAGTTATAGTAAGATACTTTTTTTTCTATGAGAGGGGGCAAACGAGCAAGAGAATCACCTGGTCAAAAGCAATCATGGAGCCAGCGCCCATGGCGACCAGCAACACCAAGGGGTCGCCGATCCGTTGCCAGCCTTTTAAGGAAATTAAAGACTCTATTCTTGAAGGCTTCCATAATTGTTCGGAAATATCGTTGACAGAAGCTGATTCCACAATTTCACTGTTATATTTCACAATACTTCTGGTGTTGCGAGCGTCCATAGGCTGCGATGACTGCTTAGCATCAGGCAAGTCACATTATTGTTTTCCACCTTAGTTGCAAAATAAATAAAAATTATCTAGGGCTCTAATCTAATTTAATAATGATGTTTTAGAATGTCAAAAATTTTGATAAATAAAATGGATCTTTTGTTAATCATCATACAAATTCTAGCTCCTCGTGGAACACGACTGGGATCTACATTCACAGAATATTTAGGTATTTTTTAATTTTAATATTTGCCAAGTTTAAAGTGATCTATGAGCTAAATTTCATTCAAATGAAGTTTAGAAAAAATCTGCATTATTGATAATTCTTGTTATTGTTCCATATTGTTGATTGAATAAATAAACTATTTTTAATTTGCCATGGCTTAAGAACCTGAATACTGAATATACTGCCATTCATAGTAATGCAGGATCTTGGTTATGGAGTAATAATTTTAAGTACCTAATCTCTGTGATGTGGTGTCAGTCATCTGGTGGAGTGACAGTTGAACAACAAAATAATTGATGATCGACAAAGAATTTGAATTTCATAATATTTGCACCTTCGGTGGAACCACAGCGTTGATATGTGGTGGTCTGTGGATGGAACTAAGTCATGATTGTCAGAGGCTCGAGAAATCGCTTAAGTATAAGGATTTTTTTTTATATGCGAGGGGGCAAACGAGCATGTGGGTCACCTGGTGGAAAGCAATTATCACCGCTCATGGAGACCAGCAACACCAACCACATAGGGGCCAATCCGTTGCCAGCCTTTTAAGTGAAATAAAAACTCTATTCTTGAAAGCTCCCATGTCGTAATTTCACACAGTTGATTCCACACAGATATTTAGAGAACATTGTTCTTCTTGTAGGGACGAATAATACCATAGGACAAATAATAGTTTCGTAATCATACTGACAAGACAAATTATAAGAATCAATACAATACGTTATTGTATTCGAAGAAATATCTTTAAATGGCTTATGCACAATTCGATTGTGCAGAAGGTGCGACACAGAAATTGCAGAATTCGTATTATGGGATACAATAAGTGCCCTTATCACAAATTGCGATTGATGTTGGTAAAATTTAACGAATTTATTTAAATTCAAGTTGAAATCCTTTTCCTACTATATTAGCGATAACAAGAGCGCAGCAGCATATTTAATTCCTTCCGAATCGAGTATTTTTCTTTGTCAACCTGCAGTTGAGCAGCGTGTTACAGTATGCTATAAACCCCTTCGTGTGAGGCGAGACTCGTATCAATGGAATGAACATGGGTTGATGCAGATGGGGTATTATAATCAGTAGCAAATAACAGAGGCAAGATTTTCTGTGTTGAAACAATTTTCACGTGTCCTCAGTCCCTTGTTCGCCAGCGGACCCAAGAGCGAAATTGACCCGACACTTCACAGAAGCTATCCCTGGCGCCAGTCTTTACGCAATTAGGAAGGCTCTCAAGCGATTCAACAACAACGAGGTATCGGGCTGACGGAATCACATCAGAATTTTCCAAAGCGGGTGGTAAATCGGTCATTAAAATTCTTCAGAAGCTTTTCAATTGTATCATCCTCGAGGGCAAAGCGACACAGGCGAACCGATCGGATGATGCAGATGGAGTATTTTTGCGTATTTCTATAGTACGGAAACTCCCTACCGCTCTCTCATCCCGATCTCATCTTTTCTGTATAGACGAATTGTGCCTGTTGATGCTGCGTGTGTGCAGCATCAAAACTGACGTTTGTGCAAAGCGGAAATGAATGTGCAGCACACATTCCTCTTTGCACAAACGTCAGTTGTTTATGTAATAATTAGTTTGTTTATGTAAAACTTGTTACTATTAATATTAATACGTGAAGTGAAAACTTTGTACCCCTTTTTACGAAAATTGCGCTGATGGAGGAGTATGAAATTTCGCACACTTATAAGTAGTTTACATACTTAGAGAAGGAGTGCAGAATGCAATTTTTCTTTTAATTATGCATAAAAATACATTAAACCAATAAAAAAATCATTACACGCACTATCATGTATTCGACATTCAGTCTTTGGTCGAATTTTGACTAGTGGGTGACCACTAGTAATTAGTATACATTAACAATGTGGCATTTCTTTAGAGTGGCCGGGTTAAACATCAGCAATATCATTGAGAGAAGATTCCTCTGTTTACACGATCCAGTTTTATTGGCCATTGATAATAAAGCAAGGCATTCAATCGTCAACTTGGTCAGCTAGTTTATTAAAATAAATGTACTGTAAACACATTTTCCTTAAATAAAATACATTTGTGTAGTATTGACGTTGTTGCGAAGTTCCAGTATTAGTCACATCCACCCATGCCAAATAGTTTTAACATTATGTATCCGTCGCTCACTTGTTAACTTATCTTTGAATATCCGAGTTTATATTACCTACAGTAAATGACTCAAGCAACGGTACAATGGTGATATTTCCTTCCCCGCAGTATTCCGCCCATTGTGACATTTCAAAGAAACTTCACGGTATTATCTGTACTTGGCAATGGCTGCAATGGCTGCAATGTCGTCTTATTGTGAGATTCGTTTAAGGTTTCGATCATTTGTATGATTCATTAACATCCAAGGTATATTAAAAAGGTTTTCGGGTTACACTGTGGATGAAGGAATTTCAATTATACCCAAAATAATCGCGTACTGTGCGTTTCTGGAGAGAGTTTCCAATTGGACCAGTTCATGATCTAACTAGGAACGCTTAGGTTGTGAAATGTGATGGTTCTCTTTCCAAAAGATGGTTTCTCAAGAAACTATATGACAAAATATGATTAAAACAGAACATGAAGTAGTTATAGCAAATTTACCAAATAAAAATAAAAACCGTTGTATCTATCAAATACAAAAGCCTCTTACTCCTGCTAATTGCTTCTGATAAAATTCGTTGTGAGTTCCAAGGTAACCGTAGTTTTATCACCGGGACTGCAATGGACTTCACTGCTCATTGCCTTTTTCGGTGGTCGCCGCTGTTAATCTACACAGGAGTCACAGTGGCGGGAATGTGTGGTGAGTCCCCCGTCCCGTATCTATTCACTGCTGCATTGGAAGACGTACGAGTATTTAAGACGCTAAACTGGAAGACGCGGGGAATCAATGTACGTTGAGTACATCTCATACCTCCGATTTGCCGATAACGTGGTAATAATGGCTCAATCTCTGGAGGATCTCAAACGAATGCTGAACGATCTCAATGTAACATCTCGATCCGTAAAGCTGGGGATGAATTTGAGCAAGACCAAAGTCATGTTACCTACTACAACTTTGTGATCGCTAGCCCGATTACAACAGAAAATGCAACGATTGAAGTGGTTAAACTCGTCTATGTCTGGTACAGACAGACCTGAGGGATCAAATCCGAAATGAAGAAATTCGATGGAGAATCGAAGTTGTCATATAAGTTTCAAAATCGTGTGATGAAGTGAAAATGGGGCGAAATCGGCCGAACACATCATCAATCAGTGTTATTAATCGAATCAGTGATAGAAGAAGGTTCTAGAGCAAAGATCGCGAGTGAGACGACGAAGCATTGGCTGCCTACCGTTTAAAAGGCTGGAAGAGGATAGCGGAGGAACGCATTTGGTGAAAAGCACTGGGAAAGGCAGAATAGCATATCCAGAAGTGGGTAGATACAGGTTGTTCATGATTGATGAATAAAAACAGCATTGAAATCTATTGCAAAGTATTTGCGAAGTATTTCTCTATGTGTAGGAGTTACTGCATATATAAGTATTTAATTTTTAAACATGAACGCTAAATAATAACAAAGTACAAACTAAACTTAAGTAAATAAAAATAAACTAATCTTAAAATACCTTAAAAATAAAACTAACAAAAAATACCTTAAATGGCAGGGAGGCGAGAACACTAGCTGCGTTTCCTCACTTATCCCTGAATCGCAATGTTGACTTTTTGAGCAAGGAAAGAGCCAGCCCTCCTGTCCCCGGCAACCAACCAGTTTTGAAGAAATTACTGAAAGAAAGTTTTTCGCAGATGTCTCGACTCCGAATGGCATAAACATGTATTATACTATATATTTGATATTATGGTAATATCTTGCGTGATGCTCCATTACACATTGTTCCAGAACATTCCAAACTGGATAAATGGAAACCTTCGCAGAAGTGGTCTTTGATGAAACAACCCTCTGCCAAGAGTAGATCATGTCATTCAGTCATTGACCGCTGCGCCACCGAGCTCGTCATAGCTCGGTGGCGCAGCGGTCAATGACGCGGCTTCGACACCAACGCTCATGGGTTCGATTCCCACACAGGAAAAACATTTTTGTGCATGAACATGTCTGTTTGTCTTGGTCTGGGTATTTTCTATGTATCATGAGTATGTATTTACAAAAAAAAATGTATTTACGTATGTTTATCAGTTGTCTAGTACCCATAATACAAGCTTCGCTTACTTTGGGGCTAGATGGCGCTGTATAATTTGTCTGACAATATTTATTTATTTTATTTATTTATATACGACTTAGACAAGGTGATAGATTTCCAAATGAGTTGATCTCTGTACATGTGGAATACTTATATAGTATGTTGTACTGTGTTTATGCCCATAACTATCACTTAATAGAATTATTTGTATTTTTATACCCTGAACATACAGTGGTCAAAACAAGCATATACTAAGTTTCGCGTGAGTGAGCGGGTTGCAAAACAGTTTCCGAGTTCAGTTGTGTTTATTGATAGTATCATGACTAATCTTCACTTTGAAATCCAATGTTTATCTTTCGTAGTTTTAGAGATCCGTTGATATCATAAAGGTCGTGGAAGAAGTAACATGTTTAAAATTTTGTTTCGGGTATTTCGTGATCCTGAAAATCCAGTCCCGAAAACTTCCATACCGAGTTTGGTGCCGATCAGAACAACTTTAAGATTGGTCGCCATCTTGAAAATTCGCCACTGGACGAATCGGCCGGGAAAGTGGGCATAACGGTAGCTAGCACACACAAGCACCCGCTAGTAAGTTTTTTTAAACTCTAGGGAGACCGAGATACCAGCCAAAGGCTCTATTAATCATTCGATATTTAATTAATTCAAGTGTTAATTTGCGAAATCAAATTTACAGGATCTGTATTTATTGTTTATCAATCTGCACTACTTTGCGAGTTTCCGCCACCAATTAGTTCATGAAAACTACTACCGGCCGGTACCCACTCACTACCGTTAGTAGATGCCTTGCGACTGGCGTGGCTGCTTTAGTCGTCTCCACTCCAGTTGCTGCGGTCGTCTCTGGAACTCTCCGACATCTGAAACAGAAGAAATGTGCAACTACTGCCGCCCCGACTGTCGTGATCTGCGTTTCGCCTCTACGTGAGGCATCCTCAGGCGATCTGTAGATGTTGATGTTTAGAACAACAATCTCCAAATGACATTTGGTGGCAAAATAACGTAGAAATTTCCTATTCTTTCTAGGTCTACTTGTAATTACACATTATACCCATAAGATAGGGGTTTTAACATAAACCGCAGACACAATCATGTCATATTACCACAATGCCCACATATATATTTATAAAAAAAATGGAAAACAACGGGCTAAATAGGGTCATAGAAAAAGCATTTTATGGGCAGAAGTCAATCGTGGTCCGGCATCGTCATAAAGTGTTCACAATGCGTCGTAAAAATGCATTATTGCGTGTGTTGACTTCAGAAAAACTACCAAGTGTTCAAGATTCGATTGTTTTGGTAGTGTCACGGTTTTTACTTCTCTCACTGTTTAATTAAATTAAAGGAACTGCCTCTGTATAGCGATACGGTGCTATAACAGCGCAATGAAAGTTATATTTGATTCAACTCACTGATTGTTCATAATAGGTATCATAATCTTCAATGTAATAACTAAACGGTGACTAATATCATGTCAGAAAAAAAAAGAAAGCATACGGAATGATTTTTAATATGGCAATAAAAGAAACAAAAGAAAGTTTTTTAAATAAATTTGAAGTTTTAAGTTGGCAGCACTTTAATTGTTTCGGTATTAATCCCGCAGTTGTTATACATTTCAGATTACCGGTACATAAGATTTTAATTTTAATTTGGATAAAATTACTTTGGGGTCAGTAGCAAATCGTCCAAGGATCCAAGAGCGAGATTAAACAGACACTTCACAGAAGATATCAAGAAACTCAACAACAACAAGGCAATGGCTGGCGGAATCATACTTGATCTGGAAAGCGGGTGGTAAACTGGTTATTAAAATCCTTCAGAAGCTTTTCAATTCTGTCATCCTCGAGGACAAGCGCCACGGGTTTGTATATCAATGCGCCACAGGCGTAGGGTAGAAAGTTCAAGAAAGGTGATATAAGAATCTACTGAAAAACTATAGACCCATTTCGCTCAGAAGCCACGTCTCTGAGCTGTTTTCGAGAGATTGCAGAGTCGGCTGAAATGATGATGATCCTTGAGCACTTTTGTATAGATATTGTTAATGAAGCTGAATACAACAAATAAAATTAAATCTGCTATTATTATTTTCTGTAACACTGTACTAAATTTTACTTTGGCTGACAAAAGTTGTGACTAGAGGCGGAATTTCAGTGATGCCCGCCCTAGGTCCAGTCTTCGCCGCGCTAGGATGTCTCTTGGCTGTTTCATTTATATATATAAAATCGATACTGTTGTGAAAACGTCAATGAGTTAGGTAGGCCAATATTCGAAAACTGAAAACTACAGACAAATTAAATAAATAAATATTTTAAATATTTCTGAACAATTCACACAGCCCAAAATAAGCGCAAAGCTTTTTTTTTTTTTTTTTTATACTACGTCGGGTGGCAGACAAGCATACGGCCCGCCTGATGTGAAGCGGTTACCGTAGCCATATTAACGCTCGCAACATAAAATATCGCTCGCGCGCCGCCACCCCCGCTGCCATCGCAGCATCTCCTTCCTTTCTGGTGACCTCACTCACTCGCAGGAACACAACAGCCCTCAAGGGAACCGTTATTTGGCTGCGGTATTCTGTGAGGTGGAGGTACATTCCCCAGTCGGGTAGCTTACAATTACGCTCCCTACCTCTCTTTTCGCCAGAACTTCGTTTGTCAGTCAGCAGGGTGCACCGCTTGCAGGTGAAGTTGGCTTTAGTTCAAAGATGTTGATGAACCACTTACACCCCAAAAAGTTAACTTACACACAAAAAAAAGCTTGTAGTATGGGTACTAGGCAACTGATAAATGTACTTAAATACAATTTTTTTTTGTAATAATATACTTATAATAAGTACATAGAAAACACCCAGACCAAGACAAACAGACATGATCATGATGTTTGTCTCGTGCGGGGATCGAATCCGCGACCACGGAGTCAAAGTAGCAAATGCTAGCCGTTCTACCACCGGCTCGTCAAAATTGACGATTGAAATTGAGGTTTATTCAGACAAGAAAGCGGGTAACTTATGCCATCACCACGTAAGAAATTGAGACGTTTTGATACGATTTTTTTCTTTCTAATCACGTTTTTCCAAAGCGCAATAATGTGCGAAACAGTTATATGACAGCGCTATATAAAATCTGGACATTGTCTATCTCATATTTGCTACGCCAAGCAGGCGTTGATAAAACGTAGTGTCTATAGCACAGTATAAGTATTAGTACCTACTACGTACAGTATGGCCACTCCCTGCCGCTCTCTCGTGTCGGACCTCACCTCCCCTCTGAGACAAATCTGCAACAGTTTGTATGGCGCCGCACGCACACACGCTGATTCATTCTCTGCACAGACGCCATAGTTTTTAAAGTAATGAACGACGTGACATTTGTATGGAGTGGTCGGGGTGTGCTATAAGTCTATGTCTTACTTAATAAGTCTGTATTCTGCCTAACTGATCGACGTACTTAGTACTTACCTTTTTTTTATACTACGTCGGATGGCAGACAACCATACGGCCCGCCTGATGTGAAGCGGTTACCGTAGCCATATTAACGCTCGCAACATAAAATATCACTCGCGCGCCGCCACCTCCGCTGCCAACGCAGCATCTCCTTCCTTTCCACCTCACTCACTCGCAGGAACACAACAACCCTCAAGGGAATTGTTATTTGGCTGCGGCATTCTGTGAGGTGGAGGTACATTCCCCAGTCGGGTAGCATACAATTACCCTCCCTCCCTACCTCTCTTTTCTCCAGAGCTTCGTTTGTCAGTCAGCAGGGTGCACCGCGTGAAGTTGGCTTTGGTTCAAAGATGTTGATGAACCAGTTACTCCCCAACATACCTACCAGTGATATTAATTTTTAACTTATCAGAAATGTAGAATATCTTGCAAACACTCGTAGTAGGGGCCGCGATGACCACCCGAAGACTGTTGCAGATTATCACTGAACAATGAACGCATAAGTAATAGAAAACGAGGCCCGCGCTCATAAACTCGGAGAATTAAGGCTCTTTTAATTAACTTACGTGGTTTTTGTTGGCAACGTCAATCTAATATATAAAATTCTCGTGTCACAGTTTTCGTTGCCATACTCCTCCGAAACGGCTTGACCAATTTTGATGAAATTTTTTGTGCTTATCCGGTATCTATGAGAATCGGCCAACATCTATTTTTCATCCCCCTAAATGTTAGGGGTAGTCCACCCCTAAATTTTTTTTATTTATATGGCAAAACAACGTTTGCCGGGTCAGCTAGTTATATAATAAAAGTCTTAACGTTTTACACTACGACCACAGAGACTTTTATGAAATCTGTGACTACGTCCTTATAAGTCTTTAAAGGAAAAGTAACTGACTGACTCATCCTACAAATGCATTGCTCTGGTATGCTGGTGCCAAACTACGGTTTACAAGGTACTAACAACAAACTATACGGCTTGTATGGTTGTTTTGCACCAAAAACGGCATACCTAAAAGAAATATTTGAGGTATTCTCATGGGAATACTAAGATACAAGATGTTACTTATACCCCAGGATTTTTGGGGTGTAAGTGTTTCATCAACATCTTTGAACCAAAGCCAATTCACCTTAGAACCAAAGTCACCTGCACGCGGTGCACCCTGCTGACTGACAAACGAAGCTCTGGCGAAAAGAGAGGTAGGGAGCGTAAACTACCCGACTGGGGAATGATTGTTATTTGGCTGCGGTATTCTGTGAGGTGGAGGTACCTCCACCGCAGCCAAATAACAATTCCCTTGAGGGGGCCGTTGTAATAAGAAATAGGGAACAGATCATTCTGACTTAAATATACTCAGATACTCATTTGTCATGCAATACTTATACCTCAGAACGTCTATCGCATATCTCTATGTTCTTCAGAATAGATAGATAGATAACATTTTTATTTGCACACTGAAACACACAAAATACAGAAACTTAAAATACTTCTAATAATAAAACAGAACTTATATATATTAGAGCTCACAAATTAACCGAAGCCCCATCCCCCGCTCCGTTGTTCGGCGTGTGTTGCAGTGATACAAACGGGCAACAACTCAGTGTTGGACTTGCTCAGAGAGCAAAACACTGATTTTCAGTTATTGTAATAATTGTAGTAATACATAAATTGTAAATTATAAATTGTAGTAATACTTCACGAATAATTTTCAGCATCTCAATGAGTCCTATGATTGCGAACTCTACAGCACCTACCCCTTTTCTGATGTCATGTGAAACTCTTTCATTCAGTCTTTTATTATGCTGGCTTCGCGCTTCTGAACTGTGTTACCCGTAACCATTAGAGAATTTCATTATGTCATTTTTAGGGTTCCGTACCTCAAAAGGAAAAACGGAACCCTTATAAGATCACTTTGTTGTCCGTCTGTCTGTCTGTCTGTCTGTCTGTCTGTCTGTCTGTCAAGAATTTCTATGTCGAGAATGCGTGGAGGTATCAAGGTGAAATTTGAACTGTATACTCAGGTCTACGGTCCCATGAAGTTGTAAAAAAATCAAACTGATAAGTTTACGTAGAAAAAAGTTACGGCCGTTTATTCAGCAAAAAACGCATATTTCGACACACTCAAGGGAATCAAAACCTATAGGGTACTTCCCGTTGACCTAGAACTATGAAATTTGGCAAGTAACATCGTTATAGACTACAAGTACAAGAATAAATCTCAGAACTATACATTTGTAAATAGATCTTAAAAAATAGGGGGTCTATATTTTTATAGGGTGTCGAAATTTCAAATTGAAACTACTAGTTCAAATGGGGTATCATATGAAAGGGCTTGATGTACACATTACAAAATATATTTTATTTATTTTTTTCGACGCAATATTTCTTATTTATAATGAAAAATATCAAATTTAATAATGATACTACGTACCTACGGAACCCTCGGTGGGCGAGTCCGACTCGCACTTGCCCGGTTTTTTTATGTGAGACGGGCAAACGAGCATGTGCGTCACCTGATAAAAAGCGATGACCACCGCCCATGGAGATCAGCAACACCAAGGGGTCGCCGATCCGTTGCCAACCTCTTTCCTTTACTCTTTCCTTTCTTTCTAATTTTTAAAAAGAATGTTCCTGTTTACATTCTGAACAACTTGTCCATACAACAATCATCATCGTGCTGAATCTGTTTTGTTTTTACCATCTGTATAATATTTATTTATCCTTGTCTTTATTGCTTGTACGAGTATGTATGTTATTTATTGTGTAACTCGTAGTGTTATTTTGTACGTGTATGTATGTTTCTCTTTAAATGTAGATAGATGTCCGTCGAATGAATCTTCCTCTCGAGTTGAGAATGGCTCAATCGATGGGCTCTTTTAAAATTCGCCTGAAGAAGTATTTTGCTTCAACTATGGTTGAGTTTACCTATCCTTTGTATTTAACTATGTATTTTGTATATATTTGTCTATATATCGACGGCGAAGTGTCCATACCTCCTATGTAACATTTTTAGAGAAATTGACTTTCTTTTTGCCATTCACTTTAAAATCAATTTCTATTTTATATTTCAAATATATTTATATTTCATTGAAACTTTAGCTTTCCATATTTGAATATTCGCCATACAAATGAATTTATTATTTTTAAAGTTTTCAGGAAACAACGTTTTTTTTTTATTTCTGTGAAATTTTGTCTGTGTTAGTTAGAAGATAATGACACTTCGCCGTCGATATGTGGATGTGGTCTTTATGTATATTGATATGTATATATGTTAGACAACTATCGATCCATCGGTTCGATCGATTGATAAATGTTTCGGCTCTTTTAAAATTCGTCGAAGAAGTACTTTGCTTCAACTATGTTGAGTTTACCTATCCTTTGTATTTAAGTATGTATTTATCTATGTGTGTAAGTGGTATTTATGTATATTGATGTGTAGGTAATATGTTAGACAACTATGTATTTATTAATTTACATATTTTTAAATAACGCATAAAAGAAAACGTATGACGTGCACATTGCTTCATCCCTGCTAACGCAACTCTAATCATGAATGAGTTTTAAGCCCGGATATCCTACATAAAAACGGTCTACCTTATGCTATAGATAATAGAGTAGGCTGGTTATTAAGATAATAAAAATAAACTGAGCCGTAATTACATTCCCACGCTGTTAGCTAAACGTATTGACTCACTCCTAAACGCGTCTCTGAATTTAGAAATGACAGCACATGTGGAGATGTTTTTATGGTCTTGGTCCATTGGTTGGTACTTTGAAATGATATAAATGGGCAGCATTTAGTTGTGGAATAAATTAAATTCACATATTCGTGAAAGGTCGTCTCTCATTTCTTTTAAGAAAACCCGGCCAAGTGCGAGTTGGACTCGCGCACGAAGAGTTCCGTACCATCATCTATAAAAACGGCAAATACTCACGTTTGTTGTATGGGAGCCCTTCTTAAATATTTGTTTTATTTTAATTTAATAATTTTCTTATAAAGTGAATATATAACTAAATATACTGTAAATATTTCAAGCGTCTACCTGTTTGCAAAAACGAGCAAAAAAAATCACGTTTGTTATATGGGAGCCCCCTTAAATATTTACTTTATTCTATTTTTTAGTATTTGTTGCTATAGCGGTAACAGAAATACATCATCTGTAAAAAAATCAACTGTCTAACTATCACGGTTCATGAGATACAGCCTGGTGACAGAGGGATGGACGGACGGACGGACAGCGCAGTCTCAGTATTAAGGACCGTTTTACCCTTTGGGTACGGAACCCTAAAAACCAACTTTATGTTGATGTTTGTGATTATGATTTTAATTTAATTTTGATGTTAATGTTATTATACGAATTTTCGATGTATTTATGAAGAAATGTAAAAAAATATATATAAAATATGGAAGAGCAGAGTCATCTAACACGAGCAAAACTTACTTAAAGGAAGACTCCCATCACGAAACTCTGTGGCATGGCAAAAAAATAAAATAAATTATTATTATTTATATGTATCTCTCTTGGACTCACAGGTCAAGCCCGGTCATTTGATAGGCGTGCGCGGGGATATGGATACAACGCGTAGAGGCCCCTTTGAGAAGTTTGATGTAATGTTGTACGCCCGCCGTGACCCCCGTGACTAAATCGTCAGTTGATTAAATAGTCATTAATTGATAACTAATAGTTTAGGTAGGCAATACACGTATGTATATACATTGACCAAAAGGACGAATCGAGCGATCGAGTCTAGTAGAGGCAAAAATAAAAATTTTTGGAAAAAAAAATTGAACTGACTTCAAAAAGTTAATAAAGAACTAACTAAAAAGTAAAAATATAATCAAACATAGAATTGTAACACAAAAAAAATTGATTAAAAAAAAAAATATAAACCGACTTCATTTGTAGAGCGCAGCTTATTGGTGGAATACCCCTGGAGACACGGCTGCCCGTCTTCCAGGAGTAAAGTTATTGCGTCACACAAGATTCCTTAGTCGCCTTGTATGACGCAGAGCAATTGAGTGGCGCAATTTCATTTTGCCGGTAACCACACGGCAAATTTAAGGGTTTCCTTCGATTTTTGTGCGATCCCACCATCAGACACAGACTTGGTGAATATGTGACCACCTTGCAATCATACCCTTTCAAATAAAAAAAGAATTTTGAAAATCGGTTCACAATTCGCGAAAATATTCAATAACATACATAAAAAAAAAAATCTCCTCCTTTTTTGTAGTCGGTTAAAAAAATAAAGTTTTGTCGCGATAATTTATAAATTACTGCTTTACGACCGCAACTTCGTACGCGCGTATCCCGATATCCCGTGGGAATATTCACAAATCGTTTCTTAGCAGATGTATACTGCATAATAAGCTTCTTTTACAGTTTTAGCTGCACGTTTCTGGAATGCACTTTCAAATAATGTGATGATGGCTCAATATGTTAATTCTTTTAAGTGCCAGCTAAGGACGCACTTCAGTGACGTTTCCGACACCTGAATTCTTGTATTTACCTAGTTATGTTTTGTTGTAGGCAAGTTGTGTGTATTTGTTTATATTTACGTTTGTAATAACTTCTTCTGTATCCATTGTACTTCTGTTCTATGTTCACTTTCAAGAATTCTGTTTCACTGGAAAGGATCTCTTCTGGGATAAGTCTGCCGTTGTTTATAAGGGGCCATCCATAAATTACGTCACACGTTAAGGGGGAGGGAGGGGGTCGATGAAGTGTGACATTGTGTACAAGGGGGTGGGAGAGTCCTAAATTTCGTGACGTGACATTTCAAAATCTATTATAATCTAAGTGTTAAAACACGAACTTTGAACTACTAACGAAAAAGTCAAAAACATTTGCAACTCTAGATGTTACAAAATATATGTGAAGTCACACTAGGGAGGGGGGCAGTCTCACAAATGTGACCAGCTGTGACAAGGACGGGAGAGCGGTCAAAAAATCATGAAATTCGTGTGACGTAATTTATGGATGGCTCCTAATATGTATTCTGTACTTGTAATTTTGTGTCTTTGTAAAATAAAGTTTTACAAACAAAAACGCTTTGAGTTGTGCGTTGATAGATCAGTGAGAAACGGTTGGCTTTTATAGACACAGTTTTTCGATACAACTTGATAGAGCTCGTGACGCACTGGCAGGGTCAGTAATCAGTAACTTATAACTTATCTTAGTTTAGAAATATTTATTTATTTAAACTCTCTATTGACCACAGTAAGCAATGTTACTAGAGGCAAACTTAATGCTAAAAGCATTCTCTACCAATCAATATTCAAGAAGTGCAGTCATACACGAATGCGGTTTAAACATGACATAACAAGAAACATAAATAGGGACTAATAATAATATACATAAACTATACTTAAACATATATTGAGTGATCACTAATAGGCTATTTTCCAATGTTTAATAATTGTTTATATTATTTTTCTTCCAACTATGCTTTAATTTCATCACAATAACACTAAAAACTCAGTACAAAACTAGTCTTTAATGCTCTAGAGCAATAAAAATGTATGAAATTTCATTATTGCCCAGTTTTTTTATCGCACCAAAAGGTGCCAATCTCAATGGATTAGCTCTATTCAGCCAGCCGATATCAATACTTTTTTTTTTCGTACGTATTATTCGTTTCTATCCTACTTGTTCCAAATTTAAAAAATGATTGCTGCTAACTCTGAGTTAAAAATGAAAGAAATTTGAAAAAGTGATTTGGCGGGAACTTTGTTAATTTTGCTTGACAATATTTATAGAAACGATAAAAGTGTGATACTATCTGATTTTGAGTGCTTCGGCTTCGAATTAATATGGAATCATCTAGCGACACATTAACTCCGAAAAACATTCTAAATGAAGCCGACAGTGTTATAGAAACTTCTATTTTAACTGTTTGATATGAGTTTCTTTTATCTACTATTCCTATAGGTATTAGTTGAAAGAAAAGCAGATTATGCACCTCGCCTTAAGTAATTTATGTTGCCCTCGTGCCTGTTAGATTAGAGCCCTCGCTAACGCTCGGGCTCTAAATCAGGCACTCGGTGCAATAATAAATTACTTTGTGCTCGATGCAATAATCTACTATAACAATATCTTAAAATACACAAAACTATAAAGATCTGCAAACTTTCATTCTAATATCTTCAGTCAGATTTTTTTTAGCGTCGATCAAAGTTTGGCGGGAAAGTCCATTTTAAAAGTATGAAATTATAAAAAAATAGTATTTCCATTGGAGAAGCAATAAAAAATTCTATAACTTTTATTATGATACTAATCACATAAACGTAATATTTAACATAGCTGTCGTACAAATTTCTTATTTGATGCATACAAAATACAAACCTGTGACGTCATAATTCGGTAGTCTTTTGTATGGAGCGTTTTGGGGCAGTCTAAAAATTGTGATGTTCAAATTACCATATCTCGAGAGATTTTTGTGCTATCGAAGTAGTTCTTTCACCTATGGTTACATTAAGGAGACGTCCCTACATATCAAACAGAAAAAAATGTTAGTCAAATAGCCTATTGTTTCCACCCTTTTATATATTCAATTCTTATGTTGATACGTGGTGAACATTAGGTACCAAAAATGCGCAAGAATTTTAGGTTATTCGTGGTTTGATCAGAGTACTGCCCCCTTACCACCATCTCTTATTGCGATTCAATAACTGAATAGAATGCTTATTCATACCAAAGAATAAGCGACTCTATTTCAAATGGAATAGAGTCGCAATAGAGTCGCTTATTCATTGGTATGAATAAGCATTCTATTCAGTTATTGAATCGCAATAAGAGATGGTGGTAAGGGGGCTGTACAGTTTATTGGTCACATTCGAACGTGTTTACACAAGCCGACCAAATTGAGAAAAAGTTTCATATTGTGAATTTACCAGACGCGTGTTACATATCCAAATTACCCAAGTTGCTCACTTCAAAATGTGAGCAAGTAAGCCACATAATTTTGATATGTAACAGGCGTCTTATAAATTCACAACATGAGAGTTCTTCTCAATTTGGTCGGTTTCTTTACGTTGACATGTCGAACGCGAACAAAAAACTCGCATTAAGCACTCTGAACTTGGCAATAAGACATTATGGAGATAACTAGCGAGGAGAAGGCCAAGCGGCTGTGTTATCAAAATAAAAACAGAAGACGTCGCGATAACCTTTATCCATGTCATAGATAACTGGCGGGACGACCAGTGCGCCATTTTTTATAAATATTATATCAGTATTATTGTTGTAAACGGGAAAAAGTTTCCGTTGTGGATGCTATTTGTGCTTCAGCAGAAAGAGAGGTTGTGGAATCGGTGCCTATTTCTTTTTTAACCGACTCCATAAAAGGAGGAGGTTCTCAATTAGGCTTGGTCCGGTTTTTTTTTCATCATCATCTTTCTGTAACTACATACATAAATGTAGAGTAATATTTTGGACTCGCTTTTTTTTTTGTTAAAATTATCTTTTGTACTACGTCAGGTGGCAGACATGCATACGGCTCGCCTGATTTGAAGCGATTAACTGTAGCCATAATAATGAATGTAGCCATATTAGTGAATTTTAGGCGGTTTAGGCTAGTCTTCAGTTTAATCAGTAGCGAAGCTACTGAAAATTGTTGTTGCGACAGATGGTAAAAAAACAACTAATTAGACTAGTTAGTTATATTGTGAAGTGAAATAAACCTCACTGAACAATGGAACCAGTATTTATTCCATGGAAAGTAGTGAGATTATATACCTGAGTGAATGGCAAATTATAACCTACATACTCTAGTACATTAATTTATAATGTTGCAAATTGTAACTTACAAACTCTGTAATATTCGTAACAATATAATTTATATATTTTTTCTAGAAATATCTGTATTGTGTTATTTCGGAGACGGATGCAAACGACTACAATATGGTTTATTGCTAACGCGGTCGTTTACGTACGTTATTGTTTTTATATTAGTACTTATGAAGGGTATGTTGGGCAAATAATAGGGTCTCTCCAAATGAATAGATTTTGAGATAAACACAGTTAAAAGTTCAGATGTATTACAATTTACTTTGAGATCAGCGTATGTTGTAACTTTTACTTTGCCTTTTTGGACCCATCTCTTTTCTTTTTAAATAAAAATTCATCATCATCATTATCAGGTCCATTTTAGTCTCCACTACAGGAGCAGGACCCTCTCTCGTCCGTCCTAGACGGAAGGAGGATTTGGCCTACACTCCCCACGCTGGCCAGACGGGTTGGGGAGGCCTGATCGATATTTGATAATGTATTTCCCTTAGTCGCCTTGTACGATCATCACCACGTTCATCCACTGGAAGAAACGGAGTGATTCTATTCTAGTCTGCCGGAAACCACACGGCCAACTTAAAAAAAAAGTTAGTGATTGGAAATTAAACTAGCCTAGATAAAGATTTAATTCCAATAGAATAAAGAATAAATAATTTTTTTGACATTCCTTGTTATTTGCCTGTAGGTATCCTTCATATGTGCTTACTGTTCTGCAAATGGATTTATAAGTAAGAATTATAGCTGTTAAATTAACTTCATGGTTGTATTTAAAATATTATTATCATATATTTCATGAGATTAGATAAAGTAGTGTATGAAACTGCACATAATTAGGTATTAAAATACTCGTGTGGTCTATTATAACATTCGCCTTCGGCTCATGTTATAAACTCACACTCGTATTTTAATAACCCTTATTATGCAACAGTTTCATAAACTACTATTATATAACAACAGTAAGCACATCATAATATGAAGGATACAGGCAAATAACAAGGAATTATATATATGTATACAATAAATACATAAGTAGGTACATAAAATAAAATAGTTAAATAAAACTATTTAAACATATAGAAAGTTAAACAAGGAAAATTACAAAAAGTGAATTTATCAAGAATTATAGGTAAAAGCAATGCCGTTATCAAGAGTGCCGTAATAATCATTAGGTTCTTAAAGCTGATAACAATGTCATTAACAAAGATAGTGGAATTAGTTCTTTATGCACGCAAAATTCTGTAATGTACTGAAAAAAGATATGATGAATGTGTATTATGTGTAATTACATATTTATATTCAAAATCTTTGAATATTTGAAGGACATTGTTGTAATACTTTTAACATTGTTGTAATTTGGGGTGTAAGTGGTTCATCAACATCTTTGAACCAAAGCCAACTTCACCTGCACGCGGTGCACCATGCTGACTGATAAACGAAGCTCTGGCGAAAAGAGAGGTAGGGAGCGTAATTGTAAGCTACCCGACTGGGGAATTACCTCCACCTCACAGAATACCGCAACCAAATAACAATTCCCTTGAGGGTTGTTGTGTTCCTGCGAGTGAGTGAAGTCACCAGAAAGGAAGGAGATGCTGCGTTTGCAGCGGAGGTGGCGGCGCGCGAGCAATATTTTATGTTGTGAGCGTTAATATGGCTACGGTAACTGCTTCACATCAAGCGGGCCGTATGCTTGTCTGCCACCCGACGTAGTATAAAAAAATAATAATACACCGAGTTAGCTCGGAATGGATGAAATTGTGTCAGGTCTCGGAAAGTACAATCAAACCTCCGACAGCCATTACCGCCGAAGCTGAAGCCGATTGCCATCGAATATTTTGATTCATATATTCAAATAGGTCTTCCGTTTTAGTTACTTACTGACAAACATTTTCAGCTTAGTCGGTAGTATTGATGTAACGAATATTCGTATTCGCATGTTTCTCGACATTCGCATTCGCATTCGCAATTTTATGCGAATGTTTTGCGAATATGAACGTCCTAAAATAATTAACATTTTCAATTAGAAAAAGGTAAATGAAATAGAGAAATAAGTATCAACTTCTTATATATTTATTTCAAAACCTTATCTTCTGTTAGGATTTTTTGTTAACTAAACAATAAACATCACTCGTAAATCAGAGAGCAATCGGCCTTCTTCGGATCGGCTCGATAATGCTCTGAAGTAGATGCAAATAATTATAAATGTGTGCGTGTAACTCGCGCGCCAACTTAGCTGTCAAAATAAAGCCATAGACAAATAGCGACAAATACAAAAGACAATATTCGTATTCGCATTCGCGAATATCGACTGCAGATATTCGATCGATTTCGCGAATGTCTAGAATTTGACATTCTTTACATCACTAGTCGGTAGAGCTCCATGGTTTCTACCAGCTAAGCTACGCCAAAGTAATAAATAAATCTAAGCTGAAGTTTGATTTTCGCAATCAAATAATCCAATGATAATCGGCTTCAGCTTCGGCGGTACGGCCCCTAGGTCTTTACCGCCGACGCTGAAGCCGATTACCATCAGATTTATCAATTCCAAGTATTGTTCTTAGGGTAAAGTTATTTACAAACATCTCAGCTTTGTCGGTAAGTATAGCTCTGAGGATGCTAACTTAAGCACCTTAATAAACATAATCACCAACCATCTAAGCAGTAGTTTCAGAGCATTTCATTTTCGCATTCAAAAAATGGCCTGGCCGTGTGGTTTCCGGCAGACTAGAATAGAATCACTCTGTTTCTTCCCGTGGATGTCGTACACGACTAAGGGAAATACATTATCAAATATCGATCAGGCCTCCCCAACCCGTTTGGCCAGCGTGGGGAGTGTAGGCCAAATCCTCCTTCCGTCTAGGACGGACGAGAGAGGGTCGTGCTCCTGTAGTGGAGACTAAAATGGACCTGATGATGGTGACGATTCAAAAAATGGTATTCGGTTATAGCTCCGGCGGCAGGGTATGGTTCGGGATTTTGGACCGTGAATAGGAAGGATGAAAGAAAAATGAATGTAGCAGAGACACGATTGTTGTGGAGTGAGTGAGAATGGTTAGGAAAAAATACTATCTATATAGGTAGCCATTTTATATAAAGTTTCAAAGTAGCACCTGTATCAGAAATGATGAGAGAAAATCGCCTTTCGAGGTATGGATATTTGGCATGAAATGCGGATTAATGAAAAGCATTTGACAAAAAGTACGATAAAATTTAATGTGAATGGATATAATGAGAGCGAAACCCAAAAATTGAATGAAATGTTTGAAAAATCATATAAGCATATGGGTATAAGATGATAAGGCTAAGAAAAGGGTATCTGCAGAGATGATGGCTTTAAAAATGAATGGAAGAAAACTACATCCCAAATAATGGGAAAAGGTCGGTTCTTAATACTGGATCTTGTAAGGCCAGAGGGGTAATTCTGTTAATTAAAATGTAGTCAAAATTCAGTTTCAATCCAGTCTCGATCTCACAAATGTCACATTTGGTATTCTCGTAACATAATATGTAACTTCAAAATTAAAATTAAGCGGGATTATATCGAAATATGAGTGAAAATTAAACAAACTCAGATTGTTACTTGGCCAACAACAAGAATTGATAATAATTAATTAATGAAATCAAGTATATAATTTTTGTCAATTGACAATTCAATTTCGATTCGGTCAACTTTCAATCTGCGTTCGAGAGTTCGAAATTACGAGAATTGGCCTTCTGGATTAACAGCGATGATCGCCAAAAAAGGCAATGAACAGTGAGTCCATGAGTTCAAGTCCATTGCAGTTCCTGGGGTAAATCTACAGCTGCGTTTAAACACACAACGAATTTAATCAGAAGAAATAGGAGTAAGAAGCTTTTGGAATTTGAATTAAAAGCCTAAAGAGATGGGTAGTCAAGTGAAGCTCAACTGTCGTGCACTACGGATTTTAGTGCTGGCTAGTATAAGATCGATGTCATTCTAGTAAAAAAAAAAGCAAAAAAGTCAGTCACACGTAGCGAATTGCAGCTGCTATTTTCTCCTTGCGATTTATTAGCAGCTATGAATTGCCTGTATCATGTAATCGCCTACTGTCGACTACATTCTGTTTTTAGCAGTTGAAATGTGACCTGTTTTACTTCGATGTTGCACTGTAAGACAATGATTCAGTTGTGTTGTGTAAATTTAGCAGAGCAAATTGTAAAAGTATGCTTATTAAGATAAGGAAATGAAGCCAATGGATTGGTCGAAGAGAAATGCCAGGAGTTTCTAACAGTGTATTAATGGAATTGGTTGCAGAACAATAGAAAAAATTCATCGATTCAGTTGACTTCTAGAATTAATGGCTTCTCGCGTAAATTTTTGCAGCTGTCCTGTTACACGTAGCATTTATCGCACGGCTATTTTTCGCAAGTAAAGCGTTGACTATATTCAATTTTATTGCAGCAATTTTTCGGTCAGCGATCTTTAGCTGGTCCACGGTCATACGAAGCAAATTTTCGGTTACGGTAAATAGTAGAGAGTCAATGGGGTCGTTGTGCGTGTCAGTCTAATCCAAACGCAAGTTAAGCAACGTCGACCGTAGCCTGTCCACGGATGGGTTGTTATTATCTCGAGCTCCTCCGTGCTTCA
Source organism: Hypsopygia costalis (assembly GCA_937001555.2). Lineage (NCBI taxonomy): Eukaryota > Metazoa > Arthropoda > Insecta > Lepidoptera > Pyralidae > Hypsopygia > Hypsopygia costalis. The sequence continues at coordinate 9,850,745 of OW443330.2, read as the reverse complement.
GAGGGCACGTTAAGCCTTCGGTCCCGGCTGTTGTGATTAGATGACAGTAGTTAAGCCAAGTCAGTACTGTTAAGGCGGCTTGAAAACACTGGCCTCCGCCAACTACCAGTTGAGCAGCAAGGTGTAGTATGCTCTAAACCCCTTCAATTGAGGGGTGACTCGTATCCTAGCAGTGGGATGAATAAGGAGAATTCACGAAGAAATAGTAGTTATATAAATAGCTGCTTGCGACTGAGACTTTAGAGTTCCAAATTCAAAATATTATACATGCTTTTGTTTATTTTTGCCTGTCCCGTTAAATTTAAATTTAAACCAATTACAGTGTCTAGCCACAGTATAAGTAATTGGTCTAACCGTGTTTTCAAATTGCCTGAAAAATAATGTTTCTTTTCGTAGCCAGGATGGACAAGGATTCTCGTGTTTCCCGACGACCGGGTAAGCTATGTGGGCAAGTACTGGATAAAAGTGGCTCACCACATCCTTGATCCAAACTAAATAAAAAACCTACAGGCATGGCAAATATTAAATTTACGTATATATATATATATTTTATCTTTCTTTATTTGAGAATAGTTGAATGAATTGTTTACATAGGTATGTATGAATTGTTAGCTTCCGCCCGCGGCTTCGCCCATGTTTACGAAAAAGTTTTTCATTTTTCGGCTTAATATATATAGCCTAAGATACTCACAAATAACGTGGCTTTCTATTTATTTTATTTTATTTAAAAACTTTATTGACCACAAATTATAAATAAGGGTACAAAAGGCGGACTTAATGCTAAAAGCATTCTCTACCAGTCAACCTTTGGGACAAGCAGAAAATCACGAATGCGGTACTGAAGAAGCAAAGTTAAAAAAGAAACAGATTTAAGTACTAAAATATAACTACGACTAATAAAATAAACATACATAGCATATTTATATATTTAATAAACATACATATACATACATAGAAATACATAAATTCAGCGATGATGATAAAGATGATGATGATTTAGTGCTTAGTTAGATCGTCTAAAAGAATTGCATGGGTTTTCTTTTTGAAACTGAGTTTGTTCGAAATTGCCCTGACAGACTCGGGTAGCGCGTTCCAGAGGCGTGAGGCTTGTAAGGTGAAGGAGTCAGACATAAAGCCAGAGTGCAAGAGTGGAAAAGAAAGTAGACATGTATTGTCAGAACGCAGTTGGAGACTATGAGAATCACGAAGATACTGAAATTTGCATTTTAAGTATTCTGGAGAAAGGGGATTAGTTAAAATTGAGTGAAGTACACTAAGCAATCTCTGCTGCCTGCGCATTAATAGGGTCAATATTGGAGTGTGCGAAAACTGAAACCGATTTTTCAGCAGTGTTTTTCTATGAATATTCATACAATACAAAGATGTGAAAGGCTGTCGCATTCATCTATTTGTGTTGATACTTTGTTGGGCTGTTTTCCATATGACGAAGAAGATTCTTGACGTTTGGCAACGCATGGCAAGTGCAATATAGTTAATACACGTAAGTATATATAAATGGACAATCACTTTTCGTAACTGGATAATAGGCAAACCTACAAACTGTTTTGCATTTGTATTAGTTATAAGAATTTTTATATTGTGTTTGTTTGTAACGTTACACTTATTATTTATTTTATTTACGCATGTGCAATAAAGAGTACCTACATATGTATATTATGTAATCGATTTAACAATTGCAGATTTATACAGATATCAAAAATGCTGTAATTGATCGACCTGCTTAGCTGGCCATCGTCTCTGAAACGAAGGATTTACTGGATTTACTCCAGTCCACTAATTCAAGGTAAAGTATAAGTTAAACAAATAACTACCTACACTGCATTTCGTGTTCAACATAAATGCAGAAGTATAAATCATGTGGTAGTAACCACATTACCTTATTTTCCAGACATACTCGAAATAATGTAACGTCATCATATAATTTATGAATGCGAAACTTTTCTGCTGATAATGGTATTGTGTGGGCTGCACACACATTAAAATAACGTGTGTGCAAACATGTCCGCCATGTAAATTGCATATTCAAATTATCCTCCATTGCGAAATTAAATAGAGAAACAAAAAAATGTGAGTGGCACGCTTCACTTTAATAGCGCCCCACCCGCCTGGGGGTGACTAGTTTCAATAGCCACGTACTGTAGGGCGCAACACCCTCCGCAATCAATTGATCCCTCTTCTAATACCATCTTTTCTCTCCCTCTCACTTGCGTTTCACAAATACATATTATCCCTTTCTAAAACACGATTGTGATGGCGCGAAAAGTCCCGAGCGTGCCTGGGGCCAGTCGTGAGTTTCAAAGATAGAATTTTTATTCTGTACAAATTTGTTTTTGCTGTTCCCGGTTTGCTACTACGTTTTTATTTTATAGGCAGCAGTAATCACATTTCAAATAAATCGCTTTTTTGAATGGAAATACAACTTGGTAATTTGAAGATTGATGTAGAAATCTGTATCGGCAGTGATGAAAGGAAAATTGTATTCCGTTGACGCTTTAGGCGGGAAGATCTGAGAAATTTGTTTGAAATAAAATTGGTTTGAGAAAATCAAACAATTTTAGGTACCTACTGGGACGCTCAAGTTTGGAGTTTTCTTTAAAGTATAATAACATAAAATAAACTTTTAATTTTCTATAAAGTGACTACTGGAGTCTCGATGTCATTCCATTTGTAAAATAACGTAATATCATCATAAATAGGTAGTTTTGACAACAAATGACAAGAAAAAAAATATTTTTCCAAAAACAAAGTTGTATAGTATTGGATCCGGAGACCCGAGAATATTTTTTTTCAAGAGCTATATTACCTTCAGGTTTTATCATTGACTGAGAGAAAATAAATACGTACCTACGTAGATAACTATGACATAGTATTGTACTGTTATGATATTTTTTTACGGTTATAAAAACCGATAAATACGAAAAGAACTCGAAATCAAACTTATTCGTAGACGTGAATGATTTGGTAAATTCATTAAAATTATCGAGAAATACTCTCGAACAAAAACTCTGCAAATTTTCTTTTTTTTTTTTGCTATTATCAATATTTTTGCACTTGTTAAAAATATAGTTACAAATATTTCCTTCAATTATATTTATGTACAATTGTAAGAGAAAAGTATTTGTCTAAAAAATACTATTTTTAAAACCCAAATTTGGCCGGCAATGGTAAAAATGTTATTATTGTTATTATAGCATTTATTAGTAGCTGTTGCATACGATACCTCGTATTTACGTTATTAATACTTATTAATGATTATTGAATATTGTAATCATTTATCTATAATTTATTCCTCCTTCCTATTAATAATTTCCCTATGCAAATTATAGCTTCGAATTTAAAAACATCTTCGATTTTATCTTGCATAAACTCAAAACTGGATAATCTTTATCAACTAACTTAATATTGGTTTTTCCATTATTTTCATTGATTTTTTCTGTATATGGCTTCTAATCACGATTTATTTATATTTTATTTAAAAGTATTTCGTTCTTTGAATAAGCTTATTATCTAGCAAACAACTTCAAAGAATTACTCGTTCACTCAATTATTCGTTCGCTACATTCTTTACAAAACATTTGGCATAAAATTAAAATCGAGATTCTTCATACATCTAATTCTATGTTATTCTTGTGGTTAATATGGTTATTGCAGGAAATTGTTGAGTGTTACCAGCTCAGGTTCAGGATGTGACGTAGCTGAAGATCAAGAATATACGAATACTCATGTTACAAAGCCTTTCTGCCCCCTTACCACCATCTCTTAATGCGATTCAATAATTGAATAGATTGCTTATTCATACCAATGAATAAGCGACTCTATTCCATTTGAAATAGAGTCGCTCATTCATTGGTATGAATAAGCAATCTATTCAGTTATTGAGTCGCAATAACAGATGGTGGTAAGGAGGCTGGTTCTTTTGATTACAAATGACAATTAATCTAAAAATGTAACATCAAGAAATGTACAATGTTAACTTCACTTTAAAGTCTTTAATTGAAGAAAAACTGCATATCAAATCTAAATTCGTCATAAATCTAATTCTATGTTGTTCCACTTGTTGTTATGATTATTGCAACAAATTGATGGGTGCTGGTTTATTAAGATCAGGGTGTGACGAAGCTGTAGTTCAAGAATATACGATTATGGATACTCGTGTTACATTCCTTTTCAGTTCTTTTGATTATGTATGGTTATTAATTTTAAAATATAGCATCGTTAAATTTATAATGCAATAACTTTACTATAAAGTCTTTTATTGAATAAAAACAGCATAGTTTAGAAACTTATTAAAATGTTAATTAGCTTATCTTTATGTAATGAGCTCAATTAAGAACATTTAAAGCCACATTAACCATACACATCATACATTATGTATGCCGTACGTTTATGGTCTCAAATGGTAATCCATCATTCCTTCAACGCGTTTAGGACTAATGTAGAGCCATGTGTGGTTCATTAGAGTCGTTGATGTGTGACGTATCAGAAAATACTTTTGAAATGTTGGTCGAGGATCATTTAAACTTTGGGATACCGAAATCTTACGGAATATGCGTATTTTTTGGTATGTCACCCGTACCGAAATTTTTCAATAAAATTTAAACGAGATAATTATTACTACAGTGGTTCGTAACTGATTTTAATTATTTATTATTGTTTTGTATTACTTCCTAATAGTGATATGATAATAGTGTGGAATGTCTGACAGCCGTGCTTGCTGGCGGATGTTTTACGTACTTTGATAGTTATTTTCATTTTAGTGTTGTTTGACGATAGGAAATTGTCAAAACAACAATAAAAATCACAACTATGGATTTTGTTGTAAAAGTTACAGATACTGATTTGTTGAAGGGATCTTTCTCGTAGTTCTTTACGGTAACGCGCCTAATGCTAGAGTCAAAACAAACGGGGGCTAAATGCTGTGATTGAACTTATGCGTAACTCGATTAATTATTTAAATACATAACACTATTAGATTATCACTTAATGAACTAAAAATCTTCAATGGTACCAGTACATTACAATATTTAATTAATGATTTAATTGTTTCATTTCTAAATACATAATATACTATTTTACCGAGTAGGTACTATTGCTTGTTATTTGTCAGTGTAATAATGTGTATTGAATTTATCCTTCAAACCGATATTTAACCGTAACAAATGAATCTCATGTCACAACCTTGCTTATGTTTCGAACTAGTTTTCTGTGGAGGTGGACAGCTTGTTGCTGGCGGTATGGACGGTGTGGTGCGGTAAGTAGCGCCGCTGCCGATCGAGCGCCGCGCCACCTCGACCGACACGCAAACGATCTCAGATACTAGGCGCGCATAAATCGTCAGAAGGAACGTTCCATTCCTCTATAACTATCTCGCTCGCCTTATCAACGATTGTTGTCTGACTGAAGGAGGCAAACGACCTTCCACAGCTCCGTCTCCGTCCTAAATTCTATCGTGCGCTGTGAACATAAGGTTGTTTATAGAGTACGATTATATCGCCGTTGAATTTTAATGATCCCTGTCGACAAAACCTGCGTTGCTAATGTTGCTATACGAAAATGGAAACATTTTCTCAAGCATATGAAGAATTTCTGATGTATTTCGTGGGTTTATGTTCTCCCGATAACCACGATGCTTAAGGATCAGTTTGGCGTGGTTGACATTCCTTTTTTGTACTGACCAAAAGAAATAATTTCATGAATCTTGGGAACTATCGGCGTGATAAAAAATAAAGTTGTGGAAATTATAAAGCGGAATATTTAGTTTGTCGGCATTCTGCCGTTTTTTATCATCTGTCGACTGTGCTTGCTGTCCCTGTTCGTGGGATTTTATTTACCCTTTTTGGATCCATTCAGAATAAATAATGACGTAACCTCGTGCGACTCGACTCGACACGGCGCGCGACGACGCTAATAATTGTTCACATGACGCCTTTCGTTGTTTTTTTTATGTTCTATTTTATGATTATTAGATAGTTCTTAATTGAAACGTTATTTCCCATTTGTATTTTTATGAGTAAGACTGTATTTTTATCAGATTCAATGTAATTGCTTACTTTAAAGTGTAACAATAATGCTATTATTGTTTAATAGTAGATTATTTTTTCTAAAACTATTTTATTTTATTTTGGTATAATGACGAAAGAATACTTGATTTGGTAATAAACTGGACGTAGGCGTTTCTGATATTCATTCTAAATGCTCGGATACGAGATGCTTTCGCTGCACTTAATGGCCTTCAGTTGATAATTATTTGGTAAGTAGAATTTTTCATTTCCCATTTCACTATGACAATAATTTTATACATATGTTTAACGAATTAGTTTTTGAATTAATTACTAGTTAAAGCGACGTAAGTTCGCAGTTTCAGATTTTTAAACTGCGCCGCCAAAGCTGACGCCGATTACCACTATATTTTGATTCGAAAAATAGGTCTTATATTTAAGTTATTGCCAAACCAAACACCTTAATCTTAGTCGGTAGAGCTCCATCGTTTCTACCAGCTGAGTTAAACACAAGTAGCATAAATCTAAGTTTAAGTTTGATTTTCTCAATAAAAAACTCCGAAGGTAATCAGGCTTCAGCTTCGGCGGTAGGGAGCCGGTTTATGCCATAATCTTATGGAGTCAAGCATTGAAATAAATATTCCTGGACAAATTACACTTTACCATCAGTCCCGAACTAAGCAAAGCTTGTAGTATGGGAACTAGATATCTGATATTATACTTAAATACATTTATTTTTGTAAATGCATACATATAATATGTACATAGAAAACACACAGACCAAGTCAAACAGAGGAGTCTTAAACACATTACTACCCATTCGACCACCGCGACCGGTCTCGTCATAATATACGTTGTAATTTGAGCAGTGCTCTATATATTTTTTTAATTTCTTATAGCACATGTGTCCTTTATTTTGAATTAGCTAGGTATTATTTAATATATACTTCCAATACTATTATATTTTTGTTTTTCTAGTATTTTTTGATTGTGTCCCAAAAGTCGAATTGAATTGAGATGATTCAATTCGACTTTTGGGACACCCTGTCTGTGTATATATATATATTTAATTTATTTTAACATAATTAATTAAAACATAAATTTATCAAATGATTTACGGTATGACTCCTTCTGCACTAAGATAAAAAGTATAAGTAACGACAGAGAAGTTATTTAATTAAATAATTTTCCGTATTTATTAAAAACATTTTATAGTAGGTATGTAATTTGTGTTTCTATACAAGGTGCCCAGTAATAGTGCACAAAGGAAAGAACGAGAAACTGGGTTGAAAATCAAAGGAAAAGAAGGCAAAATTTTTTTATATAAATCTTGTAAATGAGCTATTCATACAATACAATAAATGGTCATAATTTATTAAATATCAAGGTTACTGAATTAAAAAAACAAAAAAAAAATAGTCTCAATTATTTTCAATTATATGTACCTACTATAAATATAAAAAACATATCCCATATTTTTGCTACATTTTTTAATGAAAAGAATTTTCTCGGAAAATTCGCTGTCTAACTCCAGTTTTCAATTATTATTTTTAATCTCTATTCAAATTATTATTCCTGGAAAAAGAAAACATTTCTGACCCTCAATTTAATTCATAGGAATTATTAGGCGTAAGTACTGCGTGATGCATATTTCTAACATATTATAACTGTTATTTTATTGGCAACATATGTTATAAAAACAGAAGCATTGTATTTCTATCATAATTATGTTGGCTGGCCAAAAGAGGTTTTAATATAATATTTTTTCAAATTTAAAATTATTTCATGTGACTATTTTTCAGTTAACAGTCTTACTTACATGGTACGATTTTTTATAATTTGAAGAACATGGTTTTATTAATTTCTCTGAGTTGAAGTAGATAAATACTATATTTATATTTTTATTTAGCTACTGTTATTTACATATTATACTTTTTATAAATACCTATATAATAATGATAGTTTATATAAAAATAAATAATTACGGTCATTTTATTGATATCATTAGGAAAAAAATAAAGAGAAATGAGGGAGTTTCCTTTTGGCTAGGTGTACATGTAGCTAGAGTAACAATTATAGTACAGTCATTTGGTTAAAAAAATAGTGGTTACTTGGCAAGTTTTCTGGGAGTTTTGAAAATTGGTAATTTTATAGATTTTGATGTGCTCTTTCCGAATTTCAACTTTGCCACCTCGTATTTTTGCCGCTCGCGCCGCCATATTGAAAAAATGGCGCCTAAAAGCAGTTTTTTGGCAATATTTCCGTTCCGACTCATTTTACGATAAAAACAATTATACAAAATGAAACTAGAGACAATTTCCTCCAAATTATGTATTAACATTTTTTTTCATAAAGTCAATAGTTTTTGCATACGAGAGCCGCAAAATGTGAATGCGTGTTGGAGTAACACGCATTTTGGTCATTACTCACATACATACACCCAACCTGTGACATTTAATTTTAACGGATTATATTTGTGAATTATAGCAAAAAGAAAACAAAAAAAAAATATCTTTAAACATCTATAGTTATTGTACATGCTTCACAAGTAAATTTAACATTAGTTTCGAACCTACCTACCAGGTTCAGCAATGGTATTGGAATGAACAAAATGCAGAAAAATGGTGATGGAAAATAACCAAGAATGGGGTAATTTCTGGCACCAAACTCGAGCCTCCAGCTCCGAAAAGCTTGTTAAAACTTATTTCTTTCAACTGCAAAAAAGATGTCAGAAAGCTTGTGGATACAGAGAGACAAGGTTAAAGTGTTCTGTTATATGCACCAATTGTACCGGTACCTGTGATAACTCGCAAGTTCCATCACAAGATAGCGATGAAGAAGAAAAAACTATTATTGACCAAACATATTATCGGAACGAATGTTGTCGTGCTGCTGCTGTTGTCGTGTCTGTCTGTTGGTGGTAGCGTCGCAATCTTAAATTTACTTTTATATGCTGATCTTGTGTTTAAAAATTTTTTGTTTGCTTTTTATTGCTATAATTCACAAATATAATCAATTAAAATATCAAAGGTTCGGTGTATATGAGCAATGATCAAAACGTATGTTGGAGTACACTTTGCGGCGCTCGTATGCAAAAACTATTGACTTTATGAATTATAAGGATAATTCATAAATTGAAGAAAATTGTCTCTAGTTTCATTTTGTACTGTTTTTATCGTAAAATGAGTCGGAACGGAGATATTGCCAAAAAACTGCTTTTGGGCGCCATTCTTTCAATATGGCGGCGCGAGCAGCAAAAATACGAGGTGGCAAAGTTGAAATTCGGAAAGAGCACATCAAAATCTATAAAGTTGCCAATTTTCAATACTCCCGGAAAACTTTCCAGGTAAAACTATCAAATGACTGTACTTATTAATAATAAATATTGTACATTTTTTTTAACAAACACTATCGTAATTTAGCAGCCTTAAATAAAACGTAGCGAAAAATACATACATAGTTGGTTTATGTATAGAACGAACACACACACGCATGGAAACAACACACTGAAAATAGGTCTTTTGTGCAGTTGATGTGGCGACAGAGAGAAGACAGCGCGTGCCGCGACACAGCGGGCATTTGTACTAGGAAATCATAACACAAACAGCAGTTTACTATCGCGCTGTGTTGTCGCTTCGTGCAATGCTCACTATGTTTAACTTTATCAGTTCCCAGCAGCTGGGTTTGAGTTTCGACTTTAGCGAGAAGAAGTTAAGTCTTAGGTTACCTAAACATATTTCTAGAATATGTGGAAAATGTGAGGAGAATGTTTCATATAGCTTCTTCTAAAATATGATCTCCGAGTAGACAGCGCGCACTGCGCAACTCCCCGGACACACGACGTCACGCACGCTGCCTCACACACAAGGCAATCTCGTCGTTGATTTGGTCGAGGCGAGATATTATGTAAACAATGCTTGCACTGGCATGGTTACTAACTTCGTTAAAAGGCGATAGCTGCTGCGATTTGCTATTTGAACAAAACATGGAATCGTAGGTAACTATCGTAACGTAGAAGATTAAAAAAAAAAACCTATACTCAGTTCCACCAAGGCAATAGACTATTTTACATAATTCTGCCAGCATTCGAAATGTTTGAATCAAAATATGTTGAGTGTTGGTAGAATGACGTAAAAATTACTCATAATTAAATTTGATAAATTTGTAATTTCTTGATTTAAATATCCATGTAATCTTTGTATACCCACTTACTTCTTCCAGGAGCTAAATATTGACTAATGATGATATACATGTTTCTTCAAATTTGTCTGAACAGCACCAATCACATATCTTCATGAAAATTCAATGATAAAATTAATATGTATTTCCCATACACATTCTGCTTTCCCTCAGATATAGAATTTTGAAAAAATCCTTTATATTCCGACGTCCCATTATGGATGATAGAATGTGATCACACACTCTCTGCAAATTCCTACCATGAGCGGCTTGGGCTGTCGCTGACCGAAAATTATAGACTTTGGGGCCCTGCCCACTCAGAATTTGAATTTTACCAAATGCCGAAATAGGTATTTCAAGTTTCATTGCTTTTGGTTAAATGTGAATACTATGGTATTAATAAAAAAAAAAGTCGTTCTTCAGAGTAAAGATTTTTTGTTTTTGGAGAATTTAGAAAAATCTTTGTCTTGATCTTTCGAAATTCTCCAAATCTTCTGTGTCTCGTGATCTTTGTCTCTTTATATGACGGCTATAATGTAATTGACCAATAAGTTTTCCCAATATCAATTTATATCCTTCGCGATTTGGGCATATGCGATCATGAACAAAATTGTTGTTATGCGCTGCTGGCATTGTTCATGGAGTTTTAAGAAAATAAAATATTCAGAAGAGCACTTCTGAATATTTTATTTTCTTCTGAATACATACATATTTTATTTGTAGATTTGTGAATTTTTTTGACTTCACAAGCATTCCGTCCATGAGTATACTATCAAGTATCATATCAAATTTGTATGTAAATACTCTACGCCGATACTAGTTACATTTTTTTTTATCTTCATCATTAAAGCTCAATCTTCGAAACGAAAGAAGTATTCATCCCAAACTCGGTCGCAAAATTAGCCTGGTTCTGATTTGTTATTTTAGGGCAAAAAGTGTGTACACTTTGTGTCTCAGGGTTTATTTTTCCTGCAATTCTCAATGAATGCATGGAATTTCAGATTTTGTGCCCTTACGGCATGACAGTTGTCAAAACGTCCTACCGACAATATATTTGCAATTCCTAAAATCAGGGTTTAGATATTGTTACAATTGAATTCGGTGCAAGATTCATTAATTAAAAATTGTAACTATTCGGGTAGACACGCCCTTTTTTACACAATATTGACACATTCTTCACTGGCATAACAAGCAAGCGTTTCATTCTCGAATACTAGAAACATGTCCAATCTAAGAAGAACTATGTTATCGTTCGTCATTCATGCTATCTGAATACGAGATGGGCGAAGGGGAAGGTCATGTTAAGTTGGACAGATGGCGTTAAAGCGAACTCTTTGGATGTTCTCGTCTCCTAGTAAGCTGCGTACAATGCGGCAGGTTGCGACCGCATCCGAGACCGCGGTGGCGGCGGCGGCTGTTGCCGTTGTAGCCGCAGGACGTCACGCTGCCGCCGCCGCCGCTTCGTGGGAGGATCCCTCGGCAGTCGCCAGCGGCCCCTCTCGTCCTCGATGTAAATAAATCGTAGGGAGTACCTACGCTGTGAACGGTTGCTTTATTTTGCATCAATGTTGTTTGAGGAAAATGAATAGCGTAGAAATGAGAGCAATGTTTATTAAAAAAAATATTAAGACTTATTGTTATCGACATTTAATTATGAATTATGATAAATTTAGGTATTTTCATCAACATTGTTTAAGCAAGTTCTAGGGTTGAGTTTTTCTAATCTCCCATAGAACACTACTTCGGATATCAATTTTTCTGCTATAAATCTCTGGGTTGGTTCTAAATCCCTTAATTGAAGTCCTATAGCACTTCCAAATGCCTCGGCTTCGTTATCAGATAGAGCAATATGTTTTTCATGGTTACTAAATGTGTCTTTGTGTTCCTGCTGGTGTGGTGACGAAGACGTTTGGCCAAGATCTTCAGATAATTTGCGCTTCTTTGTTTGGGCTTCGTTGATTTGACTTGGTTCATCCTAAAACAAGGATTAAAAATGTATACTTTTTCCTATAAATTATTTATCATACAAAGAACTCTTAAAAACTCATCGTTATTATTAACTCTGTTAAGTTATTATCATCAAATAAGGAAAGCCTACAAAATCATACATACAAGTAATATTACTTCATCTTGCAAATGATTTTCTTCGTCAGATTCAGGTTCATCGAGATCATCTAAAAATGTCAGCAGGTCGTAATACCACAGAGTGGGTTTGTATTCCCAACCGCTTAATTTAGATAGAAGCACCTGGAATTAAATGAAACGCACTGTTTTAAGGTGTACTTTGCAGACACATAGAGTTAGTAGTCCGGCCTAGGACCGCATAGCATCTAGATGCTATGTTATTTCTATGATATTTGACAGTAGAAATAAGCTCATGGCTTGAGTAGATTGATTTGTGTTCCTCTGATCACGTCTGTGTAGTGAGGCGAAGCACGCTCTCGACTCCTTTGATTGATGGAAACCCGTAAGATGAAGAAAGGTTGGTGTAAAATACTTTTTAGCAAAAAGATTACGAGTGACAATTGTGATAAATTGTACTATGTTAACCATAGTACATGTCAAGACTAAAAATATCATATTTATTAATTTACATTTATTATTATTAAGTATTTTTAAAATTAATAAGCACGAATAAAATTTCAATAAGTTAATTAACTATGACCCTAACGGTTTTGATTTCTAAGCACAATAACACATAAAATAATATAACGAGTATAAAATTTCCAAAGCCTGTATTCTGTACATTCTTATAATAAAAATTGTGAAATAAATTTAAATAATTGTGTTGGGTGGTGATGAATTTTCCATTTCTGTTTGCTACTGTAATATGGGTAGTGTCACGCCATCTACCGACTAAGCACGTGCAGTATTCAGCAATTTTTTCTCGCTAGCCTAACATATTCTTCCGGACATCTTACTAGAATTTGTGTAAAAATTTACATACTTAAAGAGTTTAAGTTTAAAAGTAACACTTTTTATTAAATAGAAAGAATCTCGTATGCCAAAATAAAACAATAAATTGAAACAATCATAAACTATAAATAATCGCGGCTTCGCTCGTGACTCTAATTTAAAATGTGTAGGAATGGGCTACCCATTTTAAATTAGAGTTACAAGCGAGCGAAGCCGCGAGCAATACCTAGTATGTAATATGAATTGAACATGTATTACCCGTTTGTGCTGTCGTTTATATGTACACCTCAAATTCTCTATTTTCTTCCTCATGTCAGCCACCGTAGCGGATGGGTCAATTAAATGATATTTCTCCAGTAAAATATTGTATGCCTCGTTCCGCACTTCTTTATTACCATAGGTTTCATGTCGAGTGTCCCACAAGCAGCGATGTTGTCTATATACTAGCAAAATTTGTTTGAGCACTTTTCTTTCGGATATTGCAGCTATTTTAGAACTAGTAAAATACGAGACGTCTTCCCCCGACATGGTCAGATCGGTTACTAACCGACGCGTAGTGATTGTAAGTGAGCGAATGGCGGGATATCGAGCGATGCCTACGGACGGTCGGCTGACGCAAACGTAGCGATATCCCTTTCTATTTCTAGTACTCAGTAAAGGATGGAAGATACAATGGAGTCAAGCCAGTCTCGTATACAGGCTGTTTATCAAACAGGGGGCCTGTGCGCCGAGGTCTTTTTTTTATTTTGTGATGTGGTGTTACTTTCGCAAGGATATTTGAGCTGATTTAAAATATAATTTGGTATATTTAGCGTCTACAGTCTGCTATTTATTTGACATTCAATATTGGAGTTTATCTTTGTTGGACTATTACATAAATATATAAGTATATTTGACTGTCTATATAAAAGTAAATCAACTCCATTATTTGGATATTGTGAAATTTTAAAATAATAAAATAAATAATAAGCGTATTCGATTATCATTTTATATTTTTCAGTTCGTCATTTTGTTTTTTTTTTTACATTAATTATGTGCTCTGTACTTTTGAAGTCAGATATGTTTCAATACCATGCTGGGTGCCAAACAAACGTACTTATGTAAAGCGTTACAGAAACCATATAGACGAATCGGAATGGACTAGGACCGCTAGGAGTATTGCCACGTTCTGGCAACCCCGCTGGTTTGGTGACCTTTGGATATTCTGCTAAGTGGAGGTACCTCCACCAACCAACCTGACAGATGTAAACCAACTTCTCCAGTCGGGCTTTTTCTCTTTTGCCAGAGCTTCGTTTGGTGAGGTTAGCTTTGTCTCTAAAGGTGAATAAGCTCAAACGAGCAACACCTTCAAATTAGGAGTAAATTAAATCAAAAAGTAATTATGTATTTGTTTAACGAGTGAGCAAATATTTTTTGTGTTGAATGTCACTGTCGACGAAAATTGCGAGTTTGCGAAGGATTCTAATAATAGTGGTTTAAATATGAAATTGCTGTTTTAATATACTGGCAATAAATATGAAATTGCCGTTTTAATATACTGGAAACTTTGAATTAAAATGAAATTTGCATGGTTTGAGATTCCAGAGCAAAACTTTTTTCACACGATATCTGTAACCTTCTAAATTTGAAAAATGTACATACAACATTCGATTATTTGTTTGACGTAAAGGTGGATAGATTGAAAATATGCATTATTTGAATGAGTACTAACGTGGAATTTGGAACTAACGCAGCAGAAACAGCTCACAATATGATATGAAAATTTTGAATGCATCATATCAAGCAAAAATAATCACCTATTTTATTTTTTATTATAACCAATAACTAGAAAGGTAGAAAAATATATACGAGTTCGCATAACGCTTTGAAAGAAATTGCGACGTTCTGCTGTGGTTTTGCGCATCGCGCATTCTTGCGATTGTAGGTAGGTATTTCTCCTGTATCTTTCTAGCAATAACAGCAGTGTAACAGTTTTTGCGATCTAGGTCACTAGTTAAAAAAAATAAGTTCAGTATATCACGTAGAAAATCATTATTCGAATAGTAATTTAAGACAGGTAGGGCATATCGTATTTTTTAAGCTGCTCGACTGGGGAAGTACCTCCACCTCACAGAATACCGAAGCCCTATATATCGTGTACCACCGCTGTGTCTCATGTATATGTACTCGTATATGTATGTATATGTACCAGGATTAAATAGCCGTCTCCTATATTACTGCGGTAACCGCGAAAATGGCTATGAAGAATGAAGTCCACTGCTGTCCCAGGGATTTCAAATGGAGTAGGTATTGTTCTTGGACTATTGTAATCTTTAGAAGAGAGCACCGAGGTACTAGCTGGGTCTTGTAGGTTTTACGAATTATTGCCAAACCTAAGCTTGTATTAAAGCTCTAAGTCAGCGAGACATTGCTTTCCTTTTGTGTGTTCTACATTATAAGTAATGGATTGTGCGTGGAATGTTTGATGTGATCCCCAGGTAAACCGTATACTATCAACAGGTAATTTATCCTCATCCATTTTATTAGAAATTTACCAGCATTTGCCCCCTGTGGTTCCTCGACCACAAACCAAGCCACGGATTTCTTGTACCTACTCACACCTTGACGTTGTAGTTTCCGACAACAACCGTGAAATGGGTCTTGCTTGGTGAAGTGGCAATGGGCCGGTCACATTTGCCGAGTAAGTGATGGCAGATGGGAGATGAAGGTATTAGAGTGGAGGCTGCGCGTAGGACGACGAAGCGTTAGACGCCCTCCGTCTAGACTCTAGATGGTCCGATGATCCTAAGAGAGCAGCTGGATGCGGAAAGCCGAGGATCGTATTTGGTGGAACGCATTGGAGAATATATCTAGCAGTGGGTAGATACAGGTTGATGATGATGATGATTCCATGAGAGCGAAAATGGTTGCATGCTGTGCGGTTCTAAAGGGGGGTTTCATCCGTGAACTTCCTGCCGCAATTTTACCAGACGACTACAGCATCGGGCAGCTCAAGAAAAGGTAAAGGGGTTTTTACAAGATCTACAATTTTGACTATAGTGATCGTAAACATCGTTATGGTACGATCATGTTGTAGGCTGGTTTTCCACCTTTGTGGCATAAAATAAGACAATAGGCTATACCTATCAAGTCAAGTATTTATCGTTATCGGCAACAAGTGGCACACGTATAGTGCACGTGCAGTGAGCGTGGCGACTATTGTAAGCCGATAAGCCTGCTATTATAATTATCTTTGCACAACACGAGTACAATAAGAATTGTCTTTTTTGTGTCACTGATATAGGTATATGGTACTGATACTGACTTAGGCTGTTTTCACATGACACCGCGGCGGCAGCGGCATTATATGCAGTGTTGCCAACTCCTAGAAGTTCAAGTCGCTAGACTCAAAATCAAAAGTCGCTAGGTGCCGTGAAACATTAGGATAGGTGAAAAAAAAAATTAAGAAATGTATTGATAAGTAATTGGATTATAATTAAAATACGTATTAGCGCAATAACGTATAATATCTAGCTTTTATTTAATTAATTATAATATTATCATCATTGTAACAAAACAAACAATTTTTAGCGACAATTTTTTTTTGTCGCAAAGACGGTAGCAAATGTCGTCACTTATATCGATAAAGTCGCTAAATTGGCAACACTGATATATGGCGGATTTAAGGAGCCTTACACATGCGCCCCAGAAGCGACGGCGAGTCTTCATATTGCGGTGGCTCAAAAACAGTAAATCCGCTGCCGATGCGGCGGCCATGTCTAAACGCTCTTACGTAGCAGTACAACAATTTCTAGCTCTACCAGCCCCCTTACCACACTCTTATTGCGATTCAATAATTGAATAGATTGCTTATTCATACCAATAAATAAGCGACTCTATTCTATTTGAAATAGAGTCGCTGATACCCGCATATTCGCCCACCCATTCGTTCGCATGGAATTTTTGATGTGTATGTGTGCAATACGTAAGTGGTTCATCAACATCTTTGGACCAAAGCCAATCTCACCTGCACGTGATGCACCCTGCTGGCTGACAAACTAGGCTCTGGAGAAAAGAAAGGTAGAGCATAGCGTATTTTTTAAGCTGCCCGACTGGAGAAGTACCTCCACCTCACAGATTACCGCAGACAAATAATAATTCCCTTGAGGGTTGTTGTGTTCCTGTGAGTGAGCGTGGTCACCAGAAAGAATGAAAGGAAGGCGTATACGCTGGCAACAGATCGGCGACCCCTTGGTGTTGCTGATCTCCATGGGCGGTGGTGATTACTTAACATCAGGTGACACACATGCTCGTTTGCCCACCTCTCTCATAAAAAAAATATATCTCTAAGCGATAGACTCAGGAATCAGTATACAAGATGGAAATGATAAACGATCTCACTATATTCTTTTCTAAATATTGAAAAAGTAATTGCTGATCCCGAAACTGCCTGAAAGTGTATTTTATACAAGTCAAATGTCAAACAAGCATACGACTCGCCTGATGGTAAGCAGTCGTCCCAGCCTACGTACGCTCGCTACACCAGAGGCATCACTCACGCGTTGCCGATCCTGTAAGAACCTCTTCACGCCCTTCTTGGAAAACGCTTTAAGAAGTGCTTTACGAGCTTTATCGATTGAACAAAATGGATCATTTTTTAAAAATGGAAAAATTCACCTGTCCCCCCTAGGTGGGATTTGAACCCACGACCTCACTCGACCGGTCATCGAGAGGTCGTGGGTTCAAATTCCACCTAGGGGGGCAGGTGAACATGGCATGGTCGAGTAAGTTCTAAATACTCGCCCTTTGATTGGATGGGAGACTCGTATCCCAAGATGAATGGGACTTGATGGAGAAACAATAATGCAATAAAGAATCATCATCAATCTTTAACCATATTGGGATGTAAGTGGTTCATCAACATCTTTGAACCTAAGCCAACTTCACCTGCACGCGGTACACCCTGCTGACTGACAAACGAAGCTCTGGCGAAAAAAGAGGTAGGGAGCGTAATTGTAAGCTACCCGACTGGGGAATGTACCTCCACCTCACAGAATACCGCAGCCAAATAACAATGCCCTTGAGGGTTGTTGTGTTCCTGCGAGTGAGTGAAGTCACCAGAAAGGAAAGAGATGCTGCGTTGGCAGCGAGGGTGGCGGCGCGCAAGCGATAGGTATTTTATGTTGCGAGCGTTAATATGGCTACGGTAGCCGCTCCACATCAGGCGGGCCGTATGCTGCGTCTGCCACTCAACGTAGTATAAAAAAAAAATCCATCTCACTGCTGGGATACGGGTCTTTCCTCAATCAAAGGGATTTCAAGGCATACTTTACCATGCTGCTCAACTGCTGTTTAGCGGAGGAAAGTGTTTTCTTTTTCCAGCTTAACGACTGTTATCTAATGACAACAGCCGGGATCAATGGCTTAACGTGCGCTCCGAAGCACGGAAGAGCTCGAGGTAAATAAACTCATCCATGGACATGCTACGGTTGACGATGCTTAACATATCTGATCGATTAAGACTAACACAAAACACAACGCAACGACACCATCAAGCATTTTTGTGTCGAAATTTGAAACCGTTGCACATTTGAAGAATTGAACATACTGAACTGAAACACATGCAAAACCCTTATTGCAATAACGCCATCGAACTCCACAGCAATAAATCAAGCAATAAATGATATTTAAGTACCCTAATTTGATATCTTTGTGAAGTGATACGCAGAAAAAACTATTTGAAAATATTTTGTTACAGAACAAACTCTGATGATAGCTCTGAGTTCTATAACGTAACTAGTGTTATGTATAGAGTTATTACTATAAGTTCTAACAGTCCTGATGAGAATTCTCCTGCGTAACTAGTGTTATGTATAGAGTTATTACTATTAGTTCTAACAGTCCTGATGAGAATTCTCCTGCGTAACTAGTCTTAAGTATAGAGTTATTACTATAAGTTCTAACAGTGATGATGAGAATTCTCCTGCGTAACTAGTGTTATGTATAGAGTTATTACTATAAGTTCTAACAGTCATGATGAGAATTCTCCTGCGTAACTAGTGTTATGCATGAGAACTAAGCAGGTACACTGTCATAGATAATAAATATTTGATTGTTTATGGGCCGTTTCTAAATGGAAATAACTCAGAGCTGACATCAGAGTTTGTTCTGTAACAAAATATATGACTAAATTAAATCAAAATATATGGCTCATGAAAGGTTAGCCTTAGGACCTTTCAGCCGTTTCAGCCTTTCAGAAACCTCATACTTACTGGGTCAAATGAGTACAAACGATATAATTTTAAAGGTAGACTTGAAAGACAGTACTTCCATCAAAGTCTGTCATGACTTTCTATTTGTTCACTTTTACTTATATATTCATAAAACGTTTAATTTCAACTAAAATAAGACTTTCTGAAATCGGACTCCAGTTTAGTGCCGCCTTTTGCCCGTGAGAGCACTCGAGTACAAAGACCCGCTACGAAGGTAGTCAGTGCGGCAACATCGCAAACCGCTATTGATCGCCTACTTGTATTTTATAGCGTTTCCATCGCTGTATCGTTTTCCTTTACTAAATGGTTTGTTTCACGACAGCGCTGGAATGGCTTTTAGTGAAAAATCTACACGCCAACACGTGTATACGGTTCCAATGTACAGTGTAGCGTTGACAGCAGCTGTAAATTTTAAATTCTAGCGCACGCTTTTTCCAACGAAAGAACGTTAAGCGCTTTAGAAATTTGGATCGCTGCCGAAATTTTTGTGTAAGTGTATAAGGTGAGGGATGTTTGGGTGTACTCGGGGCGAATAGAAGGCGTGCGAGACGGCAACAGTGTGTGACAGGTGAAACTGATTAAAAAAAAACAGCATGTAGTCACTTATCTATTCGTAAATTGGTTTGTCTCATACATTATGTATTCTTTTTTGAAGAATTTTAGTCACGATTATGAAAATAAAATCTAATTTATACATGTGATTGATTTGCTGCACCGTGTTAGCATCAATACAACTGCTTTACTGCAATATGTAAAAAAAAAAAACAATAATAGCAAAATATGGTAACACAGGCTCTATTCATTTTTATTTTTTTAACGATCTCCGAAAGAAGCTCAGACAAAAGAGAGGTAAGTAGGATACAGCGTATTTGTAAGCTGCCCGACTGGGGAAGAAAGAAGGAGTTGTTGCGATGGCAGCGGGGGTGGCAGCACGGGAGCAATATTTATTGTTGTGAGCATTCATATGGCTACGGTAATCACTTCACATCAGGTGTAATGGACGTAATGCTTACCTGCCACCCGAGGAGGTTCTTCGAGACGACCGCAGCAGCTGGAGCAGAGACGACCAAAGCAGCCACGGCAGTCGCATGCAACTACTAACGACAGTGGGTGGGTGCCGGCCGGAACTAATTGGTGGCGGAAGCACGCAAAGTAGGGTAGATCAAATTGCTTGTAAAATTGACTTTCGCAAAACAACACCTGAATCAGTTCACTATCTCTAGAAAATTGTTACTTAACTGCGCGGTTTGGTTTGAGGTGCAGAACTTCTAACAACTGAGCCACTTTGACACCACATCACGAGGTATACCCATGATGAAGCAACTGGCTTCGTACTAGGATGAAAAGTTTTAGAACGCAAGTGGTTACGAGGCTCCGATTTCGTACACGCCAGAAGAGCATCCTTCAGTCGAGCAAGAAAGCTGCGCAATTGTGAGTTGGCTGCGGTAGTGTTTTCATGCCGCCCAAAAGCCAACGATGTTGGTATGACTTAGGGTTGCCATTTCTAAATATTAGCCTAGTAATATAATATATATTATAATACACCCAGGACAAGAAGCGTTAAAACTCCGGATTTTTAATCCTAAAACCCAGACATGTCATCAGTGTTTTTAGTACTAGTAGATTTTTTTTATTCTGTGACAAGACTGTAATTATGAATTGGTTATGTAATGGATTCTAATTATCTGAAATAACGTAGGTATTTGATTTTTATTTATTTTTAAAGCCGGCGCGTTTGCAAATTGTCGGGTTCATCTTGTTGTTGTCTTGTTTGCGTCGCCACGTCACCATCTGACGAGGAATAAAAAATAAATGCGGTTTTTTTATTACTGATGTTTCAGACTTAAATGATGTCGGCCTTCGAATGTTTCGATTACTGCGTTTTTGCCAGCTGTGTCCATATTATTGGTTTGCAAACTGTACGATTGTGCATCTGCATGCTAAAATGTTTGTTTAGGTTTATTGAAAGAGTTACTTTTGCATTTAGCACTACATCGGGTGGTAAATAATCGTATGACCTGCGAAATGTGAAGTGGATAATGTGCTCTATAGTTAAGAAACTATACGCATACGCGCGAACGGAACTATCGTATAGTGTTACAAGATAACACTTATACGATAGTTCCGTTCGCCCGTGAGGAACTAAATGAGGCTCTGGTAAAAGACCTGTAGGGCATAGCGACTTGAGAATCCCACAGACCTCTCAGCAGACTGCTTTGAAATAACAAATTCCTAAGGCAGAGTTGCTGTGTTCCTGCAAGTGAATGAGATCACCAGGATGAAGGAAGGAGTTTCTGTGTTAATGTTAAGTAAAAAAAAGCGGTGGTGACGGTCCGCGAACGATATTTAACGTTGCAAGTATCCATGGACTATCGACACGGCTAGCCGTATGCTATTTTTCCACCCGACATAATCTAAAAATAAATAAATTAAAGTATAGATAAAATATTTTTTATTTATACGAGGGGAGGTCAATAAGTTCGCGGAATGAGAGAGAAGGAGGTTGAAATTAAACACCAAATTATTTTTCCTTTTCAATATATTCTCCTTTAACCCTAATACATTTTTCGGATCTCTCAAATAGCTTGTTTATACCATCGAAAAAAAATGATTTGTCTTTGGTGTCAAAATAGGCCGAAATTGCCGACTTGACTTCATCATCGTCGTCAAATTTCTTTCCACGCAGCTCTTTCTTCATTTTTGGAAATAAATAATAGTCACTGGGGGCCAAGTCTGGACTGCATGGTGGGTGGTTTAATTGTTCAAAGCCGCATCGGTGAATGGCAGCCGTCGCAACATGGCACGTGTGGACGGGTGCATTGTCGTGCAAAAGGAGCACACCTTTTGACAGTTTTCCTCTTCTTTTTTTCTTAATGGCTTCTTTCAATCTTTCCAGTAAAGAAGCGTAGTACTGTCCCGTTATAGTCGCACCACGTTCTTTATAATCGATCAGTAAAATACCTTCTGTATCCCAAAAGATAGTCGCCATGATCTTTCCGGCCGATTGTGACACTTTGAACTTCTTTGGAGGAGGTGTGCCTTTTTTATGCCACTGCATCGACTCTTGCTTCGACTCAGGTTCATAGTGGTGAACCCAGGTTTCATCTCCAGTAACAATCCGGGCCATAACTTCTTCCTTTCTCTCTCCACAGAGCTCCAGAAACTGGTGAGAGCACTCGACACGCTCGCGTTTTTGAAGTGGCGTGAGCATTCTCGGAACCCATCTTGCACTGACTTTAGTCATCCCAAGATGATGATGTAGGATATTTAAAATACTTGATTCGGATACTCCAACCATTGCTGCAAGTTGCTTCTTCTTCAGTCGGGCATCTTCCAATACAAGTTTTTCTACTTTTTCGACGATTTCCGGTGTGGTGGCCTCAATTGGCCGTCCGGAGCGGGGGTCGTCTTCAATGGACTCCCTTCCTTGTTTGAAAAGACCATGCCACTTGTAAACCATGGTTTTACCAGGGGCAGAGTCCGCGTAAACCGCTAACAGCTCTTGAAAAATCGTCTGAGCGGATTTTCCTTGCTTGGTAAGAAACTTAATAACGGCACGGTGTTCAATTTTCTCCATACTGGCTGACTTCTTCCCGATTTAGTTGTTTGCAGGTCGATAACTCAAAAGTTAATGACACGATTAGGTTCAAACTTGGTATATATACTCTTAATGAGGTGCTTAACTAGTGCCTACCTGGACGGGTAAATTTATCCCCATCAACCCCTCCATTCCGCGAACTTATTGACCTCCCCTCGTAGCACACAATACAAATATGTGTTTGTGTAAAATAAGCGAACTTAATTAAATATTCTCTACCTCAAAGTTATCTAGAAGAGATCGCTTTGCATTGCAATACGGTCTTATTGCAAAACGATCTCTTGTACGGTTTCTGTAATTTTTCACTATTTTTGTATACAGAAAGAGTATAATCTTTTATGCAATAAAGAGTCAACCTTATTCGTCCCATTACTGGATGCTGCTGGGATACCGGTCTCCCTTTAATCGAAAGGGGTTTAGAGCGTGCTCCACCAATCTGCTCAGCTGCTAGTTGGCGGCGGAGCGGGATCGGCAATAAAGAGTATTTATATTGTATTGTATCTACGAAGTGCTCATGACTGGTTGCTGATCTGGGGCCACAGCCAAAGCTGAAACCGATACCCATCGGATTTTTTGACTGGGGAAATCAAACTTTAGCTTATATTAGCGGTAATTGAGTTTAGCATATCTGGTAGAAACCCTATGGTTTCTCTATAGATCTCTATAGATCTACCGACTATGCTGAAGATTGTCATATAACTTAAACCTAAGATCTATTTTCGCAATCAAAAAATTGGCTTCAGCTGCAGCGGTTGGGCCCCTGGGGCATATTATTGTGACAGAATATCACAATCGATTTAGATTATATCCGTTTTAGAGTATAATAATTGTGTAACCGAATTGTGAGGATTATTGACGATATCAAGCTGACAGGCGATCTGTTTGGTGAGATTTCCTTTACTTTGTGATATTTGTGTGCCCACTTTCTAGCTATTGTATTTGTGTGTTGAGTTCTGAAGAGTTGTTCGACATAACATTAGGCTCCAATGTTATAAGTACTTGCCGTTCCAGGGAGCTCTTCCTCTGCGTATCATCAAGAATTTTCGAAAAGCGTGAGATAGTTTCCTGAGAAAATATTATAATTTTCTTTTCTTTTCGAAAATTCTGGAAATATTTTTTATAGAAGATATCGGGCAAATAGCAATCCTGGTGTTGCACGCCTAAATATGCTGTGTTTTATCATCAAGCGGTCGGTATGTTTGCAATCTTAGGACTTGTTTGCAAGCACATTTAAACGGATATGATTTTTACGTGGCGGATTGTGATGCATGCGCTGATAAGCCTGATAAATACAGGAACGATAACGACAACAGTCTTAAATCGTGCTTCAGACAGTAAGGCTGACTTCGCTATACAGCATATCTGATGTAAACTTAAGTTAAGGATAAGAAGTTCGTAGTAGCATGCCATAGTTGCAATGCAATTTCACGACGGTTTTGGTCCGTCTATTTCTGTCGGAGGAGCTCTAAGTCGTCGTTGCGCACATCAGTGTAATCGATCACGGAAGTTAAGCAACGTGGACGACAAAACCATAAACCAGCACTAACACTGGGTTTTATCTAGGTAAAACTTAGTCAGGCAGCATCTGGTAACCAGAACTCTAAATAAAGATCTAAACGGGAAAGAGCAGTAAAATTACAGACTAATATCTCTAAATTGTAAGCAAGTGTAATAATACTGTCGTTTTAGCTAAGTCATTACAACACTGCACAATATTTTGGTATGATAGATACCTCAGCTGAATTTGCCAAATCTTTTTATGGACCCAACTCTACAAGTCGTAACTTGATATTTAAAATTGCAGTCGCGATTCCTTATCGGTCGGCAATCCCGAAGTTAAAATACAGGCTCCAAAGGCCTTAGGTACGTGCTCGGCTCTTGCATTGCGATATAAATTATCGCTTTTATTACTAGCCCGCACTGGAGAAGCCGCACGCCGCTCGTAAACACGTAAAATGCATGACCAATCAAAATACCAATGTCGGGTCACGCACACAACTGCAACCTGTATCAGTATTATCGTGCTAATGCATAGACGCTATTTTGTTAGTAAGTGTGCCCAAGAAATGCATTAAGTTACACATGTGTGTAGCTTTAGGCTCACTCACACAGGCATCGGGTTCACTGAGATGGAACACGCGTTCGAGGGATAACGGAGGGCTTACAATTTATCAAAGGTATCATAGTATGGATGTAATTTAATTTATTATACATTAAATATTTGTATCATCATAGCAAATAGAAAACAGGAAGGTTTTTGACCTTCCTATCAGCAGAGGATTGCATATGGTGGAAAGTATTGTGGAAGGCCTATATCCAGTATTGGATAGCTAGATATACTTATGCTGATAATGATAATGATGATGAAATAGAAAATAGTAGAGGGGCTATAAATAAATCTGGTGCTATAAAATTCATAATAGGCCGAAGTATTGTCAAGTACATTTTTGTTAGGCAAAATGTAGAGTAACAAAAGAATAATAAAGATTTTTTTATTTTTTTATCCAAGTTACTTTCTGACTTTTCGAACTTCTACCGTAAAAAATGCGAGAAGAGTTCTGTCAGCATAGAGTTCTAAAACGGTTGGCCAGATTCCATTATTTCTTAATTTGAAGGCTCGTTCTTAACTTTGTTTGATGAAAATATGTTCAGCCTAGCCTTTGACTGAAATATGCATATGAATGGATAAATATCATCATTCAGGTGAGGTTCGCTTTGGTTTTAAGATGTTGTGACATACACCGCAAAATTATAAAGCTTTTATGACTACTTAGTGCTTCTGTCGGATCAACACTGTCAATCGCACAAAGTCAATGGCATATGGGTCTCGTTTTCTATCATAAGGGGTCTGAGCGCACTCCACCGCGCTGCTCAACTGGGTGTTGGCGGAGCCCAGTGTTTTGAAGCGCCCCAATACCCACTGACTTGGCTTAACGACTTTCTAACTAATTGACGTCCTTTAATGCCAAAAGGCTTATCGTTCCTTCCACTCAAAGAGTCGAGGTAAGTAGACCCATCATTTGACAGATTATGGTCGAGTGGCGTGATCGATTAGAGTATTAGACTAACACGCGCAACGACGCATCTTCGATATAAATCATATCTGCACGTATTATATTCATATAAATTTAGCGTCCAAATAAAATATACTAAAGGGTATGTCCACACTATCGAGGGCCAGGCGTCTCGCAGCGCGAGCCCCCGCCCACATAAAAAATGACATCTAAATAAATCCATTAAGACCCGGCGCGGCGTGGCGGCGGCGAGCTCTTCCTGTCTGTAAGCCCCTTTATTTGATTTCCTCCGCTTGTCTGGAGGCGCCTTTATTTGTGTTTTGACAGCAACTTTAGTGCTGGCGATGATTTGTGACGAGAAACATATTTAATTAACACACAGCTTTTTAATGTCACTGGCAAAGACGTATAGAGATATTCTTTGTGTGGGAATAAGATCTTTATTGACTGTTATTGACAGTTTTTATAATTTAAGAGCAATACGAGGCTCTGGTGAAAAGAGAAGTAGGGCATAGCGACCATAGCGTATTTTTTAAGTGGCCCGACTTCACTTGTCGGGCCACTAAAATACGCTATGGCGCACAGTGGAGGAGCGCTCCCCAGTGTAGGTAGCGCTCCTCCACTGTGCGCCTCACCGGGACCTCTGCTAGCTCAGAGGGACGGGAGGCGCAGACGTCCAAAAGCGCAGTAAATACTGCGCTTTCCTCCACTGCCAGAACATTGGCCAACGGTCAGCAAGATCTCTGCGAAGAGAAGTTACTGACCGTTGTTGCCCAGGGTGCACCAGGCTCAGGCTGTTGCTGACAAGTCGTTTTCGCCGGACGTATCCAGCAAGACCAACGAGCCAACAACAGTCCCGAGCACACGAGGAGGTTTTCCGGCCTTAGCACCCCATGCTAATCTTAACCTGGTCCAACCTATTAAATCAATTGGTTTTTTCAATGCAGTTTTAAGATATTTTCTTGTGACGTGGAATTAATTAATTAACACCAATTAAACCAAACAATTGGCTATTTTCCAATGTTTAAAAATTGTACAAATAAATTAACAATATCGTAAAATACACAAAACTATAAAGATCTGCAAACTTTCATTCTAATATCTTCAGTCAGACTTTTTTTAGCGTCGATCAAAGTTTGGCGGGAAAGTCCATTTTAAAAGTATGAAATTATTAAAAAATAATATTTCCATTGGAGTAGCAATAAAAAATGCTATAACTTTTATTATGATAATAATTACATAAACGTAATATTTAACATAGCTGTCGTACAAATTTCTGATTTGATGCATATAAAATACAAAACTGTGACGTCATAATTCGGTAGTCTTTTGTATGGAGCGTTTTGGGGCAGTCTAAAAATTGTGATTTTCAAATTAATATATCTCGAGAGATTTTTGTGCTATCGAAGTAATTCTTTCACCTATGGTTATATTATGGAGACGTCCCTACATATCAAACAGAAAAAAATGTTAGTCAAATAGCCAATTAGATCGTCTGATACTTCAAAATCACAGAACATTCACTCAAAGTCTTTTAACTCGTTTGCTTGAGGAAGTTACACTCACAAATTAGGATAAATTACTCTTTTTGTATATAATGCTTATTCATTCAAAAATCTAAATATAGAAAGCAAAAGATTACCATAGATTAAGGAAATTATGCTAAATATGAATGAAGATGAAGGGCCAGTCATGCAGCGAGTGATCAATTTTAATGTGAACGGGTGGATTATTTACCCAGAGCAAAGTAAACGATGAGTTAGGCAAAAAGGTGGTAATGAATGAGCAAAGATATGAAAGTTTGGGATTGCTAGAAGTAGGTAGAAGAAAACAATATAGATGAAGAGAACATAATGTGATCTCCGAGATAACATGCTACCGATCTCTTAAAGGAAGGAAGATAGAAGCTGGAGGCAAAAGAAGAAGCATCGTATGACTATTACACACCCGTAAAGCAGTGGTGTAGTGGCGTAAGCCGTGAGTACAGTGGGGAAGTTATATTCCTGACTGAAACTTTTACTTGAAACAAAAATGCCCTGAAAATATACCAATTAGGCGATACCGATGATCCAAATCAGGGGCCCTACCGCCGAAGCTGAAGCCGATTCCGATCCAATACTTTGATACCAACAATAGGTCTTAGGTTTAGTTAATGACAAAAAGTCTTCAGCTTAGTCTATAGAGCTCTAGGGTCTCCCTCCACCAGTTAAGCTTAACACAATTACCACCAATATAAAGTGAAGTTTTATTTTTGCGATTTAAAAAATCTAATGATAATTGACTTCAGCTTCGGCGTTAGAGAAGGAGTCCTAGGATCCGAACGAATACCGATATCTTGTAAGAGAGCTTAGTTACTGTGATGCTATCGTTTATTTTTACATATAGGACGCCCCCCTCCCTGCCCCTTCCTTCCCCCAACTTGCTCATTACCGCTAAAATTTTTGGTGATCCGTGATATAATAATAATTTATTTAATTACATGTTCCGCCATCAATAAAAGGTTAAGAACCACTGCTGTAGAGAATAGCCGCCATAATTTACATATTTCGAATGTTTACAAACGGACCACGCTTGCTTTTTGTAAGATTGAATAGAAAAGTACGAGATTAAAACGTGAAGTAAAAACTTTACTTCACGTATCCTTTTTACGCAATTCCGAACGGAGGAGTATGAAGTTTCGCACACTTATAGTTTTTATAGAGAAGGAGTGCAGAGTGTTAAATTTTTTCTTAATTATGCATAAGAAATACATTCAATCAATAAAAAAACATTACACGCACTTCCACCTACCATGTATTTCATACACATACACCTACCATGTATTTGACACACACACACACATATACACTCTTTGGTATATGTGTGTGTGTCAAATTTATTGTTAAAGTCATAATTTCAGTTAATTATGATCGAATTTGGACCACTGGGCGTCCACTAATTTCAATAGAAACGTGACAGATCTTTTCTTAAGGACTAAACGTAAAACTATTTCTTAATGAGTACAACTTGGAAAATTACAATTAGAAACTAAAATCCTTTGCATACCAGGAATCATTGAACACCGCACAGCTCATTATATATGAAAGTCAAACGAGATTTTCCTTTATCACAATTATCTTATTCGTCAAAAGTTTAATTGATAGCAAAGCCACCTTCGTCAACATTAAGCCGCTCTTAAATTGGCTCCGATGGTATCGCAGTGACTCGTAAAATATCTGTGATCGGATCTTGACGGCAGCTCTGAGAAATATTGCGGCTGTTTGTTGTGTAAAATTATGGCTCATTGGATTGGTATTGTATTGGATTATCTGTCTCTACAATAGTAGAAATATCTTCACGTGTTATACTCAGTACTGAGGACCTATATAGTAGTAGATTTAGAATAGCGTGACACGTGGTGAACTATGGGCATCATTAGGAGCTCGATGGCATGGTTGCGCTAGTCAGTCTAATCGAGCACGCAAGTTAAGCAGCGTCGACCGTAGCCTATCCATGGATGGGTTTAGTTATCACTTATCATCTATCTCCTTAGTGCTTCCGAGGGCACGTTAAGCCATCGGTTCCGGCTGTGGTCATTAGATGACAGTAGTTAAGCTAAGTCAGTGGCCTTTACTCGGCTTGAAAACATTCGCCTTCGCCAACCCGCATTTGAGCAGCGTGGTGGAGTATGCTCTAAACTCCTTCGATTGAGAGGAGACCCGTATCTCAGGACAAGGGTTGACGACAAAATAATACAATTGAAATATCATTTATAACTTTTCACATCTTAGCAGACGGAACACGTGATGTAGACCAGATAATAGAGTCTCATTACCACCTAGTGGATACTGAATACTTAAACCTGAATACTGACTATAACCACACTCCGGCTACTCCATACAAATGTCGCGTCGGTAACTACTACATAAACAATGACGTCTGTGCAGAGCGGGTATGAGCGTGTGTGCGTGCGGCGCCATACAAACTGTTCCAGATCTGTCTCAGAGGGGAGGTGAGGTCGACACGAGAGAGCGGCAGGGAGTGGCCATACTTTAAACTTTTTTATGTATTGTTATTATTATGACGTATCTTTCACTAAAACAACTAGTTCTGTTTAAAATATATTATAAATGTTTCATTGTATTCTCCCAAATTGTATGTATTTATATTTAAATTATATTATAAATGTTTTAGTACTGTTTATAAATATTTGTTCCAAAATCTATGTAGTGAACTTTTCGTTATTGAGTGTATTTAAAAGTGTTGTATAACTATTAGCACAGTATAAGTAATAGTACTACGTACAGTATGGCCACTCCCTGCCGCTCTCTCGTGTCGACCTCACCTCCCCTCTGAGACTAAACTGGAACAGTTTGTATGGCGCCGCACGCACACACGCTCATTTACGCTCTGTACACACATCATTGTTTATGTAGTAATAAACGACGCGACATTTGTATGGAGTGGCCGGGGTGTGCTATTATTATGTATTGTTAATCATCATCATCATCTCAGCCATTGAAAGTCCACTGCTGGACATAGGCCTCCCCTCTAGATCTCCAATAAGACCGGTTGGAAGCGGCTTGCATCCAGCGCGATCCTACGGTCTTAATGAGGTCGTCTGTCCACCTTGTGGGTGGACGCCCTACGCTGCGCTTGCCGGTACGTGGCCTCCACTCGAGAACCCTTCGACCCCATCGGTCATCCGTCCTCCGTGCTATGTGCCCTGCCCACTGCCACTTCAACTTGCTAATCCGCTGGGCTATGTCGGTAACCTTGGTTCTTCTACGGATCTCCTCATTTCTGATTCGATCTCGCAGAGAGACTCCGAGCATAGCCCTCTCCATAGCTCGTTGGGCTACTTTGAGCTTGTTCATAAGGCCCATAGTGAGGGACCACGTTTCAGTGCCGTAAGTCATCACTGGTAACACACACTGGTCGAAGACTTTCGACTTGAGGCACTGCGGTATGTCGGACGAGAAGACATCACGCAATTTTCCGAACGCTGCCCAGCCGAGTTGGATTCGGCGACTGACCTCTTTCTTGAAGTTGGACCTACCTAACTGGACTACTTGTCCTAGGTAGACGTACGAGTCAACAACTTCAAGAACCGAGCTCTCAACAGATATTGGAGTGGGTACAACATGGGCATTACACATTACCTTCGTCTTGTCCATGTTCATTTTAAGACCCACTTGTTGAGAAACTTGATTGAGGCCTTCGAGCATCGTGCTGAGATCTTCCATCGAATTTGCCATGACTACGATATCGTCGGCAAACCGAAGGTGAGTGATGTATTCGCCGTTAACATTAATGCCGAATCCTTTCCATTCCAGGAGCTTGAAGGCGTTCTCCAAAGTGGCCGTAAACAGTTTCGGAGATATCACATCTCCCTGTCTTACGCCTCTCTTCAAAGGGATCGCCTTCGAGCCCTGTTCCTGTACTCGGACCGACATAGTGGCGTTATTATACAAACACTTCAGCACTTCGATGTACCGATAGTCAATACGGCATCGCTGGAGAGATTCAAGCACAGCCCATGTCTCGACCGAATCAAAGGCTTTCTCATAGTCCACAAACGCTAAGCAAAGTGGCAAGTTATACTCTTCGGTCTTCTGTATAACCTGCCGCAGCGTGTGGATGTGGTCTATGGTACTGAAGCCTCTTCGGAAACCGGCTTGTTCGGAAGGCTGGAAGTCATCAAGCCTGCGCTCGAGACGGTTCGTAATGACCCTTGAAAACAACTTATAAACATGGCTCAGAAGCGAGATGGGTCTATAGTTCTTCAATAAGGTGTTGTCGCCTTTCTTAAAGAACAGCACCACCACGCTTCTGTTCCATGCTTCAGGCGTTATGCCCTCGAGGACGACGGTGTTAAAGAGCTTCTGAAGGACTTTTAGTACCGGTGTACCACCCGCTTTCAGAAGCTCTGATGTGATTCCGTCATCACCCGGCGCCTTGTTGTTTTTAAGCTGATTCAGGGCCATTCTAATCTCGTACAGGCTGATGTCCGGGATATCCTCGGTGAAGTGTCGGGTCAGCTTGGCTCTTGGGTCTTTGGCCACGCTGTTAGCAGGCTTGGCAACGGAAGCGTATAACTGTCCATAGAACCTTTCGATCTCCTCTAATACCTCGGCCTTGGTTGACGCTATACTGCCATCTTCTCTCTTCAGCTTGGTCAACTGGCTTTGCCCTATAGACAGATTCCTTGCAAACACTTTGGAGCCTTTTGTATTGTTAATAGTCAATATGTATTGTTAATAGCAAAATGTGTTACTTTCTCGCCTTGATTGAGCTCCTTTCAATGACTGTAAGGTTGACTGGAAGAGATCTCTATTAGGGATATGTCCGCCTATGTATTACTCTTTACTCTTAGGAATTGTATTACATATTGTTATTGCATATGGAATTGTATTACATATTAAAGAACTTACAAACAAATACAAATAAACAAACTTTTTTGACGTGACAACGTCTTATAAATTCGACGGAGCCGGCTGCACGCACGAAAAAACATGACTCATGCGGCGTTACCTCGCTCTGAGGCGTTCCATTAAAATTTTCTTTTGAAAAATGCAAACATTCCATCAGTATTTTCTTATGACGTTGTCACGTTCAACTATCGTCAGTAAACCGACTTTACAGACAACCGATTTTTTGTATATTAACGTACCTAGTACTATTATTTATACTATGCTATAACTTAGCTAATAAAAAAAAACGTACCAAATGTACTGCATTAGGCAATTTGCGATCATTTAGGATACGTAAATTGCAAACGTTCCCTCGTGAGGGACACGACAATGGGATCTGAGTGGAGAGGAATCCGGCAAATGATCTCCTAATAGACGAGGGACCGGCAATCCCATTACTGTTGAATGCTGGAAACCACGGCGCCTCAGAGGTGTTCGTTTGAAATGGAACAAAATCGGGGAGTAATGGGATGACATAATGTCATTCTCCCGACCTTTTGTGTCATAGTGCATTTTTAGAGACTTGACAAATATTACTGAGAGTTATCTTTTTCGAAGACATTAGGTAATTCGAAGAGGTTAAATTTATATTGTATCATTTTCTAAAAAATATATTATATTTCATCCGCCAACCCGCAGTTGAGCAGCGTGTTTGTATGCTCCAAACCCCTTCGATTGCGGAGGGACCCGTATCCCAACAGTGGGATGATTATTGGTTTATACCAATTTTATTTTTTATTTCAACAGCGTGCTCGGTGTTCGAATGGCTAACAATGCGCACTTTTACCCCACGGGTTCGATCCCCGCGCAAATCAAACATTTGAGTGCATGAACATATCTTTTTGTCCTGATTTGGGTTTCCCTATGTAATTATATGCATGAATTAAAAAAAAATGTGTTGCCCCTAGTGTTACCGGCGTTCATAGGCTACGGTAACTGCTTTCCATTAGACAGGCCGTATGCTTATTTGACATCTTAGTGGTAAAAGTATATTTATCAGTTATCTAGTAGTTGCCCCAAATTGAAGCTTTGCTTAGTTAGGGACTACATTGCAGTGTGTAATTTGTATAGGAATATTTATTTTCACTTTCCGTTTTGTTCTGCTACCGTTCTACGTTTCCATTTAGTTAATAGTAAATTTGCATTTGTTCGACATAGGTTCTTAGGCCGTATATGAAAAAAAGGTAAGCAGCCTGTGCCGATCTACCAACGCTTATCAGAACCGGTGTGCGCGGGTAATCGGTGCAGGGAATAGTGTCGAGAGTCTATACAATGTGCCTAGCCAGCAACGATAAGCGCCGAATGACGCAGACGGATGGTCTGGTTCCGATAAGCGTTAGTAGATCGGCGCAAGCTTTCTTTGTGAATATGGCTTTATGGCATGGACGAAAAAAAGATCTGCGAGTACGGCCTACCTACACGCTTGAAATCCATTTGGCCCGATTGATTGAATTTATTTTTCTTTATAGAATTCGATCGCCCTGATATTCGTTTTAAGTTTTAGCACACCACCCGAGCCACTCCATACAAAAAACGACAACACAAACAGAGCGCGTCTGTATAGGCAAGTACACGTGCAGATGTTTGTGTAGATTCTTAGGGTTGACACATAACGAAGTCGGTACCTTACACTGCTGTTACGAAAGACGTTTACTTTAGGTAATCTTGTAATAATAAATATTTATAAACGTTTATTTTGACTGATTGTTATTATGAGACTGCATTAAATCTAATTATGTTACTGTGCTACACTAAATGTGTCACGCGAGTTGCACAATCTAATGTCGCGCTTGTCATATAAATATAAATATTCAACTTCAAAGAATTCCAAAAACGTCGAACTATCGAATTAAATGTCAAATCAACGATTTTGACGATACAATATATAAAATTCATTGTTAAAACAGTTCAATGGTAAAGATAACACAGGTATTGTCATACTTAAAAGGAGATCCCAAACACTTGTATCTTAAGTTAGATATAAACTAGCGACCCGCCCCGGCTTCGCACGGGTGCAATGCTGATACTAAATGTACTACAGAAGGTCTTTGCGCTTTGTCCTATCCAGTCCTTCCCCAGTTATAAGCACACGCCGCCGGCTCCGCGGCCGGTACCGCCACAGCCGTTATGTCCCTGCATTTTAAATGTGTAATATCTTCTAAACTATTCATTTAAATTACATGCTGTGAAGGGCCATATTGATCTATATTAAATGCGCAATGTATTTAAGGTACTTAATTGGATAAGGATTAATTCTGTATTGCTTAAAATCGCTTCGTAAATAAGGCATTATTTCTTGTAAAAAGCAAAGGATAAAATAACGGTTATTGTGTGTTACCACTAAGAGATAGACATATACCATCGCGAACTTTTTTGTAGATCATTTTAAGGTGAACAATACTGTACTACATTATTTTGATCTATCTCGTTGGGTTCAGCCAGCGTTTGCAATGAAAGAGCAAAAAAATGTGTTTATTTACGACATCACATTAGAAACCTCTAAATTATCAGTGTTTTTCTACTATGTTATGCATATATTATACATATAAACTTTCCAGTTGAATCACTCTATCTATTAAAAAAAACCGCATCATAATCCGTTGCGTAGTTTCAAAGATTTAAGCATACATGGGGACATAGGGACAGAGAAAGCGACTTTGTTTTATACTATGTAGTGATAAAGATTTTGTATTTGTATTCAAAACAGATTCATTTAAAACCATTTCAACTATTTTTCCTGCTCTAATATATGAATTATAGATGAGAAGCTTAATTGTGCCTGATACATATCGACGGTTAAAAGGTTATGGGTATAAGCGACCAAAACCAAATTGTTTAGGAGAGCAGGTCAAATATTGAAATTGCAGAAAAATGGACATAACTTTTTTATTTATTATCTTTTATTGCTAAAACCAAAACAGCTGTAGAATAAAAATATAAAGGCATAAATGGGCACTTTTATTAATTTAATTATACGTTGTTTTATGTGGTTTTATGTCACTTAGATCTATATTGATTTTATTTTTCTCGTGAGGTAATTCAGCTTAAGTTACTTAAACATGTAAAAATATCAAGAGTATAGAAGACTTAACTACATTTGATATCCTCGTACCAAAAAGTAATAGGGCACAAACAACATGATTATAGCTATTTATCGTTTCAAAACAGGGGCTAATAGTAAAGAGCCGTAAGCGCCCGGATGTCTACACAAATTAAAAGTAAAAACGCGTTACCGACTATCAATCAAAACTGAAACAATTTTTACAGGGGCACAAGCACCATAATGGCAAAAAATGCCTAGTATTTCGTCGGTTATTCCGAGGCATACTTCGAAAACGCTGTTTTTTCCTTTGGCATAAACGACAAAAAAGTCATCGTACAGCCACGGGATTAAGCGCATTAGAAAGAACGGAAAATTTTAAGTAGCATGGCATTCATAACTTGTTTCCGATCAATATGTAGCTTATGCCCTAGTACCTTTTAACCGTCGATGTATTTTTTTTTTAATTTTATTGTTGATATTTTATTTATTTACTTATTCATTATTTCATTGTTTTTTTTTTACTTATTTTGTAATATTAACGGTAATTAATGTAAAATAAATATCTACATGTATGAATATACTGAAAGTGTGATTCTAAGGATTATGAATAATTCCGCCATTATGTAACCACTTTTCACGGAAATAAATTCTATTCTATTCTGGTTAAATAATAAGCAATAAACCATTTAAAAATTCAGTTGAGGATAGATTAGACATACTATGCGGAGACGCGTAGCAACCCTTGCGATCGGTTCCGCATTCGACTCAAAGGGGAGGTGAGGTCGCCCTGTGAGAGCGGCAGGGAGCGGCCATTCTGTACGTAGTACTATTACTTATAGTATAACTCTTATACGGTGGTTTTAGCCAAATCAAGGTAAAAATAACAACTGTTCATAAAATTGCTGATCTTTAAGAAAGACAGCGTCTCGTCTATCAAAGCATTGTTGGGATCTTATCACTATGTACGAGAGCACTCTAGATGTGGAACTGGTTTCCAACGTTCCGCGCTGGTCCACTAATTGCCAATTACTGATACAGATATTAGAGCAGCGAACCTAGTAGGCAGTAAAAGGGAAGAGGTTGAATTGGAATACACTAAGATAAATTATATCAGGTTTTTATGTGTCTCTGGAAACGGACATAAAATTTATTTTAGACTTGGTATTAAGATCCGATGAAGACACGAGGTGAGAATTGCTTTTGCTCAAAGTAGAATAAGATTTTTGATTTGAATACGTTTAAGAAAATATATTTATGTAGGAGTATTGTGCCTAACGGTTATATAGTACCCAAAGTACAATTTTTGTTAATTTTGCGACTAGATGGTGGTGTGTAATTTGTCTTGGCATATTTATTATTTTTTTTATTTAAAATTATGTTAAGTTATTGCTAAATTGCACGATTTCCTTGTTTGTAGTTAAGACAATTTGCAACTACACATAAATTTTCAACACACGTTACTAAAAATAAGCAGTGTTGGTATAATGACCTCGAATGGTGCAAACAATGCGTTTATCATTCCTACGTAGGATCACGTGAACACGCCGGTTGGGAAATTGTGAGTAACACGCGAGTCTACCGAAGAGGAGCCTTATATCTAAGTCATTTATCACGTCGTTGTCAAATGAACGTGACATGTGCTAACATCAGGATCTTCACGATGGTCGCTTACAGGATGAATACATTGAGATATTAAATTTCTTGCTAGCTTAGCTTTCGTTAAAACTTGTCAAGAGAGTTATTTCGACGTGAATAAGTCTTTAAAATTTCCTCCATAGGGAGGCAATTAAAAAAAAACCGGACAAGTGCGAGTCGGACTCGCCTACCGAGGGTTCCGTACGTAGGATCATTATAAATTTGATATTTTTCATTATAAATAAGAAATAATCCGCCGGAAAAAATAAATAAAATATATTTTGCAATGTGCACATCAAGCCCTTTCATACGATACCCCATTTGAACTAGTAGCTTCAATTTGAAATTTCACCTCCTATAAAAAATATAGACCCCCTATTTTTCAAGATTTAATGACAAATGTATAGTTTTGAGATTTATTCTTGTATTTGTAGTCTATAACGATGTTACTTGCGTATCTTTTTTTTACGTAAACTTAGCAGTTTGATTTTTTTATAACTTCATGGGACCTAAGACCTGAGTATACAGTTCAAATTTCAGCTTGATAGCATTCTCGAGATAGAGGGTCTTGACAGACAGACAGACAGACGGACAACAAAGTGATCTTATAAGGGTTCCGTTTTTCCTTTTGAGGTACAGAACCATAAAAAACGAATGTTAACAAAATCGGGAGATAAAGTTTGGTATTGCAGCTACAAATCTATCATCTCCATCCAAAATTCAATCACACCACTGGATAGATGAAGGATTAAACAATTTATTACGCTAAATAAGGACTATGGAACATCGCGTGCAGGGGAGGGGAAAGCGCTGTCATTTTGAGATAATATTAGTGCATATAACGTATTCACGTCAACATAAGGCCGTGTCCATGAGAAATCCACACCCCATTTTTTTGTACTACGTCAACTGGTAATGAGGTATACGCATACGGCTGGCCAGGGGGGCTAGCCAAATGGCAGTTTGCGAAGTAGAAAAGCGTAGCGATCGCTAATTTGAACTGTGGAGCTCATACTAAAATGTTCGAATTGACAAATGTCACGTGATCTATCTAACGTTCGGTACGCTACGAATTACACTTGGCTAGGGGGGCTGATATGAAGGCGTAATCGCATCTTACTTGCACTTGCAACACAAAAATCTCTAGCGCGCTGACACCAGCGCATTTTTTTTGTGTTGCGCGAGTGTTCCCGCTCCTAACGCAACAACTCACTTCATAGTTGGGTATTAATTCAACTTGGTGATCTATTTATTAAAAAAGCAAAAATCACAGTCATGGTAATAGCACAGTATAAGTAATAGTACTAACGTACAGTATGGACACTCTCTGCCGCTCTCACTAGTCGACCTCACCTCCCCTATGGAACCGATTTGGAACCGTTCGCAAGGAATGCCACAACGTGCAAATTGACGTCGCTCGTGTTTTATTTTCCATTCAGTTTAAAAGATGGGAGTTATTTGTGCAGTGGATGGATGTCTCAACACATGGAAAGTAAAAAAAGAAATTTATTCGATCCCTTTGGATGAAATAAAGTACTGATTTTTTTTATAAATTACCTAAAAAGCATGCGGCAGCCATAGTTTCATCATAGCTAATTCATGTCTGTCAAAGTAGGATACAAGATACAATTAATACGAGATGAGAAAAGGATAGCAGATTTATATGTCTCAAAGAGCAAGTGAGTGCGCAGACGCGGAATTGACATTGCTGTCACTTGAGTTATGGTGGTTTATTGTTAATGTTTACAATTTTCTTATTTACATTTCAATGTTTGTTGTGCGTGATATCATGTGTGATCATGAATCAAATCATTGCGCATGCATTTATATGAATAGTAAAAAGCTACAATTAGTGAGAATGAAATGGTTTGACCATTACAATGAACCGGTCTTCGGAAGGCGAACGTTTGATTTAGTGGTGATACCAACGCAGCAACTCCATTCCATCCTCTCTGGTGACCTCACTCACTCGCAGGAACACAACCACCCGCCTGGAAATTGTTATTTGACTGGGGTATTCTGTGAGGTGGTGGTACTTCGTCAGTCGGGCTGCTTAAAAAATACGCTATGTCCTACCTCTCTTTTCGTCAGAGCCTCGTCTGTCAGTCAGCAGGGTACACCGCGTGCAGGTGAAGTTGACTTTGGTTCAAAGATGTTGATGAACCACTTACACCCCCTTACATGTCCGACTAATAATTGAATAATGTCAGCCCTAGAGTACGTCACTCAAACATAGGCACGTGTACATACGTCATTTGGTTACTACATGCAAAAGCGCCATTTTTGTATGGAGTGACCGGGGTTTGGTAATAGTCAATTTCGTTGCACCAGGCCATTATCCGACCTGGGGGGCTAGCCAAATGGCAGTTTGCGAAGTAGAAAAGCGTAGCGATCGCTAATTTGAACTGTGGAGCTCATACTAAAATGTTCGAATTGACAAATGTCACGTGATCTATCTAACGTTCGGTACGCTACGAATTACACTTGGCTAGGGGGGCTGGGGCCCTACCGCCGAAGCTGAAGTCATTTACCATCGGTTTTTTTATTGTGAAAATAGATCTTAGGTATAAGTTAATGATAAACACCTTCAGTTTAGTCGGTAGAGCTTTATAGTTTCTACCAGCTAAACACAATTACCTCCAATCTAAGGTGAAGTTTGATTTTTGCTATCAAAATATCCCATAGTAATCGGCTTTAGCTTCGGCGGTAGGGCCCCTGAGTCGTGTTAGCAAACTCTTTTACCAAAGATCTATATTGAGTGACAATGGTTCTGAATCTTATGAATTATGGATAATCCGAGCGATAATATGGTGCTGGAGCAAGATATTGTGCACATCCTGGATTCCAAGAAGAACGGATGACTAAACTATTATAATAATCTCACCGTGAAAACCGGATTATCAGTCAACGGTTTGAATATCAATGAGTTCACATTCGGTCCACACAGCATAATGAAAACAAGGTAGGAATTGTGAAGTCTCGAGAATTCCAGAGTCTCGGGATTTAGGGAGTTCTTAAATGAAATGAAATTATTTATTCAGCCTTCGAGCCTCTGTGGGTCATTTAGACAAGTCTTACACTTTTTAACCGACTCCAAAAAAGGAGGAGGTTCTCAATTCGTCTGTATGTTTTTTTTTAATGTTAATTACTTAACGGAGTACGGAGTAATCCGTGATTTATAAAACGATTTGTAAAAACTTTTTTTATTTGAAAGTGTAATACCTACTTCCAGATTGGACCTATATTTTTTTCAACATCAACATCATCTTCATCAGCCTGTATCTAAACTACATACATAAATGAAGAAAAATGTTTGGAATCGTTTTTATTTTTATGAACAATGTTCTTATTTTTTTTCTATATAAGTAGTAGTAGTAGTAATCTATCGTCTATACGATGGCCACACCGGAAAAATCGGGAATGGAATACTTTTGAAAAAAATATACCTAATTGTAAAAGACGTGTCTAAGTGCCCGCCCGCGAGGGCCCACAGATTAAAGAATTTTGACTTTGACTTTGAATAAATTAGACTTAAAATGTTTTTGGTATTTGAAATTTAGTATTCTTTCAAACCTAATTCCATTTTTTAATTAAAAAAATATTGAAAAAAAAAGAGTGGTAGCCATTTCAAATTGACAAGCCATTTCAAATTGACAAGCCAGTGAGAAAATGGAGCTTACGCGGGAACATTTCCGTGCCATAATTTTAATGTAATTATTGCCGAATAGATTCTGCTAGCGGCTCCGCTCGCATAATACTCGGGAGAGCATTCTAACTTCTGGATTCGAGATATCATTGTATCAAATATATCGCTCAGAGAGTGGGAAGTGGATAAGAGGTAGCAGAAGAAATTGTTAAAGAGGAAGCAAAAACACTAAAAATACAAAAAAATAGATAAGGCAGATTGGGGAGGTAGGAGAGAGTAGGGGAAGCAAAGATAAAACTGTGAGTTACTCATAATATGGGGGTAACTGATGGAAAGCAATCACCACCGCTCATGGGGATCAGCAACACCAAGGGGTCGCCGATCCATTGCCAGCCTATCCTCCTTCCTATCTTTCTTCCTGGTGACCTCACTCCCTCGCTGGAACACAGCAACTCTCAAAGGAAGTGTTATTAAGGGGACTGCGGTATTCTGTGAAGTGGAGGTACTTCCCCAGGGGAGGGAGGAGAGAGTAGGGGAAGCAAAGATAAAACTGTGAGTTACTCCAAGTTTCCAATTTAGAACGGAGACCGAGGAACGGAGATGGCGGAGAACATGAAAAGGAAATGGTGTTAAAGACATTAAGCAGAAACGGAGGTAGAGATCTAAGAAGAATTGGAGTTGGTACCGTAAATAGAAGTAAAGGGGAAAAAATGAATACGAAGAAGGAGTGTAATGTGGAAAGGAAATGGTATAACGACCCATATTCTTTTCACTACTGGGATTTCACAGGAAAAACAAAAAGCCACAAATTGATTTATTTAGGTTATAGATTCCATGAAGGTGATTTAAGTAATATCTAGGACTGGCGTCAGATGCTATGCGTAGAGAATACAGCGTGGCTTAACACGTCTGCTTGTTTGATTATAATATCTTGGTACACGTGACCACACGCTTGTTCCCAATAATGTATTTCATTTGACCTTTCAATTAAAAGGTCATACGTCTAATTACTACATCGATAGCATTGCAATATTATTAAAAATACATACGAAGGGTATATCTGAAACCCCAGCAACTGTATTCGCGCAATACTTGCCAATGCAGCACCATTACCATCCAACGTAACTTGATCTTCCCTGCCGGTCTGAGTATTTGAAAGAAAAGGGGTTCTAGAAATGAACGTGTCTGGTGTGGAGGGCAAGTTATGTTGGTCGTGGAAGTAGGTAGTAATCTAAGCGCATTAGTGCGGCCGGCGTCGCGTGACGCCTGGGACGATGACCGCGCCGCTCACTAGAAGCTATTGCTCCATTAAAGCGGGCTACTCGTTAACCGACTTAAATAACACTTATATTATAATAATATAACAATAAATTCGTAATTAATTTATAGTGTTGGCTAACAAATGAAATGCACCAATCGTTTAACAAGAAAATTTATTCTATAACGAACGTGGAGAAAGAAATGAATGTAGCCAAGTGGAAAAAAAAGTGTTTTAACAGCTACAACCAATCAAAGTTTAGATAGTTATAATCGTTTTAACATTGGCAGTTTTAATTGATAGTTTAGAGCCAAAGCAAACTTCACCTGTGCGTGGTGCACCCTGCGGATTAGAGAAAGTCTTTATCAAAAGAGATGTAACGGTACAGCGTATTTGTAAGCTGCCTGACAGGGGAAGCACCTCCACTTCACAGAATACCGTAGCCAAATAACAATACCCTTGGGTTGTTACGTTAATGCGATTGAATGAGGTCACCAGAAAGAAAGGAAAGAGTTACTGCGTTCGTCAAGTTGCGAGCGTTAATATGGCTACGGTAACTGCTTTGCATCAGGTGGGACGTATGTTTGTCCGCCATCTATATAGTACAAAAAAAAATGGTTTTATTTCGTAGTGGCGCGTTGCGTCACGTAGCGTTTGATTTGATTTTATGCAAAAAAATATAATAATATACCTTATGCAGCAATAAGCAATGCATAGAAATATTTTAGGTACTTGTATCCATATATCGAAGTATTTCGACTTATGGCCTATGGGTACAAAATGAATACGAATTTAGCGTAACGAAACGACACGAGTGCACGATCCACACCAAAGCGAACCGCAAGCTATCCTACAGTAAAACACGAAGACATGACAGACAAGAGAGTCTTCCAGGGAAGGCGACCTCCGCCTACATAGAAGGTGGCCGGTTGTTTCTCTGGATTATGTATCACACTTCTACCACATACTTCTACTAGACATTAAGGAGATACTCTACGCATGTTATGAATATATAAGTACTTAACTAACAAATTTGTCTCAACCTTAAGGAGCTGAGGAAAGTTATGTCTACATTACAGTAGAAATAAAAACAGTAAGCATATATCCAACTATTTCTAGTACCAATGGGTACCAGTTTTTAACCGACTCCAAAAAAGGAGGAGGTTCTCAATTCGGCTGTATTTTTTGATTTTGTGATAAGATTAGTTATGATTTTAAAACCAGTTCTCAATTCTATAATTCTTGGGAGGCTAGAAAACTATTGTACTATATAGAGAGATTGTATAGGTACGTATATACACATATACATATAAAGGTAGGGTACGAGTATATATACATATATGTATATATGCTCAATATTTTGCTAGTCCACAGTAGAGCTTTGAGAACTGACAGTATAAATATTATTCTAATACACGGGAAAATGCAACTCTTGAAAGTGTGAAATACTTCAATGTTCATCACAAATGGAGCAACACGAACCATTGGCCAACTTTGGTCCGCCGATGATCCGTGTTGCTAATATCGAACGCAACAACATCCAGACTCAACGACACCTCATTCATAATATTATTCGCTACCAATGAATGGCGCCCTTAATAGGGTTGCTACTTACTACCGTAATTTTGATGATTCCAGATCCGTCAATGTCAGCGTAAAATTGTGGTGATGTTACACGTACTAACGTTAGATATAAGATGAAAGTAATTGCCAGTGAAATTACTTTTTCATTAACTCTAAAATCGCTTACGTTTTTATGTTAGTAGGTAATTTTAATTTTAAAGTCCGAAGTAAATTGAAGAAGAGCTATGTTAATTTATTCATTACTTCATTTGAAATCCGCGAATATTATGCGAATAAATTATTTGATTGAATAATCAAATAATTACTTAACATAATATTTGCATATTTATGCAAAATAACTGAAAGCAAAAAAAAATATGTAGAATTTGATAAATATTTACCTACGCGTCGTGGTCTTGAAGCTGTTTTACAAATACTTAGGCTATCTTGTAGATTAAGAGATTCGGTTTGTTATCAACTTATTTAAGTATTTTTCGAAATCATAAAGAGCCAGTTTCACTGTCATTGCGAAAAGTACCAAAATAGCCATTTTTAGAGTGCTAGTCAATTTCTGATAACCATTCCGAAAGCATAGATCTGATTGTTTTATTCAAAGTGTCGCCACTTTCGCTGGACATATCTATAATAACATGTTGCTAAACGTGAAATGGAGCTACCATAATGATTTCGTTTCGAAAGTAATGCACTTCGCGTGCATTGGGTCGTAGTCGTAACTGACATCGTGAATTTATCAGCAGTGTATGTTTTTTATAAATCTTTTTTTTCAGGTATTATAATTATTATGTTATAACAATTTTTATTATTTTATTCTTATTAAAAGCTTAGCAGTCTTACCAGTGAAATTAATTTCATCCTTTCTAAACAGATGACAC
Source organism: Hypsopygia costalis (assembly GCA_937001555.2). Classification (NCBI taxonomy): domain Eukaryota; kingdom Metazoa; phylum Arthropoda; class Insecta; order Lepidoptera; family Pyralidae; genus Hypsopygia; species Hypsopygia costalis. The sequence continues at coordinate 9,806,277 of OW443330.2, read as the reverse complement.
CTTGACTTCTTGAGGATTAAAATGGAAGTTTCTTACGTTCTATCCGCAATTTTTCACGACAACGCTGCGATGAAATCCGCTAGAATCTCGGGCAGAAATATGTTACAAAACCGCATTAGATGTGGCGTTCGGTACGCCCGCATAGCCTTTTTTCTAAATGTTACAAATTCAAAGCCATTAATATCTAGTAGGAATAATTAAAGTCAACCTAGAGAAGAAATGCTTATCACTTTTTTTTTATTTTCTTTTCCAAAACTATCAACCCTATTCTAGTATTATGGGCAACCCTATCCATTAGGCAGTACACAAAATCAGATTTGTCCGCTCTCACTCCGCCAATCTGGGGGCAACGACCGTCGCGGATGCAAACTCGCCGATAACGGTGCCGCGGACGTGCAGTTTGAGTCGTTTGATGACCCAATTGCCATTAGGCTAATGAGCACATTGGGCACGCTGAGATGCCCGTAGAGAACATTTAAAAAAAAGAATGAACACTTTTTTAAATTAGAACATCCAAGATTAGGTATATAGTATGGTCATACCATGGAGCTAGGAAATCATGTGACACAAATGTAGAGAGGAAATCGCCTATTGTGGTATCGGTATGTAATGTGGAGAGATGAAAAACACCTGACAAAAAGGATAATGAATTTGTATGCGGTTGGATAGTGTGAAAAATAGAAATGAAACAAAACCAGACAATAACAAAATGACAAGTGAATGATGAAATTATGGTGTCTCAGAATACAGATCTTTGTTCCGTATTCTGAGCATGGAGCTAGTAGGTACTAGCAGTACGAACTATTAATTTATTCTGTACTAGTAGCACAGTTTATGTGCTTCCGTATACACAATAGTGTAGTACTGATCAGTTTCCTCGATCATCAATATGGTTATCATTGCGTATCAAATAACAACCGCCTCTGGCATTGCCGAGTTGGGCTCCCAGTATGGCTTTAATTAGTCAATAATCTCTTCTGTTTTAATGTTATTTTGACATGAATATGTCTTTAAAACAGCTTCCTCCATAGGGCGGCAATTCAAACAAACGCATTAAGTATAACAAAATCGGGGGATACAGTTTGGTGTTGCAGCTACAAATCTATCATCTCCATCCAAAATTCAATCACCCCACTAAGGATCAAAGAATTTATTACGCTAAGTTTCAGTATATTACAAAGTAGGTACTCTGTGACGCTAAGTAAGGACTATGGAACATCGCGTACGGGAGAGGGGAAGTGCTACCATTTTGAGGAAATTTTAGTGCCTAAATCGTGTTCACGAATAATACATATCCGTGTCCATCATGACACAGGCACACCTCCTTTTGTGTTTGGTGTTTGTCAATTTTATTGTAGATTGAGACACATATCTATAAAAAAAACCGGACAAGTGCGAGTCGGACTCGCCCACCGAGGGTTCCGTAGGTACGTAGTATCATTATTAAATTTGATATTTTTCATTATAAATAAGAAATAATGCGTCGAAAAAAATAAAGAAAATATATTTTGCAATGTGTACATCAAGCCCTTTCATATAATACCCCATTTGAACTAGTAGTTTCAATTTGAAATTTCGACACCCTATAAAAAATATACACCCCCTATTTTTTAAGATCTATTTACAAATGTATAGTTTTGAGATTTATTCCTGTACTTGTAGTCTATAACGATGTTACTTGCCAAATTTCATAGTTCTAGGTCAACGGGAAGTACCCTATAGGTTTTGATTCCCTTGAGTGTGTCGAAATATGCGTTTTTTGCTGAATAAACGGCCGTAACTTTTTTCTACGTAAACTTAGCAGTTTGATTATTTTACAACTTCATGGGACCGTAGACCTGAGTATACAGTTCAAATTTCAGCTTGATACCTCCACGCATTCTCGACATAGAAATTCTTGACAGACAGACAGACAGACAGACAGACAGACAGACAGACAGACAGACAGACAGACAGACAGACAGACAGACGGACAACAAAGTGATCTTATAAGGGTTCCGTTTTTCCTTTTGAGGTTCGGAACCCTAAAAAGGACCGATTTTATTCTTTTTGTTTGAAAGCTGACGTGATCGAAATGGTTCTTAGCCATGAGCCAAGAATATCTCTCCAGCTGTTTGAAGATCGTCAGCTCTTTTCTAATTATGAAGGGATATGATATGATATATGATACCTTACAGTGGTCTGATCAGTTCGAAATTGGCAAAAAGAACGTAGTAAGCTTGACCAGATGTTGCAGCATCACCAGAAAACTGCAAGATGCTTATAATAATCATAGCGCTAATATCCCTCGCTCTATGGTGAAGGAGAGCCGCGAATAACTTGTGTCAGAGATTGAGAGCACATCGAATAGAGTGTGTGTAGGGGACGACAAAACCTAGTTCAGTTCAACCTCACTAAGGCACAAGTCTGCGCGTTCACTGCTAAGAAAACCCCGTTTGCTGTTGCTCCTCAATTCCAGAACACGCCGAAAGTATTGGTATTCTTAGAGGTGGAATCTCTAGAGACGTCCAGTTTCGCTGTCACCTGAAGAGTAAAGTCAAGCCTGCGTCGAAGAAACTAGGTGAGGTCAACAGGGCGAAGCAGTATTTCAGCCCGCGGCAAAGACTTCTGCTTTACAAAGCTCAAGTACAGCCGCATATGGAGCACTGTTGCCATCTATGGGCGGGAGGGACTAGATAAAAGCATGCACCTTGTTACTAAATTCAAAGGCGTGCTGTGAGGATTGTTGACAATCCCAAACTAACAGACGGTCGAGAATCTTTAAATCTGAAAAGAGATTGTGCGTCATTTTGTATGTTCTACCGATTGTACAATGGGGTGTGTTCAGGGGAGTTGTTTGACATGACGCCCTCGGCCTCCTTCTACAGTCGCACCGCTCGCCATCGACAAATAATATATCCTCACACATTAGAGCAAAAGTGGCCGCGTACTGTGCGGTTCCAGAAAAGTTTGCTCCGCGTACTATCACGCTGTGGAATGAACTGCCTGTTGAGGTTTACTCAGGAGACTACAGCATGAAGTTCTTCAAAAAGGGAGTGAATAGGTCAAAACAGAGTCGTCAACGCACGACGCATAGGCTACGGTGAATGCTTTCCATTAGGCGGGCCGTATACTTGTTTGCCCTCTTAGTGGTATAAAAAAATGCCCCTGACTGCCTGTTACTAAATTGGTCGTTTCATTTTCGGAGATAATTTCTTAATGTTTGTTAGTGAACTACCCAAATGTTGAAAATTATAAATTAATGTAAATTACGCATAAAGTACTTTCCAGAACCAGTGACCTCGAAGGTTGATTTCTTGAGAATAATTGGCAACGATCATTATCATCAGATTATGGTTTGCATGTCAGGCTGGCTTCCTTATTAAGGCTGTATCAAAAAACTTGTAAAGCCGTGGCGCGATTGAGAACACAGATTACGCCAAATGTACAGGCTGTCACGGCTTCTGGGTTTATTTTTAATATTAAAACTCACAGCTTCTGTTTTACTTTGGATAATGTTGGTGGTTTACCGTTCACCACTGTGCATGTTGTATAAAAAAAAACCGGACAAGTGCGAGTCGGACTCGCCCACCGAGGGTTCCGTAGGTACGTAGTATCATTATTAAATTTGATATTTTTCATTATAAATAAGAAATAATGCGTCGAAAAAAATAAATAAAATATATTTTGCAATGTGTACATCAAGCCCTTTCATATGATACCCCATTTGAACTAGTAGTTTCAATTTGAAATTTCGACACTCTATAAAAAATATAGACCCCCTATTTTTTTAGATCTATTTACAAATGTATAGTTTTGAGATTTATTCCTGTACTTGTAGTCTATAACGATGTTACTTGCCAAATTTCATAGTTCTAGGTCAACGGGAAGTACCCTATAGGTTTTGATTCCTTTGAGTGTGTCGAAATATGCGTTTTTTGCTGAATAAACGGCCGTAACTTTTTTCTACGTAAACTTAGCAGTTTGATTTTTTTTTAACTTCATGGGACCGTAGACTTGTGTATACAGTTCAAATTTCAGCTTGATACCTCCACGCATTCTCGACATAGAAATGTTTGACAGACAGACAGACAGACAGACAGACAGACAGACAGACAGACAGACAGACAGACGGACAACAAAGTGATCTTATAAGGGTTCCGTTTTTCCTTTTGAGGTTCGGAACCCTAAAAACCACGTTGTATGTAACCGGCATCAACCCCATATTCTTCCCATTTCTAGGATACGTCACGCATCTATCTCTCTTCCACGCCATCGACCGATGTTTTCATAAAACGTTATCACGTAAAATTAGCGTCCATAACTCGACTTTAGTGTCAACCAATTTTATTACTATTGTATGTACGGGACTTACCGTGATATATTTTTATATTTTCTTCCCATTTCTAGGATACGGGTCACAATAGAAGAGTTTTAGAGCACACCACCACGCTGCTCAACTGCGGATTGGCGGAAGATAGAGTTTTAACGATTATCAGCTAACAACAATAGCTGGTGCCACGCGGCCCGGCTTCCTAATGCACAGTGGAGCTTGAGATAAGATCTAGGCATAGGATCATATAGATCTGCCAGGCGAAGGGGATTGGGAACCGTTATGGGATGCCATATCTATAGTATTTACAACAACATTGAAGTTATAGAAATGGATCCGTATCTACTCAAACTGGAGCCTGTTATGCAGAATAGATTCAATCGACAAACTATGCCAGATTGAGAGATTGACGAGCTCGGTGGTCGAATAATTAGAAATGGCCACTGTGACTCTGAGGTCGCGAGTTCTATTCCCGCACAAGACAAACATTTGTGTGCATGAACATGTCTGTTTGTCTTGATCTGGGCGTTTTCTATGTATTATAAGTATGTATTTCCAAAAAAAAAATGTGTTTAAGTACATTTATCAGTTGTCTAGTACCCATAACACAAGCTTTGCGCTTAATTTGGAACTAGATGGCGCTGTGTAAATTGTCCAGAAATATTAATTTATGTACATAGCGAAAAAGTTAAAATAGAGTTTTATCTTCGTAACTGATTTTAGAAATTTGATGGCATATGCATCCCAAAACCTATACTGCGTGATATTTTTATTCCTATTAAACTTTATATACCTTTAACTTAAAAGTAACAAGATGTCGGTTGGATCTATTTTGCATAACAGGGTCCAATTAGCGTCAAAAAGTCAGACTATTATGTCACCACAGAAATCTAAATAACAAGTCACTTGTTATTCATTATTATTACACAGAAATCTCAATAACAATTTAGTCTTATTATCTAAATAACAAGTCACTTTAAATAAATTTCTGTCACAGATTACTTATAAGTTACTACGTAACTAATGTTTTTTTTCGCGCTGTTAACACTCCAATGTGATAATTAATGATGATGATGCTCAAAGCAATTTTATTTAATTATGAAGAATTATTTCATTATTTATCGAACCCTTTGTACATTATGTAAATTTTTATAGTGAGGAACAACTTAATTGTAATTATAATATACACAACGTCATGTTGAGCGGTATCGACGACTGTGTGTTCAGCCGTCCAATAACAAGTTTGCCCACTTCGCTATAAACGATGGTAATCTTAATGACAGAACATTGAATATTAATATGTAAGTAATTTTTGTCATAACTATTTCTGTCTTATAAATCGATTAACGCCGGCTGCACGCATGAAAAAGCATGACTCATTGTCACGTTCCGCCTGAGCCGAGCGTGCAAGCGAGAGCGCGGAACAAGCGATAGAGAGGCACGATCTATATAAGCGTTCGGCTTGTGACGCATCTATATCTCTTCCACTCCATCGGTCGATGATTTTTATGACGTTAACACGTACAATTATCGTCCATAAATCGACTTTACAGACAACCAATATTATTACTATTGTATGTACGCCGTGTGGTTTCCAGCAGACTAGAATAGAATCACTCCGTCTCTTCCCGTGGATGTCGTACAAGGCGAATAAGGGAAAACATTATCAAACATCGATAAGGGCCTCCCCAACACGTCTGGCCAGCGTGGGGAGTGTAGGCCAAATCCTCCTTCTGTCTGGGACGGACGAGAGAGGGTCGTGATCCTGTAGTGGAGACTAAAATGACCTGATGATGAGATGATGATGTATGTACGGGACTTACCGCGATATTTTTTTATATTTTCTCGATATTTTGGCGACGTTGCAGACGACAAGGGTCACGGGTGAAGACTGTAAGTAGATGGTAGTCTGTCAAGCGACGCCAGATTTATTTTAGACAAAGCGGGGTTTTAAAATTTTGGAAGTAAAATAACAGGACATGTTTAAAGAGTTTAAGGCTATAAGTAAATTCATGAGATAGATTTTGGAACGAAGTTCCATATGGGGCGTTGCGGACCCTAGAACATTAAAAAAAAACCGTAAGATTTTTATGTATAGTCTATGTATGATGGCTATACAGTGTCTAATGTATAGTCTACGTCATGACTGATATTTTTATTTTTATCGATATAAAAGTCATACTAAAAAAGTATACCCGAATAATAATTTTCTTTATACCTCGAATAGAACTTGAAATTAATATTTTTATAATAAGGAACTTCGTTGTCCCACGACACCACTCGTTTTTATTTTTAAATGAATGGATAAGTGTTTTTGGCATGAGTGTAGGTAGGTACTTAATCAAAAGATCCAACAATATTTCAGCACTATAAAATATAACGTAAAAATATAAAATATCTTTTAAATTAAATTGTTCATATTTTCCAGAGAATCAAATTCTGACATTCCCTCCATTTATTTAAGTTGACGAAATTTTGAAACACATCTCGAACGCACCATGGTTTATCAGAACAACAGAAATCCATGAAATTCTTAATGTAGGTACCGATGGTCAAAGAAGAAATAGATACTCATGGATCCAACTACCGAAAAAGACTGGAAATGCACCCTAATCAGCTTGCGGGGCAACTCACCATCCCAGAAACTATACGTCGTCTAAAGAAGCGACGTGACATATTTGATGAAGACAACAGTCACACAGAATGACTCCATAAATTCAAGGACTCTCCATTGGGAGTAGCATCCTCCATGTCACAAACTTGCAATACATCTGCTTATAGTCAATAAGACTGATCGCATGATTAAAACAGAACAAAAAAAAAAAAAAAAAAAGTTGACGAAATTATTATTTTTGGCATCCGCCGTGAAAAGCGGGATAAGTGGTGTCCAGCGCGGGACATTACATTTTGGCCTCAAAAGCGGGATTTTCCGCCAAAATCGGGACGTCTGGTAACGCTGCTGTCTACCCTCTTTCTTCTTCGTTTATAGTTAAGCAAGCACATTACACTCACGGTGTATGCACCCCACATCTAAACATCGTGGGTCGCAACTCAGCGCTGCGTCTATTGGACAATGTTCAAAAATTGTATAAATTATTTAACAATATCGTAAACTACACAAAACTATAAAGATCTGCAAACTTTCAAAGTCGTCGATCAAAGTTTGGCGGGAAAGTCCATCTTAAAAGTAGTAGTATAACTTTTATTATGGTACTAATTAGATAAACGTAATATTCATACAAATTTCTGATTTAATCCATGCATAATATAAACTTGTGACGTCATAACCTAGTAGCACCTAGTAGCCTGTAATTGTATGGAGCGTTTTCGCGAAAGTCCAAAATTGTAATTTTCAAGTTAATATATTTCGAGAGATTGTTGTGCTATCAAAGTAATTCTTTCACGTGTGGTTTTATTATTGTGACGTCCTTACTAGGGTTGCCAACATTTCTTCGACGAAATATAGTATTTTACAAAATAAGCTATAAAAAATATAGTACACTTCTAAAAAATATGGCATTTTATGGAAATACGCATGCCTCACTCAAAAGTTAATGTAAAAGCGCGTTCATAAATTTTAAAAATAAGGATTTGTTTGTTAGATTTCGGTGTTGAAAATATAGTATTTTTGCGTACTTTATATTACTTCAACAGGATTATAGTACGTAGAACCGAAATATAGTACAATACAATATATTATAGTACGGTTGGCAACCCTAGTCCTTACATATAAAACCGAAAAAAACGTTCGTCATATAGCTTATTACTATTACTTATACTGTGCTATTATTGTGTTGATCAACGATGTGTATGTATATGCATGTATGTATAAGGAAGGAGATGCTGCGTTTGCAGCGGGGGTGGCGGCGCGCGAGCGATTATTTATGACTACGGTAACCGCTTCACATCAGGCAGGCCGTATGCTTGTCTGCCACCGGTCGTAGTATAAAAAAAAAATGTATCCACAAGTACTAAGTTAGGCATGACGTGTAACAGATAGTTTCATTATCTATTTTTATTTATAAATTTTATACATTTACAAATGTATTTAATTATGTCCTTATAAAAACTCTAGTATCCATAGAAAAAACTTTTGCTCGCGACTTTATGTTTTACGAATTTATATTTTTTGGCGTAGAAACCTAATTATATCGTATTATGTATATATATATTTGATCGGTTCAGTAGTTTCTGAGATTAGACCGAATAAACACAAATTCGCAGCGGGCGACTATAAGATTAGAAAGTGATTTATTTAAATATAATAGAAATACGACATAGGCTTCTTTTATCCCGGAAAAACATTCCCACGGGGAAAAAAGTTTTATAAAAATAATGACCATACCATGACCGCGGGTAACAGCTAGTAAAAAATAATTACCACGTTATCTAAACTTAAAAGATGTCTGACACTTATTACCTTCGTCTGGTCGTTTCCTCAATCGTCTTGATCGGCACGAGATGTTACACCTCCCACTTAGACGGATTACGGGTTCACAGATACATTCATCTCTCCAATTTTAGACTTTATTATTAGCTATAAAAGATCTTCTCTGGTACACAATAATTTATGGGTGTCTGTAAGACCTCCCAGAGCGACGGTCGGACAATTCAGAGTTGATTAAATATTTACATCGACCCTTTTAGAATTAGTTACATATTTTTTTTAATGTGGAGTTAGTCTTAATGATGATAAGTTACTCATGAAAAATTAATAGATATCGACTTTGAAGGCTTGTTCGATCAAAGAGATCGAACAAGCCAGTAAGAAAAGAGGCGTGGAGGAAATTTCAAGAAGACCATCTTAATTGCAGCTTTCAATATTCAGCTACGAAATGATGGAACAATATGCCTCCGCCATTCTGCGTCGACCAATATTCAGCCCACTGTTTGTATACGGGTTTCCCCTCAATTGAAGGGGCTTAGCCTACTTTATCACGCTGGTCAACTGCGGGTTGGTAGAGAATATTAAAAGTAATACTGAATTATGACAACAACAATTGTTCTCTTGAGGTATACATGTTCTTTTTATATGTTAGCAGCCTTTATGATGATGAGAATTGAAAGCCGTAAATAAATAAATATAAATTTCTATCATATTTACTTATCCATGTTACCATTTTTTGACTCAAAAGCAGTGGCAAATCTTCAACACAGTCAGTGAGGCTCCAGGGTCCTTATAGAATACAGACTAAACTATACGATAAACGATTACCCTTAATATAAACCGAAGGGCGATTTCCGAAACCAAAAATTCTGATCTGTATCGCCGTCAGCTTAGGCGGTAGGGCCCCTAGTTTAGTTTATGATATTTGGTAAACAAATTACATTCATGTGATTTGTGGTTATGGTGACTGACCCTTCGTTGGTAGAAAAAGAGGGCTTTGTTCACTTCGAGCAATTCTATACACATATACACTAAACATTCCACTGGTTCCTGATAAAGCATATGCACGATATGCTCATTGTTGAGTATGCGACGCGGTAAAGTATGACGTGTCATTATAAATAGCATACTTAAACAAGTTATAAGTTAATTAAAAAAATCAAAAACCCGACTGCACCTAAAATAGATTTATTAATCACGCGTAACTATAATATAATTCCATACAAGCAAAGCCGCAGGCAAAAACTAATATATATATCTATAAATATAAAATTCAAAGTCCTGACTGACTGACTGACTGATATATCAACGCACAGCCCAAACCGCTGGGTCTAGAGATTCGAAATTTGGCACGTAGGTTCCTTATGACGTATAGGGGTACACTAAGAAAGGATTTTTCAAAATTCATCCCCTAAGGGGGTGAAACGGGGGTCCAAAGTTTGTATGGGGAAACGAGATTAGTTGGACTATTTTATCCAAAACTTTACACGAGAAGTACTATAAATAAATGAGTAAACACGTGTTTCAGGATTTTTCAATATTCAACCCCTAAAGGGGTGAAATGGGGTGAAAAAGTCTGAAAATCGTCATGGGTATTGTTTTTATAGTTTATCGGGTCGCTGATTACGAAAACAACAACTATTATCTAATCAAACATAGCCGACGTGATAAAAAGTCGCCCCTGTGGGGGTGCGATGGGATGGAAATGTCTAAAATGGGGTGAAAAAGTCTGAAAATCATCATGGGAATTGTTTTTATGGTTTATCCGGTCGCTGATTACGAAAATAACAACTATTTTCTAATCAAACGTAGCCGACGTGACATAAAATCCTGTGGGGGTGTTATGGGGTTGAAATGTCATAATATCAATATGGGTGTTGAATCTATGGTTTTCTTAGACGTCAATTACGAAAATGGCATCGATTTGAAAATGTAACATAGTGGACAAAAAATTACTTCAAAGGACTTTTCAAATTTTAACCCTAAGAGGATGAAACGGAGGTCAAAAGTTTGTATGGGGAAACGAGCTTAGTTGGACTATTTTATCCTAAATTTTACATGAGTACTTCTATAGATAATTGACTAAACACGTGTTTCAGAATTTTTCAAAATTCAACGCCTAAAAGGGTAAAATGGGTCCCAAAAGTCTGAAAAATGTCATGGGTATTGTTTTTATGATTTATCGGGTCGCTGATTACGAAAATAACAACTATTTTCAAATCAAACATAGCCGACGTGACAAAAAGTCGACCCTGTGGGGGTGCGATGGGATAGAAATTACTAAAAGGGGGTGAAAAAGTCTGAAAATCATCATAGGTATTCTATTTATGGTTTATCGGGACGCTGATTACGAAAATAACAAGTATTTTCTAATCAAATGTAGCCGACGTGTCATAAAATCCCCCCTGTGGGGGTGCGATGGGGTTGAAATGTCATATTATCAATATACGTTGATTCTATGGTTTTCTAGGACGTCAATTACGAATGGCATCGATTTGAAAATATAACATAGTGGACAAGAAATTATTTAAAAGGATTTTTCAAATTTTACCCCTAAGAGTGTGAAACGGAGGTTCAAAGTTTGTATGGGGAAACGAGTTTAGTTGGGTTTTATTCTAAATTTTACACGAGTACTTCTATAGATAACTAAACACGTGTTTCATGATTTTTCAAAATTCAACCCTTAGAAGGGCAAAATGGGTCCCAATAGTCTGAAAAACGTCATGGGTATTGTTTTTATGGTTTATCAAGTCGCTGGTTACTAAAACAACAACGATTTTAAAATTCAACGTGGCTAACGTGACCATCTCCTATTGGGGTGCGATGGGGTTGAAAAGTCTAAAATACGGTCAAAAAGTCTGAAAATCGTCATGGGTATTGTTTTATAGTCTATCGGGTCGCTGATTACGGAAAAAAACAACTATTTTATAATCCAACATAGCCGACGTGACATAAAATCTCCCCATGTGGGAGTGCGATCGGATTGAAATGCCATAATACCAATATGGGTGTTGATTCTATGGTTTTCTGAAACGTTAACTACGAAAATGGCATCGATTTGTAATTATATAACATAGTGGACATAAAATTAGTTAAAAGGACTTTTCAAATATTACCCTTAAGAGGGTGAAACGGAGGTCCAAAAATTTTATGAGGAAATGAGATTGGTTGACTATTTTATCTTAAACTTTACACGAGTACTTCTATAGATAAATGAGTAAACACGTGTTTGCCCCGAATTTCACACGAGCGAAGCCGCGGGCGAAAGGTAGTCAAATATATATTTGAAATCAGGTCATCGAGACCTTTATTTTGATACCCATATCGATATATTTAGACGAAAAAAAAAATTACTGCAACGACAATTTTGCGGCTCACAGCCGCCATATTGATTTTTTTTATATTTAAAAAAAATCAAAAGGCCGACTGCATCTACAACATATTTATTAATCACGCGTAACAATAATATAATTCCATACAAGCAAAGCCGCAGGCAAAAACTAATATATCAAATATATATTTGAAATCAGGTCATCGAGACCTTTATTTTGATACCCATATCGATATATTTAGAAGAAAAAAAAATATTACTGCAACGACAATTTTGCGGCTCACAGCCGCCATATTGATTTTTTTTATATTTGATGTAGCATAAGTCACTCTCACAGCAAATACGAATCTAACGACACCTCTCAAGCTAAAATCCATCCAGCCGTTCAGGCTGCAGAGCGTGCCAAACAATTATACATACATACATACATACAAAGAAATCACCACCGCCCATGGAGATCAGCAACACAAAGGGGTCGCTGATCCATTGCTAGTCTTCTATGGGAAATAAAGACTCTGTTCTTGAAGGCAGTGGCGGACTAACAGTGGGGCGGAAGGGGCGGCCGCCCCGGGCCTCCGGTCTTGGGGGGCCCCCAAATGCCTCCGGGTTCCCCTGATCAAATCCTAAACAAGACTAAAAATGTGCTTAATATCTACATAATTTCATCAAGATCAAAACACTACAGTTATCTACTTTTTACACGGTACGCGGAATGCGGTAGTGTTCTTTTAACTTTGCTGAACGCGTCCAATACGTACGCGTCAAATCCCTGAATGAATGAAGTGCAAATACCTACATAGGTCACACTAAAATTTTCCGGAACGGGCTACTTAACAATATTTAAAAAGTAATTACAACATTTGAAAATGGAACTCTGACTGTCGATTATTTTTACATTGTGGCGCCATTTTAAAAATTGCGTGTCTACATTAACATGGATTTAACCACAGTATTATGTGATTTAACTCAGGAAAATTTTCGTGGTATGATTTTCAACGATTTTAAGTGTAATTTGTCAGCTCAACAGCTGACCATCGCTCGGCTTCAAGCTGCTTTTGGCGATGAAGCACCATGCAAGACGACTATTGGTTTGCAGTATTCAAGCACGGTCGTGTCAATCTCAGTGACGAATCTCCCGATGGTCGCCCGTCCACCGCTGTGAACAACACAAATATCGATGATGCTGTGCGCTGTATGATTGAAACAGACAGGCATGTGACTTACCATGATATTCGCGCATACTTAGACTTAGGCATGAGTCAAATACAATCAATTCTACACAAACATTTGGGCGTGAGAAAGCTGTGCTCGCGGTGGATCTCACACAATTTGACCGAGGCTCAAAATATGGACCACGTCACTTGGTGCACTGCCATTCTTACCAGATTCAATGAAGGTGCGTCAAATTTGGTGTGGGACATAGTAACAGGTGACGAAACATGGATTTATTGCTATGATCCCAAAACAAAGCAGCAATCGAGCGTATGGGTCTTGCAAGATGAGCCGAAACCGACCAAAGCGGCGCACGCGCGAAAAGTGCATCTAAGCTGATGATTTCTTCTTTTTTTAATAAAACTGGACACGTGGCTACTATTGCTTTAGAGAATCGTCGTACCGTGAATATTGACTGGTACACGTCCATTTGTTTGCCGGAAATTATTGATGAACTCCGTAAAAATAACCATAAACGCCGTATCATCTTGCATCACGACAATGCTAGTTCCCACACGGCCAACGAATGGACGACAGGCAAACGAATTTTAAAGGTGAAAAACGTAGAACTTATGAGACATCCTGGCCCGAACTGGCACCCTGTGACTTTTTTCTGTTCCCAAAAATTAAGAACCAATTACGCGGTCAACGATTTTGATCACCAGAAGAGGCTGTCGAATAGCATGAAAACACGTTTCTGAGTTCACCACGGAGGAGTGGCACAAAAGTTTAAAAAATTGGTTTAATCGAATGAAAAAGTGTATTTACACCAAGGGAGAATATTTTGAGAAACAGTAAATTCATTTTTGACCTTTAATAGTATTTTTTTCTTATTCATTCCGGAAACTTTTAGTACGCCCCACGTAATTCATTCTTGTACATTTACATTCTATTTTACGTCAAATAATAAACATTGTATAAACAAACGTTACATATAGCCTAAATAATTTAAGTCGAATTTAAATTTCACTTGCCAGATTTTAACGAAATAAACATAAACACTTATTTATATCTAAAAATGTGAACTGAATAAAAAACTGGTAACACATTTTTTTTTAAAAGCGGTGGGGGGGGGGAGGCACATTCAGCTTTGCCGCTCCGGGCCTCTGATGGGCTTAGTCCGCCACTGCTTGAAGGCTCCCATGTCGTAATTGTTCGGAAATACCGCTGAGGGAAGTTGATTCCACATTGTTCATTGCTGAGTATAGGTCTCCTCAATTGTTTCTAGCATGACCGGTCCAGAGACACTGCATTCTACGACTCCCCGCATCCGTCCCAGGTCGTCAGATGTCTTTTATAACATGCTGATTTGAAAATTAAAACAGATATCTATATACTTTAGTATCCATGTTAAATTGGCTTTCACCAATTGGGTTCGACTTTCTAATGTAATCTAGTACACTACACTTATGAACGATTAAAATTCATATGAAAGGAGAGTTGGTACATTGGACGTTGATGCTTGTTATATAAAGTTATATACATTGCAAGCCTTTATATATATGTACTAATTTTGAATACAACACTGTTGCTGCGTTTTAAGAATATTGATAAAAGGTTACCCCATAAATGTGGTATAACAGTGTCCATTTATAATTTTATTCGTCCCCGATATCTTTTCACGAGCTTGCCGGTATCAAAACGCAATGTTTTAAACCTAGTATGACCATAGGCAGAAAACATCGCACATCCAGACTAGACCTTGAAACTAGTTAAACTGGAAGACAGGTCAGACAAAACTGGTTGGCCACGATCGCCAGACGCCAAGCGCGATCCGTGTCACCGTCCTCGACTGTTGCCGCTCCGCGAGTAAGAGACGGAATGATTTATGAATTGCACGAGAGTGAACAGGATGGAGAATAAAGGGACAATCTGAGTAAATTGCCTCATGATTGGATAATTATTTTATTGATATAGTTAAATGCCATTGAAATGGACTGCACAAATGGGGGAAGTGGCGATGTTAATTTATGGGAATTGGGCACACTATGTTTGTTTGACGAAACAATGATGTTTTGTTGTGGTTAAGGGGTTTCTTTTTTAACATTCGAAATTGTCTTTATCTGTTTTAGTAATCATGTAAGTAATAAAATTTACTAGGCAGTTTTGAATATGTTGTTCGGGTGGCATAGTTGTAATGTGTCTACACAGTGTGAGAGAGGACCTGTATGGAAAGCAGTTTTGAATATGTTGTATGAATGGCATAGTTGTAATGTGGCAACACAGTGAGAGAGGAATATACATTTTAACGGGACCCCGTCCCGTTAAAATGTATACGTAATATATGTAATATTTTTATTTTAATAAATTATTTCAGAATACCCTTTTAATATTTTTATTTTTAATAATTTTTTGTCATTGATTGCACGGTATAAAAATGTTTTGTAGAAACACAAACACCATCTGTTTACCTTGATAATGCCTTAGCGGCGAAACCGGTCGGTAATATTAAATATAATAACGTGGAATAGTACAAGTGCTTTATTACAACATTATGATTCTGATTGAAATACAATATTATGATCGTTTTTTACATTATATCAGTTAGATACTCTATATCATACTCGGTATGACAAAGATTCTAGTAACACAACACACTTCGAAATCGGTTAAGAATCAGAAGTTATAGTTGAATAAAAAAATGCACAGTCATGTAATAATATAATTAATTACTACTTAACCTATAAAAATATTACACTCTTTTCTTCTTAAGTCGTGTAAATAGAAGATGCTGCGCATTGAGATATAAATGATGCTGCGCAGTATAGTTACAGTGTCGTAGACTTAACTATTCCTTATGTCTATCGCTAATGCCGACAAACAATACGATTGGACAATTATTCAAACCAAAGAATATTTACTAACGAGTCGTGAATACGTAGGTGTCTCTAATTGAAATAAGTATGCATAAAATCAATGACTAATCACGATTATATTGTACGTCCGAAGCGGGCAAACTGTTGTTTCTAAAAACTTGAATATGTATGACAACCATTGTACACAGTTGACAATAAAGTATTATCTTATCTTATCTTATCTCTGCATAAAGAATAAAATGCCAGTAAGTCGCCACGCTGGACAGGCGGGTTGGCGACTGACGCCAGAGCCTTGTTAGTTAACCAGGGTGGGCCACGTGCAGGTGATTTTGGCTCCCAAGATGTATGTGGGCTACTTACACCCCTAGACACCCTTCTAGATGGACCGATGACCTCAAGGGAACGGCCGAAAACGGCTAGATGCGGAAATCAGAGGATCGCATATGGTGGAAGGCATTAGGGAAGACCTATGTCCAGCAGTGGGTAAATACAGGCTGATGATGATGATGGTAATAACAATAACATTTTTTGAAAAATGGAAAAAATCACCTGAACCCCCTAGGTGGGATTTGAACTCACGACCTCTCGATGACCGGTCGAGTGCTCTTCCAACTGAACTACCAGGAAGGTTTGTGTTGCTGACGCTTTTTTGCATCTTATATTCTACTGCGTGAGTCACAGTTTTTCAAAAAATATTTATCTGGCAAGTTGGTCAAGACAACTATTTAAATAATAATAGTCCGCAGGGCAGCTTGTGTGGCGAGCTGTTGTGTATGAGTAGCGACACCACGGACCCGAGTCTCCAGAGAGTCGGTCAGGACCTTCGTATCCGACGTGTCTTCATCGGTCGGAGTGTAAACACAAAAAGGCCCGAAGGACTCTCAGCTCTGGCTTGCCTTCATTGGCCGTCCAGAGAGGAGCCGCTAGAGCTATATGCTCCAGGGGTGGAAGTGTTAAAGGGCATCATGCCGCGAGTAACTTCGGAGAAAGCGCAGCACACCTCTCGACATCCCTGAGTCACTCACACCGGTGTTGCCCCCGGCCGTTTTCCTGGCATTTGGGGGGCCCATCTAGTCAGTGGCAAGCCACCGCCTGCCGCAAATAACTAGCAATAAAAGCAGTTATGGCAAGCGTCCGTCCCTCTTCTGTAATAGCCCGGTATTAAGTTCACCCAGACCTCATCTCCATAGCCCATTTATTTTCCATCACACTTCGCAATAGTCTCAACGCCTGCCGAGACCTGCTCATGGGTATGTCGTTCCATTGACATATCCTGGGGCGGGTCACGGCGGGCGTACAACATTACACCAAACTTCTCGAAGGGGCCTCTACGCGTTGGATCCATATCCCCGCGCATGCCTATCAAATGACCGGGCTTGACCCGTGATTAAAAAGAGATACATAATAATAATAACATTCTTTAGTAAATATTGTTTGGGTTTTTATTCTTCGGTTTTGTTTCTGCGTTAAGCCGCTATTACTTATACTGTGGTTAAGCTTAAATATTTAAGTAATATTTAGTACAAATGATTATTGAATCATTTTAGTATCTGGGAGCGAACATTGAGAGCAAGAGAAGGAAATTATCATTCGAAAATATCGAATGATATAAAGCTGAGTTATTGTTACTAATAATAGCTAACTGTAGGGAAATGAAACTTAATAACTAACCAAACACAATAGACGACCTTTTCAATGACTTTGTGATTTCCAGTGCCATTTTAGTGTGAACTTGGAGCATTGAGGGGTGGGTAAATCCACATTGCTGCGTATTAAAAGAAGGGTGATAATAACGAAATGAATGCAATTAGCATTTTTGAACCACTTGATTTGAAGCGATCATTGTAGTCTGTAGATACTTGCAACACATGCACTCACCTGCACGCGTGACTTTGGCTCTGAATAGACCAAAGATATTTCCTTCGGTAGTCTTAATTCGTCGCCAACCCTTATTTATTCTATTGCTGGGATACGGGTCTTCCCTCAATCGAAGGGGTTTAGAGCATATTATACCACGCTGCTCAACTGCGGGCTGGCAGAGACTTAATTCATGTGGAGAAAATTATTTGGTGCATTAAATACTATGCACAGTTTAAACATAGTATTATAAGTAATACGTACTACTACGTACAGTATGGCCACTCCCTGCCGCTCTCTCGTATTGGCCTCACCTCCCCTCTGAGACAAATCTGGAACAGTTTGTATGGCGCCGCACACACACGCTCATTCACGCTCTGCACAGATGTCTTTGTTTTTGTAAGTAGTAGTAAACGACGCGACATTTGTATGGAGTAGCCGGGGTGTGATATATCTAAGTTATAATATATATAGCTACATTCACATTCATATAGGCATAAGAACAAAAATAGAAACTTAGGTAAACATACAAATACCACGGAAATGAAAACAAATTGAAATCGTAATAGTATATAATTAGATTTGTATGGCAGCAAGCGTGTCAAACTTACACAACGATATGCAAGCAACATGAGTAGGTATCGGTACAACACAGTATAAGTAATAGTACTGTAAGTACTACTAATTACTTCGTGTCGTAATGAGGGTCTTTTGACAGCACTGTAGCGTCGGGTCCAATCATCTGTCAATTCATAGCATCTTGTCAAATGTCTTGTTGACGTCTTATTGTTGTCTTGTCGTCTTGAAGTTTCACTGTCAAAAAATTCAGTACACTTTGACAATCTGGACCCGACGCCTACCTAGCGACATCTGGTGTCAGAAAAAAATATCGAACATCCCCATTGGGTGAATTTATTTGTATATTATGTGTCATAATAGCATAATTCAAGTTAGAGTATATACAATAAATTTACTACGATTTATTTCGTATGCGACGGATAGAAATCCACACTAAGTTAAGCGTTCGAACGCTTACTGTTGACACGCGTGCCAGGCATGCACCCCAGGTCTACTATATTATTTGGTCTGTGACAAAATACCATACAGTTATCAATAATTAATAAAATAATATAATAAAAAATTTCAAAAAAAAATTAACTAACTACATTTTCTTTTCTAATGTAACTTTATGTCCTTTGACGGAACTGTCAGTCATTTGACAGATTGCGCGAAACCAATTCGAATTAAATATTTATTGCTTAGAAGACTGGACAACGTTTGTCGGGTCAGCTTGGCAATAATATAAATATGTATTATCATACATGCAAAGCATTGGGTTAGGCTTATATCCAGCAGTGATATACAGGCTGATGATGATGATGATTTTGATGATGATGATGATGATGTATAATCATACCTATTTAACACACTTTTTTTATTTGCAAGTATTGTCGATGTCGAACATGAAATAAACATTTGGGTCAACAATGTTACATAATTATGTCTAGCAATCAGATATTTTCACAGCTGTGAATATGGCTGAGGTGTCCGAGTGGTTAAGGAGTTGGACTTGAAATCCAATGGGTTATACCCGCGCAGGTTCGAATCCTGTCCTCAGCGAAATAACTTATTTTGCAAAGGTAAATATTTTTACTATTGTAAGTTATTTTTATATTTTCTCCTATTTAATATGAATAAAATTGGGCCATCGTATTGTGGTTATTATTATCTCTCGAAAGATAATACTGAACTACATAAGTACTTTAATTCTTTTCAAAACAAGCAACAAAGGTGATTTAATAATGTATTTCTAAATAAATAAATATTTCTTGACAAATTATACAGACCCAAACTAACCAAAGCTTATTGTAATGGAATATATATGGGAACTAGAAAACTGATATAATGTACAAAAATATTTTTTTTAGGGTTCCGAACCTCAAAAGGAAAAACGGAACCCTTATAAGATCACTTTGTTGTCCGTCTGTCTGTCTGTCTGTCTGTCTGTCAAGAATTTCTATGTCGAGAATGCGTGGACGTATCAAGCTGAAATTTGAACTGTATACTCAGGTCTACGGTCCCATGAAGTTAAAAAAAAATCAAACTGCTAAGTTTACGTAGAAAAAAGTTACGGCCGTTTATTCAGCAAAAAACGCATATTTCGACACACTCAAGGGAACTATGAAATTTGGCAAGTAACATCGTTATAGACTACAAGTACAGGAATAAATCTCAAAACTATACATTTGTAAATAGATCTTAAAAAATAGGGGGTCTATATTTTTTATAGGGTGTCGAAATTTCAAATTGAAACTACTAGTTCAAATGGGGTATCATATGAAAGGGCTTGATGTACACATTGCAAAATATATATTTTTTTTTTTTCGACGCATTATTTCTTATTTATAATGAAAAATATCAAATTTAATAATGATACTACGTACCTGCGGAACCCTCGGTGGGCGAGTCCGACTCGCACTTGTCCGGTTTTTTTTGTAAAGAAATACATAGATATCGTTAATACATAGAATACACCCAGACCAAGACAAACAGACGTGTTCATTTGTGCATGAGCACACAAATCATAGATTAACAATTGGTCGCCGCTCCGCTTCGACGACGTCGACGTCGAAGCGGAGCGGAGACCAATTGATAATCTAAGACACAAATGTTTGTCATGTGCAGGGATCAAACACGCGACCTCAGAGTCAAAGTAGCCATTACTAACCAATCCACCACCGGGCTCGTCAAATTTCCAAGAATATCAGTAGCAAACCGGGTTAAACTGACAATGACAAATTGGCAGATAATTTCCTGTAAGTATATAGATTAGTTTATGACAGCAGATCAAAGAGAGGCGTCTATTGCGACGGCTGATATCATGACAGCAAACGTAATACATTAGTGTTCATATCGATTTTGTATTCATAAAATTGATATCACTATGACGTCTTTGACTAAGTATCGATAAAACATTATTGACGTGGTGTTGTGAAGTTTATTTGAAAAATACTTTAGGCTTACCGCGCCTGACTGAGAAAGGACTAGAACTAGAAGCAAGTTGCTGAGCAGTGAATAGCGAGTAGCTCTAGTGCTTAGTGCGGGTTCTTTGGTCACATTTGAACGTGTTAACGTATACGAGCTGACCAAATTGAGAAAATGTTTCATATTGTGAATTTCCAGACGCTTGTTACATATCCAAATTAGCCGGGTTGCTCACTTCTAAATGTGAGCAAGTAAGCCACATAATTTTGATATGTAACACGCGTCTTATAAATTCACAACATGAGAGTTGTTCTCTGTTTGGTCGGTTTGTTTACGTTGACTTGATCGAACGCGAATAAAAAAATCGCACTAAGCACTCTGACAGTGGTATTCTATTATACGTGAAGCAGTGAGGGCATGGTAATGGAATGTGTGTCTTTTCACTTGAATACAAGACATACACCATAACATTGCGAGACTGTGTGTACTTATTCAAAATGAAAAAAATATTCTACAAAAATAATTAGCTATTTTACTAATTTTTGCTAGGGTGACTGTCCCGTCCGCCGTCCGCCCGCCCGCCCGTCCGCCCGTCCACCCGTCCAATCCTTAAAATCCTTAAATCGTTATACATTTGCGTAAAAAAAGAAAATTAAATAATGCAAACATATTAAATATTCATAATGTATTGTAATCAAAGGTTACCATGGGTAGGTACTTCAGTATTCAAATTTCAGTATATATAGAGCTATGAATGAATGAATATTTTATTTAATCAAGTAACAAAGACCCATGCTGTTAGTAACGCTTATAAACTATGTTAGATATTATGCGGAATAATTTTAAAGTGGCCATCCCTGCACCACTCCCCCCGAAATGGCACAGGAATGGTTGACATATATGCAGTCCAGTCTGCTAGCGATCATACTAATCATAAAAATATATCACAACCTCTTAAAATAACTGCAAAAAAGTTTTACTAACTTCGCTGAGGACAGGATTCGAACCTGCGCGGGTATAACCCATTGGATTTCAAGTCCAACTCCTTAACCACTCGGACACCTCAGCTATACAAAGTCCATTGAAATAACCGAATATAATTAAAACGTAGTACATACATGTATACATTCCTATGACCTTTATTTGCACAAGTGGTCAAATGATAACAAATCATCAGGCGACCATTTATGATGACTTGTGTTTTTACGAATTTTTATGAAATGTTTTGAAATGTCAATGAAGAAGGATTGAAAAAAAGGTAAGTTTTATTCAGCCTAGTTAATTAAATAAAAATATATTTAACTACCTACTTACTTCTGGAGAACCCTAAATTTGGTTTGCAATCATCATCACTAACACTAAGTTATTGAATATCTTCACAAATAATTCACAAAAAGAAAAAAAAATATTTAATTAAATTTCACGAATTCTCAATACTTATTTGAGTATTGAGAATTCGTGAGGGGCCTAAAGAAAAACAATGATAATGTTATACTGTAAACTGTAAACAATGTGTACTGTACACAGTCCCAAATAAGGCTATGTCACATGCGCTTGCAATTTTACTGATAAATTAGTATAACATTACAGTACACATTTGCAAAATTTATTAATATATTTTATCTAATCTCATACTGAAATTTAGAGATTAAGAAACTAAACACAGAATCTTAATGTCAGTCTTACGCACAAGACATCAAAATAAATTTAAAAAGTTACTTTTCGATACAGCTCTTCTATGGACAACTGTATCGAAAAATAACTTTTTTTCCATTTCGATACAGCTTCAGCCGGATACAGGTATTTTAAACTGGTTGCAATGCAAATGCAAATGCATTGCAACGTTGCAAAATTTTTCTACATAATCTGTGAACGCAGCGCCACGCGGCGCGTCGCGCATGCGCACCACGCATGCTCCATCTGCAAATGGATTTATAAGTAAGAAATGAAGCTGTTAAATTAACTTCATGGTTTTATTTAAATTATTATTCATCTATTTCATGAGATTAGATAAAGTAGTGTATGAAACTGCACATAATTAGGTCTTAAAATACTCGTGTGACGCTATTATGAAATTCGCCTTCGGCTCATTTTTTATCACACTCGTATTTTAAGAACTCTTATTATGCAACAGTTTCATAGACTACTATTATTAATCAATTTTGTGCAACATGAATGTGACTTTAAACATTACACCGAAAATATGTTTCTGACAAAAACCCAACCAGCGCTTAAATTACACACCACACGATCAAAAAGTGTTACGAGTATTATAAAACCACTAATACCGATTTATCGTCAAATATCTTTCACGCAATTTAATGTAGTATAAAATTATACTTCTATCTTAATCTACTTATTATACTTGATATACTTGATATAGACCTGAAATATTCGCACCTGTCACCCTGTTTGTATACTTTTAAAAATCAGTTAGGGGCTATCCATAAATTACGTCCCACGTTAAGGGGGAGGGAGGAGATCGATGAAGTGTGACATTGTGTGACAAGGGAGTGGGAGGGGTCCTAAATTTCGTGACGTGACATTTCAAAATCTATTATAATATAAGTGTAAAACACGAACTTTGAACTATTAACGAAAAACTCAAAAACACTTGCAACTCTAGATGTAAATTTGCAAAATATCTGACGTCACAGTAGGGAGGGGAGAGTCTCACAAATGTGACCAACTGTGACAAGGACGGGGGGAGGGGTCAAAAAGTCATGAAATTCGTGTGACGTAATTTATGGATGGCCCCTTATAAGCAATAAAAAAAATATTACTAATAAATTCGCTGAGGACAGGATTCGAACCTGCGCGGGTATAACCCATTGGATTTCAAGTCCAACTCCTTAACCACTCGGACACCTCAGCTATACAAAGTCTGTTAAAATAACTGTACAGAATCAAAACCTAGTAATATTAACATGTATACACCTATGAGATGTATTTGTACAAATGGTGACATCAATTGAAGAAAATACGAGCACGTGTAGCACAACCTATTATGAAACAAGAACATATATTTTTTTTCCTTTCGTGTATTCTTGCAATCTGGTTCCATGAGAACATTCAGCATAGGGTTAAGAACTTATCATTTGTCTTGGAGAGCTGTTAGTCCAGTGACATGCGGCCTTTATGCATAGTATTCGCTATAAATCTCTAGGATAGGATAGAAGAATAAATAAAAAATCATTTTTTAAACAATCAATTTTATTAGTTGTTAATAAAAAAAGAGCTAAAAAGTTTATTTTCTGTGTTTCTCTTATTAAGCCTTTTCATTTAATACCCGTATCATAGGTGTTAAAGTAGAAATTGTAAATCGCCATTTTGAGGCGGCCCCTAATAATGGATTAAAAATGACGGCATTTAGGTAAAATTGTATTGTCACGGGAACCAAACGAGTCTGTCAAATTTCAACTCAATCGGACACCTGGAAGTACGACAAACTCAAATTTACCTTGCAATATTTGATTACAAATACCGCCATGAAATTAAAAAAAAAAACTAAAAATATACAATGAAAATACTAATAAAAAGCTATAATCTCAACACTATAAGTCCTGAAATATTCGATCTTATTACACTGTCACTACAATGTAAAGTTGACCGTGTGGTTTCCGGCAGACTAGAATAGAATCGCTCCGTCTCTTCCCGTGAATGTCGTACAAGGCGTCTAAGGGAAATACATTATATTCATATTAATTTATTCACAATGATTTATAACAATGAGTACATGCACATAGTGGTAAGAAAGATGGACAATATATATTGTTACAAATTACCTTATTGAGGCACTTGTGATTATACATTTCTCGATATATAACATCGATTAGCCTCCCCAACCCGTCTGCTGGCCAGCGTGGGGAGTGTAAGCCAAATCCTCCTTCTGTCTGGGACGGACGAGAGAGGGTCATGTTCCTGTAGTGGAGACTAAAATGACCTGATGATGATGATGATGATAAGTCCTGAAATATTCGATCTTATTACACTGTCACTACATTGTAAAGTATATCCATCCATACTAATATTTTTTATGTGAATGTGAGTTTGTTTGTTAGTTTTCCCGGCGAAACTACTCACCGATCGGGATGAAACTTTGTACACATATTCTCAAAGGGAAGAATAAAGGATACTTTTTATTAAAAAAAAGTGAACGTGAGCGAAGCCGCGCTTGGAAGATAGTAATTTTATAAATTAGTTACAAGCAAGAAAACATTTTCCTAATAAAATGTAAATCCGCTGAGGACAGGATTCGAACCTGCGCGGGTATAACCCATTGGATTTCAAGTCCAACTCCTTAACCACTCGGACACCTCAGCTATACAAAGTCTATTGAAATAACTGTACAGAATCAAAACCAAGTAATTGAATATAAAATGTGTGCCCATAATTTGTATTTGCACAAATGTTTCACATTTCATTGGACATTGTTAGAGTACAACTCAAAATACGTTATTTTATCCGGCCGTCTATTTATGTTTTGTTTTTACCCGACTTTTTTATATATGAGAGTGTGACAAACGACCAAGTGGGTCACCTGATGGAAAGTAATCACCACCGCCCATAGAGACCAGCAAAACCAAGGGGTTGCCAGTCTATACTTCTTCCTTTCTTTCTTTCTGGTGACCTCACTCACCTGCAGGAACAAAACAATCCTCAAGGGAATTGTTATTTGGCTGTGGTATTCTGTGATGTGGAGGTACTTCCCAGTCGACCAGCTTAAAAAAAATACGCTATGCCTCTCTTTTCGCCCGAGCCACGTTTGTCAGTCAGCAGGGTGCACCACGTGCAGGCGACGTTGGCTTTGGTTCAAAGATATTGACGAACCACTAACACTTGTTATGTGTATATAATATATACTAACATTAGTTTTTCGTAAGTATGTATGTCAAACTCCTTTCCACGTATACCGCCGATCGAATATGCTTTATTTGCACAATACCTTCCCTAGTTTCATAAAGGAAATGGCAAAACTTTTGAAGTGGTGCAGTTGCGCCAAAATTGGAGTGATAAACGATTAAAAAGTTTTCCGCGAAATTGCCTGCGGTCCCGGATCCCGGACATCCCCCGGGATTTGCGGTGGATCATGCCGGATATTCCGCGCGACTGGCATTTATAGCAAAATTTAGTTCCGAATAGAAAGCAAGGTTTAAATGTGAAAGGGAACAATATGTAGTTTAATTCATTAAATATTTTCATGCAACAGAAATTATTTCTTATAATTAGTTATTGTTTATACTTATTGTCAGATTCCTTCATTCAACATATTTTTGTATACAATTCTCTTCTAAAATAAAAACCCATCCTGTAAATATAAATAGTTATTAATGTCCTAAAGGCAAAAAGGTTACCGGAGAGACACTGTTTTTGAATTCATTCGCCTTTTATAGAGTACATAATATTGGATTGTGTGCAATAAAGAGTTAACAGATAAAACATTTCTTGACTAGCTCTTTGTCAGTATAATTTTTTTCAATTTTTGCACACTGGATCTTTGTTTTATCATAGTGACTTATTCATACGATCGTAAATTTCTATTCATTATTTGCTGATACTTGAACGTGATACAAATTAATATTTTAGGTCCTCTGTACACACACACACCTCGCATTATCGTCCGTATCGCAGTTGCGATGTTGACAGGGTTCCGTATAAAAAGTCAATTTGTGGTACATAATTATAATGTGAATAAAATATAATTCATTCATTCAGTGGTTCATTCATTCATTCAATGGAAAATATATGGAAGAAATAAAATACATATTTCATTCCTTGAACGATGAATATCAGTATTTTTTTTAATGAAATCTTGAATAATTTTTAAATCACTAGATTCCAGTTAATAATCGAGTTTTCACCTTTTGTTTTTTTTTTAAAAAAGGTGAAAACTGCGTTTGACCCACCGTTTGCGTTTGTTCACAACTGCGACGAAGCCGCGGGTGATAGGTAGTGCATAATATATTATATTATGCACATAATATATTATATTAGCTATCACCCGCGGCTTCGTCCGCGTTACCTTTTTTTTTATTAAAAAATATCCTAGGTATTTCCTAATACCTTTGAGAATATGTGTACAAAGTTTCCATGATGATCGGTTGAGTAGTTTCGGTGTGAAAGTGTAACCAACAAACTCACATTCACATTTATAATTTTAGTAGGAATAGAATGATTTGAGTTGACATAATTCATAATATTTCCCTTTTTTCAGTCGCGTCCTTAGCGAGCGAAGGGCGAAATCCCGCGAGGGGTTAATCCCGGGATTGGTCGGGTAATTGTTGTGGGGTCCGTAAATTAAACGGCGTGACAACGACACTTCGGGCAGGGATTCTCGGTAATTGGCAGTTACGGTTTAAGTGCCTAATTAGTGGAGTTGCGTAGGTGTCCGGTTGAAATATTTTACGCTCAGGTAATTTGTCGAAAGGGTTATCTGTTTTGGTTAAGCTTGAGTCACATTTTTTTAGACTTTTAGGTGTCGGGTTACGATAACGTACGAACCGGTAATGAAATTTTTATGAAATTTATTCGTAAGCGACTTAGTAGGCGCGTATCCCGGTATGGGATTTTTTTTTTCTTAGTGCACCCCTAGTGCTTCCAAATTTGGCACGTAGGTCCCTTATGAGGTCATAAGGGACCTACGTGCCAAATTTGGAATATCCAGACGCACTGTTTTAGGATTTATGTCTGTTAGACACTCATATTATGTAGATAAGTTCCTACTTTCAAGTTTCCTAACTTGAATTCATTTTTCAAGTTTATTGGATGATTCTTTAAATTATTTTATATTTTTTATATTAAATTGAATGGCAGATAAGCATACGACCCGCTTGATGTGAAGCAGTGACTGCAGTTTATAGACACTTGCAACTTAAAGATTAAACATGACAAGACACTGCTAATGCAGCAAGTCTTTCTTTTTTTTGGAACCCCAGTGACTGTCAGGAACACAATAACCTCCGTCTAAGTTACTAGGAAATTGTTATACGTCTACAGTATTCTGACAAGTGGTGATACATACAACATTGACGTTTGACCCTTTACCAACAATTTTGCCTTTGAATTGCATCGTTCTGAACTTTTCACTGTTACGTCGCATAATCTCGCATCAGCGATGTAAAGTAAATACATATAAGATATTTGCGACGATTTCAACTCAACGACATGACATCAACTATTCAAGTTGACAGAATCGAGAGTGATTTATGAATTGGCTGAAAATTGCTACATTCGGCTTCATTTATTAACTAACTTTAATCACAAGAAGAATACCATAGTTTATTTAATTTATTTAGTTTATACGATCATTATTCTACACTATTTTAATTAATTTTATTTGTTTGTCGGCCGACAAAGAGACCAGTCTTAGCGGAGCGAGCGCCCATGTTTCTACCATTTGCTCCCAGGAACACAATAACCCTCAATGAAATTGTTATTTGGCCGCGGTGCCTTGTGTGTGAGGTTGAGGTACTTCCCTAGTCGGGTAGCCGATGAAATACGCTATGCCCTACCTCTTTTTTCGCAAATTATACACGAAAGTTTCCAAACTTCTCATACTACATTTACTGTCCTTTAGGGAGAAAATCTCCGCCAACCCGCAGTTGAGCAGCGTGGTGGAGTATGCTCTAAACCCCTTCGATTGAAGGGAGACCTGTATCCCAGCAGTGGGACGAATAAGGGTCGACGACGAGGGAGTAAATCAAGGTTTCGAGTTTTCCACCTGTATTTCGGCAACAAGTAAACATTCTAAAGTCTAAATTATACTTGACTCCACTAAAAACCAATAGCAAAGACTCCGAATTTTTTTAATGACATGTAAACACGACCTTATACAACAATAATGACGTCACTTCCGCGAAGTGAAATTTATGGCTTCCGACAAAATCTACGTATACGTCTATTATATTCAAAAGGCGCAGCAGGGAAGGATCGATGTGAGTTTATATAGCGATTAGTCGGAGAGGGAGAAACGCATGTAAGTGCGGCCTTGCTGTGCCGAATCATCACTTCTGAATATAATAAAGTTTTAGCAGGATCGAATATTTACGAAAAATATGTTTGCAATAGTGTTACCACTTCATTTTACTATCCATACAGAAATCAAAATACTTAGTTCGATGTTAATTTTGTCTGTTTGTTGTGTGTGCATAATGCAAAAACTACTAAACAGATTTCCAAATTTTATATCGTATAAACAGCCCAAGTCAGCATTTCAGTTAACGGAAAATAAAGCTGTCTCTGTCCAACAGCAATGTAAAACTATATAAATCATGCAGTAGTCTATTATTGTATATAAATCGTCTTGTGCCAAGATACTAGGTACGAGTATCTTGCATTTTCATAATACTTATCAACATCTATACACACGAAGCTAGGATTACATAATATATTTGTCAAATAAAACAATATACTATGATTACTAATTATTAAACACATATTGTATAAAGAATATGTGTCTAATGACATTTTCTAACAGTAAAAAAAAATTGGTAATTTTTAAATGTACCGATTATCGTTTTACTATCTTATTTTGAATTGAAAATTCAATGCCGATAAATAAATAATTATATTTAGAATAATTACGCTTCACGCCAAAAACGAATTGATTTCAAAATTTCTGAAAATTATGAACAAAACCTACTGAAAATTATGAACACTGAGCGTAATAATAAGTTTTATTTCATCAAAATCACAAACGGATAAAATTTATAAATTTCGACGAATTCGTAGGAATAGCCGCCTTGTAAAATAATAACAGAAAGTAATTCGTCGTAGCAAGACCACACAAGACTACTAAAATGCGAGTAGGTAACGTTTCTGCGCCCTCTCCCCATTCGCGTTGCTCGGAGGGCGCATAATCTGATTTAGTGGTAGTTAGCGACAGGTAAAGTGCTTTTTACACGCTGATTTTAACTTTCTCTGGTGAATTCTAGGGTTTTGGAGTACCCTAGGTAATGTTAATATAAAATGTACTTATAGACAATTCATACATTCCTTAATAAATGAGAACTTTAGAGCAACCCTTGTATAATCAAGTAATTTTAAGAAATTACCGGCTTTTGCCGGTAGAATAGTGTTATCGACTGACTTATAGGATAAGCAAACGATGAGCTATGCTATCAAGTATTTAAAATTTAATCTGTCCCTTCTCTACATTTAAAAAAAAAATAGGTTTATTTGATAATAGTTATATGCATTATTATTGCTATGTATAGAATGATAGTTTCATCATAGCTTGGCTAGCTGAGTAGATTGTGCGATTCCTTTAACTCCCTTTGATTCGATTTGCAAACTGCTATATGTACGTATCTTATATTTTATAGTGCCTGTTTATATTTAAAGTTACCTGATTTATGTATGGTATGTAAATTGTTCCGTCTTGATCGAGAGGTGAGCACTGGTGCGCTGAGATACAGGCTTATGCCTAATTCAGAGGCTCCAGTCTCACGCAATCGATACAACCAATGTTTGTTGTCGCATTGATGTATTTACCTGATTGTTTAATTGCACGTACAGATTGTGTTTGTATTGATTCAAGAGAAAATAAAACATTTTTTTTTACAGGGTGGAAATGATCTCATTATAATATTTTCTGAACAATAAAGATATTGAAAACTGACAACTGATACTAAAAATGCTTCATGAGCTCGTTCAAATGTTATTAATAAACTATATATTACATACTTAAAAATAAATTTCTAAAATGTATGTACGCGCATTACTTTCGAACGGCTGCATGAAATTGGGTAATTCTTTTTTTTTTTTGTTATGTTAACTTGTGATCCGTATTGTCAGGACAAGGTTTATATCAAAACCTTGTCCTGACAATACAATCCCCCCCCCCCCCCCCCCCCCGGCGCCAAAGCTGAATCCGCCCTTGTAGCAAACCCCAGCCACTCCATACAAATGTAGCGTTTACTACTACATAAACGATGACATCTGTGCAGAGCGTGAATGAGCGTGTGTGCGTGCGACACAAACTGTTCCAGATTCGTCTCTCTCGTGTCGTCCTCACCTGGAGAGAGCGGCAGAAGTGACCATACTGTACGTATTGCTTATACTATGGTTATTGTGTGGTACAGACGATAACAACAAGTTTATAGCGTACTTTTTTAGAATCACAATTCAAAACCAAACTCCATATCGAATCGTCAGCCAGATTCTTTATTACCACAAAACAACATTCGATTATCGATTTTATGGCTTCGCAATAAAGACTTATAAATGATTCGGAGCTACGGAATGAGCGCGTGTAAAGGTAATAACGCATGAAATTGGAAGTCGTTTATCGATAAACAGCGATTTATATTTTATAAAGTCTAGCGTTAGAAATCAATTATTGTTGCGTTTTATTTTATCAAAATCCATTCTAAGTAGCAGAAAGGCGAGACGGTCGCAGACCGAAAGCGCTACGTGATCAAAAGTACTGTAAAACGAAATGCAATTCCATTATTATGAGTTCAGTTCATAGACTTATTAATTGCACGTATCAATGTAATCGAACACGCAAGTTAAGCAATGTCGACCGCAGCCTGTCCATGGATGCGTTTATTTATCTCGAGCTCCTCCGTGCTTCGGAGGGCACGTTAAGCCGTAGGTCCCGGCTGTTGTCATTAGATGGCAGTCGTTAAGCCAAGTCATTGGCATTTAGGCGGCTTGAAAACACTGGCCTCCGCCAACCCGCAGTTAAGGTGAGACCCGTGTCCCAACAGTGGGATGTATAAGGGTAGACGACAAAATGGCTCTTACTATCGCCTAATGTATTGGGATTGTGGGATTTGTTATTTGCAGCAACGCGACGTCCAGTTTCGCTGACACCTGATAGGGAAGGACGAGCTGACATTATAGAAACTAGTGTGCTCAATAGGGCGAAGAAGTACTAAAGAACAACACCATTCCAGTAGTATTGGTGGAGTTAGTGACAAATTAACAGACAAAATTTCAAAAATTTTAAACATATTGTCTGTCAATATTCTAAAGAATCCCATATTAAATACTTTTTTCAGGATCAAAACCCTATGTTGTACTTTCTAGACGTTAAACTTTCTCTGTAAAAACATAGTCCGCCTGTGTGCATTTATGTAGTGCCTGAAGTTTAACCCTTTCATTGGTTTAAGCAAAATAGTTGCCGGTCGATTTTTTCAAATACTGCTGCTAAATTAATTCATAATAATTACAAACAAAGCGCAAATAGGCAAATATTTCGCCACATCTAAAAAACTTATTTTCAGGTATTTTTAATAATCTCGTCAGCGTACTACAAGAGTAGGCTGACGAGGTTATTTCCCTTCGGAACTACAGTTTTAATGCTCATTTTGCCTACTTTTGGCGTAGATTATGATTCGCATGAAAGCGTTATTAAATAAAAAATAGAGTTATAGTTGTGGACATCTCAAGTATTTTTTTATTTTGTACCAATTTATTGGTGTGAATAATTCAATATTACAGGACTGAAGACATAGATAAGAACATTCGTTTCTTGAAACGTAAAACCGCATAGGTAATTGTAAGTAAGATATTTCAGTTTTCCTCGAGTTTGTTTGTTTGTACTTCGTTGTACATAAAAAAACATATTTAAATATTCATACACAATATAACTAGCAGAATTTCAAGAACATGTTATCTCTATAAGAGATCTCTACCGGCCAACCTTCAAGTGTTGGATAAGAGAATAAAGAGTGAAGTACAATAGTAAAGGTAACTTTTATTTAAAAAAAAAAAGTACAAATTTCTTATCTACGGTACACGTACCCTACTTGGTACGCAATGATGTGTATTTATAAACTGTGCTATTGTTTATGATCTGTGCGAGCGATGTTGTTAATTTTCGCAACAGCAGCGCGCATACCGACTTAAAACACGAAGGAAATAGCCGTGACTAAAGGAAAATATTTCTTCTTCACTTGTACAAACATAGACTAATAACAAATGGCAACCAGTGTAAATAGAGCTCTGTGTTTATTAAAACTAGTTAAAGTATTGTCGATAATAAATTTTCGAATACAATTTTTTTTTGATTATGGAATCTGAAAAAGTAATGTCATGGATGGTTTAGGAATCTAAGGTAGAGTAGAAACACAGTATAAGTAATAGTACTACATAGTATGACCACATGTATGACCACTCCCTGCCGCTCTCTCGTGTCGACCTCGCCTCCCCTCTGAGACGAATCTGGAACAGTTTGTATGGTGCCGCACGCACACACGCTCATGCACGTTCTGCACAGACGTCGAGAATCAGAATCCGAAATCAATTATTCGGTAAATTTGGGTACAATGAGTTGTTACATTTTTGTTTAGCGCTACACCAAATTTTACCTTCACAGGTATACATACGAAGTTACATTTTGGTAAATTATGATTATTATAATTGCATTACTATATGACGTCAAATTATTAGAATTATTCATTATTATACATTAAATTAAAATTTGATTATGTCAATTAACACATTTTATAGTTGGTTCAGTCAATTACATACTACCATACCAATACCAAAAATACACACCAGATGTAAGGAAAATATTAAATATAAAATACTACCCATATAAATATTTAACAAATGAGATCTTTCAATAAGATCGTAAAATTTTTTGTTGAATGAGTCAGTCATAAGAGCACTTACATAGTGACAAGATGCCTCACAGTTACCAATTAAGTGACAGTTACGTCACGTCTCCTACTTCCCCACTATTTTGTGAAGGATGGTCAGCAACTTCCACGGTTACATCGAAATTACGGTCTTGATCTCACTTGGACTTTGCAGGACAACCAACCAGTGGTATCTTGTTAGAGCTGTGTAATGAATAGCTTATATATAGATAGATCAAAGTCCGACATTGGAGCAGGAAATATATTTTTTTCTAGGAGTTTATAAATTCTACTTGTTTAATGTAAATAAACTATATCAATTGATTAACGTAAACTGCATTCAAAATAAGCAAGAAGTTAATAAGAAAGGACAACATCGATCCAGTTAGCTCTGAAATGATCCTATTACGATGTCATTGCTTGAAATTGATTTAAATTAAACTTAATATTTGCAGGTTCTTTAATCGATTCTATTAATTTAAATCTGCTATAAT
Organism: Hypsopygia costalis; assembly: GCA_937001555.2. Classification (NCBI taxonomy): domain Eukaryota; kingdom Metazoa; phylum Arthropoda; class Insecta; order Lepidoptera; family Pyralidae; genus Hypsopygia; species Hypsopygia costalis. The sequence goes on along the minus strand of OW443330.2, from coordinate 9,772,293 downwards.
ATTTTTGAAGGGAAAACTTCTTTAGGCTAGAAGACAATGATCTAAAATTATAAAAAATATTTATCAATATCGTAAAATATACAAAACTTGAACGATCTGCGATCTTCATATAGTTAATAACTTATGTCCGTCTTGTTTTATGGACGATCAAAGTTTGGTGGGATGGGTCCAATTTAAAAGGATGAAATTATTAAAAAATATAGTAGGTATCTTTGGCGAAACAGTAAAAAACATCGGACGCGCAGCATGCGCCACCATAGCGAAATTTATTTATTTTATTTATTTTGGCCACTTTCCCGAATTGATATCGGAAAACCAAGGTCACTTTACATTACTACTTTTTGATGCTCTACACGAATCCGAAGTCAGAATTTCGAAATTTTGAGTTTCATGGCAACGGACGGACAGACAGAACGACCGGACGATTTTATAAGCTCAATAAATTTCGCAGAATATCATAACTTTTGTTACGGCACTAGCTACATAAATGCAGTATTTAACATAGCTATCGTATAAATTTCTGTTTTATGGTATATCTACAAAATTACCAAGGTCGTATCATAACTCAGTCGCCTTTGTTTGGAGCGTTTTCGGGTAAGTTGTGATTGTGATTTTCAAGTTATCAATATAATAAATATATCGAGAAGTTTTTATGCTACCGAAATAATTCATCTACCTATATTATAATGATGACTTTACATAACAAAACGACAGAAATTTTTTGGCGTGTAAGTGGTTCATCAACATCTTTGAACCAATGCCAACTTCACCAGCACGCGGGGCACCCTACTGACTGACAAACGAAGCTCTGGCGAAAAGAGAGGTAGGGAGCGTAATTGTAAGCTACCCGACTGGGGAATGTACCTCCACCTCATAGATTACCGCAGCCAAATAACAATTCCCTTGAGGGTTGTTGTGTTTCTGCGAGTGAGTGAAGTCTCCAGAAAGGAAGCAGATGCTGCGTTGGCAGCGGAGGTGGCGGCACGCGAGCGTTATTTTACGTTGCGAACGTTAAGATGGCTACGGTAACCGCTTCACATCAGGCGGGCCGTGTGCTTGTCTGCCACCCGTCTTAGCATAAAAAAAAATACATCTAGCCTTATCGGCTGCCTGTCACTCTCGGGTAACGCGCAATGCTCGGCTATGTAAACCCATGTTCATGTAAAGTCGGCGGAAGGAGCGAGAGATGGAATTTTCTTTTCTGTCGTGAGATCTTGAGGCGACGTCAGACTTTTTTTATTTTTTTGCAATTTACACAGCGCCATCTAGTCCCAAATTAAGCGCTTAGTAATTATGGGTACTAGACAACTGATAAATGTACTTATATACATTTTTTTTTTTGTAAATACATACTTATAATAATATGTACATAGAAAACACCCAGACAAAGACAAACAGACATGTTAATGCACACAAATGATTGTCTTCTGCGGGAACCCAACCCGCGACCTCGGAGTCAAAGTGGCCATTGCTAACCATTCGACCACCGAGCTCGTCAATATACGTTATATCGAAATGATAGCTCAAAGTCTCAAATGTTATCTGGACGAGATCCATATTCAATTACAGCTAAGAGCACTTCAACCTTGACACCTCTTGACAGACTAATCGTACACGCAAGGTAAGCAACGTGGACCGTAGCCTGCCCATGGATGGGTTTATTTATCTCGAGCTCCTCCTGGTTTCGGTGGGCACGTTAAGCTGCAGGCTGCTCCAGGCTGTTGTCATTAGTGACAGTCGTTAAACCAAATCAGTGTCCTTTTTTAGTTCTAGTATCTAGTTTTAGGCGGTTTGAAAAGGCGGTAGACTATGCTCTAGAACCCTTTAGATTTAAGGGAGACCAGCTCTCTTACCACCATCTCTTATCGCGATTCAATAACTGAATAGAATGCTTATTCATACCAATGAATAAGCGACTCTATTTCAAATGATGAGGATGACTCTATTTGAAATAGAGTCGCTTATTCATTGGTATGAATAAGCATTCTATTCAGTTATTGAATCGCGATAAGAGATGGTGGTAAGGGGGCAGTATCCCTAGCAGTGCTGCAGTGGGATGAATAAGGGTTGTCGACAACGCGTTTTATACGCGGTTTATCTACGAGTATATCAGGATCTATATCAAAATGTGTCCATTAAACATGCAAATTGAGTACAAGTTTCGGCACTCCATTCCATGAAACTTGTTGATAACTTTAGCAAAGTTACATCGGCGTAGAGGGGCGCGTCTGTCAGGAAAGTTACAGAATCACGATTGCCACGTGGGGAAAGTTTCTAGAGGGGCGGAATCAATTATACTTTGTTGTTCTTTCTACTTTTCTGTTCTGGCAACACCGTATCTTTTCGGTCAATATGTTTGCTTTATGTGAGTAAGTTTAAATTGACCCAAAAAGTTTAGGACTTTAAAATATAAATAAATACTTCTAGACAAATTAAGCGCAAAGCTTGTACTATGGGTACTCGACAACTGATAAATGTACTTAAATACATTTGTTTTTTTGTAAATACATACTTATGACTTATGTTAATTAATTATATATAATTATACATAGAAAACTCCCAGACCAAGACAAACAGACATGTTCATGCACAAAAATATTTGCCTCGTGCGGGGATCGAACGCGCGACCTCGGAGTCAATGTAACTATTGCTAGCCATTTAGCCATTCAACCACCGGGATCGTCAACTTTAAAAAGATACTCAAACTGAAGTTAGAGCGTTTACTCATGGAGTCTCAGCGGCAGCAGTTTTGGCTGCTCTGGAGCTACAGCAGTATGAAGACCGTCGCTACTGCAGCGCCATGAGTAAGGGTTCATACAAATCCAAGGGTGACTATGCTGCAGCGGTGCTGCGGTGGCGGCGGTGGTGGGCGGCATAATGTGTAAAGGGACTAATTTACATCTGAAGGCCAATTCTCGTAATTTTTCTACGAACGCAGATTGACCGAATCGAGATTGAATTGTGAGTTGACTAAAATTATATATGTACCTACTTGATTTCATTAATTAATTGTTGTTGGCAAAGTAACATTCTTAGTTTGTTTAATTTTCACTCATATTTCGATATAATCCCGCTTAAATTTAATTTTGAATTTACAATATTGTGTTACGAGAATAGGTACCAAATGTGACATTTGTGAGATCGAGACTGGATCGAAACTGAATTTTGACTACATTTTAATTACGAGAATTGCCCCTCTGATATTATTATAGATCGTTATCGTCAACCCTTACTCATCCCACTGCTGGGATACCAACCTGCTACCAATTTGCGTGTAGAACAAATTGACGGTGTCTCCTTGTAGGCATAATATGCCTGTGCCAGGAGGTACCGCTCCTTCATAACAACATATACGATAGATCTTGATGTATACATTGACACTTATAATTTAAATACGATGTAAGACATCAGCTTTATGTGTACAGTGCGTGTGTTGTGAGTTACATGTGTTTTTGTGTGCGAGTGTGTGTTGAATAGGTAGGTGGTTGAGAATGAATTATACTGTATGATGGATGATTATGTAATGTATGATGTTATTATAATGTATGATGATGAATGATTATGTAATGTAAGATTGGAGCTATGAGTGGAGGAGGAAATGTGTTGTGTTTGGAAGTGATTATTTGAAGGATTTGTAGTTGGTTTATCGAGCGCAAGAGCGGTGCGGGTAAAAATCCTCTCACGGTGCACAGGTGTGCATTACCTGTAGGTTTGTACCTATACGGTACGATGCCGCCGGTCTACCCTCAATTGAATAGGTTTAGAGCATACTCCATCACACTGCTCAGCTGAGGGTTGGCGGAGGCCAATGTTTTCAAGCCTCCTAAAGGCCACTGACTTGGCTTAACGACTGTCTTCTAATGACAACAGCCTGGACGGCGTAACGTGCGCTCCGAAGCACGGTACTATATTGATAGTTTACTATATTTTGAGACGAAATACCTAGCAACTATAAATAGTCAGTCGTGTGTTATTGAAAGAATAGGCAACCATTCATTACGGTGATTGAATACTTTACATATTTTATTTAGAATTATAAATGATAGTATTTAGTAACTTTAGAAAATGGAAAAAAATGCAACTTCCTTCATATTTTTTTGTTGAATAAATTGGCTATAAGTATTCGAAGTGGTCAGGTACGGTGCGGTTCCAGAGAAGTTTTCTTCCACGTACTATCAAGCTATGGAATGAATTGCCTGTTGAGGTTTTCCCAGGAGACTACAGCTTGGGGTTCTTCAAAACGGCGTGAAGTCGTTATTACAGGGTCAGCAACGCGCATGTGATGCCTCTGGTGCTACAGGCGTCCCTAGGCTACGGCAACTGCTTTCAATCAGGGGGACCGTACGCTTGTTTGTCACCTTAGGGGCCATCCATAAATTACGTCACACGAATTTCATGACTTTTTTACCCCTCCCCCCTCTTTGTCACAGCTGGTCACATTTGTGTGACTCCCCCGCTCCCTAGTGTGACGTCAAATATTTTGCAATTTTACATCTAGAGTTACAAATATTGAGTTTTTCGTTAATAGTTCAAAGTTCGTGTTTTAACACTTAGATTATAATAGATTTTGAAATGTTACGTCACAAAATTTAGGACCCCTCCCACCCCCTTGTCACACAGTGTCACACTTCGTCGACCCCCTCCCTCCCCCTTAACGTGTGACGTAATTTATGGATGGCCCTTAGAGGTATAAAAAAATTGTATTATAAGAATTTTCACAACTCTGTTTGATGGTCAATGTTTTCAGTAGTCGCCTTTACTCAAAACCCTCAAAGCATCCATCAAAAACACCTAAAAAAAAACAAGAAATTGATTGATATCCCAATCACCATAACAAAATACGTTAAATTATTAAAATTCCTCCAACCGTCCAAATCCATAATTACCCAATCATTACGACTATTACTGTACGCCCTTTCGAATTAATGAGCGGGGCAAAAAACCGACAAAGGTGTTATGAATAAATAAGCAGTTAACAATGGAACAAAAAGAAAAAAATGACAAACAAAAAAACCTTTTATTGATGGTGCGCCAGCGTCGTCTCGCTTCTTCCTGACGTAATTCTTGATGCTATCTTGTTCTCAGAAGGTCTATGTTGCATCTCTTTTTCTCTTGTAGATAAAAGGGTAATGGTGTCCCTTTTAAACGTCAATCGATACCCCTAGACACCCACGACAACCAGTTGTGAATACCGCATGGAATGACCGGAATCGGGCATCGTTGCTGTTCCTCATTATATAAATATTATTTCAATAAAAAACGTTTTACGAAAAAAATTATGAGGAAGTTTTGTAAACAATTTTGGTGGATCTTGCCAGTAAAATGAGTTTAAAATTTTGGTTAATAATAAACCCTAAACGATAATTTGGCTAACAGTACTACGGTTTACTACCCAGAACAATACCAATAGGTTCGTACAAATTGTTTGCTCTTGAATTTTATTTCTATTATCAAAACATTCATATATGAAAAAAAAAAAACTAGAAAAGTAATGAGAATATGTCAATCCGCGGCGTTGAAAAAAATTAAATTAAATTAAATTAAAATGGTTTCTGAAATTACACAAAAACCATAACCTATTTTTTATTAGTATGAATTCTTGAAGCCAATTAATAAAATATACGTATTCTATGTTCTCTATAATTGACAATAATTTTCCTAATACACCTGTGGTTAACAGCTGTTTTTCTTCGATTTGACAAGTATACATATATATTTTATTAGCTGATTAACCAGAAGTGGATTCTGGAATTCATCACAAAATTTTACGACTCTACCTATAAAAATAACTCATTAAAAAAAAGGAGAGAACCGCAACGCTGCCCGCCTCGTGCAGCAGCATTCCTATTGATGGGCTCAATGAAATAAATGCATGGCAGCGCGCCCGGCGCGCTTTGTACGCTCACTTGAGAGGCAATTTATTTATTTTTTTTATTCGCCGTAACCCACTTCCCATACGTAGCCGTTATTCGGCCACCATCGTGAGATTTTTTCCTACAATAATAGGTAGCACAAAACAGAAATACATTTAGGTAAGTGCTTTGACGTAAAAACTTAGTAAAATATATTAGGTACCGTAATTAAATAAACTTTTTAGTTTCGTAGTGAGAACACCTTTACCGTTTCGCTATGTCTTTATATCCATTCGCATAGTAGAAAGACACAATGTATGTTCTTCCCGTGTGTAGCCAAGACTACGTCTCGAATTGGATTATCCAAATCTGTCATTTTCCATACAAAATGCAGCTGATGACATAGGCGAGTTCTAATCACATAACTACATTTATCGTTTTGTTCTTGTATCATTTCCATGCGTATGGCATTAGTTAAACTATTGTAATAATAGTGTCCTAGAGTGGAGGCCACGTATGGGGCGACGAAGCGTAGGGCGCCTCCTGTCTAGATGGACCGACGATCTCAAAAGCGTGACTGGTAACGGTTGGATATGGAAAGCGGAGGATCGCATATGGTGGCAAGCATTCAGAAAGGCCTATATCCAGCAGTGGGTAGATACAGGATATTTATTTCCTTTTGTAAAAAAGTTTCGATATCTGGAAAACTATTCTACTGATTAATACCTAGTCATCACGAAAATTGTGTGTACATTCATGCTTGCAATACAAGCTGTATTACTTGTGCAGATATCTCCGCAGAAGTGCCACAACGATACCATAGTACAAATATATAAGTAAGGTAACTTCATACAAACGCACCGAGCGTGGTATGTATGTGAGCGCGCCCGTACGTATGGCCGTCGCACGCACATACTGACAACATTTAGGGAGGTTAAATGGACCGCCAGTCAAGGCTGCGCCGTACGCAAAACCGCCCGCTCTCACACAAGATTCGCGCCTGCTGCGCTGACGTTCGTTAACAATTTTAACATAGAGGTACCTATCTACGTCGTATATAACTGCACGTAAAAGATGGCTACAAAGTCGACTAGCCATAAAACATATTGCAGTGTTCATGGATGTCTCAACAGCAATTTGTCAAATCCAAAATTATCTTTCTTCACACTACCTACCGAACAAGAACGGTGAGTACCTATGTGATCTATTACTACCTATATCATACGTAGCTACCTACATACATAATTTTATGTTAGCTATTTACCAGTACCTATCGAAATTGCTTAGTTGGGAAATAGTTCTGGTCCAGATTTGATGTAAAGTTATCTCATTCCTACCTATTTATGTAGATCACTTGAATCCTTGATTTCATTTGATTATGTATAACGTAGGCACAGGAATAAACGTAGGTTTAAATTTATAAATTAGGTAGTAACATCGTAACGACCGTTGAAAAAATAAAACGTACTTACCTATATACACCGGGAGCCAGACTTTTGTTAACAAAGATAAGATTTATAAATAAAATCGTAATTTGTGTTTCTATGTGTACAACGATTTGCTTGCTTTGTCCTGGCCCCACGGCTCATTAATGTATTGAGTGAGAACTTTCAAGCTTAGCAACCAGGAGGTGTTAGGTTTCAGTGCCGATAGTGTGTACATGTTTATGTTAACGTAATTTGAGCCAGTAGGAGCCATGAGCTCGCTACTGGAACTCTTCAGTGGCTAATAGTTAACCCCTCGAGTTTGGGCTCATTAGATTGCTCTTGATGAAGCCTTTTCATTACACTTGGTAACGAGGGTCTGATGATGGAGCAGGACGGAAAACAGTGGAACTCCTGCATTACTGATAGGAAAAATATTCTGTTTGAACTCATATGATCTTCCTGACGAGACCCATTCGTTACACTCGATGACGATGAATCTTTGGGAACTCAGTCACCCAATTAGATAAATAAAAAAACATCATTGACGAGCTTGGTGGCGTAGCGGTCAATGACGCGGCTTCGACACCAACGCTCGTGGGTTCGATTCCCACATAGGACAAACATTTGTGTGCATGAACATGTCTGTTTGTCTTAGTCTGGGTGTTTTCTATGTATCATAAGTATGTATTTACAAATAAAACCGGACAAGTGCGAGTCGGACTCGCCCACCGAGGGTTCCGTAGGTACGTAGTATCATTATTAAATTTGATATTTTTCATTATAAATAAGAAATAATGCGTCGAAAAAAATAAATAAAATATATTTTGCGATGTGTACATCAAGCCCTTTCATATTTGTCCATTTGAACTAGTAGGTTCAATTTGAAATTTCGACACACTATAAAAAATATAGACCCCCTATTTTTTAAGATCTATTTACAAATATATAGTTTTGAGATTTATTCCTGTACTTGTTTGTAGTCTATAACGATGTTACTTGACAAATTTCATAGTTCTAGGTCAACGGGAAGTACCCTATAGGTTTTGATTCCCTTGAGTGTGTCGAAATATGCGTTTTTTGCTGAATAAACGGCCGTAACTTTTTGCTACGTAAACTTAGCAGTTTGATTTTTTTTTAACTTCATGGGACCGTAGACCTGAGTATACAGTTCAAATTTCAGCTTGATACCTCCACGCATTCTCGACATAGAAATTCTTGACAGACAGACAGACAGACAGACAGACAGACAGACGGACAGACGGACAGACGGACAGACAGACAGACAGACAGACAGACAGACAGACAGACAGACAGACGGACAACAAAGTTATAAGGGTTCCGTTTTTTCCTTTTGAGGTTCGGAACCCTAATAAAATGTATTTACGTATGTTTATCAGTGGTCTAGTACCCATAACACAAGCTTCGCTTACTTTGGGGCTAGATGGCGCTGTGTAATTTGTCTGACAATATTTATTTATTTATTATTATCATTCTGGTGATGTTGATGTTCTATATGTAGGTGTTTTTTGGCGTTCCGTACCCAAAGGGTAAAAAAGAACCCTATCACTAAGGCTCCGCTGTCCGTCCGTCCGTCCGTCCGTCGGTCCGTCTGTCACCAGGCTGTATCTCATAAACCGCGAAAGTTAGACAGTTAAAATTTTCACAGGTGATGTATTTCTTTTGCCGCTATAACAACAAATACTAAAAAAACTGAAGAAAATAAATATTTAAGGGGGCACCCATACAACAAACGTATTTCTTTTTGCTCGTTTTTGCTCCCAATTTATAATGGCAATAGGTAGACGCTTGAAATACTTACATAATATTTAGTTATATATTCACGTTAAAACTAAAACAATTATTTAAGGGGGGCTCCCATACAACAAACATGATTGTTTGTCGTTTTTGGCACGGAACCCTTCGTGACCGAGTCCGACTCGCATTTGGCCGGTTTCTTGTTACAGATCCCTAATACTTACTCTACTTAATTTTGTATTTTCTACCTTACTCGTACTTATTTTTTTATATAGAGATTGACTAAGTATTTTTGACGGTTGAATAAACTATTAAGCGACAGCCCTACGTGTTTAGGCTATTATCCTCCGCTCGGGGCTTGAGTTGTCTTACTTATATATTTGTACTATGACGATACTTAGGTAAAGCAGCATCTTCAAGTATCCAGTGACCTCACACACTCACAGAAACACAATAATCCAAGGTATTCCCAGTCAAGTCAAGAGCGTTACGCATTTGCACCCTACATCTCTTTCGCCAGGGCCTCACAGCACGTCGCGGTCGCCTGAATCGCACTGTATCATTCGTACGTTGCCTACTCCATAAAATCCTCTTCAAGCTCTTTATGAAGAACCTAAGGATATCATCATCATCAGCCCATATCTACTCACTAATGATTGAATATAGTCCTTCTCCAATGCTTTCCGCCGAATGCGATCCTCCGTTTTCCTCATCCAGTCACTTCGATTCCCGTAAATTTAAGCAATCCAAATATCGTTCATGATCAGAACTCGTTAAATGGGAGTCATATCCAAAGTCGCATACATGCTTTGCTTCCTCTTCTCAGGCCTCCGAGATAAAAATTGAAAAAAAAAAAACTTTCTATTTTCTATAAATTTAAGCAATCCAAATATCGTTCATGATCAGAACTCGTTAAATGGGAGTCATATCCAAAGCTTTGCTTTCTCTTCTCAGGCCTCCGAGATAAAAATTGAAAAAAAAAAAAAACTTTCTACAATTAATTTTGGCATCTTTTTCTTTTAAAAAGTTCTTAAAGGATGCCTACAGTGCAGACCCAAGAACTTCTCAAAAACTCAAATTTATCCCTCGATGATGCGCTAATCGAGACGTTGCCTTTTTTAGTTAGGACAGAAAAAGAACCTCATCTCAAGACGCCATTTAAGAAAAACCTAAAGACGTCAGAAAAAAAGAAAGGTAGTACAAAAAATGACGTCATCTGATCACCGATCATTGGAGTGAGAAGACGGCAGCATTACTTCTTTAAATTTGCGTCCGTCCTATAAACGTCTTTTTAGACGACTGCAGTACCTATTATGTTTGTTAGCTTGAGGATAAGGTGCCTTCGCATATGCTGCATAAGGAGTTTTGAAATCACAATGCCGGTGGTTACTGCTTTGCAATTTGCGGCCATAGAAAGCAAGGCTGCTTTTGTTAATTATTCTAAGTGTTAATGTATGTAACATGAGAGGTTAAATTAACTCAGCAGTTTTAAACCCTGCTTATTGATAAAAAATCTCGGAAACCTCCACTCCACAATCCCAAACTCTTTCTAAAAAAATCGGAAGACTCCGCAATCCAGCACACCACTAATTATCGCCGAGATTATTGGGATTCTCAGAGTCGAGATTTCCAGCGATTTCATGGTCCTAATCAACTGGAGCAGGTTAATTGGCATTGAAAAACCGGATGTTCTCAATACAGTGAAGCGGTTCTTCAGCTCACGACAAAGACCTCTGCTTTATACGCGTAAATGCAACCTCACATGCAATACTGCTGTCATCTCAGGATGTAGGACGCACCCAAATGCTAGTAACGTGTGCTCCTGACTCGTTTCAGAGACTAGACTACCTCTGAGTACGTATTGATGACCATTCGATCTTTCCTGTCTAAAATTTTAGAGGCTTCTGCACATAAACAATACTTATTTAAGTATTTAATAATTATTCAAAATATTTTTTTGAGGCAGGTTGCTCATAGATCCATAATCTCGCTAAAGGGATTTTATTTTACATATGGAAACCTGACAGGATAAAAACTTTTAAACTTTCGCTTTGCAGGATTTATGAAAATAACAACAGGAATTAAATGAGTGTAGTATATCGCGGTACATGGAAACCGAACAACACGGGGGTAGATGAAGATTCATCGACTTCGGTAACGGAGGCAGAGGCACATCGCTGGGACACTGGGACAGTCAGCCTGTGACCGACCACGGCCGGTGCAACCTGGTCGAAACGTCAGGCAATAACAAAGGTGGTCGGTTACAGGACATCGTCCGGAGTAAGGTGACAGTGCCGACTATGCGCGTTTAATTATAGATTTATATAAAAATATATATTTTAGTTTAAGGTATTTGTTATATGGACTTGTTGTGTTTACACTGCAAAATGGTCTGAAATAAATGATGATTATTATTATTATTATTATTATAAAGGTATGTAAATACCCTTATGCATGATCGCGTTAATTCTCGTTGTTATTTTAATAAATGACATGATAAAGCCCGGACGTCACGCTGACGCAAAACTAGTTCGCGCTTTTATATTATGACGCGTGTAGACGTAAGTTTATACCCACGTAATATGTTAACTCTTCATTAGCAGCTCTATCTATTGAAGGGACAATTTGACGTAAGCATAAATATGTGTAGCAACATGATATAATTAAAATCTACGTCAAAACAATGTTGTTTTGTTTTTGCTTATTTTATTCCTCCGAAGGACAACCTCCATGTAAGCGAACATCTAGATCATAAATCTATTGCTATTGATTTCATATGAGAGACACCACACTCCGTAACGGAGACAATTCCGTATATCCGATTAAGTGGCGTGAATGAATGAAATCATAATATAACATATAACTAATATTTACTATTCAATTCACCATTGAACCACTAATCTAAATTATCTCAATTAGTCAAGCGACTAACACTCCCGAATAGACACGTGAGAATTGCGAGAGTTAACGAGCTACTCGCCCGAAGTGAAACCGCGCTTTCTACTCGCCGCTCGCGCACGATTCGCCGCCGCATTTCTATTAACATGACGCAAATCGTCACGACAGGCGCCGCGCCGCACGATACTAGCACCGATTACGTGTATACCTGATAGCGATTAGTATCTTATTGTCTACTAGCAAATTCCCTCGACTTTCTCGTGGTTTGTTGGATAAATGGATAGATAAGTCGTGACATCAAAGATTCCCTGACTTAGCACAAAGCTGCGGAGTACTCGCTGCGCTAATATTATAATTCTACCCAATTGAGGAGCTCGATGGCGTCGTTGTGCGTGTCGGTCTAATCGATTACGCAGGTTAAGTAACGTCGACCGTAGCCTATCTAAGGATGGGTTTATATATCTCGAGCTCCTTCGTGATCCGGAGGGCACGTTAAGCCGTCGATCCCGGCTGTTATCATTAGATGACAGTCGTTAAGCCAAGTTTATTTGGCTGCTGTTATTGTGTGAGTTGGAGACACTTCCCCAGTCGGGCAGCTAAAAAAATATGCTATGCCCTCCCTCTCTTTTTGCCAGAGCCTCGTTCATCATGTATTATTAGTCGATTACTTACCGTTTATAGGGGGACAAACGAGCATGTGGGTCACCTGGTGGAAAGCAATCACCACCGTCCATGGAGATCAGCAACACCAAGGGGTCACTGATCCGTTTCTAGCCCTTTAGGGGATATAAATACTCTGCCCCCTTACCACCATCTCTTATTGCGATTCAATAACAGAATAGAATGCTTATTCATGCCAATGAATAAGCGACTCTATTTAAAATGGAATAGAGTCGCTTATTTATTGGTGCGAATAAGCTATCGATTCAGTTATTGTATCGCAATAAGAGATGGTGGTAAGGGGGCTGTTCTTGAAGGCTTCCATATCGTAATTTGTCGGAAATGCCGGTTTGACGGTATTCTCCTAGCTTTAGCGGTTTTCATAAAATTAAAAAACGCTGCGACTGGGGACAGAAAAGAGAGTGAGACGTAGGAAACCGTTAGTTTTTCAACATTTTTCTACTTCTATATTAAAGCACATTATATGAAAGCTACAAGTATGCAAAGTTTTATGCCTTCTGACGGATGGGACCAATATTCATTAGCTAACAAGACGAGGATTATGAGAAATGAGCATTTCAGGGTGTTTTCAGAATTCATTTTACGTAAGTATATGAATGATTGAATAGAATGCTCAGCTCAGATGGTCTGCGGGAGTCACACTTTTAGACAAGGTACCAAATCACTACATAAGAGGGGACTTTCAAAGTTTAGACCCAATGAAGACAAATTAGCAGAAGCACGACTGCGATGCTATGGCCACATCATGAGGAGACCAGCAGACCACATGACTAGAAAAGTCCTTGAGCTCGAGCCAGCGCCGAGAAAACGTGGGAGACCCCGACTCACGTGGACGAAGCGACCTGAAAAAAGCCGACATTGACCCAAGGGCGACCCAGAATCGCCAGCTCTAGAGAAAAGCGGTTAGGAGAGCCGACCCCAACTAAAATGGGAAGAAGGCCGATAGAAAAAGAAGATATGAATGTGTAACAATGGAGTCAAGGACTCTCCTATTTGTCGCCATCTTTTGCCAAGAAGATGATAAGTTTATGTCCTTGATAATTATCACCTTTCTAGAAAGTTCCAGAAAGTTACTCGGAACGGATATTGTGTCATTTTGTTGAGAGTAGTGTTATTTAATAAGTTGTCGACATAGCCTTCAGAGTTTGTAAGCTGAAGTGGCAATGGGCCGGGCAGATCTGCCGAATAAGTGATGGCAGATGGCGAGGAAGGTACTAGAATGGAGGCCGTGCGTAGGACCAAAATGCCCCTCCTTTTAGATGGACGGATGACCTTAAAAAAGCGGTTGGAAGCGGCTGGATGCGGAAGGCGGAGAATCGTATTTGGTAGAAAGTATTGGGGAAGGCTTAAATCCAGCAGTAGGTAGATACATGGTGATGATGATGATGACTGTTATTTAACCCATCTAATGACCGTAATTATGGTAAAGGAGTTGGATGGAAATTGCTATAAGCGCATGTAATTCGATCCTTAGATTCATATTTGATTTTAATGGACGTAAAAGTAGTGAATGCCCACAATCCATCAAGTGTGCGTGTTGAGCATCGCAGGCCACACATGAGCTGCTTCTTGCATTGAAACCCATTATTAGCTTCGGGGAATTAATACATTTTTATTTCTTAAATAGGTTAACCCTGACAATTTTAAATCTTTAAGAATGACATAGTTTAAAAAGAACTTATCCCTTTCCAACCGGCGAAGATATTTTTAATTTTTTCGTATATAACTTATATTATATGGTTATTTGGAGTTCAGGTAACTTCAAAAAAATAATAAATAAAATCGGGTCCCCCCCCTCTTTTTCAAAAAAGTACCCGCACGATCGTGACGGTCAGGAATAAGTTGATTTCCGCACGGTCGTGACTTTTAAGCCAGTAGTAAGGTTAATTAAATAAAAGTCCAGTTTAATTAACTTTCTATTATATTTATTATAATCTTTCAGTACTCTTATGATCAGTCTTTATAATTAGGCATTTGTTTTTGGTTTATTTACTCTTAACTATCTAAACCATTTTTATAAAATTATAATCAAATTTAACATTAAGTCAGTCAAAACATCTTTAGAATATTAATAATTAACAAAATAGGAATCGTTTTGAGATCAACATGTTATATTCATAACAACTAATTTAATTCTGTTGATTGTTGTGGTATAATCGAAAATAATCTTTACCCCGCGACATGCACAAGTAAACATCACATTTTACACAGCGAATTTTGCTTCTACTTGTGCATGTCTCCAACCTACAAGAACGTGGAGCCGATAGCTGGTCGAAGGTAGGTAGATGATCATAACCATCATATCTCTTGGATTTGGAAGGTTTTGGTGGCATGTACTTTTTCTTTAAAGGTGGTGCCTCCTCATCTTCATTATCCGTGTCATGACTTAATCTGCGTTTGCGATTTGGGGTATTCAGCCAAGCATCTGCTACTTCCATTTTAAAATCCAACAGAGGAAATATATTTTTTTTCGGGAGTTTATTGGCTTCACAATCTATTTTGTATTTACGCCATGCGTTTACTACAGCTAAATCTAAAAAATGAATGATTACTTTCAAAGTCCACTTTTTTGTTTTTATGAAGGCACGATAGTACTCCATCATCTGGTCCAAAACATCCACTCCGCCCATGTGGCTATTGTAATTGCAGACCACTCTGGGAATACGAATATCCTTGTAAGCTTTCGTGAGTTTATCCCATCGTTTAACGAAGTCTATTTGCTCAGCACCAGTACAATTGGACGCCATCAAAACAGCTTTATTATCTTTCCATTTGACCAAGCATACTGAATCTCTTACAAATTGCTGATTTTCTCCACGGTACATTTTGCTGTCCTTCTTGAATTTTAGTGCTGTTCGCCCTGGGATTCGGTTCATCATTATAGTCCCGGTACTATGCAGATTCCTTTTGTCCATTTCCTCTATTAAAGGAATAGTTGTAAAATATCGATCGTGGTAAATACAGCTACAGGGTGGGATAGTTTTAGTTAGATACATGACCACAGATGGACCTAGACCTAACGTACTATTACCAAACATTGTTTTAGCTCCTTTATATATCTCAAAATCTACCATGAGGCCATCGCTAGTAGTGGTAACAAAGTTTTTCAACCCCGTAGGACGTGGCTTATTTCTGACGACTTGCCTCAATGCACATCGACCTGTAAAGGGTATCATTTGTTCGTCAATGCTGTAATATCCAGGAACCCTTTCTAACTTATAACAAGTTTCCCTCACTTGGTCAATAATCGGCTGTACTTTCCATAGAGGATTAGGCGGAGTGTTCCGTGGTGGTGATTCTGAATCAACAACATGCAAGGAATTTCTGAGCTGAAGGAACCGATCACGGCTCATATTATTAGCAATAAGTGGCAATCTTGTAGATCCTCGCCAGTACATCGGTAATCGTGGGTACGGAATGACCCCCATAATCAAGTGTATAGCGAATAACTTTCTTATTTCTAACTGAGTTGTTTTCAGTTCAGTTCCATATTTACGTAGGTGATAAATGTTTGAACAACGAGCAGCCAATGCGAAGAATTCTTCGTCGAAGTAGTCGTGAACATATTCACTCTGTGTCCTTACTGGTCCCGAGGGTGGACTTGGGTAGTTATGGCCTTTATCAGTAAAAGCTGATTGCCTCCACACACCAGATCGACGAGTAAGTAAGTTTTCAGTCATTACCTCATTTGATGATGGTGCATGATGTTCTGCGGGAATTAAACATGGTGCGGATGTAGACGGTATTCCTTGTGAATCTGAGATGGCATTTTCTGGCGGGGGGTCATCATTTACCTCTTCGAGCAGATTGTCAAGAAACATCGGGTCACACTGGCCACCTTCGTCTCCCAGGTCTTCAATGTCGGAGTCATTTCCATCTTGCAAGAGAGCCCAAACGTCCTCATCCCTCAATACTGCACCTAAGTTAAAAAAAGATCTCATCATACTTCATAGCAATAGCAAAAATCAACGTTGAGAAATATGAGTTTTACGTATTTATAAATGCATTAAAATCCGGATCGTCACGATCGTGACGATGTAAGTTACACTGATCACAACAAGAAATAAAACTGTGTCAATGCAATAAAAGTTACGCCGTTGTGTTGATTGATAACTATTCTAAACTTTAATAACATTAAAACATTGAAATATAATGAAAAATATGGAAAAAAAATTACTTACGTGATCGCGATCCACGGCCAAAATGCGCGGCCATCTTTGACAGCAGTCCACCGGCTACTAACGAGTCGAAACGTGTTTTTGTACTGTTTAAACAACGCGCACACTTCGTCACGATCATACGAGGCCGGCCGCGTTCACAAAAACAAACGAAATTTAGATGTAGATTTTTTTTTATCGAACATCACGCTCATATTGAATCGGTTGGAAAGGGTTATGTGAATGGCTTTTGAATAAATCTTATTATACCGTAAACGAATATTTAAATGACAGATTTATTGGATTGTAATTAAAAATATAAACCTTAATTGTTATTTTTAATTTAATTATGTTTTACGCAATCAACTGGAAAAATTGTAAGTAAACATTTGCACGCCCCAGCGAGAGTAGAATAAGTTGGACATGCAATTATGTAACATCTACTTATTACACCTTATTTTCACAAAAGGTAAAAAAATATAAATGCTAGAAATTTTCCGGAGAATTAATGCGGAAGATTCATACAATTCGGGGCAGTTATTTGAGTGATACAAATAGTGACAGATGTGATCTAGAAGGTGAGCTATTAGTGTTTTAATATTCTTTTTTTGGATTCCGTACCTCCAAAGGAAAAAAACCATCCGTTCACCTGTCAAGACCCTTTTTCTTAGGAATGCGTGGAGGTATGCATTTGAAATGGATATCACATTCAAGTCTGCAATCTCTTAAAGGAGTGAAAAAATCAAGGTTCTAAATCGAAGCAATCAAAAGATACGGCCGTTGATGTTCCATTTATATCGCATATTTCGACATTCTCAAAGGAAGAGAAAGGTCTAGTCTAGAATCATGAAATTTGGCAAGAAGCAATGTCATGCAGCACAAGTAAAGGAAAAAATCCGAAAACCGTAAATTTGTAGTTATTTCACAAAAAAAATTGGTGAAAGTAGCTGCACAATTTACGGAACCGTCGTTGCGCGAGTCCGACTCGCACTTGGCCGGCTTTTTTTGGGAAACAAATTTCTATCTCTGGCCTGATTAGTATCAGTATTAGTAATCAGTAAGCAGCGTAAATTTTAATATAATGCCGTTTGTTCGCCTCTTTAAAAAATTATTTAATAACACCAAAAATTATTTAATATTAAATATTTAATAACTACCTACAATTTGCGGTAGCTATTGTTAATTATTTATTACTTTTTTGCATTACCGGTGCATTTTGCATATTTGAAATGCTTTTAAATTTAAGTACCTACGTCTCCGCCAACTTGCTGATGAGCAGCATGGTGGAGTAGGTATGCTCTAAACCCGAACTTGAAGTTGAGAGGGATATAAGTTAGCAGAGCTAAAGAAGTTGCACCAGAACTGTCTGACCTGGGTTGTCTGTTTCTCCAATCGCGCTCGCTTCAATCCCTTTGACACTGTGGACCACCATGTCAGTGGCGTACGTCCTACTTCTCTTATGGTAGTCAGTGCGTCCCATAATATGCCTAGGCGTATGTAAAAGAGAAGGTGAACCCGATAAATTAATGGAGACACGTAGAGCGATTTATTTCGTTCAAACTGTTTAAAGTATACATACATACGACTCGCCTGATGTGAAGCGGTGTACATAGCTTATTGACGCTTGTAACTTAAAATATCTTTCGAACATCGCTAGTCTCACGGCCAAGACAGCAAATCCGTCCTTTCGGTAACCCGACTCATTGCAGGAACACAATGTCCAAGCTACCTCTAGGCCATTAGGAAATTGTTATTGGATTCAATCATACTGGACCGTAACTAGACCGCAGGTTTCCAGGAAAGTGTTTATTTTTTTTACTACGTCGGGTGGCAGACAAGCATACGGCCAGCCTGATGTGAAGTGGTTACCGTAGCCATATTGACGCACGAAATTTATAACATCGCTTTCAAGAAGAGAGTATATTTCCCTGAAAAGAATCACAAGTGATGAGAGTATATTTCCCTGAAAAGAATCACAAGAATAAGCGACCTTTTGGTCTGCTGATTTCAATGGACAGTGGTGAATATTTTCCATCATGCTTATGTTCGTTTGGTGGGCAGATTCTTATTCTTTCTTGCTTTGGCCTCGCCTTATCCCGTCACGGGGTCATGCCACTGGTTGGAAAAGCTGATCGGCGAGGGATCGATGATGGGAGTCAAACCGTCGCGTCGATTTAATAGATTGATGGGAGCCAACTTTTTTATATGAGAGGGGGGCAAACGAGCATGTGGGTCACCTGATGGAAAGCAATCACCACCGCCCATGGAGATCAGCAATACCAAGAGGTCGCCGATTCGTTGCCAGCGTATACTCCTTTCTTTCTTTCTGGTGTCCTCTTTCACTCACAGGAACACAACAACTCTCAAGGGAATTGTTATTTGGCTGCGGTATTCTGTGACTTGTGTGTACTTCCCAAGTCGGCAGCTTAAAAGAATACGCGATGCCCTACCTCTCTTTTTTTGCCAGAGCTTCGTTTGTCAGTCAGCAGGGGTCACCACATGCAGGTGAGGTTGGCTTTGGTTCTAAGATGTTGATGAACCGCTTGGGGTGTAAAATATATAAAACAAAACAAACGACAAAATCATAGAGCCCGCAATAGTCTCATGGTAGCGGGCGGCCGGCCCGGTCGGCGCGATCACCCGCAGCCCGAGGTAAATCACTCTGTTTACCAATACGCCGCGCGCCAGCTATTACCAATGCAAATGACGCCCTATTGAGCGAGGTGGATGTGTAGCGTCGGCAAAAGAAACGCGTTTATTTTGTCAAGGTAATATACAGTACAGAAAATAACATAATATGCTACTTACTTTCGTGTTAAGGAATGATTTTAATTATATTTTTTTGATGTGAATTGTGAACATTTAATGCGGCGTCAAGCCTGCTGTTGGCGTAATGACACGTCCCCTGTATTATCGATTCAGATTGTATATCAATCAATTCGATTACATTATTTACCAACTTTTCTATTACGACTACATAATATCAGAACATTTTTTTTTTCTTAAAAGAAAATGATAATGTTTATTTCCTATAATAAACCACCAATCTATTCAAGCATATTTTTTATATAAAATGGTTTTTTTTATACTACATCGGTTGGTATACAAGCATACAGCCCGCCTGATGTGAAGCGGTTACCGCAGCTCGGTATTGTCCCCGACGCTGTTTTTGCTGCATATCAATGATATGTTGTCTATTGACAGCATTCATTGCTATGCCGACGACAGCACCGGGGACACTTATTACACGGGCCGCGCCAATATCCCCCGCTCTCTGGTGGAGGAGAGCCGCGAACAACTTGTGTCGGAAATGGAGAGCACACTGAATAGTGTGTCCGACTGGGGGCGAAAGAACCTAGTTCAGTTCAATCCCACAAAGACACAAGTCTGCGCGTTCACCGCTAAGAAAACCCCTTTTGCTGTGGCTCCTCAATTCCAGAACACACCCCTTACCGTCGCTAAAAACATTGGGATTCTCGGAGTTGAAATCTCCAGCGACGTTCAGTTTCGTTGTCACCTGGAGGGAAAGGTCAAGCTGGCGTCGAAGAAACTAGGTGTGCTCAACAGGGCAAAGCAGTACTTCAACCCGCGGCAAAGACTTATGCTTTACAAAGCTCAAGTTCGGCCGCATATGGAGTACTGTTGCCATCTATGGGCGGGAGCGCCTAGATACCAGCTTGCACCTTGTGACTCGATCCAAAGGCGTGCTGTGAGGATTGTTGAGGATCCCAAACTTACAGATGGTTTAGAACCGTTAAGTCTGAGACGAGATTTTGCGTCCCTTTGTGTGTTCTACCGATTGTACAATGGGGTGTGTTCAGAGGAGTTGTTTGACATGATGCCCACGGCCTCCTTCTACAGTCGCACCGCTCGCCATCGACAGGGAATTCATCCTCACACATTGGAGCCTAAGTGGTCACGTACTGTGCGGTTCCAGAGAAGTTTTCTCCCGCGTACTGTCAAGCTGTGGAATGAACTGCCTGTCGAGGTTTTCCCAGGAGACTACAGCATGGGGTTCTTCAAAAAGGGCGTGAAGAGGTTTTTACAGGGTCGGCAACGCGCGTGTGATGCCCCTGGTGTTACAGGCGTTCATAGGCTGCGGTAGCTGCTTTCCATCAGGCGGGCCGTAAGCTTGTTTGCCACTCTAGTGGTATAAAAAAAAAAAAAAAAAAAAAAAAAATCAAAAACTTACTCCTATATAGCAAAAAACGTTTTCACGTACTTCCTGTAAAAGGCCGTGTTCGCAGAAAAATCTGAAAACACACAATTTGCGACCATTTCACCCCAATGGGTGGTGAATTCCCTGCCGAGCGATGTAACGAAATATACAACGCATACCTAAGAAGATATACAAAAATAAGGAGTCCTTATATTTTGTATATAAGGTTTTGAATATTTGTTTATTCCTGCTAACTCGTTATAAAAACAAAATGTCAAGTAATACCGATGATCCTGGTGGCACGACACCAATTTTTGGTCGTAGTAATTTGACGCCGCGATCACCGCCGGCAACTAATGCCAAGCGAACATTAGGCGATATATCACCAACCCACTTATCACCTGATGAAAAGCGATTACAGCGGTCAGCAAGCACGGAAAATGTAGACAACTTAAGCCTTAGCACCTCGGCTGAAATTCTTGATTCAAATATTGATTATGTTGAATTTGTTCGCGAATCTTCGGAATGTCTGGAAAAAATTAATGAGATAATTATCGGGCAAACCTCGCGAATTGGTGTAGCAAATAAATCGACAATAATGGGCATGACCCAACGAGTTACCTCACTAATATCGATGCTAGCCATAAAGTCAGCCACAGCGGAAAAATACCTCGCCATTTCTGAAAAAAAGCGCGCGATTGTCGAACGGGATTTATTATCCTTAAAATTAGAGTCCAAAAATAACCCCGTTGCGCCTGTAACTAAGGCTAGCGAGTCGTACGCCGAAAAATTGAAACTTCGCTTGCCAAAGCAAATTAAGCCGGTTCAAACTCGCGAGCCTGTGCCTTGCATAGTAGCTTATCCAACAGAAGAACGATCCGCGGAGTTAACAACATCCGAAGCTACTAAGGAGGCACTTATGAAAGCAATTAAGCCATCCGATGATGGGTTTCAAATTGTAGGAGTCAAGAAAACTGCGAAATCCGGTGTAGTAGTACGCGTTTCTAATGACGCTCAAATTAAAAAGCTGCAATCAATTCAAAGCATAAAATCGGCTGGTCTTAAGCTTGAAAAGCCTAAAGGACGCCGCCCGCGTATTATTATAAAAGACATTCCAGATACAATGGACGACACTAAGTTTTTAGCCGCGTTATATAATCAAAATATAAAAGACGAATTAAAAATTACATTTTCGGAATACCTAAAAGACATAAAAATCGTGCGTCGTCGTCCTACTGCCTACGGGAGGAAGTGGGTGGGAGTCGAAATCTCACCGGAAATACGCAAACACCTTATTTCGACAAAAGATAAGATTTTTATAGATTTTGCCACATGTAGATTCGTGGACGATATAGAAGTCGTGCGTTGCTTGAAATGTCAGCAGTATGGGCATGTCAGCAAATACTGCTCGGCAAATAACTCCACCTGTGCCCACTGTGCCGAAGCACACGACTCCCGGGAATGTCTGAAGAAGTCTGAAGCAGACTTCAAACCTACATGCGCAGCATGTAGGCGTCAAAAAAAGACTGCTGACCACAAGATCGGGTCAGAGTCTTGCCCCACATACGCAGCACGGTTAGAATTCAATATTTTAAACACCACCTATGGATAACGTCGTAATTGGACAACTAAATCTACACAACGATAAAATTTCTACGTCTGAGTTGGATAAGCTCGTTGCGGACTATAAGCTCGATCTTGTTTTAGTTCAGGAGCAGTACCAAAGATCTCAATTAAACAGTAAATTTATACAACTTAATAACAAGTCGCGCGCGGGTATATATGCGCCAAGGGGCGGATTTACTATAACATCAATCAATCACCTAATGTCCACTCACTGTGCGGTAGCTGAAGTAACATCTCCATATTTAAGAGTATTTGTAGTCAGTTGTTATTTTAAATTTTCTGACCCTGTGGGTTTGCATTTGTATCATCTACGAAGAGTATTGCATGCTCTTACTGGTCATAAGGTTATTATAGGAGCAGACGTAAATGCATCATCACCATTATGGCACGGCAAGTTGAGAGCGACCGATGCCGACAGACGCTCTGCTGTTGAAGAGTTCATTGCTGAAATGCATCTTCATATTCACAATACCCCTGAAGCACCACCTACTTTTAGTAGCCCAATGGGCGAGTCTTTTATTGACGTCACACTTTCTAGTGCAGACGTCCGAATACAAAACTGGCGCGTTCTTCCTGAAGCTTCTTGTAGTGATCACCGTCTGATTATGTGTGAGTTCTCCCCAGTTGTTGATAACTTAAATCCGCAACAGTTAATAGGTTTTCAATATAAAACTAGGAACGCCGACTGGGCAAGCTTTGCTTCACTTTTCGCTTCCCGCGCCAAAGATTTTACTCGTAGTGAACTTACAGTCAGGGAAAGTGTTCAAATTATTTCTGACACATTCGTATATTGCGCTGACGTTGCATTAGGTCGAAAACCTATAGTTAATAACAGACGATGCGACTGGTGGAATGATACCCTTATTAGGTTGCGTAGGCATTTTCGTGCCGCTAGACGTAAAATCTCAAAGTTAAAGAAACGTAACATCGAAGGAGAAATTTATCAAACTGCTCTAAGTGACTTGCGTATTGCTAGATCTCACTATCGCGCTGCTGTTGAAAAATCCAAAGGTAATTTACTAAAACGTATTGTAGAAAGATTAAATAGTGAGGGCCCGTGGTCTCCTCTATATAACGAATTTAAAGCAAATAGGCGGATTGATCAGGCATACGTATCCAATATAAAATTTAATAATTCACATACCCTTGGTGTAGAAGAGACCGCTGAGACAATTCTGCATGCGTTAATTCCTGACGATTGCGCCGATAGTGACAGTGACTACCATCGTGAGGTTAGGAGCGCGGCGGATATGTGCCCTTCCACTCCAATATCAAATGTACCATCGATGGATGAGTTTATGTCTATTGTTAAAGCTTTGCCTACAAATAAAGCCTCCGGTGATGATAAGATTTCGAATAGAATGATTAAAGAAGCTTGTAAAGTAGCCGCTGAACCTATCTTAACAATACTTACTCGGTGTATTGTAGAAGGTCATTTCCCTGGCATTTTGCGAAGTGGTGTTATAAAAATAATACCAAAAGGCGGTGATAAACCACCAGACGATCCGAAGTCCTACCGTCCTATTACTCTGCTACCGTCGTTGGGTAAGCTGCTTGAGCGCTTGGTTGTGCCACGGCTGCTGCCCGGAGGCCCACAATTTCATAAAAATCAGTACGGCTTCACCATTGGCAAGTCCACTGTTGATGCTGCGCTCGCAGTGCGCAAAGTTGTTGAGCTCTCGGAGAGCAAGTATGTTGTAGCTATTTTCTTAGATATCTCAGGTGCCTTTGATAATGCTTGGTGGCCAATGTTGTTGCTGAAACTTAAGGTGAGAGGTTGCCCTAGCAACATCTACTCTCTCATTCGATCGTACTTTTTGAATGGTACAACTAAATTAAAACTTGGCCATTATGTTGCTTCAAAGGTGCTCACGCAGGGCTGCCCCCAGGGTTCAGTGTTGGGACCGTATCTCTGGAATATCGGTTTTGATGATTTTTTTAGCCTACCCTTACCGGAAGGGTGCTCGTTAACTGGTTACGCTGACGATGGTCTCTTATTAATCAATGCTAATTCAAGATCTAGCATAGAGAAACTAGCCAACACTAGCCTAGGCTTAATTTCAGATTGGGGTTATCGTAATCGTCTCGATTTTGCGCCACATAAAACATATCAACTCTTGCTTAAGGGAAATTTACAGGTTTCACCGCGATTTCATTTTAATGGAGTATCTGTTGCTAATAGGGTTTCGGTTTGTTACTTAGGTTTGCTTTTGGATAGAAATTTTAATTATATTGAGCACATGAAGCAAGTAGGTGAAAAAGCAAAAAAGAATTTCTATGCCTTAACACGAATTTCTACCTCTACGTGGGGATTAACTTTCAAAACGTTAAAAACTATTTATACCGCCACATACTTAGGTTGTGTTACGTACGGTTCACCTGCGTGGGCAGATAGGGCTATTATAGGTGCAGCACGTCGTAAATTGCTTCAAAGCCAGCGCCTTGCTCTGATATTTTTATGTAAGTCGTATAGAACTGTAAGCACCGAGGCACTACCCGTGCTAGCAGGTGTGTTACCGGTAGACTTAGAAGTACAACGCCGCGCTTCAATGTACTATACATCTAAAAATATGGTCCCTGATTTCTTGAAAACGCGTGATCGTGAAAAAATAGTTAGACTGTTCAAACCTTTTAATGAAGTATTTGAAACATTGCTGTCTGAATGGCAGGAAAGGTGGGAAACTTCTACCAAAGGACGCCACTTGTATCTGTTCTTTCAATCGGTAAGAGATAGATTAAAGAAAAAGTGGTTAGAAGTCGACCACCCTGTTGCGCAATTTTTAACTGGACATGGCAATTTTAAAGCTAAACTCTTTTCGTTTAAATTAGTGCCGTCGCCCTTATGCGAATGTTCTACTGCTAATTCTGAATTCGATCAAACAGCACACCATGTTCTCTGGGAGTGTGATCTTTGGCAGCGGGAGCGGGATGACATGTTGAATTCATTGCAAGTTGCATCCGGGGTAGTATACTATTCAGATTTGGTAGCAACAAGGGAGAATTACCAAGCGTTCAGACGATTTTGCAATTCATATTATTGGAATCGATGTGTTAGGTAACAACTCAATGTTTTAGGTCCCTAATAGTGTTAGAAACTTAAAATCCGTGGTGCACGGCAGTTGAGCTTCACTTGACTAGCCATCTCTTTAGGCTTTTAATGCCTTATTTGCCATATTGCTGTCTCTCACATTGCTAAGGGGAAGTCAAATTCCAAAAGCTTCCTACTCCTACTAATTTCTTCTGATTAAATTCGTTGTGAGTTCCAAGGCAGCCGTAGTTTTACCCCTGGGACTGCAATGGACTTCATTGTTCATTGCCTTTTTTGGCGGTCGCCGCTGTTAATCCTGGCTACACAGGAGATACAGTGGTGGGAATGTGTGGTGGGCCCCCGTCCCATAAGGTTTTGAAATAGTACAGTAAACTTAATAAACTACAGTTACTATGGCCATTAACAAAAAACGTGCTTCGGAGGGCACGTTAAGTCGTGCTTCGAAGGACATGTTAAGTCATCGGTCCCAGCTGTTGTCATTTAATGACAGTCGTTAAGCAAAGTCAGTGGTCTTTGGGCGGGTTGAAAACACTGGCCTCCGCCAACCCGCAGTTGAGCAGCGTGGAGTATGCGCTAAACCTAAACCCCTTCGATTGAAGGAAGAACCGTATAATCGACGGTCCCTACGTATAAAGCGACATGTCATTTCAGACATGTCTGCTTATACTACGATATAGTAATTAAAGAATATTAATATTGGACAAATGAGTTAATTTCTTACTTTTTAGGGTTCCGTACCTCAAAAGGAAAAACGGAACCCTTATAAGATCACTTTGTTGTCCGTCTGTCCTGTCCGTCTGTCTATCTGTCTGTCAAGAATTTCTATGTCGAGAATGCGTGGAGGTATCAAGCTGAAATTTGAACTGTATACTCAGGTCTACGGTCCCATGAAGTTGTAAAAAAATCAAACTGCTAAGTTTACGTAGAAAAAAGTTACGGCCGTTTAAAAACGCATATTTCGACACACTCAAGGGAATCAAAACCTATAGGGTACTTCCCGTTGACCTAGAACTATGAAATTTGGCAAGTAACATCGTTATAGACTACAAGTACAGGAATAAATCTCAAAACTATACATTTGTAAATAGATCTTAAAAAATACGGGGTCTATATTTTTTATAGGGTGTCGAAATTTCAAATTGAAATGGGGTATCATATCATACTTCAAATGGGGTATCATATGAAAGGGCTTGATGTAACATTGCAAAATATATTTTATTAATTTTTTACGACGCATTATTTCTTATTTATAATGAAAAATATCAAATTTAATAATGATACTACGTACCTACGGAACCCTCGGTGGGCGAGTCCGACTCGCACTTGTCCGGTTTTTTAATTACAGTGAAACTTGGTTAAGTGGAACCTGGATAAGTGAGAAACCTCCATAACTGGAACTCATGCTGAGGTCCCAACACTTTGGCACTGAATTACCTCTGTTAGTGGGACGAAGCAAACCTCTATATCTGGGATTCGTTCTTTCGATTTTATAGTGATAGTTACCTCTATAACTGAACAGCGATTGAATTTTATATGCATTAACCTCTGTAACTGAGACAACATCAATTTATCACCTCTCTAATTTGGGCTATTTAAATTTGTTATTTATTTGAAATGATCAATTGGTGACCAAAGCATACTTGATAAAATTTATAACATCGAAAAACATCTGATGGCTGATACTTCCAAAATAGAAACTAAAAAAAATTTTTATAATTGATACATTTTGTTTACATTTTTGTACCTACTATGTTGCAATGATCGAAGACTATTGGTAAAAAAACGTAGTTGAATATTTTTGTTTATTACATTTATTACCTTTAAAATTGTTTTTTTGATTTCCAATAAAGATTAAAACTAACGTATAGTGATTAAATAATACGTTACTTTATTTAATAATCGCACCTCTATAACTGAAATAACCTGTATTCTGACCTCTATTAATGGAACCCTCTGTAAATGAGACAGATATTTATTTGTACCTGGACATCTGAGACACTGGGTAAGTGGAATACCTCTATAAGTGAAACAAATTTATAGGTCCCTTATAGTCTTACTTAACCAGGTTTCACTGTATATACAATCAATAAAATAAAAAAGAAAATGTTTTTTTACGGACAATCTATAGCAATTTATGCAATAAAATAAATTATAGAAAAAAAATTGCCATTTTTGACATGTCGCTTTATACGTAGGGACCGTCGGTATCCCAGCAGTGGGATGAATAAGGGTTGACGACAACTATGACCATTAACAAATTGATAGCTTCGTGCTCGTATAGAAAATAAGCTTAGGCATAATAGGCTATTTGACTAACATTATTTTCGGTTTGATATGTAGGGACGTCTCCATAACATAACCATAGGTGAAAGAATTACTTCGATAGCACAAAAATCTCTCGAGATATGGTAATTTGAAAATCACAATTTTTAGACTGCCCCAAAACGCTCCATACAAAAGACTACCGAATTATGACGTCACAGGTTTGTATTTTGTATGCATCAAATCAGAAATTTGTACGACAGCTATGTTAAATATTACGTTTATGTGATTAGTATCATAATAAAAGTTATAGCATTTTTTATTGCTTCTCCAATGGAAATATTATTTTTTAATTTTATATTTCATACTTTTAAAATGGACTTTCCCGCCAAACTTTGATCGACGCTAAAAAAAGTCTGACTGAAGATATTAGAATGAAAGTTTGCAGACCTATATAGTTTTGTGTATTTTACGATATTGTTAAATAATTTATATAATTTTTAAACATTGGAAAATAGCCTACTGTAGCTTAGTTCGTGGACACATGTTGAATGGTACTTCAGTGCGAGTTTTCTAACATATTCTCGTCAACGTTTAGATACTTCATTTTGTATGGAGCTGACGAAGCTTCGGCTTTTTGTTAGTAAATGACATTATTTTAATTCCCAGCCAAATGAAGAAGTTAAACTGTGTCAAAATTAAATATGTAATACATCATTGTACTAAGGACTCGAATACTATGGAGCCAAGTTGGCCATCACAAACCAGTTGTTTGCCAATTAAGTATGTAACGGCAATGAATACAAGGACTGCACACTGCAGACCAAAGAATAAAACTGATGGAAGGAAAATAATAATTATTAATGTAGAAAAAAAAAACAATCAATTTTATTATTTAATCTGTTAACTCTACACAAATTTTCGACAACATGTTTTGCTTTTGCGTGCCGAGCAGTGCCAGTGTGTGCCTGCTCGTTCAATGTATACGACTATGCATGTAAACATCACATATGCGTTGGCCAAAACTCGTTGACCTCCCTCGCCGCCCTATCGTAATACAATTAGGACGTAATGGGTGTAGCGCTTGACTTTCCAACGGTGTCTTTAAATTGGTCGAATATATGTTACGGTAAAAATGAAAAAGCCGACAATTGAAAATATGTTTTGAAATAAACGGTTTTATGATATGATAGGGAGTCAAGCGAACATGTATGTCATCTAATGGATAGTTATCATCAGCAACACCAAGAGGTAGCCGATCAATTGCTTGCCAGCCTATTCAGAGAAATATAGACTCTGTTCTTTAAGGCCGCTCTTCTGTTATTTAAGTACATATTCCCCCTAACAAACACGACATACGTGTTTGCTAGGGAATACTGCTGAGGGAAGTTGTTGTTGAACTATTTCACAGTAAATTTAAATAGTAGGTAAATATTGACTTTTTATAATTAATTAATTAATTTAATGAATTGAAAATACTTACTTGAATTTTTCTCGAAGATACGGCTCTACGTTATTGTGCTAGGAAACACTATCGTTCAAGTAGTACTGCTGATATATCCCGTTCCTCGCTCTTTGTTTCTGATTTACCTCGTCGCTCGTATTTAATACGATACGATACTGTAATACGAATATTACGAGATTATTACGACGCTACATTTCGTCTCTAGTAAAATTTTGAAACAATGCGGATATTCTGACGGAAAAATCCAAAGAGATTGTAATTAAAATATCATCCATGGCAACCAATACGAAACACTAAACATCATGATGCTATAAATGAGAGTCCTATATAATCAGTATTTTTAATTATAAATACATAGGGTATAAACCACTTGGGTAGATCTAACTTTGACAAAATGCCGATGTTCGACAGCAACATACATACACGTTTGTGTGTGTGCGTATTCGTGAGCGGCGTGTTAGCACTTGGCTCACCTTCATACGACCTCGTGTTTCGACACCGGCCGCTGAATAGCAGTTATTGTTCCACCGAAGGTTTGCGTTGTGCGCGCGTTGATTACTGATGAGCAGTGAGCACAGCGTTACATTCACTTGTTCTATTTTTAAATTTCGACGTTGCAATTTTTTTTGCGTTTGCATTGAGGATAAATTAAATGGAAGAAATAACTGGGTTGGCATGAGATCTGGGATCTAAATTTGGAATATTTTTTATACTTACCAATAAGATGGCACTAGGGAGGAGCTCCATGCAGATATTGTGTATGTAAGTTAAGCAACGTCGACTGTCTTCTGTCTACAGATTGGTTTATTTATCCGGAGCTCCTCGGTGCTTCGGAGGTCACATTAAGTCGTTGGTTCCGGCGGTTATACATAATAGTCGTTAAGCCAAGTCGCCATTGGGCGGCTTGAAAACGCGGCTTCTGCCAAGCCACAGTTGAGTAAGCGTGTTGGAGTGCACTGTAAAACCCCTTCGATTGAGATCCCAGCCTGGGATATCCCAGCAGTTGGAATATGGTTGCTAATGTTGAATATGGCTGCTGGAGACCGGCAACTGGACCTGCTTCTTATTTCTTTACTACTATGTAGCTAGTCACGCGATACCTGACAAAGGTGACTAAATTGTAAGTGCTTAGACAAGTCTAAGATCCTCTGTACAGTTAATTATGGATTTTTTTTATACTACGTCGGGTGGCAGACAAGCATACGGCCCGCCTGATGTGAAGCGGTTACCGTAACCGTATTAACGCTCGCAACATAAAATATCGCTAGCTCGCCGCCACCCCCGCTGCCAACGCAGCAACCGTTTTACTTAATACTTAAATGGCCCGTAGGGACCCAGGATGAGGCTGGATTTAAAATCTTTCGAGATAATTTATTCCATTCGACATAGAGTACCTGCTGGTAATGGAATCGTCTGCTCTAGCCTCAACTAACTCAGCTCATCGTCAGCGACTGATCAACAGTTCTACCCGCCCTAGGCTAATTATGAGGACGATACCACCGACTGATTCGAGTGACAGTTTAGTTGAAATATGTAGGGTAGTTGTATCAATAAAAACTTTGTACCCTTTTTGACGAAAATTGCGTGGACGGAGGAGTATAGAATTTCGCACACTTAGGTATAGTTTATATAGAGAAGGAGTGCAGAATGCCAAATAAATAAAAAACATTACACACACTACCATGTATTTGACACACAAACCCCAATGCGCTCAATCATTTGGCCATGCGATTTTTATAGTAAGAACAAAGACAACTTTAAGACAAAATTGAAATTTATTTATTTATTTTATATTATTATTTATATTTGGTAGCAATAATATAAGGGTTGATTTTGTGGCTGAATGAAATGTATCTTGGCTGACACGTCTGTGGCGTTTGGATGCGTCCAGCACCTACTCAAAGGCAATAACTGAAAATCAGTGTTTTGCTCTCTGAGCAAGTCCAACACTGAGTTGTTGCCTGTTTGTATCACCGCAACACACGCCGAACAACGGAGCGGGGGATGGGGCTTCGGTTAATTTGTGAACTCTAATATTATTAGATGATGGCTGGCGGTTGGACTGGAGTTGTGTCCCAAGTTCTGTTTTATTATTAGAACTAGCGACCCGCCCCGGCTTCGCACGGGTGCAATGCTGATACTAAATGTACTACAGAAGGTCTTTGCGCTTTGTCCTATCCAGTCCTTCCCCAGTTATAGGCACACGACGCCGGCTCCGCGGCCGGTACCGCCACAGCCGTTATGTCCCTGCATTTTAAATGTGTAATATCTTCTAAACTATTCATTTAAATTACATGCTGTGAATGGCCATATTGATCTATATTAAATGCGCAATGTATTTAAGGTACTTAATTGGATAAGGATTAATTCTGTATTGCTTAAAATCGCTTCGTAAATAAGGCATTATTTCTTGTAAAAAGCAAAGGATAAAATAACGGTTATTGTGTGTTACCACTAAGAGATAGACATATACCATCGCGAACTTTTTTGTAGACCATTTTAAGGTGAACAATACTGTACTACATTATTTTGATCTATCTCGTTGGGTTCAGCCAGCGTTTGCAATGAAAGAGCAAAAAATGTGTTTATTTACGACATCACATTAGAAACCTCTAAATTATCAGTGTTTTTCTACTATGTTATGCATATATTATACATATAAACTTTCCAGTTGAATCACTCTATCTATTAAAAAAAACCGCATCATAATCCGTTGCGTAGTTTCAAAGATTTAAGCATACAAAGGGACATAGGGACAGAGAAAGCGACTTTGTTTTATACTATGTAGTGATTATTTTAAGTTTCTGTATTTTGTGTGTTTCATAGTGCAAATAAAAATGTTATCTATCTATCTAAGTTTAAATTGAAAAGGTGGATTTACTCTTTTGTGTACTGTTAAAGTCATAATTTAAATTTATTAAGGTCGAAATTCGACCACTGAGCGACCACTAGTTAGCCTGGGCGACTATTTTTCCAAAAAACATTAAAATCCTCCAAATAGCAACTCGTATACTAACTAAAAATTGTAATAAAACAAAAATAAAACATTCAATCGTAACAATTTTAACATCCATCACTATTCCACACATTAAAAATCCAAATAAAACAAACATAAAGCATAGTAGCCCTCTCTCGTCCAGTATTATTACAGTTTATGAGCCACTCACCACCTCAGGGTTTACGCTCCAAGTAATTTTATTTGCATGAAAAATATTTGGGCATGGCTCGTAAATATATCCGGGTCCGAATTGATGATGCTCTTGGGATTTAGAGCTACCCTTTCCTTTAAGGGTTGTAAAGTGGAATGTGGGGAGGAACAAAGATAATGTTTTTGTTTGTTGCCCATTTTCAGATTATAGGAAAGTTACCAAATATGTATTAATAAGCTTTATCATGGCGATAGGACGGTTTGAATAATCTTGCAGCCAAATAACAATGCTTAAGGTGTTGTTTCTGTGAATGAGTGAAGACTACCTACGTCTACGTTAACAGCTTTACATCAGGAGGGTATTATGCATATTTCGCAGCCGGCGTCGTATAAAAACATACTTACTTAGTCCACATTGCCGATCTGTTCGTCTACCATCATCCATAGCATAGTCAATATTTACCTCATTAGATGACCCATGTTGTTTGCCTTATGAATAATTTCTAGTATTTTTTTATAGGGACACCCTAATCACTTAGCGTAGCGGTATGAAATATACCCTACGACCTGCCCCCCTAGCCAAGTGTAATTCGTAGCGTAACGAACTAGGGATTGCAATCCGGAAAACCGGATCCGGTAATCCGGCGGATCCGGCATTATTAAACGGTTACCGGATCCGGTACTAATATAACGGATCCGTACTACGGATCCGGTGCTAGCAATTTTTGCCAAAATAATAGATCTCTGCATGAGTAGGTACTTTAAATGCATTGCGCGTGGTGTCACAATTAACACTATTTATTTTCTACGATCCTTTTTTCAAAATAAAAATGATTTTCGTATAATATACCTATAATGAATATTAAGACAATTATTACTTAAAATTCTACTTAAAATAATTATTTATCGTAAGCTGATTAAACTAAAGAGCTGTAATTATAAAACAAACTCATTATTGTAATAATTGTGCCATTCTTTAGACAGATTCAAAGTTACTTACTAAAATAATGGATCTATCTGTGAAAGTGAAATCTAGGAAGACTGAGCTATTCGTTAGTCGATACATCGTTAAAATTTTACTGGTTACCTATACTACTAGATTTTAATTGTTTGCTCGTTGTCTAATCTTACCATTAGATTAGAAATAAAATTGATTTTATATATTTTTTATAAACTACCTATATAAAGTATGTACATGACACTTGATTCACTTACTAACAGTTCATTTTGAATTGTAAAGCGAAAATCATTCTGATTTGATCAATCCGGCCGGATCCGGTCGGATCCGGCCGGATCGATGGGAATCGGGTCGGATCCGGCCGGACTGAAAATGATGCCGGATTGCAATCCCTATAACGAACGTTAAATAGATCACGTGACATTTGTCAATTTGAACATTTTAGTATGAGCTCCACAGTTCAAATTAGCGATCTACGCTTTTCTACTTCGCAAACTGCCATTTGGCTAGCCCCCCATAAGTTATAAAGTTATTGACAAATATCTGCAGCTTAGTCAGTAGAGCTCTAAGGTTTCTTCCAACTGAGCTAAACATAAATAAATAAATAAATATTTCTGGACAATTTACACAACGCCATCTAGTCCCAAATTAAGCGCAAAGCTTGTGTTATGGGTACTAGACAACTGATAAATGTACTTAAATACATTTTTTTTTTGTAAATACATACTTATAATACATAGAAAATACCCGGACCAAGACAAACAGACATGTTCATGCACACAAATGTTTGTCTTGTGCGGGAATCGAACCCACGACCTCGGAGTCAAAGTGGCCATTGCTAACCATTCGTCCACCGAGCTCGTCTAAACAGTAGTGACATTAGTAATTACCGACAATCTAAACAGTAGTGACATTAGCGCATTCAAAAAACCCGATGGTAATCGGTTTCAGCTTCGGCGGTACGCCCCCAGTTCTCATACTTACCAAACATACATAAAAAAATTCATAAAAATCGATCGAGCCGTTTCAGAAGAGTGAGACCACAAACACCGTGACACAAGACTTTTATATATAGAGATATAAAATATTCCCTATAATTATGATCTACGAAACACGATAGACTTTATGGAGGGGAAAACTTTCTCGGCGACTTGCGGACAGACTCAATCAACAGCCGTGCCTTCTATTATTTCGGGCTCAGGACCTGTCTACCACGGATTTTATTTAGTACGGTCCCGTCGCGATTCTCAGTAACAATAACTCATTGTTCTCGGATTACTGACTACTCGACTTAACTCAGGTACCTTGTTTATATGTGAAAAGGGGAAAAAAGCGACTACCGAGCAGCACCTTACCGCCTATTGCTATTTATTAGATTTTGATATTCTTTCGTTTCAACCCACATTCATTCCACTACAACCGATCTTCCATCAATCAAAGGGGCTTAGTTAACTGCGCCACGATGCTCAGTTGAGCATCTGCCAATATGCAACTGCATACTGCCAGTGTTTCCAGCCCGCCCCCATAGGCCACTGACTTTGATTAACGTCTGCACTCACTTTGATTAACGTCTGCACTGACTTTAATTAACGCCTGCACTGACTTTGATTAACGTCTGCACTAACTTTAATTAACGCCTGCACTGACTTTTATTAGCGCCTGTGTTATATGGCCACCTGCAATAAAGAAAACACGGACATTATATGGGTGTTCGAAGGCGACAGTAAACAATCAAAATTGTGGCAGGAAATTTGAGAAACATTTTTTGTATTTGTCACGATAATTCTCGATTAAGTACCTCACTTTTGATGACACTTGGTAAATATGTAGGTAACGTTAAGTTTAGTAGTTTTTGAAAACTACTAAACTTAACGTTACCTACATATTCGTCTAAATCATAAAATAATATTTAGGGTGTAAGAAGTTCGACAATATCTTTGAACTAAAGTCAACCTCACCTGCATGTGGTGTACCTTGCTGACTGACAAACGAGGCTCTGGTGAAAAGAGAGGCCTACCTATCTTTTCACCAGAGCCTCGTTGGGCAGCTTAAAAAGTAGGTACGCTGTGCCCTAGCACAGCGTACTTTTTAAGCTGCCCGACTGGGGACGTATCTCCACTTCATAGAATACCGCAGCCAAATAACATTGCCCTTGAGGGTTCTTATGTTCCTGCGAGTGAGTGAGGTCACCAGAAAGAAAGAAAAGAAGGAGTGTAAGCTGGCAACGGATCGACGACCACTTTGTGTTGCTGATCTCCATGGGCAGTGGTGTTTGCTTTCCATCAGGTGCTCGTTCCCACATGTCCGATTGCCCCACTCTTATAAAAAAAAAAAAAAAAAAAAATTGCAATATAACTCATAAACCGCTTATCTGGTTTTGGTGAAGCTTGGTAGGTAAGTATAGGTCATGTACGAGTACATATAACTCATATCTTACTGCACAATGGTATCGGTTTTTAAGATATCAAATATAAAAAAAATCTATGGCGAGGTTTCAGTAATTTCAATTCGCAAACAGTAGAATATATAAAATTGCAAATGTGCTATTTACGAAATATAAATAAAATAAATATGGTTACTGAAAGGTCTTATAAATTGAATTTGTACCCTTTTCATTGCTATTATCAATACAATGATCTGTTATATTATTATTAAAATAATATAATAATATACGGACGTAAATAGCTGGGTAATTATTTTGTATGTTACTGAATTCGTGTTCTTTTTTTAATAATACATCCATCAAAAACTCATTTTCGCTCTTCCCTCTAAGAGAGATCCCCTGACACCTGAAGGGCGCGGTTACCTTCAGAACTTTTACGCTGTATATTATGTACATAACAGCAAATCAATGTCGTACATGCAGTCGATTTCAAGTATATTTTATTGCCTACGAAGTTTCTACAGTTTTCCAACAAATATTTTCCGAAAATAAATAATATAAGTAAATAATAAATACCACAGAATACCGCAGCCAAATAATAATTCCTTGAGGGTTGTTGTGTTCCTGAGAGTGAGTGAGATCACCAGAAAAGGAGTTGCTACCTTGGCAGCGAGAGTGACTAGGTGGCAGCGAGCGATATTTCATGTTGCGAGCGTCAATATCGCTACGGTAACCACTTCAAATCAGGCGAGCTGTATGCTTGTGTACCAACCGGCGTAGTATAAAAAAAGTATATTCACATTTACAAAACAAAACATGCTATTTACCTAAAAACCAATTATTAGTTGGGGTGTAAGTGGTTAATCAACACCTTTGAACCAAAGCCAACTTCACCTGCACGCGGTGCACCCTGCTGATTGACAAACGAAGCTCTGGCGAAAAGAGAGGTAGGGAGCGTAATTGTAAGCTACCCGATTGGGGACTGTACCTCCACCTTACAGAATACCGCAGCCAAATAACAATTCCCTTTAGGGTTGTTGTGTTCCTGCGAGTGAGTGAGGTCACCAGAAAGGAAGGAGATGCTGCGTTGGCAGCGGGGGTGGCGGCGCGCAAGCGATATTTTATGTTGCGAGCGTTAATATGGCTACGGCAGCCGCTTCACATCAGGCGGGCCGTATGCTTGTCTTCCACCCGACGTAGTATAAAAAAAAAAAATAATAAAAAAAAAATATTAATAACCGCATTAAAAGCAGAACATGGTAAATGAGGTCAGTGCAGCAATTCAAATAACACAGGAAATCTACTCGTAGATTAGATTAGTGAATTATTGCTAAAACATATTGGTCTCATCTCATAACGACCTCTTTTTTTGGGATTGACTTACTGTTGAATATATTCAACATGCCTTTATTTTTCACCGCCAACTGCCGCCTTTCTTTCAATTTCACGCCGACTTGCCCTGCCCTCGACTTTTCCTTTATGCTGAATAAATAATGTTCACACATCGTAAATTTGCGCGTGTGTCTGTTTATTTGCGGTTAGTGCTTTTCGAGGGTAAAAAGGATTTGTTTGCTTACGCCTTGAAAGAACCGTGAAAATATTTCTTATGATTTATTCATCAGTTACTTCAGAAAATTCCAAATTCGATAAGTCGAATCCGATTTTATTTGGTATTATATATATACACCGTGAAATTTAATATATCGGATAAACTTTCAAGACTGATTTAAACATTCTCTTACAACATTTTTACGCAATAAAAAACAATAAATGTAGTATTCGAAATTTTTGGAAAAAATATCCTCAATAATCATAACACTTGGTCAACAACAACAACAACATCGCGCGCCTAGCTCTCTTGGCGACAAACATCCCTAAAACTTACTCGCACCCCCACCCGCGCGCCCGCGCCGACTATTCCCCCCGCTCAGATCTCAGTTCGTTCAGTTTGTTATTCACTGCTAACGAGAAACAATAGTGAAAGTGATTTTTTTTCGCGCGCGTATTGTTGTGTTCGTAGTTCATACCTACTTCGAAATGGCGTTAGGGGCGGTTGGCCAATTTCGAGCTCCTGCTCACTCCCAAGGAAGCAGAAGCCCAAGGTCTTCCTTGTAGAAAGCCGTACCCACAAGACTATCTACGACTACGACTCTACGGTCCACCACACTACCATCATGTAGTTCATGAATATTTAAATAGCCAGATCGGACGAGGTTGGCCAGTACTGTGGCCAGCACGTTCCTAGGACCTCACACCGGTGGACTCTTTTCTGAGGAGTGAAATTAAAAAAACGAGTATTTGTGACTGAACCAGTCAGTGTGCAAGATTTGAAAGATCGCATAGTTAGTGCAACCCTCGACGCCGTTATAGCAGAAAGACGTATTTTAATATCTCTAAAAACAATCATATTATGCGAACAGAACTTTGTAAGTTTGTATTGCTAGGAAAGGTGGTCACTTTGAAAAAAAATTACAATACGTGTAGTGCAAGTGAAGTGATACTGTGTTTTAAAAGTATTTGCCTGAACAACATTTTGGACTTTGTTGGACTGCAGGGTGAGTTAATTATTTAATAATGTAAATAAAGACAAGTAACTAAATTATGATTAAACATGTTAACCAATAAATGATTGTAAATAACTGATATCAATCTTTTAAATACGTCAAAATTATTGATTCTGTCTATCGCAAAATGCGACGATAAAATTGAAGTAATTTTGTCGGTCCTACCTAAGCCCGAAAGCGCAGAGGTCATTTACCTTTTCTCTGTGTGAGAAAAAAATTGATTGATGATGATTGAATGGTCGTTATTACAATACCAATAACATTTTGGGGTGTAAGAGGTTCATCAACATCTTTGAACCAAAGCCAACTTCACCTGCACGCGTTGCACCCTGCTGACTGACAAACGAAGCTCTGGCGAAAAGAGAGGTAGGGAGCGTAATTGTAAGCTACCCGACTGGGAAATGTACCTCCACCTCATAGAATACCGTAGCCAAATAACACTTCCCTTGAGGGTTGTTGTGTTCCTGCGAGTGTGTGAGGTCACCAGAAAGGAAGGAGATGCTGCGTTGGCAGCGGGGGTGGTGACCCCAGCTGCCACCGCAGCGGGGTCTCCTTCTTTTCCTTCCTTCCTTTCTTCTAAAATATCGCGCGCGCTGGCGCGAGCGATATTTTATGTTGCGAGCGTTAATATGGCTACGGTAATCGCTTTACATCAGGCGGGCCGTATGCTTGTCTGCTACCCGACGTAGTATAAAAAAAAAAACAAATTACGTAATGCATAGTTTTGCTGCGAATTGAACACTCAACGATGCTGTTACCATTATAAACTGCTGTTGGTTGTTATTGACAACGCGCAAAAGGTAGACAGACAGACAAGACACGCAGGCGCTGTTGCCGCTGTTGTCGCTGTTGTCTGTTGTATGACTTGTATGTAGAAGCGAAGTGAATACGCAATAGGAATATGCAAGAGATAGCGCTACGCGGACGTTCATGATTAGACATTGCGGCCTACTGTTAACTTTCTCATCTTTCTGACATTATGAATAAAGTTCATATTGGTTTAATTCAGCACCTGTTTCATAAATGACATGTTGCTATATCGAA
This sequence comes from Hypsopygia costalis, assembly GCA_937001555.2. Classification (NCBI taxonomy): domain Eukaryota; kingdom Metazoa; phylum Arthropoda; class Insecta; order Lepidoptera; family Pyralidae; genus Hypsopygia; species Hypsopygia costalis. The sequence goes on along the minus strand of OW443330.2, from coordinate 9,732,865 downwards.
TTCATTCATTTGAATGGATTATTTCTTATTCATTCACACATACACAATGAATTTACTACAATTAGAGTGTTTGCAAATTCGGTATAAATTCAGGATATTTTCAAACTATTACAAATAAAAAAAAATGTATGGAAGTGTCATTTTTTTTTGCTTGATTATTGTTCTAGGAATATTAACGAACACGCCATTTCATTTTGTAAGGTAATTAAAATTTCACGGTGTATATTCTTTATTGCATAAATATTACAAACTGTTTCGTGTTATACAGGTAAATACAAAGGTGAGCTTATCTCTACGAGAGATCTCTTCCAGCCAACCTCAATGGTTGTACTCGAGACAATATTATTATATATAGTAGGTATTATATATAGTATATACCTTATGACTTTTCCTACCGACCGAAGTAATCATTTTGAAGTTAAAACTTCTTTCGCAGCATTGGGCATTTTTAGAAATGGAAAAAAACCATTGAACTTGCAGCACTGTTACAGTAACCGACACCGGCCTATTCGGTGCGATATGAGGTAGGGCTTGCCTGTGCGCTATTGGTTCGTCAGTCGACCTTTACTCTCCGCGTAGTGTCTACGCTACTCTCGTTGCCGAAATACACGTACGAGAGTTAGAAAAACCGGCCAAGTGCGAGTTGGACTCGCGCACGAAGGGTCCCGTACCATTATCTATAAAAACGGCAACAAAAATCATGTCTGTTGTATGGGATCCCCATTTTACGTGTAAATAGGGGAGGTGCTCCGAAAAAAAAAATTTTTCAAATTATATTCTACCACACTGTCAGCATAGTTAATATGTGTCTACATGCCAAACTACAGCTTTCTAGTATCAAGCGTCTCTGAGCTAGGCCGCGGACGGACGGACAGACGGACATGGCGAAACTATAAGGGTTCCTTGTTTACTACGGAACCCTAAAAAGGGAATGCTTTTCAGTAGTGCAAAATATTTCCTGACGATTCAAAAAATACACACTTAATTTTTCAAGTTTTCACTTCTGTCGGCACTCCCGGAGTGCCACTGTTTTTTTCTATATACATAAACTAACTTACGCCCGCGACTACGTACGCGCGTATCCCTGGATCTCTTGGGAATTTAAAAAAAAACGAATGTGCTTTAGACCACACGACTGAAGTAAAACTTCTTTAGCTCTACTAACTTCTATCTCCCTTTCAACTTTCGTTCGCCTCGCCGATCACACTTTTCGTAACGCTCTCGTCATGCATTTACCAGCTTATTCCCCAAGTCAAGCGGGCGTAAAGAAGTTTTACTTCAAAAATCCTTTTTCAGCGAATACCATCATAATAGCCAAATTACAACCCGATCCGGATAGTGGTTAGAGCTGTGCGTTGATTCCCACCCACGACTTCGTACGCGCGTATCCCGGTATCCCGTGGGGATTTTCAAAAATCCATTCTTTGGGAATACCTACGTCATAATAGCCACCTGTATTCCAAATTTTAACCCAATCCGCCCAGTGGTTTGATGTGGATTGATCAGTCAATTACGGTTGCCTTTTATATTGGTATACAGATGAAGTTCAACGGAAAAAATATTTAATTACCTCTACTTACCGTCCGTCCGATTCGTTTCCAGCTTATACTCCGTCCCTTCTTTATTTCTTTCTCGTGACCTCACTCACTCGCAGGACCACAATAACCCTCAAGGGAAATGTTATTTGCCTGCAGTATTCTTTCAGGTGGAGGTGCTTCCCCAGTCCAGGGTAGCTTAAAAAATACGCTATGGCCTATCTCTCTTTTCGCCAGAGCCTAGTTCGTCAGTCAGCAAGGTGTACCACGTACAGGTGAGGTTGGCTTTGGTTCAAAGACAGTGATGAACCCCTTAGACACCAAATTCGCCTCATACGGGAGGTCAGGTCGATACGAGAAAGTGGCAGGGAGTGGCCATACTGTACTTATTACCATTACTTATACTGTGGTAGTTGCCCATACAACTATTTCAGTTGTAGTGTAGAAACTGTTACTTTTTGATGTTACTACACAGGTAACAAAAATAGTAGCTGTGTCTACCTTGTTTTGACACCTCGACAAAAAGTGGGGAATTCAAGAAACATAAAAGTGGTTACATTTTAGAAAAGATGTTTCGTAAAATTATAGTAACATTGTTAACAGATTGTTACAGTTTTGAATGAACGATAATCGAATGATGGAACGTTTAATGCAACTTAAATCTGACATCATTTTACTTTTATGTCAAAGTCATCGGCCATTACAAGTTATTATAATTATTCATTGTTTGTTACGGTAAATTTTAAATTCATTATAGTTATTTACAAAATGCGCAAGTTCGTTTGTCGAGGGAATTTGGAATATAATTCCAAATAATAAAGGCGCCGGCGATTTATAAAGACATAAGATAAAACATTTACTTTTTTGTTAATTTTGTGGTAATAAAAATTAATATTCCAAAGGTGTTATTATTGCTAATTAGAGAGTTTAAATTATTTAGATCTAATATTTATTTTAAGATACAATAATTTTTGCAAAAACATGTATTTATTTTGTTTTGATATCAATTTAATTGATTTTGTAAGGCTATCACAATGTTCAGTTACTAAGTCGACACAAAGTGTACTCATTGCTCAATTCAGTAACAAAATCTATTATGGCCGACGGAATAATCCGATGTCAGTGGTTCCCAACATGTATCCAAGTACCTATCTATATGCTGTCGTCATGCAGATTCGGCAAGTGACTGACCATGAGCGTAGATAGATTGATAAATTCTGTACTGGACACAATATTAGAAAATAAGTTTAACAGAACAGTATTAGTTCACATTAATAATCACAATAATTCAGATTAATGATCGCCATATGGCTTTTGCCAAGGTTTCGGCTGGTGATCTTCTGGTATATTTGACTCACCGTTGGGCGGAGACAGTAGAAAGCAAGGGCGAGGCTTTGGCTGATAGCCTAGACATAGCAAAAGCCTTTGATCGGGTGTGGCATAAGGCACTACTATCCAAGCTTCCTTCTTTTGCCCGAGAGACTGCACATGGATTGCCAGCTTTCTCACTGGGCGGATCATTAAAGTTGTGATTGACGGTGCACGTTCGGATCCATTACCCCTGAACGCTGGTGTGCCACAAGGCTGCGTATTGTCCCCCACATTGTTTCTTTTGCATATCAATGACTTGCTGCATGTATGCAGCATCCATTGCTATGCAGATGACAGTACCTTGGACGCAAAATAGAGTCTATGCAATGTTTCTCGGGATTGCGTCGATGAGTACCGAGCAAAACTTGTGTCTGAGACTGAGACGTCTCTTGGACACGTCTCTGACTGGTGTAGACTGAACTTAGTGCAGCTGAATCCCTCAAAGACACAAGTTTGTGCGTTTACCTCAAAAATGTCCCCATTTGTCGTATCTCCCAGATTGGAAGGTACTCCCCTTACTATTAGCTCCAGCATTGGTATCTTGGGTGTTGACATATCGAGTGATGTTCAGTTCCGTGGTCACTTGGAGTGCATAGCCAAATTGGCCTCTAGGAAAATTAGCATCATCTGTAAAGCCAGACGGTATTTTACACCACAACATCGCCTTCAACTGTATAAAGCCCAAGTTAGGCCTCATATGGAATACTATTCACATCTCTGGGGTGGTGCGCCCCACTTTGCTCCTTTTGACCGCATACAACGAAGAGCTGTTCGAATCGTCGGTGACCCAATGATACTCGCCATAAATTAAAATTCCATCCTCATCATCTCGATATTTGGCGATCGACTACAGTACGCTTTTTAAGACATTTTCTACTACGAACTGTGAAGTTGTGGAATCAACTTCCTCCAGTGGTATTCCCAAATAAATACGACATGGGCTGATTTCTATGGGCGGTGGTGATTGCTTTCCATCAGGTGACTCACATGCTCTGCTTGCATGCTTATGCATTAACATGCTTGCTCCGCTCTCATATAAAACTAAAACATTTTGTTGGCTCCGTAGCCTAGTGGGTAGTGCACCTGCCTGCGAAGCTCGTCGTTGTGGGTTCGGTTCCCACCCAAGGCAAACTTTTATGTGGTGAGCATTTGTGATTGCCTTGTGTCTGGATGTAAGTTATCTAGGTATGTATTTATATTTGTAAATATATCAGCTGGCTGTTACCCATAGCACAAGTTTACTACAAGCTTAATTTGGGATCAGATGGCCCTGTGTGAAATATCCCCACATTAGATTATTATTACATTAAAGGTGTGCAAAGACGAAAGATAATACGAAGTGTAGATGTAAAGTGAAGATGTCGGAGTTACATGATTCTCTTTCCTCCTTTGAGCTGAATGCTCCTTTTCTTTAACTGTGTGGAGTCGTCGGTAATAAGTAGTTGTATGTCTAAAAGGTTTACTCATACTGTTAATTGTTAATACGTACTAGCACTCATTTATCAGATAAAATGTTTGAGAACATACTGAACTTTTTTAATAGGAATCGAATATTCTAGAACTGTGTACTAGTTTCGACTATGTTACAAAACTAAGTTAAGTAATGTGCACATTTACTTGTATCTCTTTATACACAAAGTTTAATAACATTCTAGGAACAAAAATGTAGTCACAGTATAAACACTTTTGGGTAGTTTTGTTCTTGATATCATAACGTAGTAACAGTGTGGATATATTTACGAAACATTGTTATCAAAAGTTAGTCTGACACATTTAAGTCGCGAAGTGTATACTTTGTTACAATATTTTGAGGCTAAACCTCACGCAGGCACAAAGCGTAGTAACAATTACGACATTGCAACCAGTCGATTATTTTGTTACCGAAATTTTAGTCACCACGACCGGATTTGGTTGTATGGGTGTATGAAGTCAGAAGGCATTTTATCTACAACTTTTCAATTACTTTTGATTGGACGGTAAATGGCGCGTGACTGTATGACTGCCGGGCAATTACCTTGCTTCCTTCTTGCCACAACAGAGGCATAGGCGGGTAGAACTTACATATCTATAGGTAAAAAAAATCTTAGGGTGATTCATAGTGATTCTACACTCTCCAAATAAGTAGAAGTTATTTAACACTTATAACGGTCAATAAAGTGTTTGACAATTCATTGCAGCTGTATTATAACCACGGACTATAACTTAGAAGAGCACACATCGATACATTAGCATGCACAAAATGTAGAGATTGAAACAACAATATCGATATCGAGGTACTACTATCATTCGATAAAAAATTAAACAATGTCGTGATTATTTCAATATTTCGCTATGCTGACAACTATTCCAGGGTGTAAATAATAATGCTTTCGACATTCGTGTACAAAAGCAAATGAGATTAGTGACCTATTAGATTAGCATCCACAGTATGCTTGTTTGTCACCCTAGTGGTAAAAAAAAAAGAACGAAGTTTCCTTAAACTATAACTACATTTTTTTTAAACTATATTTATTTGTTGAGCCCGGTAGTCGTATGACTAGCAATGGCTACTTTGCTCCGAGGTCGCGGGTTTGATGCCCGCTTAAGACAATCATATTTTATGTGCATAAACATTAAACATGTTTGTTTGTTTTGATCAGGGTGTTCTCTATGTATGTTATATTATTTTGTACGTATTCACAAAAAAATGCATTTATGTTTGCTTGTTAATACCTATCCATAATACAGGCTTTGCTTAGTTTTGGACTTTCTAGTCTCAAACTAAGCAAAGCTTGTCCTATCTTCTGCTGTTTAATTTACGCAAGAATATTTATTATTATTTAATTATTTAAATGATCTTTTTGTAAGCGGTACCTAAGTAAGTAGTATTGTAAATAATTACAAACTATTATATTAGTACATAAATTATTTACCATAACAATATCTTTATTCTAGTTTTCTGCCTTATTCTAATGTTCTTTACGGAATTTTGTTTTTTAATGTTTCCTTTATTTCCTCTTTCCCATCACTTCAATTAAACCCGTCGATTTCAGGCTCTTTCTTGGAATTGGTGTATTATTTGCTGTGCCTATTTATATCTCGCTGATCTCGGTCTATATAATTATCTACATGCAATGTATTATAATTAATTTAATTCTCACGGCGATGCTATTTATATTTTAATTAGGACTTTTATCTTGAAACGGATCCTTGCGATAAGTAGAATGACGTGTTGTGCAAGTTATCAGCTCTCACCTTTCTGTATAAAGTTGACACATGCCGATCACGTAATCGGCGATAGTTATGTCAATGACTAAAATGGCTAAGTAAAATAACACAAGATCTTCTTGTCTTGTTATATCGATATGGTATTAGTAGATAGAACTAAAGTTACTGACACAGCTCAGCGGTTTACCACGCTAATGTGGCAAAGCGCTGGTATGTTTAACCTGTTAGCTACGGAATACAAATTCTAGACTGAAGACATGCAAGTAGGAATAGAAAGCGTAGGACGACTGATGTTTTTTTTTACTAAGTTGGGTGGCAGATAACCATACAGCCCGCCTGATGTGAAGAGCTTACCGTAGCCATATTAACGCTCGTAACATCAAATACCGATAGCGCGTCGCCACCCCCGATGCCAACGCGGCAACTTCTTCTGGTGATTAGGGAAATAGCAACTAACTGTTAGTATGGCTTGAAGAAGAGCCGCATGAGAAGCCAGACATAGGCACATAATACAGAGAGCTGTATTTTATGGTATAGGCATTGTCACGTGGACTAATGTGGTCTGACGATGATGAAATTATTTTATTAATATTTTGCCTGAACTATTTTAAGAAAACCAAACATCGCCGTGTCCTAATTGTGTATACTGTACACACTCAAAAACATACCAAACTTGTGCTATGACAGTACCTGTAGTTTGGGCCATTGATTGGCTATAATAATTGTTCATTGTATATAGAATCTTTAGTCAGGTATTGCAGAAGTTTATTTGACATATTGATATGGTGGGGATATATGTCATAAAAAAGTATTTATTTACTATGAACAGACTGACACAAGTCAATCAATGTAACTTTTGTTGACTCGAGACGGGATCAATTATGTAAGTGTTAATATCTTTTTGATTATTAGATTAAACCAATAACTTCTATAAACTTGTCAAAGCAAGCACTTGAATGTTGTATTACTAGTCATAAGATCTCGTTCAGTTCTACAAATATCATCACCGTCACTAGCTAGTGTTTACTTAATTAAAACCAATTTAATCGATAAAATCACCCATTAATTACACGTCACTACCACTGTTATACTCTCGCCGACGTGAATTGCCCCGAACTTGTTCCTCGCCGGACGCCAATTCATTATCGGACTTCCAGACGTAACATGAATATCTTTCTACAGAATAAACACGAGTCAGTTTTTAACCCTAACCATAAACAAATTGAGTTCATAATCGATTTCTACCGCAAATCCGATAAGACAAACTGGAATCCGACATCGAATGATTACTAGTCTCGCGTGTTCGAATTTCGAACGTCGTATTCGTTTGTGTGATTAATTAAAAAGTTACTCTATAGTGACGACGTAAGGTTAATTTTTGTTTATTGAGGATGAATGTAGGTTCTTTTTAATGCCAACATCGGTGAAGCAATGAGAGAGGGCGTGCGATAAATATCCGCCTTTGAGCCGTCACCGCGCGGCTATTAAAATATATTCTAAGATTGCCAGTGTTTTTTGCCTGGAGTTGGCATCGTTCCCGGGGTCGGCAACGCTGGACCGACGGGCATGCGGTTTGAATTCATTTTACGGATGTTTACAGACGTGTTTTGCTTGTTTGAGAATAGTTCTTGGAATTTACGGTATAGTTATTTATTAACAACGGTTATGTGAATAAATTATTCAATTTGTTGGCCTTGTCTGTCTATTAATAAATAAAGTAAGCTAACAGTGGACCTAGTAAGTTTTAAGTCACCTCACATGTTGCCAATGGTGACGTTTAATTTTACGATTGATCTGTCTGGTGTCAATATTTATATTAATGTGAATGTAGATGGCGGTATATTCAAGAAATGTCAAAGATATTTCATAACAAATCAGTCTGATCATGTGGCATAGGTAGGTATTTTATTAACGTCACATCCAAATATAGAGATATACAAACATCTGGTAGTAATTGTCATTAATTAATTAGCATAAACGTATTAATACGTTTATGCTAAAGTTAGCATTTCGTCAAATGTTGTCTTAATGTTCATAGACGTATTTGTATCAGATTTAAAATTCAACGTGATCGTGACAAAACGTAACTACTGGCGCCATCTCTTGGTTCACTGAACACTACAAGGTAACAATTAGAGGGAACTTTGGAGACAATTTTTAATGGGACGCCTTTTTTAATAATTAGTAATCCAGGACGACGATAAGATGGGAAGTCCAGTAGAGGGAAATCTCCCTCTATAAATCTCCTATAATCATAGGCAAGGCGTAGTTTTGTTAAACTATATCACTTATTTCGGCATCAATCCATATCATCCCACTGTTGGAAAATGGGTCTCCTCTCAATCGAATGGGTTTAGAGCATACTTAGCGACTATCACCTAATAACAACAGCTGATACCGACAGCTTAACGTGCTCTCCTAAGCACGAAGTAGCTCGAGATAAATAAACCCATCCATAGACAGGTTACTCGTGACGTTGCTTAACTTGCGTGATCGATTAGACTAGCACGCGCAACGACGCCATCGAACTCCTGAATGGCTCACCATTATCTTAAAAGCCAAAGTCAAGCTCTGCTGCACGTTTGGCACCCTGCTTTTAAGCAAACGAGATTTTGGTGAAAAAGGTCGGGGACCCTCGAAGCTGAAACCGATTACTATCGGAATTTTTGATTGCGAAAATCAAAGTTCAACTTAGATTTATGCGACTCAGCGTCGGACTGGCCATATAGTCGAGGTGGCATTTGCCAGCCGGGCCCCAGCCTGCGCGGGCCCCCCACGGGCCTGGCGGGGCTTGCGGCAACCGTAGGATAATATACCATCTACCATCATCTAGTCTCGGGCCCCGGGCTTGTCAGCCACCCGGGCCCTTCCGGCCCAGTCCGACCCTGATGCTACTTGTCTTTAGCTTAGCTCGTAGAAACGACGCTCTACCGACTAAGCTGAAGGTGTTTGGCAATAACTTAAACGTTTAGACCTATTTTCGAATCAAGATATTCGGTGGTAATCGGCTACGGCGATAGGGCCTCTGGTGTAGGTATTTTTTTTCTTAGACTACGTCGGGTGGCAGACAAGCATAGAGCCCACCTGATGTGAAGCGGTTACAGTAGCCATATTAACGCTCGCAACATGAAATATCGCTCGCGCGCTGCCACCCCCGCTGGTAACGCAGCAACTCCTTCCCCTCCGGTGACCTCACTCACTCGCAGGAACACAACAACCCTCAAGGGAATTGTTATTTAGCTGCATTTATGTAATTTATACAATCCCAAAATACAAAAGAAACAGCAGCTTCATTCATTTCCCCAATAAATCGATAATGATAGTGTATCTCCATGTCTCTCTGTCACATTATAACCCCATCTCCACTGTTCAATTGATCCGTGAACATAATATCGGGTATCGGACGAACATCAAGCCGTACGTTCGGAGTAAATCACGGGAGCAAACGACATTTTTTCCGGTTCTCGCCCTTTCATGTCGAGTGCTGTCTCGAGAGATAGCGATGTGCGTACCGTTGGCAAGTAAACAGTTTATAATATATTTTTTTTGCTAAGGTGCAAATCAATAAAATTAAATCAATAAGTTTGTTTCCACTAACCACTTTTCTACTTTTCTGTACAAATAAATAGTTGGAATCCTTAAATTTTTCATATGAATCTAAATCGGACCTACGAAAAGAGCATTGAATCGTTTCGCCCCGTGGTCGAATCGACCTATTACAAAAGATACGTTGGGCCATTCGCACCGCTCCAACCACTGCGGTGTGAATGGTCCCATTCAATAGGCTAGACGACAATTTTTTCTTTCGATTTGTTATGTAAGGTCGTCACAATAATATAACTATAGGTGAATGAATTACTTCGATAGCATAAAAACTTCTCGAGATATGATAACTTGTAAATCACAATTTTGGACTTACCCGAAAACGCTCCATACAAAAGGCTACTGAATTATGACGTCACACTTATGTATTTTGTATACGTTAAAACAAAAATTTGTACGACAGCTACTGCGTTTATGTAGCTAGTGCCATAACAAAAGTTATAGTATTTTTGATTGTTTTTCCAAAGTTATTTTTTTTTTTTTATAATTTCATTCTTTTAAATTGAACTTTCCCACTACACTTTGATCGATCATAGAACAAGTCGGATATAAGTTATTAAAATTTCAACATCGCAGATCGTTCTAGTTTTGTATATTTTATGACACTGATAAGTATTTTTTATAATTTTTTATCATTGTCGTCTCGCCTATTACAGCAGTTGGGCGATTCGCACCGCGGTTCGAATCACTCATGGTGTGAAACGAGAAACGACTTAAGACCCAAAAAGGTCAAATTTATGAAAAAGTTATTATCTTCTGATAAAATTAAAATTCCTGTACCTCGGATACTTTGGTAGCCGCTAAGTTTATATATGTAGCTTGCAATTTTAGAACAATTAATATACTACATAGTAAAAGTGTGTGTAGGGATACATTATGCCGGATCAGCGTTTATGCCGTAGCGATCCGGCGCGCGGGCATACAAGCCAGTCGTCCCCTGGAAACCGCGCTAAGTGTATTACGTATTGGTACGCCTCGTATTGGTCAAAATATTGGTCGTAATTATTATTTCGGATTATTGGTCTAATGTATTTTTAATTGTGAAAATTTGTAATAAGTGGAGGCGTAATAAACAAAGTGAATTTTGGAAAAATAACTTTTATTTATTTCACAAACCACAGCACCTTCTATCAGACTATACAGTTAGACAGTTTACAGTTTATAACAAACTATTACAGTGGTGTTCTCTATACATATAGAAACAACCTGTACATGTGCTATCATTATTTTATTTTATTCGCAAAACATTACAATGTATTTATTTATTTAAAAACTTATTTACCATAATGACTTTACTTTTATTGAACATAAATTATACATACAGACACGAATGCGGTACTGAAGAAGCAAAATTTTAAAAAAACAGATGTATATTAGCAGAAACAGTATAAACAATTTCCTAGTTAGAGAGTTGGTTTTCCTGTAATTTAGTAAAGTCACCAGGAATCTCTTATGGAGATTTCATATAATTTATGTATACCCATCTTATATTAAAATTGTCTATATACTACATTAACCGTTAATTAAATTATATAGTTATACTACAGTGACCAATTTACATCAAGCGGACCGAACACTTTTATTATCCGATGTAGTATAAAAACTTAAATAATGAGGCTACATTAATGTACTATTTAACAGATAATTACATTTAAATGTAATTATCTGTTAAATAGTTGATTTCAACTTGCCAGAATACCGGTAATCGAGAGGGTTCGAATTCCATTATTTAAATATTTATAATACATTAATGTCTACATTTTTTTATAAAGCAAAGAGATATAAGTGCAACAATTAATTTTAATTTAATTGTTGCCGTTGTTTCTGCTGACTGTGCACAGGAGGGCGGGGCGGGGCGTCAGCCTCATTATTTAGATATTAATCCGGCGCTCCCTCTGTCCCGTGCCGTCCGCGTTACGTCGCCACGTCATTTTAATTAATATGACGTCTGTTATAGTTATAGCTTGTAATTTAACGAAGAAACGATCGCATTAAAACACCTGATGAATTTTTTTAATGGGACTTCGTTCCACAGTATAATATAATCTAGCGAAAAATACTAGGTCTATCGGCATCGACCCATAATCATCCCACTGTTGGGATACTGGTCTCCCCTCAATCGAAGAGGTTTAGAGCATACTCAACCACGCTGTTCAACTGCGGGTTGGTGTAGGCCAGTGTTTCAAGCCGCCCAAAGGCTGGCTGACTGACTTGGCTTAACGACAGTCATCTATTGACAACAGCTGGGATCGACGGCTTTACTTTCCCTCCTAACCACGGAGGAGCTCGAGATAGATTAACCCATTCAAAGACAGGCTATGCGGTCGACGTTGCTTAACTTGCGTGATCTATTACACTGACACGCGAAACGACACCATAGGAGGAGTCCTAAGTACTAGGTCTATAAAAGTACTTACTCAGTAGTACCACAACAAAACTCTGAAATACCACAGGGTATTTCAGAGCTTGCAAGCTAAAGTGGCAATGGGCCGATCAAATCTGCCGAGCAAGCGATGGCAGATGGGGTAGGAAGGTATTAGAGTGGAGGCCGGGCGTAGGACGACGAAGCGTTGAACGTCTTCCTTCTAGATGGTCCGATGCCCTTAAAGCAGCTGGATGCGGAAGGCGGAGGATCGTAATTGATGGAAAGCATCGGGGAAGGCGTAGATACAGGCTGATTGATGGTGATTATGAATCTGTGGTAATTAATAGCATAGATTATCTAGTTAACCTCTTGAAATTGACTTGACTCTGATTCAAAACTTACATCTCCACCAGGATCAAAATGTCGATCCATCAACTTGTATATAACTTATTTTACTCCTACTATAGGTACTACTCATTCATCAAGAACTGAAATTTCGCGATTGTTTTTCAAATTATTTTGATATCTCAAAAATCACTGAACTGATATGGATATCAAGTAAACATCCTCTAAGTTTCATCGAAATCGGATCAGTGGTTCGCGAATAATAACAAAATACATTTGCGATATGATCTATCATATCACAAATATATTTCGTTATTATTCGCGAACATTGAGTTTTTGAAGTTATCTTTAACTTCAAAAACTCAATTTTGGACCATCCCAAAAATGCTCCATACAAAAGGCCACCACGTTGTGACGTCACACTTACATTTTGTATGCAATACCTCCTTTGATCAACAATATACAACTTACCTCAGAAAATTGTACGACAGCTATGTTAAATATTGTATTTATATGGCTATTGCCGTGAGAAAAACAATATCATTTTTTGTTATTTTTCTAATGGTAATAAATTTTATGTGATTTGAAAGGCACGTTAAGCCGTCGTCGGTCCCGGCTGTCATTAGATGACAGTCTTTATGCCAAGTCAGTGGCCTTTAGGCGGCTTGAAAACACTGGCTTCAGCCTATGCTTCAGCCAACCCGCAGTTGAGCAGCGTGGTATGTATTTTTTGTGTACATTATAAATATTCGAATTTTTACAAATACTAATTGATTACATGGTAGTACACAACTGTCTTTCTGATATTCGCTGTTTGTGTATGACACTATTCTTCCCACCTACAAGACATAGTGACGATTGTGCTCTATATAGATGATTAGTTTATATACTTGTTTGCTTTAATTTACCGCCTAATACTACTTATCGATAGCCTGTTCTGCACTTACTCATACACACATAAACACGCACGCAGTTTTCCCAAGAGACTACAGTATGGACTTCTTCAATAAAGGCGTGATGGGATTTTACAGGGTCGGTAACGGGTGAGACATACTTCTGAGGGGCAATTCTCGTAATTAAAATATAGTCACAATTCAGTTTCGATCCAGTCTCGATCTCACAAATGTCTCATTTGGTATTCTCGTAACACAATATGTAACTTCAAAATTAAATTTAGGCGGGATTATATCTAAATAAGAGTGAAAATTAAACAAACTAAAAATGTTACTTTGCCAACAACAAGAATTGATTAATTCATTAATGAAATCAAGTATATAATTTTAGTCAATTCACAATTCAATCTCGATTCGATCAATTATCAATCTGCGTTCGTAGAAAAATTACGAGAATTGGCCTTCTGATGTTGCGAGCGTCCTAGGCTTGCAATAACTATTTAACAACAGACAGGTCGTAAACTTGTTTACCACCTTAGGTATGTTATGGAGTATTTTCTAAAAACTCCTTCGTTTGAAGAGAAACCTGTATCCCAGCAGTGGGATGAGTAAAGGTTGACGTCGACTATTTTTTATTCTGTGGTAATACTATACGGAAGAGAGGAGATTACCGAGCCCAGTGGCAAGTTGTAGTTACGAACGCGCGTTATGACACATCGCCACGTCAACAGCCGCTCTGACCTGCCCCCATCACATATTTAACATAAAAAATTAAGCATACAACAACTACGTATTTCACATAAAAAAAGTCCTGCGTTTTTACTTTTTCCCAAACAAGCGCCCCATTATACCCCGCCATCACGTCGGCGTCGCCCCATCCTTAATTAATATACGACGCCCGTGGCTTATGAATTAACTACTAAAGTTTAAAGGCTAACTTTATGGGCTTTAAGTTACCGCCGTGGCGTACATTTTAATTTAGAAGGTTTATTCATGATGACCCGGCCAGCGGTAATGACGTAAATTATGACCTGAAGTATGCATTCCCACGATCGTATGAATGAATTAAATTGTAGAAGCAATTTGGTAAAGTTTGGAAATTAATTACATTCATCATTATCATTAACCTTGACCAGATTTGACGCAGTTACGGCCATATCTCTACGAGAGATCTATTCCAGCCAACTCAACAGGCAATAAAATTTATAGTTATTGGATATTAAGATGGGAGGGCAAAACGCGTAATGCGATGTTTATGCATAAGAAAATCATGACAAACATGTAATGATCCTATATTATGCCATTCTTGTTTATTTATGTAAAGATAATGCCTCCACTATGTCGCAAACGTCGCGAACGACTCCAAATCGACGATTCCAATGAAATCTCTGACCTCAACTCAAGAACATCTGGATCGATTTTTATAATCTTTGATTTGTTGGATTTGTTACCACACTGAACAGCACGAAATAGCTATTTACGAGGGCGGGATGATAAGTAACTAGCCTAATAAGAAAATACTTAACTTTCCGTGATAAAATTAATTTTATTTTTCGACATAGACTCCGCACTTATTCCATCTTCGTTCTAAAGCAGTAATGCCTTCCATAAAATGATTTCTTTCGAGGCCTGCAAAATACTCCTCTACAGCGGCTATGACTTTATCATTTGTGGCAAATTTCTGTGCGCCCAAAAAAGTTTTGAGCTTAGGGAATAAGTGGAAGTCTGATGGCGATAGATCAGGCGAATAAGGTGTGTGGGGCAGCAAATCATACTTCAATTCGTTGATTTTTGCCATAGCTTTAACACATGTGTGAACCCTAGAGTTGTCTTAGTCGAAGATGATTTTTTTTTCGCCAAACCTGGTCGTTTTTGCTGAATACATTGATGAAGCTTATCTAGAAGATTAGCGTAGTATTCTCCATTAATTGTTTGACCTTTAGGAAGGTAATCTATCGTCAAGATCCCATCTGCATCCCAAAAGACGGAAGCCATCACTTTTCCAGCCGACTTTACCGCCATGGCTTTTTTAGGAGCTTCGCATCCCGATTGAGTCCACTGTTTTGATTGAATTTTTGATTCTGGCGTGTAATGATGAACCCATGTTTCATCTGTTGTTACAAATCGACGTAAAAATCGGCCTTATTACTCTGAAAATGGTCCAGACATTCTTTTGAGTTTTGCACCCGAATCCTTTTTTGATCGTGCGTAAGCAATCGCGGCACCCAACGGGCCGATAACTTTTTTATATTTAATTCCTGACGTAGGATATGATGTATCCGTTCTTTTGAGATACCTGTAGTGTCAGCTATTTCAGATAACTTCAATCGTCGATCTGCTAAAACCATATCATGTACTTTCACGACCATTTCCGGAGTCGTGACGCTTTTTGGACGTCCGGGGCGGGCTTCATCTTGGACACATGTACGACCGCGTTTAAACTCAGCCACCCAGTTTTTTACTGTGGCATAAGAAGGAGCACATTCACCCAAAACATTATTTAACTCGTCATAGATATCTTTCCTCTTCATGCCCTTCATATGAAGAAAATTTATCACCGCTCTTTGTTCAATTTTATCCATTTTGAACACAGTTGACGAAATATATTTTCAAATGACAAAAAATCAATAAAATTTTCACGCCACCAAATTCAACATTAGAACACAGGTGGATGATACGAATTTAAAAATGACATAAATATTTTTTTAATTTTAACTTTTAAATAGCAGTGGCTAGTTACTTATCATCCCACCTACGTATAAATCAGAAAAAAATACGAAAAAAAAAATCATGATGAAATTCTCAGAACAAGCAGGGACTAGATAAATATTTACTCTATGGAACAAGGTTTGTATGGGAAAGCCACTGGAATGAGATGGGCTAATCTCATTCCATCCGCCGGGCCGATAGTTTACAGAATATGGGGTTTACGGCGGTGGAAAATCAATCTACCTATTGTTGTTTTGTGTTGTTGTTGTTGTAGTATTGTTAGACCTATCTAACTCTGAGAGAATCCATTTTATTATAGTATATTTTGGCCATCTTGCTGGAATTTATACAAATATTTTAAAAATGGAAACATTCACCTCTCCCACCTAGATGGGACTTGAAGCTACGATCTCTCGAATACCGGTCAGTGCTCTTTCCAACTGAGTTTTCATTAAAGTTTGTGACATTGACGAATTTTTCCATTTCTATTTACTGCTGTAAAGTCGCAGTAGGGTGAATATTGCATTTTAAAAATATTTATATAGAATACGTTTTATTCTAAAATTACATACAGGTAACCTAATAAAAGCGTGTTAAAAAAAACGAGTGTGTTTTAAGACCACACAACTGCGTAAAACTTCTTTAGCTCCACTAACTTACCTATATCTCCCTCTTAACTTCCGTTCGTCTCTCCGGATCACACTTTTCGTAACTCTCTCGTCACGCATTCACCAGCTTACTCCCCAAGTCTGGCGGGCGTAAAAAACTTTTACTTCAAAAAGTCATCACTTAGTAAATAGAACCTATGTTAGTTTGTCGATAACAGATCAGATAACACCATAAGGGGCCATCCATAAATTACGTCACACGAATTTCATGATTTTTTGACCCCTCCCCCCGTCCTTGTCACAGCTGGTCACATTTGTGAGACTCCCCCCTCTCCCTAGTGTGACATCACATATTTTGTAATTTTATACCTAGTTGCAAATGTTTTCGAGTATTTCGTTAATAGTTCAAAGTTCGTGTACACTAGATTATAATAGATTTTGAAATGTCACGTCACCAAATTTAGTACCCCTCCCTCCCCCTTGTCACACAATATCACACTTCGTCGACCCCCTCCCTCTCCCTTAACGTGTGACGTAATTTATGGATGTCCCCTAATATGGCACAAATGTCACGAAAAAAGCTGACCATCCGAATACCTACTAGGTTGTGAAACAAAATCCTTCTGCAATATTATACGTAGCCAAAATGTATATGATAACAAGATGCATTCGTGCAGTGCTGACGCATCATCTGACATCACCAGGTCATATTCTCAGTTCCGACAACTATATACCAGTGTGGCGATGGAATTTCAAACTTTGTAATCGCCTGTAGATATACGTGTGGGGTCTTTAAAAAGTTACATGCAATAATTTCATGTCTCAATGGACGTGCAATCTCTCTTCAAGGACGTGATCTTAATATTGACTCAAAACTTGACAGATCATACATACTTATTCAGTTGATATTGGAGTCAGATATTGTGTAATTACGCAATTATATGGAATCTTAGAAAACTATTTTAATATTATTATAAAAACAAAATTAAAAATTTTGAAAAAACCCACGACGGTTAAAACGTAATTGAAAAAGTATAAAATAATTTTGAAATCCCCGACTTAAAGAATATAAGCTAGGAACTTAATAAAAAAACCCAAGAAAATCCGTTGCGGCTGCCATTAAATGAACTAGTTTGGCAGTTATATAGTAACTTGTACTTATACTTATTTGTATTTATGTTAAAATTTAAAATAGAGATGGCAGCCCCCGACGGATTTTCTTGGGTTTTTTATTAAGTTCATAGCATAAATTCTTTAAGTCGGGGGTTTCAAAATTATTTTATACTTTTTTAATTACGTTTTAACCGTCGTGGGTTTTTTCAAAATTTTTAATTTAGTTTTTATTTCAAACTTTTTAGAGAGCAAGCATAGGTACTACAAACGAAAACCGCATCAGAGTCAGACTAGTAGTTTTGGTTTTGCACAAACAAACGTTTACTGCTGCGCCCCCTGGTGAGTTGTCACCGTAACACGTACCTAAGAATATGCACCAATCAAACCCGAACCCATCACTGAAAACCGCATCAAAATCGGACTCGTACTTTTGGAGATAAAGGGCAACATTGGCTGCACAAACAAATGTTTACTGCAGCGCACCCTGGTGAGTTGTCACCGTAACACCTATCTTAGAACATGCACCAATCAAACCCGAACCCATCACTGAAAACCACATCAAAATTGGACTCATACTTTTGGAGATAAATGGCAACATTGGTTGCACAAACAAATGTTTACTGCAGCGCCCCCTGGCGAGTTGTCACCGTAACACCTATGTAAGAACATGCATCAATCCCGAAATTTCATAATAATTTAGATTATATGTATAAATATTAGGATTCAATAAAGCCACATTTTAATTAATCCTATTTAGACCGTAATTATTCAAACCACTAATCAGATAACATGAAGTAGGTTTTATCAGATGGTAGGACTCTGTCTAGCCTGAGGAGTCCGCCTGGGTGAGGACCACTGCCTTATCTATTTCTGCCGCCAAGCAACAATGCTTGCATTGTGCGTAGGTAATGAAAAAATTGCAGTCAGCTCCTGGTCTATGTAGAAAAATAATTATTTTTATTCTTTTTAGATTTCCTCACCCAAAAGGTAAAAACGGGTCCCTATTACTAAGACTCCGGTGTCCGTCTGTCTGTCCGTCTGTCACCAGGGGCTGTAGGTATCTCATGAACCGTGATAGCTAGACAGTTAAAATTTTCACAAATGATGTATTTCTATTGGCGCAATAACAACAAATGCTAAAAACAGAATAAAATAAATATTTAAGGGGGGCTTCCATTCAACAAACATGATTGTTTGTCGTTTTTCGCACGGAACCCTTCGTGACCGAGTCCGACTCGCACTTAGCCGGTTTTTTGTCACAGATCCCTAATACTTACCCTACTTAATTTTGTATTTTGTACTTTACGTAATTTTGTATATAGAGATTGACTATGTATTTTTGACGGTTGAATAAACTATTAAGCGACAGCCCTACGTGTTTAGGCTATTATCGCGCGCTCGGGGCTCGAGTCGTCTTACTTCTCTATTTTTACTATGCTAAAGTGCCCGCTACCCGTATTAAAAATTAAAATATTATTGAAAGCTGATTTATTTTTTGAAAATAGTGAAATAAAAAAAGGAATGTTAGAATTGTTGACTTTTTGACTCTGCAATACATTTGAAGTTTGAACTTTGATTGGGTGTGTTTAAGATATTTAGCCATTTCCCCTTGTCAACTGTTTGGTCCACTGGCACATTATTCTTAATTGCATTTTTGACTCTGTAAATATCATAAATCTTTTATAAATTATTATCTCATATTAAACATTTCATTTATGATAAAAACTTACTAACCCACCTGATGGAAAGCAATCACCACTGCCTGAATCGAGATCAGCAAGACCAAGGGATAGCCGATCCGTTGCCAACCTATACTTCTTCCTTTCCTTCTGGCGACCTCACTCACTTGCAGGAACAACAACCTTCAAGGGAATTGTTCTTTAGCTGCGGTAGTCTGTGAGATGGAGGCACTTCCCCAGTAGCGCAGCTTAAAAAAAACTCTATGCCCTAACTCTCTTTTGCCAGGCTTCTTTCGGTTGTTGGCAGGGTGTACCGTGTTGTTTCGCTAGAGCCACGTTTGCCAGTCAACAGGGTGCACCACGTGCAAGTGAAGTTGGTCTTCATTCAAAGATATTGCTGTACCACTTACACTCATTCATTATTTTAAACGCTTTTAATATAACGCGACATCAATAAAATACTTACTTGTAGTACTATGTTACTTATAACAAGACAACAGAATAGTAATACATCATGTTTCTCTTTAGAAATGTATGATCATAAAACAATACAACACAGAATATGAGACGCTAAGTCCTAAGCAATAAAGCGTAAAATTTCGTACAGACTTTCCAAGCGACATTTGCCCGTGTGTGAGGTCCGCGGTTTCATTTGATAAAGTACGTCACTATAAACGCAGGGTTGCCGAAATGGAATTAAGATTTTACGACCCGAGTTTTATAGCCATCAATAGATTCTACGAAGGTGGAATAAAGCCTTCGCAGGGAATTTTAAACGTCATTTTATACACCTATTTGTTACTATTTTATGTGTTAATAAATGAAAGTGCGTCGGTGAGTTAGAAACGGGTTGGGAAAATGTGTTAATAGATATTAGCTGCGGCTAGTTGTATCGGTTCAAAGGTAAACGAAAGTATATTCAGTTATGTTTATTGATAAAAATTATTTTGATTTTTTGAGGTGAAAACTTCTTTAGCGGCGTTGTGCACTTTTTGGGATGGGTTAAAAAGGTTAAACTCGCGTCAGGACACGTGACCTAATCGAAAATTCGTAAGACGGAGCGAGCGTAAACCGGCGCGGAGTAGGAGAGGAAGTAATATCCCCCTCTCTTTCTACCGCACGGCGAAAATGTATGCCTGTTCTTGCTGTTTATTTTTTATGTAATATAAATTGTCATATTTGTGGAAGATAGCGCAATAAATTAATATTGTATTTTACCACATAATGATAGTACTGACACAGAATAATATACTCTAGTACTGATATATAAAGCAATTCATGTGAAATTATTCCCTAACCATTCCAAAATATTCAAAAATGCACAACGTTGTTAATGTTCAAGTTTTCACTTCTGCCGGCACTCCCGGAGTTCAACCCGTTTTTTTTTATACCACGTCGGGTGGCAGGCAGACAAGCATACGGCTCGCCTGATGTGAAACGGTTACCGTAGCATGTCTCCGGCGCGTTACCACTCCCTCGCACATCTTGCCTCACTTACACGAAATAACACAACAAGCCAAGGGAATTGTTATTTGGCTGCGGTTTTCTGTGAAGAGGAGGTACTTACCCAGACGGGCAGCTAAAATTATAATTGCCTTGGAGTGCGTGAGGTCACTAGGCTGGAAGAAATTGCTGCGTCGGCAGCGGGATTAGTAGCGTGCGAGCTATATTTCATATTACGAGCGTTTATATGTCTTTGGTAACCGCTTACATCAGGTGGGCGGTATGCTTGTTTGTCACCCGACGTAGCCGGCTTTATTACATGGCGATCTCTAATAATATTCCAAACATACTTGCTGTAGAGCTGGAGTATTTATAATGTTGGTGTGGATTTTAGAACACGAGCCAACCCTATTTACAATATCACATGCAAACACACGCATCCTTTGATTGCGGTCTATAGTACCCACTCTTTCCGCACGTTAAGATGGCATTATGACTTTTGTTCGCTCATGAAGTCTCGTAAAAAATAACAACTAAGTACATTTGAAGGCACAAATGGCTGTTCTTCATGATCAATAGTGATGTGTTTTAAAATAAAACTTATAGATGCAACCCTCACTTGACACTATTTTTAGGGTTCCGTACCTCAAAAGTAAAAACGGAACCCTTATAAGATCACTTTGTTGTCCGTCTGTCTGTCTATCAGTCCGTCTGTCTGTCTGTCTGTCAAGAATTTCTATATCGAGAATGCGTGGAGGTATCAAGCTGAAATTTGAACTGTATACTCAGGTCTACGGTCCCATGAAGTTGTAAAAAAATCAAACTGCTAAGTTTACGTAGAAAAAAGTTACGGCCGTTTATTCAGCAAAAAACGCATATTTCGACACACTGAAGGGAATCAAAACCTATAGGGTACTTCCCGTTGACCTAGAACTATGAAATTTGGCAAGTAACATCGTTATAGACTACAAGTACAGGAATAAATCTCAAAACTATACATTTGTAAATAGATCTTAAAAAATAGGGGGTCTATATTTTATATAGGGTGTCGAAATTTCAAATTGAAACTACTGGTTCAAATGGGGTATCATATGAAAGGGCTTGATGTACACATTGCAAAATATATTTTATTTAATTTTTTCGACGCATTATTTCTTATTTATAATGAAAAATATAAAATTTAATTATGATACTACGTAACTACGGAACCCTCGGTGGGCGAGTCCGACTCGCACTTGTCCGGTTTTTTTTTATATTAAATCGACTAAACGTCACGTCACTATTTTAATGTGACACAGATGATTTTGGGGTGTAAGTGGTTCATCAAGATCTTTGAACCAAAGCCAACTTCACCTGCACGTGGTGCACCCTGCTGACTGACAAACGAAGCTCTGGCGAAAGGAGAGGTAGGGAGCGTAATTGTAAGCTACTCGACTGGGGAATGTACCTCCACCTCACAGAATACCGCAGCCAAATAACAATTCCCTTGAGGGTTGTTGTGTTCCTGTGAGTGAGTGAGGTCACCAGAAAGAAAGGAAGGAGATGCTGCGTTGGCAGCGGGGGTGGCGGCGCGCGAGCAATATTTTATGTTGTAAGCGTTAATATGGCTACGGTAACCGCTTCACATCAGGCGGGCCGTATGCTTGTCTGCCACCCGACGTAGTAAAAAAAAATGTTTTTTTTAAAATAATTGTAAACACTGGCCTCCGTCAATTTGCAGCAGTTGAGTGATGATCTACACTTTACACCCCATCGATTGAGGGGAGACCCGTATCCCAACAGTGGGATGATTATGGGTTGATGTCGAAAAAGCATATTTCCATTAACTTCCAAAATCGTATTCTCATTTACGTCCTCTTTAGATAAATGACCCGTAAACTGCATGAATTGCAATGATGTTTTTGCTTAGGTAGGGAGGGACAATCCCTCGTGGCATAAATTATCACGGTTGAGTCGAGTGCATAGAGCATACGTGGATACGTGAAAAGTCGCGTTTTGCTTTTTATGTATTGATTGGTTGATGTAGTCTAAAAAAATGACAAAAGTTTCCCTCAGCGGTATTTCCGAACAATTACGACATGAGAGCATTCAAGAACAGTGTTTATTTCCCATAAGGCTGACAACGGATCGGCGACCCCTTAGTGTTGTTGATCTTGGGTGGTGGTGATTGCTTTCCATCAGGTGACCCACATGCTCATATGTGTCTCCCTCTTATATAAAAAAAACTGCATTTTCTTATACCACGTCACGGCACGGTATTCGCAGAATTAAACATCATTGTCAATATTGTCATTAGTGTGTCGCAGTCCACGGATAATTAAATCACATGGGTAGGTAATTAAATTAAACGGAATAAGTAGATATGTAATAAAATTAATGGTTATGGGAAAACATTCTGCTTTTTACAAGTGCCGACACTCATAAATATAATGTGCATAGTAAATCTTTTCAAAACTTCCTCTGTGAACATTGCATCTTTGCTAATAAGCGCTAATGTGATTATGTGGTTCACCTCCTTATGCTCTTTAGCGCCTTGAAGTTAGCGCGTTACAACGCTATGCACGCGGAGAGCGGTGTGGCAACATCGCGTTTCAACTCATGATAGCAAAATCCCCGACACTCAGCGCTGTTGCCGCTACGCGCCCGACACCGGTTTCACCGCTCTCTGCCCCTGCCCCGCAGTCTCGCTAGAGCGGTTTCGACAACAGAACGTAGATTTAATAACGCAATGGATTCCAGTTCAAATTCTTGTGAAACGTACTGGCCTAAAATAGAAGTAGATTCGGATAATGAAAGAGATAGCAACAAGAAGGATCCAAAAGCAATATGGACTTCGGAGACCACGATGAAACTGATTGAAACCCTAGAAAAAGAATGCAAAGAACTTTGGGATACGAAGCATCCTATGAATAAAGATCGAGTGGTGAGGCAGGCGAGACATGAGTATTTGGCTAATGTTTTTGGGACCACTGCAGAAGAAATAAGTCGAAAAATACACAATTTAAGAACACAGTTCAACAATGAGTTACGAAAAATAAAGAGGCGGCAAGTGACATCGATGTCGGTGAATGATGCGGCACAGGGGGCCAGCGGCTGGGAGTACTTTGATGCCCTCACTTTCTTGATGCGAGCGCCCTCTACCGACCCGTTGGAAAGCGTCGACTCTGTTAACTTGGCGGTATGTATAATTATTATATTTTTACGCGACTGACACAACTGATAAATGTTTTCAGGGTTCATGTATGTATGTAAATGCCTAAAATCGTACATTCTTCAGGGTTAGAAGTTAAAACCGGGGCTAAATTACGTTAAAACATTGTGACAGCGGCCTTATTTTATTTTTAAAACATCAAATACATTGTTAGGCGCCATTTTCAGGTCATATTCATAACAAAACATTTAATTTTTTTTCTGTTTAAGTCACCAGAAAGTGTGTAAGTGAGTGAGGTCACCAGAAAAGAAGGAGTTGCTGCGTTGGTAACGGAGGTGGCAGCGCGCGTTTGATATTTCATGTTGCGAGTGTTAATATGGCAACGGTAACCAATTCACATCAGGCGGGTCGTAAGCTTGACTGCGCCCCGACGAAGTATAAAAGAAAAAAATATAAAAGAATATTTGTGCTCAAAAACTTGGCATTTATATTACTTACTGGGAATTTATCGCAAATGTCCTACATTTATGGCCATTTATAGGCAGCGCTATTTTTCAAATTGTTATATCATTGTTAGCAGTAGTACGTATAAACATAGGGTTGCCATCTCAACGCTAGCAACCAAGATAAGATGCGTGAAAACTCCGGATATTGAATCTTAAAACCCGGACAGGTCATCAAGTTTTTGGTACTACCGTATTAATTAGTACTATTTTTTATTCTGTGACAAGACGGTTATTCGCAGCATGGAGCCTGGACTGTAAATGAACCGCCCGGACGACGACGCTCCCAGGACGCCTTTCAAACTAGAACAAATCCGGGGAAACCCGGATAATGGCAACCCTATATAAACATAATGAGGGGGGTGCGGCGCCCGGTACTTACTAATGAGGCTTAATTTGCAAGTGTTTTTTTTTGTAAAGTGAATTTACTACCAACTATAATAATATTTCGGAATTTTGTTGCGTTTCATTTCTATACAATATTTTGAATACATATAGATTAGCACGTGGCCTTGAGCGTTGAGTGGCGCGCGGCGTTGCCACGCTGCTGTATATGAATGAATGTTGGTTTTTATAATCGATTCTTTTTAATGTCGGGTGTCGAGGTAATGATTCTTTTCTCAGTGGTCTGTGTATTTTTAATGATAAGATGTTGTTATAAATATAGAGGTTATCAGTAGTAGTAGGTATACGAATGATATTCAGTCTCTTCTTTCTCCTTGTTATATAGGCATACATACCTACTGTTGATAAAAAGTAAACATAAATCAGATCATATTGGGTACGTCATCACATATACTCAATACTCAATTATACACAATAACCATAATCAATATACAATTCTGTAAAAATAAAATACTTATGCGCCGCATAATAGGCTAGACGACAATGATAAAAAATTATAAAAAGTACTTAACAGTGTCATAAAATTTACAAAACTAGAACAATCTGTGATCTTGAAATTTTGATAACTTATGTGCGACTTGTTCTATGATCGATCAAAGTGTAGTAGGAAAGTCCAATTTAAAAGAATGAAATTATAAAAAAAAATATTAATTTTGGAAAAACAATAAAAAATACTATAACTTTTGTTATGGCACTAGCTACATAAACGCAGTATTTCACATAGCTGTCGTACAAATTTCTGTTTTAACGTATACAAAATACATAAGTGTGACGTCATAATTATGTAGCCTTTTGTATGGAGCGTTTTCGGGAAAGTCCAAAATTGTGATTTTCAAGTTATCATATCTCGAGAAGTTTTTATGCTATCGAAGTAATTCTTTCACTTATAGTTATATTATTGTGACGTCCTTACATAACAAACCGAAAGAAAAAATTGTCGTCTAGCCTATTATATTTTATTAGAATTAAACTGTGATCGCGAAAACATTTTGAAAAAGTGCGTCAACTCATCAGCGCAGCGCAGCGCAGTTCTTCCTATGTCTATTATGCCCACCGATTCGTCCATATCCATAGGGTTGTCTTTCGTTAGGTGTTTGCCTTTCTTTCACGTCGATAGGAACCAATGGATTGATGTTTTTTTTTTATGAGGATACCTAGTTTGACCTAACCTACTTTTTATCCCGGAAAGGTATCTTATTCCCACGGGAAAAAAAAAGTTTTATTAAAATAATGACCACGCGGGCACGCGGGCAAAGCCGCGGGTAACAGCCAGTTTAGAGTAAAATCTAATTAGGGGCCATCCATAAATTACGTCACACGAATTTAATGATTTTTTGACCCCTCCCCCCGTCCTTGTCACAGCTGGTCACATTTGTGAGACTCCCCCCTCCCTAGTGTGACGTCACATATTTTGCAAATTTACATCTAGAATTGCAAATGATTTTGTGTTTTTCGTTAATAGTTCAAAGTTCGTGTTTTAACATTTAGATTATAATAGATTTTGAAATGTCGCGTCACGAAATTTAGGACCCCTCCCACCCCCTTGTCACACAATGTCACACTTCATCGACCCCCTCCCTCCCCCTTAACGTGTGACGTAATTTATGGATGGCCCCTTATGCTGTATAACATGAATATAATAAATAAATAAAAACCATAGTTACCTACACTTTCCCTCATATTAGAAACAAACGCCAAATAAATAAAAAAAGAAAAAGATTATTCAAAAGAAAAAGAAAAGATTATTTTATTTCCTATTTTAATTATGTATTAGTATTTACCAGTTTTCTCGTAATTATGAAAAATATCTTAGATCCACGAGCGCAAATGCTATTGCAAATGTCGCTGTATTCAAGTATCTATATACCTATATACATGTACTTAATGAGCATGTCTTGAAATGTAATCATCTAAAAGTCATACTTTCCCGTATAGCTGGCAGAATTTCAAGCAGAAGAAGAAGAAGAATTCGGGGCTGCAGCAAGAGCGCGCCTTGCTGCAAGGGAACCAAGCACCACCAGTACTCCGCCGCGCAGTAGAGCTGGCAAGCCCGCTTTGCGGGTGGCTGCATCTGCTCCCCCACCATTGCCACCTAATGCCCACCCCATGCTGTGGTCTGAAGAACCTATTCTGAGACTACGGCCCAATCACAGTGCTGATGAATGTCAGGTTAGTGATGAATGTCAATACTTTAAATTATCACGAGGTGTAAGTGCCTTGCCACGATCTTTAGAGCCAAAGCCAACCTAACCTGTTCCTGGTACAGTCTGCCACTACCGAAAGAGGCTCTGACAAAAGAGAGGTAGGGTACAGCGTATTTGTAAGCTGCACAGCTGGGGAAGTAGATCCACCTCACAGAATACCACAGCCAAATAACGATTCTATTGAGTGTTGTTAAGTTCGTGCGAGTGAGTGAGATCACCAGAAATTAAGGTGTGCTGCTTTGGAAGCGGGGTTGGAAGCGCGAGCGATATTTCATGTTGCGAGCGTATATGGCAGTGGTAACCGCTTCATGAATGAAGAGAATGTCCCGAAGTTGTGGGTATAGTTCAGGGTCTAGTACTTATCTAATCTAACCTAACCTAACCTTACCACAGTATAAATAATAGTACTATGGTACAACTTCTTCGCCAATCCGTAGCAGCGTGGTGGAGTATGCTCTAAACCCCTTCAATTGAGAGGGGACCCGAATCCTAACGGTGGGATGATTATGATTATGGGTTGATGCCGAACTATGTACAGTATGGTCACTCTTCCCCGCTCTCTCGTTTCAACCTCACCTCTCCTTTGTGACAAATCTGGAACAGTATATATGCACCGTACGCACACACGCTCATTCACGCTCCGCACAGACGCCATTGTTTATGTAGTAGTAAACAACACGATTTATGTATGGACTCCTATTACGTATGGCATAAGAATGGAACAAATGTCTAAGTATCATGGATGAAATGCTAAACCAGCCGCTACTATCCCATTCTTAAGTTTCACAATTGACCGGAACACAATTTTTCCATTATAAAAATCAATCTATTAAAAGTCCTTAACCAAGGCTGTCCAATCTCCAACGTCGAAAATAAAAGGAACGAATTCATTATAAAGATTTAATTGCCCATTTTCTTATGTTATTGTCCCATTAAATGCCTTTTTAAAATCAATTAACACAGTGATTGTACATTTCAGTTATAATTAAGTAACAAAATAGGCACTTTAATGGCTTTGTGTTCTCATAATTATTTCTTTTTACGCGAAATAATTCTATTTTTTGTAGGTAATACTTTTTATTGTAAAATTAGACTCTGTTATGCAGAATAGATCCAACCGACAAACTATGCTAAATTGATAGATATACATAGCGAGAAACTTCAAATCGAGTTTTATATAAATTATTCGCAACTGATTCTAGCATTTTGATGACATAGGTAATTATGCTTCCCAAAACTTTACTGCGTGATATTAAACTTTAAGTAGCTTTAACGATTTTTTTTATGATGATGATGATTATATGATATGATTTTCTTTTTCATTATACTACGACGGGTGGCAGGCAGGCAGATAAACATACGGCCCGCCTGATGTGAAGCGTTTACCGTAGCCATATTAACGCTCGCAACATAAAATATCACTCGCGCGCCGCTCTCCCGCTTCCAACGCAGCAGCTTCTTCCTTTCTGGTGACCTCACTCACTCGCAGGAACACAACAACCCTCAAGGGAATTGTTATTTGGCTGCGGTATTCTGTGAGGTGGAGGTACATTCCCCAGTCGGGTAGCTTACAATTACGCGCCCTACATCTCTTTTCGCCAGAGCTTCGTTTGTAAGTCAGCAAGGTGCACTTCCAAATCGAACCAAAGCGAACTTCACGTGCACGCGGCACGTGAAGTTCGCTTTGGTTCAAAGATGTTGATGAACCACTTACACCCAAACTTAAAAGTAACAAAATGTCGGTTGGATGTATTCTGCATAACAGGGTCCAATTTATGTGTTAAAAGCATTTGGCAACCCTATCTCGAAAAAACAAAGTGTTTTTGAGGTATAAGTTTGTCAAAATGCTAACAGGTGGAAATAAAAGGTGAATACTAAGAACTTGGGCTTTGATTTGTTGTACTTTGAGGCGACACGGGTTGCTAAATTTTAAGTTATTATTGTCTCTTTGCGAATGAGCCGAATAAGCGACACAGAGTCACAGACAGAGTGCTAAATAATTGGAATAGGTAAGGTGTGTTAATGGCAACACCGTGTCGAATTGTATATTAGGAGTAAGGACAGTTACAACCTATCATATTTATTTATTTATATTTATTTTTATTATTTGGTTGCTCTGGCGTATTGACGGTCGTCTTGGGATAGATAGCATTATGGCTGCCAAGGTAATCAAGCAGGACACAAGCGGTAACAGAGAAGCTGCAGGCAGTAGAAGCATTCAACTGCCGATACCATGGTTGACATAAACAGAAGATACGTACGTGCTATTGCCCTTATGGCGAGCTAGTCTCTGCGACACGTGTTTCTCCTCTTCTGCCAGTTATCCTCAGACGATCAGTAGACGTTGATCATTAGAACAACAAACTACAAATGATAAATCAATCACAATGCCGTCCTGATATAAGTATTTGTAATGAAGGTGGCGAGGAGGATATATCATGCAGCCATGGCAGGAGCGGTAGCGCATGCGCAATTTTTTTTTTAATATTTTGCTAATCGCAATATGCGCATACTCAGCTCAGCGGTGCAAATGCCGCTGAGTATGCGCAGATCGGCTTACTTCAGACATCGCACACCCCTGTCGTGGACAAGGCCTTTCTATATCTATATTAAATTATGTATATATATTATACAATTTAAAATAAATATGGTCTTAAAACTATACACAAAATATATAAAAAATGTAAATTGTAAAATTATCAATAATATATAAAAAATGGTGCAATAGCAATAATAATTAATATCCTTGCAAATAATAATTTATAAAATTTAAATGGCTAAAAATGATGCTAAAGCATAATTTCAGATTAAATTAAACACAATACAATTTATAATTATATTACTAACTGCATTAGCTGGTATTAGTGAGTGGGTGCCAGTCGGCAGTAATTTACATGAACTAATTGGAGGTGTAAGCACACAAATTGTGTGAATTAAATGACCTGTCAAATCTACCGAAAAATACCATCTCAATCAATTGATTATTTAATTGCCTTTAAACCAAGCAAGTGGAGCTTCTTTAATGAGACCACATAATAATCATTTTCGCCATCTGCAAATTGCTAAAGGCACTAATGCTAAGTGCTAAAAGTGCTAAAGCGCAAAAGGCGCGCGAGTTTAGTTTTCGAAGTAAACAAATTTGTCCTATAGGAATGCGGCTATGTATATTAAACAGTGTTATCGAAAAACCCTTTCTGCGCTCCTTTTGACCCCAGTTTAATGTCATGTCGCCTTTTTGTTTTTTTCACTTAAAGTTGTAAAGTAATGATGGTATATTTCTATAGATATGCTACACTAAGCTTCAAATACAACACACAAAAGTAAGTCAAGTGCCTCACCTCATAATTAGTTCCCACAAGTAAGCCGACGAATCTGACGTTTGTGATAATTGATTGAAATCGATCATAAAAAATAAAAAAAATAAAAAACCAAACCAACCAAAGATCATAAAAAATACCGTCTTCTGTATTTCGAAAATGCACAATGTATGTTGATAAAGTAATTAAAGCCCAAGAGATCAACAAATCAACACGTACTTTAGTTAATTTCATTTTTATGCATGATGGATAGGCGCCATTTTGACGAGCTAGGTGGTTGAATGGTTAGCAATGACCACTTAGATTCCGCGGTCACGGATTCGACCCCGCACAAGACAAATATTTGTGTAAATGAACATGTATGTTTGTCTTGTCTGTGTGTTTCCTATGTAAGTATTATGTATGTATATATTTACAAAAAATGTATATACTTATAATATCAGTCACCTAGTACCCATATAGAACCTTTGCTTAGTTTGGGACTAGATGGCCGTGTGTAATTTATCCAGGAATATTTAATAATAATAATAATAAATAAATAAATAATAAATATTTCTGTACAATTTACACAGCGCCATCTAGTCCCAAATTAAGCGCAAAGCTTGTGTTATGTATGGGTACTAGACAACTGATAAATGTACTTAAATACATTTTTTTTTTGTAAATACATACTTATATTAAATAGAAAACACCCAGACCAAGACAAACAGACATGTTCATGCACACAAATGTTTGTCTTGTGCGGGAATCGAACCCGCGACCTCGGAGTCAAAGTGGCCATTGCTAACCATTCGACCAGCGAGCTCGTCTAAATATTTATTTTGTGCTCGATCAGGAAAAGAGGTATCAAGCAGATTAAAGCGCTGATATGCTATTCATGCCACAGGAGGAACCGTTTTATGATGCAATTTAGTATGGGTATACCATATCTATAGTAATACTAGCTGTCCCGGCGAACTTCGTACCGCCTAACAATCAATGAATGTCGTGTATGTACATGTTAGCTGAACTAAATTTATGATTTTATGGAATGAATACAATGAATAATAGAAAATAATAGAGAAGCTCGATGGCGTCATTGCGCGCGCCAGTCTAATCGAACACGCAAGTTAAGCAACGTCGACCGTAGTCTGTACACGGATGGGTTTATATTACCTCGAGCTCCTCCGTGCTTCGAAAGATGCGTTAAGCCGTCGGTCCCGGTTGTTATCATTTGATTATCTCGAGCTCCTCCGTGCTTCGGAAGGCACGTTAAGCCGTAGGTCCCGGTAGTTATCATTAGATGACAGTTGTTAAACCAAGTTATTGGCCTTTAGACGGCTCGAAAACACTGGCGCCGCTAACGCGCAGTTGAGCAGCGTGGTGGAGTATGTTCTAAAGTTCGGTTAAGGGATGACCCATCATCATCATCATCATCATCATCAGCCTGTATCTACCCACTGCTGGATATAAGCCTTCCCCAATGCTTACCACCAGATACGATCCTCCGCCTTCCGCATCCAGCCGCTCCCAGCCGCTCTCTTTAGGTCATCGGACCATCTAGCTAGAGGGAGGGCGCCCAACACTTCGTCGTCCTACTCGCGGCCTCCACTCTAATACCTTCCTCCCCCATCTGCCATCACTTACTCGGCAGATGTGACCCGCCCATTGCCACTTCAGCTTGCAAACTCTTTAGGGATGACCCGTGTCCATAAAAACTGAAGATTTTTATAAAAATAGAGATTTCTTTATTGTTTAATCAAAAAATCTAAAAAAAAACTTTTTGTATTTTTTTAGTTAAAAATCAGTTTTATCGTATTGGTGATTTGCAATTATCATTTCTTTTGATGGTTGCTCCGATTTCATTCTTGCGACCCCATGGACCAAGCGTTTTCACCACAATCGATTTCACATTTTTCAATTTTCAAAACAAATAACAGACACTTTCGTGACATAAAAGTAATACCAATCGATTTGACATTTTGATATTTGACAATAAATATCGCAATCCTTTTCCAACTGACACTTTGATTTGTATGGGAAAATGTTTTTTCTTTTATTTAATTTTTTCGTCAATTTTCTAATGTTTTTAATACAAACAACAACAAACCAAAAACCATGAAAATCGGTCCTGCGGTTCTCGTGTTATAAGTGTTCGAACAAACCCGACTTTGTTTTATATATATAGATAAAAATAACATGATTGACCTTGTAAAGACTTTAGCACTTATTTTTTTAGGATCAATTCTCGTAACTCAGTTCCAATGTAATCTCGATTTCACAAATGTCACATTTACATTTGTTAACTCAATATGAAACACCTGACTTTTTGGGACAGTCCCACCACATATTCCCACCGCTGTATCTCCTGTGTACTCAGGATTAACAGCAGCTGCAATCGCCAAAGTAATGAGCAAGCCTGTCAATATACCTAATGACGAGCTCGGTGGCGTAGCGGTCAATGACGTGGCTTCGACACCAACGCTCGTGGGTTCGATTCCCACATAGGACAAACATTTGTGTGCATGAACATGTCTGTTTGTCTTAGTCTGGGTGTTTTCTATGTATCATAAGTATGTATTTAAAAAAAAAATTGGTTGCCTGTAAAGTCGGTATACGGGCGAAAGTTTTACGTGACAACGACTTTGAGTGGTAAAATGTTTTCGAGTGGAAGGGACGCATGCCTTTCACTTTTTATGTCTGTCTCTCTCGCTCTTAGAAGGGACACGCGTCCACGACACGCTTACAATGAGAGCGAGTGAAAGGCACGCGCCTTTCACTCGCTCTCATTGTAAGCGCATAACGTGACCCAGTTTCTTGAAGTGTCACCCGGCTAACCAATTTATAAGACGTTGTCACGTCAAAAAATGTATTTACGTATGTTTATCAGTTGTCTAGTACCCATAACACAAGCTTCGCTTACTTTGGGGCTAGGTGGCGCTGTGTAATTCGTCTGACAATATAATATAATAATACACTGCTTTTTGTATTATAATACACTGGTTTATCGCGGCAGTGATGATTGATATACATATACAACATAGAAACATAGAACCCATGTACAAAAACAATGTTGCAAACGGTAAGAGATTTTTCTCAAAAGTAAGGAAATTGCAACTTCTTGTTCCCGAGATTTATTATTTCCGTACTATATTTTTTTTTAAACAATAGTTTTATGTGTAATAAATTACATTTCATTTATTTAATGTGGGCGTCTATTATGTATACTTATATTCAAGCATTTTTTTTTAATAAAAATGTGTGTAGTCAAAAGTGGTGGGTGAGAGAAGTGGGCGGGTATAATTTGTGTAAATACGAGTATGTAAGAATTAACATCGAGTAACGAAAGTAGGTATACAGTTTATAATTCAACTCGATTCGGTGAACTTTCATTCTACTGCGGTGCGAAATAATTGCGCAAATAAAAATAGCATTTTTTTAAAAAGGTTCCGTTAATTTCCCTCGGGACTTTTATCAAATTGAGCAGTCTTGATCCGGGCCTAGTTTCAAATCTGATTTTAATATGTCTTTAGGGTGAATCAATTTACATTATGTTATTACGAGTAGAAGGTTTTATATGTATAGTTTCATCGCGGCGGTGGTTGTAATTAAATTTGACCCACTTCTCGGTGTCTGATTGAGTCTGTGGATTGACTAGCTGTTTGACACACTCGTTCAGTTCTCATGACAATGTAAAATTACCTAAATGCCACCATTTTCAATCCAATATGTTGGCCTTCAGTATATGGCGTTTTATAATTTCCACACTAACCCCTACGATATGGAGACATCCCACAGAAGAGTAGGTAAACGATAGGGCTTGATACACGAACGACAGTAAATAAACTGTTTAGTTCTTTTTCTGTAATAAAAGCATAGCATTTTTTTACATGCATACAGTACGGCCAGTCCCTACCACTTTCTCGTATTGACCTCATCTACGCTCTGAGACGAATCTGGAACAGTTTACATGGCGTCGCACGCACACACTCTCATTCACGAAATGCACAGACAAAATTGTTTAGAATTTCGTTAGCTAGTGTGCATCGCGTGCAGGTGAGCTTGGCTTAGGCTCTATAGTGGGTAGTTAGCCCCCCCCCCCCCCCTACCTACTGCTTAGTGTTGTCGTAAACCATTAGTCATCCCACTGCTGGGATACAGATCTCCCCTCAATCGAAGAGGTTTAGAGCATACTCCACCATGTCCAGTGTTTTCAAGCCGCCAAAGGCCATTCATCCATTGCCAGGCTACGGTCGATATTGCTTAACTTGCGTGTTCGATTAGCTTTGCACGCGCAATGACACCATCAGCTTGACACATCAGATTGTTTTGTTTGTACTAGATTTTTGGTGATTTCGTAGCATCCGAACTTCGAACTCTACGGTCGGACGAGTCTCGTAAGAAACTCAAGAGGGTGATCCAAAAAGCAATCCTCAAAATCGGCGAAGAGGAAGACATGGACATCATTGGCGGGTAGCGGCAGTACCGCCTCTCCTCTGTCTCGCCTGAGCTTATGGATTGAGGCGTGCGCGTGAACGAGACGACAATATATATTGTTGATGTAGAATAACAGTTCGTATGGACTTAAAAGATGTAGAGTAATTTCATAAACAAGAAAACGTTTAAAAACGGTATTCCGACAACGGAAAATCCGCTAAAAGGTAAAATTCGACTCCTTAAAATGTAGTAACTGAAGTGGATTAAAATGTAGCCTATGATACCCGGGCATAATAAAGAATCGAATCACATATTATTCATTAAAATCGGATGATTAGATAAGATACACTGCAAAAATCATAACACTTTTTTTTTGGTTGCCGTAGTCGGGAAAAAACCCATATTTTAAGCATTCCTCGCATGAGAGCCCATACTTGCCAGACATTCGTCATTTTATAAAAGCTGAAACTTTCTATATGTATGCCTATAGTACAGGTAAGAACGAGGGTTGTAACGGACGACTACTTTGCGGGTGGCGGAGGCGGATGCAGAGGCGACCTGTATCACCTCCGCGGATGCGGAGGTTAACGGAAGCGGAGGCGAAGGTGAAAGTGGATGTAGAAAAATTTAAATTTATGGTTGGAATTGATGTCTTCTAATAGTTCTGACCGCGCGTTATTGTTCTATGATTACGTAAATAAACTTCCGTTACAACTCCGCAAAAAATTGTACGGAGGCGGAAGCGGAGGCGGAAGCGAAGTTCCGTTACAACCCTAGTAAGAACGATTAGCGTATATGGAGTTATATTTTATAAATAGATCATCGTGGTTTTGGCAGATAATAGGTAACAAAGGTGTATAATTTTTAAATAATTTTCGGAATTGTCTGGTTACTAAGTAAGTAGCCAGACAATAAGTACTAAGTAAGTAGCCAGACAGTAAGTTGTAAGGCTTTCCCCATTAATCTTTTGCTAGTTCCCGAAGTAATGTATTTAAAATTCAGCTTTTATACTACAACGTAAATTAACGATTAAGTGAGTCTGGTAGGGGCTTGGTACAATACGAAATGTCTGGCAATAAATAGTTTCTGACATTATCCCAAGGAAAATAAAAACAATTTTGTACTAAACTAATAAAAAATCCCCTTAAAATGTTCAATCTATATACTTTGAAGGATTTAGGGAGCAATTTTTACGTCTTTATTATCTACCTGTTATCTGCCAAAGCCACGGTGATCTAAACTGCATGCACGGAGAAACTTTCAGCTTTTCTAAAATGACGACGCTCTGGCAGTCACGGGTTCTTTGGCCATAAATGATGACAATGTGAATTTTTTTGGTCTTCTATGATGTAGGCAAAGTGCAGTACTACCTAATGTCTGATATATAATACATATATTTAATACTTGAATAAAATAATTATTTATTATGATATTAACATTTTCTTCATTCTCTAGAAATTAAGGAAATTTTAATATCATAGTAAATGCGCGTTTTATTCAAAATTAAAGATAATGTTGGTGGTACTAATGACACTTGATTGACATGTACCTACCTGCTATTTACCGAGTATTGTACTCTGGCTTTATTTTTAATTCTAACCTAGTTATTGCTTACTTGTGATATCATGTGATTAAATGCAATATTTTATATTATTCTT
Source organism: Hypsopygia costalis (assembly GCA_937001555.2). Classification (NCBI taxonomy): domain Eukaryota; kingdom Metazoa; phylum Arthropoda; class Insecta; order Lepidoptera; family Pyralidae; genus Hypsopygia; species Hypsopygia costalis. The sequence continues at coordinate 9,696,340 of OW443330.2, read as the reverse complement.
AATTCTTATGGAACTTCAACAAATTGGTGTAAACTCGAGTTAATGTAACATATCGATATGAGTTTCGGGTACAACAAAATAAGGCATTCTCGTCCCATATTTATCAAGACTACGTCACAAATTTGCTTGGCAAAATTTGACATCTTCCATACTTATTACAGCTATTTATGCAGATTGGTTAAAATTCCATGACCTGTCTGTCACGGGAAGAATTCACCTTGTTTTATTGTACGGGTAGGCTTTGATAGGTAGTCTAGTTGTACGTCATCATCATCTCACCAGTAGACCTATTTCAGATTTCTCTAATGATCAGTTTCGATGCTTGATACTGATTGTATCCATCGGCTACCTGATCGAGATCTCTCAACTATCCAATTAGTTTAGAGGGGCTGTTCTACCGCAAAATGCTAAGTATTGGGGCCCTACCGCCGAAGCTGAAGCCGATTACCATCGAATATTTTGAATAGGAAAATAGGTTTTACGTTTTAGTTATTGACAATCATTCTTCAGTTCAGTCGGTAGTGCTCCGCGGTATCTACCAGCTAAACACAGGTACTATAAATCTAGGCTGGAGCCCTACCGCCTGCTGCACCTGATGTTGATTACCATCAGAATTTTTGAATGCGTTAATAAAGCTACAAGACGAGCGCGGTGGCGTAGCGGTCAATGATGCGGCTTCGACACCAACGCTCGTGGGTTCGATTCCCACATAGGACAAACATTTGTGTGCATGAACATGTCTGTTTGTCTTAGTCTGGGTGTTTTCTATGTATCTTAAGTATGTATTTACAAAAAAAAAAATGTATTTGCGTATGTTTATCAGTTGTCTAGTACCCATAACACAAGCTTCGCTTACTTTGGGGCTAGATGGCGCTGTGTAATTTGTCTGACAATATTTATTATTATATATTATTATTATTTATTACTGCTTACATCGTGTCTAATTATGTATTGCTCAGCTGGTAGAATCCATATAGCTCTACTTATTAAGCTGAAAATGTTTATAATAATAACTTTAACCTAAGACCAATTTCTCGAATCTAAAAAAACAAAAAAAGACGTGTGGCACTCGGGGCCTGCCGCGGTAAAGCTATTGCATAGCATTTTGTATCAACTTATGCAATTATAATTTTATTTATTTATTTTATTCATGCAGTATTGCTTTTTCTTTGATATTAATTCAAGTTACACTTTTTGAGCGTGGTGACCGATAAGAAAACAAATTTTTTCTATTATTAAATAAATAAAACGAGTTTCGTAGAATCGTACAATACGTCTAATCGCACGCACACAACGCCGGCGCCGTGTCGAAGACTGCCGAACTGAAACGACGTTAGACGATGCACGGCCTTCAAGCCACACCTCCTTGCCCGTCGGAGTGGGGAGCGTGAGGTTTTTTCGTTACGGAATTTCTGGATTCGGTCCCCGCGCTCAAGGCCCGCGATAGAAGCTATGCAATAGCTTAAAAACCGCTGGTAATCGACTTCAGCTTAGCCGGTAGATCCCCTGTTTAGCTACACTACATTTTAAGGCCTAATGTCCACTTGGACCAAACAAATAGTAGGACCAGTGTATTGTTGCCGTTCCTTATGCATGTAGTATACTTATTACCTACTTACAAACTTATTACTTAAATATGAATAAATAGAAAGTTACAAAAAATGTGTTTCATTCCAAACTGACAGACGGTTTAAAACCTTTGAGAGAAGAGATTTTGCGCCCCTTGTGTATTCTACCAGTTGTAGGTACAAATGTGGTGAGTTCAGAGGAGTTGTTTGACATGATGCTCACCTCACACTTATACCTACATCACTTCTACAATCGCAGCGCTCGCCTTCGACAGGAAATTCATCTTCGGACATTAGAACCTAAGTGGTCGTGTACTGTGCGGTTCCAGAGAAGTTTTATCCCACGTACTATCAAGCTGTGGAATGAACTGCCCTTGACTCGAGGTTTTCCCAGAAGACTACACCATGGGGTTCTCACAAAGGGCGTGAAGAGGTTTTCACAAGGTCAGCAACGTGTGTGTGATGCCCCTGGTGTTACAGACGTCTATAGGCTGACGTAACATAGGAGGTAATTAAGCTTTCGATGTGCTTTCGATCAGACGGGCCGTATGACTATTATTCACCTTAGTGGTGAATATTATTATTCACCACTTTTAACATTTAAGGGGTCGATCGGCGAATAAACTTTTTTACTGTCTGCCAGACAGTAAAAATGATTGTTCGCCGATCGACCCCTTAACTTATTAATAAACAATTCAACCCCCTGTATTAGGTTTAATGAGTAGCAGTCAAAGGACTTGTCATCATTTGCATGAAAAATGCCAACCATTTACGATAAATTCCTAATAGATAAGTAATGTCGATTCCCTATTTATGGCCAAATAACAGGGCATTTATATGTAAGTACACTTAATGTATTTTTTATGCATAATTTACAAAAAAAATCTAATAGATTCCCACGTAGGTATGTATGTAGCCCTTTTTACGAAAATAACCGCGGACGTAGGAGTATGTTTTGGCACACTTATACTTTTGGAGAAGGAGTGTAGAATGCTAATATTTTTTTTGTAAATTATGCATAAAAAATACATTAAATCAATAAAAAAAAAACATTACGCACACTCACGCATGTAGGTATACTTTCACTTTTGTTTATTATTAAAGTCATTATTAAAATTAATTATGGTCGAATTTCGACCCAGAGGCGACCACTAGTTTATCGTTAATGCCTGGCACTTTGTCCATGTCTAAATCATCCCCTATGGTGTTAGAGATATGCCCGGGAATTCTTTTTGATGCAAGAAACAAACAACTCGTATGTAAAAGAGTGAATAAAAAATAATACTTAAGTGCCTATGGTACCTAATTGGCAGCCCTTACCTTTGGGGCGATACAAATAAATTAACAGGTGGAATAAATTCCCTACCGTCATGTTCCCAGGAGACTTGATGTAAAAGGATTTTTACAGGGTTGGCAACGCATCAAAAATTAAAAGTTATATAAGCTTTTATTTAGTTTCGCCGCGTGAAACTATCAAATCAAATATTAAAATTACACAGTACTAGCACAGTATAAGTAATAGTACTACGTACAGTATGGCCTCTCCCTGCCGCTCTCTCGTGTCGACCTCACCTCCCCTCTGAGACAAATCTGGAACAGTTTGTATGGCGCCGCACGCATACACGTTCATTCGCGCACTGCACACACGTCATTGTATATGTAGTAGTAAACGACGTGACATTTGTATGGAGTGGCCGGGGTGTGGTACTAGTCCCAATGTTATGGCCGTAAAAGTCTAAGTATAATAAAATCCCCGAAAACATAAAAAAATTAACAATCGAACAGTGTTTGAATGGTTGCTAAGACATTGCTCATTAATAAATGCTATTATACATTAGACAAATTCTTTGACGACAAGAACATCGTTCTGCCTGCCTCAAAAAATTGCTATGCCCTGCCAGGGTCATATGTGAATCTATCAATTTACCTATACCATCTGTAATTATAACACATAAATGCAATAAATAAACAAACTGTGTTAAATTTGCCCCACTTGTCGTACGATCGAAATGAAATTTGTTGGGTTCTCGTGATAATGAACAATTTCTTACATGTCGCCATTTTTATTTTAATACTGCTGTCACAAAATGGCGATTTATAATATTCACATTAAACCCATAAGATATGGGGATGATTATCACTCATGCATCTTTGCATTCATTCATGCATATCCATATATATTTGGTTGCGGCTTTTGCGAGGAGGACAAGGTGGAGAGGTATTTCCAAAAAAACTTTTTACCAAAAAAATTAAACCGCCGAAAAAAAATAAAAGCAAAAAATAATAAACTTTGTTTTTATTGACCTTTGTTGTGGTTGTGGGTTCTATTCTTGTGAAAAGTGAAGAGTGAAACTCGAGGTCGGATTGCGAACTGAATTTTATTGGGTACATTTCCTATATTTATACAAGTTGAGAAAGAGACAGCAATATCGGTTGTCTAACACCAATGTAGAAGTCACTTCACTTGTGTTCCGATTAGAAGAAAGAGATAGCATGATCGGGGGTCTCGCACCGAGGTAATAAATAGAGAGCTTCAGTTGGCCGATGTTGTTCGCGCTGTGCAGACCTCCCATACCTTAATAACTAAGTTCTTAAACTAATTTAAGTACACCTAAGTAATTTTGAGTCGGTGCCAAACAATCAATAAACAAAGATCACTAAATTACCGCAAATTTAAAGAATTAAAAATAACCAAATCAAATTAACAATGCAACGTGAAATTTCCAACAATAAACAAAAATATTCCAAAAAATGCGTGTGCGTTGACGCCGACTCAAAATTACTTAGGTGTACTTAAATTAGTTTAAGAACTTAGTTATTAAGGTCAATAAAAACAAAGTTCATTATTTTTTGCTTTTCATTTTTTTCGGCGGTTTATTTTTTTTTGTTAAAAAGTTTTTATTAGTACTTGTTGTTATAGCAGCAACAGAAATACATCATCTGTGAAAATTTGATGAGATACAGCCTGGTGACAGACGGACGGACGGACAGAGTCTCAGTAATAGGGTCCGTTTTACTAAAGGGTAAAACAGACGGACGTACGGAATCCTAAAAATCAAGAATATGTTTGTTTATATTATATATTTGTTGTGTATTATTGATTGTATTTATTGAATATCACGTATGAATATATCGCAAACCTAGATAAAGACTCGCGCAACTCGAAATAATTCAAAAACGACTTATTATCATTACGGGAATCTGCGTTCAAAACTACTTAATCTCCAAAAACACCTGTAAAATTATTTCCATAAATAAAATGAAGATGGCGCTATAAGTTAGTATTGCTGACTCGCTTGGCCCACACCCCAGCCAACAATACTAACGCATTACCAGTTGCGACATGGTAGCCGAAGAGATGGGGGCTGTTAGTGCACGTAAAGACCGGATTATTTCGAGTTGGGCATGTATTCGTGATTAATCACGTTTGCATACGTCAATTATTTTCAGTTAGTCTGGTCTTCGTGGTTGAACATGTGATGAACTAAGGCCGACTCTTTGACTATTTTGATTTAGTAGAGTCTTTGTTTACAAATGTAAATATATTTTTTTAACTAACTGAAAATGGTTTATTATTGTTGAAATTATTTCATAATATTTGAGTTAGTCTAGTGTTGCTGGTTAAATGAAAATCGCCCGTATTATTGTAACTATAGCTGCTACGATTTGTTTGAATATACGAATATTTTGTATTGTAGTTGCATTTGTCCCAGTGAATTAAAAAAATGTTATTAAGAAGTGTCGACTTCGAGTTATGGGTGTTTTTGAGTTAGTGTAGTCTTCGTGGCTAAATCAATTTAATGATTTATTTTTCAGAAGATGAAGGGTCGTGGTCTACTGTTGCTAAAAAAGGCTATGATAGTTCGTTCAAATGAATCTGAGTGCAATGATGTAGAATTGGAGCCTCAAAGGTGTACACTTTTGAGACTCTAATTCCACAATAGTGCACTCAGATTCATTGGAACGAACTATCATAGCCTATATTAGCAATAGTAGAATGATGTAGAATTGAAGCCTCAAAAGACCGTGTGCACTTTTGAGGCTCCAATTCTACATCATTGCACCCTGATTCATTTGAACGAACTACCATAGCCTTTTTTAGCAATAGTAGACCACGACCCTTCATCGCCTTCAACGAGCACGCACGTTGTATAGCGTTGTTGAAAAACAAATCAAACGTTATAAGTCAGGCCCTATATACTGTCTACAACAATACGCTACCTTGATAAGGTCGGCTAAAAAAACTGGGAATTCTTATCATGTGGAAGAACTAACACACGACAAATTCTATCATCTGTAGGCCCTTCAAGAAGAGTGGGGTAATAATTTCACTGTAAATGCAGACAGAGAACAAATCACATGGCACGACATCAAACAACTCGACTTAAAACACAGCAGTCGATGTCATTTTTTTCTAAAATCTCTTATGAAGAGCCGATTTTTACGCAAGTGTGTAAGAAATCTAGGACGAGCACAAAAAACACGAATTTTTTCATCATCATCGGGTGCTAATAAAAAGCGGGACATTCAGGAATTAATTAATAAGAAAATTATTCCCCAGATGTACTTCGATTCTTATTACAAAATGCACTTGCTTAGAATAATATTCCAGAACAGAGTATAAGTATTATTTCGATTTATTAAGTACTCATTATTAGGTAATATTATTTTTAGGTAATGGTAGGAACAAAATCTGATTATTTTATAAAGATCTACTAGAAAAAAAAAGGTGTAAGTGTTATTGTTAATCGTATTCTGTGATTTATTATGTGTTATGATGAGAAATTCGGGATCTTTTATAACGTTCAACATAAAAGCCTGATTATTTTCGTAGGTTTATGGGATTTTTCTAGAGATTTTAAAAAGTTTTCTGTCTAGTTTTCTTTATTTCTTTGTGATCTAAATAAAGGTAATTTATTTTTTAAGTTGTCTACTTGTTTTATTATTATAATCGTACAGAAAGTAGATTAAATATAATGTAGATACACTACTATTTTTGGTTAATACTTGATAAATAAATTCAGATTAAGTCACTAATTAAAAAAAGCCAGTAATATGGGCTCAATTCGATTTAGTAAAAATATTAAACTATAACTTTGTCATGAATACCAACGTAACTCAAAAACCTCAAATTATAAAGTCTTACTGTCATTTGATGGAAGACCATTATCACAATAAATATCTACGTAAAATTATATACAAGAACCTAATAAGAATGTTTTTAATATACTAAATAGAAAAGAAGTAAAACGTTTTATTCGATTCCTGAAAAAAGTGATATTTAGAGTTGAGCTAGTCTTTATCTAGGTGTGCGATATTATTATACTTGTATGTAATAATTCTTATAGTGCGTATGTATGTTGTATTATTTGAAATAAGGCACCTCTCCTACAAAAATCATACATGTCCGAAAGGTAAACTGGTAGACAATAATTATTTGGGGTGTAAGTGATTCATCAACATCAACAGAATACCGCAGCCAAATAACAATTCCTTTGAGGGTTGTTGTGTTCCTGCGAGTGAGTGAGGTCACCAGAAAGGAAGGAGATGCTGTGTTGGCAGCGAGGGTGGTGGCGCGCGAGCGATATTTTATGTTGCGAGCGTTAATATGGCTACGGTAACCGTTTCACATCAGGCGGGCCGTATGCTTGCTTGCCATCCGACGTAGTACAAAATAAAAAAGCATTAAGTTCACTTTTTGTATAAAATAGTTTAATGGCTTGTGTGCAATAAAGAATAAATAAAATAAATAAAAAACTATGTCTTTGAATCGCCCGTTATGTATTTGAATAATACACTTAAGTTATGTTCTCATTTAAGCTCTTGTTTACACCTATCTTTAGTCGTAATATGTACATACAGTGCCATGAATGATACTACAAATAAACATGACACTATGCAGTCATGCACATTCAAGATAGGTACCTCAAATGTTTAAATGAACTAATAAAACTATTATTATTAGAAAGCCTTATCATCCGTTTTACCACATGCTCATTTATATTCATTTCATTCATAACGAATATTTGAAAATGAAACGCGATCTTATACTTATCGTGGGGGGCGTATAGTCATATTTTTTGACAACCAAATAATTTTCCACATCTCAGCGCAGTCTGCAGCTACGTTTAGTACTAATGACACGTACTCAAATATGAAAAAACTTCTGACGCGTTATTTGTTTTTAACAACTTTGATTGTTCATCTCAACTGTAAAGTTTATAAAGACCGACCCAAGATCAAGAGCAGAAATGGCCACCTTATACTTGAACCGGCGCAAGACAAGAACATATATTTTGCCACCAATGGACCCAAATCCAGTGTGTATGTTGGCGACATCAACTTACTCAACGTGACGATAACAACAAGAAGTGAAGGTCAGTTCCAGCCCGAACAGTTTGACGATTTCGATACGGCTATGAATGGGCCGCATGGAATTCTACATAGACTAGCAGCACAAGAGAGCCAGACTACGATATCTTCCAGTGATATAATACGAAACATATCACTAATTTGGACACGAATCAACAGACTAACGACTAAAATAAATAATCTACAAAATAGAATCAATAACAACGCCTGGGACGAATGCCAATCTCAAACTTGTCAACATGGAGGCACATGTTTGAATTTAATGAATGGCTATTACTGTTTGTGCCCTTCAAACTGGGAAGGAAGAAACTGCGAAGTGGACGTAAACGAGTGTCGTAACTTCGCAGGTACAGATCTAGGCTGTCAAAATGGCGCAGATTGCATTAACAGGCCGGGCACGTATGAATGTCGATGCAGATCAGGATGGTATGGATTACATTGCACAAGAAGAGATAAAGATTGTTCCGGTGGCAACTTTGAGATGTGCGGTCACGGCAGTTGTGTTACATCAGGCGATGGCATCAAATGTATATGCGACCAAGGGTGGACCACAAATGGAACCAGTGTTGCTTGTTTAACCGACGTTAATGAATGTGATACGAGTCTGGGCCCTCGTTGCTCAGTTAATCCTAAAGTCCAGTGCATAAATCTTCCAGGATCTTTCCGATGTGGCCAGTGTCCTCGGGGCTACGAAGGAGATGGTTACACCTGTACTGATATAGATGAATGCTTAACTATTAACAATGGCGGCTGCAGCCCAATGGTTTCATGTCACAATACTATTGGATCTCGTATATGCGGCCCCTGTCCTCCTGGTTATATGGGCGATGGCATTACATGTTCTTGGCAAGGCTCCTGCAGTATCAACCATGGTGGATGTCATCCGTCTGCTCAATGCATCGATAACCTGGCTCTAAGACAATTATCTCAATGCGTGTGTCCTCCAGGCATGGATGGCGATGGAATCGGACTTCATGGATGCTACATCTCAACTGGAAACAATTCCATGCAAAATTGCCAGGACAACCCTTGTGGCCCACATGGGCAATGTCACGAGCTGCGAAGGGGTTACACTTGTCTCTGCTTAAGGGGATTCACAGGCGCTCATTGCAATAGTGTGGCCGACCCCTGCTCAACCAAACCATGTCACAACGGAGGTATATGTCAGCCAGATGAAACCGCGCCGACGGGCTACAGGTGTGAATGTACCGCACAATACACGGGTGCACTGTGTCAGGTACGTGCTAGGAATTGTGGCGGAGTGTTGCATTCTGAAGAAGGAAGTATTATCTATCCTATAACTAACACAACTTACGAACATAATTCTAAATGTGCTTGGATAATACATACTGTTCCAATCAAAGTAATCAATGTTACTTTCAGTAAATTTAATCTAGAATTTTCAACCGATTGTCAATATGATTTTTTGCAAATTCATGACGGGCGAAGCTCGTCCGATCAATTGATAGGAAGATTTTGTGGCACCGAATTTCCTAAAGGGGGCCATTTTGTGTCGAGCCACAATAATTTATACTTTTGGTTTCGATCTGATACAAATGTGAACAGAGAAGGCTTTGCTCTACACTGGAATAGTATTGCCCCAGTCTGTGGTGGCGAAATCAATGCTACAATACACGGTCAAATCAGTTCACCGGGATCACCTGGTAAATATCCACCTAATCGAGATTGCTTTTGGCATTTAAAAACTACATATGGAAAACGAATCCAAATACATTTCTTCCAACTAGATATTGAAGTACATGAAAATTGCAGTTTCGATTATTTGGCTATATACGATGGGGAACATTCTACTGATCCGCTTCTTAACAAATACTGCAGCTCAAATCAGCCTGAACCTGTTCAGTCAGCTGGTTCTGAAATGCTCATACACTTTCACTCCGATAGTTATGGCAGCGGTAAAGGTTTCCAACTAACTTTCGCTCCTATGGATGGCATTCCGGGCTGTGGTGGTTTCTACACCGCTAATCAAGGCGAAATTAATTCGCCGTCCTACGACGGAATGTACTTAAACAACCTAGTATGTGAATATAAAATAAAAACTAGTTCAGAGTCAAAAATCCAAATTGAGTTTAAGAGGTTTAAGCTAGAAAGCTCATTACATTGTAGATATGATTATTTAAAAGTTTACGATGGTCCAACGACTGAGGCTCGCCTTTTTGGAAAATTTTGCGGCGATTCATTTAAAAATAATATGCCCAAAACCTTTGTTTCGTCTACGAATATTTTATTTATTAAATTTAAAACTGATCGCACTGCGTCTGGAGAAGGTTTCAAAATTACTTATAAAACTATTTGCCAACATGACATTATTGGAGACAGTGGCATTGTAAAATCGCCAGGGTACCCATTTAGTTACCCAGCGAATAAAGTATGTGAATATATTATTAGGACAACACCTGGAAAGGCTATTCAATTGACATTCCAGGACTTCGATATTGAGGATAACACACAATACAATTGTATGTATGATAATATTGAAATAAGAAATGGGCCGAACATTAACTCTACACTATTGGGAAGGTTCTGTGGTGGATCGAGGAACATTCCACCTGTTCAAATATCCACACATAACTTCATGTATTTAAGGTTTAATTCAGACATGAGTATAACTGGCACGGGATTTTACGCAAACTTCACAACCATCGACATTGAATGTGGCGGTATATACACAGCGACCACTGGTATAATTAGTCATCCTTCTGGCGAAAACACAAGATATAAACTGAGGCAATTTTGCACATGGCTTTTAGTTGCTCCCGAGGGAATGCATATACAACTGTCTTGGCATAGATTCGATATCGAGAATACGCTTCATTGTGAAAGCGATTATTTAGAACTACTCGAAATAGATAATGATAACAAAAACGAGACAATCGGCAAGTACTGTGGAAATACTATGCCTCCAGCTCTGACGACTACTACCAATCGATTGAAGTTGGAATTCATCACCGACCAAAGTATTACTGGGGAGGGATTTTCGTTGTCATACTCATTTCTAGATGAAAGGAGACACTGCAGTGGAAATTATGCGAAAGCACACGGTATAATATATTCACCTGGTTGGCCCAATGCATATGAACCCAATCGAGACTGTACCTGGATAATCAACGTACCAACAGGGCAACAAATAAAACTTAATATTTCTCAGTTCGATTTGGAACGGCCTATACGAAATAAATGCGATCTCGGAGATTATTTAGAAATACGAAACGGCGCGTCGGCAACTTCTCCGTTAATTAATAAATATTGTGGTGCTTTCCAATGGAAACAAATTATTTCTATGTCTAATTCAATATACCTAAGGTTTTTTTCAGATTATTACTTAACAGGTACTGGGTTTAAAATTGAATGGGATGGTACTATCCGAGGTTGTGGAGGGACATTGACTAGTTCTAAAGGCTCAATTGCTTCTCCTAACTATCCAAATCACTACCACGAAAACTCGGAATGCTTTTATAAAATTGTCACCAGCCAAGGATCAAGATTAAAATTTACGTTCAGTGATTTGGATTTAGAGTTTACAAGGATATGCACGGATGATCACGTAGAAATTTTTGATGGTCGAGATGCTAGTTCGCATAGTCTTGGACGTTATTGTAAGATGACACCCGGAATGGGTAGTATCAAAACCACTACTCATATGGCATTCATCAAATTTAGATCTGATTTCTTTACCAATGCCAAAGGATTTCTGCTTAATTACGAAACAATTTGTAATAATAATGTCACTGGAACTTATGGAGTTATAGAAAGCCCCGACTATCCCAGCAATTACCCTTTGAATTTAAATTGTCTTTGGACAATAAATGTTCCTAGAGGAAATAGAATAAACGTAACGTTTACACATTTCGATATTTACAAGCCGTATATACATTATCGACGATGGTGGTCATCGACACGCAGGGTGACTGAGTGTGATAGAGATTATTTACAGTTACAGGAACCTAATAGCGGTAACGACATTCCAAAGAGACTATGTGGTACGTTGTTGCCGAAACTTTTAAGTACTACTGGTAATTCAATACAAATAAAATTTGTAACAAGTTATTACATTGCTCATTCTGGTTTTCGATTAGAATGGATAAGTTACGGTTGCGGCGGACATATACAAAAACGTTATGGAACCCTAGAGAAGACACTGACTTCAAGTGAACCATTGGAATGCGAATGGTTAATAGAAACACCTATAGGTACCAACATTCACTTGACTTTTTCCAAAATATATATGACAAGTTCAAAGAACTGCACTACTGATGCCATTGAAGTTTACAATGGACCAACTATACGCTCACCGCTTCTTTCGAAAATTTGTCATGAGGACAGTGTAACACTACAATCTAGCACAAATTACTTGTTAGTGAGATTAGTGAAAACTTCGGCTCTAAAAGATGTCCATTTCATTTCACAATTTGCTGCCCCGCAATCGACTTGTGGTGGGTTCATACATGCACATTCTGGAGTCATAGTTTCTCCAAATTTCCCTAAAAATTATGATAATAATTTAGATTGCACTTGGACAATAAAAGTTCCTCAATACCACCGAATAGAAATTCATTTTATGTCTTTCGATTTATATTCAGATTCAATATATAATTCTGCATTCACATTTTGTGACGATTCCATTCGACTATATAATAACGAGAATATTTTAACTACTAACTATACTCAAATTATTTGCCCAAATTCAAAAGAACGCCATTTCGTATCAAAAAGTAATTCCATGGTACTACAATTTGTAACTGATAGTCGAGGAACAGCTAAAGGATTTAAGGCTATATTTAATATGACTTGTGGCGCTGTTATAACAGCGGAGAGTGAAGGAATCATAACCAACAATAAGTTTACTAGTTATTCTAATTTAAATTGCACGTGGGTTATACTAGCTCCACAGCCTGATCAAAAAATTTCATTGACCATTACTCATTTATCTTTACACAGTAATAACTCAACAGGAAACAAAAGATGTCCATCTTCTTTTCTTATATTGCTTGATGGAAATGATGAACATGCACCTCTGATTGATGAATACTGTGGAAGTAAAGTACCTCCAATGATTGTCAGTCACGGTAGTGCCATCACAGTCATTCTCGGTACTAACGAAGATAAAATCATAGGTCATTTCGCAGCACACTTCACAGCCACAACTACTGCCTGTGGAGGTATATTAACTTCAGAGGATGGCGCTTTAGCTTCTCCAAATTATCCTCTACAATACCCTAATAACATTGATTGTGAATGGACATTAGAAACATCACCCGGCAACAGAGTGTATGCTATATTTGAAGCATTTGATTTAGGAGCGTCCGAAGAATGTAATGAAGACTATCTAGAAATTCGTGAACAAAGCGGTAGCGGTAACTTGTTAGGTGTTTATTGTGGTAGCACAGTACCAACTAATATGACGATCGGGTCAAAATTATATATTAGGTTTCACAGTGATAATAAAACTCCAAGAAAAGGGTTCCTTATACGTTACGGATTTTTAATTGGAAATGATATTACTGAATTACAAAAAGGTGAAGTTGCATCTCCTCTATTTCCGTTTCCCTATAATAAACCTGGAGAATTTTGGTGGCGTATCACAAGTGGAAACCAGGTTTTAACTCTTGATGTAGATAAATTGATAATACATACCCACGGCGACACATGTTCTGATAACTTGAGTTTCTTTGACGGTTACAATGATGAAGCACCGCTTTTAAAACAACTTTGTGGAGTATTAAACGATAAAACTGAAGTCATACAAACCTCATCAAATGCTGTTTATATAAAATTAACCATACATGAGCAAACTTCAGGCGCTATTTTCCATCTTCGATGGACCCAAGGAGATAGAATTATAGACCCAGATGATCAAAACATTATTAATTGCGGTAACAATAAAATAGAACTTATTTCACCTGGTCAGTCACTTATTGTTCAGTCGCCTAATTATCCTCATGCTTATGATGACAATTTGAATTGCGAATGGACATATAAAGCCTCTGCGGGGAGACATCTTTCATTACATTTTGTAGATTTTCTTATTGAAGAGACTATTACATGTTATGCTGACGCTATTTCTGTGTATACATCGAATGATCCAGCAACATGGAAGCCAGCTAAAGAGAATATATGTCTACAAGAAAATGTAACGCAAGATATCGAGGTTTCTACGTACATGAAAATTAATTTTCATACGGACTACTCGATAACAAAAAAAGGGTTTCAAGGTATAATCAAATCCAATTGCGGTGGTGATATCACCGATTTATCAGGAAGTATTGGCCCAACTGACTCTGACTTTGATAACATTTTTGGACGTACAATAAGATGCGACTGGAAAGTAAAAGTAAGACCAGGACGCCTTATAAAGTTACAGTTTGAAAGCTTTGACATTAATAACCAAGAGAATGATTGCAAGCGGTACGTTATTTTACGTAACGGTGATTCCGTGGAAGCTCCTTTACTTGGGAATGGCAAGTACTGTGGCTACGCTCACGAAGATCGAAATAAAGAGTTAATTACTTCGAGTAATAATTTATTCGTAACTTACATTGGCGATAATGTTCATTCACTCGCAGAAAAATCAAAAATTTTCAAATTACGTTACGAGGAGCAGAATATTAATTGTGGTACTACTTCTAAATTAGACACCGGACATTCGTGGGAAATAATAACCTCCCCAAATTACCCCTCTGTACCTGATCCTTATAGTGAATGTAACTGGGAATTTACTGGGCCACCTGGTGAAATATTAAGAGTCGATTTCATAGATAGATTTGATTTAGATTCTAAAGAGGATTGCCCTACAGAATTTATTGAAATTCACGATGGTGCCTCGGATATATCTCCACTAAAAGGGAAATATTGCCGTGAAAGTCCAGAGACTGTGAAATCGAGCAGTAATTCAATTTTTGTGAAATATGTGACACAATTACCAGAGCCAAATAACGGGTTTAAAGCCAATGTGTCTATAGACGTGTGCGGGGGCACCATGCGCGTGAATAAAGGAGAAGTATCTTCTCCAAGTTATCCTATACTAAATTTACCTACTGGAACAGTTTGTGAGTGGATTGTGATTGGAAGTGACAAGCATACTTTGATGTTAAAGCCCCAAGATATTGATTTACCGGAATCAGAAGATCCATGTGCTACCAAAATTACAATAGAAGAACATCTACCAGTTAACAATACCCTTGTTACAATCAAAACATTCTGCAATGAAGATTATTCAGACAATTCAGTTATCGTAACATTTGGAAACAAAATTTCTATTAAACTACATTTAGGTAAACCTAGCACGTTTTCAACAATCTCACAATCTCGTGGATTTAGATTTACATTTAACTCCTCTGTTGTGTCGTGTGGAGGTAGTATTAACGCGCCAGAAGGATATTTAACTACTCCGGGATATCCTCGCGAAACCTCTATACCATACTGCCACTGGCGTATTACCGTACCCAATGAATCCCGACGAATAACCTTGGAAATTTTAGACGTTGGTATAGAAAAACATGGAATAGGCATATATAACGACTTACATTATGAAAGTTCTATAGCTTATTACGCAAAGTATGATGAAAGTTTGAGAAATAATACATTTGAATCATCTGATAACACACTTGCAATTTTTGTAGGAATTTCTCATTTTGGAGTCTTATATCATCGATTCAAAGCCAGATTTAGCTCAAATGAACCGTCGCTGTGCGGTGGATCTTTAAGTGGAGCGACGGGTGAATTAAATTCACCGTCACTAGACCGATCCTATGCTTGCAAATGGCATTATGAACTGAACCCCGAAATCGTGACTAATTCTAGTATATATAAAACAATGTACATTAGGGCTTCTGTAAATTCCTCTGCAACCAAATCACGATGTAAATACTCTGACCCAAAATTGTATATAAGTGGATATATGAACGTGAATAAGAAGAACTATCAAGAAATTGTTTGCAAAGGTGAGGTGGCATATAGATTGCCGTCTTTAAACATTTATTTCAAGGCAATAAAAGATAGTCAAAGCTTTCTGGATTTTCGCCTACTTTGGAAATTACAGGCATGTGGCGGAACTGTTCATGTGGGCGAGAACCCAGTCAACATTATAAACATTCCAAATAAATATAATGATACAATAGACTGTGTTTGGGTCATTAACGTACCAACGGGTAACAAATTGGAAATAAAACTTGAAGGATCTTTTGAATTAGACTGTGTCAATGAGTTCATTACAGTCAAACGGATTTTAGGATTTAGGAATCAAATGCTTAACATTGGAGATTATTGTAAAGATAAGCCACAAGATAACCCGATTATTTTGCCTTTCAATAAAATTTACATAGAGTATCATTCTAATGTAAAAAACAATACTAAAATAAAATTGATGGCAAAAACAGCAATAAATGTATGTGGTGGAATTTTGCCCGCATTTGACACCACGTTTGCATCACCAAATTACCCTCATAGTTATTCAAGTAATCTGGAGTGTGTGTGGGAGTTAAGAGCAGGTCTGGGATTTAGAATATCACTGCAGTTCATAAACCGATTTGTTATTGAAAAAAAGTCTAATTGTACCAAAGATGCCGTTATAATTTATGATTGGAGAGGTGAGACCTTCACTGAAGTGGCTAGAATATGTGGCCGTGAATTGCCACCAGTATACAACTCTACATCTAATCGTATGAAAATCATATTACGTACAGACAGTGATACTAACTTAGACGGATTCCAAGCTCACTGGACGCAAATATGTGGAGGGTCATACAATGCAACTTCGACCGAACAATATATATACAGCCCTGGGTATCCAAATGATTATTGGCCAGCTATGATGTGTATATATAAAATATCGGCTGGCGATCAAAAAGTTTTACTAAAATTTTTAGAATTTGAATTAGAAGGACCTTATCCCAGTTGCGAAAATGATAATTTGACTATAACTGCACAATATGAATATGATACTTTTTATGCTGAATATTGTGGATATGATATTCCACCAACTAGTCATTCGTATAATAATTTAGAGATAACTTTTAAAACAGACATATATGTGCAGAAAAAAGGATTTAAAATAGCTTATTCTACATATAGTTGTGGTGGATTAATTAAAGAACCTACGTTGATTTCTCATGGTCCGCTTGAAACGTATGATGAAAATATGAATTGCACTTGGCTCATCGAAGCCCCTAAAAATAAGATAGTAATAGTAAAATTTCTTTACGTTGACTTAGAATACTCATTTAATTGTTATACTGATTATATAGCAGCATATGAAGGTTTAGTCATTGATGCAGATAAACGGTTGGCATTAATATGTGGACATGACAATTCTACAACCGTACTTAGAAGTCGAGGCGCTATGATGACTGTGGAATTTATTACAGATAACAGCGTCCACTACAAAGGTTTTAAATCGCAAGTTTTCTTTAGTTATTCGGAATCTGTAGGATGTGGAGGAAAAATTAATATGACATCATTGTCCTCATATGTTTTAAAATCACCATACATTAACTCCCAAGTTGTTTACGAAAACTATCTGGATTGCCATTGGAGTGTCATTGCCCCTGCCGATTACGTTATAAAAATTACTTTTTCTTCATTCCATGTTGCACCTTGTGAGAACTTAAACCAGACTGCAGTAGGCTATAGTAAATGTGACTGTGATCTTGTAGAAATCAGAGATGGTATAAATCCGGATAGTCTTTTAATAGGAACGTACTGCGGCCACACTGCACCTCCTGAACTTGTTACATCTATAAACTCGATGAGTATTCGGTTGTCTACTGATGGTGAAATTTCTAGCAAAGGATTCGAAGCGACGTTAACTTCTCAACCGTCTCTATGTGGACCATCTGTATTCACAGTATCCAATACGATACAGCATTTAAAGTCCCCTAACTACGACTCTGGGTCGATTGCTCGTGGGCTTCACTGTGTCTATCATGTTGAAGCTGAATATAGTATGATACACATAACTATTACTAATCTTGACATACAGCCTGGTACAACTGGTTCAACGTGTGACAAAGATAGATTAGTAATAACAAGCCTACACGCCCCACGTAATACGACTATTGGAAAAGATTACATAATTAATAAAGATTCGAGCACATTTTTGCACTATATGGGCCAATTATCGAATTATTATGACTTGAGTTACCCACAGCACATCATTCTGTGTGGAGCTAAAAAGTTTTTTGATATTTATACAACAGGAACAACGACAATTAATTTGCAAACATCCCCAGATCAAACCTCCAACGTTTACAAAGGCATGGAAATTGAAGTATCATTAACCGGGTTCTGTGGTAGGAACTACACTGAGGGCTATGGTAGGATAAAAAATGCTTATGAGGATCTGGAATTCGACTGTTACACGTTAATAACTGCACCCGAGAATCACACTATATCTGTATATTTCCTGTCAGCAGTGCCCGATTATTTTAACCCAAATGTATACCTGGATATATACGATGGTAAGGAAGTTACATCAAAAAAAATAGTTAGCATTAAAACTGAATACAATGATAATAATCCAGTATTCTCTTCCGGTCGCTATATATTATTGCACAATCATCACGTAGGGGTAGATCAGGTAACATATGATTTAAATTACGTGATAACTGACAAGGGTCAGGGTTGTGGAGGATACATGTATATCACGCAAGGTGTTGTTACAAGTCCGCTGTATCCAAATATTTATCGTCATAAGAAAACGTGTGAGTGGGAGCTCGAGACGCCCCATAATACGCATTTGTATTTACACTTCAGTGTTTTCGATTTGGGTAGAGATTGCGACAACAACTATCTACAGTTAGTTGACAGAAACGGAGCGGTACTGTCGGACTACTGCTCCGAGATGCCGGCTGACTATACCAGTGCGGACAATTACATAAAGATAGTTTTCAAAACCACCATGAATAACGGAGGAACTGGGTGGGTTGCAGCATTTGTCGGTGTATCATAAATAAATTAAGATTCTAAGATAGTATGCTATTAGTAACGACAGTTGAAAATAATTTTAATTGGTCTAAGAGGACCTGGACCTATAACCATTAAGCGTCCGATGTTTACGACTAGGGAAACGGTGTAATAAAGCATCATTGTTTTAAACATTTAATTTAAATATATTTTTAAGGTTTTCTGATCAATTTTCCGCGATACTTTATTTTTTAATATGAGAGGCAGGAAAGCGAGCATGTGGGTCACCCGATGGAAAGCAATCACCACCGCCCATAGAAATCGGCAACACCAAGTGGACACCGATCCGTTGCCAGCATTTTATGGGAAATATTAACTCTGTTCTTGAAGCCCCCCCCTGTCGTATTTATTTGGGAATACTGCTGAGAGAAGCAAGGGCGTCGCCAGCCGATGGCCCAGGGTGGGGCAAGTTGATATGGAGAATGAGAAAAGTATGAATTGTAGGTATAGTCGAGAGCTCATGAAGCTTTTCACTTACATCTACAGCGATTGTAATAATAACAGTACAGAGCCCAACGTATAAAGCTTCACGAGAGACTTTACAATAGATAAAACTTATAAATAAATAGGATCTTTCGGGGGGGGGGGGGGGGGGGTGCCCCTCCTGCTCCCCCTTGGCGACGCCCCTCGAGAGAAGTTGATTTCGTGGTAGAAAATGTCTTAAAAACCATACTGTAGTAGATCGCCAAATATCAAGATGATTTGTATGTAATTTTAATTTATGGCAATAGTAGAACTCATCGGCAGGTATCAAGCGATAAATCATTTTTGTATTTTATTTCAATCAGGAAACCTTAAAAAAATTAACCTATGTGCACGCTATGTGTGAATGTTATTATAACAGCAGATGTAATAATAAATAAAACTCCTATATCAACATACCTATGTTTGTTTTTTTAATCCATATCGTACATACTAAGGCAAACATTAACTGATCTCACTCGATTAGTTCTGAACTATACACGATATTGAAAAAACTTTTTAACAAAAAAATTAAACCGCCGAATAAAATGAAAAACAAAAAAAATGTTTATAATGACCTTAATAACTAAGTTCCTAAACTAAACACCTAAGTAATTTTGAGTCGGCGCCTCATTCTTGGTGAAGTTTTTTTTTTATACTACGTCGGGTGAGGCAGACAAGCATACGGCCCGCCTGATGTGAAGCAGTTACCATAGCCATATTAACGCTCGCAACATACACCACCACAGCAACTCCTTCCTTTCTGGTGACCTCACTCACTCGCAGGAACACAACATCCTCAAGGGTATTTTTATTTGGCTGCGGTATTCTGTGAGGTGGAGGTACATACATTCCCCAGTCGAGTAGCTTACAATTACCTCTCTTTTCGCCAGAGCTTCGTTTGTCAGTCAGCAGGGTGCACCACATGCAGGTGAAGTTGGCTTTGGTTCAATGATGTTGATGAACCACTTGCACCCCAAACTTGTTTATTTTTTTGTAATACACAACTCAGCATTAAAATCTGTATGAATGAACTATAAACCATCTCCTGTTTTCCTACCCTTAGGGTTGAATTTTTTTTCCAAATTTATTTGGGACTAACTTCGGGGTATATATACCCTTTCCAATAAAACAATAATTATCAAAATCGGACTACTCTGTGAAAAGTTATGCGTGGTCATATTAGGTTGGGGAAAAAGTCTTTTCGTATTTTATATGAAAATTCAAAACATTTTTTACTAAAGTTTATTTACATTTAACTAAAGTATGTAGGTGTCATTTTGTTCGATAACTTTTTGCCATCTTGTAGGTAGAGACATGATCCCATTACTATAGAAATTTTGGGACTTCTGTTCAAAAAACCACGACAAGTGGTTTTGGCAGTCTTCTCGTGATGTTAACCTGACATTGCCTAAAGAATTCTGAAGAGACCGAAACAGGTGGAAATCAGAAGGTGCAAGGTCAGGACTATACGGCGGATGCATTAACACCTTCCAGTCAAACTCTATTAATTTTTGCTGAGTGGCTAAAGATGTGTGAGGTCTAGCGTTATCATGATGAAAAATCACACTCCTTCTGTTAATTAATTCCGGCCGCTTTCTCTCAACTTTTTGCTTTAATCTCATCAGTTGTTCACAGTAGAGTTCAGAATCGATAGTCCTGCCTGGCGGTAACAGCTCATAATGAATAATGCCCTTCCAATCCCACCATATACACAGCATCACCTTATTGCGGGTTAACCCGGGTTTTGCCAGAGTCTGTGAAGCCTGACCGGCCTTTGACCACGACCTTTTTCGCACGTTCTTGTCGTACGTGATCCACTTTTCATCACCAGTTATAAGCTTTTTCAAAAACGGTTCGCTTTCATTACGTCGTAGTAAAGAATCGCAAATGAGTACACGGTTCATTAAGTTTCTTTCAGTGAGATCGTGAGGCACCCAAATATCGAGCTTTTTAGTGCACCCAGCTTTTTTCAAATGCGCCAAAACTGTTTTGTGGTCAATTCCTAATTCTTCAGCTACGTCGTAACTACTGATATGCTGATCTTGCTCCACTTTTTCAAAAATGGCATCCATTTTATCCGTAACAGGGCGACCAGAGCGACGTGCATCTTTCACATCAAAATTTCCTGATTGAAAACGCTTAAACCAAATTTGTGCTACTCTCACAGACACTGCACTAGATCCATAAACGTCACAAATTTTTTTCGCAGCTTGCGTTGCATTTTTACTTTTTTTGTAGTAAAATTTTAAAATGAATCGAATTTCTTCATTAGATTCACTCATCTTGACAGTAAAAAAAACAAATGAAAATCACACATTTACCTAATTTGAATTTGGAATTATCTTTTTTAAAATTTAAACTTTTTAAAGATATCAAAACCTGCCAGATACAAATGGTATAACCAAAGAGATTTTATTACAAGTTCATACATACTAAAATGCGAAAAGACTTTTTCCCCTACCTATTACATCACAATCAGTGAGTGAACAATCAATCATCCCCTGTTTTCCTACCCTTAGGGTCTAATTTTTTTTCCATATTTATTTGGGACTAACTTCGGGGTATATATAACCTTTCCAATAAAAAAAGAATTATCAAAATCGGACTACTGGACTACTGTGAAAAGTTATGCGTCATACATCACAATCAGTGAGTGAACAATCAATCATCCCCTGGTTTCCTACCCTTTGGGGGTTGAATTTTTTTTTTCAAAATTTATATGGGATCAACCTCGGGGTATACCCTTTCCAATAAAAAAAGAATTATCAAAATCGGAATATCCTGTGAAAAGTTATGCGTGGTTTTACATTACTATCAGTGAGTGAACAATCAATCATCCTCGGTTTTCCTACCCTTAGGGTTGAATTTTTTTTTCCAAATTTATATGGGACCAACTTTGGGATATACCCTTTCCAATAAAAAAAGAATTATCAAAATCGGACTACTCTATAAAAAGTTGATCATGATCATACATAAAAAAAAAATACGCGTCGAATTGAGACCCTACTCCGTTTTTTCGTCGGTTAAAAATCGGGCAATTTGAAATTACGCTATCATACCTCTCTTCCGTCAGAGCCTCGTTAGTCAATCAGTAGGGTGCACCACATGCAAGTGAGGTTGACTTTGACCGCACTCCGGCCACATGAGTAAAGAAACGGAACAGAGAGAAAGCTGTCTAACTTCTGCAAAATTTTGCCTGTACAAAAGGGTTAGGGAAAAAAAAAATATACATTAATAAAATGTATTCGAGAGTGTACGTGACACTAAAGTTGAAATCTAAAAAAAGTTTATACAACGTACTTATTGTAAAAACTACGTAAATGCTAAATTACTAACTCTATTATTAACAGTATTTATAAATCACTAACTCTAAACAATTTATTTTTTATGTTGGTTTTTTAAAGATTTTTGTTATTTCTTTTTATCGTGTTGTACAGTCTAAGCAGCGTTGCCAGATTTTTTTTGCCAAGTCGGGATTTTGGAACTTTTTGAGTGAAAAAAGCGGGATTCTTTCGTCGAAAGCGGGACATAGTAAAAAAACGTATACAATCAGAAGTTTTTAAATATTTATATTTTTATTTGAGTTCAAATTACGTTTACCTGACAATAGATAGCAAAAACAGTAAAATAAAATGTATTTTAATAAAAATATGATATTTTAAATCAGATTTACCCTATCATTAAATAGTTGTCTGTTGTAGTCTTCTGAATAAAAAAAAATAGAAATCAAAATCAAGAAAGTTTTCTTCATTAGAAAAATATGGCGTTTCAAACAGTACTCTGAGGAGTGAGTGTTACAAATTGCAACCTACAATAAGAGAATAATTATTTATAAGAATTAGGTACTTATTCATGATATTTCTGTGAAGATTTAACTTCTTTTAAAGTTTCCTTTTTTCTTTAATAAAAATGAAAAACTCTTCACAGGATAGCTGTAGATTATTATTTTTTTTCGCTTTCTCAGCACGCTGCACGCACGGTCGAGTTATACCCGAAAAGCGGGACTGAGCCTGTCCCGCGCGGGACATTAAATTTTGATTTAAAAATCGGGACGTCCCGCCAAAATCGGGACGTCTGGCAACGTCTAAGCCTTTAATTAAGTCTTGAAATTGCAATTAATTTAATATGAAGAATTAGATTATATTGAATTACAGCTTATTAAATAGGTACTTGATACATTAGCGGGCCGATAGATATAAATCGTGTGGAAATTGTAATAAATAAATTAATCAAGTATCTACTTACCTAGTGAATCCTTGGAATAGTTAAAATACGAAATATTTTTATTTTTTCTATAATTGTTCATACGTAGGTTCTGTGTAGTACAGTAAACAAACATTTTGTCACACTTTTTTTATTTTTAACATTTGTTCAATACTTTTATTCTCATACCTACTCGTAAACAACGTGGAGCGAACAAGGCCACGCATTCTTATAATAGTAGTGTACCTAAACACCGCGGTTGAATGAAGCTTTTTCTCTGTTCCGTTCTTTATTCATGTGCTCCGGCCACTTCATACAAATGTCGCGTCGTCGTGACTATTACACAATGATGTCTTTGGCGAGCGTGAATGAGCATTTTGTGCATGCGGCGCCATTCAAACTGTGCCAGATTCGTCTCAGAGAGGAGGTGAGGTTGATACGAGAGAGCGGCAGAGAGTAGCCATACTGTACGACTATAAAGTACTAGGTATTACTTATACTGTGCTTTGGTTCAATGACAGTAGTATGTGGTAGTGTGCCACGCCAACGTGCATAATATTTTTGACTTTGACTGTCTGTCTGTAGTATCGTGATGTTGTATACTCATTATCAACTCGGGCACGCCGCCCTGTTATCGTCTGGGACTCAATTAGGGTCAGGCCCCTTGTTCAATTCCACGTAACATGGGGATGATTAATTTGAGAACTTTCTGACCTTTGACAGGTTAGATTGATGACATTTTTCATTCATCGGTCATGTTCATTCAATAAATATTCACCTTGTCAGGTAGTAATACTCGTATTTCCACAAAGTTTGACAAACTTCCATGAAAATTATACAGAAAACCGGCTATAATGATTGAGAAAAATAATAAAAACATGCGAAATAATTCGTGTAGTTATGAAAATTGGTACAGTTATACTAGATGAATATACTAAAAGTCTTATATTAATATACTAAATATTCAAGATTGGATGATTACTTCTGACAAAAGTTTCTAGTAGGTTTAAAAAATGAAGTTTTGGAAAGTAATTACTAAATTATAAACAACTTAAATATCTCAAAAATTTCTACGAAACGAGATTTTATTATTATTTTTTATACACTATATCGGTTCGGTTATAACCATACGGCTCATCTGTACCTACCCTTGCGTGCGCGAGATACACTTGAAAGTGTGCTCCACTGTGCGCCTCATTAATTACCTCTCTTATATGAGAGGAACGGAAGACAGACGTGCAAAAGCGTGGGCACCATGCTTTCTTATTCAATATCCCAATGGACAGCAAGATCCCCGTGAGTTACTGACCGTTGTTGCCCAGGGTGCATCAGCCCCTGGCTGCTAATCCGTCATTCATACGGGACGTATCCAGCTGGACAAACGAAGCAGTATCATACCCGAGGACGAGATGTAATCTCCCAAAAAAAGGAGTCTTCTAGAGTGCTGACCTCGTATAGGATTACGAAGTGTCGGGCGTTGTATTATCTGATAAAAAAAAAAACCGGACAAGTGCGGGTCGGTCTCGCCCACCGAGGGTTGCGTACGTAGGATCATTATAAATTTGATATTTTTCATTATACATAATATATAATAAACAATGCATCGGAAAAAGAAATATTTTGCAATGTGCACATCAAGGCGTTTCATAATTATGATACCCCATTTGAACTAGTAGCTTCAATTTGAAATTTCGATCCCCTATAAAAAAATATTGACTATTTTTTACGATTTAATTACAAATGTATAGTTTTGAGATTTATTCTTGTACTTGTAGTCTAGACCGATGTTACTTGCCAAATTTCATAGTTCTAGGCATAGTAAAAATATAGAAGTAGGGTAACTTCATACAAACGCACCGAGCGCGGTTTGTATGTGAGCGCGCCCGTACGTATGGCCGTCGCACGCACGCACTGACAACATTTATACGAGTTTATACGGACCGCCAGCGGGGCTGCGCCGTACGTAAAACCGCCCGCTTCCACGCAATATTCGCGCCTGCGCTGACATTCGTTAATAATTTGAACATATAGGTACCTACTAGTGATGTAACGACGAATGTCAATTTCCAGACATTTGCGAAAGCGAATGCGAATATCTGCCGTTGATATTCGCGGATGCGAATACGAATATTGACTTTTGTATTTAGTGCCATTTGCTTTATTTTGACAGCTAAGTTGGCGCGCGAGTTACACGCACACATTTGTAATTATTTGCATCTACTTCAGAGCATTGTGGAGCCGATCCGAAGAAGGCCGGTTGCTGTTTGATTTTACGAGTGATGTTTATTGTTCAGTTAACAAAAAATCCTAACAGAAGATAAG
Source organism: Hypsopygia costalis (assembly GCA_937001555.2). Classification (NCBI taxonomy): domain Eukaryota; kingdom Metazoa; phylum Arthropoda; class Insecta; order Lepidoptera; family Pyralidae; genus Hypsopygia; species Hypsopygia costalis. The sequence continues at coordinate 9,670,430 of OW443330.2, read as the reverse complement.
GTTTTGAAATAAATATATAAGAAGTTAATACTTATTTGACGAGCTCTGTGGCGTAGCGGTCAATGACGGGGCTTCGACACCAACGCTCGTGGGTTCGATTCCCACACAGGACAAACATTTGTGTGCATGAACATGTCTGTTGGTCTTAGTCTGGGTGTTTTCTATATATTACATATCAGAACCAAAAAAAATGTATTTACATATGTTTATCAGTTGTCTAGTACCCATAACACAACCTTCGCTTACTTTGGGGCTAGATGGCGCTGTGTGTAATTTGTCTGACAATATTTATTGTATGTAATTGAAAATCTTAATTATTTTTAGGACGTTCATATTCGCAAAACATTCGCATAAAATTGCGAATGCGAATGCGAATGTCGAGAAATATGTGAATATTCGCGAATGCGAATACGAATATTCGTTACATAACTAGTACCTACTTACGTCGTATGTTGCTACAACTACGTTAAAGATGGCTACAAAGTCGACTAGCCATAAAAAACATTGCAGTGTTCATGGATGTCTCAATAATAATTTGTCAAATCCAGAATTATCTTTCTTCTTTTTTTCCACACCCAAAGGATAAAAAGGACCCTATTACTAAGACTCCGGTGTCCGTCTGTCTGTCCGTCTGTCACCAGGGGCTGTAGGTATTTCATGAACCGTGATAGCTAGACAGTAAAAATTTTCACAAATGATGTATTTCTGTTGGCGCTATAACAACAAATAGTAAAAACAAACATGATTGTTTGTTGTTTTTGGTACGGAACTCGCACTTGGCCGGTTTTTTGTTACAGTACCCTAATACTTACCCTACTTAATTTTGTATTTTGTATATAGAGATTGACTAAGTATTTTTGACGGTTGAATAAACTATTAAGCGACAGCCCTACGTGTTTAGGCTACTATCGCACGCTCGGGGCTTGAGTTGTCTTACTTCTATATTTTTATTATGTTCTAGGTCAACGGGAAGTAACATAGGAGTTTTGATTCCCTTGAGATTATGTCGAAATATGCGTTTTTACTGAATAAACGGCCGTATCTTGGTTTTACTTAGCACTTTGATTTTTTTACAACTTCATGGGACCGTAGACCTGAGTATAAAGTTCGAGTATCAGCTTGATACCTCCACGCATTTTCGATTCGACATAGAGGGTCTCGACAGACAGACAGACAGACGGACAAAAAACTGATCTTATATATAAGGGTTTCGTTTTTCCTTTTTAGGTGCGGAACCCTAAAAAAGATCCATATTGGCAAGTTTCTTTCTAACTATAATCTTCTCCAATGCTCAATGCCGAAATGCTGGTAAATAAACAAAAAGTAAGAAAATTATTTATAAAACGTGTTAGACGTGTCAAAGTGTCCAGAAACTACCAATGGCAGGTTAAATAATTTCATGGCATTTCAGTACAAAATGTCATCCGTAAACTAGAATAAACACGACATAAGCTTATCTACACGACTGCAACTGAACACAGAACAAACACGTGTGATTTAGATAACATCGGTCCGCCCCTATTGTTGGGGTAGGTCGCTTACATTACGAGCTAACAGCGTAATTGGGTCTTTGTATGGTTAGAGAACGTGTTTGCGAGGGAGCGAAGTTTTAGGCGTCCAGTGTGTAGTAGAAATTGCAGTAAGGTTGATATTAAAGCCGTATTTTCACTAGGCGACATGTCGCAGATACGTATCGCTCAACATTCACGTAGTTGTCTTTGCAAAAGTTCTGGGGCTATGTCCCGCGACATATGACTCGTTCACATTGGACAGTCGTGATCAGTATGTCGCCCGAGGAAGTAGTGTTGTTCAGTGCACTACTGCCATTTTCAAAACACAAAGCGACACACGTTTTCGGTAAATGTCCCAAGCGACGACGTCGGGCGACATCGCGCGGGACACATAAATTTCAAATTCATATAAATATATTAGTCCCCGAATAAAAATGCGGCTTTAAGGTAACTGCATACTGAACTATAGTAAATTTCGGTGGTGTAAAAAATGAGTCAATTGCATCTATTAGCAGTAGTTCGGTTGACCGAACTAGAGCGACTTTTAGGTAGTAATAGTTTGATTGATACAAATCACCGAACTATAGATGATAGGTAGGTACTCTAAAGTTACAGTGCTACTGTAATATATTAGTCCCCGAATAAAAATGCGGCTTTAAGGTAACTGCATACTGAACTATAGTAAACTTCGGTGGTGTAAAAAATGAGTCAATTGCATCTATTAGCAGTAGTTCGGTTGACCGAACTAGAGCGACTTTTAGGTAGTAATAGTTTGATTGATACAAATCACCGAACTATAGATGATAGGTAGGTACTCTAAAGTTACAGTGCTACTGTAATATATTAGGCCCCGAATAAAAATGCGGCTTTAAGGTAACTGCATACTGAACTATAGTAAACTTCGGTGGTGTAAAAAATGAGTCAATTGCATCTATTAGCAGTAGTTCGGTTGACCGAACTAGAGCGACTTTTATAGCCCTGCCATACACTCGTCGAGTGGCGAGGGAAGTAGCGAGGGAAGTAGGCAGGAACGTAGTGTGGCCACGTTACTCGTCTTGCCGCTCGTCTTGCTCTTCGTCTTGCCCATCATTCCCTGTTTTGTCGGTTTTTTGGGCGCGAATCAAAGGACCGGCAATGTGTGCGCGAGTGGCCGGCTACACACACAATCGCCTCGGACGCATTCCGCATCGAGCGCTCGGGCGCGTAACACTCGTCATATTTTTTAAATCATTTTTTAAAAATCATGTCTGTCATGAACATTTCCCTATAAAAGCTGGTAGCAAAAAAGAAATGTTTTGTTGACATCTTTTAGACCGTTAGTCCATAAAAAAAAGCTTCGTTTCGCTATAATAAAAATGCATATCGCGCACGCTGCCACAGTTTCATCGTCCATTGTATAGCAAAGGCAAATGTCCAAGTGCGGAGCGTCGCGAATAATTACGCGAGTAGAGCAGTGTGTGGGCAGAGACAGGGAAACATCGCGGCAGCGCGAGGAGCAAGGCGATGAGCAGCGCGAGGAGCATAGTGTGGCGGCGGGGTTAGGTAGTAATAGTTTGGTTGATACAAATCACCGAACTATAGATGATAGGTAGGTACTCTAAAGTTGCAGTGCTACTGTGGTGCTACCCATATCATAGCAGTGGGATGAATAATACGAATTATCATCTTTACCTCTGTGATATAGAATTATGGATATCAAATGAAGGAAAGTCATTTAGTTCTTTTTAGGGTTCCGTACCTCAAAATGAAAAACGGAACCCTTATAAGATCACTTTGTTGTTCGTCTGCCTGTCCGTCTACCTGTCCGTCTGCCAATCCGTCTGTCTGTCTGTCTGTCAAGGCCCTCTAAGTCGAGAATGCGTGGAAGTATCAAGCTGAAATTTGTACTGTATTCTCAGGTCTACGGTCCCATGAAGTTGTAAAAAACTCAAACTGCTAAGTTTACGTAAAAAAAAAGATACGGCCGTTTATTCAACAAAAAATATTTCGACACATTCTCAAGGGAATCAAAACTCATAGGGTACTTCCCGTTGACCTAGAATTATGAAATTTGGCAAGTAACATCGTTGTAGATTACAAGTTCAAGAATAAATCTTAGAACTATGCATTTGTAATTAAATTATAAAAAATGGGGGGTTAGAGTCCTGAACTATTTATAATGATACTACGTACGGAACCATCGGTGGGCGAGTCCGACTCGCACTTGTCCGGTTTTTTTTTTAAATAATAACTAACACTGTCAATAAAATGAGAATAGCCGCAAGCAACCGCAGGCAGGGCTAGTTAGTTACCAAATACAGCGTCCACCAACGCCGTCTCTGTGATATCTACTAGGAGAACATGTGTATGTGAAGGTATTTGAAAGTACCAGTATCGACACAATAAAATACCCATCTACGAGCATTTGTGTTGAGTACCAGAAATGTCATACAAATAATCCCTAGCAACAGATTTCCTAAGTTAAACCGAACAAAGAGTACAAACCGAGTTTTACTTTACGATGGTATTTGCCAGCACCTCAGTATGTGCGTCTCACTCTGTTGATACCTAATATATATATTTATCTCTATCACACGGGCGTCGACCCGGCCGCGGCACCATTAATACGCACGCGGAGAGTTTACATACAAAATCATACTAGATTGGATTTTGATATTAGGGTTAAATGGCTTTTAATTTAAACGTTAAATATAAAATATCTACGTAAATGTTTTTTTTTTTATGGAATGGAAGCAAATTCCACGGTACAAGTAAACATAGCAATGCGAAATGTAGTATCAGCCCCCTTACCACCATCTGCGATTCAATAATTGAATAGATTGCTTATTCGTACCAATGAATAAGCGTCTCTATTCCATTTTAAATAGAGTCGCTTATACATTGGTGTGAATAAGCAATCTATTCAGTTATTAATTGAATATATTGCTTATTCATACCAATGAATAAGCGACTCTATTCCATTTGAAATAGAGTCGCTTATTCATTAGCGACTCTATTCCATTTGAAATAGAGTCGCTTATTCATTGGTATGAATAAGCAATCTATTCAGTTATTGAATCGCATTATGAGATGTTGGTAAGGGGGCAGTTCAGAAATTATAAAACGCTTCAGCGTTTTCTTCAGATGACACACTGGGAAGTATTATTTTAAAAGGTGATAAGCCTAATTTAAATAAAGCTTTTGAATATTTAATGAAACTCCATTCAATTTTACTGAAATAGTAAAAAAGGATATTATCACACAATTAGTAAGTTAATTAAAACTGAATTAAAGAAAATGGTAAAACAGTAAATTTTATATTTATATGACCAAAATTCATTTTCATCCACAGTGAGTGTATGATTTCGGCTCTTTTACATAACAACCATTTGTGAGATGATAATAAATTGAATGAGAGAGAATATGAATAAGTCTAGAAAAGTATTTAAAAAAAAAACCGGACAAGTGCGAGTCGTACTCGCCCACCGAGGGTTCCGTAGTATCATTATTAAATTTGATATTTTTCATTATAAATAAGAAATAATGCGTCGAAAAAAATAAATAAAATATATTTTGCAATTTGTACATCAAGCCCTTTCATATGATACCCCATTTGAACTAGTAGTTTCAATTTGAAATTTCGACACCCTATAAAAAATATAGACCCCCTATTTTTTAAGATCTATTTACAAATGTATAGTTTTGAGATTTATTCCTGTACTTGTAGTCTATAACGATGTTACTTGCCAAATTTCATAGTTCTAGGTCAACGGGAAGTACCCTATAGGTTTTGATTCCCTTGAGTGTGTCGAAATATGCGTTTTTTGCTGAATAAACGGCCGAACTTTTTTCTACGTAAACTTAGCAGTTTGATTTTTTTTTTACTTCATGGGACCGTAGACCTGAGTATACAGTTCAAATTTCAGCTTGATACCTCCACGCATTCTCGACAGAGAAATTCTTGACAGACAGACAGACAGACAGACAGACAGACAGACAGACAGACAGACAGACAGACAGACAGACAGACAGACGGACAACAAAGTGATCTTATAAGGGTTCCGTTTTTCCTTTTGAGGTTCGGAACCCTAAAAATGAAATTTTGTCATAATAATCAGGAATTAATTAAAACTAATACTTACGATAGGATTCAAAGAGAAAAATAAGGATTTTGCAAAGTAACAAGTACCCTATCATCATTATCAGGTCATTTTAGTCTCCACTACAGGAGCACGACCCTCTCTCGTCCGTCCCTGACAGAAGGAGGATTTGGCCTACACTCCCCACGCTGGCCAGACGGGTTGGGGAGGCCTGATCGATGTTTATAATGTATTTCCTTTAGTCGCCTTGTACGACATCTACGGAAAAAGATGGAGTGATTCTATTCTAGTCTGCCGGAAACCACACGGCCAAGTACCCTTTGCCTACAACTAATGTTCCCCTGTGCACTGACTTTCAGGTCATATTATTATCGCAGGATTGCTCGTCTCTAGTCCAGTAAATCAACCAGGCAAGAGGACCTTTATTCGCTCCGCTATCGCGCCCAGTAAACCAACCAAACCAGGCACTCGCCAGCGGATTGGTAGCAGCTCTTACTCACCTTTAAGCAAGCAGACTACTTGGGCACTTTTAACTTTTTTTTTTATATTACTTCGGGTGGCAGCCAATCATACGACCCGTCTGATGTGAAGCGGATACCGTAGCCATATTGACGCTCGCAACATAAAATATTGCTCGCGCGCCGCCACCCGCGCTGCCAACGTAGCATCTCCTTCTTTTCTGATGACCTCACTCACACGCAGGAACACAACAACCCTCAAAGTAATTGTTATTTGGCTGCGGTATTCTGTGAGGTGGAGGTACATTCGCCAGTCGGGTAGCTTACAATTACACTCCCTATCCTTCTTTTCGCCAGAGCTTCGTTTGTCAGTCAGCAGGGTGCACCGCGTGCAGGTGAAGTTGGCTTTGGTTAAAAAATGTTGATGAACTACTTACACCCCAAAACTCTTTGGAAAGTAACAAAAAATATTACTTCATTACATTAGTTTTGTATAATAATTATGGTACATTTTTAATCTGCATCCTCTCCTCGAAACCGAAATCACTCTGGAAAATCTCGAAAATCATACTGAATTACGCCTTACACGCGCCTTTAAGAACGGTAATCAAATTATTAGATTATTTTTATATGTGAGGGGGACAAACGAGCATGTGGGATACCTGATGGAAAGCAGTTACCACCGCCTATGGAGATCAAACATCACTAAAGGGGTCGCCGATCCGTTGCCACCCTATACACCTTCCTTTCTTTCTTTCTGGTGACCTCACTCACTCGCAGGAACACAACAACCCTCAAGTGAATTGTTTAATGTAATTACGCATAACTTAAGCATTTATGTTTTGAAAATAACTTTATCGGATCATATTCCCATGTGCATCAAATTTATTTGTAAGCCTATACTCCTTCTTTCTTTCTGGTGACCTCACTCACTCGCAGGAACACAACGGTGTTCTGTGTTTCGTGAGGGTACTTCTCCAGTTGGTTTCAAAGATGTTGAACCAATTACACCTTAACATTTTACAAGTACATAATAGAAACAATGTCAGTTAATTTAAATAAAGTTAAAATTCGATACATATGATTTAGATGCGACGTTATCGTATACAAATATATACGATAACGTCGCATTCGATACGTTGCATTGTATTCGTATAAAATAAGCAGAAATAAATATATATTTTAGGATTTTAAAATTAACATTTTAGTCAAATTTCCATTAGCATTTTCACTAAAGTGTTTTCTCTTGCTTTCGGCATTACATCGTCAGAAGACAGCTCAGCATGTCAATATTTGGATCTAGATCTAAATTTTTGACCTAGAGGTTATACCCAATATTATCTAGCATACGGAAGACAATCTATAAATATGGCTGGAAGGAAGTGACAATGAAATGATATAGATTTAAATTATTAAACCTTAGAATTAAACAAAGGAGAGGTTGAAGCAATTAAATTAGATACCAACATGTCATCATAGCGTATTTCATACAGAAAGAAAGGTCAAGGAAATACTTAAGTATGGATAAACAATGGGATAAACAAATAATACAGTAAAAAATACGCTAAAAAGTAATATAGCACTTTTTATTAGAATGGTTCCATAATATCGAGCTACATTTTAAAAACCAAAACACCACACAACCCTTGTCCTCTGATCTAACACCCAGATAAACCAGCAGCGTAGCGAAGCAGTCCCAAATCTGCGAAATTATTATTAAGCGCGTGCGTAAAGATTCATTCGCAAAACACACATCAATTAACTACATAATATTATAACAATATATTTATACACGTTTAGGTTAACATTTAGGTACATTAGTCATTTTTATTATTATAATAATAAAAAACGACTTATATCGAAAAGGTCTTTAAGTTTGAAAGCATCTTGAATTATTACAAGAAAAAAAACAAACTATATAAGTCCTTCGAGAGGTTGACAAAAAAATCTAAATGTCACAATTATCATAACAAACTCAGTAACATCTACTTGACCATCTGTAGAGTTAATAAAAACAAACACTTGAGATAGCCGAGGCCGTGTTTAGCTTTTGAATATTTATAGCTGCAGTGACAGCCGGCAGGCCCGGTAGCTATTAGCATACCGATCTATCATCGCAAATCCTTCACACAGGAAGAATCATATCCCTTTAATGATGCGATCCTAGTATTTAATTAGGCATCATTAGTGAGTACGGTTTTCTAAAGAATGTTTAAAATTAGTTTCGGTCATTAAGTTTTTAGTGTTGCTGATATCTTTATATTTAATATCTTTATTTCTCTCTTTCACAAAGGATAGTATTGTATGCAGTACACATAATTCTATACAGAAATACATTTGTGAGAGACTGATATCCGTACTTGGTTGCCCTGTATTACCTACAAATATAAAATACATTTAAGTCTAAGTGACTTTAGGTTATTTCATTAGAAACCTGAAGACCAATAAAATTCTCGTAATTATGTTAGATCATAATATAGAATGAAATTTGAACGAATTTAGAGTGAAGTAAAATCACACAGCCAATAACTAGTTATAAATTCAAGGATAATTCTATTGATGAAATAACATTATGTTCATATTATTTTTGTCACGTATGTCTAATTTAGTACTATAGTATCGAATATATATTTTTTCATGTTTGTTGTTACTTTAAATTTACTTAATTTTATTTAATATTTACGCGAGAAATTCTAGTTCCAACTCGAAAGAAAGATGGCAGCTGAAAATCAAAGATTGAGATGGCTCAAAAAAAAATGGCTCTGCTAGCTCAGGTAATAAGGTAGAATGGTGCATGAAAAAGCCTTCTTTCGACGACCAAGTGGTAGCCGACGAATTGGGCGTCTGTGGTACCTAGCGTTGCAGAAGTTAGCTATTGGCCAGAGCTGTCCCTGAATCGCAAGGCGTGCTGTCATCTGTTGTCGGAGGCCAAAATCCACTTTGGGTTGTTAAATAGCAGCAAGTATCCCTATAGGTTAAGTAACCTGGTTCACAAACCACAAACTAAGGTTGTCTGGAAGAGGTCTCCATGTCGGATAAGTAGCTACTCCTTTGTGTCGCTCTATTCTTCAGTACCGGGATAACCGAGGTTCACTCGCCGTTTCTTAAGAGAATTCGAATTATCCCAGTGTAGAGACCTAGATCGAATTCCCGTCCCCGTAAATCCCTTATAGAAAATTTCAACGAAATTGTTAGAGCCATGTGAGATCCCCTTCAGCCACTTTGGTAACTATATGGTTCATAACCAGCTACGAAACAGTAATTTTTTTCACTGTTTTATAACTAGGTACTAAGTTAGTAACTAGTTACAAAACAAAAGCGCTATCGCTCATGTGCCTTCAGCCACTTTGGTAACTATATGGTTCATAACCAGCTACGAAACAGTATTTTTTTTCACTGTTTTGTAACTAGTTACTAACTTAGTACCTAGTTATAAAACAGTGAAAAAAATTACTGTTTCGTAGCTGGTTATGAACCATATAGTTACCAAAGTGGCTGAAGGCGTGAGATCGCCATGGCATATAAGTATATTTACAATATATACAAGAGTCGCTCGTTTACAAATAAGTATAACCTTTTTTTTCATATGCGAGGAGGTAAACGAACATGTGGGTCAACTGATGGAAAGCAATTACCACCGCCAATGGAGATCAGCAACACCAAGGGGTCGCCAATCCGTTCCCAGCATTTTAAGGGAAATAAGTATAGACTCTGATCGTGAAGGCTTCCAAGTCTTAATTGTTCGGAAATACCGCTGAGGGAAGTTATAATATACCTAGATAGATAGAATACAATACACTTTATTGCACCAATATCACAATACATACAAGAAACTTGCAAAATATAAAGTACAAAAAGCGGTCTTATCGCTAAAAGTAATTTTCCAGACTATCTTTAAAAGATAAACAATGATAAAATTAATTAGGTAGCTATATAATATAGTAATTTATATTTATTATATACATATATTGTAATTCTGAACAATAAAGTTATTTACTACAATCGAACAAATTGTTAACTTGAGTTTATTTACCAACATCAGACAACGGATTGTCGTAATGTCTCACAATACCCGAATATTACGTCCGTCTTGTTGTTCTACGTGTGGAATTATGAAAGTTTAGGACGTTCATTCGCGCTGTAACAAATTGCTGACCAGATTAGGAAGAATTAGGTTTCTGTGTAGTTTAGAACTTTTGGATGGAGCTAATAACTTTATTTAGTTACAAAATTACTGCGCGACTCACACAAATTAGATTCAAAATTCAAATACAGATAAGAGATTAACTTAAAATTCGATACATATGATTTAGAACAAAATTTTGTTTAAGATTGTTGAATAAAATCGGGTGTGGCTATGTCATGGACACGGCCGTGTGTTGTACGTAAATACGTTATATGCACTAAAATTATCTCAAAATGGCAGCGTTTCCCCCTCCCCCACACGCGATATTCGATAGTCCTTACTTAGCGAAATAAATTCTTTGATCCTTCATCTATCCAGTGGTTGTGATTGAATTTTGGATGTAGAGCATAGATTCAAAACTACAACGCCAAAATGTATCGCCTGATCTTGTTATCATTACACTTTTTGAATTGCCATACCAAAGATTAGACCATACATACCAAGATTGACGAGCTCGGTGGCGTAGCGGTCAATGACGGCTTCGACACCAACGCTCGTGTGTTCGATTCCCACATAGGACAAACATTTGTGTGCATGAACATGTCTGTTTGTCTTATACTGGGTGTTTTCTATGTATCATAAGTATGTATTTACAAAAAAAAAATGTATTTACGTATGTTTATCAGTTGTCTAGTACCCATAACACAAGCTTCGCTTACTTTAGGGCTAGATGGCGCTGTGTAATTTGTCTGACAATATCAATATCAATACAATATGGGGGTAGCAAATTCAAAGACGTATTCACGTCAAAGATACTTTAAACATTAACAATAATTTTGGGACATCCCTAACTTTATTACTCCAACTAATATTGATTACTATCTAGTAGAGATTTTTTACAGCTTTAGCCGCGAATGCCGCGATCATCATCTCCTTTCAAGTTCCCGCTGGGTTCATGTTACGCAATTACTTTTTTTTATTATTTTCATTCATTCCGATGTTACGGCGCATTTTAATCGGCTCCTGAGCCATTCATTTTGTTCGGGACCCGTCAACCGAGACGGGCTTGTGTAATGTTCCGGTCTTATAACTGTCTCTTTTCCTCACAGAACCGATAACGTGTTCCCCTCTCGTTCTAAACACTGCATGGTCCCTTTGTAGTTTGTAGGCGATTGGGGGAACTTGGCACGTTCCTGAGAAACAGCAGATGTTTCGAAGTTTTCGGTCGTTGTTTGCTCTGGTGGCTACGAAATTTTGTTGACAATCGGGACTGAGACTGGATTAACCGATTCTCAATAGCTTATTGAACTTTCTTGGAGCTTAAGGGCGAAAGCAAACAAAGTTATCTATCTATACTTTTGAAACAACGACAATATTGAATGTCTTTTTTGAGCGGCAGTAGGTAAAAATATATGCACATGTTTTGTTTAGTGAATAGAAAATTTATTTTTACAAACAGTAGGTAGGTATATAGACTGAATAGAATTTTATTTAAATTACTGTAAATACGGAAATAAATTATTGAAATTTTTGAACTATCTTGAAACTTTGCATGTAGAATAGACTAACGAATAAGGATACGTTATACTGCCTATTATTTATACTGTGGTACATATAACTAGATACCGAACGAGGATGAACCTCGCAGTTTCGCTCGCGTGTAACTAGATAAAAAAATCCACTTTGTCTTATTATATAGTAAGTAGACAAAGTGGTTTTTTAATCTAGTTACACCTGAGCGAATCAGCGATCGGGAAAGGTAGTTGACAATATTTTTTACATATTTTTCCTGTCTAAAAACAAATCTTCAAATGGAACTAATAGTCCACTGTTTACACCACTATTGGCAATTTTACTGACATGCTAAATATCTTTTTGACAAAGCAACAACATGTCAACAAGCCTTAACAGCATTAAGGCAGGTTGACACCTTAATCGAATCAATTACTATACATAGTATACCTGGCCGTGTGGTTTCCGGCAGACTAGAATAGAATCACTCCGTCTCTTCCCGTGGATGTCGTACAAGGCGACTAAGGGAAATAAATACATTACCAAACATCGATCAGGCCTCCCCAACCCCAACCCTTTTGGCCAACGTGGGGAGTGTAGGCCAAATCCTCCTTCTGTCTAGGACAGACGAGAGAGGGTCGTGCTCCTGTAGTGGAGACTAAAATAACCTGATGATGATGATGATTATCACCTGTCAATAAAGCGATTTTGTATGAAATACATACTGAATAGGACATATAGGCAAGTCTAAAGTCTAAACTAGTTATTTTTCAAAAATGAGTCGTGCGTGATTGAAATACGTACGTATTTCAATAGATTACATAGGTATAAAATATACCGTCATACGAGTACATTTACTTTTCATAAAGTCAACATCGCAATTGAGATAAAGTTAAGAAATTATGAGAATGTTTTATACTTAGCTAAAAAAAAAGCGCTCCTCCGACTAAATGTGACTTAACTATCTATTAATTTTAGAAAATAATTCACTAAGGTGACCGAAATACAAAACAAATTACTCTGCACATAAGAGTAACCAATTCCTATTAACATTCCATATTTCGACTTATCTTAATTAGCTATTTTTTGCAAAACGCCAATGTTTTTACTCTCTAAGCTTGCAATGCAACCCTAAAAAATATGAATGACATTCATTTGATCGAGTATAAAATGTCAAAGGCAATGTAGGTAAACGGCATGATTAATCAAATGTCAGTTAAATAAATAAACGTGAATACGACAGTAATAAATTAACGCCTCCCATTGAGTATAATGGTAGTACGCCCACCCGCAACGGATCCCCTCTCAGAACAATTTCACGGGATTTCCAAGAAGTCATTCAATGTACCTAATGACTAATCTTTGGTAGGTATACTTACGCTATATAATAATATCATTGACATATTACTTGGGGAAAAAAGATTTTGTAACGTACATAAAATATTTGCAACAACTTATCTCATACCGACAACGGCTAATTTAGCTATCTCATAAAACCGATATTTAATAACCGAATTAGCTACTCGATCGTTTTCAAATTCAGAATTTAAAGAAAAGAAATAAAAACGCGCTGTTATCGTTTCCAACGAAATTCCCCCGCTTTCAACATTCTCAGACTCGCCGGCTACCTAGTTAACTCGAACTCTTTGCCGGTTATGTCGCTCTGGTACTTGTCACCAGTTCCGATTGAGCATTTGACGCCAGATTAATTAGAGACTTTTTCTTTTTGTTTTTGTTGTTCGTTAACAATGACATTGACTACTAATAGGTAGTTAGCTCGAACACAAGACTCGAACAATAATAATCTTGTAGATCTAATCTGCAAAATAGTGTTTGTGATAAGTGCTGACTTAAATATAACTATTCTACGTCAATGCTATTAACGACAAAATGACTGAAAAATTAATGAAGTGTTGTTGTTTTGAGTAGGTATTAATTTATTTTAGTGTTTTATTTATACCTAAGTTGGCTCTTATTTTTTTTAAGTAGTTAGTTTTAATTTAGGTTATTAATGTTTTAGTTTCTTTCATGCAGGTATGTTTTAATAGGTTGTATGTGTACGTTGTTTTAAAGACAATTTGTTTTACAAAACTCAAGGAAACTTTCTCATAGAATTGTGAACAATGGGTAGGTTATTAACAATTATAAATATAAGTACAAAATAACAATTTTGACTGAATATAGTAATATAATACAAAAATAAATGACTAAATAAAATATGATTGACATCAAAATTTATATAAAATTATTCTGCAGGTGCCAAAACAGTAAAAAATATACAGGTTGTTGTAATAAAATAGATACATATAGAATTATCAAGCTCCTCTCCCATTGCAGCGCCCCACAGGGTCCTTGATTGTTACTTTGACATTAAATTAAAAGACCTATGTATACATTAAGGATGCAATAAATAATTGAGTATTGAGTAAAAATTTCATTTCACATAAAATTATTCTCATACTTATTTTCATTTTATAGAATAATCAGTAGATACACTGTATACTTACACACTTCCAATAATTTTGATTCTTAGTTTTTTGTTATAAAGAAAAAAATATATTGTTCTTAAATTTTCCTATTATAGAATACTAGCGACCCGCCCCGGCTTCGCACGGGTGCAATGCTGATACTAAATGTACTACAGAAGGTCTTTGCGCTTTGTCCTATCCAGTCCTTCCCCAGTTATAAGCACACGCCGCGGCCGCCGGCTCCGCGGCCGGTACCGCCACAGCCGTTATGTCCCTGCATTTTAAATGTGTAATATCTTCTAAACTATTCATTTAAATTACATGCTGTGAAGGGCCATATTGATCTATATTAAATGCGCAATGTATTTAAGGTACTTAATTGGATAAGGATTAATTCTGTATTGCTTAAAATCGCTTCGTAAATAAGGCATTATTTCTTGTAAAAAGCAAAGGATAAAATAACGGTTATTGTGTGTTACCACTAAGAGATAGACATATACCATCGCGAACTTTTTTGTAGACCATTTTAAGGTGAACAATACTGTACTACATTATTTTGATCTATCTCGTTGGGTTCAGCCAGCGTTTGCAATTAAAGAGCAAAAAAATGTGTTTATTTACGACATCACATTAGAAACCTCTAAATTATCAGTGTTTTTCTACTATGTTATGCATATATTATACATATAAACTTTCCAGTTGAATCACTCTATCTATTAAAAAAAACCGCATCATAATCCGTTGCGTAGTTTCAAAGATTTAAGCATACATGGGGACATAGGGACAGAGAAAGCGACTTTGTTTTATACTATGTAGTGATGAAGAAAACATAATAATTTATCATTTTATAGAACAATCAATACACAGTACTCACTTCGAATAATTGTAACTCATAGATTTTCGAATTTCATTTAATATTCTAGAAAATCATTTTATCGGATGCGAGCATTCCTTTTCCGGTGAGGTAGCAGTTCTAACCTAACCTAACTTACTACTCTGATCAGTAGTAGTGATTCATTTTTGGTAGGGTCGCAGTTCCAACCTAACCTAAATACTTGTCTTATAGCGAAAATTATAAATAACATCACGTCTATTTTTAAATTTTCACTGAAATAAAATACATGAAAAAATACACCAAACAAACAATATTCTTTAAAAAACGTTTTGCTTATTCTGTGATATAAAAATATATTATGTATGTGGTATAAAATCCTTTGAATTGTTTTCTATGGAAAATGATTCTTTGACATTTCAAATTTCATCATCATCATCTTTGAATAATAGTTAAAACGATAATATTTAAAATGAAAATACAAGAAACAGAATATTCTATGAAACATTTAATTTTTCTGCGAAACGAAATTCTATGAAAATTCTGTCTTTGAAACAAGGGAACATCGTTTTAATATAGTCCATTGTTAACAGTAAAACGCAGATGACAAAATGTACGGTTAAAAACATTGGTACCAATTTTAAATAGGTTTATATACAAAATATTCGCCTATAAGCAATGATGCTATATTCCTACAAGTAAGAATTATAATCTTCTTCTAAGAATAACTCGTACCTACTGTTCTGAATAAACTTAATTGGACGGATTGCCTATAAAAATCTTTGAATATTTGCTAGCATACTTATTTCACAAAATAGTCCTCAAATCGTTTGGGCATAAAGATCAAATATCATACTTTTTAATATATCTACAACTTGGTTAATTTTTTAAATTTAATCATATTACAAAGATTAGAAGAAAGATAAGTTTTAACTAAGTGGAATTAACAAGTAATATTATTAAAAGTCATATAATGTCTGCAACGGTCTGTGGCTGTGTCAACTTTATAGTATAACAATAAATTCTTGGAAATAAATTAGATGCGGACGAGAATATAAAGTTACTAGCTGCCCGCCCCGGCTTCGCACGGGTAGAAAGTGTTGTTTTCTTTTCCTCGCAATTTTTATGTACTTAAGAATCTCCCTTATACCTTAACGAAAATATTAAAATAAAAATTAGCAGAATTGGTCGAGCCGTTCTCGAGTTTTGCGCTTAGCAACATTCATTTTAATATGGGACCACCTGGAGAGTGTACCCTCTCAAACGAATAAGAATTATTAAAATTGCTGTACAATTGACGGACAAATCATTGAATTTTAAAAAATACATACAGTTGAACATAGAACCGCCCTACAGGTACAATAAACAACAATAATAGGTAATTTCTGGGACAAAAACTATTCCCATAGTCGCCTTGTACGACATCCACGGGAAGAGACGGAGTGATTCTATTCTAGTCTGCCGGAAACCACACGGCCGTAAGAAGGAAGAGTGGTATACGCGGAATAAATGCAGTTTCATCGGCACCACTCCCAGTGAGAATCTCAGCTTCAATTATACATATTTCGCTGCTAAACATTGACTTTACTTCAGGAAGGAGATCTTCCCCAAATTTTAATAATATTTTTGAAAACTCTTGGGCACGTAAAGTTCTATCTACAGCTTCTACTGCCTTATTGTTTTTTTTTTTCGCATTCATCTGAAACGATTAGACAGCAATCCTGAAACATTTTCGCTTTGTCACAGTTTCGTGTCACAAAGCATGTCGGTGTTTCCGTTCTGTATAAATCGAGTATAATATTGAACATTGTATTTGCGTCATTCCGCCTAGAAGTAATATATGGCTGCTATACCTGGTGATGCTGCTGTGAGATATTATTTTGGCGCCTGATTTCAGCGATTATTGCTATCATATCAGGTATGTTTTTCCAGTCCTTCCTGAAGCATCTAAGAAAAACAGTTTCCCCTCGTTGTTTAAAAGACTTTGCATCACAAAATCTTGCTACATAGCGTCCCACAAATGCACGCATTCTTCTGGTTTGTGCGAATATATACCAATCGTTCCATTTCAATTTTAGAGTACACGTCTATAATAAACTGACTAAATAGACCACGTTACATTTGTAAATAAATAAAACGATTGCGTCTAACTTGTAGCAGGTAAGCATAAAAGTAGCACTGCGCGGTAATTTTTTTAAAATACAATCAATATTTTGTTAAACTATTGTTTTTTTAAGTAGCTTTTTTAGTTCTATTTGCTTATTAAAGCGTGTTTTTTAGTTATTTTTTTAAACTATAATTTATTGTATACACCATGTTGTTTATGCAAATAAATTTAGCTTTGTTCTGCATCAGGGGTTCCAAATATTGGATTTTTGTACCTCAATAAAAAATACTCATCAGGCTGAATAACTTTTGCTAAGGCGTCATTTTTATATTTCTTATAGTTTAGCTGAACCATTATGGTTCTGCATCAGGTGTTCCAAATCTAGGATTTTTATACCTCAACAAAAAATACTCATCAAGTTGAACAACTTTTGCTAAGGCGTCATTTTTATATTTTTTATAGTTTAGCTGAACCATTACGATTTTGCATCACGTGTTCCAAATCTTGGATTTTTATACCTCAACAAAAAATACTCATCAGGCTGAACAACTTTTGCTAAGGCGTCATTTTTATATTTCTTATAGTTTAGCTGAACCTTTATGGTTCTGCATCACGTGTTCCAAATCTTGGATTTTTATACCTCAACAAAAAATACTCATCAAGTTGAACAACTTTTGCTAAGGCGTCATTTTTATATTTTTTATAGTTTAGCTGAACCATTACGATTTTGCATCACGTGTTCCAAATCTTGGATTTTTATACCTCAACAAAAAATACTCATCAGGCTGAATAACTTTTGCTAAGGCGTCATTTTTATATTTCTTATAGTTTAGCTGAACCTTTATGGTTCTGCATCAGGGTGTTCCAAATCTTGGATTTTTATACCGAGATGGAAATTTCGTGTCAACGTTTTCAAATCGATGCCATTTTCGTAATTGACGTCTCAGAAAACCATAGAATCAACACCCATATTGATATTATGACATTTCAACCCCATCGCACCCCCACAGGAGTGCTCTTGTGTCACGTCGGTTATGTTAGATTATAAAATAGCTGTTGTTTTCGGAATCAGCGACCCGATAAACCATAAAAACAATACCCATAACGATTTTCAGACGTTTGCACCTCATTTCACCCCTTTAGGGGTTGAATTTTGAAAAATCCTGAAACGCGTGTTTACTCATTTATATACAGAAGTGCTCATGTAAAGTTTCGTATAAAATAGTCCAACTAATCTTGGTTCCCCATACAAACTTTGGACCCCCGTTTCACCCCCTTAGGGGTTGAATTTTCCAAATTCCCGTCGTAGTGAGCACCTACGTCCTAAAAGGAACCCCCTTGAAAAATTTGACACTCCTAGCACTTGTAGTTTCTGAGATTTCGTGATGAGTGAGTGATTTACTCTTTTATATATATAGATTTTCAAAACATAAATACTTAAATTATGCATACTTAATTGCCTCGAGGGTTGTAGTATTCCTGCGAGTGAGGTCACCAGAAATAAAAAAAGGAAGGTGTATAGGCTGGCGACGGATCGGCGACCCCTTTGGTGTTCCTAATCTCCATGGGCGTTGGTGATTGCTTTCCATCACGTGATCCACATCCTCGTTTACTCCCCTTTCTTATAAAATAAACATAATTAAGTATTTATTCCTTAGTATCCACTTATAAATTCAAAGTCAAGTAGGTACTATGCAGATGAACATTGCACTCGATTGAACTAAGTCAAAGCAATATTACAACAGCCGCAGCTTGTAGAAAGTTTGCGTTTCCAAGTGTTGTAAATATCATAAATTTCCAGTGTTCCCTCGAACTTTGCAGACGGAAAGTTTGCCAAGCAATAGAGTACCGAACTCCCGCTTTATAACTATGCACTTTAAGTCTAACTTCTCCTTTGCGTAGTTTCTAACAAAAGTATTGCTTTAACACGGAGGGTGCAAATCTTTTTTTTCGTAGATCTCTTTTAGCTATGTAGTACATTTTTAACCGACTTTTTGGAAAAAAGGGGGGAGGTTCTCCATTCGGCTGTTTTTTTTTATGTTTGTTCTTCATAACTCCGTCATTCATAAACTGATTTGAAAATAAAACTTTTTTTATTAGAAAGAGTATTACTTTCAGATTGGTCCCATTTTTTTTTCATATCATACAATTCAGTTCTGATGGTGGGTTTATTAAGATTCATCAAGATTAGTATTGCTTGCGATTGTAGAGTAATTTTTAGAGTCGCTATTTCTTTGGCCGTAAAATAGTTTTATTTACATATATATTTCATTAAATATATATATATAAATATAATACACTTGTATATTTACATGCAAAATTATTCATGCAATTTGGGGTTACCAGTGATCCCATGCGGGCAATTATGTCATTTTCTTCAGCATTGATGTCTGATGCCTCATCAGACATCAATGGCTAGTTCAGAAATGCCCACCGTTGACCTGAAAACGTGGCGTAGTGCTCTACCAGACCGAAGATTTGGTAAAGATAAGCTAGCGAATGCAAGAATGCGGCACGAGTTGATACTGTTAATTGTTGGCGCTTGGTGGAACAGTGTCGGCTTTATGTTATTAATAAAGCACTTGTACTGTTCCACGTAAACAGATGGTGTTTGTACCTACTTGTACAAATGTTTTGTAAAAAAAAAACACAAGGTATTTACCTTGCTAATGGGTGAAACCGGTTGACAAAAATAAAGTTAATTAGGTATCTAATTAATTTAATATTTGTCGTTTTTATGTGACAATACGTCTGTACAGTGGCATTAATTATTAACATAATGTTAACCAAGGGGAAGGCCTGATTTCTGCAGTGGTCTTCCTTTGGCTAAAATGATAACAACGAGACGACTAAGGTTATGTTACAATGAAACTTTTTCAAAACGGCTAATAAATAGAATTCGTTTTTCCTAGAAAACATCAAAGAAATGGCTAATCACTGTGGACTGTGACACAAATGTGATGACCTGTAGACAGCTTATTTATTACGAATAGTTTTCCAAGATAGAATTTATTTTTGGGTTGTTGTTCGTTGAAACGCTTATGAGCTAATTAGCCTAAATTGGTGTTAGGAATCTTTTGAAATAATATTTCTTGAGTATGTATAATAAATAAATATTCCTGGACATATTAATAACTGACATCTAGTCCCAAACTAAGCAAAGCTTGTACTATGGGTACTAGTTAACTGATAAATATACCTGACTGATAAATACATGTAATATGTAGCCCAATATGCCTAATACATAGAAAACACCCAGACCCAGGGGCCCTACCGCTGCAGCTAAAGCCGATTCCCATCGAATTTATTGATATCAAAAATCAAACTTAGTCTTAGAGTGGTAATTGTGTTAGTTGTCATAGTTGGTGGAGACCCTGAAGCTCTACCGACTAAGCTGAAGATGTTTGCCAATAACTAAAAAGAAAAACCTATTTTTCGAATCAAAATATTCGATGGTAAGCGGCTTCAGCTTCGGCGGCATGGCCCCAGGACAAGCGGACTAGTTCATGCACACAAATGTTTATCTTGTATGGAGATTGAACCTGTGACCTCGGAGTTAAAGTGGTCATTGCTAGCAATTCGACCACCGAGCTCATCAAAACCAATCAATTGTACCTATGAAACCATACCATTTCACAATTACATACTTGAAACAGTTCAACAGCAGCAACGAATATCTTTGTTGCAACCTGAGTAGTATTCAAAATGCATTTCTATCAATTTTGGCGTTTTCCCGCGCCTTGGCAAAGTATTGCGTTGATTGTGGTGGTATACCTAATATTTATATGCCACCAAAATCAACAAAGTGAATCAAAAGCTTTAAATATACACACTAGCACGACTCAATGATACTTTCGTTCCCTCGACAACTGTGAAGTTATAATTAATATCTAGACTATATCTTGTTTAAATTCAAAGCACAATAGTATGCTTTCGACAAAGTATTGCAATGGCGAAGACAATCAACAAGCGAATCGAAGATCAAACAGGCGAAGGCGAAGACAGATTCATTTCTCGGTCAGTTCTTATTTGATCAGGATCGTGACTATGATGGAAGCGTTGCAGCAACCTCATCCAATTACTGCGGTCTTCTGCCTGATGGAGAACTTGAGACACTGGCATTTGCTGCTTCTCCGACACCTGGTCCTATTTTTTAAGGTTTCGTCATCTCGGTCGCTTTCCATCATAGTATCATCACATTTTTTTCTTATACATTATATAAGAAAAAAATGATCAGACTGTTTCA
Source organism: Hypsopygia costalis (assembly GCA_937001555.2). Taxonomy (NCBI): domain Eukaryota; kingdom Metazoa; phylum Arthropoda; class Insecta; order Lepidoptera; family Pyralidae; genus Hypsopygia; species Hypsopygia costalis. The sequence goes on along the minus strand of OW443330.2, from coordinate 9,649,091 downwards.
TGGACACGGCCGTGTGTGGTACGTGAATACGTTATATGCACTAAAATTATCTCAAAATGGCAGCGCTTCCCCCTTCCCCTGCACGCGATGTTCAATAGTCCTTACTTAGCGCATAAAATTTTTTGATCCTTCATCTATCATATAAACTGAGGTAGGCTAGTTAAACCCTTACTTACTTACTTTACCTGAACATAGTTATAAAATTATTTAAAAAAATTGGTTGTCTATCAGAGGTTCCCAATTTCTTTTTGCTACGGAACTCAAATTGTTTATGCTTTTCCTAGAGGAACCCTAGCAGCTATAATTATTATATAGGGCTTAACAGTCATTTTATTCGACGAATGTTTTGTTATTTTTTAGACGGATCGCGGAACACTTGTGTCCCTTCCACGGAACCCCAGGGTTCCGCGGACCACCTTTCGGGAAACCTTGGTCTATAAAGTCCATTTACGGACGATAATTTTACGTGATAACGTCATAAGAAAAGATTGATGAACGCTTACGCCGATCGAGCCTCTCTATCGCTTGTTCTGTGCTGTCACTTGCACGCTCGGTTCATGCGGAACGTGATAATGAGTCATGCTTTTTCGTGCGTGCAGCCAACGTTCATCGATTTACAAGAAGATATCGCGTCAAAAAAACCGAAACGTTTATCATAATGTTATAATAAAGCACTTGTACTATTCCACGTTATTATATTTAATATTACCGACCGGTTTCGCCGCTAAGGCATTATCAAGGTAAACAGATGGTGTTTATCTTGCAACGTTTAGCCCACACGTGCGATGCACAATTGACGTCTCTTACCACCTGCAGTTATTAAGGCATGTCACGTATAAAAAATTATTAACACGTCAAGTATTTGGAGTGATGGATGAGCTTTTTACAAGTGTTTCTTATTTGTAACCTGTCAGATAACTATTACACATCTGCGTCAATTATATCTTGGTATCAGTATGCGAGTTTTATCAGTACAATGTAACGATATAGGCGCCTTTGATGCACAATAACGGGGCATGGTTCTAACCCACACGTATTTATAAGGTGCGGCAGATAGACAGTCCCTACGTAATAGCTGTGGTAATAGCCCATAACAACGGGATTTAGCGCGATCATGCTAAGGGTATTGACATACCTTTATTATTGCCTGACGTTTCATGACCAGGGAACCTACCGCTGAAGCTGATGCCGATTATTAGGATATAAGAGGAAACACCTTCCTTCACAGCATCTTTTTACGTCTGTGACCTCACTCACTTGCAGGAATTCGGAAATTCTCTGAGACTGAATGAATTCACTTCACATGTGACTGTAGCCAAATGGCTACAGTCTCATGTGGAGATACTTCCTTAGTCAACATAGTTTGTGTTGTTACTACAACAACACAACAGCCATAGGATTACTCTACCTCTCTTTCGTTAGAGCTCCCTTTACTAGTCGACATGCTGTACCATTTACTTGGTACTAGGTTGGCTTTGCTTCTAAAAATAGTGGCCAGTTAAACCCCAGAACTTACTTTACCTGGACACAGTTAAAAAAATATTTTAAAAAAATGGTTGTCTGTAAAGTACGGCTTACGGACAATAATTTTACGTGATAACGTCATAAAAAAACATCGGCCGATGGAGAGGAAGAGAGATAGATGCGTCACAAGTGTTCCACGCTCTGGCTTACACGCTCGGAAGATGTCTCTTTTCGACACCACCAGAAATATGTTATTGAAAACTGACTTCTGACAACAAGTAGAGTCACTATTTTTGCTGGCAATTTGATCTACACTACTTTGCGTGCTTCCGCCACCAATTAGTTCATGTATACTACTGCCGGCCGCACCCACCCACTACCGTTAGTAGTTGCATGCGACTGCCGTGGCTGTCGCATGCAACTACTAATGGTAGAGGCGAAACACGTGTCGCAGAGACGACCACGGCAGTCGGGGCGGTGGCGGTCGCATGTTTCTTCTGTTTCAGATGTTGGAGATTCGCCGAGACGACCACAGCAGCTGGAGCAGAGACGACCAAAGCAGCCACGGCAGTCGCATGCAACTACTAACGCTAGTGGGTGGGTGCAGGTCGGTAGTAATTTGCAGGAACTAATTGGTGGCGGAAGCACGCAAAGTAGTGTAGATCAAATTGCTTGTAAATTTGACTTCCGCAAAATAACACCTGAATCAATTAACACTATTGTTGCTGTCCAAAATAGGTGTTGAGTTACGAAGACAGACATCATTTTGTTCATTCATTCATCATTTTGCCTCATCACATCATTATCATAGCTGAAGGACATCCACTGGCCGTCACTGGCCGACGTCCCTTTGGCTTCTGGATAGGACTTCGGTAGCCCCTCTTCCTGTGTCTGTAATGTCTGTATAGATGTCTGCAATCTACACGCTTATTTACAAGTCAGCGTACATCTCAGGAGCGAATTTTGATTGGCCACTGAGTCGTCTTCATCCCACCGCTATCGACGGGCTTTAGAGTATACTCCATCACGCTGGTCAACTGCGGTTTGGTGGAGGTCAGTGTTTCAAAGAACACTGTCTGGGCTTGACAACTGCAGCCGGGACTGACGACTTCACGTGCTCTCCGAAGCACGGAGAGCGCAAGATAAATAAACCCATCCATGGATAGGCTACGGTTGACATTGCTTAACTTGCATGTTCGATTGGACTGACTCACGCAACGACGGCATCGAGCTCCTCTACGGAGTACCACCCTACTAAGTATTACGTACCTATATAGATCATCTGTAATTACGTCAGCCCATCTAGAAACTGACTATGATCAACGTTGCTTGACGTGTTTATTCAAAAAAGCACATTCTAAACCCATGGAACACCTTTCGAAATTTTAAATATGCAATTCAAAATTCCTAAACAGCTTAATCCACAAACAAAACCAGATAAAGGCGACCGTAATTTAGCTCACACAACCACTTCTGTAACACTACTTTACTACAAGTAAAAATCTGTTCTCGACCGTAAGGTTAAGATTCAAATTCCAACGCCTTACCTCATTGCGTCATTACGCGCCTCAAGTAATTTGAAGCCGTATGGTAAGAGCGGTAAACATATGATTTATGTCAGAGTCACTTCTGTTTGTGTAGTGTTCTTTGCTTGTGTGCGCTCGTTCAATACAATCACGCATGCGCAGTAACAACTACCGCCATCTGTTGACGGCCCACGTGGTTTCGAGTCAAACACGCAGACGCAAATTCATCGATTGTCACCTTGACTGGTTAATAAATTCATGTACACGAACGCTGGCACGTTCCGTTCATAAAACGTTTTGATAATGCTGTTAGGTAAGATTGAGATTTGCTTTGCCACATGCGTGGTGAATTTCTTATGTGATTGTGATGTATCAATTATGCATACAGTTTCCTATCAAAATCCAAATCGAATTTAGAATTCTAGAAGAGGCATTGAACTTTGAAATCTTTTTTTTTTGCATTCGTTTTTTGAATGACGCCAAGTTGATAAATTCGGTTTGGTAGACGAATATTGAACCCAGTTTTTGTAGTTCATTTGATTGAATCAACTCTCAAGAAGTTTTACGAAAACTTGGCTCCCAAACTTAATGATACATATATACATAAGTAGATAAGTAGGTAGCTATCTGGCTTATAAGTAAATTTATCTACAAGCAACAAATTACTAGAAAATAGTTATTGTATCTACTCAGATTAATTATTAATCTAAGATGATGTTGTAGGTATCTATAAACAGTGATGTCATAATTTTTATGTTGCTAAAACTCAGTGATGACTCAGTAATGAGAATTACTGTAGGTGGGTTTTTTTTTATTTGAGAGGGGGGCAAACGGGCAATCACCACTGCCTATGGAGATCAGTAACAGAAAGGGGTCGCCGATCTGGGGTCCTACCGCCGAACCTGAAGCCGTTTACCATTGGAATTTTTCAATGCAAAATTGTAACTAATGCTTAGATTGTTGAGCTCTCTCTGAGCTCTATTTACTAAGCTGTAGATATTTGTCAATACTTTTAAGCTAAGACCTATCGAAATAAAAAAAAACGGTGGTAATCGGCTTCAGCTTCGGCGGTAGGTAGCCCTGTCGCCACCCTTTTAAGGGAAATAAAGACTTTGTTCTTGAAGGCTTCCATAGCGTAATGCCGCTGAGGGAAGATTTAAGGTAGGTACTAAGTATAACTTGATTGAAATTTAACTCTTAGCAAAACACGGGTACGGGTATATTACTCAATATTGGTTCAGGCAGCAACCATTTGCTCAAGTCTTGCAAAACCAGTGTCTTGGGCTTGCAGACTTGCAAGACAAAAGGCGATGGGATATAGTTAATAATGCCTTCGCGAAGCAACTTTTTGTTATGGAAAATTACTCAATTTTTACACGGGATATCGTCTTTCACTCCATCGGCCGATGTTTTCTTATGAATAATGTTATCACGTAAACTTATCGTCCGTAAACCAACTTTAAAGACAACCAATTTTTTTGTAGTTCATCAAAGCCATTATCTATTTAGAAAATTGCTAATAAAGTGTTATAGGGCAAAATTACATAATGATTACTGATTATGGAACAAATATATCACATCATCATAGTTCACATAGTATCTATTTATTATAAGTAACAAACAACACAACGAATAATAAAAAAGTTAATATCCCATCACGGTACCAAGACCTCATAGGTAACGAATGAAAGGCGGAAACGAAAACAAAACATCATTAAAATCTACTTGAATGATAGTCATCTTTATACCAAACCCACATCACAAACCAGCACCCATACATAAAAATGATATACGCCACGAACAGGTAACTCTGACACCACAGTACCAAGGCACCATAGATTGCAGGCAGTAGAAAAACTCGACTATATGAGCTAATAGAACGCGCGGGCACGCCCACGACGCCCCTCTTCTCGATAGGGCTCCAGTTTTTTGATATAAGTACAAATTGTGTGTTCGTTCATGCCTTATACGATGACTACTTCTATACAGTATATTCTGTCTGACATGTTGTTTGTTTCAATCATATTGATCATTAATATGTCCATTAGTATTTCGTTTACCGTTAGACAGTAGTTAGGTAATATTATATAATTTGACTATGATATCGGCCGACAAGCCGACTAGCCGATTATTGGGGTGTAGGGTTGCCAGGCGTCCGGATAAAGCCGGACATAGTTAGGCTTTTTGATTGTGTCCGGCTTGTCCGGCTTTTGTTAGGCTTTTTACATTACGACGGGTGCAAAAAGGCCGAAAGAGGGTGAAGATAATTATCCGACTATTCGGCCCAGCCGATCACGGTTTCGGGGGTTTTCAACAATTTCCGTGACGCTTCTTTGACAGTTGATCCGAGCGCAAGCCGCAACCGACGCCTGCGAGCATGTTCCTAATTTTTTCTTGTGTGCCAAAGCAAAAATTAGGAACATTTCCATGCGGATCAGAGCGGTGTTTTTGTGTAAAAGACACGACTCAATTCTTGTTTTCATACAATGATTACTTGTTTCTTACAATGATGTTGATGATTAAGTATTTAATTCTTCGTCTTCCTATATGCAATTGAGAAATGTAGCGTGATAGTCGGCGCTTTTTGCCAAATAATCGCCGACTACGAAAGTGGCAGAATTGTGGATTTCACTGACTAGGTAGTCGGAACATCTCTTATAATTTGTCAGAATGTGAGGATGTTAATCAAGGCTGCAGCCTGTATTCGTTTCGCCCAGGAACTTTCTTAGCGTTTAGAAAATTAGAATGCCTTATAGACATAAATACTTATTCAGCAAAAATTTATTCCCCTGCCTTTGATATAAGATAGTCCTCCTTGTCATTGTCTTTGACGAACTCGGTGGTCGAATGGTTAGCAATGGCCACTTTGACTCCGAGGGCGCGGGTTCGATTCCCGCACAAGACAAACATTTGTGTGCATGAACATATCTGTTTGTCTTGGTCTGGGTGTTTTCTATGTAATTATAAGTATGTACCTATTTACAAAAAAAAAATGTATTTAAGTACATTTATCAGTTGTCTAGTACCCATACCTAACACAAGCTTTAAAGCTTGTGCTATGGGTATCTAGATAATTATAATGATTATGAATTTAATGATTTATTTATTCCGGAAAATTGTTGTAACGAGAAACATACTTAATTCTTTTTAGTCGGTAGGTTACACTCTTGCCAGAATGATCGTGGTCATCATTGAGAATCACGATTATTTTGCTAATACAGCGCCATTAATCACTAAGAAACATTATAGGTTTGTAACATATTTGACTTGTAGGTAGGTAGAGTAAAAGCCGGATAGTTACCGCAATGGGATACTTACCCCGGTTTCAAATACACTATGTTATTAAAATATAGTAGCAGACATATTCAAATCCTGGGCAATGTCCACCACATGCACCTATTATTGGCACTTCAGGACTGACAGAGGGAGGAACAGGGGAGCAGCTCACAGCCTGCATGTGAGGATCTAGGTCAGCGTTGCCAGATTTTTTTTTGCCAAGTCGGGATTTTGGAACTTTTTGAGTGAAAAAAGCGGGATTCTATCGTCGAAAGCGGGACATAGTAAAAAAACGTATACAATCGGAAGTTTTTAAATAAGTATTTACATTTATATTTGAGTTCAAATTACGTTTACCTGACAATAGATAGCAAAAACAGTAATAGAAAATGTTTTTTAAAAAAAATATGATATTTTAAATCAGATTGCTGATTCGTCTTCTGAATAAAAAAATAAAAAAAAAATAATCAAAATCAAGAAAGTTTTATTCATTAGAAAAATATGGCGTTTCAAACAGTACTCTGAGGAGTGAGTGTTACAAATTGCAACCTACAATAAGAGATAATTATATATAAGAATTACTTATTCATGATATTTCTGTGAAGATTTAACTTCTTTTAAAGTTTCCTTTTTTCTTTAATAAAAATGAAGAACTCTTCACAGGATAGATGTAGATTAATTTTTTTTTCGCTTTTCGCACGCACGGTCGAGTTATACCCGAAAAGCGGGACTGAGCCTGTCCCGCGCGGGGCATTAAATTTTGATTTAAAAATCGGGACGTCCCGCCAAAATCGGGATGTCTGGCAACGCTGAATCTAGGTACATACATCACAAAGAGGGAGGAAAAATGCTGAGGCACAATGTGGAAACGTATATAGGTGCATGTGTAGGAACTTTCTCTCATTTCTTGTAACTTCGCCATGTCCCACCAGTGTATAGAGACTGGTAGGTATACAGGTGAAGGGGGTCCATACTCTCTTATGTTGCGGCTACACTACCTTACCGTCTACCGGGCTGTTACCGCAATAATTGTGGCAGTAAATTACCGTTGAAATTACTGCGTGAAGTGGTGTGGTCACACTAGAGTTTACCTAGATATGCCAATAAATTAGGCGGTAAAAATGTCATTTTTCAAGATGGCGGTTGAGGCTACAGCTGTTATATTTATTTAGATGGTTTCGGTCTTTTTTCTTCTTCAAATCATCATTTTACACTGCGATTTTTATCGGGGTATACCCGACTGAAAACTCATAAAAAGATACGGTTCGCATTGGAATAATTCCAAAACTCAAGCTTTTTTCGTTTGATCACTCCATGTCGGTCGATACGTGCGTCGCCGTTGAGCTCATGTTGCACACTGGACAAACGGTAGTGTGACCACAGACGCATTAATTACTGCGGTAATTCTCTTTGATGTGCGAAAAAAGACCGCCGCCGGAGCTATTGTCTACCGTCATTTGCCATATTGATTGGCATTGTAAAATTATGGCCATAAATCGTGGTTACACCTAGGCGTTGTTGAAATTATGGCAATAATTATTGGCATATCACGGTACTGTAGCCGCAGCATTATAGTTCCATTGTAATACTGAGGAACCTAGAAGACGTTGGTAGTGTCAGCGCTTTATTATAATTTTGGAAGTGCCCCTCTCGCATGCTTCAATGCAATGTAAACCGTCAGCGGAGGCGCACGCATTTTGTCTGTGTGAGCAAAAATCTTCCTCGGCGAAACGTTGAAGGGCGTTCAAATTATATGACAAACTAAATACCTACTTCATTTTGAAGATTACTATGTCAGTAACCATAATAAAATACAGACAAAATGTCGTTACTGGAAAAAATATCAGATTTTTGTACCTAATTCAATTTGATTTTTTTTTTTTTTTTTTTATACTACGTCGGGTGGCAGACAAGCATACGGCCCGCCTGATGTGAAGCGGTTACCGAAGCCATATTAACGCTTGCAACATAAAATATTGCTCGCGCGCCGCCACCCCCGCTACCAACGCAGCATCCCCTTCCTTTCTTTCTGGTGACCTCACTCACTCGCAGGAACACAACAACCCTCAAGGGAATTGTTATTTGGCTGCGGTATTCTGTGAGGTGGAGGTACATTTCCCAGTCGGGTAGCTTACAATTACGCTCCCTACCTCTCTTTTCGCCAGAGCTTCCTTTGTTAGTCAGCAGGGTGCACCGCGTGCAGGTGAAGTTGGCTTTGGTTCAAAGATGTTGATCTTAATCTGGCGTTAATGGGTGCGTTTACGTTATGTACCTAAGTAGGTGACTCGTATGACGTGCTTCGGAAGGCACGTTAAGCCGTCGGTCAGCGGCCTTAGGGCAGCTAGAAAACGCTGGCCTCCGCCAACCCGCAGTTGTTCAGCGTGGCGGAGTACGCTTTAAACCCCTTCGAATGAGGAGAGACACATCCCAACAGTGGGATGAATAAGGATGGACGACAACAGACACTCACTGCTGCTCACCGGCACGAACCTCGTTTCCCGTCTGAGACGAATCTGGAACCGTTTGTACGGCGCCGCACGCAACGATGCTTATTCACATTCTGACAAGACAGACCAGACGTCTTTTTTAAACCACGTCGGGCGCCAAACAAGCATACAGCCCGCCTGACGATATCTTACCGTTCCGCAGCGCATAGATCTTGGCATTAAACGAGTATTGCTTGTGTGCTGGCACCTCCGCTGCCAACGGAGCATCTCCTCACGTCTGTTCTTTATGTAATAGGTACTTAGTAGTTAACGACGCGACGTTTGCATGAAGCGGCCGAGGTGTGCTCATGTAAACTTACAGACAGATAGATTCTGAATCATCATCATTCAACTCGGAAAATCATTCCGAGATTAGTCCAGTCGGTACCGACAGCTTCTTCTTCTCTTCTTCGTCAATCCTTGTTCAGCCCACTGCTGGGACACTGGTTTCCCTTAATCGAAGAGGTTAAGAGCTGGAGAGGGTGGTGGATACGCTGCTCAAGTGCGGGTTGGCGGATGCCAGTGTTTCCAAGCCACCTAAAGGCCATTGACTTAACGAGTGTCATCTAACGACAAAAGCCAAGACAGATGCCTAACGTTCTTAGTTCTTAGCGTAGCTTAAAAAAACCCCCATCAATGGATAGGCTACGGTCGACGTTGCTTAACTTGCGTATTCGATTAGACTGAGTCGCGCAACGACGGCATCGAGCGCCTCACATAAACGATCAACAGTTGATAGATAATCCGTAATCGAAGTTGATAATCCACAAGTTAGATGGGTGTAAGTGGTTCATCAACATCTTTTAACCAAAGCAAACTTCACGTGCACGCGGTGCACCCTGCTGACAAACGAAGCTCTGGAGAAAAGAGAGATAGCGAGCATAGTTATTGTAAGCTACCCGACTGGGGAATGTACCTCCACCTCACAGAATACCGCAACCGAATAACAATTCTCTTGAGGGTTGTTGTGTTCCAGCGAGTGAGTGAGGTCACCAGAAAGGAAGGAGATGCTGCGTCGGCAGCGGAGGTGGCGGCGCGCGAGCGATATTTTATGTTGCGAGCGTTAACATGGCTACGGTAACCACTTCACATCAGGCGTATGCTTGTCTGTCATCCGAAGCAGTATAAAAAAAAATAGATAGGTAGAGGCACAATCTTTTAAGATTAAAGACGTCACACACACCTCGTGCAATTGGGCTTGACTTTGGCTCTAAAGATGATGATAGGTATCACTTGCGATATCCGAGCACTTTGAATTAATCTCGAAAAACGGACAGCAAACAAGAACTAACAATATTTTACTAACAAAGGCAGAATAAAACAAAAGCTTTCTATATTAAAAGATTCCAGAGCATACCTACTTACGAATACTTTGGCTCTAAAGATGATGATATCGCTTGCTCCCATATCCGAACACTTTGTATTAATCTCGAAAAACGGACAGCAAACAAGAATTAACAATATTTAATTAACTAACAAAGGCAGGATAAAACAAACGCTTTCTATAACTATTAAAAGATCCCAGAAGAATTCACCCTCACAGTCTCCCAACTTTGGCTCTAAAGATGACAGTCACATGCTCCCATACCTAAACACTTTGAACAAATCTTCAAAAACGCAAATAATTACTAACAATATTAAAAATAACAAAAGCTTTCTATAACTAAAAGATCTCAGAACATAGTACGAAGGATTCTCCCAAAACTTCCAACACCGAAGTCAAAAAGGGCGTTTCGATTCCGATTCCTAAGAATCAGTCCGTTGGGTAAGAAGTCTCGAAGGGCCGGAAGGGCGGGGCGGTGGGCGGGGCGAGACGGGCCGCCCCGCCCCTGGGAGTGGCCCTGCGCCTGCGCGCACGCCCCGCACGCTCGGACCTCACTAGCAACTATGTTTTTTTTGTCTTATTATATCAATCCATACATATTGATGAGTTTGTTCGGTTATTTTTTGTATTGGAGAGTTCGGATTCCGTTTGTATGACTTCTATAGCGTGTTCTATTTGGAAACTTTACGGTGAATTTTATGCAGTTTGTTTGAAGTTTTAGTAATGGTGTTTTGTGGTCATGAAATGCTTTAGTTAGAGATCGGTGGTCGAATGGTTAGCAATTGCTTTGACTCCGAGGTTTCGGGTTCGATCCCCGCACAAGACAAATATTTGTGTGCATGAATATGTTAGTTCATCAACATCTTTGAACCAAAGCCAACTTCACCTGCACGCGGTGCACCCTGCTGACTGACAAACGAAGCTCTGGCGAAAAGAGAGGTAGGGAGCGTAATTGTAAGCTACCAGACTGGTGAATGTACCTCCACCTCACAGAATACCGCAGCCAAATAACGGTTCCCTTAAGGGCTCTTGTGTTCCTGCGAGTGAGTGAGGTCACCAGAAAGGAAGGAGATGCTGCGGTGGCAGCGGGGGTGGCGGCGCGCGAGCGATATTTTACGTTGCGAGCGTTAATATGGCTACGGTAACCGCTTCACATCAGGCGGGCCGTATGCTTGTCTGCCACCCGACGTAGTATAAAAAAAAATTTAAAAAAATAAGGTGATTTGTAACATTTTTAATTGTCCATCTTCTTTACCACTATGTACATGTACCCATTGTTATAAATCATTGTGAATAAATGAATATGAATATTCATTGGTATGAATAAGCAATCTATTCAGTTATTGAATCGCAATAAGAGTTGGTGGTAAGGGGGCTGAACTTGAACGATATGAGCGAAGCGAACCACATTTCGCTCGCAGTGCTGCGTTTTAGATGTCCAATTTTAGGATTTACGTTCTGATTCAAGGATATTTGGGCGTAGGTACCTAAGTGGCTATTATCTTTAGAAGTGTAAGAGGTTCATCAACATCTTTGAACCAAAGCGAACCTCAACTGCACGTGGTGCACCCTGCTGACTTAGTAACGAGGCTCTGGCGAAAAGATAGCCATGATAGTCGGCCAGCTAACAAAATATGTTAGCTGGCCGACTGTGGAGGTCACATGGAGTGGAGGTACCTCCACCTCACAGAATACCGCAGCCAAATAACAATTCCCTTAAGGGTCGTTGTGTTCCTGCGAGTGAGTGAGGTCAACAGAGTTGGGGAGATGCCGCGTTTGCATCGGGGGTAACGGCAAGTGTGGTACTTTGGGTTACTTTTTTATGGTAAGTAGGTACCTAAGTAGGTTCCTAACTCATTCACAATAATTCTCCACGTCGCCTAAACTACATTACTTCAGTAATACCAATAGGTACCTACTTCCTTAGAGAGTTATTTTATTGTATTCCTAAGACTAAGTAGGTATCATAAGCTCCTGGGCGGTACTGCGTCAGCAATGGGAGCGGCATCGCGCGTTCGATAACTACAGCTTGTGAGACAGTAAGCTGAAACAGGATGAACCGTTTGTTCACGCCCGAGCAACTTTGTATTTTATATAATAAATAATATATGGGTTGTTCTACAAACTAAGGACGAAAATGAGTCTGATTCCGGCCCGACATTTTTTTCATATTCTGGTTGCAAAATATAGTCTATCATAAAGAATACACCGTCTTTTAGCCTATGTTAAGTGGAACAGTCAAAATATTTTAAAATTTTAGATTTATGGTCATTTCAAGAAATTCAAGAAGCAGGAAACTGAGAATGTAACCAGGAAACTGAAGAATAAAACGAAAATCATCCGAAATCAACATTTATTTATCTATATAATTGGACAAATAAAGAATATTTTTAAAATCATTAGTTTGTAATAGTCCAAATATTTTGAACAATAACGAAAATTAGGTCTATTTTTGACTTACACTATCTACACCAGTCTGAAACAGGAACTTTAATCATAGAGTATAGATAGACTATTATCTGTAGAGATTTAAGTAATAATTCCAAGGCTCATTACAGAAAATCTTATTTACAACAAATTGACAAAATTATTATTAACTGATTTGGTTGCTGTCTTGTATAATTTATCTCCTTTGTAACATTTTCTTTTCTTGCAGTCATTTCTTTTTTCTTTCACGTTAACAGTATCTTAAAATTTTCTTTTTTGAGTTCTAGGTTTCCTTTACTTAGTGGATTTTAATTGTACCATTAAAAGCAATTAAATTTTGTTGATTTCCTGAAATTCAACTAGGCATGTTACTCAATTTCGTTGTGCCAATGTGCAATATGATCTTTTAAATTCATTCAAATATACTTAAAACTACTGAACAATCCTCTCTTCTCTTATGTTATGTTTTACGACTTCTCTCTCAGTTAGGCACTTCTTTTCCGATACTGCTTTGGCACTGGTGTATAATATTTCTTTCACGATGCAAAACTTTAGTTAACTCTTGCTTCAATTTTAACGCGAGTTCATGAGCTATCGTGGCGATGCTATTCCTTTTTTGTTTTACAACTTGCCTTTCTTTTTTGGTTTTGAAGACTATTATAGTTCCCTTTTATGGCGACCAGCTCTCGTAATTAATGCGTCAAAATCATCGCAGATAGGATTCCGCAGTGCAAGCTTCGCACTTTATCTCCAAACATTTCTCGTCCAACTTCTCACAGCATACGTTTAGGCGTTTTAATAGATTTTGGTAGCTTGGGACGTTTAATACATTTGCATTATAAAGGGCAGTCACAATACCCTGGAAATTAGCATGTACAATACACAATCATGTAGGTATCTGTTATTTTTGGGGAAACTATCTAAGCTGGTGCAAGCCTTACAAGCAAAGAGTAGCTCATGGGGACAATTCCTGATTTTAAAGTATTCTTTGTGGCGATTTCTCAGTGTATCTAACCTGTAGCGTCTTTGTACCTTTGCCTAGTTTTTTTATCTAATATATAAAATTCTCGTGTCACAGTTTTCGTTGCCATACTCCTCCGAAACGGCTTGACCGATTTTGATGAAATTTTTTGTGCTTATCCGGTATCTATGAGAATCGGCCAACATCTATTTTTCATCCCCCTAAATGTTAGGGGTAGTCCACCCCTAATTTTTTTTTATTTATATGGCAAAACAACGTTTGCCGGGTCAGCTAGTTTCTTATAAATTCGTTCTTTCTGGCACACAATCTACTGTAGGTCCTTATCATCTTCTGAAAAAGTCTGGACTAACTTTTTGATTCTTCTTTTTTTTGAGTTCAACCTTCTTTTTTCTTGAGCTCCCAAACCTTTCTTTCATTGGTAATCGGCCCCAACAGTAATTTATTTGCTACTTTCTTCTCTGGACGGGTCCTCAGATTAGACATATTATTAGCTATATGTTATGAAACAATTACGAATTGACTTACTATTACTGAGCTATTTAAAGGCTTTACTATTTTGACTTTACACTGTTTAGTAGAAAAAAGTATCAATTTATCTTGTACAAAAATACTATTTCAATATAAACATTCAGGGTCCTGGATATGGCTCAGTTTCCTGGGCTTTAATTTGACAGGATCTTGAGACCAGGTTCCTGAGAATATTTGAGTTATATTGAAAAAAAAATCATCCATTTATAACATTCAACCAAATTTGAGCAGAACTAAGCCTTCGTGTAAGCAACTTACATATCAAAATGCTAAAATCACCATATGATTATATTAATTACGTAGGTAAATACCTTACCAGGATTCTGTGAACTTGACTGATTACGACGCGACTTCCTACCTCAATCGCTCCGGGCTGACTAAATAATACGCTGGGTGCAAACAGATAGATGGTATTCTTTGTCTCTTTCGTAGGCATAACTGACACAATTGAATGACAACGTCGTTCGGCGAATAGAATATTGAATATTCGCTTGTTTTAGATTGAACAGGATCCTGACATGAAACTGTTGGGACAAATTCTGGAACTGGATTTTATAATATTTTTGATACAATAAAATAATAATATGTATCACAGATAGTAAAAAATTATAAGTACTTTTTTATTTTGGTTTATTTTATGGCTTAAATGTAACAGTAAATAAATCACGGTACATTTTTTATTCCATTTTGTTTGAGGGACACTCCAGGATCCTGAGAATTTGACGCTTTGAATAGAAATTTCGTCAAGAAAATAATTTTTAATCTACATTATTTTTAGAGACCAGTTAGACATAGGTAAGTTATACAGTATGATATACATATAAATTAGTTATTAACAAATTTTTCATGTTATTTTAGTTGAGCCGCCGAAAATTCCTTAGTTTGTAGAACTACCCATATATTGTCAGACAAATTACACAACGCCATCTAGCCCCAAAGTAAGCGAAGCTTGTGTTATAGGTACTAGACAACTGATAAACATACGTAAATACATTTTTTTTTGTAAATACATACTTATGATACATAGAAAACACACAGACTAAGACAAACAGACATGTTCATGCACACAAATGTGGGAATCGAACCCACGAGCGTTGGTGTCGAAGCCGCGTCATTGACCGCTACGCCACCGAGCTCGACAATACATACTTAAAGAACAGGTTCGCTCGTGCGTGTAGTAAGTAGGTACCTACTTACTACATTATATTTTTATTATTCATATTATTATATTACTTATTGTTTTTATTTCTACTTAATTTTACTTTATTCGACGGAGAACTAAAGTTGTCGACATAGCCATTCGAGTTTGCAAGCTGAAGTGGCAATGGGCGGATCACATCTGCCGAGTAAGTGATGGCAGATGGGGGAGGAAGGTATTAGAGTAGAGGCCGCGCGTAGGACGACGAAGCGTTGGACGCCCTCCTTCTAGATGGTCCGATGACCTTAAGCAAGCGGCTGGAAGCGGCTGGATGCGGAAGGCGGAGGATCGTATTTGGTGGAAAGCATTGGGGAAGGCTTATATCCAGCAGTGGGTAGATACAGGCTGATGATGATGATAATGTTCTTATTTCTGGAATTGTCCCGCCAAGGAGGTACTTACTTCAAACTCTTGATCGAATGCCACGTCGTGCTGTCTCCTGTTTCAGATTTTGGAGATTCACCGAGACGATCGCAGCTGGAGCAGAGACGACCAAAGCAGCCACGGCAGTCGCATGCATCTACTAACGGTAGTGGGTGGGTGCCGGCCGGCAGTAGTTTGCAGGAACTAATTGGTGGCGGAAGCACACAAAGCAGTGTAGATCAAATTGCCTGTAAATTTGACTTATGCAAAATAACACCTGAATCAATTAACTAACTTAGATAAATATTTTTTTTATTAAATACCAAAACGACTTACCTACCTATTGCAGTTTGAACTGTCTGCATAAAATTTTACGTTTCTGGAATGGTTCCGCCAAATACTTGTCACTCTGGAGCCAGTACGACGTCGTGTCGTGTGATCTGTATGTGTGGGGGTGTAAGTGGTTCATCAACATCTTTGAACCAAAGTGAACTTCACCTGCACGCGGTGCACCCTGCTGACTGACAAACGAAGCTCTGGCGAAAAGAGAGCCGACTGGGGAATGTGTAGGTACCTCCACCTCACAGAATACCGCAGCCAAATAACAATTCCCTTGAGGGTTGTTGTGTTCCTGCGAGTGAGTGAGGTCACCAGAAAGGAAAGAGATGCTGCGTTGGCAGCGGGGTGCGATATTTTATGTTGCGAGCTTTAATATGGCTACGGTAACCGCATCCCGTTGTAGTATGAAAAAAAACAAAAAAAAATGGGGGGAACTTTGAGGTCACTGACATACTGGAACCCCAGCAGCCTCGCAGAGACAGTCGTAGTCTGAGTGTCCTCTACTGCAGTGTTCCGCAAAGTATGTGCCGCGCGCGGCACACTGGTGTAGGTACCGTTGTCATTAGTTGGTGTGCATCGGAAATTTAAGGTATCTCATAAAGCTAATTATTAAAATAATTAGACGGGCAGAAGAAAAATACTTACCCAATTACCGGTTTTTTTATTTATGGTGTAGGTACCTCCAAAAAATTTCGATTTCCTAGATGGAAGTACTTTAAACACAAAAAGTTTGCGGAACACTGCTCTACTGTATCTATCATTGAGGAATGTTCTGAAGGGCTCTTTAATCTTGTCCCTCCTTCTGCATTCTCCATAGAGTCAATCATGATGGTTTGAGATCTCTTCATCATAGAATTCAGTTGCTGTTTTTGGGGTGTAAGTGGTTCATCAACATCTTTGAACCAAAGCCAACTTCACCTGCACGTGCGGTGCACCCTGCTGACTGACAAACGAAGCACTGGCGAAAAGAGAGGTAGGGAGCGTAATTGTAAGCTACCCGACTGGGTAATGTACCTCCACCTCACAGAATACCGCAGCCAAATAACGGTTCCCTTGAGGGCTGTTGTGTTCCTGCGAGTGAGTGAGGTCACCAGAAAGTAAGGAGATGTCTGCTACCCGACGTAGTATTAAAAAAAAACGCTCCAAAAAGTTGGGCAAATCAATCTTTTGCGGAACTATAAAGCTGTGGAATTCACTTTTTTTTTAAATTGCCTCGAGTGGCAGACAATGAGACAAGCATGGCGCCCGCCTGTAGGTAATGGCTACCATGCCATAAATTAACGCTAGCAACATGACATATCGCTCGTGCGCGGCCACCCCCCGCTGCCAACGCAACAACTCCTACCTTTCTGGTGACCTCACTCACTCGCAGGAGCACAATACGTAGTGTTAAATGTAGTGATGGCGGTACTCACATTTGCTCTTTTTTTTTAGTTTTGGGGTGTAAGTGGTTCATCAACATCTTTGAACCAAAGCCAACGTCCCCTGCTTGTGGTGCATCGATCGCGGCGAAATTAGAGGTACCTAGGGCATTGCGTATTTTGTAAGCCTACAGGAGTACAGGCATTATTATGTTTCAGAACTGTTTGTTATCCTCATACTCATCAGGCGGACTTACCGCTCGATTGTATTATGTAGAGGGCCATTTACTGATGATTACGAATTTTTAGAACCTTAAACTCGTTCCATACATAACGAAAATACATTTTTCACAGTCATGCATTTATAAGTTACATACACGTAGCGCCATCTAGTGAAGAACTGTGTAATTACAATGGAATAACGTGGACGGTCTCTGAAACTGCGCAGCAGGGGCTCGTGTGCAGCATAAAGTTAGACTAAATACATGCAATTACATTCTATATTAGGTATATTAACTTTATGCTTACCTATTAGCACAGTATAAGTAATAGTATTAGTAAGTATAATTTTATGACAGTAACAAATCTAAGGACCATAATAGACATGCTATATTTTCATGCGAGTTTTTGCGATTACATCGATACCTACTGCACCTCTTTTTGGCGACTTATAGCTTATTTTAAGATAAATAATATAATAAATAAATAAATATTGTCAGACAAATTACACAGCGCCATCTAGCCCCAAAGTAAGCGAAGCTTGGGATATGGGTACTAGACAACTGATAAACATACGTAAATACATTTTTTTTTGTAAATACATACTTATGATACATAGAAAATACCCAGACCAAGACAAACAGACATGTTCATGCACACAAATGTTTGTCCTGTGTGGGAATCGAACCCACGAGCGTTGGTGTCGAAGCCGCGTCATTGACCGCCACGCCACCGAGCTCGTCAATCAAAATAAATACAATAAATAAATACAAATTACACACTGCCATCTAGTCCCAAACAAAGCTAAACCTATACTATGGGTAGTACAAGAGAACTGATGTTATAAGATGTACTTAAATACAATTTATTTTTTGTAAATACATAGGATACACCCAGACTAAGACAAACAGACATGTTCATGCTCACAAATATTTGTCTTGTGCGGGGATCAAACCCGCGACCTCGGAGTTAAAGGAGTCAGTAATAGTTGCCGGTATACAAAAAAAAAAGAAGAAGACAGATTTCAACATGAATTTAATTGTAAAATGCCTAGTAACACTCATCAGAAAACACAATTGTATTTACAGAGCAGTTTTACTGGGGACCGAACAGGGTGGGGCTAGGGGAGGTGAGGGTGGGTGGTGGCATGCTCTGTATCGACCGCGCGTACCCGGGAATTCTCTGGATTCACAATACAACCTAACTTATTTCGCAGTAACTCACTATGAAACATCGGGCACTTTGTTACCTATATTACGGAACAGTGGTCGTCAAACTGCGGCCCATATCGAAATTCATCATAAGACTTTTTTTTTAAACTACATCAGGTGGCAAACAAGCATGTGAATGATCCGTCTGATGTGAAGCGGTTGCCGTAACTTAGGTAACGGTAGACCATAACCATATAAACACTTGTAATACAAAAGCCCCGCTGCCAACGCAACTACTCTTTGGAGACATCACTCACTCAAAAGAACACAGCAACCTTCAACGGAATTATTAGTTGGTAGCTGTATTTTGTCACGTGGAGGTACTTTTCCAATCGGGCATCTAATAAATACGTTTTGTCCTACCTACCTCTCTTTTGCCAGAGCCTCGTTTGTTAGTCAGCAGGGTGCAAGTGAGCTTGGCTTTGTTTCAAAGATGAACTTCTTATACCCCAAAACAAAATAATTACAGTGGTCATACACAGAAATCAAATACGAAACACAAATTTTGAATAATTGTAGATTACTATAATACAGTTGATATCCTAAAGACATACTTAATTAGAGTGATCCTGCAATAAAAGTAAATAAAAGAATAACACCAGTTCATCTTTAAAAGATGTATTATTTTAAAAAGAATCTGCATAAACTAGGCATTAAGCCATCATACGTCTTAGCACAGTCCCTATTGTCCACCTGCTTGAGCTGAATATTTAGATTAGTCGTAAGGAGACGTTGATAGACATTGTCATGAGCCGTTAAACTTTCGTCTATTCGCTGGGTGCGAACTACGAGGTGGGGGAAATGACATCTATAGAAGCGCCAATAGCGGCAAAAAAAAAAAAATAGGCTCTGTCATCAGTCATTACCAAAGCAATTTGTTTAGATTTCACTACTTAACACTCAAAAACCCGATCTTCAAAATGATACTCATTTAGATCTGAAAACGATATTTAATTTATTACTAGCTATACTAGAACAATTATATATGTTCACTGTTATTTAAATAAACCAATAAAGTAGCTTTATCTCTTTATTTTATCATGCAAGTAAACAGTTCAACTAACCATAAAGTAAACAAACCCTAACATAACCAAAATGAAAACACACTTTTTGAATATTTTTTTCTTACCTCATTCAATTTTAATGACCAAAAATGAATTAACACCCTTTGGCCACACAAATCACGGTATCACAGTAATTTTATATTATAAATTAGTACGTGAATGGTTTATTTTTGTCAGAATGTTACGATTAAATTTTAAAGCGTCGAAGCCTCAGAGCCTACAAAATTGGGGACGCTCGGTGGCGCTGATGTCGTGCAACAATAAGAAATATGTATGAAAACACGCCGAATATAATTTCAAAGTGATTGTTTTAATCATTATTAACAGGGACACCTGCTAATAAGTTGTACCCGACACTTATGTAACTCTTAGGTAATTTTGTTTGTGTTGTCTATTAAGTTTCCATCTAAGACAGTTAATTTTAACCTTATTAGTGCTATGTTAGATAAAATAAACAAATCGTAAGGTTGGATAAAATAATAATCAATGAAATTTCCTTCATACTTGAGTTGATGGCAGCAATGTTGTAAAATTAACAAAATGTTAAAAATAACAGTATCGTGTCGTATGTTTTAACAGTCATCATCATCAGGTCCATTTTAGTCTCCACTACAGGAGCACGACCCTCTCTCGTCCGTCCTAGACGGAAGGAGGATTTGGCTTACACTCCCCACGCTGGCCAAACGGGTTGGAGAGCTGTTTCAGCAGTATTTTACGTTAAATTTACTGGGAGATGTTTTAACAGTATTTTACGTTAAATTTAACAATTCGTAGATGCACGTCATAGCATGTACATTTTATTGCGTGACACATTTTTTTCAATCGAATGTTTGAACGGACTTTATGTACTGTTTGGGAATATTAATATTATTGCACTGTAACGGGTAACCTTTGGCGTATTCTCCATGTGCTGGGTCTCTTCATATACAACACGTGGCCCGTTATAAAAATTGCAATAACAAAATTATTTCGTCTTTTATTTTATTATAGGATTTTTATTAAATTTTCCTATTACACCAGGAGTACTTCTTTATTTACATTAAAGTACTGAGAAACCAAGATTTGCTCTAACAAGGGACCTTATGCCTAGCTTACACCTTGGGGTGTAAGTGGTTCATCAACATCTTTGAACCAAAGCCAACTTCACCTGCACGCGGTGCACCCTGCTGACTGACAAACGAAGCTCTGGCGAAAAGAGAGGTAGAGAGCGTAATTGTAAGCTACCCGACTGGGGAATGTACTTCCACCTCACAGAATACCGCAGCCAAATAACGGTTCCCTTGAGGGCTGTTGTTTTCCTGCGAGTGAGTGTGTCACCAGAAAGGAAGGAGATGCTGCGATGGCAGCGGGGGTGGCGGCGCGCGAGCGATATTTTATGTTGCGAGCCTTAATATGTCTATGGTAACCGCTTCACATCCGGCGGGCCGTATGCTTGTCTGCCACCCGACGTAGTATAAAAAATAAAATAAAAAAAACACCTAATGTTCTCCCATACTCTACATATTAGAGTTGCGGGTTGGCGGAGGCCAGTGTTTTCGTCGAACGTAGCTTGTCCATCGATGGGTTTATTTATCTCGAGCTCCTCCGTACTTCGGAGGGCACGTTAAGTCGTCGGTCCCGGCTGTTGTCATTATAGATGACAGTCGTTAATCCAAGTCCGTGGCCTTTAGCTTAGCGTGGCGGCTTGAAAACACTGGTCTCCGCCAACCCGCAGTTGAGCAGCGTAGTGGAGTATACTCTAAACCCCTTTGATTGAGGGGAGACTCGTATCCCAGCAATAGGATGAATAAGGGTTGACTATGTAGTACCTAATAGTTTTAGTAGGAAACGTTGCGAGCAGTTTCATAGTAATAAGTAACGGTAAGTAGGTACCTCGTGGTTTTTGACTTGGGCTGTTAAATTTGTGCCATTCAGAAGACCTCGGTCATTTTTTATGTGAAATCTGGGCTTAATTAACATTAAGATGTATGAGTTACATTGCTTGCAACTTATGGCACGCAACGCGCATCGTCAATTCTGAGGATAGAGTACCTACCATTTGCCCTCCTTCAAACATTTTTGATAAATTCCTCTCTTGAAAACAACAAAGGAGAACGGTAATGTGGGTAACAATTTGCTTTTTGTTTGTATAAAACATCGGCACCTTGGCACAATTAGCCAATTGTACGGGGTAATAAATTATGTTTTTTGCCAAAATATCACATTTCCATTGGGGGCGCGGGGGACGGGGTTCACCTAATGTTTAATCTATTCGTACTTCAGTGGGAGTGGGTTTAGTACGTATGAACCCTGTTATGGTAGAATGATTATTTCAGTGGACTGTATTTTTTATTAATAGGTTATGCGAGTGCGTTGCGATATGGTACAATTGAGGGAGAACAAAGGAACACATGGGACTCACCTTCTTTTCTTCTTTGTCTCCAACTCCTACGATGAGTTGTCGTTCGCCCAATGCTAACGTGCACGTGGACGACTCTTCTTTTTCACCTTACATTTAACTTAAAGTACAACACTTACACATACACTAAGTTCAACAACTGAGTAATGTTTTTATCATCACAAGCGATGAAATGCGGGTTAGTCTTTTGCGTTCACAACAGCGGATTATGAATCAAATGCGAAATGTTCCTCTGGTTTGTTGCCAGCGCGTAATTGCGAGGGTTGCAATGCGGTACTTCCTTTCTACACCAATGTCCGGCGGCCACACACGTTGCACTGGCTCGTTGCATAGCATATAGCGGTTATGATTTTATGTCCCACATGTAGGTAGGAAGGAAAAATAAAATAGGTGGAAAGTGGGTAGGAAAATAGGTGGATGCACTCATTGGACAATAGATGGCGCTAGTAGGCGCAAACATCCATGTAGTGTACAATTTGAGAATGGGTCTTTATGAGAACATTACATATTGAGAAAGAACATTCTATGAAAGGACATTTGGAGAAAAAGACCTTATGAGAAAGGACATTTGCAGAAAAGTACATTATGAGCTGAGAACTCCAGGAGTCCGGAAAGGAAATCGTCTTATATCTAAAAGTGAAAAATATGCTAGAACGAAACGTCTGCCCGTCGATCATTTCGTGTGTTCGTTTGTTTTTATGTGATAACTTAAACATACGTGTTAATTGGTTGCTAACAATTAAAAAGTTTGACAAAAGGCGACAATGACAGTTCGCATCCAGGATCAAACGTCGAAGCCTATCCAGCTGCAGCGGGGAGTACGACAAGGAAATGTAATCAAGACGTATTCAAGACGTTAGACTGAACTTGATGCCCCATCAATGACAACGGAGAATACATCGCTACATCGCACACCTACGATTTGCTAATGACGTGGTCATAATGGCTGAATCGTTGGAGAATCTCAGTCGGATGCTCAACGAACACAATACCGTTCCCGAGCCGTGAGGCTGGGGATGAATTTTGATAATAATAAATAATAAATATTTCTGGACAATTTACACAGCGCCATCTAACCCCAAATTAAGCGCAGAGCTTGTGTTATGGGTACTAGACAACTGATAAATGTACTTCAATACATTTTTATAAATACATACCTATAATACATAGAAAACACCCAAACCAAGATAAACAGACATGTTCATGCACACAAATGCAAAAGTCAAAGAAGCCACCGAGCTCGTCAGACAGAAGTCATGTTTAACGAATACGTTATCTCTAGCGAACTATGTTGAAAATGCTTCAGTTGAAGTTACCTCGGATAAGTGATATGATATAGTTTGGCCGGGGTAACTTCTACAAACAGATCGATAAACGCATTCGACTGGGCTGGGCAGCATTCGGGAAACTTTGGAACATGCTCACAGCGCAAATACCCACCACTAGATGGACAAGTGATCGATGACTTCAATGAAACCCCGCTCGTACGCTCTCCGGACGCACATCAAACTAGGACAAATCCTGGGAAGCCCGGACGTATGGCAATCCTATTTTTAACAAACATGCAGTTCTTACGCGATACTGATAATGTACAGGATCCGGCCATTGTCTATTTTATTGCCTACTTGGTGGCGGTTTTTTTAAAGTTTAGGAATATAATTGAGCCCCTATCTGGGCTCTACCGCCGAAGCTGAAGCCGATTACAATTAGATTTTTTGATTGCGAATATTCGGCCGTGTGGTTTCCGGCAGACTAGAATAGAATCACTCCGTTACTTCCCGTGGATGTCGTACAAGGCGACTAAGAGAATTACATTATCAAATATCGATCAGGCCTCCCCAACCCGTCTGGCCAGCGTGGGGAGTGTAGGCCAAATCCTCCTTCCGTCTAGGACGGACGAAAGAGGGTCGTGCTCCTGTAGTGGAGACTAAAATGACCTGATGATAATAATAAAAAAAATAATAATGATTGCGAATATCAAACTTCAGCATAGATTTATGGTACCGGTGTTTAACTTAGCTGGTAGGAACCCTGGAGCTATACCGACTAATCTGAAAATGTTTGACAATAACCAAAATAAAAAGACCTAATTTTCGAATCAAATTATTCGATGGTAATCGGCTGCAGTTTCGGCGGTAGGGCCCTAGACTTGATTAGGGAGGAATTCAAATGATGATCATTGATATCCAAGTTGTAAAACCCAAATCTTTCCGACGCTTAAGGACCAATACGAAAAAATTACAACAAGATGAGTGTTGGCCGTGTGGTTTCCGGCAGACTAGAATAGAATCACAACGTTTCTTCCCGTGGATGTCGTACAAGGCGACTAAGGGAAATACATTATCAAATATCGATTAGGCTCCCCAACCCGTTTGGCCAGCGTGGGGAGTGTAGGCCAAATCCTCCTTCCGTCTAGGACGGACGAGAGAGGGTCCTGCTCCTGTAGTGGAGACTAAAATGGACCTGATGATGATGTGTGTGTCACATCTTTCTTAAAAGTTACAACAAGATGACTTTAAAATGTTCTTCTCAAATATAATTACATTTTTAATACAAATAACCCCTCGCGATGCGCCACCACAACCTGTCAATAATAATTATATTTATCTAGGAGTCTTGCATCCCCCGTTCACCCTCAGCGGGTGACTCTCGTCGAGGGGTCGAAGCGATATGTGTGACGCATTTGTAATTATCTCTTGTTATTATAACAGGGGTAAGTCTGTTGTTAGGGATGTTACGTTTTTTGTCAAAAAGATATTAGTGTCTTGTCAAAAATTAATTTGCAGAAAACTTTTGAGATTTCATTAAGGTTGTAATGATTTGACATTTGACTTAAACGATAAGCGCAATATATAAATAAATATTTCTGGACAAATTACACACTGCCTAGTCCCAATCAAAGCCTGTACCATAGGCACTAGATAACTGACATAATGCTTTAATACATTTTTTTTTGTAAATACATACATATAAGAAATTGAAAACATCCAGACCAAGACAAACAGACATGTTCATGTACACAAATATTTGTCTTGTGCAGGGATCAAACCCGCAACCTCCTAGTCAAAGTGGCCATTGCTAGCCACTGGACCATCGAGCTCGTCACAATATACTAAAAGATTTATAAGGACACAAATATTTGTCTTGTGCAGGGATCGAACCCGCGACCTCGTAGTCAAAGTGGCCATTGCTAACCACTCGACCACCGTGCTCGTCGCAATAGAGAAAAGATTTATAACTGCAAATAAATTTTAATTTCAACAGAATGGAATGGATTTCATGATGCAGTCATAAACGACACTACTTTAACAACAGCTGAAGCAGGGTTGTTTATGGCTGCGTTGTCTGGCTATATAGAAAGTTTCAAGTGTTTTATGCACAATTATTCCTGAATCGTTTGTGCAAAAAATGATTTGAGAGAGATTTGAATTCACTAGTAGGAAACTGACATATTTACGAAGGTAGGCTAGGTAGGCCATTTGAAATAGAGTCGCTTATTCATCGGTATGAATAAGCATTCTATTCAGTTATTGAATCGCAATAAGAGATGGTGGTAAGGGGGCAGAGCAAAGTGAGCGACGTAACTAAACGGGTTGCGAAGTTGAAGTGGGAGTGGAGAAAGGAAGGCTCGTGGTGCAAGGCAGTGGTAGAATGGCGACCGTGGGACGAAAAACGCCCACGAGGAAGACCACAGATGCGTTGGTAGTTGGTACGACGATATCAAGAGAATAGCTGGAACGAAATGGACTGAAATTGTCCAAGATCGAAGAAAATGGCATAATACGAAGGAGGCCTACACCCTAGCGGTAGAGAAAGGCTAAAGAAGAAGAAGAAAGAAATTTACTTACGTTTGATGATACCTTTGTGGCTAAGAAAGGCGTGGAGGAGTTTCACAGGGTCGGCAACACGTGAGTAATACTTCTCATGTTGCGAGCATTAATAGGCTGCGATAACTGCATACCATCAGGCAGGTCGTATGCTTGTTTACGATCTTAGTTGTATAAAAATAGACAAAAAAAAGAAATACACATTGAAGGAACGACCAAATTAATAAAAAAAGGCTGATCTTGTTTGCCAGCTTTTAATTTAATTAATGAAAAATAGTAACAGAGTAAAGTATCTCACTTACTTATGATCTCTTTCCCTCCTGTCCCTCCTCTTCAAGTTATAATAGTTGTTATAGGTACACTTACTACTATCATGTTCAATCTCTTCAAGTTTCCAAGTTTTACATCAGCTTCCCGTCATCGTTATTCTCGATCACAAATGACATCTGGTATATTCCTCTCTCTACTTCCCTTCCATATTTTCTTCTTTTTTTTTCTTTCTCTCCTTTTCTACTACACTATCTACCATATTTGTACGGTCGGTACAAAATTTCAAACCCTTCTTGAAACTCTTCCGGTCCTAGCTATCCCTTTATCACACTCCTCTCATCATGAGCTTCCTTTACTTTACGCGTCCCTTTACTATTTTACGGGCCTTACGCGTCCCTTTACTATTCCATTAATTTTATGATCTCTTTTAGGCCCCCTTAGTTCTATTCTGTTCAAACCAAATATCTAACATTCGTACAACGTAGCTACAGCCATTTATTGATTTTGAGTTTTTATTAATATCTATTAATATATATGCTCCTTACCTTTTCTTCTTCTTCTTCGTTACGCTTTTGACAAAACGGCCAAGTTCGTCATGAGGGAGGAATGGGGGTTGTCGTCGCTCGCCTCACGATCTCTCGCCATCTCGCGCGATTCCAGGCACTCCTCGTACACTCATGGAATGGACCGCACACATCAGAGGGGCAATTCTCGTAATTAAAATACAGTCAAAATTCAGTTTCGATCTCACAAATGTCACATTTGGTATTCTCGTAACACAATATGTAACTTCAGAATTAGATTTAAGCGGAAATATATCGAAATATGAGTGAAAATTAAACAGACTAAGAATGTTACTTTGCCAACAACAAGAATTGATAATAATTAATTGATGAAAATCCAGTACATAATTTTAGTCAATTCACAATTCAATCTCGATTCGGTCAACTTTCAATCTGCGTTCGTAGAAAAATTACGAGAATTGGCCTTCTGACTTTATCTGGGGCCCTACCACTTCCCCTGGTCGGTCCATCGCATGGGTGATCTGCCACGCTGTCTTGTTGTCACGTTTCCTTTTAAATAAGTGAAATCCGAAAATTACGTATTGTGAGATTGATTTGGTTTTTAAAATATTCAAATCTATGCCAGCTGAGACAAATTTTAATAAACCAAGCCTTATAAGGCTACAATCTATTTTTTCACTTAGGTACTATCTCATGAATTTGAAGCCATTGATGAACGCATAGCCCTAAACCCTTTCCATAATCACGTCTGACCAGACTAGAGATAGCTGGAGATAATCTGTGCTGTGATCTGTCAAAAACTACTCTCTATAATAAAAAAAAAAAATCATACATACTTATTATAATCAATATTTTCGAAAATCTCTTACAAAATATTAATCAGTGTAAGAAGAAAACATGTCCAAGAATTTCATTTTATTTTATTTTATTCAACATTCTACATTCGTATATGAAATAAGTAGGTATATTAAAACGTTTATATTTTATTTAAAGTGTGTTTTTAAAGTGTGTTAATTCTGGCACTTTCTTATTGTTATAAGAAAGTGTTAGAATTCCTAATCGTAAAATGAAGGTTTGGAGAGAGGAATGTTTTGAAGTTAAAACCAACGCTAACAAACCGAGCGAACACGGGAGCATAAAACATTTAGGCCTAAAAGCGCGCGGGCTGCGCGTAGTGATGTGCGCCTAGTGACTAATATTACAACTGTCTTTTTACATTTATTTCTTTACCAATTATTTAATAATTCAACATTTCTGACTGGCATTTAATATACTTTAATAATAACAGTTGTCCTGTTGATAAGTAATGTAATATATTAAGATTTTATTGGTTTAAGCGGCGCGAGATTACCTCGGCTCGCAATATTTATTAATTCTTCGCTTACATTGAGACCTATGTTATTTTTTTAGGCATATTATGTATTTGAATATCTACTATCTAATACACTACTAGTATATTTAACAGAAAAATGTAACACTCGTTTAAGAAGGCCAAATTTTGTAATTATTTTACGACCGCAATATGAATAAAATGAAGCTCGATGGCGTTGTTGCACTTGCCAGACTAATCGAAAACTCAAGTTAAGCAACGTCACCGTAACCTGTCCATGGATGAGTTAATTTTATCTTGAGCTCCTCCGTGATTCGGAAGGCACGTTAAGCCGTCAACTGTTGTCATTAGACGATAGTCGTTAAGCTAAGCGGCCTTTAGGTGGCTTGAATATATTGGCCTCCGCCAACCTGCAGTTGAGCAGCGTAGGGGAGTATGCACTAAAACCGTTCGATTGAGGGGAGACTCTTATCCCAGCTGTGGGATGAATAAGGATTGACGACAACGAATATGAAAGTTGATCGAATCAAGATTGAATTAGGTATGACTTGACTAAAAATTATTTACTAGATTTCATGAATTAATTATTATCAATTGTTCTTGCTGGCAAAATAACATTTTCAATTTTCGGTCATATTTTTTTTATATAATCCCACTCAAATTTGAAGTTTCATATTGTGAAACGAGAATACCAAATTTAATATTTTTTGTGAGATCGAATCGGAACTAAACTTTGACTACATTTTAATTAGTATAATATATATACCTATAGCGAGAATTGCCGCTTACGGCTGACGCAACATCTATCACCTCTGAACAAGGTCGTCGCCAGCCATTGGCGGGGGGGGGGGGGGGGGGGGGGACAAGTTGATATGGAGAATGAGAAAATTATGAATTGCAGGTAAAGTCGAGAGCTCATGAAGCTTTTCACTTGTAGTTCTTACTTCGCTTTTCGAGTCTTCTCTTCTTTTAGCTTCACGAGTTCTTGACTGTACAATAAATAAAACTTAAATTTGATTTTCGCATCCAAAAAATCAGATGGTAATCGTTTTCAGCTTCGGCGCTAGGCCCCAGGACCTTTACAATGGAAGTGATTATTCCAATTTTATTTGCATATTTGTGTCAAAATAGTAGTCACGGTTTTTGATAAGTATTTTTTGCATTTGCGAGATGGAAACGATATCGATTCCGTCTTCCGTCCGTTTCAAATATGGCAAAACTGTAAAATAACATATAAATAAATAAAGAATCTGCACATTGTTTATTCTTTTGATATACCTAATATACCTACGATATTAAAGCTACAAAAAAAAAACTAGCAATTACATGAAACAATGGCCTGAATGGACAAACATGTCTTTATTATTCTACATAATAATATTTTGGATATTATCGTATTTAATTGATATTTAATAAATTAATTAAAATCTTGTTATGATACATGTTATTTTTAACATTGTAATGTATATATAAGAAAAAGAGAGTTTTTGCTTCACGTGTTAATATATACCCAGATAAAACATCATTGTTGCTAACCTACTAAATTTATGGCTGAAAATCTAATCAATCTGGGCTAATCAGGCTGGAAGATAATTTGCCACCAGCATTCTCAAACTACAAATCCACGAGAGTCCTCAACGGCTTGTTACTACTTGTTAGTTCCTTTCTAATTTATTCTCTTTACAAATTCGGCTTGTCTCGACGCGGCCGCTTTCTCGCGGGGTCACGTTGCACACTTCATATCCGTTCTCTTCTGAATGCACAATAGGAATCTCGTCGTCTCTTTCCTTCTTAATAACACTATCTGTATCTGTCTCTGTCCCTCCGTTACGCGGTGTTGTCAATTCTCCTCGGCTATGCCGCGCGCTCTGACCTTGTAGTCGCGCTCGGCTACCTTCGCTGTGCTACTAGGCATAATTACGATGATTTATGGATTCATTCACGACTGTTGATCATTGATATCCTAGTGATAAGACACAATTAGCCTTTGTTATAGTTTAATTTTAATCAGATAGCACATCGTTGAATGGAGTTTAATATTTGTCTTTATCCGTAATCCATAAGCATATTGTAGTCGTATGCGATGCATATAGGTAGTTTATGATGCCATTCAAGAAGTAGGTATCATCTAAAATTAGGGTTGCTTCTTGCTCCGTCCGTCCGTCCGGGTTTTCCCGGAATTGTCCCAGTTTGGAGGGCGTCCGAGGAGCGCCCGGGTCCGGGCGGGGTTTCATTTGTAGTCCGGGTTAAAAGTTTTAAATTACTACCGCCTTGTTGGTCTACCAGTTTAATTTTGTGTCGTAAAAATGTGTGTGTAGTCGGAGACAGGAGACGTGCTCGGTGGTTAGCAATGGCCACTTGACTCCAAGGTTGCGGGATCGATCCTCGCACAAGACAAATATTTGTGTGCATGAACATGTCTGTTTGTCTCGGTGTCTTCTATCTATTACTTATATGTATTTACGAACAAAATGTTTTAATGTATACTTAGTATCAGTTATATAGTACCCATATACAAGCTTTGCTTAGTTGGGGACTAAATGACCGTGTGTAATTAGTCCAGGAATATTTACCTATTATAATGTATACCATAACCATTTGAAATCGGGTATATGCTATCGCCAATTTAATGATATGACGCCAATTTGACTTCGCCCCTATTCCCCTATTACTATTAGCCATTTTTTCATTATATTAAGGAGCTGATCTATTTATTTGGTGACAGATCTATTATTTTGATGATCAAACGAACTAAATGATACTAATAGTTTGTTAAGCTGATGACTTAAATTTAGAGACAGTTTTGATTAAAATGATGACTAATATATTTCTTGGGGATAGATATTATTATTAGGGTACTGCAGATTAGTGACACATCTAAACTTAGGTGACAGAAAATATTGTTCCCTTTGAAATCACATAATAAAAATAAATATTATTCATTCATTCTTACTTTTCTTTTTAACCACCAATGTGGAATACTAGCATGCAACCTGATGGTTGCAACCTATGATGCAATCCCAGTGGTCGTCTATGGATGCATTAAATATCAGAGACTCACTCATGCGCTACCGACAAAGTACATAAAATTCTTCAAGGAAGTCCACGCTTGAAGAATTCCATGTAGTAATCGTCTAGGAAACTCTATACAAATAGGCCGTTTCAGAACTTTAAAATTCGCGTAAGAAAATGTGTGAGTGATGTTCGCGTAAGAGAAGTGCGATTACAGAAAGAGAAATTGGACATCATATCGATGATATGACTCCTCCAAACACAACCTATTGTATATTCGGTAGAACGCACAAAGAGAGACAAAGTCAGACACTGCTATCGTGTGTAAGGTTAGGGTTGTCAACGCTTCTCACAATTCCTGTACTAGGCCGGATTCTAGCCCTCGGGGCCGAAATCGAAGTTGAGTGGAGTGAGTAGATTCGACGAGTGTATGCTTTCCTTTGATTTCACTGAAATATGTATTTGATAATCATTCCTCAATGACATAATTGATCTCAATTTTTTTTCGACAAAAACCTCAAGCATGTCGAGGTCTTTAATTGTGGCAAGTTTCATCAAAATCGGTTCAGTGGTTTTGGAGCCTATTCATTTCCAAGAATGTCTTTTCGGCGTATGTAAGCGTTCTCAATAACCTTGCACCTAAATTAGTAGCAATGCATATACATTTTTACATGAATTTATTCTGAAAATAATCTATTCATAGAGGCCATCCATAAACTACGTCACACGAATTTCATGATTTTTAGACCCCTCCCCCCGTCGTTGTCACAGCTGGTCACATTTGTGAGACTCCCCCCTCCCTAGTGTGACGTCAGATATTTTGCAAATTTACGTCTGGAGTTGCAAATGTTTTTGAGTTTTTCGTTATTAATAAAGTTCGTGTTTTAACACTTAGATTATAATAGAATTTTTAAATGTCACGTCACGAAATTTAGGACCCCACCCACCCCCTTAACGTGTGACGTAATAGGATGGCCCCTATAATGTTAAATCAAAATTCCCAGTACATGAAGTGTAACAATTCGCAGTAAGTATTAAAATCGGGCCCCAGAAATACCAACCTCACGGATGGTACACTGCTGTGATATTTTAAACGTACTGCTTGACCGAAGCCGTCCAAAGAATAATTTCTTCTGCCAACATGTAAACACGGATGCTCAGTATGCCTGATCCAGAACACAATAAACGACGCAGCATAGTCGACTAAAATTATTTCTGCTCTCATAAACTATAAAGTCTCATTTTGTTTGAAGGTTGGCTTCCATGTGTTCTTCAATGGGGCAGAGAATGTTTTTAGTCTATTTTTGGCTGCGGTAGGCGGTCGCTCGAATGCATCGTGTTTTTTTATATCTTTTTAAGGGCCTTTTTGTTACTCGAGGCTACGTCTGGATTTAGCCCGTGTTTCCGGCTATTGTGCTGGAATAATTTTTCAATTAAAGTTTTCGGATTATTGTTCTCATGTGGAGATTTTTTAGTTTTACTGTTAGCTGTATTTATATTTATGTTTGTCTGTGAAAGTTTTATTAATATGAATGTTCATTGTTACCTTTAATTTGATTGGTTTGAAGTAACGTACGCAGTATTTAGAAAAATGGCTAGTAATTAGTTAGTAATTAATTTGTTACTACCGTAGAGTTAATATTTAGTAGATTATATCACAGAAGCTGCTAATATTGATGTGGTTTCGTCTTTAAAATTACTTCCATAGGGGGACAATTACAAAAACTAATGATAATAAAATCGAAGGATACAGTTTGGTATTGCAGCTACATATCTATCATCTCCATCCAAAATTCAATCACACCACTGGATAGATGAAGGACAAAATAATTTATTACGCTAATTAAGGACTATGGAACATTGCGTGCGGGGGAAGGGGAAGCGCTGCAATTCTGAGATAATTTTAGTGCATATAACACACGTCCGTGTTCATGGCATAGCCACATTCCATTTTTTTCTCTGGTAAGACATGATTTGGCCGTGTGGTTTCCGGCAGACTAGAATAGAATCACTCCGTCTCTTCCCGTGGATGTCGTACAAGGCGACTAAGGGAAATACATTACCAAACATCGATCAGGCCTCCCCAACCCGTTTAGTCAGCGTGGGGAATGTAGGCCAAATCCTCCTTCTGTCTGGGACGGACGAGAGACGGTCGTGCTCCTGTAGTGGAGACTAAAACCTGATGATGATGATGATGATGAAGTCATGATTATTAAGTTTGGCTAGTAAACCAAATTTCTTTCAAGATCGTGATGAGCCACATATTTAAATGGTTTAATAGGAATAAAAGATTATGATTATCATAGCATCTTCTACCACAGTTTACATTTTGTATCTAGGTAGTTCAAGAGTACGTAGTACAGCACCCTTGAACCCGATACAAAATCTTATAAGTCATGTTCCGATAAACCCACTTATCTTCAAAGAATGTGCATTAAAGCCATCACCGTACTATTTTTGTTTAGCTGATATTGAGTATGGTGAGGCCAAAAGACAAATTTTAAATATACCTACTTATTTCAACCGCCAAAGGACGGGCATGCATAGGGTTGCCAACCATACTGTTAAAAACAGTATTATACTGTTTTCTATGCTTTAATACTGTTGAAAAAAACTTCATTTGACCATAGCACTGTTTATTGTACTGCTCCGCATGCGCTGGGCCTTACTATACTGTTTGTTTTGCTACGAAGTTTTTAATATACTGTTTTTCCTGTAAAAAAAAGTTGGCAACCCTAGGCATGCATGATCCTGACTCTGCCTGAAAGCCTGACATATACATTGCAGATAAATTTAACAAGAAATCCGACTCCAAACATTGCTCTACATTTATGTATGTAGATACAGGCTGATGATGATGATGGAAAAAATATGGGACCAATCTGGAAGTATAACAGTAACTATTATGTAATCTGTGGTATAACTCTTTCAAATAAAAAAGTTTTTTTTTTCAAATCGGTTTATAAATGACGGAGTAATGAAATAACAAACCTAACAGTGGGTAGATACAGGCTGATGATGATGATGATGATGAGAAAAATATGGGACCAATCTGGAAATATAACAGTAACTATTATGTAATCTGTGGTATAACTCTTTCAAATAAAAAAGTTTTTTTTTTCAAATCGGTTTATAAATGACGGAGTAATGAAATAACAAACCTAACAGTGGGTAGATACAGGCTGATGATGATGATGATGATGATGATGAGAAAAATATGGGACCAATCTGGAAATATACTCTTTCAAAAAAAAAGGTTTTTTTTCAAATCGGTTTATCAATCATGGAGTAATAGGTTATATTACTATGCTGTGGTAATAGTACGTAACAAACATTTATACATAGAAAAAAAATACTGCCGAATTGAGAACCTCCTACTTTTTTCGAGTCGGTTAAAAATATTGTTTTGTAATAGGTTTCAGCTGTGCACAAACGCAGCCTACATCTGTCTATGGCAGAAATAATGCCAGCCCCCTTACCACCATCTCTTATCGCGATTCAATAACTGAATAGAATGCTAATTCATACCAATGAATAAGCGACTCTATTTCTAATGGAATAGAGTCGCTTATTCATTGGTATGAATAAGCAATCTACTCAATTATTGAATCGCAATAAGAGATGGTGGTAAGGGGGCAGGAAACCTTGAAACTTGGCTCATTAGTTCTATCGTCGTCAACCTTTATTCATCCCACTGTTGGGATACGGATCTCCTATTAATAAACGGTGTTTAGTTAGAGCATACTCCACCACGCTGCTCAACTGCGGGTTGGCGAAGGCCAATGTTTTCAAGCCGCCTAAAAGCCACTGACTTGTTTTAACGACTGTCGTCTAAAAACAACAGCCGCGAACGACGGCTTGATGTGCCCTCCGTAGCACGGAGGAGCTCGTGATAAATAAACCAATCCATGGACAGGCTACGGCCTTTGTTTAACTTGGGTGTTCGATTAAGCTGACATGCGCAACGACCCCATCGTGCTCCTTACTGATCAAAGTCTTAATACTTAAGTGTACGAGTATTAGTTACATACATACGTAGGCGGGATGATAAGTAACTAGCCACTGCTATTTAAAAAGTTAAAATCAAAAAAATATATATGTCATTTTTAAATTCGTATCTCTGGCCACCTGTGTTCTAAATTTGAATTTGGTGGCGTGAAAATTTTATAGATTTTTTGTCATTTGAAAATATATTTCGTCAACTTTCGTTAAAATTGAACAAAGAGCGGTGATAAAGTTTCTTCATATGAAGGGCATGAAGGGGAAAGATATCTATGACGAGTTAAAGAATGTTTTGGGTGAATGTGCTCCTTCTTATGCCACAGTAAAAACTGGGTGGCTGAGTTTAAACGCGGTCGTACATGTGTCCAAGATGAAGCCCGCCCCGGACGTCCAAAAAGCGTCACGACTCCGGAAATGGTCGTGAAAGTACATGATATGGTTTTAGCAGATCGACGATTGAAGTTATCTGAAATAGCTGACACTACAGGTATCTCAAAAGAACGGGTACATCATATCCTAAGTAAGGAATTAAATATAAAAAGTTATCGGCCCGTTGGGTGCCGCGATTGCTTACGCACGATCAAAAAAGGACTCGGGTGCAAAATTCAAAATAATGTCGGGTCGTGCTCCTGTAGTGGAGACTAAAATTGGACCTGATGATGATGATGAAAGACCTTTCAAAGAATTATTCAAAGGAGACACTAGTAGGTACAACATTTACCAACTACGTATCAATTCTAATTATTAGGATCATGGTGTCACCTATGACTACGGAAGATAAACCTACAGGTCAAATTGCACATGGAATTTCACAAGAACTAGGATCTGCTGTATTCAATTGCGTAATACCTTACGTGTTACAACTTCTGGTGTTGACACCATACTCGATTCGTTTCCTTGGTATATGGTCAGTGGTCGGACCCAGAGTCTCGCGACTTATGCTTCACTACTGTTTGAAAGGCAACTTCAAGGACCGACGTCTTTCTGTGTTTCCTACCTATATCAAATTGTCCAGAAATTTATTTGTTCAGGAATATATTAGTTATTATAATTGCAGACATATAAAGAGACAAGACATTTAAAGTATCTACGACGAAATTGGCACGTCAAAATTCATACGACTGCTCAGAGATGCTACGCAGATTGGTTGTTTACAAAATGATCTCAAATAAAGTTAAAGGTTTGGTTGTTAGCTGTTACTGAGCTCGAAGTAGGTAGTCCCTGTTGGCATTAATTCAGATTAACTGTCAGAAGTATTGAGAAGCTTTTGATTGAATGGACAAGCAACTTGAGTTCGATGCACTGTTTTATTTAAAACATCATCATCATTATCAGCCTGTTTCTATCCACAGTTGGATATCTAATGCTTTCCACCATATGCGATGCTCCACTTTCTTCATCCACCCGCTTCCAGCCATTATACAAGGAGAAGAGGGTTACTGTAGCATCGTCATCATCATCATCATCAGGTCATTTTAGTGTCCACTACAGGAGCACGACCCTCTCGCGACCGTCCCAGACAGAAGGAGGATTTGGCCTACACTCCCCACGCTGGCTAAACGGGTTGGGGAGGCCTGATCGATGTTTGATAATGTATTTCCCTTAGTTGCCTTGTACGACATCCACGGGAAGAAACGGAGTGATTCTATTCTAGTCTGCCGGAAATCACACATCTTACTATACTGTAGCATGCTGTAGCGAAATGCCTACAGTAGAGGGTTCTTCCTCTGTCGTTTCTCCTAATAAGCGATTTTGGCAATTACACGAGTTCCCCGCCATCTCGCCGTCCGTTTGCTCTTCTGACGAAATTGAGTGCGAAAATAATACATTGGGAACCTTTATACAAGTAGAGTGTTAAAATTTAAAAATCGGTTCACGTATCGTATAGGAATCTCGAACTTTCAAGGATTCATCAATGTAGACCTTATGTACCTGACAACGCGCATTGTCAGGTAGGTAATAACAATGCACGTTGCGTTGTAGGTATCTTAGGATTTTTGTTATCTAAACGTTGTTAGTTACAACTTGTAAGTAGGCCCGTAATTGATACATTTTGGCTGTAAGCAAATCGAGTTTAAGCAGGCTATTCATCGTCACACATTAGACCATTTTATCGACAGGGAATTCATCCTCACATATTAGAGCCTAAGTGGTCGCGTACTGTGCGGTTCCAGATAAGTTTTCTCCCGCGTACTGTCAAGCTGTGGAATGAACTGCCTGTCGAGGTTTTCTCAGGAGACTACAGCATGGGGTTCTTCAAGAAGGATGTGAAGAGGTTTTTATAGGGTCGGCAACACGCGTGTGATGCCCCTGGTGTTACAGGCGTTCATAGGCTACGGTAACTGCTTTCCATCAGGCTGGCCGTATGCTTGTTTCCCACTTTAGTGGTATAAAACAAAAAGCAAATTGAGGACAATTCGTGGACATCTGCATGAACAAGCTCTTATATTTAATAAGAGACTAACGTATCCATAACAGAAAACCTAAGCTTTGGGTCCTAAATTTCTATTCTACTTGGCTTGACCATGTCCTGTCGGGATCTGCGGATGATCTGCGAGAATTAAACAAAATACTGGGCACCTTGTATCGTGGTCGGTGCCAACTTGCCTATGACACCGGCTTTAAAGAAATGAATTGAAATAATGGCAGTACAAGTTGGTCCAACATTATATTTGAGCTAAAGCCAGCTTCACCTGTACGTAGTGCACCTTGCTGACAGACAAACGAGAGTCTGGCGAAAAGAGAGGACATAGTGATTTTTTTCTAAGCTATACCTACGGCTGGGGAGAATAATACCTCTGTAGTAGGTAAGATATCCGCCAGCCAACCCGCAGTTGAGCAACGTGGTGGAGTATGCTCTAAACCTATTCAATTAAGAGGGGATACCCGTATCCCAGCAGTGAGATGAGTAAGAGTAGACGAAGACGACTATTTAGAACAGTCTCTATATATGTAGGTATATATGACATAGTAACTTAAGTTTGTTGCAAAGAGAAAGGTACCATATACAAAAATAAAAGATACACCAAGGATATCACTAAGCATATAATTTTATGATGTGCTTTTTATATAGGTACTGCTGTTTGAATTAATACGACTAATTATTTTGGTCGTATTGTTACTCAGTTTATTGTTAGATTAGTTAGGAATGTTGTGCGTCGAACCTCATTTTGTTAAAATTAGACCTAGTAACGCCATCTATTGAAATATATGCGAACTATTTCACATTGACTTAGTTCCATTGGTGGAAACTGACGTTACCGTCACCTTGACGAGCGAGATAGATAGATTACAATGCCAAATAAGTGTAAAAGAGACAAAACAACAACAAACGTCGTTTCCATCGATTCGGAGGTCAGACGGCGCGCATGTCAAGTACACTTCGATAAAAATAAATTGGTTGAGTGTTGTCCGACCGATTGTGATGTATTTATTATTGCTTTTAGATATCGACTGCTCGTATTGTAGCACGTATAGATAAAGGAAAATAGTCTGTATTAATATTGTGATAAAGTTCGTTATGTCTGAATGTACACTGTCTATTGCAACGTTTATTGGACTTCAAGAACTTTTTATTGGTATTTGCATGTCATGTGCCAGGTTTCTGAGTAATAATGTAACTGCACATTTTTTAAACCATTAGGGTGGCAAACAAGGAGACCCGCCTGATGGAAAGCAGTCATCGCAGCCTATGGACATTTGTGACAAATCACTCACGCGTTGCCGACTCCGCAATCACCCCTTCGCCTTTCTTGTAAAACCCCATACTGTAGTCTGGGACAACCATAGTAGGAAGTTCATTCCACAACCGGACAGCTCGAGGTAAAAAACTTCTCTGGAACACTACAGTACGCACGTATTCACCTCCCCCTCTTTGGTAAATTTTCAAGGAGACTTACTTCTTTATCGATACGCAGCCCCAGTGCATCCTTGCACGAGATACACTGGGAAGCATACTTCACTGTGCGCCTTATCGTTACCTCTCCTAGATCAGATGAACGGAAGGCACAGATGTCGAAAAGCGCGGACACCATGCTTTCTTATTCTGTCAAAATATAAGCCAAAGATCAGCAAGATCCCCGTGAGAAAAAGTTACTAATCGTTATTGCCCAGGGGCCATCAGACCCATGCTGTTACTAATTCGCCGTTCCTACCGAACGTATCCAACAGAACAACCGAATCAGCAACAGACACGAGCAACGACGAGATTCTCCGGTTTTAGCGCGGGGGCACCCCCCAGCCGTGCTGGAGGGAGGCGGAAAATCCTCTTCGACACCCCCTCAGCCTGGTTAATACCAGACTGACCTTTCAAGGGCGAATCAGGCTTTAACTGACTAAAAACCGCCTGCCTAACTACTTTTAGCCACAATGGCTTTAAAAGCGCAAACGGAACGCTAGAGGAAAAAGATTTGAGAAGGTATGTAGTCTGCGACGATCTGGTGAGGGTCCCCGAGAGGACCCTACCGCGAGGCGGTTTCCAGGTCGTCGCAGAGTACACATCGTGATCGAACCGGTTTTAGCACCCCAATACAGCCAATTTACCCAAATTTTCTGTCATCGTAGTCCACGGACGTTTGCAATACCAGATGATGTCATACAATAAATAGGACCAACAATTCGAATTTTCAATATTAGTACCTACTTGTGACTGCATTGGTAGTTTGGTATTTTAGCAGCGCCGCTGGTGGAATGTTCTGGTGGCATCTCAGATATTCTTAAAAAAATCGACATAAACGCCAACGTGGTATCCAAAACCTACACTAATAAATCTTAATCTGCTGTGTTTTGCATAGCGACGTAACACAGAAATAGTGAGTGTTGTTCCTGTGAATTTATTAAATGCTCAAAACGTTGTTATTTCTTTTTCTCATCAACATCAAGCCCTTTCATATGATACCCCATTTGAACTAGTAGTTTCAATTTGAAATTTCGACACCCTATAAAAAATATAGACCCCCTA
Organism: Hypsopygia costalis; assembly: GCA_937001555.2. Lineage (NCBI taxonomy): Eukaryota > Metazoa > Arthropoda > Insecta > Lepidoptera > Pyralidae > Hypsopygia > Hypsopygia costalis. The sequence goes on along the minus strand of OW443330.2, from coordinate 9,609,000 downwards.
TTTTTTAAGATCTTTACAAATGTATAGTTTTGAGATTTATTCCTGTACTTGTAGTCTATAACGATGTTACTTGCCAAATTTCATAGTTCTAGGTCAACGGGAAGTACCCTATAGGTTTTGATTCCCTTGAGTGTGTCGAAATATGCGTTTTTTGCTGAATAAACGGCCGTAACTTTTTTCTACATAAACTTAGCAGTTTGATCTTTTTACAACTTCATGGGACCGTAGACCAGAGTATACAGTTCAAATTTCAGCTTGATACCTCCACGCATTCTCGACATAGAAATTCTTGACAGACAGACAGACAGACAGACAGACAGACAGACGGACAACAAAGTGATCTTATAAGGGTTCCGTTTTTCCTTTTGAGGTTCGGAACCCTAAAAACGAATGATAATAAAATCGGGGGATACAGTTTGGTAGTGTAGCTACATATCTATCTTCTCCATCCAAAATTCAAGCACACCACTGGATAGATGAAGAATCAAAGAATTTATTAAGCTAAGTAAGGACTAGGGAACCTCGCGTGCAAGGGAGGGGGAAGCGCTGCCATTTTGAGATAATTTTGGTAGTTAAGGTATAACGTATTCACGTAAACACACGGCCGTGTCCATGCCACAGACACACCTCATTTTTAGGGTTCCGTACCTCAAAAGGAAAAACGGAACCCTTATAAGATCACTTTGTTGTCCGTCTGTCTGTCTGTCTGTCTGTCTGTCTGTCTGTCTGTCTGTCTGTCTGTCTGTCTGTCAAGAATTTCTACATCGAGAATGCGTGGAGGTATCAAGCTGAAATTTGAACTGTATACTCAGGTCTACGGTCCCATGAAGTAGTAAAATAATCAAACTGCTAAGTTTACGTAAAAAAAAGTTACGGCCGTTTATTCAGCAAAAAACGCATATTTCGACATTCTCAAGGGAATCAAAACCTATAGGGTACTTCCCGTTGACCTAGAACTATGAAATTTGGCAAGTAACATCGTTATAGACTACAAGTACAGGAATAAATCTCAAAACTATACATTTGTAAATAGATCTTAAAAATTAGAGGGTCTATATTTTTATAGGGTGTCGAAATTTCAAATTGAAACTACTAGTTCAAATGGGGGATCATATGAAAGGGACTGATGTACACATTGCAAAATATATTTTATTTATTTTTTTCGACGCATTATTTCTTATTTATAATGAAAAATATCAAATTTAATATTGATACTACGTACGGAACCCTCGGTGGGCGAGTCCGACTCGCACTTGTCCGGTTTTTAGCTTTCCGCGTACCCAAAGGGTAAAAAGGAGCCCTATTACTAAGGCTCTGCTGTCCGTCCGTCCGTCTGTCACCAGGCTGTATCTCATGAACCGTGATAGTTAGACAGTTGAAATTTTCACAGATGATGTATTTCTGTTGCCGCTATAACCACAAATACTAAAAAAATTGAATAAAATAAATATTTAAGGCTACCTTCAGTAAGAAATATTTGGTGGAAACGATAAATACCTACATCGATTTCGCAGAACTGATAAAATTACATTGCGCGAATTCTCCGAATGATGCGACGTATTGGGCGGATCGATATAACCTTGACTACCTATTTATTTGGTAAAACAAACAAATTATTTTTCACGATTTTCTTTTGTTTCAGGTCACGGCACAACGTTGTGTACCTACACAAATCTCGTGTACACAATGTTTCTGTGAATGAATGCTCTTTATTATCTACACCAAAAAACATCATCATCATCATCAGGTCATTTAAGTCTCCACTACAGGAGCACGAACCTCTCTCGTCCGTCACAGACAGGAGGAGTTGGCCTACACTCCCCCCCACGCTGGGCAGTCGGGTTGGGGAGGCCTGATCGATGTTTTATAATGTATTTCCCTTAGTCGCCTTGTACGACATCCACGGGAAGAGACGGAGTGATTCTATTCTAGTCTGCCAGAAACCACACGGCCAACTAAAAACATATACCTACGAGTCTCGCGCTCGAAGCACTCGCGCACGAAGGAACCCTTCGTGCGCGAGTCCGACTCGCACTTGGCCGGTTTTTTGTTTCTCTCCTGTTATTAAGGTTGTCTGGAATAAGTTGCTTTAGCGATAAGACCGGCTATTGTACTTTTAGTCCTTACGTATTTGCTTATTTATACTCGTACCATTATCGATAAAAAACGCACAAAAATCACGTTTGTTGTATGAGAGCCCCCCTTAAATATCTGTATTTTTGTGTGTGTGAAAATTTCAACTGCCTAACTATCACGGTTCATGAGATACAGCCTGGTGACAGACGGACGGACGGACGGACAGCGGAGCCTTAGTAATAGGGTTCCTTTTTACCCTTTGGGTACGGAACCCTAAAAAATATATTATAAAAGTTATCAAGACCTTCGTAGTTCTCTTTCAAAGAATTCAATAAAAGTTCGACTCGCTGAAAGCCGTACTTTCTAATTGCCTCCAGCATCCAGTCGCGGAATGTCGTCGGTCCTAGAAGGACGCCAATCCCAATTAATCGTTCAGACAAGTTGATAACAATGTAAAGATAGGTCACGCACGTTTCAACGTTGTATCTACATTCAAACACACACAAAACAGCTGATATGCACCACTAGTGCTCCTCACTACCTCTCTTTCCAACTAGCACAAGATCCCCTACATTCCTCCCCTTCGCACAATTTTCACTCACCCTATAACAAACTGTTGAGTCAACCATGCAACTACTTTCTATTTTATTACAGTGCGATAAAGTTCATTTTCGTCTGTGATTGCAATAGGAAAAGTCCATACATTTTATGAAATTAACGTCTGCGTGTGCGTGTTTAATTGACCAATACAAGCGCATATTTCCAACCACTACTACGTAATAAACTCGAGCAAAGAAAATTCTCGCATGCCTGTCATTATCTACTGTCTCTGTTTATTGCGATAAGTCAGAAAAGGAAGGACGTAGCAGTGGCTACGAGATTTGAATGAGTTTCCGTAGTAGGACTCTCCCCTATAGTTGAGGAAATGCGATCGATCGCTTGACAGGATATACAAGGTAAAAGTTTTCCGCGAACAGCCCAATAAAAAATTTTCTTAAAGAAAATACTGATAATAATTTAAGAGAAGTAATTAAATGTTAAGCCATAATAAAATTTGATTAGCCACAAAAAACAGCATTTAAATCACTTGGTTAGCATATAAATAATTTGTTTGCAATAAAAACAAACAATCAGCAATCCATGTTCCGGAAATAATCTTTATAATGTTCAGTAACTTAAATATAGAGCTTACAATAGTATAAGTTTGTGTAATAAACAATCAGTCCGCAAAATAATTATTCGATCAGCAAAATTTTATGATTAATCAGCAAAGAAAATTATTTTAAAATAAACTCGATTAGGTTAGCGAGGAGCGAAGCGACGAGGGGGTTAGGTCGATATAAACACAGCGAGTGCCAGAAGCGACTTTAGGGCGTTTCTCAAATTACTATTACTACTACTATACTAGCTTACCCTCTGAGTGAATACCAAATTTTCATTAATAATGAGTCGCTCATTGTAGCATATATAATTAACATGCTGTACTAAAAAAAATACAGCCCTCCAAAATGATATAAGTGGCTGATTGATTTAATAATTTTTGCTAGCCATGTTTTGCTGATCAATTATCTATTTCTGCTGATATTTGTCTGCTCACAAAAATATGAATACTATGCTAATTGTTTAAATAACATCCATAATTTAATATGTTCATTGTGCAGGTATACATTAGAACAAATGCTTAATAATCTAAGTTCGCAGTTACTATGTCAAAGTTTTGTAGTGTTATTATCATCTGTTTTTGGTATCTGTAGGGAATTTAAAATAAATTGAATATATTTAAGTGGATATCCACTTAAATCTATTCAATTTATTTTTTATAAACTGGCGCCTATATTGTAGCGATTCTACATACTTGGAGAAATACTCGTTTTTTGTCAACACTACGGTAGGGTACATTTATCTAATTCAGATATTTATTTTATAATTGGCAAGAGAGCATGTGGTTCACCGTATGGAATGTAATCACCACACCCCATAGAAATTAACCGAGGGTTTATAAATATAAAGTATTATATATTTTTAGAAAAACACGACAAAAGAGAGTGACAAATAAGAGTGTGATTTGATATTTTTATAGTATTAAGGTTATTTAAAAATACTGTTTCTTGTTTACACTACACTGAACAACATTTTGTTGTACGACCTTATTTGTGTTCTTGAAATTTTTTATTCAACTAAGGTGGTTCTCGCGTTACTAACCTTGTAATTTAAAAAGTGTTACAACAAAAGTAGTTCATAATGTAAGAAACGAGTGTAAGAAGTTGCCAGTATTTTTCAAGTAACCCTGTACATTTTGAATAACCATATTATTAAGATGGTCTAACTATTATGCTACTGTTAAATTTAAAGTGCCCCAGCCCAGTCCAGGGCACTTTAAATTAGCGTCTAGTTATTAATATTAAAAAGATATAATCTTTTTCATCCAAAATATCTCGTGATATAGCGTGGAAATTGTAATAGCATGTGTAACCGCCCCTCTCACACATACAAAATTTACCATTCACTGGACACACACAACGACATTGCATAACTACAAAACACTAGGGACTTGTTCCTACAATGCTTGACAAGGCACACAGACATGAAAATGTGCAGGATTTTCAACCTTAAAACTATGGCATAAATTCTCAATGTGTCCTACATTTACCGATCCGAAAGATAACCTCAAAATTGGAGTTTTTGACTCGTACAGATCATGTTATGGAGTGTTAAGGATTTCTGTGACATTTTAGGCTAAATGCATTGTTAGTGTGACGTTGCTATGTGTTTATAAAAAAAATATTCCTTGACAGAACATTGTGTGTGAATGTGTAAAGAGTTTCGGGCGGTTCTCGTTTACTGTGGGGCTTTGACACTCGAATATTGTTCGTAGGGATGTGGTTACGTACTGTACGAATTATTAGACGTTGTTAATTTTATAATAGTGTTGTGGTTTTATGTTGATAGAGTGGGGGCACGGCTCACATTAAAAAGAAATGAGCGTAAGTACCATAATCAGTTATTATAAATTAAATTTATATGTGTCAACACTGTAAACTTTATTGTTTTTCTACTCTCGAACTCGAAGTATATACACAACAATATATAGTTCAAAGTTTGTGTGTTTTTAAATTTCTGTATCACAAATATTACGAATTTAAATGCTTGTAGATATGAAAATGAGATATCAGTCATAGATTAGAGATTATCAGTAATGAAATGAACGAAATGAATCCTCGGAACTAACAATAAACTTGTCATCATCATCATCAACACTGCTGGATGTAGGCCTTCCCCAATGTTTACCACTATAGGGGATTTTCCGCTTTCCGCATCCTACTTAGAGAGAATTTTCCTTAAATTGTCTCAAACTATAAATTAGGTATTTTGGTATCTAATATACCTAATTCTTCTTTATTTTATTGTAAAACTCTACAGTAAATTCGTCGTCAACCCTTATTCACACCACTACTGGGATACGGGTCTTCCCTTAATCGGAGGGGTTTAGAGCATACTCCACCTCGCTGCTCAACTCCAGGTCGGCGGAGGCCATCGTTTTCAAACCGCCTAAAGGCCACTGACTTGACTTAACGACTGTCATCTAAAGACAACAGCCGGAACCGATGGCTTAACATGCCCTCCGAAGCACGGAGGAGGTCGAGATAAATAAACCCATCCATGGACAGGCTACGGCCGACGTTGCTTAACTTCTGTGTTCGATTAAACTGATACGCGCAACGACGCCACCGAGTTCATTTTGTGGAGATGCCGGGGATCGAAACCGGGGCCTTTCACGTATGAATATAGGTAATTTAATTTGAGAAAACAAACACAATCTGACTTATTAAACTTAGTTTCCAAGACTTTCGTAGAAAAGAAGTCAAATAAAGATTTATTTACCTTAATAACTTTTAAACTTTCGCGTTGCATGATTTATGAAATATAAGAACGGATTTACCTTACTTTACTGAAAAATTTATTTACCTTACTGAAAAAGGCGGAGAAACAAACACAAAATCTGAACAACATAATGTTGCAATAAAACAGACGGGTAATTTTCGTAATTAATATCTATGTAAGTAGTCAAAATTTTCAGATTTTTCTCAATCTCACAAATGTCAAATTTGGTATTCTCGTATCATAATATGAAACTTCAAACTCTAATGAAGTGGGGTTATGTCGAAATATGACCGAAAATGAAATAAGTAAACTAATTTTCTTTTTGCAAACAAAAAGAATTGATAATAATTAATGAATGAAATCAAGTAAATAAATAATTTTTAGTCAATTCGCAATTCAATCTCGATTCGGGCAACTTTCATTCAACGATCGTAGAAAAATTACGAGAATTGGCCTTCAGGTCAATAGCTCTCGCTCAGGGTCGGGTTAGTAATTACACGGGATGCCCTTATTGGACGCGTTACTCAAGATATATTGACAGCTACTTCTTCTAAGTATCGGATGGTGTTTATGTGGCAATCCTGATTCAAACACTCTTTCCTAGTCGATAGCAAACTACTGAAGCTGAAGATTAGTATTCGTAATTAAAAGTTCGATGGGAATCGGCTTCAGCTTAGGCAGTAGGGCTTCAAGAAAGGCTTTCTGAAATCTATTGAGGACAGTCTTAATAATAGTAAATAAATAAATAAATATTTCTGGACAATTTACACAGCACCATCTAGTCCCAAATTAAGCGCAAAGCTTTATATTATGGGTACTAGACAACTGATAAATGTAAGTACTTAAATACATTTTTTTTTGTAAATATATGCTTATAATACATAGAACACACCCAGACCAAGACAAACAAACATGTTCATGCACACAATTGTTTGTCTTGTGCGGGAATCGAACCCGCGACCTCGGAGTCAAAGTGGCCATTGCTAACCATTCGACCGAGCTCGTCAGATCGTGAGTTAAGAATAGCGTTGCCAGATTTATTTTAAATCAAAGCGACATTTTAGTCTTTTGAAAGTAAATAAAATATTAATTAAAATTGAACGTGAGATTTCAAACAACATCCACAAGCTTGCGACAAGCTTTTATTTATATCAATATAAATTTTATAATTTAATAAAATGGTGGGATTGATTGCATTCAAAATTTATTTTCTTCGTTTTAGAGCATTGAATAAAAGCTTGTTTTTAAAAATATCTTTTTAATTAATATTTTATTTTATAAATTTTTAGTTTCGTTTTAATTTCTGCATTTCTAATATTGCATCATTGTTACACAGTATTGTACCAATTAGTTTTGTACTGTCCAGTTCTTCAATTAAAAGCCCAGATAGAAGGGCAAGGCCTTCATTACAACAGGGTGCGCCCTGGTTCCCTGAGGTGGTACGTTTGCGAGAATATATTATTTGACACACTATTGCCATTCCGTTCATCAGCACGGCCTCACCTTCACTTGGGTGCTTTTCATACCGCCTCTTATTTCTAGTTGGACCTTTTTAGGGTTCCGTACCTCAAAAGGAAAAACGGAACCCTTATAAGATCACTTTGTTGTCCGTCTGTCTGTCTGTCTGTCTGTCTGTCTGTCTGTCTGTCTGTCTGTCTGTCTGTCTGTCTGTCTGTCTGTCTGTCTGTCAAGAATTTCTATGTCGAGAATGCGTGGAGGTATCAAGCTGAAATTTGAACTGTATACTCAGGTCTACGGTCCCATGATGTTGTAAAAAAATCAAACTGCTAAGTTTACGTAAAAAAAAGTTACGGCCGTTTATTTAGCAAAAAACGCATATTTCGACATTCTCAAGGGAATCAAAACCTATAGGGTACTTCCCGTTGACCTAGAACTATGAAATTTGGCAAGTAACATCGTTATAGACTACAAGTACAGGAATAAATCTCAAAACTATACATTTGTAAATAGATCTTAAAAAATAGGGGGTCTATATTTTTTATAGGGTGTCGAAATTTCAAATTGAAACTACTAGTTCAAATGGGGTATCATATGAAAGGGCTTGATGTACACATTGCAAAATATATTTTATTTATTTTTTTCGACGCATTATTTCTTATTTATAATGAAAAATATCAAATTTAATAATGATACTACATACGGAACCCTCAGTGGGCGAGTCCGACTCGCACTTGTCCGGTTTTTTTTTATACCACTAAAGTGGAAAACAAGCATACGGCCCGCCTGATGGAAAGCAGTTTTTTTTTTTTTTTAAAGCCAATCGCAATATGCGCACGCTCAACGGTGTAAGATGCCGCTGAGCATGCGCAGATCGGCTTACTTTGTACAAAGATGGAAAGCAGTTACCCCAGCCTATGAACGCCTGTAAGGTGCCACGGGCATCACACGCGCTTTGCCGCCCCGAAACCTTACTTGCGCCTGACAGAAATTCGAGTCCGGGTTTGATTTCGGAGTTTTTCTTCTCCTAGACAGGTTGCAGACCAGTGCTATCGACGCCCATCTCACCGATCTCTACTAAACTCCGTAACTCCAATAGAGTTCTTGGGATCCTGGATCTTCATCTTTAGATCCTGGATATCAATTAACACAAGAGTGCTTGTCAAGACTATTAAAACGAGCCCAAAAAGTCGACGGTTTTATCTTTTTTAGTTTAGAAGTTCCTATGGCCATCTTCCAATACGATCTTGAGACCTTGAGAGACTTGAGGCTGTCATGTAGCACAAGAGTGCTGGTCAAGACTATTTAAACGAGTCCAAACTCGACGGTTTTATCTTGTTTAGTTTAGGAGTTCCTATGACCACCTTCCGACGCTATCTTGAGACCCTGGCTGTCATGTAGCACAAGAGTTCCTATGGCCAGGAACTCCTAAACTAAACAAGATAAAACCGTCGAGTTTGGACTCGTTTGAATAGTCTTGACAAGCACTCTTATGCTACATGACAGCCAGGGTCTCATGATGGAGTCGGAAGGTGGCCATAGGAACTCCTAAACTAAACAAGATAAAACCGTCGAGTTTGGACTCGATTGAATAGTCTTGACAAGCACTCTTGTGCTACATGACAGCCAGGGTCTCAAGATGGTGTCGGAAGGTGGCCATTGGAACTCCTAAACTAAACAAGATAAAACCGTCTAGTTTGAGACCCTGGCTGTCATGTAGCACAAGAGTGCTTGTCAAGACTATTCAAACGAGTCCAAACTAGACGGTTTTATCTTGTTTAGTTTAGGAGTTCCTATGGCCACCTTCCGACTCCATCATGAGACCAGCTTCAAGGTACCATATTATTGCATTGTCACCGAAGTTAAGTAAGTAAACCAAATTTCAACCTAATCTGACGACAGGAAGTGGTTCTAATTTAACTCGCAAGATTTGTCCCATACTAACACACAGGGCAAGTAGAATAATAGTAGTTTATGAAACTGTTGCATAATATACTTAGGGTTATTAAAATACGAGTGTGAGTTTATAACATGAGCCTAAGGCGAATGTTATAATAGACCACACGAGTATTTTAATACCTAATTATGTGCAGTTTCATACACTACTTTATCTAATCTCATGAAATATATGATAATAATATTTTAAATACAACAATGAAGTTAATTTAACAGCTATAATTCTTACTTATAAATCCATTTGAAGATCGAGCATGCGTAGTGCGCATGCGCGACGTGCCGCGCGGCGCCGCGTTCACAGATTATGTAGAAAAATTTTGCATAGTTGCAATGTATTTGCATTGCAACCTGTTTAAAATACATGTATCCAGGGCTGAAGCTGTATCGAAATGGTAAAAAAGTTATTTTACGATACAGTTGTCCATAAAAGAGCTGTATCGAAAAATAACTTTTAAAATTTATTTTGATAGCTTGTGCGTAAAGACTTTCACTAAGATACTGTGTTTAATTTTTTAATGTGTAAATTTCAATATGAGATTAGATAAAGGCTTTTAAAAAAGCGGGACAATAATAAAAATACATAGATAGATTTTTTTATATAATGGATGGGTAAAAGTGTTTTTGGTATGAGTGTAAATAATCAAAGATCAAAAATATTTCAGTTTGTTTAAGTTTAAATTGCTTATATTTTTCCAAAGATTTAAATTCTGGTATTCCGTCCATTAATTTCATTTGATCAAATCATATTTTTTCCGTCCACCGGTCCAAAAGCGGGACATGTGGTGCTCCACGAAGGACTACACTACACTTTAGCATAAAAAAGCGGGATATCCCGCCTAAATCGTGACGTCTGGCAACGCTGGTTAAGACTACATAACATCTACAATAGGCTATTTGACCAACATTTTTTCGGTTTGATATTTAGGGATGTCTCAATAATATAACCATAGGTGAAAGGAATACTTTGATAGCACAAAAAATCTCTCGAGATATGTTAATTTAAAAATCTCAATTTTGGACTTTCCCGTAAACGCTCCATACAAAAGGCTACTGACGTCATAGGTTTGTATTTTGTATGCATCAAATCAGAAATTTGTACGACAGCAATGTTAAATATTACATTTATGTAATTAGTATCATAATAAAAGTTATAGTATTTTTTATTGCTTCTCTAACGGAATTTTTTTTTAATAATTTCGTACTTTTAAAATGGACTTTCCCGCCAAACTTTGATTGACCCTAAAATAAGTCGGACGGAAGATATTAATTGAGAATGAAAGTTTGCAGATCTTTATAGTTTTGTGTATTTTACGATATTGTTAAATAATTTATACTATTGCATCAGTTATGTTATGTCACTTCACCTTGCTTAAATTTATTCTGGTAGAATTTGATTTCGTTTTCGTGCAAATTGCAGCTTTATATGTATGTACCTAGTTATTTAATTTTTTTATTAGTTACAAATATTTTCAAGAAATTACACTGATTACACATGTTGTGTTTGCCTATAACTGATTATTACATTTAGAATTAAGCCCCAGAATCGTATTAAATAAGTGTATTTGTAAGATTTAAAGACTCACCATTTAGTTTATATGAGCGAAATTAATTCCAAGGCTACAATTTATAGTATTAAATATGTACTTATTAATTTACGTTTCAGGGTCGTTCAGTAGGTACCTACCAGTTCATTCGTCGACTGTCCATTTTCCTTCCATTTTATTTTTAGTCTTGTCAATCTTATAGTTAATCAATCAATTTTATAGCAGAGGGGATGGCGGCGTGCCAGCTATATTTTATGATGCGAGCGTTAATATGGCTACGGTAACCGCTTCACATCAGGCGGACCGTATGCTTGTCTGCCTCCCGACGTAGTATAAAAAAAAAAAAAAGTTAGTTACTTCTTTGTTGGTGGCCAATTGTGAGGCTGCCCACTAAAGAGTCCACAACACTATCAGTGGAAACAATAATAATGTTAGTAAACCTGAAGAAATAAATAAATAAAGACTCAACGCAACGTGATTTTCAATTTAAAACATTTTTTATTGTCTGGAGATTGAAAAGCGATACAACTCTGGTTGATTACATGTTAACCTTGTACTAAACACAATACAATAACACAGACAGTCAAGTTTAACTAATACATCGGGCAGTTCAAATACGCAATAAATCATTACATGACTAGATCAACGAAACGGAATGCGGATTATAGAAATTAACATAATACGCTCTAATGCACTTCCATTTAATAAATATTTTCAATTGAAATTTAAATTGTACCGCAAATTAATTTGTGGTTTATGTATTATTAACCGACCCAAAAAAGGAGGAGGTTCTCAATTCGGCTGTATTTTTTTTTTGTAATATTTGTTATTTAATTACTCCATGATTTATAAACCGATTTGAAAAAATAACTTTTTTTATTTGAAAGAGTATACTTCCAGATTGGTCCCATATTTTTTCATCATCAGCCTGTATCTACATACATAAATATACAGTAATGATTAGTCGGTTTTTTTTTTGTTAAAACTATTGACAAACCATTGTCAAATTCTCCGCCAGCTTGCAGTTGAGCGGCGTGGTGGAGTAGGCTCTAAACCAATTCAATGGAGGGAAGATCCGTATCCCCATAGTGGAATGATGCCGATTGTCAAAATGCTGCCTTATTTGCCATATTACTGTCCCACATATTGCTACCAGGGGAAATCAATTTTCTAAAGTTACCTTACCCTGCTGACTGACAAACGAAGCTCTGGCGAAGAGAGGTAGGGAGCGTAATTGTAAGCTACCCGACTGGGGAATGTACCTCCACCTCACAGAATACCGCAGCCAAATAACAATTCCCTTGAGGGTTGTTGTGTTCCTGCGATTGAGTGAGGTCACCAGAAAGCAAGGAGATGCTGCGTTGGTAGCGGGGGTGGCGGCGCGCGAGCGATATTTTATGTTGCGAGCGTTAATATGGCTACGGTAGCCGCTTCACATCAGGCGGGCCGTATGCTGCATCTGCCACCCAACATAGTATAAAAAAAAAACTTATTTGTTTTTACTAATTTCCAACTAATTTGTTCTGATTAAATTCGTTGTGAGTTGTTGTTGTTGAAAAGCTCGATGACGTTGCGCGTGTCAGTCTAATGATCTAATCAAACACGAAAGTTAAGCAATATCGAGTATTACCTGTCCATGGATGGGTTTATTTATCTCGAGCTCCACCGTGCTTGCACTAACGTTGTCATTATAACGGCTGTTGTCATTAGGTGATAGTCGTTAAGCCAAGTCAGTAGCTTTTAGGCCTTCGCCAAGCCGCAGTCAAGGAACGTTGGGGAGTTCACACTAAACCCCTTTGGTTGAGGGGAGACCCCTCGTATATCAGTAAATGCGCGTATGAATTCGCGGGCGCAAGGAAGATTAATATATAATTTAATGTAATAAGTTGATTTTAATCGGACATGAATCTATAATTATATTATCAGACATCATAGAGTAAAGGTAAAGTATATATTGTAAGTATACGAGTTATACTCGTATGCTATAGTGATCTCACAAATGGCCTTAACAATTTCGATGAATTATTCAATAAAGAATTTACGGGGACGAGAATTCAATCTAAGTCTCAATTCTGGGATAATTCGAATTCTCATAAGAAACGTCGAGCGAACCTCGGTCACCCAGGTACTGAAATATCATCAGACATTGACGAGCTCGGTGGTCGAATGGTTAGCTATGGCCACTTTGACTCCGAGGTCGCGGATTCGAGTCCCATACAAGACAAACATTTGTGTGCATGTCTTATTGTTTGTCTGTTTGTCTTGGTTTGGGTGTTTTCTATGTATTCTAGGTATGTATTTAAGTACATTATCAGTTGTCTAGTACCCATAACACAAGCTTTGCGCTTAATTTGGGACTAGATGGCGCTGTGTAAACTGTCCAGAAATATTTATTTATAGACATGGCTGCATTTCTACTTTTTAACTTTCGTGAAGTATTAAGACAAAGTTGATACGGGTATCAAAAACCCGCCGCGGCTTCATCACCATAAAGCCGTCTTACGTAATTCAGAAATGTTTATTTAGCACAAAGGAAACATTATGGTGAGTATAAAATTTCGTGCTGACGTCACTCAACGTATACTACCGTAGATTTGTAAGGATAATAGATATAAGATTTTCTACTCCAATATTGATAGATAGTAAACCGTCGCTTTTCAGCGAAAATGCATCCTCAGGAATAATGGAGAAACTATTAGCCATTATACCTATTATAATATAGAATCAATGATAAACCGAATAATTTCTGATTTATATTTATAATACATATATATATATATATATATATATATATATATATTAGGTTGGGGAAAAAGTCTTTTCGTATTTTATATGAAAATTCAAAACATTTTTTAATAAAGTTTATTTACATTTAACTAAAGTATGTAGGTGCCATTTTGTTCGATAACTTTTGGCCATCTTGTAGGTAGAGACATGATCCCATTACTATAGAAATTTTGGGACTTCTGTTCAAAAAACCACGACAAGTGGTTTTGGCAGTCTTCTCGTGATGGTAACCTGACATTGGTTAAAGAATTCTGAAGAGACCGAAACAGGTGGAAATCAGAAGGTGCAAGGTCAGGACTATACGGCGGATGCATTAACACCTCCCAGTCAAACTCTCTTAATTTTTGCTGAGTGGCTAAAGATGTGTGAGGTCTAGCGTTATCATAATGAAAAATCACACCCCTTCTGTTAATTAATTCCGGCCGCTTTCTCTCAACTTTTTGCTTTAATCTCATCAGTTGTTCACAGTAGAGTTCAGAATCGATAGTCCTGCCTGGCGGTAACAGCTCATAATGAATAATACCCTTCCAATCCCACCATACACACAGCATCACCTTGTTGCGGGTTAACCCGGGTTTTGCCAGAGTCTGTGAAGCCTGACCGGCCTTTGACCACGACCTTTTTCGCACGTTCTTGTCGAACGTGATCCACTTTTCATCACCAGTTATAAGCTTCTTCAAAAACTGTTCGCTTTCATTACGTCGTAGTAAAGAATCGCAAACGAGTACACGGTTCATTAGGTTTCTTTCAGTGAGATTGTGTGGCACCCAAATATCGAGCTTTTTAGTGTACCCAGCTTTTTTCAATTGCGCCAAAACTGTTTTGTGGTCAATTCCTAATTCTTCAGCTACGTCGTAACTACTGATATGCCGCTCTTGCTCCACTTTTTCAAAAATGGCATCCATTTTATCCGTAACAGGGCAACCAGAGCGACGTGCATCTTTCACATCAAAATTTCCTGATTGAAAACGCTTAAACCAAATTTGTGCTACTCTCACAGACACTGCACTAGGTCCATAAACGTCACAAATTTTATTCGCAGCTTGCGTTGCATTTTTACCTTTTTTGTAGTAAAATTTTAAAATGAATCGAATTTCTTCATTAGATTCACTCATCTTGACAGTAAAAAAAAACAAATGAAAATTACACATTTACCTAATTTGAATTTGGAATTATCTTTTTTAAAATATGAACTTTTTAAAGATATCAAAACCTGCCAGACACAAATGGTATAACCAAAGAGATTTTATTACAAGTTCATACATACTATAATGCGAAAAGACTTTTTCCCCTACCTATTATATATATATATATATATATATATATATATATATATATATATATATATATATATATATATATATATATATATATATACATATATATATATATATCTACTGAGGGGCAATTCTCGTAATTAAAATATACCAAGTCAAAATCGAAACTGATTTCGATCCAGTCTCGATCTCACAAATGTCACATTTGGTAGGTATTCTCGTAACACAATATGTAACGTCAAAATTAAATTTAAGCGGGATTATATCGAAATATAAGTGAAAATTAAACAAACTAAGAATGTTAATTTGCCAACAACAAGAATTGATAATAATTAATTAATTAAATCAAGTATATAATTTTAGTCAATTCACAATTCAATCTTGATTCGGTCAACTTTCAATAAGCGTTCGTAGAAAAATTACGAGATCTGACGAAGGTCAATTCATTCATCAAGTTATTTGAAGAGATAACTTGATGAATGACTACCGTATACTTGTAAGGAAAATAAATAGAGGATATTTCTACTTTAATTAGTAAAAAAGAATGTGTATAAATGGCTTAATGAGAAAAACTTTTACTGTATTAATGCATTAATTAATATTTGCATGCTAAGGTACCTAATGATTGGCAAGACCGTACTACCTGAGCAACTAAGATCATTGTGTACAATGTTTTATGCAAATAAAGATATATTTATTTATTTACATAAATCGCCACATATAATTTTGAGCATTATCCTCGGGCATAATGGACAAACTATTAGCCATTGCAGCTAATATAGATGATATAGAAATAGATGATAAACCGACTCATTTATAGTTTTTATTAGTTTATTTTCTCAGATGGGAAATCTAAAATTTTTATATGCATATGAATAATTGTATACTTATAACTCACTTTTCGCGAAAATATATATTATATATTTTCACAAATATGTGGTATATAGGTATAAACGTGTAAAATATGTTATGTATAGTTATTATACTATATTCAATTTCCTGAGTAATAAACGTACTTATACACTACGTTTTCGCTGTATAGCGGCGATATTATCTGCGTAATATATGACCCTAAAGTCGTAGAGATAGTGTTGTTATCGCAACACTAGTAGAAATTACTACTATGATTAGAATAGATAGAGTATTAAATATTTCTGTAATATAAACCCATTTTAGGGTTAATTAAAGCATTAGGAAGGGTTGAATGCCTTACGTAAATACTCTATGAAATTTTAAACTAAGGGCCCGGGGCCCTACAGCCGAAGTTCAAGCCGATTGCCATCGGAATTTTTGATTGAGAAAATTATACATCAGCCACAATATAAGCAATATGCTTCAGCTTAGATTGGTGGTAATTGTGTTAAGCTTAGTTGGTAGAGACCCTAGAGCTCTATCGTCTAAGCTGAAGATGTTAAACATTAACTTAAACCTAAGACCTATTTTTGGGATCAAAATATTCGATCGGAAACGGCTTCAGCTTCAATGAAAAGCGACTCTATTCCGTTTGCAAAGAGTCGCTTATTCATTGGTATGAATAAGCATTTTATCCAGTTATTGAATCGCAATAAGAGATTGGAGATTGGAAGGCTGGTCTATTTACAAACCGTTATTTAATTTCTCTGGTGTCTGTCTAATCTCTCAAGTTAAATTTGACCCACTTTCCAGTGTCTGTTGAACTAAAATTTGGGGCACTCGGTTGTTTCATTTTTATAGCATTATAATAGTTATGGCGACCGCCACAAAATTGCCATTTATCCCACTAAATCTTCACTTTAAAATCGAATTGCTATTGTCAATCTTAAAGTGCTCTTGACTGTACTACGAAGGGACCTACCCTTCGTAGTACAGTCAAGAGCACTTTACACTTTACTGTAAATGAGTAAAGAATAGTAGTAATTGTAAAGCCAGTGTCTACCAATAGGTATCTCCAACCACATTGATCTCTGAAACAGAGCAGAAATTAACCCACACAGTACACCGATGTGAATAAAACCCAATTTGGTGCTATTGTAGACCATATTGAAATGACGGCGGCTACAACGCTTCGTACCCCGTAAATGTATTATAATAACGCAGAGTGGAAGCGAAGCTATATGGGGAGTAATGCTTAAACGTGATTAAATAATATATGAGTTCGACCGTATGCAACAAGTAAGTAAAGAGGGGAAATGTAAATTATTGTTTTTGTGATTTTTGATGTGAAACACATTAGGATGTAAGTGTCTCACCTTGTGGTGAGTAAATGTCTCACCTTGTGGTGAAACATTTATTTAGAGCCAAAGTCAACCTCACCTGCACTTGGCGCACACTGGTGCGCCTAAGTTCACATAAATTTTCAACTCCAATAATTGGAACTCCGAAAATGTTCTTCCTATCATTTTTCATCCTAATAATGTCAATTTCTAACTACTATGTTTCTAATGTTCATAATTCCGAATCGTTCCACTTCATAATGTCAGTAGCAATAAACACCTAATACTATTACTACTATCTCTCTTGCACTCACGGGCTTAAACCCGGTCATTGGATAGGCGTGCGCGGGGATATGGATCCAACGCGTAGAGGCCCCTGTGAGAAGTTTGATGTAATGCTATGGTTATGGAGATGAGATCTGGGTGAACTTAATACCGGGCTATTACAGAAGAGAGACGAACGCCTGCCATAACTGCTTTTATTGCTACTATTATTAGTATTATTACTACTATTATTAGGGCACTTCTCACTTTACATTTGTCTACAAATATATATAAGTTTAGGGATAAAAGTGTAATGAAATACAACTGTAGGAGTTTAAATATATTTATCTAATCTCATACTGAAATTTACACATTAAAAAACTAAACACAGTATCATAATGACAGTCTTTACGCACAAGCTGTCAAAATAAATTTAAAAAGTTATTTTTCGATACAGCTCTTCTATGGACAACTGTATCGTAAAATAACTTTTTTACCATTTCGATACAGCTTCAGCCCTGGATACAGGTATTTTAAACAGGTTTCAATACAAATACATTGCAACTATGCAAATTTTTTCTACATAATCTGTGAACGCGGCGCCGCGCGGCGCGTCTCGCATGCGCACTACGAATGCTCGATCTGCAAATGGATTTTTATGTAAGAATTATAGCTGATAGATTAACTTCATGGTTGTATTTAAAATATTATTATCATATATTTCATGAGATTAGATAAAGTAGTGTATGAAACTGCACATAATTAGGTATTAAAATACTCGTGTGGTATTATTATAACACTCGCCTTCGGCTCGTGTTATAAACTCACACTCGTATTTTAATAACCCTTATTATGCAACAGTTTCATAAACTACTATTATATATGTCATATTATTAATTGTAATTTTCGGAAACATGACTAAATCGGTAGGAAGAACAATTTCGGGTAAAGAACACTTTAGAAGAGCCATTAAGGACCCGGTGCACTTTGCCGTCTGGCTAAAGAGTCTCTGGCGAAATATGGTAGTTATGTCAAGCCCGATGAGGGAAGTACGCTGCATCTTACACAAGACGGCAACCAAACAGAAAAAGAACGAAAAGAAGGAGTTGCTGCGTTGGCAGCAGGAGCGGCGGGGCGCGAGCTATATTTCATGTTTTTTTTTTTTCATTTATTTAGCCTAACAAACAGTTTTACATTATGTTTATTAACAAAAGTGCACTTAAAATTACAGTAAATGTAAAACCAACACCGTTAACCACAGTTTAACATAACAATAAATTGAGAGAGTTCAACCACTTCACAAAATCAGTATGATTGTTGAACGAAAAAAAAAAGAAAACAAATTGTGAAAAAAAAGTATAAGAAAATAAATTAAGTATTAGCGATCTACAAAGTATTAATCGAAATATTTCAGTTGATATATCGCAAATATGTTGCGAGCTTTAATATGGCTACTCGGCTATGGCCATGGGTCTCGGTACACGTAAATAATGCTAAATACGAATCTCTACCAGTAAACCATTGAAATGTCAATAATAATAGTCAATACTAAGAAATGAGAGCAAAATTAAATGTACAGAAATTTAACGAGCCCAATTAAGTAAAGGGTGACAATGGGGTGAGGACAGCGGGGGTGCGTGTGGGGGTTGCTGTATCAAACCAGGTTTACTCAACTTTTTTTTATACTACGTCGGGTGGCAGACAAGCATACGGCCCGCCTGATGTGAAGCGGTTACCTAGCTATATTAACGCTCGCAACATAAAAAATATCGTCTCTCCTTCCTTTCTGGTGACCCCACTCACTCGCAGGAACACAACAACCCTCAAGGGAATTGTTATTTGGCTGCGGTATTCTGTGAGGTGAAGGTACATTCCGCAGTCGGGTAGCTTACAATTACGCCCCCTACCTCTCTTTTCGCCAGAGCTTCGTTTGTCAGTCAGCAGGGTGGCGTGCTGGTGAAGTTGGCTTTTGTTCAAAGATGTTGATGAACCACTTACACCCCTGAATTAGTACCGTAAAATGCGCTAACCTGCCTTAAAGCAGGCTCTCTTGCGGGTGTTTCCTCTATAAACTACATGATCAGCTTGTTTCTATCCACTGCAGAACATAGGCTTTCCCTAATGCCTTCCACCATATGCGATCCTCCGCATTCAGCCGCGTCCGGCCGTTCCATTGTGGTCATCGATCCATCTAGATGGGGGGGCACCCGTTGCCCCTACGAGATTTCCACTCTACGACTTTCCTCCCCCATCTACCATCACTGGCTCGACAGATGGGGCCGGCTCACTGCCAGTTCAGCCTGCTGACTCTGAGAGTTATTTCGACAACTTTGGTTCTCTGTCGAATTTCTTCGTTCCGGATTTAGACTCAATTTTTGTGCTCCAGGAGCAAGCTATCCCAGCTATTTATATGATGAGTCCCTGGGAGACACTGAGAAATAATTTTAAAGAGATAAATATTATGGCATTACATTCTCAATATATTCATGAAAATCTTATTTACGTTCATATAAATCAAACAAAATTTAGGAAAAACTGTGATTTCCATCATTTAAATTTAAGAAATAAAAACCTATTATAAAGTGCATATTACTAGGCTCCATAAAATCTCTAACTCGTTCCCAGGTCAATGTATACGCTTCTACAATAAACTTCCAAACGACGCGTTTAAATTATCCATGGGTAAATTTAACAAATATATCAAAACTAGACTATGTCAAAAGGCTTACTATTGTATCTCAGATTACATAAATGATAAAAGTATTTTGAAATGAATTGCTCTTGTTATGTTATGTTAATGATTGTATTTGTATTTAATGTAACGATATTGGCAATTAAAAGAGTCGGCCTTGAGTTTCTTGCCAGTTCTTCTCAAGAAGCCCCGTCGCCGGAACTGGCACTTAAATTCACTTTCACATTCAAGATAGTGTGATGAAAGTGAATCTAAGCTCTGCGGATTTAGAGTAGTAATGACTTATACATGTTCATATATTTAATTTGTATGACGTTTCTAAGTGCTTTATAAAGTTCAAGGAATAAAGATATTTTGATTTGATTTGAATTTGGTCCCTCAAAGAACACACTACGTATACCTTATATATTTGTGTTACGTGTAGGTGTCTTTGTATGCTATAGAAAGTATGAAAAAACACGCGCGGGGATCTGGTAAAAAAATCTGACTTATTATGTGACATAATAATGTCACTGATTCCTAACCCGGGTATGAAATCGTTCAATTTCACTGTCTGTTTACCCCGGAATATTACCTTTATGGTTTACCCACTAGGCAGCCCTAGCCGTCAGTTAAAGTTGAACGCGGGGGTGTGACATTGACCTAAATAAAACCCGGCGCGACCTGTCTGGTTCCCCTTCCTTGAAGCGTAAATTGTCGTTACATTTTTACTTTATATGCATATTGCAGGCTGATAGATTTTCCCCCTTTTACAGTTTATTTATGCAGAGCGTATCTATGTAAAGCCTTTCTAAGTTCGATTACAATGTGCACATTTTGTAATAGCTTGTTGTAATGTACTAGTGGGCGCGCAGTGGTCGAAATTCGACTATAATTAATATAAAAAAAATATTAACATTCTGCACTCCTACTGTATTTAAACTATAAGTGTGCGAAATTTCGTACTCCTATACTACTAGATTTTGCTCATTAATATATCTCTTAGAGTCAAACAGGCTGAAGTAGCAGTAGGCCGGCCCCATCTGTCGAGCCAGTGATGGGAAATGGCGGAGGAAAGTCCTAGAGTGGAAATCTCGTATGGGGCAACGGGTGCCCCCCATCTAGATGTATAGATTCTACAGTAAATTTTAACATACAGATGTAATTCAACCCATGTTCATCCCACTGCTATGATGCGGGGCACCCTTAATGGAAGGGGTTGAAAGCACACCAGGGTTGCTCAACTGCAAGTTGGCGGAGGCCAGGGCCCTTGGGCCTTACCGGTGATGCTGAAGCCGATTACCAGCGGAATTTTTTAATGCGAAAATAAAACTACTACTTAGATTCTTGCCAATTATGT
Source organism: Hypsopygia costalis (assembly GCA_937001555.2). Classification (NCBI taxonomy): domain Eukaryota; kingdom Metazoa; phylum Arthropoda; class Insecta; order Lepidoptera; family Pyralidae; genus Hypsopygia; species Hypsopygia costalis. Next base: position 9,587,533 of record OW443330.2, on the reverse strand, counting down.
TTAGCTTAGCTGGTAGAAACCTAGAGCTCTACCGACTAAGTTGAATAAGTTTCATAATCTATAAATATAAAATTCAAAGTCCTGACTGACTGACTGACTGACTGATATATCAACGCACAGCCCAAACCGCTGGGTCTAGAGATTCGAAATTTGGCACGTAGGTTCCTTATGACGTCTAGGGGTACACTAAGAAAGGATTTTTCAAAATTCATCCCCTAAGGGGGTGAAACGGGGGTCCAAAGTTTGTATGGGGAAACGAGATTAGTTGGACTATTTGATCCGAAACTTGACACGAGTACTATATATTCAACCCCTAAAGGGGTGAAATGGGGTGAAAAAGTCTGAAAATCGTTATGGGTATTGTTTTTACAGTTTATCGGGTCGCTGATTACGAAAATAACAACTATTATCTAATCAAACATAGCCGACGTGATAAAAAGTCTCCCCTGTGGGGGTGCGACGGGATGGAAATGTCTAAAATGGAGGTGAAAAAGTTTGTAAATCATCATGGGTATGGTTTTTATGGTTTATCGGGTCGCTGATTACGAAAATAATAACTATTTTCTAATCAAACGTAGCCGACGTGACATAAAATCCCCCCTGTGGGGGTGTTATGGGGTTGAAATGTCATAATATCAGTATGGGTGTTGATTATATGGTTTTTTGGGACGTCAATTACGAAAATGGTATAGATTTGAAAATGTAACATAGTGGACAAAAAATTACTTAAAAGGATGAAACGGAGGTCCAAAGTTTGTATGGGGAAACGAGCTTAGTTGGATTATTATATCCTAAATTTTACATGAGTACTTCTATAGATAATTGACTAAACACGTGTTTCAGAATTTTTCAAAATTCAACGCCTAAAAGGGTAAAATGGGTCCCAAATGTCTGAAAAACGTCATGGGTATTGTATTTATGGTTTATTGGGTCGCTGATAAAATAATAACTATTTTCTAATCAAACACAGCCGACGTGACAAAAAGTCGACCCGTTGGGGGTGCGATGGGATGGAAATGTCTAAAAGGGGGTGAAAAAGTCTGAAAATCATCATAGGTATTCTTTTTATGGTTTATCGGGTCGCTGATTACGAAAATAACAAGTATTTTCCAATCAAACGTAGCCGACGTGGCATAAAATCCCCCCTGGGGTTGAAATGTCATAATATCAATATGGGTGTTGATTCTATGGTTTTCTAGGACGCCAATTACGAAAATGGCATCGATTTGAAAATATAACATAGTGGACAAGAAATTATTTAAAACGATTTTTCAAATTTTACCCCTAAGAGGGTGAAACGGAGGTTCAAAGTTTGTATGGGGAAACGAGTTTAGTTGGGCTATTTTATTCTAAATTTTACACGAGTACTTCTATAGATAACTAAACACGTGTTTCATTATTTTTCAAAATTCAACCCTTAAAAGGGTAAAATGGGTCCCAATTGTCTGAAAAACGTCATGGGTATTGTTTTTATTGTTTATCGGGTCGCTGGTTACGAAAACAACAAAGATTTTAAAATTTAACGTGGCTAACATGACCTATTGGGGTGCGATGGGGTTGAAATGTCTAAAATGCGGTCAAAAAGTCTGATAATCGTCATTGGTATTGTTTTATAGTCTATCGGGTCGCTGATTACGGAAAGAACAACTATTTCATAATCCAACATAGCCGACGTGACATAAAATCACCCCATGTGGGAGTGCGATCGGGTTGAAATGCCATAATACCAATATGCGTGTTGATTCTAAGGTTTTCTGGAACGTTAACTAAAATGACATCGATTTGTAAATATAACATAGTGGACATAAAATTAGTTAAAAGGACTTTACAAATTTTGCCCCTAAGAGGGTGAAACGGAGGTCCAAAAGTTTTATGGCGATACGAGATTGGTTGACTATTTTATCTTAAACTTTACACGACTACTTCTATAGATAAATTAGTAAACATGTGTTTGCCCCGAATGTCACGCGAGCGAAGCCGCGGGCGAAAGCTAGTGTTACAATAAAGCACTACAAGTGCTTTATTATAACATTATGAAACTTATATACCTAAATGTGTGGAACAGTACAAGTGCAATGCACGTTATTAACGTTAATAACGTGGAACAGTACAAGTGCTTGATTATAACATTATGATAATAATGTTCCATCAAGTGCCAACAATCAACAATATCAACTTTTGAATATGTTAGTCAAAAATTTAACCTAGAACCAATTCTTGGAATAAAAAAAACCGATGGTAATCGGCTTCAGCTTCGGCGGTAGGGCCCCAGTGTTTCCAAGCCGTCTCAACGCCACTGATTTGGCTTGATTATCATCTAATGTCTAATCAACACCCGGAACCGACGGCAGATGTATTTAAAATAGTACAAATTTCGATAGATTTATGCCGTCATGCGGAAGAAGGTAGCGTCGCTTATAAAAAGAGTGCAGGCAAGTAACAATAGCGTCCTGAAAATGGTGGCGGAAGATATAAATGCACCTGTACTGAGGCATTTCGTTCGGACGATGTCTGAAAGAGAAAATCATCACTCCATAGTTCGTGGTTCCACGGAATGCCTCTAAGGTACATGGTGTATTGATGAGATTGATGTGACGAGATAATATTTTATTTTTCCTTTTATTTTTATTATTCCTACTAATATATTTTTAAGTCTTGTTTACTAACTAATGGATCTCTGTTATTAATAAATAAATTGAATTTGAATTTGATAGAGTCACAGCACAGACTTACAATACATTAAGTTATTGCATTATTAAGGTACTCAAATTTTATAATGGAGGTCGGTTTCGATGTGCGTGTCAAGCTAATCGATGATACATGCTTTTATTTATATTGTATTGGAGTCGGGTTGGAAGTGGCTTACCACCATGTTTAGAGTCAAAGCCAATCTCACCTGCACGTGGTGCACCCTGCCGACTAGTCAAAAAGGCTCTGTGAAAAGAGACGTAGAGTACAGCCTAATTGTAAGCTGCCTGACTGGAGAAGTACTGCCTCCACCTAATAACACATACTTAATAACAATTCCCTTCTGGGTTGTTGTGGTCGTGCGAATGAGGTCCTTAAAAAAAGAAGGAATTATTGCGTCGGTAGCTGGCAGCGCGCGAACTTGCTAACCATTCGACCACCGAGCTCGTGAAATACTTAGTTATAAAAAAAGTTATATAGAAAATACGTACAACTGTGATATGACAAGTAATCCCGCAGTATACATCTTTTCTATAAGATACGCACGCCTGTGTCTTTATATTATTTGTGAGTCGACTTGTGTAAGATCGATGGAGTCACCTACTACGAGTTACTATTTACGGCCTGTTTATTCTGTGGAAATGAACAATAAATGTTCATGATGTCGTAAATAATGTTATTGGTGCGTTCCACTGTTTGAATGTTCTTTTATTATCTACTTATTTCATGTGAGACGGAATTCTTGTTAACTGCATAGTCAAGTTTCAAATCTTTACTAAAAATTGTGGTCGCCCACTGGTCGGAATTCGACCACAAAATAGGCAAAAGAGTATATTATTTATACTAAATAGGCGACAGAAATACTATTTTTTTTTGAGGGGGGCAAACGAGCATGTAAATCACCTGGTGGAAAACAAACTAAAGAAAAACAAAAAATACACTACATCAATAAAAAAAACATTACACCCACTACGACGTATTTAACACACACACGCATATAACCTACTCTTTAGTCGAGTTGCAAATAATTTTTCAATTCCAACCAGTAGTTCCTGAGATTAGCGCGTTCAAACAAACAAACAAACAAACTCTTGAGCTTTACAATATTTTTTTAATTATTATAATATTAGTGCTTTTATTACGAAAATTGCGCGGACGGAGGAGTACAAAACTTCGCACACTTATAGTTTAAAGGTATAGTGCAGAGTGCTAATATTACTTTTTTAATTATGCATAAAAAATACATTAGATCAATCATCAAAAAAAAAGAAACATTACACACATGTCTTTGACACACACATGCATATAATGATACTCTTTTGTCTATTGCTAAAGTCATAATTTAAATTAATTCTGGTCGAATTTCTGCTACTGGGCGACCAGATAAATGTATATTACTCATATGATAATAACTTAAAGTAACTGTATTTTAAAGTCGACATCTTTAAAAAAAACTCTGAACTAAAAGATAACGGCGCCTGAAATTCAGGACGACGTTGCTTTTCGTCTCAACTTTCCTTAAGGGATATTTTATCTCCGCATTCAGACGACAGGTGGCGCTAGCAGAATCACTCTCGTAGCACACATTTTTCTATATCTATTCATACTGTGTATAAAATGCCTAATCAAAGTAGAATATATATTTTTATATATTGTTACTTTCTTTATTATTAAAAATATTCATTAATAAAAATAACTCTATTAAGGGTCCGTTCGCACAGATAGGCTCAGAGAGGTGAACAGATTTTGGTGGCGTTTAAAATAGAGATTTGGATCATTGTAAATAATTAACGAGCTCGGTAGTCGAATGGTTAGCAATGGCCACTTTGACTCCGAGGTCGCGGGTTCGATTCCCGCACAAGACAAACATTTGTGTGCATGAACATGTCTGTTTGTCTTGGTCTGGGTGTTTTCTATGTATTATAAGTATGTATTTACAAAAAAAAAAATGTACCTATTTAAGTACATTTATCAGTTCTCTAGTAGGTACCCATAACACAAGCTTTGCGCTTAATTTGGGACTAGATGGCGCTGTGTAAATTGTCCTGAAATATTTATTTATTATTTATATATATAAAAAAAAAGGTTCATTTTTTAAATTCGCTTCTTTTATTATTATGAGATTGCACGAGAGCAGATGTGAATTTTTAATGTGTGATGTGAAAGCCGGTTTGTTTGAACGGACCTTTAAGCACACTGTCAGAGCTTTTACACCGGCAGTGTGTGGGTTGGCCATACCAAAAGATCACTGGAAGCCCTCCGTATCCAATACAATAACAATTTCAGAATACTGTTGGGACTGCCTCGTTTCTGTAGTGCGTCTGGGATGTTTGCGCATTATCACACTGATGGTTTTCAGGCCGTCATGCGAATTAAACAGCATCCCAGATAAACAGGACACGTGATAGTCGCAACGGCATCCTCAAAACTATTGCTGATGACCGGACTTCCCCACTATGGAAATGTTTAGTGAGGAGAGTAATTTAAAATTTTAAAATGTATTTGACATGAATTAACTAAGTAACTACACTTGACTTCGTATAAATTTATTTGAACATTAAACTAAATTATAGATTAAATGTATTTGACATGAATTAACTAAGTAACTACACTTGACTTCGTATAAATTTATTTGAACATTAAACTAAATTATAGATTAAATGTATTTGACATGAATTAACTAAGTGACTACACTTTACTTCGTATAAATTTATTTGAACACTAGCAAAGTACCCGTGCTTCGCTACGGGAACACTCCTGATTTGCGTCTATTTTTGTTAAGATTCCAGATATTTAATTTTTTCCTCATAAAGGACTGTTTCGTATTGACTATTATTACAAACATACACCATTTAGGTTAAGACGTCCCGGTAAACAATATTTTTGGCATTCGCACCAGGAGCTAAAATTGCAAGGCTTCCAGGAGAACTTACTCCTGAGCAAGCTACATACAACTGAACATGAGAGAAGCAGTCCTGTCTCAATTCAACCCCAGCGACCTTTAGAGACTGCCCCCTGAGCTTTGTTAATGGTCATAGCAAAACACCTTTGGGAAATTGAAGTCTCTTAAATTGAACCGGGTGGTCTGATGGAATAATGGGAATGCGGGGTATAAAGAGAGATTCCTCGAATTCCTCCAGAACAACAGCGCATCCCTTACTGTCGTCACCCAACAACTCATCGTCTAACACGCAACGCAACCACCTTCAAGTAGTACCTTTAATTGTACTAAATACGGATGCAAGAACGCCGCGCCTTCCGCCCGCGATTGTACATATAAGCACTGACTGACGCCAAATACAAATTTAAAAACCTATTAGGATAACACTTTAGTCAACACACAAGTCTTATTCCATCAGCTTAAAAAGGATAAATCAAAGTTTAAAAAAATTACATGATGATGGTCACGTTAGCCACGTTGAATTTTAAAATCATTCTTGTTTTCGTAATCAGCGACCTGATTAAATATAAAACCAATAATATAGTTGATGATTTTCAGACTTTTTGACCCCAATTTACTCCTTTTTTTTTTGGGATGAATTTCGAAAAATACTGAAACATGTGTTCACTCATTCATCTATAGAAGTACTCGTGTAAAGTTGAGGATAAAATAGTCTAACTAATCTCATTTCCCTAGTCAAACTGTGGACCTCTGTTTCACCCTCTTAGGGGTAAAATTTGAAAAATCCTTTTAAGTAATTTCGTGTCCACTACATTATATTTTCAAATCGATGCCATTTTCGTAATTGACGTCCCAGAAAACCATAGAATCAACACCCATATTGATATTATGACATTTCAACCCCATCGCACCCCTATAGGGGTGATTTTATTTAACGTCGGCTATGTTGGATTATAAAATAGTTGTTGTTTTCGTAATCAGCGACCCGATAAACCATAAAAACAATACCCATGACGATTTTCAGACTTTTTTACTCCATTTTACCCCTTTAGGGGATGAATTTTGAAAAATCCTGAAACACGTGTTTACTCATTTATCTATAGAAGTACTCGTGTAAAGTTTCGAATAAAATAGTCCAAGTAATCTTGTTTCCCCATACAAACTTTGGACCCCCGTTTGACCCCCTTAGGGGACGAATTTTGAAAAATCCTTTCTTAGTGCACCCCTAGACGTCATAAGGAACCTACTTGCCAAATTTGGAATCTCTGGACCCAGCAGTTTGGGCTGTGCGTTGATTAGTGAGTCAGTCAGTCAGTCAGTCAGTCAGTCAGTCAGTCAGTCAGTGAGGACAAAGCCTTTTATTATTATAAATTAAACTAAATTATAGATTAAATGTATTTGATATGAATTTAATAGAGTTACAGTTGACGTCGTATAAATTAATTTTGACATTCAATTCGATTATTAAATTAAATTATTAAATAGCACTGAGTTTTGCACTGAATTTAATTCATTCTAATATTAAAAATTATGAATTAGTTATATTTGGATTCTAATTACCTGAAATAAAGCATTTTTATTTTTTTATGTGCCTACCTATTTTAGTATTAAAATTGCTGCTTAATAATAAGAATACCATTACAATATGGCTTGAAGAATTAGGTTGGTTGTATACATTGAACTATATCTATACTAATATTATAAAGCTGAAGAGTTTGTTTGTTTGGTTGGGTGCACGCGGAAATCTCAGGAACTACTAGTTCGAGTTGAAAAAATATTTTATCGGATTTATCGGGAAAGGCTATAATAAAAAGCTCATCACGCTACGGGACGCTGTATGCAATTTGACAGTATACGATCAATAAGAGCGGATCATCAATGAAAAATGTGTTAAAAAATCCCACACTGGCGAGGCCGGGTCGGGCCGCCAGTGTTGTGAAAGAATATCTCTTCATATAGGTACCTAATATAATTCATTCAATACAAATTCTGCCTTGCCACCTTTCTTTGTGATACTTTATATGCGTGTGTCGTTACATGTTATATGTATTAATCGATATGCATAGGCACGCCAGTGAAGCTCCCAGTCACTATATTTATTGGCAATTTGATCTACACTACTTTGCGTGCTTCGCCACCAATTAGTTCATGCTAATTACTGCCGGCCGGCACCCACCCACTAACGTTAGTAATTGCATGCGACCGCCACTGCCCCGACTGCCGTGGTCGTCTCTGCGACACGTGTTTCGTCTCTACGCGAGGCATCCTCAGGCGATCTGTAGAAGTTGACGGTTAGAACAAAAACCTACAAAATCATTTTGTAGTAGCGGCGGTCGCATATATCTTCTGTTTCAGATGTTGGAGATTCGCCGAGACAACCACAGCAGCTGGATCAGAGACGACCAAAGCACCCTAGTATACCATAAAAATAGAGTAGAGCAAATTGCCTGTAAATTTGACGTCCGCAAAATAACACCTGAATCAATTAACTAACTATATTTTTTTCTCGATATCTTTAACTATCGTCACATTACAGCCAAATTACACGTATATAAATTATACATGTCTTTAAATAATGAAATTTGAATTTGACCATAAAGTTTATTTGACGTGAAGGGATATCCCATATCACAGCTTGTTGTCTCTGCTGTCCTACTTTGATGTCGAGATAACATCTTACCACTCAGCTATTGAAATGGAAATCAAATACGCTTTGAACTGAATTGTGTAAGCGTTGTAGCTGAGAAAAGTTTGATGTCTCGCGTGTCAGTTTAATCGACCACACAGGTTAAGCAACGTAGACCGTAGCCTGTCTATTGTCACGACGAGCTCGGTGGCGTAGCGATCAATGACACGGCTTCGACACCAACACTCGTGGGTTCGATTCCCACATAGGACAAACATTTGTGTGCATGAACATGTCTGTTTGTCTTAGTCTGGGTGTTTTCTATGTATCATAAGTATGTATTTACAAAAAAAAAGTATTTACGTATGTTTAGTAGTTGTCTAGTACCCATAACACAAGCTTCGCTTACTTTGGGGCTAGATGGCGCTGTGTAATTTGTCTGACAATATTTATTTATTTATTTATTGATGGGTTTATATACCTTGAGCTCCTCCGGGCCTCGAAGTACATGTTAACACACCCCGGCCACTACATACAAATGTCACGTCCTTAACTACTGCATAAACAATGACGTCTGTGCAATTGTGCAGAGCGTGTGGCGTGCCTAGCTTTTCATATCGTCAAACGCTGATTTTTCATTGATCTGGTCAGGCCCATAACGTGGGCAGCTGATTTTTCAATTTCATGCAATACAACCATTTTTTGAAATGATTGGGCATATCATAATGTGATCAAGATCTAATCTCAGATCTAGCCACGACATATATACATATTAATATTATATATTGGAGCAGTATGACACGTTTGCAATGTAATTTCGGGGTGTAAGTGGTTCATCAACATCTTTGAACTAAAGCCAACTTCACCTGCACGCGGTGCACCCTGCTGACTGACAAACGAAGCTCTGGCGAAAAGAGAGGTAGGGAGCGTAATTGTAAGCTACCCGACTGGGGAATGTACCTCCACCTCACAGAATACCGCAGCCAAATAACGGTTCCTTGAGGGCTGTTGTGTTCCTGCGAGTGAGTGAGGTCACCAGAAAGAAAGGAAGGAGATGCTGCGATGGCAGCGGGGGTGGCGGCGCGCGAGCGATATTTTATGTTGCGAGCGTTAATATGGCTACGGTAACCGCTTCACATCAGGCGGGCTGTATGCTTGTCTGCCATCCGACGTAGTATAAAATAAAAAAAAAGTAATACTAAAAAATAAGTTATTGACCCAACATAATCTATAATAATAAAAGGCTTTGTCCTCACTGACTGACTGACTGACTGACTCACTAATCAACGCACAGCCCAAACCGCTGGGTCTAGAGATTCCAAATTTGGCAAGTAGGTTCCTTATGACGTCTAGGGGTGCACTAAGAAAGGATTTTTTAAAATTCATCCCCTAAGGGGGTGAAACGAGGGTCCAAAGTTTGTATGGGGAAACTAGATTAGTTGGACTATTTTATCCGAAACTTTACACGAGTACTTCTATAGATAAATGAGTAAACATGTGTTTCAGGATTTTTCAAAATTCAACCTCAAAAGGGGTGAAATGGGGTGAAAAAGTTGAAAATCGACATGGGTATTGTTTTTATGGTTTATCGGGTCGCTGATTACGAAAAGAACAGCTATTTTATAATCCAACATAGCCGACGTGACATACAATCACCCCTAATGGGGTGCGATGGGGTTGAAATGTCATAATATCAATATGGGTGTTGATTCTATGGTTTTCTGGGACGTCAATTACGAAAATGGCATCGATTTGAAAATATAACATAGTGGACACGAAATAAGTAATTTCGTGTCCACTATGTTATATTTTTCAAATTTTACCCCTAAGAGGGTGAAACGGAAGTCTAAAGTTTGTATGGGGAAACGAGATTAGTTGGACTATTTTATCGTAAAAAAAAGGAGTAAAATGGGGTCAAAAAGTTTTTTTTTATACTACGTCGGGTGGCCGACAAGCATACGGTCCGCCTGATGTGAAGCGGTTACCGCAGCCATATTAACGCTCCCAACATAAAATATCGCTTGCGCGCCGCCACCCCCGCTGCCAACGCAGCATCTCCTTCCTATCTGCTGACCTCACTCATTCGCAGGAACACAACAACCCTCAAGGGAATTGTTATTTGGCTGCGGTATTCTGTGAGGTGGAGGTACATTCACCAGCCGGGTAGCTTACAATTACGCTCCCTACCTCTCTTTTCGCCTGAACTTCGTTTGTCAGTCAGCAGGGTGCACCGCGTGCAGGTGAAGTTGGCTTTGATTCAAAGATGTTGATAAACCACTTACATCCCAAGTCTGAAAATCATCAAGGATATTATTGTTTTTATATTTTTATCGCTTACCTCATCCCTGTAGTCACCCCCAGAGGTTGTCCATCGCGCGCGTAGGGCGTAAAAAAAAACTGCGTCCTTCAAATGAAGCTACATCTGGTGCCGAAAACTAATTGAAAAACCTATTCTAAGTACCGACTTTATGGGGTATACCTACTTAATATAAGAATTTCGGTATTTGTCAAACAATGACGTCAAGATTGACTAAATTTATACTTGTGGAAGGTGTGATGATGCCCTATACCATTATAGCTGTGGAAAGTGATGGAGCTGGCCTGTTCCGCTCCATCTCCTACCACTTGCATGGAACGGAGGTGTATCATCAGGAGGTTCGTGCCACCATTGTTCACGTGTCACGTTTGTTTCATCAACAACTGGAAAGATGAGTTGTTGAGTGAGGACAGTAAGGGATGCGCTGTTGAGGAATCTCTCTTTATACCCCGCATTCCCATTATTCCATCAGACCACCCCGTTCAATTTAAGAGATTTCAATTTCCCATAAAGGTGTTTCGCTATGACCATTAACAAAGCTCAGGGGCAGTCTCTAAAGGTCGCTGGGGTTGACTTGATACAGGACTGCTTCTCTCATGATCAGTTGTATGTAGCTTGCTCAAGAGTAAGTTCTCCTGGAAGCCTTGCAATTTTGGCTCCTGGTGCGAATGCCAAAAATATTGTTTACCGGACGTCTTAACCTAAATGGTGTATGTTTGTAATAATGGTCAATACGAAACAGTCATTTATGGGGAAAAAATCAAATATCTGGAATCTTAACAAAAATAGACGCAAATCAGGAGTGTTCCCGTAGCGAAGCACGGGTACTTTGCTAGTGATAAAATAAATATGAGATTGTTAACACTTACATACCTACACATTACAATTACATATTCTAAACACACACTACACATGCAAACTTAAATATTGCGAAATTATATTGTATTAGGAGTTTCACTTCCGCAAATGAAAATTGTTTATTCTGTGCCATCATTAAGCTCCCCAATGTAACCGTACCCTCAATCAATGTTCGTGCATGTATGTGACACTCGACGTTACACAAAGGCTGGCCGGGCGTCTGGTTTCGGTCTAGTGATCATATTAACAAATATCCCTTGAATGTCCTACGAAGGTCCGGCGTCTGTAATATCTGCAAGAGATATTAAATTCCGGGATAATAGGGAACTAACGATATGTTTTGACAGTTTATTATGTTGTAGAATATTTTTGGGAATCAAACTATTCGTAGGGAATCGGGTTTTCAGCTTCGGCGGTAGGCTCTCAGGTTATAGTGTGGTGTATAAAGGTAATCAGGGTCTGATGATGGATCAGGAGAGATTTGATTCTTGGTTGAGGGATTTCATACATTTACACTTGTATCTGACGTGACCGATATACTTAAGAGGTAGAATGCCATTTCTATGCTGATATCTTAATTTTGGCAAGCCATCCAGCTGTTTTGATGATACTGGGTAATAAATAATATTTCATACCCAGAAATGCGAAAATTAAACTAAGCTTACCAAGACTATGCTTTGCAAAACATGACTATTCTTACGAGTCGGGTAAAAGTCTTCAAGTCAAAAGGTTTGATGAAATAAATTCGTTCATTAAATTACGATTGGAATCCAATCTAAGGAACAATTTTCTCCTTATTTCACGTTGACGATTTATTGCTAGAAATTGAATATTCGAATTGAATGGTATCATTATAATGATAAGTTATTTAAAATATTAATCGATGAAGAGCTTATTCGGCAATACTCATTTCGTTCGTAGGTAGGTTCAATGAATGAAACAATTTGTTCGAGATAAAAGATCATTGCTTAGAGTTCAATGATTTTAAGTTTAACTTGGTTGGCTATTAACTCGTAAAAAGTATTGTTGTGTTACTTTTAAATGATATTTCCGAAAAGATATTAATTATAGAACGTCACTAGTTATGTATTTTAAAATGTTTTTCACGTTTAATTTATCAATAAATATTTCTGAACAATTTACACAGCGCCATCTAGTCCCAGATTAAGCGCAAAGCTTATGTTTTGGGTACTAGACAACCGATAAATGTACTTAAATACATTTTTTTTTGTAAATACTTACTTATAATACTTATAATACACCCAGGGCAAGATAAACAGACATGTTCATGCACACAAATGTTTGTCTTGTGCGGTAATCGAACCCGGAGTGTGGTCATTGCTAACCATTCGACCACCGAGCACGTCCAAATATTGCTGAACTCCGGAAAACAATACCCTCCAAACTTTCTAGAACGTATCTAGTGATGATATAGAACTAGGTGAAGGGTATTTAGGGGTGACACAACAATTTTATTTTCTGTACTTTTATCCATAGACGAATGGGCAATCTCCTTTGTGCTAATAGTAATAAGCTTTGCCGGAAGCGATGGAGACTCTCTGTTGATTAAACTGAAGATGTTTACCACAAATTCAAACCGAAGTCAGATTTTCGCAATTAAAAAACTCGTTGGGAATCGACTACAGCTTAGACGGTAGATCCCCTGGTCACCTGCCCCCTTACCACCAACTCTTATTGCGATTCAATAACTGAATAGAATGCTTATTCATACCAATGAATAAGCGACTCTATTCAATTTGAAATAGAGTGGTTTATTCATTGGTATGCATAAGCATTCTATTCAGTTATTGAATCGCAATAAAATATAGTCGTTTATTTATTGGTATGAATAAGCATTCTATTCAGTTATTTTAATCGTAATAAAATAGAGTCGTTTATTCATTGGTATGAACAAGCATTCTATTCAGTTATTGAATCGCAATAAAATAGAGTCGTTTATTCAAAGGTAGGTATAAGCATTCTATTCAGTTATTGAATCGCAATAAGAGTTGGTGGTAAGGGGGCAGGTCACAATCACTGGTATCCCTAACTAATTACATAAATATATTATGCCTGTGCAAAGCGTGAATGCTTGTGTATGCGCGAGGAATCGAACAATTTGTTCCAAGTTGCTTAAAATTAAGGTGAGTTCGGTTCAATACCAATTGTTTTGTGTGGAATCAGTACTAAATACATATTACTTACCTACATAATTTATGCATTATCTGGAGGTCTTATATCCTCTATCCGTGTGTACACAGGTCTGTCATCTGTGTGTGTGTGTGTAATACAGATTTGTATTTTGTGCTTATATACTTGCGCTTAGCTATACCATTTAGGGTGTAAGTGGTTCATTATCCTTTGAGCCAAAGTCAACCTCACCTAAGACTCTACCGCCGAAGCTAAAGCCGATTACCATCGAATATTTGGATTCATTAAAAATAGGTCCTAAGTTTAACTTAAATAAATAAATAAATATTGTCAGACAAATTACACAGCGCCATCTAACCCCAAAGTAAGCGAAACTTGTATTGTGGGTACTAGACAACTGATAAACATACGTAAATACATTATTTTTTGTAAATACATACTTATGCTATGTATCATAAGCATGTATTTACAAAAAAAAACACCCCGATTAAGACAAACAGACATGTTCATGCACACAAATGTTTGTCCTATGTGGGAATCGAACCCACGAGCGTTGGTGTCGAAGCCGCGCCATTGACCGCTACGCCACCGAGCTCGTCAAAGTTATTGACAAACATCTTAAACCTTAATCGGTAGAGCTCCAGAGTTACTATCAACTAAGCTAAACACAAGTACCATATATTTAAGTTGAAGTTTGATTGTCGCAATCAAAAATCCAATAGTAATCGGCTTCAATTTCGGCGGTAGGGCCCCTGCACGTGGTTACCCTGCTGACTGATACACGAGACTTTACACAGAGCATATTTAAAAGATGATCGACTGGGGAAGAAACTCGACATCACAGAGTACCGTCTCTATATAACAATTCCCTTGAGGGTTGTTGTGTTTCTGCCAGTGAATAAGTTCACCCAGATTGGAACGAGTTGCTGCGTTTGCAGCGCAGGTGCAATTGTTACTTTAATCTTTATATTGTATGTTGCTAGTATTTATATCGCTACGATGACCGCTTCATATCAGAATGCCAATTCTCGTAATCATTTTCCATCGCAGATTAACAGTTGACCGAATCGAGATCGAATTATGAACGGACTGAAAAATTAAATATTTGGTTTCATTCAATAAATTATATCAATTCTTATTGGGAGCAGAATAACATTCTTAGTTTTTCCATATTTCGATATAATCACACTACGGTTAAACTTTGAAGTTTCATATTGTAATAAGAGAATACCGAATGTGACGTTTGTAAGATCGAAACTTAATCGGAACTAAATTTTGACTTCATGTTAATTACGAGAATTGCTTTCCAGCCCCCTTAACACCATCTCTTATTGCGATTCATTAATTGAATAAATTGCTTATCCATTTGAAATAGAGTCGCTTATTCATTGGTATGAGTAAGCATTCTATTCAGTTATTGAATCGCAATAAGAGATGGTGGTAAGGGGGCAGGTAATATATGAGGAGGGCAAACAAGTATAAGACTCGGCCCGGGTCTTATGCTTGTTTGCCCTCCGACGTAGTATAAAAAATGCCCATTCGTTCGCACACCCAGCATTACTGTAAAACCAACTTAAATGAAAATAATAATAAATAAATACGTTACAAGCAGGCGAAGAAAATAATTAATTTCGTTTCAATTTCATCAAACAAACGTTGTGAACAGAAATTTTAATAATTAGTCTTTTTTAATCGACCGGGAAGACATTGATCCCGGACTTGCCGGAGGGAGGTTTTAATTTATGCCGTTGACAAGGTCCAAGTCCTTTGATGTGTTTATGTCTGCAGATAGAATTACTGGTGCTCAGTTATAAATTGTTTGTAAAATTAAAATTCCATCCTTTTTTTACGCTCTACGCGCGATTGACCATACCCTGCGGTTTAACGAATGCACTAAAGAAAATAGTTATATATTTGTGCTATCGACATACATTTAAGACGTAATTTATTCCGTTTTAGTATTTATAAAAAATAACTTCAACTATTAGCTAGCGATTTTATTACAGAAGAAGTACATCGTTAGCTTTCATTTTGTTTCTATTGTTTATTTTGATAATGTAATGAATTGAATGAGTAAAAAGTATTATGTAATCAGAGTTGACATGGAACTAATCGCCTAGATAGATTTTATTTCCCTTAAGAGTATAATTTAAAAGTACATCGCTGGCTAACCATTACAGTTGAAGTTATTTTTTATAGATATTAAAACGGTACAAATTACGTTTTATACGAGTATGTCGATAGAACAAATATAGAACTATTTTTTTTGTGTATTCGTTGAACCGCAGGGAATGGTCAATCCAGTCCAGGTACAGAGACATCCTACGAGCGCGTTGGACTACCTTCCGGAGGTAACTACTGGAAGGAGGTGGTGAATCCTCGTGGTTACCCTTGTAGCTTAAGGCAACGTTGGTTATGTCGAACTCTTACCGACTAAACACCACCTTGGGATTGCTTTTAGCCTTGCGGGGCGTTAAAAGCTTCATTTAAGCGATCGCCCCGTAAGGGACTGCGCTCACGAAAGAGCGTACGTCAAGCGAAAATGGCAAACCCCATGAAGTGGGATGTCCCACAAGAGATGAGAGGGGCTAGAGGTAGTCGACTGCGACTACCTGGACTTGAGGGGAAATTCCATCCTTATCATCTTGATAATTGGCGATTTACCACAGTACGCTTTTTAAGGCATTTTCTACCACATCCGTGAAATTGTGGTATCAACTTCCCTCAGCAGTATTCCCAAATAAATTCTATTGAGGGTTGTTGTATTCCTGTGAGTGAGTGAGGTCAGGTCACCAGAAAGAAAGGAAGTAGTATAGGCTGGCAAAGGATCGGCGACCCCATATTATTGCTGATTTCTATGGGCTATTATTTTCCATCAGGTTTTTAAGCCG
The DNA here is from genome assembly GCA_937001555.2 of Hypsopygia costalis. NCBI lineage: Eukaryota > Metazoa > Arthropoda > Insecta > Lepidoptera > Pyralidae > Hypsopygia > Hypsopygia costalis. The sequence continues at coordinate 9,571,100 of OW443330.2, read as the reverse complement.
CCTACAGGCTACTGACTTGGCTTACGTATTTCTCTTTGTAACACGGAGGAACTCGAGATAAATAAACCCATCCATGGACAGGCGCCGGTTGAAGTTGCTTGACTTGCGTGATCGATTAGGCTGCCATAAGCAACGACGCGATCGAGCATGTCGCTCGTTTGCTCCCCTCTTATATAAAAAAGAAAATAAAAAGTTACGTTCTTCCTGAAATACTTTCCTTTTCCAGCAAATGGCGACAGATGACAGTATGAGTGACGACGTGTTTGAAGACGACACGCTCCGTGCGCCTGCGCAGCGAAGCACGCCGTCACCCACCGGCTACAGAGATTACAAACCCCCTGCCGAGACACCCCTGAAGGCTTATGTTGACGATGATGTGCCTATTCACAAGGTAAATTTTGACTTTTCTTTCACGAAGTTTTTTTTTTGATGTCATAACGTCTTTTATAAAGCGATGAACGCTGGCTGCACGCACGAAAAAGTATGACTCGTTGTCACATTCCGCCTGAGCCGAGCGTGCAAGCGAGAGCGCGGAACAAGCGATAGAGAGGCACGATCGACCTATGTTTCTTATGACATTATCACGTAAAATTATCGTCAGTAAACCGACTTTACAGACATCCAATTTTTTTTACACAATACACGGTATTGTGTAAAAAAAATTGCGTACGCCCAAATAATGAATACGGCCCGCCTGATGTAAAGCGGTTATTGTAGCCATATAAATACAAGGAGTACACGTACAAGTACACGTTAGCACTCCCGTAACTACCTCCCGTAGCTAACGTAAAATTTTTGGGATGTGTAAAAAATGTTAAACTCGCGTCAGTACACGTGATCTGCCCCCTTACCACCAACTCTTATTGCGATATTTGCGATTCAATAAGAGTTGGTGGTAAGGGGACAGGTCACGTGTTAAATTCGTAAGAGCGTCCTTCCCTCTTACGAAGGGAAGAGTAGACTGCCTGCGCGGCGTGGGAGAGGAAGTAATATCCCCCTTTCTTTCTACCGCGCGACGAAAATGTATGACTGCTCTTGCTGTTTCGTTTAAGCGGCGGCGCAGGGCGCTTGCGCGAAAGTGCGTGTGTGTTTGTACTACATCCTGCTACGCGCATATAGTAGGTACTTTTATACTGATAAATAAGATAAAAGATAAGATAAGATAAAATTTCTTTATTCACGAAAATAAGGTGATACAGATGTCGGATTTACAAGCAGAGTTTCACTTATTCTGCCCGGTTTTGGGCGTGTGAACTAAAATTATCATTATTATTAAAATTAAAATTAATACAGTTTGAATAGCCAACATACATATCATTATTATTGAAATAAATTACAATTTATGTCGCAAGTACTCGTCAATAGAATAATAACATTTATTTAACAGAATGTCATGCAATTTTTTCTTAAATGTCAATAATTTCAGCTCTTTAAGATTGTCAGGAAGATGATTATAATTTTTTATTGACATGCAATATACGTTTCTTTTAAATTGCGTCAGACGTTGTTTGGGTGTAATTAGTCTATTTTTGTGTCGTGTTCTAGAATTTTCAATTTGTCCATGTTTAGTAAAAATACTTAGATTTTTTTTAACAAAAACACATAACTCATAAATGTACAGACACGGAAGTGGTAAAATCGAATATTTACCAAACAGCGGTTTACAGCTGTCTGTTCTTTCGGCATTACTTAATGCTCGTATACATTTTTTCTGGCATGTAAAAGCTCTAGAAATATCGACTGAATTACCCCATAATATTAATAAATATAGCATAATAAAATAAAGCAATTCGTGCGAAATTATTCCCTAACTATTGCAAAATATTTAAAAATGCACAACGTTAATGTTCAAGTTTTCACTTCTGCCGGCAATCCCAAGTGCAACCCGTTTTTTTTTATTTAAAAAGGACGTTTTATTAAAAAAAAAGTAAACGCGGATGAAGCCGCGGGTGGAAGCTAATATAAAATAAATTTACGACGATTTTTTATGTATGAAGTTTTATACTAATGGTTTCTTATCAGTCGATAGCAAACCATAAGCGTTCCACTTTGTTCCACAAATTATAAGCTAAATGCGTTTCTGGTACGAGCGAGTACAAATGTTAACAAAATTTCCAATGTTGTAGATTTAGAACTGAAGGCCACTTCTCGTAATTTATTTTATTTTTTATACTACGACGGATGGCAGACAAGCATACGGCCCGCCTGATGTGAAGCGGTTATAAAAATATCGCTCGCGCGCCGCCACTCCCGCTGCCAACGCAGCATCTCCTTCCTTTCTGGTGATTTCACTCACTCACAGGAACACAACAACCCTCAAAGGAATTGTTATTTGGCTGCGGTATTCTGTGAGGTGGAGGTACATTTTCCAGTCGGGTAGCTTACAATTACGCTCTCTACCTCTCTTTTCGTCAGAGCTTCGTTTGTCAGTCAGCAGGGTGCACCGCGTGCAGGTGAAGTTGGCTTTGGTTCAATGTGTTGGTTTGGTTCAAAGTGGATGAACCACTACATCCCAAATTTATGATCGCTGAATGAAAGTTGATCGAGTCGAGATTGAATTGTGAATAGACTAAAATTATGTTTGATTTCATTAACTAATTATTATCAATTCTTATTGCTGACAAAATAATATTCTTACTTTGTATAATTTTTGGTCATATTTCGAAATAATACCGCTTAAATTTCACTTTGAAGTTTCATATTGTGCTACGAGAATACTAAATGTGATATCGAGACTGGATTGGAACTGAAATTTGATTACATTTTAATTAGGAGAATTGCCCCTCTTTTCAATACCAGCTGTGAATCAGCCAGGCGCAAGTTCACTCAATTATTATTTAAAATATAATCACAATATAAGTAATATATAATGTAAAGATGAAAATAATAATGTGTTTCGGATGCTTTCTGTTGACACGCTCGCCATGTATATGTCGTAGCCATATCGTAGATTTGTTCACTTCGTAAAATGTTCGAGAATTTCGTGGCATTTTGGCATTTCATGACATATTTCAGTGTCTGTTGGCCACATCATGATGTGGTTTGGGCAGATCAATGATAAGAAATCGTTTCTCGATATGGCTAACTAAATGGTTACTTCATGAAATGGTCAAGATTATTTTGATCATATCGTAAAATAGTTACAGTTAGGTAAATAAGTTTGCTAAAAAAATTGTTTAATTTAGTTACAAAAAATTGTTTCGTTCTCTTTTTGTCATTTGAAGTTAAATGACATTAAACAAGTTCTTAACATATTCTGGATTTTAATTCAATATTTTATGGATATCCTATTTATACGATCTGAGGGGCAATTCTCGTAATTAAAATATAGTCAAAATTCAGTTTCGATCCAGTCTCGATCTCACAAATGTCACATTTTATTCTCGTAACACAATATGTAACTTCAAAATTAAATTTAAGCGGGATTATATCGAAATATGAGTGAAAATTAAACAAACTAAGAATGTTACTTTGCCAACAACAAGAATTGATAATAATTAATTAATGAAATCAAGTATATAATTTTAGTCAATTCACAATTCAATCTCGATTCGGTCAACTTTCAATCTGCGATCGTAGAAAAATTACGAGAATTGGCCTTCTGGCCAAATGTAGATGACAAAAACGTGATATGTTGACGATTTAGTGATTTGGTCAAATTAAGTTGCCCACATCATGAAATGCGACCATTTTGAATGATTTTGAATGAATGAAATTCTCGAACATTTCATGAAGTGAGCAAATCTACGATATGGCCCCGACATATACATACCATGTCTACTATATACTCAGAGGCGGATTTGTAGTCTTGGCCGCCCTAGGCCGTGTCGTGGCCACTTTACGCCGTATACTGGTTATTTTTAGCTGACGCTTTATTCCTTATTTATTACCTATATAGTATCTTGGTTCTCATTTAGATAGATAGATATAACATTTATAATAAAGCACACTATTTATCAGCTTCATACCTATTTATATAATTCTAATTCGCAAAACCGCCATGGCAGCCTGTAATTTGTAAGAATTATCTTTCGGTAATGCCCTGATCCGACCTCCCCTAACATTTGGGCGCCCTAGGCCCGGGCCTAGTTGGCCTTAAGGAAAATCCGCCATTGTATATACTTGGTCTATGATTGGTACTACATGGTCTATATCAGGGCTGTCCAAATCATATACAATACTAAATAGATTAGCGGGCCGCAGAAACAAATTACCTTGATATTGTCACTACCTACTTTGAAAGTTTAAGCTTAGCTAGAGCTAGTTAGTTATAAAACTTTAACTTTTCTAAAAAAATATAATTTTCAGTCATATTCGTTGTATAGAAACTGTACCGGTAAAAATCTGTATACAAACCAGTAAATGAAATACTTCAGAAAACGCTTACTTACGCTTACTAATTAGCAGCATAATACATGCTGCTAATTAGTAACCGAGATTTCGCCTGGAGAGAGGCAGAGCATAATGATATTCAATATGCAGCCCGAATATATATACTCGTATCTACTAGCTGACTCGCGCAACTTCGTCTGCGTGTGACAGATCGTTGAGAGTGAAGCGTAAGGTTACCGTTTGAAAGGTTTTTTAAAGAAACTGATTTTTTTTAGAACTTTTTAAGAAGAATATAATTGTTGCGTAACTTGAACCGTTCACGCAGCGCACGCAACGAAAGCTCTCAAATGGAATATTTTGTTCCCATTTTTGCAACATTTTTCATTGGTGCTCCGCTTCTATTGGTGGTAGCGTGATGTTATATAGCCTGCCTTCCTCGAAAAATAGGCTATCTAACACTAAAAGATTTTTTCAATTCGAATCGGTCCCTAAGATTAGTGCGTTCAACCAAACAAACTCTTCAGCTTTATAATATTAGTATAGATTTACCTATACTCTACAGAAAACTGCAAACTAATAACTCAGTGGAGAGTTATTGAATTCCGATTGAGTGAGCGATCATACACGCGTAGGCAGAAGCTTACTGCTGTGATTACTGATATAATCTCTTTCAATCACTGAAAATGCTGTGTTGGCAGTAGGAAGCTATTCTCCTCCTCGCGTCGTACACCTCATTACTGAGGTGATTCCCCGCAGAAACATCTTATTTCTAACAATTTTCCTCCAATTATTGCGATCTTTAGCAACGCGGAGGGCACTGTGGAGGTTTGAGTCCAGAGATGGGCGGATCTGGTCAGACCATCTCATCGGGCTGCGGCCTCTTGGTCTTTTGCCGTCAACCTGGGCAGTTGCTGTTCGAGGTTATGACCATCTTTTCGAGCGATGTGACCGAAGAATTCAAGTATTCAAGGAAGGAAGCTATGGTTATCGACAATTAACAATGTACATAAAGAGCTTGCGCCCGCGAGTACGTACGTGCATATCCCGGTATCCCGTATTATTTTCAAAAATCCTTTCTTTACTTATTGGATACCTACGTCATATTAGCTACTATATTCGATGCAATCAATCAATGGGGGCAAATAATCCGCGAATAAAAGTGTACGCCTTGAATTTGCCTAAATCATTTCGGAAAATCTAGACATAACCGAAAATGAAACCGCACACCCTATTTATTAAAATTTCAACTGACGGGTATCATTAATTAATAATTATAATAAATAGGAGTAATTAGAGTCTTCTTGACGGTAACATGGGTGTATCGTTCATGTAAAATTTAATTACAGTATGAATTAGCTTTGTTCTACCGATTATGCTTTATAATCATTATTGTAACTATTTTTCGTTAATATTTCGTTAGCAAAATAACAATTCCCTTGAGGGTTGTTGTGTTTCTGCGAGTGAGTGAGGTCACCAGAAAGAAAGAAACAAAGGAGTATGGCTGACAACGGATCGGCGACCCCTTGATATTGCTGCTCTCCATGTGCGGTGGTGATTGCTTTCCACCAGGTGACCCACATGCTCGTTTGGCCCCCTCTAATTATATCAGTTATGTCTTTCAAAAGTCCTAATCTCCTTGGCATATTCATAGATACTATTCATAGGTTGGCCGTGTGTTTTCCGGCAAACTAGAATAGAATCACTCCGTCTCTTCCCGTGGACGTCGTACAAGGCGACTAAGGGAAAAACATTATCAAACCACGATCAGCCCCCCCCCCCCCCCAACCCGTTTGGCGTTGGGAGTGTAGGCCAAGTCCTCTTTCTGTCTGGGACGAACGAGAGAGAGAGAGTCGTGCTACTGTAGTGGAGACTAAAATGACCTGATGATGATGATGATTCATAGGTACTGGTACATACTAATTCTCACGATCAATAATCACACAACCATGTAAGCATCTATTGTGTTGCAGTAATCCTCTCGGTGAACTTAACGCTTTGATTGTTTCAACTAAACACACATCACCTCGAACGTTCATGTGGATGCTCACATATACATTTACATGCTACATCTGTGTACTACCTCGGTCTAATCCTCAAAGTAAGTGGAATCCTCGCTACATAATTATAAGATGTATTGATTTTAGATATTACAAGATAATATACAAGATTTATGTCTATTGTAATTGTCTCTGTTTGTCGCTATATTACTGTTTCTTGATACTTTTAACCATTCACATTCCGCGCGAGGGGGGGGGGGGGGGGGGGGACTGGTTCACTGAGATACAGGCCTCGGCTTAATTTCAGGCGCCAGTCCCGCTCTATTTAAAACATTTGTGTAACATCTATGCATTTGTTGTAAAATTATAATTATAGAGAGAGAAAATAAAAGAATTTGAAAATGAATTTAGGTAGTGGTTAGATTTACTGTATGGTACTGTTACAACCTAGATTTTTGACCTATGAATGGAGGTTATATGAAAATCGAGACTGCAAAGGGGTAGTATTAAAACGTGGGATTTGATTAAAAAATCTTATAATGCGCAGGCTAGCTCTTTTTATTCGATGCACATAAGCGGGTAAATATAGTCAACCTTAAAAAATATTCTGAAATGCTTTCAAAAACTATAGGTAGGTAGGGGTCGAAAAAAATTGTTGTAACAGTACTTAGGTATGCTTATCTTTACATAAACGAGTATATAGATATGAAATCGTAGTGGTGCTGTGATGACTCCAAAGCATTAATTATTGTCACCCACTCTGCCAGCAACATTTTTAATAAAAACCTAAAAAAATGTAAAGATGTGTGCTTTGGATTCGAGACAATACCTACAAATTTTAAATGCTGTTAGAGAGAAAATAATTTTATTTAGTTATTTAACAATTTTCTCAGTTTCTAAGTCAACAGAAAATTATGATAAATTCAAATATTTCTTCTAGCAATTTCTTTTTACCAAAATCTTTGTATTGATCGTTTTAAAATTGAAACAGAAACTCCTATCGACATTTATCTAAGTACATCATTTTCATAATAAAATCGCCGATAAACTTGTTAAGCATACAGATTGGCCTGCTAACTTTCTCTTTGATTCTTGTCTTGTTAAGGAAAACTTTAATAGACGTCAGGTAATTTCCATCGCAACATTCGCAGAGCAGCGGCTCTACCGCCGAAGCTGAAGGCGATTACCATCCGATTTTTTAATTGCGAAAATCAAACTTCAACTTATATATATGCTACTTATGTTTAGCTTAGCTGACAGAAATGATGGAGCTTTACCGACTAAGCTGAAGGTGTTTCGCAATAGCTTAATCGTAAGACCTATGCCATCAAAAACATAACTTGTAAAAAAACTAAGTCTCGCAACTCAGTTTTTCTACAGTAAAAAGTTGTGAGATCCATGTAACACCAAGTCAGTTAATTCATTCAGTCCCTACTTAAAGGACCTTCCGTCTTAACTTATTACGTAATTAGCTAACCTAACAACGACTTATACTGACCATATCAATATTAAAAATCTTTTATGTTTTATATAAACAGATTGACTTGGCCATCGCACCAAACAATCTAATATAATATGTATCACTTGTGAGATACATTGTGTTTTCATGCGACGGTGCCGATTTATATGACATTACAAAGTTATTTATGCAGTTAGTGTATCTAGAAAACTGGACGGAAATTGCACAATATTTTTGTTTTTCCTTGATTTATACAGTAAACACGAATTGTATTCTAAATTTGAAGCTTCTATGTCTGCTAGAAATGCCTTAGAATTTTGATGATCGGTCAGTCAGTGAGTGAGTGACAAAATTAAGGAACTTTGACTAGTTATAATTCTAAAACTACTAGTTCAAATTCAATGAAATTTTAAATATACCATGTTTATACAATACCTGATTGGTTACTAAAAATTCAGGCTCCTAGTTTTATCCACAACGAAGTTATAGGGGGTCGAAAAAGGCCTGAAGTGCTTCGAGAAAAGGATGGTACGGCCGTGCCACTCTTTGCTCGACTTGGTGGGGGCACTGCCGTGCCCCCAGATTTTTCGAATCAAGATATTCGATGGTAATCGGCTTCAGCTTCGGCGGTAGGGCCCCAGATCTATTCAGACCACAGACCACCTAACTTTTAGACACAAATGGATAGACCAGTCTAAACCGTTTCACGGATTTCAACACATGAGGTGTTGTTAGATTGGTCTCCATTGCAATAGTGACTTATTTGATATAAAATATTTATAAAAAAACAGAGGGATTATTAAATAACATTTTTCACTTTTTAGTTGGTATTTTCTAACGCAGTTCGGTTTTTTTGCGCTTTCAATAAAATATCAATATCGATATCCATATATTTTAAAAATATCGATATGTCAATACTTTTTGACTCTTCCGACATACCTAGTTGGCGTGGCAAACATAAGTTAAAGAATGTAAATTTTATATAGCGTTGTTATAATAATGTGACTGTGTGATACATTGTAGCGCTTTCCTTTGAAAAATAATAGGTACTGAGGTGAAACAAAAATCGTATAAATCTGTCCCATTTCCTCACATTATCTTTTTCTTATGTCTATAGATTTCTCAGTCTATGAATGCTATGACTTGATGAGATAGGAATGTTATAACACTTTTTTTATACTACGTCTCATACATGCATACGGCACGCCTGATGTGAAGTGGCTCGGAATATTGCTCGCGCGCCGCTATCCACACTGCCAACGCGGCAATTCCATCCTATCTTAGGATAACATAATAAATACCATTTAAAACACATTTCGAAGGTTCTTCGGAGTTACGGCCTAAAAAAGCAGTGCACAGACATATTTCCGTGCTTCAGAGGGCACGTTAAGCCAGCGCTCCCTTGGCTTAATGACTGTTATCTCATAGATACCAGTCTTTAAGCCAAATCAGTGGCCTTTAGGCAGTTTAAACACTGGCCTCCGTCAACCCGCAGTTGAGCAGCGGAGTGGAGTATTCTCTAAACCCCTTCGATTGAGGAGAGTTCCGTATCCCAGTAGTGGGACAGAGACACATAACAGAGTAAGCGTTGACAACGACACACATATTCGTTCACTTTACACATAAACAATATAACACATATTTTGAGGGCAACTTGTAAAAATGATTTTTCTTGCACATTTGATTTTGAGGCTTATCTCCCTCAGTCAATTATGACGTTTGCAGACAACAAAACATAATGAAAAGCTAAAGAAAAATTATATAATTACTTAGCTGTCTTCATTGTGAAAAAACTTGAAATGAGTAGATTCTCATTCTACTAATTAGGATGTTTCAAATACATTGTTTCATTTTCCTTTTTGATGAAACAACTTTGTAAGAGGCCACTCATTAAGAAACAACAAGGAATTGAAGCTCTTTGATGTAAAATAAATGCTTTGTAACTTTTGATTGCTACCTATAATACCTACCTATAATATAGGTATAAAATTCACTAAAAGCATAAATGTAAAAGGAAGCCAAATTCATTGTATTGTTATCACCTATATATAAATGAAGCAGACAATATAAGATATATCCAAAAACGCCAAATACATTATAAATAAAATTTCTGTGACGTTCTCAATAAAAAAATACACACGCTGCCTTGGGATGGCGTACTTGATCACCGGCCGTGGTGGCGAGCAGACCTGTGCGCAGCTGGACATTAGAATATTACCTATAGGTAATTGCTATCTTATGCTATCTTATTGATGCTGTCTTATTGATTACTGGTCGAGAATGAAAAACAATTAAAAAAAACCGGACAAGTGCGAGTCGGACTCGCCCACCGAGGGTTCCGTAGGTACGTAGTATCATTATTAAATTTGATATTTTTCATTATAAATAAGAAATAATGCGTCGAAAAAAATAAATAAAATATATTTTGCAATGTGTACATCAAGCCCTTTCATATGATACCCCATTTGAACTAGTAGTTTCAATTTGAAATTTCGACACCCTATAAAAAATATAGACCCCCTATTTTTTAAGATCTATTTACAAATGTACGGTTTTGAGATTTATAACGATGTTACTTGCCAAATTTCATAGTTCTAGGTCAACGGGAAGTACCCTATAGGTTTTGATTCCCTTGAATGTGTCGAAATATGCGTTTTTTGCTGAATAAACGGCCGTAACTTTTTTCTACGTAAACTTAGCAGTTTGATTTTTTTTTAACTTCATGGGACCGTAGACCTGAGTATACAGTTCAAATTTCAGCTTGATACCTCCACGCATTCTCGACATAGAAATTCTTGACAGACAGACAGACAGACAGACAGACAGACAGACAGACAGACAGACAGACAGACAGACAGACAGACAGACAGACAGACAGACAGACGGACAACAAAGTGATCTTATAAGGGTTCCGTTTTTCCTTTTGAGGTTCGGAACCCTAAAAATGTACGAGGAATGTTAAGTTTTAGTTCGCAAATACGCTTAAATAGTCTATATATACTAAGGGCACTCTTTAACGTCCATTTTGATGTTCACTAAATGTTGGATGCGTTAAGCTGTATTTTTTTTATATGAGAGGTGGCAAACGAGCATGTTGGTCACCTAATGGACAGCAATCACGACCGCCCATGGAGATCAGCAACACCAAGGGTTCGCTGATCCGTTGCCAGCCTATACTCCTTCCTTTCTTTCTTTCTATAAGTATAAGGCTGTTTATTAGTTGTTGCTTGGTAGGCAAGATGTGAATTAGGTACTAAATCCAGTGCGCAAGGTGTTCTTGTGTGTATTTGCATTTTTTGAAGTAAAACTTCTTTACGCACGCTTGACTGGCGGAGTAAGCTGGTGAATTCGTGACGAGAGCGTTACGGAAACGACGAACGGAAGTTGAAAGGGAGGTATAAGTTAATGGAAAAAGTGAATCCCACCTAGGGGAGACGGTGAATCTTTCCATTTTTAAAAATATTATATTCTGGCAAGTTGGCCAAGACAACTATTTAAATAATAATAAGTTAGTGGAGCTAAAGAAGTTTTACTTCAGTCGTGTGGTCTAAATCTAAAGCACACTTGTTTTTAATTTTGGGCTGCTATTGCCGACTTCCGAATCTCTTCAATTATTCCGGTGTGGTCTGGCGACAAGAGATGTCAATTTTAACAAAATTCTATACGCAAAAATATTTAAAGAACTCATTAAAACCATTTTATCGACAAATATTAATATTAGCGATTTTTTTCTGACGGCGCCGCAACTTCCGGACTGCTCCTACTGCCGTCGAGTTCCTCATTACCAAGCCCGTAATTCTCTACTGCATAATTTTGTCCCAGGCAATAGTGATTTCCGGAGTATCTTGCAAAACGAGCAAAATCTTAAACATATTTTAATTCATAAGTAGCAACCCTCAGTAATTTCACAATATAAGTAATACTACTATGTATAGTATGGGCACTCCTTGCTGTTCTCTCATATAGAACTCACAAACTCGAATCAGGAACAGTTTGTATGGCATCTCACGTACACACGTTTGTCCTCGATCTATACAAATATATTTTATTTTATACTACGTCGGGTGGCAGACAACCATACGGCCCGCCCGATGTGAAGCGGTTACCGTAGCCATATTAACATTCGCAACATAAAGCATCGCTCGCGCGCCGCCAGCCCCGCTGCCATTGCAGCATCTCCTTCCTTTCTGGTGACCTCACTCCCTCGCAGGAACACAACAAGCCTCAAGGGAATTGTTATACGGCTGCGGTATTCTGTAAGGTGTAGGTACATTCCCCAGTCGGGTAGCTCCCTACCTATCTCTTCGTCAGAGCTTCGTTTCTCAGTCAGCAGCACCACATGAGTAAAGAAGGAACAGAGAGAAAGCTGTCTAAGATCTGCAAAATTTGTGCCTATTCTCATAGGGTTGACACCTTTGTGGTGTGTATTTGTGAGGTATAAGAAGCTCTACATCACCTTATGAGTCAAAGCCAACCTCACCTGCACGTGGCAACCTCCCTGCCAATAAGTTTTTTTTTTATATACTACGTCGGATGACAGACAAACATACTGCCCGCCTGATGTGATGCGGTTACCGTGCTATATTAACGCTCGCAACAAAAAATATCGCTCGCGCGCCGCCACCCCCGCTGCCAACGCAGCATCTCCTTCCTTTCTGGTGATCTCATTCACTCGCAGGAACATAACAACTTTCAAGGGAATTGTTATTTGGCTGCGGTATCCTGTAAGGTACCCCAGTCGGGTAGCTTACAATTACGCTCCCTACCTCTCTTTTCGCCAGAGCTTCGTTTATCAATCAGCAGGGTGTACCGCGTGCAGGTGAAGTTGGATTTGGTTCAAAGATGTTGAACCACTTACACCCCAATAAGTTCTGCCGAAAGAGAGGTAAGGCCCATCAATAGGTCGACTAGGAAGTACCACACCTCACAAGAGACCACATAACAGTCAAATAACATCTCTCTGGAGATTTATTGTGATCCTGCGTCAGGTCACCAAAAAGAAGGATTAGCAGCAATAGCAGCCGGGGTAGCATCGCGCGAGTGGCATTTACTGTGTTGCAAGCGTATACGGTAACCGCGTCACATCAGGCGCGTCACATCACCCGACGTATTATACTACCCGATTATAATAAAAAGGTGATTGAACGTTTCGCTTCAGAAAAATGACGTCGCATTGATTTAATGTATAAAAACTAATAAAAAAATAAACTAAATACTTATTAATGAGCAAGTAAAGTGCACCACCAGTCGCCACTGATTGAATTAGGGCTTATTAAATACTTGATACATTACCAGACCGATAGATATAAATCGTGTGCAAATTGTTATAAATAAATTAATCAATAATCTACTTAGCTGGTTGGATACTTGGGATAATTAAAATACGAAATATTTTTATTTTTCTATTATTGTTCATACACACAGTAGAGTAAATATGTAACCATTTTGTCCCACTTTTATTTTTAACATTTGTTCAATACTTTTATTCTCATACCTACTCGTAAACAACGTGGAGCGAATACCTATACGTGCACGACGCAAGCCCTGAGCTTGTCCACTGGCGGAGTCAGTTTGAACCAGTTTTTTCCAACCGCGGCGTGTACGCGACGCGCGGCCAGTGGACACGCACACAAGGCCACGCATGCTTATAGTAGTGTACCTAAACACCGCGGTTGAATGAAGCTTTCTCTCTGTTCCTTTACTCATGTGGCAGCACCGCGTGCAGGTGAAGTTGGCTTTAGTTCAAAGATGTTGATGAACCACTTACACCCCAAAGTTCTCCTATCCTTGTTTATGTAATAGTTGCATACGTGACATTCGTAGGGAGCGGCCGGAGTGTGATAATGTACAACAAAATTGTGAGAATACATCAGTAGCCTACATGCAAAACAATCCGGAAAACTTTTAATAGAGTTAAAACTGAAATTAATGTACAAACTCATTCCATGCTGAACGAAATGAACATCCAGGAACAATTTAAAATTTCCAACACGTTTCGTTGAGTTCCAATTTTGTCATAAACAAAATTGAGTTTATGATAGTTCTGCAGAGATAACAGAATTGAGTTTATGATAGTTCTGCAGAGAGGATTTTTTTATTAGTTCTACTCGTAAAGTTATTTTGTGAGATACAGATTTGAGAGCAAAATCTCTTCATTTTGTATATAATTATATTAATTTCTGTTTTACCTACAATAATTAGAATATGACGAGCTCGGTGGTCGAACGGTTAGCAATGGCCACTTTGACTCCGAGGTCGCGGGTTCGATTCCCGTACAAGACAAACATTTGTGTGCATGAACATGTCTGTTTGTCTTGGTCTGGGTGTTTTCTATGTATTATATAAGTATGTATTTACAAAAAAAATGTATTTAGGTACATTTATCGGTTGTCTAGTACCCATAACACAAGCTTTGCGCTTAATTTGGGACTAGATGGCGCTGTGTAAATTGACCAGAAATATAAAAAAAAAATATATTACTGAATTTGAAGCATACAATACCATGGGATATGTAATGTAATACCACAGTATAAGTAATAGTACTACGTACAGTATGGTCACACACGCTGCTGCTCTCTCGTGTCGATCTCACCTCCCCTCTGAGACAAATTGTGAACGATTTGTATGGCGCCGCACGCACACACGCTCATTCATGCTGTGCACAGACGTCATTGTTTATGCTATGATATGATAATGCAATAAAATTGGGTAGTCTGTTTTAAATTCACACTGGTTAACGAATGAAATATGCAGTGGCGTAAGTATAGGGTGGCGACACGGGCAAAATGCCAGGGGCCCCAGAGGACCCATTTTGAAATGAATATTCTTGGTTTTGGTCGAAAGGAGTGGGGCTCCAGGCTTTACAGGGCCCCATTTAAAGAATTTGTCACGTGTCACGGGCCCCAGGTGGTATAGTTATGCCACTGGGAACATACCCAGATGAAGTTGAAGGTACCACATAGCCAACTAGTACTTATTATATTAGCTTTATGTTTGCTGCGCCCTATACAGAATTCATATTTGGGACTATTATATTATACTAGCGGCCCGACCACGCTTCGCTGTGGCTCAATCTTTTCGTTTCCATCCATTTCCTTAGAGATGGCGCTGTATGTGAAAAAAGATTTTCCCGCTTTTCTTTTCAAATTTTTCCAGAATTTTCTTTGCCATAAACCTCACGGAGCCCGAGACCTTTCCAACGAATGCAAAACCGTGGAAATCGGTTCGTGCGTTCTGGAGTTATAGCGTCAGGAAGGAAAACCCGACTTATTTTTATATAGTAGATTAAAGAATTTTGTGCAACGTGATACGCAATGAACGATTTGTATTTTTAAATAATAGTCTGTATTTTCTTTTAGTAGGAATATTCAAATTAGTGTTGCGATCCAACGAGGCAACGGGGCCAGAGCATATTGGGAACTTTGCCTACGGGCAGTCGGGCAGCGGTTTATAGATTAGTTTTTCTTTTACTAGTATATATAATGTATGCCGTGTGGTTTCCGGCAGACTAGAATAGAATCACTCCGTTTCTTCCCGTGGATGTCGTACAAGGCGACTAAGGGAAATACATTATAAAACATCGATCAGGCCTCCTTAACCCGTTTGGCCAGCGTGGGGAGTGTAGGCCAAATCCTCCTTCCGCCTAGGACGGACGAGAGTAGGTCGTGCTCCTGTAATGGAGACTAAAATGGATGATGATGATAATGTGTGATAGGTTTAATTTTGATATATTTCATTTTATCTACTTTTAAGTTATTTTAAAATATATGTACTGTTAAATAAAGTGTAACTGTTACAAATTTTATAATACAATAAAATTAAAAATAAATAATACTTAAGAGTTTTAATGTGTAGGTATTTCAATGATGTACATATCATTTTTTAAATAAGTTTTAACAATCTTGTTGTTCCGCAGACGATCCTGCTCGGCGACAGCGGAGTTGGGAAGACATCTCTGTTAGTTCAGTTCGAAACGGGCAAGTTTCAAGCGGGCAACTTCTCAGCCACTGTTGGTATAGGTTTCACGGTGAGTTAGCTTGACTTTCTTTAGATATTTAATTGATTCAGGTGTTATTTTGCGAAAGTCAAATTTAAAGGCATTTTGATCTACACTACTTTGCTTGCTTCCGCCACCAACTAGTTCATGGAAACTATTGCCAGCCGGCACCCATCCACTACCATTAGTAGATACATGCGACTGCCGTGCCTGCTTTGGTCGTCTACGCTCCAGCTGCTGCGCCAGTCGCAAAGACGACTGTCTCTGCGACTCTCCAACATCTGAAACAGTAGAAATGTGCATCAACATCTTTGAATCTTAGCCGCGGGTGTTGGTTGGCGGCGCGCGAGCGCTACGGGAACCGTTTCACATCAGACAGGCCGTATGCTTGTTTGTTACCAGACGTAATATAAAAAAATGCTTGCTACAACACAAAGCGTAAAATTGATATTGACAGGGGAGAATTACTAAAGACTAGGGAGTGCACAAAAGATCCAAGAGGGTCGACGTGCCACCGGTGCTGCAGCATTGGACCTATTTCAAGATAAGATAAGACTGATATTATTAATCGTCAATGGGCACATACTTAGCTGTTTTTTTAATGTGATGCGCCAGAATGTCCCCATCATTAAAACGCAGGTGTAGAGCAACTGTCGGTACAATTACTACGATTCGCGCCGCGCTGGACATTTATGGGCTACGATAACCGCTTAACATCATGCGAGCTGTAATTAAGCTTGTATGAACTTGGCGTAGCATAAAAAAGTCTATATCGTCTGTGATTTGTAGAAAATGTGAATATGTCAAAGCCGAAACTAACAGTTTTACTGTTTTTTTCGGCGATTAAAATATTTTTATCGTCTATAGCATTGATCTAGAATTTTTCACGTCTATAGTAATTTAATTTTTAGATATTTTTTATATACTATCAAAGTATTATAATATAAAGTAGTACCTATGGCTTTTTTAAATGTGTTATTAAAATAATATTAAAAACAAAGAAAGGAAGGAATATAGGCTGGCAATGAATCGGCGACCCCTTGGGGTTGCTTGTCTCCATGGACAGTGGTAATTGCTTTCTATCAGTTGACCCACATGCTCGTTTGCCCCCCTCTCGTAAAAAAAAACACTACCAAGATAAGTCTTCTGTTAATAATTGTGCAATTTCATTTTTAAATAATGTTATAAGTGATTTTCCACCTTTTAAAAGTTACTTTTAAAGGTTAATTTTCTTAACGAAAACTTAGCATTCCATTCCATTATAAAACAACATAAAGAAATTTGAATTATATTGAAAGTTTTATGAAACTACGTAAAAGAAATAAACAAACTTTCTTTCATAAACAAGCGTATTGGAATTCTTCGCTTTTCCTTCCTTCCTTATGAAACATTCTAAATTACCATCTTAATTATTATGACTGAAGAATTAGTAGGAGAGCAAAACGATATTATAATATGTATTGATATTAATTTGATTACATACAATGTACAGACCATTTAACCAGGGGTTCTGCCGCCGAAGCAGCCGATTACCATCGAAAATTTTGATTCGAAAAATAGGTCTTACGTTTTAGTTATTGACAAACATCTTCAGCTTAGTCAGTAGAGCTCCGGGATTTCTACCAGCTAAGCTAAATACAGGTACCATAAATCAAAGCTGAAGTTAGGTTAGGTTAGGTACCCGGTAGAGCCCCCGGGGTCCTTCCGCCAAAGCTGAAGCCGATTACCACCGGGTTTTTTAACCCAAAAATTGGCCTTAGGTTAAAGTTATTGACAAACATCTTCAGCTTAGCCGGTAGAGCTAACGCCTCCCCCGCACGCGATTTTCAATAGTCCTTACTTAGCGTACTAAATTCTTTGATCCTTCATCTATCCAGTGTGATTGAATTTTGGATGTAGAGCATAGATTCGAAACTACAACACCAAACTGTATCCCCAGATTTTGTTATAATTAGATTTTTTGGATTGCCCGTGTATAGTAGCAAATTTAAAGACGTAGTTTTACTGTAGGATAGCGAAATATTTTGCATCGACAATAGAACGGTTACTGGAGTTAGCGGGGCCTTCGTCTCTGCTGCCCAGTGAGGGGTGTGTGCGACATGCATGGTCACTTAAGCAGAAATGCATCAAGTGAGTTCCTTTGTCACACGCTTTTGCAGATGACCGACTTTTCGCTGGCCTCGTGCTGGCTAGAAATCCTTTTAAGCTACGAGTACAAACGACGCATTATAATAGTGTACGAAGTTTAAATATTTATGCCTGGGATTCACAAAATAAAATTTCATATATTTGAACAAAATTTTATGTACTGGAGGAGCTCGATGGCGTCGTTGCAAGTCAAGTCAAGCAACGTCGACCGTAGCCTGTTTATGGATGGGTTCATTTATGTCGAGGTCCTCGTCAAAACGTCAGTCCCGGCTGTTGTCGTTAGATGACAGTCGTTAGGCTAAGTCAGTAGCCTTAAAAACTCTGACCTCCGCCAACCCGCAGTTGTGAAGCGTGGTGGAGTATACTTTAAACCCTATATACCCGTATCTCAGTAATAGGTTCGTTCGCACAAATAGGCTCGAAGAGGAGAGCAGATTTTGGTGATGTTTAAAATCGAGTTTTGGATCATTGGTATAAAGTTTATTCTTTAAATTCACTTCTTTTGTTATATGAGAATGCTCGAGAGCCGATGGGGATTTTTAAACTAAACCTTATGACAATGACATAAAACTCTATTTTAAACGCATCCAAAATCTGCTCTCCTCTCCGAGCCGGTTTATGTGAACGGACCCTAAGGGTTGACGACGACGATATGTAGATACTCACTTTTATTTATACTACGTCGAGTAGCAGACAAGCATACGGCCAGCTTGATGTGAAGCGATACCGTAGCCAACCGTAACCATTACCGTTTGCAACATGAAATATCGCTCGCGTGCCGCTACCCTCGCTGCTAACGCAACAACTCCTTCCTTTCTCCCACTCACTACTTTCATAAATACGTACGCCCTAGAGCTAACTACATAATAATATGAATTAATTACGAATTTACAATGACATTGATCGAAGTTCATTTAAGTGTAACTTAAGTTAATATTTAGTCAGTAAGGAAGGAATTGCGACGTTGGAAACGAAAGTAGCGGCACTCGAGCGATATTTCATATTGCGAGCGTTAATATGGCTACGGTAACCGTTTCACATCAGGGCTGCCACCAGACAAATTATAAAAAAATATAAATTTTGTTACTGATATTAAAATAGATAGATAGATAGAATATGTTTTATTTGCATAATACAAATTTAAAGTACAGTGAATCAATAAATTATTACAGACTTGTATACAGGGTGTTGGGTTTCTAATGGTCTAAACGAAAACTATAGATCGATGGCCTCGTGGGCTATCCGAAACACCCATATGTATGTTAGCCGAAAATTAGTAGTTTTCGAGAAAAATTGATTTTGTTGTTGTTTTTTTTTATCATCGCTAAGAAAATTTTTTTCGGCCTAACTATTCAGCACACAACCTTCGTTTTTTTTTAACGTAGTCAACTATCGTAGCTTTCAGAATATTATAAATGCTAACACATAATGTATTGCAGTGACAACTTTCTTAGAAAAAAATCTAAAGTTCATATTTTTATCTTCACGATGTTTTACACACATTTTAAGAATTTTTTACTACAAAAGTTTACATAAAAAGAAATTGTGGAACGTACTTTAAAAACTTGTACACTTATCCAAGATTTATTGTGCAAAATTTCATGTGTTTACGACTTAAAGAAAGTAAAGTATTCATCGGACAGATTTTACGCTAAAAAATATTTTCTTTTTTAATTATTCTAAAATGGAATTAAAATGTTATCGAACCACTTCTGGAACTGGACACCCTGTATATGCAACAAGGCGGCCTTATTGCTGAGAGCAATCTTTATGGTATCGAATTTGTGCATGGAGTGGGCAGGATTTGTAAATCAAAGGAAATTAATGAAAATCAGAAGTTATAGTATATATTGTACGAACTAAGTAATTGGAGAAAAACTAAACAAACTTCAATTTCATTAGATTTGCCAAAGCAAAGATCTCGAAAGCCGTATTATTTACCTTACACAAGTTGCAGAGAGTCCGCCATTTAATTCCACAGATTAAAGTTATCCCCAGTGATTCGGGTAAGGTTTCCATAAATAAGAAATCAGTTAAGTTTCGAGTACACTCGAAAAGATCGAATATCGTTCTTGATCGAATTTAATTTTCGTCTCTTTATTTGGAATTTGTAGATTTTTTAAGGTTTAGATCAGTGATTTTCATAAATAGATTGGTTAGCAATGGCGACTTTGACTCCGAAGTTGCGCGTTTGATCCCCGCACAAGATAACTATGTGTGCATGAATATGTTTGTCCTGGTGTGGGTATTTTCTATGTATTATATGTATATATTTACAAAAAGAAATATTTAAGTAATATACCAGTTATCTAGTACCCATACCTCAAAGCTTTGCTTAGTTTACGACTAGATGGCAGTGTGTAATTTGTCCAGGGATATTTATATTTTATTTAATGAACCAACGAAATTCAGTATCCATAAATGTGGTATCAGCGGTATGCCACAAATTGGGCTCAGCATATGATATGAATATTTAACAGAAAATTTAAGCATTGATTTACAATTCAGTCATCCAGCAAGCAAATAGTCGACCAAGCAAATAAGTACATTGTGGATTGTAAAAATCTCTTATTTGAGCTTTGAATTTCAAATAATAAATGTTTCATTTTCCTTTGAAGTTTAAAAACATGTAAAATTATTTAGCTTTGGAGCTCCCTGTACATAACACACACAAAGTTTCATGAAATACCAGCGGTATGTACGAGTACTACAGCGTTTAATATGCAGTACGAAACTATTTTTCATATATCTAATACTAGCGAACCGTCCACGCTTTACTGGTGCTCAATCTTCCCGATTTTTCTACAAACCTTGTTCTGACAATTTCATTATATATATTTTTTTTCATTATAATGTTAATGTTCAAGTTTTCACTTCTGCCGGCACTCCCGGAGTGCAACCCGTTGTTTTATTTTGTGAATAGAAAACACCTAGACCATGACAAATAGACAAGTTCATGCTCACAAATATTTGTCATGTGCGGGGACGGAACCCGCGACCTCTGAGTCAAAGTGGCCATTGCTAGCCATTCGACTACCTGGCTCAACATATAATTGAAGTCTGTCATAAGCAATATATTATAAATCATATAGTGATGATGTTATGTATTAAAACTGACAAATGACATTCATAAACGCGGAATGCGATATATTATGCATGAACGACTTGAGCATATATCCCTTGTTACCATAAGGTTAATATACCTATTAACTTTATACTTGTTATGTTGAAACATTTGTATAGAAAACGTTATTTAGAAAAAAAATAGGAGGCCATTTTTATTCTGATGAGATGAATTATTTTCAAAATATACATACTCTATCTTTCCTTGCTTGTTTTTTATACAAGAAGACTTAAATGAAGAGTGAATGGAATGACTTGAATGAATGAAGAATTAAATGACGCCTTAAATGTTTATGTAGATAATTTTTCTTACTGATAAATTTCGTGCTGAAAAGTTCAATTTCACATAAAAGTACATGAGTTAATTAGCTATAATATTAACTATATAGGTACATATATAGTATGTGCCTAAATTTACTAGGGCATATGTGTCAGGAAAAATAGGCTACTTTTAACCAAATAATTTTCAACTAAACATTTAAACTGAATTTCGTGCCAATTATTCGTCGAATAAACCGCATCCAATTTGCATAGCTCTACCTATAGCTCAATTCTGTATCCAGAGCGACGGGGTGGGAAGCGGGGAGGCTCCCAGGAGCAAACTGAGCGAGCCAGGAGCAGCCAACCAGTGTCAGTCGGTGCAGGACGATTCGTCGCACCGGGACTGGGACGCGCCGGGAAAACGCGCGGGAACTTTTCCCGCCGAACGGTTCAAAAAGTTATCGTTCTTTATTCAAAAGTGAAATTTTCTTTTTTTCGGAAGTGTTGTGAGTTTGAAACGGCGTATTTTTTTAAATTTAAAACCAATAACTACATGGTTTAAATTTAACTAAAATTAATTTGTTTTTGTGATTTAAGAAAAGTATTAATTACAAAAAAATACTTATTTTATACAGCAAAATTAATGTTTCCTCTCTCTGTCATTTTCATCTAACATTTAAATTTATGAAATTTTATTCCAAATCAATATTTCTTTGTTTTGTAGTCGACAATAATCGAGTCACAAGTGAGTGATTTGGTGAATGTGTTTTTGAAATTTATAGATTATGGTATAACTTGCATACTTTTCCGGATGAAATAACAAATGCTAGCCAAAATTTAACTAAGAAAGAAGCACACTATAAGACCAACAGTCCTTCCCCAATTCTAACGTAAAATAAAATTATAAAAAATATCAATTTGCAATTACAAATCAAAATGACAGTTATTATTAAAAATATGATTATAAAAACAACACGCAATAAAATAAATTCAATCCATCGCATTAAAACTGGCATGCAAAATTTTCATATTTAAAGATGAGTAATCTAAATTTTATAAATGTTTATTTTTAATATTTTTCCTGTTTATTCTGAATAAACGTTTATAAATTTGCTAGTATTTTTGTCCACGTCATGGGTTGCTACGACTTACTACGTTATTATAGGCTACGTCGCCATTAGGTAAATAATTTCCTGCTAGATCGAACTCCCATGTAACAGACTAACTGTGCTCCGCGGTTTTCCTCAAGAATTGAGGTATCAATTGTAGTTATTTTATTTTTTTGGGAAAGAGATACTTCCAATTAACAACTTATTAGCTAGTGCACACACATATTACACAAGCCCGTGTTTTGTTATTATGTTATTTGAAAAAAGAAGAAGGGAGCAAATTGTTGGAAGAACTAGAATTACATAAAAACTATTAAATGTATTTACGTAAAATAAAGTTATTAAAAATTGGGACCTAAAATTTATTTGACGTGCTTTATAATTTCAAATTTTTTATCTACTCTCATACTGAAATTTAAAGATTTTAAAACACTAAACACAGAATCTTAATGTCAGTCTTTTACGCAGAAGCCATCAAAATAAATTTAAAATAGTAGTTTATGAAACTGTTACATAATAAGGGCTCTTAAAATACGAGTGTGAGTTTATCACATGAGCCGAAGGCGAATGTGATAATAGCACAGCATAGTAATACAACCAGTAGTTTGACTTCATACTAGCGCCCAAATCGGCGCACGCACACAGACAAGCGTCATTTACACGACCGCTCAGGTAGATTTGTTGCGCGAACGAACTGACAATATGTTGTTTCGCGCACCAAATCTACTTGTCTGTGTGCGTGCGCCAATTTGGGCGCTAGTATGAAGTCAAACTACTGGTTGTATTACTATGCTGTGATAATAGCGTCACACGAGTATTTTAAGAGCTAATTATGTGCAGTGTCATATACTACTTTATCTAATCTCATGAAATAGATGATAATAATATTTTAAATAAAACCATGAAGTTAATTTAAGAGCTTCATTTCTTACTTATAAATCCATTTGCAGATCGAGCATGCGTGGTGTGTGGCGAGATTCACCGCGCCGCGTTCACAGATTATGTAGAAATTTTTTGCAAAGTTGCAACGCATTTGCATTGCAACCTCCTTAATATAACTTCCGTTCGCCTCGCCTGATCATACTCTTACTAACGGTCTCATCACGCATTCACCATCTTTATCCTCATGTCAAGCGTGCATAGAGAAGTTTTACTTCAAAAACTAAACACGGGGAAGCCGCGGGTGGAAGCTAGTCTATAATAAAAACATCTAAAATACATAACATGCCCTTATGCCATTGTTTTCATTCTCTTATCCATCCATTTTCAATTTCGCATATTATTATCCGGGCATACATTAATGTCGTAATATATTTTTTCTCTGATATCTTTTAACGTTCAACTTTATATCATTTTGTTTTTTCTTTATACTTCTAATGTGTTTAACATTATAAGAAATACCTTGCGGCCCATCGTTGCTTGCGGCTAGGAAAATGATACAAAGGGAATATTATATCCCACCAAAAACATTTTCATGTAAAAATGTTGCTAAGACGAGTCTACATAGCTTACCCTGTGAAAAAGTTATCAGATCTCGTATAAAGCCAAGCTCTAAAGACTACACGCTCTAAACCTACAAGCTCTACACTACACCTTAATCAAAATCTATGAATAATAAAGATGAGTTTTAAAAAAAATTGAAACCGACTTCACAGGACGTTTTTGAGTTTAAAATAAAAATAACCTATTTTGACCCCGGGCCTTTACTTTCGCCTTACCCTTCGTCTGGAATTTAGATGAACCAACCAGAACACACTGGCCGGTGGTTTTTTGAATTGTTAATTAAATTAAATCTAAGAACCAGTAACTAAAGTAACGGATAATTCCAACGAATTGTAGAAATTGTTACGACGATACGATACGACTACGAAATTAGGAATATGAAATGCAAATATTTCCTAACAATCGATCATCATTCGCAGTAGAAAAATGTCGTATACGACTGAAAACTGCCGGTGACCACTTCGTTATAAAGGCTGCCAGATGTACAAGTCGATAGCACATTTCAAAAGTCAGCGCCATCTAGTGACGGCGGCTGATGTCACTGTCACTATTATTATACCGTGTTTAAACTTTCACCCCATTTTTAAGAGTTAGGGGATGATTTTCAAAAAAATATGACGTTCATATTTTTTTATTTGTTATCAGTATTTTTTTTTCATATATCTAGCTTTTCAATAGTTATTACTGCATGATTATGTAGTTAGTTCAAATGTAGTACAAGTCTCATACAAACTTCCACCTCCTATTCCGAGGGGATAGGTTAGGTTAGGTTTGGTTTTTAAATTTTTTTGTAGTCTTTGTAGTAATATTAGCTTACATAGTGAGTGAATGAATCAGTGACGAAATCGGAGGTTTTTAGACATTAATAAAATCTAAAGTATAATAGCTACGACATTCAAACTTTGTATGTGTAATGATTGTACTGGTGTCATTAGATCTTGAAATTTTTAACTATTTAGCATCATCCAAACCAAAGTTATGAGAGTTCAAAAAAACGACGAAACGTTTCGAGAAAAGGTAGGTAGTGCCCTTGCGCTCCGATTGGCTCGTCTTGGCGGGGGCACTTCTGTAAAGTCTATTTGAAAACGGTGATTCACGTAGACCAGGGGTTCTCAACCGGTGGTCCGCGGACGACTAGTGGTCCGTGAGAGCTAAATCAAGGTCCGTGATACAGAATTATAATCTAAGAGATTGAGCAATACTAAACGAAATATTGTATTTTCGAGATACAGTGTAGTAGATTTATAGGACAATAGGCTATTTGATTAACATTTTTTTCGGTTTGATATGTAGGGACGTCTCCATAATATAACCATAGGTAAAAGAATTACTTCGATAGCACAAAAATCTCTCGAGATTTGGTAATTTGAAAATCACAATTTTTAACCGTCTCGAAAACGCTCCATACAAAATACTACCGAATTATGACGTCACAGGTTTGTATTGTGTATGCATCAAATCAGAAATTTGTACGATAACTATGTTAAATAATATTGTTTATGTGATTAGTATCATAATAAAAGTTATAGCATTTTTTATTGCTTCTCCAATGGAAATATTATTTTTGAATAATTTCATACTTTTTAAATGGACTTTCCCGCCAAACTTTGATCGACGCTAAAAAAAGTCTGACTGAAGATATTAGAATGAAACTTTGCAGATCTTTATAGTTTTGTGTATTTTACGATATTGTTAAATAATTTATACAATTTTTAAACATTGGAAAATAGCCTATTGGGTCTGTACATTGTATACGGACCTGGAAGAGGTCCCCGAACAAAAAAAAGGTTGGGAACCACTGACGTAGACAGAGAAAGGTATAGAAAAATTGGACCCTGTTATGCAGAACAGCCTCCTTACCACCAACTCTTATTGCGATTCAATAACTGAATAGATTGCTTATTCATACTAATGAATAAGCGACTCTATTCCATTTGAAATAGAGTCGCTTATTCATTGGTATGAAGAAGCATTTTATTCAGTTATTGAATTGCAATAAGAGATGGTGGTAAGGGGCCATCCACAAATTATGTCACACGTTAAGGGGGAGGCAGGGGGTCGATGAAGTGTGACATAGTGTGACAAGGGGGTGGGAGGGGTCCTAAATTTCGTGACGTCACATTTCAAAATCTATTATAATCTAAGTATTAACACGAACTTTGATCTATTAACGAAAAACTCATTAACATTTGCAACTCTAGATGTAAATTTGCAAAATTTGTGACGTCACACTAGGGAGGGGGGGGGGGGGAGTCCCACAAATGTGACCAGCTGTGACATGGACGGGGGGAGGGGTCAAAAAATCATGAAATTCGTGTGACGTAATTTATGGATGGCCCCTAAGGGGGTTGTAGTGTCATTTTCGCATTGATAAAATCCAATAGTAATCGGCTTCAGCTTCGGGGGTAGGACCACAGATTCATTATTATCCATAGAAATAAGAATCTCCATCTTTAGATATAGTTAAATATTTCTATAGAACTAAATACGTACATATATCTATATTCTTATATCTATGATATTCTCCATATTATTTATTTACCTTCGTACTCACATAATCTTTTTCGCAATCACTATCTGTCATTGACAATTTAATTATCTGCGTATAATATGTCCACGGCAGTTAATTGATTCGGGGATTAATTTTATGGAGAGCCCGTAATATTTACTCTGTTACATAATCTATGTAAAGGCCTTTACGGTACAATAATCTTTTTCATAAAAGCTACTTCGATATTAACTCATATTTAGGTTGTATTATGAACGTGTTTCGCTTGTTTTCTTTTGTTGTAACTGTAATTAATTTTTGTCTCTGTGAATATTATATTTTCATTAATATTTTTTTCCTTATTATAGAAGATAATTAAGTCTGTACATGTTCCAACATGAATATGATCTTAATATTGTATTTAATATGGCACGATAACTCGCAGAAATGCGAAGTTTTTTTTATACTACGTCGAGTAAAGCGGTTACCGT
The DNA here is from genome assembly GCA_937001555.2 of Hypsopygia costalis. Lineage (NCBI taxonomy): Eukaryota > Metazoa > Arthropoda > Insecta > Lepidoptera > Pyralidae > Hypsopygia > Hypsopygia costalis. The sequence continues at coordinate 9,544,193 of OW443330.2, read as the reverse complement.
AGCTATATTACATCGCGCTCGCGACATAATCTCCCGTGCCGCCACCCCCGCTGCCAACGCAGCAGATTGCTTCCTTTGTATTTATACGCAGATATGCAATGTAAGTTATAATTAATATCATTGGCTACATTATGCCCGGTGGTCGAATGGCTGGTAATGGCTACTTTGAGTCCGAGGTCGCGGGTTTGATCCCCGCACAAGGCAAACATTTGTGTGCATGAACATGTCTGGTTTGTCTTGGTCTATGTGTTTCTATATATTACTAGCTGACCCAGCAAACGTTGTTTTGCCATATAAATTTAGGGGTTGATGGTAGAAGGGTGAAAATTTAGGGTTGTAAGTATTTTTAATGCTACATTACAAAAAAAAAATGACCAAAAAATAAAAATAAATGTTAGGGGTGGACAACCCTTTTCACTTAGGGGTATGAAAAATAGATAGTAACCAATTCTCAGACCTACTGAATATGCATATAAAATTTCATATAATTCGGTCAAGCCGTTTCGGAGGAGTATGGTAACTAACATTGTGACACGAGAATTTTATATATATTAGATAAGTATATATGTATTTACAAAAAAAAAATATTTAAGTATATTTATCAGTTGCCTAGTACCCATAGTACAAGCTTTGCGCTTAGTTTAGGATTAGATAGCGCTGTGAAAATTATCCAGAAATGTAATATGCCTAATATAATAATATAATGTAACATGTTATCATTATTTCAAACAATCATATTAGAGATTGCAAACCGGGCCCGGTAGGTACGAATACTGCGGCACGGAACTTATAGAAAATTGGCATGGCAAGCGCTGCAAACCGCGAGTATCTTATTCTAATACTATGTTTTCAAATAGTTACATTAGTATTAGTAATTAACTTAAAGCAAACAGGTCTTTCTCTTTACTCTGTATAGTATTAGCAATTAAATTGCGGGCGACTTCTTAAATAATCTGACTACTTTCCAAACTCTCTTTTTCTCGAAATCCTCTAAATCCAGGCATTTCATCAGCGCGTGGAAGATCATTTCTATCCTAAACTAATGCTTGCTTAAACTTAATTAGTAACACTAATGTTACTATTCCGTTCATAAGTTAAACTAACTAATTCTGTATTAAAAACTCGTGATTTTGAGATTGATTAAGACTGATTATTGTTGATTTGCTGGTTTGAAATAAATATTATTCTGTAACCTTGAATCATTGTATTTTGCCTCCATTTACTTAAAGCAAGGTGTATGGGACGGGGGCCCACCACACATTCCCACCACTGTGTCTCCTGTGTAGCCAGGATTAACAGCGGCGACCGCCCAAAAAGGCAATGAACAATGAAGTCCATTGCAGTCCCGGGGGTAAAACTACGGCTGTCTTGGAACTCACAACGAATTTAATCAGAAGAAATTAGTAGGAGTAGGAAGCTTTTGGAATTTGACTTCCCCTCTTAGCAATGTGAGAGACAGCAATATGGCAAATAAGGCATTAAAAGCCTAAAGAGATGGCTAGTCAAGTGAAGCTCAACTGCCGTGCACCACGGATTTTAAGTTTCTAACACTATTGGGGACCTAAAACATTGAGTTGTTACCTAACACATCGATTCCAATAATAAGAATTGCAAAATCGTCTGAACGCTTGGTAATTCTCCCTTGTTGCTACCAAATCTGAATAGTATACTACCCCGGATGCAACTTGCAATGAATTCAACATGTCATCCCGCTCCCGCCGCCAAAGATCACACTCCCAGAGAACATGGTGTGCTGTTTGATCGAATTCAGAATTAGCAGTACAACACTCGCATAAGGGCGACGGCACTAATTTAAACGAAAAGAGTTTTGCCTTAAAATTGCCATGTCCAGTTAAAAATTGCGCAACGGGGTGGTCAACTTCTAACCACTTTTTCTTTAATCTATCTCTTACCGATTGAAAGAACAGATACAAGTGGCGTCCTTTGGTAGAAGTTTCCCACCTTTCCTGCCATTCAGACAGCAATGTTTCAAATACTTCATTAATAGGTTTAAACAGTCTAACTATTTTTTCACGATCACGAGTTTTCAAGAAATCAGGGACCATATTTTTAGATGTATAGTACATTGAAGCGCGGCGTTGTACTTCTAAGTCTACTGGTAACACACCTGCTAGCACGGGTAGTGCCTCGGTGCTTACAGTTCTATACGACTTACATAAAAATATCAGAGCAAGGCGCTGGCTTTGAAGCAATTTACGACGTGCTGCACCTATAGTAGCCCTATCTGCCCACGCAGGTGAACCGTACGTAACACATCCTAAGTATGTGGCGGTATAAATAATTTTTAACTTTTTGAAAGTTAATCCCCACGTAGAGGTAGAAATTCGTGTTAAGGCATAGAAATTCTTTTTCGCTTTTTCACCTACTTGCTTCATGTGCTCGATATAATTAAAATTTCTATCCAAAAGCAAACCCAAGTAACAAACCGAATTTCTATTAGCAATTGATACTCCATTAAAATGAAATCGCGGTGAAACCTGTAAATTTCCCTTAAGCAAGAGTTGATATGTTTTATGTGGCGCAAAATCGAGACGATTACGATAACCCCAATCTGAAATTAAGCCTAGGCTAGTGTTGGCTAGTTTCTCTATGCTTGAATCTTAATTAGCATTGATTAATAAGAGACCATCGTCAGCGTAACCAGTTAACGAGCACCCTTCCGGTAAGGGTAGGCTAAAAAAATCATCAAAACCGATATTCCAGAGATACGGTCCCAACACTGAACCCTGGGGGCAGCCCTGCGTGAGCACCTTTGAAGCAACATAATGGCCAAGTTTTAATTTAGTTGTACCATTCAAAAAGTATGATCGAATGAGAGAGTAGATATTGCTAGGGCAACCTCTCACCTTAAGTTTCAGCAACAACATTGGCCACCAAGCATTATCAAAGGCACCTGAGATATCTAAGAAAATAGCTACAACATACTTGCTCTCCGAGAGCTCAACAACTTTGCGCACTGCGAGCGCAGCATCAACAGTGGACTTGCCAATGGTGAAGCCGTACAGATTTTTATGAAATTGCGGGCCACCGGGCAGCAACCGTGGCACAACCAAGCGCTCAAGCAGCTTACCCAACGACGGTAGCAGAGTAATAGGACGGTAGGACTTCGGATCGTCCGGTGGTTTATCACCGCCTTTTGGTATTATTTTTATAACGCCACTTCGCAAAATGCCAGGGAAATGACCTTCTACAATACACCGAGTAAGTATTGTTAGGATAGGTTCAGCAGCTACTTTACAAGCTTCTTTAATCATTCTATTCGTAATCCTATCATCACCGGAGGCTTTATTTGTAGGCAAAGCTTTAACAATAGACATAAACTCATCCATCGACGGTACAGTTGATATTGGAGTGGAAGGGCACAAATCCGCCGCGATCCTAACCTCACGATGGTAGTCACTGTCACTATCGGCGCAATTATCAGGAATTAACGCGTGCAGAATGGTCTCAGCAGTCTCTTCTACACCAAGGGTATGTGAATTATTAAATTTTATATTGGATACGTACGCCTGATCAATCCGCCTATTTGATTTAAATTCGTGATATAGGGGAGACCACGGGCCCTCACTATTTAATCTTTCTACAATACGTTTTAGTAAATTACCTTTTGATTTTTCAACAGCAGCGCGATAGTGAGATCTAGCAATACGCAAGTCACTTAGAGCGGTTTGATAGATTTCGCCTTCGACGTTACGTTTCTTTAACTTTGAGATTTTACGTCTAGCGGCACGGAAATGCCTACGCAACCTAACAAGGGTATCATTCCACCAGTCGCATCGTCTGTTATTAACTATAGGTTTTCGACCTAATGCAACGTCAGCACAATATACGAATGTGTCAGACATAATTACAACACTTTCCGTGACTGTAAGTTCACTACGAGTAAAATCTTTGGCGCGGGAAGCGAAAAGTGAAGCAAAGCTTGCCCAGTCAGCGTTCCTAGTTTTATATTGAAAACCTATTAACTGTTGCGGATGTAAGTTATCAACAACTGGGGAGAACTCACACACAATCAGGCGGTGATCACTACAAGAAGCTTCAGGAAGAACGCGCCAGTTTTGTATTCGGACGTCTGCACTAGAAAGTGTGACGTCAATAAAAGACTCGCCCATTGGGCTACTAAAAGTAGGTGGTGCTTCAGGGGTATTGTGAATATGAAGATGCATTTCAGCAATGAACTCTTCAACAGCAGAGCGTCTGTCGGCGTCGGTCGCTCTCAACTTGCCGTGCCATAATGGTGATGATGCATTTACGTCTGCTCCTATAATAACCTTATGACCAGTAAGAGCATGCAATACTCTTCGTACTCGTAGATGATACAAATGCGAACCCACAGGGTCAGAAAATTGAAAATAACAACTGACTACAAATACTCTTAAATATGGAGATGTTACTTCAGCTACCGCACAGTGAGTGGATATTAGGTGATTGATTGATGTTATAGTAAATCCGCCCCTTGGCGCATATATACCCGCGCGCGACTTGTTATTAAGTTGTATAAATTTACTGTTTAATTGAGATCTTTGATACTGCTCCTGAACTAAAACAAGGTCGAGCTTATAGTCCGCAACGAGCTTATCCAACTCAGATGTTGCAATTTTATCGTTGTGTAGATTTAGTTGTGCAATTACGACGTTATCCATAGGTGGTGTTTAAAATATTAAACTCTAACCGTGCTGCGTATGTGGGGCAAGACTCTGACCCGATCTTGTGGTCAGCAGGCTTTTTTGACGCCTACATGCTGCGCATGTAGGTTTAAAGTCTGCTTCAGACTTCTTCAGACATTCCCGGGAGTCGTGTGCTTCGGCACAGTGGGCACAGGTGGGGTTATTTGCCGAGCAGTATTTGCTGACATGCCCATACTGCTGACATTTCAAGCAACGCACGACTTCTATATCGTCCACGAATCTACATGTGGCAAAATCTATAAAAATCTTATCTTTTGTCAAAATAAGGTGTTTACGTATTTCCGGGGAGATTTCGACTCCCATCCACTTCCTGCCGTAGGCTGTAGGGCGACGACGTACGATTTTTATGTCTTTTAGATATTCCGAAAATGTAATTTTTAATTCGTCTTTTATATTTTGATTATATAACGCGGCTAAAAATTTAGTGTCGTCCATTGTATCTGGAATGTCTTTTATAATAATACGCGGGCGGCGTCCTTTAGGCTTTTCGAGCTTAAGTCCAGCCGCTTTTATGCTTTCAATTGACTGCAGCTTTTTAATTTGAACGTCATTAGAAACGCGTACTACTACACCGGATTTCGCAGTTTTCTTGACCCCTACAATTTGAAATCCATCATCGGATGGCTTAATTGCTTTCATAAGTGCCTCTTTGGTTGCTTCGGATGTTGTTAATTCCGCGGATCGTTCTTCAGTTGGATAGGCTACGATGCAAGGTACTGGCTCGCGAGTTTGAACCGGCTTAATTTGCTTCGGCAAACGAAGTTTCAATTTATCGGCGTACGACTCGCTAGCCTTAGTTACAGGCGCAACGGGATTATTTTTTGAATCTAATTTTAAGGCTAATAAATCTCGTTCGACAATCGCGAGCTTTTTTTCCGAGATAGCGAGATGTTTTTCCGCCGTGGCTGACTTTATGGCTAGCATAGATATCAATGAGGTAACTCGTTGGGTCATGCCCATTATCGTTGATTTATTTGCAACGCCAATTCGCGAGGTCTGCCCAATTATTATTTCATTAATTTTTGCCAAACATTCAGAGGATTCGCGAACAAATTCTATATAATCAATATTTGGATCAACAATTTCAGCTGAGGTGCTAAGACTTAAGTTGTGTAAATTGTCTATATTCTCTGTGCTTGCTGACCGCTGCAATCGCTTTTCATCGGGTGATAAATGGCTTGGTGATATATCACCAAATGTTCGCTTTGCATTAGTTGCCGGCGGTGAACGCGGCGTCAAATTACTACGGCCAAAAATTGGTGTCGTGCCACCAGGATCATCGGTATTACTTGACATTTTGTTTATGTAACCAGTTAATAGGAATAAAAATAAAATTACCTATCAAAATAAATTTTTCCCCGATTCAGGGGTAAATTTATAAAGGGACAACACTGAGAGATTAACGTATTTGTTGTACTAATTTTTATTAACACCAATAAAACACTAATAGAATAACAAAAAATGAAATTATTACGTACCTTTTACGGGCCAAACCTGTTTTACAACGATTGATGCAGCTGTATTTAAGAAGCACAATTTTTTTTTGTATACCTACTAGTTTGAAAACAATAATCACTGTATCTACTTATTTACAAATAAAACCTTAATAAGATCGAAATTTACAGCGAAAATTATAAATTCTGATCATATGAACAAAATTCACCGAAATGCCCACACACTTTACGACACAAATTATGATAATTATTTAATTTGCAATATTAAATCGCACAGACAGATTAGTTCGACCGTCTCGCACAGGCGCGGGAGGGGGAAGTGAAAGCAAGGTGTATATAAAATATTTTAAAGGTTTCATCCTAACACATCAACCCGGCCGGGTCCGCCGGGCCCGACCGGGTTGGCGGCTGATGTTACCGGACCCGGCCGGGTTGAAAAACATACCGGGTTGCAATCTCTAAATTATATTGCGCCTTATTTGATTTCCACTATTGCCTCTTTCAGATCACGACTTAACAAAGTCTATTACTATTATACACCTACAACTGTGTAAGCAAATCAGATTTCACTTTGAGCCCAGTAATTAAGTATATTTAATTATTTATTCAAGGAAATCCCCTGAGTGTAAATACTCAAAGTCAGCGGAAGCCCAAAATATGTATATTAATAATTTCTCAATCCATACTTAATATACGCCACTTACTTGGCTTCTAATGACAACAGCCGAGACCGACGGCTTAACGTGCCTTCATAGGCGCGGAGGAGCTTGAGATAAATAGAGTCATCCATAGACAGGCGCAAACACTACATCGAGCAATTTTTTTGGTATTAAATATAATGACCACCAAACAATACACTGAGACCTTACCAAAAATAAGCTTTAAGCTCTCCTACCATAAAATACACTAAACACAAAAAAAGAGACTTGTACCAAAACAAGAAAGTCTAAAATTAAACCAATTAAGTAATTACACTACTAAACTGGCATAGCAGTCCATCGTTGCAGATGAAATTCAGCTATTTTTTGATAACACCAAACTAATTTTAGACTTTCTTGTTTTGGTACAAGTCTCTTTTTTTTAGTTGTCTTGGCCAACTTGCCAGATAAATAGATTTTGAAAAATGGAAAAATTCACCTGCCTCCCTAAGTGGGATTTGAACCCACCACGACCTCTCGATGACCGGTCGAGGGCTCTTACTATCATAAAAAGCTCGATCTTTAATAAAAATTTCACAATATTACAAGGTCACATTTTAAGGTTTATTTACTAAGTTTAGGTGAAAAACGAAGTGTTAAATGTTTAAATTAAAGTGTGATTACAATTTTGGCGGTCATATACTATGTTTATATGTATATATGTTTTACTTAACAATGATTAGTTTGGAGTAATCTGATTTGATAGGATAGCAAAATGTAAAATTTTTGTATACAGTTTCACATTAAAATGAGATATTAATTTCGGTGATCATAATTTATATTGGTGATATTATGAACTATTTTTGGCAGTAAAAAGTGCTTTTCCTGACTTTATATTTTACTATGTCTGGTAATAATTTAAACAAAAACATTTGTTTTTTTTTAATATTACGAGTACATATACATTTTGATAAATTAATATGAAAATGTTATTATGTTAATAATTAAATTTCATTACAATCTGAAGAACTAGAAATTGTGGAATGAAAGGCTTATACAGATAAAAAAGTATTTCTGAGTCCAAAAGATAATATATACGTTCCACAGAAATCTAAATAACAAGGCACTTCGAAGGCACTTCGTTCATATTCATTATTACAAGTCGAAGCGTATTACCATAGTAATTATAGAATATGTACTATCGGACGGTTTACGTACTTTGGTATTAGATTACTGAGTGATGTTGCATCTCTTTGCGTTCTATATAAATTATACAATGTGGAGTGCTCGGATCAGTTATTTGATTTGATACCTGCCGCTGAGTGCCGCTATCGTACAACTCGCCGTAAATTAAAATTCCATCCATAACTCTCTACTCTATAGTACTCTATACCACATCCTCCACAGTACGCTTTTTAAGACATTTTCTACCACGAACTGTGAAATTGTGGAATCAACTTCCCTCAGCAGTATTCCCAAATAAATACGACATGGGAGCCTTCGAGAACAGAGTAAATTTTTCTCTTAAAAGGCTGGCTACTAACTGATCGGCGACCCTTTCGTGTTGCTGATTTCAATGGGCGGTACTTTCAATCAGGTGAACCACATATTCGCTTGCTCCACTCTCTATATATAAAAAAAATATTGTTGTCTAAAAACCTCAACTTCAATGAACTCGGTTTATCTGTTAAATTTTAAATAATAAATAAATATTTCTAGACAAATTACACAGCGCCATCTAGTCTCAAATTAAGCGCAAAGCTTGTACTATAGGTACTGGACAACTTATAAATGTACTTAAATACATTTTTTTTTGTAAATACATACTTATAATACATAGTAAACACCCAGGCCAAGACAAACAGACATGTTCATGCACACAAATGTTTGACTTCTGCGGGGATCGAACCCGCAATCTCGGAGTCAAAGTAACCATTGCTAGCCATTCGACCACCGGGCTCGTCAAATTATTAATATCATTATTTAAAAATATTTATTTTGGGATGTAAGTTGCTCACTTCGATCTTTGGAGTCAAAGCCAACCTCACCTGCCATGCATCCTGCCCATTAGTGAAAGAGGGTTTGGAAAAAGAAAGGACAGAGCGTATTTGTAAGCTGCCCAACTAATAAAATACCTCCACCTCACAGAATATCGCAGCCAAAAGCAATTTCCTTGGTTGAGGGTTGTTGTGTTCCTGCGAATGAGTGAGTGTACCAGAAAAAAGTTACTGTGTTCGCAGCGGGGGTGACGGCACGCGATTGATATTTCATGTTTCGAAGAGTTGTACATATGGCTACGGTAACCGCTTCACGTCAGGCGGGTTATGCTTGTCTGCCACCCGACGTGGTAAAAAATATTTTAATTACTTTTTCACACCTCCACATCATACAGTAGTGGAAGAAAACTAGATTATGAACTCGCACAGAGTAACATTATTATGTCATTTATGACATTAGAGATGCAAATAAGCACTCAATTCTAGTGCACATAAATTACTCTACGCTTCGTGCGGTAACCTACTATTACGATGTACCTATTACGTCATACAATATTTTTTTATCTACCCTTATTAATTTTACTGCTGGGATACGGGCCTCCCCTCAATCGAAGGGGTTTAGAGCATACTCCACCACTCTGCTCAACTGCTAGTTGGCTGAGGACAGTGTTTTCATGCCGCCTAAAGGTCAATGGGTTGGCTTATGACTGTCATCAGACAAGAGCCGGACTGACAGCTTAGACTAGCAGAGATAAATAAACCCATCTAAAGACAGACTACAGTCAACGTTGCTTAACATGACTGACACGCGCAACAATTACACTATATTATTACATAGAATATTTAGTAAAAATTTATTGTAAGTAATAAATATATTATGTTTTCAATAACGCGGTAATTTAGATTTACAGAGGTTTTATCGGAAACAACCACTATAAATAAGTATATCTACTATATAAAAATAAGTCGGGTTTTCCTTCCTGACGCTATAACTCCAGAACGCACGAACCGATTTCCACGGTTTTGCATTCGTTGGAAAGGTCTCGGGCTCCGTGAGGTTTATAGCAAAGAAAATTCTGGAAAAATTTGAAAAGCGGGAAAATCTTTTTTTCACATACAGCGCCATCTCTAAGGAAATGGATGGAAACGAAAAGATTGAGCCACAGCGAAGCGTGGTCGGGCCGCTAGTAAGTTATAACGTAACACTTTATCATTGAAAAGTTTTTTTTTCTCCAGTAAATAAAAACAGTTCTTCACAAAATTTTTCAAAAATCCTGATGCACCCCAATACCTTCATTCCCGTTTTCCACTTTGTACCTACTCCGGGAACGGGTGTTTCCAACGCCCCTGTCTCGCCAACGCATTGAATTATCTCTCATCGAACACATGTTTTTTTCTTTCATTCGTTTACTGTTCGAGCGACACAACTCGGAACAAAATGCCTGGGCATATTAGAGATAGCTGCACTGTCATGTCGCTACTTTAAAAAAGAAGGATTACTACCGTACTTCTGACTAGTGATAAGTTTAAATTAATATTTTATTAGGTAGGTTTTGGGGTGTAAGTGGTTCATCAACATCTTTGAACCAAAGCCAACTTCACCTGCACGCGGTGCACCCTGCTGACTGACAAACGAAGCTCTGGCGAAAAGAGAGGTAGGGAGCGTAATTGTAAGCTACCCGACTGGTGAATGTACCTCCACCTCACAGAATACCGCAGCCAAATAACGGTTTCCTTGAGGGCTGTTCTGTTCCTGCGAGTGAGTGAGGTCACCAGAAAGGAATGAGATGCTGCAGTGGCAGCGGGGGTGGCGGCGCGCGAGCGATATTTTATGTTGCGAGCGTTAATATGGCTACGGAAACCGCTTCACATCAGGCGGGCCGTATGCTTGTCTGCCACCCGACGTAGTATAAAAAATAAAAAAAAAAAGGTAACGACTCAAGGTTTTAGGTCAGCAATGCCAATTCACTTGACTAGTGCTTCACTTGACTAGCCATCTCTTTATCTCATCTCCTCATAGCCATCTCTTTAGGCCTTATTTGCCATATTGCTATCTCTCACATTGCTAAGAGGGAAAGTCAAATTCCAAAAGCTTCTTACTCCTACTAATTTCTTCTGATTAAATTCATTGTGAGTTCCAAGGCAGCCGTAGTTTTACCACCGGGACTACAATGTACGTCACTGTTCATTGCCTTTTTTGGCGGTCACCGCTGTTAATCCTGGCTACACAGGAGATATACAGTGGTAGGAATGTGTGGTGGGCCCCCATCCCGGTAATATTTTATAATCTTATGGTAGTAAGATATTATGCATAGCTTACTCTTGCAATAGCTTATTATACCCAACCATGTAAAATTTCTTTTTATTACAAAGTAGGGTGGGCTGGAAGAAATCTCTTGAAAAGATGACTAATTTTCGAGCTCGGTGGCGTAGCGGTTAATGACGCGGCTTCGACACCAACGCTCGTGGGTTCGATTCCCACATAGGACAAACATGCATGAACATGTCTGTTTGTCTTAGCCTGGGTGTTTTCTATGTATCATAAGTATGTATTTACAAAAAAAATGTATTGACGTATGTTTATCAGTTGTCTAGTACCCATAACACAAGCTTCGCTTACTTTGGGGCTAGATGGCGCTGTGTAATTTGTCTGACAATATTTATTTATTTAATTTTAATTTTTGTATTTTGTTGTTATGCAATAAAGAATAAATAAAAACAGCAGTACCAGCAGTAACACTGAATAAATAATAGAAACTTACAGCAGTAGGTAAATCTATAAATTTCTACTCTATGAACGGCGAAACTTGCGTATAATACCTACGACATCAATACTTGGACAGCGCCTTGCTTGTTCAGCCGTGCATCTATTCTTCTGAGGCAACAGGGTGCAAACACAGACAGACATGTCCTAGTTCATAATTGAGGTCTTAGCCGGGATTAGAATATTATATCGCCTGTATGGCCTTTATTACAATCATCATCATCAGTCTGTATTTACCCACTGCTGTATATAAGCCTTCTCCAATGCTTTCACCTTCACCAAATACGATCCTCCGCCTTCCACATCCAGCCACTTCTAGCCGCTTTTTTAACGTCATCGGTCCATCTAGAAGGAGGGCGTCCTACGCGCGGCCTCCTCTCTAATACCATCTTCCCCCATCTGCCATCACTTACTCGGCACATGTGACAGGCTCATTGCCACTTCAGCTTGCACAATTTCACAGTTCGTGGTAGAAAAGTCTTAAAAAGCGTAATGTGGTAGATCGCCACTTATCAAGATGATATGGTGTGCTAGCGAACAATACATCATGCGTCTGCAGACGCTTGTAGTATCTGCAGACTGTGATATACCTATTCAAAATAGCTCCAACACAAAAGTCAGAAAGAAGGCCAATTCTCGTAATTGTTTTACGATCGCGGAATGAAAGTTGACCGAATCGAGATTGAATTATGAATGAATTGAAATTTATATGACTTGATTTCATTCATTCATTTAATTTCTTTCAACCAATTGTTATGGTTGGCAAAATAACATTCTTATTTTGTTTAATTTTCCGCCATATTTTGATACTAGCTTTTGCCCGCGGCTTCGCTCGCGTGACATTCGGGGCAAACACGTGTTTACTCATTAATCAATAGAACTACTCGTGTAAAATTTAGGATAACATAGTCCAACTAATCTCGTTTTCCCATACAAATCAACTAATCTCGTTTTCCCATACAAATCAACTAATCTCGTTTTCCCATACAAACTTTGGACCTCCGTCGCACCCTTTTAGAGGAAAAATTTGAAAAATCTTTTTAAGTAATTCGTGTCCACTACGTTATATTTTCAAATCGATGTCATTGTCGTAATTAACGTCCCAGAAAACCCCATCAACACCCATATTGATATTATGACATTCCAACCCCTACAGAGTTGTCACGTCGACTATGTTGGATTATTAAATAGTTGTTTTTTTCGTAATCAGCGACCCGATATACCATGAAAACAATACTTATGACGATTTTCAAACCTTTTCACCACATTTTAGACATTTCAATGCCATCGCACCCCAATAGGGGATGATATTCACGTTACCGCCCAACGGGTACAATAAATAACAATAATAGGTAACTTCTGGGATAAAAACTATCTTAGGTATGTCCTTTCCTAGGACTCAAGGTATCTCTCAGCCAAATTTCATCTAAATCGGTCCAGCGATTTAAGCGTGAAGAGGTAACAGACATTCTGTCGCATTTATAATATTAGTATGGAATAGCGTTCCGAAAACCCGTAAAAACGACACATATATGGATATACATATAGACATTTCAACCTCATCGCATCTCAATAGAGGATGATGGTCACATTAGCCACGTTGAATTTTAAAATCGTTGTTGTTTTCGTAATCAGCGACCCGATAAACCATAACAACAATACCCATGACGATTTTCAGACTTTTTGATCCCATTTTAGCCTTTTAGGGGTTGATATTTTCAAATCAATGCCAATTTAGTAATTGACGTCCCAGAAAACGATAGAATCAACACCCATATTTATATCATGACATTTTAACCCCACCGCACCCGACAGGGGTGATTGTATGTCATATCGGCTATGTTTAATTATAAAATAGTTGTTATTTTCGTAATGAGCGACCCGATAAACCATAAAAACAATACCCATGACGATTTTCAGACTTTTCACCCCATTCTACCGCTTTAGGGATTGAATTTTGACAAATCCTGAAACACGTGTTTTCTCATTTATCTATAGAAGTACTCGTGTAAAGTTTCGGATAAAATAGTCCCTAAATATACACCCCTAAACATCATAAGGTACCTACGTGCCAAATTTGGAATCTTTAGACCCAGCAGTTGGCAGGCTGTGCGTTGATATATATATCAGTCAGTCAGTCACTCAGTTTCTTCTTTTATATATTTCAACCCCATCGCATCTCCACAGGGGTAATTTTATGTCACGTCGGCTATGTTAGATCATAAAATAGTTGTCGTTTTCGTAATCAGTGACCCGATAAACTATAAAAACAATACCCATGACGATTTTCAGATTTATTCGCCCCATTTTACCCCTTTAGGGGTTGAATTTTGAAAAATCCTGAAACACGTGTTTACTTATTTCTCTATAGAAGTACTCATGTAAAGTTTCGGATAAAATAGTCCAACTAATCTTGTTTCCCCATACAAACTTTGGACCCCCGTTTCACCCCCTTAGGGGATTAATTTTAAAAAATTCTTTCGTGGTGCACCCCTAGACGTCATAAGGAACCTACATGCCAAATTTGGAATCTCTAGACTCAGCGGTTTGGGCTGTGCGTGTGCGTGTGTAAGTCAGTCAGTCAGTCAGTTTCTTCTTTTATAGATTTAGATAATACCACTTAAATTAGACTTCAAAGTTTCATGTTGTGACATGAAAATACCAAATTTGACATTTGTGACATCGAGACTGGATCGGAACTTAATTTTGACTACAATTACGACTAGAAATTTATTAGGTACGAGAATTGCCCCTCAGATTACATTGTGTAATATATTTTGTGACCTTTTATGTACATTATTACTACGATGATCATTATTAGATACGGCGGGCCGTATGATTATTTAACACAAAACCATATTACATAGCCCACTCCATAATGCTCACTCAACCATGACAACGCGAACATGGGTTGACGTCACTACTCCCTATAATAGCTTTATTACAATATTAAATGACCCAAAACATGTCTGTATTGATTTTGTTTAATAGACCTTCATAAGCAGAGCTTCATGTTACGAGTACGACACTTCCAACCTTATTGACACGACAACAGAACGGTTTGAGTAGATATTTAGGTATACTGATTAGATCGTCGTGTATCCATGTATGTATAGATTATATGTGTGACAAAACAAAGGCCATATATATTAAATCATCATCATCAGCCTGTATTTGTCCGCTGCCGGACATAGGTCTTCCCTAATGTCTTCCACCATATTAATGAATTTAAAGGGTGTAAGTGGTTCATCAACATCTGTGAACCAAAGCCAACTTCACCTGCACGCGGTGCACCCTGCTGACTGACAAACGAAGCTCTGGCGAAAAGAGAAGTAGGGAGCGTAATTGTAAGCTACCCGACTGGGGAATGATTTACCTCCACCTCACAGAAAACCGCAGCCAAATAACAATTCCCTTGAGGATTGTTGTGTTCCTGCGAGTGGGTGAAGACACCAGAAAGGAAGGAGATGCTGCATTGGCAGTGGGGGTGGCGGCGCGCGAGCGATATTTTTAATGTTGCGAGCGTTAATATGTCTGCGGTAATCGCTTCACATCAGGCGGGCCATATCAGGCGGGTCTGCCACCCGACGTAGTATAAAAAAAATATATGCGATCCACCGCTTTCCTTATCCAACCGCTTTCAGCCGTTCAATAGAGGTCATCGGTCAATCTAGAGGGGGCCGCCCGACGCTTCGTCGCCTCATACGAGGTCTCCACTCGACTTTTCTCCCCCATCTATCATCTCTGACTCGGCAGTTGTGGCCAGCCCACTGCCACTTCATCCTGCTGACTCTCAGAGCTATATGTACAACGTACCCTATACCTAAAGCTAGTGCGCCCCGTGTGCCAACCTTCCGGTTATATCACGGGGATGCGAGTCTCTCGTCCAGTAAACCAACCAGACGAGAGGATCTTTACCTGCTCCGCCTTTCTCTCTCGGCATCAACTCATAATCATCCCACTGTTGGGATATGGGTCTCCCCTCAATCGAAGGGGTTTAGAGCATACTCCACCACGCTGCTCAACTGCGGGTTGGTGGAGCTCCGCCTTTGCGCTCGGTAAACCAACCGAGCACGCAAGCTGAGCAGTAGCAGGTCTTACTCCGCTTTCACCTGCATGCAGGCTACTTGCGTACTCTTAAGTCGAGTAGCTCGTGGCGAACCAAGCATCGGGGCCCTACTACCACTCCCCAATCTCCATGATGGGTACCGGAGCTGGGCTCGCTCACTTACCGGCGCACAAGTACAAGCGCGCCTAGTGTTTCTGCACCCACACTGGGGAGCCAGTTAGCTGGCTCCCTGATTTCCATGACAGGTACCAGAGCTGTTTAAGGCACGTTCATTTCCCGGCATCCTTCAAAGAAGCAATGCCTACCCCGAGAGCTATATAGACAGCTTTGGTTCTCCGTCGAATTACTTCGTTCCGGATTCGGTCCCGTAGAGAAATGCCGAGTATAGGTCTCTTTATCGCTCGCTGCGCGACTTTCAATTTGAGGACCTTTGTTTAATTTTTTGTTTTTAAAGTTTGCTGCGTTTGAACTGTGATATATATATTAAATGAAATAATAATAACCTTTGTTTGTTTGTGTGTAAAACTTTATTGCAATAACAATTAGTTTATTGTTCTTTTAGATACACTAGCTTGTGCCCGCCACCTACGCCTACGCGTGCTACGAGTGCTACGACAGTGCTACGTACAACTTAAGGCAACGATAGAACACAATTCAATTTAAACCCTTTCTTAACCTCTTTTTTCGTAAAATCTATACTAATATTATAAATATGAAGAGTTTGATTGTTTGTTTGTTTCAATGCGCTAATCTCAGGAACTACTGGTTCAAATTGAAAAAAAACTATTAGTGTTAGATGGCCTATATTTTAAGGAAGGCCTTAGGCTATATAACATCACGTTACCACCAATAGGAGCGGAGCACCAATGAAAAATGGGGAAAAAATATTCCTTTCGAGGACTTACGTTGCGTGCACTGCGTAAACTTCATATTACCACCATAACCACGATAACTGATATTCACACGGACGCAGTAGCGGGCAACAGCTAGTTATACAATAAATGTTTTGTGTTGAGTTTTAGTATCCAATTTTGTGCGTGTATGTGTTTCAATCAATTAACTGTGAACTCGTCGGAAGATTTTTTTATTATTCTGTGATATGAATTAAATTATGCCATATCGTCGTTGTCAAACCAAAATCTGCTATGTGCATTTTTTATAATTTTTACATTTTGACAATTGCGACTGGTAAATGAACCAAACCATCGTATGAAAAAACTGCTATGTGCTGAATAGTTGTCACAGTACATCGCATAGTACTTATAAGCACATAGCAGTTTTTTCATACGATGGTTTGGTTCATTTACCAGTCGCAATTGTCAAAATGAAATAAATATAAAAAATGCACATAGCAGAGTTTGGTTTGACAACGACGATATTTTGACGCAAACACTCACGATTGCTTTCTCCTTCAAAACTATGTTCGCCCCATGCGTCGTCCGCGTCGCCTTAAATAAAACAAAAGAGACTGATAGTTCGAGACAGATACATCTGTCTAGAATCAATCAAATTTTAATCAAATAGCGGCTTTTGTGGCACGCAATAAAGTGCAAATTGCATTAACCAAAACTGTTAGCCAATATTTTAAACGCCTACGGCTGTAAGAGCAGGACATTTATAAAGAGGCTTTAGTTCTCCAAATTAAGATGTATAGTGGTTTAACTTCACTTTTTTTCGTTGTGTCTTAATTTTGTTGAAGAGATGTTTTAGTAAAAGTGACGTCTTCTTATATCTGATTGTATGATTTCTATTTAAATTAGGCAAGCTATATACTCTACTAGCTGTTACCGTGTAATACTTATTTTATTAAAACTTTTTTCCTATGGGAATAAAATGAAACCACCCTCGTAAATAATCAAGGCAATCTATATATATCACCTAAACCTATAAATAATATGTATTAGTTTAAAATTAACATCTAAGTATAAAACAATGTCGGGTTAGTTATGCTGCGGCTACAGTACCGTGATATGCCAATAATTACTGCCATAATTTCAACAACGCCTAGGTGTAACCACGATTTATGGCCATAATTTTACAATGCCAATCAATATGGCAAATGACGGTAGACAATAGCTCCGGCGGCGGTCTTTTTTCGCACATCAAAGAGATTTACCGCAGTAATTAATGCGTTTGTGGTCACACTACCGTTTGTCCAGTGTGCAACATGAGCTCAACGGCGACGCACGTATCGACCGACATGGAGTGGTCAAATGAAAAAAGCTTGAGTTTTGGAATTATTCCAATGCGAACCGTCTCTTTTTATGGGCTTTCGGTCGGGTAAACCCCGATAAAAATCGCGGTGTACAATGATGATTTGAAGAAGAAAAAAGACCGAAACCATCTAAATAAATATAACAGCTGTAGCTTCAACCGCCATCTTGAAAAATGATATTTTTACCGCCTAATTTATTGGCATATCTAGGTAAACTCTAGTGTGACCACACCACTTCACGCAGTAATTTCAACGGTAATTACTGCCACAATTATTGCGGTAAACAGCCCGGTAGACGATCAGGTAGTGTAGCCGCAGCATTACACCATTTATACCTAACTCAAGAACAGATGGACCGATTTATATGATCTTTGATTTGTTAGTTTAGTCTCCTACCCAAATAGTTATTCAAATATTAGAAAAATTAATATGTAGTACCCATTTTCATAAGTATTCTGTGTATTTTGTTAACTTATATTTTAATAGTGGGTGCGAAAATTATGAAAATCTATGAATAGAGTACCTACCGGTAGAAGGTGGGCTAGATCGCTGGTACATAGACACACTCGTCCATATATAAAAATAGTAACAAGAATAAACAAAACATTTGTTTAAACATGCTTTTTTAGTCGGCGACGAAAAAAATAACTACCCATTATTATAATATAATACACACCCATTATTGTAGGGGTCAATGTGGAAATTACAAATCGCCGTTTTGAAGCGGCCGCCATGTTACATAAAGAATTCCATTTGGATAATCATGTATTGTCACAAAAGATAAACAAATGAGCCAAATTTCAACTCAATCGCTGGGAAGTGGGTCAAATATAACTTGCATAATTTAATTACAGATACCGCGGTGAAACTAAATAAAAGATGAAAGAAACAAATTTGATCATAATCTATAAACCAATTATATTCAGCAAATGACATTCGAGCTTGTTAGTATGTATAAACATACTAACAAGCCCAAATGTCATTTGGGCTTGTTAGTATGTTTTTTTTTTTTTTATACTACGTCGTGTGGCAGACAAGCATACGGCCCGCCTGATGTGAAGCGGTTACCGTAGCCATATTAACGCTCGCAACATAAAATATCGCTCGCGCGCCGCCACCCCCGCTGCCAATGCAGCATCTCCTTCATTTCTGGTGACCTCACTCACTCGCAGAAACACAACAAGCCTCAAGGGAATTGTTATTTGGCTGCGGTATTCTGTGAGGTGGAGGTACATTCCCCAGTCGGGTAGCTTACAATTACGCTCCCTACCTCTCTTTTCGCCAGAGCTTCGTTTGTCAGTCAGCAGGGTGCACCGCGTGCAGGTGAAGTTGGCTTTGGTTCATAGATGTTGAGGAACCTCTTACACCCCACAGTATGTTTATACAATTCACCATCATTATAATTTTAACAAAAAAAAACCGACTCCACGAATTACTCTACAATCGTAAGCACCACTAAAAAGTTAAAAACACTATCAAAACTGAATTTTATGACTTAAAAAAGGAAATGGGACCAATCTGGTAGTACACTCTTTCAAATAAAAAAAGTTTTTTTTTCTAATCGGTTTACAAATGACGGAGTAATATACTTTATTACTCCGTCATTTATAAACCGATTTGAAAATTTACAAACATTAAAAAAAAATACAACCGAATTGAGAACCTCCTCCTTTTTTGAAGTCGGTTAAAAACTAAACACCGCCTCTCTCCATTCATCTAGGAGGGCCTTCACGTGCCAATTCTCGTGTATAAAACCTTAGTATTATTATCATATTCGGTTTAAACAGTATTGTGCAAGTTTACTCAGCTGTGAGTCATTGTTATCGTGATAATATTGGATATATATCTACATGTCTTTCATTTTGTCCATATTTCAAGCTAGTGACCCGCCCCAGCTAAGTGCTGGCATAATAAAAATAGAGAAGTAAGGTAACTTCATACAAACGCACCGAGCGCGCTTTGTATGTGAGCGCGCTTTGTATGGGAGCACGCCCGTACGTATGGCCGTCGCACGCACACACTGACAACATTTATAGGAGTTTATATGGAGCGCCAGTCGGGGCTGCGCCGTACGCAAAACCGCCCGCTCCCACGCAAGATTCGCGCCTGCGTTGACGTTCGTTAATAATTTGAACATTTAGGTACCCGTCGTATATAACTACAAATACGTTAAAGATGGCTACAAAGTCGACTAGCCATAAAATAATATTGCAGTGTTCATGGATGTTTCAATAACAATTTGTCGGATACCCTAACCATTCGGCCACCGACACTCCTAATAATGATAAGTGTATAAATTAAAAAGTAATAAAAATAGTTTAGTGTAAAAAATAATATATAATAGGTACTTAATAAAAATATATTTTCATAATAATTTAGATCAGTGTTTCCCAAACATTGTTCTGCCATGGCCCGGTAATTTTCACACTGCCCCTTCGTGACCCACCTTATACTTTTGAAACCCGAGCTGGTTCCATTAAGTAAAATAACACAAATTTATTAATAGTAAAAATGTTTTATTAATACTACTTACTAATATTTTGGTATCGTACGAATATTCACGTTGGGTCGATCGATAGAAGGTATAACTTTCAAAACAAGGCGGGAATGTTGCGACCCGGTATTTAATTTTGATGGACCGGTACCGGGTCGCGACCCGGCAAATGGGAAACACTGATTTAGATTATTTGAATAAATATTATAATTCAGTAAAGCTACGATTTAATTAATCCTATTCCTATTTAGACCGTAATTTTTCAAATCACTAAACAGATAACATGAAGTAGGTTTTATCAGATGGTAGGAGTCCGCTTGGGTGAGGACCACTGCCTTATCTATTTCTGCCGCCAAGCAACAATGCTTGCATTGTTGTGTTCCGGTTTGAAGGACAACGCACTTGCGATTCTGCATTTTTGTTGCCAACAGCTTGAATGCGTGAATCGTGGATGTTAAGGGCGACAGTTACCGCTCACCATTACGTGGGCTGTCTGCTCGTTTGTCACTGAGTAGCATAAAAATGTAGGTAATGAAAAAATTGCAGTCACTCCTGGTGTATGTACGAAAATAATTATTTTTATTCATTTTAGATTTCCACACCCAAATGGTAAAAACGGGACCCTATTACTAAGACTCCGGTGTGCGTCTGTCTGTCCGTCTGTCACCAGGGGCTGTAGGTATCTCATGAACCGTGGTAGCTAGACAGTTAAAATTTTCACAAATGATGTGTTTCTATTGACGCTATAACAACACATACTAAAAACAGAATAAAATAAATATTTAAGGGGGGCTCCCATACAACAAACGTGATTGTGTGTCGTTTTTGGTACGGAACCCTTCGTGACCGAGTCCGACTCGCCCTTGGCCGGTTTTCTGATACAGATCCCTAATACTTACCCTATTTAATTTTATATTTTGTACCTTACTTAATTTTGTATTATAGAGATTGACTAAGTATTTTTGACGGTTGAATAAACTATTAAGCGACAACCCTACGTGTTTAGGCTATTATCGCCCGCTCGGTGCTTGAGTTGTCCTACTGCTGGTGAAATAAAATATTGTTTAGGTTCGTTGCTGGTTCCCCGTCGAATTTCGTTGATTCCGAATTCGATACCTTATGCTACGTTTACACTCAGCCCCTGCCACTCGTCCTGCCGCCGGAATACTTCCGCGGCAGTGTCGACGCGAATGCGTGTTCACACTCAGCATTCATACTTCTTTTATTGAACGACTCGCAACAGTGGCTGACGTCGAGTTTGTTGCGGCGACAGCATTATGTCTGATCAGTTTATCTAACTATTTATGTGTTTTGAAAAGAAAGAAAAGACGCCGTGATATTTATCATGATTTTTATCATGTGGTTCCCATATTACTCGCTCAATTACTCCACTCCATAATGTCGACTCCCAATATAATACGCAAAGAAAGAATACGCAGAATACACAGAATAATAAATTAATTGCCGTAGTACAAATAGAGAACACGTGAGCCAGAGTGCTGATGTAAACACTCACTCGCGCTCGCGCTGCCCGTCCTTTGACTTCCGCGCGAAAAACCGACAATTGAGGGAGCGCCGGGCAATGGCAGCGGCATGAGCAGGAACAGCGCGAGTGACCTGTTTACATACTCGCGCTGCCCACTTCCCTGCTCACTTGCCTGCCCAACAGGACTGAGTGTAAACGTGGCATTAAAAAAAGAGCATAGCTGTCTCCATCGCTCACTGTACGACTAGGCGCTGACTACACTCCTCCACGCAGCGCGACGGTGCGCGGGAAAACGTTTTTTTATGTTGTACCGAAATATTTCAATTTGTGACGCATCTATGTTTCTTTCGTTTCATCAGTAGATGTTTTCTTATGACATAATCACGTAAAATTATCGTCCGTAAACCGACTTTACAAACAACCAATTTTTTTTTACTTTTATTTTATTATTTACTTGTTTACACATATTTTGTCAGCAAACTATCAATAAACCATGCCGTTTAGTCAAGCTCACGCGCGCTTTCGAGCGTATAAGTATAATAAGCAAGTCGCGAGTCGTTGACTCTCGTCTCGTCACTCACTTAGATCAAAGTGGCATTGCTTTTCTCATATTGCTTGTCGTGTAATAAGTCAACAGAGATGAAAAAAGACGATGTCGCTTAATATTACGAAGTTCGAACATAAAATATATTACCTATATGATTGTCGCTCAATATCTTACTTCCTACTGTTATTATAAATGTAAAAGTTTGTGAGGATGTATGGATGTGTGGGTCGATGTATGTATTTGACAAGCTCGGTGGTCGACTGGCTATCTATATGGCTACTTTGACTCTGTGGTCGCTAGTTCGATCTCCGTACAAGACAAACATTTGTGTACATGAACATGTCTGTGTCTCTTGGTCTAAATCTTCGATCACATAAAAACGACATCTGAGAGGCAATTATCGGAATTAAAATTTTGTCAACATTTAGTTCCGATCCAGGCTCGATCTCATAAATATCAAATTTTGTATTTTCGTATCGCAATATGAAACTTCAAAATTCAATTTAAGTGGGATTACAAAATATGACCGAAAATTAAACAAATTAAGAATGTTATTCTGCCAGCAATAAGAACTAATAAAAAAATGTATTTAAGTATATATCAATGATCTCATAGTATAAGCTTAGTTTGGGCTAGATGATTAGACAGCGTGTAATTTGTCTAGTAATATTTATGTATTATTATTTACTAGCGACCGGCCCCGGCTTCGCACGGGTGCAATGCTGATACTAAATGTACTACAGAAGGTCTTTGCGCTTTGTCCTATCCAGTCCTTCCCCAGTTATAGGCACACGCCGCCGGCTCCGCGGCCGGTACCGCCACAGCCGTTATGTCCCTGCATTTTAAATGTGTAATATCATCTAAACTATTCATTTAAATTACATGCTGTGAAGGGCCATATTGATCTATATTAAATGCGCAATGTATTTAAGGTACTTAATTGGATAAGGATTAATTCTGTATTGCTTAAAATCGCTTCGTAAATAAGGCATTATTTCTTGTAAAAAGCAAAGGATAAAATAACGGTTATTGTGTGTTACCACTAAGAGATAGACATATACCATCGCCAACTTTTTTGTAGACCATTTTAAGGTGAACAATACTGTACTACATTATTTTGATCTATCTCGTTGGGTTCAGCCAGCGTTTGCAATGAAAAAGCAAAAAAATGTGTTTATTTACGACATCACATTAGAAACCTCTAAATTATCAGTGTTTTTCTACTATGTTATGCATATATTATACATATATAAACTTTCCAGTTGAATCACTCTATCTATAAAAAAAAACCGCATCATAATCCGTTGCGTAGTTTCAAAGATTTAAGCATACAAAGGGACATAGGGACAGAGAAAGCGACTTTGTTTTATACTATGTAGTGATAATTCACATGTTAATTATTGACCATTATTTATAAATTATGATATTAGCTCTCTGAAACTTTATCAAATACAATCACGGCAATAGCTGTATATTCAATAACGATGATATTCTAAACCAGTTCGCCTCGCCTCGCCGTTTCTAGGGTACCGTAGTGAACAACGAATTTTAGGACTGAGTAAGGAAGAAGTGTGAAATGCTTGTGAATTCTTGCTAGTACACAAGTTCAATCATTTGTATCTCAGGAAAAACTAATTTTTTTCTTAATAAATAGAAAAAATCATAATCCACAGTTACAGAAAATCACGTGTTAGTCGTATATTAACAGTTTTATATGAGAGGGGGGGGGGGGGGGGGGGGCAAACGTGCATGTAGGTCACCTGATCATCACCGCCCATGGGGTTTAGCAACACCAAGGTGTCGCCTATCCGTTGCCAGCCGATACTTCTCCCATTCTTTTTAATTTTTACCAGCTTTTATTTACAAGCTTTTATTTAGTTTCACCTCGGTGTATGTAATCCACGTTCCAGTGTCTGATTGAAGTGAAATTTGGCACACTCGTTTGTTTGTTTCTCGTGTCAATAAACAGTTATCTAAATGCTGCCATTTTTAATCCAAATGGCGATTTGTAATTTCCACACTAACCGCCATGATTTTGGTATCAAATGGAAAGGCTTGAATAGCGAAATACACTAAGTAAACTTTGTTGATCTTTCTTTTAACAACAATTAATATTTGTAATAAATAGAGTCATCCGTATAATAGGTACAGCCCGATTGTTGGTAGTTCATTTTCGTGCATTTTTATTGGGACCTAATGTCAAATTTTAAGTTATTTGATTTTATATATCGGAAGAAAAATGAGATAAGAAGATTCTAAAAACATATATCTGAAGAATTTATATTCCTTATCTAGTTCTAGCTAGACTAGATGTAATCATGGAAGAAAACGTGTTAAGCTAGCTTAACATGTTTTTTTTCATGATCACATCGGACTCTGTTATTGGATGTGTCGAAATATATATAATCTGATGTTTTATAGCATTTTTTCTTACGTTTTAGATGTTTGTTTCCACTTTTTTATGTTACGAACCTATATTAAACAAATTATTTATTTTCGTTATCGCCAATACAGTTTCCTTTCAGCGACTCAAAGGTTGACAAAAAAAGATCACTTAATTTAAGTAATAAGGGATAAAGTCGCCATTGTGCACTGTCTTATCACTACAATCAAATATTTATTGCAATAAAGATTTTGGAAAAAAAGAAAAAACTTTTTTGGTTTATTCTTGTTTATTACATATATATTCGATATGATTGATTAAGGGGACGTTAAAGTAGACTTGAAACATTTAGTCGCAATCGTAGTCTAAAAATTTTGCATAAGTAGCTATAGATTATATCACGAAGAAGGATATAGATTACCTTTTTGCGCGATATAACTGACATTCATACGGGTAAAGCCGTAGGCGGAAGCTACTTTGTAACATAATATGTCAAAATTTAGACATTTGGATTTTGTTACTCAATCATGCAAAAACGGCAGAATTAAGATTTTTTTATATTAGAGGGGGGCAAACGAGCATGTGGGGCACCTGATGGAAATCAGACACCACCGCCCATGGAGATCAGCAACACCAAGGGGTCGCCGATCCGTTGCCAGCCTATAATCCTTTCTTTCTTTCGTTTCGTTGGATTTTTTTTTATTTGAATTTGACATATCGACGGCGAAGCGCCAATATCTTCTAACTAACACAGACAAAATTTCACAGAAAGTAAAAAAAACCATTAGTTTCCTGAAAACTTTAAAAATAATAAATTCATTTGTATGGTGAATATACAAATATGGAAAGCTAAAGTTCCAATGAAATATAAATATATTTGAAATATAAAATAGAAATTGATTTTAAAGTGAATGGTATAAAGAAAGTCAATTTCTCGAAAAATGTTACATAGGAGGTATTGGCACTTCGCCATCGATATACCTACATATATAGATTATGATGGGAATAACACACCATACCCACTTAGTGGTTATATCCTCTTTGATCATCATCATCATCATCAGGTCATTTTAGTCTCCACTACAGGAGCACGACCCTCTCTCGTCCGTCACAGACAGGAGGATTTGGCCTACACTCCCCACGCTGGCCAGACGGGTTCGGGTTGGGGAGGCCTGATCGATGTTTGATAATGTATTTCCCTTAGTCGCCTTGTACGACATCCATAGGAAGAGACGGAGTGATTCTATTCTAGTCTGCCGGAAACCACACGGCCAATCCTCTTTGATACCTACTTTTTATTCCAGTAATATGTTCCGATATGTCCACGGAACTTGACCGCGCTGCTCCAACTCGCACTTGGAAGGTTTTTGTTTATTATTCCGTTTTCAATAACGGAAACGGCCTGCTGTTGATTACTCATAAAAATACAAAGCGAGTACTTTTTTTATTTCGCTCCTGTTAAGGCTACGGTTATGGCCGCGGTCAGTGGAATGGAAACAGGCTAATATTTGTTCAGAAATATAAGAATTCTTTTAATCTTCGTATCTTGCGAGTGAAAAAAACCTTTTGTCACGACTTTATAGGTTATAATCGTCCTTACTTAACTTCTCACGTTCTTAAACAAAAAAATAATAATATCACATTTTCCGAAACAAATTTCATCCATTTGCCGATTTGCAACTTATTGCAATTTTTGAGACAATATACCAGTTACGCAACTAGAGATGAGACAAACATACTTAATGAGAGGGATCTCGTATAAGACCATACCTATGTGACAAACTACTTAGAGGTGAATCGCGAAACTGACCAATTACGTAACTAAGATGTGGATGACAAACTGCGTTAAAGACGAAATGCGTTTGTGACATCTGCCCTCTTACCACCAACTCTTATTGCGATTCAATAACTGAATAGATTGCTTATTCATTGGTATGAATACAAAGCGAGTACTTTATAAATTTATACTCTATTTCGAAATAGAGTCGCTTATTCATTGGTATGAATAAGCAATCTATTCAGTTATTGAATCGCAATAAGAGTTAGTGGTAAGGGGGCAGGCGTCGAATCCCAACACGATTCATTATCAACATCACCATTATCAGCATGTATCTACCCACTACTGGATTTATGCCTTCTCTAATGCATGCCAACATATGTGATCCTCCGGTTTCTGCATCCAGCCGTTTTTTTTAAGTCGTCGGTCCATCTATAGAGGCGAGAGACGCCCCACGCCTCGTCGCCCCATACGCTGTCTGTACTCTAGGACTTTCCTTTCCCGTCTACCATCACTGACACGACAAATGTCGCCAGCCCACTTCATTTAACCTTGCTGACTCTGAAAGCTATGCCAACAACTATGGTTCTACGTTACGGATTGGAACAATTTAAACAATTTATTCTACATATCTTTCTATGATACCTCCCCAACCCGTTTGGCCAGCGTGGGGAGTGTAGGCCAAATCCTCCTTCCGTCTAGGACAGACGAGAGAGGGTCGTGCTCCTATAGTGAAGACTAAAATAGACCTGATGATGATGATCGTTCTATGTGCGTCACAACATAAATAGTAAAGATAAACCTGCAGTAGATGAAATATATTGATCGCTTCTAAAACAGACATTACCCTCCTCAACTTCACTATTTACAATGCTCTCAGGACCTCTAATAAATTAACGAGCTCAGCTAACGCTCTGTCGGTACAACAAGTTTACATAAAGCAAAACTTAATGCGGTTCTAATTTAGGACGATCACAGACGAGTATCCTAATTTTTCTAAAGCTAATGATAATTATAACTAGTCGTTCTACGCGACCTGATATCTCGGCAAGTCAAATTCCAAAGCTTCCTACTTCTATTAATTCTTTGTGATTGCCAAGGCCGCCGTAATTTTATCCCTCGGGATTGCAGTGAACTTCACTGTTCATTGCCTTTTTAATACTGACTATACTGGAGACACTGAGGTGGAAATGTGTAGTAGGCCTGCCCCGCTGTACCTGTATATTTTCCTAAATAAAAAATATGTATAACAAATTTTGTCCGTGACTACGTACGTACGTATCGTGAATATTTCCAAAAATCCTTTCTGATACCCAAAGTTTCGGCCGAAAGTCGAGATTTTTATTTTGTAGTGTTTTCGAGAAAATAAATGTCTATGTTTCATATTTATTATGTTAAGATGATAAATTTAGCTCTGGTCTGGTTAGATGGCTGGATGAAAAGTTTACATCTATCGAGCTCGGCGGTCGAATGGCTAGTAATGGCCACTTTGACACCGAGGTCGCAAGTTCGGTCCACGGACAAGACAAATATTTGTTTGAATGAACATGTCTGATTGTCTTAGTCTGGGTGTTTTTCTATGTAATATATGTATGTATTTAAGTATAATATCAGTTATTTAGTACCCATTTTGCTTTTTGCTTTGCTTTGCTTTGCTTAGTGAGCATTGATCGGGGTGAGTAATATGTATTTAATTAATGTAGATAGTTATATTATGTGTACTAATATGTATTCTGTGGTTCTTGTTACATCAATGGATACAAAATAATCGGGTAAAGCATACATTAGCATAGCTTTAGAAGCAGTTTTTGTTTTCGCTACGCATTAGCTATTTGCTATTTATTTGTCCAGAGCCATTGAATGCGATAAGAATCACAAAGGAATTATACCTAGTAAGTGTTATCTGCTGGTTTTAAATGAACTAAACAGAGTTCTTACTGCATCGTCCTGTCGGGCACTTTCACACATTTTTCACAATCACTAAACTCAATTATGGCGAATTATGTGGAGGTTCTGGAGACGCAGCATGCCTTGGAGGCCACGTTAATGCAGAAATTTGGTGAGTTTGAAGAGCGGTTGAAAGCCACTACTCCGCAGGCCAATAACTCCGTTGCTCGCTTATATGAAGAGGTCTGTGATTTTAAGACTCAGGTATGGGGCATACTTTCATTACTGCGCCAACAGATATCTGGGCTCTCCAAGGCCATCGATGCTGTCGAGATGAGACACCGGAAGAAATACCTTCTAGTTAATGGCATCCCGGAGGATACAACCGATCTACCTGAAATCACTGCGGGCCTCTTCCATGATAAACTGGGCGTAGATGTCTCGGCAGACAAGCTCATTGCGTGCCATCGCCTCGGCAGACAGTCAGAAGGAAGATCTAGACCTGTGTTGGTACGGTTTTCTGATTTTTCATTACGGGCCCAAGTGTGGAACAAAAAGACCGCATTCAAAGGGTCTCCATATACTGTGGTTGAGTTCCTCACCCGTCAACGGCAGACACTATTCGGTCAGGCGCGGAAAAGGTTCGGCATGAGAAGGTGCTGGACTATGGAAGGTATCATCATTGTTAAGTTGAAGGACGGCTCTAAACAACGCATTTTCACTGAGAATGATCTCTCCATTATCCCTGAGACAGAAGATGAACCTCAACCTGCTGTGCAGAGCTCTTCGGCCGCGGCAGATTCGCAGGAAGCGAACCCAAAGCAAAAGAGGACCACCAGGAAAAAGTAACCAATTCCATCCATATTCAGTTTTACTTTTTATTAGTACGTAAT
This sequence comes from Hypsopygia costalis, assembly GCA_937001555.2. Classification (NCBI taxonomy): domain Eukaryota; kingdom Metazoa; phylum Arthropoda; class Insecta; order Lepidoptera; family Pyralidae; genus Hypsopygia; species Hypsopygia costalis. The sequence goes on along the minus strand of OW443330.2, from coordinate 9,514,880 downwards.
TATAAATATAATATTAATGCTGTAGTTAAATCTGTTTGTTAACTTAATAGTGGGTGCACTTGTATTTCTTTTTTCCATTCTACCACTTTTCATTTTTATTTTTTAGTGTAAAATGTAAACAACCTAAATTCAATTCTTCTTTGTGGCGTTCTTGAAGTTCTCGCCAATGTCAATGTTGCTTATTCCGTTATAACACATATAGCCAAGTAGGTGACTATGCTCAGTAGGTGACTCTGCTATAGATTAGCTTTGTGAGTGTACATAAACTCGATTTGAAATTAGTTAATTACGATTCGGACGATCTGTTGATATACCTAAAACAAAGGACAAAGACAACATGTAAGACGGCACAAAGGGTTAGTTGATTAGTATAAGACAGACAAGTTACAGTTTAATATTGTTAAAATTTATATAATTAGATAGACTATATACTAAAGGAGAGAAATTCACCAGGGATAGAAGTGATTTAAAATCTATAGGGCGAGGGATGGAAGAGGGAAGGAGATCATAGAGTGAAGATGGATATTTGGGACAACTGAAGAAGATATGGTCAGTGGTTGCTTCGTCTAGACCACATTCACATAACGAATTATCCTTCACCCTGATTTTAGCCAAGAACACGTTAGTGCAGGCATGACCCAATCGTAAACGACAGATGATTGACGTCGCTCGTTTATTTACGTCTCGATATTTGAAAAACCATGGCTTGGATGGTATGCCATCTTGGATGGAAGCGTAGTGTATGCCTTTTACGTTTTTTGACTTAACCCATAACCTATTCCAGCCTGCCGCCAGTTTACCATGGGCAAGCGGAAGTAGATCCTGGGAATATGCTGTACAGTGAGGAGATATGCAGCCGCTTTGTATAGCATCTTTGGCACAACGGTCCGCCATTTCATTCCCTGGAATGCCACTGTGACCCGGAATCCACACTAGTTGTACTTGAATACCCTTGGTATGGCATCTATACAATGCTTGTCTAATAGCTAAGATGACAGGTGATTTAATTTTGCTACGAAACTGGTTGGCAGCGATTGAGACCAAACAACTTCTGGAGTCAGAAAAAATAACAGTTTTAACAATGTTGTGAGATTCAATATATAACAGAGCCTCCAGAATTGCTGTAGCCTCGCCAGTAAAGATCGAACAAATAGAAGGGCATTTGAAATTTAAAATAATCCTATATACCGGGATCCAAATCGCAGCTCCCACACAACTTTGTTCTGAAGTTTTAGATGCGTCAGTGTACATAACCATCCAGTCACTCCAGAACTCTTCAATAGCTGAATTTAACTTAATAGATGCAAATGCGCAATTTTTCACTATACCTAGATTAAGATCTACATTAGGACGATGTATAATGGCTTGAAATTGAGTGTCAAATAGGGGATTTATTCTGCATTGGTAGACAGGACAGGGGAGACGAAGATAGGAAACAAAGCTATTAAACAAACACGGGGGATTTTTATGAGCCCAATACCCACCTGTGGAAATATATTCCGAAAGTTGATGTAATTTATTTATTAGAGGATGGTCTGTCAGTTGTAGTGCCTTATGTAAGAATCTGTCTGAAAGAAGTTGCCTTCGCAAGTGCAGTGGACATTCCACACATTCAACCTGAAGGGCGTTAATTGGAGAGGATTTCATAGCTCCAGTAATAATACGGAGACATTTGTATTGTATTTTGTCCAGATAATTTAAGGCTGTTTTGTTACAAGGTTCCAGAAGGAAGGAACCATAGTCCAAGTGGCTACGTACAAGTGCATTATAAATAAGTTTCTGTGTATATGGATGAGAACCCCACCAAACTCCAGAAAGGGAACGGAGAACATTAATATTCTTCTCACATTTTTGAAGTATATGATTGATGTGGTGGGTGCCTGATAATTTTGCATCCAGAATTACACCTAGAAATTTGACCTTGTCCTTAACTGGGAAGATTTGCCCATTATAGGCGATAGAAATATTCGGTATAATTCTTTGACGAGCAAAAACTACTACACTGCTTTTGGGTATTGAGATGGACAGCCCATGTTCAACTAGCCAGTCTTGTAAATAGGAGATGGCTGAATTTATTCGAGATGTCGTTTCTGAAACATTACCTGAAGAGAAGTATAGAGCTAGGTCATCTGCATACTGAAGAACGTTACAGAATGAATTGACAGTTAGTTCTAAATCATGCGTGTAAATGCTAAATAAAAGAGGGCTAAGCACTGACCCTTGGGGCAGGCCTTTCCACACTCGTCTAGGGGGTGCAGAGTAATTTTGTAATTTTATATGTATGGTTCTATCCGATAGGTAATTTATAATATAATTTACTATCTTCTCTGGTATGCTCAGATTAAGCATCTTATGCCTGAGCACAGGAAGAAGTACGTTGTCGTACGCAGACGACACATCAAGGAAAACGCCCACTAAGTATTCACGCCTAGAAAAAGCTATCCTGATGTCTGTGACGAGTGTGGCGAGACTGTCCATCGTACTGAACCCCTTTCGGAAACCGAATTGACTTTTTGGTAAGATACCCTTGCTTTCTACTAACCACTCAAGCCGATTCTTAATAAGGTGTTCGAGGATCTTTGCCATAGTGCATGAGAGGGCAATGGGTCGATAAGCTAACGGGTCAGAACTCTGTTTACCAGGTTTTAATAAGGGGATAACAATTTGAGATTTCCATTCTTCGGGAGGCTTACCTGAAATAAAGATACTATTGAGAATGTTCAGAAACCGGTCCTTAGTAGTAGAATTACAGTTAATAATGAATGAGTAGGGGATTCCATCTATGCCTGGTGAGGTATCCTTCAAGCCCTCTAAAACCAGATCTAATTCCTCACGGGAGAAAGGAGCATCAAACGGGTCGGAGGGAGAATGCGAAAAACTAGGAACACCTGAAGACTCTTCAGCAGATGGAGCAGAAGGAGGAGCTAATCTTCGGGCGAATTCCTCTATCCATACTGTATAATCGTTTGAGGAAATGTTAAGATCATCAGATGTCGAACACCGGAATTTCCTAACATTTCCCCAAACAGCAGAGGGGCGTGAATTAGGAGATAACCCCTCACAGAATTTATGCCAACCTTTTCTCTTTTTTTCCCCTAGCAATTTAACCGTCTCTGCTGCTACCTTCTGATAATTACAAAAATTGTCCCTGCACATGTCCCTAGAGTAAAGCCGTTCAGCAATTTTACGATTCTTAACAGCAGAGTAGCACTCCTGATCCCACCATGGTGGAGGCGAGGGTTTCTTCTTGGGAGGCTTTTTGAGAGGGATGGACTTGTCTGCAGCGGAAAGAAGGGAATTTTTAAAATCTATGTAAACCGAATGGGCATTATTCTGGTCTGCACAAGGGAGTTGAGCAATTAATTCACCAGAGCTAAGAGCAAACTGAGCCCAGTTTGCCCTGGTAAGACTATATTTTAGGCGAGGGTTGAATGGTGAAGCCGGAATATTATCATTAGAAAGGATGGAGATACATAAGGGGAAATGATCGCTGCCATAAGAGTTGCTTATGGTTTTCCATGAGAGTTGGGTTGATAAATGGGAGGAACAGACTGAAAGGTCTACAGCACTGTTAATATTTTGGGAAGGAAGGACACGTCGGGTAGGGGAGCCATCATTGAGGATACATAGGTCTAAGTTATCCACTAGGTCAAGGAAAGAAGGGGATAGCGAGTCACAAAAATGTGACCCCCATGAGGTATGGTGGATATTAAAATCCCCAAGGATAACAACAGGAGGAGGTAAAGAAGAAATGATAGAGGATAGTTCATTTAGAATAGATACATTTGGATTAGGTATATAAACTGATAGGAAGGATATGTTTAAGGTACGAATGGCCACTGCATTGAAACTGTTAGAATGACTTGGAGGGAGGGGAATTTGAGAGAAGATAACAGATCTTGACACAAGAATGGCGGCACCAGCATGCCCATCATTCCTGTCATCCCGCAGACATGAATAGCCCGGTACCCTGAAAGGGGTACCAGGTCTAAGCCACGTCTCCTGGACGGCAAGAACAATGGGATTGAATTTGTTAATAAGGTGGATTATATCTGTTTTTTTAATCCTGATGCTCCGACAATTCCACTGCAGAATTGTTTGGAATGTTACTAGTTACTGAAAGAAGCTGAGTAAGTTTCTGTTGGACACTATGGGAAAGTTCCGTATCGCTAAAACGGGAGAGAAGGTTTGTAAGGGTAGACAGTAGTAAGTCGAGAAGGTTATCATTTGGGGAACTATTTAATGCACACCCATTAGGGAGAGTGGAAACAGGCGATTCTGTGATCATCTCATGGGCTCGTCTATCATAGCCAGGACTTGATGCAGGAGAATATTGTCGATGCGGGGTTACAATAGTTTTGCGGTAGGCGGACCTTTGAGGAGGATATAACTGAGCTATGTTATTGTATTGGGAATGTTGAGGTGAGGTAGGGAGATATTGGGTTGGTAGAGGAGTGGGATTGAGTCGCGCAGTGTCAGCAAAAGAGCGTCTTGATTGCGGAAATCTTGCAGAAGCTTCCAAATACGAGATATTGTCTTGCGACATTGTCAATTTTATAGATTTTTGACGGCTGTGCTCTGGACACGATGAGTCTTTGGCAGAATGACTGCCAGAGCAGAAAAGACATGTGGGAGCCTGTTTTGTACATGATATACCCTCATGACCCTGTGCACATACAAAGCATCGTGGACTTGATCGACACTGTGAGGTCACATGACCGAATCGACAACATTTATGGCACTGAATAATCGGAAGCACATATGTCTCAACCGGCATGCGAGTGTAGAAGCAATACACATTTGTGGGAAGCTTTTGACCCCTGAAAGTCAACACCACTGTCTGGGTAGGAACCCAGACAGTGTTGCCACCCTCATTTACTAATCTTCTATTCAAGCGACGTGCTCTGATCACTGTGCCAAAACCATAAGGGACATCAATGGCCGAAACAAACTCTTCCAGAGACCACTCAACCGGGACAGCTCTGACAATGCCCATTCTTGTTATACTATACGAGGGTATAATAGCTTCTAAATGTGATGTTATTAGTGAGGGGTGGTTAATGAAGTTATTTGCATCAGCAGCAGTCTTGAATTCAACTGAGATCCGATTGCGTCCTACGCGTTTGACTCCGTCCTTGGTTATATTTTTTATATTTTGGCGGAATAAGAAATGACCAAATTGAATTGGACGGATCGTTGTGCCCGCAGCAGATGATTCCTCAGATTTGCTAACGTGCACGATGAAAGGAGCACTATCATCGTCGGAGTAGCTAGGTTTGTTGTTGGTAAAATCAGGGTGGGTGTACGTAACCTGTAATGAAGGGGTCGATTGGGAAGGATGCGTTATAGTTTTTTTTAAAGGTTGGGAGTTATCACTACTTGTTATTTGAGGACGTTTGCGTGAATTACTTTCATTATCCTCAGCTTGTATTTGTTGTTGTAAACTTTGAGTAAATAATGGCGGCGTAGGGGAAAGCACGTTGCTACCACCACCGGGATCCGGCGGCTCCTCGTCCATCTTCAATAAATTAACTAAATTAGTACTTACTGAATAGACACAGACCAACACCAACACAAATACACAAAAATGGCAAATCAACAGGTATTATAAAGAAAGAAAACTTAATTAAAAACCAGTTCCGTTCACAGTACGTGTATCACGCACTCAACCAAAAAGCAGAGTCTAAACAACCTAAACAAACTTTTTATATGATAAGTCATTCGCTCACACAAATGTCAAAGCTTGTCTTCTTCTTCTTTTTAACTGTGGCAACCAACACTTATACACAATGTTTAGATTAGATAATTATGTATGTAACTGTTTAAACATAATTGAGATTACTATTATTAGATTAGTATGTATGTTATGGTCAATGTAGTGGATTGGTTATTGTTCGTACTGACCGATACTTGGTCAGTGTAATAAAACATGTTTTATTTGATTTTTTTTTTTTTTAGAAAACATTTATTTTTTTTTCGTTGAAAAAAAGCTCGTTGTTGGCCGGCCAACCATTACTGGTTTGTTGCATTGACTGTAACATGTATATATATTGTTATTATTTTTTTTTTAGCAAACCGGCAGGACTAGCAGTGAATGGATTTTGTTTTTATTTATCTTTTTTTGTTTTTTATATATTTTTAAAATATTTATTTATCTAATATTATAATTTATATAGTATTCTTATGTCTGATGATGATTCTTTCTTGTCTGCATTAGATTTTAGTCTCACTTCTAGTGTTAGCACTGACTCGGAACCCGAAACACTATGCAATTTACTTGGCGATGCCATCATTGACACTCCTTACTGTTTTAACGCTTGCCATCTCAATGCTCAAAGCATACCTGCTCATTACTCTGATCTACTTGAGACTTTCTCATCCTCTTCTTTCCACACCATTCTAATATCTGAAAGCTGGCTCAAGCCATGCCTACCTTCTGCATCTTACGCACTTCCAGGGTACGTCTTGATACGTAATGATCGCACTGGTAAGGGCGGTGGAGGTGTGGCTATATATCTACGTAGTGACATTCCCTTTACTGTTTTGGCCTCATCACCCTCTATCTATTCCGGTTCTGCAGAGTACCTGTTTCTAGAAATTTCAATTAAGGGTATTAAAGCCGTTCTAGGGGTCGTGTACTGTCCACCTTCTATCGATTATTTCTCTCATCTTGAGTCTATTCTGGAACCTCTTGGTGCGGATTACAGACATCACATAATCATGGGTGATTTTAATACTGATCTTCTTAGTATAACTTCTCAATCTCTTAAACTCAATGATATCGTCAAGTCAGTCAATTTATCTATTTTGCCTTCTGAGGCTACTCATCACAATCCTACTTCTAATGACACATGGCTTGATTTGATTATTACATATTCTCCAGACTATGTCATCAAACATGGTCAACTCCCTGCCCCCGGTTTCTCTAAACATGACCTTGTTTTTCTTCAGTACAAACTTAAACCACCTAAGCCTAAACCTACTGTAATTTGGATGCGTAATTATGCGCGATTAGATGTCTCCAAATTAAGGAAAGATGCCGCTATGACTGATTTTTCTTCAGTTTTTTCAGCCAAGACGGTAACTGAAAAAGTCTCCAAATTTACTCATTGTGTCCTTGAACTCTTTGATGCGCATGCTCCACTTAGAGCTGTTAAAGTAAAGCGTCCACCTACGCCCTGGATCACTAAGGATGTTCGTATGGCGATGAGTCGACGGGATCGTGCTTTTCGCTCTTTCAAGCATGACAGGTGTGATGGTAACTGGAATCTATATAAAATAGCGCGGAATCGTTGCAATCAAATGGTAAGAACAGCTAAAAGGCAATATTTTCATGAGAATATCATTAACACGTCCGCAGCCAATATATGGAAGTTTCTTCATTCAATCGGTGTGGGTAAATGTGTCACTCAGCCTCAAGTTGCAACCTTCTCTCCCAATGATTTTAACAGTCATTTCGTTTCAACTCCTTCTCTTGACCCTTCCATTAAATCTACAACTATTTTGAAAATTTCTTCCATGGCTTATTCTAACTCCGGCTCCTTTTCTTTTTCTCCAGTGTCAATGGATGAGATACGTAAAATAATAATTTCTATAAAATCTAAAGCGGTCGGCTGTGATGATGTGAGTAGGCAAATGATTATCTGCATAATTGATCAAATTCTTCCTGTTATTGCTCACATTATCAACTTCTCCTTTTTAGTAGGTGACTTCCCTTTTCAATGGCACAAGGCTTTTGTTATTCCACTACCTAAAATTTCCATACCTTTGGTATTAAACAACTATAGGCCTATTTCAATCTTACCATTTCTCTCTAAAATATCAGAAGCCGCAGCGCACAAACAGGTGTCATCATATATATATTCTAACTGCCTCATTAGCCCACTTCAGTCTGGTTTTCGTCCTGGGCACAGTACTACTACTGCACTACTTAAAGTCACTGAAGATATCCGGCTAGGCATGGAGAATAAACTGGTCACCATTCTCATACTTATAGATTTTTCTAACGCCTTCAATATGGTGGACCACGATATTCTGCTTGCTATATTAGAACGTCACAATTTCTCGTCTATTGCACTGAAATGGTATTCATCATACCTTCGTGGACGCCAACAAGCTGTGCGTTTAGGTCGTGAACTATCAGAGTGGAAAGATCTATCTACTGGCGTACCACAGGGAGGAATCCTATCCCCCTTACTATTTTCCATTTTCATAAATTTCCTCTCCTTTTCGCTCAGTTGTTCTTACCATTTTTATGCTGACGACTTACAAATATATGTGCAGACAACAACAGATAATATAAATACTGCAATCGCGAACTTAAATGTTAATCTTGGCAACATTAGTTCTTGGTCGAAGGATTTTGGTATACCCGTCAACCCAGCTAAATGTCAAGCTTTAGTGGTGGGCAGCTCTAGACAGATTGCCAGGATTGATTTCAGTTCTGTGTCGCCTGTCATGTTTGATAACTCTGTTATTCCATTCAGTCGTAGCGTTAAAAACCTTGGTCTCCATATCGACTCCACTCTGAGCTGGAAACCGCAAATAACTGAAGTGAGTCGTGCAGTCATATCGGCATTAAGATCCCTCAATCGGTTTAGAAATTTTCTTCCATTTAGCACTAAGGTCACTCTCGTTATTTCACTAATTCTTCCAATCATTGATTATGCTGATGTCTGTTATCCGGACCTAAATGTAGATCTTCTTAATAAGTTGGACCGGCTCATCAACAACGCTATTCGTTTCATCTTTTGCCTTCGAAAATTTGACCATATCTCTTCATACCGGTCTCAACTTAAATGGCTTCCTATTCGTCAGCGCAGGCAGCAAAGATTGCTTTGTGTACTTCACTCAATTTTAACCAATCCCCTAAGTCCAGATTACTTAAAATGCAAATTCCAGTATCTTTGTGATTCTCATAGTCTCCAACTACGTTCTGACAATACACGTCTACTTTCTATTCCACTTTACCACTCTGGTTTTATGTCTGACTCCTTCACATTACAAGCTTCACGCCTCTGGAACGCGCTACCTGAGTCTGTTAGGGCAATTTCGGGCAAATTTAATTTCAAAAAGAAAACCCATGCATATCTTTTAGACGGTCTAACTAAACACTGACTCATCATCATCATCCTCATCATCATCGCTGAATTTATGTATTTCTATGTATGTATATGTATGTTTATTAAATATATAATTATGATATGTATGTTTATAATATTTTCTGTAGCAATTATTAATTCTATTTTATTAGTTGTAGTATTATATTTTAGTAGTTAAATCTGATTTTGTTTCGATTCTTCAGAACCGCATTCGTGATTTTCTGCTTGTCCCGAAGGTTGACTGGTAGAGAATGCTTTTAGCATTAAGTCCGCCTTTTGTACCCTTATTAATCATTTGTGGTCAATAAAGATTTTAAATAAATAAATAAGTACATAATTACGATTAGCGGCTTTTCCATTTTTCTGTGGATTTAACTGTGTCTGTAATCTACTGTACCGTGACTTAAGCCTTGCAGCAAAACAATAATTGCAAACTTTTCTTCCATTATTTTTAATAATGGCCCCATTGTCCACAAACATGAATGTACATGAATGTTGCATTAAACCAAAAAGACATACTAACCAACGGAAAACGAAGTCTAGACCCTAATGTGCGGCCAACCTAATCTCTCTTTATGCAAATACCTGTCTTTTGACAAAGGATTTAATTTAACTTTAGTCGCACAGCGTGTTGCAGATGCAGAATTGGTGAACAACAAATCGATGGTAAAACACGGTTCGTTCGTTGCCGCTGACATTTGCTGAACACCGTTTTCATAAAGTTAATTGGAAAACAAAAAGTTAGGATTGTGTAGGCGCCTCGGTCAACGGTCGGGGAACGAAGTTAATGGTACCGTCTGCTTTCTTTGCTGAAAGATTTCGAATTGGAAAACCGTTTACGAATTTACGATTCTCTTGATGAAGACAAAAGAGTATGTCAGTGTTTTTGTGCTTAAAATAATATCTTTGTTTAGCCAGATTTACGTAAAACTGTTTTATCTTATAATTTTACAAAAGTAATGTTAGCATCATTCAAAGAAAATCTGTTTGTGGTAGAAATGTGATGAATTGCCAGCAATATGTTGCTTGCGGTGAATATTTTCTATTAAAGATTTTGAATTTGGGATATTTTCAAAAATATTCCAAATTCACTGAGTGCTTTTGATCGCATAGGTTCCGTCGCGATAAATTCGAAATAGCATTTTATCGGCATGCCTATTTAAAAAGATACAACACTACTCGTACATGAAAATAAAAATAAAAATCAATTACGCACAGATAGTAAATGTACTGACATGTAAGACCATAAAATTTGTGTGGGTGATTCAGAAAAGAGTAACGGAAGTTAACAGAACACTAAAGAGATAATTTCATTTTTTTTCTCTGTCTGTCTGTATGTACACAGTGATCTCCAAAACTACTATAAACGATTGTTCAAAGTAACGAAACTCTTGTTGTTGCTTGATATTCATTTTATTCCAAGGAGTACCTTAACTGTAATACTTAATTTAATTCTGACAGTTGAGATCGTTTATTTCACTTGTTGTCTGTACGAGCGCTCGATATCGAAGCGCTTGGAGTGAAGTCGACGCAAAATCAGGATTACATTTTTTTTTGTATTCTTGAATACATTTGTGATGTGAATTCTTGTAGAATTTGGTAGCAAGACGTGATATTTTTTTTTTTTAATATTAACATTTTCTCACGTGACTGTTACGCATTCAAAAGACTCTGACTAGACAAATAAATGTTATAAGCAAGTTCAAGTTTCAAGAAACTTAGAAACTTATTGAAACTTGCTTATACGAGTATTTTACTTTTTCTTTGGAAACTAGTTTAATGCGACTGAGAGAAAATTTTAAACATCTAACAATTTTATTTCCTCTGCTTTGACTGGTGACTTTTCATTATCGTTTTGTCTGATTTTTTGCAAGGTCCTGCATCATAATTTACCAAAGTCCGTATCAGTCGTTCAATTGAAAGAACATCATTCAATTGCGTCCTTCTCCATATATTGTCAATCGAAGGTTGTAACCTATTTTTTTATACTCTTTTTATTTTTTGACTAGTCACTCAACTTGTTTCATTCTCATCCACAAAGTTAATATATCTAGGCAAAATATTATTAGGTTCTTAGCCCTTTATTACAGTATCACACCCCGGCCACTCCATACAATGTCGCGTCATTTTCTACTACATAAACAATGGTGTCTGTGTAGAGTGTGATTGAGCGAGTGTACGTGCGTTGCTATACAAACTGTTCCAGATTCATCTCAGAGGGGAGGTGAGGTTGACACGAGAGAGCGGTAGAGACTAGTCATACTGTACATAGTACTATTATTTATACTGTGCTAGTACGGAAATTTTGACACATAGAACTGTGACTCAACATGAAACCTTTACCTGTTCCTTCCTTTTTTTTGTGGGATTGAGGATGGAGTGCTGAACGGAAACATGATTGTCTAAGGATGATGGTATAAAGGTTTCTGAATGAATATGTCTAAGGGACAGCATGACAGAAAATAAACGAGTAGAGGATGTTCTGGACGATGATTTAATTTCAATTCGAACGTTTGAATAATGGAAAAAGAGAAACAGAAGAGTGTATGAAGATGGGTGACGTCCAGTAAAGACGCGCAAGACGAAAGACGTTTTAGATTATTATATTGCAGTGAAGAGAAATTTAAGACGAAATATAATAAATAACACTACTTTTACTATTCCCTATCCCTACCTATATATATTTATATACTACTCCTATTAAAATCATGACGGAAAACAGCGCCAATATTGACTTTAACTTTCCAATAACAGCTTCGTAAGAGTAATAACACGGCCATGCGCGATCGCTGTGTGTTTCAAAACAGAACTAATTACCAACTTCGCGAAAACCAACTCTCTTGTAGTTTAGTTCAGTAGTTTAAGATAATTATCAACTCAAACCGTCTGTCAATTTAATATTCGATATACATGTCAATCGTTGTATAGAGCTTGTGGCTAATTACGACATGTTTGTACACTGGGTTCAGCGAAATAGGGACCGTTAAATCGTACTTAGTCGTTTAGTGGTGTTATCATTTCAATCTGGGGCCCTACCGCCGTAGCTGAAGCCGATTACCACCGGGTTTTGTGATTATAAAAAATGGTTTTAGTATTTGACAAACATCTTTAGCTTAGTCGATAGAGCTCTAGGGTTTCTATCAGCCGAGCTAAACATAGTTACCAACAATGTAATCCGTTGTTTCGTTTTCGCATGCAATGGTAATCGCCTTCATCTTCGGCGGTAGTGCTCCAGGGTCCCTGTTATTAATAATATATTTTGATTGGAAAAATAGGTCATACTTTATTACGTTTAAGTTATTGACAAACATCTTCAGCTTCTTTTGGGGAGTAAGTGGTTCATCAACATCTTTGAACCAAAACCAACTTCACCTGCACGCGGTGCACCCTGCTGACTGACAAATGAAGCTCTGGCGAAAAGAGAGGTAGGGAACGTAATTGTAAGCTACCCGACCTGGGAATGTACCTCTCAGAATACCGCAGCCAAATAACAACTCCTTTGAGGGTTGTTGTGTTCCTGCGAGTGAGTCAGGTTACCAGAAACGAAGGAGATGCTGCGATGGCAGCGGGGGTGGCGGCGCGCGAGCGATATTTTATGTTGCGAGCGTTAATATGGCTCCGGTAACCGCTTCACATCAGGCGGGCTGTATGCTTGTCTTCCACCCGACGTAGTGTAAAAAAAAAGCTTAGTCGGTAGAGCTCCATGCTTTCTACCAGCTAAACTAAACAAAAGTATAATAAATGTATATATTTATAATATCCATTTGTTTTCTTTCATTTTTCTTAAAAACTAATTGACAGGGGTCTCCTTATAAGTAAAATAATGCTTGTGCCATGGGGCTGCGCTCTTCCTTCAAAACTCAAAGTATCACATTAATAAGCCTATTAATGTGATACTTGGAGTATCACATTAATAGGCTTATTAATGTGATATTACTGCATAAAAGTCTGACTGAATTAGCCAATTCAGTTGCCAATGTTCTAAAATTGGACCCTTTTTATGCAGAACAGATACTATGCACGACAAACTATGCCAAATTAGAGAAATACATAGCGAGAAACTTCCAATCGAGTTTTATATATTCGCAACAGATTCTGGCAGTTTCATGACATATGCTTCCCAAAACTTATACTGCGTGATATTTTTATTCCTATTAAACTTTAAATAACATTAACTTAAAAGAAACAAAATGTCGGTTACTATTCTTCTTAACAGGGTCCAACTATAATTATTAATTGTATCAATTTCGTAAAGTACAAACCACAAAACTAGAACGATCTGCGATCTTAAAATTTTAATAACTTATGTCCGACGTGTTTCATGGTTGATCAAAGTTTGGTCGGATTTTAAAACGATGAAAGTAAAAAAAATAACTTTGGAAAAAAAACTTTAACAATTTTTACAACACAAGCTACATAAACAAAATATTTAACATAGTTCTGTTGTCGTACAAATTACTGATTTAATTGTATATAAAATTGGAAGGTGTGGCGTCATAACGTAATGGCCTTTTACATGGAGTGTTTTCGGGATAGTCCAAAATTGTTATTTTCAAGTTATCATATCTCGAGAAGTTTTTATGCTATCAAAGTGATTCTTTCACGTATAGTTATATTAAGCGACATCCTTACATAACAAATCGACAAAAAATGTTCATTAGCCTATTAATAACTCATTCACATATGCCCAATGTAAATAGAGCTTCGACCCTATTCCTTTTCCTGGATAAATTAGTTGCTTTAGTGATAGCTTTCATTAATTACCTGCATTCTAGGAATGTTTCTACCATTACAAACTAACGACTGTGTACATTTAATACCCATAACTTATTACCCATATATACACATAACTTATATAAACTCTTCATTCACTGGCGGAATTAGCTAACTGAAAGGATTGAGACGGAACTAAAGCACAGACTAGTCTTATTATTTAAGTGCACTGTCCGTAGCGAGCGTGGCGCGTTACATAGCCGAGCGTGACAGCTGCCCCCTTACCACCATCTCTTATTGCGATTCAATAACTGGCTAAAATGTTTATTCATACCAATGAATAAGCGACTCCATTTCAAATTGAATAGAGTCGCCTATTCATTGGTATGAATAAGCATTCTATTCAGTTATTGAATCGCAATAAGAGTTGGTGGTAAGGGGCCTGATTCTCATTCACTAACCACAAAATTTGTGCACAGCATGCCGAAAACTAGTTATTTATATTTATGAAGTGAAAACTTTGTATTCATTTAAAACTTGGTATTCATATTTTAAGTAAAAGCTAGTTGCTCATATTATTTAAGTGTATACCTTGTTATATATAGTTTTTAAGTTTTCACTTCAAAAATATAAATAACTAGTTTTCGCCTGCGACTTTGTGAAAAGCGTCCCGGATTTCTATATTGCACGGGGACCTAAAAATCGTTAGTTCGAAAAAAAACACATTAAATACTTAATTTTAGTTAAGATAACTGGTCATCCGACACTAAAATTAAAATTGTACACTGTGACCAGTGATCACTCACGCATTCAGTTTTCCGCGTTACAGAACCGTGATACACATCTCCATCTCAGTTGGGCCTCAAAACCCAATTAAATTAAATGTACCTGTTGAACCTGAACTAAGTCCTATTAATCCTGCTAATTAAAGTTTGTATTGGTGTTATAGTTAACCAATCTGCCCCTTAATTTGGTTTTAACTATCTCTTAATAGATGGATAGGTAGTAATCCGATACCTTTAATTTATAGGTTCCTTTTATCATGAATCAAAACCAATTTATTATATGACATATCTGCTAAAACCAATGATGTTATATTTATATAGATATGCCATTAAGCGTCAAAAACAAACACTCGTAAATTGAGTCAAGTGTCTTACCTCGCATCGCAATTAGTTCGCACAAGCAAGCCGACGAACCTGCGTTTATGACAATTTATTGAAATAGGTAAAAATGCAGTCTTCTAAAAATGCATAATTTAAATTGATATAATAAATTAAAGTCCAAAAGATCACATATCACACGAACTTTAAATAATTTCATGTTTTTGCAATTTTGGCGGCATTTTGTGCTAGAGGAGGAAAAGTTTATTAAATAGCTGATTTTATAAGGATGGCCAATAAAATAAGGATGGATGATCCACGCAACAGCAGGAACGCTGTTCCACTGTTCCGTTGTCTGATGCTATTTAGTATGAGTAAACCATATATGGCTAAAACCATAGAGTTATCGTCGTTGCTAAAACCCAGCATATAGGTAGATGCGGACTACGTTCAGTGCGGTAGTGCGGGTGCTAGGAATGCGTCGCAATACAAAAATCAAAGAAGGTCGCTCGGCCTTCTTTGATTTTTGTTTTGTACGTGTACAATAAAATAACGACATGAAAGATATGTAGCGGGACAACTCAGGTAGTGCGGTACTAGTGCGTGGGCGTCATATCGCAAGTGGCGAAGCGGTACGAGGGCGGGCATCCCTCATACCGCTTCGCCACTTGCGATACACCGACCGCGACGAACGTAGTAGAGGAAGATCCCAGGGCCGCCAGTCGTCACTTATTTTCTGATGAATTAAAGCTCGAGATAAATAAACCCATCCATAGACAGGCTACACTCGACGTTGCTTAATTTGCGCGATCGATTAGACTTGCACGCGTAACGACCCCCTCACAGCTGTTTAATTACCACATTTTTATATCTGGCATTGGCACTGCTCTATATTGCAGCCATTGCGCTGCATTTAACTCGTTCTAATTATGATGCAATTGCATTAACTTGATGTGTCGAGATAATTCACGCCTTGGCGAGCTGGTTCTGCAGTGTCCAGTTTATATCACTGACGTTTACGGAGTTTTGTGCGTTCTTTTGTAGGAATTTCTTAATTAAATTTATTATAAGCACTGCAAAATAGTACTATTACTTAAATAGTACTATAATAAAATAGTACTATTTTACTATGAGGAGATCGACGGCTTCCTTGCGCATGTCAGTCTTTTTTTTTATGTTAGCTCAGCATATTGGCTCCGCTTCGCCTGATGGTAAGCGAAAAGAGGAGCCTTCGCATCGCATCGGCAATGGACAAGAGACTTTGATGTCTTGTCAGTTGACGCTGCCATGCTGGCCTACAAGATGCTTCTTCACGCTTCGCTTGAAGGATCCCATATTGTATGAAATACATATTCATGCATCACATGCAACGCGTTCCGCTTTTTAATAGTGCGTCATAAATAGGAGTTGTTTAATAGAATACAAGTTAAGCAACATCGGCCGTAGCGTGCCCATGAATGGGTTCATTTATTTCGAGTTCCACCGTGCTTTAGAGGACTTTGCTGTTGTCTTTAGATGATAGTCGTCAAGCCAAGTCAGTGGCCTTTAGGCGGCACAAAATTTATAAAGCTTTGAAATCGCAAATATTTTGATCATAATGAAATACTCTTTAGTTGGCATAGTTTTATAAGTTTTGTATTCAGGGTACCGGCTAAGCTGAATCCGATTACCATCGGATTTTTTGATTGCGAATATCAAACTTTAGCTTAGATTTACGGTACCTGTCTAAAGACAAACAAAGATTTATGGTACCTGTCTAAAGATAAACAAAGATTTATGGTACCTGTCTAAAGACAAAGATTTATGGTACCTGTCTAAAGACAAAGATTTATGGTACCTGTCTAAAGACAAACAAAGATTTATGGTACCTGTCTAAAGACAAACAAAGATTTATGGTACCTGTCTAAAGACAAACAAAGATTTATGGTATCTGTCTAAAGATAAACAAAGATTTATGGTACCTGTCTAAAGCTAAACTAAAGTTTAGCTTGAAGAAACCCTGGAGCTCTACCGATTAAGCTGATCATAGATAGATTCGATAAAGAAGTCTTATGTTTTAGGTATTGACTTAAAACATAAGACTTCTTTATCGAATCTAAATATTCGGTGTTAATCTGTTTCAGCTTCGGCGGTAGGGCCCCAGAATTCCACCCATATACTAAAACAAGATAAATCAATCGTGATGTTAAAAAAAAAACAAATATACTAGATGCTTAGTAATAAAAAGTAAATAGGTATAAACAAAATGTTTCTATACTTGTAATTTAATTTGCCGATATCAATCCACTGGGAAATCTTTTCTTCTCCAAAACTATTGAGGCACAATTTCCTGGAAAAGCTAATATGGAAAGGCAATAAACGAAGTTCGAGAATTTCGGATACTCTTTATAATATTATTTACTTTGATTAATTTAAACGTGACGTTTTATAAGGCTCGACAATAATTCTGCACCAAAAATAAAAACCTCTTTTTTTATACAAACTTCCTGATGTAAAACGGTTACCGTAGCGGTATAGACTTTTAATACAAGGAGTTTTGTTGAGTAAACTGGTTAACGTAGTGGCGTAGTGGTATAGACGCTTGCTATACAAGGAGTAGGTATTGTTGACACCCCCGATGCTAACGCGACACCTTTTCACTGGTAACCCCATTCATAGAAACACAGAAATCCATACTTCACAAGTGTATAGTATGCGGTCTTCTGTGGAGTTGAAGTACTTACCCACTTGGATTCAATATACTGTACCTGTCTTTCATCAGAACCTCTTTTGATAATATCCATAATGATATGAAATATGCGCAAAGGCTTCTATTATGTATTATGATATGAAATATGCTTGACTACAGCGATTCCCTCAGTGGTTCCGCAGAACCTTGGGTTATATGCCTAGACAAATTACACAACGCCTTCTAGTGCCAAACTAAGCAAAGCTTGTAGTATGGGTACTAGATAACCGCTAAATGTACTTACTCGTAAATAGATTTTTTTGCAAATACATTCATATAATAGGTACATATAAAACTCCCTGACCAATACAAACAGACATGTTCATGTACACAAATGTTTGTCTTGAGCGGGAATCGAACCTCCGAATCCAACCGTGACCTCGGAGTCAAAGTGGACTCGGAGTCATTGCTAGCCATTCGACCACCGAGCTCGTCAAGCTCGGAAAGGTTTCCTCGAGAGGTTTCCTAGGAAAACTTACCAGGGTTCCGGGAATAACTTAAAGTTGGATATTCTTTAAATTAAAAGATTTTTTATTCGATGCGGGGTTCTATAAAATAATATTTTTGATTGGTGTTCCACCACATCGAAAGTTTGAGTTCCAGATGAAGAACTTAATTACCCTAAAATATAACCATTTTATAGTATCCTCTAGCAAAAAGTAAGAAACCTTAAACAATTGTACGTTATAACTTTATTTCTCGTTTTGTGAATTCTTGACGATTCTAATCCATATTCTCATTCATTTCGTAGAAAGCAATACTGCTATTGTAAACAAAACTTTTCCTAGTCTGCCAAACAAATTTGCCCGACACGAGTGTAGCAGTGCTGGTTTTACTACATTTTACCTTCGCTTCCTAATTAAACATTGTGTTGAGTTTCCGCTTTTACCACACCTCCTTAAAAAGAGAAATAAAATCCAGTTTCTAACGCTACGAATGTGCAGTTAGCGGGTCCCTAGTTTTGTGGTTTCTACAAATTGCAGTTACTCAGTACAGAAATTGTTTGCAAGTTTCTTTTTATGTCACGTCGAGTGGCCGACAAGCATATGGCCTGCCTGTTGTGAAGCGATTACCGTAACCATATTAACGCTCGCAACATGAAATATCACTCGCGCGCTGCCACCCCCGCTGCCAACGCAACAACTTCTTCCATTCTGGTGACCTCAGGAATAATGGCTATAAAAGGCTACCGTTACTGGATAATTTATCAATGCACAGTTCAAACCACTAGACGGGACGGGTTGAAATTTGGTATACAAGTAGCTATAACGAAGGCATTCGCTAAGAAAGAAAGTTTTTTTGTAAATTCCCACGGGTGATCGACATACGCGCGTATGAAGTCAAGTAAAGAGTTTAATAATGAGGTCAGTTTATAAAGAACAGAAAAGTTCTGCCTGTTGTATTAGGCGTCTACACGACAAGCCACTTTTAACATCGACGATTAGTGCTTTATCGACTGTATGGATGCTGCATCGCACTTTCGCGACTTGCTTGCTTGCGGCCAAAGTATCGGAATCACATCCACCTCCAATTTTAACTCCTTATGGGATGTTAGGTGGATAAAAACGAATTTCTCAAGTTGGACCAAATTACTGTTGCAAAATTTAATGAAAATCATGTAAGTTTCGGAGTTTATCGGACAACATATTTATATAAATATATAAAGATTTAAGGCGATAGATGGTTAAACGATATTTAAAAGCAAACTACCTAGATCTTAAAGCGAATTACCAAAAAAGCGACCGACTGGCACTAAAATAAGCCCAGTGAAGCTTGAAAGGTATGGCTCTTAATTATTGTGTATTCCTTATCCGTCCGTCCTCAACCGTTATTCATCCTACTGCTGGGTCTCCCCTCAATCAAAAGGGTTTAGATACTCCATTACGCTGCTCATTTGCTGGTTAGCGGAGGCCAGTGTTTTCTTCAGCCGATTACAGGCCACTGACTTTGCTTAACGACTGTCATCTAATGACAACAGCCAAGACTGACGACTTATCGTGCCTTCCGAAGCACGAAGTCCGAAGGCTACAATCGAGATTGCTTAATGCGTGTGTGCGGTCTGTTCGATTAGACTCACACGTACAACGATGCCGTCGAGCTCCTCACACGCATTCAGTGTACTCTTTGTGAATTGTTAAATAAATAAATAATAGGCTAGTTGATAATGTTACAAAATTATAAAAACTCTGTATCAGTAACGTAAAATACATAAAACTAGAACGATCTGCATTCTTCAAATTTTAATAACTTATGTCCGACGTGTTTTATGTTCGATCAAAGTTCGGTGGGAAAGTCCATTTTAAAGGTATGAAATTATAAAAAATAAATAAACAATAAAAAAATACTATAACTTTTGTTACGGCACTGGCTACATAAACGCAATATTTAACATAGCTGTCGTACAAATTTCTGATTTAATGCATATAAAATAGCAAGGTGTGACGTCATAACGTAGTGGCCTTATATATAGAGCGTTTTCGGGATAGTCCAAAATGGTGATCTTCAAGTTATCATATCTTGAGAAGTTTTTATGCAATCGAAGTAATTATTTCACCTATATTTTTAATGTGACGTCTTTAAATAACAAATCGAAAAAAAAAGGTATACAAGCCTATTAAAATAGAGCTCGCGACCCTGAGTCGAAGAGTTACGGCCAAGACCTATCGTTATAACTCTCTAGTTATTCTATAAGAACCTGCCAAGGCAATCCAATTTAACTTCAACTAGCCCCGCTTCACAAACCTTCTGCCGACGCCAATTTGTCTTGCAATTACTTCGATTCGTTTACGATGTAGAATAAGCCTTATTGCAAAAGAATGGAAGTATATTATCATCCCTCCAGAGGAAAAAAGAAAAATCAGTAGATTGTATTCTCCGCTTATTAGACATTTATACTAGAATGTCTGAGAAATGAAACTGCTAATAATAACAAAAGATTTGGACTGTTGTATTTTGCAAAAGAAATACGCACCGGTTTATTGGAAAAGTGAATACAGAATGAAAATAAAGGAATACAAGCAAGGATATATCTAAACAACTTGATAATAATTCTTTGCATACAGGATTAACTTTTGATATTTTGTGGGATGATTTATATGAAACTAGCTGACGCCCACGACTTCGTCCGCGTGAACTTGGTTTCCATTATTATTGGTAGTAGTATTGAGATATTTCCCCGAGATAAAAATAGCCCACGTGTTATTCCAGACTATAATCTATCTGGCAGACAAGCATACGGCCCGCCTCGTGTTAAGCGGTTACCGTAGCCATATTAACGCTTGCAAAATAAAATATCGCTCGCGCGCCGCCGCTGCCATGCTGCGATGGCAGCCTTTCTTCCTTTCTGGTGACCTCACTCACTCGCAGCAACACAGCAACCCTTAAGAGAATTATTATTTGGCTACGGTATACTGTGAGGTGGAGGTACATTCGCCAGTCGGGTAGCTTACAATTGCGCTCTCTACCTCTCTTTTCGTTAGAGCTTCGTTTGTCATTTGACGAGCTCGGTGGCGTAGCGGTCAATGACGCGGCTTCGACACCAACGCTCGTGGGTTCGATTCCCACACAGGACAAACATTTGTGTGCATGAACATGTCTATTTGTCTTGGTCTGGGGTGTTTTCTATGTATCATAAGTATGTATTTACAAAAAAAAATGTATTTACCTATGTTTATCAGTTGTCTAGTACCCATAACACAAGCTTCGCTTACTTTGGGGCTAGATGGCGCTGTGTAATTTGCCTGACAATATTTATAAAAGCATTAAAAGTCCGGTTAAATTATTTTATTTTTATTTTTATTTATTCAGCAGGGTGCACCGCGTGCAGGTGAATTTGGCTTTGGTTCAAAGATGTTGATGAACCACTTACACCCCCAAAGATGTTAATGAACAACTTACACCCCGGTCACTTAGTGTGATTGAGTAAAAAACATCCAACTATCCAAATTTTCGTTTTTAATACTTACTCATAATAGAAGAGTAAGTAAGAGGTAACATCACAATATGAAACAATAATTAAAACATTACACAGTAACATATGACATTTCAAACACAATGTACAATAATCAATATGTTAATTTATGCCGTCGCTCGGCATTAATGCTGTGCAATACACAGCGTTACACGGACGTTGTCGTGGAAAGAGGAACATTATAGTCTATGAGCTACTAACCATGAAGAAAAAGTCTTCGTATTTAAAAAGTTTTTTTTACTCCGGTTTGCAATCCGGGAGTGCCAGCAGAAGCATTTTTGAATATTTAGGAATTGTTAGGGAATAGTTTCGCACGAATTGCTTTATTTCTCAGTATAAAAGTCATTTATGCGGTAGAATACAATATTCATTTATTGCGCTATCGTACACAAACATGAATATTTATATTACATTAAAAATAAACCGTAGGACATACATTTTCACCGCGCGGTAGAGAGAGAGGGGGATATCACTTCCTCCTACGCCGCGCGTCGGGGGTCTACGCTCCCTCCGTCAGTACTATTACCACACCCCGGCCACTCCATACAAATGTCGTTCACTATTACATAAACAATGGCGTCTGTACAGAGCCTAATTGAGCGTGTGTGTGTGCAGCGCCATACAAAATGTTCCAGATTTGTCTCAGAGGGGAGGTGAGGTCGAGACTAGAGAGCGGCAGGGAGTGGCCATACTGTATGTAATACTATTACTTATACTGTGCTATTACGCTGTGCTCCGTCTTACGAATTTTCGATCTGGCCACGTGTCCTCGAGTACTCGAGTTTAACATTTTTACCTATCCCCAAAAGTGTACAACGCCGCTAAAGAAGTTTTCACTTCAAAAATATACACTTTGAACATGATGTGTGATTTATGTGTGTTATACTATTTGCACAAATCCACAAACGATGAATTTATTTCTTATATTAATACTCATATTTTTTGAAAAAATAAACGTTAAGGTACAGATACAGGCATGCAGTACCTATATAAGTAATAGTATACCTACATAAGTATTTTATGGGGTAGGTATTTATACCTAATTTAATTCATATACTACTTTCAACTCGAGAAGTCCTACAAGGTACATACACATTTGGGCTTGAAGTTCCTATAAGTATGTATTAGTATTCAGTGGCACAAGTTTTGAGGAAGTTATCACGGCTGAAGTCAATAAACTTCTGGCGCCAGGTCGTAGTCCTACCTAACCTAAATAAACAGGTTAGGTACTGTTTATTTAGGCAGAAATTAAATTTACAAATACGTTGTTTGGATAACCCTGAAATATACATAGTTCTATACTATCACAGTATAAGTTATAGTAGTACTACAGTATGGCCACTCTGCCGCTCTCTCGGATCGATCTCACCTCCCCTTTGAGAGGAATATGGAACTGTTTGTATGGCGCCACACGCTCACACGCTGAAATATTTTTGTATTTTTAAAGATTTATATTAGATTCAATGTTTTAAATTTTATACGAACAGTTCAAACAGCAAAAAGCAGTTTTTGTGCTCACAAAAAATATTTATATAACCTCCTTTTTTATTTCGGTTTATATTAAACCTTTGTTATCACGGAAACCCTGTATTAATATCATTAAACGTTGGTGTTTGAATGATATAACCAGTTTTGGCTGACTATATCATGAAATACAATCATTTCATGAATTGGTTGACCAAATTGATCACCCACATCATGCATGATGTGATCAATTTTAGGATATGGCCACGACATATACATATGTGTGAATGTCTCCACGCGCGTATGTGAGCTAGTGTGTGTTTGAAAGCGCGTATTGGTATAAAATGCATGTATGAAGGTGCGCGTGTAATTACATCTATGGGCGTGCGTGTACTTGTGTGTGTATTGAATTCATCTATGTATGTGTAAATGCATGTATATAAATTACAATTATTGTTATTTTTTCATAGAAGCTATTATGCTATAGTTAACGGAACGGGTATCACGCGAACCCTCTCCTGTATACTCACTTGCCTGTAGTGTCGTCGCTTACTGTGTGATTACAGAGAGTTTGTTCCGCGAATTCTCATGCTGTAGAAGGAACTCCCTGTTGTAGAAGTTTTCCCAGGAGATTATGGCATGGAGTTCTTCAAGAAAGACGTCAAAGGTTTTTACAATGTCAGCAAACGCGTGAGCTATGCATCTGGTGTTGCAAAAGTCCATATACTTCGACGACTGCTCACTCTTACACTTGATGAGGCAGTCTGTATGCGTAAGCATACATTTTTTTTAACAAGCATGCTTTTTTTTAACACCACTAAGGCGATAAGCAATTATCGCCTTATTGGTGTTAAAAAAAAAGCAGTAATTATCCATGGGTAAATTTAAGAAATATATCAAAACTAGACTATGTCAAAAGGTTTACTATTGTATCTCAGATTACATAAATGATAAAAGTATTTGGAAATGAATTGCTCTTGTTATGTTATGTTAATGATTGTATTTGTATTTAATGTAACAATATTGGCAATTAAAAGAGTCGGCCTTGAGTTTCTTGCCAGTTCTTCTCAAGAACCCCCGTCGCCGGAACTGGCACTTAAATTCAATTTTACATTCAAGATAGTATGATGAAAGTGAATCTAAGCTCTGCGGATGTAGAGTAGTAATAATTTAGATACATGTTCTTATATTTAATTTGTATGACGTTTCGAATAAAGATATTTTGTTTTGATTTAATTTGAAGGAAAGAAAGAAAGAGAGAAAGGAAGGAGTATAGGCAGGCAACGGATCAGCAACGCCTTGGTGTTGCTGATCTCCATGGGCGGTGGTGATTTCTTTCCATCAGTTGACCCACATTCTCGTTTGCCCCCTCTCATATAAAAAAAATAAAAAAAAATTAATCAACGTAGTTATCAATTAAATCGTACTACGTATAACTGTCAGCCATTATGGAAAAGTGGTTTCTTTACTACAAAGCTTTGTGGCGATGAGTAAGCTGAATATAGTATTAACTAAAGGGATTTGCTATACAAAATAGATAATACTAAAGCTTTGATGCCTTATAATCTGACTGAAATTGAAATGCGAATAAGCAATTTAAAAAGAAGGCGAAGTAAAGGAATTATTTTGAAAGATGTTTGCATTTTCATATAATTGAAATTGATTACAGCTCTTTGATTCTCAAAACGGTCTAAATCGACCCCCAGGGGTCGATTCTGACATGCAAGGGGTATATGAAGTTAATAAAAGTTTATATACCTAGAGTACGAAAATCAGAATATATTTATACAGGGTGGAATCAAAAAGTGATCTAACTCGATTCTTTCTATACAAGTTATTAAACTAGTTACTACCCCTTTACCACCAACTCCTTTTGCGATTCAATAACTGAATAGAATGCTTAGTCATACCAATGAATAAGCGACTCTACGGAATTTGAAATAGAGTCGCCTATTCATTGGTATCAATAAGCATTCTATTCAGTTATTGAAACGCAATAAGAGTTGGTGGTAAGGGGGCAGACCCTGAAAGTGCTTCTCGCGCGAGTTTTAATTATAGCTTATTTATAAACTGGGTCTATCTGTGAGTGAATGGGAAAGTTCGAGGAGCTCGATGGCGTCGTTGCGCGCGTCAGTCTGTACGATCACGGAGGTTAATTGTAAGCTACCCGACTGGGGATGTACCTCCACCTCATAGAATCCGCAAACAAAATATGATTGTTACCATGTGCTATTTATAAAACATGTAATCCTTTTGTACAATAAAGATTTCACAACCACAACAACCTATCTACGGTTGGGTCTATTTATCGCGAGCTTCTCCGTGCTTCGAAGAACACGTTAAGCCGTCGGTCCCGGCTGTCACACACAGTCGTTAAGCCAAGTCATTGGCCTTTGAGCGGCTTGAAAACACTGGTCTCCGCCAACCCGCAGTTGAGCAGCGTGTTATAAACCCCTTCGATTGAGGGGGGACCCGTATCCCAACAGTGGGATGATTATAGTTCAAACTTAATTTCGTTACGTTGTCTATTAACTTTCCAACCAAAAAGTTTCTTTTAACCACATTGATGCTATGTTAAAATCAACAAATAATGTAAAGTTAACAGAACATTAAAAATAACAACATAATATTATGTTTTAATAGTAATAGACGTTTAATTTAATTAACATAATAATTTGACTGAATTACTCATTCCAAACTTCCATTGGAATGGAATGTGTTATTTAAAATTTTCTCGTGTGCGTAAACGCCGGAGTGGGGCGCGTCATTTCAGCTTAAACAAGCTTCTACTTAATTTAAATGGAAAGTTATTAATAAAAAAAAACCGGACAAGTGCGAGTCGGACTCGCCCACCGAGGGTTCTGTACGTAGAAATAATACGTATAAATAAGAAAAAATGAGTCGGAAAAAATAAATAAAATATATTTTGCAATGTGCACATCAAGCCCTTTCATATAATACCCCATTTGAACATTTTGAACTAGTAGCTTCAATTTGAAAATTCGACCCCCTATAAAAAGTATCCTCCCCAACCCGTTTGGCCAGCGTGGGGAATGTAGGCCAAATCCTCCTTCCGTCTAGAACGGACGAGAGAGGGTCGTGCTCATGTAGTGGAGACTAAAATTGACCTTATGATGATAAAAAAGTATAGACCCCCTATTTTTTAAGATTTAATTACAAATGTATAGTTTTGAGTCAACTAGGTCAACGGGACGTACCCTATGAGTTTTGATTCCCTTGAGAATGTGTTGAAATATACGTTTTTTGCTGAATAAACGGCCGTATCTTTTTTTTTTACGTAAACTTAGCAGTTTGATTTTTTTACAACTTCATTGGACCGTAGACTACAGTTGAGTCCCGTACTACCGTAGAGTACAGTAGTATACAGTTCAAATTTCAGCTTGATACCTCCACGCATTCTCAACATAGAGGGGTCTGTCTAGACCCTCTATGTCGAGAATCGAGCGTGGAGGAGACAGACAGACGAACAACAAACAAAGTGATCTTATAAGAGTTCCGTTTTTCCTTTTGAGGTACGAAACCCTACAAATGACCAAAATAACACCAAAATAATATCTCGTTTAAGCAACAGAATTTCCAGAACAGACTCTCGGAACATTAATTAGACAACTCCGAGATATTATCAAATAATATTCATATTTATTTGTAGGCTAACGACCGTGATAATGGCCGCCTTAGCTGCCAAAGTGCGTAACCGTGTTAAGCATGGCTTCCTTCATCTCTAACACTAATCCTTTGAACGTCTCATAAAAAATATTTTTTCTTTTCCCTTTTAACTTTCAACATAATGTTTTAATTGGTTCAATTAAAAAAATAGGTAGCGTAAATGAACTAAAAATAAACAAAATGGAGTAATTAAAGTTGGAGACGCTATTGTGTTTATTTACATTTAGACATTTAGACTACGTATTTATTTTCTAATGAATGGGATAGCGATAGCCATAGATATCCCAGAGGGGGCGGAACCGTTTTCTTATGCAATTTTGTATGGGTATGCCATATCTATAGTATTTATACTGACGTAGGCGGCGAAGTGGAGGATCAAATGGACCCTGCCCCCTTACCACCATTTCTTATTGCGATTCAATAACTCAATATATTGCTTATTCATACCAATGAATAAGCATTCTATTCATTTGAAATAGAGTCGCTTATTCATTGGTATGAATAAGCATTCTATTGAGTTATTGAATCGCAATAAGAGATGGTGGTAAGGTGGCTGTTATGCGGAATAGATCCAACCAACTACAAATTTTGTTATTTTTAAGTTAAAACTATTAAAATTTTAACAGGAATAAAAATATCACGCACCATAAGTTTTGGGAAACTAGAATCTGTTGCGAATATATAAAACTCGGTTTGAAGTTTCTCGCTATGTTTATTTATCTCTCAATTTAGCATAATTTGTCGGTTGGATATATTCTGCATAACAGGGTCCAAATATGGTGGAAAGCATTGGGGAAAACATATCTATATCTAGCCATGGGTACATGCAAGTTAATAATGATGATGAATCAAAAACAAAACATTATAAATAAATAAATAAATATTTCTGGACAATTTACACAGCGCCATCTAGTCCCAAATTAAGCGCAAAGCTTGTACTATGGGTACTAGACTGATAAATGTACTTAATTAAATACATTTTTTTTTGTAAATACATAGTTATAATAATATACATAGAAAACACCCAGACCAAGACAAACAGACATGTTCATGCACACAAATTTTTGAATCGAACCCGCGACCTCGGAGTCAAAGTGGCCATTGCTAACCATTCGACCACGGAGCTCGCAATTCATTCATTTATTCATTGCTTAACATTTGATTTTTAACCTAATCGTAAATTTCGGTGGATGATTTTGAGTAGGCTTTTAGGTTTGTTATTGAAACCGTTATCTGAAAATACTCTTATCCAGGTCACCGAATTTCCCTATAAACGCATATGGGAGCGTGAGATAAACAATTCGTTTTTGTTGAAGCCACACCGCCTCCTGTGTGTACTTACGCTTGGACGGCCGCACGTTTCAAACTGAATTCGTTTTCAAGGGAAAATAGCTGTTGCATTTAGTTAAAATGTAAAAAGAGAAACCTGAACCATTGTTTTGATCGTATCCGGAATCGACTGCAAAAACGTCAGTTTTTCCGTTTCAGTAACCAGTAGCTTCACAAACGCATGAAGAACTCTCCTCATTCTCGCTCAGAGTACCGACCAAATAGAGAAGAACTCTCATGTTGTGAATATATAAGGCGAGTGTTACATATCAAAATTATGTGGCCTGTAGATCACATTTTGCAGTGAGCAACCCGTCTAATTTGGATATGTAAAACGTCTGGTTCACACATGAAACTTTTAATCAATTTGGTCAACTTGTAAACAATAGATTAACAATTGGTCGCCGTCTGCTTCGACTAGACGCCGCACTATCTAAAAACAACAGCTCCGTGAATGCGGCAACTCAATATTGTAGTGTGCGTAAAGCGATGTGAAGAGATGCTAGTGTACGTGAAGCATTGTATTGAAACTGATGTGCCGAGATGCTAGTGTGCGTGAAGAATTGTATTGCAACAGGCTAGGGTACGCCGAGTTCGGCGTAGTATTTGTTACCGCATTTTACAAGTGTGCCGCGCCGCGGCATCTAGTCGAAGCGGAGCGGAGACCAATTGATAATCTAAGTTGTAAACGCTAACATGTTCGAATGTGATAAAAAAATTCGCACTAAGTACTCAGGCCCGGTTCTAATATAGTGTATACACCCCTGGTGACTAGCTAACGGGGCTATCTCGAAAGAGAGGTATGGCATGTCATGCCTATCGGAGAACCACCTACCTACATCTCAGAATTCTCACAAAAAACCGCAACCAAATTAAGAATACCATTCAAAATTCGCATTATAAGTTTTATCATAAAACATTTTTTTCAACACACTTGCTTATAAAGTGGCTCTTATTTCACAGCAATTAGGCACATAATGACACCTATAATCAAACTGTGACTTTTTCATTACTATTATTCACTAGTGAGTTATAATAGTAGTTTATGAAACTGTTGCATAATAACCCTTATTAAAATACGAGTGTGAGTTTATAACTTAAAATTAACTTCGTGGTTGTATTTAAAATATTATTATCATATATTTCATGAGATTAGATAAACGAAGCTCTGGCGAAAAGAGAGGTAGGGAGCGTAATTGTAAGCTATCCGACTGGGGAATGTACCTCCACCTCACAGAATACCGCAGCCAAATAACGGTTCCCTTGAGGGCTGTTGTGTTCCTGCGAGTGAGTGAGGTCACCAGAAAGGAAGGAGATGCTGCGATGGCAGCGGGGGTGGCGGCGCGCGAGCAATATTTTCTGTTGCGAGCGTTAATATGGCTACGGTAACCGCTTCACATCAGGCGGGCCGTATGCTTGTCTGCTACCCGACGTAGTATAAAAAAAAAAAAAAAAAAAAAAAAAGAAATAAATTAATGTACCAATTGCTTGCTCACTTCGTGCAACTTCAGAAAATTTCAACTTGTATGTGTTTAATAAATAAAACTTTCACTCAAATATAACTTTTGTTTTCTGTGTAATAAAGAAGCTATAGACGCTTGCAACACCAGAAGCATCACTCACGCGTTGCCGGCCCTGTAAATATATACATTTTATACGAGAAATGGAATAATTGACTTTAGAATTTTTGTATGTCTGTTTTGTACTCTCAACACGTAATAACTACTACATGAAATTAGGAGCAATTTTCGCAGTTATAATACTGAAATATTGTGTAGGTTTTATTTTTCACGAGATAACGTCTTATAAATTGATGAATGCCGGCTGCACGCACGAAAAAGCATGGCTCATTAAAAAGTAAAAAATAAAACTAAACGTTTTTTAATTTTTTTGATTAAAGGAAATCTTTATTTTTCAACCGAATTTCCTTCAACCGAAGGGGTTTAGAGCATACTCCACACGATGCTCAACTGCCAGGCCAGTGTTTTCGAACCGCCTAAAGGCCACTAACTTGGCTTAACGAGTGTCATCTAATGATAACAACCGGGACCGACGGCTTAACGTGCATTCCGAAGCACGGAGGAGCTCAAGATAATCTAATGATAACAATCGGGATCGACGGCTTAACGTGTCTTTCGAAGCATGGAGGAGCTCGAGGTAATATAAACCCATCCGTGTACAGACTGCGGTCGACGTTGCTTGACTTGCGTGTTCAATTAGACTGACACGCGCAATGATGCCATCGAGCTTCTCTATTATTCATTGTTTTAATTCCATAAAATCATAAATTTAGTTCAGCTAATATATACCACGACATTCATTGATTGTTAGGCGGTACTAAGTTCGCCGGGACAGCTATAATAGTTTCATATATATATTAGATATCTCTAGTACGTATACATATTTCCTTACTGAATCACTTGCCCAAAGATACGACCTACGTTGGCAATGTTTGGCTAACGGCGTCTCCCGGTAGGACCTTTGTGATCTGTCACGCGCAGTCCTTAATTCGCTTTGATCGCACGGAACCCCGCTGAGGTCTATTTGTACAAGTATATTGAGACACCCCTGCAAACATTTGTACAACCAATATGTTATTTGAGCTACTAGACTGAATATGCATTGCAAACTCAGAAATTGAAAAGCCTCTATAAATATTGTGGTATAAATTTCGAAGTTTTTGTAAGTAAACTACACTAGGCCGGATTCTAGCCCACGGGGCCGAAATCGAGGTTGAGCGGAGCGAGTGATTCGCTGAGTGTATGTTTTCCATTGATTTCAATGGAAAATGTATTTGATGATCATTCCTCAAGGACAAGATCGATCTCATTTTTTTCGGCGCGCGAACAATATTTTATGTTGCGTACGATTATATGGCTACGATAACCGCTTCACATCAAGTGGGCCGTCTACTTGTCTGCCACCCGACGTTGTATATAAAAAAAAAATACAATGAATCCAGTAGTCTAACGCTACTCTACGGATTTTACTCTATCCGTATCCAAGAGGCTTTAGGGTTCTTCATATAGGAAAATATCTTATATCTCTGCTTGGCAATTCTGTGAGAAATTATGTGGTATGATTTTAGAGGGGAAATTGCTAATTGCTTAAACTATAAACACACATAAACATGAACTAAGTACGTTATTATATACTTCAAACATTAAGCAGCTAGATAGAACGGGTAATAAATAAATTTATATCACATATGTGTTGCAATTTCTTTTTTGTTTTAACGTAACGTTTTGTTTGTTTGAAGTAGTAACCCATCATACAAGTCGCTTGATGACAAGCCGTTACTGCAGCCTATGGACTGCTGCAATACCAGCGCAGCTGCTGAGGCGCTTTTACTAACCCTGTAACAACCTTTTCACGGTCTTCTTGAACAACCTCAGCCTACAGGCTGGCCTACAGCCTCGACAGAGAAATGCTCATGAGAGGTCCTCTCTAGAACCGCACGTGAACTTTCGATTAAGAATTTGTTCGCATATGGACAGATTCGCAAAAAGACAAATCCTCAAAGACACAAGCAGAAAAAAATATGGTGTGATTGTGTCATGGACACGGACGTGTGTTGTACGTGAATACGTTATATGCACTAAAATTATATCAAAATGGCACTGCTTTCCCCTCCCCCGTACACGTTATTCCCTAGTCCTTACTTAGCGTAATAAATTCTTTGATCCTTCATCTATCCAGTGGTGTGATTGAATTATGGATGGAGATGATAGATATGTAGCTACAATACCAAACTGTATCCCCCGATTTTGTTATCATTCGTATTTTTTAATTGCTTCACTTATGTAAGCAATTTTAAAGAGACTCATGTCAAAAAGGGAATACCCGAGTCAATCGCGGCCGGTACGATTGCAGGAGGCTGTGTTGGTTGTTCAGTTGATAGCTTGTTTGTTTGTTTGTAAAATCTTTATTGCATTTAATATTACATAACACAGATTGTAGTGATAAAACATAGTGTACAAGGGCGGACTTATCCCTAAAAGGGATCTCTTCCAGTCAACCTTTGAGTCCCTGAAAGGAAACTGAATTGGCGGCGAATAAAATGAATAATTATAGAATATAGGTGCATAACATAAAAAAAAACCGGACAAGTGCGAGTCGGACTCGCCCACCGAGGGTTCCGTAGGTACGTAGTATCATTATTAAATTTGATATTTTTCATTATAAATAAGAAATAATGCGTCGAAAATAATAAATAAAATATATTTTGCAATGTGTACATCAAGCCCTTTCATATGATACCCCATTTGAACTAGTAGTTTCAATTTGAAATTTCGACACCCTATAAAAAATATAGACCCCCTATTTTTTAAGATCTATTTACAAATGTATAGATTTGAGATTTATTCCTGTACTTGTAGTCTATAATGATGTTACTTGCCAAATTTCATAGTTCTAGGTCAACGGGAAGTACCCTATAGGTTTTGATTCCCTTGAGTGTGTCGAAATATGCGTTTTTTGCTGAATAAACGGCCGTAACTTTTTTCTATGTAAACTTAGCAGTTTGATTTTTTTTTAACTTCATGGGACCGTAGACCTGAGTATACAGTTCAAATTTCAGCTTGATACCTCCACGCATTCTCGAAATAGAAATTCTTGACAGACAGACAGACAGACAGACAGACAGACAGACAGACAGACAGACGGACAACAAAGTGATCTTATAAGGGTTCCGTTTTTCCTTTTGAGGTTCGGAACCCTAAAAAGACAAAACATACATAAAAATGTAAGAAGATATAGTATAAAATATTAGTGTTCACATACATGGATATTATAATATAGGTAATTATATAAATTATACATAGATAGAGTTTTAATTTTTTACCATTACTTTTACTTACTTACTATATAAAGTCTAGATGGCGTCGTTGCGCGTGTCAGTCTAATCGAAAACGCAAGTTAAGCAACGTCCACCGTAGCCTGTCCATGGATGGGTTTACATTATCTCAAGGTCCACCGTGCTTCGGAGAGCACGTTAAGCCGTCGGTCCCGGCTATTGTCATTAGACGACAGTCGTTAAGCCAAGTCAGTGGCCTTTAGGCGGCTTGAAAACACTGGCCTCTGCCAAGCCGCAGTTGAGCAGCGTGTTGGAGTATGCTCTAAACCCCTGCAATTGACGAGACACCTGTATCCCAGCAGTGGGATGAGTAAGGGTTAACGACGACTTACCCTGTAAAATTATACACCTACGTAAAATTCGTACCTCAATTATTTATTGATAGAATGTGAGAATACAGTTGAAAAGGGAGCAGATTATCATTTCGAAACAGTTAGCACGTAGGCGCTACAATGTACCGGATTATCTTCCATGTATTTGTCCCCGAAATTCCCGAAAGGTTATAGGATATTTGATATCATAGTATCTTTGTCTAATGACCTTTGGAGAATTTGGGTAACGTTCCGTGGAGGCGGAAAGGAA
Source organism: Hypsopygia costalis (assembly GCA_937001555.2). Lineage (NCBI taxonomy): Eukaryota > Metazoa > Arthropoda > Insecta > Lepidoptera > Pyralidae > Hypsopygia > Hypsopygia costalis. Next base: position 9,481,348 of record OW443330.2, on the reverse strand, counting down.
AGGAGAGTGGTCGCACCCCGGCCACTCCACACAAAAAGTATTACATCAACAATGAAGTAGCACAATAGACTGAGAAGCAGTAGTTTGATTTCATACTAGCACCCAAATCGACGCACACAGCCAAGCGTCATTTACACGACCGCTAACCTTTTTTCGCTATGCGAAACTACGCAAGTGCAGTAGTGATGTGTCGTCGACGGGTTTGCGTCAACGAAACAAGACCGTTTATCCACAACGTTAAACTAGTTTAAAAAACAGTCTAATTTTCGACTAGTTTACGTCGTCGACTAGTGGTGGGTGGGCCGTCCTCCCTCGTCGATTTGACAGTCGACGCAACGAGACCGTATACCGTCGACGATGAACTAGTTTAAAAAAAAACAGTCTAATTTTCGACTAGTTTACGTCGTCGACTAGTGGTGGGTGGGTCGTCGACGATTTTACAGTCGATGCAACGAGACCGTTTACCGTCGACGATGAACTAGTTTAAAAAAAAAAGTGTGGCACTCGTGGACTATTGCGCTTATTGTAAAGCTATTGCGCATTATTTATCAACGCAATTATAATTATTTATTTATTTTTTATTTATTTGTTTATTTATTTATTTGTGTATTTATTTTAATTGTTTATTTATTTAATTATTTATTTATTTCTTTATTTATTTAGCTTGTTTGCTCGTTTGCTCGTTTGCTCGTTTGCCCGTTTGGCCGTTTGGCCGTTTGACCGTTTGCTCGTTTAGCCGTTTGGCCGTTTGCCTGTTTGGCCGTTTGCCCGTTTGGCCGTTTGGTCGTTTGCTAGTTTGGTCGTTTGGCCGTTTTCTCGTTTGGCCGTTTGCTCGTTTGCCTGTTTGCCCGTTTGGCCGTTTGCCCGTTTGCTCGTTTGGCCGTTTGCCCGTTTGCCAGCCGTTTGCTCGTTTGGCTGTTTGCCCGTTTGGTCGTTTGACCGTTTGGCCGTTTGCCTCTTTGGCCGTTTGCCCGTTTGCCCGTTTGGCCGATTACCCGTTGGCCCGTTTGCTCGTTTGGCCGTTTGCCCGTTTGCTCGTTTGCTCGTTTGCTTGTTTGCCGTCCGTCCGTCCATCCATCCATTCATTCATAGCGGTCACTTCTGAGAAAGTCATATTTGACATTGGTTGTCAAATCGTGTTAGGTTTTATTTTCATTAGGGAATTTCTTGATTCGGTCGCCGCGCTCAAAGCCCGCGATAAAAGCTATGCAATTACTTAAAAAACAGTCTAATTTTCGACTAGTTTACGTCGTCGTCGATAAGACTATTTCTTCACATAAACGATTGGTAAACTTAAACGTAAACGAAAATCTCATTTGTCAAGTCACTAGACGAGACGAGACGATCGCGACGCGACGCAACGGACTTATCAACCAGTCGAAGAATAAACTAGTTTATCTGTGAACTGTAAACTAGTTTAATCGTTTACGCTCAAAAAACAGTTTAAAAAAACGGTTCGTTCATTCAACGCCCATCTCTAAAGTGCAGTGTCAGGCCGCGCGTCGCACATGTCGGTCGCTGGAAGAGCAGCGCCGCGCGCTATGTTATTCGACCCGGCCCCGTTTCGATTCTATGACGTGAATATAACGCTCGGAACGAACTATAATATTTAATAAAGGTGGCGACACGACAACGTGTATACTGCAGTGTTTATTGGTGCCTAAATTCAACGCTAATAATAACAACAAGTCGTTTCGAACTTGCCGTAATAGACGCAAATATTTTTCTGTTACAAACTTATAATTAATAAAAAAATATATAATCATTACATTAACATTATGTTTTATTCCTAAATTAAAAACTACACACATACAATAAAAATCTACACAGGTCTGCTTTAGTTTTTGTAGATGCTAACCCTAGCGCTCCGTCGAGCAGTAGTAGTAGCATTTTAAAAATATGGCGGAGTCAAACTACTGCTTCTCAATCTATTATGGTCGTAGCCCCATACAAAAGACCACTGAGTGTTTTTTGATTTCTGTGCAAAAGACCCTCTCTCTATTACGTAACGAAGTTTTCAGATCGTATATTATGATGTCGTTTCGATTACATATCACTAATTCTAGCGAGTTAATAAAATGGTTATTGTGGGCAAGGTGGATGGGAAAAGACCTCGAGGATGATCACCAATCCGCTAGTCTGATTCCATAAAACAGATTATGTCCCTCACTGTAGCTACGGCCTTCAGACAGGTTACTGATATGGTGGTGTGGAAACAGCTTGTCAACTTTACTACCAAGGCCTATCAGAACGGCCTATCAGAACGATCTTCAGTAATGAAGAATACGACGAAGAAGAAGAAGTAGAATTCTAGCGAGACGACACCATCATAGACTGTCTGAAAACATTGTAATGTACTCGTAACAGGCCCTTTTATGGCACCGTACACACACTTGATGTTTTGTAATAGAGAGAAGGTGAAGTCGATACAAGAGGGGCAGGGAGTGGACGTGTTTTCATACATTTTTCAAGAACGTTTCAACCACTTAGCTTTACTTTTAATTATTTATACTTACTGTGTAAAACTTACAGACATGTAACAGCTACTCATAGCCAACCCCATTGGACCCTCGTCTACTAAAAATAGCCAATCGGAGTCGAAGCCACTGGGCCGAGACGTTCAATGTAATTCTGGTATGAGTGAGTGCTCATGTGAGTTTTAATCATGCATACCTTCAAAGAAGTTATTTTTAGCATCGTTTATAAGGAAAGGTATTATTTTTCTTACATCGGAAAGCACATTAAAGGCATCTGTTATAATTAACTGATGAGAACCCCTGCTTTATAATAACCATAATATATATTTAATATCGATTAACAAACATTATTTCGCGACGACATGTTGAATTCCTTACATGTCGCATCCGTGGTAGTATACTATTCTGATTAGATGGCAACAAGGAAGCAAGCGATCAGACGAATTTGCAATTCATATTATTAGAAACAATTTGTTAGGTAACAATTCAAAATTTAGGTTCCATATATTTAAAATGCGTGGTGCACGGCAATTGAGCTTCATTTGACTAGCCATTTCCTTAGGCTTTTAATGCCTTATTTGCCATACGTGGGTATGCCTGTAAATATGGCGTCGTTCAATTATTAAAAAAAAAAAATACCGCGGTCGGGACGAGCACGTGATGTTGATAACGAAGTAATGACACATTTTACTCATGTGGTAATGAGACGGTAATAAAGTATTTTGTCAAGTGTCATCCCGACCGTTTTCCCGTCTAGGGAATCGATGGATACAGGTCAGGATACAGGTATGGATACCCTCAGGATCGGGGCGTGTAGCTCTCTAGGCAGGTCTATGTTCAGTAGTGGACAAATACGGGCTGATATGACGATGATCATGATGAATTTTTATTTTTTGCACGGTATGGCTTGATGAGTTAAGTACAATAAAACGTTTTTTTTTTTTAAATTCTTGTTATTATAAACAGACCCCGAATATTTGCAGTAATTTTCTTAAACTCTAACGTATGTGTTGCAATTGCAACAGTATCTATACAACCTTTTTATAACTTACAATATACATGACGAATTATATTATATACATATACATATAAAGCCCACGGGGCCACCTATCTATTGTTTTCGTTTGGACCATTAGAAACTCGACACCTGTATACATACGGTACTTTAAGACCTTGCATAGCATTTGTACGGTTATTGTTGAAAAGAAATAATTCGCGTTCTTTGAAACTAACAACTCGGAAGCAATAGTGCTAATAATAAATAAATAGTTATTTACACGCCAAAGTACTATCATAGACAGTGTTCCCAAATTGGACTAGATACATTCCCAAATTGGATTAAATAAGTCTCTACCATACGAAGAAATAGTCATTTGTGTGAAATTGTGATTAAATTGAATAAAAATGCAGGTTATGGAAACAGTGTTTTGTTTTTGTTACATTGTCGTCGCCGAAAAGTTTTTATTGCGATTGTCTTACAACTCGGAAGTCAATCAGCGTTGAAGATTTTTAAGAGGAAATTGAGTTACCCGTTGGCTGAGTCTTTGTTTCGTCATTGTTTTAAACAATCAAAAAGTTCAATTTGCCTAGATGGACTGGTATTGCCAAGTCTTCAATTTGTTTCGTAACATACTTTGTCATTATTGTCTCTTACATTGCCAAGAGGGAAGTCAAAGGCAAAGCTCTTCTAAATTCGTCACTAATTGGAGTGGAGTAAGAGGAAAGCTTATATACGTCGAAAAGTCACATTTGGAAATGAATAGGCTCCAGAACCACTGAACCGATTTTGATGAAACTTACACGATCTACTCGGTCCACTCAACCTCGATTTCGGCTCCGTGGGCTAGAATCCGGCCTCACAGAATACCAAATATCAATTTCCTTGAGACTTGTTGTGTTGTGTTCATGTGAGTGAGTGAGGTCACCAGGATGAAATGAGTTACGAGCATTGGTACTGCGGGTGGCAGCGCGCGATTGTTATATCATGTTGTGAGCGTTTATATGACTACGGTAATCACTTCACAGCAGGCGGACCTTATGCTTATCTGCCACCCGACGCAGTATAAAAAAATTGGTGTCTGTAAGTTTAAGTAGGTTTACTGACCATAATTTTACGTGATGCCGTCATAAGAAAACATTGGGCGATGGAGTGGCAGAGAGATAGGTGCGTCACAAGCCGAACGATTAGCCGATCGTGCCTCTCTATTGCTTGTTGCGCTCTTGCTTGAACGCTCGGCTTAGGCGGAACGTGACAATGAGACATGCTTTTTAGTGCGTGCAGCCGGCGTTCATCGATTTATAAGACGTTATCATGTCAAAATACTATTCAATATTATATTATACTCTCAAAAAGTCTCTAAAGTCAAATTCCAAAAGCTTCTTACTCCTACAAATTCTTTTGATTAAATTCGTTGTGAGATCCAAGGCAGCAGTAGTTTCTTCGCAACAACGGTCTTCACTGTTCATTGCCTTTTTTGGCGGTCGTCGCTGTTAAGAGTGGCTACACAGGAGACACAGTGGTGGGAATGTGTGGTGGGCCCCCGTCCCGTAAATTATATACTCTCTTACATATAAAAATTATATAAACATGACCTTCAAAACAACGATGACACCAATGAAACCGATGTCAATAAAGGATTATGAAGTTAATAAATTCAGTGAATAAGGTTGTTCCAGGGTTATTGGTTAGTAAAACAGTTTATTGAGCGTTGAGTGCCCATAATTCAGTTATCGGAGAGCTGGGTACACACAGCTATTGCCTATTAATCCAGCTTCAAACGCCCGCCCCGAAATACATTAGCTTTCAGACGGGTTCAAGTGAGGATCTTAGTGAGATGCCTGCTACATTCTAGTTAAATGCGATGCACTCAAGATTGTGCATGAGAGAAAATGGAAAGTACCTATTATTTTGATGGAAATATATTGTTTTAGGGAGAAGCTCGATGGCGTCGTTGCGCGTGTCAGTCTAATCGAACACGCAAGTTAAGCAACGTCGACCGTAGCCTGTCCATGGATGGGTTTATATTATCTCGAGCTCCTTCGTGCTTCGGGGGGCACGTTAAGCCGTCAGTCCCGGCTGTTGTCATTAGATGACAGTCGCTACATAAGTCAGTGGCCTTTGGGCGGCTTGACAACACCAGCCTCCGCCAACCCGAAGTTGAGCAGCGTGGTGGAGTATGCTCTAAACCCCTTCTATTGAGTGAAGACGCGTATCCCAGCAGTGAGATGAATCAGGGTTGACGACGAATATTGTTTTAACCGCCTACGGCGAAGTCCAAATGGAAGGTTTGGCCTGTTATTCGGTCTTGGATGTTTCGGCACTACCGAACGGTGGAGTATGATAATCGGTAATCAATCATATGTGCCGCAATAACATAAAATGTCTATAGTCCAGCTAAAATACTAAAAAATATAGTCAGTGATTAGCCGCAACACTAGTAAATATGAGCGAATAAACTCGTGAATATTGTACCTAGGTGAATGCGAAGAAAGAAGGGAAGAATAATACTATGATACTTTAAAAAAATAAACGGGTTGCACTCCGGGAGTGCCGGCAGAAGTGAAAACTTGAACATTAACGTTGTGCATTTTTGAATATTTTGGAATGATTATGGAACAATTTCGCACGAATTGCTTTATTTATCAGTATAAAAGTACTATCATTTGGTATCATGTGGTAAAATACAATATTCATTTATTGCGCTATCGTACACAAACATGACAATTTATATTACATTAAAAATAATTAGCAGGAGGATGTGTCATGGACACGGCCGTGTGTTATACGTGAATAGAATAGAATAGAATAAATTTTATTGCAAACTAAGTACAAATTCTGATGTTAATGTAAAATTTATGATAGTTTCACAGTTAAACCCTATCGGGTATGCAACAATATATCATAAGGTACTTAATTCTCTGATTATTTTATACAAATTAAATTATAAATTTCATAATAAATTCCGATTTCACAATAGATTACATAATAAATTCTTAGTCAGTTATATTGTCAAAATATTCCTTTACATTATAAAAATCATTATGATGAAGCCAGGTTTTTAATTTATATTTGAATACGTGATGTTCATCTCTTTTGGCAAATGATTAAATATTAATATACCTTGAACAAATGCACTTTTGTAATACCTACATATCACTGTTCACAGATGGAAGACACAAATTATATATTATTTATATTTTTCCCTATGGTTACTTCTGTTTTCTGATTTATTATTAAAGTATTCCATATTACTTTTAATAAATAGGTAGATTTCTAAAATATAAATATTTGTTAATGTGAGATATCGTTTTTCTACAAATAAGTTTCTCAGTGTCTCATCAGGGAACATTTTATAGATTATACGCAGACATCTTTTTTGAAGTGAATACGTGATATGCACTAAAATTATCTCAAAATGGCAGCGCATCCCCCTCCCCCGCAGGCGATGTTCCGTAGTCCTTATTTAGCGTAATAAATTATTTGATCGTTCATCTGTCCAGTGGTGTGATTGAATTTTGAGATATGTAGCTGCAACACCAAACTGTGTCCCCCGATTTTGCTATCATTCGTTTTTTTGAATTGCCTCTCCCTATAAACGCAATTTTGAAGACGTACCCACGTACAAACTGTAAGATATAAAGGAAAACCTTTTCTGTGTGTTTTTTAAGTGTAGATACTTTGAAGGGAATCAGGGCGCACTAAGTATTACTAAGCTGGCGGTCCCGGATATTGCAAAATGGAAGTCGCTGGCTTACGGATGGTTCGAAAACACTAGCCTCCATTAACCCGTAGCGTAAGTTAAAGCGTAGCGTAAAGTTGAATAACCATAGAACAGCTTGTTTTTCCATTAACAACGTTATTTTAACTCTGATGCAAACACAAGGTTATATGTTTCAAAAGTCGAAAGTTTGGGGTGTAAGTGGTTCAGCAACATCTTTGAACCTAAGCCAACTTCACCTGCACGCGGTGCACCCTGCTGACTGACGAACGAAGCTCTGGCGAAAAGAGAGGTAGAGAGCGTAATTGTAAGCTACCCGACTGGGGAATGTACCTCCACCTCACAGAATACTGCATCCAAATAACAATTCCCTTGAGAGTTGTTGTATTCCTGCGTGAGTGCGTGAGTGAGTGAGGTCACCAGAAAGGAAGTAGATGTTGCATCGGCAGCGGGGGTAGCGGCGCGCGAGCGATATTTTATGTCTATTATACTACTACTACTATATTGTCTGCCACGCGACGTAGTATAAAAAAAAGCTATATATTTCAAAGGTCGACGAGCTTGGTGGTCGAATGGATTACAATGGTCACTTTGACTCCGAGGTCACGGGTTCGATCCCCGCACGTGACAAATATTTGTGCACATAAACATGTCAGTTTACCTTAGTCTGGGTGTTTTCTACGTATTGTATGTATTTATAAAAAAAAGTATTTAAGTAATTCATCGGTTGCCTTACGAGTATCTAGTAGTACAAGAGAAAGCGCTGTGTAATATGTCCAAAAAATTTTTTTTCAAAAGTCCTAAAGGGCTGTTGTGTTTCTGCGCGTGAGTCATGTTTATAGGAACGAAGAAGTTGTGGCGATGCCAACGCAAGTGGAGGCGTGCAAGCGATACGATAGATAGAGATTATGATGATGATGCCAATATATAACTATTTCTTTTATACTACGGCTCGCATGTCTACATGAAATATTGCAAATGCTACTAGCGCACCGCCATCTCCGCTGCCAATGCAGCAATACCTTCCAAGTAACCTCAGTCACTCGTTAATACAATAACCCTCAAGGGAATTGTTATTTAGCTGCGGTCGCCTGTGAGGTGGAGGTGCTTCCCCAATCGGGCAGATAAATAGCTAATAAAATTAATAACTGATAGATAGTTCGCCTTTGTTCAGTTTGTCAGCGATAACTTCGCCACTAACTCTACCGACTCAGAGAACACAGGGACAACGTTTGTTGTATTAAGTTAGAAAGGCTAATTATTAAACTAGATGGCAGTGTTAAGTTCGGCGTTGTTCCTAATGAACAAGTACTGAAATATATAACATAATATGTAGGGAGAGGGAGATTTAAAGCATAGATGAATAACTGGAGTGTGAGTAGTTCATCATCATCTTTGAGATAGATAAAGCTAACCTCACCTACACGTGGTATAGCCTGTTGTCAGTCAACAAATTTGTAGATTAGTAGTAACGAAAAGTGCTATAAATGCTTGGTTTTGGTATTTTTGGCAACTACTTCTAAATCAAAATCATTTTAAATGCTGGGACGTCGTCAATCCTTATTCATCCCGCAGCTTGGATACGGGTCTCTCGTCAATCGAGGGGGTTTAGAGCATACTCCACAGCGCTGCTCAACTGCAGGTTAGCGGAGGTCAGTGTTATAAAGCCGCCTAAAGGCCACTGATTTGGCTTAACGAGTGTCAATTAACGACAACAGCCGTGTCCAACGGCTTAACGTACCCTCCGAATCACGGAGAAAAATAAACCCATCCATGGACAAGCTACAGTCGACGTTGCTTGACTTGCGTGGTCGATTAGACTGCCACGCGCAACGACGCCATCGCATACTCAATTCTTCCTGTATAATTATATTTAACATTGTCTCTCCCTTCACATAAACCTACCAGTGCATAACTGCATGCACTTTGCACACAGATTGCAGAAAACGGCAGTTTACTTTGTACTTATTTATTTCAAAATATGTTATGCATTGCAAAGCAGCAAATAAGAATAAAACGTAATAGCTATCCCGGGAAAAAGTCGAGTAAAGTATAAAGCGAGAGGGCTCGTTATGAGAACTCGAAGAGGCTACAAATAAAATCAGTACCTACCTCTTCGGTCTGAGAACTTTTTAGCTCGCAAAATGAAATTTGGCGCCAAAATTTTTATTTTCTCACGCATTTCGTGTCGGATAACTCGATTTTCGACGACGAGAAAATAATAAAATGATTCCATTTTCGCCTTTGAATTTCAATATCTGAATATTTCACACGTAGAAATCTCCTTATTATACTTATTTGAAATCATAAAAGTCGTCATAGAACAGCAGCGTATCTAAATTGTATTTACAGTCAAACCTGACTAAGTAAGAACTGGCAGAGCGAGAAAACTCTATTAGTGAGAGTATTTACCAGGTCCCGTCATTTTACCCTCCTAATACCTCTATAAGTGAGAAACATAAACCTGTATAAGAGACAGTCATTTTTCACGCGTGAACCTCTTTAAGTGAGATTGATACTTGCATATACCTCTATAAGCGATAAATCATTTTTTGCTATTTATGACTCATTCTTAAATTTCGAGAGACTATTATTTAATTCCAACCAAATGTGCGTCTGTTATTGTTTTGTTATTATAGTTCGAGGCACTCGTTCTATTCAAAAAGCCAAATGTGCGTACAAAAAAATGTGAATGAATGAAGTGAACATGCACAAAATTTAAAAACAGAATCGCAAAACATATTAACAGATTTTTTCAAGTAAATGTTGTTAATATGTTCAGCTATTATTTCAAAAAATATTTAATACTCATACATACACTTATTTTGTTTCTAATTAAGTACGTCATATTTGACGTATTTTTTTATACGTTAAGTGAGACAGACCGCTTCTGTCACTCTGTAAGCTAGAAACTTGGTTTAGTGAGAAACCTCTATACGAGAAAAAGAGATCGCGGTCCCTTGAGCTCTCACTTATCCAGGTTTGACTGTATATCATAGGTAGGTACATTAATAGTAGATTAGTAGCCGAGGGCTGTAAGGCATCAATTGCAGCCCGAGATATTTAGGCGCACGAGCGCAGCGAGGGCGCCTATAGTTCGAGGGTGCAATTGATGCTTACACCCGAGCTAACTACTCTGCTTTACATCTCGATTGTGAGGTAAGTAGAAAAAAACCGGGATTACAAGAATAAAAGACTTTACTTGTTTTTCTTTTCGCCACTTCATGAACTCATCGTAAGTTTTCAAAAGGCAAAATATTGTTAATTGCTGCTTCAGCTTCTATTTTCATTGAATCGGCAGTGCAGCTTATATCTTCATCACTTGCAGAACTCATGTTTTTTTCCTAATTAGCACGTAATTATAAAAAAATCCCGAAAACAAACAATATTAAAAGTAAAAGTTTCTATTCCCGCCTTTTTTCATCTCTTTTTTTTTATTTATTTTTTTTTTCTAGAAGGAAATTGAGCTTCGCCGTTCGATATTTAAATTGATGACTATTATACTCATGCGAAGACAAGGCTGAATAGCGAAGCGACCTCTTTTGTCATTGGGCTGAATGCATGATGTCCATTGCCAGTATGATGGTTACATGTACGCGAACTTTTTGAAAGAGTGAAGTTTTTTTTTTAATTACTTACCGCCCTAGAGCCTTTTATAGCTACATTATTACCCTAGAGCGCTAATTGGTCACCTACAAGCCCCATTTGGGGGTAATAAGGATCTACTTACCGAATATGAGAGATGTAATAGTTATTTGTTATGCAAGGCTGCAAAGTTAATTTTTGGCGCGAGTACCTTGTATTGAAACCTGAGCAAGCGAAGGATTCTAGGATTGAGCCACGAGCGAAGCGAGTGGTTCAAATATAGAATCCTGAGCGTAGCGAGGGTTTCAAAGGTACGAGACGCTAAATAACTTTGCTGCCGAGCGCAACACACAACTTTTCACCTCACTAAAGCGAGGAAAATGTTAGGTGCAAGACAAACAGTTTTAATAAATATTAAATTACTTGAACAAATCGTACGCTTTATGTATTTTTCGCGCGATTTTTCCGGAAGAAAACTCAACTCGGCATTATGTACCGCTTGCACTAATTCTGCAGGTGTTAAATTTATATCTTCGTCGCTGCTAGCTTCGCTCATATTTTATGATTTCTTTCGATTTTATCAAAAAACAAACCAAAATAATGGAAGTAAAGTGAATTCAATAAAGAGAAGAAAATTTTAAAGTTTTTTTTTTTAATCAAATTTTCTTGCCGGCCAGTGCGATTCTTTAAATGAGGCTGGCGCATGACATGAAATACGTATTTGCATTTCAATCATCAATGGACTGGCTGCAGAGAATATAAACTATTACGAAACCAATGAGGTTCTATATATATGTAATTTATTGTACGAAACCTTTATTGAATAAAAATATTCGAATTTTAAAAACACTTTCCACGCTAGCGGATAAAGTGCGATTTTCCACGCAGATTTCGAATGATAAACAGAGCTTTTACGAGCTAGTGAGGTGAAAAAACAATTTATTTTACATTTGGTTAAAATCCTGTCAGTTTTATTGTATATTCAATACACTTACTTTTAGTGAGTATGTATCAATTGAAGCACAATTATTGCCTTTTTTTATATATGAGAGGGTGCAAACGAGCACGTGGGTCACCTGATGGAAAGCAATCACCACCGCCCATGGAGATCAGCAACACCAAGAGGTCGCCGATCCGTTGCCAACCTATACTTCTTCCTTTCTTTCTTTCTGGTGACCGCACTCACTCACAGGAACACAACAACCCTCAAGGGAATTATTATTTGGCTGCTGTATTCTGTGAGGTCCGTACTTCCGCAGTTGGGTAGCTTAAAAAATGAGCTATGCCCGACCTTTCTTAAATTCAACTCTCTTTTGTGATTTTAAGGAGTATAAATTCATAATTAGGTTTACATAAGTAATTAATAAAATATGATGGTTTCTAGCAATCTTCGCAAACATCTCACTGAGAGATGTTTGATTAAACCCTAGAGGGAGACCTTAAAAGGCTCACAGAGGGTTTTAAAAGTCGACCCTTCGGGCGGACGGCGGGCGGGCCCCCTTTTCAATCACTTTGTGTTTCTTAGAAATTTTCGTAAAATTCTTTTTCATGTAAGAGGAAAGATTTCAAAAATCATTTTAAGCTCGAGTAGTACAAAAGTGCATTACAAGTTACCTACCACATAAACTCTACATCGGAATGTAAAGCGTTTATGTACGCACTGACATTTTTGGATCAACAACGCGTGTGTTGCCTTTGGTGTTCCATGGATCTGGAGGCAGCGGTAGCCGGTTACCATCAGGCGGGGCTTAAGCTTGTTTGTCATTTAGTGGTATAAAAAGAAAGTCGAACTGTTAGAGCTTAGGCAAAATGCTTTCAGCTTCTATTTCACATACTTGTCTGTAGTAGAACATTACATACTTTGATCACAGTATAAATAATAATACAGTATGGCCACTCCCTGCCGCTCTCTCGTATCGACCTCACCTCCCCTCTGAGACAAATCTCAAATCTGGAACCGATTGTAAGGCGCCGGACGCACACACGCTCATTTACGCTCTGTACAGTACAGATACCATTGTTTATGTAATAGTTAAAGACGCAACATTTGTATGGAGTGGCCACGGTGTGCTTCGATAGAGATTCGCTGTTAGGCTACTGCGTCATTAGTGCTATAGTATGTAGTTTAATGTCGGTTTCAACTTCATTAGCATTAAAATACATCTTCTCCTTTAAAGCGCCACCTTTAAATATATTGCGAATCGGATGCTTGTTTACCATCTTAATTATTTATAGCGTGGTATAAATATTTTTTATATAGGTATATATGCCACGCTGGATTACAAACAAGCATACGGCCCGCCTATTGTGAAATTCCAACTATTAAGCAGAAATGTTTTTCCAGCAACATTGATAATATAACATTTTCGGGCTTTTTTTTAATTTTTCTCTGCGTAAGAACCATCCTCTTACTTCAAGGAATATTCTAAAAAAATAATTAGCGAAATCGGTTCAGCCGTTCTCGAGAATTGCGCTTAGCAACACATTCAGTGATTCATTTTTATATTATAGAAGATGAGAGGCGGATGAATTTATTTATTTAAAGATAAATATAATCGATAATTATATTTCAAAAGTACTTGCATTGTCGACGTTTGACCGTTCTGTTTCTTTGTTATTCAAATGAGATGAGATGAAATTCCTTATTCCGTCATTGGGATCTTATGAGTAGACACGTCCACACGTCTCACACGTTTTTAAATGTATAATACATTTAAAAAAGGTGTTATTGTTCTATTAAATCTATTAGCATTTCGAATGGTTTACATAATTACTAAATACCTAGAACAACTTTCAACAATGCTGTTCAAAGTTATTCTAAGTATGTGTTCATTATCAAAATTACTTCCTTTATAAGTTGCATCATTAATTATAATGACGGTACATATTGGCTTGTGGTTCCTTAGTAGTGTACTACGTTTACACTTAGTACGTTCTACACTTAATACGTTGTTACTCTAAATATAATGTATTTAAGTATAATATTAGTTATCTAGTACCCATAGTACAAGCTTTGCTTGGTTTGGGGCCAGATGGCAGTGTGTAACTCGTTCAAGAATATTTATTTAATTATTTATTGGGCATTTACATGGTACATATTGGGAATTTTAAAAGCCTTACATTTTACCCACCTCTAGGTTAGACAGATTACAAGTATTATTGCTTATAAATTAAACATCAAATAAGTTTAACATTCACTTTGAGATTACATGATTTCATAAAAAAAAAAAAAACAATTTTGTTTTAATTTATTCACTTGTTTGTTATTGAAATTGTGCTTGCGATAAATAATAAAGCTTTGCCGTAACTCTTCTACTCGCTAATAAAATTGGCAATTTCGACTGCGTACTTACTAAACTTGCCGAATATTCCAACAAGTTTGATAAATTGTTGGAGTGTTTGAAATTATTTTGTTTTCAAACATTGTGATTTTTTATTAATTTTAGTAACTACATATTTATTTTATTAATTTTAGTAACTACATATTTATTTTATTAATTTTAGCAAATCTGTATGTAGGTATTACAGGTAAATCTTGGAATTGCTAATGTTTTATTTATTAACATTGTTTTCTTTATTAAGATGTAACTTACAACCGATTACCATGAAAATTTGCTTACATCGTGTAAGCAAATTTCATGGTAATCGGTTTAATAGTTAAGACACGAAAACAGATCAAATAAACAAACAAATTCACTTTCGCATTTATAATATTAGTAAGGATTATTCTCACTTGGCGACGGTATTTCAACGTATGAAATATCGTTTCAATAAAGTAAGTTAGGTGTAAGTCGTTCATCAACATCTTTGAACGAAAGCCAACTTCACCTGCACGCGGTGCACCCTGCTGACTGACAAACGCAGCTCTGACGAAAAGAGAGAGAGGGAGCGTAATTGTAAGCTACCCGACTGGGGAATATTCGTTTACCTCACAGAATACCGCAGCCAAATAACAATTCTCTTGAGGGTTTTTGTGTTCCTGCGAGTGAGTGAGGTCACCAGAAAGGAAGGAGATGCTGCGTTGGTAGCGGGGGTGGCGGCGCGCTAGCTATATTTTTATGTTGCGAGCGTATGGCTACGGTCACCGCTTCACATAAGGCGTGTCGTATGCATGTGTGCCACCCAACGTAGAAAAACAATTTTTTTTGATTCGAAGAAGATTGATTTCGAAGAAGACAGCAAAATTGAGATAGACGAGAAGCGTAGGCAAAAAAAATGATATTACGTATTTTTCTCCCAGACGCAGACGTGTCCTGTCCATATTGCTATAACTATT
Source organism: Hypsopygia costalis (assembly GCA_937001555.2). Classification (NCBI taxonomy): domain Eukaryota; kingdom Metazoa; phylum Arthropoda; class Insecta; order Lepidoptera; family Pyralidae; genus Hypsopygia; species Hypsopygia costalis. The sequence continues at coordinate 9,466,292 of OW443330.2, read as the reverse complement.
TTATTGTCGTGTTATATTATTTTCGTTTGTACAATAAAGACTTTACGACAACAACAACAAAAAATAAATATATAGGTACACAAAATATTTTCAGGTACCTAAATAAAATGTAAAACGATAGGGGTGGCGGGCGGGACGAGAAAGGTAGTACACAAAGTGATTTTCACCCAGTTCCAAGCCAACGACCGTACTTTGCTCAACTTTGCAAGTGATTTTATTACGTTTTCCTTGTATGTTAATATCATTTTTAGACAAATTTAATGCTTTAGAAAAAAAAAGTAATTACATATAAAATAATAATTTCTGTCAATCTCATTTCCATAAATGGTGATGGCGAAGGATGCTCTTTCTCTAATGTAAGTGCGATGGAAACTACCAATTTATCTTAGCTTGCTTTGTCTACGGAGAAAGGCAAAAAATGTGACAAATCTAAAATCTGAATTTCGAAATATGAAATTTGGAAATTAGGTAATAGAGAAATTACCCTATCCGGAGAACAGTGGTGGAGTGGAAGCAACCGAAATGTTAGTAGATAAAAAACATAACAAAAAGTAAGAATATTATTTATAAAAACCAGCCAAGTGCGAGTCGGACTCGCGCGCGAAGGGTTCCGTACCATTATCTATAAAAACGACAAAAAAAATATGTTAGCGGCAATATATATCATCTGTGAAAATTTTAACTGTGTAACTATCACAGTTCATGAGATACAGCCTGGTGACAGACGGACGGACGGACAGCGGAGCCTTAGTAATAGGGTTTCTTTTTACCCTTTGGGTACGGAACCCTAAAAAGTGTAAGGGTCCGTTCACACGGAACGCCTCAGAGAGAAGAGTAGATTTTGATAGCGTTTAAATCAAAGTTTTGAGTCATTAGCATAAGGTTTGTTTTTAAAATTTACATCGACTCTCGAGCATTTTCATGTAATAAAAGAAGTGAATATTAAAAATAAACCTTATGACAATGACCCAAAACTCTATTGTAATCGCGACCGAAATCTGCTCTCCTCTTCGAGCCGTTCTGTATGTATGAACGGACTCAAAGACGTATCAAAGCGTCTTCAAGGGCCCAATGGCTGAATAAATAATTCCATTCCGTTCCATTCCATTTCAAATAAGAGAGAGAATGAAAAAAGCAACAAGTAATAAAATGATACATTTGACATGAATTGGACTATATTCTTTTTAAAATGCCTTGTTTAAGACGAAATGTATAATTCGAATTGTGTACATCATCTAATTATTGCTAGAAATGTAGGTAACATTTATTATCATCATCTCAGCCATTGAAAGTCCACTGCTGGACATAGGTCTCCCCTCTAGATCTCTAATAAGACCGGTTGGAACTGTTGGAAGCGGCTTGCATCCAGCGCGATCCTACGGTCTTAATGAGGTCGGCTGTCCACCTTTTGGGTGGACGTCCTTCGCTGCGCTTGCCGGTACGTGGTCTCCACTCGAGAACCTTTCGACCCCATCGGTCATCCCAGGTAACATTTATAGCAAATAAATATTATGATTGTGATTATAATTAAACTAAAAAATACGCATCTAAAAAAACATTAGTCGCGAGGCGCAAATCCTGAAAAATAAAGGTACCGTGGTTTTTTTTATTTATATTTGGGATAACAACAGCCACATTACCAGGCCTGTGTCACTCCGCCATTCGGCCGAGTTATTTACCTACACGCCCGACGCCCCCGAGAGCAATAATTAGTAGAGTGTCACGCGCGCTCTCTTACGCACGCGGTATGCGATGACCACCACGCCTACTAAATATCTCGGTATTTATGGTCGGTTATTTTGTTTAGCGCTTAAAATACATACCTACATCTATTTTACAAATACTTTCCGTGTTAAAGATACATCCGAGTTATTATTGGGACAATGTGAATAATAAACCTGATCTGTAAGTACGTACAGTCATGATTCCTGTTAAAACTTAGTCTAAAATTATACATTTTATCAGTGTCAACATTACGTAACATTATTGTTACTTATGTACTTAATAATCACAGAGTATGATATAGTAATATAAGTAATTACAGCAGAGTAATAAACATACACATACGTAAACCTACGACATTTTTTGGTAGTTTAAGTATATGTATTTTATTGATCATTAATAAACAAGCGTATGTATTTATACCTATCTACGCGAGCGCTTCATGTTCTACACGTGGTTCAACCCTATGAGCGATACGCAGCCCGGTTACGTCAACGGCGAGACAAACCATTTTGCAAAAGCAGCGGCGGTCGCTCGTAACGCGTTACATATAGGGGTTACTTTCGATTGCCCCTGCCGCTGAAAGACTTAGGTACGAATACAGCTGCAGAATTATTTTGGACCGTATTAGCGCGTATCGAAGGTTGATATTTTATTAATTTTTATTCCAATCGTGTCGTAAGTGGATCTTCTGTTAGAGTATATTATTCTGTGACATTACTTAAAATACCTACTTAACCTAATTTATTCAATCTTACGCCAATTACATTTATCCCCGAATATTACTAATAACAAATGAAGGGAAAAAGCCAAAAATCGGGGATAGTTCACATGAATACATTAAAAGAAAACAAAAACAGCAATTTAGAAATTCAACAGAATACTAAACTTATACTTTTATGCCTATTTTTATTTCAATACACGTCTACACAACAATGCAAACGTGTAACGAACAATAAAAGAAAAGAAACAATGTTAATGTTATCATTAACCTCCAATATATTGATTACACTCGGACATATCGGAATATTGGATTTATTACAATCTGGGACTATTAGCTAATATTTATATACTAGCGACCCGCCCCGGCTTCGCACGGGTGCAATGCTGATACTAAATGTACTACAGAAGGTCTTTGCGCTTTGTCCTATCCAGTCCTTCCCCAGTTATAGGCACACGCCGCCGGCTCCGCGGCCGGTACCGCCACAGCCGTTATGTCCCTGCATTTTAAATGTGTAATATCTTCTAAACTATTCATTTAAATTACATGCTGTGAAGGGCCATATTGATCTATATTAAATGCGCAATGTATTTAAAGTACTTAATTGGATAAGGATTAATTCTGTATTGCTTAAAATCGCTTCGTAAATAAGGCATTATTTCTTGTAAAAAGCAAAGGATAAAATAACGGTTATTGTGTGTTACCACTAAGAGATAGACATATACCATCGCGAACTTTTTTGTAGACCATTTTAAGGTGAACAATACTGTACTACATTATTTTGATCTATCTCGTTGGGTTCAGCCAGCGTTTGCAATGAAAGAGCAAAAAAATGTGTTTATTTACGACATCACATTAGAAACCTCTAAATTATCAGTGTTTTTCTACTATGTTATGCATATATTATACATATAAACTTTCCAGTTGAATCACTCTATCTATTAAAAAAAACCGCATCATAATCCGTTGCGTAGTTTCAAAGATTTAAGCATACATGGGGACATAGGGACAGAGAAAGCGACTTTGTTTTATACTATGTAGTGATGTATATTATTGAGATCTGCCCAGCCCTGCAACATTAATTTAGCTCATCTCATAGTGGTTTCTTGCAAGGACATTTGATAATTGAACGACAATACTTACTTTTGTTTTATTAAGGAAAGGGAAAACAGGTCGCTGTCATTTATATTGATTACGCAATGACTTTCGACTGAATTCAATATAATATATTACAGTTAAAAGTTCAGTAGGTACACTAAAATCAGTGGCGTTTCTTTTCAAGTAAATTTCAAGTTGTGCAGTACGGCATTGCTCAAGGATCGTTACTCGGCCCCTTGATCTTTGAAGTATGTATTTATCAATACGGAGTTCCATATTGCCAAAGATTAGAGAATAGAGAAAGAATATAGAACTCTATTCTTTATTCTTTATCTATTTCATTGTTTCTATTAAAGATCACTAAATCATTGACTGTTCACTATACCAAAATTCATCCAGATCGAATGAATCGAAAATTCAATATGTACAATTTTTCATTTATTTTTAAATTTTCACACAAATGATTACATTTGGGTGAAAATTTGAACAAACATCGCCTAAATTTATTCTTTGCTTAAACACTGATTATTATGAAAAATTTAACAAACATCCTCGGCGGAAAAAGAACCGCGCGAATTAATTAAGGGTAACCCACATTTTGCGGTCGTCAAAGGGTGGGTGTTTTAGCGGGAGCAAATAGCCCACTTTTTGTTTACGAGGGATTGTATTTTTAAATTGAAATTAAATAGGTAAATTATTATGTTAAACCGATATAAGCAGGCGCAAATATTTTATGTCGAGGGGTGAAGGCTACTTGGTTTAAACGACATTTTTGGCGATATTGAGTTATTATGATAATTGAAATCTGTTGATTCGGAATATTATAATAATTATAATAACTCGGCATCCATCCATAATCATTCCACTGTTGGGATACGGGATTTCCCTCAATCGAAGAGGTTTAGGTCTCTTATACCAAATAGCCTTTCACCTCTCGATGTATACTAATGAATTAAAACAAAAAGTTACCTACCTGCCTACTTATATATCTAGTAGTTTATGGAATTTATTAAGGAATTTATACCTCCACTTTATAATTCCACACGAATATGCAACTGCCCCAACCCGTCTGCCCAGCGTGGGGAGCGTAGGCCAAATCCTCCTTCTGTCTGGGACGGACGAGAGAGGGTCGTGCTCCTGTAGTGGAGACTAAAATGACCTGATGATGATGATGATGATGCAACTGCCCCTGCCTTTCGATGCATATATTATTATGTTATTTATTACGTCGGGCGTCAGACAAGCATGCGGCCCGCCTGATGTGTAGCGGTTACCGTAGCCATATTACCGCTCGCAACATGAAATATCACTCGCGCGCCGCCACCCTCGCTGCCAACGCTGCAGCACACCCACAAGAGAATTGTTATTTGGCTGCAATATTCTATGGTGAAGTGAAGGTGAAGTTACTTCACCAATCAGGCATCTTCAAGAGGTCGGCCGGGTACAGCTTAAATGTAAGAACATTTAAGCTGTACCCGGCCGACCTCTTGGCTGACCTCTCTCTTTTGACAGACCCTCTCTGTGGTCGTCGAATAACGTGTATCTTAACAGAAGCTACTTGCCGTCTTTTTGCTTTTTTTTTGTACTACGACGGGTGACAGACAGTATACCGCCCGCCTGATGTGAAGCGGTTACCGTAGCCATATTAACGCTCGCAATATTATAAATATTGCTCGCGCGCCGCCACCCCCGCTGCCAATGCAGCATCTCCTCCCTTTCTGGTGACCTCACTCACTCGCAGGAACACAACAACCCTCAAGGGAATTGTTATTTGGCTACGGTATTCTGTGAGGTGGAGGTACATTCGCCAGTCGGGTAGCTTACAATTACGCACCCTACCTCTCTTTTCGCCAGAGCTTCGTTTGTCAGTCAGCAGGGTGCACCGCGTGCAGGTGAAGTTGGCTTTGGTTCAAAGATGTTGATGAACCACTTACACCCCAAAATTTGTTTATTATGAGTTGTATTTTTAAATAGTAATCAGGTCAATGTCTCGACAATTTGATGATAGATGACGATCCTATGTGGATATGTGTGTATACAAGTACATGTACTTCAGGAATCATAGTGGTGGGAATGTGTGGTGGGCCTGGCCAGATACATATACTTATTTAGTCTTATACATACGAGTCAACCCTCCCCAACCCGTCTGACCAGCGTGGGGAGTGTGGGCCAAATCCTCCTTCTGTCTGAGACGGATGAGAGACGGTCGTGCTCCTGTAGTGGAGACTAAAATAACCTGATGACGATGATGATGATACGAGTCAAAGCAGAACCTCCTTATTTTAAATCGGCTAAAAATAATAATTATCTCTAAAGCTAAACTTAGTCTAAAAGTAATGAAATTTAAAAGTATTTTTAATGTACTCTACCTGACTTTTTCATTATTTTGCTGTGACAAGAAAATTCATTTAAAAACTGAAACTCCATTAGCGAGTGTCCGCCGTGGGCCGTGGCGAGGTTTACGCCGAAATGTCAAATCAATTTACATGCAATTTCCGATCCTTGAGATTATATGAGGTAGCTAAAAATATCTTCTGTAATAAAACCTTTTAAAAAAAAAATATGTCGACTTCAATGTAGTCAGCTTTTTATTTTGTTTAAAAGACTAATTATTATTTTCGAGGTGACTAACAACTTTAAGGGCGATAAACTATTTGCTACTGAAATAATAACTTAACAGCGATTAAATATTTTAGCAATAATTATGTTACATGAGCTTCAAAATGCATGGGAAAATAATGGCTGCTACATTAAAGCAGCTACCATATTAAACAAGATTCAATTTAAATCATAGACCTCTACTGTAAATAATGACTTGGCGACTAGGTAATATTAAAAGAAGTGGAATTAGGGGATTAGTTGGCTTGCATTTAAAAAATATTTTTGGGTTATGATTTACAATCAGCTATAAAAATTAAAACGCGTACTTTAATAGTACATTATGGTACAAGTGTGTAATATTGGTGATTACCGCTGAGGCGTCATTGAGACCCGAGCCTTTAGGCGAGGGTCTTAACAGAGCCGAGGACGGTAATCATCAATACACACGTGTATCATACTAAAAATCTATAAAACGACTTGTGAAAAATTTTTCGCAATGGCGGGAAAAATTAATCAGGTTTTCCTATGCGCGCGCATCTAAAATGGCGATCGGCCATAGACTAAAAGAATAAGGTAATCTTTTTTTGGCTTTATTACAGAGATAACAAAAGTTATATTTGAGTGAAAGTTTATTTAATAAACACATACAAGTTGAAATATTCATATTTGTTAAGTTGCATGAAATGAGCGAGCAATTTGTATATTAATTTATTTGCACTATTAAACAGGATCTTTTTTTTTGTATCGAAATTTTCTTATGAACAAAGCAACTCAACCAATAAAATAACACTTGTGAAAATAGCAATGAAAAAGTCACAGTTTGATTATAGATTTCATTATGTGCCTAATTGCGGTGAAATTAGAGCCACTTTATGAGCAAGTGTGTTGAAAATTAATATTATAGTTATTTTTTTTGTTTGTAGAATCATAATTTATTAAAAACGGTGATCATGCCATTTACTCAATTCCACTTGTAAACATATAATCTTATAATATACTTCAATGCTCTTAGATCGTAATACCTATGGGCAAAAGGCCTAATTTGAAACATCTGACGCATAAAATAAATAAGTTTATTATACATAAAGATAGCTCTCATTAACTTTAGCCGGTAGGATACCAGATCCTAATGAAATTTATATGAAACAACGGCAGGAGCACGCCCTACGAAACACAAAAAATCGTTCAATAACGGTTCAGGCTGATCGTTAATGAGTCGGAGAATAAATCGTAAAAGATAAGGATTAAATTCAAACTCAAGTAGTTTTACTACAAAAAAAAATCTGTGATAGCACAATTGTAAACTATTTCTGAACTGTACTTTTTTATACAGTATTCGCAAAAATAACACCTTTTTGATTTAAAAATAAAAAATAAATAAAAACCGTTCTATTTACCATTACGATGTCAACCCTTATCAAAATAAATTATTTTATCATTAGAAGCGGTGAAAATTTTCAACCGGAAGGGGTTCTCCCCTTTAAACTAAGTCATTTAAATGTGTATTTTAGGAGTTCATAATAATTCAAATTAATTATAACTCCGGCCAGCAGATTGAACTGAGAAGTGATTTCCACAGCTCCGTTTGCAGAAGAGTTACCCCAATAAAATATTACTTACGATGAAAAATCAATCCATCAATAATTAAGACATGTCAAAATAAGTCAACGACTAAATAAATACTTTTATTAAAATGTCATTTATAATAGGAAAATATTAAATGGATCCACAAAAATAAAACCTGTTTTGCACATCAAATTAATCTGATCGCACATCAAATCCTGCATTTGATGTGCAATTAGTAGTTTATGAAACTGTTGCTTATTAAGGGTTTTTAAAATACGAGTGTGAGTTTATCACATGAGCCGAAGGCGAATGTGATAATACACCACACGAGTATTTTAAGACCTAATTATGTGCAGTTTCATACACTAATTTATCTAATCTCATGAAATAGATGACAATAATATTTTAAATAAAACCATGAAGTTAATTTTACAGCTTCATTTCTTACTTATAAATCCACTTGCAGATCGAGCATGCGTGGTGCACATGCGCGACGCGCCGCGCGGCGCCCCACGTTCACAGATTATATAGATTTTTTTTGCAAAGTTGTAATGCATTTGCACTGCAACCTGGTTGCTGCTGTATCAAAAGAAAAAAATATTATTTTTTAATTTATAATTAATTTATTTTGATGGCTTGTGCGTAAAACTGACATTAAGATTCTGTGTTTAGTTTTTTAATCTATAAATTTTAATAAGAGAGTAGATAAAAGTATTTTTTGATGTGCAAAATAGGTTAGGTTAGGTTTGCAATGTGTTTATTTGATATTACGTTATGTATATAGTATCCTTTATAATATTATTATCAGAGGGGCAATTCTCGTAATTTAAATGTAGGCAACATTCAGTTCCGATCCAGTCTCGATCTCACAAATGTTAAATTTGGTATTAATGTTGCAGTCGTTTTGTATAATCCGCCATATTACAAAACGGCGAGCCGTTTTAAAAACCAGGGCCGTTTTGTATTACGGCGGGTCAACGATAAGCCGGATTGTCATTACTATACGTTCTACAAAATGTCGGCACACGTTTAGCCGCATTGTAGTAAATTCTAATTGTAGAGTGACCACACTAACAAAGTAAAACAGTGTTTGCAAAATAAAAAATGCATTAAGAAAAGCTATCGCCAATTTAATTAGTTTTGTGTTTCTTAACTAATAGATTTGTCACTAAACAATATAAAATTGATTCCCCAATAAATCACCTAAAATCATGAAGATATAGGGTCTAGTACCAAATAAATGTTTTTATATGTATTATATTGTCAATTATTAATAAGCTTACTTGGCACCACATCATTCATCATTTAGGTTGACGGAGCTCCGCTTCGCGGTGCTCCTATTTCCGATGACAGGACACAAGAAAATCCTAACCTAACCTAAAATCAACTCAAATCTAACCAAAACATGATTTATTACATTGACCAAGTATTCGTAAGACTCGTCAGTGAATATGACGCCAATTTGACTTCACCCCTATTAGCCATTTTTTCATTAAATTAAGGAACTGATCTATTTATTAGGTGACAGATCTATTATTTTGATGATCAAACGAATTAAATGATACTAATAGTTTGTTAAGTTGATGATGTATATTTGGAGACAGTGTTGATTAAAATGATGACTCGCTTCGCTCACTCGGCTCGTGCGCTGTGTTTATGTCAACCTAACCCGCTCGCTAACCTACGAGTGTTTATAAGGATTCTTCGGTACACCAGACTCCATAGTCACCTTAACGGTTTTAATATGCTATAACCTCTCAAACTCATTCTTTTGTTTACTATTTCGCATTGAGATTCATAGAAATCATTTAATTGCACGTTAAATTTGTCCTAAAAGTCCTATTTTCATACACATTTGTCACGTTTTTTTGTAACACAATTTCTGTATTCGACGCCATTGTTGTTGTTATGGCAGGTAGCGCCGCGAGTGTTGAAAATTGGTACTAAAACTGCCAAAGACGCGGCTATCGAGCCGCCGTAATACATTACGGCTAGCTGTTTTGATGAACACAAAGCGCTGTATACAATGCGGCGGACTATCATTCAGCCGTATTGCAATTCGGCTTATCGTTGACCCGCCGCGGCGGATTTTGTATTACGATTACCAGGGCCGTTTTGTTTTACGGCGCGCTGTAATACAAAACGGCCCTGGTTTTTAAAAGGGCTAGCTGTTTTGTAATACAGCTAATTATACAATCCGACTGCGGCATTAACACAATATGAAATTTGAAACGTTAATTTATTTGACATTATATCGAAAGATGACCGAAAATTAAACTAACTATGAATCTTATTACTTATTTTATCAGCAATTAGAATTGATAATAATTAATTACCAAAATCATTATACTTAAGTATATATTTTTTAGTCAATTTACTATTTAATCTAGATTCAAACAACCATTTTTCTGCGATCGCATCGTAGAAAAAGTACGGTAATTGGCCTTCTGCGTATTTTTGTATTAAATAAATAAATAAATTACATTATATCAACGAGTTCGGTGGTCGAATAGCTAGTAATGGCTACTTTGGTCGCAGGCTCAATCCCCTCACAAGACAAACATTTGTGTGCATGAACATGTCTGTTTGTCTTGGCCTGGGTGTTTTCTATGTATTATGTGTATGTATTTACAAAAAAATAATAAGTACTTTATCAGTTATCTAGTACGTATAGCTCTGCTTAGTTTGAAACTAGATGCGGCGCGTGTAAATTTATCCGGGAATATTTAAAGGAATTTATTCATAATTATCTTATTAAATGAGAAATTTCTATAGGAGCTATGTTAAAAATTGCGTTTATTTAAATAGTATCATAACAAAAGTTATAGTATTTTTGTCATTTCTCCATTAGTAACTTTATTTTAATAATTACCATACGCCATAGACAGGCAAGTCATTCCCACACGTTGGAACCTAAGTTGGCGCGTACGAGTACTATACGGTTCCAGGAATTTTTTTTACCTCAAGCCGTGAGATTGTGGAATGAACCTGCCATGGTTTTTCCAGGAGACGACAGTATGGGGTTTTTAAGAAAGACGTTAAGGGATGTTTGCCCCTCCGGCCGTTGTCACAACTGCGACTCGAAACCAGTTGCGAATTAAGAATTTTCATTCTTTGCTTGCAACCAGTTGCGAATCAAGAGAACTTTTTCCTTAACCGCAACGCAGCCTTGGCAACGCGTTAGTAATGCATTTGGTGTCACAAGCGTCCATTTAAATTATAACATTATGACTTTAACAATAAACAAAAGAGTATATGCGTGTGTGTGTCAAATACATGATAGTGTGTGTAATGTTTTCTTTATTGATTTAATGTATTTTTTATGCATATTTTTTTTTTTAATATTAACATTCTGCACACCTTCTCTATATTAACTATAATATAGCAGTTTAATTTTGTTTGCCACCAGGCAAAAATACAATATCATAATTTGTAATCATTACATTTAATATTTACATGAATCGGTTCTAGTCGTTTCGACTCGGTTTATACCGATGCCAAAAGCATTATGCGATTATCCACTTAAGTAAGGTCGACTCGATTTCCCGACTCAGAAATTTAAATTAACCTCGATTGCTCACTAATTGGCGGTGAACCGAATCGTAGACAATTCATCTAAATTCCCAAATGACTACCTAAGATATCGTAACATTTATTTCTTTCGTGTAATTAATATGTACATTTGTTGATTTTTTTTTATGTGAGAGAGGGCAAACGAGCACGTGGGCCCCCTGGTGGAAAGCAATCACCACCGCCCATAGAGATCAGCGACAGCAAGGGGTCGACGATCCGTTGCCAGCCTTCTAAGGGAAATGAAAACTCTGTTCTTGAAAGCATCCATGTCGTAGTTGTTCGAAAATACCGCTGAGGGAAGTTGATTCCACAGTTTCACTGTTCGTGCTATAAATTGTCTTAGGAAACGTACTGTAGTAGATCGCCAATTATCAAGATGATATGGATCAAATTTTAATTTATGGCGAGTTGTACGATATATATACATGCCCGGCGGCACAGGGCACCCGCCGCTTTGCCTACGGCACGCGCGAGTGCATGCCGGCGGCAATGCCGGCAGCAAAGCCGGCGGCATGTGTGGATTGGATACACCATAGGGAAGCTTATTAAATCATCCGTAAAACGCATTTATTTTAATTTTATTTAAAATTACTCAAACTCACAACACATTATATTAAACGCAGTGAAAAGTGTGAAACGAAGAAATGATGACCAGAGAGTATTTTCAAATAGACAGTTATCATGTTAAAAGAGCTATGTGTCAGGGACATTAAAAATAAAAACAAAGTCGTTTAAAATAACTGAGTAAAAATGTGGAACCCGAACGCGTTAGACAACAGGTTAGAGAAACGAGTGGTAGTTGGTAGAGTCCGTCCGACATGGGCACGAAACCTTCCTGAAGCAAGAGAAGATGATGACAAGAGCGATCAGGAGGGGGTTATGCCCCATAGTGAACCTCCATCGCCTACGGAGCCATGGGAACACCAAACGAAGCAAGAAGATAAATTCGACGTGTTTAGAAAAGTGAGTAGTTTTTATTTTGTATTTTTTATAGTATTATTTAAGGAACTAAAATTTAAGAAGAGATTTGACAGTTAAGAACCCATTTATTAGAATGCCTTGTTATTGAGTGGAACGAGCGGAATTCTTATATACGCTAAAGAGTCACTTTTGGAAATTAATAGGCTCCAAAACCACTAAACCGATTTTGATGAAACTTTTTGTCACAATTAAAGACTTCGACATGCCTGAGGTTTGTGTCGAAAAAATTGAGATCGATCATGTGATCATGAATAAATAAATTCACTTTCACATTCAAGACAGTGTGATGAAAGTGAATCTAAGCTCTGCAAATTTAGAGTAGTAATGATTTAGATACATGTTCTTATATTTAATTTGTATATTTAATAAAGTCCAAGGAATAAAGATATTTTGATTTTTTTGATTTTGATTTGATGATCATCAAATACATTTTCACGTGTGATTGAAATCAATGGAAAACGTACACTCAGCGAATATACTCGCTCCACCAACCTCGATTTCGGCCCCATGGGCTAGAATCCGGCCTAGTATTCCACCCCAACTACAGTATAACTAATAGTACTATGGCCACTCCCTGCCGCGCTTTCGTATCGACCTCACCTCCCCTCTGAAATAATCTGAAACAGTTGTATGTCGCCTCACGCACACACTCTCATTCATGCTTCGCACAGATATCATAGTTTTTACATAGTTGTAAACATACACGACATTAGTATGAAGTTGCCGGGATGTGCCCCATCTTTGGGTATTTGGAGTTGCATCGACGGTAGGATATCAATGAAGCGAATTGCAAGTAAATCTTCAACGTGTATAATTTAGGGCTTCAAATCCCGATATGACGGGATCCCGGTATTACGAGATCCCACGTTATTTTTTCAGTCCCGCAATTGTAGTAAACGAGTGCGAGATTTGCAGGACTATAATGGAAAACCGTGTACTTACTCAACTATTTGGTTAGACACGCTTTCATGAGTCAACATTCGGTAATTTTGATTTTTAAATAGCATATCCACATGATCTCCATAAAAGTGCAATAGTTTTATAAATCTCTCAATACCTAAATAAATATAATTATAAAACCTTAGTAAATGTGAATATATTTTAATTATTTCGTTCATGTGGAATCCGGTAAGTGGCGGAATCCCGCGGGATTAAAGATGTTCAGTGCCGCAAATACCGAGATTGTAGACAGGCTGCGGGATTGGAAGCCCTAGTATAATTGCTATTTCCACAATCATTTCTCTTAATCTTAATTATAATATATAACAATGAAAATTAACACTGAATACAAAAGGCGTTATTATGCAGCTTTGTCAGAAAAAACGCGCGAAATAATGTTGGTCTTGCCCTAAAAAAAAGAAATATGCACAGCGCATATTTCTTTTTTTCACACATACATACGCCACCAATGTAATGGTGATTCACAAATTATTTCAGACGCAACAGATATATAAGGATGCCTATTGAATAAAGATCAAAGTGTGTAGAATTACATTTTGAGATTATACAGATTATAGAGATATGTATTTTAACAATAAACTATCATTTTCAGGTGATGTTACTAGGCGACAGCGGCGTCGGGAAGACGTGTATGCTCGTCCGGTTCCGGGATGGAACCTTCCTTTCCGGAAACTACATATCCACCGTTGGCATCGACTTCCGGGTATACCTCGTATCACGCCTTGTGTCTGTTAAGATGGTGCCGTCTAAATAGAAAACTCTTGGGTTTATTTTACAACTATTTACCTATCTAATTGATATTAAATTTATGATTAGCCTGCGTACATATCTCTCTCAAAGGAATCTCTATTGTCACAGATAATATAATATTACACAGATTATTAATACTATACTAGAACTTATTGTCTACAGTTTGATGAGGTCACGCTCTACATACATTTTGAGCGTTCATAATAGGCTATTTGACTAACATTGTTTTCAGAGTAATATGTAGGGACGTCTCAATAATATAACCACAGGTGAAAGAACTACTTCAATAGCACAAAAATCTCGCGAGATTATGTTAATTTGAAAATCACAATATTGGACTTTCACGAAAACGCTCCATACAAAAGGCTACTGAGCTATGACGTCACAGGTTTGTATTTTGTATGCATCAAACCCGAAATTTGTACAACAGCTATGTTAAATACTACGTTTATGTAATTAGTATCATAATAAAAGTTATAGTATTTTTTATTGCTTCTCCAATGGAAATATTATTTTTCAATAATTACATAGTTTTACACAATTTTAAAACTATGAAATTATTGAAATTTTGAAATTGATTCTGACCTTCGAAGTAAACTTACAAATATGCTGTACCCCTACCTCTCTTTCGCCAAAGTCTCTTTCGTTAGTCGACAGGGTGCAGGTGACATTGGCTTTGGCCCTAATGATCGTGGTGAGCCACTTCCACCCTCTGTATGCTACATTGCTACGACTTGCCTTGAATGAATCGGATTGTATCTACCTAACAGCCAAGAATGAAAAATATTCGCAGTATCTATACGTCTACACATCTGTATATGCAAGTTTCCTACAATTCGATGTTAGTACTCTTAGATCTGGAGGAGTCTGGATTTAATGTACTAATGGTTTGAATGTCTAACATCTTACACAATAGATAGTGTTAGATGTTAGACATTCAGACCTGCTCAACCAAATCTGTCAAGCAATAGCGAAAGCAATAGTGAAATCAATAGGTTTCACTATTGCTTGACTCATTATTTTACCTTCTGCTTTCACTATGTTGATCTGCTAATATCTGCTGTTAGATCTGATATGATAATAATATCTACTGTTATAGTTAGGAGAATATATCTCTGCTGTAGAGCTATTAGTAGCCATAAAGGCTAACTCAAACAGCAGAGCGTTCTTTCCAAATCGAGTGCTCAGATCCGTAGCATATTCCTCCATCCGGCCTTACTGTGGATTGGCCGAACGGAAGCCTAAGGAATATTTGTAAGCGACCGAAAGGCCACAAATATATTTTTTAGTTACCTACGTTTGTAACGAATACTTGGCTAACAGTATTAATTTGACGTTTAATTAGAGTTTGTATGCCGCACAGAATATAAGCCAAAATAACACGGCAGTACATAAAGGGTGCATCAACTTATCTGTATTTCAATAAATGCAAAGATCATAAACAAACATAGACATTTTCCTACCTACGCAGAATGCAATAATAGCCGCTAATATTATTTATAATTCTCAGAAAAAAAAATTAATGACCGTCAAGGGTTCCAAGTTCAAACGAACCAGTCACGTGTTGCATTCGGCCGGGCCGCTGGAACGCGATTGGTGTTTGAAGTTTGGCGCGCTTTTTCCGTTCCCGCCCCTTGCCTTGACAGCTGTGATTGAATCGGCCGCATTGAGTGATTTATTATTGCAATGGTCTCGATTTTTTGTGCTCATTTTTTGCTATTTGATTTATCGCATCTGTTAGTGACGGTTATATTAATAAAATTTTGAAATCTAATTAGGTTTCACTTTTTGGTTGGGTCACTTTTTTATTATTTTAATTGTACTTAACGAAAATAGTATCTTGTAAGTGATTCGTAATTAATACAATATATTACCTACGTAATAATCAATTTCTTGAATGAATATATACAGAAGCCATACGTACTAATTGATATTTTACATCTTATTCTTTATCTTCACTAAGAATCTAACTTATGCAATACCTATCTAATAAAATTTGATTAACATTCTAAGAATTCATTATCCTTCTAAATACGAATACATACCTAAATATACATTTTTAATATGTAAAGAATGTCATCGTTTATCAACATCTTCGATTTATGAACATGGAAGATTTTATACAACTAGCGCCATCTGTTTTCACAGAACAAAGTAGTCACTGTCGACGGCATCAAGGTGAAGCTTCAAATCTGGGACACTGCAGGCCAAGAGCGCTTTCGTAGCGTCACACACGCGTACTACAGAGATGCACATGGTAAGACTTACCAATAAATATATAAAATTGATCTAATTTACATTTTATATTCTAGTTTATATCTATTACCTATATTTAATAAATTTTAGCTAAACAATATTGTTTTGATACACAGTACTACTACTAACAACCATAGCTAGATGAAACTTGTAGCGCCATCTATATTTTTGAAACTGAACCATTATGCCCGTCTTTACAAAAAAAAAAGACTGCTTTGTGTTATCTTATTTTATTAGTTGAATTATTTTAGATCTCGACGATCTCGGTTATATTATAACAATAACTGGTAATAATAAACGATCTAATTTACATTAATTTGCTTTTTGCAATTGTAGAACATGAGCAAAACTATGTTAGATTAACAAACTATTTCGACCTCGACCCGTTTAGCAGCCCTGCGTGGAGGGATTTTGAGCACGTGTGGAAGTCGTAGAACTAGATTTGACCACATTACATTGAATAAAAGTATTAGAATATTTGCAAGCCTTCTTCATAGTAGAGCAGTAGTAGGGTATTGTTACCAGTTTCCCGGCCGTGTAGTTACTGTTCATTTCATACATTTATTTGAATAATGCAATGAAGTATGTGGCTCATTGACATCGACAGTAATAGACTGTGGTAATAGTAAATAAAATTTATCTGTGTTATTTTCTTATATCACTAGCTCTACTTCTCCTGTACGACGTCACAAATAAGGCAAGTTTTGACAACATTCGGGCGTGGCTTGTCGAAATACGGGAGTACGCGCAAGATGACGTAGTCATCATGTTATTAGGTAAGTTTTATCAGGTGACGTAAATAAGGTTCCCCACTCCCCGTCGATTGGTGTCGTTGATCGATCTTTGAATGGATTAGTCAACATCGATCGTCAGTTTGAAACCACATCGATCTTCAGCTGATGCCATCGTCAATAGTCATACACATACATTTTAATTACGAGAATTACCCCTTTGAACTCCTCCCCCTGCCTACATGTGTGCCAAGATATGACTATCTATGCAATAAAAAAGTAGATTAAAAAAAAACTAAATCATAAAACCTGTGGCTATCACGCTTCCGCCAAATAATGACACTGAGCGAAATAGATCCACGTCTGGGCCAGACATTATTATATGCACTAGGCGCTTTATTTTTTCTCTCAGTCTAATACATGGATTTGGCGCCCCCTAAAATGGCCGCGTCTAAAATTAATAATAAATTTTCAAGCAAAGTGTTAGCCTTTTCATCAATTGTGCGTGATAAAAAAATGATGACCATTAATAGGAAACGCTGTATGCATGCACCCATACTTAACTAATTGGAATGCGATTTTCATCCAAATGGAACAGGCAGGTCTCGATTCCCGGCAGGTAAATATTTTTACTTGAAAAGGCTAACGGTAGACCATTGAATCAAAAGATACCTTGTCTCCAGGTTACCAGCGAAAGTGACCGTGGAAAACTGATGAATTGTATAGAATTCTTCACTATTTGGTCGGTTTGTTTTGACAAAAATAAATCATTAGTCGTGTTTCTGATCCACAATCATTACTCAGATCCACTCACTAACTTGGGATGAATCGAACTACCTACCAAATTTCAATTTGGTTTTTGGGGTAGGTAAATATTATTGTATAACTTTGTCTAAACCACCTAGGAAGGATGGCGACAGTCCATAATATTATTCATTGCCATTTAATTTCATGCTCAGCCTCCGCCTCCATGATATCCACAGATATAAAAGCATTACATATCTCTGTGGTCAGATTTTTGGCGCGAACTTGGTAAGCGCGGTTGTTCTAAACAAATTTTCATGATGTCATAAATGATATTTATTCATAATAGATTTGATTGCTTAAAATTTTAGGATCTCTGATTAAAAGTGCTTCAATTGGGGCTGTCGCGTTATTCCAAGAAGTTGTGCAAAACAGCACAAAAATTGCACTATCGGTTTTACTGTTGACTTATTACAATCAGTTTCCTGACGATATTTTTCGGCATGCCCCTGAAGCCGGGAATAAAATAAACAATTAATACAAAGACGGGCTCTAAAGACATTGATTCCAGTGCCGTGAACCTATTTGATAAATAAAAAAAATCATTGTGGTCAAGGAAACCGTAACAACTAGTGGTGTAAAAGTAACGAAAAAAAGCGTACCCGTATGTATTCGTTACTTTATCAGTTAGTACTCGTTACTATCGTATCGTTACGTTACTCGTTACTTTTGATAGGTACCTCATAACAGCGTCGAGTCGCATTGCGTGCGTGTAGGTACGGTATTACGTCGCGGCATCGCATCATTCCGTATTCGTTACAGAAAACATTTTCTACTTACAGTGCTTGAAATGTCGAATAATATAAAAATATTTCCAATTAATACTAATTCATAATTAGCAGCCTTTAATAACCAAAAAATTAATTCAAGTCATCAGATCTGCTTTAAATTTCTTTAAAAATTTGGATAAAGATTTAAAAAATCAAAATATGAAAATAGTAAACAAACATCATTCCTTGTAACATATGTTTTTATATTCATCAAATATATAACTATATAAGCGCTCGCGAACGAAAGTGCAAAATAAAACACAATCAGTAAACCGTTTCATTATAAGCATCAAACAATGATACTTGCGCCAACTGAAACAGTTGTACCCAAAATACGAAACATGCGAGTACCGAAATGAATTCGTAAGTAACGTTTCGTTACTCGGTACTTGACAGCGCACCCGTTACTCAGTACCGAATACATAGGGTTTGCTACAGTACTAGTAACAACAACGACACACTAAAAAATACCACATGCTCATTACTGCTCATGTCTATGGGTGTCATTCAAACGAACGAGATTACAAGGGGCGGCAAACGAATAATGATGCCGTACGACTTACCTACACACTACTCTTTGAGTCGGTACCAGACGCTGCGAGCGCTTCACCCTTCTCGAATCGATTTCAATAATACGAAATGAGTAGATACAACAATGTGCATTTTCTATTCCAAATAGTAAATTAATAATAATTAAATAGATTAATAATAATATAATATAAACTTTATATTACATTATTATTATATTAAGTATATTTTTTCGAATATTCCCTGAGTCCCTTTATGTTATAAAGGGAGTCAGGGAATAAGAAGAAAAAATGTATACAGTGTTTTATGTTTGATGAAGACAAAAATGTACATAATCTCAAAAGTCTGAAGTTTTATACATCATACTGTCTACAGGTAACAAATCGGATAGCGGCTTAGCGCGGGCTGTGAAGCGGGAGGAGGGGGAGCGGCTGGCGAAAGATCACAACGTGGCGTTTATGGAGACATCAGCTAAAACCGGACTGAACGTGGAAGCGGCTTTCGCACATGTGGCGCGCTCTCTAGTCGAGAAAGCGAACCCCATTGACCCAGCCAAGCTGACAGTGCGCGCGCAGCCGTCTCAGGAACAAAGGTCTTCGTGTCCACCATGTTTATAAATGATCGAACGCGCCAAATTCAAATTCAAACGGTGTAGAATCATGGACTTGTATCATTTTGCGCTTAGATAATGGATTGTGATTAAAGCTAGTCATTGCCATCGGTATTTTAAAATGGAAGCCTTTTGAGTGTATTTACCTTGTATAAGATATAAGAAAAAGAAGTTTGAAATTAACTGATGGTATATAAAAGTTAGTGCATTACTAAATCTATGTCTGAAATGTGAGCACAAAGTTTTAGGCATTCGACCAAGAAAAAATATTAAATTATTAAATATTCACTTTGATATCCTACACATTAAATAAAATGTCTATTTATATAATGATTGTCTAATGTAGTGCACATTTACTAAAAGCCTAAAATATATATATTATAAATATATCAAGCAATTTTAAAAAGATTAAAAAGAAGCTTGTGTAAAAATGAAAATCTTATTGTAACAAAATGTATTATGTTCTAGGATACATTAAGTGTAACCTATAAGTCTTTGTGTTCGTTATTTTTACATTGTAACACAACATGGTGATTCATAAAGGGCATATCAGGTTGAAAGGGTGTTATTTTACACGTCAATATCAATATTTTTTTTCTTTGGAATGGAACCAACTTCTTAATAAACAACGACAACTGAAGCTGCGTCAAACGCTTGCCAAACTACGACCAAACAGCACAGTAAACCTATATTTTCCAAACAAATACACAAACAGCGAACAAAAAACACCCATCCGCACGCTGGTGTTTGCTGTTTGGCAAGCGTGTGGACGCGGCATGAGATACATTAATTTTATCAATAACCCCGTATGTATGGGGCAAACCGGTGCGTATCCCGATCCCGGTAACTGGGGCTATGCTCACCTCATACTGTGCCTCGGTATTAGAAATATTTTTTTGTTTTCCATTTTTTAACATCGATATTCATAAAGAATCGCCTCTTTCGGTATATGTATATAATTAGAGCCGAATTAGACTTGTCCGCTCTAGGCCGTGCTATGGCCGCCCTAGGTATTGTCGTGGCCGCCCTAGGTCGTGTCGTGGCCAAATTCATATTTCTCGACTCTTTACTTATCAGCTCCATTGCCTATTTATATGTATAGCTGTCCCGCGCGATACCGCCATGTCAGTCGAGAATTTATGAGAATTATCCCTGAAGAATGCCTTGTGATCGCCAATAAAATTAACCCGCCCAAGCCCCGGGCCTAGTATTATGGTAAATCCGCCTCTGTATATAATTTTGTAACTTAGTTACTTATAAGATATTAAGTATACCTAGCCCTATGTGAACACATCCGAAGCTTAGTTTAATGTTTACATATTTTAAATAACCCGGTTGGACACCACCGGGTCTCCTATTTCTTAGAAGAAATTTGCCCGTTGAGCTTACCTAGCTTGCTAGGCTTAGTAGTTCATTACCAATAAATCTTTTTGTTCATTTCCTTGAAAACTTATATTGTTAAAAACACAACAGATTGGTGGATAAGTAATCCATTTTCCGTTACTTTGTGTAGTTATTATCTAAAATGTCATTTTGATGTCATTATAATAGTACCCGTTGTGGATGTTAACCCATGCTTCTTTAAGAGAGCTCCATACAAGTAGATATTTTATGCGCTCCGAATCAGAAGGTCTACCTAGAAAAATGACAAGTCTCAAAAATTTTAACTTATTGTTATTTTCATACAGTTTCAGGTTTCATTAATAGAAAGAGGGATTTATCTAGGATGGTAGTCTATTATAACACCTATATATGTATGTATATTATAATTTATGAACATTCTGCGAAAAATGTTCAGGCAAGCCGGGGCGGGTAGCAAGTAAATAATTACATTGCCCGACCAATGAAAAATCTTATACGCATAAGAGATAACCTAAGACCGTGAATTTAGAATAAAGTTTTTTTTCAGAAAAATATATTTCTTATGAGACTTAGACTTATTTATTAGAAAACTTTAACTAAATAAACCGTATACTATACGTACCTATCAATTTTATACAGTTAAAAAAAAAACTTTATTCTTTTTGATCTCCTTTATTGATTGTAACCAACATTAGTACACCATTTTGATGTTATATACATTATATGTTGTTAACATATCTTTTTAAATTAATTATGCAATATTTTATAGAATTAAGTAAAATATCAACTTTCTAAACTATTTTTCTACACTGCTGACTTTAGCCTCACTCACTCCCAAATAAATGCCAAACGATAAAAATGAGTACCTATTATTCTTTAATTTTTAACATTTATCTTAATAGTTCGGAATTTTTTGCTCAAATGTAGAATAGAACTGGAACCGATGTAGAACCATTGTAGAATTTGGTTCAGTCACATAGTAGTATGGTCAACCCAACGTAAAGCAATACATATGATTATACCGCAAAATAATAAAATTTTGTACATATGTGTTACACTTCCAAACTAAGACGGTGTCCCGTTTCCACGAGACAAGTAGCACTACACAGCCCTCTTATATTAGAAGTGTAATGCTCTACGCGCGGTTGACTGTATACACCCTTGACTATTTAGATCGATAGTATTACAACCTGGGGCCCTACCGCCGAAGCTGAAGCCGATTACCATCGGATTTTTTGATTCCAATGTGAAATGGTCTTAGGTTAAAGTTATTAATAAACATCTTCAGTTTAGTCAGGGTTTCTTCTAGCTGAGCTAAACATAATTACCAACAGTCTAAGCAGTCTTTTTCGCATCCAAAAAATTCGATGCTAATCGGCTTCTGCTTCGGCGGTAGTACCCCTGGTTACAACCCAGTTATAACCCAGTCGCTGAATCATGAAACACTGAAAAAATATTGTCTTGTATGTGTGGAGAATTTACGAATTGATTTGTTCTTGATAACGGATTTTTTCCTTTTTAGAAAATACTTTTTTCTCAACACAATCTCTTTTAGAAGAATGTTTCCCTTTAGCATAAATGCTCTTATAAATCGCAATATAGAAAAGATTTATTTTTGGGTTTGCTTTATTAAAAAATTGCCCATAAAAGTTTATTTTGGGGAGAATTACCATTTTCGGTAAAAAAAAAAAAAAAAAAAATACGGTTTTCTCTAGGTCTGCATCCCGACTGCTGAAGAAGGGAGAGTAATAAGTATCTTTCAAGCATAATATGCGTGTAAAGTATGTTTATTTAGCACGCTTAACTTACAGCCTAAAGTAAACTGAGGGACAATTCTCGTAATTAAACTTAGTCAAAATTGCGTTTCGATCCAAACTCGATCTCACAAATTTAATGTAAAATTTGGTATTCTCCTATCACAATATGAAACTTCAATGTTTATACGAAAGCGTGATTACTTCGAATTATGACCGAACATTAAATAAACTAAAAATGGTATTCTGCTAGCAATAAGAATTGGTACTAATTAATGATTGAAATCAAGTAAATAGTTTTTAGTCAATTCAGAATTCAATCTCGATTCGGCCAACTTTCGTTCTACGATCGAAGAAAAATTACGAGAATTGGCATTCTGAGGTGTTATTAGTTTCGAGTCAGCTGTGTGAATGTGGCATATCATTTTAATACGGAGTCAGCAAAAAAGAAAAAATTGGCGGGTAATAAAAAAATGTTAGAATTTTGCAGTCGGGTTTTTTTGTTTCGTTTAATAATTTATTGATGGTGTTACAAACGTTCATATTACGGCTGCAATGAGATACTATATTATTGTAGCTTGTTTGCCACCTTAATGATATAAAATAATAAATAAAAAAGCCACGCGTTTGATATTTTTATTTTAAATTGCCCATAATTTGCTTTGGGGGCGATAATGTGGTTGCGTGACGTGTGTCGTGACGCCTTGATCATTTAGATAGTACTTAATGTATGTAATCTAGTTATTATCTATATCAATAACCATAATGTAATATATATAAAAAAGCTGCTATGGAAAACAATAAAATTGTAAAAAATGTTGTCGCATAATTTTTGTGTAGGTAAATGTTGTAACACTGAATGTTGCATGTTCATAAAATAAATGAGTACTTACATGAATTGTCTAAGTATTTTTTCTTGTTGCTACGGGGTTTTCCCGCTGGGTGTATATTACTTATTCTGTGGCATAATACGAATAGCAAGTCGACGTACCACCGAGGTTTCTATGAGGCCTTGGTCCATTATTCGAAAGCATCTCTCAGTCTATTATGATCCACAGTTGCACCTGTCTGTGAACCCTCGGACGCATTTGTTTCCATTCCAATCTACCATAAAGAGGATTACAAAAAATAAGACTGAATAGTACCGAATTCAGAACTACCGAATGTGTCCAATAGTGAATAGAAAGGTGGAAAAATCCAAGTTACACGTAATGTGAATTTTATTGGATTTAATTTGGAATCGTATCAAGGGTGTCAGTATCTCACCTTACGAAGTCACTAACTGTGAAGTATGAATAAAAGGAGTGTCCACTTTTGTTCGGATGATATGGCAACACTGATTGCACGGCCTAGCCAGGTGGACACCGGTGATCACTTAATACATTTATTGTGTTAAAAATACAACTTTTATATTAATATTATCTCTGTACAACGAGGGAGCACCAACACTATCCATCAATCATATTTAGGGATGAAGCCAGCCTTATCTGCACGTGA
Source organism: Hypsopygia costalis (assembly GCA_937001555.2). Lineage (NCBI taxonomy): Eukaryota > Metazoa > Arthropoda > Insecta > Lepidoptera > Pyralidae > Hypsopygia > Hypsopygia costalis. Next base: position 9,442,008 of record OW443330.2, on the reverse strand, counting down.
TGCATCTTGCCGCTTAGCAAACATGGCTCTGGCGAAAGAGATCAATCATCGATCGATAAAAGAATGTCCAAAGATCTGAATATTAATGAACGATTTATGATATAGCAAGTATCGGATGATACCATCTATCAGAGCCAACCACCACCACCGGCGCGATCGATCGATTAGTGTTGTACGAATATGGTAATCGACGACGGTGATATAAGTCAAAAGTGGATCACCATTTTTCCATCGAATGATGGCTTCGCTCAACTATCGATCAATCAGTATAGTTATAGTAGCAGCGAAGGTTTTAATCATTTTACTTAATTAATTCCCTGGTAAGTTACATAAGTTGGCATCTTGGTTTATGTTTGTGATTTTCTGCACTTACCTTGTCGTCAACCTTTATTCATCCACTGCTAGGATACAAGTCTCCCCTCAATCGAAGAGCTTTAGAGCATACTCCACCGCGCTTCTAAACTGCTGGTTGGCGGAGGCCAGTACTGACACGCGTCAGTCTAATCGACGCAAGCAACGCAGCAACGATGCCATCGAGCTCCTCAATAGTAGATATACTTACTTAAGAACCATGAATTACTGATATAGACACTTAAAACAGAATCCATTGCCTGCCTTTTTAGGGAATTAATATACTCTTTTCACCTCACTAGCTCGTAAAAGCTCTGTTTATCATTCGAAATCTGCGTGGAAAATCGCACTTTATCCGCTAGCGTGGAAAGTGTTTTTAAAATTCGAATATTTTTATTCAATAAAGGTTTCGTACAATAAATTACATATATATAGAACCTCATTGGTTTCGTAATAGTTTATATTCTCTGCAGCCAGTCCATTGATGATTGAAATGCAAATACTTATTTCATGTCATGCGCCAGCCTCATTTAAAGAATCGCACTGGCCGGCAAGAAAATTTGATTAAAAAAAAAACTTTAAAATTTTCTTCTCTTTATTGAATTCACTTTACTTCCATTATTTTGGTTTGTTTTTTGATAAAATCGAAAGAAATCATAAAATATGAGCGAAGCTAGCAGCGACGAAGATATAAATTTAACACCTGCAGAATTAGTGCAAACGGTACATAATGCCGAGTTGAGTTTTCTTCCGGAAAAATAGCGCGAAAAATACATAAAAGCGTACGATTTGTTCAAGTAATTTAATATTTATTAAAACTGTTTTTCTTGCACCTAACATTTTCCTCGCTTTAGTGAGGTGAAAAGTTGTGTGTTGCGCTTGGCAGCAAAAAGTTATTTAGCGTCTCGTACCTTTGAAACCCTCGCTACGCTCAGGATTCTATATTTGAACCACTCGCTTCGCTCGTGGCTCAATCCTAGAATCCTTCGCTTGCTCAGGTTTCAATACAAGGTACTCGCGCCAAAAATTAACTTTGCAGCCTTGCATAACAAATAACTATTTCTTGAGGACTCTTCACCGTACATGGTAGACGTAGAAACGTACTATGGTAAATCGCCAATCCACATCTTAATAAAATAAAAATAAATAATAAAATAAATATTCCTGGACAAATTACACAGCGCCATCTAGTCAAATTAAGCGCAAAGCTTGTGTTATGGTGGTTATGGGTATTAGACAACTGATAAATGTATGTACCGTAAGGTCGGGGTACTTTAACCCTAGGGTGTTACTTTGTCCCAAACCGAAAAACAATTTGAATTTCCCGCCACGCTTTTGATCGAAGTAGTTCGCGCTGTTATCGATACATGGCTTTTTTTTTGTCGGTAAAGCAGTTTAATTAATGACAGCGAATGCGCGAGTAATGTTATTACCGCCAATAATTGACATCTTTTGACATTCGTGAAACTGTTGTGTGCAAACTTTCTATTGAAACTAAGTTCTCAGGTAAGTGTAAGCTATTTTATATTATTCATCGTAACAGACATATCGTATCTTTAATAAAAGCCAATTTATAAAGAGAGTCTTTTCCTTTTATATAATATAATCGATTTTAACAGGTTACTTCAGCCCATCATAGTAAATCATTACGTTTTCCATACAAAAAAACGGCAAAATAAATCACGTTTGTTGTATGGGAGCCCCCCCTTAAATATTTGTTTTATTTTTATTTATTTCTAAAGGGAATATATAATTAAATATTATGTGAGTATTTCAAAGGTCTACCTATTGCCGTTGTTATCAATTGCGAGCAAAACCGAGCAATAAATCACGTTTGTTGTATGGGAGCCCCCTTAAATATTTATTTTATTTTATTTTTTAGTATTTGTTGTTATAGCGGCAATAGAAATACATCATCTGTGAAAATTTCAACTGTCTAACTATCACGGTTCATGAGATACAGCCTGGCGACAGACGGACGGACGGACGGACAGCGGAGCCTTAGTAATAGGGTTCCTTTTTACCCTTTGGGTACGGAACCCTAAAATTGGTTGCCTGTAAAGTCGGTATACGGGCGAAAGTTTTACGTGACAACGACTTTGAGTGGTAAAATGTTTTCGAGTGGAAGGGACGCATGCCTTTCACTTTTTATGTCTGTCTCTCTCGCTCTTAGAAGGGACGCGTGCCTCTCACTCGCTCTCATTGTGAGCGCATAACGTGAGCCAGTTTCTTGAAGTGTCACCCGGCTAACCAATTTATAAGACGTTGTCACGTCAAAAATACATGGGCCATTGAAACCACTTTCAAAATACAACTTTGGCCCAAACTTTGCAAAAAAAAAAAATACAATACATAGGTACTTTTCCTGGTTTTACTGGTTTATATGCGTCGTATGTATATAGTACTAGACATACGTTACCATTAGACAGATCTAGAACTATTAAGACGGAGATTATCAAACGCAAACCAAAAACTAGTATAATTTTGGGACAATGTACCCCGACCTTACCAGTACTTAAATAGATTTTTTTTTTTTGTAAACACATACTTATAAATCTTGGTCTGGGTGTTTTCTATGTATTATAGAAAACACCCAGACCAAGACAAACAGACATGTTCATGCACACAAATGTTTGTATTGTGTGGGAATCGAACCCGCAACCTCGGAGTCAAAGTGGCCATTGCTAACCATTCGACCACCGAGCTCGTCAATAAAAGGACTGCGTTTTACATTTCTGTGGTGGTATCAGAGGTATGGATGGAATTTAAGGCGAGTGTTACAATATTGAAATTCAGGGGCTGATATTAAAACGAACAGTTCGTTTGAGCATCCCTGTGGTAGGTACAATTTGTATACAGACTTCATCCTTACTAATTTCACAATATAACTAAATAGTACTACGTATAGATAGTATGACCACTCCATAAAGCTCTCTCATGTTGATCTCACCTCCCCTCTGCGACAAATCTGGAACAGTTTGTATGCCGCCGCCGCACGCATACATGTTCAGTCACGCCCTAACAGACGCCATTGTTTAATCGGGTGACCCAAATGCTCGTTTGCCCCTTTAGCCTATAAAAAAATGAAGGAATAGAGACCTCCCACCATAATAGAGCACATCTGTGCAGAGGCGCCCACTTTTAGAAAACCTCATGGGTGCTCATACGCCATAAACTCGAAAATTATAAATTGAGTCAACATCACATATTGTCCTGGTCACAAACTAAGGTTTTCCCTTGTACTATGGAAACCAAGAACAACGAAGGTACCACAAACACTCAGACCCATCACAAATATCTGTTTCATCAACAAACATTTGCGCTAAACGGGAAAAATAAAATGAAAAAACCCCCATCCCTAAAAGCCGATTACTGATCAGTTTCTTGATATCTATTCTCATGGGTGCTCGGCACCCACTGTTTATTTCTCATGGGTGCTCGAGTTCCCGTGCACCCACGGAGTCGGCGCCCCTGCATCTGTTTTTTTAATACTAGCTGAGCCGGCGAACTACGCACCGCCTAGCAGTCAATAAAATGTCGTGGTGCATAATATCTGTACTAAATTTATGATTTTATGGAATTAATACAATGAATAATAGAGAATAATAAGGAATCTCAGCTCAAGTTAATTCATGCCTACCTATTAAGTTAATCAAGCAAAAATTTCGTTCTATACAAAAATATGCAATTGATTTTTTATTACACCCATATCTTTTTATAACGTTTTTAACAAAAGCTCTATAAACTGAAAGCGCGTGAAAATTTTCAATGATACATAGATAGACATTGACAGTAAACTACATTTCGCAGTAATATTTGAAGTCAAGAAATAGAACAAGAGCAAAAAAGTTACCCAGAGTATAATCACAGTATAAGTAATAGTACTAACGTACAGTATGGACACTCTCTGCCGCTCTCACTAGTCGACCTCACCTCCCCTATGGAACCGATTTGGAACCGTTCGCAAGGAATGCCACAACGTACGAATTGACGTCGCTTGTATTTTATTCTCCATTCAGTTTAAAATATTATGCGAGTATGTAAAAGATGAGAGTTATTTGTGCAGTGGATGGATGTCTCAACATGGATGGATGGATGGATGGATGGATGGACGGACGGACGGACGGACGGACGGACGGACGGATTGATGGATGGATGGATGGTTGGATGGATTGATGGATGGATGGATGGATTGATGGATGGATGGATGGATGGATGGATGGATTGATGGATTGATGGATGGATGTATGGGTGGATGGGTGGATGGATGGGTGGATGGATGGACGGATGGATGGATGAATGGATGGATGGATGGGTGGATGGGTGGATGGATGAATGGATGGATGGATATATGGATGGATGGATGGATGGATGGATGGGTGGATGGATGGGTGGATGGGTGGATGAATGGATGGATGGATGGATGGGTGGATGGATGGGTGGATGGGTGGATGAATGGATGGATGGATGTATGGATGGATGAATGGATATGGATGGATGGATGGATGAACGAGCAAACGAGCATTAGTTGATAAAAAATCCTATGCAATAGCTTTACCGCGGCAGTCCCCGAGTGTCACACGTTTTTTTTTCTTCACTACGCCCACCTGATGTTAAGCGGTTAACGCTCGCAACATTAAATATCGCTCGCGCGCTGCCATCCCCGCTGCCAACGCAGCAACTACATCCTCTCTGGTGACCTCACTCACTCGCAGGAACACAACAACCCTCAAGGAAATTGTTATTTGACTGCGGTATTCTGTGAGGTGGTGGTACTTCGTCAGTCGGGCTGCTTAAAAAATACGCTATGTCCTACCTCTCTTTTCGTCAGAGCCTCGTCTGTAAGTCAGCAGGGTGTACCCCGTGCAGATAAGATTGACTTTGGTTCAAAGATGTTGATGAACCACTTACACCCCCTTACATGTCCGACTAATAATTGTATAATGTCAGCCCTAGAGAACGTCACTCAAACATAGGCACGTGTACAGACGTCAATTGGTTACTACATGCAAAAGCGCCATTTTTGTATGGAGTGGCCGGGGTTTGGTATAATGTCAAACAACAAACTCATTCAATTTCGTCACCATCAGTCATATCGCTAGACGATAATTAAACTACAACGTTTATTCTATTATAGCATTTGTACCGCGGCATTAGGGATGTTTTTTCAAAAATATGGGACTTATTTGAGTTCTATATGTAGCACTTGAAGGACTCCAATAATTCTTTTGCTTAAATTGTAATGCTAGTATAATGCTTCTGTAATGCGATTATAACTTTTTTTGACCTTATTAATGCTGATATAATGCTTCTGTAATGCGAATAAAAAACTTATTGTGAACCTATTAACAACCTAAAGCTGTTTAATTTGTGCCCAATTGAGCATTATAAACACAGAACAAAAAAAATATGTTCGGTGATTATAAACATATATAAAACTAATATAGAACTTGGGTTTTAATGCTAAAACGTTACATTAAAACCATAAGTCGGCCCCTATACGGCTACACTGTGTTACTTGGGCATGCTCTAAACTCTAACCCTAATCTAATGGAGTATGCTATAGACCCCTTCGGTTGAGGGAAGACCCGTGTCCCAACAGTGGGTATATATTAAGCTCAGTACTTTACTAAGCTTTTTCTCAATTTGACCGGTTTGTAAACGTCGCAAAGGCTGCGACACGGCGCCGTATATTACGAAAGTTCGTTTGTAGTATACATACTTATAATCTTATCTCAATCTCTCTCAACTGAACTTAGAAATAGTAAAATTATTTAAATTTTATTATGTAATACCATTTACCATTGAACTATTTGGTTTTTCATTAGAAAAGCAATTTATTTTTTCAGTTTTGAGAAAGAACGTATAAAGGTACACGTGGTATATTGATACTTAGTAGTTTTTAATATGCAGGGTGTGACCATAGTATAAGCACAGTATAAGTAATAGTACTACGGTAATAGTGTATAAGTAAGTAATAGTATAGTACTACGTATCACTGCTATTACTGTAAGTACCCTTTTTCATCAGAGTTTCTTCTTTGCTAATTGCCGGGGTGCACCACGTGTAGCTGACGTTGTCTATGTCTTTAAATATCCACGATCTTCAGTGCCAAAGCCGATCTTACATGTATGTCAGCAGCTACTGTCGTCACTGAACCCCTCAATTTTCATCAAATCTTCAAATCCCATGGACATTCTTCGTGTACCTACTGATGCAGAACAGATTTCAAGTATGTAGTAGATATTAATGGAAGTGGAATGAATGTACATTTTTTTTTTATTATTATCTGTATCCAAACCTTGTCGGTACGACTTTGATTTAGTCGGTTGGTAGCTCCTAAAACTTTTACAAAAATTACAATTTGGCATAAGTGTGGTAAAAGCGATTAATTTGAAAAGTAAAATGTGGAGAATGGCTTCCTTTAAATGAAAAACACTTTTTTCTGATATTAAAAGCTAGTTCGGATGCAATTTTTAGTTTATAAACTTACATAAAGAAAGTATATGGCAGGTTTTGTATTTGCCGCCATTATACACAGCTGTCAATTTATTTCACGTTTAAATTTCCCGCTTTTATATTGCTACAAACGAAAGAGATGAATATATTTGACCAGACCTCGTCAACTGTTTGATACCGCACCGCATCGGCAGAATCAATCGGAGATAATCGGTTTTCATGAATATCATCGGTTTTTGTATATAGATATCTAGAATTGTAACAATAGATTAACATTGCTTTCATTAAAATTGTGATGTGCTTCGGGTTTTTGACGTGACAACGTCTTATAAATTGGTTAGCCGGGTGACAGTTCAAGAAACTGGCTCACGTTATGCGCTTACAATGAGAGCGAGTGAAAGGCACGCGTCCCTTCTAAGAGCGAGAGAGACAGACATAAAAAGTGAAAGGCATGCGTCCCTTCCACTCGAAAACATTTTACCACTCAAAGTCGTTGTCACGTAAAACTTTCGCCCGTATACCGACTTTACAGGCAACCAATTTTTATTTGAGTTTATTTTAAAAACACTCAAGTTTTAGTTACGTCCGTTCTGAAAGAAAATCTTGAAAGTAAATGTTTGTTTTATTACCTGATCAATGCATCTTGATATAATTTGACTTTGTCACATTTTTTCTATAAAATTTAAATGATACTTATGCTCTAGACAAAAAAGTATTTGTTGAATAGAAGTAATTTTGTGGCCTGACAATTAGGAAATTAATACTGATATATATTATTACCACTTTAACGCTCATCATGTTGAAACGGAAAGACTGAAGACTAAAATAAAAAGTTATCCTTCTACCAGCGACAAAAACGTTTCAGAGAATGTAGAATTTATCGAATAATGAAGAAAAATGATAAGTTTTATATAAATTTACGTAATATATACATAGTAGCAATCTTGGATACAGACCAATGGAAAACAGCGAGACTCAAACTCAAATAGACGAATAACACATTAAAGCTCACTTCAGCTACCATAGACGTGCCGTTGAATGCCTCCGACACGTCGAATTCTGCCGCCGACGACTGCAGTTGCCTCTACCGTTAGAAACGTTCCGCTTGTGTACTGGAAATGTACCGCTCGTGTATCTGAACCCTTAGCAGGATTGTTACAAACAGATCTGGATGTGATTTCAGTGAATACTGTCGATTCATATGAATAAGAAAGACATCACCGGCTTTATTGAATTACTAGCTGTTGCCCGCGACTTCGTCCGCATGAATATCAGATATCGTGCTAAAACCATTGGAAATTAAGTACTTAACATAACCTTAATTAAGAAAAAAAAACTTATGCTGAATGTAGGTACCTACTAATTTTATACCTGCTTTCAAATTTGTTTGCAAATAATGCATTAATTGCAAACAAATTTGATTCCCATAAAAAAAGGTTATAGTGAGTCAATCTTAAAAGATAGACATATGCTGTTGCGGACTTGTTTTTAGGACTTTTAAAGAGGAACTATTCCATCATACATAATTTTTGCGTATCTTTACGCAGTTTACGCAGCGCATGCAATGTAAGCCTTCAAAAGGATTATATTTTTCCCATTTTTCATTGGTGCTCCACGTCTATTGGTGGTAGAGTGATATATTATATTACATTATATAATATATTATTAGCCTTCCTGGAAATATAGGCTATCTAACACTAAAATATTTTTTTAATTCTTACTAGTAGTTCCTGAGATTAGTGCGTTCAAACAAACAAACAAACAAACTCTTCAGCTTTATAATATTAGTATAGATTTTATAAATTCATAAAAAAACAATATTAGTAATAGACCAGGGCGAATTATAACATCCAAATATAAAAAAATGTTGCCTTAAAAAGAGAGATGTGCCCAATTCAGTGTAAATATAGAATATAATTTTCTTTTTAGTACGAAGATTAACTCGACGTTTCGTGAAGAGATTGAATATTTGCTATTAATAAAAAGTAAACGAAATCTGAAAAAAAATCAAAGTAAATAAAAAAAGTATTAAACAATATTCTTTACTTTTTTTGCTAAAACATAGATTTTTTATATATACCTATTCCTGTTAGATTATTGCTACTTACTGTCATTGATTTTTAATAAAGCTACTTTCAATCTCTTCAAGGAGTTATCCGATAATACCGGTGTTAAAAAACCGGAGCCGAAATTTGCTTTCTGTATGTTTATGGCTAGTCTGATAACATGTTTGCTCGATAGGCAAATAACGCGCAAGTACAGTAAGAGGCCTGCTAATATTATTTAATAAAAATGTAAATGGCAAGCTGGTAACATAAAGCTCGGGTTATAGCAAACAGACCAGGGTAACAAGCCGCATGCTTTTAAACTTGATTTCTAACATTTAAATATGGGACCCAAAGAATTACAAGCCTATTGCCATTCCTTTTTTAGGGTTCCGTAGTACCAAAGTTTAGCCATGTCTTTCTGTCCGTCCGTCCGCGGCCTAGCTCAGATACGCTTGATACTAGAAAGCTGTAGTTTGGCATGTAAACACATATTAACTATGCTGACAAAGTGGTAGAATAAAATTTAGAAAAATATATTTTTTCGGGGTACCTACCTCCCCTACACGTAAAATGTGGAGATGATTTTTTTTTTCTGCACCTACCCCATGGTGTGGGGTGTCGTTGGATTTTAGAAACATGTGTGGGAAGATCATTTTTCGATTTAGTAATCTGTTTACGAATTATTTACATTTAACGTGCAAATTTTTGTTAGACGCAAGTGCCCCCCCCCCCCCCCGTATCAACGAAACTGTTTTAATTAGAAATGTGAAAAAAAATATGGAAGTAGTCCATATAGTGAATTTAAAAGGAAAACTATCACTAAGGCTAAGTAAACTTTACAAGTTACTGAGTAATAGCCGACGAACTTATAAAATGTATTGCAAGACGAATAGAATTGTGAATTACTAGTACCGAAACACGCCGATCGCTATTAAATCTTAGGGGCCATCCATAAATTACGTCACACGAATTTCATGATTTTTTTACCCCTCCCCCTGTCCTTGTCACAGCTGGTCACACTTGTGAGACTCCTCCCCTGACTAGTGTGACGTCACATATTTTGAAATTTTACATCTAGAGTGGCAAATGTTGAGTTTTCCGTTAATAGTTCAAAGTTCGTGTTTCTAGTTCTAGTGTTCGTGTTAATAGTTCAAAGTTCGTGTTAATAGTTCAAACACTTAGATTATAATACATTTTGAAATGTTACGTCACCAAATTTAGGACTCCTCCCACTCCCTTGTCACACAATGTCACACTTCGTCGACCCCCTCCCTCCCCCTTAATTAACGTGTGACGTAATTTATGGATGGCCCCTTACGACGCAGAGATATAAGGCCCAAAAACAATGAAGTTGAAATGGTACATATCGCTCACGATTATAATTCTTTCTATAGCTACCATCGTCCTCTGTGGGCTCGTTTTTAGAGACCGAACTCACGACGCGGTTCGCAGCCGCGCCGCCCCCGCTACATTGTGCGTGACCCGACACGCACTTGGCCAGTTTTATAGATAGTACGGAATCCTTCGTGCGTGAGTCCGACTCGCACTTCGCTGGTTTTTAAGAGCTAATGTGGTCAACCTCAACACACTATACTTGATCAGCGACAGGATTTATAAGGATTGCGTCATGTTTCTCTTTAGCTACAATAAGTCTTGTACAGTGTATTTTAAACACCACTGGTACACTCTAGACATTAAGAGCCAAGGTGATTCTAGGTGTGGCGAAGGTAATCGTTCGGTTTTAGAGGCCCACTCTGAAATAAAAATTCGAAGTTTCGTTGTTATAGATACACGTATAGGTGTAATATTGTTTTATCGTAGATACAACAAAATGTATCAGTAAAAAGGCTAACCTTTCGATAACTTCAGATTTTCAATAACTTCTGAGTATCTTCTGTAGTATTCTTCTGTAGTAGTATCTTTTGTCTATGTAGGCAGCGTACGAGATCCTTAAAAGGGTATGCTAATGAGGAACCAGCTTTCCGTCTAACAAATACATCAGAAATGTTGGCATTGAACGGCAACAGCTAAACAGCATGGATATGAATGTGTGTTTTGCTTCCGACGCTATTTCATTTTATATTTGAGGAGCACCGGACCAAAAACCCATAATTTTACATTTGACACTTTATTATTTTTCCGTTAGTTAAAATACCCATCTATATCATACCATACTAAGCTCTAATTGCGTTAAATTCCGATAAGAATACAGTAAAATATTTTTTTCAATTTTAATATTTGCATCAAAAACCGATACATCGAGGAAGAAGTCTGTGTATGCGTTTGTTTTCATCATCTTCTAAGGACTTTTCGGGTCCAATTCCGAAAATAAAACTGTTAAAAACCGATTTTTCCAGGATGTTTGCATCGGCATCAACCTATAATCATCCCGTTGTTGGGATACGGGTCTCCCTTCAGTCGAAGCAGTTTAGAGCATACTCCACCAGGCTGCAAAATAGCGTGTTGGCGGAGGCTAGTATTTTGAAGTCGCCCAAAGGTTTAGATTAACAACTTTCATCTAATGACAACAGCCGGGACCGACGGCATAACGGGCGTTTGCATCAAAAACCGATAACTATAAATTTTAAATAAAAAAAGTGACGAAATTATCTTAATTGATTTTTTTTATCTTGCATATTTGAAAGACCTAATTATATATTTTTTTCTACATTTGTTGTCAAATGTGAAAAATTATAATAAATAATAAAATCGATATTTTAGATTACTAACTACTCCAAAATAATGCTTAGTATTTTGTGTATCATTATCATTCACTATAGCATAGACACTCGTCTATGCTATAGCGACTGATAACGATACACAGAATAAAGAATAGAAGAAAGAAAGAGAGAGCGGGCATGCTACTTAGCATGACCGCTCTCTTTTTCTTTCTTCTTTTCTTAAAATTCGCGCCGCGCGCGGATATAATGCTCCCTCCCTTTCTATCATAAATAATACTTCGATCGGACCTCTTTGTCACAATTTTTATTAGCATTGAAATTATTTTTTTTTAAAACTCGACAACCATCATTTAAACCAGATTTCTCGCAGACAACCTTTTTTAATCGTGTTTGTAATTATATAGCGCTTATTTTGTTATAAGATTTATTTATGAAACAAATAGGTAAGTACGTGAAATAAGTAATATCACAATACCTAGTAACCCAGTAGTAATGCCAGAAAAAAAAAAATTGAAAACCCAAAATTTTCATATTAGCTTGTTACTTTCGGTTGTCATTAATTTTATTCGTTAAATGACTTATTTGTGCTTTAAGCTTATGAGTGCAATGTTGAATAAAAAGTCAAGTTTTAGTTGATAATTAGGTATTGCTTGCCCAGGATATTTTTAGACAACTCATTCAAAATAATTTTTTTTGACATGCTTAGTTCCATTTTCCAAATAAAAAAATCTCGCTTGAAACTGTGCAACACTTCTGAACGTCAACGCAGTTTACGCTCGTTATGTTGGTCACCCTGGCGCCATTTTACGCGCACATGCGCAGAACGACAGGTGGTCGGCGACTCGAGCCAGCCGTCCCGAACCTATCGACTTCTCGTCCTCATCATCAGCCGCTTTCGTGCTCAAGTGAGAACGATGTGCAGTGCTTTGTGTTGAACTGCTCATGGTGACATGGCGTCCTTTTTTTAAATATCGTGGAAAGTGTTATTTCTTTTCAAATATTGTTTATTTACAATGAGCGTGAATTATGATCGTGTTTGTAGACTGTGCTTGTCATCTCGAGGCGAATTATTGCCGATTTTTCCTACCACCAGTTCGGATGACTCTGAACCTCCCATCCTCGTAACGAAAATTAAGGATTGTGTCTCTGTGCAGGTGAGTAAAGTGAAAAATAAGTGCTAGTGTGCTGTTTTGAGTGAAAGTAGACCCTTGGTGTACGTGAGAACTCGTCATCCGCCCCGGTTCGTGCAATGACAGGCAGCGCTGCGTTTAGGTGGAGATGTCGTAAGATCGTCCACCATTTTGTAATGTTCCACGGCTATCGCTCGGGTCGTGGCCGCGTCGCGTCACATTCCGTGCAGCCGGCGAGGAAAGGCGCGTATCATGAGGGTCGGGTTTGGCATTATTCCCGGGGGTCTGGCAGGGAGGGGGTCTGCGTATCGTTAGCTAGGCTCCGCGTTGGGCATCGGGTGTATTGATTTATCGGACGAGACCAGGGCTTTTGCAGCTAGTCCCTCGAGCGGTCGGGCGTCGTTGTCGGCGTGAGTGCGCTATAGCTGTGTGCGTATATCGAGCGGTAACCCTCGAGGGGCTCGCTGGCTGCCACTCGACTCGCTTCTACTTATTCGGTCGAGGAGCCAGCCGCTCGGTAATACCTACGCCTACTTAGTTTCTCCTCGCGTATCTATGTAGACATGGCGCGGTTTCGCCTCGCTCGTTCTGATGAAATGCGCACGGCTTACGTTCCCCTTACGATGATTGCGTATGATTATTTTTTCAGATAAGCGAAAATGACGACCTGCCAACGAATGTTTGCAGGAAATGCATGGACAATGTGAATAACTGGCACATATTTAAGTCAGTTTGTGAGAGGGCACAAAACAAACTAGAATCTCTGATAAAAAAAGATGGCAACCAACTAGAAGAGGTGGGTTTGTTTTTCTAGATATTTTGATCTTGGAACTGTCATTTGTGAAGTTGTGTGTGAATCCATTGTTTATATTGCATGATGAATTTCCAGGTGCAAATAAAAAATGAACCATTGTCTGATGAGGCCTATGATGATGGAGTGGTTATTGATGGAGGATACCCTGACAGTGAGGTATGTATGTCCTGAGGTACTTAGGTATATGCTTATCAAGATATTGCACCTATCAAGTGTATCAAATATCTTACCTATAGCATTCTAGTTGGAAGTTGATAAATCAATATAAAAGTTTTGTTTTGATGTCAAGGACATTGAGCAGTTGTCACTACTGATGCAAAGAATTTGTCTGATGTTAAATTTCATTGTATAAATTAATAACATTAATGTCATATTTATATTAAACAAAAAACATGTAGAATTTTATCTAGTTCTTTTGGCGCTTGGGAATAGGAACATGGATTTATGCAATATCTTTTTAGACTTATAGCTTGACACAACAAATATTTCTATAGATTCTGTGCAGTTAGGTATATGACTCAACATTTATGTGTATTTCAAGTAGATTAGGATGCAATTCCTCTGATATTTTTGATGTTTCTCCTAAAATGGCTCATAAACAAGGTCTTCGATTGTTTTCTATGCAACAGAATATTATTTATTCTATGCCCATTATTAGCATTAGTCATGAATATGGATGAATTGAGATGCAGATCATACTTGCCTTAAATTACTGGGATATCTCATCTCCATTATTATTAGGCTCAGCACAGGAACATTCTGTTAGGACAATACTTAAAACTATACAGGGATCTCTTTTGAATTAACTTTAGTTAGACTATTTTTACGATGAATTGAGCTGTAACATATGATTTAACAATTTCAGAATGCAGCGAATATTGGAAAATTGCAGCCAGAAGGCCCACCGATCTTGGCTTCGTTGGGACTCACACCGCGGAGTGATAAGGTAAAGATTACATATTCAGTCTTATCATTATCACTTACAACTAATACAACCATTGTGTTATTACTGAAAATAGAGATACACCTCAATGATATTTAATTTAATTCGACACTTCATTTATTTCCTTGAATATATTTTTTTATCGATGAATGAAAATTAATATAAGTATATTAGGATATAAAAAATACTTCTGTGCAGGAATAGTTCAATTTAATTCATTTCCTTCACAGAAATATGTAGATCCTCGAATGGACTGGCATCGGGTACATGCCATTTTGGACATGGTACAGGACGATGAGGTCACAGATTCTTTGCAGAGCACAGAAGAGAGTAATGTTTTACATGTATCTGATCATGACTCTGACTCAGAAACTGACCTTCAACCTTTAGTAGATAACACTTACATTGACAGTAAAAATGGTTATGTACTGAGGAATAAGAAATTGATTTCAAAGAATCCGAAACTTTCTTCGTCATCAAGCATAACCATAATGGAAAAACTTAGGAATCAGAAAAAGCGTAAATTTGAACAAATTGATTATTGTCCGCAACCAAAGAATGCATGGCAAAAGTTCTTTTCAGAGGATCTTTTAGAACTGATTGTTTCCTCTACTAATTACAATATCCAAAAAAATGGTCATCTCTCAGCTACTTGTACCAATGCAGATGAAATAAAAGCTTTGATTGGTGTACTGTATATGCATGGAATATTGAGACCGACACATCAAAAATGTAGCGACTTATGGAACAGTGACTTTGGTGTACCATGCATTAAAAATTCTATGAAATATGAAAGATTTAAATTTCTTCTTCAGAATTTAAGTTTTGACAATGACGATGATACTATTATGCAGTGTGATGTGATGAAACGCATGCGTAAAGTATTTGAGATCTTTGCTATGAATTGCAGAACAACATTTGACATCTCAAGTATAGCAGTTATTGATGAGGTTGTCGTACCAGTTTATGGCCCGTGCCCTTTTAGATATGAAATTAGAAAGAAACCTTTGGAAAGTGGCATGAAAATGGTTTTGGTGGTTGATCCATCCACATTTTATATAAGCAATTTGGACGTTATCACTGATCCTTATTTTGGAGCTGAAGAGATTGTAAAAAAACTTGTTCAACATTTGGCTGGAACGGGTAAAACAATAGTTATCGATAGTTGGTATTCTTCTATCAATTTAGTCAACCATTTGCTTAAAGAGTATCAACTACTCACATTAGCTGGTGTAAAGCCAACTGATGACATTATACCTCCATTATTTTTGTCACAGTATAGAGAGTGCGGATCATGTTTGACTGGTTTTCTTAATGATAACATTACACTCACCTCATATGTCACTGCGGATTCGAAATCAGTGAATGTCTTGACAAACGATCGAAAATTTCATAAGAAGAGTTTCGTCCGGCATACTACTGCTGTGTATGCATATAAGAAAACTCAGTCTGCTGTTGAAGTAATTGATGTGGTCATGCATTACTACACTACGATGCAGAATACAAATAACTGGACACATTCCTTGTTCTTCACTTTATTAAACATAGCAGCTATAAATGCACAGGTTGTGTGGACTGTTCAGAATTCAAATAGTGTTGTGAAACGTCGCTTATTTTTGAACCAACTTGCAACGAGTCTTCTTGGCCATCACGCTCCTTTGTTGCCTTCCATTGATAATGTTAATAATAAAAATCAGCAATTTTTCTCAGAGCAGCATAAAGTATCATATAGAAACAGGAAAAGATGTAGAATATGTTGTAAAACAACTAGACTAGACAGGAGAACTAAACAGTTTTGTTATAAATGTGGTCAGTTTATTTGTAGGGAGCACACTGTTTTCATTTGTACAATGTGTGGAGGTTCCTGAATATTATTTTATACATTTTTAGTTGAAAGAAGAACATATTTTAGTTGTACTTATGCAATTTTTTTTGTATGTCTAAAGCTAGTATTTGTTAAGTTGAAATGGAGTGTCGTATTAAATGAAAATATTGTTAATGTTAAAGTGTTTAACACCTTTAAAATTTCTTAACTTAATTAATTAAGTATTTGGGATATTTTTTTATAAATTGTTTATGGGGATGTAAAAAATTCTATGGCTGGGAAAATATATATGATGTATTTACAGCTAAGAGCACATCGGTAGTTTAAGTTGGATTTGGATTGCTTAAAGAGATTTCTTTGATTATGTTCATATAACATCGGAATGCCGGTTTAAGCTTGACTTGCTGTTTGCTGTATGTACAGTCAATCACTTGAAGACCGTAACACTTCTAGTATAATATTGCCTTGTGGCTTCGCAACCATGAGATGTATGAGTATGTGGCATTCATGTGGGCCCCGCATCTTGTCTCTCTCTCATCTCATAAATAAATATTCCTGATCAAATTATACATTGCCATCTAGTCCTAAACCAAGTAAAGCTTGTATTTTTGGTAATCTAGTAACTGAAAATTATATATAAATACATTTTTTGTAAATACATACTAATAATACATAGAAAACACCCAGAAAAAGAGAAACAGACACGGTGATGCACACAAATGATTGTCATCGAACCTGCAACCTCGGAATCAAAGTGTCCATTGTTAGCTAACTGACCATCCGAGCTTGTTTATTATACTCGAAGTGTTCTCTACAAGGGGTGCACTACTGCAAGATTTAATTTTTACATTATTTAATTCTCAACCACCTAGTGTTAGCTTCAATGCCACTTAATTAAATCCTTTAGTTCTTATCAGTTGCATCAATAGTAAATTGATATTGTAAACATAATAAAATCTTATTACTGTTATATAGAGTATTATTTTTTCCGGAACAGAGTATCTTAAAAAAATTACCATAGAAATTAGGAAATTTCAAATGATATACAATATTTATGTTGTAGTTAGTGTAATATTTGAAAGTTTGAAATGAAAGAATCTTTCATTATAGAATGAAATAGTGTAACCATAGAATCAGGCTGATCATGCAGCATGAGTTATATAATTTAGGCTCTTAAATAGCAGTTCAGAACCAGTTTATTGGTAAATTAGTGCCATTAGTATATTATCAGTAGATTATCCCACAAAAGATCCCGCATGCTTAATATTATTGTACTGCTCACCTAACCAAATGAAATATATGCTGTGGGGAGTGATATTGACTATTTCTATATATTTCTGTTAAAAATATCTACTACGATCTCTGTTACTTACTGCTACATATACTACATTATCTTAATTTCCTATCTTTATATTTTTTCAAGTCGGGTGCCAGACAAGGATATAGCTAGCCTAATGTAAAGTGGTTCCCGTAGTTCATGATTTTTGAAATTCTAAATATATTTCAAGACAACATAAATAAAGCAAATGAAATACATTTTTCTTTATTTTGATTAGTTGACCAGTCTTATTTTGAGTAGTTACCATGAACTCCTGAATCACTTTCGGACGATTTGACAACAGAAGTAGTGAAAGGAAAAATCCTTTGAACTAGTTATGTAAATGAATGTTCATTGTTCCCTGATAAGCTACATACGGAATCTATTGGGGTTGATCTATCCCTTGGAAACCTGCGTTTATTTTTGTTATCTCGGGCAATTTCTTCATGAATATAAGAATAAATGGCAATTTGATCTACACTACTGTGCGTGCATCCGCCACCAGTTCATAAGAATAAAAATTTTAAGAACCCTCTGGAGGATTTTAGACTGACGAAAAAAAACTACACATATGGCCTCACCTCAATGTTGATCCTTCCGTCTGTAGATCTGTTATTAGCTCTTGGAACCAAATTGTAAGCTAGTGATTTGTAATTAGAAACAGGTATCACTTTTTCATAGGTTTATGATGTAGCTTACGAATGTTCAACGGCATAATCGAAGATTATGACAAAAGATATTTACGTGTAGGTTATTAGAACATTAGAAAGTATAATTAAAACAAAGTATATGTGACAAATATACGTCTAAATTAATAATAATACTATTCCTTTAATAAAAAAATATATTCTGCCGCAGCTTGTAATATATATTTTTTATTAAAATTACCATATCAACTTAGCATGTCAAGATAAGACATGACCCAGATTTAAAGTTACACATGTTACACCTTCAGCAATACAACTGTGAAAACCGTATCGAAATTCGTGCAGTAGTATTTGCGTGGTGCTCGTACCAACATACACGACTGACGTACGAAAATTCTTAAAATAATCGTTTTGGCTTTTATTGTTCTTATAAGAAGACCCTTTTTTATTTTTTATGCAAGAGGGGAGCAAACGAGCATGTGGGACACCTGACGGAAAGCAATCACCACCGCCCATGTAGATCAGCAACACCAAGGGGTCGGCGATCCGTTGCAAGTCTTTTAAGGGAAATATAGACTGATATTATTTTTTCTCAAACGTCTCATATGTATACACATCGGCTCGTTATAATTTTATTATATGTCATAATGCTATAATAAAGCACTTGTACTATTCCACGTAATTATATTTAATTTTAACGACCTGTTTCGCCGCTAAGGCATTATCAAGGTAAATAGATGGTGTTTTGTGTTTCTACAAGAACATTTTGTCATTGATAATGCCTTAGCGGCGAAACCGGTCGGTAAAATTAAATATTATTACGTGTAACAGTACAAGTGCTTTATTATAACATTATGATAATAATGTTCCACCAAGTGCCAACAATTAACAGTATCAATTTTATTATATGTATAGGTATTGTTGACATTATAAGCAAATTAGTGGCGACATTGTCACGCTCAGGGTTTCGAAGAAACTTCTACATTTTCATACATGGTCATGTAAATGGATGTTTTTTTTGATAATTGAATACTATACTGAGTGATATTGCACCATGCGCGTGGAGTGCGTAATGCAGTGTCAAATATAAAAAAAATCAATATTAAATGGAAACGTGCGCTTTACCGTTAATTAGTAATGACTGAGAAACGTTCGTCATCATTTTTGTTATACATTTACAGGGCATGGAGAGTGATAAAGAGGAAGAGGAAGAAGAAGATGAAGACGTAAACGAATCAGGCCAGTCTTTCTCGAACATTCCTGCTATGCCAGAGGTATCAATCACAGTTATGCGTCCCACCGGTGAAACTTTACACGCTCGTCAAGGTATCCAACAACTTGCATCCAAAGATTGTCTTGTATGCGGCCGTTCTTATAGATATTCTCATAATGCTAGACGACATGAGCTCACTGCTCATAGCTTTGATAGATATACAAATAAAATTACCAGCAAAAAGTCGCGTATGCAACCTAAGCTACGACCGAATCCATTCAATCCTAAAGCGCGTTTGTTGCCGAGTCATAAAATGCATATCCCTAAACCGGTACCAAAATTAATGCCTCACAAGATCATTGCTCCACCAAAACCAATTCTAGTAAAATCGACGAAAGGTCCTCAAAATAACTTACCTTATCCGCTTAGGATTAAAGCACTTAAAGATTTACAAATAAAAAAAAAAGAACCTCAAATATTAAAAACATTATTAACTGCTAAACCTGAAGTCCTCGTATCAGAGCCTGAAATTATTAATTCGGGACCAGAGAGCCCAGAAACGTTAATATCGGAACCAGAAATCTCTTCATTCCAAGTAGAAACAATTTTGTCTGAACCGGATGCTTTTGAAGGCGGGCAAGGTGGAGAAGAAGGTGAAGGGGAAGATAACAATCAAAATCAACAGTACGATACTGTGGACATGGATTCTGAGAATGAGATAGAAATCGCTCGACAGCAAGAAAATGATGCAGAGGAAGATGATAATATCGGTGATCAAGACGCCGAAGAAAACATACATCAGCAAGATGAAAATAATATGGAAGAAGCTCATGATGAAAACGAAAAGGAAAATGTAGACGTCGCCGATAATGGAGCAAACGAAGAAAATATGGAATTGGATGAGAACATGGAAGGCGGAGGTGAAATTGACGACAAAGGCGATGTGGATAACGAGGAAAGAGAAAATGACGAGCAAGAAGTAAATCACGAAGGAAATGAAGAAGAAGACGATGATCTTCCTCCCATAGGGTTGGCACCTGTTGTTGAAATAAATGAAGACATGCAAACTAACTCGTATAATAGCGAATTGAACGAAGAGGAAGAAGAACAAGAAGATGTTGATGAAACAAATGAACTTAATGAAAATGAAGGTGATGAATCAATGAAAGAACTAGACCCTGATAAACTTTATGTAACTAAGACACAAAGGGACTTTATTGCGAAGTATCGTGATATTATTCAACAAATAAACACCAAAGTATGTCTTTGTTGCGATAGAGAACATCCTCGTCGTAAAGCTGTAATCCAACATTTACAAAAAAATGGACATAAAGTTCCTAAGCACACATGTTATAATTGTGTTGTTACTTTTAGTCATATAGGAGCATTATTAAGTCATATGCGGTCTAATACTTGCACGGATTTGTGGAAAATTATCTACAATGAAAGCGGTATTACTGAGGATATGGTTTTGGAGGATGAACCTAAGGACACTAAAGTACAGTACAAAGATATCTTCAATGCAAGATCTTATGCTTGTAAGTTGTGCCCAGCAAAATTCCAACTAAAACAGTTTATAATGAAACATGTATTAGATGTCCATGAAGATGGTCAGTCTAGAGTTCCATTAGTGTGTGTGCACTGTGGATCCAGGTTTAAGGACAAGAGTTTAATAAAGAAACACATCCGTAAAGGGGAATGCACAGTATACATTTCTTGTGACTTGTGTGCAGAGAAGTTTTTAAATATGCAGGATTTCAATGATCATGCTTTGGCAGTGCACGCTGGAAGCTTTGACCCTGATAATGAAAATAAGTGTGTTGATGGACGACCAACTGATTGTCCTATATGCGGAAAGAAAAATAGCAGCTATCCAAATTTGGTAAAACATCTCAAAATAATACACAACGAAGAAAAACCTCATTATTGCAAACATTGTGATTTGAAATATGAACATGCTGCTGATCTTAATAAACATATTTATATGGAACACTCTGATAGATCTTTGGGCGTACAAAATTCCGATGTGGATATGTCGTTGGTCAAAGAAGAAGCTGAAGAGTATCATTACTCTTGCACAGAATGTAACGCCATATTTGAAACTGTCGATGCTTGGACTGACCATCAGGTAGCTGAACATAATCAAGTTGCTCATCACTGTGATCAATGTGATAAAAAATTCTTGCGTCCCTCTGAGCTAGCTGAACACAAAAACACTCATTTGCGTGTGAAATTTTACCCATGCAGTGTGTGCACTAATTCGTACAGTACTCCCCAAAAATTGTCTGATCATGTCCAACAAGCACATCCAGGAGCAGCAGCGTACGCGCCTACAGATTCTGAATTCTTCTGTGACATTTGTATTAGATCTTTCAAAAGTCGTCAAGCGTATTCCAATCATATGCGTATTCACGCTAAAGTACCTACCACAAACAGGAAACCTGGCGAACCTAGA
The DNA here is from genome assembly GCA_937001555.2 of Hypsopygia costalis. Classification (NCBI taxonomy): domain Eukaryota; kingdom Metazoa; phylum Arthropoda; class Insecta; order Lepidoptera; family Pyralidae; genus Hypsopygia; species Hypsopygia costalis. The sequence continues at coordinate 9,420,124 of OW443330.2, read as the reverse complement.
GGTTTTGCCCCACAAATTATTGGTAAACCTATTAGGCAGTTTCCAACTGTGCAACCACAACCTAATTTTGTTTTCAAGCCAAATTGTAATGTTCCTAACGCACCATATTCTTGTGATATATGCGGTAAAGGCTTTATGCATAAGAAAAATATTTGGAAACACAAAAAAGTTTTGCATGCTGATCTGCTTAATGAAAGAAATGATAGTGAAGAAAATACTATGCATGCTTCAACTGAAGAAGATGATTATAATGTTGATGAAAATGGTTCCATTTTATCTACACCGCAATTTAACAGTTTCAATTTCGCTAATTTCGCCAACAATGCTCAACAACAACAGGTTCAAGAGGATCCTATGCCTTACTCTTGTGAACTTTGTTTAAAACGATTCCCACTTAGGACTAGCTTATGGAAACACAAACGCGCTAAACACGGAATCATTAATGCCAGTGCAAGTGGCAGCTCGGACGCCTTAACTCACGCATCACCGAGTGAAGGCAGCAGCAGATCTAGTTGCACGATATGTAAGATAAGTTTTTCTGATAAAAAATCTTATTATCGCCACAGAAAAAATGTACACAAGTCTTCTACACAGATGTGCAAAATATGTGGCAAACCATTAAACTCTACACTAGAACTATACGAGCATTTAAAAGCTGCCCATGCACGTGAATTATTAGGATATAATGACAATCAAGGGCCTAGTAAGTCTCAAGATATGAAGCAAGAAATGGAACTTGAATATGAAAATGAGCAAGATACAGCAGATCCTAATGATTACCAAGCTCGCTATCCATGCGATACGTGTGGTAAACAATTCGTGGGCTTACTGGCCTTACAAAATCACCAGTGTATCAATCAAGTGCAATCACAACCACAGACGTTCGACTGTGAGATTTGTCATAAGAGTTACACATCTATAGCAGCTCTAAAAAGCCATCGCGGTTGGCATTTGCGTTCACCTGACGGGAAAGCCGCCGCTAATAACACTGGATTATGGATGCCACAGAATAAGGTCACTAGCAAAGTTAGTAAATTTGAAGTTGTGGATGCCGCTCAATTTGCCCGCGTCCAACATTCCACTCCAATGCCACCAGCTCAAGTAGCTAAAAGGAGGTTGCCTCCTGAAGTAGAGGTTACTGTCGTGAATCCGAATAAGAAAATGCGCTCAGACGATTCTGTCGAAATGGAACAGCAGAGTAATTTATCGGGTGGATTGGAGGATCGTTATTGTAACATTTGCGATAAGGAGTTCACCAAACGAGCTGCTTATCAGCGTCATATGGATGAGGTTCATCAGCCTAACTCTGTATTTTGTCCAGTGTGTGACAAAAGTTTCACACGTAAATCAACGTTAATCGTTCATATGAAGAAACATTATGAAGGCGGTCAGGGCAGTTCTGGGGGCTCAGCTCATATTGACGAAGAGACTCACTCGTGCGATCTATGCGGCGCACAGTACGATAGCGAGAATGCTTTGAGAGCACATCGTGCTAGACACCACGGAGAAGAATCTGAGGAATCAGACGATGACGGGAACGTGCCCATCGCTCCTCCGGGCGAATTCACCTGCGCGCAATGCGGTGACGGTGTCGCCAGTCCACGGGACTTGATCACTCACCGTACAATGCACGCGACGCCATCTAGGTTCTTCTGCAATATTTGCAAGGTATACTTTGTGAGGGCTTTGGACTTGTCTTCGCATACAAGGGCGAGACATGCTGACAATGAAAAAGTTTTTTTCCCGTGTGCCATGTGTGATCGTTTCTATATGAACAAGAAGAGTTTACAACGGCACATTGATACCTCTCATTGATTCCAGTTTGTGAGTTATGACTGGATTCCTAACAATAAGGAATTACAGAAGAAATTCGTGTTACTCGATGATGGCTATATTGTCAGAGAAGCTTGTAAATACCAGTAAAATTACGTACCTAATATCTAATTCCGATTTGATAAACAAGAGATCAACAAACAGAATCATCTTGAGAAAGAGGTAGTTTTTGATATTTCACATAATATACTATAGAATCGATGGTGAAATTTGCGAATTGTACATACGTAATTCTTTTTAGAAACTGACAGTTAAATGCAAATTCGTGAAAGTAACGAAAATGACTTTCGATCGATAATCTATTTAATTTACCATTTTCATATGGACTTGAAATCACATTTTAAATGTTATGATCGAGATGAACCAAATGCTGGGCATTTGCGGTAAATTCCCATATTTATGCCCAAAAATTGGGCATTAATAGGGCATTTACATGTACTTATTGTGGATTGAATTGATCGAGATGGACAAAATGTTGGGCATTTACGGTAAATTCCCAAATTTATGCCCAAAAACTGGGCATTTTTAGGGCATTTACATGTACTTATTGTGAATGTAATTGATCGAGATAGACAAAATGCAGGGCATTCAGTGTAAATTCCCATAGTTATGCCCAAGAACTCGGCATTTATTGGGCATTTGTATGTACTTATTGGCAATTTATCGTAAATGCCTTGGCAGTTCGCTCATCTCTTATGTGTCGATTGTATCTGCTCTTAAAACACTTCAACTGTTATTTGAACGGTCCTGTTGAATCATCTATTGTCGATCAGTATACTTTAAGTGTCAGCACAGCATACTGTGTAGAATCAATCATTCCCGGACGAAACAAATTCTTTTCAACTGTAATCTGCGATAATTCTTACTTTAAAATTATTATTCTTGATAAATTAATAAAACTTTGCTCACGCTCACATCTTATTTATTATTTTTTAATATCATGAAGACTATGTTGTCAATATGTATACAACAAAACATTGTGTGACGTTAGTTAGAATATTTCTTTAAGTTGGGTTAGTTATATTTATCAGATGTTAATATAAGTGGATAATATTTATGTAGTTTATGTTATTGAAATCATGGGCCAAAATTTTTAAAGTAGTCAAATCAGTCATAACCAGCGTATATATCGATATAATAATTCGCATGTTTTTCGCAAAGCATATAATTTTATTAGTTTTTGTTTTTTTTTTGACGAGGTCAGTGTAACTTCGATCTAGGTAAACTTTTAATTTTTTGAATACTTAGTGTTTAGTCTTAGTTTTTTTCAATTGTAAATATTTTTATTATATTCTTAATGTAATTTAGACTAGACTTGGATAGAAAAGAAATGGTCGTTTAAGTTTTATTAAAATGTACTGATTATTTTTAGTAATTTCAAGTGTATATTTTATACAAAGTGAACCAACCACCACGGGCATATCTCCTCATCTATGGCGATAAAAAAGTAATACAAATGTGATTTGTATTATTAATAAGCGGCCTAATACCTGCAAAATTTATGTGTAATTTGTAAAATTAAGATACATATTGCTATACATGTATTATAACAATGAGTCTTTTTATTATGTTGATTACTGTGAATATTTCTATGGAAAGTAGTGAAAAAAAGGTTTTTTTTTTAAATTAAATTGTAGCAAAGTTTGATTTCTTGATAATTTTCTTTTTTGTTTTAATTTTGTAGATCAGTGTATCTTTTATCCATCATTAACATAACAGCCTTAATGTGTTTCGATAGTTATCGAAACACACTAAACATACATAATTATGTATATTGTGCCTGAAAAGTTGAAGTTACATTTGTGAAGCTATCTTTTTTTTGTTTAACACGTTCACAGTCCAAACAATCCATATATGGCTCATGATGAATTCGTTCCACAAGTCCGTGACCCATATATGGGTCACTAAGAACCGACCAGTTACGCATTACGTCCAGAGTTTTGAGTATGTCTCTTGAAAGTTCAGATAGTTCAATGTTATTATGATATATTGATTACTACCCAATGATGTTATAAGTACTATAGATATGGTATACTTATACTAAACGGTTCCTGTCGCCTGTGAGAGAGAGTATAGGTATTCTTATCCTCTCGGTGCTTTAATATACTTACTATCCATCGCTGAGTACTTGCAAAAATATGAAATTAACCTAAAATACCCGTTAACATCAAATATTATTGTGTACTTTCGTGTAATATGTGCTCCCTTGGGCTTTATTTACTTTAACAATATAAATTTTCGTAATACAGAAGATGGCATTTTTACCTATTTCAATCAATTGTCACAATTACGTCAATTTCATCGGCTTGCTTGTGCGAACTACTTGCGAGGTGAGACAATTACCTGACTTTATGGGTAGGTATACATTTTTAACCCTTGTGGCATATCTATATGGCATATGAACTGTAATCTGCGATAATTCTTATCTATCTATATGGCATACACACTACCTATCTATATTATAGTATATTATATATAATGTCATTATTACCTATAGTATTGAACATATATTTTGAGCTGCTGAGATTACAGTTATTTAAGAGTAAATGAAAACATTTTGTATACGGAATGTGAACGTGTTAACCCTGTAACATATTATTTATGTCTATATTATGTTATTCGAATATTAATGTTAACACTAGCACTAATTACAGTACAGTTACTAAATCAATTTTAAATATACCATGATATCTTGTAAGTATGTATTTTAAATTAAGTGCCAAAATTATATTAATTTCGTCGGCATTCAAATAAACGTAGATATAAATGTAAAAATGTAAATTCATTGTGTACAAAGAAAAATATTTGAATTACGTACACGTTTAAATAGATGTGCGACACTTAATTTACTTATTGCATGTATCTAATACCGAAATATAAATCGAAGTCAATGTTTCTAATTATAATAGTCAATTGTCAAAATTATTTGCGGGCTGTATATAATATTCTAACTTGTCGACATGTAACATAGTGTACGTATCCGGCATATATTATATTGAAAGTGTTATGTTGTATCTCGTTTATCCCTGTAAAAATAGTTGGATTTTTAACATGTTTGTCAGGCACTTAATTAAATTTATGTGAATTATTTTAATAACAATGTGTACTACAAACTACTTATCCTGTATAGATCATCGATAAAATCCTTTAGGCTCATAAAAAGTATTAAAATGTTAACCCATTCAGTGCAGAGGCCGCCCATCGGCGTCCTAAAAATAATTAATAACATGCCAAATCGACGCCCGCCGGCGTCTAGGTTTTGTACTTCAATCTAGGCTAAAATAGTATGTATGGCGGCCTGAGGACAAAGTTCTTAATACGTAAGCCGGCACTGAATGGGTTAATATGTAGAATTAAAATGACTATTTATTTATTAGCTCTAAAGTATTAAATTGTAATTTTGTTATGAAATCCATTTGTAATATTTTCATTCATCTTGGTTACTATTTACTCCCAATATCTAACTACGCCGGATTCTAGCCCACGGGGCCGAAATCGAGGTTGAGTTGAGCGAGTGGATTCGCTGAGTGTATGATTTGAATTGAAAACGTATTTGATGGTCATTCCTCAAGGACATCGATCTCAATTTTTTTTCGACACAAACCTCAAGCATGTCGAGGTCTTTAATTGTGACAAGTTTCATCAAAATAGGTTCGGTGGTTTTGGAGCCGTTTCAATTCTAAAAGTGACTTTTCGGCGTATATATCCGTTCCACTCAATTGAAAAGCAACACCGCCGTAATCATACATTGAGTAAACAAATTAGGACTCGTATACAGCCCTGTGCATTGTACGTCGCCGTTCTTTCACAATCCAGGATGTATTAGCATTTACCTACTGCCTATCATCACACTATACTTAGCCCATGAGTATCCCTGGCTTGGAAGCACGGCGTCATTGTAATTTGTCCATAGATGAGGTATACTTTTGTCATCTTGTGGTTTGATAAATAAAGTGACTTAATAAATTACCTATTGATTATTTATTCTCTTATCTACCTTGTCTGTATTTCATAATTTCTCTAACATAGTTTAGGGATTTATAATGACGAGCTCGGTGTTCGAGACGAGCTCGGTGGTCGAATGGCTAGCAATGACCACTTTGACTCCGAGGTTGCGGGTTTGATCCCCGCACAAGACACATATTTGTGTGCACGAACGTGTGCCTTATTTCGGCACTGCCCAGGTCTCAGATCTTTATTTTAACTAGACAAAAAATTAGTCTTTAATTTGTCGAAATTTGTGTGTGCCTTATTTCGGCACTGCCCAGGTCTCAGATCTTGATTTTAACTAGACAAAAAATTAGTCGTTAATTTGTCGAAATTTGTCGCCCAAAGCAAAAAATTTGTCGGGGTCCCGTTAAAGAGTTATAAGGTTTTTTTTGTGGCAGTGCCGAAATAAGCTTATTTCGGCACTGCCCACTCGGGATCTATTAAACTACAAAACATAGCGAACATATGATTTTCCCCAGAATTAGTCGTCAATTTGTCGAATTCAGACACCAAGTATCAGAATTAGTCGACCTCCCGTTAAAAAGTTATAAGTATTTCTTTGTGGCAGTGCCGAAATAAGCCTTATTTCGGCACTGCCCAAAAAAAACTACACCACCTAGCGAAAATCTGATCTCACCCAGATGTTGCCTTGAATTTGTCGAAATTTGTCGGATATAAAACACAACTGGTCGATGCGTAATTAAAAAGTTACACGCATTTTAATAATTCTCATAGTAAATATAGTCCGAGATCTTGCATCAAAATTATATCATGCACAAAATGCAACAGTAAACGTTTCATTTCCTTCCTTTTTCAGAGTCTGGCAAAGTTTGTCAATGCATGCAACTGTTTTCTGATCTACGAATGCTTTAGGTGTTCTTTAGCACTACATTAGGTGCTTTTTACGATAGCCATATGTGAATGGGGTGGTGTTATTCTACTCTGCCTACGTTAGGCTCTCTGACTACAACGCGAATTATTAAAATGCGTGTAACTTTTTAATTACGCGTCGACCAGTTGTGTTTTATATCCGACAAATTTCGACAAATTCAAGGCAACATCTGGGTGAAATCAGATTTTCGCTAGGTGGTGTAGTTTTTTTGGGCAGTGCCGAAATAAGGCTTATTTCGGCACTGCCACAAAGAAATACTTATAACTTTTTAACGGGAGGTCGACTAATTCTGATACTTGGTGTCTGAATTCGACAAATTGACGACTAATTCTGGGGAAAATCATATCTTCGCTATGTTTTGTAGTTTAATAGATCCCGAGTGGGCAGTGCCGAAATAAGCTTATTTCGGCACTGCCACAAAAAAAACCTTATAACTCTTTAACGGGACCCCGACAAATTTTTTGCTTTGGGCGACAAATTTCGACAAATTAACGACTAATTTTTTGTCTAGTTAAAATCAAGATCTGAGACCTGGGCAGTGCCGAAATAAGGCACACGAAATTTGTCGCCCAAAGCAAAAAATTTGTCGGTCTCCCGTTAAAGAGTTATAAGGGTTTTTTTGTGGCAGTGCCGAAATAAGCTTATTTCGGCACTGCCCACTCGGGATTTATTGAACTACAAAACATAGGTGTGCCTTATTTCGGCACTGCCCAGGTCTCAGATCTTGATTTTAACTAGACAAAAAATTAGTCGTTAATTTGTCGCCCAAAGCAAAACTTTTTAACGGGAGGTCGACTAATTCTGATACTTGGTGTCTGAATTCGACAAATTGACGACTAATTCTGGGGAAAATCATATCTTCGCTATTTTTTGTGTGCCTTATTTCGGCACTGCCCAAGTCTCAGATCTTCATTTTAACTAGACAAAAAATTAGTCGTTAATTTGTCGAAATTTGTCGCCCAAAGGAAAAAAATTGTCGCTCTCCCGTTAAAGAGTTATAGGGTTTTTTTTTGTGGCAGTGCCGAAATAAGCTTATTTCGGCACAGCCCACTCGGGATCTATTAAACTACAAAACATAGCGAAGATATGATATTCCCCAGAATTAGTCGTCAATTTGTCGAATTTAGACCCCAAGTATCAGAATTAGTCGACCTCCCGTTAAAAAGTTACAAGTATTTTTTTGTGGCAGTGCCGAAATAAGCCTTATTTCGGCACTGCCCAAAAAAACTACACCACCTAGCGAAAATCTGATTTCACCCAGATGTTGCCTTGAATTTGTCGAAATTTGTCGGAAATAAAACACAACTGGTCGATGCGTAATTAAAAAGTTACACGCATTTTAATAATTCTCATAATAAGTATAGTCCGAGATCTTGCATCAAAGTTATATCATGCACAAAATGCCACAGTAAAGTTTTATTTCCTTCCTTTTTTAGAGTCTGGCAAAGTTTGTCAATGCATGCAACTGTTTTCTGATCTACGAATGCTTTAGGTGTTCTTTAGCACTACATTAGTTGCTTTTTACGATAGCCATATGTGAATGGGGTGGTGTTATTCTACTCTGCCTACGTTAGGCTCTCTGACTACAACGTGAATTGTAAAATACGTGTAACTTTTCAATTACGCATCGACCAGTTGTGTTTTATATCCGACAAATTCAAGGCAACATCTGGGTGAAATTAGATTTTCGCTATGTGGTGTAGTTTTTTTGGGCAGTGCCGAAATAAGGCTTATTTCGGCACTGCCACAAAAAAATACTTAAAACTTTTTAACGGGAGGTCGACTAATTCTGATACTTGGTGTCTGAATTCGACAAATTGACGACTAATTCTGGGGAAAATCATATCTTCGCGATGTTATGTAGTTTAATAGATCCCGAGTGGGCTGTGCCGAAATAAGCTTATTTCCATAGTACAAACAATACCAAGCTATATAACCATAGTACAAACAAGCTTTGCTTAGTTTGGGACTAGATGGCAATGTGTAATTTGTCCCGGGATATTTATTTAGTTATTAGGTATATCACTAAACATTTAGTAAGAAGACATAATAAACAAGAATATACATCTACCGTGACTTCATAACAGTCTAGTACTCAAATCGCTAGACTACGGAGGTCATAACTTCCGAATTACACAAACCGCGAACTGGAGGAATCGCAAATTTGACAAAACGTGAATCGGATAAACAACAAAACGTGAATTAGGTGGATTAAAGGGTTGTTTATGAATACGGAAGAGCTTTCGTAGTTGTGTTTTTCTATTATACTTACTTATCTACAGGTAGTAATCGCCATCGTCTTCCTATAGGTAGATACCCTGGAACTTTACCTACCGAACCGAAGTTATTTTGCAGCTTAAACTGAAATTCGGTGTTTAGATTAAAAACGTAGAGCACCTGGTTTAGGTAAAAAAATAAATAATAATTTAGAAAAAGGGCGAGGTTCTGGGTTGCTACACACATAAGCGAGTCAACAATAATCGGCAAAGCCGGGCGGTAACATCCAATATAAGTATGTAGATGAATGTTCGGAAATCACAAATCGATCGGTTGCTGCACATTATCACTCGGCTTGGTGTCACCAATTGGGTTCTCAGCTTGGTGACACCAAGCTGAGTGATAATGTGCGGCAACCAGCGATTTGTGATTTCCGAACATTCATCTACATATATTGGATGACACCAAGATTCATCTACATATATTGGATGTTACCGCCCGGCTTTGCCGATTGATGCCGGCCCGCTGTGTTTAGCAATCACCAAGCCTTGGTGAAAAATTGAATAAGTAGGTACCTATATGTAGTTGAATGTTCGGGAATCATTAACCTCTCGGCTATCACACATTATCACTCTGTTTGATGACAAGTGGGCAACTTATGCCGGTTGGCTTTTAGCGATAAAATGGTGCGACGTCTGAATGCAAACCGAATTGTACGGATTGAACCCGAAGAAACTGCTCGATAGGCACAAGCCCAATAGAGCCAAACGTAATTTAGTTGTTTCTGTTCTTCAGTCCTTCGGGTCGGCTTTTTCATTCATTAAATACTGCCGAATCGAATGATGTGTCGACCCGAATGAACAATTCGAACGTCACAAGCCGATTGAAGTCGAACAAGTGCAGTAATGCTTCGGGTCGGCTTTGTTGTTCGACAAATACCTACTCTGAACGATAGTGCCGCATGACATATTATGACATATTTCTTAATGAAATTGCATTGCAATGCATTCTTGAACACAACAGTGTAGCATGGCTGTCCTCATTTTTCCACCTTAGCAATCAAAGATATTTTTATGGCATTTTTAACATGGCCATACGTAGTAGGTACCATTGCTTACACTGTGTCATGGCACGACAGTAGCAGACAAAGATCATTCAAAAATAGTGTCACTGGTCAAACATAGGATATTTTAGACGTGCAATTTATATATAACGCTCTTGCATAATTAAATTGTCTGCCCTCAGCACATAAATAAAACGCAGACACGCAGACGTCCCAATGCCGTAAAAACCTTTTGTTATTCCTATGTGGAGAACAGGGGCTCTGCCGCCAAAGCTGAAGCCGATTTCCATCGGATTTTTTGATTGCGAAAACCAAACTTATTGATATTTTTTTTCTTGAACGATAATTAGATGTAGATTAATAAATCAATATGGTTATAGGGGCGATTTTTCAAGAAAAAATACTTTAAATGAAATAATACTGCTGCTAATAATTTTGAATATTTTATTTTTATTGCTTATTTTTCTACTTAAATATGATTTCATATGGCTATTTGTTAATTTAATTATGTGTTTATTTCAACTCAATAACCCTTATAATCAATAAGTTATTTCCATTTAACATAAGGTGCTCAAACATAACGAGAAATAAAAAAAATCTTTAAAATATCAAAAAAAAAAAATTGCAGATTTTTTTTATTTTTTTTTAACGATAAATTTCGTCCTAGTTTCATGTCCTTGCGTTTGTGCACTTTATGACTGGGCACATTGTATAGACTTATGTTTATCATTAATTGTAAACATGTTGGTCTGAAATGATTTTTATTTTATTTTATTATTTTATAAGTGGAAAATTGGCGTAATAGCGGCTATAAATATCCTTACTGATTGATTGTAATTTATACTATATCGGGTGGGAAACAAGCATTCGGCCCGCCTGATGTGACGCGGTACCATAGTCATGTAAACGCAGCAACTCCTTGTTGATTTCACTCATTCGCATGAACACAAATCTCAAGGAAATTGTTATTTGGCTGCGGTATTCAACAAGGCCGAGGTACTTCCTCAGCGGAAGTACGTCCCCAGTGGTCCCCATTAAAATTGCGCTGTGCTCTACCTCTCTTTCGCTAGAGCCTTCTAGTCCATCAGCAGGGTGTAGCACGCGCAGCCAAAGCCAACCGTTTTGGCTCAAGGATAGTATTGAGCCATTTACACTTCAAAAACTTTCTAAAGAAAGATTTTTATGAATCTATTATCTTCTAAAAAATGTTTTCAAATTGTGTCACTATTGAATTAAGGCAGAACGCGCTATGTAACAACTTTTTCATCCTCTGTTCTGCAGTTTCTTATGAAAATAAGCTATAGCATGCGCTTCCTCGTGGACAAAACCAGATCTCTTGAAATATCTAATACTTAATTGTGGTTAAAAATAAGAAGCTCAATGGCGTCGTTGCGCGTGTCAGTCTAATCGAACACACGAGTTAAGCAACGTCGGCTGTAGTCTGTCCATGGATGGGCTTTTTTTTATCTCTAGCTCCTCCGTGCTTCGGAGGGCACGTTAAGCCGTCGGTCCCGTCTGTTTTCGTTAGATGACTCTACCGCCGAAGCTGAAGCCGATTAGGTACCATCGAATATATTGATTCGAGAAATAGGGTCTTACGTTTTAGTTTATGACAAACTCTTCAGCTCAGTCGGTAGAGCTCCAGGGTTACTACCAGTGAAAGTAAACACAGGTACCATAAATCTAAGTTGAAATTGGATATTTGCAATCAAAAGATCCGATGGTAATCGGCTTCAGTTTAGTCGGTAGGACCTGGCCTCCACCAACCTGCAATAGGCTAGACGACAATGATAAAAAAATATAAAAAGTACTTAACAGTGTCATAAAATATACAAAACTAGAACGATCTGTGATCTTGAAATTTTGATAACTTATGTCCTACTTGTTCTATGATCGATCAAAGTGTAGTAGGAAAGTCCAATTTAAAAGAATGAAATTATAAAAAAAAAAAATAATAATTTTGGAAAAACAATCAAAAATACTATAACTTTTGTTATGGCACTAGCTACATAAACGCAGTATTTCACATAGCTGTCGTACAAATTTCTGTTTTAACGTATACAAAATACATAAGTGTGACGTCATAATTATGTAGCCTTTTGTATGGAGCGTTTTCGGGAAAGTCCAAAATTGTGATTTTCAAGTTATCATATCTCGAGAAGTTTTTATGCTATCGAAGTAATTCTTTCACTTATAGTTATATTATTGTGACGTCCTTACATAACAAACCGAAAGACAAAATTGTTGTCTAGCCTATTGAGCAGCGTGGTGGAGTATACTATAAATAAACCCCTTCAATTAATAGGAGGCCTGTATCTGAGCAGTGGGATACATAGAGGTTGACAAAGAAGAAGAAATGGTTAATATAATAATATTTTATGTACGGGGTGTAAGTGGTTTATCAACATCTTTCAACCAAAGCCAACTTCACCTGCACGTGGTGCACCCTGCTGACTGACAAACGAAGCTCTGGCGAAAAGAGAGGTAGGGAGCGTAATTGTAAGCTACCCGACTGGGGTATGTACCTCCACCTCACAGAATACCGCAGCCAAATAACAATTCCCTTGAGGGTTGTTGTGTTCCTGCGAGTGAGTGAGGTCACCAGAAAAGAAGGAGACGCTGCATTGGCAGCGGGGGTGGCGGCGCGCAAGTGATATATTATGTTGCGAGCGTTAATACGGTGACGGTAACCGCTTCACATCAGGCGGGCCGTATGCTTGTCTGCCACCCGACGTAGTATAAAAAAAAAATGTACCTAATGGTTTACATATTCTTTAGAATAAATCTTTTATTTCCACAAATGATAAGTTATTTTAAGTGAAATGCTGGTGCCTTAAGTAGCTTTTGGAAAAAAACCTGCGTTACAGGTCACCAGGCCCCTCCCAATCAAAATCAAAATAATAGCTGAAGCCGATTTAACTCGATTTATTGATTTCAAAAATAGGACTATATTTAGATTTGTGGCAAACACTAGTAGAAATAGTTCCTTACCGGTTATCATTACATATACATACATTACAGTATAGATGTTGTTTATATACAAGGGTGCAAGTTTACTCGACATAGATCCTTTAGGTTGTTGTAGGTTCCACTCTGACTGATTTGACTATGAAAGTATGAAACACTTTACCCCAAACTTAACCATTTTCAATTGCATAATTGTATATTTAAGATTCTAATACCCTGTAACACTGTAAAACTATAATTATAAATCACCTATAATACAACTAGGTTTGTTATGAAACACCCATAGTACAAGCTTTACTTTCCTTTGTAACCTGCAGCCCTACCGCCTAAGCTGAAGCCGATTACCATCGAATAAGTATTTTGACTCGTGAAATAGGCATTACATTTTAGCTATTGGCAAACATCTTCAGCATAGTCGGTAAAGTTCTAGAGTCTCTACCAACTAAGCTACACACAAATACCATAAATCTAAACTGAAGTTTTATTCGCAATCAAAAAACCTGATGGGACTCGGCTTCAGCCTAGCCGGTAGAGTCACAGATGGTGCTACGTTATTGTACTTACCTATTTATTTATATTATTTGTATGTGGTATAGGGGGGTTTACGTAGGAGAGGAATATAATCAATAAAGCTTATAGATTGCACAAAACATTTTAATATAAACTTAAAAAGTCGTACAACAATATGAAAAATTATTATTGACTAATTATATTCGCGGACATGGAGAGCCGCATTTACTATATTATGCAAATATTATATTATCTTTAACACTTCCATCGAATATATCTTACAAAAGAAAGAAAATAAAAAGTATCTTTATAATAAAAAATCTCATTACTCTAAGTTGTATTATTATTAAACTTACATTATAGATTTTATCTACAAAATACTGTACCGTTTAGTCAGTTTTTCAATCGAGACACGATTATACATTACATAATAATTTAATAATAATAGGGTAACAATAAAGTACACGTAAAGGTATTCAAATCATATAGCTAGACTTAATCTAAATCAAAAATATAAAAGTAGTAAAAAATAGTTGCACATTTTTCCATATAGGTACATAACAACTTGTCATTGTTGTGCATTGAACTCCGCGCTACACACACGTGCTAAGTAGAAGATACGGCTGCCGCGCGCAACGGCAACACGAACACTCCATCGCACTCGCAACACGCAACACAACAAGCTGGCCCAACTACCCGCATACCGCTACACTACACTACCTACACACTCCATTGAAAAACTGAGCCAACAGCCGAGTGAAATATAAAAAAGATAAATAACACATAGTATTTATTTCCATGAATTTGCATGCACCCGTTATTATGAATTGAGAAATATTTTTTTCTATCATTTATTCATATTCATGTCTTTTATAACAATATTATATAAGTATACCATACAGACTAAGGCCAGCCCCGGGATGCAGTCGGCCGGCAATGTACACAAGGACTAATATCTTCTTAAAAAAATACTGTTAGATTGAAACATAGCTAGACCTATTAATATATTATGTATATTATAATTATTATAAGGGTACAATCGTACGAGTGGTTACACTAGGTGAGATCTCCGACGCCCTCGGGCGGCCCGCCGCGCCGTCCGACCGCGTCCGAACGGATATGCAAACATTTATTACGAGTCAATACATACCATACCAGTACACTATCAGTAAGTATGAATTATCAATTTCAATAAGTATTAAAAATACGTAATTTCTCTATTGGCCTTTCCACGTGAAAAATTAGACGAACATCGCGTACGAATATATATAATAATACATATTTATATATATATATATATATTATGTATACATATTTAAATATTAGTATTTTCTTAGATCGGAGGACGTATGTATACAGGCTCGCTCTAGAAGGTACGTCGTCGTATGCGCACGGCCATTCGGCCTCTCGCTCCCTTACACCCTACTAATATATCGATATTATCGAACGAAGACATCAAAAACTTGACTCGGCATTAAATATTACGAAAATAAATCGCCGGCGAGTCGCGCGGCCGATTATTGCTCCTATCGATAAATTTACACATCGACGTAACGAACGAGAATACAAAAAGTTATGGAAAATCGTACGGATATCACAAGCGGCGGGCGGCGCGGGACGCCCCCGCGGAAAATAAAAAAATAAATCGCGGCGCGCGTCTCTCTCGTAAAAAAGTAAAGACTCTATGAGCGGGTCGCGCGGGGCGGCTAGCGCGCGTGCGCGGCTCAGTTGGCGAGCAGGAGGTGCGCCGGCGCAGGCGGGTATGGGGCCGCTGCGGCGGGAGTGGGGTCGCGCCGCGCGACGAAGTACGCTGCCGGATCGGCAGCGGGTGACAGCGCGCGCGCTGCCAGCTGTTGCTGCACCGCACGCTGCTTGATGTAATTGCTGAACTCGGTGGGCGACATGCGGTTGGCGCGCTTGCTGCTTGTCTTCAACTTCGTGCTGCCGAACTTGGTCTGCGCGAAGGTAGCCGTCGTGAATGTGAGCGGCTGCGCGCGGAACGGCGGCGCCGGCGAGAATGCTGCCGGCGCAGGAGGTGAGGGCGCTGCCGCGGGCTCTACCGGCCGGAAGCACTGCGCCTCGGGGTTGAACGCGCGGGTGACCTGCAAAAACCAACGATACAAATTTTAATACCTTTAATATTTCACATATATATTATTTCAATTAACATTTAATTATTTAATATGTAAATTAATATATAAGTGTTACACTTAAATATTAATTACATCACATAGTAAAATAGCTGCCAACTCTATAATATCTGATGCATCAACAATGAACTGCAATGTTCATGCCATCAGCACGGTTCCCATCTGAACAGTTTGGATATTGGCCAGTACCTGTCTTATCTTAGGCGACAGGTATACATTAATATTACTACATCGTTTCATCTAGAAATACTCCTTAACTTACTGAACTTCCAATGACGATATAATAACACTGGTTCTTACCTCTCTGTCGGTCCTTTCATCAGCGGCTCTCTCATCGCTGCTGAAAAGCACCTTCACTGCCCCCTTTTCGCCGATACGGTACGACACTTCACCTGAAAAGACAGATAAAATCAACCATTAACTTTCATAATTACGGATTTGTTGAAGCAGCTGTAGAATGACAAATAAAAATAATACATTCAATTCCGATATATTTTTTATATTTATTTCTATTGTGTTTTTCTTCCCTAGTCTGATATTGCTATTGTATGCTGTATAGTTTATTGATTAATTATACTTATACTTCGGGTGGCAGACAAGCATACGGCTTGCCTGATTTGAAGCGGTTTCCGTAGCGATATAAACGCTCGCCACATGAAATATCGCTCGCTCGCCGTCATATCTCTACCAATTTTTTTTATCAGAACCTCTAGTTGGCAGGATGCATCACGTAAAGGCGAGGTTGGCTTTGGCTCTAAAGATCACGGCGAGCCACTTACATCTGAACTTGATTTTAAGAACAATAAAATCAAGTTCAGATGTATCTTTACCAGCAAATATGGAATCGCATTTTCCAAACTAAAGGTACTAACTGTAACCAGAAGTAACTGTAACCAAAAGGCTGTGACCAGACCTATTAACAGACCGGAATCCGTAAATGGACAAACTAGGTTAGTTACTCGTACGTCTCGTGTTAACTAAGTTTGGTCAGGATCGTTCATTTAAACTGGCTGTAAATAAATTTCCGTACGGAGCTCGTAAACGTTATTTCACGTAAGCAAACTCATTTTCAAGTTCCACAGAACAGAACTCATTTTGTTTTCTTTATCGCTACGAGCAAGTGTATCACGAGGAGTGAGTAAAATCGCCGCGATAATATCGCCGTCCAGAGGCATACCATAGAGTCTATTATCAATGATGACTTTAGTATTAGGGATTGCAATCCGGCATCATTTTCAGTCCGGCCGGATCCGACCCGATTCCCATCGATCCGGCCGGATCCGACCGGATCCGGCCGGATTGATCAAATCAGAATGATTTTCGCTTTTCAATTCAAAATGAACTGTTAGTAAGTGAATCAAGTGACATGTACATACTTTATATAGGTAGTTTATAAAAAATATATAAAATCAATTTTATTTGTAATCTAATGGTAAGATTAGACAACGAGCAAACAATTAAAATCTAGTAGTATAGGTAACCAGTAAAATTTTAACGATGTAACGACTAACGAATAGCTCAGTCTTCCTAGATTTCACTTTCACAGATAGATCCATTATTTTAGTAAGTAACTTTAGAAAATCTAATATAATTAACCTTACGTAATTTACTGAGATGAGTTCACAATAATCATTAAAGTATTTGAGAATGCTAACAAACAAGTCTTATATTTATGACATACACCATCATGATTTGATGAATCTGTCTAAAGAATGGCACAATTATCACAATAATGAGTTTGTTTTATAATTACAACTCTTTAGTTTAATCAGCTTACGATAAATAATTATTTTAAGTAGAATTTTAAGTAATAATTGTCTTAATATTCATGATAGGTATATCATACGAAAATCATTTTTATTTTGAAAAAAGGATCGTAGAAAATAAATAGTGTTAATTGTGCCACCACGCGCAATGCATTTAAAATACCTACTCATGCAGAGATCTATTATTTTGCCAAAATTTGCTAGCACCGGATCCGTAGTACGGATCCGGTATATTAGTACCGGATCCGGTAACCGTTTAATAATGCCGGATCCGCCGGATTACCGGATCCGGTTTTCCGGATTGCAATCCCTATTTAGTATGTGTTAACTGGCTGGACGATAATACCGTCGCTTTAGGCTCAATTTATACCGCCGCGAAATGAAAGCGTCAATTTAGCCTCATGGCACGAGAAGGCCGAGAGAGTATTCATTGGAATGCTCGAATATTCTCGCGTATAGCATTGCTATGACCAATCCGATCGACTGCCCATTCGCGGCACTTCCCGCGGATTCCACAGGCAGCGCCGACAGCAGGGGGAATTCTCGAGAATGCGCGAGGATTTCCCGAAAGACGCGCGACCTTTTTTGGCCCGTATTTAAGTTTATATGTTAGACAATTGACATAAAGTTCATTATACTATGTATAATTTTGTTGCAAAAAGTCGCTTTCATTCCATTCCGCGGCGGTGTAAATAGAGCCTTAAAGCTCTCGTGGAAGGAAGTGCCTTTGCTAAAATCCAACCCTTTCCAATGCCAATAAACATTTTCAATTTCTACAAAAGTTACTATGGGTTGTTACAAATTCAACATTTCTGCGGAAAATAGACAATAAGCCAAATTACTGCCCGTAATGACCACAATTGCATACGTGACACAATTGCCCAAGTTTATCCGCATCCAGATTACATCCAGTTGCAGCAGCCGGGAGCTGCGCATTACGCACAATCATAGTCTGCTATTGTCCTCGCCTCTGACCTCGTCCATTTAGCGTGTTATGCAACGCACACTCGGTAAGGTATCACTTACGTATGATTACCTAGCTGTTTGTTATTGGCACTGTATAATCTTTCACTTAGCATTATTTTAACCTCCGTATTCGGAAAAAATATATGTAATGATGTTGTTTTGTTATATGTTCATATGTTATTAACTTATTAGTAATTGTCTGCGAGGTCGAGTTCATAGGGTCTGTGCAAATGTTTTGATCTCTTGCCTATTGGGGAAAATATTTTGAAATATGAAAAATCCGGGTACATTTAATTAGCTAAATAAAATCTGTTTAATTAAAGAAGATCCGAAATTTGTTAACATTGTAAATAACAAGTGATTTCTTACCTGGATCAACCCAAACGGCCAGATCTCTTGGAAGGTGTTCCAGGACATCTCTAACTGGGACTCCTGATTCCCGAGCAGCTCGCTCTAGTACGGGATCCAATGGACCTCCGGTTTTCAGACACCGGAAGGCGGAACCCCGGCATGGCCTATCTGGGTACCAGTGACCCCTGAACTTGTCCTTTAGGGCCTTCTCCAATTCCTCGCCGAAGATGTTGACTCGCCGCCTTGGCAGCTTATTGTACAGGTAGGATATGACGAAGTTAAGGGCGACTTGCACTTCAATATGCATTTTTTCTTTCACTGTGGACAAAGAGAAGAATATGGTTAGATATTTATTATGTAAAGTTAAGGTGGAAAGTTAGAATAGTTTCGTAGACAGAACAAGCCATAGATCATTAACATCTAAAAGTAAAGTAGTTATAAATACAAAAGGAGGATGGGAGGAGAGTATTCCTTCTATCAGGTCTGCCATTAGCAGAAAGATAATCCAGGTTAGACTACATAATCGAGTGATAAACCTAGGAGAAAAATATTTGGAAACTGAAAGCGATTGGTCTGATAAAAGTAGGTAGTCAATAAACGATTGCTATGCTATGAGCATCCCGAAGTTGTTACCATTCCGCTTCCAACGCACATCAGATTAGTTCAGGTTACTAGTGACACTTGAAGTAACACAATTAACCAGGAAATTGATATGTGGCACAGTAGAGTACTACCTACATAAAAGTTCTGCCGCAGTCAGGATGTTGATAATTAAATATATTAGTGTCGCTGTGAGGTAGAGCATCAATATTACACCAGAGTGTCTTTATTTTATTTTTACTTTATTGTATTTACAAAAGAAACATAAATTAGATACACAAACTAAGAGAGAGAGAGAGAGAAACTGAAATGTACAATGGCGGACTTAACCTATAAGGGATCTCTTTCAGTCAACCATAGAAAACCTGAAAAGATTTTTAGAAATTGATACAAGAATTTTCAGTAGGTACAATGTGAGTGAGTAGTTGTGAGTTGATTAGATTGCACTTACACCCGAAGGCTATTGTTTTTTGAAAACATCGATGATTTGGGGTCCTATTGGCTAAGTGGGGGTCTATTCGATTTATTGCAAAAACCAAACTTCAACTTAGATTTGTAATAATTGTTTTGTGCTTAGCTTATAGACATCCTGGAGCTCTACAGACAAAGCTGAATATGTTTGTCATTATTTTTAACTTGGGACTTTTATCTGGAATCAAAATAGTCGATCTGAATCGATTTCAGCTTCGGTAGTGCTGTTTTGAGGTAACCAAGAGTCTACAGTATGGGGCTCTTCAGAAAGGCGTGAAGGGGTTATCACTGGGTCGGCATTGCATTAGTTCGACACTTCTGTTGTTGTGGGCGTCCCTAAGCTGCGATTACTTCTTACGACTAGGCAGATCATATGCTTGTTTAAGTTGTATAAAAAAATCATAGAAAGTGATTCTGTTTAATTTGTATGGATTTTAAATTAATTTATTATATCATTTCTGAACTGTAACTAAAATAGAGGCATTACAGACGACCGTGACATTGAGCTTGTCTTGCCGTGACATTCCAAATAAAATATACAGAAAATAAACACTTTCCGTAAGCAACGTTATTGCGTCAAGAATGGACATAAATCGATTTAGTTACGCGCCGTAATCGAAACGAATCGATGAAATCGAGTCAATACGATTCTATGAAAGCTATTTGTCGACTGGCTATTTGCAAATCTAATATTTAAATAGATGAAGGCGATTCCACGTATGCCATTGATCCTGTTTTAAATAGATCGAAAGACAGTCGCGACGACATTTATTGACCTATTTTGAGGTCATACATAAATCCGAGGCAAGAAAAATACAAGTAATTTACACATGTCTCAATGTGACCTAGTTTTTTAAATAAAAAAATGTAATAAATCGACATAACTACTATATTTTTAGCTTAATTTTTAGAGTTTTAGACTAAAACAAGTGACTAAAGATATAGGATTTATAGAGTCGACTAATTTGTAACAAAGAATGAAGGAAAATTCATAATTTTAGTTTTAAGTTACTTTGTCTTTTGGCTTCAATCTATGAGTCTTATTGTTTAATATTGTTTACGAGTGATTTTTCTATGAAATTCTGGCTCTAGGAATGTGTAAAGACATCAATGTTTAGACACAGGGCTCGATATGTTTTTTTTTTCTTGGACGAATTGCACACAGCCATCTAGTCACAAACTAAGCAAAGCTTGTATTATGAGTACTAGATAACTGATAATATACTTAAATACATTTTTTTGTAAATACATACGTATAATACATAAAAAAACACCCAGCCAAGACAAACATACATGTTCATGCACACAAATGTTTGCCATGTGCGGGGATCGAACCCGCGACCCCGGAGTCAAAGTAGACATTGTAAGCCATTCAAGCACCAGGCTCGGCACATATATCTGAACCTTGTTTGCTAATCGGCAGGATGCACCATGTGCAGTTGTGGTTGGCTTTGGTTCTAAAAGTGGTTTTAAACCACTTATATTAATTTATCTTCCTCCTCACAGAAGGCCGCAGCGTAATAGCCCTTGAGGACTGTATTCCTGATAGTGACTCACATTTATTAGACGTATGGAGATGGAAATGACGACGAGTGCCAGTCGTCAACAGTCGTACCGTCCACCTAATATAAAGCAGTTGCAATTACCACAGATAACATAATACTATCCATTGCTTACCGCAGATGGTTAGAATACAAGTTCTCGAGCTAACACCCCATAGTAAATGCAGCATCTCTTTCGGTCTCGTGACTTTATTCACTCGCAGGAACACAACAATCCTCATGAATTGTCCCGTCCGATCTTCTGCAAGGTGGAGATTATATAACTGTACGCGTCTATAGGCAACGGTATCCACTTTACATCAGACGTGGCGTATGCATCCGGCGTGGCTTAAAAAAAATATTTTGCAGAAAGATCACAGCAGATACTAGAGCGGTTACGCTGAATTGTTGTGATATCCGGTCGTCGCTCCCGGTTGCGCCTGACGGCTTATTGGCTAATGTTCCCATACAAAATTAACTTCGGCCTTCTAGCCGTGAGTGGGTGATCGTGTAAATAGAGTGAACAATGTTTGACATTGGCATCCCCGTTGAAATGTAAGTTTTTATTTATTGAAGAGTTTGATAATGTTATCTATATATATAAAAGAAAGTCGTGTTTGTTACAACACTTATAACTCGAGAACGGCTGGACCGATTGCCATGGTTTTTGATTTGTTGGATTTGTCTCCGTCCAGAATAGCAGAATAACTATTAAAAACATTGGAAAATTTACGAAAAAAATAAAATAAAAGAAAAATCATTTTTCCATACAAAATGTTCGTGGATGTCGGACCTGTCAAACGTGACGTTAACGTGCGTACGTCAAATGTATGCGTGCGTTCAGAAATGTGGGTATAGGATAATAAGTATTAAAAAATTGACAAAATTGTCGAAAAATTAAATTTGAAAACGGATTGGGATATTTATTGATTTTCAATTAAATGTCAAATCGATTGGTCTAACTTTTACGTCGCGAAAGTTGTCCGTTGTTGTTTTGAAAATTGTTTATGAATGAATGCTTGAAAATGAATATTAATTGGTTGTCAAGTGTCATGGTACTTTATTTTGTGACATAGTAAAATACTGAACTTAATATTTACCCACTGCTGGGTAATATTAAATACGGGTCTTCCTTCAACTGAATATGTTTCGAGCATACTCCACCACGCTGCTCAACTGCGAGTTGGCGGACGCCAGTAATTTCAAGCCGCCTAAAGGCCACTTGGCTTAACGACTACCGAGGTAGAGGAGCTCGAGATCATCTAATGATAACAACCGGGACCGACGGATTAACGTGCCCTCCGAAGCACGGAGAACCTCGAGTTAATCTAATGATTACAACCGGGACCGACGGATTAACGTACCTTCCGAAGCACGGAGGAGCTCGAGATAATATAAACTCATCCATGGACAGGCTACGGTTGACGTTGCTTAACTTGCGTGTACAATTAGACTGACACGCGCAATGACGCCATCGTGCTTCTCTATTATTTTCTATTATTCATTATACTCGTACCTATATTAATTTCAAGACATCATAAATTCGACATTCATTGACAATTAGGCGGTACGAAGTTCGCCGGGCCAGCTAGTATGTTATATATTTTTGTTCTTTTTGTCCAAATAAAATAACGCCTTCAACTGAATAGGCCCAGAAAGAAGTCTTTTGATATGTTATAAGTATAGCCCTAGACTTCGTCCTCGTAAAATTTCGATTGTTTTAGTGATTTTTCAGCGGATTTCAATTAATATGGAGCAATGTAGTGTGAGTAGTCAAATCTTGTAGCTAAAGCCAAGTTGTCTGCTAGGATAAGAATTATTTTAAATGATAATAGACATGTAAAAGTAAAGTTAGGAGTTCAAAGATGTTGATGAACCCTACTCTCTAACTAAAGTTAGAGAGTAGGGTTCATCAACATCTTTGAACTAAAGCAAACTCAACCTGCACGTGGTGCACCCTGCTGACTGACAAACGAAGCTCTGGCGAATACCGCAGCCAAATAACAATTTTCTTGAGGTTTGTTGTGTTCCTGCGAGTAAGTGAGATGCCAGAAAGGGAGGAGGTGCTGCATTGGCAGCGGTGGTGGCGGCTCGCGAGCGTAATTTTATGTTTCGAGCGTTAATATGGCAATGGTATATATATGGTATGCTTGTCTGCCACCCGGCATAGTATAAAAAAAAAGTAAAACTAATGAATTGTCTATTCCCTGCTATACGTGAAAAAAATCAACGCTATGTACACACAGCAGTATCCTTTGCATGTTATACTTATATCAGCTCACGCATTTTGCATACAAACTATATTACTTACTGTCAAAAGATAGGTATATATAGATCAAAAGACAAAAGATAGGTACATAGGTAGGCGCGCAGGACCGATCGTAGGATTCTGACGCACACTCCACCGGATTGGAAATTGTAGCATAAAATATAGCGAAAGAAATTTCGTTTCAACCGGGTGTATTTCATTTTAGAACTGATAGCACGAAGCGAAGTTTTTATACCCAATATTACTTGTAGATCACGAATTTCGTGTCTCATATTCGAAGTAATATTGCTATTTTGTATCTGCGTTATAAAAGCTTTGAAGATCGATAGGTAATCTCATTACGAAATTCGATTTCCAGAAGCAATGTTGATAAGAATTCTAAAAATATACAATAAGGTTGCTATTTACAATTTGCATTTGTGTAATGAAAAAGGTTTTTAGGTAAATTAAATTATCTGGTTAGTAGGTAGGATTTGTTTATTCATTGAAGACATGCGCGGTATAAAAGCATTCCATTTGCATTTTTTAGATACCCTCGAGAAACGTAATAAAAAAATTGACTGTAAAACATTTAATATAAACCATTTGTACACATAATTATGTAGGGATACACTTTTATAGTTATCATCATCATCATAATTTCTGCGACGCTGTACGCAACGCACACATCTGATACATGCTCTACATATATGTCAATGTTTATATAATAGCACAGATAATAGTTAACGATGTGACATTGGTATGGAGTGGTAGGTGTGTGTTCAATTACACAGTGGTCAATTTTGTGTCCATCGCCAGAAATGACATTCTTATAGTATAAATTTTGTATAATAGAATTTATTAGACTTCTGTAGTATATATAGAATCTACATAACCTTTGCAATCCACAGAGGACACGTGTCTAATTTTCCTGCTCCAGACACGTGCAGCTTCCGTGACTGTGCCACGGCTTTTTCCTTCTCAAATAGGCAACGTTTATTAAAATTTCTCGGAAATAAAAGCAGCAAAGTTATTCGTACTCCAATGGTTCCGTATTACCGTAAAATATTAAATACGTATTCTTAAAGGATTGAGGCCTCTCTAACTTTGTGGTAGTGTGTATACTAAGTACTGTAATAAAATATACGAGTTCTCGTATAACTGTTCTATTAGTATTATATTTCAAGCTAAAAACCGCACAGCTAGCGATAGGGAGAGCAAGAACGAAGAAATTCGACGGAAAACCGAAGTTTCAAAGCTGCCTACATCATATAGCTCTACATTGTCAACAAGCTGAATCAGAATACTGACAATTGACAAATTCAATGTTAAAAAAATAATTTGGCATTCGCTGGAACATGAGGTATATAGATCATCAAGATCAAACTTTCCATTATTTATTCTCAAAATATGACAGATCTTCAATAAGCTGACTGTCTATAAACTCGCTAATTTTTAGAATTCTCGAAAATAAATAAAACTAGTGATATCACTAATTTAGAGTTGCTAAGTAACTGAAAGTCATAATGACCGGCATTTTCTCGTCTATTCCGTTCAAATTGCTTGGCAACAACTTAGTATCTTCCACTAAAGTCTAATAGAGCTGTATTGTAGAGTACCTAACCTACAATTGTTAATTGAATATTTTACGCGTGCTCTACCTATGTAGTTATTAAGAAAATTCAAGTCGCCGGAACATCTTGGTTACAAATACAATAATAAAATAGAAGTTTTTATTTCATAATTTGCAAAATGTAATGTGCTCCAAGAAATACTTATAGGTACACTTTGATCTTTGAAGCTGTCGATATATTAATTTTATTACCTACCTACTTATTTTCCTTGGCACAATCATCTGTTTGTGCCAAAGAAAAAGTTCAGCAGTAATGGTGATTAAAATTGATGATGCTTATTTGTAGCTAAATGTTACAATATTGACGCATATTTTATTTAGACATATATTATATCCTGTAGGGAGGTTTTAGAAAGGTCACCAAGTGATAATGTAAATGGGTGCTAGCTTGTTGGGTAAATATAAGTACGCTTACGTATAAATAACAAAATATCTAATAACAGCATAACTGGAGTTTTAAGGACAATAAGCCAGGCTATGTCAACCACTTTAGAAAAAGCACTTTATTTTCGGCTGTAGACTAACGCACAAACACAATTCAACAGTATCCAATAGCTCTCTCTCTATTGCGCTCCGTATAAAGTTCAAAACAGAACAATGGCTTTCGAGTCGACCGTACTTACACGAGATATTACGATTTTACGAGTAAGGAAGAGTGGGGCCGTGAAATTGGCAAAGCCTTTTAGACCTTTTACCCTAACTCTGCTGATACACAGTTTGTTTAACCCTCAGACATTATAATTACATACAAGCTGTTTTATGTTGCTTACGTTGTAATTTTCCATGATACTATTTTTATTTTCTTTTGACCAATACAATATCGCAAGGGTAGTTGATTAATTTGTGGAACGTCCTCTTACAGCAGCTTTTTCAAAAAAGATTCAGATCTTACAGAAGATACTTCAAAAAACATCTTGTTTACTGCCTGTAGATTTTCAGAACAGGATGCCACCTTAAGTTTCTCTATGAGTTGAACTGTTAATATAATATAATAGCACCTGAAAAACGTTGGCAATATTAAACTGCCAGTCCTGATTGTCTGCATCTAAAAAACTAGCAATAGTTAATCAATCAGTCAATCTCTTTGTCTGGAAGTTTTAGAAGACATAGGCATTCATTAATTTCATGAGGAGTGAAATTTGTATGGAGGTCCGCTTTCTTGAAGTCGAATAAATGAAACTGTATACTTATACATTACGTATGTGCACAAAGCATTACGAATGAACAGAAAAAAACTACAAATATTTCAGCATTTCTTCGAAAATTTTGTTGATTTGATATAAGTTTTAAACTCACTTATTATGAAATTTATGATACATTGTTGTCACCGTGTGTATCCAATGCTTCCATCAGCCAAATCATCCATTGTCCAAGAATTTGAAAAAAGCTTTTATAAAAGCTATCGCGTATTATCGGAAATAAGCAGACACGACAATCGATCGTCAATACGGGAATAATTTTCCAAGACTCAGTTATTGTTCTATGTTTATTTTTCCGAATACAAAGGTATGTATAATTTGATCAATGTAACGTTTTTTGAATAAAATCATAAAGGTAAGTAGTATGGGTATATTCGATACCGTATTTAACAATATTGTATATATACAATATTGTTAAACAATAACTGAGTCTTGGAAAATTATTCCCGTATTGACGATCGATTGTCGTGTCTGCTACTTTCTTCATAATTACTAGATGTTAACTAATACTTCAAATACCGTCGATATATCATTAAGTACATTTATTGTTTAAATTCAAGAAAAAAATTAAATAGAATATTATTTTCCTTTATTCTGGTTTATATTGTTGCCACTTCAAATCGAAAAAAGTATCTTATTTTCTTCTGTCGCCACTAGTATAAAGTACACTTATTCTATCTAGACTGCAATCCGCTCATTCTTTCTTGAAGTATATTTCTTTTCAGTCTCTCTCGAGTTATTTCTTTAGGACGTGACTGTGGTTCATGAGATGGTGTGAATGATCAGCCATGCAATGTCTATGTTAGAATTGTATTAGGATTAAAGAGATGTATTGCGAACTTACGTTCTCTGGTTTGTTTATTTATGAAACTCAATTTACGCCTCTGAGGATTTCTAGTCTAGAATTTTATATTGGTGTTATTCATTGTAGATTGCAGTCGTTTAAGCTAATTTATGTGTGTTTGTGTTTAAATAAAATCTATTGTAACCTATTTATTTTTATTTAAGTCAATATATTTTCTTAGATTTATGATTGGTCTTGCGCTCCAAAACTCGGCAGAATCTTATTTATCATTAAGATAAGCAATTTTTTTAGCTTTATTGTTTATTATCTTTAGTGAAACAAAAAATAAAAAGAAAAACAACGAGTATAGTTGCAGTTATATTGGCAAAGTACGTAAAGTGCTTATATTGTAATAAAATAACAGACCCTGCCGAAATCACTCCGCCCAAAGTTGAAACACGGTGAAACTTCTGGCATTATGTCATAAATTTAAAAAGCATCACCCAACACTAAGCATAATTTCTACATGTCATTATAATTAGAATGATAATAATAGTCTACGGTAACTGTTGTACATCAGATGAGGCTTATGCATATAGCGCTTGATGTTGTATAAAAAATATGTGAAACGGATGGATAGAATCGATTTTAATGTACATAGTATGTTTACGGAAAAAGTCCACCGTTGTACAATTTTAATCTCTGGGAATATGTTACTAGTTTTTGTACAAAAAAACATAGTTTCAACACAATATCCTTAACATGGATTAAAAGTAACATAGTACCATTAGTAGGTAACTTTTCTAAAAAATAGTTCGGCTCATTTTATAATAATCATTTTACAATAGACTTTCAGTGTTATGTAGGTAACTACGTTACATTATGAGATAATAGTATTACATTATTAGAGACACGAGATCGGAAGTAAAAATAATATAGCAAGAGTTGTAAACAAGGAATTATTCTTCTAAAAAAATATTTTCGTAATGGAGACCAGTCCTCCACAAACCGCTACTCGGTAGCAAGCACAAATATTTTTCCACGGAATGAAAATATCTAATGAAAATTTTAGGGTCATATTTTCGCAAACATACCTAATATTACATGCATAATGGAATTTTTAAACTCGACAACAACCGCTATGTTTGATTAAAGTTACATTGTAAAGTTTCTTAATTCACTCCTTGAACTTATACTTACATGATATATTTCATGTATAATTTCAAGAAATGAAAGATGTGATGTAAACGTGTGATGTAAATGTTCAAGAACTGAGTAAAATGTTGTACATTGTAATCAACATGTTAGAGTGACAATAAGAAACACTTTTGTAAATAACGGTATAATTGGGGTCATCAACATCCATATAGGATACTATGCCAGAAAAGACACATGTATATATTTGTGCTGTGTTTTTACATTACATTGTTGTTGCTTGTTACATTACCATCATCATCATTATCAGTCTGTATCTACCCACTGCTGGATATAAGCCTTTCCCAGTGTTTTCCACCATTTGCGATCCTCCGCTTTCCGCATCCAATCGCTACCAACCATTTTTTTTAAGGTCGTTGGTCCACCTAGACTACAGAGTACATATGTAAACATGTAGGTCAGTAATGTATTGAATAAATAAAGTCTCGTTCTCTAATTGACCGTAATTGTGGCAATCTAATTGACCATAATGATTCATATGAAACTAGGTGTGTGGTTGAATGGCGATATTCAATGAAAGAGCTAGCCGTTCAACTGAATGGCTATTATAACCAGTTGGCTGCGACATGTATACTTTTGTACTAGAGTAATTGACCATAATGATTCATATGAAACTAGGTGTGTGGTTGAATGGCGATATTCAATGAAAGAGCTAGCCGTTCAACTGAATGGTTATTATAACCAGTTGGCTGCGACATGTATACTTTTGTACTAGAGATAATGGTGAGCCAATTATAATCCATTACATGAAATTTTGTCTACTTTCAGTTATATTATGCATGGGATGCAATCCTTTCTGCCAAAATAGAACATTTTTGGTAGGTAACATTGCTTATCGCAGAATCACAACAAATTCTATAATCGCAAAAAATACTAATAATACGTTACGTTTCTGTGATAAGCAAAATAAGAAAGACTTTCGAAAACATAGCATTAGAAAAAAATAATATCCTCCGTTTTTGTACTGTTTAAGAAAAACGAAATCTAGTTTACTCTAAATTAAGCGAAGTATTTATTTTGTAAGCATGTTAGAGAACTAAGCGAAATAAATCTACCAGACGAATTGTCAAGTTCTTTCCTCGATTCATCCTATCTTTAGATACTTTAGATAAGAAGCAAAGAAGATTTAAGGAATAAATGAAAGGTACATCTACAAACCCTTTGAAGGGCTCCCGAGTCCCAAGATAAGTTTGTTTGATATGAATAGCTTTTGTTGGGAGTTTTCGGCAACGACAAACGGTTTAAATGTTAACTTAGTTTGGGAGTTGAAGGTATTCTGCCTACGCACAATTTCTCGTATAATGGAGAAAATAAACATGAAGTTTGCGTAAGAAATACGGAAGTGAGGGTATAATGAATTAATGGGTCTTTCAGATTTTCTTAAATACACCGGAATGGTGTTTCTTACTTGTTTTTAAGCTTTATTTTTGTCGAGCTTGATGGTCGATTGGTTAGCAATGTCTACTTTGACTCCGAGGTCGCGGGTTCGATTCCCGCACAAGACAAACATTTGTGTGCATGAACATGTCTGTTTGTCTTGGTCTGGGTGTTTTCTATGTATTATAAGTATGTATTTAAAAAAAATGTATTTAAGTTCATTATTTTTTATTATTATTTTTGTCATTTATCAGTTGTCTAGTACCCATAACACAAGCTTTGCGCTTAATTTGGGACTAGATGGCGCTGTGTAAATTGTCCAGAAATATTTATTATTATTATTGTCATTAAAATGTGTTTAATTGTATCAGAAGTAACAACGTTAAAGTTTAATGATATCTCGTGACTAGAATAAGAAATCTTCTTGTAACTAGATGTATTGTTGTCAAGAAGACAATAAAGAATTCTTATTTAGTAAATTTTTAAAGTGTTCTATTATCTGAGTTCGCGAGCTACGATTTTTTCATTGCGCGCCACATACGCCCTTTCACATACGTATACTTGCGTATCAATATTTAAGGGCGTTGCATACAAATTCTTACTTTGAATATAATGGACGTCGTTTTTATTTAATAATCAATTTTCATTGTATATATTTTAAAATTAAATTGGTACCGACAAACAAGTATTAATCCTTGTATAAGGGTGGTTTTCCATCAACATTGAACAATAGGTATTAAATGAGTGCAAAAGATAGAAATACAATTGTTAATCCAAATACAATATCGGATACGAATATCATAAAGAATTGAAATATACGATCATGTTAATACTAAAAGCCTGTAATACGATCCCATAAATAAAAACAAAAATATAAGAAAAGGAAACGTGAAAGTGGAACTACGGAGGCAAAAACGGAATTAGGTATAGGTATATAAAGGGAGAGAACCATCCAGAACATTTTCCAGGTAAATGGTTCCCACCATTATATCTCGAACAAAGCCACCCTTGTCACGAGGAAGGTCATGATGAGAAATGGCAGCCGACAAGTGTGGTCTAAATTATATGTGGTGGCGATTATAAAAACATGATAGTAAATGATCATGACCACGTTTCTTTCAAAGGTTAAGATACTATTAAAGTTATTATTTGAGTTGAGTTATTATTTGATTCTAGCTATTGATTTAATAACAATATCGTCTTCTTTGTCAATTTCTCATGATCCCATGAGGGTCGTGACCATCATGTTCGGTTTAAGAATTCTTGGAATGCTGATTTATTCGATAATGTATTTCGCTGTGATAGGTGTTTTTCGCCTGCTCTTCTTTCTTTCTATTTACAAGCCCTATGATTATGATTTTTTCTAAATTGTCAGGTTCGTCTCGGCCTACGAGACCAAAGTACAATTGTTAGCCATATGATATTAGTATTATGTATCACTTCTTTAATTAAGGATTTCTTATTAAAATTCATTGATTATAGTGAGAGAACATTGTCATAAGATTTTTTGCTCCCAGTTAAAAAATCAGAC
This sequence comes from Hypsopygia costalis, assembly GCA_937001555.2. Lineage (NCBI taxonomy): Eukaryota > Metazoa > Arthropoda > Insecta > Lepidoptera > Pyralidae > Hypsopygia > Hypsopygia costalis. Next base: position 9,388,820 of record OW443330.2, on the reverse strand, counting down.
TAAAACCACGACAGACTGTAAACAATTCAACAAAAGTCACAAAGCTTTTGGTAATTGTATTCTAATTTATTACCATGGTATTTTAGAAGTAAAGTACGATGCTAATCACCCATTCTTTCTTTTTATCGTTTTACGTTATTTAAATAAACATAATATTCATGAAGCATTATTCAAACAGGAAACGTATTCCATAGTACACTGCGCAATGGCCCATTTATTTTCGAGCAAAAATTTATACAGCCAAAGCTAGAAGATAATTTTAATGGTTGCTTTTAAAATTGCGACGAATGTTTTGAATATTTTTGCATACTAAAACATTATCTCAATGTATATTTACAATAACAAAGTGTTACATAATTTATCTAGAATTCGTCATATTTTCATCGGTATTATTTGCCATTTTTCAAAAATGTGTTGAATTGTCAAAACATTTTTGAAAAATTTGTCATTATTTCCAGTCTTATTTCTATGAGTATTTTGTGAATAATTAAAATTTAAGTTGTATACCTGTTCAATCAAAGATATTATGTTATGCTCATTTCTTTGTTATAAATGGAGCTATAAAACGTTATTAAGCCCCGCTGTCGCTTGTAACTTCAGCTCGAATTATAGAACGTTTCCCAGGCCGAACGGTTTGGCTAAACATGTGAACCGTGAAGTATGAAGGTCGGATAATTAATTTACTTAAAGATTAATCACGTTAACAGTATTTACTTATGGTTTAACACGTCGGAGTTGAGTCAAAATCCACAAACCATGGATCGTCTTGAAATTATACGTTATTAGAAAATCTAACTTTTAGGTTACCGATATGTTTATTATACGCCTTCCTACTTAAACACTTTTATAATCTTATTAATTTCCTCTGTTTAGATTTATTGTGAGTTTCTAAGCAGCCGTAGCCTTTCCTTTGGAACTGTAATGAACTTTACTACTATACATTTCCTTTTTCGTGGTTGCTGCTATATCTAAGTAGAATTCTATCTAGTTACAGGGACTAGTTAGAGCTATACAGGACACAGTTGAAGCACTATGAACAATGCTACGAAATGAAACAGGAGAGAGTGTATGTGTGATACAGTGGTTCGCGTAGTGTATATTCTTAGACTGTGATGGCAATGCTTAATGGACCTGTCTTGATCTCTTACGTAGTGTTGTGCATTTGATGTTGTAATATTTTTTATTGTGTTGTAGTATTTCAAACATTGAAACAAAATCAATTCGAATGCAGTATGTACTTAATTCATTGTATCACTCGCCATGAATTTAATTTATTTCTGTAGCACCTTTGTGATTATTGCTGGAACTTGCTTCTTCATTTATAGGTAAAGTACTATTGTTTCTTTGTATTAAGTATTTTTTATACCACTAAGGTAGCAAACAGGCATGCGACCCGCCTAAAGATAAATGGTCACCGCAGCCTATGGACCCTAGCAACACCAAGGGTATCACTTGCGGGTTCCCGACCCTGTAAAAACCTCTTGTGTTGCTGATCTCCATGGGCAGTGATGATTGCTTTCCACCAGGTGACCCACATGCTCGTTTGCCCCCCTCTTATATATAACAAAACACCTTGTTAACCCCATAGCCGACAGGCAATTTATTCCACAACTTGATAGTTTGAGGGAGAAAACCTGTCTGAAAATGAACAGTACGTGACCGTTTCGGTTCTAATGTGTGAAGATGAACGCCGTGCCGATGGTGAGCGGTGCGATTGTAAAAGGAGGCCGTGGGCAAGTATATTATAAAGATAAATAGTAATTTGGGGTGTAAGTGGTTATTCAACATCTTTGAACCAAAGCAAACCTCATCTGCACGCACGCGGTGCACCCTGCTGACTAACAAACGACGCTCTGGCGAAAAGAGAGGTAGGGCATAGTGTATTGTTTAAGCTGCCCGATTGGGGAAGTACCTCCACCTCACAGAATACCACAGCCAAATAACAATTCCCTTGAGGGTTGTGTTCCTGCGAGTGAGTGAAGTCACCAGAAAGAATGAAAGATAGTAAGGAGTATAGGCTGACAACGGTTCGGCAACTGCTTTCCATCAGGTGACCCACATGCTTGTTTGTCCCCCTCTCACATAAAAAAATGTAATTAATGAGTGGCGAACGAAGGTATTATGTTCGCATATCATAAAAAAAGTTAATAATTACCAATAGTTACGGTAATATCACTAACATCGCAAAATCGTGGCGTGATAACATGCAATAATGTATACAATAACATACTGATGACAGTAAACGCCTATGTTATTATATCATTCATGCTATAATCAACGTGATAATACCTAAGGAAATTGCAATTATACTAATACTATGTATACTCGTATGTGAAAGTTTGCGCCAATCGATTTATTAATTTATGAAGAGATGGATGTATAAACAAATATAATAATAAATATTTCTGGACAATTTACACAGCGCCATCTCGTCCCAAATTAAGCGCAAAACTTGTACTATGGGTAGGTACTAGACAACTGATAAATGTACTTAAATACATTTTTTTGTAAATACATACTTTTAATACATAGAAAACACCCAGAGAAAGACAAACAGATATGTTCATGCACACAAATGTTTGTTTTGTGCGGGGATCGAAACCGCGACCTCGGAGTGAAAGCAGCCATTGCTAGCCAGTCGACCTTAAGGCTCTTCATAATTGTATGTATGGATGTTTGTTACTGATTCACAGGTAAACGGCTGAACGGATTTGGATAAAATTTTGCATACATATAGAATATAGTCTGGATTGACACATAGGATACTTCGGATACAATATATTCCGACACTTGTCCAAATTGACATATTTGAATTTATTTTTTTATACGATTCGGACTCCATCAAAATATTGACACTGTTATGTGCAATCAGATTAAATTAATGTTTTGAGGAGTAGGGAAGTACCTCCACCTCACAGAATACCGTAATCGAATAACAATTCCCTTGAGGGTTGTTGTGTTCCAGGGTGTAAATGAGGTCTAAATAAGGAATATGTAAATAAGGAATATGTAAATGTAAATAAGGAAGGAAGGAGTTTCCTGCATTAGTAGCGGGGACGCGAGCATCACGCGAGCGATATTTTATGTTAGCGTATAAACGGCCCGCCTGATGCGGTTACCGTAGCCTGCTTATTTGTTACCTGGCGTAGTATAAAAAAAAAGCAAATTGATACAATACAAAACACTGATATAGTAGGAAAAGACCTAAACAGAACAATTTCTCAATTAAATACGACTCTTCAAGAATAGAGTAATTTTATTCTTAAAAGGCTAGCCCATAGAATCAGCAATACCAACGGGTCGGTGACCCCTTGGTATTGCTGATTTCTATGGGCGGTGGTGATTACTTTGTATGGACCCACATGAACGCTCGCCCCAGTCTCATATAAAAAAAACGGGCTGTACTCCGGGAGAAGTGAAAACTTGAATATTGTGCACTTTTGAATATTTTGGAATGGTTAAGCCGCGCCGGCGATCAGGCCAATTTAACATTTTTTACCCATCCCAAAAAGTGCACAACGCCGCTAAAGACATTTTCACTTCAAAAAATTAAAAAATCAATATCAGTGTAATAATGAAATGCAATGCAATGTGAGGTATGATTCGTTTTAATTATTGTTTACTGATAACATACGGCCTTCGAAGTAATTAGTGAGACCACGAGTAAGGAACAAATTAAGCTTTCATAGTTATAAGTGTTGTTGCATTAACATATTCTTTTTTTATAGAAGGGGGGGGGGGGGGGGATCGAGCATGTGACTCACCAAATGGTATCACCACAGCCCATGGACTTCAGTAATATCAAAAAGTCACTGATCCGTTGCTAGATTTTAGGGAAATATAGGCTCATTTCTTGATATTCTCCAGTCATATTTGTTCGGGAATACCGTTGAGGCACAGTATAAGTTGCTCCCTGCCGCTCTCACAAGGCGACCTATCCTCCCATCTAGTCGAATAGTAGTCGAAGTAGTCGAATGTGAATCTGATCGATGATGTAATATGATGTGTTTGTTATTGTTAGGAGAATAACAAACACAGAAAAAGAGAATGAAAGGAAAAAAAAAATAAGAAAGTTGTGCTAAAAATTAAAAAAAAAATAAGAAAACTTTAACGACCATATTAATTTTTCTATTGTAACTTTGTAGCATTTGACATAACTTTGACAGATTGCGTGAAACCAATTCGAATTCAATACGTCTGTCGGGTCAACTAGTGTTTAATATTTTTCTAATCTCTTTAGTAGATCAATAATTAAGAAAATGAATTGGATTTATTTTAAAAAACTAATATATATTTTACAATAAGATTGACTATCTAGAAGTAATAGGTACTTTGCAATGCAGGCTTGATCTTGACTCGCTTACAAAACTAGGTCGTAGATGGCGCAGTTCGAGTGCTAAGGGACCATTCCAGCTAAAATTTCGCTTTGGAATTAATGTTTCGACTTTTACATGCGTAATTTGAGACTACTATCAGCGAAATTTCAGTTATATGTACAACTGGGGATTCATCAATCATTTACAGCTCGCTAATGAAATAGGTGTGAGTTGCAAATTTAACACGTTTTGTTCATTAAAATATTATGTTACATGTTCATTGATTTTTGCCAACTTATCAGTTTGTATAATCAATTTCAAAACGCACAAAGTGAGTTATAATTTCAGAATTGATCAGCTTTTAATTAATTCTGAATATGAAAGCTATGTATAATATCGTAATCTGCCTATCTTCTCTTAAATACCTTTTCTATCTATCTAGTCTAACTGAACACGCACGTTAAGCAATGTCGACCGTAGCCTATCCATGGATGGGTTGATTTATCTCGAGCTCCTCCGTGCTTCGGAGGGCACGTTAAGCCGTAGGTCCCGGCTGTTGTCATTAGATGACAGTCGTTAAGCCTTTAGGCGGCTTGAAAATAGGTACTGGCCTCCGCAAATCTGCAGGGGATCAGAGCCCGTATCCCAGCAGTGGGATGGATAAAGGTTGACGACGACCTAGTCCTAGTCATAAAATGAGAAATGTCTCATAATTCCTAATAATCTGTTCTTATCAGTTTTGATGTAAAAGCTGATGAGTCAGAAATTAATTAAATCTTTTCGGTAGTTTTTATCTTCTTTATTTTCATCTATTTAAGAGCTTTAGTTCAATAAAACGTAACAGCGTTATCTTAACCAAATTATTTCAATAATATAATTTCAATAGTTTTTTCTGAATAAACTCATCGTATCACCCATAAATATAACTCTATGTAATAATTTGTAATAACTTAATGTGCAATAAAAGTTTCGATCTGCTCATTATAATTATCTTTCTTTCATTGACGACATAAAAATTATCATGGACGATAATATTTATGGAATAGTATTCGAGTCGAGAAATATTTCCCTACAATCAACTATTCAGATAGTATATCTATCCTTGAGCCACGCAGAGAATGACAGAAATAGGATAAAATGGCGACAGAGTTTACCAATACATTTCCTAAACTGCTCCCATTGAGTCACAGATAGCCTTGTATTGTGCTGTGCGCCCAGCATCCATTCGAATCGATCTGCTAACGAAACTGAGCGTTCAGAACGGCCTTAAGTTCGCCTGTCCTATTTATATCTGTTACCCAGTATCGATCTGCCGCCCCACTGCCCGAGAACCCCTATCCACGCACATTCAACAAAACCACTTAACTAAATAGGAAGAAAGTCGAAAATACTGTGTCGGTCGTTGCCGCCTGGATTTATATAGCCTGGGTGAATTTGACTCCTGAATGTATTTAAGAATGGTGCTTAACAAGTGTATTTATATAGTTGCTGTAAATAAGGAGATTTTGTATCGTAAATTGTAGAGTAGACGTTATAGGTTTATGATTCGGATTTTTTTATATCGTGCAGGATGCCAAACATGCATACGATTTACTGGTCATCTTTTAGCCTATAGATGATTGCATTACAAGGAGTATTTCATTCGCGCTTGCAGTGTCAATTACCAGGAACACAACAATCCCCAAGAGTATCGTTATTTAGCAGTAGTCTTAGCGTATATAAAAACTATACAGTGCGCCTGTAGCTCATTGTGCCGAGCGTAAGCAGAAAGTTAACTGATTCAGGTGTTATTTTGCGGAAGTCAAATTTACTCGTCTCGGCGAATCTCATAATCTGAAACAGAAGAAACGTGCGGCTGCTGCGGCCCGACTGCGTGGTCGTCTCTGCGACACGTGTTTGGCCTCTACGCGAGGTATCCTCAAGCGTTCTGTAGATGTTGATGGTTAGTCTAACCATCAATAACCCTGCCAGAGTATGTATACGCTACTGTATTTCAAACTGAAATGTATGCCATAACTGCTTGTGCGAAAATGAATCTAGAAAATAGAGTCGCAAATCAGTACATCTATATTCTCTGCGACAGCCAGGCAGCTCTTATGGCCCTGAACTCTGACAGAGTGGAATCTAGGCTAACTCTTGCGGGTATGGATGCCCTTTATAAACTGGGCAGAAATAATCAGCTGGAGTTGGTCTGGGTTCCTGGACACACAGGAGTTGAGGGCAATGAGAGGGCTTATGAACTGGCAAGGGAGGGATCAAGTAAAAACTTTTTAGGACCTGAACCCTTTGTAGGTCTCTCATACGGGACAGTAATTGAGGCTATAAATGGCAGAGAGAAGTCTAGGCATCAGGCTGAATGGAGGGAGATGAGTGGAATGCTACACTCCAAGGAAACCATTGGCGAAGGTACAGTGAATTGGTACAGACATGTACATAAATGTGACAGGAAACGGATGCGTCTCATGCTTGGGGCACTGTCGGGCTGTTATGCTTTCCACGGACACCTATACAAAATGAAACTTGTTGAGAGCCCAGAGTGCAGAACATGCAAGGAGTCTTACGAGACCATGAAACACTTAATGTGTCAATGTGACGCCCTAGCGGGCAAACGAATGGAAATCCTAGGAAAGGCATACCCGGACCTGGAGGACTACAGGCTCTTCCCTTTAAGCGGCATACTGACGTACATGGAACATGTCTCTAGACAGGCGGGGGAGAGTGACTAAAGGATTAGGGAGAACACAAAAGATCCATGAGGGTCGACGTGTCACCGGTGCTGCAGCACTGGACCCACTCTAAGATAAGATAAACCACCAATATCTCCAGATCGCCTCTACGCGAGGCATTTCGGTTTATTTTCCATAAGTAGGTTACTACGACTATGTGGGTGTTCCGATAAATCAGGCTGTAGATTTACAGCTAAAAGTACGTCAACCTTTACACTCCGTTGAACAGTACTTATGCCGTACGTAATAAGAGTTACAATCGCATTGTAACTGTCAAGCATCTGCCCTTAGCTGTACGTATCTAGTCATCTAAGGACATAAAAGTTTGTTAGGTATAATTAAATCTATGCTTGTACATCGAAGCGCTCATAAATTTCCAATGTAGTAAGCCTACGAGGCCTAACTACAGACATACAAGATGATCTCAACATTTGTTTGCTCAGTGTGCCCTTTGATCTATTATTACTTATCAATTAAGTAGTAACAATGCTACGAGTTTACATTACTGTCTCTCAATCTCAAGCAGTTCAATTTCTAATCTACTAACTGCTACTATTTTATTCCCTTTGAATTTCAAGGCGGCCTTCGCGTTACCTTTGTTGTGAGCAAGTATATAAATAGATTGTTACTAAGGTTCAGAACAATACCAAACCAACTCACGTGCGTTCGATACCTCTTGATCAATATAACGTACGGAAGATAAGCCAACATCCGAAGTGTTTATGGGAGCATACATTTGCAAAGGTGTTTCGATATCACGCAGTGTGTTTATATCATCATAATTTTGATGATAGACGGTGTGAAATGATCCGCCGTACCGCTGGTACAGCACATATAATCTCTTTAACGGGGACATTGTGAGGCTTCTGTATTTTAGTATCTAGGCGACCTAATGACATCTATCTAGATAGAATTTGCATCTCTAGAACCCACGTATGCCTACAGTTCTTTCAAATAATAGTTGGGGACAGACCTGTAAGTTGAAAATGAATGAAAAGAAAGAACTGAAAATAAATTGTTACCGATAAAATCGCAAAATAGAAAGCTGACAATCGATTATTGAGGACATATATACATGAATTTAAGGATTTAGTTGTATTTAGTTGTATTTACATCAACTATATATATATATATAGTGAACCATATCGAAAACCCAACTCTTACAGTTTCATCCATATATATATACACGAACACGAACATATTATGGTAACTCCGTAACTCTTTATAGCGATGAAGAAGTCTATCAAATAATAATAAATCGTATGGAAATATCTTAGAAACGGCATTTACAATCTCTATCTACCTATTTATTAGACAGAAACAACATGAGCGTATATTATTTATTTATACAAATATGAGTGTAACTAACTCTTTTTAATGGCAAAGAAGACTATCAAACAACAATAGACTATTAATTTTAATAATTTCATTAGAATTTATCAGATTAATTGAGTTTCATTTAGAATTTGAGAACGGCATAATCAAAAGTTATCGCATCATTTAATTTTAACCTATTATATTAACTTAATCAAGATAAGTTTTAGGCTAAACAATTTACCTAGTCATAGATTAAATTTTACTCTCAGAATTTAAGATAAAGCTCCATTAATGTTTACGGTATCTGCAAAAGAGTAGAGTTGTTATCTGCAGAACAATATAGAGCTGAGTTTAGTAAATGGTAGTATAAATCTTTGGAATAATTCATCAGCGGCAGCGGAATGAAACATATTTTAGAAATTTTGTAGAAGAAGATACTGGTATAATTCTAATAGTTCCACCAAGAAGTACGAATCGAAAATGAAGTTGTTTACAAGTACCAAATAATTTCTATGAAGAATATAAATATACATAATGCTATTTGGTGATTGTTTGAACAAAATTAACTATAAATTTTATTCCCTTTAATTCTTACTAATGAGTTTTATGACGCACGAGATGTTAACTGTGGATACGTTTTAAAGCAGTATGTTTAACTGTTTTAAAATATAGTATTTGAATATAAATAACAACATAAGAGCATCATGATTATAATGATCTGATAATATACATCAGTGATTAGTTATGGTGGGGCGGGCGCTTTACGGACTTTGGTTATATAGTATACTAAAAACTTTCTTAGGAAGATATCACATAGTTATTGGCAAAATTTAGATCTATGTAGTTTATTATATAAGATTTTTTTTGAAGTAAATATCGAAAATTAAGGAAATATCTGAGTCGTTTGCTTTTCCCTTATACCTTAAAGAATATTTTTACGAATAGCGGACATTCATCTAAGCTACTGAGCTCTCACCACCTAATGGTCTGATGTATCGTATAGCTCAATAATCTCCACCTTCCGAGCTGCTGGCTATGTATTCTTATAAACTACCTAACTTATCTAGTTTACTTCAAGATAAGCAATTTTCTCGCCATTTTCGTGGCCCTAAGAAAGCTTTTAAGTATTTCACGCCTCATCTGTGAAGGAAATGGACGCCAAATGATTTTTTTTATTGCTTATTCTGTAAATATTTCGTGACTAGGTATGGTTGGCGGTTTTGCTCGTGAACCGTCAGGCAAACTTTGAGCAAAAGTTACATTTATGAAATGCTCCATTTACATTTGACATGGTCGATGAATTGGTGGAAGGGCAAATAATTTTTGCATTTAAAATATTAGATATATTACCGTTATACCTTGTACGGTACCGTATATACGTTGATAGTACCAAATTTTTTTTACATAAATAGATATTTTTATGGTCATAAAATGTATGAGACATTTCATCACCTCTTACGTATATGTTAGTTGTATGATGTAGATATAGTAAATAGGTCTCCACCCGTTTGGCACTGCATGAAACTGGGGCTTCGTAAAATGGAGACATATGTATTTCTCTATCTATGTAGACTTAGACCTAGATGGTACTATTACTTATTCTGTGCCTAGATCTATTTTTCGTTCGTAGACAAACATCATGTAGGCGCCACTGGCATATAGCAGAAACTAGATGTTTGAGAAGGGTACGCATGCGAGGTCTGGCTTTGTAAATTATCGACCTCAGGTTAACTAATTTAGATAGACATAGTACAGTGCGTACAATGTACTACGATTTGGAAGAAAATTGCGCTAACTTCAATTCTTATACATTTCTATAGATATGTCATATCCATATAATATATTGCGTCAGAAAACGGTTCCTGCTGAGGCTGGGACATAGAGTATCGTTATCATTATCATATCAGTGATTTAATATACTTGTCATCTCTTTCCCTCGTCGAGAGCAAAATTGAGCCAATTTTTCTTGCAAAAATATGAAATTCAATAAAGTACCTACGTGTTTAAATCAATTATTATTTTGTACTTTCGTCAACATAAATTACGCATTTTCGAAATACAGAAGACGGCATTTTTCACCTATTTCAATCAATTGTGAGGTAATCACTTTGCGGGTGTTTGTTTGTGAAGGGATATATGGAGTTAAAGATTCCATATATCCTAACTGATAGGAACCAGGGGGCTTACCACCAACTCTTATTGCGATTCTATTATTATTAATGAATAAGCGATAGAGTCGCTTATTCATTAGTATGAATAAGCATTCTATTCAGTTATTGAATCGTAATAAGAGTTGGTGGTAAGGGGGCAGTTGAGATTTGTCAGTTGTAGAGCTACATGGAACGTGGGAGAAATAAAACATCATTGGCTAACTTAAACAATTTCGCAGCACGTTTTCATGTTTTACTTTGCATAGTGGGTACATAAAGCACTCAAGTATAAAGCTAAGTGTGCCTTATCCGTGCCTGCGAGTACTTAGCTACGTTTATGTAAGCGTTAAAATATCACTGAATATGTATTATGTATAAGTTAGGGAAAACATAGACGATACGTTTTGCATATTTACTTAGATCCCTTTAAGTAGAGACAAAGGATCATGTAATGTATATTATTCCTTTTTGCATATTAATTTATAACATACAAGCAGTGCACGCGGTTGCGCTCGCATGAATGTCGGTTATATTGCGCCAAAAGGTAGATTATATCATTCCTTGGGTTATAATCTAATCCCATGTCACATTTCATTCAAATCGGTTCAGCCGTTTAGTGGTAAAAGGTAACAAACAGACACACTTTTACATTTAAATATTTCTAGTTTCAGCCCGCGGATTTGCCCGCATGAATATTGGATATATCGCGTTGTAAGGTAGCATATGTCTTGCCTCGGGATTTAATCTATGTTCATGTCAAATTTGAATGAAATTTGACATGAATCGGTTCAGCCAGTTTAGTCGTGAAAAGGTAACAAACAGACAGATACACTTTTGCATTTCTAAAATTAGTATGGATAAAATGGAAGTACGGATTTGGATGGAATAAGTGATTTACATATGTATGGATGTAGATTACGAGTATATGTATGCTTTATCTATACAACATCTCTTATAGAGATAATCTCACTTTTATTACGTAGTACTATTACTTATACTGTGCTTTTATATACCCATGTACACAAAAGTGACGCAATGACACGCCTGCAGGGAATCTGGAAAAAACGAGGAATAAGTTATAAAACAAAAACCCGGTTGGTCCGAGCCTTAGTATTCCCGATCTTTCTCTATGGAGTGGAGACGTGGACTGTCCGAGCAAGAGAGATACAGAGAATAGATGCACTATAGATGTGGTGCTGGAGGCGGATGTTCCGAATACCATGGACGGCCAAACGCACAAATGTATCTGTTCTTTCTCAACTCGGCATTGAGACTAGATTGTCCACCACGTGTATGCAACGCATACTTTCTTATTTCGGCCATGTGATGAGGAAAGGAGATGGTAGCCTGGAAAGGCTTGTTATTGTTGGCAACACCGAAGGCAATAGACACGTGGCCGTTCACCAACAAGATGGTCTGACCAGGTGAAGGGGGCCGCCTCCTTTTCTCAATTCTATCAGGCAGTGACGGCCAGTTCGGACAGGAATCTTGGAGACAGATTGTCCGTTCGCGAGGTTCCTGTGTCCACGATCCTCAGCAATGAGGGACCGAGTGAAGAAGAAGAAGACACAAAAGTGAGTTTATCTTTATATGAGATCTTTTTCTCAAAATACTTTATTGCATATTTGAAAACTGGAATTCTGGTAATTAGAAAACCTAATCTTACTTTAAAATTCTGTAAACCAAAATGCGGTATGAATGCGGAAGCAACTAATAAACCCATACTGCCCATAAGTAAAAATGGTTTAAAATAAGAGAAAACAATGCAAAAGTGACCTTGTATCAATAGACATAAAATCAAGGATGCATTAACAGCTCTGAATACAACTCATGAATATGCAGTATACCCTGATTGCGATGCCAACTGTAAACAAGGTCTGGAACACGATTTTCTCATGTAAATCTCATTTTACAAAGGACTCGACCTTCGGTTAGACGTGTTTTACATTATATTGTGGTGTGTGAATACCTTTACAAAACATATGATTAGTATATAAGTCAAAACTCCAATGTATTAAAAATAGTAGTAATAAATCCGTTGCAATGAACACATCTTATTATTGACAAATTCCATACCTCATAATGTACATAGAAATTGGAACACATTTTATGTGAATTTCCATTGGCAGTAGGTCATACAAAAAGTGTTAGTTTGAAAAAAACCGAATAACCTCTTTTTTTGGAAAGCAATCACCACCGCCCATGGAGATCAGCAACACCAAGGTATCGCCGATCCGTGGCCAGCCTATACTCCTTCCTTTCTTTCTTTTTGGTGACCTCACTCACTCGCAGGAACACAATTACCCTCAAGGAAATTGTTATTTGGCTGCGGTATTATGTAAGTTGGAGGTACTTCCCCAGTCGGGCAACTTAAAAAATACGCTATACCCCTACGCCTACCTCTCTGAAATGCATCATTTTTCATTTTTCATGAAATGCATTAGAAATCAACTATTTAAATAATAATTACGAGTAAATATGCTGAAAATAACGAAACTTACTTATTTTCTTTCGTTTTATAGATTACATACATAGTTCTAAGAGTCAGTAAGCTGAAGTGGCAGTGGGTTAGCCACATCTGCCGAGTCAGCGATGGCAGACGGGAGAGGAAAGTCCTAGAGTGGAGGCCATGTAGCTCTAATAAGGCTGATAAAATGTTTGGACGGGACGTTAAGCCATGACATCCATCATTGATTATTCTATTTCACTTAATAATAAACACGGGCGCTCAACACACAACAATCCAGTAGCAGATTGCAAACACAGACTTTCACCAACTCGTAGCTTAGTAGCGTGGTGGAGTACGCTTTAAACACATACACATCGGTTCTCCTCTCAATGTCAGACCTGTCAATGATGGAATATGAGTCTCCCTTCAATCGAAGGGGTTTAGAGCATACTCCACCACGCTGCTCAACTGCGGGTTGGCGGAGGCCAGTGTTTTCAAGCAGCTTAAACGCCACTGACTTGGCTTAACGACTGTCATTTATTGACAACAGCCGGGACCGACGGCTTAACGTGCCCACCGAAGCACGGAGGAGCTCAAGATAAATAACCCCATCCATGGACAGACTACGGCCGACGTTGCTGAACTTGCGTGTTCGATTAGAGTGATATGCGCAACAACGCCATCGAACTCCTCACCGAGGCCTAGTATGTAATGGGATAAATATATCTTGATGCTGATGTTGAATTCATACAAACTCTACTACTACTCATACAAATCGAATTGCGTTCCGTAGACATTTTTACCGAATTAAATACCATACGAAAATCTTTCACATGCTTTTACGATGTCAGTCATAAAAAGACTGTATACTACATAAAGGAGTATATACAAAGGTGGATCGTTAATACCCCTCACTTAATCTGAAGGCACATTACTGTACGTAATAGGTATACGTATACTCCCATACGAGAATATCTTCCGGTGGCTCGGATTCGGGTAATATGAGAGCAATTTATACGATCCGCCCATCGTTCTGAGTTCGTTCACAGTTCCGCTATTTTGTTTTGTACTAGGACGATCACACGTTGCATTTTATGGTAGCTAAAGTACCTACGATAATAAAAAAAATAATCATATTTATTTTGACGAGCTCGGTGGTCGAATGGTTAGCAATGGTAACTTTGACTCCGTGGTCGCGGGTTTGATTCCCGCATAAAACAAATATTTGTGTGCATTAATATGTCTGTTTGTCTTCGTCTGGGTGTTTTCTATGTATTATATATATGTTATTACAAAAAAATTGTCCGAGGGACATGTTGAAAATAATAGGTTGAAATGTACTTTTGAACGAAGTGGAGGAGGAATCGGATAAAACCGCAGAACAGAGAATTTCGACCCTATTTTCTGTAGATAAAATATGAATATTAGCGTTTATTACCTTATGTGCTTACTTCTTGATTTTTGTAGAAGTTGAAGAAAGGGCAATGGACAAGAATGTGGAATTACCTGAAACAAAAACAAGCAATATAAATATAATGTTTTCTAAACAATTATTTTACGTAGAATTAATTTTATTTTTGTTAATTACCTAAACGCAAATACAAATAGCGTAAAACTTTTCATCGCTAAGCAAGACTAAGTTTACTTTACATCTATCTACGCTAGCGTCAATGTTAACATTAATGACCAACTACTCGCAAATAATCGCATTAAAAAATCAATGGAAACTAAACTATCTATATATAAAGACGCGTTAACATCAAATATTATTATGCACTTTAGTATAATATGTAATCTCTTGGGCTTTATTTACTACGAAAATGAACAATTTATCAATTATTTATTTTGATAAATTGTGCATTTTCGTAGTAATGAAGACGGCATTTTTACCTATTTAAATCAATTGTCACAAATGTCAGATTCGTCGGCTTGCTCATGTCTCTAATTGCGAGGTGAGACAGTTAGCTCACTTTTCGGATACGTTTTTGACGCTTGTAGCATATTTATTGTATTTATAACATCGTTGGTTAAGCCTCACGAAGTATGAAAAGATTTTCATGTTGAAATGCTACTAAAGATTCTCAATTTAACATTAAATTTTATGATTTTCACTCTAAAGCTTTACTATAGATTTTCACTTCAACATTTTAGACATCTTGCACGAGTTTCGAACCATTAGTAGTAGTGCGTCACTATGCAAACATCTTTATCAGACTATGCAAATTTCACCCAGTTTCTGACGCTTTCACACGTTTCGGGATGTCACGATAGTTATGTGGGTTATCAGTGTTTTGCAAGCGTAGTTACGCAGCCCGTATCACAATTTCACAGAGTACCTCTACAAAAGTATTGGCCTGTTTACCTCGTGTACTCGTTTGGAAAAATCTTGTTACCTATGTGATTTTACAGTTGCTCGAGTTCACTGAATATCATTCCTAACATCAAGTAAACATGGAATTTATTTTCTTTTTCTATTTTTATCAGCGTTATTTTAGTTTGACTATTTCTTTATTACAAAAATAAGAAATTTAAACGTTTGTTTTATACTTCTGAATCTACTATTGTATTAGACAATGGTAGAGGTGATTATAATTTCTATTCATTGGTTTATATTTTTAAAATAAAATCTTTTTTTCTTTCATTAAAACTCTTGATTTTATTTTAAAAATAATATTTACCCTATGTATACCAGGTATTAATTACAAATAACTGTTATAATTTAAAATGTTTTGTGCAAATAAATTAATAAATAATTCAATTTAGATAACTTCAATTTATAGTGTCACATTACCGTTTGATCTTTGAATGACTTAAACTTTAATTTGATATAACCGCCATCTGACTTTGTCGTTTGTACAGCATTTTGACAGGGGCTTGAATTTGTTGATATAATTAATATTCGTAGAAATAATTATTATCATTTTGAAGCGGTAAATTGACGAACAGCTTTGGTAAATTTTAGCGTGAGCGATGTTTAAGTAAATTATAATTGAAAATTTGTCGCTTGTGAACTTATGTGATGAATATGTAATATGCGAACACGGGTGCATATATTATAGACTTGTGTACTTCTTGAACGAGTGAACTATTTGAAGTATATTGAAGTAATATTCATGTAGTTATAATATTTAGAATTTAGTTTATTCTCGTCAAAAACTAGAACAGTTGAATCTAAGAATATTTATGTATTGTACGTAATACAAAATTTCTTAGACGTATTAAACAAATTGAACGAATATGGAGGCCTACCGACATATCGAGATAGTAATTTAGTTATACATCCGGCTTTCGGTATCGCTTACTCGGTAGACCCCGACAAATTTGATTTTATGGTTGAAATTGAATGATAGATGAATGAAGCAGAGGGAGATTTAATTGAAATACGGGAAGATTATATGACGTTTTCCTTTTAGTTTACTAAATGACTGGATATAAAAGTATTATATTGGTTCTTCTCAATAACATGATTTCACTAGTAAGAAGAAATAATATTGATGAAAAATTACAAGACACCGCAATGGTTTGTAATTGATGAAACTAGAACTTCAGTAGTATAGAAATAAAACGTAATAGCCAATTATTTTGAACTTTAAAAATTGACTGACAAATACGAGTAACAAGTAACAAACTAAGAAGTAACAAGAAGGTAAAATGAATACAATGTAAAAAGTACTAGTAACTATAAATATTATATAAAGCCTGGACTAGGCGGCTGGATCTATGATATGGTATATTTAAGTTTTCATAAGTAATGCTTCCAAATCACAGATTCGCCAATTATTTTGAACGATGCGTTTCATAAATTTTATCTGTATCGAAGTTGGCTGGCGGTACTCTGGGGAAATTCGGTGTAGGTATAGTAAACCCCATTTAATATTAATTGTTCAATAAGCTTCGTTTATCTAAAGTCTGATTGAATGGGTGTAGGGTTACCAGAATCGAATATTTTCAAAAACTGGACACGGCGCAACATTAAGCCGGACTTTTGGTCTTAAAAACCGGAAATAAAACTGAAGCTGAAATTCTTTTACATTCACCATTATCATCAGTCCGTATCATCATCAGCTCGTATGTGTTGGATAAAAGCCTTCCCCAATGCCTTCCGCTAAATCCGATCCTTCGCTCAAACAGCCACATCTAGTCGCTTTTTTGAAGTAATCCAAACGTCTAGAAGAATTTTTCCCTTAATTTAATTTATTTGTTCCTAAGGGACCTACTCGTTCGCTTATATAGAGAATAAACCTGACAAAAGCGACACAAGCCGAACACTTAAACGGTCTTCAAAAGCTGGATATGCCCAGTTAACGCCGGAGACCTGGCAACACTAGCTGCGTAGGTAGGTACGTATCTTCGCCTCGCTCGTAGCATAATCTCGTCTCGTGGCACGTTCACGTGTTATTATAACTTGTAGTTTACACAGGTTGTCTGTTCACTTCACTATGTCTCATAAAAGTGAAGACAAAATCTTTGTACACTGTTTATGTCATTACGGAGGTGTATTTTTTATTCTTGAACATAGAGTAGCTACTTTGGTACCAACCGCGCGAGTTCAATCCGCGCACAAGACAGACATGTGAGTCTATGAACATGTCTTGTAGTCGTGTGTTTTCTATATAGTTATGTTTACAAAAAAAGAAGTGAAAAACATTTTTTTTTTAAGTATTGCCACAGCCTGCCGCTCTCATGAGTCGACCTCACCTTTCCTCTGACTCGAGCCTGGAACAGGTCGCCAGGGGGGCCACGCGACGCCGCGTATTACGAAACTTCATTCGTAGTTTATAAGCTATAGAAAAATGTCTCTCAAATGAAGTTTACAATTGTAAAATGATAATTTTTTTAAACATTACCATTAAACTAATTATTTTTTCATTAGAAAATCAATTTCTCTCATAGCTTAGTTTGGGACTAGTCATTTTAAAAGAGGGTTATGTGTTGTACCTGTACGTAAGTATTAGATGTGTATAGGTCCTTACAGTAAAAATGGTCCATATACACTATCATGTCCCAGATAGGTTTCATTTTATGATTTTACCCTCTATACTATTTAAAACTTATTTCCTTATACATTACATAATGTAAATAAATACTCATAATGAAACCCTAAATTAGAGCCTCGCAACTTACAAGCAATTATCACGAAATCCTGATACTACGCCACGCTATCGTGTGCGTAGGTTGTATGACGTAAGTTTTCATATTATACGCATGGTATTATATACAGGCTTGTACAAGTATATCCCATTACTATAAGTATACATGTTGAAATTCGTGATTGATATTAGTCAATGGCGTTGTGGTTGAAATATGTGGAAAGGTTTGGTCCTATTGAATATTCTTAACTCTTTTGAGGTCAAATTTATTGCTAAATTGCGGTATTTCCTATAATTTCTTTAAGTATAGATTAAGAAAAAGAAACAAAACAGCTATACTATAGCAGTCCGATTCATGTGTGACAGTCAACTCAACGGCTCGTAGTGCGTAACGAGTCGATGGCCTCGCGTATTCCCTTATACAACACGGGAAACCCTCTTATGTTAGAAGTTCCACATCCGACTGACCGTATGACCACATACGCATTCCAAGATTCCTCCTCCTCCTTAAATTTCATACTTTAAGTTATTATATTTAATTTTCTAATCATAAAATAAATCATTCTAAATAATAAAGTAAATTATTTTTCTTAAACATTGGCTTTATAACGTAACTCTTCACCAACCTGCGTGATGATGGAATGAATCTACATTGTAAAGCATCATGGAGTCGTCGTCAACCCTTATTGATTCCACTGCTGGGATATGTGTCTCCCCTCAATTGAAAGGGTTTAGAGCATATTCCACCACGCTGCTCAACTGAGGGTTGCATCATGGAGTAATAACTAATATGCCGTAATGGAATCCATGTCAGCATCGCAAAAAGCCATCGCCATTGCATTAGTAGCATGAATTTACCTAACGATATATATGTACGCTTTCTCTGATTAAATATGATGAAGTGTAACTTGAATGAGTAAGTAATATACGTCATTTATATGATTATGAATTAGTAAGTAATATACGTCATCGTCTAGACTGGATGAATATTTTCCTACAAAATTGAATACAATTTTCAGCTAGATTGAAGTAAGTAAATTTATCCACCGTAGAACTTATCTGATATCTATGTACCTAAAGTTGGTACTAGTTGGTTTGTAAAAACTTCATTACATAGTGAATCGGCATTAATAAGGCATTACCCCCTACAACATTTTCATAATTTTTTGGCGGCCCACATTTGGCCGTTTTACAGCTTTATTTCAGTCAATTTAATTATAATTTTGATTTGTTCTTTTTTCATCAATAAAGTTTACGGAGCCAATTTACTCTTGGTTGCGGACTTCCAGAAAGTCTTAATTTAACTTTAAACGGATAGGGATAATGAAGGTTCGGGGTGAACCTTCATTATCCCTATCATCTGTTAAACAACTGAAAAACGCGACGCACTCAATCAAAGAGGCGAAACTAACACAATACAATTCATAAATGTACTTAAATATATATTTTTTTAAATATATACTTATACAGACATGTTCATGCACACGAATGTTTGTCATTTGCGAGGATCGAACCCGCGACCTCAGATTCAAAGTAGCCATATCTAGCCATTCGACCACTGGGCTCGTATTTTTAACAAGGTGTGAATTATTCAATTCTAAGTTTTTTTAAGGATAGCAACTAGGTATTTACAATGTACCTAGTTATTCAAACATACAGTTTGTTCACAATACGTCTGGTCTGAAGACGTATGTGATAACGAGAGTCACACGTTTTTCTAGTGTCTCCCGTAGTAGTATCCAAGGCTGGAGTAATCTTATTGTGCAAACACGTTAGTGTCATGGCGGAAGTTTATCAGATTAATAGATTTGTGTATTTTATAAATATCTATAGCTTTTTATAGATGAAAATAGTCTCAGGCGTATGATTGACGGCTTGTATCATTAAGATACTTAAAGGCTACGATAAACAATCTAATGCTACGGAGTCTTATTGACTTATTGCACTTTTGTCATCTTGTGAGCTTCATGAAACATAAATAATTATAATATATACTCTTGGATGGATTTTGACGAGCTCGGTGGCGTAGCGGTCAATGACGCGGCTTCGACACCAACGCTCGTGGGTTCGATTCCCACATAGGACAAACATTTGTGTGCATGAACATGTCTGTTTGTCTTGGTCTGGGTGTTTTGTATGTATCATAAGTATGTATTTACAAAAAAAAAATGTATTTACGTATGTTTATCAGTTGTCTAGTACTCATAACACAAGCTTCGCTTACTTTGGGGCTAGACGGCGCTGTCTAATTTATTTGACAATATATAATATTGTCTGACAATATATGGACGAATTATACACTGCCATCTAGTCCCAAACTAAGCAAATCTTGTGCTATGAGCAATATATAACTGATATTATACTTAAATATTTTTTTGTAAATACAAACATAAAATACATAGAAAACACCCAGACCAAGACAAACAGACATGATGCACACGAATATTTGTCTTGTGCGGGGATCGAACAACGGGGGTCGTTAAATTATATAATAAATTGTTCCGTGTTTGCTATCGGTGGTTTACAAATCTACGAAAATCAGTATTGCTATATTGTTGGCATGTCCGATAGCTATGTAGCACTCTCCGCACGTAAAATCGTGTCTGACTAATAAATAAAATAAATATTCCTGTACAAATTACACACGGCCATCTATCTAGAGGCCGTGTGGTTTCCGGCAGATTAGAATAGAATCACTCCATTTCTTCCCGTGGATGTCATACAAGGCGACTAAGGGAAATACATTATCAAATATCGATCAGGCCTCTCCAACCTGTTTGGCCAGTGTGGGGAGTGTAGGCCAAATCCTCCTTCCGTCTAGGACGGACGAGAGAGGGTCGTGCTCCTGTAGTGGAGACTAAAATGGACCTGATGATGATGATGATGATCTATCTTGTCCCTAACCTAGGCTCTGATGAAGATTTCTGTATGAGATTGAAACTAATCGGCTTTCCCGACTAAAATTCGTGAGTGAGCCATTTAATTTAATGAATTTTTTTTCTGTATATTTTATTATAATTTTAGTTTTTAATCTAGGTATTTTTATTTAAAATTAATTTCAAGATATTTATATGTAAGTTTAGTTTTCTAACTTAATTCATCATGTATACTTTCTGTTTTTAATAAATAAATAAATTATTAGACTATGATTTCTCGTGTGAGTTTTAATAATATTAATTAGTATTAATGACTTTTTACTAGGAAGCTGACTACTCTAGAAAAGTTAATAATTGTTAATAACAATCCATTGTTAAAATATAGGTACATTTCTACAATATACATTCCGACAAACAGTCATTTAATAATGATAATCGACAAATAATTGATGAAGTAAGATAATGTGAATAAAAGTAGTGACCTATTTTACAGATTATTAAAGTGAGAAACAGTTTGTGGACTTCGGAATGTTAACGGCTGAGTGTTTTCCAAGCATTATTAAGAAAGAGGGATACATTTTTATTAGAGGAAATAAGAATAATGCTAAGATATAACATAATAGCTTCGCCAATATCCTCTCATCAATCAAAACTGTCTCTGAGAGTTTATTACAAAGTAGGCACTTTACGAACACACGCATAATCTTTGTTTAGAACTTTCCGATATCACCATCAATCTCATTTGACAAGGTGACTTAGTGGTGTTAACCAAATGTAGTCTAATCTAGATGAAATAGAATGAACCAAGGTTTTTTATTTTCCTATACGACAAGGAATCCAATTATTTGAATTAGGTATAACAACTATTTTACAGTGTTCTGTATTGATCTTTTCTGACGTCATTAGGAGCAGTACCATCCTTGTCTTTAATAAAAAGTTTTTAATAGATACGTTGTTGAACTGACCTTAAATAAAGAATTATTGATTTCGTATTCTTTAACATTTTTATTTTATATTATTACATTACATTGTTAGTACAAATTTAAACCTTTTAGGTTTAAATTAGTACTAACTACTTATTCGTCGAAAATGGGGTTTTAATGATTTTAGTTCAAATCTATTATATTATTTATGTATAAATTTGAACTAAAATTAACTAAATCAAATCAATTTTAAATTGGCTTCATTCTTAGATGAATGGGAACAGCTTCAAAGATCTTTAACAAGGAACCCTGTATTCTAGGACCTGATGGTTGATAACTAACCATTGTAGTGAAGTCGGATCTCGCCTAATTGCTATATTATCAACAGCCCAAACTGCTTATAAAAAGGCGAATTATGCATGTAAATATCTTATTCCACAAATTCCCTCAGGATGCTTAATTACGATTATTGCGATTAATATTACGCGTGGCAGATCATGCGGTATGAATGGCATCACATGCATTACATGCCTCATTGTAAGTCATTCCCATCAATCAAGACCAATTAATTACACGATTATGCATTCGTGTCATGCCGCGTGATCGTTAATCGCTGGAAAGAATACGTTTATAAAATATGTTCAAAACTGTTGTGGGATCGATAAAATTTAGGGTGTATGTGGTTCATCAAGATCTTTGCCAAAACCAAAGCCAACTTCACCTGCACGCGGTGCACTCTGCTGATTGACAAACGAAGCTCTGGTGAAAAGAGAGGTAGGGAGCGTAATTGTAAGCTATCCTATCCGACTGAGGAATGTACCTCCACCTCACAGAATACCGCAGCCAAATAATAATTCCCTTGAGGGTTGTTGTGTTCCTGCGAGTGAGTGAGGTCACCAGAAAGGAAGGAGATGCTGCGTTGGCAACGGGGGTGGCGGTGCGCGAGCGATATTTTATGTTGCGAGCGTTAATATGGCTACGGTAACCGCTTCACATCAGGCGGGCCGTATGCTTGTCTACCACCCGACGTAGTATAAAAAAAATACAAACTTAATCGCAATAGGCACGCCTACGAACATTAAACACAGCCTTCTATGAATAACAAAAGAACCAATGTAGTACAAATAGAAAAGCTAAGAAAATTGTGTTTAATTTAACAGAATAAATAGCAGAGATTCAACGTAATTACAAAGCTGTGCTGGGTAATGATAGATATTTAATTTTCCTTTAAACGTTCTCTTTTTTCACAAAATTGATTCGGAATTAATAAATTCGTGACCTATGAAATAACCGTCTACGCAACGTGCTATCGGTTCAGTTGATTTGCGCCGAAAATGTAAAAGATAATTAGATTTTTTGCTCCTATGTTCGAAGAGTATATTATGTATTAATTAGCAGCTTTTTATGAAAGAATTAAGGTTGTCAATATATATATATATATATACTAGCTGTGCCCGCGACTTCGTCCGCGTGGAATAGTGTCTTTGGGCATTCGGCTAATTATTTTACAAATAAAACACATACGTATTAATACTTATATGAGTTGCAGTGTGCGAAGCTCTTTTGTGGAACATTGTACATCCGTCCCAACCAACAGCTTACACTGCTGCAACTTTCTTCCGCGCTCACTGCTTTTGCTAATGTTACATACTGGCATGTCCTCATGAGCTAAGTTCAATGGTAGTTTTAGAACCGAGTGCGCTATACCCCTATAACTATTTACACTTTATTTTGCTTTTAACCGTAAACACAGAAAACAAAACTTCTTATTATGAAAATAACTTATTTAAGTATTTTATTTAATTGTATAAAAACCTATTTAAAAAAATATTATAAACCCAAATGAATTAAATTTAAATAATTTTATTGACCCAAATAAACAAAATCTCTATACTAAGTATAACTTTTTACACTTGTACTTAAGAACTTGTTTTTATGAACCATTTGTAACCGATTCCTAGAAATCCCTTTCGGATATTGCGACTTTTGACGGCATGCGAAGGCATAAAGACTCATTCATAAAACTATTAAGCTTTCTCTTTTGTTTACATTCACAGATGGTCAAATGCTTTGTTTGTACAACGCTCAAAAAAGTACTGTTTATTTGGTGAGGGCAATTAACTTACCGTTCTTAGGTACCTGCCTAGCATCCAAATGTGCAACAAAAAATAAAGACGTAATAACATCTAATTAAATCGAAAGTAATCTACTTTTAACGAATGAAATAAACAAAACAATAACTCAACTAAAGAAAAAAATATTTAATAACTTATCTACTAAAGTAAACAAATCGAATGTTTCCATACAAACTTTCATCTCCTATTCCCTATTGTTATTTTACCCCCGTGTGGGTAAAACTTTTACAAACTTTGAATGTCATATTTATTTATATCGAATCAACATCCTAAAAATCTAATTAAATCGAAAGTAATCTACTTTTAACGAATGAAATAAACAAAACAATAACTCAACTAAAGAAAAAAAAATTTAATAACTTATCTACTAAAGTAAACAAATCGAATGTTTCCATACAAACTTTCATCCCCTATTCCCTATTGTTATTTTACCCCCGTGTGGGTAAAACTTTTACAAACTTTGAATGTCATATTTATTTATATCGAATCAACATCCTAAAAAATAAGTTTCAAGCTTCTGGCTCTAAAATTAACGATACTTCCATACAACCTTTCACCCCCCCTTTTTAACCCCATACAACCCTTTTTTTGCATTAAAAAGTAGCCTATGTCCTTCCTCAAGCTCTAAACTATCTGTGTACCAAATTTCATTTAAATCGGTTCAGTAGTTTTGCCGTGAAAGCAGGACAGACAGACAGACAGACAGACAGAGTTACTTTCGCATTTATAATATTAAGTAAGGAGTAAGGAAGTAAGGAATAGTAAGGAATAGTAAGGAATAGTAAGGAATATAGTAAGGAATATTAGTAAGGACTAATTAAATCGAAAGTAATCTACTTTTAACGAATGAAATAAACAAAACAATAACTCAACTAAAGAAAAAAATATTTAATAACTTATCTACTAAAGTAAACAAATCGAATGTTTCCATACAAACTTTCATCCCCTATTCCCTATTGTTATTTTACCCCCGTGTGGGTAAAACTTTTACAAACTTTGAATGTCATATTTATTTATATCGAATCAACATCCTAAAAATCTAATTAAATCGAAAGTAATCTACTTTTAACGAATGAAATAAACAAAACAATAACTCAACTAAAGCAAAAAAAATTTAATAACTTATCTACTAAAGTAAACAAATCGAATGTTTCCATACAAACTTTCATCCCCTATTCCCTATTGTTATTTTACCCCCGTGTGGGTAAAACTTTTACAAACTTTGAATGTCATATTTATTTATATCGAATCAACATCCTAAAAAATAAGTTTCAAGCTTCTGGCTCTAAAATTAACGATACTTCCATACAACCTTTCACCCCCCCTTTTTAACCCCTTACAACCCTTTTTTTGCATTAAAAGTAGCCTATGTCCTTCCTCAAGCTCTAAACTATCTGTGTACCAAATTTCATTTAAATCGGTTCAGTAGTTTTGCCGTGAAAGCAAGACAGACAGACAGACAGACAGACAGAGTTACTTTCGCATTTATAATATTATTAAGTAATTAAGTATATTAAGTAAGGAGTAAGGAAGTAAGGAATAGTAAGGAATAGTAAGGAATAGTAAGGAATATAGTAAGGAATATTAGTAAGGACTAATTAAATCGAAAGTAATCTACTTTTAACGAATGAAATAAACAAAACAATAACTCAACTAAAGAAAAAAATATTTAATAACTTATCTACTAAAGTAAACAAATCGAATGTTTCCATACAAACTTTCATCCCCTATTCCCTATTGTTATTTTACCCCCGTGTGGGTAAAACTTTTACAAACTTTGAATGTCATATTTATTTATATCGAATCAACATCCTAAAAATCTAATTAAATCGAAAGTAATCTACTTTTAACGAATGAAATAAACAAAACAATAACTCAACTAAAGAAAAAAAAATTTAATAACTTATCTACTAAAGTAAACAAATCGAATGTTTCCATACAAACTTTCATCCCCTATTCCCTATTGTTATTTTACCCCCGTGTGGGTAAAACTTTTACAAACTTTGAATGTCATATTTATTTATATCGAATCAACATCCTAAAAAATAAGTTTCAAGCTTCTGGCTCTAAAATTAACGATACTTCCATACAACCTTTCACCCCCCCTTTTTAACCCCTTACAACCCTTTTTTTGCATTAAAAAGTAGCCTATGTCCTTCCTCAAGCTCTAAACTATCTGTGTACCAAATTTCATTTAAATCGGTTCAGTAGTTTTGCCGTGAAAGCAGGACAGACAGACAGACAGACAGACAGAGTTACTTTCGCATTTATAATATTAGTAAGGAAGTAAGGAAGTAAGGAAGTAAGGATGATCATCATCATAATCATCTGTCTGTATCATCGGTCATTATGGGGGTCATCGAGCGATGTAGCGCATGGTGGGGGCAGGGGGGGGGGGGGGGGGGCGACGACGCCAACGGTTCAATATTTCGTCTTTTTTTTTATACTACGTCGGATGGCAGACAAGCATACGGCCCGCCTGATGTGAATCGGTTGCCGTAGCCATATTAACGCTGGCAACATAAAATATCGCTCGCGCGCTGCCACGCCCGCTGCCAACGCAGCATTTCCTCCCTTGCTGGTGACCTCACTCACTCGCAGGAACACAACAATCCTCAAGGGAATTGTTATTTGGCTGCGGTATTCTGTAGGTATGATTATTATTATGAGGTACATTCCCCAGTCTTTTTGCCAGAGCTTCGTTTGTCAGTCAGCAGGGTGCACCGCGTGCAGGTGAAGTTGGCTTTGGTTCAAAGATGTTGATGAACAACTTACACCCCAACATGTCGCCTCCATTCTAGAAACACACGCGTTCCCCACTCTACACTAATCAGATTAGAAGTTATCTTAATGTCCCCGCGCATACATCTGGAAAGTAATATAAAAACGAAAACTAATGTTTGACTTTATATTTTCTTCTACTAAGTGTATCGTCCAGCCAGCCAACTAAAAAAAACTCAAAAAGGTACCAAATTTATAGAGATATTTTTAAAACGAAATCAACTAGTATTTCAAGCTGAAACTGAAACCTAGATACAAAATGGTTTCAAGGGATTTATGTTAAATTATGGGCTTAAGTTATGGTCACAATACATAAATCATTGTACACAACACAATGGTAATGACAATAGAATCTGGCGAACGGTGTCAAGGCGGTTTCCTATTAATATTTTGACATGGTAGGCATCAATGGGAATTGAATGCTTGTGCAGAGTAACCTTGTTTGTTAAAGTGTATCAAATGGGGATGGTTTCAATATTTGTATTGTGTAGAAGATACCCTAACATCACATAATAACTTTATACTGCCCGCCTAGACGAATGGCTTTAACGCTAAAATTTTATATAATAAAATTTTAATTTATAGTAAGGCTTTATATTTATACTAAGGTACCTCACCACCTTCTTCAAATGCAAGTCGAGCTTTCGTTGATCACAAGCTGACCCTAACCTAACCTCGACTGGCTTATGGATTTAACTAGTCTATCTAGTAGCGCCTACTTCGGGTATTGACTATAACAATGTTATTGATAATAATGGCGTTCTTCAAAAAGGGCGTGAAGAGGTTTTTACAGGATCGGCAACGCTCGTGTGATGCCCCTAGTGTTACAGGCGTTCATATGCTACGGTAACTGCTTTCCATCAGGCTGGCCGTATGCTTGTTTGCCACTCTAGTGTTATAAAAAATATGGCGATACGAAATAAAGAAACATATAGTAAAAACTATGCTCGCTACTCGAAGTAAAGTAAAACACTGAAACAAAAGTGATATAATTATGTCATAAAATTATACATTTTGATATCGAAAATCACAGTTAACCAATCGCGTTTCACATGAACCAGTTGGATACTATCCAACTTGGGAAATTATATCCAAAGCTACGTGTGTCTAAGTGCTTTAGTTAGTTGACCTTGAACTTAGCTTATTTCTAGTCTGCAGTACGTATATCAACTTAATTAATCGGTATACTGTGTTTGGTACAAATAGTGGATTACGGCAGAGAGTTGGATAATATTATTAAATCTCACTTGAGAAATCATTGTAAATAAAAAACTGCTTGGCTGTAAATCGGTTTACGGATGACAATTTTACGTGATAACGTCACAAGGAAAACATCGACCGATGGAGTGGAATAGAGATAGATGCGTCACATGCCGAACGCTTAGGCCGATCGTGCCTCTCTATCGCTTCTTCCGTGCTCTAGCTTGCACACTCGGCTCAGCCGGAACGTGACTATCATATGTGCCGTGACTATATGAGTCATGCTTTTTCGTGTGTGCAGCCGGCTTTCATCGATTTATTAGACGTTATCACAACATTAATATTATAATATTTTTTTATTTCCTCTCACAAAGAAAAAGACCTATAGACTAATCTTAACTTACTAAACACTTGGTTTCCACTAATGATAAGCCATTTTAAGTGACAGACTGGTGCCTGAAGTAAGTTTTAGTAAAGACCTGTAACAGGTCACCAGACCATTTGGTTGTCTAATTGTGGATGGCCAAGTAGCGTCCGAACGAGGTTTTAGATCTAAGTAGGCGTGAGTTATGAAATAAGGGTCCATTCACACACAGAGAGAGTAGAGTTAAAAAACCAAAGTCAAAGTCAAAGTCAAAGTCAAAATTCTTTATTCTGTGGGCCCTCGCGGGCACTTAGACACGTCTTTTACAATTAGGTATATTTTTTATCTACCAGCATTTCGGAATGACCATTGACGAGAAGAAATGCCGAAAGAAACTCTGTCAATATAGGTCTTTTTTTTTAAATAGCCATACAATATTATCATAATACAATAAAAATAATGTCAATGTACAATAAAAAAAATGGTATGTCAACCAAAATAAGAGAGATAATAAAAAATAAAAAAACAAGTAAAATGAAATAGTAAAAAAAATAAAAATATAAAAAATCATAGTATAGAGTGTATATACATATTGTATAAAGTCTAAATATGTATATCCACAATACTACTTGTAAAGATAAGACGCCTGTGCTTCACATCCTGTGCCGAGAATTTGCCATACATTTTTATCATTAAGGTAATCGTCGGTCCTGTAGTAAGCCTTTTTACATAAGGTGGTCTTAATAAGCTGTTTGAATTTAGTGTCGGGTAAAATCAGGACCGACTCCGGCAACTTATTGTAGTAGCGGATGCAGTTTACGACAAACGAATTATTGACCTTCCCCAGTCTATGTTTTGGAATAACCAATTTGTTTTTGTTCCGCAAGTTGACATTAGTTATATCACATACTTTTGTAAAATTCGAAATATTTTTACGGACGTACATAATATTTACATAAATATATTGAGAAGCGACAGTGAGGATGTTTATCTCCTTAAATAACTCACGGAGTGAATCCCTAGAACCCAAATTGTAAATTGATGTAATGGCTCTCTTTTGTAATACAAAAATTTTATCAATGTCAGCTGCTTTACCCCAAAGCAATATGCCATATGACATAATGCTATGGAAATAACAAAAATAAACGAGCCTAGCAGTTGTCTCGTCCGCTATCTGTCTTATTCTCCTAACCGCATAAGCTGCGGAACTGAGTCTGCGAGCTAGTTTAGTTATATGAGGGCCCCATTGCAACTTTGAATCAATGGTAATACCAAGAAAAACAGTATCATTGTCATAAACTAGGGTGTTATCCTTTATGACTACATCAGCATGGACTTGCCTGACATTGGGTAACGTGAATTTAATACATTTAGTTTTGTGTGAGTTAAGAAGGAGATTATTTGTAGTAAACCAGTTCAAAATTGCAGAGAGAGCATTATTAACATCATCAATTTTGTCTTTATACCTAGCAACTTTAAAAATAAGTGAGGTATCGTCGGCAAACAGTACTACGTTGGCAAATTTTTCTACCAAATCAGGCAAATCATTGATGTATACCAAGAATAAGAGAGGACCCAAAATTGAACCCTGGGGCACGCCCATTTTTACATCAAATGCATTTGATTTTGTGCCATTTACATCCACCGTTTGAGTTCTATTACTAAGGTATGATTCTACCATTTGCAGAGCCTTCTCTTTAATACCATAATGATTTAATTTGAGCAGCAGTGTCTGATGATCAACACAATCAAATGCTTTGGAGAGGTCGCAAAACACACCGATAGCGTCCTGAGACGTCTCCCAAGCCTCAAATATGTATTTCACGAGCGCGATTCCTGCGTCTGTAGTGGACATTCCGGCGGTGAACCCGTATTGCTTCTTATGTAGAATGTGGAACTTATTAAGATGTGCGAGCAGCTGATTTGACATGATCTTTTCAAACACTTTACTCAATACTGGCAGAATAGAGATTGGTCTGTAATTCCCAGGCTCACGATTATCTCCTGATTTAAATAAAGGTATAAGTTTGCCAAGTTTCATTAAGTCTGGGAAAATACCACTCTCTATACTTTCATTAAAAACTATAGCCAGGTGAGCAGCAACAGTATCCAAAATAGGAAGAACAATTTGAGTGGACATTCCCCAGAGATCCTCAGATTTCTTAATATTTAAACGTTTGAATGTTCGAATAATGTCATCTGGGGTAATGTGACAAAATTTAAATGCATGCTCACAGGGCTGTACATTATCCTCAAGTAATCTTATGGATTCTGAGGCTGATGAATTGAGAGAGGCAGTCGTATCAATGGGAACATTGGTAAAAAAGTTTCCAAATGCATTAGCAACATCTTGATTTGAAGTTAATATATTATTATTACATTTCAAAGAGTAGTCGTTTTCTTTAACTTTTATTTTGCCAGTCTCTTTGTTGACAATGTTCCAAACAGTTTTACACTTGTTGGTAGAATTTTTAATTTTATTATTTATGTAGTTAGACTTGGCTACCTTACAGACTTTCTTAAAGATTTTGGAATACTGTCTAACGTGTTCTGTAAAATTGCCATCCCGTCTATACGATTTTTGAGCATACAAATCATATAGTGTATTTCGACTTTTATAAATACCTTTGGTAGCCCATTCACAAAATTTAATATTGTTTCTGACTTTAACCACTTTTTGTTCAAATATGTTATTAAATTCTTCAGACATTACATTAAAAAGATCACCATATAGTTTGTTAGGATCATTTTCCGTGTATACTATTAGTGGCAACTTATCCTTCAAAACATTTTTGAATTTTGATATTTTACTACCAGTAATTGGTCTGAACGAAATAAGTTTGGTTTTTTCCACAACTACGTTATTGAATACGACATATTGTCCACAGTGATCTGAAGGTAAGTCATTAATTATACATTTATTTAAGTACTCCGAATTACAGAAGACATTATCCAGACAGGTAGCGGAGGTTGGAGTAATTCGCGTGGGCTCAAGAAATAAGTTATGCAAGTTAAAAGATTTAAATAAATTTAAAAAATTTGATTTAACAGTACTATCAACAAGCAAATCAATGTTGAAATCACCACAAACAATTAGGTTCTTATTACTTTTAAATGCTAACTTTAATACATCCTCCATGACTTCCTCGAATATTTTGTACACACTATTTGGGGGTCTATATACACATATAATTAAATGTTTGTCTAACTCGGCACAAGATATCTCGATAGTACATTCAACAGAAAGCCGAGTAATATCCACACGCTCTTTGACTAACATGCAATCTTTAACTAAAATTAATGAACCGCCTCTAGTAGTCGACTTCCTGTTGAAACAGCTAGCAACTTTGTAGTTATTAATATGAAAGATCATCTGACTATCGTTTAACCAATGTTCAGTTAAGCACAAAACGTCAACATTTTTCAATTCTAAAAATAATTGTACAAGCAATTCGCTGCCAGGAAAGCTTTGTATGTTTTGATGTACAATTTTTAATTCAGCAAGCTTTCCCTCTGTCCTGTGCCTTATGCCAATGACCCAAAACTTTATTTTAAACCCGACCAAAAACTGCCCTCCTCCCCGAGCTGATCTGTGTGAATGGACCCTTATGGTCCTACAGCTGTTGTCGATATGGGGAATAATTAGTCGTTCGCCGCAAACGAGCACATGGGCACCTGATGATAGACATCAGGAACACCATATGGTTACTGATGTGTTGCTTGTCTTTTTAGGGAAATATATTCGTTTTATTTAGAAGACTTACTATGAAACAAAGTAGGAGTTACATCAATTTGATATCTACAGCTGGTACGGTGAGTCAAATAAATGGTGTGCCTTTAGATTAATTAATATTCCTGTGTAATTTGACACACGGCCATCTAGTCCCAAACTAAGCCAACCTTTTTTTTTTTGAAAAATTCACTTGCACCCCTCCTAGGTGGGATCCCACCTAGGGTGAACAAGTGAATTTTTCCATTTTTCAAAAAAATATTTATCTGGCAAGTTGGCCAAGACAACTATTTAAATAATAATAATTTAAGCAAAGCTTGTACCATGGGTACTAGGTAAGAGATATTATATATTTTTTTTTGTAAATACATACTTATAATATATAGAAAACAAACAGACGTGTTCATGCAATGCGGGAATCGAACCCTCGACGTCGGAATCAAAGTGGCCATCGCTAACCATTCGACCACCGAGCTTATCAAATCAATCAGATCGACTTTCGCATATCTATCTATAATAATAAAAGGCTTTGTCCTCACTGACTGACTGACTGACTGACTGACTGACTAATCAACGCACAGCCCAAACCGCTGGGTCTAGAGATTCCAAATTTGGCAAGTAGGTTCCTTATGACGTCTAGGGGTGCACTAAGAAAGGATTTTTCAAAATTCATCCTCTAAGGGGGTGAAACGGGGGTCCAAAGTTTGTATGGGGAAACAAGATTAGTTGGATTATTTTATCCGAAACTTTAGACGAGTACTTCTATATATAAATGAGTAAACACGTGTTTCAGGATTTTTCAAAATTCAACCCCTAAAGGGGTGAAATGAGTGAAAAAGTCTGAAAATCGTCATGGGGATTGTTTTTATGGTTTATCGGGTCGCTGATTACGAAAACAACAACGATTTTATAATCCAACATAGCCGACGTGACATAAATTCACCCCTGGGGGGGTGCGATGGGGTTGAAATGTCATAATATCAATATGGGTGTTGATTCTATCAGGGGCGCCGACTCCGTGGGTGCTCGGGGGCTCGAGCACCCACGAGAAATAA
Organism: Hypsopygia costalis; assembly: GCA_937001555.2. NCBI lineage: Eukaryota > Metazoa > Arthropoda > Insecta > Lepidoptera > Pyralidae > Hypsopygia > Hypsopygia costalis. The sequence continues at coordinate 9,355,708 of OW443330.2, read as the reverse complement.
ACAGTGGGTGCCGAGCACCCCTGAGAATAGACATCAAGAAACAGATCAGTAATCGGCTCTTAGGGATGGGCGTTTTCCATTACTCGACAACCCGTTTAGCGCAGTGGTCTAGAACGCCGGTTGAGACGCAAGGGTCGCGGGTTCGATTCCCGCACCAATACAAATGTTTGTCGAAGAAACAGATATTTGTGTTGGGTCTGGGTGTTTGTGGGTTTCACACATTTTCGAGTCATCAAATGAGCATGAGCACCCACGAGGTTTTCTAAAAGCCGGCGCCCCTGGATTCTATGGTTTTCTGGGACGTAAATTACGAAAATCGCATCGATTTAAAAATTAGGTATTTTTCTAAAATTAGGTATTAGGAATTTTTCAAATTTTACACCTATGAGGGTGAAACGGAGGTCCAAAGTTTGTGATTGGAAACGAGATTAGTTGGACTATTTTATCCTCAACGTTACACGACCTATAGATAAATGAGTAAACACCTGTTTCAGGATTTTTCAAAATTCAACCCCCAAAGGAGTAAAATGGAGTCAAAAAATCTGAAAATCGTCAAGGGTTTTGTATTTATATTTTATGGGGTCGCTGATTTTCGAGTCATCAAATGAGCATGAGCACCCACGAGGTTTTCTAAAAGCCGGCGCCCCTGGATTCTATGGTTTTCTGGGACGTAAATTACGAAAATCGCATCGATTTAAAAATTAGGTACTTAAAAGAATTTTTCAAATTTTACACCTATGAGGGTGAAACGGAGGTCCAAAGTTTGTGTAGGGAAACGAGATTAGTTGGACTATTTTATCCTCAACGTTACACGACCTATAGATAAATGAGTAAACACCTGTTTCAGGATTTTTCAAAATTCAACCCCCAAAGGAGTAAAATGGAGTCAAAAAATCTGAAAATCGTCAAGGGTTTTGTATTTATATTTTATGGGGTCGCTGATTACGAAAACAACAACGTTTTTAAAATTCAACTTGGCTAACGTGACCATAATCGTGTAATTTTTTTAAACATTTATTTATCCTTTTTAAGCTGATAGAATAAGACTTATGTGTTGACTGAAGTGTTATCCTTAATAGGTTTTTAAATTTGTATTTGGCGTCAATCAGTGCTTATATCTACGCGGCGAGAGCGGGACGGGTGTAGTAGTTATCTGGAAAGTTCTTGCATCCGTATATAGTAGATACAAATAAAGGTGGATAGAGTACAATTAAAGGTGGTTGCGTTGCGTGTTAGACTTGACTTGGATAATATAAAATGCCCGAATTTCACGCGAGCGAAGCCGCGGGCAAAAGCTAGCTCACTAATCAACGCACAGCCCAGACCACTGAAGCTAGAAATCTGAAACTTTGGATATGTGTTCCTTATGGAAATCCTTTTTGGAAACCGATTGATCTACGATTTTGAGACTTGGTGGAATGGTTGTTCAGAAAAAGGTAATGTTTAGGGCTAACTGATTAACTTTTGATCAGCGCACAGCCAAGAAATATTTATAAATGTTATATTATTTATATTTTACTTAACTCATTACTAGATGGCGCTATAGTATTTGTACATCGCGCTGTGGTTTCATTGTAAGGGAAATATACGAGAGCTATAAATGAGAAATTATTTCAAGCTACGCGGGTATCCATGAGAATTTCCCTCACCTTCCCGTAGTCATATAGACCTTTCAGTATTCACCCCCCGAAGATTGTACATCGCCCGCGTAGGACGTAAAAAAAACCGCGTCCTTCAATCAAATGAAGCGACATCTGGTGCCGAAGAGTAATTGAAAAACCGATTCTATGTATCGACTTTTTGGGGTGGTATACTTAATATCAGAATTTCTGTATTTTTCAAACAATGACAAGATTGACTGAATTTATACTTGTGGAAGGTGTGATGACGCCCCATACTATATTATAGCTGTGTAAGGTGATGGATCTTGCCTGTTCTCATAAGCAGTCTCTAAAGGTCACTGGGGTTGACTTGAGACAGGACTGCTTTCATGATCAGTTGTATGTAGCCTGCTCACGTGTAAGTTCTCCGGGTAGCCTTGCAATTTTGGCTCCTGGTGTGAAAGCCAAAAATATTATTTATCGGGAGGTCTTAACCTAAATGGTATATGTTTGTAATAATGATCAATGCGAAACAGACCTTTATGAGGGAAAATTTTAATATCTGGAATCTTAACAAAAATAGACGCAAATCAGGAATGTTCCCGTAGCGAAGCACGGGTACTTTGCTAGTATTTTATAAACTAACAAGGTTTATTTTCGTTATCAAAAATAATACAAAATCAACAATAGCAACCTTTACGATGGTCAGGCAATTTTGTCAAATTTGAGAGACCAATGTCTTGGCTGACGGTACAGCTAAGTACATGTCATGCTTGACACTGCGATTCCGTATCAAATCCCATTGCGTACGACACTAAGAACAATATATACGCGTAATTTTGTCAACATGTTTCATTCTAGAGTCTTTTTAATCATTGTGGAAAACTGTTTACACTTCGTGTTTACATTATGACGTTATAAAGCCTTAATTTTAACATGTTAGTCACATGCTGTAGTAAACATAGTCACAATTAAATGTAATGTACTAAACTTAGTGATGGGAAATTGCCGCCCGGCATGTACCCATATACGACATGTTCCCAATTAGTACATATAAATTGAGGAGCTAGATGGCGTCGTTGTGCGTGTCAGTCTACACGAACACACATGTTAAGCAACGTCGACCGTAGCCTGTCCATAGATGGGTTTATTTACTCGAGTTCTTCCGTGCTTCGGACGGTTAAGTCGGTCCTGGCTGTTGTCATTAGAAGACAGTCGTTAAATCAAGTCAGTGGCCTCTAGGCGGCTTGAAAACACTGGTCTCCGACAATCCGGGACAGCAACAAAACAACGGGGGATGCGATTTTTTGTTAATTTTAAAAATAACTGTTTTGGCTTCTACATAAAGTCTCCTCATATTAAATTCACATCAATATCTCTTATGTATGACCATTACCCAGTTACGATCTCATTATATACGTGTCTCAATTTCTATATACTACTACATACTTTTTATTTACTGTTATTAACTCTATTCTTCTACAAACAGTCTCAACTTTTATGAGTATGACTAAACTTTGTATAACATTAATGCGGCTACTTTTTGGAACAGTCCCAATTGGGCGATAGCATCAAATATTTATAGGCGCATAATATAGGTCACGATAATTGACTTTTACGGCTTAATATAAACTGAAGTTCAAGGTGATTTAACAAGGTGGTTTATGGTTTCTCCTCTCTCTACACTATAACATAGTGCACATATCACAATGACTCCATCTTATATACACAGGTCTACTCCTGGCTTCGCATTGCGTGAACAAAATCATGGGATAAAAGTATCATATATGTTAATTCAGAATATATTCTATATGTATCCCAAATGTTATCAAAGTTCGTTTAGCCGTTTACGCGTGAAAAGGTATCAAAATTCATAGTTTTATTCGCACAAAGTTTTGCATTTATGATATTAGTTTAAAAATAGTAATATGATATAATTGGTAAATGGTTTAATAATATATTCTAACTTACTTCGTTATATTTGATATTCGTCTCCTATTTAGTTTTCGTGTTTTAGAAACACTTGTTGTTTGCTGAACTAATTTCAGCAATGCCCTTCGGTTCAAACGATAATTTCCTCAAAGAACCACAACTTGTGACATTGCGTCACTTAGGCATCGACCACTTACCTACGCATAAATTTCTAAACTACACTGTAAGTAGTAACTAACACATGTCCATATTAGCGGTCTATTGATCGAAAGCCTGAACTGTACTTCCTTTTCGCCCACGTAGGCGAGAAGATAAATATATATTGAAACAAAACAGTCATCGTCAAACTTTATTCATCCCATTACTGGGATATGGGCACAGTATAAGTAATAGTACTACGATATAAAACATACGTCTTCGCCTACCAGCAGTTGAGCTGCTTGGTGGAGTATGTTCTAAACCCCTTTAATTGAGGGAAGACCCATATCCCAGCAGTGGTATGAATAAGGGTTGACGACGATGGGTCTATTTTTTTTTTATACTACGTCGGGTGGCAGACAAGCATACGGTCCGCCTGATGTGAAGCGGTTACCGTAGCTATATTAACGTTCGCAACATAAAATATCGCTCGCGCGCCGCCACCCCCGCTGCCATCGCAGCATCGCCTTCCTTTCTGGTGACCTCACTCACTCGCAGGAACATATACTCCACCACGCTGCTGAGTGACTTACGGGATGACGTCTTATCAAGCCGCCTATACACCACTGTCTTGGCATATCGATTGTCATCTAATGATAACAGCACGGACTGACGCCTTAATTTGCCTTTTGGAGTACGATGGAGTTCGAGTTAAATAAATCCATCGATGGACAGGCTACGGTTGAAGTTCCTTACCTTCTCTGTTCGATTAGAACACAGGTATTGCAAATGAGTAAATATTATTGATATTTTATTGTGTACATTGAATCCTACAGAAGATATACAAAAGACGAGCTTAATGCTATTATCATTATGGACTAGTTTGCCTTTGGTATATACTACATACTACTTCATAGCATTTGATTTTCACCACGTATTTGTTTTTGGTAACAGCTGTGTTAATAGTATGTTACACTGCGTCACGTAAGTTTAAATATTTATTATTTAAATATGAGTGATACGCGTACTATGCATTGGCGCTAGAGTATTTCATGACTTGCTTGTTATTACTTTTGTCCATCTATTAACACGTCTAGATACGTACAGTCGCAGTAAAAATATGGGTGTGTCCATTCCGCAATTGTAATACGATATGTAGTAAAAAAGGTGTAAGTGGTTCATCATTACCTATAAGCCAAAGTCGCCTTGACCATCATGTGGTGCCTGCTGACAAACGAGGCTCTGACATAAGAGACGTAGGATATAGCGAATTTAAAAGTTAATGGGCGCGGAAGTACGTTCACCTCACAGAATACCTTACCCAAATCCCATGAGGGTTGTTTTCCTGTGAATGAGTGAGATCACCAGGTAGAAAGGTGTTGCTGCGTTGGTAGCGGAGGGGGCGGCATGCGATATTTTAAGTTGCGAGTTTTTCACAGCAGGTGGAAGTGGTACGCTGTATGCTTGAAGCGAAAATACGTTAGTTGATTTATTGATTTATTTTATGTCATTTTTCAATTTCTATGTAATCTAGTATTGAAAAAGGAATAGCAATAGTTTTTTAATATTAAAGTCCAAACGAAGTCGCAGGCAAAGTTATGTATGAAAATTGAGGATCGAGCGGTTAAGTCAAGAGGCGCCTCCGCAAATGTGGAGCAATGACGTCAAAGTTTTCGCATTAGGAAAGCTACTGGGTCTCGGTCGGGGGGTGGCAGGGGGTTGGGAGCCGCTCGCCCCCTTTAGGCTATGGTGAACCCATTTTAAACCGCTCCAGGCTATTCCAATTCTACAACTAAACTCGGGTGTAATTTTATTTGAGTTATCTTTGAAAATGTGAAGTTCAGAGCAGAATTGATTCGAAAAGGAGTACTCTAGATTTAAGTTAACTTTTTCTGTAAATTTTTGTGAATTCCTTGATCCATCAGTTGTCCAAGTATTTGGATTAGAAAGTTTCGGTTCCACGTTCATGTATATCGCACATTAATATGTGCAGTTCTGTGCACATGTAAATCAATTTTCTGGGTACAATTTATATCCGAAATCTCATGATTCATCTAATCATTCACATAGTTTATCATACAAACACCTCATATAACTTTCACAAAAAATATATATGTTTTTTCTATATCGTTATCAATTTTTTATTCACCTGTATATGCCTGAGATAAATTGAAAATAGATAAAAAATATTTTATCTGAAGAGGCACTGAAGTGATCGAATATAACTATGAACTATCATGCACATCGTTAAATATCACTACCTGGAGCCCGAAATTTGGCTCCAGGTACAGATATTTAACGATTTGAATACTGTGTTAATGGATCAGTCACGTTTTGCTGTTACATATTAGTTGGTACCATTTGTAACATTTATTTAGGAGAGGGCAACTTCAGACACAAATGAAATATGATATTTATCAGCTTTATCAAATCAATGATAGGAAAGATAAGAAGTGTCTAAAATATGTGAATCACTAAATAATCTATCAATATCAACACATCATTATCATCAAGTTTTCAATATTCAATATTTCCCAATGAATGAAGTCATCAAGAGAACTACGAATCGTCTACCTTTAAAGAAATGTTAGGGGCATGTAGATTTTATAAACAGTAATGTCACGCAGGGTGCAATCGAATTGTGACATATTATCTTTATAAATAGTAAATAAATATATATCCCTGGACAAATTACACAGCGCCATCTAGTCCCAAACTAAGCAAAGCTTGTACTATGGGAACTAGATAACTGATTCATTACTTATATATATTTATTTGTAAATACATACGTATAATACATAGAAAACACCCAGACCAACATAAACAGACATGTTCATGCACACAAATGTTTGTCTTGTACGGGAATCGAACCCGCGACATCAGAGTCAAAGTGGACGGCCACTTCGCCATTACGGCATATACGGCTAGCCATTCGACCACCGAGTTTGTTTATGAAGTGAGTATCTTCCATAAGACCTTCATTTTTTTCTGTCATCAAATGGCACCAGCCAGCTTACATGCCCTTTGTAGAACGAAAAAGTTTGGGGTAATTATTGGACTTTCGTGTTGGATCTGATTGGCATGTTCAATGAAGCTATGAGATATATTCTTTCGGTACGAAAATCCGGGCTACATTTTTATGTCCCACCGTTTTACCTACAGTATACACACACACGCACTCACAGTTTGTTATTATTATTTTGAATCTCTAAATTGGGCTTACGCAAACATGTTTCGTGTTTGACTATAACCAGCCCATGTGTTTGCTTAGTATTTTAGGGTACAAACTATATATATCTATATAATAGTAATGAGCGGCTGACATGCGAGTTGTGGTTTCATGAATATATATATTTGTTTGGTGGATATTTGCTATCGTCGTTTGTTTGTTGTCAAATATTTGTTGTTAGTTTATCAAATTGGGAAGATTAATTGGAACTTACTGGTATTTGACTTTATTAATGATTATTTACACGATTGCGCTAAATTAGGTGTATTACATTCTTTTTTTTTTTGATAATTTTCTCAAAGCTTTAACCGATTTGTTGTATCATTAGAGTCCATATATCACCCCGAGTATCATAGCTTACTTATACTGTCGTACATAATATTATAACATATTGTAGGCTATTTTGTATTGACAGTAAATACAATTTTCGTCTATTTTTTTTTAAAGCTATAACCGATTTTAACTGTGTGTTGCTAAAATTCTTGTCATCCCGAGTGCAGTATCTCAATTATTATAATTACTTTGTGTAAATATTATCACATCTGTATTTAGTAATAAAATCTAACCTAGTCATTATACTAATAGATATTTCAGTAAAGCAATAAATTATTCAAACAGACGTCTCAATTAATAATTAACAGCTTTGAATTAATATGTCAATTCAAACACGTCTATGTTGAACGTCGCTTTATTTACTCATGAATGACATCATATCAGAGAAACTGAAATAAATAGAGTATCAGTATGTCATCATCATCATCATCATCAGGTCATTTTAGTCTCTACTACAGGAGCACGACCCTCTCTCGTCCGTCACAGACGGGAGGATTTGGCCTACACTCCCCACGCTGGCCAGACGGGTTGGGGAGGCCTGATCAATGTTTTATAATGTATTTCCCTAAGTCGCCTTGTACGACATCCACGGGAAGAGACGGAGATCTGTTGTTTGTGCGCTGTTTATATGATTTCATTATCAATCTTTATCTATTGCTGGATTATGTAGGTAGGCCTTTTTCTTAAAGCAATAGCTAAATAATAAGCTAAGATCTTTAAGTATCTTCCACTCTTTTGAGGTAATCATTCCATATTGATAGGAGACACCTAATGTTTCGTTACCCTCCATTCGTAGTCGTAGCATTCATTATTTTTGACATGCCAGAAAGGAAGGAGATGCTGCGTTGGTAGCATCGATGGCGACGCGCGAGCGATATTTTATGTTGCGAACGGTAATATACGGTAACCGCTTCACATCAGGCCGTATGCTTGTCTGCCACCCGACGTAGTATAAAAAAAAAGAACAGTTCACCTTTCTGATTTTGAGAGCTGTATTGAGAACATAGATTCTCCATCGAAATTCTTCGTTTCGGATAATAAGAAACCACAAGCATAGGTCGCTGACTTACATTGTTTGATTTTTAATCTTAGAGACCAGCTTGACGTTGAATTATACCAAGAGTACATCGGTTAAAGTCTTAGGTTGGTATTCTCCCTTTATATTACTTTTCCCTCATATAGTATATGAGACTATAAGCCGACGAGGTCGTTACTAAACACAAAATCGCTACTTCTGAAATTATCGTCCCAATTTTGCCGACGAAAAATTATTAAAGTACTTAAAGGAAGTACTTATTCAAATGTTGGGAAATTTTTAAATTAAGAAACTTCGCCGTGAATTTCCTTGGCGTCGTAATTTATTCGAAATTTCTGTAGCTGAGGGAACTCCGGAGATATTTCTTGCTTAGTCTACAAGCGTCTCGGATTATGGTGATTCCGTGTAATGGGTGTTTGCTTACGTTATTGATTGTCTTCGTGCCTTGCGTCATCTAGGGTAAATTTAGATCGATGAAGCCTTTCAACGTTTTATTATACTACCTAATAAGATTTTATGTGTCCACCCACATTTTGATGATGATGAAATGAGACCTATTCACAGAATTTCAAAAGAGACGATTTTATTAAAGCGACTCTTTTATTACAGTCCTTTATTATTTGACACTTTTGCAAAGAATTTCGGTATAAATGGAGAGATTATCCGTCCGGATAAAAGAGACACTACCGTCGGGTGAAACTAGGCCGGGCATGCGTCCATCTATAATGATTAATGTTATCCATTTATTTGGTATGGATCCCCCGAGATGGGCTGGAGAAAAACTTGATTGATGTGGGCCAGCGAGGGCACCGGTGGTGCAATATTTTCCTTCATTTGCCTGTATGTTCTTTGGGCAATCCTAATGGATTTATATGGGTTTGTGGATTTCTTTAGTTGGCTAGATTATATTTCATATTATATTTTTTGTTTACGAAGCGTTAGTAACAAATTGGAAGAATATTAGCATTATATTCTCCCAATTTGTTACTAACGCTACGTAAACCAATAAGTGACCAATTTCCAATATATCAACAAAATATGACACGTGAACTAACATTTCTTTATATATATATATATATATATATATATATATATATATATATTATGCCAACCGATATATATATATCGGTCATAATGTCATTAAAAATAAATAAATTAAAGCTAAAAATAGCTGCCATCCGAAAGAGAAGTCAGATTTTTAGAATTAAAAAAAAAAAAATAGGTTCTGAATTCAGTTCAGCCGCTAAATGATTCGCTAAGCACTGTATTCACCTTTAAATAAAAGTCACACACAATTACTTTGCTTATAGAAACAAAATGCTGCCGAGTCAATTTACTAAAAGCATGACCTATTAGCCCTCTATTTATAGCTCACCCCTCATGTTCACCCCTCAATTCGTGAGTCGACAATAATAGGGGAAGTGATTAACTTGATTATTTGTAATTTTTTTGAAGTCCCTACTGACATAGTGAATAGCGAGGTCATGGTGATTATATACTCATAATGTATTTTCCTTTTCGATGTTGCGGTCTAAGAAAAATATATTGCTATTTTGAACATTGGTATAAAACAATGTTCAAGCAGCAATTTAAAGCTTATGTACTAATATGTTCAGAATCGTTGCAGTTTTCAGCTCCATGAGCCAATTGTGTGTACAGTTAATGTAATTTCGAAGTTTAATTTTAGTATCAACTGCGGTAGTTTCAGTTTTGTCTATTTTAACTGAATGATGACTAGAATATGGTGACGTCACAATTCACATGTGCTCAAATTGTTCAGGAATTATTTATACGGCCTCGACACCTGGTGGAAAAATAAATACGCTTCCAAAAGACGTGGAAATTTTTGGACCCCATATGTACGAGTTCATTAGTACTGATTTACAAAAAAATGAATTATTTCTTCAAGTTGGCGCTATTTACAAATTTAATGACTTCATACACTTGAAATATAGTCTCATTAATTTTGACTGACGAATACAAAACGTGTTCAACATCGACTGTCCGAACAATGTTCTGCCCGTGACATTGCCGAGGTCAGCCCAGCATTGTACTACACTGAAGACAAACGATCGTTCTAAAGCTGAATCATAATGCACAGATTAGCAGTGTAGACACTTCTTTTAAATCCAGATGGAGGTCACGTTTTGTATGCGTGATTAGTGCGACGCGGTAACCTCGGTGACAAATTAATTTAAAAGGAAAATTTGTCTGATTGTAAATAATTGGTAATACCATCTCCCGCTATACTAATCTCTAGTCATTATGTGACAACATAATACCAGGCCAGGCCTACGTGAAGATCTATCTAGACAGATTCTGCCATAAAAAGAAGGTACAATGATGCCCCGCTAGTCCGTCATTGTATGGCAGCGATAAGCAGGCATTAATAAGTTTAGTATAAAGTTTACGAGCAACGATAGTTCGAGCTATATTAAACTTTATATATCACTGTACTAGAGTTGCCATCGTGATAAAATGTTGTTTCGGAGTGAATTTTCTTATCGGATATTCCGTATCGTAATATTTTTGTTTTAGAGAAATATCAAATATGTTTTTGGTATTGAACCTTTTGCCATTTATGAATAGTTTTGCCTGTATTTTGATCAGGCAGTACATTCACTCAGTAAAATCTGTTAAAGTACTTATGAACTTGTGAGTATAATGAAATGACAAATGATATTAACAAAAAGTACAAATATGATTCATGAATATACCGGCCTGACTAACAAATTTGCATGTAGTGACTAGTTATTATATTAGAGATAAAATTCTTATTTGTTGACCTAATTTTTAACTTGGGTAGGTATACATTTTTTTTAATTTACATAAAACAATTGACTGATACCAAAGTTCTTTTGAAGTTTCAGTTTTTGACATATATTGAAATTTCTTTTATCCACGCATGCTGACATCTCGTGTGTTTACTGTTTTCCTTTATATTATATCCGAACCCGAACGCATCGCTTGCAATCCGCTGTCACGCAACCGACGCGACGGACGCGAACGCGACATTGCGTTGAGACAAGGTCACGTAGCTACGCCAATTAATTTTGAACCCTATGTTAGTGTGATAGGACTCATTAACCTGCATGAGAAGTTTATCTATCGACTTCTATGTGCTTAAGGTCGACATAAGGTCGACTTTGATTAGAACTTTGGATTTAATTAAATTCGAAATGCGTTTTATGAATCAATAAATCGTACGGTAGTCCCGTTTAAGTCAGCTATAAACTTTGTTTCTCTTGTGATTGATTCTCTTGCTGTCTATAGGCTGTGGTCATGTTGTGATGATTTAGTTTTAAAAATGAGGTTTGAAGAAATTATTAAAAGTTTGCGTTCCATTTCGGGTAAACCTGCTGGGGAAGTACTTTTACGCTAGAGAAAACGGCAGACTAATAACATGCATTAATATTCTGTTCTGGTCCTCTGAGTATGATAGATACTCATACCGGTAATATCACAGAGATAAAAACATTGGTAATATCTACTATTATCTATGTTGTGGTGATATCACAAGAGAGAACCTGAGAAAGTATTGCATGTTGCTTTAAGATACTTTCATGCTGCAACTTGCTGCAAGTGATTCTTCAATAATAGAATCTAACATCAAACGGATCATATGTTTACTGGTCATCTGAGTACTATGAAATAAAAACCTTCCTGTTTTATAGAATATCTTCCTTGCTTTCAATTAAATAATAAAGTTAAAACTAGTTGCTATTTTTAGATTAGAAATGTTGGTAGTTGGTAGACCTTTCAGTGATATTTGTTTTGTTTTATTGCATTGATCAATTGATATTAAAATAAATAAACAAATCCATGGCTCGACCATTGTTCACTAGTAACATATCGATTCGTATTCGTATATTTCATTTGTCATGTCATGTCATGATTGACCACGTAACAGCACGTGTAATTCAATGTCACGAGTCTCATACTCTATGGTTGGCAGTGCACGCATGGCCGACGATGCGTGACACCAATTTATTTTCATTCGTTTTGTTACCACGTAGCGACCGTCAACGTGTGACTTGACTGTTGCAGTAGAAATATAAAAAAAACTGCATAATAAAAATTAATCATTTGTATTGTTTCAAATCGGCCGAAGTTAGAGGAGTTAATAAATCGGTCGCCACTAGTCAATAGTTGTTTGCAAATAGGTGAAGTAGTTTTGATTTTTTTATAAAGTTCCTGTAAGTGTATCTGTCCATATAAGGATCCAAAATCAACTACTAGTAGAAAAGTAGTTAATAAAATTTGTTACCCGATAAATGATTTACAATTTTAGCAACTTGCATAACGTTTCATTAGAGGTAAAACAGAAATAAATGAGTTTGCATTTCTAATTAGTCCTTCATAACAAAGTACGGTTTTCGAAAAATGTGTTCAATGTCATTTTGCAAACAATTACACAGAGCATTTTACACGAAAACATTTCCCATACTTTACAATGTACGCAGTTAGTAGTAACATATCTAATACATTGTGGTTATGCAATACTTTAAGTCTATATCTAATTGCATTCGTAGATATTATGTACTATTACGTAATATTATAATATAAATTGTTAATATTTGCTAACATTGTTGTACATATACCACTATAACTTGGAATTAGTTAATAGTTAATTTATGAAGATTCTAGTGACATCATAAGGCACAAAATACCAATGGGACTAACAAGTCAATCCAAATGTCAAGCCAGGTTGGGATATATCCCAACCTGGGGGCCTACCGCCTAAGCTGAAGTCGATTCCCACCGGGGATTTTGTTTGCGAAAATCTACTTCTGTTTAAGTTTATGATAAACATCGTCAGTTTAATCAGTAGAGCGCCTCCATCACTTCCTGGCTAAGCTTATCAATATTAGTACACATTTTAAGGTGAAGACATATTTTTTGCAACCCGATCATGCCCGTGGCCCTACCGCCTAAGCTGAAGCCGATTCCCATTGCATTTTTTTGATTCTAAATGTTCGTTGGGAATCGGTTACAGCTAGGGCGGTAGGGCCTTGGAAGACGTAGACTATATTTGCCAAAATTATTTTAAACAAATAATTTTGGCAATATATTAACCATTTATATGCACAATTTATGTCTCCAGACACTAAATACTTTTAATAATAATATACGCTTTTTATTCTGCAAGTCGGTTGCCAAACAAGCACATCTACCACTTATCTGATGTTAAGAGGTTACTGTACCAGACACTTGATAGATTGGCATCCCCATCCCTCATCCCCATCAATCTCTTGTATGACCAAAATTATTTATCTACGGTCTTCTGATGATGATGGTGCAACATAATCTATCTCTTTCTTCAGGAGGTTGACGTAGGCTCTAAGATGGCACAGAGCCTCTAGTAGTTTCGTAGACACAGAGTAATAAATAATAATATTTGTCAGACAAATTACACTGCGCCATCTAGCCCCAAGGTAAGCGAAGCTTGTGTTATGGGTACTAGACAACTGATAAACATACGTAAATACATTTTTTTTTGTAAATATATACTTATGATACATAGAAAATACCCAGACCAAGACAAACAGACATGTTCATGCACACAAATGTTTGTCCTGTGTGGGAATCGAACCCACGAGCGTTGGTGTCGAAGCCGCGTCATTGACTACTACGCCGCGCCACCGAGCTCGTCAAAGAGTAGTTTTTGTAACATTAAAGGGATGACTATCTCTACAAAATGTAACATTTGGAAGATTTTTGATTTATTTAATTCAATTAAATCAGTACATAGACGGATGTAGTTCGAGGTCAGAGGACTAATCCCGTCTAATATCCTCGTTCAGTCCATACAGGCCGTGAGTGCCTGGTCCTAGATTCAACGAGTTTTTTGCACTCGCTAGTTCAATTTAGTCTAATAAACAGGTCAAAGACTTCGTTCAAATGTCTGGAGTTCTATATGGTATAACATGTTTACACTAGTTTTAGTGTAGTAGTGGTAATGTCTGGCAGCGAGGCACGTTTTTGACTAGTTAGACCGTAACAAGAACATTTAAATTAATTTCCTCCACCACAACGCACCGTAGAGCCACAGTACAGCGTTATCTTTATATACGTATATCTTATGTAGGTGCTAAGTATAAAATAAAGTTGCTTTCTGCGTTTGTCCGTTTGTTTGCCCCATTACTCCTTGGTTCTGATAATTAGGAATAATTATTCCCCCATGAGAAAAACAGCGATTTCCCGAGGTAAAATGCGGATAAAAGATAACAAAGCTCAGACAAAATAATAGGTAAGATCTAATAATCCATGGATGGGGAGTATATTCAGTTTCTTTTATTAGCCATAGATGTAAGAACATTCAAAAACTTAGTTAGTCTTTCTTAACAACGTGATGGATTTCGATGGGGCTTTTTTTATGCGATGACTTGATCATTTACAGAATGTCTTCCGAAAAGTTTATGTGTATAATAAATAAATAACTATTTGTATTATCTTACACAGTAGGCAGGTCGTTGCTGATCAACTATAAGAAGACCGCAAGGAGTCGCACAGATTCAAAAGATATTATTTTTTTCTCTTCTTTATGAAATAAGTTTGTTACTCTTAGTTCAAATGCGTTAATTGTATTAACCAACTCAACTTGACTCAAATAAGAATTTGGCAAGAAAATGAATAGTATAATAGAGTTTTGAATGTCCAACACGCTTCGGGGTTGACTTTGAATACGTAACAAGCACTTTACTACGCAGATGACGTCGCAGACACAGTTAGGTCGTGACATGTTATAATAAAATAACCTATTGTCGTCCTACATTTTGCTAGACTATGTCACGAGTTTGGTTATTAAAAGCTGTAATTTTTCATAAAAAATACAACTGATTGTTTAGTCTAATTCAAATCTCGTGACCATATCTGTCATTAAAGAACATACCATGAAGTAATGTACTCTGCGTCGTGCTAAATAAAAGGCACGTAGATACATAGATTTCGAGCGAACAGTTTGTAAGCCAAGTGTGAAATAAATGGAAATTTCAGTCTGAGTAGATCACTACGATACGATTTCACGGGTTTCTCAGATAATGTTATAATAGAACTAAAAGTGTTTCTTATCCAAATTGAATAGCTATAAAAACTGTTGACAATAGAATTACTTAACACAAATGAGCAGTAAGAAGTCGAAATAACTAAATAGAGAAATTGCCAGAAAGATGCCTCAAATTGCTTACACTGTGTAATTCTTAAGTAATTTATTTAGTTAACAGTTCACAAGCGATAAGCGATTTCGATCAAAATGAGTGCGTTTACTTAAAATATAAGTCCAACTGTAAAACGACTACAAAACAAGTAGAAATCCATGTTTGAGTATGATTGTTGATGCGTATGTTATTATTATTTCACTTGTAAGTAATTATAAAGACACTTTGTTCCTTTGACTTTGATATAAAGTTCTTTTTTGATTAATATTGAATACAGTATAATTGCATCAAATTGTTTCGTGTACCTACTCATGAGTCCTCTGCCAGTAACAATAATATTGTAGTATTTGTGCATGATTCATGATGACAATGAGAGTCTTAATTAAAAAAAAATTATATTTTAAGTCAACATGAAACAAATACTATTTCAGTTTCACAAATGCGTACATTGTTTATATATAAAATTATTAAAAAATGCCTACTTTAAAATATTTGTCTTTGCATATGAAAATATAATATTCTTACCTAACATCAGACAATTTGATTTGTATAAGAGTGTTGTCGAAAAGTGATACATGGCTGTTATAAATTGAATTTTGAACATGTCATACTGCAGTATTATTAGATAGAATACGTAATGTATTTGATGGATGACATCTATGAGGCCGTAATATATATAAAATGTAATATGGAGACGTAATATAACGTAAGCTCTAAAATAATAGCATTACTGAGCCAAAGTCATAAAATATGTCTTCATTGGGCAATTTTTTATTGCTCTTTATAAAGATGCATAAGTTCTAACTACAGATATAAACCATATTTTTTCTGTTATTAAAAAAAACTATATTTACTTGGTACACGTAGGCGAAATATTAACTGACAGGTAAATTGCTAATATAAACTATGACGAATTTCCAATTTGCGTAGTGCATATTATACCTATTTCGATGGTACAATAGTCTTAGAGATGGAGTTACCCGTTTATCAGATGTAGGTATTATGTTCAACATAAGATGAGGTTTTGCCTTAGCATTTTATGTATGCTTTGTTTTTCATCGAGTATAAAACAAGAACCCCGTTCACATTATAATTTCGCTACCTATTTATGTATGATGGGTTTTACATTAATTTTATTGTACGAAAATTGTTAATACAATTCAGCAGATCCGTCGATCATACTAAGCATTAACAGAAACTCTTTACACTTTATCGACACCACTGAATATGGAATGGAGCCGACACAGCGGGGTCAGTTGAAGCACGACTTTTGGTAACCATATACATGTGCTTTATAAATAAGTAAATATAAGTAAAGTAAATATTGTCAGACAAATTACACAGCGCCATCTAGGCCCAAAGTAAGCGAAGCTTGTGTTATGGGTACTAGACAACTGACTAAACATACGTAAATACTTTTTTTTTTTTTTGTAAATACATACTTATGATATATAGAAAACACCCAGACCAAGATAAACAGACATGTTCATGCACACAAATGTTTGTCCTGTGTGGGAATCGAACCCACGAGCGTTGGTGTCGAAGCCGCGTCATTGACCGCTACGCCACCGAGCTCGTCTCTTAATATAATGTTATGTCATATAAAAAGCGGCTAAGTGCGAGATGAACTCCCATATGATTAGAAGTTATAAAAAACTATGCCCACATTACATGAATAATTAATAATATTGCACTCATATAATGGATGACTTTAGTCATTTATAATTCTTTGCAACTCGCTGTGCTTTTGTAACTTGTTCTCATTAAACAGACGTCACAGCTGACTGGCTGGTGTTTGTGTTGGAAGCATCTGTCTCAATAGTCAGCAATCGGATTTACCTACTGAACAAATGGTCTGGAAAATGGTCGCAGAGCATCTGAATAGGCACTGATGCCACACGAACGACATGATTTGCTCTACTGTGTGAAATAATGACGCCGATGGCTTTTGGTTGGCTAATTGCTCTTCGTGTGTTGTACATAGTTTCGAGTTATCTTGTTTACTAATAGCTCTTAAGTACTGTCCTATGCATTGCGATTCGCGCACTATTTAAAAATGAATGCACGGTAATTGTTTTATATGTAACAAAATAGTGCGCGTCAATTGCAATGCGTCTTGCGTATGCCGCAAAAAGCAACCGACAGGTTTTCATCAAACTTTGCGTGGATTTTCATACAAACTTCCAATATTCTATTTTTGGAGATAAATTTACATAAACTCCTTCCTAATGCTCAGATAAGTCATTTGTGGATTTTTAACCTTTTATGTAAAATCTTTAACGACTTTTTTCCGTCCATATTATCTAAAATACATGTCTTATTACAATGCTTACAGATATTTTCCACTTGTAAATACCGAATGATTGTAGGTACAAATCTAAAAAATAGGTAATTCATGGGTATTAAGTACCTATTTTCAGACAAACAACTAAATTTTACGTCAAAAATACATTCTTTTCTGATGTAAAAATCTGAAGTATAATGAAGATATACAGGAAGTTATGAATGTTACGATGGCATTTGTTGGCAGTTTTGAATGAATGCCAGACGTCACAGGATCTGTCTAGTGTTTTGGCAATGATCTGCTTGGAAATAGTTCACGTACTTTCCCCAACGTCTAAATTTAATGCAATTAATCGCTCGCTGTCGCGTATGGTCATTCCCGGCCGCTCTATCGAACCGACCTCATCTCCCCTCAGAATCGAATCTGCAACAGTTTGTTCGATGTCACACACACACCTACGCCACAATAGACTTGTATTGTGCCTACGCATTCACGCTTTGAGCAGACGTCATTGATTGATTACGTAGGAGTTATCGATGTGACATTTGTACCGAGTGGCCGGGTAATGTTAGCAGAAAAAAATATGCTTTGTTCCAGAAAAAAAATATTACTTTTATGTTATGAGTAGATAAAGTCTACTGACTTTATCTACTCATAACATAAAAGTAATATTTTTTATGCCCATAAGCTGTCGACTCGCGAATATGTTCAATCTTAAAATATGTTTTTACGTATAATGAGAAAAATATACCATGTAGTTTTTTTTTGTATCCACCCATCATTAGAGATATTATTAGTAGTGTAACAGGAAAGTATACGGAATATTAATGCCTATCTATTATTACGGATATAATTAATAATGTGCTACATGTGGACATGAATATTAAGGTTGTGATATTGGTAATATACCGATATAAAGAATATATATAATATATTTCCCACGTCAGGAATTTCCTTAAGGTTCTTACAATATTTCCGTTATAGGGAATAATCACGGAAATGGCATTTATGTAAGTGAAGGCATATGGAAGGCGAAGACCAGGAAAAGTTGGTAGAAAAATATTTTTATCTAAGAAAGTGTTTTTTTTTGTAGATAAATTCATGCACGACGTAAGCACAGCATAGTAACACAACCAGTACCTTCACTTCATACTAACGCCCAAATCGGCGCACGCAAACAGCCAAGCGTCATTTACAGGACCGCTCAGGAAGTTTTGGTGCGCCGCGCAACAAATGACGCTTGGCTGTGTGCGTGCGCCGATTTGGGCGTTAGTATGAAGTTAACGTACTGGTTGTATTACTATGCTGTGACGTTAGCGATGCAAAACAAAACAGATATATAAAAAATAGCTTTCAAGCCGCAGCGCGTACTGCGTTTGTCGATTCCCGTTTAGGGTTATTGTGTTTCTGCAAGTAAGCGAGGTCACCAGAAAAGAAGTACTAAGAACTAATGATTCGGTTTTAATTCCCTCGTAGTGTCAAAACGACATATCTTTCGCCTAAGATGACTTAGACTTTTTTCAAGATTCTTATCAACTCCAAGGGATTGCAGAGTCATTATAATATTATTTTTAACTCATTTTTGAGGAAAACGGTCTTCACAACGAAGTGATCTCATAAAGATTTCCTTTTTCCTTTTGAAACACGGAACCCTAAAAATACAAACTTGAACTGTAATTTAGCTGTTTCTATTTAATTTTTATTTTTGACGAGCCCGGTGGTCGAATGGTTGACAATGGCCACTTTGTTTCCGAGGTCGCGGGTTCGATCTCCGCACAAGACAAATATATGTGTGCACGAACATGTTTGTTTGTCTTGGTCTGGGTGTTTTCTATGTACGAGTATGTTTATTATTTATGTTTAAAAAATGTATTTAAGTATAATATCAGTTATCTAGTACCCATAGTACAAGCTAGCGTTGCTTAGTTTGGTACTAAATGGTCGTGTGTAATTTATCCAGGAATATTTATATTTATTTATTTTATTTAATTGACAAATTGTATATTACCACGAACAAAATTGTTTTGTGTATAATAATAAGAGGATTGTTCCGACTTATTCACTAAGTAAATAAGTAGAATCTAAATATAGTGTATTTGCATTTGTACAATAATTATCGTTTATCTGATAATTAAATAGGCAATATTAATAGTGTGAAGGCTGTGTGTTGCAGGCATCTATTGTATCTGATTGAATACATGGCGACAAAATTGTTGACATTTATATTGTTTTACATTTGGGGTTTTATTACTTTTTAGGATTCCATGTCTCAATAGAAAATAAATAAATATTCCTGGACAAATTACACATTGCCATATAGTCCCAAACTACGCAAAGCTTTTACTATAAGTACTAGATAACCTATATAATACTTAAATATAGATTTTTTTGTAAATACATACATATAATACATAGAAAACACCCAGACCAAGACAATCAGACATGTTCATGCACATAAATGTTTGTCTTGTGCGGGAATCGAAACCCGCGACCCCGGAGTCAAAGTGGCAATTGCTAGCCATTCGACCACCGCGGGCTCAACAACCACAAAATTTAGATCCAAGGTAATCAGCCTGTTATGTTGCAGCTCATTTTATAAACCATTGCGCTCATCCGGCGCAACAGTGACACAACTTATATAATGTGTATTTTACCAGGTATGTAAATTATACCAGGGTCACAGATTTTATGTACGTTGAGCTGAACACATCCGAAATACAGCAATCGTGACAGTGATAAAACCAAACGAGGATTGCTCTATCTATAATATTTAAATCTAATTTTATAGGTATAAAAATAAATAAATACTTCTGGAGAATTTACACAGCGTCATCTAGTCCCAAATTAAGGTAACATTTAACTAAATACATTTTTTTTTCTAAATATATTACATACTTATAAAAATATTTAATTATTAAAAATGAATGTTCATTTTAAATTATACCCGTATTGCATAATATATGACCGATTTGTTGGTACCAATTACAATTGACTATACATATATATGCGGTGACTCTGATCAAGTATAAACTTAGATTAGTAATGATTGAGATTTACATTAGTAGGTAGGTAGTGAGTTTAAATTAACTATTAGGAACTCTAACGACTCAGCTGAAGACGTCCGCACGAATTTAAACCTAAAACCTACTCTTAAACGACTGCCGTAGTCGCTGCGTAGCTAAAAAAAAGGGTTATGATTTTAGCATCTATATTATATATACAATATAATATAGATGCTAAGATCATCTATATTATATATAAGTTTATATTTACGTTAATTCTCCGTAGCGTTTAAACTATCATCCGATTTTGGTGAATAACGTGTCGAATCGATCCGTTAGGTAACATAGGCTTCATTTTAACCGACTTCACCATTAGCAGGAATCGATTTTTACCTTAAGCATTTTTTCCATGGTCGGGTTACAGGGTTTTTTGAACATTTTCTTGTTGGAATCAAAATATTTGAACCAGATTCAGCTTAGGCAGCTATGTACCAGAGGCCCTACCGCCGAAGCTGAAGCCGATTACTATCAGTTTTTTGATTCCAAAAATTGGTCTTAGGTTAAAGTTATTGACAAACATCTTCAGCTTAGTCGATAAAGCTCTAGGGTTTCTACCAGCTGAGCTAAAAATAATTGGTAACAATGAAAGCAGTAGTCAAAAATTCCGATGGTAATCGGTTTCAGCTTCGGCGGTAGGGCCCCTGGTTCGTATAGCAGTATTAATAAAATGTATTACCACAGTATAAGTAATAGTACTAACGTAGTATTACTAAGAAATTAAACAAGCATGTGAATGAACTGCTAGATGATAAACTAGATGCTAGATCATAATCTATGGGCGCTTCCAAATACCAGAAGTGTCATCATGCATTTCTGATTCTGTAAAAATCACCTTTTACACCTATCTCTGACGAGATAGGTGTAAAAGGGATATATCTCTGACGAAGTCTTCCGGGAAATCATCAGAGATAGGTGTAAAAGGGTCTTTGAAAAAATCTCTGACGAAGTCTTCCCGGAAAACTTCGACAAAATGTTCATTATAATTTAAATATTCGTAAATAAATAAAGTAAATACCACGATGTCCCACTTTTAAATAACAATATCAATGAAAAATGTACTACCTATATTTAATGCCTAAAAACACTGAAACCTCAATAAAAACTTTTTATAACATCGAAATGCGTGACACAAAAATAAATAGCGTACATTTTTATACTGGGAGCGTATTTGTAACAATTCATCACTGAGATTGCGATCCGAGCTCCTTCAGCTGTCGGAATTCCGTGTGACGAGTACACTGGCGCTTTGTAATAGCGAGATGTGAGTCTTCCTTATTTTGACAGTTCAATGATTACTGAAATACTTCAGATAAAAAAAGTGATATTGTTTTTGGTGTTCACTTTGTGTGTCTCTAGGTATAAATATCGCATATAATATAATTTGTATAACAACCTTGATAGATACACATTGGGTTAATTATATGGATGTTCTGGGCAAGGAATTCGAGTCTTCGGACTGGAAGTTATACTGTGAAAGTACATACTTAATATGCAGTTTTATAACAAGGAGAGTTTTTTTATATGTGAGGGGGCAAACGAGTATGTGGGTCACCTGATGGAAAGCAATCACAACCGCCCATGGAGATCAGCAACACCAAGGGGTCGCTGATCCGTTGCCAGCATGATCATGAGCATGATCAGAAAAAAATCTGATTATGCTCATGATCATACTGTCTTTGAGAAAACCTCGTGGGTCTTCATACTCTCTAACCGTTAAAATGTTCAACGCACACACTTGTGCACGTAAAGTAATAGAGTTACTTTTATGTGTGCCTTACATTAGGATAGCAAACATTGTCAGTTGAAACATACCAAACCTAATGCTTGAAGGTTTACCTACTTTCGATATATATTTGTTCACACTGTAGAACGGGACTGTACTTCAAAAAACTTTTTAATTTCATGTTGAAATTTTGTAGCTGGTAATTCAGTAATATACAGAGGTAGTAGAATGTACATATTTATTTCGTTTTCTGTACGTATACGAGTATACTCTACATGTATCCTGCAGTACAAATTGACTTCGTATAACTGGACGTCCTATAACTCAAGATCACTATTGGGTAAATATATTCACACCACATATAAGCTGCATGATCTTAGTATTCGTATACCTTGGTTACGAGTCGGTTTTCGTATTGAGGCTGAAATATGTACGTTAAAGGAATGCGTATGTGAGCACGGAATGGGAACATCGTATTCCTCGCACCTCAAATTAATCAAGGATCTCATTTCTCAGGGTAGGATTCTCTGTTTTAATATTAGCTTCGTTAAAGGAAAGTGGGCCTTATGAATATCACAGTAGAGATTATCATGATTTGATTAAGAATGTACAGACAAAGCCAAAAATATAATTACTGACGGATAGAATATTTTATGTGTAACTACACGAATACGTACTTCATCTTACGCAATGTCTATTTTCTATATCGAAAAATAATAAATTGAGCGACTAAAAATACTAAAGGGGCGACTGAAATACTAGGTTAGGTTTGGCATGTTATATCATCTTTAGTCGCCAAGTTAATATATTAGTTGCCCAGATGTACAATTTTAGATGTTCCGTTTATTACTACCCTTTTATATCTAGACACTCATTGGGGCTCGATGGCGTCGCTGTGCGTGTCACTCTAATCGGTCAAGCAAGTTAAGCAATGTCGACCATAGCTGGTGAATGAATGGTTAAATTATCTTGAGCTTCTCCGTGATTCAGAGGGAATGTTAAGCCATCGGTTCCGATTGTTATCATCAGATGACAGTCATCAAGCCAAGACAGTGGCTTTTGGTCGGTTTGAAAACAATGACCTCGCCCAACCCTTAGTTGAGCAGCGTGGAGTACGATCTAAACCTCTTGGATTGAGGGGAGACTCATATATGGGTTGAAATGAAGGGTGAAAATGGGTTGATGCAGAGAAATGTTTTATGTACATATGTTGTTGTTTGTGTTATATATATATGTTTTATATTTGGCAATCTTAATATCGCGGTATCATTATGTCAGACTTGGCTCATTTTCACTCTCAAAAATTAATTATAGCTCCCAGCCGCTGAGTGCGATATTAATTTCTCAAAATGTGATTTATGTTAAAAGTTATGAAATTAAATGCGTATTTATCAACTTTAATTTGTTATATAGACTATAAATTGATTTTGTAGAGTTCGTTACGGGCATTTAATATGTTGAATGTTTAATTACTTTCATGCCCTAGATGCCAAAGGGTTATTATTAAAAAATGTGAAAAGGTTTGACCCAAGAACAGATATTACTGGATATTTTTATGTAATATAATGATATCAAAAATCAAACGCGTCGAATTTTTATTAATGATGATATGATATGGATATTGATAATGATTTATTTGATATGATGCCCACGGCCGCTTGCTATAGTGACACTGCTCGCCATGGGCAAAAAAATTAAATTGAAAAATGACGTTTATTGGCTAAGATACGCGGTACATACTATGTACCGCGGAGCATACTATGTACCGCGGTAGGAACGGCGGTACATAGCATGTTCTGCCGTTGTTACAAAAGGCATGCAAAAGCTTGAACCTTAATAAAATATATGATGAAGGAGGGAATTCAACCTCATATATGGGAACCCGAAGTAGTCACGTACTGTACGGTTCTAGAAGAGTTTTCTATTTAATATTCAATCTGTGGAAAGAACCCCTGCTAAGGTTTTCCCAGGAGACTACAGTATGGGCCACAGAAAGGCGTTTTTACAGGTTCGGCGACGCGTGAGTGATTCCTCTGATGTTGCAAACGCCCATAGTCAGCGATGACTGGTTACCGCCAGGCGGGTCGTTATGCTTATTTGCCAACATAGTGGTATAAAAAAAATGTTGTAATTTATGTAGTGTCCTAATGGTTCTAACATAACTGTACATGCTTCTAACATAAATGTCTATACATATAAATAAAAATGAACGTTGCTAAGAGCAAAACTCGAGAACGGCTCAACCAATTCGGCAAATATTTTTTTCGTATTTTCCTTAAGGCACACGGAAAGTTTTAATAAAGAGAAAATATAAAAAATGCGTGGACAATAGTAAATAAAAAAACTTAAATTTTGACAGAACGAAGTCTGTCAAAATATTTTGCCAAGCGCAAGACTCAAGAACGGCTCTACCAATTCGGCTATTTTTTGTTTTCATATTTTCGTTAAGACTTACGGAAAATTCTTATGGAGAGAAATATACGTAAAATTTGTGAGAAAAATAGTAAAATCACCACTCTTTCTAAGAAACCATAGAGTAAATTAAACATTTGGCGTCAAGCATTAAAGTCAAACCTCAGTGGCTTAAATCAATGCCTTTATTGTAAAAAATATATATAATGTATTTTACACCGACTACACTAGTCAAATAAATTGTTAGTCACTGCGACCATAGGCCGCGGATGTTGCGGAAGAGCTAGACGCGGATACGCTGAAAAGTTACTCTTGGAAATTAATAGGCTCCAAAACCACTTCATCGATTTTGATGAAGCTTGTTACAATTAAAGACATCGATATGCTTGCGGTTTGAGTCGAAAAAAAATCGAGGATTGATCATCAAATACATTTTCCATAGCAATAAATGGAAAACATGCACTCAGCGAATCTACTCGCTCCACTCCGGCCCCGTGGGCTAGAATCCGGCCTAGTTTTATACTACATTGAGATAGAGATAAAATAGGTTATTTATATAAATACATATGTACATATTTAATAAATCCGAAAGTAACGTGAAATTCATTGAGTAAATAGTTGTATCGCGTGCTTATCACTCGATCATTGTACACGTATTTTTATTTCCCAACAATGATATTTTGGTCACGTAATATTTTGTAACAGTAGTCAAACGGCGATTCCATCATACTTCACGTCCAGGCAATTTACTTAAAACGCAATTTTGGAGCTGACTTCAATTATACTCATTTTGTTTTAGATCGTATCAAATGTTTTTGTTGGCAACACTGGTATTTTCACTTTTGTTTTTATTTATGAGACTTATCTTCTATGTATCTCTAGTACCCACTACTGTTTTTAGTTCAATGAAAAATGCTTCAAATTGAATTTAAAGATTTATAAAAAGAAATGGTTCCTAAATAGTATAGTGTCGAAATCTAGTGGTCGATTCCAACAAGCATCTACGAAATTCATAATATAAAAATCTCTTGTCACGGTGTGTGGTGGTTACACTCTTCCGAAACGGCTGGACGAAATTTTATGATTTTTATTGGGTAGGTATGAGAATAGGTCATAAAGTATATTTCATACCACTAGGTGATAAGGGTGTCCCTATCCTGAAATTCAGTAGAAATCATTTAAATGATAGAACAACGTCTACCGGGTCATCTGGTAAATTCATATCTAAAAGTATACGAGAAGAAA
The DNA here is from genome assembly GCA_937001555.2 of Hypsopygia costalis. Taxonomy (NCBI): domain Eukaryota; kingdom Metazoa; phylum Arthropoda; class Insecta; order Lepidoptera; family Pyralidae; genus Hypsopygia; species Hypsopygia costalis. Next base: position 9,329,556 of record OW443330.2, on the reverse strand, counting down.
ATGTTTGGGGATTACGATATATACATATAAGCTTCCTAGACATATTCAGCTAGTAAAATAGTCGATCAATTTTTTTTTTTTTATATATAGTCGATCAATGAAATTATTCATTTTGTTTCATACGAAAATCATTATGGCAAATATGTAATCAATGCCTACCTTTCTCATTACCGTGAATCGAAACATAAAAACAAACTATTGTAATAAAAAAAAAAAAACAATAAAATGTTGACAACTTTCGTGTGGCAAGGATAAACTAAGGCAAACTACCGTAATCGAGTGAAAAGGAAAACTAGAATAAAAATACTAGTTTAACGAGGAAAGGGCCTCCAATAAGTTGGTTGCGTGACCCGGCAAGGTAAAAGCGAAGGTGGTATAAATAGGCCAGCATTACACCGAGCTGTCTATATGTGTTAGATAAATAATGATAAAATAATAACAGCCTACCATCAGGGAGATAGTCATCTTATTTTCCAACTTAGTGGTATTAAATACGCTGATTCGATATAATAACGCGGGCCCACGAAATCATGATAAAATTTACTTGTTCTATTTTCTATTCGGTTACTGTAGAAAAATAAAATGGGGTCTTATAAAAAACTGTTATCCAAGACTTTTACTCGATTTGGATGTTTAAATCTTCTCTATCTATGAAAGGTAACTGTTACTGACTGATTTATCAACGCACAGCTCCAATCACTAGACGAATCGGGTTGAAATTTAATGCACAGGATTTTCCAAATTCCCCTGGGATACTGGATCACAGGCTTACAAAATATCGGACACAAGACTCCTTAGAAGTAAAATTATCTTCTAAGGAGGTCTTAAAAATCTGCATTTATAACTAAAACCATAACTACATGAATATTATCAGCCATAACAACATCTATTTCAGTTACATTGGTTGAGGTTTGCATTTCAATAGCAGATTAAGCTGTCATGTCAGGTTTATCTTTAGCCACAGATAACAAATACATCATAAACATTATTATTGTCCTTGCTATGGTGTTACGTGTCTTTCTTAACAATTGATAGGACTTGTATGACAAAAATGTTTTAAACGCTTTTGTCATTTTACGACCTTTTATTATGTAAATTATGTTCAGTTATATTGTCACTGTTAACATTTATTATTCATAAAAAGCCTAAATGACGCAAATTTTGTTTCATTTAATCACGCAGTTCCATTAGGTTTTCATGTTCGCACAACAATTTTTGTTAGCTTACTCTGTTATGCAAATTGTGTTAATATAATTCTCTCATTCTTATTTATATTCGTTGATCTGAATATATTTAACTCAGCTTTGACTTTCATTTTGTCCTTGCCTAAAATAATTTGGTCCAGGCGAAATATTCTAAAAAATGGGTTCATCTAAAATATTTTAATGTTCTCGTGAAGTTTAAAGTTATATAATTCAGAATCAATTCCATTGTCAACGCAGGCATGCCTTCTTCTAAACTTTATTTTAATCGATATAATTCTATAGCTGAACGTAGGCCATCCTCTTGGAATTTCTATTTGTTCTTGAACTCTATCATTTTTTTTTCAATTGCTTATCGCACCAAATAAGCTTAATGTCAAATGTGAGTATTACTCGTTCGCTGGCACTCTCGTTGCTAACGCGGCATCTCAAACAAAATTTTCAAGGGTTATTTGACCGCAATCTTCTGTGAGATCCTTCCACAGTCAGGCTCGAAATGCGATATCTATCATTTGCCAGAACCTGGTTTTTAGTCGGCAGAGCGAACTACGCGCGCTAGTAAGGTTGACTATGCAGATTGATGTTCCGCTAGCATTAATCTTGCATTTACACCATACTATTCTTTTATATTTTTTACGAAAGTGTTGTCATTAATTATGTGGGAGTTTGGTGGTTCGTGGGAGTGACATTTATTATAATGTATTCGTTATGTTGATTTATGGCAAATGAATAATGATGACTTATGTCGGCATGAATTACGAATAATATTGATCAAATCAATACCACGCGGGTGTGATCGATAATTAATTTCTATGTACAAAATAGGTACACATACATATTGTATATGTATAAACTAGATATTTAATTATCTAGTACTATTGCTTCAGCTACAGGAGATAGCTTGGATTTTGGATTAAAATAATTTGTATATTATTTTTGACCTATGATCAGACCTTTGCTTGAAATGGCTAAACCGTTTACTTGTGTCAGATTCGGAAACGGGCGAACCCACAAGAGATCGAGGTTACATCTGTATCCAAATCAGTTGGATTATACTTCTTTCTACATCAGCATGATTTACGATGACGTAGAATTCTAGAATTTTAGCTCACGTACATATTTTAACACTTTTTTGGTGCATCAGGTAGGATATGCTACATAATCAGTTACATCAGTCTGATCAATACTGCAAGTATGCATCGGCTGGTAGAGTGAATGGCACTATTACATGTATCTGTAATTTCTTCAGCTGATGCAGTGTGTCAGTCTGCATCAGCCTAAAGGAATTGAGTGATACCTTTATCTACTATTATACGAGTATTTTAGTCGTCACTTGACGTCATCTCATATTTCTTTCACCTGGCTACAGATCTATTAAGCGTCCAACATGCAAAGCGTTTTTTGTTGACGTGTTTTGGCGATAGCATCAGCCCGGTGATGCCAGATGACTGTGACGTCATGAGTCGAGACGAGAAATTGCCTTGACATCAATACTTGTACCATTAAATTGTAACCTCCGTCCATTGAGTTTCAGGTGATCATGTTTGCACTTCGAACAAGGCTGACATAATATACCTTTTGTTTTTGCCTGTGTTTTTTTACCGAGAGTTTCATCATTTGATTGTACAAATATGGTTTTAAGTGCACTTTTATGTTTTCTTTTATTAGCTGATTATATTTAGAATTGAAAAACATTTCCATCTTGTGTTGAAATACATACGTCAGATCGTTTAGATTCTTTACTTATAGAGGCTTTGTAATCTATATCTAGTGAAATGATATGAAAAACGTTTTTGTAATATGATGATCGAAGTTTTATTATCGATATATTGATGTGTATACTCGTATGTATAATAAATGCTTAGATTATGTTACTTGAAACACTACTATGTAATACCAAATTTGCTTTTATGTGCCCATTTTATAATATCGCTTTACATACAACTTCTAAAACATGATATAGTATAAGATATTCAAAACACGATCTGATATGTTGAAATATATTGAAGTGCGCTCGAAAGAGGCGAGCCAATCAAAAAATCATGTTGATAAGAATCCAATAACAGCTTTACTGCAGCGTATAGGCGGAAAACACCAATAAACATTGAGATTGAACGAACCAATTTATATAACTAACGAGCAAACCCCTCTAGTACTTCCTCTGGTGAATAACATTAGGACATAAAATAATAAAGTAAATACGAAAATATTTCATGTAGTTAGCTATGTATAGGTTCTTTAATTAAAAGTCACAGTAATCACTTTAGGGACACACAATACAACGAAATCTTAATTTCCAAATCGATATGTTCCAAACTAAAATAATGTCTGGTTTTGGGAAACTCTATTTAGAAACAAATTTAGGCTAGTTATTTAATTTTTTTGGATATTTTTTGTGTCACCTTTCCGACAAAATCGTTGACTGATTACAAAATTATTGTCAGTTAGAATCTGACAATAAGTATTGTTGGGAGTTAAAAACTCGGCACCAACAAGTTATATTTTTATCTGTTGTTTGTGCAACTGTTTTATTTTCTTTAGCTGTAATTTATTGAATTAAAGCGTTAACAAAAGGCAGTTTATTATAAAAAGCTGCTGATAAAACATAATGTTGATCTTATTCGCTTCCCATGACTGCTTCTGGTTGATAATTTCATTATTTTTTGCGATCGATCATCGTCAATTTTCCGCTCTGATTATCTTGTAATCATCTGTGTGGCTACGTATTTCGTTTTTCTTTATAATTAGAGCTATATATTTTCCTCCTAACTACGAGCTAAAAATGTAAATCACGAGTGATCACTACAACATGTTTTTGATTTTTTCGTTATTTCATTTTAGACTCACACTCGCAATACGCTAACTCGTGCTTTGAGTGAGCTATCTTTTCTTCTAAAGTAAAACAAAGTATTAGTTACAGGTTAAATAAATTTAGTTCAATACTTAGCAACTTCCATAGTACTATCAGTAGAATTATTAGTATTGTTTCTGAAACCATTATCATTATTCAACATATTTGTACCATTTAGACTACATGTTTCGCTGCTATGCGAATTCATATTTGCATTTCAGCTAAATAGTATCCTTTGCATTTCAATTTTCAATATGTATTCAACGATTTATATTCAACTATGCAAATCATTATAAGTCTGTACGGCATTCGATTTATGATACAGTGAACAAGCGTAGCAATAGTTCGTGTGAATGGAAACCCTGTCTGAACAGCTGCCAGATCATCTATCACAGGCAGATTTAGGACTCCGATCTGTAGGTCATGATCATACTGACTCTAGATCATCGCACACCTGGCCAGATATCGTAATGGCTAAATGTTTAGTAAAATAAACTACTTTACACACATATAAAGTTGGAATTCTCAATGCTGATAAAAAAGAAATAAAAGTCGACATAAAATCGCCTTTTCACAAAAGATATTTAGGTATTTACGTATTTCTGCGCTTGAATATTCCAGACGCTAATGAACTAACTACGAACGCGGCATATTTACATTACAGTAAGAAATTCATAATGCGTCGACGTCAGCTAAACCACAGCCTTGGATGTATGAGAGCGTTATCGCATTACTTATACTAAGCACGCGTCGAAGATCGCCGAGCCGTGAAAATGATTCGTTTCCCCAAGAGCACCACGTGACAGATAAATATATTGCATACGATCTAAACAATGACAACAGAAACGTACGCGTTCACAGCGTAAAGCAAATGCAAACAGACGCGGCCTTGAACGTTAAGCAGATCGCCTGAAAATACACGGTGCGTGGAAATAGCCGCGTTGAAAATACGAGCACGTGATGCTTACGTACCTCGTGTACAGTCGTATGGAGAAAATCGATGGTGCTTGCCACTCGGCGACCGGCGGCTGACTGAGCCACTGTGTCAGCAGAACGCGCCCCACCCGAGCCTCCGCCCGCCTGACTCGCTATCACAGTTTACAATAAAAAAAAATACTTTCACCGTTTTTACACTACAAAAATACGGGTCTGCACATTAAAATTTTTAATCAGGCGGCGTATCTGAGGTTTGTTTGTTCGCGGGGCGGCGTGTTGATCATCGGCGCGGAGAGTCGCGACTGACGCGTGCTTGCAGGTCGGAGTGGGGCGGTAGACTGAGCGAGGCAGCAGCCAGCTAGCCGACGAGGTACCTCCCTGCCCCCTGCTCCCGCGTGACGTAGTCAGGCCGCGATGGTGGAAATTAGCAGCTTCCCGCGCGAGGGTCGTCAGATGTAGGTCACGGGGACTGGGCCTGCACTTGCCCACTCTACCGTGCTGATACACTTGACAAGTTTAAGGACGTAACTACTTGTCATTAGACGTACGGTGTATTCTTAGCGCTACGATCTCGTAGCACTAAGTTTGACATTATAATTTACGACTTACGTTTATCAATAAACTTCCAAATATGTAAACGAGACTGTCGTAGGAAAATTTGGAAAGAAAATTTTTACCTCGTTTCATGTTTTATTCGGGCGCTCTATAATCTCTATGTCTCTATTTAATAGTAATCAAATAGGGTGTAGGTAGGTGCTCCCAATAGTAGCTGTAAAAATATCTAACGTTTATAATGAATCTAAATATCAGTATACTAATAACATCAAGGTAGGATTTTACGAGTGGACTCACAACAATCTTTAGAGTTAAAGCCAACCTCGCCTGAACGTGGTGCACGGCAGGGTGCACTAGCGGCTCTGCTCTGGCATAAGATAGGCCCGACTGGGGAAGTACCTCATACTCACAGAATTTTTCTTCTTTTCTGTTTGTATGTATTTTTGTTATTTTGCCTTATTAATGTAATTTTAAGTTATTTTGGTTTTTTTTACTAATATTCAAAATTTAAAGTTGCATTAAATTATTAAAGATATTGAGACTATTTTCTTTATTAACATCTTATTTACATATAATTATGTAGCCTAGAAGCCTATTGAATTTGACAAGCCTTCTTTCATAAATATATTAATTATTTAATCAGACTTGTTTGCTTGTTTGTTGAAAATATTTTCTTAAAAATCTGTATTGTCTTACGTATCATAAATATCTTGAAGTACTTAGATAATAATGGACGTCTCGAGGCGTAGCTCCGTAGCTGCTACGCGCTACGAAACTGATATTATTCATTCTAGACCCTTATGCGAGACTCTTCTATTATTATTATACGAAAATATTTTCATATTTTTGTATTTAACTAAGTAAATATACAAGGTTCTTATCTTCTGATAATAATGATGGAAAAATATAAATGTATTGAGGTGTAAGTGGTTCATCAACATCTTTGAATCAAAAGCTCACCAGTACATACATGGCGCAGCCTACTGAAAGAACAAACGAGGCTCCGGTGTAGAGAGAGGTAGGGCATAGCGTACTTTTTACGCTACCCGACTGGGGAAGTACTTCCACCTCACAGATTACCGCAGCCAAATAACAATTCCCTTGAGGGTTTGGTTTTCCTGTGAGTGAGGTCACCAAAAAGAGAGAAAGAAAAGAAGGAGAATGGGCTGGCAACGAATCGGCGACCTTGTGGTATTGCTGATCTCCTTGGGCGGCGGCGGCGGCGGTAATTGCTTTCCATCAGGTGACTCACATGCTCGTTTGCTCCCCTCTAAAAAAAAAAATAAGGGATTGGCAAAAACCTAGAATAGTGGTTTCTGCGTTTTGGCAAACAAATTAGAATTTCCTCTCACTCCCCTCACTTTCCTGCCACCTATTAGATCGAATTTAAAACCATGTCAAACTATTTTTTTTTCTTATTCTTCTATATGAACTATATTATGTTATTTTGTCTGGTAAAAATTACTCTTATCTTTTAATTAAACAAAGTTCTTACGAAATTGTTTACAGTTGTGTCTAAAGTTAATCTATAGCTAAATATTTTGCTTTCGATAACAGCCTAATTAATGTATAGAAGAAAAAGTGATTAGTCAATATGTTTTTTATGTACAAAATCTTATACTAGCTAAAGCCGGTATTTCATGAGAATTTTTAAAATACTATTTTTATGTACCACGTCGGATGGATGTGAAGTGCCTGATGTGAAGCGGCTACCTTAGCAACACGAAATATCGCTCGAGCGCTGTCACCCCCGCTGCCAATACAAGAATCCTTCCCTTATCGTGACCTCACTCACTCGCAGCATACTAACCCTAAAGGGAATTGTTATTTGGTTGCAGTATTCTGTAAGGTTGATATACTTTTCAAGAAGGGAGGCTAATAATACTTTGTGCCCTACCTCTATTTTGTTACAGCTTCGTTAGTTGAACAGCAGGGTGCCCCACATGCAAGCGAGGTTGGCTGTAGCTCAAAGATGACGGTGAACTCCTTACTGGTGAGCTAATTTCATATCTGATGCTTGTTTGCTTCATAATGTTTTCAATTTTTTGCATAATATATCTAGTGGTCTGATATATAACTCACGACATATCCTTTTCATACTCGTATGTCTAGAAGAATTCCAAGAATAGAGATGTAACCCCTCCTTCTTGCGTCATATCACGCATTACTGGGTTGTGTCCCTCGTGGAATAATTTTGTTCCTGACAATAGTTTGCCATCTTCCTTTTTCTCTCTTCCAACGCAGCATCTCCTTCCTATCTGGTGACCTCACTTACTCGCAGGAACACAACAACCCTCAAGGGAGTCGTTACTTGGCTGCGGTATTTTGTGAGGTGGAGGCACATTTCCAGGTCGGGCAGCTTACAATTTTATTACGCTCCCTACCTCTCTTTTCGCCAGAGCTTTGTTTGTCAGTCAGCAGGGTGCACCGCGTTCAAGTTGGTTTTGGTTCAAAGATGTTGATGAACCACTTACACCCAAAAATGCCATTCAATTTGTACATTTTATTCGTGTTGTAAATGCTACAAGAAGTCTAGGATTTATTTTTTGCGAACTAATCCACTTTGATTGACTGTTTGCTAATTGTTTTTTCTCTTGATTAAATACAGATTACTGATTGTATTTAAGATGTTATATAAGTTACCGTGGGGAAAATTGTAACTAATCAATTATACTTTTGGAAACAGATATTGTTTTGGGATTCGATGGCCTTTTGCTTGTGTTATTAATCGATCATCATCATCATCATCATTTCAGCCACAACAAGTCCACTGCTGGACGAAGGCCTCCCTCATAGATTTCCACACTGACCGGTTGGAAGCGACCTGCATCCAGCGCGTGCCCGCGACTTCCGACCATCTGGTAGGTGGACGTCCCGTGCTGCGCTTGCCAGTACGCGGTCGCCATTCTAGAACTTTTCTGCCCCAACGTTATTAATCGATAACGGGTTTAATTATATCGATATTCAGAGGATTATACCAAGAGGATTTTAAAGAGAAGAGAGGAGTTCGATGGCGTCACTGTGCGTGTCGGTCTAATCGAACACACAAGTTAAGCAACTTAGTCTGTCCATGGATGAGTTTATTTGTCTCGATCTCCTCCGTGCTTCGGAGGGCACTATAAACCGTCGGTCTTGGCTGTTGTCATTAGATGACAGTCGTTAATCCAAATCAGTGACCTTCATTCGGCTTGAAAACACTGGCCTCCTGCAAATGCGCAGCATGGTGGAGTATGCTTTTAACCACTTCAAATGGGGGAGACCCAATCCCAGCAGTGGGATGAATAAGGGTTGACGACGATACCAAGAGATCTTCCATAAACTGCAAAACTGTGGCCTTCGCCAATTCGAATCGTAGAGCAGTGTAACGGAAACAGACGATTGCAGTATTGTACAGTCCATAGATGTAGAATCACAATCAGTTTATTTGTTAAAAAAAGTTGTTGTAGAATAAAAGTACTTGATCTATGGTAGAGTTTAATCGTGATTCGCTCGCCATCGGCACGAGATTCACCCTTACACATTAAAACTCATATGGTCGCGTACTGTTTGATTTCAGACAGGTATTCTCCCTTGTGCTATCAAGTGGAATTACCTGTGGAGGTTTTTCCAGGGAACTATATAATGGAGCATGAAGTAAGGGAAGTAAGGAGTTCTTTAAAAAACGTGTGAAGAGGTTTTTAATGGCACAAGTTTTGCCTCTGGTGTTACAAATATTCATAACCTGCGGTGTCTGCTTCTCATCAGGCGGGCTGTATGCATGTGCCAACTAAATGGTAAAAATCCAAATCTTTATAATGGAACAATCGCAATATTACAATTTTTATTATTTAAACTTTAAGACTTTAATGCTTATGCATTATGTCCTTTTTTATACGATATGTTCTTTTTTATAGACGAGCATGTGAGTCACCTGATGTAAAGCAGTCACCACCACCCATGGAGCAACACCAAGGAGTCGCCGATCCGTTGCCAGCCTATACCCCTCCGTTTCTTTGTTTCCTTACTACAAAGTCCACCAGTCAACCATTGATATAGCAGATCAATACTATTACATCAATAAATATCTATTTATCCCCGTGTTAGTTTTTCACTCTACAACCTTTTACAAATACTACGTATATTCACCTTCCCACCGACCTATGTTATTTTTATACTCGGCAACAATACACGTTTACGTAGGCAATATAAGAGTGGAATCTATATATATCTACGTAGTCATAGGAAACCTGTCATACGATAAAGGATCTTTTAGATAAAATATTACTTCTTACGTTTTATTTTTACTTTGCTAACCGACTGTATACCTCCTATCTTCATATATATAGACAGAATATGTTTTTTATCATTATCGTTTCGTAAGCCTTTGGCCCACCTGATATGAAGCTGTTACCGTAGCCATATTAATGCCCGCAGCATGAAATATTCGCCATTTCCGCTGCCCACGCAGCAACTCCTTCCTTCCTGGTGACGTCAGTCACAAGAATACAACAGCCCTCAAGGGAATCCTAGCAGGGTCGCCGTGTGCAGAGGGGCGCGGGAGGTACGAGTATTCACATGTGTTTTTCATAATACCATGAGGTATTACGAAGAACACATGTGAATTGTTTGATTATAACTTTAATACTGGCTAATGCACTATATCTACTACCTAAACACTACAGTTATTTGGCTTCGATATTCTGTGAGGTGGAGGTTTTTCTCCAGTCCAAGCTTACAAAATACGCTATGGGCATAGCGTCTTTTGTAAGCTGAAAAATACCTCTCTTTTCGGCCGAGGACCACGTGCTGTTGAGGTTGAATTAGTTCAAAAATATAATGCCAAACTGTGTAGCATGCCATTGAATTGGGTAACTTTAAGTTCTCAGGGTTCTTACAAATTTACATTATTTACCTATTTTAAATTGAATTAGTATATTTTAAAGACACGTCTATATATTTACGACATAAAGACTTATAGTAGGATTTTCTACATTAGTTTCAGTTTGAGCCCCAAACTCTAAGATAGTCCCAGAATTATGTACCTACTTCAATTTGCTTGTTGGTCGATGTAATTTGTACCTGCGCACATTATTTTAGAGCTAAGGGAGATTATACAGAAGACAGAATTAAAGCCATTCGGTCTATCGTGTAGAGACGCAACAATTACCAAACCTGAATTTAAACTCAGCCAAACAAAGAATTTGTTAAAAACTTAGAAATTAAAATGTTTCTTGAATGTTTTCACGTTCAGTATTGTACGTTAATGTGATTCTGTCTCGGTGGACATTTTTCATTTGTAAAATTCGTCATATTATCTTAAAAGTTCGTCTGTTTAGTACTGCATTAGTGTTGCGAACTTAGTGCAGTATTGCCATGTGAAGTTTTGTCGCTGGAGCTTAATTTAAAAGTTTTACTATGAAAGGTCACTCACCGGTTTATATGTATGACTTTTTGTAGTAACTGATATTAGAAAAGTGTATTGGAAGGAATTCATTAAAAGTGATGGCAGATTTAACTAAACAACTAAATAAACTAAAGCAACTAAATTTATATTTTCAAATCCTTGGAATTAGTTCCATAAGTTGGCAATTATACACGGATATTAAGAATCTATCTAAATGCCTCAGATTTTCTCCATCTCTGCTCAGGACACATGATAAGAATAGCTCTAATAACAATACCTACTTGGAATTTATTTTACGACAGTACATAACAATATTGTAATATAAAATGGCAATTTACGATGATCTGACTGATGATGATGACGAGCTCGGTGGCGTAGCGGTCAATGACGCGGCTTCGACACCAACGCTCGTGGGTTCGATTCCCACACAGGACAAACATTTGTGTGCATGAACATGTCTGTCTTGGTCTGGGTGTTTTCTATGTATCATAAGTATGTATTTACAAAAAAAATGTATTTACGTATGTTTATTGTCTAGTACCCATAACACAAGCTTCGCTTACTTTGGGGCTAGATGGCGCTGTGTAATTTGTCTGACAATATTTATTTATAATCTTTATTTATTTATCTCAAAGTGTTGGAAGCGGAGGGTTACATATGGAACAAAACATTAGGAAAGGCCTATATCCAGCAGTGGGTATATACAGGCTAATATGCTGATGATGATGATAATCAAGAAAGGTATTACTAAGAAATTACTTTAAGATTAACAGGGAAATATTTAAGGGAAAGGCTTTACATGAACTCATGTCAATAACTTGGTTGGTTGAGATCTTCTTTAGGGAGTAATCTAGTAATGAGTATTTAAGGCGAATTAGGTTCAATGCGAAATAGGCATATTGATAAAAAGTTCAATAGCGACTTAGACAAGTAACTACTTAGTCCAAACACGACCAAAAAAAATTGTTAGGCAAAACGCTACATTGGCATTTTAAGCATACAGAGAACAAAGGTTTATTACTAAGAACTATATCACAATAATAATTATTTAAATAGTTAATTTCGGCCAATTTGCCAGAATATTATAAATATTAAAAAAAATATCGTTTAAAGTTCGTGGCTTCAAAATTCACCTAGGCAAGAGAGGTGATTTTTTCGTACGTTAAACCATCGGTCTCGGCTGTTGTCATTAGATGACAGTCGTTAATCCAAATCAGTGACCTTCAGGCGGCTTGAAAACACTGGCCTCCTGCAGTTGCGCAGCATGGTGGAGTATGCTTTTATCCACTTCAAATGGGGGAGACCCAATCCCAGCAGTGGGTTGAATAAGGGTTGACGACGATACCAAGAGATCTTCCATAAACTGCAAACTGTGGCCTTCGCCAATTCGAATCGTAGAGCAGTGTAACGGAAACAGACGATTGCAGTATTGTACAGTCCATAGATGTAGAATCACAATCTGCTTATGCATTATGTCCTCTTTTATACGATATGTTCTTTTTTATAGACGAGCATGTGAGTCACCTGATGTAAAGCAGTCACCACCACCCATGGAGCAACACCAAGGAGTCGCCGATCCGTTGCCAGCCTATACCCCTCCGTTTATTTGTTTCCTTACTACAAAGTCCACCAGTCAACCATTGATATAGCAGATCAATACTATTACATCAATAAATGTCTATTTATCTCCGTGTTAGTTGTTCACTCTACAACCTTTTACAAATACTACGTATATTCACCTTCCCACCGACCTATGTTATTTTTATACTCGGCAACAATACACGTTTACGTAGGCAATATAAGAATGGAATCTATATATATCTACGTAGTCATAGGAAACCTGTCATACGATAAAGGATCTTTTAGATAAAATATTACTTTTTACGTTTTATTTTTACTTTGCTAACCGACTGTACACCTCATATCTTCATATAGATACACAGAATATGTTTTTTTATCATTATCGTTTCGTAAGCCTTTGGCCCACCTGATATGAAGCTGTTACCGTAGCCATATTAATGCCCGCAGCATGCAATATTCGTCACTTCCGCTGCCCACGCAGCAACTCCTTCCTTCCTGGTGACGTCAGTCACAAGAATACAACAGCCCTCAAGGGAATCCTAGCAGGGTCGCCGTGTGCAGAGGGGCGCGGGAGGCACGAGTATTCGCATTGTGTTCTTCATAATACCATAAGGTGAATAACACATGTGAATCTTCATAATACCTTATGTATGCAACGCATGTGAATCGTTTGATTATAACTTTAATTGGATTAATGCAATAGCATCATACACTCTTATATCGCACTATATCTACTACATACATACTACAGTTCTTTCAGTTTTTTTTTCTAGGCTTCGATATTCTGTGAGGTGGAGGTTTTTCTCCAGTCCAAGCTTATAAAATACGCTATTGGCATAGCGTCTTTTGTAAGCTGAAAAATACCTCTCTTTTCGGCCGAGGACCACGTGCGGTTGAGGTTGAATTGGTTCAAAAATTTAATGTCAAACTGTGTAGCATGCCATTGCATTGGGTAACTTTAAGTTTTTTAATTTGTAAGAACCATGGGAATGGTTCTTACAAATTTACATTATTTACCTATTTTAAATTGAATTTGTTTATTTTAAAAACACGTCTATATATTTATACGACATAAAGACTTATAATAGGATTCTCTACATTAGTTTTAGTTTGAGCTCCTAACTCTAAGATAGTCCTAGAATTATGTACTTCAATTCGCTTGTTGGTCGATGTAATTTGTACCTGCGCACATTATTTTAGAGCTAAGAGAGATTATACAGAAGACAGAATTAAAGCCATTCGGTCTATCGTGTAGAGACGCAACAATTACCAAACCTGAATGTAAACTCTACCAAATAAAGAATTTGTTAAAAACTTAGAAATTAAAATGTTTCTTGAATGTTTTCACGTTCAGTATTGTACGTTAATGTGATTCTGTCTCGGTGGACATTTTTCATTTGTAAAATACATCATATTATCTTAAAAGTTCGTCTGTTTAGTACTGCATTAGTGTTGCGAACTTAGTGCAGTATTGCCATGTGAAGTTTTGTCGCTGGAGCTTAATTTAAAAGTTTTACTATGAAAGGTCACTCACCGGTTTATATGTATGACTTTTTGTAGTAACTGATATTAGAAAAGTGTATTGGAAGGAATTCATTAAAAGTGATGGCAGATTTAACTAAACAACTAAATAAACTAAAGCAACTAAATTTATATTTTCAAATCCTTGGAATTAGTTCCATAAGTAGGCAATTATACACGGATATTAAGAATCTATCTAAATGCCTCAGATTTTCTCCATCTTTGCTCAGGACACATGATAAGAATAGCTCTAATAACAATACCTACTTGGAATTTATTTTACGACAGTACATAACAATATTGTAATATAAAATGGCAATTTACGATGATCTGACTGATGATGATGACGAGCTCGGTGGCGTAGCGGTCAATGACGCGGCTTCGACACCAACGCTCGTGGGTTCGATTCCCACACAGGACAAACATTTGTGTGCATGAACATGTCTGTCTTGGTCTGGGTGTTTTCTATGTATCATAAGTATGTATTTACAAAAAAAATGTATTTACGTATGTTTATTGTCTAGTACCCATAACACAAGCTTCGCTTACTTTGGGGCTAGATGGCGCTGTGTAATTTGTCTGACAATATTTATTTATAATCTTTATTTATTTATCTCAAAGTGTTGGAAGCGGAGGGTTACATATGGAACAAAACATTAGGAAAGGCCTATATCCAGCAGTGGGTATATACAGGCTAATATGCTGATGATGATGATAATCAAGAAAGGTATTACTAAGAAATTACTTTAAGATTAACAGGGAAATATTTAAGGGAAAGGCTTTACATGAACTCATGTCAATAACTTTAAAGTGGGTTGGTTGAGATCTTCTTTAGGGAGTAATCTAGTAATGAGTATTTAAGGCGAATTAGGTTCAATGCGAAATAGGCATATTGATAAAAAGTTCAATAGCGACTTAGACAAGTAACTACTTAGTCCAAACACGACCAAAAAAAATTGTTAGGCAAAACGCTACATTGGCATTTTAAGCATACAGAGAACAAAGGTTTATTACTAAGAACTATATCACAATAATAATTATTTAAATAGTTAATTTCGGCCAATTTGCCAGAATATTATAAATATTAAAAAAATATCGTTTAAAGTTCGTGGCTTCAAATCCCACCTAGGCAGGAGAGGTGATTTTTTCCAATAAAATAAATATTTATAACAGAATGTTATTTACCTTTAAGGAATGACTAACTCATAAGTAAACATAAAAATGATTTGAACATTTTGTGTGCCGTTTTACGTCAATGATGTTTTACTGTTTTGACGACTTGCGTTCAAAATACCTCCAAACTTATGGAAATTTAACTTATGCGAGTCTTCGATCAAAACCGTTGACATCACATTTTGTACACAGTGTCTGCTATTTTTATTATAATATGGTATACCGTATGCGTACCATAAATTTGTTCTGTGTAAGACAAGAGTTTTGATAGATTAGTTAAGTAGTAAGTAGGTTGTTATTTACGCACACACATTTTGATCTATCCTGTCTTCTTGTTTTCTGCCTTGTATTTATAAAACCGTTACTGACTGATCTACACAGTTCCAACTGTAGACAATTGGCATATAGTTAGCTATTATGACGTAGGCATTAGTTTCTTTTTTCTTTGTCTCTTATAGGTAAATCTTTTATTTGTAAATATTTTTATATGAATACGTCTTTAAAATTTCATCCATAGGGAGGCAATTAAAAAAAAAACCAGCCAAGTGCGAGTTGGACTCGCGCACGTAGGGTTCTGTACCATTATCTATAAAAAACCGGAAAAGTGCGAGTCGGACTCGCCTACTGAGGGTTCCGTACGTAGTATCAATATTAAATTTGATATTTTTCATTATAAATAAGAAATAATGCGTTGAAAAAAATAAATAAAATATATTTTGCAATGTGTACATCAAGCCCTTTCAAATGATACCCTATTTGAACTGGTAGTTTCAATTTGAAGTTTCGACACCTTATAAAAAAATATAGACCCCCTATTTTTTAAGATCTATTTACAAATGTATAGTTTTGAGATTTATTCCTGTACTTGTAGTGTATAACGATGTTACTTGCCAAATTTCATAGTTCTAGGTCAACGGGAAGTACCCTATAGGTTTTGATTCCCTTGAGAATGTGTCGAAATATGCGTTTTTTGCTGAATAAACGGCCGTAACTTTTTTTTACGTAAATTTAGCAGTTTGATTATTTTACAACTTCATGGGACCGTAGACCTGAGTATACAGTTCAAATTTCAGCTTGATACCTCCACGCATTCTCGACGTAGAAATTCTTGACAGACAGACAGACAGACAGACGGACAGACGGACAACAAAGTGATCTTATAAGGGTTCCGTTTTTCCTTTTGAGGTACGGAACCCTAAAAACGGCAAAAAAACCACATTTGTTTTATTTTAATTTAATTATTTATTTTTAAAGTGAATGTATAACTAAATATTATGTGAGTATTTCAACCGTCTACTTATTACCGTTATGAATTGCGAGCAAAAACGAGCAAATAAATCACGTTTGTTGTATGGGAGCCCCCTTTATTTATTTTATTCTAATTTTAAGTATTTGTTGTTATAGCGGCAATAGAAATACATCATCTGTGAAAATTTCAACTGTTTAACTATCACGGTTCATGAGATATAGCCTGGTGACAGACGGACGGACGGACGGACGGACGGACGGATGGACGGACAGCGGAGCCTTAGTAATAGTGTTCCTTTTTACCCTTCGGGTACGGAACCCTATCAACTAATGATAACAAAATCGGGGGATACAGTTTGGTATTGCAGCTACATATCTATCATCTCCATTCAAAATTCAATCACACCACAGGATAGATGACGGATCAAAGAATTTATTACGCTAAGTAAGGACTATGGAACATCGCGTGCGGGGGAGGGGGAGCGCTGGCATTTATAGATAATTTTAGTGCATATAACGTATTCACGTACAACAGACAGTCCATAACACATCCACACCCCATTTTTTATAACTATCAGTATGGTAGCAATAATTATTTATTTTGTAAAATAAATTAACTAAATGTTATTTAAGTAACGGTAAGAAAGGATTATTGGAAATTCCAATGGGATATTGGAATACGAGCGCACGAAGTCGTGAGCTCAAGCTAGTTTACTTATGTATTATATTACTCTTGAATAATATCGGAATCGTTAACTTTTGTAGGGATACCTGTATGTTTGATACTCGTTATAGCGTAAACTTCTGAACGGATTTGAATCAAATATTGTAAACGCTTATAGAAACTTAAAGAATGTATGTATAAATGCTAAATAATTAATTTGTATTGATAAAGACTGGTTTTTATCTTGATAGTGTACATGTGGGCGAAGTCATGGCGAAGGGTAGTGTAATAAGTGTTTAAGAGAGGTAGGGAGCGTAATTGTAAGCTACCCGACTGGGGAATGTACCTCCACCTCACAGAATACCGCAGACAAATAACAATTCCCTTGAGGATTGTTGTGTTCCTGCGAGTGAGTGAGGTCACCAGAAAGGAAGGAGATGCTGCGTTGGCAGCGGGGGTGGCGGCGTGCGAGCGATACTATATGTTGCGAGCGTTCATATGGCTACGGTAACCGCTTCATATCAGGCGGGCTGTATGCTTGTCTACCACCCGACGTAGTAAAAAAAAAAAAAATTTTTTTTATTTATACATCAGCAATAGCAGTGGCCATTATATTGGTGCAGGTATCATTTGAAATCTTTGTGTAATAATTCATTCAATTTAAAATCTCAAAATCTTTATAATCTTACTAAAACTTTAGTAGGAAGAGATTTAAAATCAACCTATAGTTTACATATTATAAAATAGAAAGATACAAGAAGAAAAGTTGCCTGACATACTGACAGATTTATGAACATATTTACTTTTTAAATTAATCACGAGCTCGGTGGTCGAATGGTTAGCAATGGCCACATTGACTCCGAGATCGCGGGTTCGATTCCCGCACAAGACAATCATTATGTGTGCATGAACATGTCTGTTTGTCTTGGTCTGGGTGTTTTCTATGTATTATAAAGTATATGTATTTACAAAAAAAATGTATTTAAGTACATTTATCAGTTGTCTAGTACTCATAACACAAGCTTTGCGCTTAATTTGGGACTAGATGGCGCTGTGTAAATTGTCCAGAAATATTTATTTATTTATTTTCAAACCACTGTATGGCAAAATTTACTATCAAACTTTTATTAGGTAACTTATTATTACCGATAAATATAACCATACTGTGGTTTGAGAATATGTTTTTTACTTTTTAAGATAAGTCTACTTATCTTTATTTTTTAAGATAAGTCTAATAAAAAAACATATATTTCAAACATTCACATGTACTCGTATATCAAGCAAATGTGTTGTATGTATTTGTTGTTATTTTGTCAATAAATTGTTTAAAAAAAATTGTTTAAATTGTTTGTTTTAAAAAAACATCTGCTAAATAAGATTTTTGAAACATCTCGAAATTTTCTCGCAAAATTCTCGCGCGTAAAAATCTGCGGTCGAAACTTAGTATAGTAAAATCAGTAATTGAATCGAGAGTTGCGTGCATATAAAAGTTTAACGTCATTGCTGAAAAAGTTGATAAATTGATTTATTAGTTTTTTTACGAACGCACAGATAATGTTATTCATCATTTTTTTTTTAATATTTCAACGTTGCTGTTACGAAGTAATTTTTCTTCATTCACTTACGCAGAGACGGTAAAAATTATCTTAAAAATGATAAATTGTTTTTGAACCAGCCTGCCATGTACTGATAGAAAGTAAAGGCATCTTAAGTGGGGGTTCAGTGTATTTTTTACCAAGTTTATCACGTAATTGTTATGTCAATACACTTTCGAGTACTATAATAAATTTGCATCACTTTAGAAAAATGAATCGCAAGTTTTCCATGAAACGTAAACAACGTTTCATCTGCTTAAGAAACGTATTTGAGTGAAATCTATATATATATAAACTTCTTGTCATAGTGTTTGTGCTCGCACTCCTCCGACACGGCTTCATCGATTTTTATGAATTTTTAGATGTATTAAGATAATATAATATATAGATAATATAATAAGAATGAGATAGAATGAGAATAGGTCGTAGAGTATATTTCATATCAGCTGGTGTCAATTGGTCATTCATTGCTGTTCGCGGGCTATTGGACTACGCCTTTCAGGACATCAGCTGACAATCTCTCCACTTAACAATAACACTATTTTGACGTTTTTTTTTCAATAATAAGCATATATCATTTGATAAATTTTAACTGAGAAGAAATGACTAAACTTTTTTTTACATAATTGAGCGATCGGCTGACGTTATATTCCACCACTTTATAGCAGCTGACAATTTTATATTTCGTCAAGATATTAACTAAAATTATTAACTAAAAAAATTTTCAACCACGAGGAAATCAAAATATTTTTTTATTTTGGAAGGGTGCTACTACTCAACCCACCCATGGAGCCGTAGCTGACAATTTTTAGGCTTCGTAATACAACTTTCTCAAGCAGTTCACAAATTCGCTTGGGAGGGAGTTGGTCATGTAAATCTATTACTAGCTCGCGGACTATTATATCTTTACCTGCAAAAAGAACTCGTATATTAACTTAAGCCCCCTTAATTCGGCCCTGTTCCAAAATTAGTTTTTAGCGTCCCTTAGAAGCTTTTGAGATTTCATAGTCAATCAGTGGTGAGTGAGTGACCTTTCGCTTTTATATACATAGAAGATTAATTTCGGTCTGCTCACTTAATAGCTCAATTAATATATTGATTGTTTGTTTTCTGTCACGTTTTTGCTTTGCTCGTTATTTTATTACAAGTATACTTTTTCTCTTAGAATGCCATCGGATTTAAAAAAAATAAAGACTCCACAGAGAAAGAATCATAGGTAAGTTACTAGGATACCAGGAATGATCAGGGATGAATTCCACATCATACTTTGCTGAGTACCTAGTAGAACAATCACTACCTACTTCTACACTGAATTTGTAATAATTCTTTCATTTGCTAAGTAGCAGTATTATTGCTTACTCTCCGACAATATTTGTTTTCCGTACAGAGGTTTTCAATTAGTTTTCCCTGTGTACTATTTTGAAAGAGATCTCTAACTCGCGTACCACAGTCCACACGTCGTACCACAGGCTACCCTCAGTGTGATTCAATAGAGCCTCTGATCGTCAGCTGTGTTATAATAACGACACATGGCTTAGAGACTTGCTAAGCTTGATTGTACACATTATCTACATACAACTAATTGGATCTAACATTACTGGGCCTGACTGTTCAGTAGCACCAGAGGAATCACCATGCAATTATAAGGATTACTAAGGCGTTTTGCCTATCATCGTTGGATAACCATTACTATTTTAATACATAAGGGAATTAACCCTACAAATACTAGCCAATTTAGGCTCTACTGACTTGGGGTATTAACCCACATCACTTTGGTGAACCCTTCAAATACTAGCCAATTTAGGCTCTACTGACTTGGGGTATTAACCCACATCACTTTGGTGATCAAATCATCATAATACAGCGAAGCAGTTTGAACAATTCGCGTTTGCATTGATATATTACCTCCAATTGCATATAATGCAACTGGCAGTTGTAAAGTAAGAAAGTAGCTTCACCCTGTGGAATCATGGCTGGGTACCTGGATGGAACCCGAGTTCCGAAGGGGAGGGAGTAGGGCTGACTGGGTCAGAGGCCTATTTTAAGATGCCGATGATCCTCATCAGACAGAACGGCGGAGCCACCACAGTTTGCAAAATAATGTAAAAGGCACGGGTCTAACTGCACGTCTAAAACCACTGCAAAGCTGTATTAGTGATTCCAAATAGGTTGTTTGTTGGTACTATTTTGCTAAGGGGCCGTCCATTAATCACGTGAGGTTCAAAAGGGGGGGGGAGGGGTTCGGTAAAAATCACGAAATATCACAAGGGGGGAGGGGGGGTGTAGTAAAATATCACGTGTATTTATTTTTTTGTCAAACGCGCGATTTCTAAACCGAAAAGCGGCGTGTTGAAGACATTGACTCGCCGATGCTAGGCAATGAGCGAAGTTGAAGACGATGACGGCCTACAACTCCCTGCCCATTTAGTGATGTACCGAATATTCGTATTCGCATTCGCATTCGCAATTTTATGCGAATGTTTTGCGAATATGAACGTCCTAAAAATAATTAAGATTTTCAATTACAAAAAGGTAAATTAAGTAGAGAAATAAGTATCAACTTCTTATATAATAGGTAGGGGAAAAAGTCTTTTCGCATTATAGTATGTACGAACTTGTAATAAAATCTCTTTGGTTATACCATTTGTATCTGGCAGGTTTTGATATTTTTAAAAAGTTTAAATTTTAAAAAAGATGATTCCAAATTCAAATTAGGTAAATGTGTGATTTTCATTTGTTTTTTTTACTGTCGAGATGAGTGAATCTAATGAAGAAATTTGATTCATTTTAAAATTTTACTACAAAAAAGGTAAAAATGTAACGCAAGCTGCGAAAAAAATTTGTGACGTTTATGGACCTAGTGCAGTGTCTGTGAGAGTAGCACAAATTTGGTTTAAGCGTTTTCAATCATGAAATTTTGATGTGAAAGATGCACGTCGCTCTGGTCGCCCTGTTACGGATAAAATGGATGCCATTTTTGAAAAAGTGGAGCAAGATCGGCATATCAGTAGTTACGACGTAGCTGAAGAATTAGGAATTGACCACAAAACAGTTTTGGCGCATTTGAAAAAAGCTGAGTACACTAAAAAGCTCGATATTTGGGTGCCTCACGATCTCACTGAAAGAAACCTACTGAACCGTGTACTCATTTGCGATTCTTTACTACGACGTAATGAAAGCGAACCGTTTTTGAAGAAGCTTATAACTGGTGCTGAAAAGTGGATCACGTACGACAAGAACGTGCGAAAAAGGTCGTGGTCAAAGGCCGTTCAGGCTTCACAGACTCTGGCAAAACCCGGGTTAACCTGCAATAAGGTGATGCTGTGTGTATGGTGGGATAGGAAGGGCATTATTCATTATGAGCTGTTACCGCCAGGCAGGACTATCGATTCTGAACTCTACTGTGAACAACTGATGAGATTAAAGCAAAAAGTTGAGAGAAACCGGCCGGAATTAATTAACAGAAGGGGTGTGATTTTTCATCATGATAACGCTAGACCTCACACATCTTTAGCCACTCAGCAAAAATTAAGAGAGTTTGACTGGGAGGTGTTAATGCATCCGCCGTATAGTCCTAACCTTGCACCTTCTGATTTCCACCTGTTTCGGTCTCTTCAGAATTCTTTAGGCAATGTCAGGTTAACATCACGAGAAGACTGCCAAAACCACTTGTTGTGGTTTTTTGAACAGAAGTCCCAAAATTTCTATAGTAATGGGATCATGTCTCTACCTACAAGATGGCAAAGAGTTATCGAACAAAATGGCACCTAAATATTTTAGTTAAATGTAAATAAACTTTATTAAAAAATGTTTTGAATTTTCATATAAAATACGAAAAGACTTTTTCCCCAACCTAATATTTATTTTAAAACCTTATCTTCTGTTAGGATTTTTTGTTAAATAAACAATAAACATCACTCGTGAATCAAACAGCAATCGGCTTTCTTCGGATCGGCTCGACAATGCTCTGAAGTAGATGCAAATAATTACAAATGTGTGCGTGTAACTCGCGCGCCAACTAGGCTGTCAAAATAAAGCCAAAGACCAATGGCGCCAAATACAAAAGTCAATATTCGTTTCGCATTCGCGAATATCGACGGCAGATATTCGCATTCGCATTCGCATTCGCGAATGTCTAGAAATTGACATTCGTTACATCACTACTGCGCATACAGTATAATAATGGTGTCAGAGTATTGATGGAGCTGCCACGATTCTGTAGCGCGTCTGCCATGTTCATGCTTGCGCGAACAGGCCCCTTACCACCAACTCTTATTGCGATTCAATAACTGAATAGAATGCTTATTCATACCATTGAATAAGCGACTATTCAATTTGAAATGAGTCGTTTATTCATTGGTATGAATAAGCATTCTAGTCAGTTATTAAATCGCAATAAGAGTTGGTGGTAAGGGGGCAGAACTTTTATGCAACGATAAGGGGTCACCACATTTGACATAATACCCACGGCCTCCTCCTACTGTTGCACCGCTCGCCATCGACAGGGAATTCATCCTCATATATTAGAACCGAAGAGGTCACGTACTGTGCGGTTCCAGAGATGTTCCGTACTATCAAGCTGTGGTATGAACTGCCTGTGGAAGTTTTCTCAGGAGACTACAACGTCAACGTGGGGTTCTTCAAAAGGAGGACGTGAAAACATTTTTACGCTCATACGTGTAGGGTCGGCAACGCGCAAGTGATGTTTCTGGTGGTATAGGCATATTTTTTTCTAAAGGGGTAGAGCTAAGCTGGAGTCGTTTAGTGTCCATGACATGGTCGCGGTCAAGTTATGGAGATTGAGTGACTGCAGCTCGTAATTGGGCCGGCTCGTCCGGGGCAGTACCACTCTCTCACAGAAAACCGGCGTGAAGTAGTAGCTTGCTATTGCGTTTCGTGCGGTGAGTGTTGAGACCCGGAGCCCAAACCAAAAACCTCGACTCTGGATATGGCAGTGGCATTAGGAAGAAGAATACCCCAGGAGGGTACCGTCACCGTTGGTGAAGGAGAATCCCTCCCTGAGTCCCACTCTCACTACTCAGGCCGCCCGACGTATTCTGGGACGGGCACTATGCCGCTCTGTATCTCTGCCAGGAGCAAGTGTAAGAAGAGGACAGCATGTTCCCCTGAGCTCCATATCGAGCTGTGTAACATAAAGGGGCTTCACTCCAACCTGAATGCCGTCCACCAGCACCTTGAGACGGCTAAGCCAGCCTTGCTCTTTTTGACTGAGACACAGATATCCCCACCATCCGACATCTCGTATCTGCGCTACCCAGGGTACATACTGGAACACAATTTTGTGCCACGAGCCAGTGTGTGCGCGTACGTTAGGGAGGATATCTGTTGTCGACGTCTTGGCAGTCTTGAAGAGAGGGGCCTGTCAATTATGTGGCTGCGCGCAGATTTTGACGACCATATTCGTATCTACGCGTGCCTCTACAGGTCCCACAGCGGTAACGCCAAAACGGAGCGCCTTATTGACCACATCCAAACGACGACTGACAGCCTACTCCAGCAAATGCCTTCTGCCGAGATTGTGGTTATGGGTGATTTCAATGCCCGCCACGTCGAATGGCTTGGGTCACGCTCTACTGACATGCTGGAAGATCTTTTCATGACTTTGCCTTGGCATATGGTCTAACGCAGCTGGTCTCTTCACCTACAAGGGTACCGGATGTGGAGAACCATGTGCCATCCCTTTTGGATCTTCTGCTGACCTCCCACCCGGATAACTATCGCGTGTCTGTTGGCGCCCCTCTTGGTTCCTCAGATCATTGCCTGATAAGATGTGTGGTGCCACTCATACACCAAAAGCGACCGCGTACAGCAGGTATCCGTCGTGTGTGGCATTTTAGGTCAGCAGTTTGGGATGGGCTGCGTGACTTCCTAGCTTCCTATCCTTGGGGACCAGTTTGCTTCTCGCTGGATGATCCCAGTGTCTGTGCAAATGCTGTCGCTGATGTGGTTCTGCAGGGTATGGAACTATTTATTCCCAATTCTGCGGTGCCCATTGGCGGCAAATCTCGACCATGGTTCGGTGGGTCTTGCAGAGCCGCGTCGCGTCAGAAGCAAGATTCCTACCGTGCCTGGTCCAATGCTCGGGCAACGGGAGATCCAAATACCGGCGTACTTAAAAAAAAATACAACTCTGATTCCAGATCGTTGAAGGGTTGTATCGCGAAGGCAATGTCCAGATTTATTAGCGAAATTGGCGAGAGACTAGTGCGTTTGCCCTCTGGGTCTCGTGCGTTCTGGTCGCTCGCCAAAGCCGTTCAAGGTAACTTTTGTCAGTCGTCGTTTCCACCATTGCAGCGGATGGATGACTCGCTGGCCCATACTGCAAAGGAAAAAGCCGATCTTCTAGGGTTTCTTTTTGCATCTAACTCGACTCTGGATGATCGGGGAGCCACACCACCTACCATCCCTCGGTGTGAGAGCTCTATGCCAGAAGTTAAGTTCAGGCAAAGAGCCGTGCGTAGAGCGCTTTTCTCCCTGGACATCCATAAGTCGAGTGGGCCGGATGGCATTCCATCCGTTGTTTTGAAAATGTGTGCCGCGGAGTTAGCCCCAATTCTAATCCGCCTATTTCGGTACTCGTACTCGCTTGGCGTGGTCCCCAGCTCGTGGAAGGAGGCTTTGGTTCACCCGATCCCTAAAAAAGGTGTTTGCTCAGATCCGTCCAACTACAGGCCCATTGCTATAACATCCTTGTTTTCCAAAATAATGGAAAATATCATCAACCAACAGTTGATGGCATAATTAGAGGATCACCAGCTGATTAATGATCGCCAATATGGCTTTCGTCAAGGTCGTTCGGCTGGTGATCTTCTGGTATATTTGACTCACCGTTGGGCGGAGACAGTGGAAAGCAAGGGCGAGGCTTTGGCTGCTAGTCTGGATATCGCAAAAGCCTTTGATCGGGTGTGGCATAAGGCACTACTATCCAAGCTTCCTTCTTTTGGGTTACCTGAGAGACTCTGCACATGGATTGCCAGCTTTCTTACTGGGCGGATCATTAAAGTTGTGATTGACGGTGCACGTTCCGATCCATTATCCCTGAACGCTGGTGTGCCACAAGGCTGCGTATTGCCCCCCACATTGTTTCTTCTGCATATCAATGACTTGCTGCATGTATGCGGCATCCATTGCTATGCAGATGACAGTACCTTGGACGCAAGATACAGTGGTCTATGCAATGTTTCTCGGGATAGCGTCGATGAGTACCGAACAAAACTTGTGTCTGAGATGGAGACGTCTCTTGGACACGTCTCTGATTGGTGTAGACTGAACTTAGTCCAACTGAATCCCTCAAAGACACAAGTTTTTGCGTTTACCGCAAAAAAAGTCCCCTTTTGTTGTATCTCCCAGATTGGAAGGTACTCCCCTTATTATTAGCTCCAGCATTGGTATCTTGGGTGTTGACATATCGAGCGATGTTCAGTTCCGTGGTCACTTGGAGTGCAAGGCCAAATTGGCCTCTAGGAAAATTGGCATCATCTGTAAAGCCAGACGGTATTTTACACCACACCATCGCCTTCAACTGTATAAAGCCCAAGTTAGGCCTCATATGGAATACTGTTCACATCTCTGGGCTGGTGCGCCCCAGTACTTACTTGCTCCATTTGACCGCATACAACGAAGAGCTGTTCGAATCGTCGGTGACCCAATGATTTCTGATCGGCTGGAGTCTCTCTCTACACGCAGAGATGTTGCATCTCTTTGCGTTGTATATAAATTATATAACGGGGAGTGCTCGGATGAGCTATTTGATTTGAACCTGCCGCTGAGTTCCACTATCGTACAACTCGCCATAAATTAAAATTCCATCCTCATCATCTCGATATTTGGCGATCTACTACAGTACGCTTTTTGAGACATTTTCTACCACGAACTGTGAAATTGTGGAATCAACTTCTTCCAGCGGCATTCCCAAATAAATACGACTTCAAGAACAGAGTCAATATTTCCCTTAAAAGGCTGGCAACGGATCGGTGACCCTTTGGTGTTGCTGATTTCTATGGGCGGTGGTGATTGCTTTCCATCAGGTGACCCACATGCTCGCTTGCCCCCCTCTCATATAAAAAAAAAAAAAAAAAATAGGCGTCCATAGGGTACAGTAACAGCTTTCCATCAGGCGGACCGTATGCTTGTTTGTCACCTTAGTGATATAACAAAAATCCTTTAGTTTTAAGATTCTTTGTAGCTACAAAAAATACACGTGATTTTAGGGGGGGGGGGAGGGGGGGTAGTCCAAAACCTCACCAAGTATCACCAAGGGGGAGGGGGGGTGCTAAAATTGCAAAAAAAACCTCACGTGATTAATGGACGGACCCAATAGAAATGTAAGAGTTCTTGTGTTAAAGTGTCATGCAATGAACCATAATTCCCTCATAAAGTCCTGGGTTTACTAACGGTCACAACAACAATATAAGGGTCCACTCTAGATGATCACACTGCCAAATACACTGTCCAAATTATTAATATCACATCCGATTAACAGAAGAACGGGGTATACCTCGTCATGGGGTATATTTTACAGGTGTATACTCTTGTAGGAGTGGGGTCTAACCGTCTTTAAGCGTCTATAAGCTGACAAGACGGCAGCAGGCCGACGAGTCGTTCAGGAGCGGGCGTGCGCACATCGTTCTCGAGGGGGGGTCGTTACACTAACTAATGTTATAAAAGAGCAAGTTTGTATGCTGACGTATAAAATTTGGCAGAGAGATAGGTTTATAATCTGTATTAACACATAAGATACTTTTTTAACCGTAATGTAATTACGCGTGCCAAACCGAATATATTGAACTCCGTCAAACGCTTCAAACGGTCAAACAGTAAGGCCAGGTGTTTTTGAAAATTTTTCAAGTATGTAAAAAAATTTTGTTACTCCGCCTCACCCCCTACCACCCAAGGTTCATCCTAACCTCTATGTATTCTATTACAAATATCAAATACGTATAGTAATATTTATTTTAATAGTTAAGTATCAGTTAATTAAATACAATAAAAAAAACAAATAATATTTAATGAAGTGTTTAAAATAGACATGAACATTTTCTTAAGAAAAATATCTTTTTTGAACGTTGTTTTTTTACAGCTTCGCGACCTTCCGCGACCCCTTTGTAGTGGCTTGGGGACCCCCAATGAAGTCGCGATCCATACTTTCAAAAACACTGGTTCAAGATATAGAATGTTGCATGTTTACCTACTGTTTACCTACTTACTGTGTTCCGTTCATCATGTCCTTTCATATCCATGAATGTGGAAATTATAAATAGAGATTTTCGCTACAACGTACATAAATGATTTTAAAGCGGTGTTACGTGGAAAGATCGCGTCTCTGATGTGCAGAGTTCGAGGAAGTACCAACAGCATCATGGAAGTCATTAGAGATAAACCTCACTGCCGCATCTGGAGGCACTGGGTGCATACTCTTATTTCTGTGCCTCCAGGAGTGGGAGCGGGTATTATTTGAATTAAATGTTTTACAATTTTACAATAAGCTTACTAACATAGTGTATTAGTTTCTTTATTTTTTTACTAACACTATATGAATGGTGAATCCAAAATAAAATGTTTTTTATTTTATTTTTATTTTGTCAATTGGATCAAAAATAGTGTTTACAATCATGTAGACACTGGGAATTAAGTTAAAATTTAAATTGCAAGATTAACACCGCAGTGAAGTTATTATCATTATTATATCAATACGTTGTTACGAAAATTACGCTGACGGAGTATGAAATTACGCACACTTATAGTTTATATAGAGGTCCTTCTCTATATAAACTACAAGTCTATATCACTCCTGTGCAGAATACTATTTTTTTTTAATCATGCATAATAAATAGGTTAAATCAATAAAAAAAACATTACACACACTACCATGTACCACATTTGACATACACGGATATCTATCTATCTATCTATCTATATATATATATATATATATATATATAAAAGAAAGTCGTGTTTGTTACAACACTTATAACTCGAGAACGGCTGGACCGATTGCCATTGTTTTTTGATTTGTTGGATTTGTTTCCGTCCCGAATAGCAGAATAACTCTTAAAAACATTGGGAAATTCTCGAAAAAATAAAATAAAAGAAAAAACATTTTCCCATACAAATGAAAGTGTCAGTTGAAAAAGGGATTACGATATTTATTGGTTGTCAAATATCAAAACGTCAAATCGATTGGTGTCACTTTTATGTCGCGAAAGTTGTCTGTGATTTGTTATGAAAATTTAAAAATGTCAAATCGATAGGGGTGAAAACGCTTTTCCCATGGGGTTCGAGCGCAAGAATCAAATCAAAATGATAAAACCTATTTCAAAACTAAAAAAAATAAAACGAAACGTTTTTTTTTTAAATTTAACAATAAGGAAATCTTTATTTTTATGAAATCTTCAGTTTTTATGGATACGGATCTTCCCTCAACCGAAGGGGTTTAGAGCGTACTCCAACACGCTGCTCAACTGCGGGTTGGCGGAGGCCAGTGTTTTCGAACCGCCTAAAGGCCACTGACTTAACTTAACGACTGTCATTAAATGATAACAACCGGGACCGACAGCTTAACGTGCCTTCCGAAGCACGGAGGAGCTCAAGATGAGCTAGTGATAACAACCGGGACCGACGGCTTAACGTTCCTTCCGAAGCACGGAGGAGCTCAAGATGAGCTAATGATAACAACCGGGACCGACGGCTTAACGTGCCTTCCGAAGCACGGAGGAGCTCAAGATGAGCTAATGATAACAACCGGGACCGACGGCTTAACGTGTCTTTCGAATCACGGAGGAGCTCAAGATGAGCTAATGATAACAACCGGGACCGACGGCTTAACGTGCCTTCCGAAGCACGGAGGAGCTCAAGATGAGCTAATGATAACAACCGGGACCGACGGCTTAACGTGCCTTCCGAAGCACGGAGGAGCTCAAGATGAGCTAATGATAACAACCGGGACCGACGGCTTAACGTGCCTTCCGAAGCACGGAGGAGCTCAAGATGAGTTAATGATAACAACCGGGACCGACGGCTTAACGTGCCTTCCGAAGCACGGAGGAGCTCAAGATGAGCTAATGATAACAACCGGGACCGATGGCTTAACGTGCCTTCCGAAGCACGGAGGAGCTCAAGATGAGCTAATGATAACAACCGGGACCGACGGCTTAACGTGCCTTCCGAAGCACGGAGGAGCTCAAGATGAGCTAATGATAACAACCGGGACCGACGGCTTAACGTGTCTTTCGAATCACGGAGGAGCTCGAGGTAATATAAACCCATCCGTGTACAGGCTACGGTCGACGTTGCTTAACTTGCGTGTTCAATTAGACTCACACGCGCAATGACGCCATCGAGCTTCTCTATTATTTTCTACTATTCATTGTTTTAATTCCATAAAATCATAAATTTAGTTCAGCTAATATGTACCACGACATTCATTGATTGTTAGGCGGTACGAAGTTCGCCGGGACAGCTAGTAAATAATAAAATAAATGTTGTCAGACAAATTACACAGCATCATCTAGCCCCAAAGTAAGCGAAGCTTGTGTTATGGGTACTAGACAACTGATAAACATACGGAAATACATTTTTTTTTGTAAATACATACTTATGACAAATAGAAAACACCCAGACCAAGACAAACAGACATGTTCATGCACACAAATGTTTGTCCTATGTGGGAATCGAACCCACGAGCGTTGGTGTCGAAGCCGCGTCATTGACCGCTACGCCACCGAGCTCGTCTCTATATCGGATATATACACTTTTGTTTATTTTATGGTCGAATTTCGACCAGTGGGCGACCACTAGTTTAAATAAAAGCTTGTAAATATACTACAGACCAACTCGTACTAACAGTTTGACGTTGAATCAGCTACGGAATCGATGCTAAAAAATATTTACATTCGCTAGGTAATTTACGCGGTCAAGGACGGATGCTAAATTTAGTCGTGTTAGTCATGTCTGTACTAAATTATAACGAGAGTCTATTAAAGCTTAATTATAAGACGAGTTTGCGTGAGTACATAGCAATAAATACATCAGAGTTAATAATATATCGTTGGAAGATGATAGGAACATGTGATAAGAACTGTTAGTGTTATATTTAGATTCATCTTGAAGATATTTTTCGGTAAACGTTTTTAGTAAACGGAAAATCCCAATAACATAGATAACATATGTGGGATTTCGTAAATAAACCGGCTTTACTATTTTTTTCTTTTAGCATACATTGCAATTAGATTTGTATAGAAAGGAAGCGTGCCAAACTCAAACAACCACAGGCAAGCAATATGTCTATACTACTAATAACTTTGTGATATAATTGATTGTACAGTATTGTGTCGTAAAAACATAATGCAGATTAAAGCATATAAAATGAATTTATGTATGCGACTGATAGAAATCCACACTAAATTTAAGTGTTAGGCTTGCTGTTGACAAGCGCGCCACGCATAACTCCCATGTCTACTATATACTTGGTTTCTGGTTTGTATAGGTTATCCACAGGGAAGAGATAGGAACGGAAAGATTGTGTTACAACGAAGCATGGACGGGCCGCTATAGTATGAAAATGATGTTGAATGATATAGTATGAAAATAGTATTAAATGATGCTGCCACTGCTGGGATATGTGACTCTCAATTGAAGGGGTTTAGAGCTTACTCCACCACGCTGCTCAACTGCGGGACGTCGGAGGCCAGTGTTTTGCAAATCGTCTAAAGGCCCCTAATTTAGTTAATGACTGTCATCGTATGACAACAGCCGGGACCGACGGCTTAATGTGCCTGCGAAGCACGGAGGAGCGCGAGATAATATAAACCCATCCACGGACAGGCTACGGTCATCGTTGCTTAACTTGCGTGTTCGATTAGACTGACACACGCAACGACGCCATCGAGCTCCTCCAAGTATTGCGAAAATTCCATTTATGCAGTGTTTTTTCTTTACGCTAGTTAAACTCTATAGAACAGCCTCACTTATATAAATAAACTGGGTAGAAAATAGACTTAAGACTACTTAACAAGCGTAACATATGTTTAGTTTAGAAAATGGAGGCTTAGTACGTTCTCTATTGTTCTAGTTTTAGCGACATATATTTATATAGGGTGGAAACGATAAGTGATCTTACTCGGTTACTTTCTAAACTATACCAGATATTGAAAAAATAATTACTGCCCCCTTACCGCTATTTCTTATTGCGATTCAATAATTGAATAGATTGCGTATTCATGCCAATGAATAAGCATTCTATTCAGTTATTGAATCGCAATAAGAGATGGTGGTAATTGGGCTGATCCCGAAACTGCTTCGCGGGCTATATAAATAAATAATTAAACCCAGGACAAATTACACACTGCCATATATTACCAAACTAAGCAAAGATTGTACTATGGGTACCAGATAACTGATATAATATTTAATAATTTTGCAGATATATACATAAATACATAGAAAACACCCAGACCAAGACAAACAGACATGTTCATGCACACATATATTTGTCTTGTACGGGCATCGAACCCACGACCTCGGAGTCAAAGTGGCCATTGCTAGTCATTCGGCCACTGGGTTCGTCATATCAAATGGTATCAATAATAGTTTATATTAAATAAACTGGATCGATTCGAATGTTTCTCGGTTTCACATTCGACTCAGAGGGGGAGTGGAAGTGAGGTCGCCTCGTGAGAGCGGCAGGCTATACATCGTACTATTGTACTATGCTAGTATCAGAATCAGATTCAATTATTCACTAGATATGGGTGATATTAGGTACATGTTATAAGTTTTAGCATGTAGATATTTCAATAAAACAGGAGGGATGAATGTTCTTGACAGGGGATCTTTGGGATGGTTGTATTGGTAATGAATGACATTCCGAATTAATTAAATAATTTAATTGGAGTCCATTGATTTGACTGTGAATTGAATCCTATAGCGTATCACATACGGATAAAATATGGTGATATTTTGTCTCGCTTGCCTCTTTTGTCTCGCTGTAAATAATTTGATGGATACGAGGCTCTGCATAAACTTTAGAGCCAAAGGTAACTGGCAAAAGAGACAGCGTATTTGTATGATGCCTGAATAGGGTAGGTACATCCACCTCACAAGCAATCGCACCCACATAACAATTCCATTGAGGGTTGTTGTGTTCCTTCGAGTGAGTAAGGTCACCAGATAGAAAGGAGTTGCTGCGTTGGCAGCGGGTGTAGGGAGAGCAACGGATAATAGATCTTAGTGTTCTGTCATTTGACTTCCCCTCTTAGCAATGTGAGAGACAGCAATATGGCAAATAAGGCATTAAGTGTTCTGTCAGTTGAAATTACCATACTGGCCCGCAAGATGGTTCTTCACGCTTCGCTTGAAGGATTCGATATTGTCAGAAGGAGGAAAAACATGTGCCGGCATGCGTTTCACTTTTTAATGATACGACAAAGGTAGGACAAAGGTAGTTTGCCGAACGTACGCAACAGTGAAATTACAAGATCGCATATTAGCACGTGAGGTTCATTGACGAAAAGGAGAGGGTGAAATTGACGACAACGCTCATCATGGAATAGGGGGATCCAGTGAATGTTCTGAAAAGTCGTTTTCCTTTATCCCACTCTCTCCTATAGAACAGGAAACTCCCTGGAATAGGTTCCCCTATATCATGGTGAGTGTTTTGAAGAATAGATATTTCTTATCCCACCCTCTCCTATAGAGTATAGGGAAAATTGTACTTGTGAAAAATTCTAATCGAGTAGTCGTGAACGTAGCCAAAAAGGTCTTTAATGACTGTGTAAGTTCTTTTGAATTATGTCAAATTAAACTTAATACAGTAATGCCAGAAAAACAGATAGAGTTTTAAGGTGAACGGAAAGTTTATGATTACAATAGTTTACATTAGTGAGAGAATTTTAAAAGAGAAGGAAAATTAATTTTGTATAAAATGCATGACGAATTTGTTTGTTTGCTTGAACGTGCTAATCTAAACGGTTTGAATAAAAAAAAACACTTATAGATGGTCCATATATTAAGGGAGGCTATATACATCACATTGCGACCAATAAGAGCGGAGCATCAATGAAAAATGTTGCAAAAACGGGGAAAATTTGTCTCTCTTAAGTGACTCGGACAAAGTTGCACGGGTCAGCTAGTACCTACTATAATAAATTTCCTGAATACATTTAGGAACTCTATGCTTACTGTTGAAATATTACTGGTTTATATTACTGGTTTATATTTATTACTTTGTTCGCCATATA
Organism: Hypsopygia costalis; assembly: GCA_937001555.2. Taxonomy (NCBI): domain Eukaryota; kingdom Metazoa; phylum Arthropoda; class Insecta; order Lepidoptera; family Pyralidae; genus Hypsopygia; species Hypsopygia costalis. Next base: position 9,295,590 of record OW443330.2, on the reverse strand, counting down.
CCAGAATAATCTAGATTCTAGACACACTTTTCTACCCACCTGATATCTGGAAGCTCGACTAATTTCGCACAGGAAGATCTGTAACCAAGGGAGTTAGTTAATCAAGTCCTTAATTTTCCTCTGGGAGCATCTAATGGTTGGTTTCGAATTGGGGTGTAAGTGGTTCATCAACATCTTTGAACCAAAACCAACTTCACCTGCACGCGGTGCATGCTGCTGACTGACAAACGAAGCTCTGGCGAAAAGAGAGGTAGGGAGCGTAATTGTAAGCTACCTGACTGGAAAATTTACCTCCACCTCACAGAATACCGCAGCCAAATAACGGTTCCCTTGAGGGCTGTTGTGTTCCTGCGAGTGAGTGAGGCCACCAGAAAGGTGGCCTCACTCACTCGCATGACATGCTGCGCATGACATGACATGACATGCTCGCATCACATGCTGCGATGGCGGCGGGGGTGGCGGCGCGCGAGCGATATTACTTAAGAGAAACTAGTTAGTGTCTGTGTGCTTAGTCGTTGTCAACCCTTATTCAGCTCATCACTGGGATACGGGTCTCCCCTCAATTGAATGGAGCATACTCCACCACGCTGCCTAAGTGCCAAGTGGTGGAGGCCAGTAATTTCAAGCCGCCTAAAGACCACTGACTTGTCTTAACAACTGTCATCTTAAGACTACAGCCGGGATCGACGGCTTAAAGATCCTTCTGAAGTACGGAGGAGCTCGACATAAATAAACCCATCCATGGACAGGCCACGGTCGACGTTGCTTAACCAACGAGTTCGTTTAGACTGACACTAATACAAAATTACATTTAAATAATTGTCCTATCAGCACAGTATAAGTAATAGTACTGCTATCAGTATGGCCCTCTTTTCATTTCCAAAGATAATAGAGAGATGTCACGGGCAGAGTTGTACAATTTGTAATATGAAACTAAGATTCCTAGAAATCCAATTACTGTTATGATAGCAATCTTAATTTGGGACTAGATGGCGCTGTGTAAATGTCAAAAAAAAAATCTAAACACAGAGTACTCGTAATCCGTACAACATTTCTTTGAGGTTATTTATCTAGTTGTTATTTGAAGTTCAGAAGTTTAATTAGATGAAAAGGTTACTATTTCTTTAGAAAATATTTCCAAATGCGATTATTAATTTCGCATTTTCTCTGCCTATTCATTATGCAATGTTCTATAACTGTGGCTCCTCAATTCGAGAATACACCCCTTTCTATTGCCAAGAGTATTGAAATTCTTCGAGTTGAAGTCTCCAGCGATGTTCAGTTTCGTTGTCACTTGAAGAGGAAGGTCAAGCTGGCGTCGAAGAAATTAAGTGTGCTAGAGACTAGATTAAATTCCCCTTATTAATATTTCTATATAAATGTAAATAATGTCGAACCAAAAGGTTTATCTCTTGGGAATACGTTTCATTATATTTGGGTCGCGAATCAATCCCAATTTTCGTTGAATTTCCGAACAATACGACGTTCCCTCGCGGAAAATTGTTTGCACAGATAAAAGAGTATTGTTTTTTTAGGTTTAGAGTTATTTGATATTGGATATTAGTTGAAAATGTAAGTGGATATATTGGTATATGTAATTGTAAATGAAGATTTTGTGGAAACATTACATACGCTATACAATACTATGTACGCCGGTGGTTAGAAATACGAAGCTCTGATGCGAAATCTATACTTATAATAAATCTGTAGAGAGGTCAATTCTGTACATGAAATATATTTCCAAAATAACTATCTGGGGGTGATTAGTGATCGATACTGATACCAAAAATGCAATCAGTAAAATTTTTGTCTGTCTGTCTGTCTGTCTGTATGTTCGTTATAGAAACAAAAACTACTCGACGGATTTTAACGAAACTTGGTACAATTATTCTTCATAATCCTGGGCAGGATATAGTATACTTTTCATCACGCTACGATCAATAGGAGCTGAGCAGTGAAGGGAAATGTTGGGAAAACGAGACAAGTTACTTCATTTCTTAAGCTTCCGTCGCGTGTTCAGCCTTAATGGTTAAAGCTACACAGAAATCATGTATGACGGAAATATTCTTCTTAAAATTATATAAAAATTATCCCACGACAGCATATGTCTATCTTTTATGGTTGAGTCAGAAACTTGCCAAGCACCGCACCCGTACACAATGAGTGCTGCCGCGCGGGGGGCAGGGAGCGGGCGGGGGGTCGTTACGCGGCGTGGTACCACATGAGTAAAAAACGATGGTAGTACGGCATAGAAAAAATATGCCTAAGTGTGTTTGCCTAAACGCGCAGACACGTGACAATTATTGTTTTTTCCGTTGCAAATGCATTATTATTCACTGCAAATTGTTTACAATTCGATTTGCTTACTTTAGTAGATAAGTTATTCAACATTGTTTTCTTTAGTTGGGTCATTGTTTTGTTTATATCATTCGTTAAAAGTAGATTACTTTCGAGTTTAATTAGATGTTATTACGTCATTATTTTTTGTTGCACATTTGGATGCTAGGCAGGTACCTAAGAACGGTAAGTTAATTGCCCTCACCAAATAAACAGTACTTTTTTGAGCGTTGTACAAACAAAGCATTTGACCATCTGTGAATGTAAACAAAAGTTAAGAAAGCTTAATAGTTTTATGAATGAGTCTTTATGCCTTTGCATGCCGACTCAGTCAGAAGTCGCAATATCCGAAAAAAATTGGCATTCCGATTATTCTGCTCCGAAATTTAAGACCGCATCTTTGCAATGGAACTCGGCTAAAAGTAACCCAGTTGCAACAAAATACAATCGAGGCTCAAATTTTAACAGGTTGCGGTGCAGGAGAAACCGTCTCAATTCCCAGAATTCCCATAATCTAAATCTATAAAAGAAGAAACTGACTGACTGACTTATATATCAACGCACAGCCCAAACCGCTGGGTCTAGAGATTCCAAATTTGGTAAGTAGGTTCCTAATGACGTCTAGGGGTGCACTAAGAAAGGATTTTTCAAAATTCATTCCCTAAGCGGGGGGTCCAAAGTTTGTATGGGTAAACAAGAATAGTTGGACTCTTTTATAAGAAACTTTTCACGAGTACTTCTATACTTAAATGAATAAACACGTGTTTCAGGATTTTCCAAAATTCAACCCCTAAAGGAGTAAAATGGGGTGAAAAACGTCATGGGTATTGTTTTTATAGTTTATCGGGTCGCTGATTACAAAAACAACAATTATTTTATAATCCAACATAGCCGACGTGACATAAAATCACCCCTGTGGGGGTGCGGTGGGGTTAAAATGTCATAATATCAATATGGGTGTTGATTCTAAGGTTTTCTGGGACGTCAATTACAAAAATGGCATCGATTTGAAAATATCAACCCCTAAAAGGGTAAAACGGGGTCAAAAAGTCTGAAAATCGTCATGGGTATTGTTTTTATCGTTTATCGGATCGCTGATTACGAAAACAACAACGATTTTAAAATTCAACGTGGCTAACGTGACGATCATCCTCTATTGAGGTGTGATGAGGTTGAAATGTCTATATATTATAAATGCGACAGAATGTCTGTTACCTCTTCACGCTTAAATCGCTGGACCGTTTTAGATGAAATTTTGAGGTTGAGAGATACCTTGAGTCCTGGGAAAGGACATACTTACCTAAGATAGTTTTTATCCCAGAAATTACCTATTATTGTTATTTATTTTACCCGTAGGGTGAAAACGTGACCATCATCTCCTATTGGGGGGCGATGGCGTTGAAATGTATAAAATGTGTTGAAAAAGTGTGAAAATCGTCATAGGTATTGTTTTTTAGGGTTCCGTACCCAAAGGGTAAAAAGGAACTCTATTACTAAAGCTCCGTTGTCCGTCCGTCCGTCCGTCTGTCACCAGGTTGTATATCATAAACCGTGATAGTAATCGCTTCACATCAGGCGGTCCGTATGCTTGTCTGCCACCCGACGTAGTATAAAAAAAACCGGACAAGTGCGAGTCGGACTCGCCCACTGAGGGTTCCGTAGGTACGTAGTATCATTATTAAATTTGATATTTTTAATTATAAATAAGAAATAATGCGTCGAAATAAATAAATAAAATATATTTTGCAATGTGTACATCAATCCCTTTCATATGATACCCCATTTGAACTAGTAGTTTCAATTTGAAATTTCGACACCCTATAAAAAATATAGACTCCCTATTTTTTTAAGATCTATTTACAAATGTATAGTTTTGAGATTTATTCCTGTACTTGTAGTCTATAACGATGTTACTTGCCAAATTTCATAGTTCTAGGTCAACGGGAAGTACCCTATAGGTTTTGATTCCCTTGAGTGTGTCGAAATATGCGTTTTTTGCTGAATAAACGGCCGTAACTTTTTTCTACGTAAACTTAGCAGTTTGATTTTTTTTTAACTTTATGGAACCGTAGACCTGAGTACACAGTTCAAATTTCAGCTTGATACCTCCACGCATTCTCGACATAGAAATTCTTGACAGACAGACAGACAGACGGACAACAAAGTGATCTTATAAGGGTTCCGTTTTTCCTTTTGAGGTTCGGAACCCTAAAAACGTATGTGAAATTGCGCCCATTAGATAAATACTTGCTTAACTTTGTCCCTTCGTTTTCCAGAACGTATACTGTATTTGTATTGAGTATATATTATGAAAGATCATTCTAAATCTTATGAAATAAACTAATTATGTTGTTTATGTAATACATTAATTCGAATAAATCCACCTCACTTTGACAACAGGTTTCTCTGAGTTTGATGAACAGGGTTAAACAATGGCCTCCTTTCTATAGATATAAAAAATACTAGACATTGTTTAAAAAAATCTTTAACTGAATAACGCAGTAAGTTTCTATTCATTTTATATAAATTTGCTGAGAAAAGAAATTGCAAATACAGCCAAATTTTAGAATTGTAGTATCTAGGCGCAAAAGAGTTGGCTTTTTTGGATATCTAGAGCAATATTTTATAATCAAAAACACGAGAATAAATGTCAGTTCAACGACTATCTATATCGATGCCTTACAGCCGAAAAGGGATAAGCGGCATATTTCAAACTTTACAGGAGAGTGATTTAAAGTTAAAATTTTATGAAAAAAATTCATAAAAACTATAGTTTAGCTCCCGAGAGGCTGGAAATTTGTTTATGTTGTATTTAACATACTATCTATTGAATTACAGTGTTATTTTTTTTATAATTCAACTTGCAACCCCTATTTACTGTCGGTAATCCTCAAATGATCTCATTTCACAAACAGGCAAAATGTCGTAAATGAAAATACAAGAATTATTCGCTTCCAGCAAAAATGATATAACTACACCTCATCTTTCATTATAATTGAACTAAAATAGCACAAGTGTGTGATTATTGAAAATAAAATTGAGGAAATATGGTATAACCAGCTATCAAATGAAAATTTACTGAATGCGAAATTGTATTAAGTAGATTTTTTTAATAGGAATAATTTGCATATTAGAATACTCTTTCGATGTGTTTCTTCTTAAAAAATATTTTTTCGTGTAGAAAAGATTTCAGGTTCGCCCTAGGGGTACTAAAATGAAAAAAAAAATCAAATCAGTCTTTAATTGACACAGAAATGAATGCCACATACTAAAATGTAATAGGTAATATTTAATAACAATTGTTTGTAATAAACGCTCTTATTACGGTCATAAGTACCCGAGATCAAATCAACTTAGAATTATCACAATTGAAATATCTAGTCGAAATCAATTTTCATTTATCTATCTAAATCTATAAAAGAAGCAACTGACTGACTGACTTATATATCAACGCACAGCCCAAGCCGCTGGGTCTACAGATTCCAAATTTAGCAAGTAGGTTCCTTATGACGTCTAGGGGTGCACTAAGAAAGGATTTTTCAAAATTCTACCCCTAAGGGGGTGAAACGAGGTTCCAAAGCTTGTATGGGGAAACAAGATTAGTTGGACTATTTTATCCGAAACTTTACATGAGTACTTCTATTGAGAAATGAGTAAATACGTGTTTCAGGATTTTTCAAAATTCAACCCCTAAAAGGGTAAAAAGGGTTGTATGAGTCTGAAAATCATCATGGGTATTGTTTTTATGGTTTATCGGGTCGCTGATTACGAAAACAACAACTATTTTATGATGTAACATAGCCGACGTGACATAAAATCACCCCTGTGGGGATGCGATGGGGTTGAAATATGTAAAAGAAGAAACTGAGTGACTGATGAAATATATCAACGCACAGCCCAAACTGCTGGGTCTAGAGCTTCCAAATTTGCCACGTAGGTTCCTTATGATGTCTAGGGGTGCACTAAGAAAAGATTTTTCAAAATTTATCCCCTAAGGGGGTCCAAAGTTTGTATGGGGAAACAAGATTAGTTGGACTATTTTATCCGAAACTTTACACGAGTACTTCTATAGATAAATTAGTAAACACATGTTTCAGGATTTTTCAAAATTCAACCCCTAAAGCGGTAAAACAGGGTGAAAAAGTCTGAAAATCGTCATGGGTATTGTTTTTATGGTTTATCGGGTCGCTGATTACGAAAACAACAACTATTTTATAATCCAACATAGCCGACATGACTTAAAATCACCCCTGTGGGGGTACGGTGGGGTTAAAATGTCATAATTATATTGATATACCCATATTGATGGGTATTGATTTTATGGTTTTCTGGGAAGTCAATTACAAAAATGGCATCGATTTGAAAATATCAACCCCTAAAAGGGTAAAATGGGGGTCAAAAAGTCTGAAAATTGTCATGGGTATTGTATGGTTCTATTGATTAATGAGTAAAAATGTGTTTGCCCCGAATGTCACGCGAGCGAAGTCGCGGGCGAAAGCTAGTTAATTATGAAATTGAAGTTTACAACGTTCATTTAAGTATATACAAGTATTCTTAAGATTAGTACACTGTTAATATCACAATTGTTTGTCTCAAGTCTTTGTTTTATTCATAAAACATCTTAAAGTATCAACTATATGAATGTAACAAAAATATAACTTGATCTTTATAGAATTATCATAATTGAAAGTTCGTCTTGTTGTCGCTTGGACCCGTAGTTTCAATAAAACGATACCGACAACTGACATTTGAAAATTATTATTGAACAGGTAAACGACAAAGACGTTGAGAATGGACTGGTATAAGGATAACTTTTAGTTCTACCTTTTTATCTAACCGGAATCGTTTAATTATTGGGAGGGAAAAACAAGGATAAGCGACAAACTAATTCTAAATATTTACAGGGGCTATATGTAATAACCTCCTTTTTGCTTTCTATTTATGAAACGGGAAAAATATACTAAACGCCAAATAAAGTCTCAAAAATGTGGCCTAATTACAATAAACGACCAATATATTTTATAAAGGAACAGGCATAAAATACTAACCCGAATTTAACAAATAATTATTTATAAGCAAAATATCATAAACGTATGTTTCTGAATGTTTGCTTCCAGCAAAAATAGGTTAAGGTTCTAGTGATTGAATATTACAGAGAGCCCAAAAAGCATAAGTTATTTTGTTTTCAAATATTCTTTGATCAACAACCAAAAAAAAAAAACTTCAAAATTTCTGTCGTTTACAGCGAATAAATTTAGCTCATGACCCTATTATTACTACCGCCTAAGCGACATAAAGTGTCACTTAGAAACATGTAACCCAGACCAAACGACGCAGAAAAAAAAGACGATTCTGGCCATATATATAAGTCCATTCTCCAAAAAATGGCGCTTATCCCTTTTCGGCTGTAAGGCATCGATATGCAAAACAAAAAAAATATTATTATTATTCGTTTTCGTAAATATGAACATGTAATACTATTCAATATAAATTTGAACTCGATTTAAGTTACAAATTGTCCGTTCTAATTTAAACCAAGTTTTCCAGTAGTATTAGATATATTTTTTTACGAAAACTAGTAATAATGATATTTTCTTGTCGAATTTCTTCGATTCGGATTCTATAAAATAATAAACCATAAAAAGTAAATAAATTGTCATAAACTACTATTATTAAATTGTACGGTAATCACAATCTTTTACACTTAAATCATCCCCTTTCATGCACCCACGCTGTAGGTGCGTGGGTGCATGAAAGGGGAGTGAAAGCCATCACAAACACACACACACACACAACAACTCACTACAAGCCATACAAATCATTTCTGTAATATGTTTAACTAGCTTTCGCCCGCGGCTTCGCTCGCGTGACATTCGGGGCAAACACGTGTTTACTCATTAATCAATAGAAGTACTCGTGTAAAATTTAGGATAAAATAGTCCAACTAATCTCGTTTTCTCATACAAACTTTGGACCTCAGTTTCACCCTCTTAGAGGTAAATTTGAAAAATCTTTTTAAGTTTTTCAAAGTAATTCATGTCCACTACGTTACATTTTCAAATCGATGCCATTGTCGTAATTAACGTCCCAGAAAACCTAAGAATCAACACCCATATCGATATTATGACATTTCAATCCCATTGCACTCCTACAGAGTTGTCACCTCGGCTATGTTGGATTATTAAATAGTTGTTTTTTTCGTAATCAGCGACCCGATATACCATAAAAACAATACCTATGACGATTTTCAGACTTTTTCACCCCCATTTTAGACATTTCCATCCCGTCGCACCCCCACAGGGGCGACTTTTTATCACGTCGGCTATGTTTGATTAGATAATAGTTGTTATTTTCGTAATCAGCGACCCGATAAGCTATAAAAACAATACCCATAACGATTTTCAGACTTTTTCACCCCATTTCACCCCTTTAGGGGTTGAATATTGAAAAATCCTGAAGCACCTATTTACTCATTTATCTATAGAAGTACTCGTGTAAAGTTTCCGATAAAATAGTCCAACTAATCTCGTTTCCCCATACAAAATATGGACCCCCGTTTCACCCCCTTAGGGGATGAATTTTGAAAAATCCTTTCTTAGTGTACCTCTAGACGTCATAATGAACCTACGTGCCAAATTTCGAATCTCTAGACCCAGCGGTTTGGGCTGTGTGTTGATATATCAGTTAGTCAGTCAGTCAGGACTTTGAATTTTATATTTATAGAATGTTTAATAGGTACAATCCTATTTCTGGAAATTGTATTTTGAAATCGATGTTAAGAGCCCTATTACATTTGCACGCTGACGAGCTCTCGCGCAGTACTAAACCCGCGAATGCCGCCGGTGCATCGTTTTTTGTAGTAATTTTGAAGTTATATTTATCGTTTTTATTGAAATAAGATAATAAATTCATGCTACAAAGTTTATTCATCATGAAGTAACAATTATTCTCGTATAAATTTTGCTCAATAATATTATCGTTTATTCGAGAAATTAACAGTTTACTTAAAGCGATTTTCGAAGTTTTTTTGGTTAAAATAATGTTTTTTTTCTATATTAACTCAATGATATTTCAAAATTCCGAGGCCGCTATGTATTATACGACTATATAACAAATAATATTCTATTTTTTTTATTTCATTTGTTTGGAACAGTAGTACAATCCAGGAGCTCAAAATAGTGAATGCGCGCATTTTATGAAAATCTTTCTCTGCAATTTTGGGTTTATATAAAAAGTTAAGCAAAATTTACAAAAAGCGAGGCCGCTATGTACTATACCAATAGCTATTCTGTACTATTCAATAAGTCAACATTGTTAATGTATTTTTGTTTCCGAGATCAAGAACGCCAAAATTGGCCATTTTATGCAAAAATCACAATCAAAATGTAATATGGCTCTTAATTAATTATTGTACTAGTTTGAATAAACATCACGAGGTGGGGCTTGGTGACTATCACAAACACTTAGTTATAAATTGTACATTGTAATTTATAGTTGCATTTTAAATGTGTCTGGAAAAATAAACTTTTTAATACAATTTTATTCCTATAAATGAAATTATTTGTAATAAATTATAATTTATATAACAATATAAATTTAAAAAATCACTTTAGTATTGATTTCATATTATAACTATTTATTTTAAAGCTTATTATTTAAAATATAAATTCTCTTAAAAAGAAAAAGTTTTTTTTTTCTTTATATAAGTTAGTAGATATAAGCGATTGCAGAAACTGTCTTAGTTGTCTCTGAGACAGAAGACACATGCGACTACTGCCGCCCTGGCTGCTGTAGTAGTCCCGGCGTCACGATTATAAAGATGTTTGTGACACTATAGACACTATCTAGAATAACACTGCCGTGAATCTGACGCCGCGGCCAGCGGACATAGATTCATTACATATTCATTATATATATATGTTGGATTAGCTATGTTTGGTTGTTAGCACGTCAATGAGAATTGCACGTCGCTGAAAAAATTGTACCTGTTTGTTTAGTTACATTACTAGTAGTTACATTAGGCTCTAAGAATTTTCTATAAATCCTACCCTTTAGAGGGCTAAAATTGGCAATGAAAATTTATTACTAATTGAAATTTAATTAATTTAATTCTCATGGATTATGTGTTATGCTCAGGAAAAGCTAGATTTGGTTTAGTAGTAATTTTTATTATTTTAGTGATGTCACAGTGATACAATTAAAATTTTATTGCTGCATTAAGAGCGATTAGATAACAATCTTATAGTTTAACTTCACTATCATCAACATAATTACATTAAAGTAACCTTTCACGTTGAGTTTGTCTTTGTTCGGGATAATCTTAGAAACTACTATAAGTATAGATTTTTTTGTGATTTTTATACATAAAAATAGGCATTATTCATTAGAAACATTTTGTGATGATAAGTTAATATTTGTGAATTTAGTTGGAAAAAATTGCTGGCCGTGCGGGTCGCTAATAGACGAATAAAGATGCCTTTCTAGGTTCAGAGGTCACCTCCATTGTTTGGATAAAACATTTTGTATGCATGAGACATTGTGTGTATTGTCCTGCCGGCACTGGGCCGTCGTCATGTCTAAACATAAAAAAATATGTAATATGCGCCCTGAATACAGGGCATTGCCTGTAGACCAATAAATTGTGACTCCCGAAAGCTGAATGGCTGTTTCTTTTATTTTAGGAGGACATACATATAGAGTATTGTTTCTCCAGCTTTAGGTTTCTTCAATATTTGCATTCATTTAGTATTGAATACGTCAATGAAGATTTGTTTTTAGTGAATGGAAGAATTGCTGGTAGTTGTAATGGACAGCACTTAATGGAACGTTAGAGGTAAAGGTAACAGTGTCGGTCATTATATTTAAGAATGATAGCGAAGCAAAGCTCAAACTACGGTTAACAAGGAATGTATGAACTGTGGACCCCAATCTAACCAGGAACCTAAGGAATCTCGAGGCTTCATGATTGTAGAGCCACATGGTTGTGTGCATTTGACATGTTAGTTAAATGAATGGGACTATTATAAGTTGCAATACTGCAGATCCGAATAATTGATTCGTTGTAGTATTATGGAAATAAAAAAAACCGGACAAGTGCGAGTTGGACTTGCCCACCGAGGAGTAGGATCATTATAATTTTTATATTTTTCATTATAAATAAGAAATAATGCGTCGGAAAAAATAAATAAAATATATTTTGCAATGTGCACACCAAGCCCTTTCATGATACCCCATTTGAACTAGTAGCTTCAATTTGAAATTTCACCCCCTATAAAAATATAGACCCAATATTTTTCAAGATTTAATGACAAATGTATAGTTATGAGATTTATTCTTCAGATGTTACTTGCCAAATTTCATAGTTCTAGGTCAACGGGAAGTACCCTATGGGTTTTGATTCCCTTGAGAATGTGTCGAAATATGCGTTTTTTGCGTGATTATGGTGATACGGCTGTTTATTGCGTGAATAAACGGCCGTATCTTTTTTTACGTAAACTTAGCAGTTTGATTTTTTTACAGCTTCATGGGACCGTAGATCTGAGTATGCAGTTCAAATTTCAGCTTGATACCTCCACGCATTCTCGAGTTAGAGGGTCTTGACAGACAGACAGACAGACAGACGGATAACAAAGTGTATCTTATAAGGGTTCCGTTTTTCCTTTTGAGGTACGGAACCCTAAAAAGAAATTAATTAAAAATATTTAAATCCAGAGTTATTAAAAACGGCAGTGAATATAAAAACTTGCTACATTTCTTCAGTGAAAAGTATATACATATTAATTACAATTTTATTACTCATACCACATTTTAGGGGTTCATTACCATCTTTAAGCCTAAGCTAACATCATGTGAACGTGCTGCACCCTGCTGGTTGACAAACGAGACTTACACAGAAGAGATGTAGGACACATATCTATAAGCTGCCCGACTGGGGCTTCACCACCTCCACTTCACAGCCGCAGTCAAAAAAGCAGCGGATAATTCATATAGTGAGCGTTTGTATGGCAACGGAAACTGCTTAATATTAGGCATGTCGTATACCTGTTACCCTCCCGACAAAGTATAAAAACCCAGTAGACATAGGTAGAGTAGTATTACTCCCCGGCCACTCCATACAAATGACGCGTCGTTCACTATTACATAAATAATGACGTTACAGACGTCATTATTTGTGTAATAGTATAATATTATGTCTATGGATGTCATTACACTATTACATAATATAATATTATGTAATAGTATAATAGTTACATAAATAATGACGTTACAGACGTCATTATTTATGTAATAGTGAACGACGCGTCATGAGAATGAGCGTGTGTGCGTGCGGCGCCATACAAACTGTTCCAAATTTGTCTCAGAGGGGAGGTGAGTTTGACACGAGAGAGCGGCAGGGACTGTCCATACTGTACGTAGTACTATTATACTTATACTGTGATAGCATACTAAGTGAGTATGAAGAGTATACTCCACGTCCAAAAATAGGAGAGCATTGCAAAGTTCTAAGGTACTCGTTCGAGTAATACGAATACCTTCGAGTTTCGCAATGCTTTCAATTCACTATATGCCATTCCGGGTGTAACATTAACCCTTTGAAAACTGTTGCTAAGCGGCAAAACGATAAATATTAAAAGCGTAAATATAAATCAGAGTGGTGTGGAGGCAAAATATTGATTTTCCATTGTTAGGGCAAGGGGGTAAGCTCACGACGTCACACCGAGTGATGGATTGTGCCCACGTGACGTGTGGAATCAGTGCCGGGTGCCATTATTGAAGCTAAGTAATTTGTAGCTGCTGCTTTTACTTGACTGTGGGAACTGGGGCAATGTTCCACGAGTGTTGGTGTTATGATGATTTTAGAAAACTCAAAAAGAACTCAATTACTCGTTTGGACTTCATATTGATGTATAGTTAGAATATGCTATGCTGCTATCGGCATCAATTTATAATCATCCCACTGTTGGGATACTGGTCTCCTCTGAATCGAAGAGGTTTAGAGCATACTCCACCATGCCGATCAACTGCGGGTTAGCGGGTGCCAGTGTTTTCAAGCCGCTTAAAGGGCAATGAATTGGCTTAACGACTGTCATCTAGACACGACAGCCGAGACCGTGCCCTATTAAGCACGCAGAAGCTCTAAATAAATAAACCCATCCATAGACAAGTTACAGTTGACGTTGCTTAACTTACGTCATCAATTAGTGACACGTGCAACGACGTCATCGAGCTCCTCATATACTGCTACACTCCATTCAAAATGGCATGAGATAAAGCGTAAAGTCAGTGATTATTAATGTTATTAAAGTATTATTACCTCCACCAATTTCACAACATACGGCCCTTCTGATGCGAAGCGATTACAACATGGACCTCTTTCGCAAGTCGGTAGGGTGCACCACGTGCAGGTGAGGTTGGCTTTGGCTCTAAAGTTCGCGATGAACTACTTATACACCTATTCTATTTGTCAATCAAGTACAATATACATTGTACTTTTATCGTAATACTCCAATAATTAATCTATAAAAAAGTAATCATAATCGATACATAAAGTAACGAATGGCTATTCACAAAAGACTCTAGACGGTAAACAAAAACGACTAGTGACGCGTTTTACAAACGATGTCGTATGTATATGTTATTTTCATCGTGGCATATATTATTAAGATAGTATATATTATGTAATATTATGGGTGTATGTGGTTCATCAACATCTTTGAACAAAAGTCAACTTCACCTGCACGCGGTGCACCCTGCTGACTGACAAACGAAGCTCTGGCGAAAAGAGAGGTAAGGAGCGTAATTGTACGCTCACCCGATTGAGGAATGTACCTCCACCTCACAGAATACCGCAGCCAAATAACAATTCCTTTGAGGATTGTTGTGTTCCTGCGAGTGAGTGAGGTCACCAGAAAGAAGATGCTGCGTCGGCAGCGGGGGTGGCGGCGCGCGAGTGAATTTTTTTTTTGTTCGACCGTTAATATGGCTACGGTAACCGCATCACATCAGGCGAGCCGTATGCTTGCTGCCACCGATATCGTAGCATATATTATTAAGACAGTATATATTATGTAACTGTACTGTTTACCTTGTTCAGTGACCTTTTATTCCACCTTTGATATTTCCAACAACGTCGAGATTAAGCCGATCCGAGCAACACTTCATACGCTCTTCATATAATATTCAATAGGGTAGGAAAACCTTTTGTTTTTATAACACTGCTACGAAATTGGTTAGATACACTTTCATGTTGATATTTTGTTTGTTTTCATGATTTTCAAAAGTTATTATTACATATCTTATTTTTTTGTGTATTTTAATGTCAGTGATTAGCGACAACACTTTTAGAAATAGTACATTCATATTTCTAATTCATCTATTATAAGGAAGGAGTTCCTGTATCTCTTTCTAGTGACCTCACTCACTCGCAGGAATACAAAAACCCTCAAGGGAATTGTGTGGTGGAGGTACTTCCCCAGTCGGATCATAAGGAGAAATGTTTGATAGAATGTCATGGACCCCGACTGTCAAATATAAGATGTACGAATACGAGTATAATTATTACCTTTTGACGAACTCGGTGGTCGAATGATTAGCAATGGCCACTTTGACTCCAAGGTCGCGAGTTCGATCCCCGCACAAGACAAAAATTTGTGTGCATGAATATGTCTGTTTGAGTTGGGCTGGGTGTTTTCTATGGATTGTATGTATGTATTTACAAAAAAAATGTATTTAAGTATAATATCAGTTTTCTAGTACCCATAGTACAAGCTTTGGGACTAGATGGCTGTGTGTAATTTGTCCAGGAATATTTATTTATTGTCAAGATTGTATAAATGCGCATACATTTAGGCAGTGTTTCCCTGCATAAAAAAAATATGTTCCCTCATAGGGGCAAGTCCAAACAAGACTCGGGATTATGGACGCTGTCTCAAGCTATGATAGTGGTAGTTTCTAAAAACAAATGTGAAGATTAGTATTTAGAGATAATATAAATCACTTCTTCATTATTGATTACTTTTATTAAAAAAGAACAATTATTTTGTACCTACAAAATAATAGAAAAAAAAAAATGTAGAATCGAATATAAATTACTAGTTGCAAAAATATTAATTAGTTAATCCGTATCAGTGCATATAGGAACAAAGGGTTGTGTCGTGTACCCCGCGAAAAGTTCTCTGCTACAGTTACATGTTACATTTATCGTTTAAAACACGTTTTCAACTTGTTTGAGTTCCAACACGATCTACATAATTAAAAGGCCGGCATGCGTGTAACTGAATCTTTTGTAACAGACACAAAAACATTTTGCAGATTTATATCTGTAGGGTTTATGAAATATGACAAAAAATAGAAAAATAGGATTCATAAATTTTTGAATACGCTTTCCCTGTGCGTATTTTTTTCTTATGTTGTATATTTTTATTTTATACAATACTAAAGGATGTTTCTTAGGCTTTATAATGCCTTTATAGTTTAACTAGCTGACTCGCGCACTTTCGTCTGTGAGTGACAGAGTGTTGGGTGTAAAGCGTAAGGTTACCATTTGAAAGGAAGAAATAGACATATGCTGTCACGGACTTTTTTTTAGAACTTTTTAAGGTTAATAATTCCGTCGTATATAATTCTTGCGTAACTAGAAACGTTTAAGTAGCGCACGTAACGGAAGCTCTCGAAAGGAATATTTTTGAAACATTTTTCATTGGTGCTCCGCTCCTATTGGTGGTAGTGTGATGTTATATAGCCTATAGACCTCCTTGAAAAATAGGCTATATAACACTGAAAGAAGTTTCGATTCGAATGAGTAGTTTCTGAAATTAGCGCGTTCAACAAACAAACTCTTCAGCTTTATAATATTAGTATAGATAAGTAATTTCTACAACTACTTTGATTTTGATATGACATGACTTTATGAATCACGGCGACTCTGTCCTAAAACATTTTTAACATAGGTATATCACGTTCAAATTTTTTTATGAATATTAATGTAAAAAGTGTATTGTTTATTGCAGTAGCTGCACTATAAGTAAGTACTGAAATACTTCTTAAAACGAAGGGCTTGACTCACGATAGCAAAATAATAATAATATTCAGTAAATTGTCTGTCTCACAGTTGTTGAACGAAGTTCGAAGTCGTTTTCCTATCTTTTTTACATTACGAAGAAATATACAAGTAGTACCTACTCGTAAAAAGGCCCTTTTTCCCTTTCCTGGTAAATCTACAAAGATGTTTCTCATTGTCATCTATTTCTTATATAATTTAAGTACTACAGTTTTTATCTGTCCCTTTGCATGAACGATTTTTCTTAATTATTTCTTTTTCTGTAAGCCCTTAGCAATTCAGAGGCAATTTTACGGACGGTTGGCAAGCAAGCGCAAGGAAATTGCGCCGTTTTGTGTTTTTCATCATCGTCTTGGGCCAGGAAGGAGGAAATGCATCTGCTTTGACCTCGGCATATGCGCAATTGGTTACGGTTGACTAAGTTGATTTTTTTTTTATCTAAGAATCCTGTTTAATCAAATGTAAGTACATATTAAATAGTCTAGTCTGTATCGCTGTACAAAATCAACTACTAATCGTTATATATGAATGTTAATATTCAAATAAGGAAAATACAAAAAAATGTGATATGTAATAATATTATTTAAATGAAAAGAAAATAATACACTAAATGATAAACTAAAATCCCAACGTTAGATATATTTAACTATTTAGTTGCTCTAGGAACTCATTTCATATAGCTGGTAGAACGCTAGCTGAATGATTAATACTCTGATATTTAATTAATTGTTTTTTCTCGATTCTTGAACACCATCGAGCGAATTGTATTTAAATAATCTGTAGTAGGTATTCGATGTTGTATATGTATGAATGAATAAATAAAATAGTTACAACTTAATAATTGAACGAGTGAGCGAAGCGAGTGAGTCCAATAAATCAAGTGAAATTCGGCTGAATGTAGAAGGCGGAGAATCGTACTTTTTGGAAAGCATTGGGGAAGGCATATATCCAGCAGTGGGTAGATACAGGCTGATGATGATGATGATGAGGGCGAAATGCTTATTTTTTTGTATCCTGAACAACTGGATAAAAACAACAGAATAAAAAATAGTACCACCGACGCTGAAGCCGATTACCATCGAGAAATTTTGCCTCCAAAACTCCTCCTAATTAAGCTTAAGTTATTGACGAACATCTCATCTTAGTCGGTAGAGTTCCAGAGTTACTACCAGCTAAGATTATACACAATTACCTACCACAAAACTAAGTTGAAGGTGGTTGAAGTTTGATTTTCGTAATCAAATCCGATAAGAAGCGGCTTCAGCTTAGCCGGTAGGGCTCCAAATACTAGATACATTTTTTTAAATTTGTTGGTCAACAAAAGCGATATAGTTGTTTTATAGTTGTTTTTGAGCAACTTATTTTTTATACCACTAAGGTGACAAACAAGTATACAAATGAAATAACCATACAGACGATGTTAACATCATTTTTTTTTTAGGTTAATCTCGACAATGTGAAATTAAATAGGTGGGCGATATCTATACATTAGTCATTTATTTACTAGCATATAAGACCGATTACAATCCACATAAACATGGTTGTAACAAATCTAGATTATAATCTCAAATATGTATGCCAGCTCTTAATCAGACTGACGAAAAATGGAGAGCTATGTTTTTCGAGTGTATATATGTATAGGTTCCGTCATCCGTCGTGAACCCTTATTTATCCCACTGCTGGGATACGGATCTACCGTCAATCGAAAGGAGTTTAGTGCATTCTCCACCACGCTGCTCAACTGTGGGTTGGCGGGATGTATGTATGTGTGTGTAATGTATGTATAAGGGATGTATGTATGGGTGGCAGACAAGCATACGGCCCGCCTGATTTAAAACGGTTACCATGACTACGGTAACCGCTCACAACATAAAATATCGCTCGCACGCCGCCACCCCCGCTGCCAACGCAGCATCTCGTTCCTTTCTGTTGACCTCACTCACTCGCAGGAACACAATAACCCACCCTCAAGGGAATTGTTATTTGGCTGCGGTATTCTGTGAGGTGGAGGTACATTCCCCAGTCGGGTAGCTTACAATTACGCTCCCTACCTCTCTTTTCGCCAGAGCTTCGTTTGTCAGTCAGCAGGGTGCACCAAGTGCAGGTGAAGTTGGCTTTGGTTCAAAGATGTTGGTGAACCACTTAAACCCCAAAATATATGTACCCCAAAGTATATGTCTTTGGTACGCTCTACAGCCAACACCGCTTGACGGAATACAACATATGAGGTTTCATTCGATTCGTCTGAGCTCATAGAGTGATATAGCGACTTACCCGTAGAACAGAGTCCAATGTGATAATGAAACAAAAACATGTTAAGCTAGCTAGACTAGATAAGGAATATGAATTCTTCAAAGAGGTACATACGTTTATAATAAAAAAAAATCTTTTATCTTCCGATATTTCGAATCAAATAACGTTCAACTGAAGGCTCTCCTAATTATTTTACGATCTAAGAATGAAAGTTGACCGAATCCAGATTGAATTCTGAATAGACTGAAAATTATATACTTGATTTCATGAATTAGTCTATATTATAATAAGAATGGATTTTAGTATATAATAATAAAATCAATTCTTATTCTAAAATAAAATCAATTCTTATTGTTGGCAAATTAAAATTCTTAGTTTGTATAATTTTCTATCATATTACGATATAATCCCACTTAAATTAAACTATGAAATTTCTTATTGTGATACGAGAATACGAAATGTGACACTTGTGAGATCGAGACTGGGTCTCGATCTGGAATTTTGACTACATTTTAATTACGAGAATTGACCCTCTGAAATGTCAGAGGGTCAATTCTCGTAATTAAAATGTAGTTAATGAGCTATCTACTCATAAAAACGCACGAAAGTGAACTATCAACAATACAGATCAGACTTTATTCTACGAATCTCAGTCGATAGGGATTATTTTTTTCATGCAAATTTTTTATTTTAAACATTTTATATGTAAGCAATCCAATATGGCGGTCGCCACGAAATAGCCATTTATAATTTTCACATTAACCGCTATGATATGAGTATCAAAGGGTATGATGAGTGAGATACAGTAAGTAAACTTTTTTAATTTCTTTATTGTACTAATAAAAGCTAGTTAGTTTTTATTTGTTTACTCTTGTTATCGTTAAATATTAGCTGTTTCATCATCCGTTCTTATTTGAAATGTCAATAAGTCTAGTTCATAAGAGAAATATCGGGCGCAGTCGAGCGCATCGAAACCAATGAAATTTAAGGCCGTGATGCATTTCCTTATTCCTAAATTCAATTCCGTGATCAAAAAATCCAATAAAAACTCGTATGGGCCTCGAACGCATTCGCGCGAGAAATCAAATGATTTCCGATTGCAAGCAAACGGAGAAATTTTTGTCATTTATTTTTTATGAGATAAATATATTACTATCAATATTTCCTGATTTCTGCAGTGTTCCAGGTAATATGTCATATATTTTTTAAACAGCGCCATACACTATGTAGTATTCACTATGTTGCACATAAATTAATATTTCTCGCGCATCGCCGCTGTCATCACAGAAATTTCTTTCCTTTTGGAGCCATCACTTTTTTTTACACCCCTAAGGTGGGAAACAAGAAAGCGGCCCTATGGACGTATGTTGCACCAGAGACACATGCGCGTTGCCGACCCAGTATCGGTTTCGCAAAAGTCTCTTCTCAGACTCAAAGGTTCTAAATCATCCGTCAGTTTCGATTCGTCAACAATCCTCACTACTGAACTACGACTCACTCACTATATATATAAATCCCTATTTCCCATGGTCACGTCTTCACGCGTGAACGGCTGTATCGAGTTCGATAATTCTTTTTTGTTGTGTTTGTTATTGTCAGGAGGAGGTGAAAAAATAAAAAAAAAACTTGTGGCTTGATCGAATTCGATAATCGAGAAAACTGAAGCACCGTATTAACTTTTCTAATATAACTTTATGGTGTTTGACAGAACTGTCAGTCATTTGACAGCGTGCGCGAAACCAATTCGAATTAAATATTCATAGTTAGGAAGACAGGACAACCTCTATCGGGGCAGCTAGTAATAAATAAAAATGTACTTGGAGCATTGCAATTAGTTCAATGATAATGTTACAGAAATGGATTTAAAAAAAAAAGCGCGCATCTCAGTTCGCGGCGAATGTTTAGTATTTAGACGTCGCAATTGAGAAATTATTATCACCTGTGGAATAAGATAAGTAAAGATGTAGTGTAGTAATATCAGTTATATTATCATTTTTATCTTGTCTCGATAATATTGATCTTCAATATCTTATGATATTATTTGAAATGCCGATAAGACAGTCGAGACTGGTTAAATAAATAAATATTTCTTAACAATTTACACAGCGCCATCTAGTCCCAAATTAAGCGCAAAGTTTGTGTACTGGAAAACTGATGAATGTACTTAAGTACATTTTTTTTTGTAAATATATGCTTATAATCCATAGAAAACACCCGGACCAAGACAAACAGACATGTTCATGCACACAAATTATTGTCTTTTGCGGAAAACGAAGACAAAGTGGCCATTGCTAACCATTCGACCAGCGAGCTCGTCAAAAGGTAAATATTCGTACATCTTATATTTGACGGTCGGGGTCCATGACATTCTATCGAACATTTCTCCATAAGATCTTTCGTGAATTTGACCCTTTGTTCAAATGTAAAATTAATTAATACTTGACACGCTACCACAATATTACAATTCAAAATTTAAGACGAGGTAGGGCATATCGTATTTTTATACTGTCCGATTGGAGAAGTACTGGAGGTCCATACAATTCCTGTGTGAGGTCACCAGAAAGAGATACGGGAAGGAGTATACGCTGGCAACGGATCGGCGACGACCCCTTGGTGTTGCTGATCTCTATGAGGGGTGGTAATTGTATTTCATCAGGTAACCCACATGCTCGTTTGCCTGGGACAATCTTAATCTTAATAAAAAAAGTATGGGTATGCCATATCTATACTATTTACAACAACATTATTGACAGCTAACAGAAATTCAAACTTGACTTTTTGGCCTTTGGACCGTGCTTAATTGCTTATGCCCTACGTAGAGTCACAATCACATTGTAAATAAATAGTCCTAGATAAATTACACATTGCTATCTAGTCCCAAACTAAGCAAAGCTTGTACTATGGGTACTAGATAACTGATGAATATACCTACTTAAATACATTATTTGGAAGTACATACATATAATACATAGAAAACACCCATACTAAGACAAACAGACATGTTCATGCACACAAATGTTTGTCTTGTGCGGGCATCGAATCCGCGACCCCGGAGTCAAAGTGGCCATTGCTAGCCATTCGACCACCGAGATCGTCAATTGTGATTGTCAAACACGATCCGCTATTAGCTATATAAGTGTGTATATTTTGTAAAAAAAAATGCTTATTTCTATTCGCTTTGTATGTAATAAATGTACGCAAATAATCAAAGTATGTTGGAGGCCCGGTGCTGGTCCCGTTAATAATGTATGGTGGCCAGACGGAGACAAGGGATACAATTAATAATTCCAACATCGGATTGAGCTAACGCAGATCGAGTAATTAAAAGAGGAATAAACAACAATTTTCGACGATAAATCTGACTGCCTAATTGAACGAAATACTTTGGAACTAGGGTTGGGAAAGATTTATATTTTTTACACATTTTAAAATACGTTATGATTCATAGTTGTTTCGGATACACTATAATGATGTATCTACATAGTTAATACTATGATATTACTATTACTGACAAAACCTTCAGAGTTTGTAAGCTGAAGTGGCAATGGGCCGGTTACTTCTGACGAGTAAGTAAGTGTTGGTAAATGGGAGAGGAAGGCGGAGATCGCGGGTAGGACGACGAAGCGTTGTCTATCGTTGGACGTCCTCCTTCTAGATGATCCGATGACCTTAAGAAAGCGTCTGGAAACGAAAGGCGAAAGATCGTATTTGGTGGAAAGCATTGGGGAAGGCTTATATCCACCAGCGTCCGAATCGTGTGATCACAGTAGGTTCCTGGATATAAAGTATCCTATTTATCAATCCAGATTATATTCTACCTATTATGATCTGAAATGATACATATTATGGTCACTGTTTAACCTGGGCTAAATTTGGATAAACCAAATTCGTTCAGCCGTTTACGAACATGCCTTTAGCATAATATGCGCATTGTTACAACTTTTGCATTTTTAAATAGTATAAAAGAAAGTAGCTTTCCACGTATTTTTGCTTCTCCTAAACTTCTCCTAAACCACGCGACGGATTTTAATGCGGTTTTCAGTATCATTTAGAAATTTTCGTCCGAAAGGTTTATGTGTATTATATATTTAAATTAATTCGGATGGGAGCGGATCGCAAATTTATGATATGAGTAGGATTATTATGAAAGTACCAAAATCCATCTTTCACTTGGCCTGTTACATTTTTGTAGGATTTAATCGATTCAGCAGCTTGGCATATCTAATGCCTGATTTTGTTGGAAGCTTCGTTTATAATATATTCGTTTTTGATTTGCGGTTATGGCTCTCCTATAGCTTGTTACTATTTTCTGACTAATAACCGAGTATGTAATACATTAACATTTAGCAAATTTCTTCCTGTAACTCCTGTAACAAACAAACAAACTTTTACTCTATGCTCTCTATGTCCGAAAATACGCCCCGCGCAGCGAAGCGCGGTAATGTTTTCTGTCCGCCTTGGAAAACACGTTTGCTTGTTTTTGTTAACAAAACATAAAGTCATCGACCATAATATTGTTTGGTGTTACGTATCGCAGGAGATCCGGCTTTATAGTTGCGATTAGAATTCTTAGGAAACCATCATCGATTCGTCAATGGATATCGACAATTGCGATCGTGGAGCTATAAACATCCCTAATAGCAAAACAGCCTCTAAGAAGCCAGAATCTAATTGGGCGTGTAATTAAGACGTATTTCTCTATTTGTAAGTGTATAAAGGCGTAAACTACTTTGGCTATAATCGTAAATAATTGCTTATATCGAAAATTATTTCGGTGCCGTTTATACTTAGCTTTCTAATATGCTATTTAGGCTTTATGTTGGGAATTATACTTAATAAAATATATTACGGACTAATTGTTAGCCGTGAGTTCGTCTGCTTATAGATATACATATTTTTGAATCGTTTTTTTTAATTTGGTGTAGCACTGCACAAAAATTTACATATATTTTGATGAATGTCATCTTAATATTTCTACTTCCCTACTAATATTAGTTTATGTGAATGTGAGTTTTTTGTTAGCTTTCACGCCGAAACTACTCAACCTATCGTCATGAAACTTTGTAAACATATTCCCAAAGGTATTGGGGGACATAAGAGGACATAGACATAGGATTTAAAAAATAAATAAAAGTAAACAAGGGCGAAGACGCGGGTGAAAGCACTAGCTTTAACTACAATAATATTGCAAATGCGAAGTCGAGTTTGTTAGTTTGTGTCCACTTTCACGTCTTAACTCATATTGGAAGTCCATAATATAGATACCTTTGAAGCCGAATAAATGTGCTGTTTCCGAAGGATACCTAAAAGTTTAAATCCGCAATAACGGTCATTCACGCGGGCAAATCCGCGGGTCAAAGCCGGTAAATAATATAATTTTATAGTTCTGCCGGTGTAAATCTATGCTAAATATTTCATAAAGACAAAATAATTAAGGTATAAATATACAATTGGAAAAGCTATAAATTTAAAAATGCTCGAATAATGCCGAAACGTATAAATTAAAGATAATTCCATTCAAATGATCTAATTTGAATACTTATAAAGATTAACATTATTTAATAATCTAAAATCCATTAGGGACTTTATCTCTGAAAGCATAAATGGTGAAAATATCTATTACTAGCTGTTAACCGCGGCTTCGCCTGCGTACTATAATTTATAAATTATTTTAATAAAACTTTTTTTACCGTGGGAATAAGATGCCTTTCCAGGGTAAAAAGTTGCCAATGGTATTCTTCAGACCATAAACTATCCGCGTAAAGAATCGAGGCCATTCATTTCCATTGGTATACTTGTTTGCCACCCGACATAGTATAGAAAAAAAACACCAGACTATAGTCTCATGGGAAAACCTTGGCAGGAAGTTTACTCCATAACCTTTTTGGAACTCTTCAACCATTTTCTCTGACTCTGGCGAAAAAAGAGGTAGGGCATAGTGAATTTTGAAAGCTGCCCGTCTGAGGAAGTACCTCCACCTCATAGAATTTGCAGCCAAAAAAACAATTCCCTTGAGCGACTAGGGGGTACCCCCTAGTATGTATATATGATGTCAGTGATAATTATCGATGACGATGATGATTTTGCCCAGATTTCGTGAAATAAGCGTCGCGTTCGAGTGGCTCCTATTTGCCTAGTACAAGGCAAACCCTAACCTAAACGAAAAAATATCCAAAACCAATTGTTTATACATTTTTATATTTTGTCAATTCGTAGTAAACTACGTAAACTTCGTAGTAAACTACGAATTGACAAAATATGGTTGACTGGAAGAGATCCCTGATGGGATAAGTCCGCCATTGTACAAAAATTGTTATTAACATTGTGTGTATTATTTTTATAGTACAATATAGTCTTTACAAACAAACATTTCCGGTAACATATACATTCACCCCTGAAGAGACAATCAATTACTTATACCGCTCTGTTTACAGAATGGATATAAGTAATTGATTGTAAATATCAATGGTAAAAATACATCTGAACATTTTACACCTACGTGGAAATGTTTAAATAATACAAAAGAATTCGCAAAATGTCCATTGTCATCGATGGATCGTGTTCTGGCACCCACGTTCTAAAAATACGTACCTATAGCACGAAGGCGGCATAATTTTATTTTCCTTCTCTTTAAAAGCGTGTCGTAATGCAAACTTCAATTAACTGTTTCGGAAAACTGAGGAAACCACAATCAAGTTAAAAGCGGTAGCGTGTCAAGGCGAGTACAAAAGCTACTATACATTACATTCTCTGGCTACCACACACGAGGAGTTCGATGGCGTCATTGCGCGTGCCAGTTTAATCAATCTCGCAAGTTAAGCAACGTCGACCATAGCCTGTCTTTGGGTGGGTTCATTTATCTCAAGCACCTTCGTGCTTCGAAGGACACGTTAAGACTTCGGTCCTGGCTGCTATTATTAGTATGACAATCGTCAAGACAAGTCAGTTTTGGGCAGCTTAAACATACTGATCTTGGCTAATTCGTAGTTGAGTAGCGTGGTGGAGAGTGCTCTAAAGTTCTAAACCCTTTCAATCCAGGAGAGACCTGGTCCCAAGAGTAGGATGATTATGCGTTGATTCCGATACATAACATTATGTTAGTTAGCCATGTTGGCCACGTTGCTTTATAATATATATGTATATGTGCGTACTGCGTTTCACTTTTTTTTAAACTATAATTTATTCTTGGATTTATATACCTCAACAAAAAATGCTCCTCAGGTTGAATAACTTTTGCTAAGGCGTCAATTTTATATTTCTTATAGTTTACCTGAACCAATATGGTTCTGCATCAGGTGTTACAAATCTTGGATGTTTATACTTCAACAAAAAATGCGCACCAGGTTGAACAACTTTGCTAAGGTGTAATTTTTATATTTCTTATAGTTTAGCTGAACTATTATGGTGCTGCATCAGGTGTTCCACTTTCCAAAATCAATTATATCCTATATGTTGCCCAGGCTTAACAGCTATATAAGAAAAAAAGTTTCATTCGAATCCGTCCAGTAGTTCCAGAGATTAGCGTCTACAAACAGACATACATTTTTTTTTATTATTACGCTACTACTATATTTCTGCTCTCTACTATACTATAAATATATTCAATGTACAGACACATTATTTTTACTGTTTTATTATATGTATAGATAAAAAAAAAGTGCGGAGTGATTCTCTTTCTACGTTTGTATGGAAATGTAACCGAGATTGTGGTAAGAGCCTAGATCCTGTAACTTGTACCACAATGTTGAATTTCCACGTGAATGTTTACATTTCTCCGGTCGGCAGCCGCTTATCAGCTCGTTATTCATACTTGTGCAACATTCGACTGGTGGGCGTTATCGAACCTTTACGTAACGGTAACTGTTGCTGGTTTCATTAAACGGCTAATTAAAACTTTCCGTAAAACACGTTGCGGTTATGGTATGATGATATCCGATTTATAATTAAATATATTAATATAAATATCCCTGGACAAATTACACAGCGCTATCTAGTAACAAACTAAGCAAAGCTTGTACTATGGGAACTAGATAACTGATATACATACGTACATACATTTTATTGGAAATCCATACATTTATATGTATGTATTTCCAAAAATATATACATATAAATGTACATAGATTTATATAATGTTCATAAATTATAAATACTAGCGTTTGGGTGGTTCCGCGGGCTGCGAGCAGCCTCCAAGTTGTCGTTGTGTTTGTTTGTTGTATTAGGCTCTGGAACTTACATTTCAGAAATAATAATAAAACGCTTGTACGTTGTTTTATAGAATTACGTGTCAAATGCTCAAATGTTTCTCATATCATTTCGTACGACCCAGCTATTTCGTACGGTTTCGGCAGGCAAACAGGGTCATGGTGGAGGAGGCTTTACCTTTTGCCAGAGCTTCGTTTGTTAGTCAGCAGCACCATGTGCAGGTGAGACTGACTTTGGTACAAATAACGATGAACCACCTACAACTCAAATACCGCCTACATGCAAATAGATCTAAACTAAAGTTAAACCTTACCTCGTCCCGAATACGAATGGTCGCTGCCACAGGTTACTGCTGAATAAATTTTACTCGAATTCTCTCAAAGGACTATGTATTTCTCACTCAAAACGAGTCTATATATTAATGCTTGGTCATTTGTTATAATTAATTCATGAATATTCAAATGTCATACGAAGTAAGGTTTCGTAACTAAGTTTTGCGTTGGCGTTCTCGTATAAATTTGTCGTAATGTTCCGTTGGATTGTTTTTTCCCTAAATAAAACCGTTTAAAAATGAGAATATAAATTGTTATTTGTTTTGACTTCATCGGCAATGAGTGAGCGATACCACTGGTATTGCGAGTGTCCATAGGCTGAGATGACTGTTTATCTTCAGACAGGTTGTATGCCTGTTTGGCATATTAGCTGTATATACTTAATGTAAATCTAAACTGTACTAAATGTAAATATGTTGGTGTATAAGTGGTTCGTCACGATCTTTAGAGCCAACGCGATTAATGGCTCTCTTCACACAAATTAACCGATCGGTACAAAGTGTGTTTGTTTGTGTTTGGTTGTTTGTTTGCATTGTCAAGAGAACCATACGAGTGTGCCAAATTTTAGATCAATTGGTCACTGGGCAGTCGGTTAAATTTAACTTGCAAATTTGATTACAGATACCGTGGTGAAACTAAATGAAAGCTTGTAAAATGACAATGCTTTAAACAATAAGCAACAGTAATACAATCAAAAACTTATTCTCACCTTCACCCCATAACCCCAAACAATTATTCATCCTAAGACTTACGACATAAGGTTTAATGTTATTTGCAAATATAATCAAAGACGGGACTTGGCTGTGGTGGTGTAGTTTGTACCTAGTTTGTACTGAACCAATGATTTCGGAAACTACTTTGTTGGTTTAGGACTTAGATATTAGCTTATCTTCAAGTTTCTCAAAGTTTTGCTTGTAGTGACAATGTTTGGCGTAAGAATTGCAATAGTTTGAAGTGGATTTCGAAATAAAATCACAAACACGAAATTGTGTTTATTTATTTGTTCTACTTTTACGTGAAAATGGAGCAACTGGCCATTATTATGCCAAGTAAGGGTGGGGTGTAACCAAAGTCAACCTCACCTGCACGTGGTGCATCCTGCTGACTGAGAAACTAGGCTCTGGCGAAAAAAGAGATAGGACATAGGGTAACTTTTAAGTTACCCGACTGGGTACTTCATAGAATACCGCAGCCAAATAACAATACCATTGAGGGTTGTTGTGTTCCTGCGAGTGAACGAGGTCACCAGAAAGAAACAAAGAAAAGAAGGAGTATAGGCTGGCATGACGCTGGCATGACGCGGGACTGAATGAATGCTGGCCAATTACCCGCTTTCATCTTGCCTTAGTAAACGGCTGTTTACGTATTTTGCACGCGAATTCACACTTTGCACAGACGTTTTCGTTTAGTAAATTTAATTTGGTTTTTTTATGCTTCGGGTGGAAGACATGCTTACGGCCCGCCTGATGTGAAGAGTTTATCGTAGCCATATTAACGCTCGCAACATGAAATGTCGCTCGCGCGCCTCCCCCGCTGCTAACGCAACAACCCCTTCCTTTCTGATGACCTCACTCACTCGCTAGAACACAACAACACTCAGAGCCACTTTGCCTAGCCGGCCGGGTATCCAAGTTCTCTTCTCTTTGCCAGAGTCTCTTGCGCTAGTCGGCAGGGTGCACCACGTGCGAGAGAGATAGCTTTTACCACCCCGTAAGGTTAGTACCTTACGGGGTGGTAAAAGCTATCTCTCTCGCACGTGGTGCACCAACACAAACACTTCAATTTATTCTGTGGCTTACCTCAGTTCGATCTTAACTAAGCCAGGTAACAGATTGCAGTGTTTCATATTATAATTGGTTAGAAACCCAATAAAATGTTTACAGGTGTCATTTTGCAAATAAAATAAACAAAGTCAGAAAGTGTTTAGAGTCTATAGTAACCGATTCTCAAAAGGTCGTGAACTTGTTTACTACTCAAATACAAATGGTATAAAAACGATCAAGTGTGAAGTTCGACTTCTGGACATAGGGTCTTCATAATATTCTCAAGAACCGATCAAGTATCATTCAAATTTGTCCTCTGTAGTTTTTCTGTATAGAACTCGCTATCTCTCTTGCCAAGAATCAAGTCGATTTAAATAATCAATTATTTTAAAGGGATTATATAGCTTCATCTCAACAAAATTTCTTTTTAAAAGTTAATTGCATCGTTTAGCAAATTAGTCAATTAATGGATTCCTAAATTAGTCTCGTGTCCGTAATGACATTGCGATATAAAAGACGCAAAAATGCGAAATGAAAAAAAATAACTGACTGTTAAATAAGATTTGTTCGAAGACTCTGAAAATGTCAAGTTCAATATAAAGTGAAAAAGAAGCATTGTTTAAGTTAGTTTAAAATTTTTAATTTTGTAAAAAAATAATAATGTTTAAGAAAAGTTCTGCTTTAATATTTTTAATTTGTATTTACAGATGCTGCCTCTATGAAACTGTAAAAAAAAATGACTTAATTGACATAAAAGCGTTTAATATTTTGATTGATCTCCTTCATAAAAGAAGGCTCTTATTTTATACTACATATGTATGTATCTATGAAAGACATTAAAAGTCTTTTCTTCCAACTATGCTTTAATTTCATCACAATCACACTAAAAACTCAGTACAAAACGAGTCTTTAATGCTCTAGAGCAATAAAAATGTATGAAATTTCATTATTGCACAGTTTTTTTTAATCGCACCAAAAGGTGCCAATCTCAAAGCTATATTCAGCCAGCCGATATCAATACTTTTTTTTTCGTACGTATTATTCGTTTCTATCCTACTTGTTCCAAATTTAAAAAATGATTGCTGCTAACCCTGAGTTAAAAATGAAAGAAATTTAAAAAAGTGATTTGGCGGGAACTTTGTTAATTTTGCTTGACAATATTTTTGGAAACGATAAAAGTGTGATACTATCTGATTTTGAGTGCTTCGGCTTCGAATTAAAATGGAATCATCTAGCGACACATTAACTCCGGAAAACATTCTAAATGAAGCCGACAGTGTTATAGAAACTTCTATTTTAACTGTTTGATATGAGTTTCTTTTATCTACTATTCCTATAGGTATTAGTTGAAAGAAAAGCAGATTATGCACCTCGCCTTAAGTAATTTATATTGCCCTCGTGCCTGTTAGATTAGAGCCCTCGCTGACGCTCGGGCTCTAAATCAGGCACTCGGTGCAATAATAAATTACTTTGTGCTCGATGCAATAATCTACTATTATTATTACTTTATTGTTGTGTATTTGTAGTTGTGCGTTGACAGGTCAGAACCTGTCAACGCACAACTACAAATACACAACTAAGCATGTCTTCCACCCGAAGCATAAAAAAACCAAATTAAATTTACTAAACGAAAACGTCTGTGCAAAGTGTGAATTCGCGTGCAAAATACGTAAACAGCCGTTTACTAAGGCAAGATGAAAGCGGGTAATTGGCCAGCATTCATTCAGTCCCGCGTCATGCCAGCGTCATGCCAGCCTATACTCCTTCTTTTCTTTGTTTCTTTCTGGTGACCTGTGCCTGTTCAGTCACTCGGTGCAATAATAAATTACTTTGTGCTCGATGCAATAATCTACTATTATTATTACTTTATTGTTGTGTATTTGTAGTTGTGCGTTGACAGGTTCTGACCTGTCAACGCACAACTCAAACCACGGGGGGCCAGCCGCCTCTGCTAAAGCCGATCCCCATTGGGTTTTTGATTACGAATATCTGACTTCTGCATATATTTGCGACTAGCTGACCTGTGTCCACTTCGTTGGGTGATAAATATTTTTACGAAAGAAACAAAAGTTTTTCGGGTTACATTTTTCGGTTTCTGGCCTATGACACTTACAAATAACGTCGCTTTGTATTGGTAAAATAATTTTCAAAATCGATTCAGTGGATCCAGAGATCACTCCTTACAACCTCACAAACTTTACCTTTTTACAATATTAGTATAGATAAACATCTTCAGTTTAATCGGTAGAACGCTTCCGTTCCTACTTGTTAAGTATATTACTATTAGCACCAATTTAAGGTGAAGTTAGCAGTCATAAAATCCGATCGTAATCGGTTTCAGATTAGGCGTAGGGCCACGGGTTAAAATTTGGCTTACAGGTAGCTATTTTGGCGTAAGCATCTGGTTCTGCTAAGCAAGGTATGGAGTACGGATAGGAATCATTCTTCGGACCAATACGTGACATGAAAAAGGAAGTCATCATCTTAAGGCCTCCTACCGGCTAAGCTGAAGCTGATTTCCATCGGATATATTGATGGCGAATATTAAACTTGACTATAGATTTATGGTACCTGTATTTAGCTTAGCTGGTAGAAATCCTAGAGCTCTATCGACTGAGCTGAAGATGTTTGTCAATAACTAAAACGTAAGATCAATTTCGAATCAAAATATTCGACAGCAATCGGCTTCAGCTTCGGCGGTAGGGCCACAGGTCTACGGTGGAAGGTTGTAGCGATGTGGTACCGTCGTGCTAACTAAGTCTAAGTTAATATTGTATCCTTTGTTCTAAAAATCTTATATACCTGTTATTAAGTTTATAATAAATTGTAATTGTAACACATTTGTAATAGGTATTTAGCTGTTTTCAAATAAATCTAAGGGGTCTAATAATAGGATCTTTAGAGGTCTTTACGGTCCGCCTGGTGTGAAGCGGTTACCGTAACTGGAGCTGGAGAGGCAACTGGAGAAGTACGGTGCTACTTCTCCAGTCGGGCAGCTTACAAATACGCTGTGCCCTACCTCTTATGCCAGAGCCTCTTTCGCTAGTCCCCCCTTGCAGGCGAGGTTGGCCTTGCCTCTAAAGATCATGGAGAGCCACGTTCACTCATCATTTTAACGGCACCGTTCTATTTACATAAAACATTATTTACGTCAAGCAAAATTTATAAGACCATCGTGAAATAATTACGAGTACCTTCCAGATTTTAAATTATTTCGTTTTAATACAGCCTCGTTGAAAAATTACCTATATTACTTTCCAGTTTTTAATTAATTTATTAACGATTCATCGTGGCGACCGTAATGGACATGAATTTTTCAAGAGTTCTTTTAAGAAAGTTTGTTTTTTCTTCTTTTTTTATGAATAATTTCTTAACACTAATTGTTCTACTAGTTTAAACAGAGCCTATTTACGTATATTTTAATAGTGTTAATCGTAATTTAAAAAAGGAGATGTTGTGTACCTGCGCTATAGTACCAGTGTTTATGAACTGATTTTCTAAACTATTTTGTGCCAGCTGACCCGGCGAACTTCGTACCGTTATCATCAGAATCAGTCAGTCTGTTGTCGTGAGTTCAAAAATCCGTTCCATAAAAAATCTATGAGAAAATAAATATTCTTCATATTTTTTCCATTATGCTATACGTAGAGGAGTCAATTTAAAAAAAAATATACATGTATAAAATAAGTTGGGATCAAAAAATCAAACAAACACAGAATCTCATATATATCAGAATCAGTATTTAGATATATATTTCGATTTATGTATTTAGCTTAGCTTGTAGAAATCCTAGAGCTCTATCGACTGAGCTGAAGATGTTTGTCAATAACTAAAACGTAAGACCAATTTCGAATCAAAATATTCGATAGCAATCGTTTATCATAGATAGCAGTCCTTAACTCAGATAACATTTGCGTAAAATGGCCAATTTTGGCGTTCTTGATCTCGGAAACAAAAATACATCTATAGATTGCCCGGGCGTGCCTCGCGTAGAGACGAAATACGTGTCGCAGAGACGACCACGGCAGTCGGGGCGGCTGCAGTCGCACGATATTTCTGTTGGAGATGTTGGAGATCCGCCGAAACGACCGCAGCAGCTAGAGCAGTGGGTGGGTGCAGGTAAGCCGTAGTTTGCATGAACTAATTGGTGGCGGAAACACGTAAAATAGTGTAGATCAAATTGCCTGTAAATTTGACTTCCGTAAAATAACACCTGAATCAATTAACTACCATAGAACCTCTCTGTTTCGTGTTCCCTTAAAAAAATAAAGTGAGTTAATTCTTTAGTTAGTACATCTTTATAAGTCAACAGATAAAGTCATACTCACAAAGGAATGTTTGTATTCAAGAACCATTGTTTTCGTTTGTAAGTTCAATTTGATTACTTAATCATAATGAAACATCTAACATAGTTCTCTAGAGCCAACTGTTATTGGACTTCAGCCAATTCTCTCCACTAATTAATAGGAATCGATTGCCTCAAGTTTACAGATCTCAATCTGATAACGTCGCCGTGTCAATAGCGCTCTTAAATTAAAGCTAAGATCTCACCGATGTAATTGCAAATTTAATTTTACTTAGGATACTGCTTCCTCAAGCTGGAAATTGTAATCTACTTGCATTGATTAGGGGTACGGTTGTTGTCTCTTAAATCTAGCAACCAGCACAAGAAACGTGTAAACTCCGGATTTTGAAGCTTTTTAACCTTTTTTTTTTTTGGCCATGTCATAAGTGCTTTTAAGTTCTTGTACTCTATATTATTCTGTAGCAAGACAGTTGTTTGGCAATCGGCCACCGGTGGTGATATCAAGCTTTTACTAGAAATGAAACCCCACGCGGACGCTCTCCGGACACCCTCTGAACTAGGGCGAATCCGGGGAAACCAGGAACCCTAAGAGCCTCGTTTATCAGTCAACAGGGTGCACCACGAGTAGGTTGGCTTTGGTTCAAGATGTTGATGAACCACTTACACCACATTTGCGTCATAATATCTTTACCAGTCAGCGACACGTTTATTGAAGTTGAAGAGCTCTTAGCGACCCACGCGAATGTTCTAATTCGGAATCGAAATAAATACCTATTGACCTTAAACAAATAATGCGTACATACCCTTATTTCCTAAACTTAGTTTGACGTCACTACGCAAGTCCGAACTCGAAGGTTACTCCCAAAATTGATTTCCAACCAGTCCATATTATTTGATTATATGATTGCTACAATGTTTACAGTACGTTTGAGCTTAGTAATTGGGTAAGCACTTATCGTGGTTAAAACGAAATGAGCCCGATTGAGTATCCTTCAACATAACCAACTTCCTTCAACATAACCAACTTTTATTAGAAAAACTTTGCTTAATTTGGGACTAGATTTGGCACTGTGTAATTTGTCAAAGAAAAAGAGTTAACTCTTTAATGTGATAAAATTATAAGCTCCCATTTATCTATATACTAGCTGACCCAGCGAACTTCGTACCGCCTAACAGTCAATGAATGTCGTGGCGCACATATTAACTGAACAAAATTTATAATTTCTTGAAATTAATACAATGAGTAATAAAAAATAATATAGAAGCACGATGGCGTTTTCGTAATTGACGTCTCAGAAAACCATAGAATCAACACCCATATTGATATTATGACATTTCAACCCCATCGCACCCCCACAGGAGTGGTTTTGTGTCACGTCGGTTATGTTAGATTATAAAATAGCTGTTGTTTTCGGAATTAGTGACCTGATAAACCATATAAACAATACCCATAACGATTTTCAGACGTTTGCACCTCATTTCACACCTTTAGGGGTTGAATTTTGAAAAATCCTGAAACACGTGTTTACTCATTTATCTACAGAAGTGGTCATGTGAAGTTTCGTATAAAATAGTCCAACTAATCTTGGTTCCCCATACAAACTTTGGACCCCCGTTTCACCATGCGCTTGTCTTCTTATGCTTCACACATTGCGCGTGTCAGTTTAATTGTACACGCAAGTTAAGCAACGTCAACCGTAGCCTGTCCATGGATGAGTTTATATTATCTCGAGCTCCTCCGTCCTTCGGAAGGCACGTTAAGCTGTCGGTCCCGGTTGTTATCATTAGATTATCTCGAGCTCGTCAGTGCTTCGGAGGACACGTTAAGCCGTCGATCCTGGTTGTTATCATTAGATAGCAGTCCTTAAGCCAAGTTAGTGGCCTTTAGGCGGCATGAAATCACTGGCCTTTTTTTTTTTTTTTTTTTTTTTTTACGTGGGGAAATCCGTTACGGATACCACGCTGCCCAAGCGTGGTTATGTCGGACTCTGCTGCCATGACCAGTGGCAGCCATACCGACTAAAACCCCACGATCTCCTTCCCTCCGCCGATGGGCGGGGACACGGGAACTGCGAAAGCATTACCTCCGCGACCCCGCCGGCGGTTGTCCGTGAGGACCCTCCTCCTGGGGAACCCGAGTTTCTCCCCCTCCTCGATCAGTGGCGCACCGGGAGACATACGGCACGCCGACACCAAGGGTTATTTTTTAACGAGGTTTTCTTCCTCGTCTGTTTGGGTATGATGAAACCGGCTCTCCGGGCGTCATAAGACATTCCCGGCCTCGGTTTCACCTCCCCCCGCCTCTGTAATTTTTTAACGAGGTTTTCTTCCTCGACAAATCGCACCCCAGTGTACCCCTCGCTACCTACACTGGGGAGCGCTCCTCCACTGTGCGCCTCACCGTGACCTCTGCTAGCTCAGAGGGACGGGAGGCGCGGACGCCCAAAAGCGCAGTACGAGTACTGCGCTTTCCTCCGCTGCCAGAACATTGGCCAACGGTCAGCAAGATCTCCGCGAAGAGAAGTTACTGACCGTTGTTGCCCAGGGTGCACCAGGCTCAGGCTGTTGCTAACACGTCGTTCTCACCGGACATGAAATCACTGGCCTCCGCCAACCCGCAGTTGAGCAGCGTGGTGAAGTATGCTCTAAACATCTTCGGGTGGAGGGAAGACCCGTATCCCAACAGTGGGTAAATATTAAGTTCAGTACTTTACTAAGTGACAAAAAAAAGTACCAACTGACATCCAATAAATATTTCGATCTACAAAACTGTTTTCAAAACAAATCACAGCCAACTTTCAAGACGTAAAAATGAGACCAATAGACTTGACATTTGTTTTTAATCTAAGTCATTTGTTATATTGAATGATCTTGATATACATTTCTGAACGCATACCTTTGACCTACGCACGTCAACGTCACTTTTGACAGGTACGACATCCACGAACATTTTGTATGGGAAAATGTTTTTTCTTTTCTTTTATTTTTTCGACAATTTTCTAGGCTAGTCACCAGGCTGTATCTCATGAACCGTGATAGTTAGATAGTTGAAATTTTCACAGATGATGTATTTCTGTTGCCGCTATGACAACAAATACTAAAAAACAAAATAAAATAAATATTTAAGGGGGCTCCCATACAACAAACGTGATTTTTTTTGCCGTTTTTATAGATCGAATACGAAACGGCCCTTCGTGCGCGAGTCCGACTCGCACTTGGCCGGTTTTTTTGCAGTATTCACAAAACGGTCAATGGTTCACATTGACTAATTCTAAGAATGGCAACTTTGCTAAATTCAATAATGATTAATTTCATATAATCCTGCCGATGAAACTATACTCGTGAATTAATATTACACCCTCAGTTCAAAATGCCTATTTAATGGTAGGGTATATGAAATAAATCACATTTCAATTCGCATGAAATTGTGATTTAATAAATCGAATCCCCCCGTTTTTGGTGACCACTTTGGCTTTGAATTGTAATGTCATTGGCCATGTGGTTTACGGCAGACTAGAATAGAATCACCCCGTCTCTTCCCGTGGATGTCGTACAAGGCGACTAAGGGAAATACAATTAAAACATCGATCAGGCCTCCCCAAGCCGTCTGGCCAGCGTGGGGAGTGTATGCCAAATCCTCCTTCCGTCTAGGACAGACGAGAGAGGGTCGTGCTCCTGTAGTGGAGGCTAAAATGAACCTAATGATGATGATGAAACAAATATGCTTACCGCCTGAGGAAAGCAGTTCTCTGTAGAGGTCTATTCAAGTATTAAGCCAAGGCAGTAACCTTTAGGCGACTTGAAAACACTGGCCTCCGTCAACCCGCAGTTGAGCAGTGTGCTGCAGTATGCTCTAAATCTCTTCGATTGTGAGGAAACTCGTATCCCAGCAGTGGGATGAATAAGGCTTGACGATGACATAAAAATCCCATCGCAATCGCAAAGGTCTTGTTGACCTTTGCGGTTACTTAGAGAGTCAAAAGCACACAAAGACTTAGTCTCCAATCATAGGCCAGCAGTTCCACTTATTACCCGGAACTTAACATTCGTAAGAATCGTTTCTGTACGGATTTCAGACGATTAATATAGCATACAAATGCGACCTTAAAACGGAGCTGTACTCAAGCACACGGCGAATCAAAGATTTATAAAGTAACAGTTTTAAAGAGAGGTAGGGAGCGTAATTGTAAGCTACCCGACTGGGGAGTGTACCTCCACCTCACAGAATACCGCAGCCAAATAACAATCCCCTTGAGGATTGTTGTGTTCCTGCGAGTGAGTGAGGTCATCAGAAAGGAAGAAGATGCTGCGATGACGGGGGTGGCGGCGCGCGAGCGCTGTTTTATGTTGCGAACGTTGATATGGCTGCGGTAGCCGCTTCACATCGGGCGGGCCGGGTGCTTGTCTGCACCCGACGAAGTATATAAAAAAAACAGTTAACTTCAAATCTCAACATTTCATCAATCGACGAGCTCGATGGCGTAGCGGTAAATGACGCGGCTTCGACACCAACGCTCGTGGGTTCGATTCTCACACAGGACAAACATTTGTGTGCATGAACATCTCTATTTGTCTCGGTCTGGGTGTTTTCTATGTATCATAAGTATGTTTTTACAAAAAAAAAAATGTATTTACGTATGTTTATCAGTTGTCTGGTACCCATAACACAAGCTTCGCTTACTTTGGGGCTTGATGGCGCTGTGTAATTTGTCTGACAATATTTATTTATTTATTTATTTAATGTTTCTATACACAAAGTGTATCCTGCGAAAAAAATATTAAATTCTAGCTGACCCGACAGACGTCCCGTCTTCCTGACTATGTTCGAATTGGTTTCGCACACGCTGTCATATGACAGACAGTTCTGTCAAATGCCATAAAGTAACATTAGAAAAGATAATATGGTCGTTCAGTTTTCTTAAATTGTCTAATTTTCCGCGCTACTTTCTATTTTTTTTCTTTCGTTAAGAACTTTCTCTTGACAATAATAAACGCAACAAAAAAAGAATTAGCGAAATCGGTCCTGGCGTTCACGCGTGATGCCGTGACCAAGGGAAATAGGGATTCATTTTTAGGGTTCCGTCCCAAACGGGTAAAAAGGAACCCTATTACCCGTCCGTCCGTCTGTCTGTCACCAAGCTGTATCTCATGAACCGCGATAGTTAGACAGTTGAAATTTTCACAGATGATGTATTTCTATTGCCGTTATAACAACAAATACTAAAAACAGAATAAAATACATATTTAATGGGGCTCCCATACAACAAATGTGATTTTTGTGCTCGTTATTGCTCGCAATTGATAAGGGCAATAGGTAGACGCTTGAAATACTCACCTAATATTTAGTTATATATTCACTTTAAAAATAATTAATTAAATAAAAATAAAACAAATATTTAAGGGGGGCTCCCATACAACATAAGTGATTTTTTTTGCCGTCTGACACGCACTTGGCCAGTTTTTATATATATTAATGTATTTGGGGAACATAACGTGTTCGTCACGTGTTATGTTCCACAAATACCTACAGACACCTGTAGTAATTACATGGATCTTCTTAGTTCAATTAATTATTATTCGTGGCACAGCACATTATTCAACAGACGTCCTATTTTTCTAAGGCTGCGTAATCAAATAACTTTTAAAGCGTTTTAGATAGGTATCATTATATCAAACTATAAGTACTTAACTTATAATTGAGTTTGTTTTTTATAATTAACTTTATAACTTTTAACGAAAACAGTTTAAGAGATTTGTTTTTGATTCGATGACCCCCTCCAATATCAAAACTTAAGATAACTTTGAAAATAGTACTTAAAACAATGATGTTATAAATACTATAGATATGCCATAAGCACAGAATAAGAAATAGTACTAACAGAAGCGTCACTTAAATAAGGTCATTAAATAAATAGCGACTCTAGGTAAAACGCAATAAAGAGCTTTTTAATTCGCGCAGCGCAGCGCGCTCAACTCTTTTGTATACATGGTCCCACCAATTCTAGCTTTCCTGTTCGTTTGTAAAACTGCGTCCTTTTCTCGAGTAGGGTAACTAATAAACTTGTGTGACTAATAAACCTTACTAGTGGCCAACCACGACTTAATTTTGAACCGACTCCAAAAAAGGAGGAGGTTCTCCATTCGGCTGTATTTTTTTTTATGTTTGTTACGTAATTACTCCGTGATTTATAAACCGGTTTGAAAAAAGCTTTTTTATTTGAAAGAGTATATATCCAGATTGGTCCCATATTTTTTTCATCATCATCATCAGTCTGTATCTACTTACAAAAAGTTAGAGTAGTGTTTGGAGTCGGTTTTTTTTTGTTAAAATTATATTGAGAGGACTTAGA
Source organism: Hypsopygia costalis (assembly GCA_937001555.2). Lineage (NCBI taxonomy): Eukaryota > Metazoa > Arthropoda > Insecta > Lepidoptera > Pyralidae > Hypsopygia > Hypsopygia costalis. Next base: position 9,255,985 of record OW443330.2, on the reverse strand, counting down.
AAAAAGACGCCATTTTGCCGATTACGTACTTAGCGAGGGTAAGAGATAGCAAGTACGTTAAAGCGTCGAATATATTTATTATTATTATTTAGTATAGGTATGCCATATCTATAGTATTTATAACATCAGTGACTAGAAACTTCTGTGCGCGGTGTCTAGTTAACAAACTCTCGAGATCTCTGTCGTGATTGTCTGTAATTAAAGAACGGTGTGCTTTAGTTATGCTCAGGTTGGATTTAAGACAAATGCAAAGGGATCCAAGTCATTATCTCACTGTCCGGATGCTAATGGTTAAAGAACAGACGGAAACTGAGAACTATGAAGTTGTAGTTTTCAGTTTAAGTTTTATGTATTTTTAGGTTTAGGTAAATTTGTTTAAGGAAATTAAATAGCGAATAAATTCATCAATTAAATAAAAGAAGAAACTGACATAATTTATTACATTCTACAAACACCATGCGTTTTTCTAGTGAATATGCTAATTATGTATTTTGACGGGCTCGGTGGTCGAATGACTAGTAATGGCTACTTTGGCGAGGTCACGGGTTCGATCCCCGCACAAGAGAAACATCTATGTGCATGAACATTTCTCTATGTCACATGTATTACATGTTTTTTACAAAAAAAAATGTATTCAAGTACATTTATCTGTTACCTAGTACACATAATACATTATAAACTTTGCGTTTAATTTGCGACTGTAACTGATGTAATGTTTTAATATTTATCATGTAGGTAAATATAAATATTAGGTATGTATTTAGGTGGTTAAATAAAAGTTAGTCTTGGTCCAACATGTCTTTCATTACAACAATAACGACATAAATGCGCACTTGCTAGTACCTCAGGTTCAGACATAGATGTTCGATTTTGATTTTTTTGCGAATCCACCAGCTGCTATCTTCTTTAATGTGTAAGTAAATTATAAATATACATGCAACCACAGATTTATAAAGTAGACTAGAAATTTTATTCATTGAATATAACGAAAATCGAGATTATATTTTTGCCCTAATTTCGCTGACGTCACGCTAAACACTAGTGATGTTTTTACAACAGAGATATGATCAACGACATGTCTTACTTCTGAACAGCTGTGTTTAACACAAGCTAGAGATGATGTATGAGCGCACAAGCTCAGACTCTTTCCAGAATCTAGCAAATTCTTTAAAATCTTTATTATGACTTCACTATTGCCCTAAATCTTAGTATAACAAACAACGAATATAGCATAACAAAGCTCTTTTAAAACAAACGTATCCCTATCAACCCTTCTTCTAAATCTATATTACAACCTATTTGCTAATAAATTGGAAAGGGATTATACGGGTCTACGCGACCCTTAGATATTGGCACATTATTGGCTTAGACATTGGTGTTATTTCTGGCGCAACTTATACCGCCGTAAATATAATCTAGAGCTCAGTCGGATTATGGTTTTGAATTATTTCTATTACGTAATAGGCATATGGGTAAGCCTAGTGTGAATTGCCAGTACAAAGTAAGTACTAAAGTACATCTATTAAACCTTCGCGTGCCGAGGTCCCATGGTGGGTACAGCGTTGGTACAGAAGTGACAGGTCGCGGCACGCAAGGTAACCCCTTGAAAGAAAAGGCCGTATATGGGTTGCGTTCTTCTAGCTTCTGTCTTCTATCTTGAAAACATAGTTTTCACTATTAATTGATTATGAAAATGAGAATAAACATCTGTTTATTTTTATTGATTGATTATGAAAATGAAAATAATAAACAGATGTCTATTTTTATAAACCAAAACCTATAGGATACTTCCCGTTGACCTAGAACTATGAAATTTGGAAAGTAACATCGTTATAGACTACAAGTACAGGAATAAATCTCAAAACTATACATTTGTAAATAGGGTGTCGAAATTTCAAATTGAAACTACTAGTTCAAATGGTGTATCATATGAAAGGGCTTGATGTACACATTGCAAAATATATTTTATTTATTTTTTCGACGCATTATTTCTTATTTATAATGAAAAACATCAAATTTAATAATGATACTACGTACCTACGGAACCCTCGGTGGGCGACTCCGACTTGCACTTGTCCGGTTTTTAGGGTTCCGAACCTCAAAAGGAAAAACGGAACCCTTATAAGATCACTTTGTTGTCCGTCTGTCTGTCTGTCTGTCTGTCTGTCTGTCAAACATTTCTATGTCGAGAATGCGTGGAGGTATCAAGCTGAAATTTGAACTGTATACACAAGTCTACGGTCCCATGAAGTTAAAAAAAAATCAAACTGCTAAGTTTACGTAGAAAAAAGTTACGGCCGTTTAATTCAGCAAAAAACGCATATTTCGACACACTCAAAGGAATCAAAACCTATAGGGTACTTCCCGTTGACCTAGAACTATGAAATTTGGCAAGTAACATCGTTATAGACTACAAGTACAGGAATAAATCTCAAAACTATACATTTGTAAATAGATCTAAAAAAATAGGGGGTCTATATTTTTTATAGAGTGTCGAAATTTCAAATTGAAACTACTAGTTCAAATGGGGTATCATTTGAAAGGGCTTGATGTACACATTGCAAAATATATTTTATTTATTTTTTTCGACGCATTATTTCTTATTTATAATGAAAAATATCAAATTTAATAATGATACTACGTACCTACGGAACCCTCGGTGGGCGAGTCCGACTCGCACTTGTCCGGTTTTTTTTAATTATGAGCCACATATACCTCGTTGTAGCATTGCATATTCAATTGCGTACATTTTACTTATAATTACAAAAAGTTTAGCACCCAACATTAACCAACAAATTTTGAAACAATGATTCTGTATTCATTCGCATTAGGTATTCAGGCTCCATTAAATTTTAACTACTCTTATTAAAGGTACCCTTTTCTATTCGAGACAAAGCTCGTTGTTGTAAGTTGCGGTTGGTCGGTAGTTCCGAGCCTTGTTCGTGAATCTAAGTGGATTAAATTCTAACTTCAAGTTCAGAGGTTTCGTTGCACCCTGACTTTAGGTAAACTGCACACTATTGACTTTTAGAGCTAGAATATTGGTTTAGTTACATTGGAACAATAACGAAATAGACATATAAGACAAGGAAGTATAAATACTTCAAGAGTTGCGCTATAGCCAAACGACATTATGGAATTTTATATTTTATATAATCTTGTAATGAATCAAATTAAACAGATTTATGTATTTTATAAAGATTTTTTGTGAATTTAGATGAATACTTCAATTCATATTCTTCTTCTATATAAATAACAAATTCTATTTCAGATGTTGGAGATTCGAAGAGAGACGCCGAGACAAAGTAGCTGGAGCAGAGACAACTAAAGCAGCCATGGGCCATGGCAGTCGTATGCATTTACGGTAGTGGGTGGGACTAACGGTAGTGGGTGGGTGCCGACTGGAAATAGTTTGCATGAACTACTTGGTGGCGGAAGCACGCAATGTAGTGTAGATCAAATTGTCTCTAACGAATATATATTATTGTCATTCTTTCGCCGAAAATAATTTTACTTGTAGTATTCTATATTATAGTATATATACTCGTATTTATATTAGTAGTAGTAGTAGTATTAGTATTCATTTATTAGTTTTAATGACAAGTGTGTAAGAACCCGAGAAAAGTAAAGCCACCCGTAAAGCGCCGTTCAGCTGTTACACCGATGACCAGTGATGATCGATTTGCATGACGACACATAAAATTATCCCTATCTTCAGACTTATGAAGGCAAGTTGTTCCAAAGCAGAAAAGTCATACAACAAGTAGCAAACATTCAACCGCCCTTAAGTCCTATCTACCAAAATAATCATTGTAAGTTATGCGAAGTCCTGACAGGTTCACTTCGAGACGTTTATCCTTTTGCTTTTGAATTCATAACGTCTGGCTGTTTGACAGTCGATTCCGTTTAAATACGGTAATGCTATGGTCTACCCTTTATTTTTGTTTCGATTCGATGAAGTAGCTCATTGACAGAGAAATGTATAGAGAAATTGATAGTTTCCATCGCGCTCACACTAGAAAAAGAAACTTAGGTAAGCCATCATCAAGTAAGAAAATGACACGATTTTTTATTTCGCGTCGCGTGCTGATTATTTCTACAGAAAGCAAAATTATTTGTCAAATTAACTTATAATGACAACATTATATAAAATCTGACAAATTCTCTGATATCTGATGTCAATGCCTGACAGGCGTCTATAAAACGTAGTTATATGTCTGTGAGTAGCTTGAATATGTTAAAAAAAAGGAGTAAAAATGCTTTCCGGCATTCTCGTTTCCTCTACCTTAAGGTTATCTGGAAGAGAGCTTAGCGATAAGACCGCCTTTTGTACTTTTGTAATGTAAAATCTTTTATTTGGTGCAATAAAGAATATTGTATTGTGGGTATTGTATTGTAATGAATGCCCTTTTTATTAAAGACAAGCATATATACCACATACCTAGGATGTAGTGAAAAATATATAGGTCTGTGAAATAGACGAGTAGAGGAAAATAAATCTTCAAAAGTTCTTCATAAATTCTCATTGGGAAATTACATTTTTTTGTTAGTAAATAAAGACAATATTCAAGGGAAATGTAGCACGAGGCGGAGCTAAGTAAAATTTTGTACTTAACTTAGTAGATATATCATAAACATTATATTAGTCAAATCGATTCTATTCATCACAAGGACTTTCACCTTTTACTATGATATCGACATTGAAATCGAATAGTTCGAACAATTTCGATATAACAAAACGCTATTTTGTCGAAGTGGATGTGGCGATCGAAGAGGTTACTCTTTCAGTACTTGCAGTAGTATAATATGAAATGATTTATCATAACGTTGAAATAGTAGGTTAATATATACAAAGTTTCCATGTTTTAGTTGTTAATATCATCATCATTCCAGTCAAGGGACATCTACTGCTAAACAAGCCTCCCCTTCAGGCCTTATACTTCTACATACATCCGTCGGCACCCTTCTGTCATTACCAGATCTCCAGTATATCTGGTGGAGGATCATACTACGCTGCGTTTTCCGGTCTGTCAACGAACTTCGGCATTCTAGAATCTCTTGCCCGAATGGCCGTCCAGTTCAGCCTGGTGATCCTTGGAGCTGTTTTCAGTTGTACACAGTTGAATTATCCACTTCGAATACACAAGAAAACAACCCTTATAAATATAAATATATATATTAGACTAATTTTCACTGGAAGGCAAACATGTAAGAATTTTTTTTCTTCCTTATTTTGATAGGATTTATGGTACCATCATGAAAATTAAAAAAATACCTTATATGAACTTAAAAACTCGTAAAATTAATAAATTTGTAAAAAAAAATGTGACATAAAAATAAAATACTATGTAAACGAAAGGTACGGGACCCCAGGGTCAGTAGATGGAGACAAAATGAGGAGCTCGATGGCATCGTTGCGCGTGTAATCGGTCACTTAAGTTAAGCAACCTCGGTCGTAGCCTGTCTATGGATAGGTTTTTTTATCTCGAGCTCCTCCGTTCGTCGGAGGGCACGTTAAGCCGTCGGTCTAGGCTGTTGTCATTAGATGACAGTCGTTAAGCCAAGTTAGTGGCCTTTGCGCGGTTTGAAAACACTGGCGTCCTGTAAACTCCTTTGATTGAGGGGAGACCCGTATCCGAACAGTGGGCCGATTATGGGTTGAGTCCGAAAAAAAAAATCCATTTACAGACACTTTTTATCCCCCGTATCTTCATGGAAATATTTAGGGTATCTATTTATACTCGTAGCATGAAAAAAAAAACGTTATATCAAATTTAAAATACACCCCGGTAAAGTCTCGAATAACAGCTAGTTCTAATAGTTAAAACAATACGGAGTGAAATATTTGCTTATGCTACCATCACTTTCATGACAAGTAAAAAACTGTTTTGCCAAAAAGAACAAGAATAAACAATTCTCTGTCTGCGTTTTTTGTAGGTATTCGTACCCTAAAATGTTGTTTTATGTAAAGGTGCGGTTTCATTACTTAGGTATACGGTTGCTGTATTTTTATAAGATATATTTCGAGGACTATTGAAATAATGCGGCCAAGAATCTTCTCAAACGAGACACCTATTGAGAAATTGACTTTCAAATTTGGTGAGTACCTGAGCTCTATTTTGTATATTCGTTAACGCATTTATATATACAGAAACTAAGGTGCGTGCCAAATTTTAGGGTGTTAATTGTTCAGAAAAAAATATTCAAAACCCTATCATATGAATTCCCAAGTGCAAAAAAAAGAATGATTATATTTTAAATAATTAATCATATTTGCTTAATTAATACTAATATCACAAAGCATTACTGAAACTGTAACTTTTTAAATAAATGGAACTTAAACATGCTACTTTGCTTGAGCGGGTTAAAAAAGTGACGTCATTCGACTCGAATTCGTCGACGATATTTGACCAACTTTTTTTTCGGTTTTATATCTAAGGATATCACAATAATAAAACCATACGTGAAAGAATTACTTTGATAGCACAAAAATCTCTCGAGATATGTTAATTTAATTAGGCTACTTGGTACGTGTAACGTCATAACGTCACACGTTTGTATTATGTATGGATTAAATCAGAAATTTGTACGACAGCTATTTTAAATATTACGTTTATGTAATTAGTATCATAATAAAAGTTATAGTATTATTATTGCATCTCCAATGTTATTTTTTAATAATTTCATACTTTTAAAATAGACTTTCCCGTAAAAATTTTGTTGTCCTTAAAATAAGTCGGACGGAAGAAATTAGAACGAAAGTTTGCAGATCTTTATAGTATTGTGTATTTTACGACATTGTTAAATAATTTATACAATTTTTGAACACTGTCAAATAGCCTATTGCTGTTTTGGCTAAGCGTAGCGAAAAACCCTAGGTCTGTGGGACTGACTGCTGACAAAAAGTAACTAATTTGAGTAAGGCTACCTATCTCTCTATCATATATTACATATTATGTATGATAAAGAGAGATAGGTAGAGAGATATTATATACTTAGTTTATGCTAAATGCTTTGTATAGTCGACTGCAGATAAAACGTACCTTACATGTAATCTCTTTAGTTCGCCTTATGCTGCTGAGCGATGTATGATGATTTTTGCCATATGACATTGGATATGCGATGGGCGCGACCTTTGACATCCAATGGCACGACCATTGGATGTCAAAGGTGATGAGGAGATGAAAGGCTATGCTAAGGGTTTCTCTAAGCTATCGAGTACGAAAAATTCAACGGAGAACCAAAGTTGTCGACTATGTCGATGTCGTCTTCAGAAAATAGTGAAAAATTAGCAAGCTGAAGTGGCAATGGGCCGGTCATAGCTGTCGAGTCAGTGATGGCAGATGAGTGAGAAAGTTTGATTAAAGTGGAGGCTGCGCGTGGTATGACAAATCATTGGACGGGCGTCATTCTAGATAGTTCAATGACTTCAAGAAAGGGTCTAGAAGCGGTTTGATACGAAGGGCGGAGGATCAGACTTGGTGGAATGCATTAGAGAAGGCCTATATCTAGCAGTGGGTAGATCATGATGATTTTGATGAGACTGGATGTAATCAATCGATCGAACATCAGTCGTTATCGAAGGAATATTTATTTGTATGTGACTTAGGGAGAACAGAAAGCCTACTGAGTGAAGATGGTTTGGATGGAATTTCTTGATAATAAGCTTAGTTTACTGAAAAATATAGGCTCTTTATCAGCTGAAAATGATTACCATTAAGCGATACCCGCAGATTTATATGTGATACCGAAATCCGATATTCAAGAGCAAAAAGTCTAGTCTGAATTTTATTTAAGCCGGTGAAAATCCTATTTGAATTTCTTATTCTAATTTCATGCCTGTCGTTCAAATTGTAAATTGTCTTGTATATTTTAGCTATTGTCAAATGTTTTTCTAGAGTTGAATTTGTTCGCTGATTCAGTACGTTGCTAAAGTAATTACGGATGTTTTCTGTACTTTGACGTTGCTGAGGAATTGTATCTCAAATATCTTATAAGTCAAAGTAACACTATGCTATCAGTATGTCAGTAGGCAATAAAAGTACTTGAATATAAAATCATATTTTTTTATACCACTAAGGTGACAAATCAGCATGCGGTCCGCCTGATGGAAAATAGATAACGTAGCTAATTGACGCCTGTAACACATGTGTAACGCATCATGAGTGTTGCCCTGCAAAAACCTCTTCACGCCCTTTTTGAAGAACCCCATGTTGTAGTCTCCTGGGAAAACCTCAATAGGCAGTTCATTTCACAGCTTGATAGTACGTGGAAGAAAACTTTTTCCTTTAAACTGTGTCATATTTAATTAAAATCCGTTGATTTTTGCGTGATCGAGTAGCAAACAACCAACCATCTAAACCATATAAATTTAATAATATACCCAAAAATATAAATGTAAACAAAAACGATCATCCAGGCTACTGACCTGGTTTAAAACCACTGTGGTTTAATTACACCAACCGGCAGCGAAGGTGTAATGTATCCTCCGTAACACGGAGGAGATCGAAATAAATGAATCCATCTATAGACTGGCTATGATGTACTTTGCTTAACTTGTGTGATCGATGAGATTGAGACGTGCAACGACGCGATCAAGTTCCTCCATAGAATACATTGTATTTAATAATTTCCCTGTCTACTATAGTATCCGAATACAAACTTATATTCGTGGAATCCGTCTTTCTAAAACGATATACGTATACTGGATTCTAGTGTACCGATATTTAACTAAACCTGTTACATGTGGAACTGGAAGCGTATTAATACTCGTAGGTACTATTACGTCTATCACTTATTTTATCATCGTCATCATCATAATCAGCCTGTATCTACCCACTGCTGGATATAAGCCTTCCCCAATGCTTTCCACCAGACACGATCCTCCGCCATCCGCAACCAGCCGCTTTCTTAATATCATCGGACCTACGCGCGGCCTTCGCTCTAATACCTTTCTCCCCCATCTGCCATCACTTACTCGGCAGATGTGACCGGCCCATTGCCACTTCAGCTTGCAAACTCTGAAGGCTATGTCGACAACTTTGATTCTCCGTCGAAATTCTTCTTATTTTATGATTATTACTTATTTTATGATATAATCTAATTTCCATCAATTTTTTGGACGCATTTTGGCATCGATTGTGCTTATCGGGGCAAGTTCACAAGGCCGCTGCAGGCTCTGTGACACCGCGACATTGATAGATGGTGAAACGTGATGAATTGCTGCGGTTATATGTGGGTATACGATTATGTAACGAGAAATAGAATGCGATAATGTTATTTTTAGATTAATTGATTATGTATACAACTCGATTATGGTTATACTCGAGTTCTAGACACTTTGAATATAAATAACTACGTAGGTGTTTTCAACTTCGTCCCGCCTTTGCAGATTCGTTGACGTAGGAGAGTTTATAGTGGGAAGATATTGTGATAGTAATTTAACCCCTACTACAATCGCATCGCACGGCAGCGGCAGGGAATTCATACTCATATACTAGAAATCAAATGACCTCTAGTAAAAAGTTTCAGAGGAAACTTTTTACTAGAGGCTTCCGCAGACTAAGTTCCCATTCTATTCATAAAACAAATTCATATAAAACTGAAACCTATAGCAATTGTGAAAGCATAAGTTGTTAGACGATAGATGTGACAGTTATCTTCTTCAGAATATTTTTTTTTTTATACTACCTCGGGTGTCGGACAAACATACGGCCCGCCTGATGTGAAGCGGTTACCGTAACCGTATTAACGCTCGCAACATAATAATAGGTCGGGGAAAAAGTCTTTTCGCATTATAGTATGTATGAACTTGTAATAAAATCTCTTTGGTTATACCATTTGTATCTAGCAGGTTTTGATATCTTTAAAAAGTTTAAATTTTAATAAAGATAATTCCAAATTCAAATTAGGTAAATGTGTGATTTTCATTTGTTTTTTTTACTGTCAAGATGAGTGAATCTAATGAAGAAATTCGATACTTTTTAAAATTTTACTACAAAAAAGGTAAAAATTCAACGCAAGCTGCGAAAAAAAATTGTGACGTTTATGGACCTAGTGCAGTGTCTGTGAGAGTAGCACAAATTTGGTTTAAGCGTTTTCAATCAGGAAATTTTGATGTGAAAGATGCACGTCGCTCTGGTCGCCCTGTTACGGATAAAATTGATGTCATTTTTGAAAAAATGGAGCAAGATCGGCATATCAGTAGTTATGACGTAGCTGAAGAATTAGGAATTGACCACAAAACAGTTTTGGCGCATTTGAAAAAAGCTGGGTACACTAAAAAGCTCGATATTTGGGTGCCTCACGATCTCACTGAAAGAAACCTAATGAACCGTGTACTTATTTGCGATTCTTTACTAAGACGTAATGAAAGCGAACCGTTTTTGAAGAAGCTTATAACTGGTGATGAAAAGTGGATCACGTACAACAAGAACGTGCGAAAAAGGTTGTGGTCAAAGGCCGGTCAGGCTTCACAGACTCTGGCAAAACCCGGGTTAACCCGCAACAAGGTGATGCTGTGTGTATGGTGGGATTGGAAGGGCATTATTCATTATGAGCTGTTACCGCCAGGCAGGACTATCGATTCTGAACTCTACTGTGAACAACTGATGAGATTAAAGCAAAAAGTTGAGAGAAAGCGGCCGGAATTAATTAACAGAAGGGGTGTGATTTTTCATCATGATAACGCTAGACCTCACACATCTTTAGCCACTCAGCAAAAATTAAGAGAGTTTGACTGGGAGGTGTTAATGCATCCGCCGTATAGTCCTGACCTTGCACCTTCTGATTTCCACCTGTTTTGGTCTCTTCAGAATTCTTTAGGCAATGTCAGGTTAACATCACGAGAAGACTGCCAAAACCACTTGTCGTGGTTTTTTAAACAGAAGTCCCAAAATTTCTATAGTAATGGGATCATGTCTGTACCTACAAGATGGCAAAAAGTTATCGAACAAAATGGCACCTACATACTTTAGTTAAATGTAAATAAACTTTATTAAAAAATGTTTTGAATTTTCATATAAAATACGAAAAGACTTTTTCCCCAACCTAATATATCACTTGCGCGTCGCCACCCCCGCTGCCAAAGCAGCATCTCCTTCTTTTCTGGTGACATCACTCACTCGCAGGAACACAACAACCCTGAATGGAATTGTTATTTGGCTGCGGTATTCTGTGAGGTGGAGGTACATTCCCCAGTCGGATAGCTTACAATTACGCTCCCTACCTCTCTTTTCGCCAGAGCTTCGTTTGTCAGTCAGCAGGGTGCACCACGAGCGGGTGAAGTTGGCTTTGGTTCGAAGATGTTGATAAACCACTTCCACCCCAAAATATAATATCTGCAGCGACCCATATTCACCCCACTGCTGGGATATGGGGCTCCGCTTAATCGAAGGGGTTTAGAGCACACTCCACCACGCTGCTGAACTGCGGATTGACGGAGAACAGTGTTTTCAAGCTGCTATAAGGACTTGGCGGAGAAGCTCGAGATAAATGACGAGCTCGGTGGCGTAGCGGTCAATGACGCAGCTTCGACACCAACACTCGTGGGTTCGATCCCACACAGGACAAACATTTGTATGCATGAACATATCTGTTTGTCTTGGTCTGGGTGTTTTCTATGTATCATAAGTATGTATTTACAAAAAAAAAAATGTATTTCCGTATGTTGATCAGTTGTTTAGTACCCATAACACAAGTTACTTTGGGGCTAGATGGCGCTATGTAATTTGTCTGACAAAAAAAAGACTCGTCCATAGGAAGGCTACGGTCGACGTTGCTTAACTTGCGTGATCGATTAGACTACCACGCGCAACGACGTCATCAAGTTCCTCAGTTATGTTGATATACGTAGACCGAATTCACTGCGTCATTAGACCAATGATGTTAATAACACTACTCGACAATCAATCAAAATACATAATGCTGTAATTTAAGCAGTGATTGCTGAACCAAGTATTATTCTTTAGGCGGCCTTTAAACACTAACCCGCTGTTGTGCAGGGTGGTGGCACAGTATAAGTAATAGTACTACGTACAGTATGGCCACTCCCTGCCGCTCTCTCGTGTCGACCTCACCTCCCCTCTGAGACAAATCTGGAACCGTTTGTATGTCGGCGCACGCACACACGCTCATTCACGCTCTGCACAAACGTCATTGTTTATGTAGTAGTAAACGACGCGATATTTGTATGGAGTGACCGGGGTGTGGTGGTGGAGTATGCTCTAAACCCCTTTGTTTGAGGGAAGACTCGTTTCCCAGCAGTGAGATGAATAAAGATCGACGACAACTTACATGTATAGATCCAATGCACTTTGCAGTTAGAATGGCACTACTCTCTTTCACATTTATTAAGTCTCTTTGCTTATAGCTAATTTATTTGGTCACTAATCGCTTCCTGAATTCTTTAGCAATAAAAAAATATTGTCGTTTATCAGAATAAAGCCAATGTCGGACTCCGGCGAAGCCAAATAAATTGATCGAAGATGAACTCTAAGTTTTTATCGTTTAGCTGAGAAACTGTGTCAAGATTGATGCTTTTTTATTTTTTGTCTCTAGGCATTGTTTCTATGCATACGCATGATCATATCATATCATTACTATTTATATAGTAGTAGTTCTTGAGCTTTCTGAAGTAACACTGAATACTAGTTTTCTCACCAATTCGACTTTGATAGTGTTATACATTCTGTCTCATTATTATTTTAATTATTTATTTATTTAAACTTTATTTACCACAATTAAAGGGTGCATAGGCGGTCTTAATGCATAGCATTCTCTACCAGACAACCTTTGGGAAGAGCAGATATACACGAATGCGGCATAAATTAATAACGTTATATAGTACAACAGAAAATACACATATATACACATTACATAAATAACAAAATATATAATACATGTAATCTATATATATATAAAAGAGTAAATCACTGACACACTCATCACGAAATCTCAGAAACTATAACACCTACAAACTTGAAATTTGGCAGATAGGTTCCTTATAGGGTGTAGACATCCGCTAAGAACGGATTTTACGATACTCCACCCCTAAGGGGGTAGAATGGGGGTTAGAATTTGTATTATAGAGTTTGTATGAAAGTCCTATGTTTTTGAAGCAAGAGACTTGAAATTTAAAATGCATGCTCTATAGATGGTGTGGAGGTGTACTAATAATGTATCTTTGGAAATCAACCCCTTTTTGGGGTTAAAACGGGAGTTGGAAGTTCGTATGAACTTTCTACGTTTTTGAAGTAAGAGACTTGAAATTTAAAATGTATGCTCTATAGATGGTGTGGAGGTGTACTAATAATGCATATTTGGAAATCAACCGCTTTTTGGGGTTAAAACGGGGGTTGGAAGTTTGTATGAAAGTTCTATGTTTTTGAAGTAAGAGACTTGAAATTTAAAATGCATGCTCTATAGATGTTGTGGAGGTGTACTAATAATGTATCTTTAGAAATGAACCCCTTTTTGGGGTTAAAACGGGGGTTGGAAATTTGTATCAAAGTTCTATGTTTTTGAAGTAAGAGACTTGAATTTTAAAATGTATGGTCTATAGATGGTATGGAGGTGTACTAATAATGTAATCAACCCCTTTTTGGAGTTAAAACGGGGGTTGTAAATTTGTATGAAAATCCAATGTTATTGAAGTTAAAGTAATTATGGCAGAAGGATTTTAAATGATATTTAAATATAAAAAATATTGAAAACAACTACATACTTACTATTATAAGGAGGGATGTTTTATTATAGCAATAAAAAGTACGTTAGGTTTTACAAATAGGTTTTAAAAAATAATATCCGTCGACTTCATTGATTCTAAAAAATCGTCTAGATATTGATTGTTTTTAATTTTTTTAATTTTTTTCCTTTCATTAGGTATTTAGCTTTTTCGAATGTAATTAAAAATGATTTGCAAATAACTAACTCCACGCGTACGAAGTCGCGGGCGGCCGCTAGTATTATATATAAACACGAGGATGATTCATGGTTTTGGCAAATTATCCCATGTAAAGAATGGTGTTGTGTTATGCTACCATAAATGTTTCTTCTTCTTCAATCCGCAGTTGAGCATGATGGTGGAATGGTGGAGTACGCTCTGAATCACTTCGATTTGCGAAACCGTTTTCCAGTAGCATCATTAATATAGATTGATGCCGACTAAGCATCTCGTTTTTTTTATACTACGTCGGGTGGCAGGCAAACATACGGCCCTAACAACAAAGCCTAATGTGAAGAGCTTACAATAGTCATTTAAACTCTCGCAAATCGCAACATGAAATATTACAAAAAGCGAACGCGTGCCGCGACCCCTGCTAGAACACAACAAAGGAAATGTTATTTGTTGCGGTCTTCTGTGAGGTAGAGGTACTTTCCCAGGCGAACAGCTTACAATTACGATCACCCTACCACTCTTTCGCCAGATCCTATAAGTCAGTCAGCAGAGTTTAACCACGTCCAGAGGCCCTACCGCCGAAGCTGAAGCCGATTACCAATGGACTTTTTCAATGCGAAATTGAAACATATGCTCAGATTGTTAGTAATTATGTTTAGCTTAGCTGGTAGAAAGCCTAGAGCTCTATCTACTAAGCTGCCGATATTTATCAAACACTTTAAGCTAAAACCAATTTATGGGATCAAAAAATTCGGTGGTAATCTTCAGCCTAGGTGGTTGGGTCCCAGGTAAGGTTGGTTTCGACTCGACTCGAAGATGGTGGTGAGTTACTTACACTTCGAAATATTCCCCAAAATATCGGTACCTATTCAAATCAGTCTCAACTCAAACCAGACAAGCCGAATGTATAGCAAACCAATTGATAATAAAAAAAAATATTGGTTGCCTGTAAAGTCGGTATACGGGCGAAAGTTTTACGTGACAACGACTTTGAGTGGTAAAATGTTTTCGAGTGGAAGGGACGCATGCCTTTCACTTTTTATGTCTGTCTCTCTCGCTCTTAGAAGGGACACGCGTCCACGACACGCCTACAATGAGAGCGAGTGAAAGGCACGCGCCTTTCACTCGCTCTCATTGTAAGCGCATAACGTGACCCAGTTTCTTGAAGTGTCACCCGGCTAACCAATTTATAAGACGTTGTCACGTCAAAACAACACGAAAGGTAAAATAAAAATAACAAAAATATAGCCTATTTAATAAATTTTCTGTAAAGTTTGCAATACATTAACGTCTGTTCCAATTTATTCAGTGAATTATTTGCTGAAATTCTGAATTTGCCAACTTTTGAGGTTGCGTTACTTTCGTCGGAATGAAAAGACTTGTTTAGAACAAGTTTTGATACACCTAATGTTACAAAGGCGAACATAGTTTTATTGTAATGAATATTTATGTTGTTAGCTATAATCAAAAAGTTTTTGCAATTTTAATCGTAGGCCTGTCTAACTTGGTTCATTTGATTTCAAAGTTACCTATTTTATGACTGAATGTGGCCAAAATAAATTCTTTTTATCGTAAACTAGCCGCCCGCCACGACTTCGAACGGGTAGAAAGTGGTGTTATAAAGAAAATGTCATTGATAGTTCAAAAAAAAAAATGCACCGATCGCTACCACACCACCACGCTACCACGCAATCACAGGATTATCAGCTGGGTCAATCTAAAGAATGTCTGAAAATTTCGTTGAAATCGGTCCAACCGTTTCGTAGTCTATACGGAACATACATACATACTTTCTCTTTTATAGGTATAGATAGATAAAGCAGCTCTTGCTGCGAGTTCGTATTGACGACCTGGTGATCGAATGGCTAACAATGGCCACTTTGACTCCAGGTACGCGAGTTCGATGCCCGCACAAGGCAACCATTTGTGAGCATGAACATGACTGTTTGTCTTGGTCTGGGTGTTTTCTATGTATGTATTTACAAAAAAAAAAAATGTATTAAAGTACCTAGTTATATTAATCGGTTATCTAGTACCCATAGTATAAGCTTTGTTTAGTTTGGGACTAGATAGCAATGTGTAATTTGTCCAGGAATATATCAATATTCAATATAGATTCTTTTGTTATGTTGAAAATCCTTTCTGATAAACGGTTGCTGTTTGGTTGATACCAAATATTAATACTGAGCGATTTGGCTAGTAAAAACTTAGAAATTTCTCGACATTTCGAGAGAGAGGCTACATTAGTCGCTTCATATTAGGCGGGACGTATGCTCGTTCATCACCCTGCGTAGCGTAAAAAAACTAGCTCCCGCCCGCGGCTTTGCCCGCGTGAATGTCGGTTATCGCACCAAACTGTTGGTTATCCCGCGGAAACATATCGTTGATTGGTTGTAAAATTAAGATTTGATAAACGTCACTGAGCCCAAAAGTATTATATGTGCAAATGAAATCTTTTTATGAAAATGTATTCCGTTTAAGGAAACGGGATGTATAAGGAAAAATCTTCCAAAACATTTAATAGTACGGAACATAATTACGAAATTCGTCATAGCGACTCCCTCTACAGTTCGCGAGGTAATTGAAAATTGATTATATCCTAAAATATGAAACATTATTGATCTACCATCTCCTTCAGGGATATTACAGAAAATTATTTTCCATTTGGACTCACCTCTCAACGGGAGTGCTAACAATCTACATAAATTACAAAACTCTTCACCTCCTAAACTGAAATTCAGATAGCGTCGAGCAAAGTTAAATTTATTAAAATTTCTTAGTAATATATTTCGTTGATTCTGACTATTTAGTAACGAGTTTGAAAATGTTTAATGAGCTAAATGTAATTTTCGGAAGTTGTATGTGTTTCTAATTAAAACCCCAGCAGTTGGTATTACAGTTAAATGAGTTTCTTGGTAAAGTGTAGCAAATTTTGACGTTGTGACTTAAGAGCTAGATTCTGTGTTGATTATGAATTGCGCATTTAAATTGCTAATTTGTAGAGATTGCTAGAAATGAGCAACTTTTACTATGTTACAAAGTTCAAAATCATGTTAAAAAAATTCAACGGTTTCATTCAAAGTTTGATTTGTTAATCAGTTTTGTAAGTAGAATTCGGATGTTTTTGCGATCGATGTCAGAGCCATAATAAAGTCATGTGTAGGTAAATGCAGCTCTTTTCAGCATTCCCCCCATTTTAGCGGATAAGGGTTGACTTGACACCACAAGAAGATAAACCATGTGCAAGGAGGAGCTATACTAAATAGCCTGGAAAATATCTAAGGTCAAATACAATCTTACCTGCATGTGTCTTGTATACTTATATTTATTGTTCGATAGACATGGTGCACCAAGTGTTAGTGTTACCACCAAATGTCCAGAAGTCCAGCAAAAGTCAGAGCTTCGTATGTGAAACAGGGTGTACTAACTTCCAATTATATGCCATTTTGGAATTCTTGTCTCATATGAGCAATATTTAATCCACAGATTTTTATATACATTAATTTATAAGTTTATTGAAAAATAACCCTAAAAACTAAGTCTGTAATGTCTATTTTTATCCTAAAATAGAGATATAAATGCCGAGACCGATTTCATTCTAACCCTCTTACGCTGAAGTAGCCAATTTCGTTCCAATAAGATTCCAATATCTAGTTATGATACGTATGCGTGACATAGATTCAATATCAGTCAAATAGCATATGGAGCGACAGTTTTCGATCTGCATCTTGTCACAAAAAATCAGGGCATCATCTTTCATGAATTACGTATTATGGGAATATAAAATTTATGTAACATTTTTTCTGAAAGCATTTTGTTATTTTGTTGTCTTGAAGTAAAGAGGTTTTTACTTTATGTGATGCCTCTGGTGTTACTTACGTCTGTTTTTCATCAGGCCGGCCGTGTGTTTGCCAACTTAGTGGTATAAAAAAGGCGAGCCGTATGCTAGTCACCCGACGAAGTACAAAAAAATAGTTTTAGGCGATAGACCTCCGTGTCTTAGTTTTCCATCCAAGCGGCATTAAAAATATTACATTGAATTGTTACAATGAACCTGTATCAAACAGACTACATTATCTCTGAGGATAAATAAAAGCTAAGTAAATATTAGTAGGCAGACCACCATACCGTATGACATTGTTAGACCGTCGAGAAAATAATGAAGGAAATTAATTCGGAGCGAGATGGCAGGAAATAAAAGGGCGGAAGCTGGTGAAATGGCAGTGGTAGAAGGCAGACGCTAATGAAACATACTTTGATGAAGATTGAGTTAGGTATGGCTATTGAGTGACTGCTTAAGTTAGCTTTGTACGTGATTTCTTTAGACTTTATGGTTGTGATGAAAATGCGGACAGAAGTATTAATTTATTAACACTTCTGTCCGCGTTTACGCTTTTGAACACATTTCAATCACACAACCTTAAAGTCCAAAACACTGGATGAAAAGTTGTCTTTGGTTTTTTTTTGTATGTTAATCATCATCGTCTTCATTAGCTGGATATTCTTTTTTTATATGAGAGGGGGGCAAACGAGCATGTGGGTCACCTGATGGAAAGCAATCACTACCGCCCATGGAGATCGGCAACATCAAGGGGTCGCCCTTATACTCCTTCCTTTCTTTCTTTCTGGTGACCTCATTCACTCGCAGGAACAACACGGGGATTGTTATTTGGCTGCGGTATTTTATGAGGAGGAGGTACTTCCCCAGTCGGGCAGCTTAAAAAATACGCTATGCCCTAGCTCCCTTTTCGACAGAGCCTCGTTTGACAAACGAGTCAGCAGTGTGCACCATGTGCAAGTGAGGCTGGCTTTGGTTCAAAGATGTTGATAAACCATGCGATTCTCTGCATTCCGCCACTTCTCTTGAGGATATCAGCCCATCTAGACGAGGGGAGCATAGATATACACGATTGGCATCTATGTTATTAATTGTCGGATAGCTAACACAACTGAACCCTTCTAACTTCTTATCTTTAACTTGAAGTTCGTCTTTAATGCATAATTCGTTGAAACGATTTTGTTGAAATTTGTTATTATGATATAATAGCTTGAACCGTGGAAATGGTTGTAACTCTACCGCTCTCTACGCGTGCGGAGCCGTGGGCAGAAACTAGTTTTCTGTAAAATAACATTAGTGTCTCTTCTTACATAGTAGATTCTAAGTTTACATAATACAAAATAATACGGCCACCATTCTAGGATTTAGCACAAACACGACTGAATTAAATAATCATAGCATCGTATTTGTTAGAGGGCGAGAGCACCTATCGTCTGCTCGACAAGGAACATAGTAGACTTTCAAGTCATTGGAGTGGTATTAAAAGTATTTTTAATGTCATCACCATCATCATCGACAAGCCTTCCCTAATGCCTTCTACCATAAGCGATTTCTGCTTCCGACCGTTCCCTTGAGGTTATCGGCCCATCTGGGGGAGGGGACGGGACACGACTCTTCGTCGCCCCATACGAGGTCTACTCTAAGACTTTCCTTCCCCAACTGCAATCGCACGGCGAGATCAATGACGATAACTTTGGTTTTTCGTCGAAGTTTTCTTCGTTCCGGGTTCGGTACGAACCTTAGAGAAATACCAAGTATAGCTCTCTCCGCTGCTCAGTACACGACTTTCAATATATGGACCAGCCCAACGGTCAGAGTCCAAGTTTTCGCAACGTAGCGTAGGTCATATTGCGGTGTTAGCGCTGTGAGCAAGGTTTCGTCCAAATTCATCCCCAGGCTCGAGAAGCCCCATGAAATCGTTTAGCATCCGACTGAGATCCTTCAGCCGGTTTAGCCACTATGACCAAGTCATCGGAAAATCGAAGGAGTGAGATGTATACCCCATGTCTTCCAGTCCGACGCCTTGAATATGTGTTCTTGCGCAGAGGTAAATAGATTTGTTACTATATATATACCCTTATTATTTTTTAAATAGTTGTCATGGCCAACTTACCTAATATTATAATATTAAAAAAAAAGGAAAAGTGGTTTTTTGCCGTTTTTATAGATAACGGTACGGAACCCTTCGTGCGCGAGTCCGACTCGCACTTGGCCGGTTTTTTTGTAATTCGGTTCAAGCAAAGGATCAATGTCCAAATTGCTATTAGCACTGAAGTGAAGCATTAGACAAATAGAATTATCGATAATAATAAAGTAATCTATGTCAATTTTTGACACCTCTGTCTTTTTGAAGATCCATGATCAAATTAATATTTGAAACGCGTACCTTGATTCCGCCGAAGCTTGCCAGAAGAAAGAGCACCGAGAAATGTTAAGTGGGTATAAATCCTAAGGTTTTACATAGTTACGACGAAAAATGTTCGCCAAAAGCAAAATAATATTATGTTTCAAAGCTTTGCGCGGGGTGCCCTTTTGACACAGTGTTCAGGTTTCAAGCGATGATAATATTTTTCCTGCTTTTCCAGCGACCATTTTGAACCAATAGTTTGCTGTACGCATTGTTAATGTCTTTGTCTCTGTTTAAATATTTATAATCAGTCCCTTTATATTTTGAAGAAAGCTCTAGAGATAGGTCATATTGATAGTAATACAGAAGGGAGTATTTTTTTTTATATGAGGGGGGGCAAACTTTACTTGCTGCTACGGAACCCTTAATGAGTGAGTCCGACTCGCACTTGGTCGCTTTTTTTTACTTTTTATTTGACTTTTATATTGTTTGCTAAAAAAATATTTTATTTCGGTGAATAATGAGTAGAGAAGATCGATTCGTAGTCAAGTGACTATGTATATTAAAACAAATTCACTCGCCTTGTCTGTTTATCTGAACACAATAAACTGATAACTAAATGGATTTTGACGGATTATTTTATTTTATATTTTTTATACTACTTCGGGTGGTGAACAAGCATACAGCCCGCCTGATGTGACGGTAACCGTAGTTTTAGCCTTCTATTGCTTTTAAAAATACCCCTCACATCATTTTTATTAGATGATATCTCATATATACAAACATTAGCCAGTTACAATTTTTATTAAAAGTATTTAGATATAAAATTTTTGCCAAATATTAAAAAACTCATTGTGTTTTTGTTAACTATTATTGTTTAGAAAATTTTAACTTCAATCAAAACAACTTAAATTTAATACATAAATGTTTAAAATAATTGAAGATATCAGATTAATATAAATATAACAAATAGATTAAAACAGATAAGTTTATAATTTAACTTTATTATTCGTCAGATTTTTTAGTTATTTCAGTAACTTTAGATGAAATTCGTCTTGTTCAAACGAACGACACTACTTTTGTGCCCTTTTACGCTGAGTGCATGAGCGAGTGACAACCGACCGCTCTGTCCCGTCGGCCGGAGCACGCGTCTTTTCACACCTGCCCCCTCACTACCATCTCTTATTTATTGCGATTCAATAACTGAATAGAATGCTTATTCATACCAATGAATAAGCGACTCTATTTCAAATAGAATAGAGTCGCTTATTCATTGGTATGAATACACAATCTATTCAATTATTGAATCGCAATGAGAGATGGTGGTAAGGGGGCTGAGTGCCTAGTGGGAGTTTTTGGTTCGCGTTCGAACATGTCAACGTAAACAATCCGACCAAATAGAGAAGAACTCTCATGTAGTGAATTTCTATGACGCGAGTTACATATCAAAATTATGTGGCTTACTTGCTCACATTTTGAAGTGAGCAACCCGGCTAATTTGGATATGTAACACGCCTCGGGTAAATCCACAATATGAAACTTTTTATCAATTTGGCCGGCTTGAAGTGCGGAGTGAAACAGGGGACTGCCGAAGCTGAAGCGGATTCCCATCGAGATTTTTGATTGCGAAAATTGGACTTACCTTTACGATAAATATCTTCAGTTTAATAGATAGAGCGCCTCCGTCCCTACCGGCTCAGCTAATTAAATAATAAATATATTGCCAGACAAATTACACATCGCCATCTAGCCCCAAAGTAAGCGAAGCTTGTGTTATGGGTACTAGAAACTGATAAACATACCTAAATTTTTTTTTTTGTAAATACATACTTATGATACATAGAAAACACCCAGACCAAGACAAACAGACATGTTCATACACACAAATGTTCGTCCTGTGTGGGAATCGAACCCACGAGCGTTGGTGTCGAAGCCGCGTCATTGACCGCTACGCCACCGAGCTCGTCAAATATTGCTATTAGCGCTAAGTTATAGTCAAGTTAGATCTTCGCAATCAAAAAATCCAATCGTAATCGGCTTCAGCATCAGCGGCAGGGGCACCTGGCCTGCTTACTCCCCATTTTCATATGGTTTTCAAAGATGGACGCAGTGTTTCATGAGAATGGTTTAGGTTTATAATTCATAAAGGTTGTGTTTACATTGGCTGGAATACGACGACGATTGGCGAAGCTGTTAAAAAAAATCATGCCGACTGGGAGCAGAAGTTTTAGAAGTTTCTTTTTTATAAATACTCGAATGTGAAAATGTATGAATATTTATACAATAAAAAAAAACTGCCATAACATAAGATTATCATGACATAATTTTTTTTTATGTGCCAATTATAATCGCAATACTTCATCAAACTTATTCTGTTGTTTAGCAATGAAAGAAAACTAACATGGTTTCCAAAGGATCGCAAATAAAAAAAAAGAAAATGTGCTTGACCGCAGCGTAATATCCTAAGTCTGTGGTTTGACCATACGACAGAAGTGAAAACTTAATCTCTCGTTAGGTCGCGCCCCTCTCTGCCGACTTTTCCCGAACGACCGTTACAGAGCCGAGCGTTATGACTCACTAGCCACAAAATCTATGCACGACGCGCCTAAAGAAGTTTTGACTTAAATAGATAATAATAATAATAAATATTCCTTGACATATTACACAGCGCCATCTACTGTGCTTGCTAAAGTCTAAAGTTTGTACTATGGGTGCTAGATAACTGATATATGTACATAAATGCATTTTTTTTCTAAATAAATACATAGGAAACACTCAGACCATGATAAACAGACATGTTCATGCACACAAATATTTGTCACGTGCGGGGATCGAACCCACGACCTCGGAGTCAAAGTGTCAATTGCTAGCTTTCGACCATCGAACTCGTCAAAACGATGTAATAAAACGTGACTTTGACGTCATATTAGACTGCTATTTCGTACACATCAATAAATTTTCTGTGACGTTTTAATCAATATATCCAGTTCACAACTGGAATCTACGATAAACATGTCACAAGCTGAGATAAATCAAATGTGTTGTGACATTCGTCCAAGTAACTATTCGACGAAGCAATATAGGACAAAACTCTATAATATATCTATTCCAAATTAATACCAATGTCTTTTAGTATTGAGAATAATTTGGTACTCTAGAACTCTATTAAGGTTTCAAGACTGCAAGGTTTTTGAAGTATACATGAAATTTAACTGAATATTATACTTTCGAACCATAGGCTTAGGATTCTTCACTACAGTTTCGAACATGGTTCTTTTTTTTCTCTGATATTTATTTTGCAAGTAGAACGTTATTCATACAACCAAGAGCTGTTCGAATCGTCGGTGATCCAATGATCCCTGATCGGCTGGAGTTGTTCTCTACACGAATAGATGTTGCATCTTTTTGCGTTCTATATAAATTATAGCACGGGGAGTGAGCGGCAGGTATCAAATCAAACATGATTTGGTACCTGCCGCTGAGTTCCACTATCGTACAATTCGCAATAAATTGAAATTCCATCAATAACATCTTGATAATTGGCGATCTACCACAGTACGCTTTTTGAGACATTTTCTTCCACGAACTGGGAAATTGTGGAATCAACTTCCCTCAGCAGTATTCCCAAATAAATACGACGTGGGAGACTTCAAGAACAGTGGCAATTTTTCCATTAAAAGGCTGGCAATGGATGGGCAAAAAAAAAACTTCCATCACAAAAGAGTCTTTAGAACTTCTCAAGTCCTATGTTGTGGTTCAAGACCGTCTTAAAGCTACACCCGCTGCCATCAATTTATCATCCTATATATGATCCAAGAATACAACACAACTTGCAATAAAAAGTAAATACGTAACGGCCAAATAAAATATCTACAGGTATTCTCGTGATTCCAGCCTTTCACAGCTATTTCGGGCACTCAAAGCGTATATCCAACAATCTCGCTGCGGATACAGCCTTAATGCGTGTCGTATATCACACGGATACGGATATCGGGGAAGTCACAAAAGTTATGGTGGCAACATAAATTGACTGTATTGACGGTTATGGCCCGGTTGTGGATGGTGACCTCGATACTCGATCGACGATATCTATTGTTGAAAATTATGAAAAGAACGAATAGTTTGTCATGCGGAAAAATAACACCTACGTAGCATAACATAACACATGTTATGCTACGTAGGTGTTATTTTTCCGCATTGTAATTATTACACTGAATGCCCAAAATCTGTCAACGTATGACGGCCACGATAATAATTATAAGCTCTCATATTTAAACTGTTGCAAATAATGCATTTGGATACGTTTGTGGTGTTAATGAGTTAGGTTAAAATGTTAGGGCTATAACTAGAGTCCAGACACCTACTAATTATAATATATCCGTATACTTACAATTTGTTTCATGTATATGCAATAAAAATATATAAAAATTAAGTAAACTAAACCACAATGATAATTTTATTATTGTATCTTTATGGCGTTTGACAGAACTGTCAGTCATTTGACAGCGGCGTGAAACTAATTCGAATACAATATTCCATACTTAGGAAGACAGACAGAACAACTTTCTAAAGATGCGAGAGCTTCAGGATCGCAATAGGCTTGTATCCCATTTTTTTTTTCGATTTGATTTTGATTCATTTTTATTTAAAGACGTCACAATAATATAAGTATAGGTGAAATAATTACTTCGATTGCATAAAAACTTCTCAAGATGTGATAACTTGAAGATCACAATTTTGGACAATCCCGAAAACGCTCCATACAAAAGGCCACCACGTTATGACGTCACACCGTGCTATTTTATATGCCTTAAATCAGAAATTTATACGACAGCTATGTTAATTATTGCGTTTATGTAGTCAGTGCCGTAACAAAAGTTATAGTATTTTTTATTGTTTCTACAATGGTAATATTTATTTTTTATAACTTTATACCTTTAAAATGGACTTTACCACCATACTTTGACCGAACATAAAACACGTCGGACATAAGTTTTTAAAATTTTAAGATCGCAGATCGTTCTAGTTTTATGTATTTTACGTTACTGATAGAGAGTTTTTATAATTTTATAACATGGGCAACAAGCCCATTGGGCACCGTTCTATTTTATTTTGAGACCCAATACAGAGTCTCAGAAGAAAAATACAACATAACACAGCTAATAACCACATACCTAAAATTAAACTTCACTACATTATGTATATTCATCATGATTACATAATATTTAGATATAATAATAACATAATTGTAGTTTTGTGTCTGTTCATTCGTGAACAAACACAAAACTACATATTTGTTATGATATCACAACATTTAACAATAACTTTATTTGTAATATTTAAGCACATTTTGGTATTTTTTTATAAATGTCAAATATATTATTATATTAGTTATATGGATATCTGAATTGCTTACAAATTATTAAAATAAAGATATAACTGAATTACAGGATTATGGGATGTCGCATTGTTCGTGCAAGGTGAGATGGCGAAAGGATGCTGAATTCTTATAGAACTATGATATATAATGATTTATACATATTCTTATATTTAATTTGTGTGACGTTTCTAAGTGCTTTATAAAGTCCAAGGAATAAAGATATTTTGAATTTGAATTTGAATTTATGGTTAAAAATTACGGCAGTCGTGCATTTTCACGGCAACCATTAGTTACCCATTAACCAGGTTAATGGTTACCCATTAACCAGTCTGATTGAGCTGAAATTTGGTTAGAGACAATACGGTGAAATTAAATAAAAGCTTTACCTACCTTTCGTACAAGTCAAATATTAGGAATCCTAAATGAATAAATCTTTTCCATTGCTCCCGATATTTAAGAAGAATAGGGTCAAGCAATTGTTCTACAAAGAGATGTCTCTAAGGTTAACATATTCAGGTCGTTGAACCCACAATGGTGGCTTGTATGAGTTTCAGCAATATTCAGGACACTTGGATCGCGTTTTATTAGTACAAAGTTTTTACTATTCATAATTGAAGGTTACTATACTAGGAGGAAACTATAGTGAGGTTTAAAGAATTTGTAATATATTTAACGATTTTTTACCAAATTTGATGAGCCCAGTGGTCGAATGGGTAGCAATGTCCACTTTAACTCCGGGGTCGCGGATTAGTTCCCCGCACAAGACAAATATTTGTGTGCATGAACATGTCTGTTTGTCTTAGTCTGGGTGTTACTACGTATTATATGTATGAATTTACAAAAAAAAAGTTTATGAGGAAGATATCATTTCTGTAGTAGGTACCCATTGTGCAAGCTTTGCTTAGTTTGGGACTAGATGACAGTGTGCAATTTATTCAGGAATATTTATTTATATATTTATGGCCGTGTGGTTTCCGGCAGACCAGAATAGAATCACTCCGTATCTTCCAGTGGATGTCGTACAAGGCGACTAAGGGAAATACATTATAAAACATCGATCTGGCCTTCTCAACTCGTCTGGCTAGCGTGGGGAGTGTAGGCCAAATCTTCCTACTGTCTGGGACAGACGAGAGAGGATTGTGCTCCTGTAGTGAAGACTAAAATGACCTGATGATGATGATTTATTTATTCATCACTATAAATATTATTGTGTGGATATTTTTAAATATTTCTAAACCGCCATTTTGTAGTATCCTTTCAGGTGCTCTAAGGCTATGTTTGACTGGAAGAGGTCCCTTAAAGAGATACGTCCGCCAGTGTTTCTGCTGTTAAACTGTATTCATAGATATACAATTATATTATTATTGTATGTTCAATTAACGACGAAGTATATTTGATGAGCTCGGTGGTCGAACGGTTAGCAATTGCTACTTTGACTCCGAGTTCGCTGGTTCGATCCCCGCACAAATCAAACTTTCGTGCGCATGAACATGTCTGTTTGTCTTGGTCAGGGTGTTTTCTATGTATCATAAGTATGTATTTACAAAAAAAAATGTATTTAAGTACATTATCAGTTGTCAAGTGCCCATAACACAAGCTTTGCGCTTAATTTGGGACTAGATGGCGCTGTGTAAATTGTCCAGAAATATTAAATAAAAATATCAATTAAATATAAAATGAATATTTTCGTAAACTAGAAAAAAAAGTCATAGTAACTTGGCGCAAATATATCTACCTAGTATAAAATAAAGTCGCTTTCTGCGTCTGTTCCTTTATACGTTAACTCTTTCTAAACCAAACGACAGATTTTGATACAATTTTCACTATCGGTTAGATATTTTTTTCAGCTAAAATATATATAAAATGTACCTTTTACGTACCTAAGTAGAAATTATATTTTGTATTGACTAAGTCCTAAAATCCCGGGCGATAAGGGGGCGGGTCGCTAGTTATATATAAGTCTGCCAAGGATTTGCCCGGTCAGTGAACAAAATGGTATTTTTGGCATCGATGTATATAGTACTATTCATCGATAATTTTTGGCAGAACTACCTAACAAATAATACTATGATTGCTAAGTGATATTTAAAAATAAAATGGATAGTAATAAACCGAGCATCTAAAATTTCGGGGTGTAAGTGGTTCATCAACATCCTTGAACCAAAGCCAACTTCAACTGCACGCGGTACACCCTGCTGACTGACAAACGAAGCTCTGGCGAAAAGAGAGGTAGGGAGCGTAATTGTAAGCTACCCGATTGGGGAATGTACCTCCACCTCACAGAATACCGCAGCCAAATAGCAATTCCCTTGAGGGTTGTTGTGTTCCTGCGAGTGAGTGAGGTCACCAGAAAAGAAGGAGATGCTGCGTTGGCAGCGGGGGTGGCGGCGCGCGAGCGATATTTTATGTTGCGAGCGTTAATAAGGCTACGGTAACTGCTTCACATCAGGCGGGCCGTATGCTTGTCTGCCATCCGACGTAGGATAAAAAAAAAAAAAATTGAGAAACTGGGCGACTGTTATACCGACTTGGCGTCTAAAGTTGATATAAAACATACCAAACTTAACCGAACCTAGTATTTCTATGGCTCATTTAGTTTTTTTTGTGGCTCATGTTATTATTTTCTAAACAAAATTGGGTGTCATTACACGTCACCTATATGCCCACGAGTGACATCAATAGGTAAACATAAATGTCATTTTTTCCACACAAAAGAATAGTGGGTAATTTTTTGAATTGCAAAAATAAATATTAAGCATTACGTGCATGTTTCAAAGGCAATAATTACATAACAACATGCAAAAATATTGATTCCAAATAAGCAAAGTAACAATAAAACTGATAACAAACTTCGGCGAGCCTTCCTGTGTCGACCGGCGACGTCGTAAAATGTGAATACATACCCACTGTTTTAGCAAAGAAATTGCGCACAGGTATGGCATAAGTTTGCCATGTTATACTAAACTTATTGTTTTGTTAATAATTGTAACATCATTGCGTTTTACAAATATGATAAGGGAGGGTTCCTTGTGTCGGGGGTTTCTCCGTTTTTACAACATTTTTCATTGATTCTCCGCTCTTATTGGTCGTTCCTTCCTCGATTAATGATTCCTTGACATTCGCGACTAAAATAATAATAATAATTTTTCAATTTGAACCAATCTTCGTTGTTGTTGTTTCTTCCTTCCTTGGTGTTGAATGAATGAGTTCCTGAGGGTAGGTTGAATGATTGATTCGTTCAAATTAACCTCAGCAACAATTAACTAACCAAAGAATATTTTCAGCTTTATAACATTAGCTTAATAACTTTTAGGCATTATATGGTAATTAGAAAAGATCCCTATCGGAACTAGTCAGCCTTATTTTATTTTTACGAGACGGGAGGGCCCTCGTCTTCGACGCCTTCCAACCATATCTCCTGTATAGCCAGGTATACCGTATCTCCTGTATAGTCAGGATTAACAGCGGCGACCACCAAAAAAGTAACGAACAATGAAGTCCATTGCAGTAAGAGTAAGAGCAGCCGAGAGTAAGACTACAGCTGCTTTGGAACTCATAACGAATTTAATCAGAAGAAATTAGTAGAAGTAGGAAGCTTTTGGAATTTGACTTCCCCTCTTAGCAATGTGAGAGACAGCAATATGGCAAATAATGCATTAAAAGACTAAAGAGATGGCTAGTCAAGTGAAGTTCAACTGTCGTTTTGTTATTAGAAGTGTTTGTTTATTTCTTTTCATGTGAAAAAGTGTCTATAACAAAATAAAACAATCAATTATATTGTACAGTATTCTGTTTCATCGACAAGATAAATTTATTCTATTATTGTCTAGGTATAATTAAAACACCCACGGATTGAATGAATGGATAATTTTCTATCTCTTTGCGTAGATATAAGGTTGGCTACAGCCAAGCGATATGGATATTCATTTTATTTTTTTGTACGAATTATGTGGCTAACAATCAGACGTGAATTTCGGAATGAGCGTACACGGATCGACGACATCCATCAGGTGACCCACATGCTCGTTTGGCCCCTTTTCATATAAAAAAAATGCCCTAGTGATTACAAATGTATATAGGCTACAGTTGTAACTTCACGTTTGGCGTACGAATGGTACAAAAAGTTGTAACTTCATGTTTGCCATACGAATGGTACTAAAAAATTGTAACTTCATGTTTGTCGCACGAATGGTACTAAAAAGTTGTAACTTCATGTTTGTCGTACGAACGGTACTAAAAGTAGTTAGTTTGAAGCGCTGTAATCTCCACGACTGCCCGCCTATTAAAATATCAATCCACGGTAGACCAACTGTAATTACCGAACGGCTCGCTATTAATTATCAGCAACGTCAAATAACACGGTATTACGGAACGGACAGTGTAATTATCTTTCATTCCATTTAATTGTACCATCAATTATACAGCGTGATTATGAGATGAGTCTATTTAGTAAGCATTCTGTTTATTAAGTAAGAAAATTTGTTTCACTTTGGTAAAGCCGCGGTGTTCCCTCGTGTATGTTACTATATATAAAAGAGGTAGGGCATAGCTTAGTTTTAAAAGTTGCCCGACCGAGGAAGTACGTCCACCTCACAGAATACCGCAGTCAAATAACAATTCCCGTGAGGGTTGTTGTATTCCTGCGAGTGAGTGAGGTCACCAGAAAGAAAGGACGGAGTATAGGCTGGTAACGGATCGGCGATAACTTGGTGTTGCTGATCTCCATGATCTCTGTGGGCAGTGGTGATTGCTTTCCATCAGGTGACCCATGGGGGTTAGTCTGCCACCATAATCATATCATATCATAATCTTGTAATAAAAAGTATCTCGACGACCGAGTTTTGCTAGACGGTTTTTTTAATAAGATACGTTTTTTTTGCAGATGCTTCGGAGGGCATGATAGGCAGTCGCTCCCAGCTGTTGTTATAAGATGACAGTCGTTAAACTAAGTCAGTGGCCTTTAGCGGCTTGAAAACCTTTTATTATAGTATTATTTAGGTTTTGTGAAAGAAAAAAATATCAGAATAATACAACGTCCATAAGTCTTGATTATTCAGATGTTTGATACAATACTTACGGAATTTATTTTCACACACTGACATATAGGGTAGCAAACATGTATACGGCCCGCCTGATGCGCTCGCGACATGAAATATCGTTCGCGCGCGCCACCCCCCGCTGTCAACACTGCAGCAACTCCTTCCTTTTTGGTTTCTAAAAAAACTAATAATAGGTACCTACTAAATAATAATCTAAAAAGCTGGATCCCTTAGGTAAAGTGCACTGTACACAGGCATCCATAGCTGGGCATTAACTCGTTAATCCGTTAATCGTTAATTAACGAAGTTAACATTTCGAGTAACGGATTAACTTTTAAGTTAACTTAAAAATGTTTTAACGGACTCATTAACTTTCGTTAAATTTCCCAAAGTCCGTTAATCGTTAATCTAGCAATAATTTGTGTACCTACTGACAGTAACAGTTTGCGTCTGTGCACTGTGTGTATTTATAAAGAAAGAGTGGTCTGTGCGAAATAAAACCATAATAGCAAGGAATCGGACTCGAGTTCCACTCAGACGAAACTCCATGACCACATTTGAGTGACTATATTATCTTTGTATCCAGATCGGGAGAACAAATACTTTTTGAGTGTAAATAATGCTTACAACAAAAATAAAAGCTCATATATCGGGCCTCAACAATCTCAAACAACACATAAGAAAAGTGCATACAATTTGAGGTGGGGTCAAATTGGGGTAAGCCAAAGATGAGAATCGCTCGTTCCGATAATAATGATAACGCCGGCACCTGCAGAATCAATAATCAAAGCACCTCAAGCAAAGCCCAATTCATAGTTTTTTTTTTGTTTCAAACTTTTTAATACATGTTGTCGATAGTTGTGGGTCCTGTTAAATTCTAGAACCAACAATTTTTATAAGAAGTTGCAATTTTTATCACGTGTTAACGGATTAACGATTAACGTTAACTTCCGTTAAATTTTCTGAAATGTAACGCTTTAACTTTTAACGAAGTTAACTTTTTCAGTAACGGATTAGCGATTAACGAAGTTAACTATTTGATTAACTGTGCCCATCTATGCAGGCATCCTTCCTGCACTGAATTGGTGAAAAAAACCTTTGTGCGCGTAAGCTGCCTCGCCGGTTGCTTCCCAAAATTAATTTGGTTAACGTTCGCAATTTATATTTCGATGTCACATTTTCAAGCCAAAAATATCCAATTTCAATATCAGAGGAAAAAGTTTGGTAAGCGGATTACAAATATAATTTTGTCACGGATATTTCATTATGGCGTTCGTGTTTCAATTTTGGTCCTGACACGACGACCTTAATACGTCAATATTTCCAAACATGGCCGTACATTGAAATATACTCGTACACATGACGAATCATACTTGTCTTGTGACCTTTTGCATCGATATTTGCTGCCGCGTGTTCGAAGTTCTTCTTTTGTTTGATAATAACGAACAAGCAGAATAAAAAAATGTACTTCGGCAAATAGGTGGTATCATATAATAATAATAATAGACCTGCTCATGGATATATCGTTTGGAGCGGGTTACGGCGGGCGTACAACATTGCATCAAACTTTTCAAAGGGGCCGCTACGCGTTAGATCCATATCCCCGCGCACACCTACCAAATGACTGGGCTTGACACGTGTTAAAAAAGAGATACATACATAATAATAATAATCATTTATCTCAGACAGCTGCAATAAAAACACAACAAGTCAATATAAAAAATACCTTAGACTAAAAATTATATTTATAATAATCTAAAATTAAACGCGCATAGTTGGCACTGTCGGCAGTGTATTCCGAGCGGTGTCCTGTAACCGACCACGAAAGCATCGGAAAACAACATCTGAAGGCCAGAATTCCTCCTTTGTGAAGGTAGATAGATGTTCTGTTGGAACCCTCACGACAAAAAAAATAATTAAAATTAAATAAAATTTCCTGGTCTTCTGTGAAGTGGAGGTAGTTCCTCAGTCTGCGGGCAGCTTATAAACTTCACTGTGCTCTCCCTTGCGTGAAAGGTCATACAAGGTAGGGTACAACCGAATGAGGACTCAGCAGGGTGCATCACGTGCAGGCGAGCTTATTTCAACTTAACATAAATTCAATAACGGTAAACAACAAAGTACTACAATCGACCTTGTACAGAAACCCTAGTTTCCTTTGGTATTTTAATAACAACAAACAACAATATACGTAAATAATAGAAACGTTACCTACCAGCGGCGTACACAGACAGTTAATTTAGCTACCTTAATTGTAACAATACATCTTGAATATGGGTAATCTCGCAAACGTAGCGTGTACACTCACACACATGTTTCCGTGCGGACACCGGTGATAAACTGTGCTCCGAATATTAAGTTATCTTATTAATCTTTGTACTAAAAGAGCACATGTGAAAAGGGATAATCCTTTTTGTATTTTTTTTTTCAGTTGCTGTCCAGATGGTATGTTTTTGTTATGATATATAGTAATATACTTTGGGGTGTAAGTGGTTCATCAACATCTTTGAACCAAAGCCAACTTCACCTGCACGTGGTGCACCCTGCTGAGTGACAAACGAAGATCTGGCGAAAAGAGAGGTAGGGAGCGTAATTGTAAGCTACCCGACTGGGGAATGTACCTCCACCTCACAGAATACCGCAGCCAAATAACAATTCCCTTGAGGATTGTTGTGTTCCTGCGAGTGAATGAGGTCACCAGAAAGAAAGGAAGAAGATGCTGCGTTGGCAGCGGGGGTGGCGCAATATTTTATGTTGCAAGCGTTAATATGGCTACGATAACCGCTACACATCAGGCCGGCCGTATGCTTGTCTGCCACACAAC
The DNA here is from genome assembly GCA_937001555.2 of Hypsopygia costalis. NCBI lineage: Eukaryota > Metazoa > Arthropoda > Insecta > Lepidoptera > Pyralidae > Hypsopygia > Hypsopygia costalis. Next base: position 9,222,660 of record OW443330.2, on the reverse strand, counting down.
GTAGTATAAAAAAAAAAAAAAAAAAAAATATAAAGTCAGCTCGATGGCGTCGTTGTGCGTGCCAGTCTAATCGAACACGCAAGTTAAACAACGTCGACCGTAGCCTGTCTATGGTGGGTTTATTTACCTCGAGTTTCTCCGTACTTCGGAGGGCACGTTAAGCTGTTAGTCTCGGCAGTTGTCATTAGATAACAGTGGTTAAGCTAAGTCAGTGCCCTTTAGGCGGTTTGAAAACACTGGCCTCCGCCAACCCGCAGTTGAGCAGCGTGGTGGGCTATGCTCTAAACCCCTTCAATTGAGGGAAGGCCCGTATCCCAGCAGTGGTATGAATACGGGTTAACGACGATATATAGTAAAAGCTTAGCACAACGTTATCAAATTAGGAGTAGCCCGAAAGTACAGTATTCTATGGGAAGAACCTCATACATGGTATACTTCCCCTACATTTACATAATTGCCTCCCGAACCCGTCTTGCCAGCGTGGGGAGTGTAGGCCAAATCCTCCTTCTGTCTGAGACGGACGAGAGAGGGTCGTGCTCCTGTAGTGGAGACTAAAATGACCTGATGATGATGATGATTTACATGGTACCTAGTACTAAATACCAAGAGACCTACTCCGCACTGAAAAACCGAAGTTTAGGGACAAAAGTTCAGAATTTTTCGGATCTGAATTTCATTACATTTGTTCGATAAACGCGGAATTTTTAATTTGCACTGGATTGTCTAACATATAAGTACGAATATTTCTTTTTGAAACTTTTTTTTATATGACAGGGGGGCAAACGATCATGTGAGTCACGTGATGGAAAGGAATCACCACCGCACATGGAGATCAGCAACAAGGGGTCGCCGATCTTTTGCCAGCATATTATACTCCTTCCTTTCTTTCTTAGCTTTGAGTGATTCGTAGTTTTGAAATTGAATTTATTCGAAACTACTCTGAGAGAATTTGGAATGCTCTAGAGTTGTGAAGCTTATGTAGTGTAAAGGAGTTCGACATAAAATCACAACGTTTGAGATGTATACTGTTTGCCCTAAATTTCTTAGAGTAATGACGCCACAGACAAGAGACACGAGAAATTATTTAAGCTACTGTACAATTGTAGAGGGTATTACATAGGAATTTTTTTTACTTACTTACTCTGGCTCAGAGACTCAAAGGACACGTTTTGTGTCAAATGGTGGTTACCATTTGACACAAAACGTGTCAAATCTTCAGGGTTCTGTGTTACTTCGCGTCAGAACTTGTAGTTGCCATGTAGGTTGAAGTTGCCATAGATTGCAAGGAGTATATAGATACTGATGTATAAATAAATAGACCTGTGCGGGACTGAGAATATATCTCTACCTCAAAAAAATGCAGCCAAGCCATAACTCATAATATAGGTGCAGTTTTAGCCATAGATATAATAATATAGAGATTTTAGCAGCACAGTTGGCTACAGTCTTTTGATTTTCTTGAAATAAATAAAATTTATAACGCTTGCATTACGTTAGTACTATTACATATACTGTGCATGCATCTTAAATTTGCGAACGATTAGTTTTTCAACCAGATCTTGTATAAAAAATATAGACTTTTAATGAAGCATCTAAAATTCGTAGTTTGATCCCCTCATAAATTAAAAAACATGATAGCGACATTAACTGGAAATACGTAGTTTATAGTCAAGTCGAGACTAATTACAGAGTTCCTAAGAGTGGTCACTGAGCTACCATCCAATTTAAAAACTAACGTTTCACGCTTCGTCTGCTCTCCTGGTACATATCCTGCAGTCATTTTGACTGTTCTTCTTTGTACCTTGTCATTACACTCCATTTTCTATTCCAATTTTTTTGTAAAATGATTTTATTATCATTGAGATAATAAAGCAAGTCTAATGATAATCTATTGAGATTTACGACTCTCGCGTGTCAGGGTCATCTCGTCTCGTCGTCAACCCTTATTCATCTCACTGCTGGGATACGGGTCTCCCCTCAATCGAAGTGGTTTAGAGGATACTCCATCACCCTGCTCAACTGCGGGTTGGCGGGGCCAGTGTTTTCAAGCCGCCTAAAGGCCACTGATTTTGTTTAACGACTGTCATCTAATAACCGACGGTTTAATGTGCCCTCCGAAGCACGGAGGAGCTCGAGGTAAATAAACCCATTGATGGACAAGCTACGGCCGACGTTGCTTTACTTGCGTGTTTGATGTGCGAGTTCCTCCAGGTTCAGGGTCGGCTCGCTGTAAAAACCTATTATATTTAAATAGGTACTAGTTTAGTTACAGATAGGACTAAGGGGGCCTACCGCCGAAGCTGAAACCGATTACCAACAGATTTTTTATTGCGTAAAATAAAGTTTAGCTTAGTTTGGCGGTAATTGTGTTTAGCTTAGCTAGTAGAAACCATAAAGCTCTACCGACTAAGCTGAAGATGTTTATCATCATCATCATAATCATTAGGTCATTTTAGTCTCTACTACAGGAGCACGACCCTCTCTCGTCCGTCCAAGACAGAAGGAGGATTTGGCCTACACTCCCCACGCTGGCCAGACGGGTTGGGGAGGCCTGATCGATGTTTTATAATTGTATTTCCCTTAGTCGCCTTGTACGACATCCACGGGAAGTAACGGAGTGATTGTATTCTAGTCTGCCGGAAACCACACGGCCGATGAAGATGTTTATCATTAACTTAAAACTAAGATCTATTTTGGCGATCAAAGCGAAAGTCCGCTTCAGACCCACCGTACCCCTGGCCGTACCTCTGATGGTAATCGGCTTCAGCTTCGGCGGTAGGCCCCCTAGTAAGTTGCTAGCTATACCTATTATGTACAGGAGTATGTCTAATGTCTATAGTCAATGTAGCAGAGTTGTTATACTGAATTACATTACGATAGTTAGTAGATGTGGTGTTGGCGTTGTTAGCGCAAGTTTACCCCAATTAAGTATGTAAATGGCGTGCGAATGACGCCGAGTCATGCAATTACACTTTCGCCTCAATTGCTACAGTAATATGCATTTATAGTAATGCCCCCCAATTTCTACAACAGTTTTCTAATGTGTTAAAAGACAATAAAATATTATTTTGCTCAATCAGTAACAAGAAATTATATAATAAACTTATAGAAAAGGAAAGCCCGTCCTAACAACTAAATGAGCATAAGTGTAAGAGAAAATTATAATTAATATGACTTATTAGAACATCACAAAATTACGAAAATCAAACTTCAGCTTAGATTAATGGTAATTGTGTTTAGCTTACCTGGTAGGAAGCTGAAGATGTCTGTCAATAATTTAAATCCAAGAGTAATTTTTAGAATTAAAATATAAAACCCCTGATCGTTGCCAAAATGTTATGACAAAAATGTTATGCCACAATGTAATATAATTCAAAATATCACGTGCAAATTAAAGAGCTCCAGTTAGAACAAACCAGTGGAATGTACTTCATATACAATAGAATGCAGGGTCTCTGCACGGTTAACTAGACTATAAAGTGCACCGTTGCCCGCGATCCGCTACTTTCCAGTTCTGCTTGCCTGGTGACGTGATCACATTTTATTAGATTGATATTTGTATTACGCGACCTGTTTACCATAAACTACTAAAGAAATACTAAAGATAAACTCCAAAGGAGAATGACTGCTAAACTAGAAAGCTTTTGATCATGATTCAGAATAATTTCACCGAAATTGGATTTTGACATAAAAATAACTCAAAGTTGGAAACCCAGTAATGCGGTAACGTCTTGTTGTTGACAAAATTATGGGCAAATATAATATAAATTACTGTTTACGAATTTAAGAAATATTTAATGTGATTCGCATTTTATCAACGGGTATACGAAATCGATATAAATTTTACATTACATAATGGATAAACTACGATTGCAAGTTTGAAGTTGTAATGGGTTAAAAGTTCAGTTCTTTCTTATACTTGATATCAAATTAAACAAAGTTTTCAAAAATTTATCTAGGGTTACTTTTTTCAATACAACTAAGATTGCAAACAAGTATTCGACCCGCCTGATGGTAAGCAGTCTTCGCAGCCTCTGGACGCTCTCTACACTTACGCGTTGCCGTTTCTGTAAAAACCTCTTCACGCCTTTCTTGAAGGACTCCACGCTGTAGTCTTTTGGGAAAACCTAGGTACGTAATTCATTCCACAAGCTGAGAGTCCGTCAAATAAAACTGCTAATGGAATCGCACAGTTCGTGACTATCTTGACTCCAATGTGTGAGGATGAATTTCCTTGCTGCTTACTTTGACAGTATCTGCTAGTTCAATGGACCTAATTTTTAGGCATAGAGTAATTAATGGACGGAAGATATTTCTAATATTAATTTAATTAATTATTGAGTTTATGTTTCAGTTTTAGGTAAAATATTCACGGTTGATATTATAAATCCCAAGATCTGCATTTATACAAGTCTTACACATACATGGACATATAATCCTCGCTGAGCATTTAATTATGCCCTTTGAGCTCGTCAAGCACTTTCAGGACCAGTAATTAGGTTTTTTAATATCGTGTAAAGTTTACAAAATAATATAATGAGATTATTAATCATTTGCACTCTGTATACTCGTATGTATATGCTCCTTCAAGGTTCGGAAGGCGTCCACATCAGGCGGACCGTATGCTTGTCGTATAAAAAAAATCGACAAAATTATTTTATTGAAGGAGATGAAAAATATTCTAAATAAAGGCAAAAACTAATTATTTTATTTCATTATTATTTTATCATTTGATCCAAACTTGAAGATGAAATTATTCATCTTTAAGTTTCGTAATAGAAAGTTTCGTAATAGAAATGAAAGTATAAGTTTCGCAGACTTTACGAAAACATAACATTTTAGGTGTTAATATATTACGACCCCTTAGAAAACGTGTAAGAAGTTACTGTCTAGAACGCGTCGTAACCTTGAAACAGTCATATTTCGTTCGTGAGAATCTTCTACCGAAAATAACCCCCGTGTTTTTAGAAGCCTAAAAAAATAAAGAAACTAGTATTGATGTAATATTCCGCCATTGCCACAATCTGTGCGTAATAGTGAGAATACCCAAGTCCTATAATAAAATGCAATAGATAGTCGATTTTACCACACGCTAGCAAAATTATTTGCTTATGACGAGGGCATTTTTTTAATTTATAAGGGTGTGATCAATCCCTACTATCTATCTATCTATATAAATAAAAATGATTGTTGCAAAGTGCAAAACTCGAGAACGGAACGAACAATTCTGCAAATTTTTGTTTAAATATTTTCATTATGGTATAAGGAAGGTAGGAGAGAAGGTACTTATGGAGAGAAAAGACGTAAAAATTGCCAGGAAAATAAAACACCACTTTCTACCCGTGCGAAGCCGGGGTGGGCAGACAATATATGAAATATTTCAAACCTAACCTAATCTAACAAATTATTCCAGTCACCCATATAGGCGCTCAATTTATTATTTTCCCTGGGGGAAGCGTCTTACAGAAGTTCACAGCCGTATCAGGCTATTTCTAGTTTACTCTGTGTCAGGATTCGTTACCCTAGTGTAAATCTTTAGTCCGAGTGAGAAAAATCACCAGAAAGCTCTTCAGGAGGTGTAGCGTTAGTAATGGGTGTATGTTCGAGTCATCAACGTAGCAACGCGCGACGTCGAAACAAAAGTAACAGACGATGTAACTAAAACGATTCTTATACTCCTACTAGGACTAAAATGAGGGCCATGAAACAATGGGAAGAATAACAGCCTTATTCTTTATGACAAAGAAAAAGAGGGAAATATTTAAAAGGGAACCATTTCCTTTAATCAATGCTATTTCGACGCGGCGCGCGTTTTCGTCAACGGCAGTTCTTGTGTTTTTTGCCTCATTGATTTTTCTGCTCACTGAGTACAGATTTCATGCCCGAGAGATTCTGTGTGAGCAGCGACTGAAAAGAGGTCACCCTCTAAAATCGTGTTGGTTTGACTGTGAAACTTTATAAACGCATTTTGTTAAATATTGTATTGTATAAGTCACTATAGCGTTGCAAAGGTAAACGCTTAAAAATTCAGAATTGTACGTAAGTACTCCATGTGTATTTTTGTTTAATGAACATCCAAGGCTTGCCAGCACATACTTTGTGAGGGGTCCGAACCAATATTTATATTCATTTTTTTAGAATAGTTTTGACTGTTTTAGAATAGTTTTGAAGTCGCTTCCCCTAGCCAGGGGAAGCGACTTTGTTGTTTGGACAGACAGACGTCTGTCCCTATGTATGCTTAGTTCTTTAAACTACGAAACTGATTTTGATGCGGTTTTTTTTAATAGACAGAGTGTTCATTATGGAAGGTTTATATGTATAATACATGCTTTACATAGTAGAGAAACACTGGTAATTTTCGAGGATTCCAATGTGATGTCGTTAATAAACACATTTTTTTGCGCTTACATTGGAAACGCTGGCTGAACCCTACGAGATAGATCAAAATAATGTAGTACAGTATGAGCTCGTTATTTGAACTTGAAATGTCTATTTTATTAACCTCCAGGCTGCGAGCACCCGGTACCAGCTTGCACCTTGTATTGGTTCAGAGCGAGCGATATGTAAAAGCGTTTATTGACGATCCTAAGTTTACACACGCAGTCATTTCGATATTTTTGCGTGATTTATTGATTGACCGTACCTACAATAGTCAACCACACCCAGAAGAGTTGATTAGACATACTGCACACGGCCTCATTCGATTGTCGCATCGATCGCCATTGGCAGGGAATCCATCCTAACACATAACAGAAATATTAGTATATTAGAGTATTTTTCTAGCGTTCTATCTGGTTTCAAACTACAGTATGATATTATTACATATTCTTTATGCTTGCAAGGCTGTTTCGAAGAGCAGTTTCAGACAGATTTTTCTCTCGCGTACTACCTAAATTTCAGATTTACCTATCGATCCGATGAGCATCATGGGATTTAGATGGGGGCGTGTAGAGATTTTTACATATTCAGGTATAACAAGTGTGAATAAGCTACAGTAAGTACTTATAATCAGGCGAGTCGTAAGCTTGTTTCTCCAATACGCCATGTTTTTCGTATGACTAAGATAATGATATGAAAAACATGGCGTATTGGTACATGTGCCTTATAAGGGTTATTTTTTTAGCTTCAGACCCATAAAAAGACATTTCACTGGTGCACATAAACAAGCGAGCTGTAAAAAAAATACTTAAGAAAAACCAGACGGTAAATATTAAAAAATACATTACGAGGTACATAAAATACGGCGGTAACTATATATCACAGCAGGAGAGAAAATTCAACAGTAACATTTTACGAGAGCAACAAAAGCAAATTATAATGACAAACACACAGAACGAAGCACGAGGCTAATCGTCATTATTATTTCACGGCGCCAGCCAAATCCGGGCTCGGCGCTGAGTTACTGCTCCGTAGAGATGAAATCTACTCTCAAACTTATACATTATTCAGCTTTTCCTCAGGTATGATGTTCATTAGTGTAGAAATAAATTCGGCTCTCATGTTCAATGACCTTTTGAGCCCTGATTATCAATCGAGTTACTAGTATGTCGTTATTTGTGAAATATGTATATTAAATACAGTTGGTATATCTTCCAGACTGCTATAAAGCGATGCATTCTTGATGCCAGAATATGGAATCCGATATCAGGTAGCCAATGATTTGGATTTTCTGTTATTTATTACATTGTAGCTACATTGTTTTGACTACAATCGAGATTTGAAGTAATAAATTGTGGAGAGAGTATAACAAATGTGTATATTTTTCTATAAAGAATTAACATGGGGTGTAAGTAGATCATCACGTTCATTAGAGTCAAAGCAAACCTCGCCTGTACGTGGCGCACCCTGCCGATAGCAAAAGAGGCTCTGGCAAAAGGGAGGTAAGGTACAGCGTATTTGTAAGCTGCCCGACTGGGGAAGTACCTCAACCTCACAGAATACCGAAGCCAAAAAACGATTACTTTGAGATTTATTGTGTTCCCGCGAGTGAGGTTGTTGTAAACCCTTATTTATCCCTCTGCTGGGATATGGGCCTCGTCTCAATCGAACATACTCCACCTCGCTGCTCAACTACGGGTTGTCGGAGCCGTGTTTTCATGCCGCCTAAAGGATACTGACTTGGCTGAACGATTGTCATCTAAATGACAATCGTTCAACAGTCGGTTCCGATGGCTATAAGAACACTTGATTAGACTGTCACGACGCCATCTAGCTCCTCTCTAGTGTGTCTCGAGAGTGAGGTCGTCAGATATTATACGGTATATTAAGTAATACCACGCGTAAGTCCGCATATTTTTTTTACAAAGTAGACTGATTTTGAAAGATTTTTTTTTTGTGTTAGAGAGATGGTGCTTTTGCGATGAACTCCTTATCAGTTGATCATGGAATATGGAGATATTTGATATACCTACATATAAACTAAAAATCGTAAATTAAAATTTTTAAAACAAAAAACAGAAGCCGACACCTCTAAGGTATTCAATTATTCATATAGTTGTTTATCAATTATGAGTCGACTTGAGTCGAGTCAAATTCTACTTTTATTTAAAATAAAATTATAAAAAGTTTCTTGCGGTTATTATTCTAGTACCTATATGGTATCTCTGGCTTCTTATAAATCGTCGTCATCCCTTATTCATCCCACTGCTGGGATACGGGCCTCCCATCTATCTTTTTTTTTATATACTACTTCGGGTGGCAGACAAACACACGACCTGCCTGATGTGAAGCGGTTACCGTAGCCATATTAACGCTCGCAACATAAAATATCGCTCGCGCGCCACCACCCCAGCTGCCAATGCAGCATCTCCTTCCTTTCTGGTGACCTCACTCACTCGCAGGAACATAACAACCCTCAAGGGAATTGTTATTTGGCTGTGGTATTCTGTGAGGTGTAGGTACATTCCCCAGTCGGGTAGCTTACAATTACGCTCCCTACCTCTCTTTTCGTCAGAGCTTCGTTTGTCAGTCAGCAGGGTGCACCGCGGACAGTTGAAGTTGGCTTTGGTTCAAAAATGTTGATGAACCACTTTCACCCCAAGTTCACTATCGAAGGGGTTTAGAGCATACTCCATCACGCTGCTCAATTGCAGCTTGGTGTAGGCTAGTATTGCTGCAAGCTGCCTGAACGGAGTTACGCCTGAAGGCCACTGACTTGGCGTAATGACTGTCATCTAATGACAACAGCCAGGACCGACGGCTTAACGTGCTCTCCGAAGCACATATTATAAGTGCATAACTAAATTGGATTTTATAAAAAAATGCAAATATTTTCTTTTTTCTTACTGGTTTTTCAAGATCCTGCCAATGCCACATGAAAATTATTTTAAAAAGCATTACTCACTTCAGACATTTTTACTGTAATTATAACTTGCCTATAAAACAAATAGCAAAAATAAGGGCCTGTCGGTGCGCTTGTACCTTGTTCCATAATATATTAACTAATTTTCCTTTACATTGAGGCTCATTGTATCGCATCATCAAACGGAAGGCCATGAAAAATCATTCATTTGGAATGACATTCTATACGTTGTTTTCCATAGAGTAATCACGATCTTCAGTCAAGAGTGAAATAAATAAAGAAAAAACTCACGGTCATTGCAGTTTCTTTAGAACAATAATTATTATAGGTTTATAACCTATATCATTATTTCTCTAGTCCCTGCCTATGTGTAGATTTGATTTTATGCATTACCCTATACCGGGTGTGGGCATGCCAGTTGGAGGAAAAATATATTAAATATTGAAGACAGAATATTTTACTCAAAGAAGACATCATTTTATTTTTAACAATAAGTAGAACTGCATTCACAGATTTTTTTTAAATCGCCTGCTACAACCGGGAATCGAACTCATGAAATGTGAAAAAAAAAATACATGTCTTTTATTATGACCTTCTAAAGGGCTAATCAAAAAGTACAGGGCTCTATATGTTATCAAAATATGTTAAATCTAAGAAACCGAAAAAGAATAATTCTAGGAAAATATACATTCAAATTTAAATTCTATACATTTCAAAAAGGCTTAAGTTGACTTAGCCTCGATTGACTTCTTTTCATGAATTAAAAGACAACCTTGACCTAACGGAACCGCACCAACCCATTGTTTTACTTTGTGAATAATTTATTAGTAAAATCACACATTTCTGTTACTCACATTTCTATGTTATAAATTCCTTTACGAATTATGTACAATTCCGAATTATTACATATTGCAGGTGATATATACCTACATCGCATATAATTAATAGAAGGCCTGAGTATAAGTTTTCAGGATTTATTATGTTTGCGTAATATTGAAATGTATGGAATTACGAAGTTGCTGGTTTCCGAAACCGTGAGTACGGAGATGACAATTTAATCTACACTATAGTAGGTATGATTGCCTTAATTAAAAATTAAATAGACAACTTACCTGCAGACGATGAAGCCTGTCAGTTATGGAACGAGTGGCCAACGATAAAAGCAGATACTACGAGCTACTACCAGCTCCACAGCAGCAGCATTTAACAACAAGATAAGTAACTTTCAAATTTTGTTGAACGTTTGATTTGTTCTGCTATTAAGGTCTACCGCTGGTGATTTCTATTAAATGTCCTTTTTTTGTTACTATAAGAGATATAAATCAGTTACAAGTACAAGAATTAAATGAATAAGAAAAATAGGCCATACTGAAACCGACTGGTCTAAGCCGACCTCACAGATGCCCGCAGCCAAATACTCTAGAAGATTGTTATGTTTTTTGAGAGAATGAAGACGACAGGAGAAGCTATGTTAAGAGCGGGTGAGCCACGGCTCGATGTAATACCAGAAGGCCAATTCTCGTAATTTCTCTACGAACGCAGATTGGAAGTTGACCGAATCGATATTAATTGTGAATTGACTAAAATTTGATTTCATTAAATAATTATTATCAATTCTTATTGTTGGCAAAGTAACATTCTTAGTTTGTTTAATTTTCACTCATATTAGACGAGCTCGGTGGTCGAATGGTTAGCAATGGCCACTTTGACTCCGGGGTCGCGGGTTCGATTCCCGCACAGGTCAAACATTTGTGTGCATGAACATGTCTGTTTGTCTTGGTCTGGGTGTTTTCAATGTAATAATAAGTATGTTTTATAAAAAAAAAATGTATTTAAGTACATTTATCAGTTGTCTAATACCCATAACAAAAGCTTTGCGCTTAATTTGGGACTAGATGGCGCTGTGTAAATTGTCCAGAAATATTTATTTATTTATATTTATTATATTTCGATACAATACCGCTTAAATTTAATTTTGAAGTTACATATTGTGTTACGAGAATACCAACTGTGACATTTATGAGATCGAGACTGGATCGAAACTGGATCGAAACTGAATTTTGACTATATTTTAATTACGAGAATTGCCCCTCTGCTTCAATCATCTACGAGACTGGCACTCCTAAAAGGTCAAATGCTGGGTTATACCTTGTTGTATCCAGCATATTACCGGTCTAGGGTATACGCTACCTTATAGCACAATAATTATTATATATGTATAAAAATACAAACAAATCTCGACCAACTTTGTGTAAAAACCAGATTGTCTACTACTTGTTACCAGCGCATTCTTATTTATTTTAGTCTTATAGCACGGAGGTAACCAGATAATTTGAGAAACTGTGTTTGATAGTGGGGAAAGTGGAACGAAAAAAACCTCGTGGGCGACCGACCTGTCCAATAGTCAAAAACCAAGTCAAGAATCTAACTGTTCTCCCTATACAGCGCCTTGAGCAAGTGGAAGATCGAGCAGCATAGAATACTGCAGACTGAGTAATCCCTTCTACAGAATCCTCTCAAGATGGGCACGACCTTCGATGATAAATTACGTGATGAAAAAAATAAAAATACAATACATTAAACCTCTTTTTTTCGTCTTTGTTGCTGCGTTCATCACTACACCAACTCACGCACATATCACAAAAAACATACACAAAACATGAAAAACAACCCAACTTTAATACGATAACACATTAAATAAAATTGAATTCTGCCCAAATGTAGTTCGAAACACACTAAAAAAACTTTTCCGTTCATTGCGTAAAATGAGAACGACAATAAGTCACGCTACCTACCGCGTTGGGACTATAAAAAGTGTATTGAATAAAAAGGTGCAAATATTAGACTAATTTTATACCTTCATGTTGTTTATAAGTGAGCAACTTTGGTGTATATGATAAATTTATACATATTGGAATCACGGATGCAATTTGAACTATACATAAGCTTGGGGTGTAAGCTTCTCACCACCTTTGAGCCAAAGCCAACCTCAACTGCACGTGGTGCACCCCACTGACTGACAAACAAGTTTCTGGCGAAGTGGGTGGGGCTGCGGAGGTGGCGGCGGGCAACCGATATTTCGTATTACGAACGCTTATACGGCTACGGTAACCGCATCACATCACGCGGGCTGTATGCTTATTCGTCATACGACGTGGTATATTGTTTTTAATAGGTATATGCTATAAATTTAACCAATTGTTAGTATTTTACTTAAAAGCAATAAATATTTTGTCAATATATCACAAAAAAATGTTACTGTTAACGCGTGCTGTATATTTTCAATCACCTATTTTTTTTTCAAAGTATACTCAATCTAACCATGGATGATCTATTAAAATATAATTTGGCTAATATTGATCAATGATAAATGATTTCGGCTCACTTGTCAGAATATTATAAATATTAAAAAAATGGAAATATTCACCTCCTCTGCCTAGATGAGATTTGAACCTACGATATCTAGATTCACTCGAAGAGCACTCGAGCGGCAATGGACAGGTCGTGGGTTTAAAATCACTAGGTGGGCGGGAGAGATGATTTTTTTAATTGTTAATATATTGACCAACCATTTAATTAGGTTTGAATGATAGAATTATTCCGGAATCATAGTTACGAGAATAAGACAAATTTATGGCGAAATCATAAATCGTCTTTTTTCTATATTCCGTGGATTTTTTGGGAAATCTAACTTTATTCCTAATCTACATCGTAAAGGGAAGCTGTGCCAAATTTTATTTTTCTAGGTCGAAGGGTTCGGGCTGGACAGTGATGAGTCAGTGAATCGAATGTTTTCTTTCCATATATATTGACTAAAATGGGCTGTATGTATGCTGTAAAGTCGGGTTAGTTGCACCATTTATAACTCAAGAATGGCTAGAAATATTTTTATGTCCTTTGATTTGTTGGATTTGTCTCCATTCTGAATAGCAGAATAAACTATTAAATCATTAGATAAATTTACGAAAATCATTATGATCAAAAATTATTTTTCCATACATTTCACGAATTATTTCGCTAATTTTATTTTGTTGTGTTTGACATTGTCAACGTGTACAAAGTTTGTATATAAGTCCCGTTCATATTTTCGTTCCTGTGGGTTTGCCCATATGAACGAAAATATGAACGGGAAGATTGAGACACAGCGAAGCGTGGGCTGATCGCTTGTAAGAGATATAAGATGGATAGAGTCTACCTAAATTTTCCATATATATCGGTACCAAAAGAATTAAAGACTTTTTATACAATTAAGGTGGCAGACAAGTATACGACCTGCTTGATGAAAGACGGTCATCTCAGCCTATGGACGCTCGCAACGATAATTTTCGTAAATTGTTTTTGCGGCGAACCCAACATTGACTTATTATTTCGCTAATTCGAATCAAATCACAATAAAAAGGGCATTATTATTAAGATGTAAGAAAGTCCACCATCTTTTGAACCTGTGGCGAAATGAATGTTGCGCCCGTTTGGCGAAATACACTAATCTCACGCAGCCGGCGAAAGAGAAGGTGAGGTATGTGGCGCCCGAATGGAGAAATACCTCGACCTCACAGAATCTTCTTGAGATTTTTTTCTCAGCTCACTCACTCGCAGGAACATTCCTGCGAGTGAGTGAGCTGACTAGACATAAGTAGATGCTGTATTTACAGTGGGAGTGCCAGCGCGCGAGGAATACGCATTGTATTTTAATCACCTATAGACGATTTTGACCTCCACCAACCCGTAGGTGACAGTGTGGTGGAGTGTGTTCTAAACCACTTCGATTGAGGGGAGACCCGAATCCCATCAGTGGAATGAATAACGAGTTGATGACGACGAAAGACGGTTTGTAGAAGCTTTGTGCTTATTTAGAACCTGTTACCATAGGCTACGGTAACTAATTTAGATCAGGCGGGCAATATGTTTATTTTTGGTTTTCTGAAAGTGTTTTTTTTTTCGAAACATTCTGCAAACTTTCGAAACTAAAAAGCGAGGCTATACCTTATAAGTTTGACAGAATAATTCGAAAAAAAAAACGCTGACACGAGACCTTTTACACATGGTCTGGTATAAGAAAATACTCAGAAACACTCCAACATAGATCTCCCTAGACAGTAACATAGTAAATAGAATCTAATTTGTTATAACTAGCGAAATGTAATAAAAGAGCAGGTGAGCAAATAGTCGCGTGTTACGTACAGCCACCGTGAGGTGCAGTTGAATGCACCTCAGATGCAGTCGGTGCACCGAGAGTCATTGGCCCTGAACTTTGCATTATAAACATTATACCATTTATCTCCTTTATGTTATTTTTATATGAATACGTAATAATAATTAAATAAAAGTTTTATAAGCTCAAAGTAGTTATTTAATAAAACAATAAATAATAAAGTGCACTAGTGTAAAGATACATATAAAATACTACTTATTGTCGTAACAAACTGTGAAAAAGTCAAACTCCGCGACGGAAATTATGAGAGGAAATCGTGTTTCGAGGTATGGGGGCATGTAATGCGGAAGGATGAAAGACATATGACAAAGAGAATGATGAAATTGAATGTGAATGGATATAACGACAGATGACCAAAAACTTCTTCTACTTCACGATATGTTTTTGACGTGACAACGTCTTATAAATTGGTTAGCCGGGTGACACTTCAAGAAACTGGGTCACGTTATGCGCTTACAATGAGAGCGAGTGAAAGGCGCGTGCCTTTCACTCGCTCTCATTGTAGGCGTGTCGTGGACGCGTGTCCCTTCTAAGAGCGAGAGAGACAGACATAAAAAGTGAAAGGCATGCGTCCCTTCCACTCGAAAACATTTTACCACTCAAAGTCGTTGTCACGTAAAACTTTCGCCCGTATACCGACTTTACAGGCAACCAATATTTTTTTTTTGACCAAAGAGGAGCTAATTTCGCTGCTACGGCTTAACGATATCTATTAGCGATCGACAATACTTTACACTTACACGTATTAATTACAACAGTTGGGGAAAACCCGTCTCATCAATGAAAAAAAAAATCGGGTGGAGATGTGTCGATACACATGCCGTTGGTTAACGTGAAACGTCTATATGAGCGAGTCGCGTTTATTGTTAAAGATTGAAAGAAAAAAATGCAAACTTGAGGTCTAGCAGCGAGCTGATTATATACGCTAAAAAATGACATGCGAATCATGTTTCTATGACTTATAGGTTTGTAGTTATTAAGGTAAGATAATATATACCAATTCGATACAGTGCAGTTTTCTGACCAGGGGCCCACCGCCGAAACTGAAGCCGTTTACCATCGAATATTTCGATTCTGAAAATAAGACTTACTTTTATGTTATTGACGAAAGTCTTCAGCTTAGTCTATAGAGTTCAAGGATTACTACCAGATAAGCTAAACACAAGTACCATAAAGTTGAAATTTGTTTTTAGTTACAAAAATATTCGATGGTAATCAGATATTTTGATTCGAAAAATAGGTCATACGTTTTAGTTATTGATCTTCAGTTTTTCAGTAGCAAACATCTTCAGTTTTTCAGTAGAGCTCTAGGGTTTTTAACAGCTAAGCTAAAGATAAGTACCGCCAATCTAAGCTGAAATTAGATTTTCGCAATCATAAAATCCGATGGGAATCGGCTTCAGCTTAGGTATACAACGTACCCGTACATATTATAGTGATTTTAAAGATATTCCACGTCAAAAAAAAATTGGTATAATATTACAGACTAAATAAAAAAAAATATAAAATCGATTGTACCAATATTTAGATAAGCGTTTTATTCACAAAATATTTAATATCTATTACACAGTCGCGTAGAGATATCGTCTATTATCAATAATGGGATAGAATATATTCTAAGAAAATAAGAAATCTCGGGTTAAATTCTATCATCTAGAACTACTTCAGCGTGCAGATAAACCGATCTAAAGATAGCTGAAACCTCCAATGCTCTTTGTAATAATGAGAAAGTTTTATATTTCAATGAGAATTTTGTTATGACTCGTTCGGATTTCTTTTTAAATGACAGATATATTATGTTTCTTACTATCGTGATACTGTAACACTAGCGCTTCTCGAGTAAAAAAAATAATAATGGCTAAATATATATGGCACTGATTAAAACTGCCATATACGAATTAAGCTCTATTTCCATTATAAAACTTATAAAATATTGAAAAGCATTACAATAGATGTTGAAGAAAATTTGTCTGAAAACAGCTATGATATTGTATGTACGAGTAGACGGGCCATAGGCGAACAGCACGGCAGTAAAAATTGGCTTTAATAACTTTTAAACTTTCGTGTTGCATGATTTACGAAAATAATAATAGGAATTAACGCGATAAGGGTATATTTATATTTACATACTTTTATTGTTGCCTGACGTTTCGACCAGATCGCACCGGCCGTGGTGACAGGCCACACAACGTAAATGTAGTGTGTCGCAGTACATAGATATCGAACAATATCCCCGTGTACATCAATCTCAGCAACGGAGGCAGAGGGACATCGCTGAGACAGTCAATCAGACCTGGGGCCCTACTGCTGAAGCTGAAGACGATTACCATTGAATATTTAGAGTCGAAAAATAGGTCTTACCTTGTAGTTTTTGACAAACATTTTCAGCTTAGTCAGTATACCTTCAGAATTTCTACCACCAAAGACACACACAATTACCACTAACCTAAGGCCAACTTTGAGTTTTGCTATCAAAAAATTCGATGGGAATCGGCTTGAGCTTCGGCGGTAGGGCGCCGGGTCGAAACGTCAGTCAAATATATGCATCATTGCGTTAATTCTCGTTATTATTTTCATACACAAATCGCTTATTCAATATCTATACATGCAGTACGCAAAAATTGTAAAATAGTGTGAACACACAGGATGGCTTTTATTCTATAACTTTTCAATAATTGTTTTTATTTTCGCTAACGTCTTGCAGTGATAGCACAGTATAAGTAATAGTACTACGTAGTGATAGTAAACAACACGGGGCTGAGTGGATGTCGGGCAAGACGTTAGCGCTTATCAAAAACTTTTTTTTTTTACACAGCGCCATCTAGCCCCAAAGTAAGCGAAGCTTGTGTTATGGGTACTAGACAACTGATAAATATACGTAAATAC
This sequence comes from Hypsopygia costalis, assembly GCA_937001555.2. Classification (NCBI taxonomy): domain Eukaryota; kingdom Metazoa; phylum Arthropoda; class Insecta; order Lepidoptera; family Pyralidae; genus Hypsopygia; species Hypsopygia costalis. Next base: position 9,205,261 of record OW443330.2, on the reverse strand, counting down.
ATTTTTTTGTAAATATATACTTATGATAAATAGAAAACACCCAGACTAAGACAAACAGATATGTTCATGCACACAAATGTTTGTCCTATGTGGGAATCGAACCCACGAGCGTTGGTGTCGAAGCCGCGTCTTTGACGGCTACTGCAGTGATGTTCGCCTATGGCTCGTCTTTATATAAAACGTCATAGATTGTGAGAATAATAACGTTGCATGTGGCATGTGGCGAGCATGTGGATTACCTGATGGAAAGCAATCACCATGGACCCGTGGAGATCAGCAACACCAAGGGGTCACCGGTCCGTTGCCAGCCTATACTCCTTACTTTCTTTTTGGTGACCTCATTCACTCGCAAGAACACGACAACCCTCAAAGAAATGGAATTGTTATTTGGCTGTGGTATTCTGTGAGATGGAGGTACTTCTCTTTTCGCCAGAGCCTCATTTGTCACTCAGCAGGGTGCACCACGTGCAGTTGAGATTGAGTTTGGTTCAAAGATGTTGGTGAACCACTTACACCCCACTTTTATGCAGCAGCACTAATGTTATAGTAACACTAATTTAGTAAAATAATCGGTATACGAACGAATAACATTCCGTCAAAACTTTGTCATAACTCATAAGCAATACGAAGTGGTATGAACTACTGTAACTTGGTTCAAAGTTTGTTAGTTTAGGACTATGTACACATACACTTACGTAGTTGTTGAACTGTAATTACTCTACACAGGTGTTTATATCTATTTTGGTTCACAACTTATATACAGAAGACTTCTGTATAAGGGTAACTTAGCAAACATGTTATGGTTATAATAACTTTTAAACTATCTCAACCGATCATCATGATCATATTCTCAAAGGTATAAGGAAGGACATAGCATAATTTTTATTAATAAAAAAAGGTAAACGCGAGCAAAGCCGCGGGTGGGTGTAGTACTGATAGTACTACTATAAAGTTTGTTTGATTATAACAAAAACAACATAAGTCAATAGTATTTCAAAACACATATCAAGTGAAACTTACGTAGTTTTTGAAAGAAACCGGCGCAGCCGCCTTTTATCTATCGACAGCGAGATTGTCATGTCACATCACAATGTCACTTATTGGTTACTTTAATTCAAACTAAAATTTTTTTAGACTTTTAAATACATATTTTCCGTAAGAGTGACTCTTTTTTGCCTAAAGACCAGGATTTTGCAATAGTTGATATGAGGTGTAAGAATCAACCATAATTATAGCCACACACATTACTTAACGATGAGTTTATTATAATACAGTATGTTACATGATTTACATCCATTGTTAACTAATGTTAGTAATTTTATCGTTGGCAATATTTGTCTCACTTTCGATATGAGAATGTCAACTGATTGACGTTTGACGTTTGACGTTTCTGTTCACAAACGTCACTTGAATTTATGGTGACAATGTATGTAGGTCAACGGCTAGAACAATTGCTTTTGTCGAAGCGTGCGGACGTGCACGAATAAATCAGTTAATATCGATTTAATCTTCGTTTCATTTTGTAAAACTGACCTGGATATTACAGCTCAGAAGTGGGATTGGTAAAATCCACTTGCAATTTCCGCGAAAAAGCCATTCTTTGAGGTTTAAATATCTATTTGAAGTTTTTCTTTTTTTTTAATCGAATATGAATTGCGATTCCGATAGTAATAGTGGCAGGACACCCCCTCGCAAGCATCACCGTAGGGAGAAAACTAAGACAGTAAAATCTAGGAGCCGTAGCAGGAGTCATTCAGCGAGACCTCGAAGTACGGCGCGTGGTAGATCAAAACCGGAGGTTCGTGTAAAACGAATACGGCGTCGGCATCGCTCCCGCTCAAGTGAAAGGACGGACGAGTTTCAACACGTGCAGAAAAGAATACGGTCGAACTACACATCACGGTACGAGGACGGTGGCAGCCTACGTAGTGGAGTTCCCGAACGTCGTTCAAGATCAAGGAGTCGCCGCTCGCCGAGTCTCAACGCGAGCAGACGTCGATCTTCAAGTTTCTCACCGAAACGCACGAGCGTGAGTCGTTCCAATTTTAATGATAATACTACACAGTTGTTATTAACAGAATTGATTAAAACCATAGCCAATAATCGTCCGGAAGGAAATAAGTTCCCGATGTTAGGTAATGTTGTCCCAGAGTTTGATCCCATGATTAAAAGTCAAACCATTAACTCGTGGCTCAACAAGGTGGAAGAATGTGCACGATTGTATAATTGGGGTGAAGATCAGATAATTCACTATGCGCTGCCTAAGCTGTGCGGCGTGGCTAAATCATGGTATCAAACACTGCCCTCAATGTCGTTTTCGTGGCCTGAGTGGAAGGCTAAGTTAATAGAATCTTTTCCACATAGTGATGATTACGCCGATTTGTTGACTGAAATGTTGGCTAGGAAAGCTAAGTATAACGATTCTTTAGAATTATATTATTACGATAAAATAAACCTTTTGAACCGTTGTGAGATAAAAGGAAAACGCGCAGTGGACTGTCTATTACATGGCATAGAAGATCGATCTTTAAGGTTAGGAGCTAAAGCGGCGAAATGTAAGGAACCTGAGCAAGTACTAGAATATTTTCAATCGATCAAACAACCACAACGTGAATCGGATATTAGATTAAAGACCTTTAATGATAAAAAATCAACTATCACTAACTTAAATCAAGCGACAAATTCAAAAATTACTCGACCACGAGGAAATACAGGACCTATAGTCTGTTATAACTGCAAGGAGACCGGACATTATAGTTTCAGGTGTACTAAGAAGATACTTAAATGTAATATTTGTAATAAATTGGGACATTTGACTACCAATTGTCCGAAACTACCGGCTAACGATAATAATAAGTTAGAATCTTCCAATGAAAAATCTGTTATGAAATTAGACGCCATTAATACAAGTAATGATAAATTTTTAGTTGACCTGAAACTGAATGGCCGACCACTTAAGGGATACGTAGACTTAGGCAGCCAGTGTACCCTTATACGTCGTAGTGAAGCGAAAGCATTAGGAATTCAATGGTTAACGACAGGTTATTTACCAGTCATGCGCGGTATAGGAAACAATATTGTAACACCATTGGGGAAGGCAACCGTGGAGATAGATATTCATGGTATCTCGGAGATAATTGAAATATTCGTAGTAGATGATTCGGTTGTTAAACACCCGATACTAATTGGTCATAGCTTTACTGAGCAACCGGGAATCGTAATAACGAAAACGAGCGATTCCTTAATCTTTGAGCGAGATTTGCCAGTAAAAGTACATTTACTGCTATCAGAAGACATTACGATTCCCCCAAACGAGATGATAGTAATAAAGACAAAAAGTGTAAATGATAATTATTCCGGTACGATTTACGTAAACGGTTCCTTGCGCGGTTATCCAGGTAAGGAATATTACCTGATGCAGGGCGAATACACCATGACTGATGGGATTGGAGCCTTATTAGTGCGTAGTTTATCTGAGACACCGATACGGTTAGAACATGGAATTTTGATAACACGAGCTATGCATACGAACCATTGTAAAAGCGTCAACTTATTGGATTTCACTGACCCGGGTATAAAAGGTTCACTAAATTTTGGTGATAACTTGTCTAAGGATCAAATCGAACGTCTTAAAGAAACATTATTACGACATAATGAATGTTTTTCTAATAATTTGAAAGATATAGGCTTTACAAACGTTGAACAAATGAAGATTGAGTTAACTGATTCTACCCCAGTAGTGTATAGGCCGTATAGACTTTCCTACCCTGAGCGAGAACTCGTACGATCAATGGTCAAGGAAATGCTTGAAGCCGACGTCATATGTGAATCCAATTCCGCTTATGCAAGTCCGGTTATTTTGGTTAAAAAAAAGACTGGGGATAAGCGATTTTGCATTGACTATCGAGCACTTAATAAAAAGACGAAAAAAGAACATTATCCTTTACCACTGATTGACGATCAGTTAGATAGACTGGCGGGAAACTCTCTTTTTATTGCGCTTGACCTAGCATCCGGGTACTATCAGATTCCCGTTGCAGAAGACTCCCAAGACAAAACAGCGTTCGTCACACCCGATGGGCAATACCAATTCAAAAGAATGCCCTTTGGTTTGGCCAATGCTCCATCGGTATTCCAGAGAACAATGAATAAGGTTCTATCAAAACTAAATTATACTCTTGTTTACATGGATGAGGTTCTCATACCGGCGCGAACGTTTGAGGAAGGTTTGACAAGATTAGGAGAAGTTTTAAACGCTATTCGCGATGCAGGACTTACTCTCAAGTTAAATAAATGTTTCTTCTTTTATGAACAGATTGACTTTTTAGGTTTCGAAGTTAGCAGTTTAGGTATAAGGCCAGGTTCGCGAAAATCAAACGCTGTGTCAAATTTTCCGACCCCCAGAAACGTTCACGAGGTTAGACGGTTTTTAGGCCTAGCTAGTTTTTTCCGCCGATTTGTAAAAGACTTCTCCTTAATTGCGCGACCTTTAACGGATTTACTAAAAAAACATTTTGACTGGAAGTGGACAAAAGAACATACAAACGCATTCGAGACACTAAAAAATAAATTAGTAGAAAGGCCAATTCTTGCTTTGTATGACCCAAAACTCGACACGGAATTGCATACGGATGCTTCAAAGCATGGCGTTGCAGGCATTCTAATGCAACGTGGTACTGACGGGCTTTTAAGACCCGTAGCATATTACAGTCGGAAAACTACTAGTGATGAGCAAAAATTACATTCATATGATTTGGAAACTTTAGCAGTCGTGTCGTCGTTAAGTAGATTTCGTGTATATTTATTAGGTTTGAAATTCAAAATTATAACCGACTGTAATGCGCTACGGACGACTATGACTAAACGCGACTTAGTGCCTCGAATAGGACGTTGGTGGATCCAACTCCAAGAATTTGATTGCGAAATCGAATATAGATCTGGAGTAAGAATGACGCACGTGGACGCGCTTAGCCGCGCCCCCGTTGCGGAACCTACAGATTCATGTATACCTCGTGTGATTGATGTACTTAATATTGAGGCAAAAGATTGGATCGCAACGGTTCAAAGTGCTGACGAAGAAGTTAAAAGGATAAAAGAAATCTTGTTGAATAAAGACACAAAATTTGTTGCGGATGTCCATAAAAATTATCAATTAAAAGGTAACCATGTGTATAAAATTGTAGAAGACGGCGTCAAATGGTTGGTTCCAAAATCAGTTAGGTGGCAACTACTTCGAATGAACCACGATGATGTAGGTCACTTCGGCTACGAAAAAACTTTAAAGAGACTTAAAAGTTCGTTTTGGTTTTCTAAAATGCGTCGATTTACATAGAAATACGTAGCAGCGTGCTTAGAATGCGCTTACCATAAAACACCTGGTGGCGCTAAAGAGGGAATGCTTCATCCCATTCCTAAACCAGACATCCCTTTTCATACTTTGCATGCCGATCATTTGGGCCCATTTATTCGTTCACGAAAGGGAAATACGTACTTATTAGTTATAATCGATTCTTTTACAAAATTCATAACTATAAAACCTGTCAGAGACACAAAAACGACAACAGCTATACGGATGTTTAAAGAACATTTTAGTTATTTTGGGGTACCTTCACGATTAATTACGGATCGCGGGACATGCTTTACAAGCACAAAGTTTAAAAATTTCACAAGTAACATGGGCATAAAACACATCTTGAATGCTGTGGCGACTCCACGAGCAAACGGACAGGTGGAACGGTTTAACCGTACCATATCGGATGCCCTTAGTACTAAGTGTCATGGCAAAAATGATAACACATGGGATGAATATGTCGGTGATGTACAACTTGGGTTGAATACTATGATTAACAAAACGACCGGTAAGAGTCCATCAGAACTTTTATTCGGTTATAGAGTGTCGAGCGCGTCGGAAAATAAACTAAGCGACATTATCACTGAGACAGTAGAACGAATTAGTGGAGATGATATGATAGATTTAAGAAATAAAACCATAAATAAAATTGCAAAAGAACAGAACATGGCTAAAAGTCGTTTCGATAAGCGCAGAAAACCAGCTACTGAGTATAAAACCGGTGACCTTATTAGAATAGAAAGAACAATGTTCGATAAGGATAGATTAGGGAAATCCAAGAAATTAGTACCTAAATTTCATGGACCTTATAGAATTGTTAAAGTTTTACCTAATGATCGATTTTTAGTAGAAGATACTCCTCTTACGCAAAAAGGAAATAAAAGATACGAAAGTGTAGTCTCGATCGACAAAATACACCCATGGTTAAATTTTAAAGGGGTCGGTAGCGAAAACGACAGTGATGGTGACAACTGTAATAATGCGACAGCAAATGAAGAGAGTGATTGCAGCGATGCGAATTAAGTATTGCATTAAAATTGGTCGACTAGTTAATAGACTGAGACAGATTATACATGTATATATTCAGACAATGGTATAGGTCGTGAGTGGTCAGTGCATAATGCATAGATGGCCACAGATCTCGACAGACTATACCAGAGTTTGATAAACATTTATTATTCTTGTTATTGCGAGTTCGATTATTTATATTATTAAAAATAAAGGAAGTATATATATTTTTATTATACATGTGTAATAATTGCAAGCATAGGTTGTGAGCAGTTAGTGCTGTATGCATAGATAACTGCAGATCACGACAGACTATGCGCGATCTGTGAAAGCGATTGAGACCGTGATTGCGAAATGTTCTGAGCGGACAGTGCAGAGGCGATTGATATCATGCTATTGATATCGCACAGATGTCCGCAGATCAGAATTAGTGACTAAATGACGGAATAATTAGATTATAATGAGAGTAACAGTCGATTATTATTAAGAGTATAGTTTTAATTGTTATTTTTATTTATTTACTTTATCCATTAAAAAAAAGGATATAATTGCAATTTTTGATTTCATTGTATTGTAATTTGATTACCGCTAAAAGTATAATTAACCTCTTTGTTTATGTGATGAAACTTAAATTGTTATAAATAAAAGTGCGAGGACTCACTTTAAGAGGATGGCCGATTGTAAGAATCAACCATAATTATAGCCACACACATTACTTAACGATGAGTTTATTATAATACAGTATGTTACATGATTTACATCCATTGTTAACTAATGTTAGTAATTTTATCGTTGGCAATATTTGTCTCACTTTCGATATGAGAATGTCAACTGATTGACGTTTGACGTTTGACGTTTCTGTTCACAAACGTCACTTGAATTTATGGTGACAATGTATGTAGGTCAACGGCTAGAACAATTGCTTTTGTCGAAGCGTGCGGACGTGCACGAATAAATCAGTTAATATCGATTTAATCTTCGTTTCATTTTGTAAAACTGACCTGGATATTACAGAGGAAAAAAAATAGTAGAAACACCTCAAAATTGGGATGTTATTATGAAAATCTGTAGGGAATAACCAACGCCAATTAAAATTGAAAATATTAATTCAGTAGTTACACAGTATTCAGTAGATAGACAGTTTTATGACATAAAATTGCTACAGATCCATATTCTTAAAATCACCTAAACGTCCAATTTAATTGAAAACTGTGAGAATGTATAAGATTGAATCAGGATCACCACTGCCACACCCTGGTCACTTCATACAAAAAACGACAACTTAAACAGACCTCGTCTGTATAGGTGCAAAAGTGTGTGTAGATTCCTTAGGGTTAACTGCATAACGAAGTAGGTACCTTAAACTGTTCTTTTATTTTATGATTCTTTATAAGTTGATACAAACGACTAATATCATGAAGTGGATGTAGACTATTCATAGCAGCGGAAAGATACTCGTAGCCCTGCGTAGCCACAAGCTATTAATCGTAGCACTACGTGTAGCCCTCTTACACTACAAGTGTCACGGTTTACATTTATGTATATTTAGAAGGAACGAGGAATATCGTAAGGTATATTTTATACCAGTTCATATATGATAATTTATATGGCAAAACAATATTTGTTAAGTATCTAGTTATTCATATATATGTATATTGACCATCAAAGTAGAATAAAAAAGCACTTCATTTAATTTTAAAGTGCAACCCTCTTTATATTTTATGCAACAAGCGCAGGGCAGTGACGTAAGCGCGGTGCAAGGGCCGTCGCAGAGTGCATTGAGCTCTTGTAGATGTTATATAAGTATTTATGACATCTACCACCGAATACAGTCCCAGTTATTAAAGTAAAATATTTTATTAATGGTGATTTAACCTGGCTTAGCTTTTTTCGTGTAGTTTTACTGAGAGAAAACAGTGAATGGTCAGGTTGTGTAAAATGAGCTGACGACTGAGGTTCGTTCAAGAGTTTGCATCACGGTTTGTATTAATGGTTTTTAAAAAAGAGTATGTGCATTGTTAGTGATTGGTATCGAATGGTACTCGTAATAAGATGTAACCTTTTTTCATCCGCAAAATCCTCGAAATCTAAGACCTAACGTCTGAGCCCAAAATCATTAAAGAGCTTTTCGTGTTTAAACTCCTCTGTCTCGGATATGTCGAAGGAACGGGGTTTGTGCCGTAAAATGACCTTACCTAGGATGACCAAGGAGTATCTGATCGATTTGGCATTCTAGGTATTGGAACGATTAGACTGAGAAATGAGGTGATGCTGAAAGCCTGCGGAATCTAAGACTTAGCAATTGGCAAGAACTAGTCCAGGAACGTGAGCATCATTTGGTGTCGGAGGCTAAGATCCACTTTAGGTTGTTACGCCGCAGTAGTAAGTATATATGTAATCTAACCAGGTTCATTGCAAATGAACGTGTTACATCTACTACAGCGACAATGGCAGGAAATTCTATATTAGTGACATCACACAGGAAGACGAAGCGTAGGCAGACCAGGAACCATATGGATAAATTCAAAGAAGATGGATGTGTACTTTGACCTGGATGAGAACCCATGCGTTATTATCAAAATGAAGAGCCATGGAAGAGCTTTTGCGGGACGGGGGCCCACCACACATTCCCATTACAGTGTCTCCTGTGTAGCCAGGAAAAACAGCGGCGACCACCAAAAAGGCAATGAATAATGAAATCCACTGTAGTCCCAGGGGGTAAAATTACGGCTGCCTTGGAACTCACAATGAATTTAATCAGAAAAAAATAGTATGAGGTTCTAATTTATTTCAATAAATTAGGCATACACGGGAATTTCTTTAACCTTAACACGGACGTGTTGCAAAGCAAATATATTTTTAATATGGAAGTATTTTTCGTGAGGAAAATGTATACTTAATTTCTATGTATGTATTCTTGAAAGTTCTGTAAACTATACTGTGACCAAAAGCCTTGACCCTAATAGTCTCAAATATTACATTTGTCCAGTTTTATATAATATTTGCATTAGTGTGACCCAAACAGGCTTATAAACGATTGTTTGACAAGTTATCAACATTCAAGGTTGTAAATACAGTTGAAGTATTAGAATACTTGTCGATCGTCGACCTCCCATAACAAAAATGCATCGCAACATTGAAATGCAAGTGTCATTGCATTGCAGATACGACTGATAGCTGTACGTCATTCATGTTCTTATAGGTCAGTTATACGACTATTCACCCCAGTTGGGTGATACGGGGTGGGACGGAGATGTGACCGATACGGATTAGGGGAACGGGTGGTTTTTTAAACTTGCATTAGAAAACATGAGAACATTGTCTTGCTTTGAAAAGGGTTTGAAGTAAATGATAGTCTGAGAGACCTTTTAAAATAAGGTACTTGGTCAATCAGAGTATTTTTAGTTAATTGATTTAGATTATTATTTTGCGGTAGTCAAATTGACAGGCAATAAAATTTGATCTACATTACCGCTACTAAGGTGGTCCGATTCCTGGTTTCGTCCGCTTGATGACTGTAGCTGTGTCATAGGCTGTGGTAAGTTGACTATAGATGCTTAATATATAGACGATAAAAAAAAAACAAAGTATAATAATAATAAGTCCGCAGGGCAGCTTGTGTGGCGAGCTGTTGTGTGAGTAGCGACACCACGGACCCGAGTCTCCAGAGAGTCGGTCAGGGCCTTCGTATCCGACGTGTCTTCATCGGTCGGAGTGTAAACACAAGAAGTCCCGCAGGACTCTCAGCTCTGGCTTGCCTTCATTGGCCGTCCAGAGAGGAGCCGCTAGAGCTATATGCTCCAAGGGTGGAAATGTTAAAGGGCATCACGCCGCGAGTAACTTCGGATAAAACGCAGCACACCTCTCGACATCCCTGAGTCACTCACACCGGTGTTGCCCCCGGCCGTTTTCCTGGCATTTCGGGGGCCCATCTAGTGAGTGGCAAGCCACCGCCTGCCGCAAATAACTAGCAATAAAAGCAGTTATGGCAGGCGTCCGTCCCTCTTCTGTAATAGCCCGGTATTAAGTTCACCCAGACCTCATCTCCATAGCCCATTTATTTTCCATCACACTTCGCAATAGTCTCAACGCCTGCCGAGACCTGCTCATGGGTATATCGTTCCATTGACATATTCTGGAGCGGGTCACGACGGGCGTACAACATTACATCAAACTTCTCAAAGGGGCCTCTACGCGTTGGATCCTTATCTCCGCGCACGCCTATCAAATGACCGGGCTTGACCCGTGATTTAAGAGAGATACAATAATAATAAAGCCCTTTTATTCCGAATTTGCTGCAACTTTGACAATACATATTTTGCGTTTATTTATTATATTATGTCTCGCAATTCGGCGTGCCTCCTGGCATAGGCTTCCTCCAGCTCTCTCCACTGAGCTCTATCCTCTGCTACTCTGGTCCAGTATGGCCCCAAGGTTAGGCTTTCTAGTATTAGTCTTTCCATCTTGTTTTTGGACGTCCCTTTCTTCTAATTGTCTCTCTTGGGTACCATAAGGTTACTTGTTTGCTCCATTTGTTAATTTGGCAAACGTAGCATATGTCCTGTCCAACCCCATTTTAAATGCTCTATGCGAGTTATTATATCTGCAACTATAGTTTTTCTTCATAATTCAGCATTTCTGATTTTATCGCTAAGTTTGATTCCTAACATACTTCTTTCCATTGTCCTTTGTGTGCTAGCTAGTCTTTCTCTTTGCTTGTCTGTTAGCGCCCATGTTTCACATCCATATGTCATGCACGGGAGGATACAGGTGTTAAAGGTTTTTCTCTTAATCTGCGTGCTTAGATATTCGTTCTTCATTATCTATTTTAGGGACCAGTATTTTTTCCACCCGCATGCTATTCTTTTATTTATTTCCTTGGACACAAAGTCCTCGGGAGATATAATTTGACCTAGGTAAGTGTATTCTTTCACATATTCTAACCTGTTTCCGTAAACTTCTATGTTGACTTCTGTGGAGTTGGTTATCAGTTTTGTTTTAGTTGCGTTCATTACTAGTCCTACTTCTTTGCTCTTTTCCGCTATGGTATTTAGAATGTGTTCCAGTTTTTTGGGGTCTTCTTCTAGCAGGACAATATCATCCGCGAATCTCAAATGGTTAAGTTTATTGCCGTTGATATTGATACCATAGTTTTCCCAGTCCAATCTTCTAAACAAGCTTTCCAGCACCCAGTGTACTAAGTATAAAAAATATATTATTATATACTTATTATATAAAGGAAATATCAGCTCAAGTTTAAGTATTACCCATATGCTTTCGGTTCAAATAATGCCGATAGATATTATTTTATATTTTCAAGCCAGTACGACAATACGCAAGTACGGCAAAAATACACCCTATAATTTAAAAATATATCTCTAACTTTTTGTATCCAGGCAAATATCATTCTAACAAAAATAAACAAATATATCTTGGGCAACCACTTCAGGTAACAAGGCCGCAGTTTGTATGGAAAAAAATCGTGTGATGAATACAAAGAAGCGCGTGTCACTCCCTCACTCCTAAAATGCGAAGGAACGAAATACGTCAGTGGACTTACGACGAAAAATTATAAACGTGACAATGGGCTTAGTTCAACACAAATTGCTGTTTAGTTTCATTCACGAAATGTAGAAACAGTAATAAAGTAGAGATGTATTGAAAACAAATGTGAATGGACCAAAATTTCGTACTCATTCAACTTTCGTTGTAGGCTCACTGCTTTCCCCGAAAAAAGCTTTTGTCAACACGCGAAAAGAATTTTTTCACTGGTGAAACTGTGTGAGGCTTTTTTTTAACAAAAAGATTCGAATCAACCTGAACGTCTGTTTTAATAAACGGCGCCATTTTTCTGGAAAAAACCAGCAGCTAAGAGTATGAAAAATAAATGTATTATCGTTTTAAATTGAAAGATATTTTCAGTGAATAGAAATAAGTAAGTTACCTACCATCATGTCAACACCGGAAAGTAGAGTTAGAAGGGAGTTCAAGAACTGAGGGGCAATTCTTGTAATTAAACTATAGTCAAAATTCAATTTCGATCCAGTCTCGATCTCACAAATGTCACATTTGGTATTCTCGTAACACAATATGTAACTTCAAAATTAAATTTAAGCGGTATTATATCGAAATATGAGTGAAAATTAAACAAACTAAGAATGTAACTTTGCCAACAACAAGAATTGATAATAATTAATTAATGAAATCAAGTATATAATTTTAGTCAATTCACAATTCAATCTCAATTCGGTCAACTTTCAATCTGCGTTCGTAGAAAAATTACGAGAATTGGCCTTCTGTTATTTATTTAGGTATGCAATATATCTTAATTTACCAGGCTCCCATACGGGGTACGTACTTCCTTATTACAATGTAATCTGCTTGCATACAATTACGTTTATAAAAATATGGTAAGGCTTTGTATGTATTATCTATATTATATGTGCTAATACAAGTATTTAAGATGCATATTGTATTGTATAAGATCTTTTCGCTAACAAAACCCATGCAGAATATGAAGCAAATATGTATGCAGGTGATCCTTTCGAAGGGCTTTTAAATTAAACATAGTATATACTCGTAATTAGATATTATAATTACTTTATAAACATTTATCATGTGTATATAATACATATGTATACAAATATTAAAATTTATAATAATTTGAAATCTGTTGTATATTTTATTTTAATATTATGCCAAATTATAGTGGAGTTATTTTTTTTTATTTATGAAGTTCACACCAACGAAGTCACGGGTGGAAGCTAAATAATAATTTGAAAAAGAAAACTATTCTTTGTTGACATAACAAAGCAAAGAGATAACGAAGCAAAGACTTCTCTTTGCTTTGTTATGTCATCAAATCCGTTCATTCCTTTCAAAGACTTGTTTATTTTTCCTTTTCTCATTTACCTTTGCGATTCTTTAATTTGCATAATCAGTTAAAACATCACAAATGGCAGAACCACCTCCTGAGCCGAAAAAGAGTAGAGTATCAATGATGGTGAATAAAAGCCAAATGGGGCTAAAGTCTCAGGCCGTCATGGGTCAAGTAATGAGCGGGGTCAGATCGATGAGCAGGATCAGAGTCAGAAGACAATCATTCGGGTTCTCAGGAGTGCCTGGACTTAGGCCAGTGGAAAGAACTTCACAGGTATCACCGTATAAATTAACAATAGGCCACAGTTAGGGATTATTCCGTTTATCCACTAATAGTATTCCGTTTCTCCACTAATAGTACGTACGGCTGTTTTATGTGTGGTGGTATAGACCACCACACATAAAACAGCCGTACGTAGCCTATCCTGCAAAATCCTCTTTATGCTTTTTTTGGTGAATCCCATGTTAAAGATGTCGGGGAAAACTATATTAAGGGAGTTAATTCCACAACTTGAGAGCTCGGGGAAGAAACTAGTATTCTATCAGCTTCTAATTTCGCTCTTTTCGTTTCTTCTGTTTTCTGTTTGCGTGTTGGATTTTCTTTTGTGTGCGTGTGTGTTATATATATTGTTTATAAAGATAAGTTCATTGCATTTTTATATCAAGAACAACTTAATTCATTGGACATCAATAGGTAAAGGCACCCTCAAACCTGGGGCCCTTACCACCGAAGCTGAAGCCGATTGCCATCGAATATTTTGGTTCGAAAAATAGGTCTTACGTTTTAGTTATTGATCAATACCTTCAGCTTAGTGGATAGAGCTCCAGAGTTTCTAATAACTAAGTTAAACACAAATTACCACCAATCTAAGCTGAATTTTGATATTTGCAATAAAAATCCAATGCGACGGTTAAAAGGTTATAGGGTATAAGCGACTAAAACCAAATTGTTCAGAACAGTAGTTCAAAGTTTGAAATTATTTTTTATTAATTATCTTTTATTGCTAAAACCAAAACAGCTGTAGAATAAAAATATAAAGGCATAAATGGGCACTTTTATTAATTTAATTATATGTTGTTTTATGTGGTTTTATGTCACTTAGATCAATTGATTTTATTTTCCTCATGAGGTAATTCAGCATAAGTTGCTTAAACATACATTTGATATCCTCGTACCAAAAAGTAATAGGGCACAAACAATGTGATTATAGCTACATATCGTTTCAAAACAGAGGCTAATAGTAAAGAGCCTTAAGCGCCCGGAATGTCTACGCAAGTTAAAACGCGTTACCGACTATCAATCAAAACTGAAACAATTTTTACAGGGGCACCTTAAGGGCAAAAAATGCCTAGTATTTCATCGGTTACTCCGAGGCATACTCCGAAAACACTGTTTTTTTGCTTTGGCATAAACGACAAAAAAGTCATCGTTGAGCCATGGGAGTAAGCGCATTATAAAGAACGAAAAATTTTAAGTAGGATAAATAAATAAATAAATATTGTCAGACAAATTACACAGCGCCCTCTAGCCCCAAAGAAAGCGAAGCTTGTGTTATGGGTACTAGACAACTGCTAAACATACATAAATACATTTTTTTTTTTGTAACTACATACTTATGATACATAGAAAACACCCAGACTAAGACAATTAGACCCACCCAGACTACCATACTAACACCCAGACTAAGATAATTAGATTAACAAGAAAAAGGATGGCATTCATAACTTGTTTTCGTTCAAAATGTCGCGCCCCTTTACCTTTTAACTGTCGAATGGTAATCAGCTTCGGCTCCGACAGTAGGGCCCCCGTTTTGGAAACGCACAATTTGCGATCTTTGTGGGTTCGTCCAACGAGAGAGGATACTGATAATATTCTCTGCTTGAGGTCGGCTGTGCGATTATAGAAAAAAGGCCTAAGGCATCACAGCAAATAACTCCTCTAAACATAACTTATTGTATAGTTGTGTTTGGTTACAGCTTGCTATCGAATACAAGCGTCCACCGTTGGTATACCTCAATACCTATCAGTTGGAACCTCATGTGAAATTTCATATACCATCAGTTCAAAAAGCCGCAGATGATTTATTGGATGAGTATTTCACTAGCCATAAATATAACGTTCAGGTAAATATTTTTTTTAACTTTAAACTCGTACAATGTTTTTTAATAAGATCTGGTTCATAATAAAGGTTGTACTTCTTGGCTTGATTTTTACCCATATTTCTTCTCGTTAAGCGAAAGACGATTTTTCCAGTAGAAATAATTCGTCGAACACATTATTTTTTTTAGTTCTAAACTATTTTTTATTAATAATCTGTTTATTTTATTTAATAATCTGTTTATAGTAGATATAGTTTAATAAGTATTACACATACTCGTAATAAGCACATAACATTAAGCAATATAATCGGCATTATTGGCATCAACCCATAATCCCACTGTTGGGATACGGGTTCGCAATCGAAGGGGTTTAGAGCATACTCCACTACGCTGTTTAACTGCGGGGTGGCGGAGGCCAGTGTTTTTAAGGCGCCTAAAATTCACTGACTTGGCTTAACAACTGTTATCGAATGACAACAGCCGATACCGACGGCTTAACGTGCCCTCTGAAGCACAGTGGAGCTCGAAATAAATAAACTCAACCATGGACAGGGTACGGTCGACGTTGCTTAACTTACGTGTTCGATTAGACTGACACACGCAACAACGCCATCGAACTCCTCAGAGTATATAAGTCTTATATATAAGAATTATATACAAGACTTACATTCTATGTGGTAGGTAAGTATAAGGTGTGTTTCTGGATTTGTAATCTCGGACCGAAAAATAGGCCGGAGGACCGGACGACACGCCACTCTATGGACTGTCGACGCGACGTGGCGACGACGTTGCAAAGAAATTACTAGAAACAAAATTGATTGTTGTGTATTCTAAGTATATTCTCAATAATAGACATCCTTCAGCTGGAATGGAGATGATAATGAGGCTATTACATAATTTTCTTTGCGTAGAGTTTTGAGAGTTAAAATTGAAATTATTACCAATAGAATCGTGTATTAACTCATCATTACTTTTTAGGAATCGCCAGCCCTGGCTCTCCGTTTGGCTGGCGATCTGATGCGGCGTATTAAAGCTATGCCCTTCAATAGATACCGAATCATCGTCGTTGTGACCATCGGGCAGAAAAGAGCACAGAGCTACAACAACGCTATTTCCTTCCTTTGGGACCACGAGAGGGACAACTACGTCAACCTACAGAGAGAATGTCCAACAGCTTTCATTCAAGTAACCGCTTTCGGTATTTATTTTGATTGAAGAGAGAATTTTGAAATTTGCACAGGAGCCAAAACATGAAGACCTCTGCCTCACCGGGACGCCATGGCGATGTCGCCAGCTACTTATTCCAAACGTTTATATTAAAATGTATTGCGGGTAACGCGCTTACCGATGCTGTGGCAACTGACAACCTAGCCAATTTGGACATTTCAAAGAATGAACGAATGAATGAATGAACGAGGGAACGAATAAAGAAATTAATTAATGAATTAATGAATGAACAAACGAATAAATGAATGAATGATAAACAATAATAAACAGTTTGGATATGTGACCGGCGACGTCGCCATGGTGTCCCTGTGAGGCAGAGCTCTAAGGGCAATAAGGGCAATCCTTGCTCGCTTAATATACTATTATTGCAGCACTTTGTTTATAAATACCACAACGATTTACGAAATGAATATTTGTTGCTTGTGAAAATCGTTGTCGCATTTTCTGTTTTAACATTTTTTCTGTTTACTTTGTCGGGCTCTATCAGGTTAAATTATACTTATTTACTCTCCGTTAGATCTTAGAAAATATCTTACATCTAAATCCTTATTAACTTCTTTTTCTGAGTAATTATAATAAATACTTTTATTTATGGTTTGAAACTATATAAGAGTATATTTATTTATTACGTATTGTTGTGTTTATGTTTCGACTGTTATTATGGCTACAGTAACCGCTTCACAACAGGCAACCCGTATAATTAATTGTCTGCTATCCTACGTAGTATAAAAATAAGTTGTTTACCCTTTTTTTTACATTGCCTACTTGCTGACTTTTGGCAATATTAGAATTATTTCAAATTCCGTATTCTTCTCTTCACAGAGACGCAATGACGAGTAGAGGTCGGAATTCAACTATGTATAAAATATCACTTTACTAGAAAATCAGAGAGGGGTCCACTTTTGGAAGTCTAATCTTAATATATAAAAATTTCGTGTCACGTTTTTTGTCTGCGATGGAATCCTAAACTAATGAACCGATTTTAATACAATTTTGCACAGTATGTGCAGTTTGATCCAACTTGAGTGATAGGATAGTTTATCTCATCGGAAAAAAATACGTAAAAATGTTTAAAGGCGATACGAAGTCCGCCGGGTCAGCTAGTTTCTTATTCTTATGTGTTTTTTGGTGTGTTCTTGATCTACGTCCGTAAAATCTATCATCATACATGTATGATAGACAGTGCTCTACGGTATCTAAATGGTGATAGATTTTACTAACTATTACGTAGCCGCTTTTTCCACATACATATAACAATTTCCTATTAATATACTAGCTAATCCGGGAAACGTATTTATATCATATGATTATTTCTACCAGTATGAAATATACTTTACGACCTATTTTCATACTTACCAAATACACTTAAATAAATTCATAACAATTGGTTGAGTCATTTCGGAGGAATACAACCATAAACACATGATAGGTTCAAATCCCGTGACATGATATTTGTCCGGGATAATTAATCCGGGTTAACGTGAAACGTCTATAATATACACTCTATATCAACGAGTCGCGTTTAGTGTTGTTTCCGTTATTCTACGCAATGCCCCTCCCCCGCCGTCCCGCAAGTCCCCGATGCAAATTTAAGGTCTTAGCAACGAGCTGACTATATAGGCTAAATAATGACATGCGATTCAAGTTTCTATGACATATAGTTTTGTAATTATCACGGTAAGACGATATAGACCAATCCGTTACAGTCCAGTTTTCTGACCTGGTACTCGTATGTAATGGAGCAATTTTAAACGTTTCTCGTCAAAAGCGCGAAATTTGGCACTTTGCATTAAACCCATGTTCCTCTGACTGCTGAGATACGTGTTATCCCTCAATCAACCCTCAAAAGACCATTAATTCTCACATTCCGAAAGTACTATAATATATTGACGTTTTAGCATTTTATTTTTCACTAATGCGGTCATATTATCGTGCGAAAATTCGTGTCGCGTTGTCATGATTAAAACTTTGTGTCGGCTAACAGTGAACTGCGTACCGTACCGTATTTAGTTTTTTTTTTATTGGGTTTGTTGTTTGTACAATACGAATATTTGAGCAATAGACAAAAGGATTGCTTTGTATTTTATGCCGGCGGAATTGCGCTTGTTGGAGGAACAAAAAAAGAAGAGCGACACTAAAAAAGGTGATGGTGGTAGCATACTACTAATATAAATTGAACAATCTATGTATAAAATATATATTTTTGTTAACATTCTGAACGTAACTGAAGTTTACTTAGTTTTTTTCTATACTATGGCGGGTAACAGACAAACACACGACCTGCCTGATGTGAACCAGTTACCGTAGCCATATTAACGCTCGTAACACGTTTATGGTTAGCACGCCGCCACCCCCACTGCCAACGCAGCAACTCCGTCATTTCTGGTGACCTCACTCGATCGCAGGAACACACCAACCCTCAAGGAAATTAGTTATTTGGCTGCGGTATTCTGTAAGGGAAGGTACTTCCCCAGTCAGACAGCTTACAAATACGGTGTAAATACTGTTTCGCTAGTATGAAGGGTGCACCAAGTCCAGGTGAGGTTGACTTCAACTCTAAAGATCGTGGTGAGCCAGTTACACCCCAAAGTAGCATTTGTACGAACTTTGTCGCGACAGAATCCTTTTGATGTGCGCGTATTTACTGACACCACAACGAACAATGTTCGAGTTAAGATTCGTGATGGGGGGAACAATACTGAACGACATATAACATTTTAAATATAACGTTGCATACATAACTCATTCATGATGCGAATTTTGCCATCGCTAGGCATTAATGCTATAACTACTACTAGCTAACTGTTATTATACCTAAATATATATCTTTTCTCGTTCATCCATATAATACGTAGAAAACACCCAGACCCAGACAAGCAGACATGTTCATGCACACAAATATTTGTCTTGTGCGGGAATCCATCCCGCGACCCCCGAGCCAAAGTGGGTATTGCTAACCTTTAGACCACCATGCTCAAAAACAACGATACCGCGAACCTTCGCACAATTTCAGTAATGTAGCCGCGGCTTACCAATATGTTTGTTTAAACGAACTTTATTGTTATAATTAGAATACAAAGTTTCTATCACAGTTACTGAAACATTATTCTATTCAGAGTTACATAGAGACCATACCCTAGAGAGGTAAGCACTAGACGTAGAATTCTAATCTTAAAGCGGCTTAATCTTAAAGGGAATAAATGATTCAGATTTACTCCGCAACAAAGTCGTTTCCATTATTCTGCTGGCGATTAAGCGTTCGTTATACGGATACATTAATATATAAATGCTGCAGACGGTTTTAACACAATCGGCTGAGATAAACTGAAGATTAAGAACGGTATGAGAATTATTTCAGATCGTTTAGATTCACGAGCAAATAGAATTCGTGTAAGTAAATGGGGTTGGTTTATTGCATATGAATAAATAAATTTTCCTGGACAAATTACACACTGCCATCTATTTTTTATACCACTAAAGTGGCAAACAAGCATACGGGCCGCCGGATGGAAAGCAGTTACCGTAACCTATGAACGTCTGTAACATCAGAGGTTCACACGTGCGTTGCTGACCCTGTAAAAACCTCTTCACGCCCTTTTTGAAGAACCCCATGCTGTGGTCTCTTGAGAAAACCTCAACAGGCGGTTAATTCCACAGCTTGTCAGTACGCGGGAGGAAACTTCTCTGCAACCACACAGTACGCGACCACTTAGGCTCCAATGTGTGAGGGTGAATTCCCTGTCAATGGCGAGCGGTGTGACTGTAGAAGGAGGCTATGGGCATCATGTCAAAATCACTTCCCTGACTTAACCTAGTCCCAAACTATACTTGTACTATGGTTACTAGATAACTAATATTATACTTAAATATATATATATTATGTAAATACTTACATACAAATAGTGCATAGCAAACAAACAGTCATGTTTAGGCACACAAGTATTTGTCTTGTGCGGGGGTTGAACACGCGATCTTGGAGTCAAAGTAGCTATTGTTAGCCATTCGACCACCGAGCTCGTCCTGCAATACAATTTAGTAGCAAACCTGCTGGTGTATTCTCTCAATACTTATTGCATACGTACTATAATGTATGTATACGAGTAATCCTTGCTTATAAAAATGAAATTACTATAAGTTGTTTGGCCGTGTGGTTTCCGGCAGACTAAAGGGACGGGGGCCCACCACACATTCCCACCACTGTATCTCCTGTGTAGCCAGGATTAACAGCGGCGACCGCCAAAAAAGGCAATGAACAATGAAGTCCATTGCAGTCCCAGGGGTAAAACTACGGCTGCCTTGGAACTCACAACGAATTTAATCAGAAGAATTTAGAAGGAGTAGGAAGCTTTTGGAATTTGACTTCCCCTCTTAGCAATGTGAGAGACAGCAATATGGCAAATAAGGCATTAAAAGCCTAAAGAGATGGCTAGTCAAGTGAAGCTCAACTGCCGTGCACCACGGATTTTAAGTTTCTAACACTATTAGGGACCTAAAACACTGAGTTGTTACCTAACACATCGATTCCAATAATATGAATTGCAAAATCGTCTGAACGCTTGGTAATTCTCCCTTGTTGCTACCAAATCTGAATAGTATACTACCCCGGATGCAACTTGCAATGAATTCAACATGTCATCCCGCTCCCGCTGCCAAAGATCACACTCCCAGAGAACATGGTGTGCTGTTTGATCGAATTCAGAATTAGCAGTAGAACATTCGCATAAGGGCGACGGCACTAATTTAAACGAAAAGAGTTTAGCTTTAAAATTGCCATGTCCAGTTAAAAATTGCGCAACGGGGTGGTCTACTTCTAACCACTTTTTCTTTAATCTATCTCTTACCGATTGAAAGAACAGATACAAGTGGCGTCCTTTGGTAGAAGTTTCCCACCTTTCCTGCCATTCAGACAGCAATGTTTCAAATACTTCATTAATAGGTTTGAACAGTCTAACTATTTTTTCACGATCACGCGTTTTCAAGAAATCAGGGACCATATTTTTAGATGTATAGTACATTGAAGCGCGGCGTTGTACTTCTAAGTCTACCGGTAACACACCTGCTAGCACGGGTAGTGCCTCGGTGCTTACAGTTCTATACGACTTACATAAAAATATCAGAGCAAGGCGCTGGCTTTGAAGCAATTTACGACGTGCTGCACCTATAGTAGCCCTATCTGCCCACGCAGGTGAACCGTACGTAACACAACCTAAGTATGTGGCGGTATAAATAGTTTTTAACGTTTTGAAAGTTAATCCCCACGTAGAGGTAGAAATTAGTGTTAAGGCATAGAAATTCTTTTTTGCTTTTTCACCTACTTGCTTCATGTGCTCAATATAATTAAAATTTCTGTCCAAAAGCAAACCTAAGTAACAAACCGAACCCCTATTAGCAACAGATACTCCATTAAAATGAAATCGCGGTGAAACCTGTAAATTTCCCTTAAGCAAGAGTTGATATGTTTTATGTGGCGCAAAATCGAGACGATTACGATAACCCCAATCTGAAATTAGGCCTAGGCTAGTGTTGGCTAGTTTCTCTATGCTAGATCTTGAATTAGCATTGATTAATAAGAGACCATCGTCAGCGTAACCAGTTAACGAGCACCCTTCCGGTAAGGGTAGGCTAAAAAAATCATCAAAACCGATATTCCAGAGATACGGTCCCAACACTGAACCCTGGGGACAGCCCTGCGTGAGCACCTTTGAAGCAACATAATGGCCAAGTTTTAATTTAGTTGTACCATTCAAAAAGTACGATCGAATGAGAGAGTAGATATTGCTAGGGCAACCTCTCACCTTAAGTTTCAGCAACAACATTGGCCACCAAGCATTATCAAAGGCACCTGAGATATCTAAGAAAATAGCTACAACATACTTGCTCTCCGAGAGTTCAACAACTTTGCGCACTGCGAGCGCAGCATCAACAGTAGACTTGCCAATGGTGAAGCCGTACTGATTTTTATGAAATTGCGGACCACCGGGCAGCAACCGTGGCACAACCAAGCGCTCAAGCAGCTTACCCAACGACGGTAGCAGTGTAATAGGACGGTAGGACTTCGGATCGTCCGGTGGTTTATCACCGCCTTTTGGTATTATTTTTATAACACCACTTCGCAAAATGCCAGGGAAATGACCTTCTACAATACACCGAGTAAGTATTGTTAAGATAGGTTCAGCGGCTACTTTACAAGCTTCTTTAATCATTCTATTCGAAATCTTATCATCACCGGAGGCTTTATTTGTAGGCAAAGCTTTAACAATAGACATAAATTCATCCATCGACGGTACATTTGATATTGGAGTGGAAGGGCACATATCCGCCGCGCTCCTAACCTCACGATGGTAGTCACTGTCACTATCGGCACAATCATCAGGAATTAACGCATGCAGAATTGTCTCAGCGGTCTCTTCTACACCAAGGGTATGTGAATTATTAAATTTTATATTGGATACGTATGCCTGATCAATCCGCCTATTTGCTTTAAATTCGTTATATAGGGGAGACCACGGGCCCTCACTATTTAATCTTTCTACAATACGTTTTAATAAATTACCTTTGGATTTTTCAACAGCAGCGCGATAATGAGATCTAGCAATACGCAAGTCACTTAGAGCTGTTTGATAAATTTCTCCCTCGATGTTACGTTTCTTTAATTTTGAAATCTTACGTCTAGCGGCACGTCTTCCGGCAGACTAGAATAAAATCACTCCGTGTCTTCCCGAGGATATCGTACAAGGCGACTAAGGGAAATACATTATAAAACATCGATTAGGCCTCCCAACCCGTCTGGCCAGCGTGGGGAGTGTAGGCAAAATCCTCCTTCCGTCTAGGACGGACAAGAGACGGTCGTACTCCTGTAGTGGAGACTATAATGACCTAATGATGATAATAAGTTGTTTGTGTATTTCTTTTTTTTTTTGGTATTATTACGCGAAACGATTCATATGTGTGAGTATTCATAAAGTGCACACGTGAACTGCGTGTGGATGAAACGAGAGTCAATTCATCGCGTTGCATACGGTTTGAGTGCGTTTTGTTTGCAAATGTATATACAGTGTGGGTGAATACTATACAATTTAATTATTAAAAAAGCCGTTACGTATACGGCTTCTACCCGGTCGCGGTTCCCGTCAAATTGCCATGTCTACGTTTAACCCAAAATGTTTTACCCATAGATGCGTTCTACCAGTGCCTCCATTAACGCAAGAAGACCTTTCCATTCGACATTCATTCCGTCCATTCGATCAGTCGCCCATTCAGTGCCACATACCGTCGCAGCAACACTATAGCACTGATCAAAAACAATTATTGAAAAGTTGTAGATAAAATACAGCCTTTTGTACTGCATATAATATACATACGTAGATATTGTGTAAGCGTTTTCTGAGCAATTTTTGCTACCGTGATTTTATATTATTTTACTATTTTTAGATTAACCACTGGGTTAATTAATATACTGATATTTCATGGTAACCACATTTAGCTTTCAATCATCATCATCATCATCATCCGGTTATTTTAGTCTCCACTACAGGAGCACGACCCTCTCTCGTCCGTCCCAGACAGAAGGAGGATTTGGCCTACACTCCCCACGTTGGCCAGACGGGTTGGGGAGGCCTGATCGATGTTTTATAATGTATTTCCCTTAGTAGCCTTGTACCTACGACATCCACGGGAAGAGACGGAGTGATTCTATTCTAGTCTTCCGGAAACCACACGGCTAATTTTCTTTCAATACTTTTAATAATTGCGTATCGTTAATATGAAATATCATCTTCATCAATTTCAAAAGGACGACCACCATAACCTCTGATGACAACTAGTGCCTAGTCGCGTCGTGAGCTTGAACAATAATAACTCTATTATCGTTATTTTACAACGGCTTCGCTTTACTATACGAAGAAAATAATGTAGTACTAGTTGTGCCTGTAACTTTATCTGCGTGGACTTAGCCCTATCGTTCACAACAGCGTTTTTCAAACTTTTTCATTGCCCCATTCTAAAGTTCATAACCCGTATGTTTTTTATTATATTCATTATCATCAGGTCCATTTTAGTCGCCACTACAGGAACACGACCCTCTCATCATCATCACTGAGCAATTTTTGCTACCATTATTACAAGTTTTATTTATTTAAGTATCAGTTAATTAAATACAATAAAAATGAAATAAATAATATACAGTTAAGTATCTAAAATAGACATCGATTGCGTTTCGAAATGAACATTTTCTTAATAAAAATGTCTTTTTGCACGTTGTTTTTTTTACAGCTTCGCGACCTTCCGCGAACCCCTTGTAAAGACTTGGGGACCCTCCGCGTGGTCTCAGCCCACACTTTCAAAATTATTATAATAACGACACACCGATCAGCAGCACCGCCCGCGCATTAGCTCAGGCACGCGGCGGTGACAATCGGTGGGTGTCGGCGTAATGCTGTGAGGTTTCTTCAATTCAATTAATATATTCCAATAACAATACAATACAATTGCGTGGGAATTCAATGAAAATAATTGCTTTCTAATTTTAACTTTAAAATTATTTTGCAGTTCACTTTTAAATGAAATAACACTAAATGTTATTCTGATATATTTTTCAGTAATTAGATTTTGAATTCTATCTGAAGTATCTGTGTGATGCACTTTCAAAATTAACAAAGAGCAATGAAACAAAACATTTTTTACGTTCTGTTACTTATTTCTCATATCTTTTAGGGTGAGGCCAAACGAGCGTAATTGTTGAGTTGTGAGTGGCGTAATTCGCGTCGGTTCTTTCATTTTACGCCGTCACTGTACATGAAACCGCCGTTAATTACGCGACTCACAACTCACAAAATTACGG
Source organism: Hypsopygia costalis (assembly GCA_937001555.2). Taxonomy (NCBI): domain Eukaryota; kingdom Metazoa; phylum Arthropoda; class Insecta; order Lepidoptera; family Pyralidae; genus Hypsopygia; species Hypsopygia costalis. The sequence goes on along the minus strand of OW443330.2, from coordinate 9,179,858 downwards.
TCGTTTGGCCTCACCCTTAATTATTTTCGCAGGCACGGAAAATCTACGATTTCTCTATATGTGTATAGATGTTAAGTAACAAATAAATTAAACCGTTGACGTCATGTTTTCAACTTTACTTGGACTCGATCCAAACGGATTAAGGCGCTGTAGGTTACGTCGGGTGAGTAATGTGTCTACGTTCAGTTCTCCAGGAAACTTGTTCAAGGTTACAGTCTAATGTTACATGAAAATATTAACACTATACGTAGGTCGTCGTCGACAACACTTAGGTATTCATTAGGAGATATGAACACATTTTTGTTTTCCTAATAATTCTAATAGTTTCTGAGCTCTGTGGCGCTTTCTTATCAAAAAGACGCGCCAATGGCTACGATAAGCGAATATTAATATTAAAGAGCGAGCATCGCATCAATGACGCGTAAGCGCCGCTCTCTGCACGGCGCTTAAGACTTTTTGGTCGCGGCGGTATTACGTTTGTTTACCTACTTCACATTTTCTCGCTTGATATTGAAATAATAATAATAATTTTTTAAAACCAGTTACTTTAAAAATGGATGAAAATTATGGAATTAATTCTACTCATGATTTTAACAAACTATTTTTAGATTTTGTGTACTTGAAGTTACACGTTGTATAGTGAATAAGATTATGGGGTGTAAAGTGATTCATCAATATCTTTGAACCAAAGCCAACTTCACACAAGTTGGCTGTGAAGTTGCCAACACAGCATCTCCTGTTGACCTCACTCACTCGCAGGAACACAACAACCGTCAAGGGAATTGTTACGGTATTCTGTGAGGTGGAGGTACATTCCCCAGTCGGGTAGTTTACAATTACTCTCCCTACCTCTCTTTTCGCCAGAGCTTCGTTTGTCAGTCAGCAGGTTGCACCACGTGCAGGTGAAGTTGTCTTTGATTCAAAGATGTTGATGAACCACTTACACCCCAAACTTGAGTAATTGCGGACATTACGGATTGGCTGTTATTTATATGAAAAAAATTTTTTTCCTTATAAAAAATAACCTATTTCAATATACAGTTTCTTATGTCTGCGAACATATTGAAATTCATTTCTCTCGTACTTTATTCTCAAAGGCAAAGAACATATCAATATAACAGTAATTTCCGATATAAAATGGACTTCAAGGTAAAGTTTCCGGTGGAAATATTGAAAAGGAAATGATATAAACCTCTTCTACGATCGGGGTCCTTTCGCCTAAGTTGAATTCGTTTCAGATCGATTATTTTGCTTCTAGAAAAAGGTTTTAGGTAACCTACCTATAATAACTTTTAAACTTTCGCGTTGCATGATTGAAATTATAATAAACACGGGAATTAACGCGATCATGCATGTAAGGTAGTTTTACATACCTTTATTATTGCCTGACGTTTCGACCAGGTTGCACCGGCCGTGGTCACAGGCTGACTCAAGTGGACTCAGTGGTCTCAGTCACTAAATCCCTTCGATTGAGGGGAGATCCATATCCTAACAGTGGGATGATTATGGGTTGATGCCGATTATCAAACTTAAATTTATGGCACCTGTATGGTAACTTAGATTTATGGTATTTGTATTTAGTTTAGCTGGTAGGAACCCTTAAAGAGAGGTAGGGAGCGTAATTGTAAGCTACCCGACTGGGTATTGTACCTCCATTTCACAGAATACCGGAGCCAAATAACAATTCCCTTGAGGGTTGTTGTGTTCCTGCGGATGAGTGAGGGCACCAGAAAAGAAGGAGATGCTGCCTTGGCAGCGGGGGTGGCGACGCGCAAGTGAAATATTATATTACGAGCGTTAATACGGTTACGGTAACCGCTTCACATCAGGCGGGCCGTATGCTTGTCTGTCACCCGACGTAGTTTAAAAAAAAAAAAGTTACATGTATAGACAAAAACTCTCATATATGATAGACGATAGACATATGCATAAATTACTCTGAGGTGATTGGACTTTTAAAATATCATAAAACTTTAGATGCCGTATTCTACAGCACGACTTCGTGTGTTTCAGTTTTTTATCGTCTCTCCTATTACTGTTCTAATATTCATACGTGGTTATTGAAGTGAAATTAAATGTAAACAATGCACGTATCTAGTTTGAAACTTTTATTAGTTGCTTAGGATCATGTAAATAGGCATACGTTAGTGAATATGCGCTATATTTTATCTATGCCTATGTATAAAAATCAATTGTCATTGTCACTCGATTTCAATCGACATCTTAGGAGATATAATAATCTATACTTAGGGGCCATCCATAAATTACGTCACACGTTAAGGGGGAGGGAGGGGGTCGACAAAGTGTGACATTGTATGACAAAATGTATTGTTAAAACATGAACTATTAACAAAAACCTCAACATTTGCAACTCTAGATGTAAAATTGCAAAATATGTGACGTCACACTAGGAAGGGGGGAGTCTCAGAAATGTGACCAGCTGTGACAAGGACGGGGGAGGGGTCAAAAAATTATGAAAATCGTGTGACGTAATTTATGGATGGCCCCTTATGATATATAATATATTTAAAATTAATCTATACTATCTATACCAGGGGTTCCCAATCTTTTACAGCCCGCGGCGCAGTTACAATTTTAGTATTTTGTCACGGCGCACAGTGGGAGGCTTTGTATGGGCGGGCGTGCGGAAATTATTAAAGATTGATATGAAATTTAATCTTGTGTGACCGAAAATGACTTGAGAAATGGTCGACCGATTTGGCTAATTTTGTTTCGTTTTTAGGGTTCCGTATCTCAAAAGGAAAAACGGAACCCCTATAAGATCACTTTGTTGTCCGTCTGTCTGTCTATCTGTCTGTCTGTCCGTCTGTCAATAATTTCCTTGTCGAGAATGCGTGAAGGTATCAAGCTGAAATTTGAACTGTATACTCAGGTCCACGGTCCCATGAAGTTGGAAAAAAATCAAACTGCTAAGTTTACGTAAAAAAAAGTTACGGCCGTTTATGCAGCAAAAAACGCATATTTCGACACATTCTCAAGGGAATCAAAACCTATAGGGTACTTCCCGTTGACCTAGAACTATGAAATTTGGCAAGTAACATCGTTATAGACTACAAGTACAGGAATAAATCTCAAAACTATACATTTGTAAATAGATCTTAAAAAATAGGGGGTCTATATTTTTTATAGGGTGTCGAAATTTCAAATTGAAACTACTGGTTCAAATGGGGTATCATATGAAAAGGCTTGATGTACACATTGCAAAATATATTTTATTTATTTTTTTCGACGCATTATTTTTTATTTATAATGAAAAATATCAAATTTAATATTGATACTACGTACGGAACCCACGGTGGGCGAGTCCGACTCGCACTTGTCCGGTTTTTTTATTTTAACTTAAAACATTAGTACTTACCAAAAAAACCGATGGTAATCAACTTCCGTTTCGACTGTAGGGGCCCTGGTTATTAAATAAACAAATAAAATTTTGAAGGTTTAAACATGTATATATAACTAAACAAAATACAACCAATATTGTAAATACATTTTGAAATACGTCAGACAAATTTAAATAAGTTAAAGCAACAAATTGGTATTGTGAATTGTATTCGCGTCAAAATCTAAACGAAAACTAATATAAAGTCGTTTGGAGTCGACGCAAAATGTCGGATATGGCTGCAATGTGCATCGGAACATTTGCATAGAAATATTCCGACTGAAACGGTGGCGAGACGTGGTACCGACGGATAACAAATAGCAGATGGTTAATAAATAAACAATGCTTGATTAAAAATTTGATTGAGTTTGTGGCATTAAGTTTGAAATTTGTTTCTGTATAAATATGTACAATGCAGATGGAAAAGTCGGCGAAAATTGTTTTTTTTGTAAATATGTATTTTACCTTCTTTCTTGTAAAGATGTTTTTACCTGTAGATATTTTCTACTTGCTTTCATTGGGGCAAAAAGAAAGCAAGTAATTGCCCGGCATTCATTTAGTTCCACGAGATAATGTTAGCAGTAATTGAAAAGTAAACAGTTATTGAAAAGTTGTAAATAAAATGCCTTCCTTCTGTGTTCACGATTTTTTCTTTTCTTTGCGTACAGTTTACATGCATGCGTAGCTTTTGAGTAAGCGCTTTGTAGCAAAGTTTTGCTGCTGTGATGTTCGGCTATGGCCCGTCTATATATAAAATGTCATATCATCTTACGTATTCTGTTTCAAACAATAAAGGGACACGAGGTACTAAATGGCAAATACCTCACCAAAACTAGCAATCAAACTGTTCCAGTAAAAAGTACAATTTATTTTTTTAAAGATTAGAAATGGTAGTTGGTCAATATTATAAACAATATTTGATGGAGTTCGTAACATTACATTTGAATTTTGTTTCTGTAAATATTTACAGTGCAGATATAAAAATCAGCGAAAATTGATCTCTTGCAAATATGCATTTTACTTAGGTGTTTTAATTAATTCAGATTTTACAAACTAGACTAGATAGACCGATAACCTGATGAAAAACGTAGGGAGCCGATGAATATAAATGTAGAGACTATCGATGTGCAAATCTGAGGGGAGTGATTAGGTATGTTTGGCGGTAGACGGCGCCGCCGCGGTGATAGGCGGCTGCAAGCTGCCCGAATGGGGAAGACTAGCCAGATGTACATTAATTTTAAATGGGACTACATGTCAAGAAGCAATCGGGCAGCATAAAAAATACGCTATGCTCTACTTCTCTTTTCAACAGAGCCTCGTTTGTCAGTCAGCGAGCGGGTGCATCTAGTGCAGATGAGGTTGGCTTTGGTTCATAAACCACTTACACGCCAATTTACGAAATTATTCAGATTTGTCTAGACAAATCTAGAAAAAGTCTAGAAAAGTGATTTTTCTTTTCTGCTTAAACTCCCATCTTTTCCTCTTTGTTTGCGATATCCACTGATCCACCTAGTGATCCACCAGGGATTTCATAAGAATAGAGATAGATGGTGAATAACATATTATTTGTCGAATATCCGTCAAGGTTAAGGTACACACAATGTATGTCATGGTATCGTACGAATTCGTCTATTATTCTTCAGAATAGATTACCTTCTAATGGTCTGTGTCAAATGTTAATTTATTCCAACTAGCTCCATCTATTGATTTTGCGAGCACAATAAAAAGAACAACATCATTGTTTACTATGCTATTGTCACGTGCGCACGCGCGTAGCGTACGGCACGTTTTATTGCGTTATGTGATTATGTCATGGTGTATTGTTTGGGCTCTGTGTACGTTTTTAATACCTCTCTGCATGAATACAATATCACAAAATACAGACGATATTTGTCGTCAACCCTTTTTCATCCCAGTGCTGGCATTCGGGTCTCCCCTTCAATCGAATGGTAATTTAGAGCTTACTCAGCCACGCTGTTCAACTGCGGGTTAGTGGAGGCCAGTGGTTTCAAGCCGCCTAAAGGCACGTTAAGCCGTCGGTCCCGGCTGTTGTCGTAAGATGACAGTCGTTAAGCCAAGTCAGTGGCCTTTAGACGGCTTGAAAACCTCTGCCAACCTGCAGTTCAGCAGCGTGATGGAAAATGGGATGAATAAGCGTCGGTGACGATGATGAGTTTAAGGTCTGGAGAGTAACATAGGTTATAAAGTGAAAACATCTTATTCCCACGGAAACGAAAAGTTTTATTAAAATAATGAGCACGCGAGCAAAGCCGCGGGTAATGGCTACTAAACTAAATCAGAAATAAAGGCACTGAAGTCTGCCGGAGAGGTTACCCAACCAAACGTAACAAGTTCAATGCCAAGCTGACCTAAAAATAAAACTAATAGCTCGAGTCACGAAATTCGTTAACAATATAGGTCAAACAGAAAAGAACATGGATTTTTTTTTATTATCGTTGTCAACCTTTATTCACCCCATTGCTAGGATACGGGTCTCCCCTCAATCGAAGCGGGTTTAGATCATACTCCAGTGGTTAGCGGAGGGCAGTGTTTTTAAGCCGTAACTTGGCTTAACAACTCGTCTAATAACTACAACACATATATAAACTCACCCATGGACAGGCTACGATCATCGTCGCTTAACTTACGTCTGCGATTGGAGTGACACGCCCAACAACGCCATCGAGCTCTTCTTTTTAGGGTTCCGTACCCAAAGGGGCCTTATTACTAAGGCTCCGCTGTCCGTCCGTCCGTCCGTCCGTCCGTCTGTCACCAGGCTGTATCACGGTTCATGAACCGTGATAGTTAGACAGTTGAAATTTTCACAGATGATGTGTTTCTGTTGCCGCTATAACAACAAATACAAAAAAATAAAATAAAACAAATATCCCATACAACAATCGTGATTTTTATGGCGTTTTTATAGGTAATGGTACGGAACCCTTCGTGCGCGAGTCTGACTGTTTGTTCACCTCTTTACCTAAAAATCTATTGCGGTAAGATATTTACAATAGTGACGACATCGGAATGAATTTATTTTTTTATGTTTCTAAAAATTTTTAATATGTACCACTAAGATTACAAACCAGCATACGTTGTGTCAGATAACAATGGGGTTACTGCAGCCTATGGACACTTTTCCATTTTCATTCATTTTCATTTTCCACATTTGCGAGTTGCCGAGTATAAAAATTCTCTTTTTGAATTAGCCTATGTTGTGGTATATTGAGGATACTGTAATTTATTCTGTAATTTATTCAATGGGTAATTTATTTCACAGCAATGTTACAGAATTTGATAGAGTGGATCTTTCAGAACTGTAGAGGATATTGTAACTGACCATTGCGGTTCTAATTTATGAAATTAATTCCATGTACATAGCGAGCGTTGCTTGTAAGAGAACGTGAGAAAATGATGTTATGAAAATGAATAACACAAAAAACGCAAATACATATGTATCAATGTTATCAAATGTAGTAAACTTTTTAGGCTAATAAAAAAATTACCTTTGTATACCTGCATATCCGCAACCAATAGGCCAAGAGTGCTCAGGTAAGGTTCAAACTATATCAAAGGTACCTACGTAATGTTGATATTTATGGGTCTAGGTTGGTTGTTCAACTAAGAGAAAAATTACCAAGTTTCATTTTATTATTATTTCATATTACTATTATTTTCTAATCATATTAATATATACAGGCGGTAGGTGAGGGGATTAAATAATGGTATAGCAGGTTTAGAATAATTGGACACCTAAGTGTTTCAATTTTGAGGTAATGAGGTAATCAGGATTAGTTAATTACACAAATCCTTTGGGCAGAATCTTCACACGTTGGGCAGAATTTCACTATTTCAGTACTATTTCTAGAGTACAGCAGTTGTAGTAGTTGATTTTTTTTTACAAAATTTAAAAAGTTAAGTAGTTACTCAGTCTAAAAGTCTTAATCCTATCTTATGATAGGATTAAGACTTTTAGACTGAGTAAGTGGTAAGGGGGCTTTTCAGCCCCCGCCAAAGGGGGCGATTCAATAATTGAATAGATTGATGCATTGGTATGAATAAGTATTCTATTCAGTTATTGAATCGCAATAAGAGATGGTGGTAAAGGGGCTGATTTATCTCAGTTGTATAATTAGTGAGGAATTGAGCGACCTACTCATTCCAGGCGATGCTGCAGCATCAGATTAGGCTTACAATATTCGTTTTTCTAATTTTGAATAGGTGAACTCTATGGAGAATGTCATATCCAATCGTAAACTAAAAGAGCCGATGATCTTATGGCTGAATAGATTATCTAGAATTATAGCTAAGAACACTCCCAATCAAGCCACTTACAAATAACAAAATAATTAAATCAAAATAGTATCAACCATTTGGAAAGTATGATGCCATTACATGCATGTAATGGCATCATACTTTCATGTCATGTGTCATCATTCTTGTCATGTGTCAATCACGTAAGTTAAGCAGCTTCGACCGTAGCCCGTCTATGAATCAGTTTATTTATCTCGAGCTTCGGTTCGGCACATTAAGCCGTCGTTACAGGCTGACGGTAAAATGCTTTCTGTTTTACTATTGATTTTTCAATAGTACAAAAAAATAGTAGGTATATTGCATGAATTACTTTAGCTGAGAAGAGGGCGGCTAATATTGCAGGGCCCAGGGTCGCCATGGATCTAAATCTGCTTCTTTATAAAATACAATAATACTATAGTAGTAATAGCAACTTTTAAACTTTCGCGTTTCATGATTGAAATTATAATAACCACGGGAATTAACGCGATCATGCATGTAAGGTATTTTTACATACCTTTATTATTGCCTGACGTTTCGACCAGGTTGCACCGGCCGTGGTTGTAACCACTGGTTGACTGGCAATAATATAGGTATGTAAAAGTACCTTACATGCATGATCGCGTTAATTCCCTTGGTTATTATAATTTCAGTAGTAATAGCAATCTTGTAATGCCTACATATTTTTTCACGTCAACGCACAAGTCAACAGAGTTAGCTTAATGGTTTATTAGATATTCGCGCTTGGCTGAACTCAGTCGGGACTTAGCGGGAGGCGATGTGGTCAAGTGGAAAATGGCAGCCGGCATGGAGCTTTGTAAGGTGTCCATTGTGAGGCTCTTAGCAAACGATGTAATTTATTGATACAAGTGCCTTTGATATTTGGTTAGTCGGTACACTGCGAAGGTTGCTCTTCAATTTGCGAAACCTTTGTAGCAGAAATTTCTTTTTAGTTGCTTCAATATTGGTTATTTTCTATTTTTAACGTCACAGGATAAGTTAAGAGTCGATAAAAAGCCATTAATTCCTCTGGTAATGTAAAAAAGCGGCTTATAGACTATATGCAAGGAAAAAGATGTAGAGGTTCGGAGAATAAGTGGTTTACCACTACGGCTAGCGAAAGAGTCTTCTTTCCTGGTTGCCTCACTCACTCACAGGAACAGAACAACCATCAAGGGAATTGGTATTCTATGAGATGAACATACTCGTACTTCCCCAGTCGGGTAGCTTACAAAATACGCTATACCTTACCACCTTTTCGCCATAGCCACTTAAGTTTGCCTTTGGCTCTAAAGATCGTGGTGAACCACTTACACCATAACTTTACTTTGGCTTCAAAGATGATTACACCCAAAAGTTATAATAATCTAGTATTTGGTATTTTTAATATAATATACATATTGAAAATACCAAGCTAAAGAATTAGCGATATAAATTATCTAAGAATTTATAAAATTACATTTTTTTTTCTGTGCTAAAGAAGGTTCGTAATTCTGAATTCAGATATTGAAGCCCTCGAGTCATAATTATGTTGCCCATGTACAGTGTAGTTAATTTCCAATACCTCATCGAATGCCAAGGCTGTGATATTAAGCCTGACATTCAGAATTACTAAACATATTTTTAGTAATTTATTAAATAGTTCGAATAATAATAGTCTTACCTAAGCTGAAAATTTCGTATAAAAATTTTTGGAATTTGAGCAACGACCCTAGCCTACAGCTAATGCGGCGAGCATGTGCATCAATCTTTCGGTTATATTATCACAGGATTGCGAGCCACTCTACTAGTAAACCGACCAGCCCCGTTACCACCATCTCTTATTGCGATTCAATAATTGAATAGATTGCTTATTCATACCAATGAATAACTCTATTCCATTTGAAATAGAGTATTCTATTCAGTTATTGAATCGCAATAAGAGATGGTGGTAAGTGGGCTGGCAAGACGACTTTTATCCGCCTCGCTATTGCACCCAGTAAACCAACCAGACACTCAAGCGGATTGGTAGCAGGTCTTTGGAGGCTAGAATCTTAACAATGGACCCTATGCCTACAGCTAATGCACCCCTGTGCATCAACCTTTCGGTTATATCGCATAAATAGAAAAAAATGTAACTCAACATTCGTGAATGTTGAGATTTTCACATAAAACGCATTAACGCGATGAAATGAATACGCAGGCTTCGACAGCGGCTTCTTTTCGATCAAAGTGAGCGCGCCGGCAGTAAGTGAAGGAAGAAGTGTCGTCGTTTGGGGTAACATTAAATAATTCAGTTTTGGATTAAAAGGTAACTATTAGTGATTCGATTGCTTAAAACTAAAAAGAATTATTTTTGGGATACTTCGTTTTCTTGGAAAACTAATTCAATTATATTGGGAGCATTAGGAATTAATTCAGTTTTGTTGTAAAAATGCAGTATAAACTACAGAATTTACTTGTATTACATCACTTTTATTTGAAAACTCGAAATCCTGTGATATTATCACAGGATTGTGAGACTCTCGTCTAGTAAACCAACGAGACGAGAGGACTTTTACCCACACCGCTCTCGCGCTTGGTAAGCCAACCATGCAGACAAGCAGATTGGTAGCATCTGAACAATCAAAGTTCACTTTAATTCTTCTTCTTCGTTATGCTCTTGAATGAGCGGTCGTGGTTGTTGTAAGGGTAAGTATATGGGCTGTCTGTGGCTGTCGCCACTCGGCTCACGATGTCTCATCGCCTTACCCAATTCAAGGCACTCTTGGTTACTAATACAATGGGCCGCCCACAGCAGACTTTATCTGATAGGTCAATTTCATGGCAGATCTGCCGCGTAGTCTTGTACCCTAGATTAAACCCTGAACTACCAGGTGCTTGATAGAGTCATCTTTTCCTCTTGAGACGTGGCCGATGAACATTGTTCGTGACTGTACTAGATGCTTCAATTAGTGAAGAGTAAAAAAACTGAAGAAAGACATAAGACTATTTTGTCAAACAAACAAATTTTACCAAGTATCAATTTAAACAGGTTTATAGATCTCGGACTGGAACTGAAATTGACGAGAGCTAAATGAAATTCTATTTTCAGTGTCCAGTTACCACACGATTCGGGATATATATGCTTTCATCAAATCATTAGAACCAACAGAATGGCAATATCATCACCGCAGGTTATTCTTACTCAACAGGGTATCTTCTCGTGAAATGGTTGATGTTACGCTTGCTTTGCGATACAACCCCTCAAGGAATTGTTATTTGGCTCTGGTATTCTATGAGGTGGAGGTACTTCCCCAGTCGGGCAGCTTATAAACTACTCTAGGCTCTGTCAATCAGCAGGGCGCACCACGTGCATTTGAGATTGGCTTGTGTTCAAAGATGTTGATAAACTGCTTACACCCCAAAGTTGTTTATTATTTCTTAATTATTTACTATCATCATTGCAACCCATTTCAACTCAACACCTCACTCTACAAATTTCTTGAGAAAAGTTCTCCCAATATTTCAAACTAGCTGATGCCCGCGACTTCGTTCGCGTGGACTTTATGATTCCGGCGTATCAATACAAATACAAACTAATGTAGATATATAAGAAAATACTTGTTAAAAGTCAATTTTTTTTTATTTATTTTATTTAACATTGTAACCATAGTTTTAAAAAAATATATAATATAAATTGAGGGAGTCTTTGTTTGTTTGTATTATCTTTATTGTTCAGATTACAACGAATGAGTACATGTAAAATACTGTTATTGGACTTGTTATTGGCATATTAATATTTATTGTAATTATGTATGTAACTATTAAGCTGTAAGACTCCCAAATACAAATAAATAAATAAATAAAATAAAGGGATACAAAGGCGGACTTATCCCACACGGGGATCTCTTCCAGTCAACCTTAAGTCTTTCCTTCGGGAGCTAATATGAAATGACCTGAAGCATTACTAACTCTCCAAGAGAAAGCCACGTCGAATTGGCCATGCGAAAAACAACCAGTCCTAAGCTTGACCAGCGAATTTTAGTGATTTCTTTATAGCAATTCATAGCCAAGCAACTGGTCACAGAGAACTGTGTACGTTTAAAATTAAAATGTATTTTTTGGAGAAGAATGGTATACGCGGAATAAATACAGTTTCACCGACACCACTCCCAGTGAGAATCTCAGCTTCAATTATATTTCGCTGCCAGACATTGATTTTACTTCAGAAAGGACATCTTCCCCAAATTTTAGTAATATTCTTGAAAACTGTTGGGCACGTAAAGTTCTATATACAGCTTCTAGTGCCTTACTGTTGGCCATTTCGCATTCATCTCAAACGATTAGACAGCAGTCCTGAAACACCTTCGCTTTGTCACAGTTTCGTGTCACAGAGCATGTCCGTGTTTCAGTTCTGTTTAAATCGAGCAGGATATTGAACATTATATTTGCGTCCTTCCGCCTAGAAGTAATGTGAGCATCTAAGAAAAACAGTTTCCACTCGTTTCTTAAAACACTTTCTACATAGCGTCCCGCAAATGCACGTATTCTTTCTGATTTGTGCGAATATATACCAATCGTTCCATTTCAATTTTAGCGTACACGTCTATAATAAACTGACTAAATATACCACGTTACCTTTGTAAATAAAATAAAACGATTGCGTCTAACTTGTAGCAGGTAAGAGTAAAAGTAGCACCTCGCGGTTTTTTTTTTATAATACATTCGATATTTTGTTAATGTTATTTTAAGTAACTTTTTTAGTTCTATTTGCTATTATAGCGTGTTATTTTTACTTTTTTTAAACTATAATTTATTGTAAACACATGTTGTTTATGCAAATAAATTTAGCTTTGTTCTGCATCAGGTGTTCTTAGTGTGAAAATGCTCATCACGTTGAATAACTTTTGCTAAGGCGTCATTTTTATATTTCTTATAATTTACCTGAACCATTATGGTTCTGCATCAGGTGTTCCAAATCTTAGATTTTTATACCTCAACAAAAAATACTCATCAGATTGAACAACTTTTGCTAAGCCGTCATTTTTATATTTCTTATAGTTTACCCGAACCATTATGGTTCTGCATCAGGTGTTCCAAATCTTGGATTTTTATACCTCAACAGAAAATGCTCATCAGGTTGAATAACATTTGCTAAGGCGTTATTTTTATATTTCTTATAGTTTACCTGAACCATTATGGTTCTGCATCAGGTGTTCCAAATCTTGGATTTTTATACCTCAACAGAAAATGCTCATCAGGTTGAATAACTTTTGCTAAGGCGTCATTTTTATATTTCTTATAGTTTACCTGAACCATTATGGTTCTGCATCAGGTGTTCCACTTTCCAAAATCAATTATACCCTATATGTTGCCCAGGCTTAACAGCTATATAACAAAAAAAGTTTCATTCGAATCCGTCCAGTACTTCCAGAGATTAGCGTGTACAAACAGACAAACAGACATACAGACAAACAGACAAACAGACAAACAGACAGACATTTTTTTTAAAATTTTTTCTCTATTACTATATCTCCATCGCCTCCAATTGTTTTTTTGAAAATATATTCAATGTACAGACACATTATTTTTACTGTTTTATTATAAGTATAGATAGATAAGCAATACTAATCAGTGTCTAGGATTTGGACAGTCCTAGACATATCGTCCAGACGCATATCATGTCATTGTATCCAATAGTCCTCAGACATTCTATTTGTTTGAGAAATTGGAAAACAAAACGAGTTTCTTTTGCATATGGAAACATTCGTGTTAACAATGTCTGGCGACGTTTTCACTTTCATTTTATTTTACCAATTTGATTTAGTTCAGTTTCTTTTTTGTGTTATTTTTTTTCCAGGGATATGCATTCTAATGCATCTATGCTACATATCCGATATGTATTATCAAAGACGAAAAGTCATTCTATTAGTATGAAAGCATATTTTTATACCACGCCGGGTGCTAAACAAGCATAAAGCAAAGGCCCGCCTGATAAAAATCGGTTATTGATTACCTACACACGCTTGCCATACAAGAAATATAGGCCGCGCGATGCACCACCCCCGTTATCAACTCAATATCTTCGGCTGGTGAATTTTCTTACAAGAACACAACAAACCTCAAGGCTATTCTCATTACCCGACTGCGACAGAAGGAGGGTTATGTTTTTTTAGAGTACGTATGTATGTATATATGTATGTATGTATATATGTATATATGTATGTATGTATATATGTATATATGTATGTATGTATATATGTATGTATGTGTATTTGTTTGGCACGCTCTGCAGCCTGAACGGCTGGAAAGATTTTAGCTTGAGATGTGTCGTTAGATTCGTATTTGTTGTGAGAGTGACATAGGTTACATCAAATATAAAAAAATCAATATGGCGGCTGTGAGCCGCAAAATTGTCGTTGCAGTAATTTTTTTCTTCTTCTAAATATATCGATATGGGTATCGAAATAAAGGTCTCGATGACCTGATTTCAAATATATATTTGATATATTAGTTTTTGCCTGCGGCTTTGCTTGTGTGGAATTATATTATTGTTGCGTACAGCGTATTATTGTTGTTTGTACAGTATTGGACGGCTCGATGGATTTTAGCTCGAGGGGTGTTGTGTGGTGTGCATTAGATATGTATTTACTGCGAGAGCGACATTGCATATATCAAAATAAATAAAACTAAAAAACATAAAATAAAAACGGTAATTTAAAAAACTAAAAAACCCGACTACTATTCTGTGTAATTTGGAAATGAAAAAACCCCTAAAACAAGGAAACATGTAGCAGTCGGGACCCATTCTAGAATTGGACGCTTAGTGAATTTAGAGCACATGTAGGGTCCCGACTGCTACATGTTTTCTTGTTTTAGGGGTTTTTCATTCGCAAATTACACAGAAAAGCTGTTTTTAGGGTTCCGAACCTCAAAAGGAAAAACGGAACCCTTATAAGATCACTTTGTTGTCCGTCTGTCTGTCTGTCTGTCTGTCTGTCTGTCTGTCTGTCAAGAATTTCTATGTCGAGAATGCGTGGAGGTATTAAGCTGAAATTTGAAATGTATACTCAGGTCTACGGTCCCATGAAGTTAAAAAAAAATCAAACTGCTAAGTTTACGTAGAAAAAAGTTACGGCCGTTTATTCAGCAAAAAGCGCATATTTCGACACACTCAAGGGAATCAAAACCTATAGGGTACTTCCCGTTGACCTAGAACTATGAAATTTGGCAAGTAACATCGTTATAGACTACAAGTACAGGAATAAATCTCAAAACTATACATTTGTAAATAGGTCTTAAAAAATAGGGGGTCTATATTTTTTATAGGGTGTCGAAATTTCAAATTGAAACTACTAGTTCAAATGGGGTATTATATGAAAGGGCTTGATGTACACATTGCAAAATATATTTTATTTATTTTTTTCGACGCATTATTTCTTATTTATAATGAAAAATATCAAATTTAATCATTATTAAATTTGATATTTTTCATTATAAATAAGAAATAATGCGTCGAAAAAAATGCAGAAGCCCACCGAGGGTTCCGTAGGTACGTAGTATCATTATACTACGTACCTACGGAACCCTCGGTGGGCGAGTCCGACTCGCACTTGTCCGGTTTTTTTAGTTTTTTAAATTACCGTTTTGATTTGTTTGTGACTTTGTATTTCTTCAGATGGTCTCGAGTTGCTTTATTTATTTTACATTAACAAGGTTATACCACGTAGATGTACTTCTTACACCTTAAAGTTCAGGTTAAAAATTTTCTATTCTTCAATATTCCTTTGGTTCATAATCATAAATACTAATTTTAATGTATAACATCTCTATATCAATCAACCCATATCCTCCCCTAAATCGAAGGGCTTTAGGACGTGCTCCATCACGCTACTCAACTGCGGGTTGATGTTTCTTACGTACACGTACGACATACTATAAGTAGTAGGTAAGTCTATGAAAATAAATCTTCCGAATAGGGTTACCTATGAACAAAAACGTGGTAATATTTTCCTCTGAATAACGCCACGAGCGGAATACAAACTCTAACACGTGGGCACAGTACAAGTAATACTACTTATGTAACGTGGGTGTACAAACGTTAAATATATATTACTGCTGACGTCATTAGAATCTACTCGTATCAGCAAACAGGAGAGAAAAATAAAGTAAGTATAAATTTTATTACAATAACAAAAATCTGATCAGCCTACATTTTACTTCAGTCGTGCACACTCGTTTTATTTTTATTTTAATTCATAAGCATAGGTCTACGCTGTTCTACTTCACAGAGACCAATCATAAATCTATATCGGAGAGTTCACTTTTAAGTTTATTGCTTATCCGGAGTAACTAGTTTTAATATCACATATCTTTCGTGGTTCTTCCCATTCCATATTTCATTTTCTTTTTTATTAATTGTCGATTCTGAATATATATGTTCGCCGATCTGTCATTATAATTTACTGGAATAGTTTGGTAGAGTTATCAATTCCACTAAGTGGCTTCATGAAGCTCGTTTGTAATCATATCAAATTTATTTTTTCTTAAAAACCAAAGTATATATTTGTTTAGAAAGGCTAAACAGTCTTGATTGTTGTCATGGATATACCACGGAAACAGGTTGAGGTCTTAGACTTTGATTAACATCTTCCCACAATAATTGGAATAAAATTTCTTGAAAAAAAAAAGGTGGCAAACAAGCATGCGGTCCGACTGATTGAACGCACTTACCGCAGCCTATGAGCGACTGCAACGCCAGGAGCATAATACGCGCGTTGTCTGACTTGTTAAAACCTCTTCAAAATCCTGTTTGAAAAATCCCATGCTGTAGTCTCTTGGCAAAACCTGGACAGACAGTTCATTCCACAGCTTGATCTACACTGCGAGTAACTCTACCTCTTTCTCTCTCTCTCAATATGTTGCAAATAAATTTATTAACAAACCTGAATAGGTTTGTTAATAAATTTATTTTCAACTGTGTTTTTTTTATACTAACCATACTTCTATTTATCTATATGTACCTAATTGTTAAGTAATAAAACAGAGTATAGAGATGGAAGTAAAAGAATAAGACGTATGGAAAAAAATAAAAACAAATTGTATAAGTCAACGAACCCAATCGTCTACCAAACTCCCGATTATACATCACGTGAAATGAAGAAACAAGAAAAACAGAGCCATGTAGAGATAAGACTTACAATATCGGTAGCTACATAAAGACATATAAGGCAGGGCAGTAATCCGCACTAGTTTTATGGGAGGGGACACGATGTCTTCGCACCACTTATCCCTAATACAAGTAAAGCCATATCGACTGGACGATCATATTGCAGAGTATTAATAAACAGAGAATACAGAAAATAAATATAGTTTAAAAAAACTAAAAAATACGCAAAAAAGCGTGGGGTGCTCAATTTATGAAAAATATGGCACAAAGCACCTCACGCTATTTTCACAATAATACTAAACGTCCATTTATATTTTCTGACTATGTATATTAAAAAATATTTTTCGGTTCTTAGTTCGATGTTATATGTAAGGAAATTAATTAATCCTGGCGATCCTTACCAGGATAATTAAATAAACTTATCAAATTATTGTATTGCCATCAGTCCTTGATAAGTCTACAAAGTTTAAATTAAATCTGACCGTTTAAAGTTGGTCAAAATCAAGTTCAAAGAAGTCGGTTACAAAGTGACAAACCGACAAACAAGCAAACATACAGGTGAAGCTAATATAAGCATGTTAAAAAAGATAAAAGGTTTATGATATATTACGATGTAAGGCTCACCACCATCTATTAGAGCCAAAGTGAACCTCACCTGTACCCTGCTGATAGACCAACGAGGCTCTGATAAATGAGAATTAGGGCATAGCATGTATAAGTTGCCCGACTGGGGAAGTACCTCCACCTCACTGAGCACCGCAGCCCAATAACAATTCCTTTGAAGGTTCTGTGTCTTCCTGCGAGTGAATGAGGTCACAAGAAAGAAAGGAGTTGCTGCGCTTGCAGCGAGGGTGATGGCGTGCGAGCGATATTCCATATTGCGTTGATATGGCTACGGTAATGGCTTTATATCTGGCGGGCCGCATGCTTCTTTTCCACCCGACATAGTATATAAAAAAATCTTAACTAGCGACCACATAGGGAAAGTTCTGGCTGAAGGGAATCACATTTGTGTAATTGACCCATAGACTTAGGATTCTTCAGTACGTGACCACATCCAGTATTCTTTACCTTGAGCATTGCGTCTGCTGGGTTGTAAGAATCACCTCGGTCTTTTTGAGCTCGTTGACCCATAGTGATGACCCTGGCTGTGTGGTTTCCGGCAGACTAGAATAGAATCACTCCGTCTCTTCCCGTGGATGTCGTACAAGGCGGCTAAGGAAAATACATTACCAAACATCGATCAGGCCTCCCCAACCCGTTTGGCCAGCGTGGGGAGTGTAGGCTAAATCCTCCTTCTGTCTGGGATGGACGAGAGAGGGTCGTGCTTCTGTAGTAGAGACTGAAATGACCTGATGATGATGACCCGTAGTGAACGTCCTCTACTTCTTTAGATAATAATAAGCTTTTCTTACGTATCAGATCTTCTCATCACAGCATTCGCAAAGTATTTGAGAACTCATTCCAGACAAATAGCCGAGCATTTCATCTTGAAGGTAATTTTTGGAGAACAGAGTTCATAACTTTTTTGCTGCAAAGTTTCATTAATGGTCTGCTTCTACAGAAGAATCCACGGAAGCCTTAACCTTACAAGAGCTATATTTATCCTATGTCCATTGTGGTCGTCAACACTTGCACATCTCACTGCTGGAACATGGGTATCCGCTCAATTGAAGGGATTTAGAGCACACTCCACCACGCTGCTAAGGTGCGGCTTGGCGGAATCCAGTGGTTTCAAGTTTGGCTTCACCACTGTCATGTAATAACAACAGCTTTCACTGACGCCTTAACGTGCCCTCCGAAGCACGGAGGAGCTGGAGATAATATAAACCCATTAATGGACTAGCTACGGCTGATGTTGCTTAACTTCCGTGTTCAATTAGACGACACCATCGAGCTCCGGTGTCCATACCGTGATTGCATTACCTTTCGCACTGTGGCATGTTTACATGACGTGCAAAGCAATCTTACTCTCTTTTAATGAAATTGGAATTTAATTACAAAATTTATACTTTACTACCTATGCCCGCGACTGTGAATAGTTATTTTTTAATTATTTATTTACTCATTTACTCAGTTTAATAATATAAAAGTAGCGTAAGTTACTCCTTATTACATCAGCTTTCACTTTCACTGGCAGATCAGTGAAAGTCGCGTCAAAATCGGTCCAACCGTTTCAGAGATAAGCCGAAACAAACAGACAGACAAAAATTTAAAAAGATAAAATAATGATATATGTACCGTGTATACAACCGTAATCATTTAGTTATAAGCGGTTATTTTCACATTACAAACAGACACTCCAATTTTTTTTATCTGTATAGATAATTTTATTCGCTCTATTCCGGATATTTAATAATCTTATTTACATACAATTTATAACACAAGCCTCTTTTTCCCAGGAAAACCTAAGTAATTGTTAATTCCATTTGTAACTGAATAACTTTTTACCGTGAACGTGCGTCTGACGCCGGTTGACATACGACAAGAAATTTATAAATGACTCCACAATTTTAACATAATGTATATTTAAATTTTAAATTAGTGGCTATTTCTTTTCTGAATTGTAACTGCATAAAGTATGCAGATTGAAGTTTTAAACCATGATAAATTGAAACAATGTTTGTATACTCATATGTGTTAGGGTTTGTTAGTTTCGGTATCATTTTTTAATGTTTAATTTGAATTATTTGCACTGGCAACACATTTTTCTATTGACTGCGCTGGTCTGTGATTGGCTAAACGATCGCAGGCTAGCATTTGGTCATTTCTGATTGGTAAATAACTACCTCAGAATACTTGATATTTACCGCGACAATCAGACGAAAAGTTGGAGCGAAAGCGGCCTTTTGGACATTCTTTGTTCGACTGTTGGATTGGAAGGTTATAGCAGAAATTAAAAGTATCTTTCTTCAGAGTTTTTCTTCACATCTTGTACTAGTCTGCATCGAAAGTATAGTAACTACTGTTCTATTGTACAGATCTGTAGTATAGTACTAACTGGTGTTTACGTGATACCTTGTGACTGTGGCAGCAGCTACGCGGGGGAATTAGGAGCTTAAAAAACCTGGACATAAAAGGTTCGGCGATCACGGAACACGTACTGGATTCGGGCGTCTCTCATTACATCCGATTCGATAAGGCTAAGGTGGTTGCAAAGGAAAAGTTCTTTGTTCCACGTAAAATCCGCGAAGCTATCGAAATTAGTCGACGTCCGAATTTCAACCGTGATACCGGATGGGTATTGCCAACGGCCTGGAAACCAGTGCTCCAGTTTGAGTCTAAAGAGAGTCACGATACAGTCGCCAATGCTGATACTGTCAGTTTTTACCACCACATGGTAAGCGCATGGTCATCTAGACCACGCGCCCGAAGAGATAGAAGAATTGGATCCACCGGCTACCACTACGTCATCGTCGAGGGCAGCGCTCCACCGATCAACGCACCAACCCCCCACCACCCTTTCCAGTCGGGCGGCGCGCGCATTGGCGCGCAGTGTCCGGCGCGAGAGACAAAGGGTGGACGTGTCTGGACATTCGCCCTGATGAAGGTCTCCTTTTGAGATCGAAACTAGTCGGCTTTCCCGACAAAAAGACGTGAGTGACCCGTTTAATTTATTTAATTAATTTAGTATAGTAACTATATTACATGGAAGATATTAAGGATTCACATTATATATTATGAAAATAATGAAGGGATGCTATTACTGAGGAGCTCTATGGTGTCGTTGCGTGTGTCAGTCTAATCGAACACTCAAGTTATATAGTCACGCACGTTCAGCAACGTCAACCGTAGTCTGTCTATGGATGGGTATAAACCCATCCATAGACAGACTACGGAGGAGCAAGCACGGAGGAGTTCCAGGTAAATAATTACCTGGAACTCCTCCGTGCTTAGGAGGACATGTTAAGCCGTCTGTCCTGGCTGTTGTCATTAGATGACAGTTGTTAAGCCAAGTCAGTGGCCTTAGGGCGGCTTGAAAATACTGGCCTCTTCAACCCGCAATTGAGCAGCGTGTTGGCGTATGCTCTAAACCCCATCGATTGAGGGGAGACCCGTATCCCAATGGTGGAATGATTATCGGTTTATGCCGATGAATTATCATCGGCATAAACCGATAATCATTAGAAAGTTGCTACGCTCTGGGATTAATGGAAATCAACTCTATTACAGAGTTGATAATGTGTATATGATGCTCCTGATAATGCCCCTGGATTACAAGCGTGTAACCACAGAATAACAAATGCGTGACTGTGATAACTGCTTACTATCAAGTAACCTCTATGCATGTTTGTCACCTTGCTCTAATGTGGCAAAGATACGTATACAAGAAACTTGCAACAATTAAAAGTATAAAAGACGGTCTTGTCGCTAAAGTAGTCTCAAATATATAAATAAATGTACTTATGTAACTGTTTATACTATTATATGTATGTAAGATCAGAATGAAAGGATCCTTCGTAAATATTATGCGGCGACACGGCATCGACGGATAATATATATATTTTTTTTTATACCACTAAAGTGGCAAACAAGCATAGGGCCCGCCTAATGGAAAGCAGTTACCGTAGCCTATGAACGCCTGTTACACCAGGGGCATCACACGCGCGTTACCGACCCTGTATTTCAAACGTAGATGGAAAACTTTGATAAAATTATATTTATAGTTATCGTGGAATTAGAAAATTTATAACATGTTCTATTGAACCTACAAGAAAATGCAACCCGATACATTAAAAGAAATATCTATTTCTCGGTTGTAAAAAGGGAATAATGCAGGTAGTTGACCATTGTAATGAACGCTGAAATGTTTAGGTGTAGTGACTCACCACCATCTTTGAGAAAAAACCAACCTCGCCTGCGCGTGGTCTTTGCTCGACGGACCGAGTATCTTGAAAAAGAGATTAACTAACAAAATAGAACACTTCAAATATTTTTTCTTCCAAGTCCACCAGAGGGCTATCCAAATTAAGGGTTTATGACATGTAATGTTATATGCTTAGGCCGCTGTTAATCCTGGTTAAACAGGAGACCAGTGATGGGAATGTGTGGTGGGCCTGACCCGATAAAAATGTAATTTAACTAATCACTGACGGGATTTTTTAATTGTAATTATATTAACATGTAATACCTAGAGAAACACATTTTACCTAAATGCTCCTGATCGCCTATAAATATTTTATTTTCTACCTACAAACATAGAGATTTTTTTTATAATCCAGTCGGTACATCGATCGTTCCGTTTGAGATTTCTTCAAAGGGAAATCGGAGCTTTCCCTCTCTATGTCGTTAATGGTCTATAAATATGCATTAACTTGCCATTACCTCCGAAAAGAGGATTTAGAAAAAAATATCTAAGGTTCCGTGTTAGATATTATTATAAATAAATACACAGCGCCATCTAGTCCCAAATCCTAAGCAAGTTTGTACTACATGTACTAGATAACTGATAAATTAATGTTCTTAAATATATATATTTTTTGTTAATACATTATATATAACAATATTTAGAAAATAACCAGTTCTTGGTCTGACGGTCAGATGTTTGACCAACAGACATGTTCGCACACACATGTTAGTCCTGTACGGGGATGGATCCTTCGACCTCGGCGCCAAAGAAGCTATTGCTAGCCATTCAAATATGTCATATTTATAATAATTATGGTTTACTTTATTTGACGATGCGCCATGACATATTAACTTATCGATAATTATTTTTTTACATATGAAATAGAACAATGGGTTTTAAACAAAAGTATAAGTGTAGCGGTTACTGCAGCCTGCTTGTAGTACAAAGAGTGTCACTCACATGCTAGCTCTCCCGCTGCTAACTCAGCATCTCGCTACATCTGTCACTCAATCACTTACTCGCGGATCATAACAATCCTCATTACTATTTCTATTTGACTGCGGTTTTTTCTTCTTAAAAAAAAGCCGATTAGCAGAACCCTAAGAAAACGTTTCGTCACAACTTAGGTGTGTGTGTGTGTACCCAAAACAAATAACGGTAAAGAGATAAATTATCATTTTTCCACTCCATCTCGTATGATGAGGAATTGAAAATCGTTTCCATTTCAATATACAGAAATATGATCCATTTTACCCTTAGTAACTTTATACGGGGTGTATCTGGCCCACCATCATCTTTGAGCTAAACACATAACTCTGACGAAAGAGAGGTAGGCCACTGCGTAATTTTAAGCTGCCCAGCTGGTGAGGCTTCTCCACTTCACAGAACACCGCAGCCAAATAATAATTCCCTTGCCGGTTGTTCTGCCCTTGCGAGTGAGTGAAGTCACCGGGATGGAAGGAGTTGCTGTGTTGGCAGAGGGGGTGACAGCGCGCGAGCATATTTCACTTCAGGCGGGCCGCTTATTTGTCACGCTACGTAGTATAAAAGGATTGTAACTATTTGTAACCTCAACCTTATATAATGACGTTTTCAGGCAGTCTATTATGATGCCATTTATTTACACCTCACTAGCGAGACCACAACATGGTAAACTGGAGGTACTTACTTCTTACTTTTTGAAACTATCTGTGAATTGTAATATAGACATAATCCTGAGTAGTAGGTAGTTAACTAAACGTAGTTAACTTAATGTTGAGGTTAAAACCTGAACAAATTATGATCTACTAGCTTCCGCCCACGATATCATATCCACGTTTTCCGGTATCCCCGGTAGGAATATTCAGAAATACGTTCTTAAAAGATTCCTATATCATAATATGCTAAATTTTAACCCTATACGTCAAGAGGTTATTCATTATTTCACTTTACTTTCCTTGTAAAACGAGGCGCAGATAGAAGGATCGGACATCCTTTTACATGATAAACCGACATAATAGAAACTTATGTCGGCTTATCATGTAAAAGGATGTCCGATCCTTCTATCTGCGACTCGTCATAATATTCTATTTACTAACATTAATAAAAGTTAATTAGGTACTGTTTTAAATTAATTAAAAGATTTCGTTTTGAACTTTGAATTTATTGATTGAAAATTGCTAAGCTTTTTAAGGCAGGCGCGAGGTTGTGCGCTTGTTTTATTGGAGAAATGTAATAGTAAATCAAGGAAACTATTTCAATTTTTGGGATTCTATAAAAAATGTAACCACCATGTTATCCATTTACTTTTACATTCACAGACACATCCAGACCAGAAACTTAAAATTTAATGTGATGTAATTTAGTACCGTGAGACCTTCTCCCGTCGATGTACGACAGTGCTGAAATCATGACTTTTGTCACTTTCAAACGACACAAAATTCATTACATTAAATATGATAAAATGCCGCCGATAGACGTGACTGTTTACAAAATTAGAGATAAAAAAAACAATGATACATATTTTTGTTTTTCTTTTACCTCTAATTTTGTAAGCTACTCTGTACATGAAGGCGTCCGCGTCGCCTGCCAGTAGCAAAATCTGCGATGAGCTGAAAACTACATCTCGTGGAGAACGATTCGACTTTTTTCGCGGGAAACTAATGGATTCTCGAACGAATAGAGAAAACAAGAAATAAAATAGTCCAGTGTCCGCCGATGTTTCGAATCATTTCGCTTTGAACAGAAGCGAGGTATTCATTGGGAATTTTTAATAGAAGCGTGGCATTCGTTGGACATTTTTAAAACAAGTATAGTATGGTATTTCTAACTACATAGAATAATTTTCTGAATATTCGACATACGAGAGTGGATGAACAAACAAAGAGATAAATTATGTGAGGGATGATATGGGTAGTAAGGCGTAACTGTATATAATATGTATTTAATATAAGTACAATATTGGTAGAGGTCAAATATCAGTCTCGTTTTAAGTCGTTTCATAGTCTGCCCTCCAATTATTAGATACAAAGTACATTATAGATGGCGGATAATAAAAATGAATGTAAGAAAAAACCTTAATAATGTGAAAAAGAGAAAGAAGCGAATGATGACACGCTAATAAAATTGTAAGTTGATACAAGAACACATTCGACAGAGAATCAAAGTTGGTCGACAGGTTCAGAGTTAGCAAGCTCAAGTGCCAGCAGGCTAGCCACATTTGCCGAGACAGCGATGACAGATGGGGAGGAACTTCGTAGAGTGGATACTGCAAGAGCCGTGTAAATCTGGGACGACGAAGAGTTAAAAAGTGTATTATGTAGAAGGTTGTTTGACTCGACACTTGATTATAGCGAATGTAGTGATTACAGTACGTTCGTGTATTGCTTGCATAATATGAGCCACTATAGCGAGCAAAATTAGAGGCCGCAGTTATGATACCATTTTAGGTAACATTTGTTCACAATTCCATTTTATTCTTGTGTGATCACACAAGAATAAAATGGAATTTAAAATGAAATTTGACAACTCTATTTACCCCTCTATTTTCCCTTAATTAGATTTATGCATACGCGCTAAGACCACTGCTTGCATTTTAATAGCATAATAATATAAGTAGCTGAGAGACCGAGCTTTCCTCGGGTCATTGGAAGGTTCAAAGTTCGTGTAAATTAAAGAGCATTTTTTCAGCCATTTGAATGATGATTTTTCCTGCAATTCTATTTTGACGTTATCTGTTAAAGAGCCGTTATCAAGCAGCGTTATTAAGTTGTATTATGGTATACCCTATAGCCATCTGACGAGCTCGGTGGCGTAGCTGTCAATGACGCGGCTTCGACACCAACGCTCGTGGGTTCGATTCCCACATAGGACAAACATTTGTGTGCATGAACATGTCTGTTTGTCTTAGTCTGGGTGTTTTCTATGTATCATATGTATATATTTACAAAAAAAAAAATGTATTTACGTATGTTTATCAGTTGTCTAGTACCCATAACACAAGCTTCGCTTACTTTGGGGCTAGATGGCGCTGTGTAATTTGTCTGACAATATTTATTTATTTATTTATTTATTTATCTATTGGTAGTAATTGTTATTAAGTAACAGGGCGGGGTGTCCGTTTCTTCGGTAAAAAATTAAACTATATGGACTTCAATGAATTAAATCTATGCGAAATTATTTTTTCAAAAGATTATTAACTCATCGATTTCTAGGCTTAAAGAACCAAATATCTTAGATTTTAGTTGAGATCATTGGAACCGTTTGCAAGTTAGTCGTAGTATAATATATTATAATTACAATTATAGATACAAAATTACTCTTTATTGCACTAAATACAGTATAACAATGTAGTACAAGTACAATGTAGTACAGTACAAGTACAAGTACAAGATAACATTATAAAGTACAACAGGCGGCCTTATCACTATATGCAATCTTTACAGGAGATAGTATACAGATAGTATCTATATATATAAAAATCAATGCCACTTTTCGTTGTAATTTTATAACTCAAGAACGGGCTCACCTATCCAAACCAAATGTTTAGGGTTTATTCGGACTATTTTAGTAGATGGTTTATGTGAAGTTTGCACAAAATCGGTAGAGGGGTTCTTCATTTACCACATTTTTTGTAACAAATTTATCTATCTATATATATAAAAATCAATGCCACTTTTCCTTGTAATTTTATAAGTCAAGAACGGGCTCACCTATGCAAACCAAATGTTTAGGGTTTATTCGGACTGTTGTTAATGGGGATTTTGCTGTCAAATTGAAACTTTTTTCAGTGTTGACAGTACAAGCATGTTGTTATGTCATTCATGCGGTCATTTCATTTTGGACGTGCTTCGACTTTATGTTGCCTGTTCCAGAGTACGGTTCCCCAGCCGTTTGTTTATTCATGCTCAAAATGGAAAAACCAAAAAGTATTGTTTATCCAAATGTTTTGGATTAAGTTTTTAAAATAGCTAGCAATTAATAAAATATTTTTTTGTTCGAATAATTTTTTTTATTTTTTATTATTTCACTTTATACATAGCGAAGCACGTACCGGGCCGCTAGTATAGTATATAGATAGGAGATGGTATAGAGTTACAGGTGTATAAAATAATACCTATATCGAATAAAGGTAAAGCATAGCAATTATTTTTAATTACAAACGGCTCGACCGGAAAGTATTTGCACCCTACAGAATACCATCGCTGCAAAATGGCCGAATATAATCGCCGATGTCTGTTTCAAGTGACGATATGAACTCTAATTAATATCTATAAGTATATTTTTGTTTAACAAGTAAAATCACGTTTCGAATCATATTGCGTAAAATTATATATACATTATAATAAAATTCTAACTGGCCACTATTGCACGTTTAGCCGTTGGCCCCGGCTGTCGTCATTAGAAGACAGATGTTAAGCTAAGGCATTTAGGCGGCCTGAAAACACTGGCCTCCGCCGAGCCACAGTTGAGCAGCGTGGTGGAGTATACTCTAAGCCCCTTCTAATGCAGGGAGATCCATATCGCAGCCGTGGGATAAGGGTTGACGACAAAGGCGACGACGAAGACACCGAAGGATATTTTTATTTTCTGAAATCCACGCGTTGAAGTCACAGCTGGCTGCTAGTCGTTAATACATCTTAAATATAGAAAACAACGGATTACAAATCTGTGAAGAAAACAAACTTTTCGGAAAATTTAAACTCACTTCATTTCATTCATTATGTCACGAGTTTGTCTCAAGTCAGCGAATTGAACTTATAATTAGTTCGTAATTAGGTTCACCCAAGGTCTGAAAAGTAAAATAATTTCCCGGAATTATTTGCAAATCTGAAACTTGATGTGAAAGGCATTTTATATCAAAGGACTTCGTTTTAAATGCTATAAATTCTAAAGAAAGTTTGGAGCTGGATTTTTGTTTGTTCTTAATTATTTCTTTTATAATGAATGATATATTGATCAATTAATCAAACTGGTCAGATGGGCAGATTTAAACAAAATAGGGATTACAAAAAAAAAATGGAAATTACGTTAGTTTTGTGGGTCAAAATAAATAAATATATTTTTTATTATATAGTATAAACCCCAGTTCTATTTATGAAATATAATACATGTTGATTTTTAACACCATATGGGAAATATAATTTAATACCTAAAAAGTGTTCAAAGGTGCCCCCCCTCTCCCCTACGTCGGGTGACACAGAAGCCACGGCCCACCTGATGTGAAGCGGTTACCGTAGTCATTTTAACGCTCGCAACATGAAATATAGCTCGCGCGCTGCCACCCCCGCTGCCAACGCAGCAACTCCTTTCTTTCTAGTGACCTCAT
Source organism: Hypsopygia costalis (assembly GCA_937001555.2). Classification (NCBI taxonomy): domain Eukaryota; kingdom Metazoa; phylum Arthropoda; class Insecta; order Lepidoptera; family Pyralidae; genus Hypsopygia; species Hypsopygia costalis. The sequence continues at coordinate 9,151,879 of OW443330.2, read as the reverse complement.
TCATTCGCAGGAACACAACAACCCTCAAGGGAATTTGTTATTTAACTGCGGTATTCTGTGAGGTGGAATTACTTCCCCAGTCTTGCAGCTTAAAAAATACGCTACGCCCTACCTCTCTTTTCACTATAGCCTCTTCTGTCAGTCAGCAGGGTGCACTACGTGCAGGTGAGGATGACTTTGCTTCAAAGATGTCGATGAACCACTTACACCCCAAATGTTACGTGTTAAATGTCATATGTTAACAAGAAGGAGTATTCCTTTGCGGCTGTGGGGCTGCTATTACTATTTTAGGATATAAGTACTTAGTACTTATACTATTAAAATAGAAAATCAAATAGCATTTTAAAATATCATGACAGCTTAGATCATTTTGTACATTAAATAGATAACACTGGTCATTCTGCATGTGTTTTACGAAAAACTACGTAATAAAAAATACAAATACGTAATAAAGTTTGCTTTACATCAATGTGAGCGAATTACATATGTGCACAGACTGCTTTGTACACGTATGTTACTTTATTATTTTTTATTAGCATGAAGTGATCAGACAAGTACAGACAATGAGTGTCTGTGCTGATATACATTTTGGCAATACGCACCCTAGTTATAGTTTTCGCGTATTAAAATACGCGATTACTTCTAAAACGAAACGGAAAAAGCGTTTAGTTGCAGTCACACATCCCACAGCATTGTACATCAGTGCTTTCGAAATTCATGCACAGCACCTCTGCTGCTACGAATCACGGTCTAAAGTGGTATTAGATGAAGTCGGTCATAATTCTAAATAGAAATTCGATTTCTGAAATGGAGTGGTGAGTTTCTGGCCTCCATAGTATATTTTTATAACAGTGGCCCAAATTAAAAAAAAAAAATACTTTTAACTATTCATTAATAGGAATTTCTAAAAAAGCGTTTGAATTTCCACGTGAAAAAGCCTTGGTAAAGTTAACGTGGGTGGGACGGCTCTTATTTGAATAAAATGAAAAAGGTAACTAAATCTTGTTAAGTATCAAAGTAAGCTTTGCGTATTTTATTGACTAAAAAGTTATTGGCCCAAAAGGTAATATTTTTACAAGCTTTTATTTAACTTACAATATTATATTTCAAGGCCTTTTATTATTTCATAAATGGTATAAAATAAACAAGTAAAGTAGTAATTAAGAATTAGAACTTATTAAGAGATTTGTGGATCCACTTTTTGATTGGATGCGTGCTCTGCATGTGACGTCGCAGAGGTAGTTTTACCTATCCTAGGACTGTGATTTTACCTATTATTCATATTTATATCGAAAAAATAATAATGGTAACATTATTGTTAAAAATCTTATATAGGTACCCAAAGATATTATAAAATGGGGTATTTGTCAAAATTACCTCCCTTTTTCTTAACTTTAAATTTATTACAAAAACAGTCTGATACCTAATTGTTTTGAAATATTATAGAAATAATAGACTTTAAGGTTACATAAATTGTAATAATTTACATAATTATGATGGGGCAACAAAGAGCGTTGTTGCCGTGACGTCATCGCGGGTCCCGACGTCAGAGTTTGCGTACATGTAGGTCAATGGAACGGCAGCTCGCCCGGGTGCCGTGGCTGAATATAGGTCAGCCTTACAGCTCTAAAAATACGCAGCCTGTTCATCCCGGCAGGCCTTCAATCATCAGCATTTTTCTCTGTTATCCTTAGTCGAACATGAGCAAAACCCATAAAATCTAAGAGCGTTCAGAGTACTCGTTCTCAAATAAATTCTTGACGTCTTTTATTATAGTTTGGCGATTTAAGGACAGTCTAACATAACAAAAAAGAGAATATAAGCATAGTGAATTATAGTTTGACTGGCAACGAAGTATTATATATACTAGTGGACGCCCAGTGGTCGAAATTAATAATTAATTTAAATTATGACTTTAACAATAAACAAAAGTCCTCCGTCGTCGGTGCAATTTTTGTAAAGAAGGGGTGCAAAGGTTACAAGTCAAATCGGTGCAAACAATATTCCTTACACCATAGACTACAAGCACAGTATAAGTAATAGTACTAACGTACTACAAGACACAATTTTTATAGACGCGCCAGTTTGGGGTAGCAAACTTGAGATAGAGAATATTGTAGATTTTTTATATTAGGGCTGTCAAATAATAATATCGTCATCAGCCTGTATCTACCCGCTGCTGGATATAAGCCTTGTCCAATGGTTTCCACCAAATATGATCCTCCGCCTTCCGCGTCCAGCCGCTTCCAGCCGCTTTCTAAAGGAATATAATATAATAATGACTTATTACATGCAATAACTGTTCCTATTATGTATTCCTTTGAAAAAACCAACACTTGATGCTAAACAAAAGATTGTATCAATCAGTCTCAATTCCTTACATGAATACTCTTTTTCTTGTGTGAATGCGATTGAAATTATCAGTTTGTCTAGTTTTTCTTTGTCTACACCTGACAATAACAAAAATATTGTATTTTTAACGCTTTGGAGGCATTTTAGAGAGCTACTAGCGACGTAGTTTTCTTTATCCACAGATAATATAGAATAATAATGGCGGTTCGAAGACAAAGCAGCGCAATAAAGATGTTTTATCTTTTACTTAACGCGTGCTCGCCTCCTAAAACAAAGATGGAATATTTTTATTGACCGAAATGGCTGAACCTTTTTGTAGTCCGCAGAAATATATAAAATTGAATTATGTAACAGAAAGTAGGATAACATGAAATATGCCAACAGGATTCGAAATAAAATATTAAAAGGACACAGAGCTTTGAAAGCCATATTTCATAGCTCTATATATTATATATAGAGCTATGAAATGGACATCTGAAGAATTTCATACAACATTTTTTTTCTCGACCTCACCCATATTTAATTTGCACTATCACGTCAAACCTGATGATGATGTATGCCAGTATGCCCGGGTTTTGACGTGTAAAATCTTTTAAATGGCAGCGAAACCTTACCGAAACAACGTAGTACTATTACTTATACTATACTGAAACATACGGGTAGCATATCACGAAAGTGGACTGTACACAAAAAGGTCTGATTCATATTATTATAATACAAATCTATTGGTCTTAGATCTATTAATGCTGTATCTTTATTTAGCTTCTTTAAACAACGCGCTGTAACAACCTTGACTTCTGCATCGGGATAGGGAAGACGGCGGGGAAAAGGTGCGCAAAATGGCCGAAACCACGCTGATATAGTTAAAGGTTTTACGTTACACCAACGACTGTACATTGTGTGTCTTAGGATTAAGTTATTAACAAATATTTTAGCTTAATCGGTAAACCTTCAGGGTGTCTCCCAGGTAAGATAACCACAATTGCCACTAACCTATTGTGGAGTTTGGTATTTGCAATCGAAAAATCCGTTGGGAATCGGTTTCAACTTCGGCGGTAGGGCCCCAGAGACTTACCAGGGATTACCATTGGATTTTTTAAATTCGAAAATTAAACGACAGCCTACATTGTTGGTAATTATGTTTAGCTCAGCTTATTGAAACCCTGAAGCTCTACCGACTAAGCTGAAGATGATTGTCAATAACTTTAACCTAACACCAATTTTTGGAATAAAAAAAAACCCGGTGGTAATCGGCTTCAGCTTCGGCGGTAGGTCCCCAGGTCGGATGTTCGCGTGATAACACGTCGCCACGCGTATGTAACTCTGCTGCGTCTACTACTCTCTATCCTCCGGCTCGGTGATTTTACAATACAATACAACACAAAACTCTTTAGTGCCTGATAAATGATAATATACAAAAATAAACATTAACATTTTCCCTTTTCTTTTATGGTTTTATATGACAAAACTGCCATTTCTATTACTCCTGTAAAGCAGGAGTGTGGCGCTGAATAACCTAATAGATGAATCTTTGATAAACTAGCGGTAGCTACATCAATCGTAGTCTCATTTGCTACTTATCGTAGAGAATCTTAAGTAGCCTGAATAAACTAGAGTTTGTGCTAATTGCACGTTTGTTTGAGTCTCTACATGTAAGCAGGCTAAGCTTTAAGCTTTCTCTCTACCTTTTCAAAGATGTAAGGAGGACGGCAAAGTTATTGGAATTAACGTTTAGCCGGGTTCTATAATCTAGGTCATAGTTAGCTCTTTAAATATATATACTGATACTTCCATGTGTCATAAATTCCTTTGTAGAAAACAATGTACTAAGAGGTATATAATAAAACATATATAGGCCAAGCCATTAAAATAATTAGGATGGATTTAAAAGTGGTTCGCAACTGGGGAAGTACCTCCGCCTTCTCGCAGAATTGGCATCAGCCCATAATCATTCACGGGGATACCGGTCTCCCTTCAATCGAAAGGGGTTTAGTTATTCCCCACCACGTTGCTGAACTGCGGATTGGCGGAGGTCAGTGTTTTCAAGTTGCTCAAAGGCTAGGCTTAACGACTGTCATCTAATGACAACAGACGGCTTAACGTGCCCTACGAAGCACGTTCACATTCTCACAGAATACCACAGCCAAATAACAAATTCCTTGATTGATTATTGTGTTCCTCTGAGTTAAGTCATCAGGAATGATGACGTTGCTGTGTTGGCATCGGTAGTGACAGCGCGGGAGCGATATTAGATACTTACCTAGCAAACGAATTGGGCTTGTCTCACCGCCAGCAATAAACAAGAAACGAATTAGCGGGCAAGTGTATATCGCTGATAGTTTTGTCGCTGGCTTATAAGAAAATGTGTGAGGGCGACTGGCGATTGCTCACATCGCGCATTCGCTCTCGGAGCCTAGGCGGTACATTCCTGGGTAAAGTATAACTTTTTTTTTATACTACGTCGGGTGGCAGACAAGCATACGGCCCGCCTGATGTGAAGCGGCTACCGTAGCCATATTAACGCTCGCAACATAAAATAACACTCGCGCGCCGCCACCTCTGCTACATATGCAGCATCTCCTTCCTTTCTCATGAAAGTCTGCTCGATCGGCAAGTTTTCTAATTGCCGAGCGAGCATGCCTCAGCGCACCAAGACCAAGACAAACAAACATGTTCATATTGTTTGTCTTGTGCCGGATCGAATCAGCTACTTCGGGGTCAAAGGAACCTTAAATTACTACTTGACTACCGGGCTCGTGAATAATCTGGATTCTCAAGCGACAGAATAGGCGATAGTTCGTCATTTACTCGTTGGCGGTGGGACAAGTGCCTTAAGCACTTAGTTTAATGGACTAAAAGATCTAGTGGCAAATTTCTAGCTTACTTTATGGCACGATGAAATCAATTCAGAATAATTATCTTCATCGTACCATATAATGGCGTAGTATTGCCACAGAATAATTAATATGTGGAGATGATTATTAAAATTACACAAATGTGCCAACTTTCCACTTATTTGATAGATATTCAAATAAGTGGAAAATTGGCACATTTGTGGTGAAAAGTACCTTCAAACATTTGTTTGAAATATATGGTAGACCACGCAGGTATAGCAGTTGAAATGAAAAAATCATTACTAACAATATAACCGAAGGATTATTATAATTTTGTTTAGTCGCCAACTGCCAATGCTACTAGGCATGCGCCTAGTACAAGTGGTGGTTATTTACCATTTTTCTACAGCAGTGGTAATAATTATTGTAATAATTATTACACTATATGCTCCAGGGGTGGAAGTGTTAAAGGGCATCACGCCGCGAGTAACTTCGGAGAAAGCGCAGCACACCTCTCGACATCCCTGAGTCACTCACACCGGTGTTGCCCCCGGCCGTTTTCCTGGCATTTCGGGGGCCCATCTAGTGAGTGGCAAGCCACCGTCTGCCGCAAATAACTAGCAATAAAAGCAGTTATGGCAGACGTCCGTCCCTCTTCTGTGAGCAAATAGCCCGGTATTAAGTTCACCCAGATCTCATCTCCATAGCCCATTTATTTTCCATCACACTTCGCAATAGTCTCAACGCCTGCCGAGACCTGCTCATGGGTATGTCGTTCCATTGACATATCCTGGAGCGGGTCACGGCGGGCGTACAACATTACATCAAACTTCTCAAAGGGGCCTCTACGCGTTGGATCCATATCCCCGCGCATGCCCTCAAATGACCGGGCTTGACCCGTGATTAAAAAGAGATATGGTTACGATAATATGTACGTTTTGTATAGAAAATAAAGTGGCGACCCTCTAGCGGTCGTCAAAATTGTACTATCTACATACCTACGAGCATGCCACTTGCAATAATAGATTGGATATTATAAACAAAAATACATACTTTCACATGTTTCGTGATTGTTTTGTTACGAGTATTTAAACTATAATATACTATGTTCTACTATTTTGAACTTACTTGCCAGCTACATACTAATCATACCTATAAATATATGTATCTACTCTTATACTAAAATTTAGAGATTTATATTTATATTTATTTATCACATTCGCCTTCGGCTCATGTGATAAACTCACACTCGTATTTTAAGAACCCTTCTCAACAGTTTCATAAACTACTATTACTAAACATTCTTAGTCAGCTATCACAGTAACAACCTTAATATTAATATTATTAAACTTACTATTGCAGTTCTACCTCATTTCACAAAAAAATAGATCTTTTACTTTATAGCTAGACTATCAGGCTCTAAAATACTTTACCTCTGGCCATAACAACTTCAAATCTTTATTTTTTTTAAAGACAAGTAAAAAATATTTACTAGACCTTTGATATGCCTATCTATAAATATAAAATTCAAAGTCCTGACTGACTGACTGACTGATATATCAACGCACAGCCCAAACCGCTGGGTCTAGAGATTCGAAATTTGGCACGTAGGTTCCTTATGACGTCTAGGGGTACACTAAGAAAGGATTTTTCAAAATTCATCCCCTAAGGGGGTGAAACGGGGGTCCAAAGTTTGTATGGGGAAACGAGATTAGTTGGACTATTTTATCCGAAACTTTACACGAGTACTTCTATAGATAAATTACTAAACACGTTTTCAGAATTTTTCAAAATTCAACGCCTAAAAGGGTAAAATGGGTCCCAAAGGTCTGAAAAACGTCATGGAAATGGGGTGAAAAAGTCTGAAAATCGTCATGGGTATTGTTTTTATAGTTTATCGGGTCGCTGATTACGAAAATAACAACTATTATCTAATCAAACATAGCCGACGTGATAAAAAGTCGTCCCTGTGGGGGTGCGATGGAATGGAAATGTCTAAAATGGGCTGAAAAAGTCTGAAAATCATCATGGGTATTGTTTTTCTGGTTTATCGGGTCGTTGATTACGAAATTAACAACTATTTTCTAATCAAACGTATCCGACGTGACATAAAATCCCCCCTGTGGGGGTGTTATGGGGTTGAAATGTCATAACATCAATATGGGTCTTGATTCTATGGTTTTCTGGGACGTCAATTACGAAAATGGCATCGATTTGAAAATGTAACATAGTGGACAAAAAACTAATATAAAATTCAAAGTCCTGACTGACTGTCTGACTGATATATCAACGCACAGCCCAAACCGCTGGGTCTAGAGATTCGAAATTTGGCACGTAGGTTCCTCATAATGTCTAAGGGTACACTAAGAAAGGATTTTTCAAAATTCATCCCCTAAAGGGGGTGAAACGGGTCAAGTCAAATATTCAACCCCTAAAGGGGGGAAATGAGGTGAAAAAGTCTAAAAATCGTCATGGGTATTGTTTTTATAGTTTATCGGGTCGCTGATTACGAAAATAACAACTATTATCTAATCAAACATAGCCGACGTGATAAAAAGTCGCCTCTGTGGGGGTGCGGTGGGATGAAAATGTCTAAAATGGAGTGAAAAAATCTGATTATCATCATGGGTATTGTTTTTATGGTTTATCGGATCGCTGATTACGAAAATAACAACTATTTTATAATCAAACGTAGCCGACGTGACATAAAATCCCCCCTGTGGGGTGTTATGGGATTGAAATGTCATAATATCAATATGGGTGTTGATTCTATGGTTTTCTGGGACGTTAATTACGAAAATGGCATCGAATTGAAAATGTAACATAATGAACAAAAAATTACTTAAAAGGATTTTTCAAATTTTAACCCTGAGAGGGTGAAACGGAGGTCCAAAGTTTGTATGGGGAAACGAGCTTAGTTGGACTATTTTATCCTAAATTTTACATTAGTACTTCTATAGATAATTGACTAAACACGTTTTCAGAATTTTTCAAAATTACGCCTAAAAGGGTAAAATGGGTCCCAAAGGTCTGAAAAACGTCATGGATATTGTTTTCATGGTTTATCGAGTCGCTGATTACGAAAATAACAACTGTTTTCTAATCAAACATAGCCGACGTGACAAAAAGTCGTATGTGGGGGTGCGATGGGATGGAAATGTCTAAAAGGGGGTGAAAATGTCTGAAAATCATCATAGGTATTCTTTTTATATCGGATCGCTGATTACGAAAATAACAAGTATTTTCTAATCAAACTTAGCCGACGTGACTTAATTTCCCCCCTGTGGGGGTGCGATTGGATTGAAATGTCATAATATCAATATGGGTGTTGATTCTATGGTTTTCTAGGACATCAATTACGAAAATGGCATCGATTTGAAAATATAACATAGTGGACAAGAAATTATTTGCAAGGATTTTTCAAATTTTACCCCTAAGAGGGTGAAACGGAGGTTCAAAGTTTGTATGGGGAAACGAGTTTAGTTGGGCTATTTTATTCTAAATTTTAGACGAGTACTTCTATAGATAACTAAACACGTGTTTCATGATTTTTCAAAATTCAACCCTTAGAAGGGTAAATGGGTCCCAATAGTATAAAAAACGTCATGGGTATTGTTTTTATGGTTTATCGGGTCGCTGGTTATGAAATCAACAACGATTTTAAAATTCAACGTGAATGAAATGTCTAAAATGCGGTCAAAAAGTCTGAAAATCGTCATGGGTATTGTTTTATAGTTTATCGGGTCGCTGATTACGGAAAAAACAACTATTATATAATCTAACATAGCCGACGTGACATAAAATCACCCCATGTAGGAGTGCGATCGGGGTGAAATGCCATAATACCAATATTCTATGATTGTCTGATGATTCTATGGTTTTCTGGAACGTTAACTACGAAAATGGCATCGATTTGTAAATATAACATAGTGTACATAAAATTAGTTAAAAGGACTTTTCAAATTTTACCCCTAAGAGGGTGAAACGGAGGTCCAAAAATTTTATGGGGAAACGAGATTGGTTGACTATTTTATCTTAAACTTTACACGACTACTTCTATAGATAATTCTATAGATAATGAGTAAACACGTGTTTGCCCCGAATTTCACGCGAGCGAAGCCGCGGGCGAAAGCTAGTATACGAATATTAACGTTTCAAAATTTTAATGTTGTATTGATAAGTATTGAAAATTTACTATGTAAATTAATCTCCGCCAACCCGCGTTGAGCAGCGTGGTGGTGTATGCTGTAAACCCATATTGAGGTGAGACCCGTATCCCAGCAGTGAGATGAATAAGGGTTGTCGATGAGATGTAAATGAAACAAGGCGGCCTTAGTGCTAAAAGCAATATTATCAAAACAACATTTAGAAGTTTGAAACAAATTAATATTTCCATTTGTTTTCTATGCAACGTAAACTGTAAATATTCTATCTATCTATATCATCATCATCATCATCAGGTCCATTTTAGTCTCCACTACAGGAGCACGACCCTCTCTCGTCCGTCCTAGACGGAAGGAGGATTTGGCCTACACTCCCCACGCTGGCCAAACGGGTTGGGGAGGCCTGATCGATGTTTTATACCCTTAGTCGCCTTGTACGATATCCACGGGAAGAAACAGAGTGATTCGATTCTAGTCTGCGGGAAACCACACTGCTAATCGATCTATATATCATCCAAATATCTAATATATCATCCTCACATGTTACGGTTCTAGAGGAGTATTCTACATTCAGCTTTATGTTATGTATATATATATATATATATATATTTCACTATCCAAATACTTATTATCAATTACTACTACCGCAACCAAAATAAAATATATGCTAAGTATATCACCATTATAGTTAATTCATGCATTGATCGTAAACAAAATTAACAAATAAGTCCCTTAAAGCTTAGCTCTACGCCAGTAAAACTTTAATTGAGTTAAGCACTTACTTAATTATCTGAGTGCACAGTTTACTTTGAACACTTACCGAGTTCAGTGACTAAACTGCTTAAGATCAAAGCAATGCAGTTAACAACAACTGCTATAAAAATATTCAATCGAGTTAATGTTTAATAAATTAACAAATGAATCTCTACTAATATTATAAAGCTGAAAAGTTTGTTTGTGTGGTTGAACGTGCCAATCCCAGTCGCACTGTAGTTTTTCCGTGATGTAGGTACAAACACACATACACATTTGTATGGCAATTTGTACTTCAATCGTTCCATTATATATGTTACTAATGATATCGATAATTTCTGAATCAATCAATATAATATGTTAATAATAATTTCCTGAATCTTTCCATAGGCATAATTTTAAGAGAGGTAGGATACGTATTTGTAAACTGCTCGACTGGGGAAGTACCGCCACCTAATAGAATACCGTAGCCAACTAACAATTCCCTTGAGGGTTGTTGTTCCCGCAAGTCCAGAAAGCAAGAAGTTGCTGCCTTGGCAGCGGAAGTGGCAGCATATATTTATTGTTGCAAGCGTTGATGTGACTACGGTAACTCCTTCACATCATGCGGGCCGTATGCTTCTCTGCCACTTGCCATGGTACAAAAATAATAGGCTACATTGATCAACAGACACGTCATATGCTTGTTTGCTACATTAATTGTATAAAAAAGTCCAAATTCTAAATTAATAGCGTCGTTTTTCAGGCCACTAAATTTTAAGTATATGTTGAGAGGCAGGCTCATGATCGACGTCCTGAATGTTCCGCAGTTCAGCACGCGATATTCCAACGACTCTCTTGTCCACATTATCATTGGTTTATCCTTTTCTCACACTTGTACATAAAAGCTCGTCTTTGGCCACATCAGGGGCCCTACCACTGAAGCTGAAGCCGATTCCTGTCGGACGTTTTGATTGCAAAAATCAAACTTGAGCTTAGATTTTTGGTAATTGGGATAACTGACAGAAACAATGAAGCTCTACTATACTATTTTTTTTTCTTAAACTACAAAAGGTAGCAAACGAAAACCACACAAGGTTTATCTGTTGCTCCGCTCACTCAACACTACAGCACCGAAACAATCAGTGATGAACAACATCAAGTGCACCATGACTGACAGGCCAGCCACTTTGCACGATGAATTAAAAAGATATACATACTGTACCATGCACCGCATGCATACACTAGCATAGCTTGTACAATAACCTAAGAAACTTGATCTGTTTTAGAATCCTTATACCGATACCAAGTAGATAACTGCTATATCGAGATGATACTATGTCGTTATAATCTGCAACAATGACTGTTCTCGTACCAGAACTAGCCATCTGCGTCGGTTCGGCACGAGCTATTCGAACTAATATTAACCTGCTTGCAGGTGAAAGGGTAGTAAGACCTGCTACCAATCCGCTTGCGCGCTCGATTGGTTTACTGAGTGCAAGAGCGGTGCGGGTAAAGGTCCTCTCTGGTTGGTTTACTAGACGAAGATTCGTAATCCTGTGACATAACCGGCACACAGGGGCGCATTAGCTATTAGGTATAGGGTACGTGTCCTCGCACCAGGACTTTACTGATATAACAAGTCGTTGTAAAAAGTTGGGATGTTTGACATAGCGGATTTTGCAAGCGCAGCGACGGTACGAGTATATACAATTTTATGTGAATTTATTTAGTTATGGGGTATTATAATCGGTTTTGTAGTTTTTGAGTTATTGAAATTATTATAAAAAAATAATCACGAGCTCTCCTAACAGTATTATACAATTGAATGAAATTCTTCCATCTCCGAAGAAAAAAACGAGTGGGCTTTAGACCACACGACTGAAGTTTTGCTCCATCTATACGACACGTAACTGGCTATGAGAGGAAGAGAGAAAGAAAATGTAAGCTCGCACAGAGGCGCGAATCGGGCGAGGTGAACGGAAGTTGAGAGGGAGTATAAGTTAGAGCTCTCCCTTGTCCCTACAGAAATATACGAAACGTAACTCTTTCTCTTTCTATCTTCACTAATTTATATCTCCCTCTCAACTTCCGTTCCCCTCGCCCGATCACACTATTGTAACGCTCTCGTCACGCATTCACCAGCTTACGCCCTAAGCCAAGCTTGCGTAAAGAAGTTTTACTTCAAAAAATCAAAGGAAATAAAATAATTCTTTGGAATATAAATGTTCTCAATATTTTTTACAGGACTAAATCATATTTATTGCGTAACGTTAGTGAGTCGGCTAAAAGCGCCATTAGTATCTGAAGGCACTTTGGTAAATGGCGAGGAAAGCTATTCTGATAAATATGTATAACTTGAGCGGGTGTACGGTATAATTACCATTAGGTCGGATTCGGCTTGGCTGTAATTAAGTATTAATGTTATAGACACGCCAGGTCGAATTAGATGTAAATGTGTAACAGTTTTTAGAACAGAAATAGGTATTTTTTAGTGAAACGATCGTCAAGCTTTAAAAGGTACAAAGATTAGGTCGACGAGCTCGGTGGCGTAGCGGTCAATGACGCGGCTTCGACACCAACGCTCGTGGGTTCGATTCCCACACAGGACAAACATTTGTGTGCATGAACATGTCAAAAATGTATTTACGTATGTTTATCAGTTGTCTAGTACCCATAACCACAAGCTTCGCTTACTTTGGGGCTAGATGGCGCTATGTAATTTGTATGACAATATTTATTTATTTATTAGATCGGCGGCACACCTTGCAAAGAATGGATGACATGGCTGAATTGAGTCCCACTTCAGGAAGTGGTGGAATAATTGCGCATTGCAAGAGGATTTCAGAAATATTTGCAGGAAAATATATTGGAAGAGACAGAACAGGGCAAAATAGAAGATCATTAAAGAGGCCAAGAGCCACTATAATTTGCAAGTAAATTTTTGGTGACTTGTGTCATAGACTGTATTATGATACCTAGTTTTTATATGGCAAATAAGGCATTAAAATGCATTAACTGGAAAACCTTTAGTACGTGAAACGGTCATTTGCATTCAAATTATACATCGATTATGTATGTTCGAAATATTAAATATAATTTAGGTACCTAAGTTCTTTTAACACTATATTGCACATAATTTTATAAGTAATTATTATGAGACTGGAAACTTATTATGTGTGTGCTGAAGATACAAATAAATATTTCATTCATTCATTTACCCAACTTATTAACTTTAATAGACATTTCGTATTATATATTTTATGCTTAAATAGATTGAGAAAATATAATTTCCCTGGTAAGAAAATAGACCACAACGAATTTACATCACTTGCTTCCTCAGATTAACTCAGATACTCTACAGAAAAGTCCGTATTGTTTAAGGCTTACCTTCTAGCATAATCAAAGCTAACTAAATCCTTAACAAGACTTTTCGTAACAAAGTTAGACGTTAAACAGAAACCCCTTTGTTTTGTAAACTAATTTATTTAAGTCCAAAAAATAATTTACTTGCGTAACGTCTTTGAAGAAGTTAAGTGTTGAATTTTCAAAGGTACATTGCAGATCGAGCGTAATTGGTATTTTTTTAATGATGTCGTTACGCTGTTGAAATAAAAGTGTTATTTTCCCTTTTACATAATAGTGTTTTATCAACAAGTGTTTTATCATAATGTTATAATAAAACACTTGTACTATTCCACTTAATTATATTTTATTTTATATGAGTTTCTAACAACAACAAAGTTGTCGTAGAAACTCATATACCATCTGTTTACCTGGATAATGCCTTAGCGGCGAAACCGGTCGGTAAAATTAAATATAATTAAATGGAATAGTACAAGTGTTTTATTATAACATTATGATAATAATGTTCCACCAAGTGCCAACAATCAACAGTATCAACTTTAGTGTCACTGGATATTTTTCTTTCTTTTAAGTTTCCACTCTCATTAAATAATCTCATATATCAAAATTCCCTGTGGATTAACCCATTGCCCGTGACACTACCATCGTTTTATTCCCAAAGCGTCACGGGAGATTTATCTTTCCCATGTCTCTACCAAGTATACTTTAAATTTATACATTTTTACAAATTAGCCCGTGACTTCGCGTACCCGTACGCACTTATTCGGTATCCCGTAGGAATTAAAAATATATATTTCTTAGCGAATGCCTACGTTATATATCGGGTTTCCGCCCAGGTCATAGCACGACTACCGCTCTCATGAAAATCACCGAAGATGTCCGCTTGGATATGGACAATGGACACCTTACTGTTTTGACTTTGCTGGATTTCAGTAACGCATTTAATACGGTCGATTTTGATGTATTGTTACTTCGACTGCGTTCCATCAACATATCTCCTACGGTGATTGATTGGTTTCGTTCTTACCTGTATGGGCGTCGGCAACGGGTGCGTGTTGAGAATACCTTCTCTACCTGGTGCCCGATCTCTGCCGGTGTCCCTCAGGGTGGCGTGTTGTCTCCTCTTTTGTTTGCTTTGTTCATTAACTCCATTACGTCTGAACTTCGCTCCTCCTTGCCATCTTTATGCAGATGATTTACAAATTTATACACAAGTTCCCTTGATACAGCTTCCAAATGCCATATCCTCTATTAACGAAGACTTATCACGTATATCTGTTTGGAGCAAATCTCATGGCCTTATTGTCAATACTTCGAAAACGCAAGCCATTATTATAGGAAGTCCTCGACAAATTGGTAAAATTAATTGGAATTATATATCTTCTATTGCATTTGATGGTACACTTGTAAAGTTCAGTGATAAAGTGAAAAATCTCGGAATTATTTTTGACAATACGTTTTCTTGGTCAGCACAGATTGCTGACGTTAGTAGGAAATTGTTCGCCGCCTCCGCTTCTATTAGAAGATTGCGTAATTTTTTGCCCACTGATACTAAAATTGCGCTTGCACAATCCTTGCTCCTCCCTATACTAGACTATGCCGATTCTTGTTATCTTGATGTTACTGAAGAGCAACTAAATAAACTTGAGCGTCTTCAAAATTTATGTATACGGTTCATATTTGGACTTCGCAAATATGACCACGTCTCTGAATTTCGCTTACAGCTCAAGTGGCTCCCCATCAGACTTCGCCGTAACTGGCATATCCTTACCCTCCTCTACTCTGTTCTCTTCAATCCTAAATCTCCTGTCTACCTAAAAGAACGTTTCTTATTTCATACCGAAGTGCAGGGCCGTGCCTTGCGTAATACACTCTTGCTCCGCCTCAAAATGCCGTCTCACTCTTCCCAATTTTACTCCATATCTTTTTCTGTGCAGGCAGTGCGCCTTTGGAACGCGTTACCATCTAAGATCAGGAATGCTCAATCGCTAGTTTCGTTTAAAAATCTCGTCAAACTCCACTATCTTTCTTTTAATGTTATTTAATTCTCATCAGTCATAATTTCAACATCTACCTCATTAGTACTTTACTATGTTTGTATAATTTGTGTGTATATATCTGTATTTAAGTCTAAGTATATTTATGTATGTTTATATATATATTTATATATATATATATGTATGTGTATATGTAGTATATGTGAATATTTATTTATATAATTTAGCATGTATATAAGTATTTGTAATTTATTATTCATAGTAATGAATAGTATTATTATCTGAGCTGCACCACCTACCATTATTTCAGATTACTCTCTCCTCTACCCTAAGGTTGTCTGGAAGAGATCGCTCGACGATAAGACCGCCTTTGTACAAATACTTAATGTTTTTCTCTGTATATTTTTTTTTTCTTTTTTTTGGTGCAATAAAGTATATTTGTATTGTATTGTATTGTATTGTTATAATTGCTAGAGTTAGTAATAGCATCGGCATCAGCATCAACCGATAATCATCCCACTGTTGGGATACTGGTCTTCCCTCAATCGGTGGAGTATGCTCTAAAAGCATACTCCACCGCGTTGCTAAACTGCGAGTTGGCCAAGGCCAGTGTTTTCAAGCAATAACTATAATCTAAAGACAACCGGGACCGACGGTTTTACGTACCCTTCGAAGCACGGACTCGAAATTAATAAACCCATCCATAGACATGCTATGTTCGACGTTTCTTAACTTGCGTGATCGATTATAGACTTACACGCGCAACTACGCCATCGAACTCCCTCAGTAAAGAATTAGAGTTTGCAAAGGGCGTGAAGTGATTTTCACAAGGTCGGCAACGCGCGTGTGATGCCCCTGGTGTTACAAGCGTTCACAGAGTGCGGTAACTGCTTTCCATCAGGCGGGCTGTATGCTTGTTTGCCACTTTAATGGTATAAAAAAGTATTTATAAAATGATTAGATTTATAACTAATGGAAATGAATCGAAAATGAAATTTTTGTGTCACTTTTGGTATCAAAGTAATATAGATACAATTTTACTCATGGCATTACCGGTAGAGCCTCGGAAAATAAAAAATCTCCCGTGACACTACAGATAGTGCCACTCAGTAGTGTCTAGGGAAAATGGCTTATTCCTTGTCTGTGTTCGTTCAGCCTTAACAAATCTATGGATATAATACGAGCAAAGAATTTAGTCTATGTAGGTTTATAGAATGCTTAGGTATTCTATATATATATATATATTTATACTACGTCGGGTGGCAGACAAGTATACGGCGCTCCTGATGTGAAGCGGTTGCCGTAGCCCTATTAACGCTCGCAACATAAAATATCGGTCGCGCGCCGCCACCCCCGCTGCCAACGCAGCATCTCCTTCCCTTCTGGCGACCTCACTCACTCGCAGGAACACAACAACCCTCAAGGGAATCGTTATTTGGCTGCGGTATTCTGTGAGGTGGAGGTACATTCCCCAGATGGGTAGCTTACAACTACGCTCCCTACCTCTCTTTTCGCCAGAGCTTCGTTTGTCAATCAGCAGGGTGCACCGCGTGCAGGTGAAGTTGGTTTTGGTTCAAAGGTGTTGATGAACCACTTACCACCCTTATATAATATCTGTTTGCCGAAAACAGATAATGTTTCGATTTCATAACATAATCTGTGCGACTACCTTAGAAAGAAAATATCATCCATTGGTACATATTACATTATAGTCCTAATACGTTCAACAGTGCATGGATACAATATTTCCAGTATACGATGGTCGCGCGTAGTCACGAGACATACAAAAGTATGCGGACCTCCTTATAATATATTATAATACCTATATAATATAATAATAAATTTATTATTCTCTCCACGTTCGGTAGGTTTACATGTAAGTATATGTAATATGTACAGGCATAAATAGATGTTCTGCAGCTATTCCATGTGGAGAAAATCTGGTGCCCATGCTAGGCGAGTTTACACCCGCCTGTATTACGTATATAATGGAAGTAAATTATATGCGCGGTTGACTGATGACAAATAATATATATCTTAGTATTTGTAATGAAAATTAAAAAGAAAAAAGAAAGGAGTTGCTGATCTCTATGGGCGGTGGTGATTGCTTTCCATCAAGTGATCCACATGCTTTGTTTGCTCATATAAAAAAATGTAAGTGTAAGTAAAGTTTATTCATTTCGAGAGACTCCACTTATAAAAGTTCATCATCAGCATCATCAGCCTGTATCTACCCACTGCTGGATATAAAAGCCTTCCCCAATGCCTTCCACCAGATACGATCCTCCGCCTTCCGCATCCAGTCACTCCTATCCGCTCTCTTTAGGTCATCGGGCCATCTAGACCTCCCCCCCCCCCCCATGGCAGATGTGACCTGCCCATTGCCACTTCAGCTTGCAAACTCTGAATATAAAATTTATTTAAATATTAATTTTAAGGCATCTTTATAACCATAACTTGAATTTAATCGTAGTTTCCATGTATTATATCTAAACATCAACAAATATAGCATGTTAATGGGTTCTTGTTTAATAACAAAAGTAATGCATAATATTAGACGAGTGGGTATAATGAATATTACATAAGACATGCAAACTGTACAGTTTCAGCGAACACACCTGTACTTTATAGGCATGCCGGAGATTTACATAATACCAACGACCTACAAAATTTAATCGCAAAATCAATGGCTGAAGTTAAGACACATACTCTCACTGCGAATAATTTTGTTGAGACCCTGAAACCCTCACTTAGCATACGTGTGTATGCATATTAAACACTTCTTGGCCTCTAGGGAGTTAAATTTAGATCTTGCGGCGAAGTCTACCTGAAAGCTAGCCCCTATCGTAGGAAAGTTTATGCTCTTAGTAATTTCGCTGAGCTGTACTTCTGTTTTAGATATCAAGAGAGTTAGCAATGGTATTTGTTTTTATGTTAATTTAAGATATTAAAACTTAGACTTATACTAAATCTAGAAAGGGTTGACTGGAAGAGATTCCTCCAAGGAATAATTCCGCCGTTACAAATAATGTTTTGTGACTTGACGGAGTATATTAATATGTTTATGATTTTAACAAAGTTTTATTAACAAATAAATAAGTCTTCAACATTCAGTACCTACCTTGGATACGAAATATACGAAGAAAACTCTTCATGCCGCGCCGTGACTATGAAGCAATGAGTTCTGTGCGGAGTTGTTGAGAGTTGTATGCACTCGCGTAATCACGACATATGCTGTCCGCGTGTTGCAAGCAGTGTGACAGCACTAAGTAGATTTTTATTTTGATCAGATTTAATGTTGTAATTTTTAAAATCGATTATCCCCATGACCAGGGCAGGTTCCAATGAAATTTACTCACCACACGGGAGCACTCAATTACAAACTCATAAAGAATTTAGAATATAGTTTATAAAGACCGCATAAATTGCTTAAATTTTTTATTTTATTTTACAACTAAAAAATATACGTTCAGATTCTGTGACGAAAGTATTGTCACGAAACCCTAACAATGTTTGAAATTCTATCCAGAGCAAGAACTTCGGAAAACCATTTCATAAAAAAATAAGGTCGAGTTCAAAATCTCCTCTTTTTTTAAGTCGTTTAAAAATAAATACGCATTTTTTTTCGTTGGGTGGCAGATAAGCATACGGCCCGCCTAATGTGATGTGAAGAGGTTACCGTAACCATTTTATCGCTCGCAACTTGAAATATCGCGCGCCGCTAACCCTGCCAACGCAGCAACTCTTGCTTTCTGGTGACCTCACTCGCTCGCAAAAACACAGCAACCCCCAAGGGAATTGTCATTTGACGACGGTATTCTGTGAGATGGAGGTAATTCCCCAGTCGGGTAGCTTAAAAATTATCTGTACCCTATCTCTCTATAATCGGCGGGATGCACCATGTGCAGGTGAAGTTAGCTTTGGCTCTAAAGGTCGTAATGAGTCACTTACACCCCAAACACATGTACTTGACTACAATAATATTTGTTGTGGATATAGTTCCATCCTTATAATTTATTTTCTCTACAAAAATATCATCGCCTTAACAAACGTCAGTCGCGCGTCGAAATCACAATACTCCAAAGCATTTTCCGAATTTCGACGGATCAAATTTGTTCCATTAATGGACCTCACTCACTGAGACACAAATTTATATAGGCTTCCCATTGTTGTAGAATCAGACCAATTTCGTATACGACCCTGAGCGTCCCAGAATGTCCCAGATAGGCGAATTGCGAGGGCCAGAATCCTTTTTGTCCCCTTTTAATCCTTGACCCGGTTTCGCTACACAGGGGAGAAATTTGATATCGTTGGGTGTGCGTTCAGCTAAGATGTAGACAATTTATGTTTTTTCCATGTTTGCTTACTTTACTATACTTAAAGTACTATTTAGTCAGACAAAAGTAGTTTGTATTGAGATTAAATGTTTCAGTAATTTGTATTGAGAGGACGATTTCTATTTACTGGACTTATTTTATACCACGATGGCTGTCATACGGTTAGCCTGATGTATAGCAGTTACCGTACTTTATACACACAGGTGTTATCCTCAAGGAATTATATTTCGACTCGTTCCAAATGCTCCTATCGCTATGTTTTTTCTTTCACTCAATTTCTGTTCGTGCGACGCAACTTTGTAACAAACTACCTGTGCATATTAGAGAGAGCTATACTGTGACTACTTTTAAAAAGAAGTTAAAGGAGCACTACCTTACTCGAGTCGAGTGTTATTTGTTCATCAATAAATAGGTTTCTAATATAACATACCCAACATACCTTATGTGATATATACATAGTATATTTAATTTTATTAAGGTAATATTATTAAAGTATAAAATTATTATGTACCTACCTATTTTATGTTAAATATAAATTACTTTGTTATGCATAGCTTGCTCGACTCCCAGCCATGTAAAATTTCTGTATGCAGAGTAGGGTTGGTTGCAAGAAATCTCTTGAAGTGATAAGCTCACCTTTGTATACTTTACTGTACACAAATTTCTGTTTTTTTTTTTTTTTTTTTTTACCACTAAAGTGGCAAACAAGCATACGGCCCGCCTGATGGAAAGCAGTTACCGTAGCCTATGAACGCCTGTAACACCAGGGGCATCACACGCGCGTTGCCGACCCTGTAAAAACCTCTTCACGCCCTTTTTGAAGAACCCCATGCTGTAGTCTCCTGAGAAAACCTCGACAGGCAGTTTATCCCACAGCTTGACCGTACGCGGGAGAAAACTTCTCTGGAACCGCACGGTATGCGACCACTTAGGCTCCAATGTGTGAGGATGAATTCCCTGTCGATGGCGAGCGGTGCGACTGTAGAAGGAGGCCGTGGGCATCATGTCAAACAACTCCTCTGAACACACCCCATTGTACAGATGGTAGAACACACAAAGGGACGCAAAATCTCTCCTCAGACTTAAGGGTTCTAAACCGTCTGTCAGTTTGGGATCGTCAACAATCCTCACAGCACGCCTCTGAATCGAGTCACAAGGTGCAAGCTGGTATCTAGGCGCTCCCGCCCACAGATGGCAACAGTACTCCATATGCGGCCGTACTTGAGCTTTGTAGAGCAGAAGCCTTTGCCGCGGATTGAAGTACTGCTTGGCCCTATTGAGCACACCTAGTTTCTTCGACGCCAGCTTGACCTTCCCCTCCAGGTGACAACGAAACTGGACGTCGCTGGAGATTTCAACTCCAAGAATCCCAATGTTTTTGGCGATGGTAAGGGGTGTGTTTTGGAATTGAGGAACCACAGCAAAAGGGGTTTTCTTAGCGGTGAACGCGCAGACTTGTGTCTTAGAGGGGTTGAATCGCACTAAGTTCTGTTGCCCCCAATCGGACACTTTACTTAGTGTGCTCTCGATTTCCGACACAAGTCGTTCGCGGCTCTCCTCCACCAGAGAGCGGGGAATATTAGCGCGGCCCGTATAAAATGTGTCCCCGGTGCTGTCATCCGCATAGCAATGAATGCTGTCAATAGATAACATATCATTGATATGCAGCAAAAACAGCGTCGGGGACAACACAGAGCCTTGCGGGACGCCAGCATTAATGTCCATGCTATCGGAGCAACTGCCATCAACAACGGCTCTAATGCTTCTGCTGGACAAGAAGCTAGCGACCCATTCACATAAACCCTCTGGTAGACCGTATACAGGCAACTTCGAAAGAAGACTGCGGTGCCAGACCCGATCGAACGCCTTCGCCATATCTAGACTGACAGCCAATGCCTCACCTTGACTCTCCACGGCTGAAGCCCAGCGATGTGTAAGATACACTAGAAGATCACCAGTCGAGCGACCATGACGGAAGCCGTATTGATGGTCGCTGATTAAATCGTGATCTTCTAGGTATTTCAGGAGCCGATTGTTAATGACGCGCTCCATTACCTTGGAGAGAAGGGAGGTAACAGCGATAGGCCTGTAATTCGATGGGTCTGATCTGTCACCCTTTTTGGGCACAGGGTGCACGTTCGCAGTCTTCCACGATGATGGAACTTGCCTGGTGGAATAGGAGAGCGCGAAAAGGCGCGTAAATACAGGACACAACTCAGGAGCACACAGCTTTAGCATCACTGCCGGAATGCCATCTGGCCCGCTCGACTTGTGAACGTCGAGGGATAATAATGCCCGCCGAACATCTCGTTGAGAAAATGAGATTTCTGGCATGAAATCACCACACCGCGGGATGGAGGGCGGTGCGGCGCCCCCGTCGTTCAAAGTAGAGTTTGAGGCAAAGAGATTCCCCAACAGATCGGCTTTCTCCTTAGCACTGTGGGCCAGACTACCATCCGGTTTTCGAAGTGGTGGAAAGGACGACTGACAAAAATTTCCCTCGGCAGCCTTAGCGAGCGACCAAAACGCACGGCTCCCAGATGGGTGCTTAGCTAGGCGCTCACCAATCCTGCCGATGAACTCGAACTTAGCCCTGGCAATTACTCTCTTACAGAACCTCGAGGCAGCATTAAACTCGCGTTTCAAGTCAGAAACATTATGAGCTCCGTTAATACGTGCCGTGGTCCAAGCCTCGTATGCAGCTTGCTTGTGGAATTTAGCTTCCCTACAAGACCGATTAAACCACGGCCGCTTCTTAGCACCTGAAGTAGCTACCCGCCGGTTTGGAATAAATAATTCCATCCCAGCTAAATTGGCTTCAGCTACAGCAGATGCACAGATGTCCACATGTTCCGACTCGAAACAGAGCTGCCTCCACGGGTACGATGCATAAAATTCACGCAATCCATCCCAGTCTGCTGACTTATAGTGCCACATGTGACGCCAACCGGTAGACCGGGGTGTGACAGGGCTAGCGCATGGCACTTGTGTCCGGATGAGATAGTGGTCCGATGAACCAAGTGGCGCATCCACCGAGACTGTATACCCATCCGGGTGTGTGGTCAGCAGAAGGTCCAGTAGAGAGCTAGTATGGTCCTCAATATCTGGTATTCTCGTTGGAGAATGAACCAGCAGTGAGAAACCATAGGCCAGAGCAAAATCATGTACAGACCTCCCCGCGAAGTCAGTGGACCGAGAGCTGAGCCACTCGGCATGGTGGACATTGAAGTCTCCCAAAATCACTAACTCCGCGGAGGGGTACCTCTCGATGACTTTGTCAGTCGCCAATTGCAGGTGCTCGATTAATCGAGTTGTGTCCGTATCACCGCTATGAGACCTGTAGAGGCACGCGTAGATCCGGGTGCGGCCGCCCTGATCCACGCGTACCCACAACACTGACAGGTCCCTGTCTTCTAGGCCATGAAGACGTCGGCAGCAAATATCATCCCGGACGTACATACATACCCCGGCTCTACGTACAAAAGAATGTTCAAGTTTGTACCCGGGGTATAATAAATAAGATGTATCGGCCGGACAAGATATTTGCGTCTCCGTTAAAAAAAGTAGGGTCGGCTTTGCAGTTTCGAGATGTTGGTGAACTGCATTTATGTTTGAGTGAAGTCCCCTGACGTTACAGAAGTCCACGTCGAACGTGGATGAGGACGCCGCTGGAAAGATCTTCTTTTTTTTCTTTCTGGCCATATGAAAGCGGTTAGAGGTTTATAAATAAGAGGAGTTGTTTCACTGACGGCGCAAGAGACAAAAGCGCGGTGTCTACCCCCGCAGTACAGTGCAGGTTGTGCGGTTTGCTAGCGCGGCGGGCGGAAGGGCCCCCGGTCCCCCCCTGCTGCAGCAGCCGGGTCCACTCCGG
This sequence comes from Hypsopygia costalis, assembly GCA_937001555.2. Taxonomy (NCBI): domain Eukaryota; kingdom Metazoa; phylum Arthropoda; class Insecta; order Lepidoptera; family Pyralidae; genus Hypsopygia; species Hypsopygia costalis. The sequence goes on along the minus strand of OW443330.2, from coordinate 9,128,227 downwards.
TCTCCTCCTCCGGCACGACTACTACAACAGGGACTTTACATAGGCTGGCGGTTCAGCCTCCCGGGGCGGAGATTAGGTGATCCCCGGGTTCGGGAACCCTACTGACCTGCGGGCGGCCAGCGGACAGCCGTTTCACCGTGTCTCCCTGACCGCCGCGCCAACACGCCGCGCCTACACCGCTAACGGCGGTTCGACAGCCGCTGGTCTCACCGCCGTCAGCATAACGACTCCTCTAAAATAGCCCTGGTGACCTAGCTCACTCGCAGGAACACAGCATAGCCATTATGGCTGCGGTTTTTTGCCAGGTGGAGGCACTTCCCCAGTCGGATGCTGGCCAAGCCTGGAGCGAACGACCGCACTGTGCCCCTCTCCCAATTTGACCAGTGAAAGGGGAGCACAGTATGATGTTTCGCTGCGTCCTACCTCTCTTTCGCCATAGCCTCGTTAGCTGTTCGGCAGGGTGCACCACGTGCAGGTGAGGTTGGCTTTAGCTCGGAAGATGTTGATGAGCTACTTACACCCCAATGTTCTTCTGTGTTTGTTTTTGTTATGCAATAAATAATTATCACCCGCTAGCACTCCCCCTGCTGATGACACAATATCTCTGTATCTGTTTGTGGTCCAAATTAACAAATAAAAAATAAAAATCTCTTTCACAGGAACAAAAAACTGCAATGGTATTAATATTTATATAATAAAATAATAATAAATAAATCGTTTATTTTCTCTCTACAGCCTTAGGCTTAGGTGGTAAAGGAACGAGTATACATATAGGTATTTACAAACAGAACATTGAACATTGAAAACAATTGCAGGATAAAGAGAGAGAGAGACTGGTACCTGAACTAAGCTTAGGCCTGTATCTCAGTGCACCAGCTTCTCCCCCGCTAAGACAGATAAAGTGCTGATGTTATACAGTACTCTATGTAAAGTGAGGAGTTACATAGTCGAGTATGTTGCTATTAAACATTAGAGAGAATAGAGAAGACAAATGTATCTTATAACAAATTAATAGGTGTGTAGGCTACAAATTATGACCGCATGTACTCTGTGTTTCACTTTTTTCTCACTAAGTTGAAATAGGGATGGTTTTACTTTGCAAGTAGAAACCCTAAATATTTCCGGGACAGAAAGGATTTTTTGTGCAATCCCGTAAACTCCTTTCAAGCAAATCCCATTAAAATCGGAGTAGCCGATCCAAAGATAAACAAAATAGATGCTTAATTTTTTATTTAGATGTTGTATACATATCTGATGAACTAATATTATATGTGAAAGTTTGTAAGGATGTACGGATGTTTGTCTCCAATGATGTTATAAATACTATAGATTTAGCATACACATACTAAAGTGCATCAGAAAACGGTACCAGGTCCGCTAGATCTATGACTATTGAAATCCTTATCATCTCGGCGCTTCACTTGCTATCTCTTTCCGTCGCTGAGTACGTAATAGATGCAATGGCGCCTTTTTTTCTGGCAAAAATATTAATTTAACTTAAAATACGCGTTAATATCAAATATTATGTTGAACTTTTTGTGATGTTGTGTTGATGTGATCCAGGGATCAAATCAAGGGCTTTAATTACTTTATCAACATAACTTGTGCATTATAGTAATATATGTAGTAATATATGTGTTATACTGTGGTAATACCACAGTATAAGTAATAGTACTAACGTAATACAGAAGACGGCATTAATACATATTTCAACCAATTGTCACAAACGTCAGTTTTGTCGGCTTGCTTGTCCGAACTAATTTCGAGCTAATTATCACTTTCGGGTGTTTTTGACGTTTGTGGCATATCAATAGTACTTATTATCACACTTTTATTAGGTCGACCTGTATGTAACTATGTAATGGCATCTAAGGTAACTAATTTAACCATCTTCCAAGGATCGTAGCGTAATGACAATTGGCAGCTGTATGTAGTTCTGATGACAATACAATAATATGGTACTGTCGAACTGATCTGATGATGGAGCCGAAAGATATGAACTGGAACTTCATGATGGAACATCGTATCATAGCTATTTTTTGGATTTCTTAGAAAAGTCTTGTAATGAACTTTGACCATGATTAGGTTTCAAGGTCTAATGATGAAGCGGGAAGATAGGCACTGGCATTCCATGATGGAACATCGTATCATAGTCGTGTTTGCACTTGTGAGAAAGGCCACGTAATGGACTTTGGACACGATCAGGTGCATTTATAAAAGCGTGTTTTTATAGTGTTTTTTAAACTATTAAGTTATTTACACGGGTAAACTGAAGGGATTTGGATGAAATTTCGCATACACGTAGAATATGTTCTGGATGGACATTTTAAATACTTTTTATCCTTATGTACCGTGTTCACGCGGTGCTAAACCGCGGATAGAAGCTAGTGTCTATAGTGTGTAATATATAGTATATATATGTGTAAGTTGAATCACGTAACTTGCATCACATATTCTTCATATAGTCGTAGTTAACTATATATAGATAATTAACATATATGTAGAATATATGCTACAAGATGCTTTATAGATGCGTATACATGGTCAAAATATATGATCAAGATTTTAATTTAACCCATTCGCTTTTATGTTCCCATTTACGTATGAAGAAATTTATCCTCATGTCGCCAAACACACTATTTTGCCTAGACATTTAATACAAAACCTAGATGTCGATGGGTGCCTCTGGCATGTGATTAATGATTTTTGGGATGCCGATAGGCCTCGGCACTGAATTGGTTAAGGTTGCAGAGAAAATCATTAACATACATAGTATGAAAAAAAAAATGTTTTTTGCGGTAATTATCATATTAAAGTTAAAAGACAAAATAACGAAATTCATAAAATTAACATAAACTTTTGTTTGTAGAAAACCGTTTAGGCACGTCAAGAAGTATATTGTGGATGAAATTGCCTATTGTTTTTCTCAAAATAACAACCGAATCAATTAACTTTTGAAATGAAATTGTAACCTATATTGTATCGTAGTATTTTTAATCTAGAATATAAGCCTTACAGTATAACTAAAATATAAGGACTCTTAATTAATCTCCCTTACAATAACAGCCTTGTAGTCACGGCAATAAACCTACTTCAGCTACTAGTAAACAACATGTTGTTGTGCTCATCGAATGCTCTACACAGATGAAAAAACTTTGTTTACTTTCATTATACGAAAGGTTCATTATACGAAAGGACGAATTTCTATCAACGTGTATTACAAACTTTACTATAATATCTTTCAAGTTAAATCTGACCCACTTTTCAGTACCTACCCGATTAACCTGAAAAATCGTTCGCGCGCTGTAACCTCCGCTGCCAGATCCTTCCTTTTTGGTGACCTGACTCACTCGCTGGAACACTCCTTCGAGGGAATTGTTATTTGGCTGCGGTATTCTGTGAGGTAGAGGAACTTCGCCAGTCTGACAGCTTACAAATACGCTGTATCATACCTCTTTTAGATATATCTCAGATAGACGTTCTGTAGTTATATGCAACAATGAGTGAAATAGATACTTAAAGAACTAATGATGTAGAGAGAGATCCAATTACTAAATAACTAATAAAGTTGTCGACATTTTGATGATGATGACTGATGGAAAGCAATTACTTGCCTATGAACACCTGCAACACCAAGGGTATCACACGGGACCGTTGCCGACCCTGTAAAAACCTCTTCACGCCATTTTTGAAGAACTCCATGCTGTATTCTCCAGAGAAAACCTCGACAGGCAATTCATTCCACAGCTTGACAGTACGCGGGAGACTTAGGCTCTAATGTGTGAGGATGAATTCCCTGTCAACGGCGAGTGGTGCGACTGTAGAAGGAGGCCTGTACAATATCGTGTCAAACAACTCCTCTTAACATTGTACAATCGGTAGAACACACAAAGGAGCGCAAAAAAAAAAAATCACTGCCCGCAAGCTTTTTATACTGACGCTGTCTCAATATGGAAAAACCAGATTTAATGTAGCAAAAAGGCTCGGTCTATATTTTGACAATATAATATAATTATAGACAGATAGATGCAAATTATATGCTTAACACAATAAAAATTAAAAAGTACATATCAGCAAATCATCAATTAATTTATAGCAAACTATAAATTAATTGATGGTTTGCTGATATGTAAAGTAATTACGTCAGTGACCTTACTCGACTGAAATTCGATAAAACATCCTAAAATTTTCCTTTGAACTTTCATCAAAATCAGTTCGGCGATTTAAAAAAAACACAACCCGCGAAAGAACAACAAACAAACATAAGTTAGGATCAGGATTGACTCCCATTACGTATATAACATGTTTTTGCTTTCATTGTATGGCACAGATTGTAGCGTGACTATGTGGTGATTCAAAGAATTTAAAAGGACCCACTTCGTTCAAATGGAAATTTAAGTTAGAATGGAACTTTGCGATTTACTTATTATTGTTTTGTTGCTCCCGGTAAAAGGAGTGCTTGCGTGGATAAAATTTATTATTGATCAAATTTACATTATAATAGCAGACGAAAGCAGATATTTCGTATCCAATTTATATTTTGATTTATATATGTAAGACATATAATGCGTTTGATTGTCCTGATCCATGACATCTGGCCTGGCCGGCTGTTGGGGTTTTTGGCATCGCCACGTACCTTTTTAAAAGTTTTTATTAGTTTCACCGTCCTGTATGTAATCAAATCTTGCAAGTTTACCCACTTCCCAGTGTCTGATTGAACTCATGTTTAGCATACTCGTGACAATGCACGATACCCATATTTAACCCCTATGACATGGGTATCAAATAAGGGAATAGATGAACGAAATACAGTAATAAACTTTTTAGTGATATTTTACTAAAATCAAATAAAAGTTTGCTTCAAAAAGTTTTTTCGTTGTCTGTTCTTGTTATATGTTATTTATAAAGTAGTTTTAATGTTGAAACATCATGGGACGAAGGACTCAATTTTTTATCAAAGTCAGATGAGTGAAAGCGAATGACAAGGTAATTAGTCCAATATAAGAACGGGAATTAACGCGATCATGCATAAGGGTATTTACATACCTTTATTATTGCCTGACGTTTCGACCAGGTTGCACCGGCCGTGGTCACAGGCTGACTGTCTCAGCGGTGTTACTCTGTCTCCGTTGTCGAGTTCGATGAATCTTCATCTACCCCCGTGTTGTTCGATATCCATGTACCGCGACATACTACACTCACGACATTCCTATTCTGCGAGCTAACCGACGCGTCCATATTCTGTCCGTTACCCGACTGCAAATCAAAACGAGGTTTAGTGATCTTAATCACTGGGTTCCATGTCGCAGATAACTTATATCCATCTTCCCGATTGAAATTAGTATATTTCTTCATTTCAATCGGTTCACGCACAATTCTTGAGAAGAAGTGGCGATCTGTAGAGAGGACTTGCGTACGATGAAATTCAATCCAGTGATTCGTGCCTGCTTCGAGTATATGTTCTGCAATCGCTGATTTGCTCGTCTGGCGGTTCTTAATAGCGGCGATGTGTTCTCGGACCCTTTCAGCGATGGTTCGCTTCGTTTGGCCTATGTAAGAACTACCGCAGCTGCAGTTTATTTTGTAGACGCCTGGAGTTTGTAGTGGCAAGCTATCTTTCGGTGACCCCACCAAATGGTTGACTTTTGTACCCGGTGTGTAAATCTAAGTGTAGACCTTATGCATGATCGCGTTAATTCCCGTTCTTATATTTCATAAATCATGCAACGCGAAAGTTTAAAAGTTATTAATTAGTCCAATAAATGGAAAAAAACAAATTGTCTTACTTACAATGAAAACATATTTCCATAATAACTTTTAAACTTTCGCGTTGCATGATTTATGAAAGAAACGTCAGGCAATAATAAAGGTATGTAAATACCCTTATGCATGATCGCATTAGTTCCCGCTTTTATTTTTCATATAACATATTTCCATTACAAGTAATTTCTTTCTGAATATATATAAAAACATGCTATATAAAAACATAGTATATGTATACAAAGCGGTAAGCAGAAAGCTAATAAATATGATAAAGAGGGAAGATGTTATGCAAAATGAAGAAGAAAACTTTTTCAAGAAATATGTCGGCCTCATTAAAGGAAGCTGAGATAGCCAGTGTAACAATACGGAAATCTTCGCAAGATTTGAATGAGACAATTCAAGTGTAGGATTCGCATCAAGAAAAGTTTCCGTTGTTCCACTTTCGTACGGTGTTAACTGTTATTGCAAAAGTTTGCGACAGGGTTGTCGCAACTCGACAATCCCGGCGGTCAAGTAGACACTAGCAATGTCTGCTTTACACTAACAATTAGGATGATCAAGGGTTTGAGTACCAGATAATACGAACAATATACGAATACATGAATGTACAGACAGATATTAAGAAATGATATTCTAATCAACCAATCAACGTGTCTAAGTATATCATCGTCACTACATATTTTTTTTACAGTACGTCGGTTGGCAGAAAAGTTCATAACCATCATCAGCCTGCATTAACCCACTGTTGGATATAGGCCTTTCCCAATGCTTTCCACCATATGCGATCCTCCGCTTTCCGCATCCAACCGCTAACGGCCACCTTTTTGAGATTGTCGGTCCATCTAGAGAGGGGGCGCCCTACGCTTCGTCGCTCCATACGTGGCCTCCACTCTAGGACTTTCCTCCCCCATCTGCCATCAGCAGAATCTCGGCAGAAAAGTTAACGTAACCATATTAATGCTATTAATTTAGGCGGCTATTTGTTTGTTTGTCAACTAAATAAGTAAGTAACTTAGCTAAGATAGTTTATCAACTAAGTATACCCATTATTAAATATGATCACCACAAATTAACGCGATAATTTGTGATCAGATTTAATATTGGACGATCATGAAAGAAATGGATTCTATCGAAGTTGACGAAGGAGGTGGACGAATAGCTAGCATTATATATATATATATATATAAAAATAAATAAATAAATATATATATATATATATATATATATATATATATATATATATATATATATATATATATATATATATATATATATATATAAAAGAGTAAATCACTCACTCATCACGAAATCTCAGAAACTACAGGTGCTAGGAGTCTCAAATTTTCCTTTTATGACGTAGGTGCTCACTAAGACGGGAATTTGGAAAATTCAACCCCTAAGGGGGTGAAACGGGGGTCCAAAGTTTGTATGGGGAACCAAGATTAGTTGGACTATTTTATACGAAACTTTACACGAGCACTTCTGTAGATAAATGAGTAAACACGTGTTTCAGGATTTTTCAAAATTCAACCCCTAAAGGGGTGAAATGAGGTGCAAACGTCTGAAAATCGTTATGGGTATTGTTTTTATGGTTTATCGGGTCGCTGATTCCGAAAACAACAGCTATTTTATAATCTAACATAACCGACGTGACACAAGAGCACTCCTGTGGGGGTGCCATGGGGTTGAAATGTCATAATATCAATATGGGTGTTGATTCTATGGTTTTCTGAGACGTCAATTACGAAAATGGCATCGATTTGAAAATGTTGACACGAAATTTCCATCTCGGTATAAAAATCCAAGATTTGGAACACCCTGATGCAGAACCATAAAGGTTCAGCTAAACTATAAGAAATATAAAAATGATGCCTTAGCAAAAGTTGTTCAGCCTGATGAGTATTTTTTGTTGAGGTATAAAAATCCAAGATTTAGAACACCTGATGCAGAATCATAATGGTTCCGGTAAACTATAAGAAATATAAAATTGACGCCTTAGCAAAAGTTGTTCAGCCTGATGAGTATGTTTTGTTGAGGTATAAAAATCTTAGATTTGGAACACCTGATGCAGAACCATAATGGTTCAGCTAAACTATAAGAATTAAAAAATTGACGCCTTTGCAAAAGTTGTTCAACTTGATGAATATCTTTTGTTGAGGTATAAAAATCCTAGATTTGGAACACCTGATGCAGAACCATAATGGTTCAGCTAAACTATAAGAAATATAAAATTGACGCCTTAGCAAAAGTTGTTCAACTTGATCAGCATTTTTTGTTGAGGTATAAAAATCCAAGATTTGGAACACCTGATGCAGAACCATAAAGGTTCAGCTAAACTATAAGAAATATAACAATGACGCCTTTGCAAAAGTTGTTCAACTTGATGAGTATTTTTTGTTGAGGTATAAAAATCCTAGATTTGGAACACCTGATGCAGAACCACAATGGTTCAGCTAAACTATAAGAAAAATAAAAATGACGCCTTAGCAAAAGTTGTTCAGCCTGATGAGTATTTTTTATTGAGGTACAAAAATCCAATATTAGGAACACCTGATGCAGAACAAAGCTAAATTTATTTGCATAAACAACATCGTGTATACAATAAATTATAGTTTAAAAAAATAACTAAAAAACACGCTATAATAGCAAATAGAACTAAAAAAGCTACTTAAAAAAACAATAAATAGTTTAACAAAATATTGATTGTATTGTAAAAAAATAACCGCGCAGTGCTACTTTTATGCTTACCTGCTACAAGTTAGCGCAATCGTTTTATTTATTTACAAAGGTAACGTGGTCTATTTAGTCAGTTCATTATAGACGTGTACGCTAAAATTGAAATGGAACGATTGGTATATATTCGCATAAACCAGAAGAATGCGTGCATTTGTGGGACGCTATGTAGCAAGATTTTGTGATGCAAAGTCTTTTAAACAACGCAACGAGGGGAAACTGTTTTTCTTAGATACTTCAGGAGGGACTGGAAAAACATACCTGACGAGAGCAATCATCGCTGAAATTAGGCGCCAAAATAATATCTTACAGCAGCATCGCCAGGTATTGCAGCCATATATTACTTCTCGGCGGAATGACGCAAATACAACGTTCAATATTATACTCGATTTATACAGAATGGAAACACCGACATGCTTTGTGACACGAAACTGTGACAAAGCGAAAATGTTTCAGGATTGCTGCCTAATCGTTTCAGATGAATGCGAAAAAAAACAATAAGGCAGTAGAAGCTGTAGATAGAAATTTACGTGTCCAAGAGTTTTCAAAAATATTATTAAAATTTGAGGAAGATTTCCTTCCTGAAGTAAAGTCAATGTTTAGCAGCGAAATATGTGTTTATTGAAGCTGAGATTCTCACTGGGAGTGGTGCCGATGAAACTGTATTTATTCCGCGTATACCACTCTTCCTTCTTACGGCCGTGTGGTTTCCGGCAGACTAGAATAGAATCACTCCGTCTCTTCCCGTGGATGTCGTACAAGGTGACTATGGGAATAGTTTTTGTCCCAGAAATTACCTATTATTGTTGTTTATTGTACCTGTATTTCTATGTTCGACTGTATGTATTTTTTTAAAAGGTGGTCCCATATTAAAATGAATGTTGCTAAGCGCAAAACTCGAGAACGGCTCGACCAATTCTGCTAATTTTTATTTTAATATTTTCGTTAAGGTATAAGGAAAGTTCTTATGTACATAAAAATTGCGAGGAAAAAAAACAACACTTTCTACCCGTGCGAAGCCGGGGCGGGCAGCTAGTATATATATATATATATATATATATATATTGTATAGTACAACCCTGTCGAAGAAACAATGTTTCGAGTTTTATTTAGTAAGCCGTCTTTATGAATCGCGGCACACAGCAAACTTTCCTTATATGGGTCGGAAGACTCCAACTTATCCTACAGCCTAGGGATGTTCGCTACATTGAGATTTTTCATTTGATGACTCTTTTATATCTTCTACAAGTATTCAGCTCATTTTATAAGTTCACATGTTTCTTTCATTTTCATTATTAACGAGCTTGGTAGTCAAATGGTTAGCAATAGCCTCTTTCACTCCGAGGTTCGATCCCCGCACAAGACTAGTATTTGTGTGCATGAATATGTCTGTTTGTCTTAGCATGTGTGTTTTCTATGTATTATAATAATGTATGTATTTACAAAAAATAATCTATTTAATTAGTATATCAGTTATCTAGTATCCATAGTACAAGCTTTGCTTAGTTTGGGACTAGATGGCCGTGTGTAATTTGTCCAGGAATATTTATTTATTTGTTATAGAATAAAGCCCAAAAAGTCTACTGAATCTTTTTTATTGTATTGTTGATAATGTTGATTGCTGGCACTTGACGTTCTTGTATAAATGCGTTTAAGTACAGAGAATTTTGCAAAATTTCAATAAATCTGTAATTTTTATGTATTTATATGTTGTGGTAAATGTGTTTTCATAATGTATCTTGATTATCTAAAACAAGAAAATCCTAGAACAAAAAAGTCTTAGAACTAAAATTTTCAACTCGCTCTACCAAAATTAACAACGCAGGCTATAATCAAAACATCACTTTCAAGAGTTACTTAATATATCAACCTTTAATAACTTCCACCGGCCGGCGGTTAATCGTCGTTACTTGCTGTTACCTTTGAAATTATACTTGCACCGTAATCAAACCTTGACCTATATACGTCAATCTAACCCCTCAATTGCTCACTGAATTGTTCCGTCGTAGAAAAAGGCGCACTTCGAGGAAAATATGAGAAAAGATAAGCCTCTTATCAGCTAAGTATTTGAGTCCTGTAATTTGGGGCTTTGTTTCAATTTCCTGCACTTTAACTTTTATGAGGTAGACTTCTCTATAGGTATCTAAGAGTACAACTGTGTAACTTTATAAGAAGGTTAAATAGCGTTGATTTATATTAGCGAAACTGTTTGTTAAATATTTTAAGGTTACTTTCCCGGGTTGTCAAGTCAAGTCGAATTACATAAAAATCTATTACTTAACTAAAAAAACAAATGTATGAAAATCCTATATACATATTGGTTTTTATATTACGAGTGTCTATAAACAACGGCTTCACATCAGGCGATGCGATGCTTGTCTGCATCCGACGAATACATAAATGTTGAAGATGGCGCTTGTTTGCATAGATTTAAATAGATAAAAAAAACAACGTAAACAATATTAATTCACAAGCACGTGAATGCGGTGTTCAATGGTGTGCGTCATGAGGAGCTTGATAGGGGCGTCGTTACGCGTATCAGTCTCACCGAACTACCACGTTAAGCAATGTTGACTGTAGCCTGTCCATGGATGGGTTTAATGGCGTTAAGCCGTCAATAAGCCGCCCGGCTGTTGTCATTAGATGACAGTCGTTAAACCAAGCCAGCGGCTTGAAAACTCTGGCCTCCGGCAACCCACAGTTGAGTAGCGTGTTAGAGTATGCTCTGAATTCCTTTGATTGAAGAAGAAACCCAGTATCCCAGCAGTAGGATAAAATTTATCCTACTGCTAATGTTATTCGCGCTTCAGTAGTCAACGCTTATTTAATAAGCGTTGACTACTGAAGCGCGAATAACATTAACATTATAATATGACTCTCTATCATCATCGGTAGTCTTCGTAGAGCCAAATTCAATCTCATCTGTACGTGGTTTACGCTGTCTAACGAGGGTGAAAGAAAGGTAGGTAGTAAACAAAGTATTACCATGGTAATTTTTAGAGCGCATCATTTTATGATTTATCGCACAATAACAGGTACCTACTTCTGATGTCAAGTGTATGCTATCAAAATAATGTATTAATTACACATCATTCGAGATTTGCATATTGTTTCACTGACGGTATAATAATTATTATTATTAGCCTTTGACGAATTTCTGTCCACAAATTTGTGTTCGCCTCGGCATAATTTGGTTAATTTCAATAAATATGAAAATTTATGATAAAATATCACGTAAATGTATTCAACTCCGCTTCGTTATGCAATTTTAATGAGGAACATATTAATCCGTAAATTTTGATTTCAATACTCATTTTCAAACACGATTTACCAGTGTAACTGACTCACCGACATATTTAAAGCCAAGGTAACACAAGTAGTTAGCGCACTATTCATACCGCTGATTCTATATTAATCTAAGCAATACTTGCTATTGTGACGTCATAACGTGCTAGTTTTGTTCGGGAGATATCCAGTAACCTCGATGCGCAGTTTTATCATTTTGATTTACCTTTTTAATTTTAACGAGAAAGAAAAAGTGGTAATAGTTACCCTAACTATAACCACTTTTAGACCACTTTTAAAACGTAGGAGTAATACGTAAACATGCTATTTATTACATTTTTTTTAAATTATCTAATAGGTTATTTGTCCAACATTTTTTTCGGTTTGATAAGGTAGGTCTCAATAATATAACCGGTGAAATAATATGTTAATTAGAAAATCTCAATTTTTGACTTTTCCGAAAACGCTCCATATAAAAGGCTACTGAGTTAAGATGTCACAAGTTTGTATGCACCAATTCAAAAATTTGTTCGACTGCTATATTAAAATTACGTTTATGTAATTAGTATCATAATAAAAGTTATGATATTTTTTATTGTTTCTCCTACTCCTACTTTACTTAATGGACTTTTCGCCAAACTTTGATCGACCCTAAAATTAGTCGAACGGAAGATATTAGAATGAAAGTTTGCAGATTTTTATACTCTTGTGTATTTCACGACATTATTAAATAATTTATACAATTTTTGAACATTGTCAAATAGCTTATTGAAGAATGAATAAACTTTGTGCTTGCATGACGTCATCAGAAGAGTTCCCGGAAGCCAAGTATTCCCAAGAGACTACAGCATTGAAGAACCCCATTCTTCAAGATAGGCGTAAAGTGATTTTTACAGTGTCGGCATCGCGTGATACTTCTGATGTTATGAGCGTACGTTGCGATGACTGCGTACTAGCAGCACAGCTAGCAGGCAGGACGTATGATTCTTTCCCACCTTAGTTCAATAAAAAAAAGTCGACAGATGCAGACAGGATAGCTATTGTTATATGAATCCAATTCTACATTTGGTGTGAAAAAAGTTAGAATCTTGGAAAAGGCTTCTCGTTCAAACTCTATGTGAGCGATACATAAGTAAAAGATCATGATAAAGTGTCATGATATTTTTTTATTTTGATAACCAAAAATAAATTTTCATGCAAGGTTCTCTCAACTCAACCCGTATGTTCCAGCCGTACATATTTGCTGCATCAGCGAATTGCCGCGTCAACCATTTACATCATTTATTATAATTTGTAAAGCAGTTCGTGTTTTGTACCGCATCGCGACAGACGCGTAACTCACATCATTAGAATTATCATCATCATCAGCATTTATATTTATTAACGCAATAAATATATATAAATCTAATCAGAATTTTAGTCATAGAATAGCATCTAAAGTTGTACTAGTAAGCAGCCCGTACCCAACCTCAACATAGCTACTTATATCTACGCATGTACTCGTAAAATAAATATTTTATTTCCGCCTAACGTTTATAATGCCAGCTCAATATCCTTTGTCTTTGTACAATCGGGATCGCAATGTGTACGCACAGTAAATACATAAAAAGAGAACAAAAAGATTTATTTATTTGCTTTTTATGTCAAAGGATTTCACAGAAACGTACAATATATCTCGCATTTAACTCGCAGGCAAGTACTGTGCTTCCTTTCCTTATGTTTGTCTAAAATTTTATTAAGGCAATTAAGTGCACAGAATTAGCACCGCTACTGCATTGAATGTAATCACTTGAATACAAGAAACCAAAGTTATCATACATTAATTTTTTTTATTATCTATACTAATATAACGTAGAAAGAAGATTTGTATTTTTAGATTTTTGTTTGTAATGGGAAATTCAAAAACTGCTAACAGATTAAACATTTTTTTGGCCTTTAAACAGTTTTTTGTACACCTACTGCGTCGGGTAGCAAACAATGGTGGTTTAGCAAACAACCATAAGACCCGCCTGATGAAGTGGTTACTGTAGCCATATTAACGCTCGCAACATGAAATATCGCTCACGCGCTGCCACTCCCACTGCCGACGCAGCAACTCCTTCCTTCTTGGTGACCTCACTCACTCGTAGGAACACACAACACTCTGTTTGTTGGCTGCGGAACGGAATTGTTATTTGGCTGCGGTATTCTCTGAAGAAGAAGTACTTAGCCAGACGGGTAGCTTACAAAACAGGCATTGCCTTAGCTCTTTTCATCAGAGTTACGTCGTTTGTTAGTCAGTAGGGGTGCACCGCGTTCAGGTGAGGTTGACTTTGGTTCAAAGATGTTGATGAACCACTCGCATATCTTTCTTTGTGATAAATATAAAAAAGTTATCAAACTTAGGTTTTAAAAATCGTTTGAAGTGATTACACGGTTCAACGAAATTAATTCACTTTGATTGAAATAATAATATAGTTAAGTGGACCGATTAGTACCGATCAATGAGCCCAAAAACAAAGTTAATTTTGGAACCTGCTCTCATATATTGGAATATATGAGAGCAGGTTCCAAAGTTAACTTTGTATTTTTGTCTGTATTATTCCCAGTTCCAACAAAAGTTTTTAAGCATAACATTGAAAGATTTAAGATTTCATAGAGGCATTAAAAGTAAAGGTTTAATTAGTAAAGGTCTATTTTTCGTATTTTTATTAGGCTCTGCAGATCACACCATCTAGATGGAATTAGTCCCAGACTAAGCAAAGCTATGGGTACTCACCTGATGGAAAGTAATCACCACCACCCATGGAGATCAGCAACACTAAGGGGTCGCCAATCCGTTGCCAGCCTATAGCCGTTGTCCTTGCTCTCTTAGACTAAATAGACATAAGAGCGAAGGGGTTCATTCATATAAAAGTATCCGATTTCCACAATTTAAATTTGATTAAATCGTGAAACCAATTTCAAAGAATCAGTGTTAGTCTAATCTTGGAAAGTGAAACTTGATCTTCTATAAAAGTTAAACTCATGTACATCTAACTTTATGCTTAAGAGGCTTTTAAATGGTTTAAATGTTCGGAGAAAAAACGTTTTTAAATGTTATTTACATTCATAATGAAGTTAAAAGCTAAAATGTGTACCAGGCGCCCACAGTATGTAAGTTGGAAAGCTTTTTTTAAGTTGTTAAAGGTTTTCAACAAAGACTTCTTTTTCTTTAAAGAAATCTTTAGTTGTGAAATGTGTATATTCTAAGTAATATCATATTTTTTTATTACATCTGTGCTATTGGGATTTTCCTGGGCCATTGTTTTAGATTAAAAAAAAATATTTATACTTTTACATCTTCTATCGGATCCAACTCCTCTCTCTAACCCTAATTGATTAAAGAGAGGCACAGTATCTCAATAGTGAGATATATAAGAGTTTACGACGATGTCGGCGATACTTCTATATTTTATACTCGAGACTTTTACATTCGAAAACGAAAACGGATATTAGCATGCGCAAGAAAACAAAAGAATATATTGCGGCAATAAACATTATTATAGAATGACATAATATCATAGCGGCTGTCAGTTTTATTGTCTCTGCCGCATTGTTGGTCCACTGGTCACGTAGTTTATTAGCAGAAAATAAAGAATTATTCTCGAGGTAGTGAATTAAAACTTTACTGGGAGATTAAAAGTACCCTTAGAAGTTTCATCATCATCATCATCTTAAAAGCCTGTGTCTACCCACTGCTGGATATAAGTCTTTCCCAATGCTTTCCACCAAATACGATCCTCCGCCTTCCGCATACAGCCTCTTCCAGAAGGTCATCGGACCATCTAGAAGGAGGGCGTCCAACGCTTCGTCGTCCTACGTGCGGCCTCCACTCCAATACATTCGTCTCCATCTGTCATCACTTACTCGGCAGGCTTAGAAGTTTAAACTAGAAGAAATGCTACAGAACCCGGAAATATCGGTCGTGAGGCGACAATCCCGCTGCCAATAGCTGCTGCACATTCTATTCTAACAGTCAACTCCGTTATTCCTCTGACCTCAGTATGCACAGAATTACGCAAGAACAAAACAATCCTCAAGAGAAGAGTTATTTGGCTGCGGTATTCTGTGAGGTCTGTGTACTTCATCAATCAGACAGCTTACGCTGAGCCCTACCTCTTTTTAACCCTACCAAAAGGGTGCACCATGCGCAGGTAAGGTTGACTTTGGTATAAAGGTGATCATGATCACGTCTTTTATGGTTAAAGCTCACGTAGCTCGCAGTACGATCGCTTATCCCGAGGCGAGTTGTTTCTGGCATGCTGTAAACAGCACACTAAAGTGTGAGCTGCTCTTTTTCTACTTTTACTACATCGGGTAGCAGACAAGCATACGACCCGCCTGATGTGAAGCGGTTACCATTACCATATTAATGATCGCACACATATCGCTCGCGCGCCGCTACGCCGTAGCTGATATATTTATTACATTGCCAATATCATTAGTTTCTTACTGAAATCTAGACCCGATTTGTGATATAATTCGTGTAACTTTGCTATACTTTCCTCAACAAATATTTGTTACGTCATGAATATGAAATATGCATTATATTAGTTCGTGTGGAGTCATGTCGGTCGGTCCAAAAATTGAAACTAGGAAACCTCGCAAATCGCAGCGGTTGGAAACTTCGGGAAACAGCCGAGCGACAGATGTTATTTATCGTCCAAGACTGCCTATACATTTCGCGACCAACTGTCGTAAATTTTGATCCTAGGCTTTCATTACAATAATTACATTGGAATATGTTACAGAGTAGGTAGTATCACTAGAACTCTCGCTTTAAACCCATGAAGAAGAAGAGAAGTCAAGCTTACCTCCACGGTATGCTGTCCTGCCGACTAGCGAAAGAGGCTCAGGTAAAAGAGAGGTAGGGTACAGCGTATTTGTGAGCTGCCCGACTGGAGAAGTACCTCCGCCTCACAACCAAAGCCAACTTCACCTGCATGTGGTGCACCCTGCTGACTGACAAACGAAGCTCTGGCGAAAAGAGAGGTAGGGAGCGTAGTTCTAAGCCGGTTCTACCGGACTGGGATATATGTACCTCCACCTCACAGAATACCGCAGCCAAATAACAATTTCCTTGAGGGTTGTTGTGTTCCTGCGAGTGAGTGAGATCACCAGAAAGGAAGGAGTTGCTGCGGTGGCAGCAACTCCTTCGTTTTCGTATGCTTGTCTGCCGCCCGATGCAGTATAAAAAAAACCTCACCAAGAATGAGCTTCAGACCAGCTATGTTAAAAGTAATCAAAAATTAAGCCTGTAGTAATTAGTACATTACAGCCACAAAAAATTATAAAACAAAAACTTTTTAACAAAAAAATTAAACCGCCGAAAAAATGAAAAGCAAAAAATAATAAACTTTATTTTTATTGATCTTAATAACTAAGTTCTTAAACTAATTTAAGTAGACTAAGTAATTTTGAGTCGGCGCCAAACAATCAATGAACAAAGATCACTAAATTACCTCAAATTTAAAGAAATAAAAATAACCAAATCAAATTAACAATGCAACTTAAAATCTCCAACCATAAACAAAAATATTCCAAAAAATGCGTGTTTGGCGCCGACTCAAAATTACTTAGGTGTACTTAAATTAGTTTAAGTACTTAGTTATTAAGATCAATAAAAATAAAGTTTATATTTTTTGCTTTTCATTTTTTTCGGCGGTTTATTTTTTTTGTTAAAAAGATTTTATTCTAACAAAACTGTTAGGCCACGCCCCTATTCAGTTAGCTAACAATGTTATCGTGATTGCTAACACGAAAACACTTCGCTGCGGACCCGGCTTAAGGTCAACACATTTGCACGTAGTCTGTTTCGGTTGTAGTTTTTTTTGTATAGAGTAGCCAGAGTGTGCTTCTAGTCTCTTATATGCTACTAGCCTATGCCCGCGGTTTCGCTCGCGTGAAATTCGGGGTGTTCAAACACGTGTTTACTCATTTATCTATAGAAGTATTCGTGTAAAGTTTAGGATATGACCATGACGATTTTCCGATTTTTTTACCCCAATTTAGGGTAAATTGGGGTTTAGGGGTTGAATTTTGAAAAATTATGAAATAAATGTTTACTCATTTATTTATAGAAGTACCTACTCGTGCAAAGTTTAGGATAAAATTATCCAACTAATGTAGTTTCCCCATACAAACTTTGGACCTCCGTTTCACCCTCTAAGGAGTAAAATTTCAAAAATCCTTTTAAGTAATTTCGTGTCCACCATGTTATTTCAAATCGAAGCCATTTTCGTAATCGACGTCCCAGAAAACCATAAAATCAACACCCATATTAATATTATGACATTTTAACCTCATCGCTCCCCCATAGGGGTGATTTTATGTCACATCGGCTATGTTGGATTATAAAATAGTTGTTTTTTTCGTAATCAGTGACCCGATAAACCATAAAAATATTAACCATGACGATTTTCAGACTTTTTGACCCCATTTTACACATTTCAACCTCATCGCACCCCAATAGGGGATGATGGTCACGTTAGCTACGTCGAATTTTAAAATTGTTGTTGTTTTCGTAATCAGCGACCCGATAAACCATAAAACAATACCTATGACGTTTTTCAGACTTTGGGGACCCATTTTAAGTTTTTAGGCGTTGAATTTTGAAAAATCCTGAAACACGTATTTACTCAATTATCTATAGAAGTACTCGTGTAAAGTTTAGGATAAAATAGTATTTTTTTTTGTGAAATAACTAAAAATATACGATTTTAGGATATTTTCCTTTACTTGTGCTATATGGCATTGCTACTTGCCAAATTCAATGATTCTAGGTCAATGGGAAGTACCATATAGGTTTTGATTCTCTTTGCGAATGTCAAAATATGCGAAATAAATGTAACATAGACGGCCGTATCTTTTGATTATGTCGATTTACAAGCTCGATTTTTTACTACTTTAAGAGATTGTAGAACTGAGTACGTGACATAAATTTCAACTTGATACCTCCACGCGTTCCTTAGAAAAAGGGACTTGACTGACGGACGGAGGGACGGACATCAAAGTGATACGGTGCCATTTTTTTCCTTAAGAGGTACGGAACCCTAAAAGAAGTTTATTTTATACTACGTCGGGTGGAGAACAAGCATACGGCCCGCCTAATGTGAAGCTGTAACTGTAGCCATATTAACGTTCGCAACATAAAATATCGCTCGCGCGCCGCCACCCCCGCTTCCAACGCACCTTATCCTTCCTTTCTGGTGACCTCACTCACCCGCAGGAACACAACAACCCTCAAGGGAAATGTTATTTGGCTGCGGTATTCTGTGAGGTGGAGGTTCACTCCCAGTCGGGTAGCTTACAATTACGCTCCCTACCATTTCCTCCCTACCACTCTTTTCGCCAGTGCTTCGTTTGTCAGTCAGCAGGGTGCACCGCGTGCAGGTGAAGTTGGCTTTGGTTCAAAGATTTTGATGAATTACAGGCCAAAAGAAGAAGTTGTCAAAAAACACAAAAATATTCATTCCAGAAAAAATAAACTAGTAGAAGATTGCTTGTATCACGATGGTTAGAAGTTTACGAACCAGTGTCACGTGTTATTTATTGTTGAATGAATGAGTTTTGAGCGAGTGCCGTAAACTCTGGATTCATACTCCACATTTGTCGATGTAACTTTACAGGAAATAACTTATACATGCCACGTTTCAGCACAGCTGTGGCTTACTATACATTTCTTATTAATTTATTTATTCAACTTTGCCAGGAAATGCGAGAATAGATTTGTGTTTTATGACTTTGTTTGATTTAATTGCAATCTAGATAATATTACATAATAGGGTATATGCAGGCTGTATATAATTGTTGATTTACTTATTCTTTTTTTTATAATCACAATGTACATAATTATAACACATATATGTGTGAATGAAATAAGCATTATATATTATGTATAAAAATATTTAGGTATTATATTTATACCTTACATTGGGTGACAAACAAGTGAATAGTTTTTTATATATTTTTTTTATTTAAAAGCAGTTACCGTAGCTTATGAACGCCTGATACACCAGGGGCATCACACGCGCGTTGCCGACCCTGTAACCTCGTCACTCCCTTTTTGAAGAACCCCATGCTGTAGTCTTCTGAGAAAACCTCGACATACAGTTCATTCCACAGCTTGACAGTACATTATTGTTATTAGGCTGTGGTGTCCTGCGAGGTGAAGGTACTTCCCCAGTCGGGCAGCTAAAAATTACGCTGTGCCCCACCTCTCTTTTACCAGAGCCCCGTTAGTAACTCCGTTGGGTGCATCACATGCAGATGAGTTTGGCTTTGGCTCAAAGATGGTGGCCAGCCCTTAAACCTCACAATAAAGAAAGTGTTATTTTAGAAGGCTGGCAACGGATCGGCTATCCCTTGGTATCGCTGATCTCTATGGGAAGTGATGAATGCTTACCACCAGGTGACCCACATGTTAGCTTTGCCCCTCTCATATAAAAAAATAAAACTTGAAAAATAACATGTTCTTTAGTTTTCAAAGTTCGCAACTAAAAGGAACATTTTTCACGAGAAGTAGACTTGTGAATAGAATTGCATTTGGATGACACGTTGCAGGCAGCAACGTGCATCGCGACGTGACTGCTCCGGTAATGTTCAAAGATAATAAACAAAAATAATATAAATAAAATGCTTTTATTTCTACCAACAAAAGTTCATTATAGCATTTAGTTACAGTAATAACATAATTTATTTTTCGTAACATTAAAAAACGGAACAAGAGAGACTGACATAATTATCTTTGTTACTAAGAATGTGAACTTTGAGCTGTGATTCATATATTGAAGATCAAATCAATTAGCAAACACGTTCAGGTGTATATATTTTTTTAGATACGTCAAGTATTTGCTTCTTTCGTAGCACTGAGGTGGAAACAAGCATACGACCATGATGCCAAGCAGTCATCCATTTTAGTTATTTATCTATTTTATCAGTCATCATTGCCTTTAAAAGCTTGCGACACCAGAAGCATCACTCATGTGTCACTGACTCTGTAAAAACCTCTTACGCCTTTATTGAAGAAACCTATATAGGAGTCACCTGGGAAAACATCTGCAGGAAGTTCATTCCACAATTTGAAAGTCTGCGATTGAAAATTCCTCAGGAACCGCACAGTACATGTCCATTTCGGTTTCAATGTGTGAGGATGAATTCCTTGCTTAGGCTTACTAAAACTCTGGACATTGCCAATTCGCAATTGAGCAAAAGAGCAGTGTGCACTAGAGAGCAAAGCGTGCATGATCTACGTAAGTGTATATGATGTAAGGGAGGCCCATTTCTCATTCGGAGGTAGAATATGGTTCAATGTGATAGTGGCACTTCAGTAGGTGCAAGAATATGTCTATATCGGACAGCTGATAAGACTTAGATGGGGATGGGCGGCACTCGAAAAATTGAAAAACATTTACAATTCTATATTATAGCAGTCACTCGAGTCCAAAGTGTTGAAGACGCGCGCGATAATGTTAATCTGTTTCCGCGTCAGCATTACAATAGACGACATTCTTTTTAGCGTTCCGTGATCATCCCGGGGACATTATACGTGCGTTGATGGTGTTAGCATCTCTAGAGTCACTATACCACAGTTTCAGCCCCATCAAGAGTTAATTCATGCGTCGGTATAGTCCTCGATCATTTAGTCAAGTAGTATTTTACTGATTTCATCGCATTAAAATGTCTTAACAAATAAGCAGTTCTTTGTAAAGTGGAGTTATTTTAGTTTCATTTTACTACAGTAGATCTCAGGCTCTGAACTCTACCTCACATTTCAGTTTATCTAACGTAAATGAATGTATAATACTACTATATATGTACTAGTACAATAGTTGTGCAGGATACCGTACATCTGATAGAGTGGCGTCCACATTTTATATCTACCCGGTATGTGCCCGTCACGTGTACGTGGGATTTCCATTGTAAAACGTGTTTGGGGAATGAATAACTTGAAAATTTCAAGAAAATTTTCTGCAAATGTTGAATGTTTCACATTCAGCAAAACTTACGAAGGTGGAATAACTTGATGTAAGTGTAAATTATAACCAAAGTTATAAAGTTTAATTTAAAGGTTCATAAATAATGATTAATGAAAAGAAATTCTTTAATCAACAACAACAAGCTCGTTTTTATATAAAATACAAATTATATTAACTTTAGTCAATTTTAATACGTGTTGTGATAACTTTAACTAAAAATATTTTAAGGTAGATGTCGGTACCTAGAGCGATATGCAGTGACATTAGTCTAGTCAAATTTACGCAAGATTAATAATGGCAGGCAGACAAAATTCATAGAGTCGAGATCGTGAGAAGCACGACGATTTATTGGGACTGAGATTGTTTTTTATTTTTATTAGTATATGGTATGTAACAACCAGTGTCAGCCTGATAGGCTGCAGGATACTGGAGTCCAGGATTGGACGCGACGAAATCACAAGCATTTCACGTTATCTCGTCCCTCCACTATGTCTGCCTAGAAACTTCTAGGCAGGTATAGGCTTCTTCACTTTCCTTTTGAATGAGCCAATATCGTACGCATGTGGAGCAGGAAATACTTCACCGGGCAGCCGTTCGGCACAGAAAATATTGGCTGAACCTTTTAGTGCGAGGTAGCACGTAGATGTTTTCAACTGCGTGAGAATGTGCTTGCTGAAATGGATGGTAGTTCCAGTACTTAAAGGCGAAGGGGTCCACTTAAAATAGTATTAAATAGTTTTGGGGTGTAACTGGTTCATCAACACCTTTGAAAAAAAGCTAACTTCACCTGCACGTGGTGCACCCTGCTGACTGACAAACGAAGCTCTGGCGAAAAGAGAGGTAGGGAGCGTAATTGTAAGCTACCCGACTGGGGAATGTACCTCCACCTTACAGAATACCGCAGCCAAATAACAATTCCCTTGATGGTTGTTGTGTTCCTGCGAGTGAGTGAGGTCACTAGAAAGGAAGGAGATGCTGCGTTGGCTGCGGGGGTGGCGGCGCGCTAGCGATATTTTATGTTGCGAGCGTTATAATGGCTACGGTAACCGCTTCATATAGACGGGCCGTATGCTTGTCTGCCACCCGACGTAGTATAAAAAAATTTTAAGATCAGAGAGAGAGATTGAAGGATATTTGGACCTTGTTATTCAGAATAGATCCAACCGACATTTTGTTACTTTTAAGTTAAAGCTATTAAAAGTTTAATAGGAATAAAAATATCACGCAGTATAAGTTTTGGGAAGCATGTGTCTTTAAACTGCTAGAATCTGTTGCGAAAATATAAAACTCGATTTGAAGTTTCTCGCTATGCATATCTCTCAATTTAGCATAGTTTGTCAGTTGGATCTATTCTGCCTATCCATTGTAAGATTGTTTGAATGATCATGGAGAAACGCATATAGTGTAAAGCATTAAAGAAGGCATACCTATCATTATATCCAGCAGTAAGTAGATACAGGTTGATGACAATGATGATGTATTACAGTTCCAAAGATAAGCAAACTAGACGAGCTTGTATCAGTACAATCATAAGTGCTGACGGATTATTTTGATTGTGTATTGTTTATACATTAATATACAGCAGCGAGTGTTCTCACCTACCTCTAATAGAACATAAGAGGGAAGAGAGAGATGACGAAACAATATGGGAATGGAAGAGAGTGCGTCTAGTTATTTATAAGTACTTACGAACGAACCCTTGAAAATGTTTAATGCGCTGCAAGTCGCAATTTCTCATCGCCGGTCATAAACGTCAATAGGTATATTTGTGAAAGCTGAACGGTAATAAATATTACGAAAACAAAACTAGCTAGTTGTTTATTCTATTCATTAAGAAAATATAAAAGTATTTTCATTGCGTAGACAAAAGTTGATAAACGAGCAAACATGGATAAACACGTTTTGTAATAAATCGTAACGTAAAAAATGTTTCGTTACGGCTGTAAAGAGATGTAATATTTATTATTTTTACAGAATTTTCATAGACAATAAGCAAAATTTATAGTTATACTAGTGCATAATTATGTAAGTCTATGATTTTGGTGGCTTATGACTTGGTGAGACGAGCTCGGTGGTTAGCAATGGCCACTTTGACAAACATTTGTGTGCATGAACATGTTCGTTTCTCTTGGTCTGGGAGTTTTCTATGTATGATAAGTATGTATTTACAAAAAAAAAATGAATTTAAGTACATTTATCACTTATCTAGTACCCATAACACAAGCTTTGCGCTTAATTTGGGACTAAATGGCGCTGTGTAAATTGTCCAGAAATATTTATTTTATTTATTTATATATGATGCCCACGGCCTCCTTCTACAGTCGCACCGCTCGCCATCGACAGGAAATTCATCCTCACACATTACACACTTAGGCTCCAAGTGTGTCCGCCCGATGTGAAGCGGTTACTGTAGCCATATTAACGCTCGCAACATAAAATATAGCTCGCGGGCCGCCACTCCCGCTGCCGGCGCAGCATCTCCTTCCTTCCTGTCTGGTAACGTCACTCACTCGCAGAAATACAACAACCAAGGGAATTGTTATTTGGCTGCGGTATTCCGTGACATTGAGGTACATTTCCGAGTCGGGTAGCTTAGAGTTACACTCCCTGCCTCTCTTTTCGCCAGAGCTTCGTTTTGTTAGTCAATACAGCTAGTACATAATATTTTTTGATTATATTTTACAGTACAGAGCTCGATGGCTAATCGAACACGCAAGTTAAACAACGTCGGTCGTAGCCTGTCCATGGATGGGTTTATTTATATCATATTCCTCCGTATTTTGGAGAGCACGTTAAGCCGTTGATCCCGGCTGTTGTCATAGTCGTTAAGCCAAGTCAGTGGCTATACGGCGGCTTGAAAACACTGGCCTCCGCCAACCCGCAATTGAGCAGCGTGGTGTAGTATGCTCTAAACCCCTACGATTGAGGGGAAACCTGTATCACAACAGTGGGATAATTATGGTTTGATGCCGAATTCCTGAAATGCCGTTCATAGTTCTTAGTTCCGTTTATCATACGTTTTGTATGTGAGTAAGTATCCAGATAACACATGACACTAACTTATACCGCCAGGCTATAGCCGATATTCACGCGGGCGAAGCCGTGGGCATAGCTAGTACATAATAATTTTTGATTATTTTTTACAGTTATATACCTACATAACTTTTAATGTAAAATATAATTTACTCCTGCCATATCTTTTATTTGAAAGTTTGACTTAAACAGCAATGAACGTTATATAAATGTTGGAAGATAAAACTATTTTACTATATTATACTGCCCAAACAGTCGTAAATAGTTAATACAGATAAGTACACAAATAGATAGAGGCTCTGACGGGAATTTTACAGTGGTCGTAAACCGTAGGATGAACACTTCGGATGAAAGGTATCTGACTATATTACAAATAAATTAGGTAAGAGATAATAATATATATTAGATAATAGTATATTGGTCTTCAAACTTTAATTACGGTCGTCAACAACCCACACCACTATTTCTGACTCTTACAATATTGTTACTCCATATTGACCAGTAACGGAATGTGAATTTACCAGCCTCTCTGCTCGATCACATAGATGTAAACTAATTTATTACCTTTACGCGGGCGTAGCCGCGGGTCGAAGCTAGTATTTTATAAAGAGAAAATTTGTATTTTTGTTTGTTCATATATTAATAAACTCAAAAAGTACTGAATCGATTTTAAAAATTATTTCGTCTATAGAAAGATACATGATCAACGAGTAACACAGGCATACTTTATTTCACCCGTATGAAGCCGGGCTGATCGCTAGTATTTAATATAATATAAGACGCGACTTTGTTACTCAAATAAAATTTTACTATTAAAATACATAGTAGTACGTTGTTAATTGTAAATAAACAGTGACTCAAATTAATTACTGAAAGTTGTTGTTTTGGAGCTTTGTAGTCATTAGCGGTCCGTCGCCCACGTTCATTCGGTAACCCAAATTTATTTTTGGTACCTATAACTTGAATTCACAGACATCACCCACTGTGCCCCAACTACATCGAAGCTCGAAAGAAGGGTAAGAGAAGTAAATACGATTCCCATTATCCCAAGCCGAAGTTTCACTTTCACAATCAGAAAATTCGATGGGAACTGGCTTCAGCTGACGTACACCCATACAAAAAAACTACTACATATACAGACCAATTTAAATACGTGCAAATGTGTGTGTACATACGTTACATGCGTTGGGCTGTGACTTAAGACGTATACTTTAAATATTATAAATAATATTGAAATAATTACACCCAAATCTCTCTCATATTATTTAGAAATGCAAAGTGAGTGGTTAACCATAGGCGAGTTTTGCATCCCGTTAGCTCTGAAGTGGCGCACCATGCTGTATGACTGGTCTCCTGCCTTATTAAAATTCTATCTTAATGCCTTTCAAATGACCCTCCCTGACCAGAGTAACTTAGTTAGGTGGGGAAAAGGTCTCTGAAAAATGTTGCTATACTTGTGGAGAGGCGATATGTACAGCAAGGCACCTATTGGTGGGATGCAAGGAGCTCCTTGATAGGGATCATTACTCACATCGCCATGACAGAGTACTTCAAATCATACGTGAAGCCATAAGCCTTTCAATAGCTAGAGCCCAAAAAGGATTAACGACAAACAAAAGACAAATTAACTTTATAAAAGGAGGCTCAACTTCAAACTCCAAGAAAAAGCCTTACTCAATCCTCAGTGCAGCACCTGACTGGACTATTTTAATGGACACGTATGAAAAGCACTATAAAATCCCAGAAGATGTGGGTGTTTCGACATCCAGACCGGACATTTTCCTTTTCTCCAGAGCTACAAAACGTATAGTACTTGTAGAGCTTACCGTACCGTGGGAAACTAACATACCCAAAGACCACGCGATAAAACAAAACAAATATTATGACCTCCTAAACGAATTAACAAAAAGCGGCTATGTAGTTAATCTATACGCTGTAGAAGTAGGAGCGAGAGGTATACCAGCAAAATCTCTCTATAACCTGCTGAAAGACCTTGGCTTGTCCAGAAGTGCAGTAAATTCTATACTAGAACGAGTATCTAAAGCTGCATTAGCAGGTTCATACCAGATTTGGCTGGGCAGGGAGAGAAACACAAGTAGTGAAGGTGAGTGTTGATGTACGTCGGAAAGGGGCCCCTTAAACCTACACCCGTGTCACAAGTCTCGGGATCTGCTTGGGTTTCTCTCTCTGACACACGATGGACCCGGCACCCGCACGGTGAATCCATGGAAGCTAAGAAGTTCATCTCAGGCAACTATTAACGCATTGCTCTTACCAGTAGGCGAGTCGAGTTGAAATTTGGCATACAGGTTTGGCAATAAGATATAGGTAAGCATACGCTAAGAAGGATTTTTTTTTTAATCTTACGGGATACCGGGCCCTACGCGTACGAAGTCGCTGGCGTAAGCTAGTGATCTATATTTCCAAACACATAGAGTACTTAAACTGTAGACCTCGCATTTTTCGATAACATAAATAAATAAAATAAATGTATATAAATTACTCTAACGTTACAAAGCCTAGAAGTAACTGTAAGTAACGATCAGATAAAATATTCAATAGCCGTTATTTGTCGTCTCGTCTAGACATAAAGGTCGAAAGTAGAGCATACATCAGATTGTTTGTCGCTCGTTACTGTCCTGAAAAAAAACGAGAACTCATATAATCCGAATATAGTGCCTAATAAGCAAGGACCTTTTTAAAACAATGGCAATAAGACTTGTATTAGTCGGAAAAGTATTTTTGACTTGTTTTTTTTATACTACCTATGTCTGGTCACAAATACGCAGACTGCCCGCCTGATCTAAAGCAATTATCGTAGCTATATAAACGCTCGCAATATAAATGAATTAAAGGCCGCGTCTCTCACTGTCAACGCAGCAACGCGTTCCTTCCTAGTGACCTCTCTGATTCGCTGGATCACAACATTATTTTGGAATTATTATTTGGCTGCTTTGATTGGTATTCTGTGAAGTAGGGCGTTATTTTTATATCACTAAGATGGGAAACAATAGAACGGCCCGCCTGATGGAAAGCAGTTACCGCTGCTTATGGACGTGTGCAAAACCAGGGGTACTATTCGCGCGTTGTCGTGCCTGTAAACACCTATTCACGCTCTTTTTGAAGAACCCCATGCTGTATGTATATATAAAACACAAGGTTTTTGGGTTTATTAAATTAAAAACCACACCTGATCTCAATCCAGCAATCGTATATTATGTATGAATTGCTCTGACTGCGTCAGTTTTACGAGGGGCCCTACCGCCTGAGCTCAAGCCGATTCCGATCGGATATTTTGATTCCAATAATAGGTCTTAGATTAGAGTCAGTGACAAACATCTTCTGCTTAATCGGAGGTCTAAACACAATTATCACCAAACTAAGCTAAAGTTCGATGTTTGCAATCAAAAAATTTGATGGTAATCGGCTTTAGCTTCGGCGGTAGCCCCCCTTGATGTCTATGCTGAGCTTCAAGACCATATTATGCATAATAATGATACATACAGATGTGTAGATGATATTAGACAGATCCATTCAATATTTTTGCCAAACAACGTGTGCTTAAAACCAATATGCTTTTAATTAAAAGATACTCTATGTGAAATTAAATAGAACCATCCATATCGTAATGTATTTGTAAATAAAAAAAAAATATTGTCGAAAGTCCTTTAATTATTTTAAATGACGACATCTGTGCAAATCTTACTAACCATTAGAGTAATGAGAAAATTCTCATAGTGAGTTAAAAATAAGAATCTTGCCGAATCTTTGCGCGAAACCGCCAAGGAGATTATTATCGTCTATTTTACATTGAACAAACCGCTTACATTATTAAGCTTAAACCCCTCTTTAATATTTATGAACCAATTTTGTCTGACTAATGGTTTGTTGTTTTGTTGATAATTTTTAATTTATTGTCGAGTTTAACGGCTGGAGACGGTGTGCAAAATAGGCATAAAGTTGGGTCACGTGCGAATAATATTGTTTTATCTCTGTTTAAAATTTCAAGTTGAAGTATTTTATTATAAAATAACGAAAGCTCTCTAAATTGTCGTGGTTAGCATGCGAATGAAATAAAGTCTGAAAAAATGGACACGGCCGTGTGTTCTACGTGAATAAAAAAGTAAAGTTATATGCACTAAAATTATCCCAAAATGGCAGCATCCTCCTCCCCCGCACGCGATTTTCCATGGTCCTTGCTTAAAGTAATAAATTCTTTGATAATAGATAGTAATTAATTAACAAATTGGCCTATAACGAGCGGCAACCTCGAGAATGATAGTCCATTTGACGAGCTCGGTGGCGTAGCGCTCAATGACGCGGCTTCGACACCAACGTTCGTGGGTTCGATTCCCACACAGGACAAACATTTGTGTGCATGAACATATCTGTTTGTCTTGGTCTGGGTGTTTTCTATGTATCATAATTTTGTATGTATTTACAAAAAAAAATGTATTTACGTATGTTTATCAGTTGTCTAGTACCCATAACCCAAGCTTCGCTTACTTTGGGGCTAGATGGCGCTGTGTAATTTGTCTGACAATATTTATTTATTTATTGTCCTTGTTTAGGGGATCTTGGTGACCTGAACTCCTTACTAAACTGTTCGCCAGACTGCACCGAAAAGATGCCAGGAGTAAAAAAAAATGGCAATATCGTTAGAACTAACTATGTGGAGCAATATAAAGATATAAAGAGTATGGCACCAAAACCGTGCGATTACTCTGTAACCTGATAATGAAGTTCGATAAATCACTTTTTTTATTTTTTATTTTCTCTCTTATTTTGGTTGACATACCATTTTTTTTATTGTACATTGACATTCTTTTTATTGTATTATAATTATAATATAATATTGTATGGCTATTTAAAAAAAAAGACCTATATTGACAGAGTTTCTTTCGGCATTTCTTCTCGTCAATGGTCATTCCGAAATGCTGGTAGATAAAAAAATATACCTAATTGTAAAAGACGTGTCTAAGTGCCCGCGAGGGCCCACAGAATAAAGAATTTTGACTTTGACTTTGACTATTTTCATATAGTTGGCAATAATACTGATGGCAGGAAAATAAGAATATTGATTGTATGCAATTAAAAAGTAACCGTACAGTTTTGGTGGCATACTAGCTAATGCCCATATAGCTAGTGATAATGATAAGAACATTTTTTGTCGACCTTTTAAAAAATGGCCCAAAAATGTTTGGACGCTGAAATGTCTCTTTTATTTTCTTTCCTTCTCTTTCTTTCTTTTGTTAGTCTGAAAATGCTTTGTATTGTTATATGAAACATTTTATCATTATCATCAGGTCCATTTTAGTCTCCACTACAGGAGCACGACCCTCTTTCGTCCGTCCCAGACGGTAGGAGGATTTGGCCTACACTCCCCACGCTGGCCAAACGGGTTGGGGAGGCATTTTATGCTACAACATATTTTAGTTCATGTAGTTTCAGTTCAATTAGATAATTATTCAAACGTAATTAATTCTAAATACCCTTTGTGCTATCGTACACCGTCCGCTGCACACCACAAATGCATACCTGTTACAAATTCAGCGCTGCAAGGCAGACTATTCCTATTTCATAATAATTAAGTGATTAATATATCATTGATACTATAGCTAGGTATTAATTAGATAAATATTTAATGCATCATTTGGTAAGATGATGTCGTTTTATCTTTGAGCCGAAACCAACCTCACCTGCACGTGGTTGCTGCTGACTGCCTAACTGAGGCTTTGGCGAAAGAGTGGTAGGGGGAGCGTAATTGTACGTTACATGATTGAAAAAGCACCTCCACCTCACAGAAGACTGCATTAAGAAGGTTACCAAGAATGACAGTTGCTGCGTATATGTATATTGGCATTTTTTTTTGTTGCGATTTGCGAGCGATTATAGGGTTAACATAACTGTTTCACATCATGCTTATATGCTACCCGTAGTATAAAAAAAAACTGTCAAAATGACAACTTTATATGGAAGATGTATTTACTCTAATATACACTAGGTATATGGTATACACCACTCATCCAATATCTTTGTTTGTCAACGTTTGATCAAAGAAATTGGATAACTACTAACAACTCTGTTTGGCCGGCCGGAATCCGTCACGGAATTCCGATTCACGTGAGTTCGCTTCTTATAAATGTATGGAAAGTGGTGCGTCCGGAATTCAGATCCTTAAATTCCGCATACTCGTTAGTATTTTTGTGTCAGTACGATCTGAACCGGAATCCGTCTCAAACGACGATTTCTGGCTCGAATGACGGATTCCGGCTGTGTGACGAAACTATGTGAAACGGTCTGAATATCTCGTAGTCGTCTAATATGCCCTTTTGTTTGACGATTTGATTAATGTTTTACATAGGTGCATAGCTCTTTGTTTTTTTAGTAGTTATCGACGCGGCATTTGTATAGAGTGACCGGAGTGTGCACTATGTTAATGAATTAATAGAGGATAGTGAGAGCACTCTCTAATACATTTCGTTGCGTTTTATTTTAGTTAAAACAGTGATATAAATTAAGATTAACGTAATAAAAAAAAGAAATATTTCACTTTAGTAGAACAATAGCATAAAATTCAATTATACCTTTCGGGTCAAAAGGTCGCCTCGCGAAGTTTCTTTGGGCACTTTAAATGCTTTTATTTAAGTTAGGATTACAGTCGACAACTTGTTTTCGTAACTAAGGGGATTTAAGTCCAAAAAGACCTTTTGGGCAGAACAAAGTTTGTATTATGACCGGGTTTTTTAAAGGCAATTAGTGAAAAAAAGTATTTTATAAGAGAGACATTTAGACCTTTTTATCCAAAATTAGGTTCAGTTTCATTGGAATAATTTTTACAAGTGATTTTCATGGGCATACTTTACTTACTCGCAGAAACATAACAAATACTAGGGCGGTGCTGTTGTTGGAAACGCGGTATTGTTTATCTGTTTAAAGGTGGAAGGACTTCCCTAGTTAAGTTATTTAAATAATATTATGCCGTAAGTAACCTTTTCTTGTCTAAAGCCTCGTTTACAATCAGCAGGGTACACCACTTGCGTACACGTTACGAATGGCTTTGACTTTAAAAAAGAAGATAAATAAATAAACATTCCTGTTACACAACACCATCTAATCTCAAACTAAGCAAATCTTAAACTAGATTACTGATAATAATATTGATATATTAGGTTGGTATGAAAATTCAAAACATTTTTTAATAAAGTTTATTTACATTTAACTAAAGTATGTAGGTGCCATTTTGTTCGATAACTTTTGGCCATCTTGTAGGTAGAGACATGATCCCATTACTATAGAAATTTTGGGACTTCTGTTCAA
This sequence comes from Hypsopygia costalis, assembly GCA_937001555.2. NCBI lineage: Eukaryota > Metazoa > Arthropoda > Insecta > Lepidoptera > Pyralidae > Hypsopygia > Hypsopygia costalis. Next base: position 9,096,095 of record OW443330.2, on the reverse strand, counting down.
AAAACCACGACAAGTGGTTTTGGCAGTCTTCTCGTGATGGTAACCTGACATTGCCTAAAGAATTCTGAAGAGACCGAAACAGGTGGAAATCAGAAGGTGCAAGGTCAGGACTATACGGCGGATGCATTAACACCTCCCAGTCAAACTCTCTTAATTTTTGCTGAGTGGCTAAAGATGTGTGAGGTCTAGCGTTATCATGATGAAAAATCACACCCCTTCTGTTAATTAATTCCGGCCGCTTTCTCTCAACTTTTTGCTTTAATCTCATCAGTTGTTCAGAGTAGAGTTCAGAATCGATAGTCCTGCCTGGCGGTAACAGCTCATAATGAATAATACCCTTCCAATCCCACCATACACACAGCATCACCTTGTTGCGGCTTAACCCGGGCTTTGCCAGAGTCTGTGAAGCCTGACCGGCCTTTGACCACGACCTTTTTCGCACGTTCTTGTCGTACGTGATCCACTTTTCATCACCAGTTATAAGCTTCTTCAAAAACTGTTCGCTTTCATTACGTCGTAGTAAAGAATCGCAAATGAGTACACGGTTCATTAGGTTTCTTTCAGTGAGATTGTGAGGCACCCAAATATCGAGCTTTTTAGTGTACCCAGCTTTTTTCAATTGCGCCAAAACTGTTTTGTGGTCAATTCCTAATTCTTCAGCTACGTCGTAACTACTGATATGCCGCTCTTGCTCCACTTTTTCAAAAATGGCATCCATTTTATCCGTAACAGGGCGACCAGAGCGACGTGCATCTTTCACATCAAAATTTCCTGATTGAAAACGCTTAAACCAAATTTGTGCTACTCTCACAGACACTGCACTAGGTCCATAAACGTCACAAATTTTATTCGCAGCTTGCGTTGCATTTTTACCTTTTTTGTAGTAAAATTTTAAAATGAATCGAATTTCTTCATTAGATTCACTCATCTTGACAGTAAAAAAAAACAAATGAAAATCACACATTTACCTAATTTGAATTTGGAATTATCTTTTTTAAAATATAAACTTTTTAAAGATATCAAAACCTGCCAGACACAAATGGTATAACCAAAGAGATTTTATTACAAGTTCATACATACTATAATGCGAAAAGACTTTTTCCCCTACCTATTATATTATATATTTTGTAATTATATAAAAGTAATACATAGAAAACACCCAGACTAAGAGAAACAGTCAATTCATGCACACAAATATTTGTCTTGTGCGGTGATCGAACCCGCGACCTAGTAGTCCTTTGACTAGCCATTGTTAACCACTCGACCAACGGACTCGTCACTTGTAACTAACCTACATTACTAAACCATATCTAAAAATTGAAGATTTAAACACAGAAACGTGTTAAAAACTAATTTTAAAAACATCTCTCCACAACAAGATAACCTGACATTTTCAATTTAACCTCTGACGCAGCTCACGTAGCGTAGGTACGATATTGATTCGATTTCGATATCGTGACGTAGAATGCAACAGGTCTTCTGCATACAACGCTCCAGCAACTTACACAGCCGCGAGCCATTTTCGCTCATAACCTAACTGTTGCTGGGGCAATAAAGCTCCATTTCGATTGCGCTATATCCAGTAACTAAATTGCATGTGCAAAATCTAGGTTTTCCCGGGCCCTGATGGAAAGAGATAGATAGCTCAACATGGAACTAACTCGGTTTCTCTCGCCTGGGACGCCCTGACCTTTCGTAAAATTTAAAATGCTAGTAGGTATTCAAAAGGGAATAAAGTTCTGTTTTGTAACATTTTATGTATTTGCGTGCTCCCTTTTTGTATGCGGGTAACTTTGTATTGAATATTTCGATGGCCCCTACGTAAAACGTCGAAACTCTTTTTTAGGTACTTTACAGTATAGCCTTTCAAAGTTACATTATGACATTATTATTTAAATACGAAATGTATATTAAGCCTGTTACATCTAAAAATAACAAGAACTTGAACACTTTGACTGCCTTATACACATTAATATATGGAAGTTTATTGGAATTTTTTAGAGTTTATGTTTCCATTCCAGTTCCATGGGTAAAACGATACCAAAATTGTTTCATGGTAACGTAATGAAATGAAGTGTCGTTTATTGTCTAGGACACATGTCGCTATATGTCTTGTTTCAGCTAAAACTTCGTTTTTAGTTAGCGTATACATTACAGTGGACTGTATGTTGCAAAACACATGTAAACGGGACGGAGGCCCTCCACACATTCCCATCACTGCCTCCTGTGTAGCCAGGATTAACAGCGGCGACCACCAAAAAAGGCAATGAACAGTGAAGTACATTGTAGTCCCGGGGGTAAGACTACGGCTGTCGTGGAACTCATAACGAATTTAATCAAATTAGTAGGAGTAAGAAGATTTTGGAATGTAACTTGCCCTATTTAATTAGCAATGTGAGGGAGGCAAATAAGGCACTTTGTATTTTTTTTTATATCATAGCGGGCGACAAGCGTAGGTTTCACCTAATGTAAAGCGACTATCTTAGCCTAGATGCTTGCAATACTTACAATAGCTTTGGACGCGTGCTAGTACCTCCGCTGCCAACATAATATTTCCTTACATTGAGTGACCTCACTCATTCGCAGGAACTTAACAACTCTAATAATAATTCTCCAGTTAGGCGACAAATCTTTATATATATCTACATAGATACAAGAAGACAAAAAAAGATAAATTTCACAGATTGTCCAATTAGTTACCAGTGTAGTAACTTATTAGTATAGTAAGCTATTCTATAATACAATTCCACAGAGTAATATCGATAAAGTTTGATTCAAATATTGCGTGCTCATGCATTACTTACAAAACAGTTAGACAACACAGCAACATAAATCAATGCACAACCTCAAAGAACTTTCGAAGAAACTAAAAGTGTAACAATACTAGGGTGACGTAACTACACTTACGAGCAAGGAAAATGAGTCATCTACTTAAATAACAATAAAAGCATAAATAACGGCTTCTTAAATTACGAATGAAACAAAACCACGAATAAAAACTAAACTGTTCATGTCGTAATCAACCCTTATTCATGAGACGGCCGCATCTACCTAGTCAGCGATGATCTCAGAAAAGCGACCGAATGCGAAAAGCGGAAGATCGCATATGGTGGAAAGCCTTAGGAACGGACTCTATCAAGCAATGGGTAGATACAGGCAATGATGATGCTGTTTATGAAGTTACAGAGATACGAGCATTTTTGTGATTGAGTCGATTTTATTGCCCTTCAGCGTAGATTGTGGTTTCATTGGTTTTTACTGTTCAGACTTACAGAAAACTTATAGAAACTATGTGATGTTCGTTTCTTTGAAATTAGATTAAACGTCTGGGCTGCCCTATTTCCAAATTGTACTTTATAATTTTTTATGTTTTACTCTTATACATACAAAACACAAAATTAAAAATAAAATTTGTACAAAAGCGAGCTCATCTCTGCAAGAGACCGGGACCTACCAGCTATCCTTGAAATGTTGGGAAGGAAACCGCGGACAAAATTACTAACATTTTTTTTTTTTTTTTTTTTTTTTATACTACGACGGGTGGCAGACAAGCATACGGCCCGCCTGATGTGAAGCGGTTACCGTAGCCATATTAACGCTCGCAACATAAAATATTGCTCGCGCGCCGCCACCCCCGCTGCCAACGCAGCATCTCCTTCCTTTCTTTCTGGTGGCCTCACTCACTCGCAGGAACACAACAACCCTCAAGGGAATTGTAACATATTAACAAACGAAACATTACCACTTAAACTCGAACTCTATCTATTATAGCGAGCTCCGATCGAGTTATTGTAGTAGAGGTATTCCCGGGGTCGGGTATAAATAGGAGCACAGATTGCAGTTACCTTTGCACTTTGCGTTATGTTATCACCCTCCCGTCCGAGTTATTGATTTATTGTAAACTGTTTCACGTTTGTAGGACAAAGGAATACACTGAATCGCGTGTAGTGCGTAACACCATCCATCAAGGCATGCGTGGATTTTAACGGACAAATTGATAATAAGTATAATTCAGAGGCTCTCACTGTCTACAAATTTGTGTTCGTGTGGTTGTTGCGGGCTGAATTCAGAAATAACAGAAAATATTTTCATACACATTCACCAACAGAAAAAGGGATTATCTATAATTTATGAATATTTTACAAAATTAAGTTATCAGTTCATAACCTTTACTTTATTTTCTCTTAAATCACGTTCGAAAAATCGCGCCGGGTCGCTAACCCAATATACGCATACTACTATTATAACCTAATGCTTTTATCTCTGTGGCTACGATTATTAGTACTATTACTATATACTGACTTCATTATTGACCTGATAACGTCTTATAAATCGATAAACGTCGGCTGCACACACGAAAAAGCATGACTCATTGTCACGTTCCGCCTGAGCCGTGCGTGCAAGGGAGAGCGCGGAACAAGCGATAGAGAAGCACGATCGTGCTTCTCTAACGCTTGTTCCTCTCCTTATGTTTTTTATGACGTTATCACGTAAAATTATGGACCGTAAACCGACTTTAAAGACAACCAATTTTTTAAAAGTGTTGTTTGTCCTACATTTGGATTCAAATTACATGTCTTCAATCAGGTTGCCTGGAAGAAATTGCCTAGCAATATAGGACCGCCTTTTGTACTGTCTACGTGTATTACAAAACAGGAGTTTCGGCAACGGTTTTAGTGTATATTATGTATGGTTCTGAATATGTATATGATTTACGGATAGGTATGCATGATTTGCTTACTGAACTGCCCCGGTAACTGACTACTTGTAAGATACACATTAAAACCAAGGTCAAACTTATCCGCACCCTCGCGTTCTACTTAGTTTGCCTACAAGCATCCTATCAATCAGCATACTAAGCACTTGATATTATTAGACACTTATGTAGATACATTACCGAGCCATGCAAAGGTCAAGTTGCGGATCTACAAAGCAACTATCTCGGTCTCGAGACTGGAATCTACGAGGACAACAAATTTTAAATCGTACGTCTTACGGTTTCCAACGCGATTCAAGAATATATTTCAGATTCCGGATTCTTTGCCTGTGGGAATCGTATTTCGGCCGTTCAGGCAGCCGACACCGAAATAAAGTCCATAAATTGCTATATCTATAAGTTATTATGTTGTAATAATGTATGTTAAACATTAAAGATTTAAAAAACCCGTATTTATCGTAATTTTCTGTTTATCTTTTTATTTTTATTTATAGAGCTATTTAATGGGAGAAGAAATTTCCACATTTGATGGAGACAGGAGAAAAAATCTGTTTGAAATTTGTAGTAAATTGAGGATTTAAATATAAATTAAAATATTATTATTAAAAAAATATATATTATTATAACAAAGAAATCATCATCATCGGCCTGGATATAGGCCTTTCCCAATGCTTTCAACCAAATGATCCGCCTTCCACATCCAGCCGCTTTTCAGCGAAATTTATTGAGCTTATAAAATCGTCCGGTCGTTCTGTCTGTCCGTCCGTTGCCATGAAACACAAAATTTCGAAATTCTGACTTCGGATTCGTATAGAGCATCAAAAAGTAGTAATGTAAAGTGACCTTGGTTTTCCGATATCAATTCGGAAAAGTGGCCAAAATAAATAAATAAATAAATTTCGCTATGGTGGCGCATGCTGCGCTGCCGATGTTTTTTTTAATCATCGGTCCATCTAAAAGAAGGGCGTTTAACGCTACGTTATCCTACGCGCGGCCTCCACTCTAATACCTTCCTCCCCCATCTGCCATCACTTACTTGGCAAATGTGACCGGCCACTTCAAAGATTTAAATTGTAATCGCCATTAGAAATATCAAAGCTCTAATCTAAATACCTCTACGTGTCGGCTTCTTTGATATAAGTGTCAAAACTCTGTCAAGGCTATATATGCAGCCTTGACCGTTACCAAGTACCGATTGCAAGCAAAAAAGCAACCCCTGAATGTTTATGTAGGTACACGTGTTGAAATGCACGTCGAGCGTTACTTATAGTAGATAATTTCAAATCTGGAACAGTTTGCATGGCGCCGCACGCGCACATGTTCATTCACGCTCTGCACAGACGTCTTTGTTTATGTGGTAGGTAGTTTACGACGCGACATTTATATGGAATGGCCGTAGTGTGGCCATACCCTAGCCATTTCATACAAACAAATGCTTCCATACAAAATATGTATCTACTAAACAAATGACGTTGGCCGTGTGGTTTCCGGCAGACTAGAATAGAATCGCTCCGTTTCTTCCCGTGGATGTCGTACAAGGCGACTAAGGGAAATACATTATAAAACATCGATCAGGCCTCCCCAACCCGTCTGGCCAGCGTGGGGAGTGTAGGCCAAATCCTCCTGTCTGTGACGGACGAAAGAGGGTCGTGCTCCTGTAGTGGAGACTTAAATGACCTGATGATGAAACAAATGACATTAGTACAAAGGGTTGAATACTTGAGAGAGCGTGAGGTATCGAACAAGTTTGATTCGACTTAGAGGGGAGGTGAGGTCGGTTCGAGATAAGAGAGACAGGAAGTGTCCACTGTCAGTAAGTACTCTATATACATACAATCGGTGCGCTAAGGTAACTGACCACTTTCCCATACAGTATGGGAAAGTGGTCACTTATCTTAATGTATCGACCGTACTAGTATTAATCTAGTAGTAGTCTTCCATCTTGTGGCTACGCGGACCATTTCATGCTGAAATTGATGCTCTACATTCATACAGATGACTGTACCTACCTACTAATGACTTCTTTTATCATCATCATCATCATCTCAGCCATTGCAAGTCCACTGCTGGACATAGGCCTCCACTCTAGATCTCCAATAAGACCGGTTGGAAGCGGCTTGCATCCAGCGCGATCCTACGGTCTTAATGAGGTCGTCTGTCCACCTTGTGGGTGGACGTCCTACGCTGCGCTTCTTTTATTATAAGTGAATATTCATAAAGTAGAACACCCATATGTCTGTTCAAGATTAAAATAATGATACGTATGTTATCATGTTTTCATAACCACTCGCACTGTGTAATAGTGAATTTGATTTTTCTTTGTTTACCCGACTGTAATCGATCAGTTTGTTCAAACAATTGACCTGAGCCCAGCTGGGATACGGATCTCTCCTGAATTGAATCGAAGGGGTTAGAACATACTTCACTATGCTGCTTAACTGCGGGTTGGCAGAGGTCAGGGTTTTCAAGCTGCCTAAAGGCCACTGATTTAAATAAGCGACTGTCATGTAACGACAACAGCCGGGACCGACGGCTCAACGTGCCTTTCGTAGCATGGTAGAGCTCGAGATATATTAAATCCATCCAAGGATTCGCCACCGTCGACACTTTAAAAAACCGAAGAAATTCAAACACTACTGAACAAATTTTCATACGGTTTTCACCAAAAGATGGAGGGATTCATGAAAAAAAAAGATATTTTATAAGTTAGCTGAGATGATGATGATTGTTGAAGATTTCTGAAAAATTATTCCTAGTGAGAGCTTTGTTGATGTATGCCGCAATATAACATGAATAGAGTTTCTTACACCTTACAGATGCCATCCTGCTTTGCGAAGCTGGGCATATTTTTAACTATAGATGCGTTCTATCTGCCTCCATTGTGACAAGAAGAAAACAAGATAATTGACCGACACGCAGTACCGCGGCACTTACTGTCTTCGCAAGATATTAGCGCTAATCAAAAATAATTATCGAAAAGTTTTAAAGATGAAATACCTTCATGTGTATTCACGTTATTTTGCGTACTGCATCTATGGATATGTATTTTGTAGCCAATTTTTGCTGTCGTACGTGATATTCGTCTATGGCCCGTCTACATATTAAATGTCATGGGCTCGAGTCCTAGTAAAACTATAGCGATAAGATAACACTCGACAAATCTCCCTGAAATATATACTCGTAAAACAAACGTTAACGTCACCAAGTCTTTGTTTTCTGGAGTTTGACAACAACCAGATAAGGTTACAACAAAAGTTTTAAACAGCCTCGTTTAAAATGTTTCCCGGCTATATTGTTGGCCTGAGTAATTCCTGCAGGACTGTTATATCGTTTTTATTACTTGGGCCTCGGTTTAATCATAAATTGCGTAAAGTACCGTTTCAAGTATTCCAGGTAATATAGTTTACGAAATTGGTGGGAGCTTTCTATCCATAAATCATTTTATTTTTGTTGATGGAAGTTACTTCATTTCCATTTACGCTTGAGGGAATCCTGCTAATGTTATAAGATAGCGACCCACCCCGACTTCACACGGATTTTTTTATTTGGTTCACAAAACTGGACGATACACAAATATCTTGCATACAATTATACTGCATCTATGACGAGCTCGGTGGTCGAATGGTTAGCAATGGCCACTTTAACTCCGAGGTCGCGAGTTCGATTCCCGCACAAGACAAACATTTGTGTGCATGGACATGTCTGTTTGTCTTGGTCTACTTATAATACATAGAAAACACCCTTCTATGTATTATAAGTAGATATGTATTTACAAAAAAAAAGTATTTAAGTACATTTATCAATTGTCTAGTAACTATAACACAATCTTTGCGCTTAATTTGGGACTAGATGGCGCTGTGTAAATTGTCCAGAAATATTTATCTATTTTTATTATTTAATAAGAGACTCAAAATAAATGTTCGAGTATACGAACTTCTCGAAGTGAACACAAAATGCTCTCGAATAAAAGTAAACAAATTAAAACGAAAATTTTGAAAAATCCAGAATTGATGTATTGAAAAAAAATATACTTAGTAATAAAGTTTGCTTGTTGAAATTGCTCTTGAAATAATGTTTAATCCATGGAACCCACTGAAGATATCCAAATCATGGTAGATATTATTGTATGATAAGAACTTGAAATTAGTCGGAGAATGCTGACAATATGTTATACGACAAAATAAATTAAATGTATTTTTTTTACTTGCACACGGTATGTGACAACGCCTGCCAGATGGGCCGCAGTACACTGGAGTCTATGAATGGAAGCGACGAAATCACATTTCATGTCACAATCACGTTTCATATCATCTCGACACGTCCACTATGCCGGCCTAGAAGGCGCGTCTTCACATTTCTTCTAAAGTGACCCAATGTCATACACATGTGAAGCAGGAAGAATATCTCCGGGCAGTTTATTCCACCGGTCAGCGGTTCGGCACAGAAAAGATTGGCTGAATGAACCTTTTAGTTAGCGGGTAGATGTTTTCAATTGCAATTTCTAAAAAAAAAGTTTATTGAACAGACCTAAAGAAATCCAAACCGAAAGTCACGGACGAGAGCTAGTATGGCATAAAGGTCAAACAGGCATCCTTACCGTAAAGAAGGAAAAATAAAATTCTGGAGATATGCCTTCATTAAATATTTCTGCTATCAAACTAGGTACCTATATTTCCATAACACGACACTAAACAAGAAATATAATACGTTACTTATACAAGTAGAATATAAAATGTCATGAACATTATTTACTCATAATAAAATAAATCACAAGTTACAAGCCATGACCTCGAGATTCTATAAACGAATAGTCAACAAACTATGGGATGTTAACGCGCCCCTGATTCTCCACAGTAAAACAAGCAGCGTTAAGCTTCCAAGTTAAATATAGCTTGGCCACTATACACCTCTAGGGTTGTGTGTACATCGTAACACAGCAGGTAGTTACGTGCGGAGACTGCGTACAGCCTAACATTGTGGATATTAGGGAACGCGTGTGCGAGTTAACGCGTTTGTGTGTGTGGCCTACATTCGGTAGGGTTGCCTCTCATATAATGTCAGATAATACTCCGTATAGCTAAGGTTTATGTGAAGCACAAACCCAGATATTTTTATTGCACCTGAGGAAAATTTATTATAGAATAACAATATATAATTTCCATCATATTTTTTCTTCGGGTTAAGTCGTTTGGATAAATTTCTGAAACGTTGGGTAAGATTTTGTGAAATTTCTGTAATAATAACGAAGAGTTTGTGTTCAACATACGTTTTATTTCTAAATTAAGCCCTAAGTTGGTATCGTAGAACCCTAATGCTAATATAATCCAGGTGGCTAACCTATAAACAAACAAGGTAAATAACACAACGTGTTTGCCGTGTATAAAGCCCGAAGCTTACAACAGGAACTCGGCCGTCCCTCACCCTGAACGAGTCTGTCTTTCATTTAATGTCAGGGGTCGTGCGATCGATGCAGCGACTGCCTACGCCCGCGTCCGCATCCCGTGCCCATGGTGCGTGCTAAGATATGAGCGTAAGCGGAGTTTATAACGGAAAAAAACATGTCTCACACAGTCTCGATAGCGATACACTAGTGACCCAGGTTTCGAAGACAAGAAGGAATGACTTGCTAAGATGTTATCATTAGTAGCGTCGATAACCATTGTTTCTATAGAAAACAGGGGCAAACGAGCATGTGAGATACATGATGGTAAACAATCACACAGCCAATGGACATCAGCAACACTAAAAGGTCACTGATCCGTTGCTAGCTTTTTTAGAGAAACATAAATCTTTCTTGAAGACTCCCAAGTCGTATTTGTGCGAAAACACCGTTGAGGGAAATTGATTCCACAATTTCACCGTCCTTGGTAGAAAATGTTTTATGAAGAAGAAGTTACTGCATTGGCAGCGGAGCTGGCGGCGCACGAGCGATATTTCTTGTTGCGAGCGTTGGCTTTGTTGCGAGTTATGACTACGGTAACCGCTTCACATCAGGTGGGCGAAGCCGCAGGCACAGCTTGTTTATAATAACGCGCGTTGATAAAACTCTGTATACTGACTTGGTTTTACATGAAATCTCTGTCGGTGGAAGGAAGATGTTGCAAAGACTTGTAATTTTTGTTCAGTTTATATTTTGATAGAATTATATACCCACGAGGAGCTCGATGGCGTCGTTGCGCGAGTCAGTCTAATCGAACACGCAAGTTAAGCAACGTCGACCTTAGTCTATCGATGGATGGATTTTTATCTCGAGGTCCTCCGTGCTTCGGAGGGCACGTTGAGCCGTCAGACCCGGCCGTTTTCATTAGATAACAGTCGTCAAGCCAGTGGCCTTAGAGCGGCTTGAAAACACTGGCCTCCGCCAACCCGCACTTGTGCAGCATGGTGGAGTATACTCTAAAAACCCCTTCGATTGATGGAAGACCGGTATCCCAACAGTGGGATAATTATGGGTTGAGGTTAATAAGTATTATGTATTGTACACCCTACCTACATCATTATTATCTATATCTACCCACTGTTGGAAATAGGCTGTATCTACCCACTGTTGGATATAGGCCTTTCCCAATGCTTTCCACCATATGCGATCCTCCGCTTTCCGCATACAACCGCTACCAGCCACTTTTTTGAGATCGTCGGTCCATCTAGAAAGGGGGCGCCCTACGCTTCGTCGTCCCATACGTGGCCTTCACTATAGGACTTTCCTCCCCCATCTGCCACCGCTGTCTCGGCAGATGTGGCCAGCCCACCGCCACTTCAACTCGCTGACTCTGAAAGCTATGACGACCGCTTTGGTTCTCCGTCGGATTTCTTCGTTCCGGATTCGATCCCTTAGAGAAACTCCAAGCATTGCTCTCTCCATCGCTTGCTGTGCGACTTTTAGTCTGTGAACCAGCCCAACGGTTAGCGTCCAAGTTTCTGCACCGTAGGTCATACGGGGAGGACGCACTGATTGAACACTTTGGTCTTCAAACATTGGGGTATATCTGCGGTGAGGATGTGCCTAAGCTTCCCAAAAGCTGCCCAGCCCAGTCGAATGCGTCTATCGATGTCTTTGTTGAGATTACCCCGGCCCAGCTGTATGGCCGGTCCGAGGTAGACGTAATCTTTAACCACTTCAATAATTGCATTCTCTACGACAACCGGGCTAGGGATGATGAGATAGTTGTACATAACTTTCGTTTTGCAAAATTCATCCCCAACCCCACGGATCGAGAAGCAGCATTGAGATCGCTTAACATTCGACTGATATCCTCCAGCGATTCAGCCATTATGACCACGTCATTGGCAAATCGTAAGTGTGAGATATACTCGCCGTTCACATTGATACCCCGCGTCTTCCAATCAAGCGTCTTAAATACCCTACCTACATAAGAATAATAAAATAAACTTAACTAGTAGAATAGTTAAGTTTTCCCACACGCTCCACTTCTGTTTGTAAGCTTAGCCTAAGTGAACAGAAACCCAGCGCAAATATAGCTGAATGGTCTAACACTACATACTAACCTATTGGATATTTACCTATGCAACAGCATTCAGAGCCCAATGCAATCAAAGACATACATTATGTCACAGACTATACAACATTGAGTTTCCATGTATGAAATTGAATACTTGATTTCTTTACTATGTAGTAACTTTTTGGTCACCAATGCAAAATTTTGGGTGTAAGTGGTTTATCGACATCTTTGAACCAAAGCCAACCTCACCTGCACGTGGTGCACAATACTGACTGACAAACGAGGCTCTGGCGAAATAAGAGGTAAGGAGCGTAATTGTAAGCTACCCGACTGGGGAATGTACCTCCACCTCACAGAATACCGCAGCCAAATAACAATTACCTTGAAGGTTGTTGTGTTCCTGTGAGTGAGTGAGGTCACCAGAAAAGAAGGAGATGCTGCGTTGGCAGCGGGGGGTGGCGGCACGCGAGCGATATTTTATGCTGCGAGCGTTAATATGGCTACGGTAGCCGCTTCACATCAGGCGGGCCGTATGCTTGTCTGCCATCCAACGTAGTATAAAAAAAAGACACTTTACTACAGCTTTGTCATTGAAAGGTGAGTATTTTCCACTACACAACCTGAATTTTCGGACGATTGTATCAAAGGATTGAAACTATGCTCTACATTTGGAATGTTTTTCAGGGGAGTCAGGAATTTTGATGTACGAACACATGTTTTTTATATATATATATATGAAGCGGTTACCGTAACGCTAATATTAACGCTCACAACATGAAATATAACTCGCGAGCCGCCACCTCCGCTGCCAACGCAACAACTCCTTCCTTTCTTGTAACCTCACTCACTCGCAGAAACACAATAATCCTCAAATATATTTTATTACCTGCAATATTTAATAATATTTATAATATTCTAGCAAGTTGGCCGAAATCATTATTTAAATAATAAATACCTAATGTTTTTTTACCCTGGATTCATGACAGTCTATTCAACTCTATGAAGGGGTATGTTATCATACCCCTTCACTTGTCTGATTCATTTCTTTCACCTAACCCTCTGATTTCACCATGACTGGTGGTACTGACGTACTACCTGGAATTGGCAAATCATCGACAATCAAACTCCAAATCTACCTAGGACAGAAGTGATTGATCTTAGAAATCATTCATTTCAGGTTTTTTTTTTTTTTTTACTGGACAATTTTACACAGCGCTAGTCCCAAATTAAGCACAAATCTTGTGTTATGGGTACTAGACAACTGATAAATGTACTTAAATACATTTTTTTTTGTAAATACATACTTATAATACATAGAAAATACCCAGACCAAGACAAACAGACATGTTCATGCACACAAATGTTTGTCTTGTGCGGGAATCGAACCCACGACCTCGGAGTCAAAGTGGCCATTGCTAACCATTCGTCCACCGAGCTCGTCGCTCGTTTTTATGTGGCTATAGATAAATGTTCGAAAGAGGTTTTATTCTGGATGGAGGGTTTACTCTATTTTTGACGCCATAACGTCATATAAATCAATGAACGCCGGCTGCACGTACGTAAAAGCATGACTCATTGTCACGTTCTGCCTGAGCCGAGCATGCAAGCGAGAGCGCGGAACAAGCGATAGAGAGGAGGAGAAGAATGTCGGGCTTTAGGAGTTTATTTTAGTCGCAGGCAGAAATCAGTAACATATAAATATATTTACCTAATCATCAAAATTGTCTTTAAAATTTTAGAAACGGAAGTTTATACGGAGTTAACGTACTACCAAATATAATTTCTAGTCTGCTATGAACGCGATCGACCTTGTCAATGTCACTTATAATAGCAATCATGTTTATTACTTGGTAATCGATTTAGAAAATGAACAAGCACTCGATATATCAGGAAACATCGATTTGTTAATGTTTTGAACTATGTACATAGTTATAAATTATTATAATTCATTTGTTACTTCGACCTACTTACGTCAGTCAAGTTGTTTACACTTTATACCTGCCTCTCTGGCTTCAGAACTTACAAACTATTATGAAATGGATTCTCATAAAAGCTATTGATTGGAAATGGGGAATATGAAAAAGTATTATACTTGCCTCCGGAGAAGTACCTAATAGAGATTAAATGACAGTTGTTAAGGCTTCTCTGTGGTCTTGGCGGCTTGAAAACACTGGCCCCCGCTAACTCGCAGTTGAGCAGCGTGGAGGAGTAGGCTCTAAGCTGATTCGATTGAGAGGGGACTCGTATCCCAGCAGTGGGATGAACATGGTTTGATGTCAAACATTTCTGAGCACAAATGCATTAAACCATTTACTTTGCTTTGACTGTGCTATAGAAAGAGGGAAATCATGCATTTGTAGTAATTGATTGTGAAAAAAACTTACGCAATGCAGTTTCGGGGCCTTTCACATTCGTCTTGAGCGCACGTCCCAAATACCTATATCTTATACCGACTTATACACTCAGTGATTTTATCAGACTTAGACACTCCAGACTTTATCTAACCAAGAAATTAGACAATGAAATCATCATGAATAAGCAAGTAGTCTTGTATAGGCAATAAAAATTTCGCGACTGCGGATGTAGGTACCTCCACCTCACAGAATACCGCAAATAACAATTCTCTTGAGAGTTGTTGTGTTCCTGTGAGTGAGTAAGGTCACCAGAAAAGAAGTAGATGCTGCATTGGCAGCGGTGATGGCGGCGCGCATACGGTAATATGGGGACGGTAACCGTTTCACATCAGGCGGGCAATATACTTGTCTGCCATAAGACGTAGTATAAAAAAATTGTATGATGGAGGAAATGAATATGATGATAATAATAACGTAGATAAAGTCAACAGAGCGGCTTTCGTTTTATCCATCTAGTCCAATCCCTACTTAACTTAAAGTTCCCCTTATAGCTAAGAACAGGCAAAAAAAAATTCCCCTAATGGGGTTAATTAACTTTCTTACGGTCTAGATCACAATTTTCTCCGAGCAGTGTTGGGAACATTGTCAGAGAAAAATAATTTGGGTCTAGTGGGTAGCTAAGCTTAAAATGATGGGTGGATAATGAAGTTATGGGTGACTGGACCATTTAGTATCGAGTTCAGAGGAATTAGGGCGCATTTGTTAGATCACCATCATATCATCTATTGATGAATAATAAATACTGAAATTTTAGATCCCATGTCCTAATTGTTCGGAAATATCAGTGAGGGAAGTTGAATCCACAGTTTCACCGTTCGTGGTATAAAATGTCTTAGGAAACGTACTGTAGTAGATCGCCAATTATCAAGATAATGGTTGGAACTTTAATTTATGGCGAGTTGTACGATAGTGGAACTCAAAGGCAGGTATCAAGTCAAACAGCTTATCCGAGCACTCTTCGTTATATAATTTGTATAGAACGCAGAGACGCTACATCTCTACGTGCAGAGAAAGAGTCCAGTCGATCCGAGATTATTGGGTCACCGACGACTACTTAACTAGTTGGGCACTACATAACTAGTAAACATACATAAAAGTAAATATACTAAGGTTTTTATTTGCAAATACGTACACATAATAGATAGATTTTGGGGTGTAAGTGGTTCATCAACATCTTTGAACCAAAGCCAACTTCACCTGCCCGTAGTGCACCCTGCTGACTGACAAACGAAGTTCTGCGAAAAGAGAGGTAGCGAGCGTAATTGTAAGCTACCTGACTGGGGAATGTACCTCCACCTCACAGAATACCGCAGCCAAATAACAATTCCGTTGAGGGTTGTTGTGTTCCTACGGGTGAGTGAGGTCACTAGAAAGAAAGGAGATGCTGCATTGGCAGCGGGGGTGGCGGCGATAATTTATGTTGCGAGCGTTAATATGGCTACGGTAACCGCTTCACATCGGGCGGGCCGTATGCTTGTCTGCCACCCGACGTAGTATATAAAAAAAAATAGAAAATCACCCGTACTGGACAACATATGCACGTCATGTTCATGCACACAAATATTTGTTTTGTGCGAGGATCGAACAACCTCGGAGTCAAAGCTGTCGTGTCTAGTCATTCGACCGATGGCACCGGGCTCGTCAAATTAAAAATAACACTCTTCTTTTTGGTCGTAAAAACAAGTTAGATAGATCATGTTTAATTAGCACGATACAGAGAATAGAGAATCCAATTATAAACAAGCACGTATACGCAAGTACAATATGATGACGAGCTCGGTGGTCGAATGGTTAGCAATGGCCACTTTGACTCCGAGGTCGCGGGTTCGATTCCCGCACAAGACAAACATTTGTGTGCATGAACATGTCTGTTTGTCTTGGTCAGGTTGTTTTCTATGTATTATAAGTAGATATGTATTTACAAAAAAAAGTATTTAAGTACATTTATCAATAATTGTCTAGTACCCATAACACAAGCTTTGCGCTTAATTTGGGACTAGATTTCGCTGTGTAAATTGTCCAGAAATATTTATTTATTTCTTATTAACAACTTGAATTAGGGCCAAGAGTACAGTCTATCCGGATTCTCCAAAATTTGTACAAAATTTAGGGGGCGTCCGGAGAGCGTCCGGGCGAAGTTTCATTTGTAGTGCAAGTTTAAAATCTTTAAATCCGCACCTGTGATCGCTGGATGCGGCTAACAATCGTTTTCCCACAAAATTAGAACTAGTATTAGTACTAAAAATATACGTAAGTATATATATTTATTTGTATTCATATATTTGTATTTATTTATATAGGGTATATTTTTATGCATAAGTATTTGTAAAGTTACAGTGTATGATCTCTAATAGGTAATTTTAATTTATTCAGGCACACGCTATCCGGCTTACTACGTATCGCACAACAAATAGTTGGCTGGAAGAGATCTCTTAGATAAGCTCGCCTTTGCGAAATACATTTAAACACATGTAATCTATTTATTTGTTACGTGCAATGAAGAATATATACACGTATACATTTATATATATATAAAGCTTTTTTTTATACTGCGTCGGGTGTCAGACAAGCATATACGGCCCGCTTGATATGAAGCAGTTACCGTAGCCATATTAACGTTCGCAAAATAAAATGTCGCTCGAGCGCCGCCATCCCCGGTGCGGTATTCTGTGAGGTGGAAGTTCATTCCCCAGTTGGGTAGCTTACAATTACGCTTCCTACCTCTCTTTTCGCCAGAGCTTCGTTTGTCAGTCAGCAGGGTGCACCGCGTGCAGGTGAAGTTGGTTTTGATGGAACCACTTACACACCACAGCAGTGCTGATATATCCAGGTCTTATGCTTCCACATCCGGAATTTTTACGCTTTTAGTCCTGTTTGCCAAAGTATAGAGTTGGCAACCCTAGCGAAAAGATGTTTCCACGTTAAAATGTTTAATAATTCACACAAAAACTTAAATAGGCTTTTAAGTAAAGAAATTATTAAATTACACATAAAATAAAGTGAATGTTAATATTAAATTTAGCAACTGCTGTGAATTTTACGATAATCCAGGGCGCAATAAAACTTAAGCACGAGTTGCTTTAGTATTTAATATTCAAAACTGCGTTTAATGGTACAATGTTTTGTGTTAAGCCAATTTCACAATATGCTCGTAAACTGTATTCTGTAGTTTACATATATTTTCTAGATTCGTCTCAGGTATGAAAATGTATAAAATAAACTGTAGTACATCCCCCGCCAACCAGCACAACTGCTGGTTGGCGGGGGATGTAGTGATGTAGTGTGGTGGAGTATGCAATTTCTTCGATTGAGGGGAGACTCACATCCAAGCAGTAAATTGAATAAGCGTTGTCGACGAAGCTGCTGTGAAGAAACTAGAGTATTGATTATATCGGTTTAATATACACTCGTACATACAGTGTGAACTGGATGTGGTATAACCTTGTAACGGGTTTAATTACAAGTCATTTCCAACTACTTTGTATATTATATTTCGATATAATTCCATTTTTTTTACAAATAACTAATAATATACAAATAACTTATAAATAAAATACCTACTTAAAAATATAACTTACAATTAAATAACTATAAATAATGAAGCTCCGCCAAATCGTTACCCACTTGAAAAGTGCCCAAAAGGCTGGCAGCATTGCCACGTTGAATGGCAATGCTAATCCTCTGGCCGAGATATTGGCCAGCCCTTTGGTCATGTGATACTTTGATCAATCTTTTTGACAACTGTTGAAACAGTTTATGTGCTGATGGTCCCCACGGACCTAGCGTCTATTTTATATTAAATATAAAAATAAATATTACGAGGTTTTATTTATTTATTTAATTTTTAAATTACCGCATAGATTTTTCAAAACATTATAATTGAAATATCTTATAAATGATTGACTTCGGCATATACCAGTATGTGTCCATGTACAAAGTTGTTGCAAATGACCTATACTATAACCTCTTACAAAGTTATGGTTTTCCTTAAAGTTCACCCTGTATACTTTTACTTTATTTAATTATATAATTTTTGTTTTAATAAATAGTACATTACTGTGTAACGCGTGAATTTTTAATTGTGGCACTAATTTCAGGCTTAAATACATATTACATTGTTTTGGGAATGTGTAAACATTTCTTGTTTACGAAGAGAGATGTTGACTTTTCGTTTGACAGTCTGCTGTTCCGACAGCTGATCTAATTTTGGCTTTTGCAGGATTGCGGACCCTGGAAGCCCGTACTTGTTGATAATCGGCTCGAAAGTTTTGTTTCTCATTCGTAGATTTAGATATTCGTTAATCATTTTTTTTAAGGGATATTGGAGTTGCTGAGAGGAATTGACGCGCGAGTTGGATTTTCCCTTGAAAGGAAACCATTTGGGAGATTTTCGTTTACGAATGGAATAATCTAGCCTATTGTTCTAATCTTAATTTTAAAGTAGTTTTGATTTTTCTACTCGTGTTTGTTAGCTGTCGTGTTTTGTGACGGAAGGCAAGAAGCCTGGAGAGTTCCATTCGTGAATGGAGTGCGTGATTCGGCTTCCGAATTCAAGTTGTGATGGTCGCTTCTGTTAGTTTCAGTAATATGTGACTTGTTGAAGGTGGTTGCCAAGTTTACGAAAAGACGCGTTGGCGTTGACACTAGACTAACGTATTGTCGGTGGCGGAAGCGTGCAATAGATTTATTGAAATTCTAAAAAAAATAATTTTGTTATTGTTAAAAGGAGGTATCTTTAATGTTCTGGAAGATTCCATATACATTGTGGAGTGGGGATTGGTGGCAATGACAAAACGGGTCCGCGCGCTCGGGGCGGCCTTTTTCTGCCGTTGAGAGCACCCTAGTAGAAGTCACCAGACCCGCTGAACGTCGGCAGGACACGTCGAAGACTGTGATTCCGGGCACCCGAATTGGACGTCAGCCCGAAGCGCCTGACGAATCAGCCCGCCCGGGACGGTCCACATAACCTCGTTCGATAGAACCGTGGACTACGTCACTCCGGGTTCGACGTGCATATCCTGTCGCGTTCCCCTTGACGGTGCTCCTCGCGCAACCTGCAGCGCGGGCATCAACGCGCTTTCTGCGGCGCCATTCGGCCGCGCTATTCCCCAGGCCGTGGATCGAACCTCCAGTCGGGAGGTTTTTTTAATATACCCTCTTCTTCTTCACTCCGGTCGTGAGACTGACTGCGCAGTGGTGACGTGGCACGCCGTCCGAGCCACTCCGACACTCGGGTCAGCTTGATACAGCGGCTTCAAGACCGTATCGCTCGCATACAGCTAAGTGGTGTTACCGATCGAGCAATTTATGTGGACTTTTGCCGTAATAGTGAATTTCTGTACTAAACCGTTTATATTATGATCGCAATAAGAATGTAGGCTTTCTGACTCATCGCCCTGAGAAACTAAATTGTAACTTGCTCTGCCGCTGCTTTTAATTACTGTATTTTTGACCTGGCATAAACAGGTCTGGCGCCCATTAGAGATTTTGTTAACAGAAAATTGTAAAATTAGCTTTTAATATATATGAAATGTGAATTTGTATGTGGGAGACAATGGAGAGGTTTTGAACCACAGGAATAAACTCTGTCTGGCGATTTGTAACTTTCATTTACCACCCACCTTCAGAATTGTGTACTAAACTTATACTGAGAGAGCGCTTACCATAAGCGGGTCTCTTACCTTACTGTTACTTATACTTCAAATTTCAGGTTTCAGTACTATTACTTTACTTATTCTCTCACTACCTTTATTTTCATTCTACTCTTCAATTTATCTACTTACTTTTCCTTTTCAACCAACTTAAAATTTAAAACATTACAGTGGCGCTTAACTGGTAAATCTTATTGCGATCATACCTTAATTTTATGCAATTGTGTATTGGTTTTGTATTGATTTAACCTAATATTTATTGTGTTTAACCTGTGTTTAACATTTACTGTGCATTTTTTTTTAGGAATTTTTTTTCATACTGTATAACTACCTGCGTTTTAGTATAACAGTGTAACTTATTGTAGCAGTGTAACAGTGTACGACTATTTTAACTTGCTTATTTTGAAATTCAGGTGTAACTTATTGCGGCAAATACTATTTTAACTGAAATTTAATTTTTTATAGTGAGAGGGTATATTTTTTTTAAATTCAAGTGTACTCAGGGGGAACAAATATTTTTGTTTAACGCTTAAGTTTTTTAAAAAGTTTTTTTTAACTTTTAAATTTTAACTCTTTATCAGGGCATACTTCTGTAGAAATTCAAGTGAATTTAATTTATTGAGGGCATATCTGTCTTGAAATTTGTGTGTATTTGTAGCGATCAAATATTTTTTTCTGTAATACTTAAATACCTGTTTATCAACGGCATATTTATTGTGAGACTCAAGTGTAACTTGTTGCGATCATATTTTTTTTATTATTTACATAAAAGTTAAACTTAAATTTTAATATTTGAAGAATGGCTCGCGATACACTCTTTATATTTCATATTATTAATACAAAGTCGGTTCTGGTGCGGTCGGGTGAATTTATTTTTATATGACAGAATTTAGTTTCCATAGTTCAGGAAGTGGTTGTCCTCGGGGTAATTTTTTTAAACAGTGTTGACAGTGAGTGCCGCATGCCAATATTATTACACAACCTATAGTATTGGTATAGAAGTATATGAATATTGATAGGGTGGTTTTTTTTTTTTTCGGAAATTATGAAACAATTGTCTTTTTTTTGTTGTTTATCTTGAAATTTACATGATAAATTCACTTAAGAAAGTTCACAGTTGGATTTTATCTTGATTAGTTGATGAGTTTGGTAGGGATTTTTTTTACAAAGCATCATTAGTACAAAAGGATATTTTTAACCGACTCAGAAATAATGGTTCTAAATTTGGTTGTAATTTTTTATATTTATTACTTCATCATTTCCGGCATTGGTGAACGGATTTGAAGATTTTTTTTTATTTTGAATAGTGTACTTCCAGATTGGTCCCATATTCCTTTTTCTAATCTTGGAGTTTGGTTCTTATATTGTTTTGAACTTTTTTGTGGTGATGAAGTTAGAAAATTTTTTTTCTTTGGTTATAACTATGACAACAATATTGGTAGGCATGCGGTTAGGACACCCTTTTGACTTTTGGCTGGCTGGGAGATGCTTTTGGCTTGCTGCTGGGGAAGGCTTTTCACTTACATATACTCATTTATGTTGATTTATAGGTGATCTTTGTTGTCACTATTTTGACATAAGTGAAGCTTATGTAAAATAGTTAGTATTTATTACAAGAAAAACATTTTTTTTAATGAAGGGTTATTTACAATACAATTTCTTAAATCTATTTAATGACCAGTGAAATTATTTAATTTGACATTCCTTGAGAAAAATATTATAATAATTTTGAATGTACTCACAATTAATGAATATAAATATTTGAGCATTCCATGTTTTGTTTTGTCGTCATGTAGGAGTAAACTTCATAATATGAGATATAGTAATTTAAACATAAATTACATAATGCAATTCAATTCACTGGTTAGTGTAATTAATTAGTTTAACTAAATAATGTGCAATATTTCATTAAAATTTCTTTTAGATTGTTACCGTTGGGAGTTTATATATAAATAAAAAAAATTCATTGTTGAGTAGGTGTGTGTAGTGGGTGCTTCAGCTTATAATATATTTTTTTGCTATGACAGGGTTTGAACAACCAGGCAGAATTAGTTTGATTAATCTAGTCAACCAATTTTACCGGGACAGATAGATTTGTTTGTTTTTTTTTGAGATGGTGTTATTGGGTATTTGGTAGTTTGCTATTTTTTTTAATGGTGCATAACTAAAATGTACATTTTATTCCATGTGTCCATTCAGTACATTCCATTTTGTTATCGTCATATAGGCGATTGTATTCTTTCCATTTTTTCAGCGACCAGGTTTTCAACAGGATTTTCTTCGACGGGGTTTTATATATTTTTTTTCTTTTAATTGAGTCATCTTAGAGATGAAGCAATTGTTTTTAGGGGACGTTAGGAAAACGTTTCTATTTTATCTTTTTGGTTCCTTGAGAGACTAACCTAGCTTGAGTTGTCATTGGGTAGGCCGGTGTTTATAGGGTTGTCTACTTTGTTTCAAAGACAATTCTTTCTTTTGTGTTTTTACCTGTCTATCGGCAACTCCTAGGACTCATTGATCCATAGGGGTATTAGTGGTACCCTTTTCATCACTTTGTGCGGGTGGTTTAGATTCAACAAACCAAATACCCGGACGTGTAGAGATTAATTATGGTTAGGAAAAGATTGGTCCCGGTTGTTGGAATATTTTAGGAATGATCACTGGAAGAATTAGGCAAACAAGTCAGTACAAAGGACTTGCACTGACTTGATTTTTTTATATTTTGAGTTTAAATTATTTTAGGTGGAGGGAAGCTTACCATCAGGTGGATTTGGTAGACTGAGCGAGGAAAATTAAAAGACATGTATATTTATTATTTATATGTTCAGTATATATTAAAATACCAATATTTATTTATTTACATTGAAAAATAGTTTATTTATTTTAATTGTCATGATTGCAATAGTACAAGCGGTGCAGGCTACTTATAAAATAAAGCCATAAGCCTTAGTATACAGACTTTAACCTTTTTCATGAATAACTTTAACTCAAGCGAGTGAGTCCTTGTAATTTGTAAACAATGACTCAGGTTATTCCTTCATACTTAATGTGCATCTATATCAGAGCGGTGTCATAACTCATTAAATAAGCCTTAATATTTAGGATACTAGATGAACATTAACTAGATTTACAACTTTTTTGGGGTTTTCACTCATAACTTATTGGCTAATAAGGGGAAGCTTTTAGACTACGAGTTATCTCTAAAATTGAATAGAGTAACTCAATACATCTTAAGTGGGTAAATTATCTAATAAGGAGTTAACATATTTTATAATTTATTCCTATATATACAAACTTATTTATGTCATTTTAATATTTATGGATGCAGGTATGCTGGTGATTAGAGGTAAGAATGATAGAGAGACAGTGTGATTGATTGATTTGATTAAGAGAAAGTATGAAAAGGAAGTTTGTAGTTGTTGTGGATTGGGTAGCGAGTCAGTGTATACTATTTTTTTTCTTCAGGGGTCTATATGGATAGCCTTGGGGGGTTCTAATTATTTTCATCCGTGTTCCTATATTTCCTATATTTTCTCCTTATTTCTACTTTATCTTATAGCTCACTTTAAACACTTTAATTTTATTTTCCTGATTTCTCTAACCATGACACAGACCATGTATGATAGGAGTATGAATTTGGTTCGAGATTATATTATAGTATTATAAAGTATTTATTTCAGACAACAATAGCCCAGTTAATTAGTCTATTTATATTCATCCCATGTCATATATCATATCCGACCTACCTATCTTTCTACCAAATCGTCGCATAGTTTTAGTTTTTTATAATATTCGTAAAGGCAGAGTATTGTTCATTGGTTTTTTCGTTTCATGGATGGCAGTATTGTTTCAGGAGTATACTGCTGGGGACAGCAGGAAATTTGCAGGAGCAAATTTTTCCTGGCTTGGGGGATATTGTAACGCGTGAATTTTTAATTGTGGCACTAATTTCAGGCTTAAATACATATTACATTGTTTTGGGAATGTGTAAACATTTCTTGTTTACGAAGAGAGATGTTGACTTTTCGTTTGACAGTCTGCTGTTCCGACAGCTGATCTAATTTTGGCTTTTGCAGGATTGCGGACCCTGGAAGCCCGTACTTGTTGATAATCGGCTCGAAAGTTTTGTTTCTCATTCGTAGATTTAGATATTCGTTAATCATTTTTTTTAAGGGATATTGGAGTTGCTGAGAGGAATTGACGCGCGAGTTGGATTTTCCCTTGAAAGGAAACCATTTGGGAGATTTTCGTTTACGAATGGAATAATCTAGCCTATTGTTCTAATCTTAATTTTAAAGTAGTTTTGATTTTTCTACTCGTGTTTGTTAGCTGTCGTGTTTTGTGACGGAAGGCAAGAAGCCTGGAGAGTTCCATTCGTGAATGGAGTGCGTGATTCGGCTTCCGAATTCAAGTTGTGATGGTCGCTTCTGTTAGTTTCAGTAATATGTGATTTGTTGAAGGTGGTTGCCAAGTTTACGAAAAGACGCGTTGGCGTTGACACTAGACTAACGTATTGTCGGTGGCGGAAGCGTGCAATAGATTTATTGAAATTCTAAAAAAAATAATTTTGTTATTGTTAAAAGGAGGTATCTTTAATGTTCTGGAAGATTCCATATACATTGTGGAGTGGGGATTGGTGGCAATGACAAAACGGGTCCGCGCGCTCGGGGCGGCCTTTTTCTGCCGTTGAGAGCACCCTAGTAGAAGTCACCAGACCCGCTGAACGTCGGCAGGACACGTCGAAGACTGTGATTCCGGGCACCCGAATTGGACGTCAGCCCGAAGCGCCTGACGAATCAGCCCGCCCGGGACGGTCCACATAACCTCGTTCGATAGAACCGTGGACTACGTCACTCCGGGTTCGACGTGCATATCCTGTCGCGTTCCCCTTGACGGTGCTCCTCGCGCAACCTGCAGCGCGGGCATCAACGCGCTTTCTGCGGCGCCATTCGGCCGCGCTATTCCCCAGGCCGTGGATCGAACCTCCAGTCGGGAGGTTTTTTTAATATACCCTCTTCTTCTTCACTCCGGTCGTGAGACTGACTGCGCAGTGGTGACGTGGCACGCCGTCCGAGCCACTCCGACACTCGGGTCAGCTTGATACAGCGGCTTCAAGACCGTATCGCTCGCATACAGCTAAGTGGTGTTACCGATCGAGCAATTTATGTGGACTTTTGCCGTAATAGTGAATTTCTGTACTAAACCGTTTATATTATGATCGCAATAAGAATGTAGGCTTTCTGACTCATCGCCCTGAGAAACTAAATTGTAACTTGCTCTGCCGCTGCTTTTAATTACTGTATTTTTGACCTGGCATAAACAGGTCTGGCGCCCATTAGAGATTTTGTTAACAGAAAATTGTAAAATTAGCTTTTAATATATATGAAATGTGAATTTGTATGTGGGAGACAATGGAGAGGTTTTGAACCACAGGAATAAACTCTGTCTGGCGATTTGTAACTTTCATTTACCACCCACCTTCAGAATTGTGTACTAAACTTATACTGAGAGAGCGCTTACCATAAGCGGGTCTCTTACCTTACTGTTACTTATACTTCAAATTTCAGGTTTCAGTACTATTACTTTACTTATTCTCTCACTACCTTTATTTTCATTCTACTCTTCAATTTATCTACTTACTTTTCCTTTTCAACCAACTTAAAATTTAAAAACATTACAACTGTCATCTTTAAAGTCAACTGCGCCTGGGTTATACTCGGTCTTCGATCATAGAAATACAATGTATTTCTGTGATCAAAAGTCAGCAGGTGCACAACGTGCAGCTGAGGTTGGCTTTGGTTCAAAGATGTCGATAAACCACTTACATCCCAAAATCCTATATTAAAATAGATCGTAAATTTAAGTTATTGACAAACATCTTCAGCTTCATATAGAGGTTTTCCCCAGAGGCTTTTCCCAGCTAAGCTAAACACAAGCTGAAAAGTTTATTTTCGCCATCAAAAATTCCGACGGGAATCCGTTTCAGATTAGCCGGTAAGGCCGGCCTTACTAATAAAGAAGCGCCTCAGGGGCGTCTCTTTAGTAGCAAGGTGATAACGAGTAAGCTTCCATACTATATATGTAGCAAGCATGAGAATTTAATACCACCATGTGGTTTAGTTTGCCACACGAGTGGTAGGTATAGAAACCTGAGTATCATATTCAGAGTAAACAATATTCCGTATTTACTGATTAAGTAAAGCAATTTATTAGTTTTTGTTTTGTGTTGTAACATGTTTTGCCCGGGGAGGTTATGTTTAGAACAGTTTGTTGGATACGTCACGCGTGGAATATAGAATATATTTGTTACATAGATACAAATATATTCCGTATTTTGACTTACTTATAATATAAACAATAATTTTTACAACGTATTGCACAGCAAAAGATTCGCTGGAAGAGATCTCTTTTAGAGATAAGCTCGCCTTTGTGAACTACATTAAAACCATGTAATCTTTTAAATCATTATGTGAAATAAATAATATATAATTATATACACGCATATATCATTTCTACATCTGCCGAGTAAGTGATGGCAAATGGGGGAGGAAGGTATTAGAGTGGAGGCCGCGCGTAGGACGACGAAGTAGATGGATCTAGATGGTCCGATGACCTTAAGGAAGCGGCTGGGAGTGGCTGGATGCGGAAGGCGGAGGATCGTATCTGGTGGAAGGCATTGGGGAAGGTGCATGTACAGCAGTGGGTAGATACAGGCTGACAGGAACTTTAATATTCCACGGACTTTTTTGCCTGCTGAAACAGGTATCTTCTTTCTATAGCCGCACCGCTCGCCATACGCAGGGAATTTATCTTCACATATGGCAACAACCCATAATCATCCCACTGTTGATATATCCAGCAGTGGGTAGATACAGGCTGATGATGATGATGATGATGATATATCGTTACGGGTCTGTATTTAACATGAAAATAATCTCATGTTAACTTAACTGTACTTTCGATGAACTGAATGAATGAAAACTTTATTACATTAAGAACACAGACACTTATAGAAATATACAACACAATAAATATTTGTATGTAGTATATAAACACGTTTATCTAAAGCTATCAACATTGTCGTGTATCCACATGTCTTATTTAAAAGTATTTTACTCAGTATAAACCACGGCGTGAGCTAGGCACTGATTTTCAGTGAAAGGCATCAGTGTGAAATCAAAATAAATGCGTTTCTTTCTTTCTTCTTTCGTCCTTTATCCGTAAGTATTAGGCTTTTTAACCCAGTAGAAAGTACCGGACCCTCTTCGTCTTGACGCCGGTAACGGAGATGATACAAAATCGCCAATAAAGGCGATGGGAAGGAACACCCATTGGATTTTGACGGTTTAAGCCAGTATGCCTTCTCGAAGGGATTTTCTGTGAGCTCATCCTTTGGACTTCCTCGTTTGACATTTATTTGAACTATGTACTCGTAGATCGGGATTAAGAATATATAGGACTAGTAGTACCTCGAGTAGTAGTTCGAGTAGTAACTTCGCACGCGATTAAGAATGTATAATTTGAGTAGTAACTTAAACTATACATTCTTAATCGCGAGCGAACTCTCGGCTGCATTCCAGTTGCTATACATAATTAACAATCTTAATTAATCATGTATAGCAACTTGTTTCCGGCCGAGAGATTGCATGCGCGTATACCGGTATCCAGTAGGAATTTTCGAAAATCCCGTCTTTCCGGATGCCTACGTCATAATACCTTCTACCTGTATGCTAAATTTCAACCCGGGCATTACCGGCTATGCTGAAGCCTTCAGTTTGATTTATAGTACATGTATTTAGTTTAGTTGGTAGAAACACTGGAGTTCTACCGCCTGACCTGAAAATATTTATCACTAACTAAAACATAAGACCTATTTTGTATGTTGTATGTCTGTTTGTCTTACTCTAGGTGTTTTCTATGTATCATAAGTATGTATTTACGTATGATTATCAGTTAACTAGTACCCATAACACAAGCTTCGCTTACTTTGAGGCTAGATGGCGCTGTGTAATTTGTCTGACAATATTTATTATTTTTGAAAACAAAATATTCAATGGTAATCGGCTTCAGCTTCGGCGGTAGGGCCCTAGATCCGACCAGTGGTTTGAGCTAAGCGTTAGTAGATTATTCAGTAACGCTTGCCTTTATAGGTAATCAGAAGAAAGAAAGTACTAAACGTCTTATTTATGCAATAGGCAGCTTTTATATCCCCACATTTCTTTCGTTTTTAGCATGAAAATGTCTATTATAAGTACCTTCACCGAAGCATGATTACAAAATAAAAAATTGTACGGTATCGAAATAGTGTTTGTTTGTAAGACTAATAGAAGAAAGATTAGGCAATGATTCCCTAATTATTCGTCTTATAGACGAAAGTGCGGTATAGCTATTTAACATAATAGCGAATGAATTGGCGTAGAATAGACACTAATAGGATTGAACACAACTGACTTTGCTCCTTTCTTCCACTAGATATAATTCAAGTATCAAACATCATCATCAACCTGTATCTACCCACTGCTGGATATAAGCCAATGCTTTCCACCAGATACAATCCTCCGCCTTCCGCATCCAGCCGCTCCCAGCCGCTCTCTTTAGGTCATCGGACCATCTAGAAGGAGGGCGCCCAACAATTCGTCGTCCTCCATTCTAATACCTTCCTCCCCCATCTGCCATCACTTACTCAGCAGGTGTGACCCGCCCATTGCCACCTCAGCTTGCAAATTCTGAAGGCTATGTCCACAATTTTGGTTCTCCGTCGAATTTCTTCGTTCCGGATTCGATCCCGCAGAGAAACTCCGAGCTTAGCCCTCTTCATCGCTCGCTGCGCGACCTTTAGCCTGTGGACCAGTCCGATGATCAGTGTCCAAGTCTCTGCACCATATGTCATTGCAGGGAGGACGCACTGGTTGAAGACTTTAGTCTTCAGCCCTCAGAAGGCCGAGAATAGACTATCAGCCCTTTGTTGCGAGCTATCACGTCCTCAACTCGTTTAACATTGAAGACGAGATAGTCCCACCATATCAGCCTTCTGATCTGCTTATTTAAAGCTGGATATTCTGTCGAAGCCCTAACAGACGCTGTCACCTCTCGTCTCCTCTGCATAAGACCCAGAGTTTCGCTAGAGAGCTTGGCCTCCCGAACTCTATGCTGCCGCCCAAAGTGTTTCCTGCCGACTTCGTGTAGTGTTGTCCCTATTCCGTTTGATGCCTCGTCCATGTCCACAGCGGTTTCCAACGAATTGAATCGGTTTTGAAGTTCCAGTTGGAACTTTTCCGAAGCTTGAGTGATTTGAGGAAGAGTTGGACGTAGATTCGACCTCATCATACGGGCTCTTTCGAGTTTATAGCTGATATTTAGGGTACCTCGTACAAGTCGGTGGTCTACAACCGGTACAAAACCTGTTAACCATCGAGACATCCCTAAATATTTGCCTTTTATCCATTACTAGCTGCCCCGGCGAACTTCGTACCGCCTAACAATCAATGAATGTCGTGGTACATATTAGCTGAACTAAATTTATGATTTTATGGAATTAAAACAATGAATAGTAGAAAATAATAGAGAAGCTCGATGGCGTCATTGCGCGTGTCAGTCTAATTGAACACGCAAGTTAAGCAACGTCGACCGTAGCCTGTACACGGATGGGTTTATATTACCTCGAGCTCCTCCGTGCTTCGAAAGACACGTTAAGCCGTCGGTCCCGGTTGTTATCATTAGCTCATCTTGAGCTCCTCCGTGCTTCGGAAGGCACGTTAAGCCGTCGGTCCCGGTTGTTATCATTAGCTCATCTTGAGCTCCTCCATGCTTCGGAAGGCACGTTAAGCCATCGGTCCCGGTTGTTATCATTAGCTCATCTTGAACTCCTCCGTGCTTCGGAAGGCACGTTAAGCCGTCGGTCCCGGTTGTTATCATTAGCTCATCTTGAGCTCCACCGTGCTTCGGAAGGCACGTTAAGCCGTCGGTCCCGGTTGTTATTATTAGCTCATCTTGAGCTCCTCCGTGCTTCGGAAGGCACGTTAAGCCGTCCGTCCCGGTTGTTATCATTAGCTCATCTTGAGCTCCTCCGTGCTTCGGAAGGCACGTTAAGCTGTCGATCCCGGTTGTTATCATTTAATGACAGTCGTTAAGTTAAGTCAGTGGCCTTTAGGCGGTTCGAAAACACTGGCCTCCGCCAACCCGCAGTTGAGCAGCGTGTTGGAGTACGCTCTAAACCCCTTCGGTTGAGGGAAGACCCGTATCCATAAAAACTGAAGATTTCATAAAAATAAAGATTTCCTTATTGTTAAATTTAAAAAAAAAAAGTTTTGTTTTATTTTTTTTAGTTTTGAAATAGGTTTTATCATTTTGGTGATTTGTAATTGTCATTTCTTTTGATGTTTACTCTGATTTGATTCTTGCGCTCGAACCCCATGGGAAAAGCGTTTTCACCCCTATCGATTTGACATTTTCAAATTTTCATAACAAATCACAGACAACTTTCGCGACATAAAAGTGACACCAATCGATTTGACGTTTTGATATTTGACAACCAATAAATATCGTAATCCCTTTTTCAACTGACACTTTCATTTGTATGGGAAAATGTTTTTGACGTGACAACGTCTTATAAATTGGTTAGCCGGGTGACACTTCAAGAAACTGGCTCACGTTATGCGCTTACAATGAGAGCGAGTGAAAGGCACGCGTCCCTTCTAAGAGCGAGAGAGACAGACATAAAAAGTGAAAGGCATGCGTCCCTTCCACTCGAAAACATTTTACCACTCAAAGTCGTTGTCACGTAAAACTTTCGCCCGTATACCGACTTTACAGGCAACCATTTTTTTTCTTTTATTTTATTTTTTCGAGAATTTTCCAATGTTTTTAAGAGTTATTCTGCTATTCGGGACGGAAACAAATCCAACAAATCAAAAACCATGGCAATCGGTCCAGCCGTTCTCGAGTTATAAGTGTTGTAACAAACACGACTTTCTTTTATATATATAGATATAGATTTATGGAGCTTGATTTAAATTTCTGAACGCACGCATAAATATTTTAGAACCAATAAATATTTAAATCCACAAAACTGTTTTCAAAACAAATCACAGCCAACTTTCAAGATGTAAAAATGAGACCAATAGAGTTAACATTTGTTTTTAATCTATGACATTTGTTCTATAATGAGCTTAATATACATTTCTGAACGCACGCATACATTTGGCGTACGCACGTACGACAACGTCACATTTGACAGCTACGACAACCAAAGCGAATGTAACCACTACGTTTTAAGAGACGGATGTGCCATACAAATAGCGTAAATTCTAAATGTATGAAATGGGAGCGAAAACAATCAGAATTTGTGCCAAATTCGCTTCCGATTCATAGAGTCGTTTTTTTACCTTGAGTTGCGCCAGGCTGACGACAACCACGAACATTTTGTATGGGAATATGTTTTTTCTTTTATTTTATTTTTTCGAGAATTTTCCAATGTTTTAAGAGTTATTCTGCTATTCGGGACGGAAACAAATCCAACAAATCAAAAACCATGGCAATCGGTCCAGCCGTTCTCGAGTTATAAGTGTTGTAACAAACACGACTTTCTTTTATATATATAGATGATGACGTCGATCTTATTCCTAGTCACCTTGTCGGGGCTTTGCCAGGTCCATTTCTTCTGGGGCTTCTTTTTAAAGAACGAGTTCATCAAAAAGAGCCCCTCCATTTGCAGGAAATTTACCAGCATTTACTCCCTGTGGTTCCGCGACCACAAACCAAACCCTCCGACAACCGATTCATCGCATTCTTGTACTCCTTAGCGTTGAAGTCCCCGACAACAACCGTGAAGTGGGTCTTGGTGGTATTACGTATGGCCAATGTAATGTCTTCATACATGGCCTTGACCTCTTCATCCTGGTGTATCGTCGTTGGAGCATATACCTGTATTACTTTCAAAAAGTATCTCTTTGTTAGTTTTAGCACAAGATTTGCTACCGTCGACGACACACTGGATACCTCCACTACGTTGTTGACGAGAGCTTTATGAACGAGGAACACTACACCGTCCTGGGAGAGCTGGTCCTTCACGGTAGTAGAAGAGGTTGCCAGAATCGACTATCACGGTCTCCTCTCCCTCTCGTCGGATTTCCGATAGACCCAGAATCTGGCATTTGACTGACCTCAATTCTACTTCCAGCTCTTCCACATCCTCGTCACGCCTCAGAGTCCGTATGTTGAAAGTGCCTATTGTTGGTGGCCTGCCAACCGGAGATTGTTGGCACCCTCCGCCCTGCCGAAACCGAGGCCGCTACCTTGGCCCGGGATAGCAGGGCTGCCGGGTACAGGGGTCCATATATTTTATTGTGTACACATTGGAGAGAAATGACGCCACGCTGGGCAGGCGGGTTGGCGACTTTCGCCAAAGCCTCGTCCGCTTATCTGCAGAGTGTATCACGTACAGGTGAGGTTGACTTTGACTCTGAAGATGTTTAGCTACTTACATCCCCAAAGTATCAAACATAACATCGTGGAAATTAATATGTCAGTGTATATAAATTCTATAGTTTATTAGATCTATCTATTTATTACAGAAACGGGCATGTCTAGTCTATTTCAATAGGCTACCAAGGCGACTAGCCGAAATAAAAGATTCAAATAAAACCATCGGCATTGTTAATAATATTTAAACCTACCTTATTTTTATATTAAATCAAAAGACAGCGCTCCTATTATTGTGGTCATAATCTATGTTCTAATTAATTGATCCTCACCAACCCCGCTTCAAAATTATCATCAATCACTAAATGTGCCCGAAACGTTGTCTCTTCATTTTGCGGAAGGCTCATTTACAAAGACATATAATAAATTATTTTATCTGTGAGCAGTATCTTTCCTGAATCCTGAAATAACATCAAAGCACAGAATAAATGTTATTACTATCAAAATACAAATAATTGTATTATGAGTCAGAATAAATGTTTTATCATAACATTAAATAAAACGGTCGTATGTTTTTATATACTTTTAAAGGGTTACGTAAACTACGATTACATAATATTTTTATAAAAATACCCCTCTTTATATAAATATTATGATTAATCATATTTTATTCAGAGACTATTTTTGGAAAATACCAGCATATTCAAAGAATTTGAAAGAAGCGGAGGCAAAGCCAGTCGTTGCCAGCGGCGAATCTAACTAGGTTAACAAGCAACGTCGGTGGTTCCCACTAATTAGGAAGGTTTTGCAGCTTCTTGTACCTATGCTCTCCTAGTACGTCGAACTAAATTCTGTGCATCTACGCGTATTCATGTGCGGTAACAAGTCTTTCTTTTCCTACTCCGTAAGACACGACAATACTGCATTGACTCCAAATAATGGCAAAAGGACAAGCCAAGGATTATGAATAATAAATAAATAAATATTCTTTGATTTTACTATATTGTTACCTTAGTGGTATAAAAAAAATCTTGGACCAATTACACACTGCCATCTAGTCCCAAACTAAGCAAACACTGTATTATGGGTACTATAACTGATATTATAGGTACTTAAATATATTTTTTTAAATCCATTCATATAAAACACCGAGACCAAGACAAACAAACATGTTCATGCACACAAATATTTGTCTTGTGCGGGAATCGCACCCGCGACCCCAAAGTCAAAGTGGACATGGTTAGACATTCGACCACCGGGGTCGACTTCATCGTCGAATATTAACGACTACCTAATATATGTATACTGTTGATGTAAGCAAACACATATCATATATTAGCTACTATATCTGAGTAAAATTCCTACATTT
This sequence comes from Hypsopygia costalis, assembly GCA_937001555.2. Taxonomy (NCBI): domain Eukaryota; kingdom Metazoa; phylum Arthropoda; class Insecta; order Lepidoptera; family Pyralidae; genus Hypsopygia; species Hypsopygia costalis. Next base: position 9,062,064 of record OW443330.2, on the reverse strand, counting down.
CAAACTTTCCCAAGTAAATAAATAAACTGAACAAGTTTAATATTCAAATCGTAGTACAATTTATCGGCCTTCAACTGCGGAATTTAGTTTACAAACAGGCGATCAAAATTCTTCGCTGTTTCTGTCGGGTTCCGTTCTGAAATGGTGTTAGGAGCGAATTATTCAAATAGTTTAGGCAGATGAAATCTCTCAAGACTGTACAATGCCACAATCTAACTTTATACTGAACGTACTAAAATTAGAGAAGATATTACTAATCCTATTTACTGTTGTGAGTTTTGATTCTTGTAGCATATTTAAGTCGGCACGTGTGAAAGATGTCTGTTTCTTTTTCTTTCATTTTTTATTTCTTTATACGAGAGAGGGGCAAACAAGCATGTGGGTCACCTGATAGAAAGCAATCACCACCGCTCATGAAGATCAGCAACACGAGAGACGTTTGAGACTGAACAGAAAATCATTGTGTTCCTACGAGTGAGTGAGGTCAACAGAAAGAAAGAAAGGAAGCAGTGTGAGGCTCGCAACGGATCGGCGATCCTTTGGTGTTGCTAATATCCATGAGCGGTGATGATTGCTTTCCATCAGGTGACCCCCATGCTCATATAAAAATAAGAAATCAATATTTATTCGGCAAACAACCATTCAATATTTTTTTTACGAATTACATTAATAAATCATTCCAACCCGCTGATATTGTTTTCCAAACAAAAACATACAAACTCTAGCTCCAGCCTGAAAACAATTACAAAGGCAGACCAAATGTTTGATAAAATATTCAATGCTGTACGTCGGCGCTCCAATAAATTATACTAAAAAAAGTTTATTGAATTAAAAAACGTTGCGTTGGTAGAAGTAACTGTGGCACTCGAGTAATTAAAACCGGCAAATGGGTATATTGCTGTATGAAAAATTCCATTACGTACGTACAAATCCCTTAAAACTGGTATAAAGTTTTTGGAATTTTGTACGTCCGAATAAACTCTCTATAATAGCTAAATGCCTATCTGATCCGTCTATCATAGCCCAATCTCTGAGTCTATTGAACCGATTAAGTTAAAATTCTGTACACATGATTTATTCTATGACCCAAACACACTAACAATTATACTAAAATTTATTGCTTTCCATCAGGTGGGCTGTATGCTTGTGTGCCACCTTATTGGTATAAAATAATAATATATCACGTCTGTGTTCTACTTGCTAATATTATAAATGCGAAAACGAATTTATTTCTTTTTTTCGCTTTCAAGCCTTAACTACTACTTACCGATTTTGAATGATTGGTAAATTATAGCATACCCGCAAAATGAGCTCCTTCTGAGGGACCAAAAGGTATTTAAATTACTTACTCATTTACTTACTCCATTGGCGCAGCGAGCCAAAGTGCGTCTTAGCCTCCGACATAAGAACCCTTCAGTTGTCCCTGTCTTGCGCAAGCTCTTGCCAGTTGTTAACATCAAGCTCGCACAAATCAGTCTCTGCTCTATCGCTCCAACGATATTTTGGTCGACCAATAGGACGCCGCCCTGCAGGTCGACCACTATAATTATGCTTTCCTGAGGCTCCGATCACTACTCATCCGTTAGATATGGCCAAGCCAGCGGAGTCATTGGGCTTTAATTTCTCCAAAAATATTGAGCTGGATCACAAGGTCTTCTATTTCTGTGTTCTTTCTGAGCCTCCAGCTCCCGTCGTCTGTTGTTATAGATCTCAGAGTTTTTCAGAGGACTTTTCTCTCTGCTACCAGAAGCTTGTTTTAGTGTCAATGTCTAGCATTCACAACCGTACAATATAATGGATCTTATACGGTAAGCCCGGACACCAATACATTACGTAGTACTGCACTGTATCTCAAAGCATTCTTGATGCGGATGTATATTTCTTCCTCCCGAGATTTCGTATGTCACCGAGCATTTCCAATATGCAGGTCTGGACACTGAACGCGAGTATCGTCATAGCGCTTCATGTGAACATACTCCGATGTTTCGTGACTGATCCTAATCTCGTTCTCCAAGACTCTGGCTGCTTCAGCTACTGTCTCCCAGAGCTAGATCGTCTGCGTACCCCATCACTTTGTGCCTCCCAACCAGCTGCACTGCAGTTTCAAGTGCAAGAACTTGTCTAAGCAAGATTCATACATATTATATTGTACAAATTCCTAATAAAAACATATTGAAAAAAGTAAAACGAATCTCGTATTCTGTAATTTCACTAAGTACTCAAGTCCCCCACCTCCCTCCCTCGACGAGCACTGGTTTTTAAGAATACTTGTACAAAAATAAACGGCCAAATTACAATGAAAAGAGGCCATCTAATTTTCTCACTTTTAATTGCATATCTTTAAGGAGTTTGCTCTGCTTTCCGAGTTCACCCCAGTTTTGTTACACAACCTTTGGGCGTAAACAAATAAATCGTTTCTGGGAATGGAGTCAGGGTGCTAGAGACGGTTTTAATTCACTTAAAGAACTTTTTAAATTCTTCTTGGAATTGTTTTCATAGCATTATTTTTAAAGTTAATTCTCTAACTACGATTTAGTTGTTATAAATATACCTATAAGTTGCAAGTTGTTTGGTAATTGGTGATTAAACAAGTGATTCCAAATACCTTCACAAAATTGAAAATGATAGTACTCAAGGTGCTTGATCCTAGTAGCTTGCTCATACATTACGTTTGGATCTTTCATTAAAATCAAAAATATCAACTTTCAAAAATTCCATAAACTGTCGAATCAACGATTTCGATGATATTAATATGTTAATTATTTGTTAAAACTGGTAAAGAAATAATTGATTTTCTAATATAAAATCATACAGTTCAATGGAAATGATTACCTAAATAATTCCAACTAATATTATAAACGTGAATGCGAGATTGTTTGTTACGCTTTCACACTCAAACTACTCAACCGATCATTATGAATGTCTGATAAAACAACTGTTGATCATTGTGAATCTTCGAAGGTATTATGAAGGATATAGGATACTTTTTATAAATAAAAAAGTAAACGCGGGCGAAGCCGCGGGTGAAAGCTAGTAAAAAGTTCATTTGTGAATAGATTATATACTACGAATAAGCTTTTGTAATAGATGGCACTGTGTAGCAGCCCTTGAAAACGGTTTCACATTCTACTCAGAGGGGAGGTGAGTTTGCCTTTTGAAATCGGCAGGGAGTGGCTATACTATACGTAGTACTTATACGGTGCTGATAGCCTGGATAGTAAAAGATTAGTATTATTTACAACACAGTGATATATTCACTGACCATTTATAAAGAACCCGTCAATATGAACAATATTTACTATGGAATTCATGTATAGGCGTTTTAAGTTAGTATTAAAAAAATAGGCTATTGTGAGCTTGTTTTGAGTTTTGACCAATAGAGAAAGGTTTTGAAAAACTTGTAAGAATTTTTCCGAGCGATGCTAAGTCGAGTTGACTAGTTTATTAGAAAGTTAGAGGGATTTGATTAATGGTCTGACTTTAAGAAGTTTGTTCTCCTTTCCCAGTTTCTCCTAGTCACGTAACTGGCTAACAAATAAATCGTGTCGGTAATAAGGGCATATATTTCTTCTACTCAACTTTTGTTTAGTACGTTAATTTTTAATGTTCTGGAATAAAATTAATAAAACTTGTACTGTTCCACATAAGTAAATTTACTTTTACCGACTGGTTTTGACTTAAATAGATGGTGATTGCATTTCTGTATAACATTTATAATAACATTTTTCATAAATGTTTTGTAGAAACGGATACACCACCTGAAACCGAAATCGTTAAAAACAAAGTTTATTATTTTTGGCTTTAAATTTTTTTCGGCGGTCTAATGTTTTGTTAAAATGTTTTTATTTTAATTTTTTTTCTGGCTATACTGTACTAATTACTACATGCTTAATTTTTGATTACTTTTAAAATTACTGGTCTGAAGCTCATTCTTCGTGAGGTTTTTTTTTTCTGTAATACACAACTCAGCATTAAAATATGTGAATGAACTACAAATCATCTCCTGTTTTCCTACCCTTAGGGTTGAATTTTTTTTTCCAAATTTATATGGGACCAACTTCGGGGTATACCCTTTCCAATAAAAAAAGAATTATCAAAATCGGAGTACTCTGTGAAAAGTTATGCGTGGTCATACATTTCAATCAGTGAGTGAACAATCAATCATCCTCTGTTTTCTTACCCTTAGGGTTGAATTTTTTTTTCCAAATTTATGTGGAATCAACTTCGGGTATATCCTTTCCAATAAAAAAGAATTATCAAAATCGGACTACTCTGTGAAAAGTTATGCGTGGTCATACATTACAATCAGTGAGTGAACAATCAATAATCCTCTGTTTTCCTACACGCAAGCGTCCATAGGCTACGATGACTTTACGGGACGGGGGCCCACCACATATTACCACCACTGTGTCTCCTGTGTAGTCCGGATTAACAGCGGCGACCGCCATAAAAGCCAATGAACAGTGAAGTCCATTGCAGTCCCGGGGGTAAAACTACGGCTGCATTGGAACTCACAACGAATTTAATCACCCTCTCTGTCTTCCCCTCTTAGCAATAATAAGGCTACGATGACTGCTTACCATCAGGCAGGTCGTACACTTGTTTGTCACCCTAGTCATATAAAAAGTCCCTTATTCTTTTCCTAAGAAATAATACCAGCCTAAGTTACTCCTAATAATGTTAAACATTGTTAAATGACATATTTTGCTTTGATAGATTAAAATCCAATCCTAAATCACAGAATAAAACATACCTAAAAATAATAAAAATAATAATAAATAAATATTGTCAAACAAATTACACAGCGCCATCTAGCCCCAAAGTAAGCGAAGCTTGTGTTATGGGTATTAGACAACTGATAAACATACGTAAATTCATTTTTTTTTGTAAATACATACCGACGGTGGAAAGGCAAAACAAAATAAGCGACATTTGGCCAATTGTTCAGTAGAGCTGTTTAAAGATTTTAAAATTGAAAAAATCGTCATAACTTTTTTATTTATTGGAGGATATTTTTAATTTTTTGCGTGCAGATTAAACTTGATATTACCTATATACAGTATATAAAATAAAACGATTTAAATCTATATTTTAAGAGATAAGTGTCGTTTTATTTAAATGACTTTTCGAGTGAGTAGGGAAAAATACTTTATACGGCATCTAAGAAAAATGGTTAATGGGGTAAATTAATTTATGCGACGTATTTTATACAAGTATGCCGGGAAAAATCTATGGAAAATCAAAGTAAAATTTAAATAAATAGGGATAAACAATTTATAACACTTTAACGAAAAAATTACGAATAAGAAAAAAGTATTATAAACTATGTATCTTTATTAGTATACATTGGTAAAACACTTATCGATCACAAGCAATGTTAAAATGTTATTGTTTTGCCATAGTCGGGACAGGGATTTGATTGATCTGGTTACTTTTCTAATTTGAAAATGTCTTCATTCATATAAAATTGTATTGTAATAGGTCTTGCAAGATCATTTGTACAAGACCGATTACAATACAATTTTATATCTCTTGCCTTTCATCATCGTTAAAATTTCTATGATGAAATTTTAACGATGAAAGGCAAGAGATTGTTAAGTTTTTATAATTTCAGCTTATGCATGTCAACTAGTCATGGATAAAGGTCTCTCACAAAGATATCCACACTGAACGATCAGCTGAACCTCTGAGTATATTGGTGTCTGGCGATCAACAGTCCATTCTTTGACGAGCTCGGTGGCGTAGCGGTCAATGACGCGGCTTCGACACCAACGCTCGTGGGTTCGATTCCCACATAGAACAAACATTTGTGTGCATGAACATGTCTGTTTGTCTTAGTCTGGGTGTTTTCTATGTATCATAAGTATGTATTTACAAATAAAATGTATTTACGTATGTTTGTCAGTTGTCTAGTACCCATAACACAAGCTTCGCTTATTTTCGGGCTAGATGGCGCTGTGTAATTTGTCTGACAATATTTATTTATTTATTCTGAAAGCCTCCTTTGATTTTATTATACCACTAAAGTAGCAAACAAGCATACGACCCGCCTAATGGAAAGCAGTTACCGTAGCCTATGAACGCCTGTAACACCTGGGGCATTATACGCGCGTTGCCGATCCAGTAAAATCCTTCTCACGCCCTTTTTGAAGATTCCCATGCTGTAGTCTCCTTAGAAAACCTCGACAACCAGTTCATTCCACAGCTTAACAGTACGCGGGATTAAACATTTTTGGAACTCCACTGTACACGACCACTTAGGCTCAAATGTGTGAGGATGAAGTTCCTGTCGATGGCGAGCGGTGCGACTGTAGCAAAGTGTCAAACAACTCTGAAGACACCCCGTTGTATTGTACAATCGGTAGAACACACAAAGGGACGCAAAATCTCTTCTCAGACTTAAAGATTCTAGACCGTCTGTCAGTTTGGTATCGTCAACAATCCTCACAGCATGCCTTTCAATTGAGTCATGTTGAGCACACCTAGTTTCTTCGATGACAGCTTTAATTTCTCCTTCAACTCCGAGAATCCCAATATTTTTGGCAATATTAAGGGGTGTGTTCTGGAGTTGAGAAGCCACACCAAAGGAGGTTTTCTTAGCTGTTAACACGCAGACATGTGTCTAAGTAGAGCCGAATTGAACGAAATTCTGTCGCCCCCAATCGGACACATTTTTCAATGTGCTGTCGATTTCTAACACAAGTTGTTCGCGGCTCTTCTCTACCAGAGAGCGGGCAATATTAGCTCGATCCGTGTAATAAGTGTCCTCGGTGATGTCGTCGGCATAGCAATGAATGCTGTCAGTAGATAACGTATCATTGATATGCAGCAAAAACAGCGTCGGGGACAATACAAAGCCTTGCGGGACACCAGCAATAATGTCGATGCCATCGTAGCAACTGCTTTCCACAATGGCTCTAATATGCTTGTGCTGGACAAGAAGCTAGCGACCAATTCGCATAAACCCTCAGGTAGACCGTATGCAGGCAACTTCGAAAGAAGACTACGATGAAGGCATCGCTCCCTACCTTACGCTCCCTAATCGAAGGCATTCCGATCCGATCGAAGGCATTCGATCGGGTATGGACCCGATCGAATGCCTTCGTTATATCCAGACTAACAGCCAATGTCTCACCTTGACTCTCCACGGCTGAAGCCCAACAATGTGTAAGATACACTACACCAGTCGAGCGACCATGACGAAAGCCGTAGTGATGGTCGCTGATCAAGTCGTGCTCTTCTAGGCAATTCAGGAGCCGGTTGTTAATCAAGCGCTCCAATACCTTGGAGAAAAGGGAGATAACAGCGATAGGACTGTAATTCGATGGGTCTGATCTGTCACCCTTTTTGGGCACTGGGTGCACGTTAGTAGTCTTACACAATGACGGATCTTGCCTGGTAGAATAAGAGAGAGCAACAAGGCGCGTAAGAGCAGGACACAACTCAGCAGTACACTGCTTTAGCACCACAGCCGGAATGCCATCTGGCCCACTCGACTTATAAACGTGGAGGGATAGCAATGCCCGCTGAACATCTCGTTGAGTAAACGATATTTTCGGCATGAAATGTTAGACACATTAGGAAATAGCACACCGCGGGATAGAAGGTGGTGAAGCGTCTCTGTCGTCCAAAATCGAGTTTGAGGCAAAGAGTTTCCCCAGCAGATCGGCTTTCTCCTTAGCACTGTGGGCCAGACTACCATCCTGTATTCGGAGTGGTAGAAAGAAACAGTTTCCTTTGGCACCCTTAGCAAGCGACCAAAATGAACAACCAGATGGGTGCTTAGCTAGGCGCTCACCAATCCTGATGATGCCCTAAAAATTTCGCCCTGGCACTTACTTTCTTACTGAACCTCGAGGCAGCATTGAACTCGCGTTTCAAGACAGAAACACCAGGATCTCCATTAACGGAGTTTGCTTCCCCACAAGACCGATTAAACCACGGCACTGTTGGGAATAAATAATTCCATTCCAGCAAAAACCCACTCAATCTCTATTCTTAATAGGTAATGAAGAGCCTCTTATCCGGCAATTTAAATTATATTAACAAAATCGGGGGATACAGTTAGTGTTGCAGCTATAAATCTATCATTTTCATCCAAAATTCAGTCACACCACTGGATAGATGAAGGCTCAAAGAATTTATTACGGTAAGTTACCATTATGGAACATCGCATCTGGAAATCACTTGATTGAGCAGTCACGTGCACACAACTGTCAAGTTATCGTTGCAACTGGTACCTTATTGATGTAAAACGCCAATTTGATTACACGATATTTATCAACTATTTCAAAAACACACATGTGAAGCGCCTATGTCGTAATTGGGGTGTAAGTGGTTCATCAACATCTTTGAGCCAAGGCCAACTTCACCTGCACGCAGTGCACCCTGCTGACTGACAAACGAAGCTCTGGCGAAAAGAGAGGTAGGGAGCGTAATTGTAAGCTACCCGACTGGGGAATGTACCTCCACCTCACAGAATACCCTTTTTCCCTTGAGGGCTGTTGTGTTCCTGCGAGTGAGTGAGGTCACCAGAAAGGAAGGAGATGCTGCGATGGCAGCGGGGGTGGCGGCGCGCGAGCGATATTTTATGTTGCGAGCGTTAATATGGCTACGGTAACCGCGGTATTAAATACGGTAATTCACATCAGGCGGGCCGTATGCTTGTCTGCCACCCGACGTAGTATAAAAAAAAAAAAAAAAACATGTAAGGAAAAACAATTGACTCACCAAAATAAAATATATTACAGTTAGTGACAGTAACTGATAAGACGTTTACAATTAAAAATATGACAGGAAAAACAACTGAAACGCCACTAGTTGTGTTTTTCTTGCAAGGAACAATAAGTTATGCGACACGTCTTCTTATATGTTATTAGGGAAAAAGTAATAAAAAGCCAAAGGTAAAAAATACTCAGACGGGTAAAATGAATTATATACCATCGTCGTAAAAAAGTTAGTTAAGTCAATAAATTAAAACACGCCGATGGTATTTTTAGATCCATCATACGACAATGTTAATAATATATGTCATAATATTATCGTTTGAAGGGAGTGAAATTTTAAAATGGCCCTGTTATTACATTAAATGAAACGCCAAAAAGTACCTCCAAATAGACTGTAACCCAGACAGATCGATAGAGAATCAAAAACCCTATCGAACTGTATATAAAACTCAATTTCGGTCAAAATGGCGTTTCATTTGTTTTGCCTTTCCACCATCGATACTTATGATACATAGCAAACACCCAGACTAAGACAAACAGACATGTTCATACACACAAATGTTTGTCCTATGTGGGAATCGAACCCACGAGCGTTGGTGTTTAAGCCGCGTCATTGACCTCTACGCCACCGAGCTCGTCATGTATAGAATATGTACAGAGTTTGCGAAATAAACCTAATGCTTTTCAACACTAATTACCATTCTAAACTAATCTATAAAATAAATCAAATTCTGTTCAATTCAATATTAATTCATGTGATCTTAGTTCAGTTTAAATTAATCTAACTTTAATTTTCTAATTTTCAATTTAGTTAGCAATAATGTCAAGTCAATACATATCAGTCAATTTGGTTACCTACCTATCTAATTAAAACTAATTTTAATTATTAATAGTATATTCACTTCGTAAATATACAAAATATATTTTTGAGGTAATGCTGAAATTTCGTAAGAGTTAGATTATTCATCATGTGAAACATACTTTGTGGCGGGATAGACTGATTGCTGGCGTGGTAATGCGTCGCCATGTGTTATGTCAGCGATGTCCCCCCTCTCTCTCAGTAGTGAGTTCGTATATCTTTCTTTTTTCTTTTTCATTAGATAGTTTTGGTAAAAAAACTATCCTGTCCTATGAATCCCCTAAAGGCTTTACAAGGTTTCGTCATGCTTATAGTAATTAACGCCATAATCATAATGTATGTGTTGAAGTGTGAACTACGAAACATGTTGGCTGTGTTTAATGTCGTTGTTTTACATTTGGCAGGCGTCCCGCGACGGCAATTTTTTTTTTAGATAAAATATCTAGCAAATATTGTAAAATAAGAACAATTCTAAAAACTACAATCGATCGTTATTGCATCTATGAGTAATAAATATAATTATCCAAGCATTATAGACCCTGCAGGATGCTGCAAATTTAGAGAATAGGATACATATCTCTTTCATATATAAAAAACGTCAAAAGTCGGTTCACAAATACCGGAGCTATCTTTAACTTGCTTATAATAATTCCAGTCGACTTGAGAAGTTTCTTTTGTTTAAAATACTATGTAGGGTAAAAACACTTATTATATTCAAAGGTAATATTTAAAGAATGCGGAAATGAAAAGTTAATAAATCAAAGGCCTTATTTCCAACTTTTTTAATTTTCTAGGATCCTTCCTTGTCATTTTTAAATATAATAAAAATATAATTGCTTTTGGCAGAAGGGGAGGTAACGTCTTTATCGAGCCGCTTCCTTATTTCCATTCTAAAGCTCCTATTTACTTATTACAATGAGATTTTTTATTACAAAGATTCATTATCTAATGGAGAGATTAGTGTGTTTGCTGACAAACTCCAGCTATTACGGGCTAGTCGAGATTAGCGGACGGGAGCGCTTCCGTGTCCTAATTCTAGTACAATGGAGAAGATAAATGAATCGTTCCCGTCGTTTCCTGTTTTGCCGCTATTATATCCATGCATCTGCTCCACAAGGATTATTATGGGATTTTATTTTTTGAGTAACAACAAACATAGAGTTATATATATGGAGAGTTCATAAATGGTGTAGCCCCGTCAATAAAGACTCAATTTTGGCAAATAAATGAAGAAGTCCACTAATCAGGGTTAATGGAAGGGCTTAGTTCCATAGTGGTGGTGGCAAGTTTAAAAATTATTAACACAATTACGCCCGCTGTCCCCATTAGAGGCCATGTATAAAAGAATAATTCGTTGATAATTTTTGTTGCTTTACTATCTTCGCCCATTATTTAAAACTGATATTCAATATATCCATTTAATATTTATCCCAAGAAAGTCGACATCTTATACGTTTGCCAAGTACAGACCCAATTCGCTCGCGTTAAACAAACTTATCCACTTTTAGTCTAAAAACAGTAAAGTAAGCGAGTGAAACAAAAACTTCAATTAACAAAATAGGGAGTACCTAAAAGCAATTACTTTTAACGAAGTTCTTCATGTAAATAATCGGGGAAATAATAGGAAGTATCCCTTTGAAAGAATGAAAAATTCGTACTAAGCAAAGTTCTCGCTCCCGAAGTAGGTCCTTTAAAATGCTGAAGCGGGGTTTTCTCAAACAAAAGAATATTATTTTAGGCTCGATTAAACTTTTTCAAGGCGATAAGGCGGAAGGCTCAGTATTAGCGAGTGTTTTTTATAGAAATTAAATTGACAAAGGATTAAAAAAAGTTTAATTATACAAGCCTTTGAAGGTTGTAAGTCAAAATTACGCACTTATCTTATTAAAACTTTTGAAGTACAAGATGAAAATAATTGTATAGCCCGAGGTACAAAATGTTATCGCTTTTTTTTAGTAAATACTGTGCGACCAAAAAGAGAAGAAATGGAACTAAATTTATAAATAATAGCCAATTATGTTATATCTCTATAAATATGCCACTAAACATAAAAAAACGAACACCAGAAAAGTTTGCCAATTGTCTCACCTCGCAATTAGTTCACACAAGTAAACTGACGAATCTGACGTTTGTGACAATTGATTGAAATAGGTAAAAACACAGATGTTGGATAAAAAAAAACCTAGGTCTGTGGGTAAAATGCCCTATTCTGCATTTCGAAAATGTACTCGTATAATCTCGTATAGGTATGTTATATTATGTCTTTATACATAATATAACATACCAATGGGTAATAGCAATTTTGACATTTTCCATACAAAAGTGCTCACAGGTTGCCAATGAAAAAATGTGAAAATTGTTCTTACGTAGAAAGTGGTGTCCAACGATGTCTACGTATCCAGCGCCCCTATTTTTGTACTCTCTTTTCACTGCATTTAATACGTGCAAGTTAATTTTCATCAACTTGGCATGTTGATTACAAGTCCCATCTGCCTTTTATAAAGGCTGAGCGTAATTAGCACACCTGAAAAGCTACCAGTGGGCAATTTATCAGGAACAAATTGAGAAATATTGAGCGCACCTTTAATATGCTTCCAGTTTTTTCGGCGAATCCCACTTTCGCATCTAACATTGTTAGTAGAGGGCAAAAAGATTTTTTCTCTCGCATTTTCTGGGCGAGGTGAAATGTCAGGAAATTCAATAAAGTGGTAATAAGTGGATTTCTTGTCGAGAGTCATATTTTCGTCAATTCCCACATTGAAATCTTTTAATAAAACCTTTCGACCTTTCGCTTCCTTTCGACGGGGTATCCTAATTTGTACGATAGAATTTGTTATTGAGGGTATGAAATATCTGGCTTGTTTTTGTATTGCGAATATTTTATTAAATTCTGAGAAACAATTATAAATACTGTGGGGAACGAAACGAGTAGGTATACTGTGCTATGTTAATATGATAGTACCTGCTCGTCATTATTTTTTTTTTATTATGAGTATTGATTCCTGTGAAATCTGCTGATTCATAGACAATGCGCAGATTATATTTATTTTCATGTCAATAAAATTATAAATTAAATAATTAAAACTACTTTACTGCTACAAATAAAATATATATTTACAAGTTAGTATTATATATTGACAAAAGGTTTGACTGGAAAACTCACGTCGACCATGTATGCAATCAACTGAGTCAGTTCTCATATGCACTGTATCAACTACAGAAAGTTGTTCAACAGGACACTGTTTTAACAGCATATCACGCATATGTAAATTCCACCCTAAGGAATGGAATAATCTTTTGGGGAAACTCAAGAGATAAATTACGAGCGTTTAGAGCCCAAAAGCGATGTAACAGAGCGATATGTAAACTAAAGAAAACCGACTCATGTATACCTTACTTTCGAAATCTAGAAATACTTACGCTACCCTGTTTATATATCTACGAGTGCGCCATTTTCGTAAAAAAATATTTTCATAAATTCGAACCACTTAATCGCGCCCGCCACTCAGACGAGTTACGTTCAGTAGCATGTAGAACAACTCTAACGAGACAAAGCATATTCGGAAAGGCTCCTGAAATTTTTAATAAACTGCCACAGGAACTTCGCCGTATCACGGAACTGAGCCACTTTAAGAAGCTACTCTATAAACTGCTTGTGACGAAGTGCTTCTATTCAATACAGGACTACCTGAATGATAAAAATCTAACAATATTATAAAGTACCTACTATTAATTAACCAATTCTATTAGCCCATTAACATAATAATGATTTATTTATCTTCAGTTATATTATTTTATTATTGTAAGCCCTAGAGGCAGGACATAGTGAGACTTCTTATGTATGTGTTCATTCTTGTAACTACCTATGTTTCCACAATAAACATGATGATTGATTGATTGATTGAAGTTAATGTACATGAAAATAGAAACAAAAGAGAAATTATAAATAAAATACTCCCCCCAAATCGTTACCCGTCGGCATCATACCAAAAATACTCGCATATCATTCAAAGAACATGTAATAATGTATGTAGAAAGTGTCGGGTTCCTCGTCCATAAAGAATAGCATAAACCTGAATATACGCTAAGATTAAAAAAAATGTGCGATCATACATACAATAAGATAAAAAAGGGGATTTTGATACTACTTCGGGTATTAGGCAAGTATACATTCTCTAATTTACGCTAAAACGCAACGTGCAGTTGAGGTTGGTTTTGACCACACCCCGGCCACCCCATACAAATGTCGGGTGTCTATTTAGAGCATGAACGAGAATGTGTACATGAGGCTCCATACAAATTGTTCCAGATTTGGCACAGAGAGGAGGCGAGGTCGACACGAGAGAGCTGCAGGGACTGTCGGCACTGTACGTACTATTACATATACTGTACTTTTCCTTTTATGCTATGTATTTATGATGCAGTTTGTATTATGACGAGTACGAGCAAAGATCAAATGTTCCATATTTGAATGTTTTCGATTCTTCCATAAAAGTATTAAATATCTTACGTACGTTAATTTTTATTCATTCTTATTTCAGCAACCTTTCCGAGGTCTCATGTTCTCATCAAACATTCGGAAAACGATTCTAATTATCTGAAACGGTTGTCGGAACAAAGGTAGCTTTTATGCCTTAAATAATTTGTTAATTAACGTTTCTCGTATATAGGGCGTACGTGACTCAATTTAATTTTGGCGTTCACGGTGGTAACTCGCAAACTTATTAAATTACTAGGTTTCACCAGTTTCCTAATTTTGACTTCACATCCTTTCGCAATGTGTTTATTTTTATTTGGAAGCATTACAATCTATAGAAAGCGTACTTTTTGTTAACCATATATTTTTTTAATAAGAATACATTAATATTTATTGAAGGGGTTGTTTATTTATTTCGAGCCCCTCCGTGCTTCAGAGGGTACGTTAAGCCGTCGGTCCCAGCTATTGTCAATAGATGACAGTCGTAAAGACTTTTAAACGGCTTGAAAAACTGGCCTCCGCCAACACGCAATTGAGCAGCGTGAGGGAGTATGCTCTAAACCCCCTCGTTTGGGGGACATCCCAGCAGTGGCATGAATTAGGGTTGGCGATACATGGATAGACAGGCTACGATCGACCTTGCTTAAATTGCTTAGTTGGCTAGTTGACTAACACGCGCAACAGCGCCAACGAGCTCTTTATCTAAATACAGTAAATCTTATCTCTGCATCAAACTAAAGTTCTGGTAGAAAATGCTTGTGTAGTACTAAGTCCGCCTCTGTACATTGTTTTGTGTGCATGACTATTAAATAAACAAATAAATACATATGTAAACGCAAGGGTGTGATTTTTAAAATAAAAGTAGTACTCTACGTAAGTAAGTACTAATCTAACTATCTATCTACGACTTATGATTACTATAACTAAAGTATATTTTTATTTTTATGGCTTAAAATTCTCGATCATTAATACTAGAACCTCGGAATACAACCAGTCGATACATTTTATTACATTTCTTCTTTTTTTTTCCTTATTCTAATTCAACGACGGAAGAAAATTATAATACCCGAACAGTATACAATACGGTGATAACATTAGTCACCTTACAAATTTTGAGTTATTTCCTGATTCCGTACCTGTGGGAAATAGGGTGTTGTGTAATTTTAGGGTTGCAAATGATTAATAACCTTCAAATAGGGAAACAGGGTTAAGGCGTACCGTTGGTATAATATTGCCATATCGCGTCTCTAGTGACTTATTTCACTAGGCTCTAGGGATAATAAATACGTTTGACTTAGTATCATAGTATCACTTTTACATAAGATGGCACCTTGAAGACTTTCTTAAAATAAATTACAGAATGCCAACTTTTTTTTCGAGGATCAATAGGCTACCATATAAAGGATCGTAACAAGAAATATCGCTCGCGCGCTATCACCCCGCTGCCGTAGCAACCCCTTCTTTCCTGGTAACCTCACTCATTCGCAGGAACACAACAACCTTTAAGTAAATTGGTATTTGGCTGAGGTATTCTTTGAGTACCTCCATCTTCCAATCGAGGGATCTACCGGCTGAGCTGAAGCCGATTCCCAGCGGTATTTAGATTGCGAAAGTCAAACTTCAGCTTAGATTTATGGCACTTGTGTTTACCTTAGCTGGTAGAAACCCTGGAGCTCTACCGATTGAGATGAAGATGTTTGTCAATAACTAAAACAAAAGACTATTTTTCAAATCAAAATATTTCATGGTAATCGGCTTCAGCTTTGCTGGTAGGGCCCCGGGTCACCTTATGTAGATGCGGTAATAAATGAGAGGTAGGTACCTCCTTTATTCGAGCCTCGTTTGCTAGTCAATTGTGTGCACCAAGTCTGGGCGAAGTTGGATTTAACTCAAAGATGATGACGAACAATTTACACCTCACTATTGAATAAGTGTTGTCTAAAAAGCGAATTTAAATAGGATAATAAAATGTATATAAATTATTGTTACTATATTGTGGATAGCTATCTAGCTATAGTTATAAGATCATTTGCTTTTTTTGGTAGATCATGTTTAGATAAACATTTAGTTTATTTGTAGCGCAGTAATTTATCCTGGTATGCAGTAAGTTAATTAGTCCAGACATTTCTTATGCTTAAATTGTTAATCTCTATTAACAGCAGCGCAGTTACAAATTTCATGATCATCTGTAGACTACAAACAAACAACAAACTGAGGTCTAGTTTTATAATATTTGTTTTTCTTTATCTATTTCTGCAATTCTTATTTTAATTAATAATCTGTTAGAAAACAAAGACTTTCTAAACTAAAAATATTTTCAAGATTTTTTCATTATTATAAGACGTATATTTTTTACCAAATAACATTTTGTTATTTAATTAGTATCATCATAGGATAAAAGATTGTTTACAACATGTTCCCTCCAACAGAGTATTACTAAATAAATTACACGTGCTGGGTCTAACAGATTAATAAATTTAACTCCAATTCTAAAAGTCCACATTCACACAGCAACATCCACTAATGTTTATTCTTGCAGTTATTTTCCATTAGACTGTAAGTTAAACTAAATATTAACAGCATACAATGGTGTTCCCAGCTCTACAGGTCTAGAATAGAGCCGTAGCACATTTGGACCTGTGCCAAAGACCTACTCAATCCGCGAAACATTTGAAAGAGTCTAAGTTTTGCACTAGTTTCTCAGTACCTCATTAAAAGGAATGTAGAGCAAAAATTTCTGTTTGAAAGTTGTAATTTTTTTCTTCGCTAAATTTAACGTTAATTAAACTAATTAGACAAGTACGTTGCAGGTCTTATTTTCTTTTGGTAACTAGGCTTTGATCTCTTGAACAAAGAAAAGATATCTATAATCTATATTATCTTAAATTTTTAAGTGAGTAATTCTATAAATTATAAACTTTGGCATATCAAAACAAAAAGCTAAAATTTCTTTCTTTATGTTACTTTGCAGTACATTAAACTTACTAAAAAAAATTGGGATGCGTTAGAGAAATAGAGTTTTAAGTTTTAATAAAAATTTACAACTTTAATTAAAACTTTAGAAGCGGGTACAAACTATCTATATATATATAGATGTAAGAAATGCGAAAGTTAGTATGCTTGCGTGAATGTATCGGGTATTAGTATTATTTCATGCGTAAATTCAGTTAATACTATACAATCAGTCTATACTGAGAAATAGAATAAAACTTAAGTTACTTACTCAATAGAATGGTCACGAATTCGAGTCGTTCTTTTTGACGTGAATTTCTAATTTCATAAAAACATACCGGTCTATTGGGAAGTTTTTATCATCATCCTGTATCTGCTAGACATAGGCCTTGTCAATGCTTTCTACCAAATACGATCCGCCTTCCAAATCCAGCCGTTTCCAGCCGCTTTCTTAAGATCATCGGATCACCTAGAAGGAGGGCATCTAAAGCTTCGACGTCCTTCCTCCCCCATCTGCCATCACTTACTCTGCAGATGTGACCCAACTTTGGTTCTCCGTCGAATTTCTTCGTTCCGGATTCGATCCCGTAGAGAAACCCCGATCATAGCCCTCTCCATCGTTCGCTGCGCGACCTTTAGCCTGTGGACCAGTCCGATGGTCAGTGTCCAGGTCTCTGCACCATATGTCATTGCAGGGAGGACGCACTGGTTGAAGACTTTAGTTTTCAAGCATTGGGGTATCTGTGCGGCGAAGATGTGCCGAAGCTTTCCAAAAGCTGCCCAGCCCAGTCGAATGCGTCTATCGATCTCTTTGTTGAAATTACCCCGGCCAAGCTGTATAGAATGTCCGATAGGTATATAAACAAACATAAAATTAGATGGCGACAGAAACTTGATCGCCTTTGTGATATTAGATAATGTAAAAAATAACGACATTTGTTGTCTCGGTGATAGTACAAAAGTAGTTGGGAGCAACAATTGTTGTTGATCTTGCTTTCTTCCATTTGAGAGCTTTAAATTCATCTTATATCTATAAAAGGCAATCGCTACAGACAAAGCTCAGGCCCTTGGACGGATCGGGTTAATTGTGGCATACAGGTGTAGGTATACTACGCAACTCAAGATAAAACGCAAATCAGATAGAAGTATAAAAGCACAGTATAAGTAATAGTACTAACGTAATAAAAGCAAAGAAACGTGTTAAATTGAATTGAATATAGTAAGCATACAACGCAGCATTTTATCAAATCGGTGATATTATTAATATCATAACATGATCTTGTTGTGGGATTCAATATAGAATTATTATTATTATATTATTAATAGTTTATTTATTAATAGTTTATTTGAAAAAAAATGCTCCGAATGCTAGGATTCAATTAGCCGATCCAGAACATCTAGACAATTAGTACAATTAAAACAAAATACCTACACGGTACCTTTCTTATACAACTAAGGTGACAAACAAGCATACAGCCTGCCTGATGGAAAGCAGTTATTACAGCCTATGGCCGCTTGTAATATCAGTGGCATCACACCGTGTCTGACCCTGTAAAAACCCCTTTTAACTTCTTTTAAAAAAATCCCATGCTGCAGTCGCTTGTATCTGTGTTGTTTCCCTCAAAGTTATTAAACAGATTAATGATTTATTTATTTAAACTTCATGCAGAAAATTGTATGCTATACAAGCATTGTCTACCAGTCAACTTTCAATAGCTGTTTTGTCTCAGGTTTCGGTTAGCCGTTAGGCCTTAGCGATGGAAAATATAAAATTTAGCTAGAACAGCGCGTCATATTGTACTTCAACGCAAACAAAGATTTATCTACGCAAGTAACGCAACGGATTTATCAATAATAAATTATTAGTCACGGATCACTAGCGTCCACTCTACCTTGTTTTGTGTCTGACATTTTGTTAAACGTATAAAGTAAAACATTAAGGTATTTCAAAGCAATGTAGATGGATAATATCCGTTCATGTGAGCACTAAATAAGGGAGAACATGTATAGTTATTTCTTTGTAACAACGGCTCTATTTAGGTCTTGGGTGACCCTGGCACGGTGCCAGCGGCAAGTGACACAGTGGCGCCCCCTGCATTAACTTTTGTTCGTGAGAATTTTTTTGCAACGAGGAAACTAGGAGGGTTGACACTGCGATGATTTGTGTCATAAGGTTTTGAATATGAAAATGTAACTTTGTCATATCTATAACCTTCGCCCATTTAGTTTTAATATAATTTTAAAAGTAACGTTCTAATAAATTTCATATTTTTTTTAGTTGGGTGACAAACAGTATTGGGGTGTAAATGGTTCATCAACATCTTTGAATCAAAGCCAACTTCACCTGCACGCGGGCACCCGGCTGACTGACAAACGAAGCTGTGGCGAAAAGAGAGGTAGGGCGCGTAATTGTAGGCTACCCGACTGGGGAATGTACCTCCACCTCACAGAATACCGCAGCCAAATAAAAAAATCCGTGAGGGTTCTTGTGTTCCTGCGAGTGAGTAGGGTCGCCAGGGGGGAGGGAGATGCTGAGTTGGCAGCGGGGGTGCCGGCGCGCGAGCGATGTTATATGTTGCGAGCGTTAATATGGCGGGCCTTATGCTTGTCTGCTACTCGACGTAGTATAAAAAAAAAGTATACGGACGACCTAATAAAAAGCAGTTACCGTTGCCAGATAAACGCTAACAATATGAAACATCGCTTGCGAGCCGCCAGGTCGCCACCCACGCTTTCGAGACAGCGGCTCCTTCCTTCCTGGTGACCTCACTCGCAGGAACCAATTGCCAGAGCTTCTCTCGCTAGTCGGTAGGGTGTACCGCGTGCAGGTGATTTTGGTTGTGGCTATAAAAATGGAGAACCAATTTCCGTTATCATTCTTGTGGAGAACATGAGGGCCGCCCGATGCAATGACTATAGCGTAGTGCTTGAAATATTAAAGAAGCTAGAAGTATCCTTATGTACAATGATTATTGTTGGGTGAAAGTACGTTTGTTTTGCTAAAAATGTATATGGCACAAACGTATTCTCACTCGACGCAATATCGACCGAATTTTCGCAGCGCTTTCGGAAGAAAACGAATTTTCCTAAATGAAACCCAGCTAGACCGAACTTTCTCGGCAAATTCTTATATCATCATCGAAATATTCATTAGAGGTATCTGCAAGATTCTCGTAGCATATAGAGCTACTTATTTTTTACCAGACCTTTTTAATATATAAGTTAGGATAAATAAAAAGTGAACCACCTTCGTTGAAGTCAACGTATATTCTCTATAGGAGCTTTACTTTTTAACTTCATTCCTTATTTATATTGAACTGATTGAATTCCAAATTAATTATCTAAGGACCCATGTGGTCTCAGTATACTAACCCGTTAGTAATATTGTAAAAATGATCTCCGCACATAGTGCATGATTTCATGTTGTAACAATGCGCACTCTATGAAAGACCGGCATCAAATTGTTGACTTATTACTTTGATTTCGACACGAATAGCTAACAATTACTACTTTGACTCCGATCATCGTGAATCTCCGCATCAGACATTTGGATTCATGAATGACTAAATTGTCCTGGCCCAGAAGGCCAATTCTCGTAATTTTTCTACGAACGCAGATTGAAAGTTGACCGAATCGAGATTGAATTGTGAATTGACTAAAATTATATATTTGATTTCATTAATTAATTATTATCAATTTTTGTTGTTGGCAAAGTAACATTCTTAGTTTGTTTAATTTCCACTCATATTTCGATATAATCCCGCTTAAATTTAATTTTGAAGTTACATATTGTGTTACGAGAATACCAAATGTGACATTTGTGAGATCGAGACTGGATCGAAACTGAATTTTGACTATATTTTAATTACGAGAATTGCCCCTCTGATCGCTTTCTATATAATATTATTCATTTACAAAAACAATGTATTTAAGTTCGTTTATAATTTAAAATCATTTTTTTCTATATCATTCACAATTAATAGAAAGAAGCTAATGGAAAAAAACACACACCATATCTCCAAACTCACTAATTACAGGATATCAGACCATCTTTCAAATTACAACGACCTTTAGAAGCATCTAAAGGTCGTAGAAGCGTCTTTTAGAAGCGTACTAATTATTAAGATGTTTACCCGGACGAATAAAGAACTTTCTCTTAACAAGTACCTACGTTAGCAAATTGGGAATTGCTGAGAAAACATGTGTTTTCGTTACTAATGAGTGTACTTGATAAATTGAAATGCTCTTATAAACGAGTTCAATGCCAGTTTCCAAGTCATTAAGAAGTGCTTAGAACGTGTATACTGTAATGAATGATATACTACGCTACGCATAAATATTTGTGGTGAAAGAAGGATGGAAATTTTAATGAGTAATATATGAAATTTCCCCGAAATACGTAGGCAATGTAATTTCTCTTTCTCCAGGGCCCAGTGTAATATATCTCAGTCGAGGTTACGTAGTGAAACACGAAGAAAATTCGTTATGATACTACACGAATGAGATTTTTATAATTTTATACATTTTTACCTAACATTTTGAAGCTTGGTTGACGCCTTTTCTATGCTAGCCAGTGTGTATATGCCCTTCAAGACAAGCAACGTCAGCCGTGATCTATCTCTGTATGGGTTTATTTATCTTGTGTTTTACGAAAGCATGAGGCTACACCCTATGCCTTAGTCGACAATGTCATATAATATACATGCAACTAGAAGCAATCAACCTTGTGCTCCGTAAAATCTCTCTCAAAGAGTGCCCGGTCTATGTATTAAAAGTACGACCAATACAAACAGACATGTTTATACACAATGTAATTAAATATATTTTACATAAAAAATATATTTAAGAATATTTATCAGTTATCTAGTACCCATAGAACAAGCTTTGCATTTAATTTGGAACTAGATGGCGCTGTGTAAATTGTCCAGAAATATTTATATTTATTTATTATCCTCCCGCTTACAAACTTCACGTGAGTACAGCATATAACTAAAAACATGGTAATAAGCATACAACAATAACATGTAATAAAACAGTAAACATAAGATCAACAAAACTACATTATGGAATACACCATAGAGCGGCTGTAACCGGCAAACCGTACGATACAATTCCAGTGGATGCAATAACACTTGGCAATATTCCAAATGTGTCTGTATAGGCAAATCGATTGGGGTCTGCCGTAGAACAAATCTAATTGTGTCGGGAACTTTCTCGAATTGCGAAATTGAACGAGTGGTAAAAGTAATATTATTTTTCTTGAAACTGAATGTATCAGAAAGTGTGTCAAGACGAAGACGCTGTTTTAGTAATCAACTTTCTACTATCAGTTCAATATCGAAATTTAGAAAAAAGTTAACGTAGAAACGTTAACTTTTTTAAAGTTCAAATTGAAAATAACAAATTCTAGAAAGAATTTATTTTCAATTTGATGTCTCTGGAAGAAGTTAATAAGATACGTAGAATATCAGTTCTATTAATAAATATAACTTTTTGGTTCTTTTAGGCTCTTGATACTTTCTTAATATAGAATTTTCCTCTTTAGCTTGAAACGCCGACTACAGTAATTTCATTTTATTCTGTAGTAGGAAATAAATTCAGCTAATAAATTGAGTTGTCCCTTCAGTTCTAGACTTTTCATTTCGTCTTCATAATCTATAAATAATTTGTTAGGGCTAAGAAATCGAGGAAATCGACAAGCTCATTGTGCGTGATATCCAACTCGAACACGACAGTAATGGAAACTTGACTGTAAAATATCTTTAGATCTTCTATGATTAGCGGAACATATTTAGCCATTGGTTCCAGATGTTATCATTGGATAATAGTGGCATTATACTTATGAGGATAGGAGCAGCGAAAGTGGCGCCTCTTTGGACAAAAAAAATGCATCGCCGCGTAGAAGATTACGTTATGTTACTATTATTATTATGTTAATAAAGCAATAAAGTATTTGTATGTCCTTCTATCGCAGCAGCTAAAATATCAGTTAATATGTTTCATTTTAGCACTCACTTACTTACTTTTCGCTACTGAATCTAAAACAGCCGGTAAGTCAAAGTATTACTCCTGCCCCCTCACCACCAACTCTTATTGCGATTCAATAACTGAATAGAATGATTTTCATACCATTGAATAAGCGACTCTATTCAATTTGAAATAGTCGCTTATTCATTGGTATGAAAAGCTTTCTATTCAGTTATTGAATCGCAATAAGAGTTGGTGGTAAGGGGTCTGATCTGGAGCCATCTACTTCTGTCAATAGACATAATAGTAGCGTGGGATAAGCAGGTAGTTGATGAAGGATTAATAAATTTTAACTAATACCACCACATTTTTGCAAAAAATATGTTTATTGGTATTTCTGTTAAAAAAATGTATTTTATAAAATGTACGTGCCTGACTACTATAACAGTATTATAGAATCTATATATCTAATAACTTACAACTAATTACATATACAAACTCTACTGCATACAGATCAATGTTTACTTTTCTAAAACTACTGGCAGCATTATAAAAATATGTATTTGCTGTTTAAAATTTGCGTGTCACCACAGTATAAGTAATAGTACTAACGTAGTGTCACGTAGTGATTAGATCGTGTTCGCCACACGTGAGCATAGGGCGACACTCGCTCGCGTACTAGTCCGACTCCGATATTTCTTGTCCGTGAGCGTTGTCTATGTGTACGCACACATAGACAACGCTTTTGAAGAGCATTTTGTATGTACCTGTACTTCTGTAGTCTTTGTATTTTAACCCAAAAACGCTCAGTAGAGTTGTTGCGTTAGCAGCTGGGTTAGCAACCCGCGTGTATTACTCCTTTTGTTGCTTCGTAGTAGAAAAATCTACATTTTCAAATGCAAATTGCTATCAATGAAATTATTATCAAACAAAAGCATTTAGTGTTTATACACAGATGTAGTTAACACTTACATACTAATAAATATTATAGGTACATACTTACCTACATATGTATAATATTATAGCTAAAGTATGTGGTATAGTTTTCATTCGGTACATACATTTATTGTTAAAAAAAAAAAATATATTACGCTTCTCCCTATCCGTACAATAATTCCCAGAACATTTAATACGGTGTTCTGAAACGTAGCGTAAACTACTGCATACCCAAGGCTGTGGTTTGGGACTCCAACTGTGAGCGGAAATGTGTACAATACGAGTGAAGAGATGAAAAGCTTGTAAAAGTATTATGTGGTTAAACCAAATATTTCATGTACGGCTTAAAGTCAGAGATAAAGCAATTGCAAACTAGCTGTTTCTCGCAAATTCATCCACGTGGAATCTCGATTTATCAATCCCGTCGGGATTCTTATTGGAATTCCGGGATTCCGTAAAGTGGAAAGCTATCTTCTTTTGACCCGATGCGATATTTAATCTATATATGTATAAATTGCTGCTTGCTTTCTTTTTATGAAATGCGCAAAGAAAACCACAACCTATTGACATTTAATCCTATGAATATTATAAATAAATGCGAAAGTGTGCCAGAATGCACAGCTCTATAGAAAGAATGAATAGTAGTTTATGAAACTTTTGCATAATAAGGGTTCTTAAAATACGAGTGTGAGTTTATCACATGAGCCGAAGGCGAATGTGATTATAGATCACGTGATAACTTTAAGACCTAATTGTGCAGTTTCATACACTACTTTATCTAATCTCATGAAATAGATGACAATAATATTTTAAATAAAACCATGAAGTTAATTTAACAGCTTCATTTCTTACTTATAAATCCATTTGCAGATGGAGCATGCGTAGTGCTCATGCGCGACGCGCCGCGCGGCGCCGCGTTCACAGATTATGTAGAAAAAATTTGCAACGTTGCCATGCATTTGCATTACAACGTTACATAACTTAACTTAACTTTTTTTCCATTTCGATACAACGAAGGTGTATCGAAATGGAGAATACGCGGTACCGCGCGTCGCCGCGCGGTTGGTGCGTTCACATGTAAACGATAACCATCTTTTACTTTGATCTTGTACCGCGCGGTACCGCGCGGCTATCTGAACTTAGCCTGACTGGCATTAAGATTCTGTGTTTAGATTTTTAATCTCTAAATTTCAGTATGAGATTAGATAAAATTATTTTATCTACTCTCATACTAAAATTTAGAAATTAAAAAACTAAACACAGAACATTTTACGCACAAGCCATCAAAATAAATTTAAAAAGTTACTTTTCGATACAGCTCTGTATGGACAACTGTATCGAAAAATAACTTTTTTCCATTTCGATACAGGAGCAAGCAGAAATTTTTGCAAAAATTTTGTACATAATCTGTGAACGGATCGCCGCGCGGCGCGTCGCGTATGAGCACTCACATGCTCGATCTGCAATTGGATTTATAAATAAGAAATGCCGATGTTAAATTAACTTCATGGTTTTATTTTAAATATTATTATCATCTATTTCATGAGATTAGATAAAGTAGTGTATGAAACTAATAAGGTCTTAAAATACTAGTGTGGCAGCTATTATCACATTCGCCTTCGGCTCAAGTGATAAATTCGCACTCGTATTTTATGAACCCTTATTATGCAACAGTTTTATAAACTACTAATATTGACCATTATATGAATACATTCTAAAAATACAGTAGGCCAAAAAAGTGGTCAACTACTTTTTTGATAAATTGTCATTCGTTTCTATTTTTCAAATAAAGAATGTCTATTTTCGCTATCAAAAATAATAGAAGATCAACCCTAGTATTATTTACATTTGATAGAAAGTTTGGACAAAACTGACGGACCACTTTCTTGGCCGACTTTACCAGCTCAACATAACTGTGGCTATATTGCGTTGGTATTCTGCTCAAATCACGGTAAATGCACGAACATACCTGCAGTATTTAATAAACCAATGAAAAAACAAGTATTTCACCAATTAAAAATTCGTATAGATAGATGTATGGATATTTCTTAAACCATCGGCGAAGGCACGATAAATTGGTACAAATATGTACAGAAATATGACAGAAAACGAATACGTCTCATCCTTGGAGCACTGACTGGACATTACGCCTGCCATGGGCACCTATACAGGATGAGACTTGTTAATAGCCCAGAATGCAGAACATGCAAGGAACCTTATGAGACCATGAAGCACTTGATGTGTCAATGTGATGCCCTAGCTGGCAAACGAATGGCAATCCTAGGAAAGGCATACCCAGACCTGGAGGACTACAGGCTCTTCTCAATTAAAGATGTACTAAAGTACATGGAATATGTCTCAAGACACTCAGGGGAGAGTTACTAAAGGATAGGGAGTGCACAAAAGATCCGACAGGGTCGACGTGCTACCGGTGCTACAGCACTGGACCCATTTCAAGATAAGATAAGATGGATATTTCTTACTCTTGCACTTACATACTCAAAACGATGAAATCTAAATCTATAAAAGAAGAAACTGACTGAGTGACTAACAAATATATTAACGCACAGCTCAAACCGCTGGGACTAGAGATTACCTTATATTTGTTGTGAGGTCTAGTGTTGCACTAAGAAATGTATTTAAGAATTCTCATGGAATATCACGATCACGAACGAGTCACGAACTCAAACTAGCATAAAATAAATAAACATAATTATATTACGAATATAATCCGGATTGAAACATTATTAGCATAAGATTATTTTTATCCCAGTACTGTAATTACGCGTGGTATAGCCGCGGGCAGAGTATAAAGTTTAGCAATATTTTTTCATTAACAAAATTACATTAAAAAATTAACTTTTCTGCTCTGAATATTATAATTATACGCTCGATCTGACCTTTTTGATAAATAACTTATTCAGAATCCAACTTAAATAAAATACATATATATTCTTGATCCCCTCTCTCTCAAATCTGACCTAAGACTAGGTCAGATTCAGCAAACGCTGAGAGGATCAGATAATTAATTGTTATTAGTTACTTGGCTTATTCTGGCTCGTAACAACTGATGAAATTTTTTTTTAAATTAAATTTTAAAGCTTAACAAATTTCGTAAGTAGTAATACAACAGTATAGAGACTTATGCTATGTATATTGTATACCTACCAGCCACTTAGCACGTTTATGCAAATGAAACTCGGGCGCTCTGACATCAGAGTCACCGTCATTTAATTTAACGTTGACGTCACAACGTTGGCGTCGGTCGTTGACGTCACGTTGTTTTATTTTATTTTCGGCGTCAATCACTTGGATATGAGAGGATAGCATTAAAATTCCATTTCATTGTGATGTTAGTATATCCTAATAAAGTAATAATCTATATAGGTACCTATATAAGGGTTACTATCAGAAGATCAAGATATCAGAACGACCAAGTAGACATATAGTTCACATCTCAGAAGACTATGTATCCAGAACGCCTTTATATCAGAATTTCTAAAAAGCATAATGACCACATTTCAAAACGACTTAGTAGCAAAACATCTAAATCTCAAAACGGTTAGATAGCGATATTTATAACTCAATAACACAATACTTATAACTCAATAACAGCTGGACCAATTTTTATGATCTTTGATTTTTCTCAATCCCGAAAAGCAGAATATACTATATTTTAGACAAACTAACGAAAAATATGATTAAATTGTCAGGACAAGGTTTGTATGGAAAATCCATTTTATTTATTCGCAGTCATTTATTTATTTAGATTTATATATCTCCATATATAGGACGTTATATATTTATATATAGGACGTCCACCCACAAGGTGGACAGACGACCTCATTAAGACCGTGGGATTGCGCTGGATGCAAGCCGCTTCCAACCGGTCATATAGGAGATCTAGAGGGGAGGTCTATGTCCAGCAGTGGACTTTCAATGGCTGAGATGATGATGATGATGATGATCATATATCTCCATCCTGTACTATTAGTAGAACCTGTTGGAATAAAGATCAAATACAAGTACATATTATAGTCATCAAGCATATCTATTTTCTAGACCCTGTTTTCGTTTTATTTACTTTGGAACCACATTCGTGTGTTTCTGCTACTCACAAAGTTTGACTGGTGCTTTTAGCGTTAAGTCCGGATTTTGTATCCTTATGTAATTTTGTGGTCAATAAAGTTTAAATAAATAAATATAACGAGCACTAGGAATAGAAGTTTCAATGTCATTGTAAAATAACGCTTCACAGCGAATTACATTTTCCTAACGATTTTACTAAAATACATAGAGCATCAGATTTAATTGCTTTGACTATATAGGTACTGCAAATATCATGTAGCGTGCGAGTTTGCCTGTAGTTAAAAGTTGCAAATGGCCCACTTCCGTATGACGTAAATCTAGGTAATTGCAAAACTCGGGCAAAAGTGCATGTGTCATAAATGAATACATTATGAAGTTGTAATGTTGTTATTTCTATAACAACAGCGTAGAGTTGAAAGTAATTTCCCTTTGTAATAAATAAATGTTCAATTTAATTTAAAATTAATATTAAAAAAAAAATCTTTACGAAATAATTATATGAATACATAACCAAACTTATGACGTCAGTATTTCCTTTCAGTTTCAGGATGAAATATACCTATTGAATGTTGTACGTAAAACCTCTTTAACCAAAAAAATAAACCGCCGAAAAGAATGAAAAGCAAAAATTTATAAACTTTGTTTTTATTGACCTTAATAACTAAGTTCCTAAAAAACTAACTAACTAATTGGCGCCGACTCAAAATTACTTAGGTGTACAATATATTATTGTTTATTGCTGGAGATTTCACATTGCATTGTTAATTTGATTTGGTTATTTCTTTAAATTTGAGGTAATTTAGTGATCTTTGTTCATTAATTGTTTGGCGCCGACTCAAAATTACTTGTGTACTTAAATTACTTTAAGAACTTAGTTATTAAGGTCAATAAAAACAAAGTTTATTATTTTTTGCTTTTAATTTTTTTCGCCGGTTTAATTTTTTTGTTAAAAAGTTTTTATTCTTTAATTTTTTGTGGCTATAATAATAATTAATTACTACACGTTTAATTTTTGAATACTTTTAAAATAGCTGGTCTGAAGCTTATTCTTCGTGAGTGTTTTTTTTTGTAACACACAACTCAGCATTAAAATCTGTGAATGAACTATAAATCATCTCCTGTTTTCCTACCCGTAGGGTTGAACATTTTTTTTTTCCAAGATAAATTGGGACTGACTTCGGGGTATACCATTTCCAATAAAATAAGAATTATCAAAATCGGGCTACTCTGTGAAAAGTTAAGCGTGGTTATACATTACAATCAGTGAGAGAACAAATCAATCATCCTCTGTTTTCCTACCCTTACGGTTGAATTTTTTTTCCAATTTTAATAGGATTTAAAAGGGTATACCCCGAAGTTGTCGGGGTATACCCTTTCCAATAAAAAAGAATTATCAAAATCGAACTACTCTATGAAAAGTAGTGCGTGATCATACTTAAAAAGAAATATTCGCGTCGAATTGAGAGCCTCCTCCGTTTTTTCGTCGGTTAAAAAAGAAAAGCGACAAAAAGCCTTGTCCACGACAGGGGTATGCGCCATTTATATAGTAAGTCGATCTGCGGCACATACACCGTTGAGTGTACGCATATTGTGCACAAATAAAATTAAAAAGTATACCGCCTTCGATTGAGAGGAGATCCGTATTACAACAATCTATAATAATAAAAGGCTTTGTCCTCACTGACTGACTGACTAATCAACGCACAGCCCAAACCGCTGGGTCTAGAGATTCCAAATTTGGCAAGTAGGTTCCTTATGACGTCTAGGGGTGCACTAAGAAAGGATTTTTCAAAATTCATCCCCTAAGGGGGTGAAACGGGGGTCCAAAGTTTGTATGGGGAAACAAAATTAGTTGGACTATTTTATCCGAAACTTTACACGAGTACTTCTATAGATAAATGAAAAAACACGTGTTCCAGGATTTTTCAAAATTCAACCCCTAAAGGGGTAAAATGGAGTGAAAAAGTCTGAAAATCGTCATGGGTATTGTTTTTATGGTTTATCGGGTCGCTGATTACGAAAACAACAACTATTTTATAATCCAACATAGCCGACGTGACATAAAATCCCCCCCCTCATCATCATCATCCCCTATGGGGGTACGATGGAGTTGAAATGTCATAATATCAGTATGGGTGTTGATTCTATGGTTTTCTGGGACGTCAATTACGAAAATCGCATCGATTTGAAAATATAACACAGTGGACACGATATAACTTAAAAGGATTTTTCAAATTTTTCCCCTAAAAGGGTGAAACGGAGGTCCAAAGTTTGTGTAGGGAAACGTGGCTAACGTGACCATCATCATGTAATTTTTTTAAACTTTGATTTAACCTTTTTAAGCTGATGGAATGAGACTTGTGTGTTGACTGAAGTGTTATCCTAATAGGTTTTTAAATTTGTATTTGGCGTAAATCAGTGCTTATACGATCGCGGGCGGACGGCGCGGTGAGGACGGGACGGGTGTAGTAGTAGTTATCTGGAAAGTTCTTGCATCCGTATTTAGTACAATTATAGGTGCTACATGAGGGTGGTTGCGTTGCGTGTTAGACTTGACTTGGATAATCTAAAAAGCGCGAACTTCACGCGAGCGAAGCCGCAGGCAAAAGCTAGATAGTAAAAGGCTTTGTCCTCACTGACTTGACTGACTGACGCACTAATCAACGCACAGCCCAGACCCCTGAAGCTAGAAACCTGAAACTTTGGATATGTGTTCCTCATACAATGTAAGCGCGCACTAAGACGGGATTTTCCGAAATTTCACACCTAAGAGGTTAAAATAGGGGGTTGAAAAAAAAACCCTCTTGGAAACCGATTCACCTACGATTTTGAGACTTGGTAGAATAGTTGTATAGAAAAAAAAGGGGATGTTTATGGGTAACTGATTAACTTTTGACCAGCGCCCAGCCAAGAAATGTCAAAAAATGTTATATTTATATTTGAATTAACTTATCACTAGATGGCGCTATACCTAGCATTTGTACAGCGCGCTATGGTTTCGTTATTAAGGAAAGGGTATATACGAGAGATTATTTCAAACCATGGGGTTATCCAAGACGGTTTATCGCTCACCTCATTCCAGTAGTTACCCCCGGAGGTAATCCATCGCGCGCGTATGGCGTAAAAGAAACTGCGTCCTTCAAATGAAGCTACATCTGGTGTCGAAAACTAATTGAAAAACATATTCTAAGTACCGACTTTCCCATAAAGTCGGTACTTAGAATAGGTTTTTACCTACTTAATGAATTTCCGTATTTTTCAAACAATGAAGTCAAGATTCACTAAATTTATATTTGTGGAAGGTGTGATGATGCCCCATACCATTATAGCTTTGGAAGGTGATGGAGCTGGCCTGTTCCGCTCCATCTCCTACCACTTGCATGGAACGGAGGTGTATCATCAGGAGGTTTGTGCCACCATTGTTCACGTATTAAACAACTGGAACGATGAGTTGTTGAGTGAGGACAGTAAAGGATGCGCTGTTGAGGAATCTCTCTTGATAACCCGCATTCCCATTATTCCATAAGACCACCCAGTTCAATTTAAGAGACTTCACTTCAATTTCCCATAAAGGTGTTTCGCTATGACCATTAACAAAGCTCAGGGGCAGTCTCTAAAGGTCGCTGGGGTTGACTTGAGACAGGACTGCTTCTCTCATGATCAGTTTTATGTAGTTTGCTCAGGAGTAAGATCTCCTGGAAGCATTGCAATTATTGCTCCTGGTGCGAATGCCAAAAATATTGTTTACCGGGACGTCTTAACCTAAATGGTGTATGTTTGTGATAATGGTCAATACGAAACAAAAATAGACGCAAATCAGGAGTGTTCCCGTAGCGAAGCACGGGTACTTTGCTAGTAGAATAAATAAAGGTTGACAACGATGTATGCTTACAGCTAAAAAACTCCATTTGTTGTGATTCCCTTATTTCATGATACACCTTTGTCGGGCCACAGTTATTTCGTCAAAAGTGTTGGAATTCTTGGAGTATAAAAAAAAAAAAAAAAAATATGGTTATGGTATGGGTGTAAGTGGTTCATCAACATCTTTGAACCAAAGCCAACTTCACCTGCATGCGGTGCACCCTGCTGACTGACAAATGAAACTTTGACGAAAAGAGAGGTAGGGACCGTAATTGTAAGCTACCCGACTGGGGAATGTACCTCCACCTCATAGAATACCGCAGCCAAATAACAATTCCCTTGAGGGTTGTTGTGTTCTTGCGAGTGAGTGAGGTCACCAGAAAGGAAGGAGATGCATTGGCAGCGCGGGTGGCGGCGCGCAAGCGATACTTTATGTTGCGAGCGTTAATATGGCTACGGTAACCGCTTCACATCAGGCGGGCCGTGTGCTTGTCTGCCACCCGACGTAGTATAAAAAAAAAACTCTTAAGAAGCTTTTTGCGGTAATCGAATAACAGCAAGATCATATGCTTATTTGTACATAATTTATTTAATTAACATGCATAATAAAGAATGTACACAGGCAACTTAATCATTTATATATGTCTTATATTACTTAAAAATATATTAGAATTTACACAAAACATGAATTTCTCAATCTCATATATTTATATGAGATTGAGAATAAAACAAAAAAGACCGGCAAGTTTTATTTAAAACTTGCCGGTCTTTCTAAAACTTGTCGGTCGAATGAGCTTATTTATAACTCATGACCGCTTTCTACGACCTCCTCGGAACTGATTTTTAGAAAGAAGCGAAAGTTCTCTTTATTTTTGTCGACAAAAAAAATAGAGGTAACATGAGATTCGCTTCATGAAGCTTATTTCTATTTATTTGATTTATTTAAGTGGTTCCCAGAACGGGCCTCACTTTTGAAGATTTTTTCGGGACGGGAATCTAATTTACAAAAAGTGAAACGTCTCGAATGATACTCCTAAAAGACTGAAAAAGCATCTTTGTAAACTTTTTGTTTTCATTCATAGTTTTCTTAACGAAATAAATAAGATAATTTTGTATAATGAAAGTAGAATGGAACACAGTTCAATGTCCTGGTAATCAATGTGTAAGATTACTCTGCTCCTGTCGACCAAGCGTCGATGGTACGCGACATCACTCTAATTTAACATTTAAATCTAAATTGGTTCCCACTCATCGGAACACAACAAGAATTTCGAGTCCAAGGGTTTTACCACTTACTCCATCTTTTGAGCCTAAGTCAACTACACCTGCACCGTGGTGCACCCTGTTCACTGAAACTGTGAAAGAGAGGTAGGGCATGTCGGTCCACAGCCATATGATTATTGTGTCGCCAGAGAGCAGATGCGTTTGCAGTGAGGTCTTGCCAGCGCGCGATCTCTTCGTCTCAGCGCCCTTGTATTGTAAGCATCTATGGTAATTTAATCACATATATAACATTTAAATCTAAATATAAATCTTTGATGAAAAGCGACTTAAATATGCTTCTAATATTGTGATCTATCTTTTCCAAACTATAAAGTTTCACGAATTCATACGAGTACGTCGACCAAATACAATGTTAAAGAAACAGCATTCACAAACTTTCAGCATTTTGACAAGTCAAGGATTTTATTTATATATTTATATCTTATACAATAAACATATACTCCACGTGTATGTTCCCTAGAAGACAAGTGTAACTTGTTATTTGTAAATTGGGAAAAAAGGGTTGCTCAATACCTGGAAAAAGGTCGGCTTTATCCACGTAAAACAAAAGCTTACCATTTCCGCGAAACAAATTGGCTTCCCTATAAAACAAGGATATATCAGTCAAACTTTTGAACGACAGCATATTTTATTTAATGGATGCCTTTGAAAAAAGAATATGTTTGTAACATTCCCCATTTCATTTTTATTCGCGACGCACACGAATAAAAGAACTGCCATATATCCTGTTACATTTTATATATAGACCGACCATAGGCGAACACCTCGGCAATAAGAACTTGCAACATCTATGCATGTACATGAGTACATGCACTATGCAAAAGAAGGAAAAAATAGTATTTAGGGTTCCGTACCCGAAGGGTAAAACAGACCCTATTACTGAGACTCCGCTGTACGTCCGTCCGTCCGTCTGTCACCAGGCTGTATCTCATGAACCGTAATAGTTAAACAGTTGAAATTTTCACAGATGATGTATTTCTATTGCCGCTATATCAACAAATACTAAAAAACAGAATAAAATAAATATTTAAAGGGGCTCCCCTACAACAAACATGATTTTTTTATATTGATAACGGCAACAGGTAGACGCTTGAAATATTCACAGAATATTTAGTTATATATTCACTTTAAAAATAAATAATTAAATTAAAATAAAACACTCGTGCTCGTGTTTTATTTTAATTTAATTATTTATTTTTAATCCTCCCTCTCTCGTCTCTCTAGACGGAAGGAGGATTTGGCCTACACTCCCCACGCGCCGCGACGCTAAGTGGCGCGGGACTGAGTAAATGTTGGACAATTACCTTGTTTTATTCTTGCCACAATGGAGACCTGTAGAACGCATCTATAAAAAACTTAATTTTATTTTGTTGGATAGACTTTCTGATATTTTTGCAATATAAACGATTCATTCATAATCTTCTTTTCTATGTGTATAAAAAGCAACCGCTACTGACCTATATATCAAAGCAAACCTCAAACTAGCCGGCGAATCAGGTTGAAATTTGGCACACGGGTAGCTATTATAGCGTAGGCTTTCCAGAGAGTAACGAGTGCAATTCCAGAGAGGTTTTCTTCCACGCTCTCTCAGATTGTGGAATGAATTACTACAGCACAGGGTTCTTCAAGATAGGCGTGAAGATGTTTTTACATGATCGGGAATGCGTGAGTGATGCCTCGAGCTAGTAGCGATCATCGATAGGCTGCTTACCATCAGGCAGGTCGTATCTTGTTTTCCATCTTAGTTGTATAAAAAAGGCATCCGCTGAAAATGGATTTTTGTAAATTCCCTTAGGCTACCGGGGCACTTTACATGCGCAAGCAAGCGGTTGCACCTTGCCTGTACACCTCTCACACAAAAAAACAGGTTGCATACCTGTTTTTTTCCTGTATACACAGTTATATGTTAGGGGTGTAAGTGGTTCATCAACAAATTTGGCGAGTAAGTAGTTGCGAGCGTTAATACGTCTATGGTAACCGCTTCACAACAGGTGGGCCGTATATTTGTCTGCTACCCGATGTATAACTAGGAGCAATCTTGATACTTCGATATTTGTAGCTTTGTATCTTATGCCTTCCGCAATAAGATTTATAATCCATTGTGACTGTCAAGCATGATCTGCTCTAAGCTGTACATTATGTATAAACTCGCACCCTTTCGCATTATAATACCTTCAATATGGTTTTAATAAATAACCGCTGGTGAAACGCATAACACTTTCATGTCGTTATAAATTTTTATCGCTTTTTACCCTTTCATTTTCACACGACACATCCGGTACGTACATAATAGATGTGTGCATTTAAAATGCATTAAGCAGGACACGATCAAATTTGAACGGTTCAGAATAAACGTAACGTTAGTACGAGTATGATATCATAGTGTAATAATATGCAGTAGGACCACTTGGTCTTTTTCGTTAATCTTATTTTTGACTGAGCCACTGAGCTGGCGAGCTCGGTGGCGTAGCGGTCAATGACGCGGCTTCGACACCAACGCTCGTGGGTTCGATTCCCACATAGGACAAACATTTGTGTGCATGAACATGTCTGTTTGTCTTGGTCTGGGTGTTTTCTATGTATCATAAGTATGTATTTACAAAAAAAAAATGTATTTACGTATGTTTATCAGTTGTCTAGTACCCATAAGACAAGCATCGCTTACTTTGGGGCTAGGTGGCGCTGTGTAATTTGTCTGACATTATTTATTTATTTTATTTGTCTTTGCTGCCAAGTAGTTTCCATAGCTGTAAATCTGTAATCTGAACGAACAATACTATTATATTTTTTATATTACATCGGGTGGCAGACAAGCATATATCCCGCCTGATGTGAAGCGGTTACCGTAGCCATATTAACGCGCGCATCATGAAATATCGCTTGGGCGCTGCCACCCCGGCTGCCAAGGCAGCAACTTCTTCCTTATTAGTGGCCTCACTCACTCGCAGGAATACAACAACCCTCAAGAGAATTGTTATTTGGCTGCGGTATTCTGGAGGTGGAGGTACTTTCCCAGTCGGGCAGCTTACAAATACGCTTTACCCTATCTCTCTTTTGCCAGAGCCTCTTTCTCTAGTCGGCAGGGTGCACTACATGCAGGTGGTTTGGCTCTAGAGATCGTAGTGAGCTCTACTTACACCCCTCGTAAACTACTTATATATATGTATTTGTCAAACAAAAAAAAAGATGTTACAAATTCATGCTTACTTACCTGGACTCATAAGCAATTTTATCTCAACGCAGCTGATTGCAAAAAACAGATTTCAGCCCACGTATGGCGAATTTACACTAACTATAAAACAGACGTAATATAAAAATATTATATGTAACTGTGTATTTGATCATATACGCCTGTGAGAGAGAGACAGACAGACGGACAATCAAGTGTTTCTATATTCAAAGCGACCTAAGTAACGTTACAAA
The DNA here is from genome assembly GCA_937001555.2 of Hypsopygia costalis. Classification (NCBI taxonomy): domain Eukaryota; kingdom Metazoa; phylum Arthropoda; class Insecta; order Lepidoptera; family Pyralidae; genus Hypsopygia; species Hypsopygia costalis. Next base: position 9,025,490 of record OW443330.2, on the reverse strand, counting down.
ATTGTCGTACTATCTATACTATCCTGTGACACTGTAACAAATGTAATTCTCTTGTGTAGCCATTGGGAAGCGAAAATGTTGTGGTTATGTCAACTCGGCAGCTACAAGTAACGACACGGGGCGGATATAATTAATTTAGCCCCAACTGCCCAAGGGTTGTTGCCTGTTGGATATAGGTGAGTAATTCAATTACGTTTTTGCAACATATGCGTTAACTCTTTTTTGGATCCTAAACTAACACAATTTCCTCTTGAGAAAGCAATAGGTGAAATCACCCTAGAATTGATATACATAGGTATATGCTTGTAGTATATCAAAACTATTAATACATTCTGTTGCTATACCGAGTAATACTAGGAGAGTAAAACCACAGTATAAGTAACCATAACCATAGTACTACGTACAGTATGGCCACTCTCTGCCGCTCTCACTAGTCGACCTCACCTCCCCTCTGAGACCGATGTGGAACCGTTCCCAAGGAATGCCGTAACGTACGAACTGACGTCGCTAGTATTTTATTCTCCATTCGGCTTAAAATAAAAGATTGCAGTTAACGGATGTCTCAACACATGGAAAGTCAAAAAGAAAATTTTATTCGTTCGTTTAATGAAATGAGGTACATTTGAATGAAATTACCTAAACAGCATGTGGCAGCCACAGTTTCATCATAACTAATTCATGTCTATCAGAGTAGGATACAAGATACAATTAATACGAGATGTGAACAGTCTCGAAGAGCGCGTAAGTACGCAGGCGCCAATGCGACAGTGCTTCCCGAGTTGTGGTTTTTTTTTACAATTGTTTGTTTACATGTCATTGTTTTTGTATGTGATGTCCCCTGTGGTACATTAGTTTTAAATTACGTTTATTCTATGTAAATGTGAATATGAATTACATTACACATGCAGTTAGATCGATAGTAAAAAGCTACAATTAGTGAACATGAAATGGTTTTACCATTTACAATGAACCGGTGTTCGGCAGACGAACATTCTATTTAGTGGTTATTAGAAAATATAAAATTATGGGTAAGGTAGCAATGGCAATTAAACAAAGTGTTTTGTGAATATTGACTGGAGTCAGTGAAGTGTATTTAATAAGTCCGACTAATAATTGAATAATGTCAGCCCTAGAGAACATCACAAAAACATTGGCACGTGTACAGACGCATTTGGTTTACTACATGCAAACGCGGCATTTTTGTATGGAGTGGCCGGGGTTTGGTAAAACCCTTTAGGGAACAAAATTATACTTCTAGATCAACTTTTATTACCTATATAGTCCCCTGATAAATAACGTTCAATAGAAAACGTTTTATTTACGCAATTATACGGACCAGCCGATTTTTTTTATATTGAAATACCTTTAGGGACAGCTGAGTTATTTGACATCTTCGTAATAAAAACTTATGGATAGGAGATAGAGTTGCTCTTTTCATTTCGCCTGGTTTTTTTGAGACGCTGGAAGCTAGAAGAGGAAAGTATAAGGTCAGAGTACAGTGAGGCATGAAAACATATTACCTCTGAGCTCATCTCTACTTTGGTGGAGTCCGGGATTTAAGGTACGATACCGCGACAGACTGCAGGCGGCAACAGTAGGCGACGAAATGTCAGTGTGACAGTGCTGGTTTTGCATTTCAATCAATTTGAATGCAATTGCTTTCATCGTTCCGTATAACAAGCCATACCGCGGAAGGCAAATGTCTTAGGTCAGAGAGAGAGAACACCCACAATACCCACATGCTAACTGTGGGTTAGCAAGACGTCTCTCCCTACCGCCGGACCGCAACGGCAAGCAACACTACTGTAGCCCGACCGCAGACTGAGTAGTGCCGTAGAATATATCTCTAAATTATTAGTTTTCTAAAAAAAAATAACTATAACTCCATTCTCTCTATGCTTATCAAATAAAACAACTCATCATCGACTCCTTCCCTTCCCATCTAAAGATATGATCTAATACGTGAGACATTATAGCTAACAGAACACTACGAGCCCACTCTAATACATGACTGCAATCACACTGACAGGACGCTGTGACATCTCTTCGTGAAATAATACGTCACGACTGTTGCTACCGCTTGCAGTCGCCTACGGGATCATGCCGTTAGAGTCAGGATCATGCGTGAGATAAAAATTAAGCGTACGTCCCACAAATAAACAAATGACAAGAAATTATTAACCGATATAAAAAACCCGTCTGAAAATTTTAATATCTTTTTTTTCTCCTTCTATATCCTTTTTTATTTTTTCAACGGATGTCCAATTAAAATGATATATACCCTATGTCACTCTCACGACCACGACGAATCAAGTGATATCTCGTATGTTGAAATCCGTCAAGCGGTTTAACCTGTAGGGCAGGCCAAAAAAATTCACATACGCTTGAAAAACAAGGGTTACTCATCGTAAAGCGGATAAAAAGCGGCTGGAAGTAGCTAGATGTAGAGCAAAGAATCACTAATGGTGACAACAATCAGGGTAGGTCAATTATGCAGTAATCAGTATGACAATCGGCATCAACGCATAATCATACCACTGTTGGGATACGGGTCTCCCCTCAATCAAAGGGGAATCTAAAACTAAAACACGATATCCAAGTATCGGAATGTATACGTGTCCTTCTGTTGCTATGTAAACGCCCAATATTAAATTGAGGAAAAAGCTTTGATTTTTATGTCATTCAAAAGAATAACGGAACTGAGATGTCGTTTCACGGAAGTAAATATTTCATGACTATCTCTTCGATTATTTATAAACGTGATGATTTCAATATTTTTGATTACTTACATTAATTTTCCCACTTTTAAGGATTTTGAGGAGCTTGACTTGATGCGTCGTTGCGCATGTCAGTTTAGTCGAACACGCAAGTTAAGCAACGTCGACCGAAGCCTGAACATGGATGGGTTTATTTATCTCGAGCTGGTCCTTGTTTCGTAAAGCCCGTTAAGCGGTCGGTCCCGGCTGTTGTCAGTAGATGACCGCCGTGAAGCCAAGTTAGTGGCATTTAGGCGGCTTGAAAGCACTGGCCGTTAAGTCACGCGGCAGCCATCTAATGTAAAGCTTCCGAACCTACAGATGCATTTGTAAAATGTTTAGCACTTTACTCATTCCAATGCCTAACAAAGCACGAATTTGTTGAAAAGGTATTTTTTTTTTCAGTTTTAATAAGTTGTCGTACCGTGTCAATATTAGTTTTTTTAACCGCAGTTGCCGGCCGACCTCCACGTACCTCGTCATAGAGATGATCACGTCCTCGTATAAATTCTCTAAATACACGAGCTGCGAAATGGTGCTTCATCTCGGAACGCCAATTCATGTCTCTGGAAACTCTCTGGTTGACTTAGGCCAAAATGTTAACGAGTTAAATCCATTTTGATAGCGTCACATAATTTTCGAAAGGACGAAATAATAAAAAAAATGTATTTCCTCTGAGGCTAACTTATGGTTTCAGTAAATAATTAACAAATAAATGTTAAAGTAGAACATATTCATACAATATGTACATTTTAAATACAAATAGATATTTCATGTAAAATCCCAACTGTAATTTCAGTTACTAATTAACAACAGAAATATCAGGCGAAACGCTGAAAATAAATTATACGGATGTGGTTATTACAATTTAATTTAAATCTATAAAGAGCCATTTGATGCAGAAACAGAACGGCTTTCATACGAAAAGCTTATTACGCAGAGATTTACTCGGTAAATATGCATACAGATTCAAAAATGAAAAAGTGAAGTTATTATTAAATCCTGAGACTTGGCTGCTACTGCAAAAACAACTATTTATCGTAATTAGATCTCTCTATGACTTATTTTAGAGCATTTATATTTAGCTAAGGTAACAAGTTTGCTATATGGCCCAGCTGATTAGAAGTAGCTACGTCTTACCCGGGCTTTGTTGACCGCACCCCTGCACCTTACCCTTGGCAACCATTCGATTTGTTAACGACACCGTTGACGAAATAGTGATGTTCCCAAAAGAACACGATTTAATATGTTTATAAAATTTATTTTTTAAGTATGTATTTATAGTTAGTTTTATATATGTAATACGAAATCTAAGCGTTCCTAGGATAGACTAGTTAAATCTAAATGCAAGTCGAGGTTAGGTTAGTGATAACCTGTGATCAACTAAAGCCAAGCGAGCGAAGCGAAAGAGGCAATGTTTTATGGGAAATATCAATTAATGTCTATCATTTAATGAGCAATAATTTATGTTGCGAGCGTTAAGAGCCATATTACATTTTGACTGTGATTTTTGCGTAAAATGGTCAATTTTGGCGTTCTTGATCTCGGAAACAAAAATACATTAACAATGTTGACTTATTGAATAGTACAGAATAGCTATTCGCATAGTACATAGCGGCCACACTTTTTGTAAATTTTGCTTAACTTTTTAAATAAACCCAAAATTGCAGAGAACGATTTTCTTAAAATGCGCGCATTCACTATTTTGAGCTCCTGGATTGTACTACTGTTCCAAACAAATGAAATAAAAAAAATAGAATGTTACTTGTTATATAGTCGTATAGTACATAGCGGCCTCGGAATTTTGAAATATCATTGATTTAATATAGAAAAAAAAAACATTCTTTTAACCAAAAAAAACTTCGAAAATCGCTATAAGTAAACTGTTAATTTATTTTTAATAATATTATTGAGCAAAATTTATACGAGAATAATTGTTACTTCATGATGAATAAACTTTATAGCATGAATTTATTATCTTATTTCAATGAAAACGACAAATATAACTTCAAAATTACTACAAAAAACGATGCACCGGCGGCCTTCGCGGCTTTAGTACTACGCGAGAGCTCGTCAGCGTGCAAATGTAATAGGGCTCTTAATATGGCTAAGGTAACCGCTTCGCATCAGACGGACCGTATGTTTGTCTGCCATCTGACGTAGTATAATAAAAAGTTAATATGCAGAATATTAATATGCAGAAGAAACAATGTGGGGGACAATACACAGCCTTGTGGCACACCAGCGTTCAGGGGTAATGGATCAGAGCGTGCTCTGTCAACTACAACGTCAATGCTCCGTTCAGTGAGAAAACTGACAATCTATGTGCACACTCTATATGGTAACTCAAAAAAAGAAAATTTGAACAGTAATGCTTAATCCCAAACCTGTGTGGGTATAGCATCAAGCATTACTATCGAAGAATAAAAAGAATACTTCTAAAGAATAACAAGAATACTTTCGAAGAATAAAAAGAATACTTTCAAAGATAACATGTAATGTAATAATAAATTATAATAATAAATATTCCAGGACAAATTACACACGGCCATCTAGTCCTAAACTAAGCAAAGCTTACTATGGGTACTAGATAACTGATATTATACAATTTTTTTTTTTTTGTAAATGCATACCTAAAATATATACTTAGAAATTACCCAGACCAGGACAAACTTATATGTTCATGCACACAAATATTTGTCTTGTGCGGGGATCGAACCCGCGACCTCGGAGTCAAAGTGGCCATTGCTAACCTATCGACCACCGAGCTCGTTAATATGTAATGTACCTATACATCGAGTATTTTATCCGCTATTTCTGTGGAACGATCTCCACAGAAAATAATTATCGCCCGAAGGAAGAGAACTCGTTACTATTTCATTAGTGGTGCCGTTAACAAACAAATTTGCTTACCATACCACCAGGGGTACAGATCAGGGGTATGGTCAACAATGCATGATCTTACCATGCCGTCTGCTATTTGCACTCAGCCCTCATTTATGCTATCCGCAAATCAAACTAATATCACACCCCGGCCACTCCATACAAATGCCGCGTCGTTCACTATTACATAAATAATGACGTCTGTACAGAACGAGAATGAGCGTGTGTGCGTGCGGCGCCATACAAACTGTTCCAGATTTGTCTCAGATGGGAGGTGAGGTCGATACGAGAGAGCGGCAGCGAGTGGCCATACTGTACGTAGTACTATTACTTATACTGTGCTAATATTACAAATGCGAAAGATTATTGAGATATCTACATATATTAATACATAGGTCATGTTATGCTGGTAGTTCATGCTGGCGAAACCGCAAGCGGCAAATAGTTTAATATAATTTTAACATGCATACTATCCACTTATTTTAAAAGAATTTTCTAAAACACGTCTGAGTTACGAGAGACCAAATAGTTTTTACAAACGATTTCACGGACAATAGACATACTTGTTTTGTTTTCATGAATTGTAGTTGTTTGGAAATAGTTGAGCTTTATAAAGGCTGAATGAACTACGCGCGCCAAATCCCGAGAGCGCGTTATATCGATCACTGAAAAAAAATAAAACTCAACGGACACATGCAGCTAGCACAGCATTTTCAATTTAGGTTTTGTGATTGTGATACGCCCTCGAACAGCGACTGAGCGAAAATGATTATTTAGAACAGTTTTTCCATTGCTGTGTGAGTGGTCAAAAATCACACTGTGTAACTGTGTGTGTGAAACCATTGTAAGGTTACTACCTTACAATGGTTTCACAGACAACTTATTTGGCCCACTGCACTAGTTGAATCAACGTCAATCCTTACTCATCTCACTGCTGGCCTTCCCTCAAACGAAGAGGTTTAGATCATACTTCATCATGCTGTTCAACTGCGCGTTGGCGAAGGCCAGTGTTTTCAAGTCACATAAAGGCAACTGACTTGGCTTAACGACTGTCATTTAATAAACCCATGATATAATATAACACCATCCATGGACAGGCTATTTTTAAATATTATACGAAATTAATAGCCTTTGCTCGCGACTTCGTTGGAGTGGATTTTTGTACAAACTTTAGTCACCCATTCTAACTATTCTATCTCTCAAGTTATTAGTTTACTAAAATCAGAGGTACGAATTTGTAATATTAGCACAGTATAAGTTACCCACAGGCTACAAAAATATATCTTAGCATTTATAACATCGGTGTGAATGGAATAAAACGACATACTGCTCCGATGCCAAATTATGGGAAAAAGACTAGCCAATGATGAGTATTTTTCTCTGACCTAGACGTTGCTCCCGGCATTAACTTGCTATATAATAAGACACATTCTTGATAAACATTTTATATTTTCACTTTATTGTAGCAAGGCCGCGATGCACCCCATAGCGGCCTTGCTATAGTTTATCAACATCTTTGACCCAAAGACAACTTCACCTGCACGTGGTGCACCATGCTGACTGACAAACGAAGCTCTGGCAAAAAGAGAGGTAGGGTAATTGTAAGCTACCCGCCTGGGGAATGTACCTCCACCTCACAGAATACCGCAGCTTCCTTTGAGGGTTGTTGTGTTCCTGCGAGTGAGTGAGGTCACCAGAAAAGAAGGAGATGCTGCGTTGGCAGCGGGGGTGGCGGCGCGCAAGTGATATATTACGTTGCGAGCGTTAATACGGTTACGGTAATCGCTTCACATCAGGCGGGCCGTATGCTTGTCTGCCACACGAGGTAGTATAAAAAAAAAGTTGCTTTTTAATCGTTCGAAATAAAAGTAAGATTCCATAGGGCGTTACTTTTGTTTTTTTTTATACTACTTCGGGTGGCAAACAAGCATACGGCTCGCCTGATGTGAAACGGTTACCGTAGCCATATTAACGCTCGTGACATAAAATATCGTTCGCGTTTCGCCACCCCTGCTGCCAACGCAGCATCTCCTTCCTTCCTTTTTGGTAACGTCACTCACTCACAGGAACACAACAACCCTTAAGAGAATTGTTATTTGACTGCGGTAATCTGTGAGGTGGAGGTACATTCCCTAGTCGGGTAACTTACAATTACGCTTCCTACCTCTTTTCGCCAGAGCTTCGTTTGTCAGTCAGCAGGGTACACCGCGTGCAGATGAAGTTGGCTTTGGTTCAAAGATTTGATGAAGCACTAACACCTCAATGCTTTCTTAACTATGGCATTGGAAGAAAGTTCAAAAGAGTATGAAAACAGTGTTGATATTTGAGTGGATCACGCGCAGATGTCCCACTATTTGCATATATTGTCATGCACTGCGGCCACCGGCCGTCCAGATTGCATTCATTTGCATAATTTTATTTAGGAACACGTACCAGCTGGCGTGTTGGTGCAAACAGTGACAATAATAATAGCTGTTTCAGCTTCTACCTTTTTTTATACACGTTAAAATGGTACTTCTGAAATTAGCAACTAAGTTGTTATAACATTTTTTTTTTCATTCAATAACTATCATAGTATAAGGCGAACAGACATGTTCATGCACACAAATATTAATCTTGTGCAGGGATCAAACCCGATTCGATGTACATATTCAAATTCAATATATTCGATATCGAATTTCTTCGATTTCGATATCCATGCTAGTAGTAGGATTAATTGCGAGCGCAGATTAAATTATTTTGTAATGTTCGCGCACTACACAAAATATAAATTGACGAGCTCGGTGGTCAAATGGCTACTTTGATTCCGAGGTCGCGGGTTCGATCCCCGCACGAGACAAACATTTATGTGCATGAACATGTCTGTTTGTCTTGGTCTGGGTGTTTTCTATGTATTATAAGTATGTATTTACAAAAAGAATGTATTTAAGTACATTTGTCAGTTATCTATGATTATGTATACTAGATAACTGATAAATGTACTTAAACTACAAGCTTTGCGCTTAATTTGGGACTAGATGGCGCTGTGTAAATTGTGCAGAAATATGTATTTATAACAATAAAGAAAATATTCATCAGGTTTGCCTTTAAAAGGAAATTAAAATTGCAGAAACTTTGTCTAAGAATGTTTCATTAGGAAATCTAATTATTTAGACGAATATAAAAAATAACTGTGGATTGAAGGAATAAGTATAATACAGAATTAAAACACAGAGCTAAATAGAAAAATCTAGACAGCAACCATGTATATTTTATTCATTAAAATACCTACCTATCCCATTTATTATTTGACATCTTAATGGATAAAGCCATTTGATAACATTTTCTTTAAAAATAAAGTTTCTTCATTTTGGGGTGTAAGGTATCTCACCATGTTCTTTAGAGCTGAAGCTTACCTCACCAGCACGTGGTGCACCTTGCCGACTAGCGAAAGAGGCTCTGGCAAAAAAAGTGGTAGGGTACCACCTCACAGAATACCGCAGCCAAAAAACAATTTCCTTGAAGATTATTGTATTCCTGCGAGTGGCGAGGAGTTACTGCGTTGGCAGCGGGAGTGATGGCGCGAGAACGATGCTTCATGTTGTGAACGTTAATATATCTACAATAACTGGAAACAGTTACCGTAGATATATTATCTGATGTGAAAACATCAGGTGGGTCGTATGGTTGAATGCCACATATACACATATAACAAAACATTAATGAGGTAAATTAATATATTTAGTCTAAAAATTTTAAAGAAAATTTCAAACAACTACATATTAACTCATTTTTCTCCAGTCTTTTTTTTTTCAATAAATCTAAAAACAAAATTCAGTCCAAACTGTTACTTAATCAGTAAGGAAATGTAATACAAAATGTAGAACATCGTATAAGAATTGCTGCATTGTCTAGACACACCTACATTTCATAGTGAGAAATAAACTCAGCGGCTAATAAAAGCTGTAGCTGAATAGAGCTAAAATGGCGCAACTAGGCGACTGCTGGCACATCCGGGAACGGTCGTGTCAAGGTCACGGCCTGCGGATCGATGCAGCCACGCCGTTCCGAGGCCTTCCCCCGCCAACCTACGGGCTGCCCGAATCCACTACCGGGGTTTACACGCGTTCTACCACGAGCGACATTTTTGCACAGGTGATTTATAATCAAATGAAACGAATTCATTTCTTCGAACTTTATTGCTAATAATCAACAGCACGAAAATAGACTTAATACTTGTAGCATTAAAACATTCTTTAATTATTATTTCTATAAGTGTAATAAAATTGTGTCTAAATATAATTAACATTACGTAGTTCAAATTTCACTAAAGCTTCCAACTGTATCTGCGAAATATTTAGTTCGTAGGCCTTTTGTAGCAGTTTCGTAGAGCTGGTACGTAGTTCTACGACATTAGGGAAACATTCTACGATCATTAAATATATTCAGACGTGTTATTATGCCTTCTGACTAAAGTAATGCTTATATCACTATACAGGTAACCGTTTTTCTGTCTTAAATAGTTATTGTTTTTGTTCGAATTCTCTGTGTGAGAGTCACGTAACGCATTCCAGTATCGTAAAGCTTGAAATATTTTTTATATACAACTAAAGTGACAAACAAGCGTACGATCTGCCTGATGATAAGCAGTCATCGCAGCTTATGGATGCTTGCGACACTAGAGAAATCACTCACGAGTTGCCGACCTGGGAAAATCGTGGCAGGGAGTTTTCCACAACTTGAGAGTTCGAGGAGGAGAATACTTCAATAGAACCTTACATTACGAGCCCGATTAGGTTCCAGTGTGTGAGGATGAATTTTTTTGCCTAAGGCGAGCGATGCAACAATAGAAAGAGGCCGTGGGCATCTTTGTAAAATTTCTTTATCATCTATCATATTTGTATCTATGTTAAATTACCATATCCCAGCATTAAATCTAAATCTTGGACACTTTTTAATATAAAATCTTTTATAAGTATAACGCTGCCGTTGCTTGCAAATGCCAGCAAAATTTTTAATAATTTCATAGGCATGCATCAAGACTCCCAATACAATATAACTACAGATACGAATAGCTATGGTAGGTTTATATAAATAAATAAGGCTCCAAGCAACCATACGTTTCCCCTAGTGATAACCTACCTACCGGTTCTTGCAATACCATAGGCATAAGTTCGGGAACTCCCACCTTTGTCTAAGCATTAAAAGTGGCACGCACTGTCGTCACATGTGCTTTCTGCTTCATACAATGTCGGATCTTTCTAGCGAAGCTGAATAAGTGTCATGCGGACCAGCATGGACATGTCAAGTGACAGTATACTAGGGTATCTTGCCGGATGCCGATGCGATATGGACTCCACTTCTCGCTTAACATTTAAAATAAATGTCGTCTCTAGAAAGCCCTATTTTTCATACTTATTGTTAACTTTTGCAAAGGCAATATATTGTTTTGAACATTTACGATAAAGTTATAAGTATATAACTGTAGTAATAATTCGCTGTGTTAAATTCAACTACGGCTTTATAAAATCCTACTTTGACCATGGTTCAGAGTTTTATAAGCATTTATATTTATTTGCTCTTTACATACATTTTTATTCCTCAAAGACCTATATTTGGCGTGGACTCAAAATACAGTTTTATAAAAATGACGTAATCAACCTCCAGAGACATAAAGTTTGTTCGAAATTTCCATAACAAAGTAAATTCTTAACATAAATATATGCATATATTTTTACAACTTTCAACAAACATATTTTGGGACTATATTTGAGTACCTAAGTGCCTTTGAGACTTGAGACCTCATTTTTCTATGAATAAATGCTATATATGAAAAATATCTTGTCTCAAATATCTTTGAATATAAAATTTTGAATAATAAACCTATAATAGGAAAGTTAGTAGGCAGACACGTCTTTAGAAATTCCAAAATAGAACATCAAAGATTTGGCTGAGGGATAGTAGACTATTGTCTTAGATGTTTTTGATTGTGAATTTGTAAACCCCGAAAGGGGTGGTACAACCACATACTCGTACATAGGATTTTTCGGTACGCGGTACAACAGTGTACTTATATGAAAAAACAGCACTGTGGAGTAGCGATAGATTAACAATATTCATACGTCAAATTGAGCTTTTATTTTAGTCATTTTATATGTTACCTAATCAGGATAACAATAAAAATTTTGGGGTGTAAGTGGTTCCTCAACATCTATGAACCAAAGCCAACTTCACCTGCACGCGGTGCACCCTGCTGACTGAAAACGAAGCTCTGGCGAAAAGAGAGGTAGGGAGCGTAATTGTAAGCTACCCGACTAGGGAATGTACCTCCACCTCACAGAATACCGCAGCCAAATAACAATTCCCTTGAGGGTTGTTGTGTTACTGCGAGTGAGTGAGGTCACCAGAAATGAAGGAGATGCTGCGTTGGCAGCGGGGATGGCGGCGCGCGAGCGATATTTTATGTTGCGAGCGTTAATATGGCTACGGTAACCGCTTCACATCAGGCGGGCCGTATGCTTGTCTGCCACACGACGTAGTATAAAAAAAAAAAAATCGATATCTAGCAAGGAATTGTTGTGACGGTGTCTCTACATAAATACAAACTTTTTTTATACCATTAGGGTGACAAACAAGCATACGACCTGAATGATGGAAAGGTGTTACCGTAGCCTATGGACGTCTGTAACACCTCAACACGTTGCAAAAACCTTTTCACGCTTTCTTTGAAAAACCCCATGCTGTGGTCTCCTGAGTAAACCTCAATGGGCAGTCTATTCCACAACTTGTTAGTACGTTGAAGAAAACTTCTCTGGAACCGCACAGTACTACCATAGAAAAAGAAATAGTAGCTAAGTATTAGCTTTATCTTTATAATATAATAGGGTGTTAGAGGTTCATCAACATCTTTGAATCAAAGCCAACTTCACCTACACGCGGTGGACCCAGCTCACTGATAAACGAAGCTCTGGCGAAAAGAGAGGTAGGGAGCGTATTTGTAAGTTACCCGACTGGGGAATGTACCTCCATCTCACAGAATACCGCAGCCGAATAACAATTCCTTTGAGAGTTGTTGTGTTCCTGCGAATGAGTGAGGTTACCAGAAGGAAGGAGATGCTGTGTTGGCAGCGGGAGTGGCGGTGCGCGAGCGATATTTTATGTTACGAGCGTTAATATGACTACGGTAACCGCTTCGCATCACTCGGGCCGTATACTTGTCTGCCACCCACCGTAGTATATAATAATTATAGTTTAAAAAAACTAAAAAAACACGCTTTTAAAGCACATCACACTAAATAATTCTTAATACAAGCTGAAAAAATTTATGAGTAAAAAATACTAGCATTATTGTGAAAATAGCGTGGGGCGTGGATTATTTTTCACTTTTTAGTTTGATGTGCTATGAAAGCCCCCAAAAGGTCGCCGATCCATTGCCAGCCTATACTCCTTCCTTGCTTTCTTTCTGGTGACCTCATTCACTCGCAGGAACACAACAACCCTCAAGGGAACTGTTATTTGGGTGCGGAATTCTGTGAAGTAGAGGTACTTCCCCAGTCGAGCGCCTTAAAAATACGCTATGCCCTACCTCTTTTTTCGCCAGAGCCTCGTTTTTCACTCAGCAGGGGGTACCACGTGCAGGTGAGGTTGTATTGTTCTCGATAGGTTTGTTATAACCTTGAAACCTGATCGTGTTCAAAGTCCATTACGTGGCCTTTCTCACAAGTGCAAACACGACTATTATACGATATTCCATCATGGAATGCCAGTGCCTATCTTCCGGCTTCATCATCAGACCTTGAAACCTAATCGTCGTCAAAGTTCATTACAAGACTTTTCTAAGAAATCCAAAAACAGCTATGATACGATGTTCCATCATGAAGTTCCAGTTCATATCTTCCGGCTCCATCATCAGATCAGTTCGACAGTACCATATTATTGTATTGTCATCAGAACTCAGTGCGTATGCAAAATTTCATCCTAATCGGAGACCGGGAAGTGGGTCAAATTAAGATTCCAAGATTTTCTTACATACATAATTAAAAGTGAAGCTAATAAAAGCGTGTTAAAAAAAATAACGTTAACCTTTAAAGATATTGTGTATTTCTTAAATGAAGGCAAAGGTATATGGAACAATGTATGAACATAACTCAGAATTACATTTGCGAAATTGTATTGAATAAATATAAGCGACTTCGATATTTTTCCTCTCTTTTGATTTATTATATTTACTCAATAAAAATGAAAATACACTTAAAAGCGTATATCAGAAAAATGACAAAGTTTATACGATACGAAAAATACGTAGATATTATACTATGTTTTTCTCTCACGTTTGCTACGTGAAAGAACAACATAATAAAATATCTATGTACTCGTAATACATCTTACTAATATCATAAATATTATAAACTAACTACCCCGGCTTCACTCGAGTACGAAATGGTGTTTTGTTTTCCTCGCAATTTTTACGTCTTTTCTCTCTAATATAAGAACATCTCTATTAAAACAAAAATTAGCAGAATTGGTCGAGCCGTTCGCAAGTTTTGCGCTTAGCAACATTCATTTTTATTTATATACTAGCTGCCCGCCCCGGCTTCGCACGGGTAAAAAGTGGTGTTTTCTTTTCATCGCATTTTTTTTAATTTTTCTCTCCGTAAGAACCATCCTCGTACTTCAAGGAATATTCTAAAAAAAGAATTAGCGAAATCGGTTCAGCTGTTCTCGAAATTTGCTATTAGCAACGAATTCAGCGATTCATTTTTATATTATAGAAGAAGATAGATAGAAGATAGATATATCAAACTCTGTAAGGATGTAGGTGGACGTGTTGATGTATGAATATATAGATTATTGTTAGTTTTCAGGAATAAATGGTTTAAAAGATTTGGATGAGATTTAGCATACATAGAGAATAAAGCTTCTTACTACTGCTAATTTCTTCTGATTAAATTCGTTGTGAGTTCCAATGCAGCCGTAGTGTTACCCCCGGGACTGCAATGGACTTCATTGTTCATTGCCTTTTTTTGTGATCGCCGGTGTTAATCCTGGCTAGAAGGCCTGGGAAGGAGACACAATGGTGGGAATGTGTGGTGGGGGCCCGTCCCAAAAAAAAAGAAAACATTATAGAATATGTTAAAGATTAATACATAGGATACTTTTTAGCCAGGTGCTGTGTTCACGCGAGGCAAAGCCGCGTTACTGGTGATCCTAATCTCCATGGGCAGTGATGATTGCTTTCCATCAGGTAACCCACATGCTCGCACGAAAAAAAGCCAACCTCGCTCACTCTCAGGAACATAACAACACAACATCCACTAGAAATTGTTATTTGGCTGCGTTCTTCTTTGAGGGCGACGTACTTCCCCAGTCGAGAGGTTTACCTCTCTTTTTTGCCAGACCCTCGTTTGTCAGTCAACAAAATACTAAATATGTACTCGTACCACCTGGTTATTTAAACATCTAGCTATTAGGCCTGGTATAAAGAGACTGTGCCCAATAAAGCCTAGTTACGTATGATCTGTGATGTGATATAACAATCGATCGCTTACATTTTTACGTTCAAGAGCTAACGTTAAGGATAATACACAATTTTATCTCAGGCCATTAAAAATAAAATGATATTAAAGTATGACAAAGCCTGGTTACGTATGATCTGTGATGTGATATAACAAGTGACCGCTTACATTTTCAAGTTGAAGAGGTAACGTTAAGGATAATACACAATTTTATCTCAGGCCATTAAAAATAAAATGATATTAAAGTATGACAAAGCCTGGTTACGTATGATCTGTGATGTGATATAACAAGTGACCGCTTACATTTTCAAGTTGAAGAGGTAACGTTAAGGATAATACACAATTTTATCTCAGTCCATTAAAAATAAAATGATACTAAAGTATGACAAAGCCTGGTTACGTATGATCTGTGATGTGATATAACAAGTGACCGCTTACATTTTCAAGTTGAAGAGCTAACGTTAAGGATAATCCACAATTTTATCTCAGTCCATTAAAAACAAAATTATATTAAAGTACCTATGACAAAATATCTGACGACTCGTTTGGGAACATAAAAAATGTAATTAAGTCGGCTTCTCTTTGCGGATTTATTTTAATTCGGAGGTCCTATAAAATTGTTTTGGTAATGGTATAGCATCGCGCCATGTTTCAATGGAAATGTACCGGGGCGGGAATAATAATTCATTTTTGCGGCTTTTTCATTTTTTGCTTGTTCCAAACAAGCGTCATTCTTCATCATGCTACATTCATTTCAAAATTTCAGTTCAAAACGCCAAAGTGTTTAATCATACATTTATATTTGTGATTTTAATTTGACTAATATATATGTATAATAAACCACTAATCAAGATCCTAGAGATTTTACTTGATCAATTCGACCAACTTAGAATGCAAACAATACCTATTTTAATTTAAAGATTGTATTTATATACCAGGTTCATGAACGAAAGATTCACGAATACATTAACGATATGAAAAAGATGTGTAAATCCAGGTTATAAATTATCTCTGTAGCAAACATCGAAATGCGGACGTTCTTTGCACAAACATTTATGATATTTATTTGTAGGTAGTTAGTAGGAAGTTTTCCTACAAGTTTAGTGTATGATTGAATAAATGAACTTTATTTGCTATAGATGTGGTACAATATCGATGTTACATCCCTACTAATATTATATCCCTTAATATTATAAAATGTGAATGTGAGTTTCTTTGTTACGTTTTCACGCTGAAACTCCTCGACCGATCATCATGAAACTTTCTACACATTTTTTCAAAAGTATTAGGAAGGACATAGAATACTTTTTATTAAAAAGAAGTAAACGCGGGCGAAGCTGCGGGTGGTTAGTTATTTATAAAAGCCAGTTAGTTATTTATTATATTTTATCCAGCCATTACTGGCAAATTTTTCCAGCAGATAGATTCATACGCATATTATACTAATTTGTACATAGATTATACATTATAGTATAGTCACCTTCTCGTCAATGGTCATTCCGAAATGCTGGTAGATAAAAAATATACCTAATTGTAAAAGACGTGTCTAAGTGCCCGCGAGGGCCCACAGAATAAAGAATTTTGACTTTGACTTTGACTTTGACTTTGACACCAGAAGCAGGAAGCTTCTAAAAAGCGCTGGCCGCGTGCGTAATTCTTACATTTCAAATGTAAATAAGCTACAGTTACCACTTTACATGTCACATAAAGTGAACCGTAAGTTTAATCTAAAAACTCTACATGTTCCAACCATATACAAGCTGAAATTCCAATTAATTTCACACGTTCTCCTCAAAAACATTTAGAACACAGTTATATAAGAAAGAATAACTTTAACTACGCTTATTTGATTTTTTTTTGTGCTACGTCAGGTGGCAGACAAGCATATGGCCAGCCTTTGTAAAGCCGTCACTGTAGCCATGTTAACGCTCACAACGTAAAATCAATCACTCGCGCGCCGCCATCCATACTCCTTTCTTTCCGGTGACCTAACTCACTCGCAGATACACAACATTCTTCAAGGGACTTGTCATTTGGCTGCAGTATTCAGTCAGGAGACCTCCATCGTCGTCAATTCCCTACTCGGCAAGATGCACCACGTGCAGGTACGGTAGCCTTGGGCTGTATAGATCATGGCAAGGCACTTACACCCCAAAATTGAATAAACCCGAAAATTTTATAGGCAGAAAGGCTTTTAACCTCGGTGATTACGTATATTATAAATTTAAATGAAGGCCAAGGTTGCAAAGGCCTTCGTTTTATATGGCGAAATAAAACTCGGCTAATATTCTAGGCAAGCCCATTAGGCGGAATAGATAGCTGCTGACTGTTCGCCTTCCTAATATATTTTAGAATAGGCTATTTGTCAATTTTCAAAAATTGTATAAATTATCTAGCAATATCGTAAAATACACAAAACTATAAAGATCTGCAAACTTTCATTCTAATATCTTCCGTCTTACTTATTTTAGGGTTCGATCAAAGTTTGGCGGGGAAGTCCATTTTAAAAGTATGAAATTATTAAAAAATAATATTTCCATTGGAGAAGCAATAAAAAATACCATAACTTTTAGTATGATACTAATTACATAAACGTAATATTTAACATAGCTGTCGTACAACTTTCGGATTTGATGCATACAAAATACAAACCTGTGACGTCATAACTCAGCAGCCTTTTGTATGGAGCGTTTTCGGGAAAGTCCAAAATTGTGATTTTCAAAATAACATACATATCGAGAGATTTTTGTGCTATCGAAGTAATTCTTTCACCTGTGGTTATATTATTGAGAAGTCCCTACATATCAAACCGAAATAAATTGACGGAGCATCCATACAATGCGTATCTATTGTGTGATGTTTATGGCTTAACTCTTGCCGATTTATACAGTCGATACTACATTATACAGTTTTTATATAAGCCGGGTGACAAACAAGCATATGACCTGCCTGATGGATAGACTTTACACTTATAATAAAAGGAGGCACCCCCGCTACTAAAGCACCTGATAACATCACTCACTCGCCGTAAAACAGCAATCCTCAGGGCTTAAGGTGGAGGTACTTCCCCAGTAGGTTTCAGCAGGCCCTACCAGAGTAGAGGTTCGCCAGAGCCTCTTTCGCCAGTCAGCAATATGCACAAAGTGCAGGTGAAGTTGACTTTGACTCTAAAGTGGGTAGTCTGTTAATGTCGCTACGGTAACCACTTCACATTAGGCGGACAGTATGCATGTCATAATACAAAAAAAAAACTACGTCGGGTAGCACAGACAAACATAGGCCAACATTGTACTATAGTTACTAGATAATTAATAAATATAATTAAATAGATTATTTTTATAAATACATAAAATATATATTAAACTTTTATTATTTGAAATAAATTACTGATGCTTGCAAAACTATTAGCTGGTGGTATGGTTTAACTTTAAAAAAAAAACCACCGTACCACTAGAGGTATGGCCTGGGGTGCGGTGGGTCTGAAGGGTGTTACTTACATTTCAAAACATCCTACGACGTCGCTAAATTTGAATTTGTGTTCAATTTGCAGCTCAGATTCTGCCAGCTGATGACATAGTATGCAAAATATATTATTAGCATTATGGAGGGTAATATCTCCATCGTCCAAAAATAACACATTTACATAACAATTCTTAATTTTTTTACGTAAGTAGAAGCTAGGTAAAATTAAACGAATATAAGAATTTAATGTACTTTCTTGTTTCAAAAGTAATTTTATATCAAATTACATTCCTGTTGGCGCGTTATTCTTAATACTCTTTTAATATTGAATTCTCGAGAAAGCTATTCTAATAATTTTGCTAGGTGGATTTTATAATTTCATCCAAGGAATAAAAAAAGATGATTAACTTTTACTTACTTAGAAATTCCAATCATATTAGAGGACTTTGTATGTAACATATAATACCTATTGAGTTCCACTATCGTGCAACTCGCCATGAATTAAAATTACATGGTAAAACTGTGGAATGAACTTCCCTCAGCGGTATTTTCGAACAATTAGAACATGAGAGCATTCAAGAACAGTCTTTATTTCCCTTAAAAGGCTGGCAACGGATCGGAGATCCCTTGGTGTGGCTGATCTCCAAGGGCGGTGGTGATTGCTTTCCTTCAGGTGACCCACATGCTCGTTTTATCCCTCTCTTAAATATATATAAAAAATATATATACGTGTAGTTAGCGCACTGATATTTATTATTCAATTCACATGTTTTAAAATGCTCCTACTTCGCCTTTTGCATGACAATAAAGTTGAACGCAATAAAGATATACATAAAATACAGACTTACTAACACTAAATTACCTAATTACCTACCTAAAGTAGTATGTACTCGAATGAACGAATCAATGGCTTCGTTGCACAACTGTGATCGAACACGCAAGTCCTTGGGCTTTTCTTTCTTTCGAGGTTTGCACGGTGAAACTTCGTAGAGTAAATAAAGCCGTAGATCTCACTCAGCTATTATGACGTCGGTGTTCCGCAAAGTATGTGCCGCGGTTCGCGGTGTGCCGTTGTCATTAGTTGGTGTGCCTTGGAAACATAAGGTTATCTCATAAAGCTAAATAGACGGACAAAAGAAAAATACTTACATAAATAACAACTGATTTTTCATTTATGGCGTACCTCCAAAAATTTCCGTTTTCCTAGATGTACCTTAAACACAAACAGTTTACGGAACACTGACGTAGGTAGTAGTTATGCCAAATCTGTAATT
The DNA here is from genome assembly GCA_937001555.2 of Hypsopygia costalis. NCBI lineage: Eukaryota > Metazoa > Arthropoda > Insecta > Lepidoptera > Pyralidae > Hypsopygia > Hypsopygia costalis. The sequence goes on along the minus strand of OW443330.2, from coordinate 9,005,621 downwards.
ATTGGGCAAAGGTTTTTGCAAACCCGCAGTTGAACATCGTGCTGCAGTATGCTCTAACTAAACCCCATTATACTATTAATTGACGCGAAACCAGTCTCCCAGGTGAAGGATAAGTATGGGTTGTGGACGGAAATATGTTCGACTATAACTCACCAAACTCATATAAAACACGTAGATGTAAAAACTGCGCGAATTCCCTGTTATTCTTAATAGCAGGCAGTCTGTTGGAAATACATATACTATTTATCTTTCAATCTCAAATCGTATTCCATCAAAGTTCGTGCGTGTCACATCTAAATTACAATACTTTATTGTGCAGTTTTAGTACTATCATCTATTCACCATTAGCTAAATCCATCATAATATAGAGCCATCGTAATATGTCAAATTGAATGCCATAACCTTGAAAATTACTGTATCGCCCGGACATCCAACCCGCAGGCTTGCAGCGGTCATGGTCGCGGAACGACCTTTGCATTAATAAGAGACGTCCGCTCACCTCAGGAGCCGGTGCCCGAATGGCCTTCTACACTCACTCACAGCTCGCAGGGGGCGGAGGGGGAATGTTTACCCTCCTACCCTCCCTCGGTCGTGCCAGCTGAGCAGCGGCACGCTATATTTAGGTTGCGCTGTAAATATTCGCTCCAAGTACGGAAAGCCCTCCTACCCAAACGAGGGTGGGTTTAGGGGGTATAGGTACGTTCCCGCGCTACATAAACGGGTAAAAGTTTAAAGTTCATAACGCCTCGCGCACGGTTCGCGCTGTTAGGGAACGCTTTCTTTATTTAAATTCTATTGCAACTTGTTCACCATTGTATCCTCGACTGAATTCGCAATGCTAACTCTAATTTTTCAATGTGGTCCAAGAAACGTTTTTGCAAAAACTTGTGCAATTGTTTCTGCCTCTTCAAAACTTCAATTCGAATGTTGAATTTAAGTTTTTTTCTGATGGTCTTTATTGTTATTGCAGTAGCGGTCCAATTTGGCTAAAACAAGCTTTGAAAATTGTAATGGCAGTGAATGTTCTGCTGAGCTGGCGGCGACACCATTTCGAAATGGACACGAAATATCTCTTTAACAAAATTGAAACGGATTACTTTTGAGCGTGATGGGCTGTTTGCGTGCCAATGTAATTTGAAACGTCATCATCATTTGTACGTCAATTTTGTCTTTTATAAAAGCTTTCGGATCAATATTGTCGACTAATGGTATATCAGTTAGCCTCTAAAATTAGAATGCGTCCTTTGTTTGTATAAAAGGTATAAAGGATCAATTAATTATTTACCAGTGACAGTAACAAATTGTTTCAAATGTCCAAAATTCATGTCACGATTTTAATCTCCAGATTTTTTCACAATGAGAATAACTTATTTCATGAGCAATATTTTATTAAATAATATTGTACAATGTTTCGTGAATATTTAAGTACATAAATTTCGATAAAAGTCAGAATTATGTTGGATGAAACGTTGATGCCGCGCCGGTAAGCGACTTTGCGGCTATAAGTGACTTTGCCCCCATAACGGATTTTGTCTTTTTTACACGATCTATTCCTTCCGATGATTCCATAACATCTTCATCATCATACAAAGTCACAACAGCCTTAGTGTAATCATAATCAGGTTCAACTGGTATCTCATACTTATCCTTTTCATGCTTGGGATCGAAGAAGGAGACAATGTTGAATACAGGAGCAGTACCTCCGAATGCTATCTTACTATTATGACTGCTGATTGCTAGGACAGTACCAGCGGCAGGATAGGAACAGGAAATGTACCGGTTGTGGAGATTAATGACTTCAACACAGTTCGTCCCGCTTCCGCCAATTATGCCGTATTTTCCTTTGCGGTTGAACTGGATTAAAAAAAAATTAATATATTTTATAAAAGTATAAATTATAAAAATATCTTGGATATGTCTGTTTGTCTTGGTTTGGGTCTGGGTGTCTATGTATTATATGTATGTATGTACAAAAAAAAATGTATTTAAGTATAATATCAGTTATATAGAACCCATAGTGCAAACTTTGCTTAGTTAGGGACTAGTTGGCCTTGTGTAATTTGTCCAGGAATATTTATTTATTTATATATTAAGTGATTCATTGATCCTCGAGACAAATCCAACCTCATCTGCAGATGATGCCCTCTGATAAGAAACGAGGCTCAGTCAAAAGAGAGGTAGAGCACAGCTTAGTTATAAGCTGCTAGAATGGGGAAGGATGTCCATCTCAAAGAAGCCGACAAAATAACATTTCCAATCCTAGAGGAATATTGCAGTCTTGTGAGTGAATGAGGACAATAGGAAGAAAGGAGTTGCTGCGATGGCAGTTAGGGTAGCGGCGTGCGAGCGATATGTTATGATGCAGGCATATATAGGATACTGTCACCGTTCTAAATCAGGCTAACCGTATGATTGTTTATGACCCAACGTATAAAAATGATATTACGATAATGCCATTTGTTACTCACTTCATCACGCGGCTTAGCTCCGAATCCAAAAGATTTGCATTTTTTTTATAATTACATAAACTTTTATATAGATAAAATTTTGAACCGATTTTTTAAAATTCTTTAATGAAAATGAAAAGCTACATGAGCAGTTTCTAGTACCTAATATGTCGTATAGGGGACGAACCGTTGCCCCCCTATATGAACGGCCGGAAGCGGCTGACTCCCGAAAGCAGAGGATCACATATAGTGGAGGGCATTAGGGAAAGCCTATGTCCAGCAGTGTATAGATACAGCCTGTTCATATATCAGTTCTCAAATTTATAATATTAATAGGATAGAATGATTTTATAAAAAAAAAATAACAATGTAATAGAATATAAGATGCAAAAATTCGTAACCCAAACAAACCTTCCTGGTAGCTCAGTTGGAAGAGCACTCGACCGGTCATCGAGAGTTCGTGGGTTCAAATCCCACCTAGACGGGTGAGGTAATTTTTTCCATTTTTTAAAATATAATATAATTGACCGCCAAAGGCTCAATGTAATAGACATGGGTAAGATAAGGATATTTGTATTTGTAGGTAAAGATTTTTCCAAGTGGAGCATCCTCTTGTATACAATAATAAACAGAAGAGGGAAAGTGTTCGCCAACTTGATAAAAAAATGTATAACTTTGTTATAAAAATTTCATGAAATGAAATGAAATGAAACCTATGACGAAAGGCGAAAATATCTGGAAGCTATTAATATAGAGATCTGGAAATATTTGCATCGTAAATGGCTTGTTTAATTATGTTTAAACTAATAAAAAAATCTATGGCTTTTTATGTATACGTTTGTGACGCGAGAATAATTGCATTTTTTTACCGCTTGGGTAGCACAATACGTCATCCTGATGAAAAGAAGTTACTGCAGCTTATGGATAGGTGCTTACTAAGGGCATCACTGGCACGTAGCCGCCCGTGTAAGTACCTCTTCATGCCCTATTTGATGAACCCGTATACGTAGCTCCCGTAAACAACTTCGACGAGTTGTTCATTCCAAAACTTGATAGTCGGCCGAAAAATGTTGTTGAGTTTATCTGATCGCTATTTCTCTCTTCCTTACAACTATGGTGGAAAATATGCATATGATCCGTCTGATGGAAAACAACTACCCCTGCTTATGGACGCCTACAACACCAGAGGCATCACAAGCGCGTTGCCGATTTTGTAATTATAAATATATATACCACTTCGGGTGGCAGACAAGCATGCGGCCAGTCTGATGTGAAGCGGTTTCCGTAGTCATATTAAAGCACGCAACATGGTACGCACATGCCCGTCTAACCCCGCTTCCAACGCAACAATTCCTTCCTTTCATCCATTCCTTTCTGGTGCCCTCACTTACTCGTGGGAACACAACAACCCTCAAGATAATTGTTATTTGGCTGCGATTTTCTGTGAGCTATTCGTACTTCCCCAATCGGGCAGCTTTCAAAATACGCTATGCCCTACCTCTCTTTTCGTCAGAGCCTCGTTTACCAGTCAGCAGGATGCAACACGTGCAAGCAAGGTTGGCTTTGGTTCCAAGAAGCCAAGTCAGTTGCCTTTGGGCCGCTTGGAAACACTGGCCTCCGCCAACCCGCAGTTGCACAACATGGTGGAGTATGTTCTAAACTAATTGAAGGGAGACCCGTGTCCCACCAGTGGGATGAATAAGAGTTGTCGACGACAATAATATTAACTCAGTATTAGTATATTCTACAGATTAGAACATACTGTTTTTATTTAAATCAAATGTATTTATGAGTGGGGTATTGCCATAGAAATCTAAATGACAAGGCACTGTTTTTTCAGAAGGCAAGATTTATGTGACTATTGCATATCTGTCATCGCATAACCAACAATACCGGTCAATCGAAAATTGGATGCATTAAACATTTTCGACATAAGCGATATTTACTACCTAAGCGACGATAAATAAGTGACGATAAAACTCAGCGAACGAAAATCCTTAAACATAAATTATGAATCTGGATTCCTTATTTTGACGTGACAACGTCTTATAAATTGGTTAGCCGGGTGACACTTCAAGAAACTGGCTCACGTTATGCGCTTACAATGAGAGCGAGTGAAAGGCGCGTGCCTTTCACTCGCTCTCATTGTAAGAGCGTCCCTTCTAAGAGCGAGAGAGACAGACATAAAAAGTGAAAGGCATGCGTCCCTTCCACTCGAAAACATTTTACCACTCAAAGTCGTTGTCACGTAAAACTTTCGCCCGTATACCGACTTTACAGGCAACCAATTTTATTTTTCAATTTAGTTATTTAGCTCGTAAAATACAGCCGGTCTATATTCCATTCCGTTGACTCAAGTACTTTTGGCAATCGGACTTGAATAAAGTAGAAACGTACCGAGTAGTTTATATGTCTATTTAATTAAACTCAGACATTCCAACTTTCTAACCAAGATTTTCAACATGACCGCACCTTTCGTTTGAAATCCCAAAACTTCAGTAATATTAGCACTTTACCCGAGATGGGAATTAAAGGAAAACAGACCTTCAAAACCTCAAGAGGACCGTTGTGGCTGACACCGACGGTATCATTCCCTCGAATATCATCGAAGTTTATTTTGTGGAAATTGTGTTTTCATGTCAAATATGTGGTTTCGTTCGTGCGTTAACGAAACGCTCAATGATTTTGCCTACGCTCGTCACGTTATTCCGGAATGTTAACATGAAATTATAATTTGTAGTCTTCAAATATATTCTATAAATGTACTGTGCTTCGTTAGACATAACAAATCGTTTTTTGGGTTCCGTAGTAAAGAAACCCTTATAGTTTCGCTATGTCCGTCTGTCTGTCAGTCCGTCATACCTTCCGCGGCTTAGCTCAGAGACTATTAGCACTAGAAAGTTCAAATTTGGTATGGATGCACATATTAATGACACTGACAAAATTGTAAAATAAAGTCTCGCATCGCACTTCTTCTGCTGTAAAAAGTTGTGAGATCTAATGGAAAATTAACTCAGTTCATTTATTCACTAGGTACTGTTTATCATCATCATCATTATCATTTCATACAAAGGACGTAATGATGTCTACTGACAAACAAGGAGAGCTTACTCCCTTAGACTTCCACCGCCGTTTGGATCCATCGGACTCCCGTGGTCTTTATCAGATTGTCAGCTCATTTAGTAGGGAGCTATCATATGCTGCATTTTCCTGTCTTTGGTCGCCATTAAATTTTTCTACTGACTGACTGACGTTTCCTCCAGATTCTCCTACGCCCTCTTACTTAATAACCCTTCATTCTATATCCCGGTGCTCACACTCTCACATGACTTTCTCATTGAAGCTTGAAGTCCTTTTGATAAAATCGAGAAGAACAACAAGTTTCTAGAGTGTTTTTTTCTTCCGAAAGAGCTGATACGAAGTATTAAAGTCAAAAAGACTTCAGACTTTCTAATGAAACATGTGAGAGCAGGAGAACTAGGAGCTAGAGGAAACATTAGAGACACTCTAATAATATTTTAGTGACTGAATCAATATTAGGCACCTTAATAATGAAGTGTAATCTTTTTCTTACAGTTTCTAGAAGAAGCTAATTTTAGACATCATCTGACTGTCAAGTTAACGAAAAGCAGGCGAGAATAAATTTTAATATGAGATATTGCCAATGATACTTGTATTGACACCGACACCGTGTAAAAATGATGTAGATGAAAAATAAATTCACACCTCCTTTAACTTCAGTAGTGGTTCTAACAATTTGGGTGAAAAATTGTACTTGATAATGTTTTGATGTTAATATATAATATCATTTTAAATTAAGTGCAAATACTAATAGGGTAGGTCGGGGAATTTAAAGAAGGTATTTTACGCAATTTGTAATTTTTTTACACGCTACTTCGCAAAAAAAATGGGTGCGTAAAATTAGGAGATGATGAGATTGAAACCGTTAAGTTGCCGTTTTACCTGGGAGAGAGATTTTCCCGGGAGTTCTCCTTGATTTGGCTATACTACTTGATTCAATTATTGCAAACGTGTGAGTGCATAAGTGCGTTTTTAGTTGTACAGCATGTTCACAAAATCTATAACGTTTTTGTTTCAAATTAACAAAGTTTTCTTGCATATTTTTTTATATTATAAGTGTATAAATTGTACTTTCCTTGCTTAACCCATTCATTACCGGCTTATGTATCACGAACATTACCCTCATACCTCACCATAATATTTAGCCTAGACATTGAATACAAAACCTAGACACCGATGGGCGGCTTTGGCATGTGATTAATGATTTTTGGGACGCCGAATTGTAGCTTTGGCACTAAATGAGTTGATTGTACTGCTCCTTAAAATATTTGCACTTGATTTAAAATTACTTAATATATTTAAATATATCATCTCAAAATACTACAGAACACCATAGCCAAACACAATACCCTTGAGGATTGTTGTGTTCCTGCGAGTGAGTGAGATTATAAGGTGCTGTGTTAGTAGCGGGGGTGAGAGCGTGTGAATAATAGTGCTTGTATTGTATGAGTCTGTATGACTACGGTAACCGCTTCACATCTGACGGGTCGTATACTTGTTCCGTACTCGGAGTTGTATAAAAATAAATGTTACCTCGTCTGACTTCCAATACTGGCACGCATAGATGTATTCCCCGTCAACATTAGGGCGTCTGTTCTGCACTCTGACGATGTTCAACCTCTTTCGAGCTACCAAATCCCAAACCGTGAGAGCTTCGGTTGGTTGCCAACTGCCAGCAATGCATTGATCTCTCTGGAAAATGTATTTTATTCTTTAAATTGTTATGTCTAGTATCGCGTGAATCTCGAGTTTAAATACCCTTTTCGAGCCGATTTTCAGGACTGACGTATTTAGTTACCGAATAACACGTACCCTGTCATTAAATTCAGTAATTAAATACCTAAGCCTTAATAATGTAGCATTGTAGAAACATGTAGCCATAGATGTTTGTGTAAATTATGTTAAAATGTGGATGTATGTTATTATTTTCTCATGCTCGTGTAATGCTCCTGGTGATGCAGGCGTCCTCAGACTGCTGTAATTGGTTTCCAATATTCGTATGCTTGTTTGCCGCCTTTGTGGTATAAAAATGTTAAGAATTATATAGCAGTAGAAAAGAAAATCTAGTCTGTAAAGTCGATTTACGACGATAATTTTAGGTGACGAAAAATAACGTCTTGTAAACATCGGCCGATGGAGTGAAAGAGAGATAGATGCCTCACAAGCCGAATGCTTAAGCCGATCGTAGATCTCTATCGCTTGTTCCGCGTTCTCGATTGCACACTCATCTCAGGCGGAACGTGACAATGAGTCATGCTTTTTCGTGCGTGCAGCCGGCGTTCATCGATTTATAAGACGTTATCATTATCACGTGAAAACATTTATGTATTTTTTTATACTACGTCGGGTGACAACAAGCATACGGCCCGCCTGATGTGAAGCGGTTATCGTACCCATATTAACGCTCGCAACATAAAATATTGCTCGCGCGCCGCCACCCCCGCTGCCGACGCAGCATCTCCTTCCTTTCTGGTGACATCACTCTCTCGCAGGAATACAACAACCCTCAAGGGAATTGTTATTTGGAAGCGGTATTCTGTGAGAAGGAGGTACATTATGTTATGTAATACAAAAATAGATTATTTATTATTCATAACAGAAGCATTTGATCATCACCTGGACTCCCTAGGTGTCTTTGGCGACATGGAACAATGGCATTTTTACGTGTGTTTTGTATATATTTAAAATTTCCTAGTGTGCGTAAACGCTGGTAGGGCGCGCCGTTTCAGCTTAAACAAGCTCTTCTAATTTAACTGTAAACTGTAAACTTTTAATGTATTCAACATTAAAAGTTGGGGTAATTATTTTTTTATTTTTATTTTATACTAGCTGATGCCCGCGACTTCGTTCGCGTGGACTTTATGATTCCGGCGTATTAATACAAATACGAACTAATGCAGATACATAAGAAAATATTTGGGGTAGTATTATACGTTAAAAGTCAACAAATTATTAATTTTATTTAAGATAGTAACCATAGTTAAAAAAAAAAAAAAAAAATGAAGGGAGTCTTTCCTTCGGGAGCTAATATGAAAAGACCTGAAGCCTTACTAATCCTCGATAAAGCCATATTGTTGGCCATTTCGCATTCATCTGAAACGATTAGACAGCAATCCTGAAAATTTTTCGCTTTGTCACAGTTTCGTGTCACAAAGCATGTCGGTGTTTCCGTTCTTTATAAATCGAGTAGAATAAAAAACCAACACAGCTGTTATAAAATAGCTCAGATTTACAATCTAGAATTATAGGTATCCGCTATAATATATAACAGATACAGAATAAAGCACAAAGGATTCAATGTGAGCATTCTGTGACAAACACAGTTACAAGTTACTACTATTATCTATATACAAAAATCAATGCCACTTTTCGTTGTAATTTTATAACTCAAGAACGGGCTCACCTATCCAAACCAAATGTTTAGGCTTTGTTTGGACTATTTAGTAGATGGTTTATGTGAAGTTTGCACAAAATCGGTAGAGCGGTTCTTCATTTCTCACGTTTTTTGTAACATATGTATTCAATAAATGGCGGATCATTTTGTTAATCGGGATTTTGCTGTCAAATTGAAACTTTTTTCAGATGGGGATTGTGCTGTCAAATTGAAACTTTTTTCAGTGTTGACAGTACAAGCATGTTGTTATGTCATTCATGCGGTCATTTCATTTTGGACGTACTTCGACTTTATGTTGCCTGTTCGAGACTTGGTACCCCCCCCCCCCCCCCCCCCCCCCGACGTTTGTTTATTCATGCTCAAAATGGAAAAACAAAAAATATTGTTTATCCAAATGTTTTGGATTAAGTTTTAAAATAGCTTTAATTATTTTGTTTGAATAAATGAATTTGATGTTCCATTTTTTTTATTTCACTTTATACGTAGCGAAGCACGTACCGGGCCGCTAGTATATTTTAATCATAAACATACTATTTTGCAGCAAATAACACTGTAGACAGAAACCAATTAGGTACTTCCCAACAATATTCCACTTTCATATACACAGCAAATTTAATACTTTCAACTAAAAATAACAAACGCTAGGAAAAGGCGAAGATAAAACTATGAGAAAACATCAAACTTCATAACGAGAGAGGCATGAGTTAGTAGATGAAGGACCAGCGAGTTGGTAACACTACAAAGGCTGAGTTTTTAATTAAAAGTGCCTCGTATTTAGTTTCAAGCCACGTATGCACCGGGGACAAAGTTTAGCAACTTAAGAACCAAACTTCTTGATGCACAGTATTCATCTGCGGAATGTTCTTTGAACAGTTCTATTATTTTATGATAGGTACTACCACAGTATAAATAATAGTACTACGTACAGTATGGCCACTCTCTGCCGCTCTCACGTGTCGACCTCACCTCCCATTTGAGAAGAATCTGGAACAGTTTGTATGGCGCTGTACGCACACACTCATTCATGCTCTGCACAGACGTCATTGTTTGTGTAGTAGTAAATGACGCGACATTTGTATGGAGTGACCAGGGTGTGATACTACTACATGTACTACCTAATTCATAATCTGGGAAAGAAAATATGAATTTTACTTTTTCGTTGCAGGAAAAGGAAACGTTACGTTTATCATTGGTCTTTTTTAAAATCAACTTAATTATGAGATTAACTCTCAAACCACAAAAAAAATTGGGTGCGGCTGTATCATGGACACGGCCGTGTGTTGTATGTGAATTTCGGCCTGATGTGAAGCGGTTACTGCAGCCATATTAACGCTCGCAACATAAAATATATATCACGCCGCCACCCCCGCTGCCAACGCAGCATCTCCTTCCTATCTGGTGACCTCACTCACTCGCAGGAACACAACAACCCTCAAGGGAATTGTTATTTGGCTGCGGTATTCTATGAGGTGGATGTACATTCCCTAGTCGGGTAGCTTACAATTACGCTCCCTACCTCTCTTTTCGCCAGAGCTTCGTTTGTCAGTCAGCAGGGTGCACCGCGCGCAGGTGAAGTTGGCTTTGGTTCAAAGATGTTGATGAACCACTGACACCCCATAATACGTATACGTTATATGTACAAAAATCATCTCAAAATGGCAGCGCTTCCCCATCCCCCGCACGCGATGTTCCATAGTCCTTACTTAGTATAATAAATTCTTTGATACTTCATCTATCCAGTGGTGTGATTGAATTTTGGATGATGAAAATGATAGATATGTAGCTGTAGGTATGCCCCGATTTTGTTATTATTCGTTTTTTTGAATTGCCTCCCTATGGAAGCAATTGCTGTGTTAGTTTTTTCATTTCAAAAGTAAGCAGCATATATTTATAGCACTGTTTCTGAAATTCATTGTAACAATTATACAGTCGCACCGGTCGCCATCGACAGGAAATTTATCCTCACACATTGGAGACGAAGGTGTCATGGCTGTGCGGTTCCAGAGAGGTCTCCTCAGACGTACTATGAAGCTGTGAAATGAACTGCCTGTCGAAGTTTTCCCAGAAGATTACAGCTTGGGGTTCTTCAAAAAGGGCGTGAAGAGATTTTTACAGGGTCGGCAACGCGCATGTGATTCCCCTGGTATTGGAGGCGTCCATAGGCTACGGTAACTGCTTCCCATCAGGCGGATCGTATGCTTGTTTCCCACCTGACGTAGTATATAAATGCCGTTTGCCCTTCTTTCACGTCGAAAGGAAGTAAAGGATTTTTTTTTCACAGATAGTTTAAGCACGGGAAAATAAGTTTCATTGTGTCCTTCCTAATACCTACAATGGCCGTGTGGTTTCCGGCAGACTAAAATAGAATCACTCCGTTTCTTCCCGTGGATGTCGTACAAGGCAACTAAGGGAAATACATTATCAAACATTGATCAGGTCTCCCCAACCCGTTTGGCCAGCGTGGGGAGTGTAGGCCAAATCCTCCTTCCGTCTAGGACGGACGAGAGAGGGTCGTGCGTCTGTAGTGGAGACTAAAATGGACCTGATGATGATGGATACCTACAAAGTTTCATGATGATCGGTTGAGTAGTTTCGACGTGAAAACGTAACAAACAAACTCACACAACCCCTCTTTTGGGGTGTAAGTGGGTCATCAAGATCTTTGAACCAAAGCCAACTTCACCTGCACGTGGTGCACCCTGCTGACTGACAAACGAAGCTCTGGCGAAAAGAGAGGTAGGGAGCGTAATTGTAAGCTACCCGACTGGGGAATGTACCTCCACCTCACAGAATACCGCAGCCAAATAACAATTCCTTTGAGGGTTGTTGTGCTCCTGCGAGTGAGTGAGGTCACCAGAAAGAAAGGAAGGAGATGCTGCGTTGGCAGCGGTGGTGGCGGCGCGCGAGCAATATTTTATGTTACAAGCGTTAATATGGCTACGGTAACCGCTTCACATCAGGCGGGCCGTATGCTTGTCTGCCACCCGACGTAGTATAAAAAAAAAACTCATATTTATAATATTAGTAGGGATAAAAGTTCTACCACACGGGCGAAACAACTAGTCGGATATACTTTTACTTTTCCTCATCATTTCTCCCATTAATCCCAAAACCATAATACTTCGAGAGAAATAACTCCTGCCTGTCCTAAATAACCTTATGCAATATCTCACAGTTTCTCTCGCGAAATTGCTTGTACATTTGCAGCGGTGTCGTGGGAATTTTGTATCGTGAACTGACACGTGTCGGTTGAAAGCCCTGGAGTGTGATTACAAAACCTATTCCGTATTCTGTCATTATCTGTTGCTCATTTTTGCTACAAGCACAATTTATTCCCACTTTTTATCAGAGACTCAAGGAAATGTTCGTCTTGGGAAGATACTGTGTTGTTGTCTAAGAGAAATGTTGATAATTTATTTCAAGGCTCCTTTGTAGCACTTGGCGGAAGTCAGGTGGAATTATTTGTCGGAATTTATATTCAAGAGGAGTTGCTTTAATCAAGATTGATATTCCGATGACTTACGGTTGTTGATGAATATTTTTAACTAACTTAAAAATGAGATTTTAAGCGACCGTTCAGTATTGTATTAATACCTATATATATATGTTACAAACTGAAAAAAGAAAGAAAGGAATGTAGGCTAGCAACAGATCGGCGACCTCTTGGTGTTGCTGATCTCCATGGGCGGTGTTGATTGCCTAACATCATGCTCTTTTGCCCCCCCCCCCCTCACATAAAAAAAAAAAACTACGGTCGAAACCTTTGTAAAATAATACTATTAGGTATATTATATTATATGTCGGCGCCACGTGTTATTGAGTGACGTCAGATCGCCTCAGCACGTGCGCATGACGAGTTGTTTGTCGACCGATCCATGAATCAGGCGATGTGCGAGTGGGGAGGGCGGCCGAGGCGGCTTTATAAGGCAACGCGCGGCGTTCTCGATTCATTCTTGCCGCGACCGCTCTACTGTTCGCATGTTTAAATGTGATACTGATCACACCTGAATCATTGATTTATTTAATTAATGAAGTTATTATGTTGATTTGATTTTTCTTCGTTATATTAGGTACACATTTGGTAATAAAAATAATACTAAATTGTCAACGCCTTTGCTCTGATGGAAAATATTACCGAGTAAGATAAATCGTCACCTATCGTGCGTGGATCTTGAACTCCCGCCGAAATCAGAAGTAGGGATATCCACAACGCTCCCGCGTTTTGGGATCCTGACGGAAGCTCAATCTGATCGGACTATTTCCGATGCAACACACATTCATTGACACGACAACTGCAAGCGAACACTACTACTAATGATTTTTTTTTCTCGGCAATGCTGTCATGGGCTGCATAGACAACGAGCAGTCGCGCCTGCGGCTGTTGTCAGACGGGTGTTCCACAATGCCTGACTTAATATCGGTAACAGCAGCAATAAGATCGCGAGAGCCCCGTTTGGGTGAACCTCCAGCGAGGCGATTGAGGTTAAGAGCGAATGGAGATGTCGCGGTCTGTTGTAGGCGTTGAAGGATTGGTCACATTCGGTTTAACTGTCACAAAACAAAGGTAATGAGGGTGATCCGAGGCCTTTATTTGCGTCTGGGGACTCGACCACAAAGCCAATCGAACTACCGGGATATGTCCACACCGATGCCTGTCAGGGTTGGCAGCGGCAGATACACTGCATTGTTTGACAGCAGCGCGAACCGCTCACTGATGGAACGTTCGGTTAGCCGTTCCTTGCGTGGGCGTGAAGACACACTCTTTTGCTCAAAAGATTGGGGGATTAATGATGTTCATATGAAAGTCGCGTTGTAGAGAATTGTGAGGTGCCTTGCGATGTCCTCATTGGATCGGATCTGGTAGGGGTGCCTGCCTGGCCTGTTTGTAGTGGTTGCGAGTAGCGGCACAAGCCTTGTGAGAGATCAGACCATGTTGGCGGTGACGACGGACGATGGGGACATCTTCGGCAGTTTGGACACCGATTTGAGGGAGTCGGGGCGGAGTGAGTTGAGGGCCTTATTGATTAAATACAGGGAATCTTTGTGACCGGTGTACCAAAAACTGGGGTTTTGACTTGAACCATGGATATCTGGTTGAGAGACCCGAGGTTATTCGTGCTTGTTTCGCATGGACCATATCGGGTGGCGCCCGTGGAGCGCCGGAGGTTGAGGTCCATCATTGAGGAACTTCTGAACAATGGCATCGTACGTGAAAGTGCTTCGGAATTCGCGAGTCTCGTATTGCTGGTGAGGGCAAGGAATGGCGAGGACAGTGTGTGCGCCGATTGCATTCGACGGGCAGCGGTGGCAGCACTCCAACCACTCCTGGATGATGTCCTCGTGTACGTGGACAGTGTCTTGATGAAGTGTGGGACGGTTTCTGAGGGCTGTCTCGTCTCGTCTAGCGACTTGACAAACGAGATTTTCATTCGTTTACGTTTACCAATCGTTTATGTGAAGAAATAGTCTTATCGACGACGACGTAAACTAGTCGAAAATTAGACTGTTTTCTGTTTTTTTTTTTAAACTAGTTCCTTGTCGACGTCTCATTGCGTCGACTAAAATCGTCGACGACCCACCACTAATCTTGATGGTTTAATTTCAGATAGTACTGTCAAGCCGAGTGGACGTGTGGGGTTGAGGCTTTGTAGGAATCGCGGGTACCTTGCGGTGCAAAGTAGATCGGGTTCTGCAGATTGGTTGGCTGTTTCCGGCGATTCATACCATCTTTTACGGAGCACATGATTCCATTCTGTAATTTGGCTAAGATGGGGCGCATCATTCGAATAGACACCGGCTTGTGACGGCGCTCGACTTGACATCGTTCGGTGTCTGTCGACGCAGGCGATGCTCGATATTTTTCAGGAGGGGCTGCAAACGAAACTCCATGCAAGCGTCAGTGGTACGAGTTTGAGAGCTGTTCTGGTGTAGATTGAACAGGACGAGCAACATGCCGTGGCCTGCATAATCCGGCGAACTGCAGGGCCTGAGGGTTTCTGTTGTTTTTACAGGCTAGAAACGCTTGCCGTGGTTCGTGCTATTAAAACACTTCGGACAGTGCTTGTATGGGAGATCATTTTGTTGTGGTGACTGACTGCAATGCCTTCAAGACGTCGGCCCGCGAGCACGGGCTCCTGCTATGAATCCGCAGATGGTGGTCATTGTTGCAACATTATGACTTCAGGGCTGTAGAGTGAGCGTGCCTCAATTTTTCGGATTTTTTTTTTTTTTTAGAATCGAAAGCCACAGTTTGTCGGTTCAACAAGGGCGACATCGCTTTCTTTAAGGCGAGTCCGAGAAGTCAGGTCGGTCTAGATTTGAAGCGTCCCGACGCTTGCGAAGTTTAGAAAGTACTGCCAGGTGACCGGTACCAAGTTAAGAAAATAACTGGCAGAGGAAGACCAACAAGGTATCCCATGATCAACTCAGATTAGCACCGAATCCAGGTAAAAATCGTACTGTAGGAAACGTGTCGGCGGTAAGACTTGTAGATGTAGCAGTGGGACTGATTCCCGGGAAACCCGCTGATGCAGCATGTACAAGCAATCCGAGCGCGACATACAATACTGCGATGGAGGTGTGACTGTTTTTGCTATGATTATAATATGAATAGGTTTGTATGCTTCAAAATGATTTTATGGTTGGTGATAGGTCGAGGACAGGGGCCTCCCTATCTGACAAGCAATTTTGAGTTAGACTGGTTGAGGACAGGGGCCTCCCAGAACTTAGCTGTTTGGTCTGATAGGTCGGAGGACAGGGGCCTCCCTATCTGACAAGCAGTTTTGAGTTAGACTGGTTGAGGACAGGGGCCTCCCAGAATTTTGTTGTTTGGCATGATAGGTCGAGGACAGGGGCCTCCCTATCTGACAAGCAATTTTGAGTTAGACTGGTTGAGGACAGGGGCCTCCCACACTATGTCATAGGAGTTATATTGAACTCGTTTGGTATTAAGTGATTAGGTTGCCGCTGTGACAACTATTTTTTATCAGGTCGAGGGCGCCTGATGAGCAGAATGGCCGTGTCGGCGCCACGTGTTATTGAGTGACGTCAGATCGCCTCAGCACGTGCGCATGACGAGTTGTTTGTCGACCGATCCATGAATCAGGCGATGTGCGAGTGGGGAGGGCGGCCGAGGCGGCTTTATAAGGCAACGCGCGGCGTTCTCGATTCATTCTTGCCGCGACCGCTCTACTGTTCGCATGTTTAAATGTGATACTGATCACACCTGAATCATTGATTTATTTAATTAATGAAGTTATTATGTTGATTTGATTTTTCTTCGTTATATTCGCTACACATTTGGTAATAAAAATAATACTAAATTGTCAACGCCTTTGCTCTGATGGAAAATATTACCGAGTAAGATAAATCGTCACCTATCGTGCGTGGATCTTGAACTCCCGCCGAAATATACGTATATTATATTATATTATACATATATTATACGGCGTCGTTGAGGAGCTTGATGAAGTCATTGCGCTTGCTAGTTTAATCGGATACGCAAGTTAAGCAATGTCGAGCGTAGCCTGTCCATGGATGCGTTTATTTATCTAGAGCTCCTCCGTGCTTCAGGGGACATGTTAAACCATCAGTTCCGGATGTTGTCATTAAATAAAAGTCGTTAAGCCAAGTCAGTGTCCTTTAGGTGGCTTAAAAACACTGGCCTCCGCCAACCCGCAATTGAGCAACGTGGTGTACGATCTAAACTGCTTCGACTGAAGAGAGACCAGCATCTACCTGCATCTATAAAAAGCGGTGTATTTTAAGTCAATGAATGCAGTGTTTAAGCTGAACGAATATTTATCTGTGCCGAACGCGCCGAACGAACGGAACGAAAAGAGTTTTGGAATTCTTTATATGAAATGTTATGACATCTCTCACACCTGTCCGCGCCAAATCGACTGAATCGGGCAGATTTCATCTAAATCAGTGATTTTCAAACTGTGGGTCATGACCCCCAGGGGGGTCGCTGAGTTATATTCGGGGGGTCGCGGTGGAAAAAACGCAAATGTTTATAGATCATACGCTACAATAAAAAAACGTAAGCAGGCTGATTAATGTTCAATAATTCATCAACTCAAATCTTTAAGCAAATCGATCGATCCTATATCTGTCAGATTTTTTTGACGTGACAACGTCTTATAAATTGGTTAGCCGGGTGATACTTCAAGAAACTGGGTCACGTTATGCGCTTACAATGAGAGCGAGTGAAAGGCACGTGCCTTTCACTCGCTCTCATTGTAAGCGTGTCGTGGACGCGTGTCCCTTCTAAGAGCGAGAGAGACAGACATAAAAAGTGAAAGGCATGCGTCCCTTCCACTCGAAAACATTTTACCACTCAAAGTCGTTGTCACGTAAAACTTTCGCCCGTATACCGACTTTACAGGCAACCAATTTTTTTTATTAAATTTTATGTCGACATAAAAATTAAGACAGAAATAGTAGCCTATTTCTGAGATTGTAAAAACCAATGACAGAAATAAACAATAAATAAAAATAAATATTTCGGGACAATTTACACAAAGCGCCATCTAGTCCCAAAGTAAGCGAAAAGCTTGTGTTATGGTTACTAGACAACTGATAAATGTACTTAAATACATTTTTTTTGTAAATACATACTTATAATACATAGAAAATACCCAGACCAAGACAAACAGACATGTTCATGCACACAAATGTTTGTCTTGTGTGGGAATCGAACCCACGACCTCGGAGTCAAAGTGGCCATTGCTAACCATTCGACCACCGAGCTCGTCAAATAGGCTATTACTGTCTTAATTTTTATGTTATCAAAATCGAAAGCAACTAGGATTAACAATTTTAAAGCCTTCATAGCCAGGTGAATTGTTGAAGTTTGGACGAGAAGGAGGAGTAGGAAGGTGGATGGAGCAGGGGGTCGCCAGAAGTTTTTAACTTGTAAAGGGGTCCCATATTCAAAAAAGTTGAAAATCACTGATTTAAAAAATTCTAAAATTCGATTCGTTCGGTTCGTTCGCTGCGTTCAGCTCGGATAGATGTGCGTTCACTTTTAAAAACTAAGTTTTCTCTGAGTTAATAACTAAGTTCAATAATTAGGTCTGTTATTGTTTGTCATATTTACATTTCATTGTCATTCTCTTGCGGCCAAAGCTGGAATTACTGAGATATCAAACTTATGATAATTGGAACTCAACTCAGCTGCTTTTTCGAAAGTATCTAATTCTATGTTCAAATCTTCAAAGACGAAACTAAATTACCATTAATTTATTAGAAGATAGTTTTCAGTTGCTGAAAATAGACCCTTTCAAATAACTGTAATTGAACTATTTACCATATAAATACGCATTAAATTCTAAGACTAAAACATGCCTACACACATTACTTGTAATTCAATATATTGCCACAGAATAAAACATAGTACCTACTAATAATATTGCTAGCTAGGTATATTGATTTTCAAAATAAAAAAAACATCTATAGGTATATATATACAATTTAAGCAACATCGACCATTATCCGTTATCTCGGGTTCCTCCGTGCTTTGGACTTCGGAGGGAATGTTGAGAAGTCGGTCATTTGTCATTAGATAATCGTCGTAAAGCCAAGTCAGTGTCATTTAGGCGGCTTGAAAACATTGACCTCCGCCGTTCCACATTATTTACTTAAATTTATTTATACCATCCAGTTTCGCCTTTACAGCCTTACGGCGTAGTTCATTTGTCGCTTATCCGGTGTGTTGACGGATCGAAGAAGCCGTTTATATACATATTTGTATGTATGGACCGTTTGTGTACACGATCCGACAAAAATCCGAATACTGAGATCCAGTATTCGGATTTTTGTCGGATCGTGTACTCTCTGTCATCGTGTGACTCTCTCTCTCTACTGCATAATTGAAACATAATTACTTACCTGCTACATTAGAAATATTTTTATCTCTACATATAATATTAATAAAATTATACGCTTCAGACCCACCGTACCCCTGGCCGTACTCTGGTGGTACGGTGTATCTTAACCGGCCGATGTCTGTATAGAGGAGACATTTAGGAAAAATGAATATGAGCAGTCTTTATAAGAGCAATGGCAAAAAAGAGGATTTTTGTCTGTCTGTATTTATACATATGGGTTCTTTATCGGGGAACGTACGTGGCAACGCTGACTTACGCAGCTGCCATTTGGTGCCATCGTCTATGTACGTATGTATGTCGTAGTGTCGTGCTGAGAAGTCAGAGGCAGGCACTAGTGCTTCTGACGAAAGCGTATAGGTCTACCAGTACTGTTGCCCTGCCGGTGCTGGCAGGGGTACTCCCGGGGGACCTGGAGGTGACTCGGGCTGGACGATTGGAGGGCGCACGTAGAACCGCGGCCGGGAAGGAGTTGAGCCGGCGAATGCGCGAAATTTGGGTCGCCACACTAGAAGAGTGGCAGGATCGTTGGGCTGGTGACGCTAAAGGGAGGGAACTATATCGATTTTTCCCGGAAGTGCCGACTCAGGGCAACCTGGGTCGAGCCGGATTATCAGATCTCGCAAATCCTTACGGGTCACGGGGTATTCGGGAGGCGCTTGCGCGATATGGGGTTGTGCGAGGTGAGTGCGTGTGCGTGTGGCGATGGGGAGGACGACCGGGATCACATCTTGTGGGAATGCTGCAGGTACTCCGATATTAGGAAGGAGCTACTGGACGGAATCCGTCGCGATGAGAACGACTCAGGTCCGGTGTACTACACCGATCTCGTTTCCTCGGCGGCGAACTTTGCTGCTTTGCGCAGGTTCGCTCATCAATGGCACGCACGCAGGAGCGCAGAAGAGAGGGAGCAGAAGAGCGGAAGGAGGACTTCATCTTCGGACGGCGGTGAAGGCGTACCAGTGGTTGTCGCCGCCCCAGAAGGGGGAGAGTGCGAATTAAGGGACAAGGACGTAGATTAAATAATTTGTAGAGAGTCAAGAATTGCCGCGGCACAAAAGAGCCTCAGAGCAACGGTGTCGCGCGCATCTCTCGCGATTCGGCTCATATGACCGCGAGGTCGGTGGAGCCATGGGAAGGTGGTGGGTTTGTCTGTATTTATACGTGCATAATTCAAAAATTACTGCACGAAAGGTTTTCAAAAGGACAGGTCTAATTTAAAATCTCTCGTATGTTTTCTCTTAATAAAATTATTAATAATAATTGTCATTTGTTTATTAAGTTCATGCGGGTGAAGTCGCGGGCAATCGTTAATTATAAATAAAATTTATAACCAACGATTGCCCGCTGAAACATTCTGTTGATTTATTTATTTAACTGGGTCGACATAATTCTGCAAATATATTTTACATAAACATAAAAATCTGTAACTGTGCAAAACTCATTATTTGTACAGTTTGCCAAACAGTCTGTGGAGGATGTAGGCGAAATAAAAATCACGAGGTTTCAGAACTATTAGAAGCTACGTAATGGTGCCGAGATGTGTGTTATGGCGCGCGTGCGTACTGGCGGACGTTTTGTCGCAGACTGCATATTAACGTTCGCCACTGGAGGGCGCTGCGGGACGTAGCCGCGAGGATCCGCGTCATTGTTGCGGCGTCGGTATTTTTAAAAGACGCCGCGGCGCCGCGGTACACACAACTCGTTCCCCCGTATGCTTTCATTTTATTAAGAAACATAAATAATGCAATACATATCATTATATGCAAGTAGGTACATCATAACAGGTAAGTGCTAGTTTTTTTTTTACTTATACATTAATATTATTTTTAAGACATTATTATTTGTTTATTTTTACAGATACTGCCGGGCGGACCGTTTACTTTAACGCATCCTCAACATCCTGCCCCACAGTGTCGTGATCGCGACACTCATTACCGAGAAGTAACGCTACGCGAGATGCTGGACGCTTCATGATACCGGTTTTTGTCCTAATGTCCAGAACTCTCACCCTTCCGTCAGCCCCAGGATATACCCTATCTACGATCCCTTTTGGCCATACATTGCGTGGTGATGATGGGTCCGCTACGACTACGAGATCGCCTACCTTCAACTTCACGCCCTCGCCTGCCCACTTTCGTCGAGGTGCTAGCGTTGGCATAACTTCCTTCATCCATCGCGACCAAAACAGATCAGCCAACCGTTGGGCAATGCGCCACTGCTTACGAAGGTAAAGATCACTATCATCATAGACACCGGATTGTGGTAAGTTGGAGGACGACCCTAGCAAAAGGTGGTTAGGCGTTAACGCCTCTGGATCACGCGGATCCACTGACACGTGAGTTATGGGACGGCTATTGATCATGTTCTCCACTTCGCATAAGAATGTGCTCAAAGTCTCCTCTCGGGGGGCGCGCTCTTTCAGTACTACTTTCAAGGCAGTTTTCACGCTTCGGATGAGTCGCTCCCAGGCTCCACCCATATGAGGGCTCGCTGGCGGTATGAATTGCCATCGTACTCCCCTATTTAATGCCTCTGAAATTAAATATGGTTGATTGCTCAACACCTCCTGATACGCTCGTCGCAATTCAGTATCGGCGCCGCGCAAATTTGTGCCGTTATCGGAAAACAAGGTATGTGGCCAGCCGCGGCGAGCGGCCATGCGGCGCAACGCCATAATCATAGAATCGCTAGTTAGAGTAGGCACGATTTCTATGTGTACAGCACGTACGGTGAGGCATGTGAATAGAACGCCGTACCTTCGAGCCCTCTGTCTTCCTACGGTGATCTCTATCGGCCCAAACAGATCTATTCCACACATGGTGAACGCTCGCTGATGATGAGCCAGCCGACATTCTGGGAGGTCGCCAAGGCGTGGGGGTGAAGGTAGTGTTTTTCTAAAGCGACAGACTAAACACTGCTTAGCCACAGAACGAACGGTGGGCCTCAACTTAATAAGCCAATATTTTTGGCGCAACTCGTTAATTACCATCTCGTTACACGAGTGCGCTGCATGAACATGATAATGCATTACTATAAGTCGTGCTGTGTGACATTTACCATCTAATATAATGGGGTATTTTGTCATATGATTTACATCTTTAATATTTCCGATACGACTGCCTACACGCAATAAATTATTTGCATCGATTATTGGAGTGAGTGAACGCACGCGACTATCGCGTTTTAACTCTTGATTAGAGCTCAAAGAGTTTATCTCACTTTGAAAACTCTGAGCCTGCGAGTGTCGAAGCAATAATATCTCCGCTCTGTGCATTAACTCATCATTGATACATTTAATAGAACCTTTTCTACATTTTTCGATAAATAGTAAAATAGTGGCAGTAGTACGTAGTAACCTCAACCAGCTAGAGAATCGGCTTGGTTCAGGGACAGGTAAGTGACACACTTTATTATTTACTTGTATGCTATTCACCTTTTCTAATATTTCATCACTGATTTTTATTGTTGCAGGATGACGGGGCCAGCAAGAACGCGGCTGGTGTAAAAATGAAGGTCCAGTGAACCATTCCGACTCGCTGCTCAATACGTAGTCGGTGTTTTTTGTTCCTACATCAGCTATGTTTAAATCGGTCGGTACATAATGCCACTGACTGCTAGTAGAGAATTCATCTATTTCTCCAAGTCTATTAGCTATAAAGGCTTTATATGACCTACTATGATTCTTAATCCAATATAAAATAGTTGTGGAATCGGTCCAGTAGCATACAGAATTGGGTTGCAAACGATGTTCTTTTAAAATACTGTTTGATAATCTACACGCTAACACTGCACCCTGCAACTCGATACGCGGTACTGAGACCGGTTTCAATGGTGTAACTTTACATTTACTGGCAACGAACGACACTGTGATGCGTCCATCGCTGCTCTCTTGTCGCCAATATCCCACCGTGGCGTAACCGTGTGGAGATCCATCGCAAAACATATGCAGTTCTAGTGACACGATGTCACTGCTACCATGGTTCAAGAAATACCAGCGTGGAATTTTTATATTATTAATTTCACGTGCTTGACCTATCCAGCGTTTAAATAAATCAAATAAATCGTCATTTAATGTCGCATCCCATTGTAAATTACTTTTCCAAATCTCGCGCATTAATATTTTACCTTTAATTGTGAATGGCACGAGATAACCGTGAATATCAAAAATGGACATTACGATACACAAAACTTCCCTCTTCGTAGGTACACGCTTTAAAAGTAAGATATCGCCTGGCACGCGTTTAAATGACAAGTCAAATCCTAACATATCGGACTTCGGATACCAGAGGAGCCCTAGTGCGCGCTCAGGTTGCTTGTCGATATCGAACCTAATCGCCTTGTCGTTAAGTGTCTCTGTAGGCATGTTACAAAGTACGGTAGGTACGTTACTCAACCAATTACGCATTTCAAAATCACCCTGTTTATGAATGAATGAAATGTCTTTTATCATTTTTATAGCAATATTCTCATCTGAAAAACTATCTATATAATCGTCCATATACTGATTAGTTTGTATAGCATGGACAGCATCAGGCATATGTTCATTAAATCGCGAAGCGTTTTTATCCTGATTGATAATTTGAGCCACGAATGGGGAGCAATTTGCACCGAATATAAGTGACGTCATAGCGTATTGGTCGACGACATCACTGCCCTTCTCCTTCCACAAGAAACGTAATGCATGTTGATCTTCATAATTAATTTTTATTTTTAAAAACATGTCTTTTATGTCGCCTATTATACCTATAGAATTTTCTCTGAATCTGAACATTATTCCATACAAAGAATTTAATAAATCAGGGCCTCTAAGTAAAAAATCGTTAAGACACACATTATTACATTTAGCGGCGGCATCAAACACTAATCGCATTTTCTTTTTGTTCGGGTTTTGCACGCCGAAGTGCGGTAAATACCACCGGCGCGTGACAGATCTATCCCTACATTCGGACTCGCTAAGTTTCCTTGCGTAATTATTAACAAGTAAATGTTCGATGCGTTCTCTATACTGCAATTCAAACTCAGTGCTTAAGGACATTTTTCGTTCAACCGATTGCAACCGTTTTAAGGCTAAGTTATAGGAATCGGGCATGACGAGTGACTCATCTTTCCAGGGAAGACTAACAGTCCACTGGTTATTAATTAATTTAGCTGATTCATTAATTATATTAACAGCTCTCACTTCATCAATATTTTGACGCGGTTTACTAGAAATACCTATCGAATCAAGAGAAAATGAATTTCGAACTAACTCATGCAAGTTCGCGTCAGTACTGCAAGCGCTTGTATCATTATGTATAGGCATAGACGAAGCGCAGTCGCCGCTAGCGGCCGACTGCAGTGGCTCGACACCTGTGAATGAGTCATTACGACTATCTATGTATTGCGCAGATGGACTCGACCCATTCGCGCTAGAGATAAGGTGCGTGCGCAATGGACTTTCCCATCCGAGCGCATGTACTGAACAATTACTATTTCTATTCTTATTATTTAGATTATTTATTCTATGTACAGTTCCGTGCACACACCACCCTAGTAATGTTCGCGTAATAAACGGTCCACCCGGCGTATACCTTTGACAAGTTATAGGTGCAATTAAATCATAATTATCTTGTCCTATTAATAACATTGGTTTTATTTTAATTTCACTAAAATTGTTACAGCGTAAATAAGCTAGTTTATCATTACAACCAATTTCGCTAATGTCTATATTTGTAGTAAATTGTACCGGCAAGTTAAGTTCCTTCATTTTGCGAGCCCGTAACGAAAACTGTTCGCCAACACTGTTACTTATACTAAAGTTAATAATTTCTGCCGTACATACCAATTCAGCTGAGTCCCATGCACTGGAGGCGCGCATAGTGAGGCTCTTACCGTGCAGACCTGCCTGGTCTGCAATATCCGCAGAGATGAGGCTCACAGTTGCCCCATCATCCAGCAAACCATACGTATCGACACTTTGTTTGGGTCCGTGAATGGTTATCGGCACTATTTTTAACATCACTAATTTTGATTCTAAATTTTTTGTAACGCTTAACACTGGCACTTGGGACTGTCCAGACGTGATCGTGTGGGCAACCACATCGGTGTCACACTGCTGGTCTTGACTCACTGTTTGTGGCTTCATCCAATGCAGTAAACGATGGTGGGGCCCACCACAGGCCTCCACGTCGCAGCATTCCGCAGTACACAAAGATATGTCTGTATGTCGTGCTTCTAAGCATTTGTAACATAGGTTATTTACTCTCACGTATCTCCATTTGTCTTTGCGCAGAGCTCGTTTGAATTTGCTGCACTCTGTCAGTTTGTGACTGTATCTCTTGCAGAAGTTGCACTTGGGTGTCACGCTTTCAGCTGCTGTACAAGCGAATACAGACTGCTTATTTGCATTTCTCTGTACATGCTCTGTCGGATTTCTTTTACTATCACTCGCATACACATAGCTCAATCCTGACTCTGCTACCTTCTTGGCTTCTGCATGAAGAAATCGTGATAGTAATTCCAGCTTTGGCATGTCGCTGTCTCGGTTATCATGTAGATAGTTAGCCCACAAGTTGATCAATGCTGTGGGTAACTTTGACATAATTATAGTAATTAGCTCAGGACTTCTTAGATAGTCTTTCTGTTGTATGTTCCGTATAGTTGTTATGTAATTTTTAAGTTTAATTGCAAAGTTCACTATTTCAGTTGTGTAAGCTTGTGGCAATGGCTGTAACTTTTTCAGTTGTGAAGTTACTCTTCGCACAATATTTTCAGGCCTGCCGAATCGCAGCTCTAAGGTTTCCATTATTTCCTGAGGTGAAGTGGCACTCATTAGTAAGGAAGATACGGCTTCTTTTGCCTCGCCTCGTAGGCATTTTCGCAGGCGCCACAGATTTTCTTGTTCACTGTACTTACAAAGGCGTGTGGACTCATAAAATGCTTCCTTTAGTTGTAACCACTCCATGGGGTCTCCAAAGTATAATGGCAGATCTTTAGAGGTAGCTAGCCTTGACAACAGCTGCTGGTTATTACCGTTGGAGGCAGCAGCGCTAACAGCATTCTTGATTGTGTTTGATAACTCCGCAATTGCATGGCAGGTACCCATATCGGCTGCCGTGGTACTGGGACGTTGTTCCAGTTTGTCACCACTGTTTATGGCACAGTTGAGTGATGATCCAGGGGCAGCAACAGACCTTTCTAACCAGGTTTCCACTTTATTTTGGTAGGAGGCGATAGACGAGCGTCTGGAACATTTCGAGTGTGAGTCCAGGTCTGCTAAATCTATAGCCAGCTTTTTCTCGAGCAATTCCTTCTCTATTTCAGCTTTCTTTTTAGCTAAATCTATTTCCGCGATCTTTCTAGCCAAATCTATTTCGGCTTTCTTTTTAGCTAAATCCAGATCAATCAATGCTTTGGCTTGAGCTGCTTCGTATTCTAGTCGTTTCTGGCGCGTGCTAGATGAAGAGGCGCGCGTACTGGTACATTTGTGCTCGCCGCCATCTTGTCGCGACCCGGTGGCGTACGTTAAAACTATATCCGATTTCACTTTTCCAGATTCTTTCACTGCATCCAATCGATCGAACTGCACATCCGACTTCACTTCCAAGTTTTTAACCTCCTCGTTAGCCGTTAACTCCTTTTTAAACTGTGCGCGCGTTTGAATACCACGCGGCGGCGGAGTTTGAAATAACGACATGCCTGCCACACAGGTTTGGGTTGATTCTACGTTCGCAGGTTCCTATCCGGCCGATGGACCAGCTTTGTGGAGGATGTAGGCGAAATAAAAATCACGAGGTTTCAGAACTATTAGAAGCTACGTAATGGTGCCGAGATGTGTGTTATGGCGCGCGTGCGTACTGGCGGACGTTTTGTCGCAGACTGCATATTAACGTTCGCCACTGGAGGGCGCTGCGGGACGTAGCCGCGAGGATCCGCGTCATTGTTGCGGCGTCGGTATTTTTAAAAGACGCCGCGGCGCCGCGGTACACACAACTCGTTCCCCCGTATGCTTTCATTTTATTAAGAAACATAAATAATGCAATACATATCATTATATGCAAGTAGGTACATCATAACAGGTAAGTGCTAGTTTTTTTTTTACTTATACATTAATATTATTTTTAAGACATTATTATTTGTTTATTTTTACAGATACTGCCGGGCGGACCGTTTACTTTAACGCATCCTCAACACAGTCTAAACTTGAGAATTACTTAACTCAATTCTGTGAAAGTTACAAGATATCAGTAGATTTATTCGTTAAAATAATAAATTATGCGCAGTAAATATTTACTTTATTATCAATGACTTGTGAATCATAATACTTTACTAACCTTAGAATAATAACGCCTAGAAAGTTAGTTTCATCTTAAAAAAACTGATAAACGTAAGGCATTTTTCAAGGGCGGATCCACCGTTGTGGGCATGATGGGCATCGCCCACAACCATAATATACATGTAACGTCACACTTTCATGGTCTATTGAGATCGACAGGCTGATGATAAATAAACGCCTTAATTTGACGAGCTCGGTGGCGTAGCGGTCAATGACGCGGCTTCGACACCAACGCTCGTGGGTTCGATTCCCACACAGGACAAACATTTGTGTGCATGAACATGTCTGTTTGTCTTGGTCTGGGTATTTTCTATGTATCATAAGTATGTATTTACAAAAAAAAAATGTATTTAGGTATGTATGTTTATCAGTTGTCTAGCACCCATAACACAAGCTTCGCTTACTTTGGGGCTAGATGGCGCTCTGTAATTTGTCTGACAATATTTATATTATTTATATTTAATAAAATAAAAAAATAAAAACAATTTCGGGTCTACGCGTGGCTGTGAACACAGCCTTTTTTGAGGACTGGAACCACCTGGAACTGCGCCTGGCATTTATGTGGGCGTACAGCACGTGTATTACACTCAGCGACACGCAAATATGTATAGAAATAATGCTGCAAGAGGTACGAGATTTTCTCCAAAAATAGGGAAATTGCAACTGCTTGTTCCTGATTTTTTTATTTCCTTGACCTTTTTTTTAATCAATAGTTTTAGGTACCTAGGTACCTCAATCTTTAATTATTTTTAGGGTTCTGTTGCCTAACTATGGTAAATTATTTCATTAGATAAGTCAACAATATCGTATCTGTATATATTTGCCGACTGTATATTTTTAATCGGAAAAAATAACTAGTTACAGAAAAATAAAAGCAGCAAGTCGGACTCGCCCATGAAGGCAAGTAACACAATATAAGTTACGATTTATGACGTATTAAAAAAAACTACTTTATTATAGATCTATATTATAGATCTTGTTCACACCAATTTTCGGTGGAAGTTTGCATGGTAATGTACATCATATATTTTTTTTAGTTTTATCATTCTCTTATTTTAGAAGTTACAGCGGGGGGGGGGGGGGGGGTAAAAATGTTTTTACCACTTTGGAAGTGTCTCTCGCGTAAACTATTCAGTTTAGCTATCCATAGCCTATCATACCCCACACGTATAGGTTTGATAAAAAATATGTTTTTGAGTTTCAGGTCTAAGTATGGGGAACCCCCAAAATTTATTGTTTTTTTTGTGTGAAAATCTTAATTAAATAATATTTAACAGACTAGTACGGGTACAAAAAGCTCCATATACTTACATTTAAATCAATGCTATCACTGCAGATATTGACTCCCTCGAAGGTTGTCACGCAGCCCACCTTACAACGAATGTCCCAGATCTGGAACAATATGGCGGCAAATTAAATACACTTCACCAATTTAGTCACTTTCCAAGCTCTAAAAGGTCGACTGGAAGAGACGGAATCACCTACAGAGCTAAATTTACCCTCGTACATAATTTGCCCAATATTGTTGTACAGTAAATATTTTATAAGTACATAATTACATAAATACTTGACAACACTGTCAAATATATTTTACATAAACTTAAAGGTCTGTAACTGTGCAAAACTCATTATTTGTACAGTTTGCCAAACATGTTTGAGAATTACTTAACTCAATTCTGTGAAAGTTACAAACTAAACTAAAGGCTACTTTAGGCGGCTTGTAAACACTTACAAGCCGCCTAAAGTAGCCTTTAGGCGGCTTGTAAACACTGTCCACCGCAATCCACAACTGAGCAGCGTAGTGGATGTTGCTCAGTTGTTGATTGCGGTGGACAGTATGCTATAAACCCCTTTGATTGACAAGAAGCCTATACCCCAGTAATAGGATGAATAAGGCATGACGACGATACGACGTGACTGATTTCAAAACTCAAATCCACTGTAAATATAAGTATCTGCTTAATAGTAGCACATACATAGTACATACTACATACATATGTGTGCTGAACACACAGTACGCCATACTTATATGAGAAAATTCGTCACCATCACGAAACCTTCGTGGTAGCTCAATTGAAACGGCAACCTGGAGACCGTCGTTTCAAATTTCAATTCAAAAAGATGGACATAAATTACCCTGTGACTCACTTAACAACTATTTTCTCCTAATTTATTACATCCATGTTTTAAACCCCGCTACTGATAATCCAGGTCCTAATCTAAAGCGCAATAAAACAAACAATAGACAAACTTAATTTCAGTCGTTTTGGGTTTGCTCCCAGTTTGATCCTGGGTCACTTCGACACTTCGCCAGCTTTGTGTTTAACCCTCAACCGCAGTTTCTCAATTCTCTAAAGACTAACCCTTGGGTTATGGGTATTTTAGGACTTAATATTGAGAATTTATTTGCTTTACTATTTTCCCTTTTCCCCATATTATCTTATATTCATGTACTAGTTTTACACATAACTACATCCGTGTATAAGTTTGGTGTAAAATGTATTTCAACCTTGCGAACATTTTTGAAATGCAAATTTCTTTAGGCAAGTTGGGCATTTTTTGAGATTGGAAAAGACCATTGAATTCGTGACACTGTTACTGTAAGCGACACCGGTATATTTGGTACGGTATGGGCGGGCAGAGCGGGTGGATCGCGCGACGCATGCTTCATCATCAGGTCCATGTTAGTCTCCACTACAGCAGCACGACCCTCTCTCGTCCGTCATAGACGGAAGGAGGATTTGGCCTACACTCCCCACGCTGGCCAAACGGGTTGGGGAGGAGGACGTATGCTTGTCTGTGCGCTATTGGTTCGTCAGTATACTTTTGCTCTCCGCTTTGAGTCTACTCTACTCTCCTTCCCGAAATACTCGTACACATACGAGACTTAGAAAAAAATAATGCTTCCAGTAGTGCAAAATATTTCCTGGCGATTCAAAAACTCTACACACGTAATTGTTTAAGTCTTCACTTCTGCCGGCACTCTCGGAGTGCCACTGTTTTTTTTTTTTATGATTTGACTCTAAAAATGGTGATGAGCAACTTACACCTTATTAAGCCTGATACTCCCATTTTACTTGTATAAAAGATGAAATAGAAGATGTATACGTAATTGGAACTCTATCCCGTTCATGGAAAGTGCCGATGTGGTGCCGGCATTCAATTGAACAACTTTAGATATTTCAATAATTATCTTTAAATACAACATTTTATTATTTCTATTCCTAACAAACAAATCCCATTGCATTCAGTTTTATTCTTGTCAAACATGAAAACTTGTGAGCCTTTAAAAGCTTTAACCGACCCTTTCGTATCTCAATGTAGATATTATCAAAAATGTCTGTGTACATTGAAATATCCACCCATTAATAAACAACAAAATATCTGGCTTGGAAGTAAAACGACCTTAATGATATCAACTTGTCCAGGGAATTAGAAATAAAAAAGATAAAAGAAAAAAAGGACACTACACTTAACGTTTGGAAGCTGGATCCCGTAGTTTGCTTGTCACGCCTATCAACAAAGAATAAATTGTATCGAGCCTCGTTTAAACAAGCAAGTCAAGTGGCTGTTTGCATCTTCAACATACTAAGGGTACGCCCACACTTCCTCACGTGCTTATCCCATTCCTTTGAATTTTCCATACAAACCTTATCGCCATGATTTCATCATATTTTTAGCGAAATTTATTGAGCTTATAAAATCGTCCGGTCGTTCTGTCTGTCCGTCCGTTGCCATGAAACTCAAAATTTCGACAATCTGACTTCGGATTCGTGTAGGCAGAGCATCAAAAAGTAGTACTGTAAAGTGACCTTGGTTTTCCTATATCAATTCGGGATTTCGAAAAAAAAAATTTCGCTATGGTGGCGCATGCTGCGCGTCCGATGTTTTTATCATTAGATTTTGCGATATATCAATAGCTATTCTGTTGTTCAGGTTGGATTCAAATCCAACAAGTCAAACATCATAAAAATCGGTCCGTATATTTTTGAGTTATGGATGGTGTAACTAATCCAACTTTGTATTAATATTAATCAAAATGACTTTCAAGAGTATGTTTTGTTTGTCCGTGGTAATATTCGGAATGGTTTAATACAATGTTATTGGATGGTAAAAGAATTTAGACAGCTATGCATAGAACATTTTATTCAAAGTATATATTCCTGATTTTTTTCTAATAAACTTTAAATAAATAGAACTATCTCAACTGATATAAAGATAAATTTATTAAACCACGCAGAGGAAGTCGCGGGTAACAGCTAGTATAAAAAATTAATTGAATTCGTAAACTTTGAAGTTATCTTTACAGGCTAGTGACTTGGTAAATATTTTTTAAACAAGCTCAAAGTTAAATCAATATTGTGAATAATTAAAATTTACATTTTTAACGTTGCACAACTTTTATTTAATTTACTATTATTTACGAATAAATAAATTAAACTATATAACTTCTAGTAGTTCGCCGTCTACTTAGTACTGCAGATTGTTTTTTCAAATCAATTCGGATGCTCAGTGAACCTGAGAATTATATTTACATTAGGTACTATTTGCCTAGCTTCTTTCTTCAATATTATTTTTTTTGTTTTCGAGAAGCAATGCTTATTTTTGTCTTATTGTTAATATCTAAATGAATTGTGATAGTGTTTCACATACCAAACTTCATATAATCGGAACCCTGGTAAGAATTACCGGATGAACATACAATATAAATAATAGTAACGAATATATGGAAATATTTTATGAAACGAAAATGGTGGTGCAGGGTCTTGGCCAGCATCCTCAAGTTAGATCTCCAATAAGATGGACAGATGTCATCAAGTCTGCGACTGGCTGCTCGCTCGCTCAGTGTTCCCATGAGACTACAAACAGAGAGAGTCTAGATGGAGAAGAATCGCGGCAGCTTTTGCCGGTAGTGACACCCATCTGTAACTACGACCAAAGCAGTCACCGGTCAAGAGCGAACGACTAAGAAGAAGAATTATATCGTTAAAACTCGATTTGGAGACATCTTTTAATCACATTATTACTAAGCATGATAAAGTATTCAGCAGTTTTTGAGATTATAACAATAGATTTAAAAATTGCCTACATTCGTGTCTGTTTCGGCTCAAATATTTTGACCCAAATCTATAGATTCTTTATTCATCCCAAATTTTATTTCTTTTTCATTCCAAAGGTGATCACAATTTGGAAACCATGCAATTTTCCTAGAATATCCAAACAAAATTATTCGTTTAAGTCTCCAATGAACATACTCACTCACTCGCAGGAACACAACAACCCCCAAGGGAATTGTTATTCTACGGTATTCTGTGAGGTGAAGATACTTCCTCAGTCGGGCTGCTTACAAATACGCTGTACCTTACCACTCTTTCACTAGAGCCCCTTACGCTAGTCAGCAGTGTGAACCACGTGCAGATGAAGATCGTGGTGACCCACTTACACCCCAAATGAAGATTGAAGCACAATCAAAAATGACTAACGTGTTCGCCTTTTTACGATTAGTTTTTCTTTTGCTTCGGACAGAGCAGATCCGACGTCCATATTATGATAAGTCAACGGCATCAAGAGACAAGTCAACCGAATTAACTTGAGAGTGTAAACACGTCTAAAAAACAGCGAACAACGACCGCTAGCAGACTCAAAGCATCTCTGTTGAGATTAAAATATTTCGCTTAGCGGCTAAACTGCTCAAATTATTTATTAAGCGTTCCTTTTAAACATCGCCCACAAAGAATTGTATCCAGTGTATACATATACTGGAGTATCTCATACTCGTGATTTTCACATTTGTTTAGAAGTGGTTCTTTTGTGTCGACCTTTTATGCTTTGTGACAATGTTTTGCAGGTATTTTCTTTAATGTACCATAAAAACGATATTACTCTTAACCTTTTCTAAAGCAGTTCATGACGTATGTTCAGTCTCTATCTATTATTTCAGAAATACAACATGAGAACACTCAAGAACTTAGTCTATATTTCCCTGAAAAGGCTTTTAGTGGATTATTGACCTCGGCGTTGCTGATTCTATGGAGGATGGTGATACTTTCCATCAGTTTATCTCGTATTACAAATGGTGATTAGGTGACCATGTAATCACCATTTGTCAAATGATTTGATGCTGGAACACAATACCTATCCCATTGATATATATATGATATGTATGTTTGTTAGAATAATGTATAAACGTAATATGTATATGTTTACGTATAATATATTAGTGAGTTTATTGTTATGTATGTTATTTTTTAAACCGCATTCATTGATGTCTGCACTTCCCGGAGGTTGACTGGTAGAGAATGCTTTTAGCATTAAGTCCGCCTTTTGTATCATTGTTTACTGTGATCAATAAAGAGTTAAAATAAATAAAAATGTCATTCACGTTAAATTATAAAAAAGTAATATCATACCGTAGAACTATTGTATTTTAATATGTGGTCATACTAACTCTTAAGGTTCTATCCCATCCTGCAGAAGCGAATGTATAAGGTTTGTCGGCATGGCACTTAAGCGCACACACCTGCCCGCAATGTATTCTTTGCAGTTTCTTCGGTATAAACTGCAGGCGCAATTTGTGAACCTTGTATGTTAAGTTTGCCTGAAATTGGAAAATGTTGGTGAAAATTTAACGAGCGCGTCCTAACCTACGTTTTTCTACTAAGTTCATTACATATGAATTATTTATTAATAATAACAGTACTAAATCTAATGTATAAAATTATCTTGTCGCGGTGTTTGTTACCAAACTCCTCCGAAACGGCTGGACCGATTTTTATGAAATTTTGTGTGCATTTATTGACAAGCTCGGTGGCGTAGCGGTCAACAACGCTGCTTCGACACCAACGCTCGTGGGTTCGATTCCCACATAGGACAAACATTTGTGTGCATGAACATGTCTGTTTGTCTTAGTCTGGGTGTTTTCTATGTATAATAAGTATGTATTTACAAAAAAAAAATGTATTTACGTATGTTTATCAGTTGTCTAGTACCCATAACACAAGCTTCGCTTACTTTGGGGCTTCGCTTCGCTTACTATTTATTATTATTTATATCGGGTATGTCTGAGAATCGGCTAATATCTTTTTTTCATGCCCCTAAATGATAAGGGAGATTCATCCCTAAATATGTATGTGGCAAAACAACGTTTGCCGGGTCAGCTACTTATATATATATATATATATATATATATATATATATATATATATATATATATATATATATATATATATTAATCTTAACGACTCATAAACAATTACATAACATAGTAATATCAGAGATACAAATGTGAGCTTATCTCTACAAGAGATCTCTTCCAGCTAACCTAGAGACAGTATCAGAAAAAGTTATTGAGGAGGGATTAAACAAACAAGTGGAACTAATACTAAACGGATACCTAAAACAAATCACTGCATCCGTTATCCGTTTAGTATTAGTTCCACTTGTTTGTTTACAAACAAGTGGAACTAATACTAAACGGATACCTAAAACAAATCACTGCAGTTTGACATAAAAATATTCCCTAATGAAACATACTTAATATTCATTTAGCTTATAAATACATCATACGTAATATGCTTACATATAAATCGGATAAATATGTATAATATCATTCCAATGTCTGAGATAATCGTAAATTATTCCTCTGTGCAGCATCTCCTTCCTTTCTGGTGACCTCACTCACTCGCAGGAACACATCAACCCATGTGAATTGTTATTTGGCTGCGGTATTCTATGAGTTGGAGGTACATTCCCCTGTCGGGTAGCTTACAATAGGCTATTTTCCAATGTTTAAAAATTGTATAAATTATTTAACAATATCGTAAAATATCCAAAACTATAAAGATCTGCAAACTTTTATTCTAATATCTTCCGCCCGACTTGTTTTAGAGTCGATCAAAGTTTGGCGGGAAAGTCCATTTTAAAAGTATGAAATTATTAAAAAACAATATTACCATTGAAGAAGCAATAAAAAATACTATAACTTTTATTATGATACTAATTACATAAACGTAATATTTAACATAGCTGTCGTACAAATTTCTGATTTGATGCATACAAAATACAAACCTGTGACGTCATAACTCGGTAGCCTTTTGTATGGAGCGTTTTCGGGAAAGTCTCAAATTGTGATTTTCAAATCAACATATCTCGAGAGATTTTTGTGCTATCGAAGTAATTCTTTCACCTATGGTTATATTATTGAGACGTCCCTACATATCAAACCGAAAAAAATGTTAGTCAAATAGCCTATTACGCTCCCTACCTCTCTTTTCGCCAGAGCTTCATTTGTCAGTCAGCAGGGTGCACCGCATGAAGGTGAAGTTGGCTTTGGTTCAAAGATGTTGGGGAACCACTTATACCTCAAAATGTAAATAACAAATATAAATAAAGCGTCGGAGATTAAATAAACTATTCTTCTTTATCTGAGTAGAATAAAAATTATAGACCACTTTTGCCTTATAAATGCGTAGAATAAACAAAACTTAAATAAAATCTGTATTTAATATTGCATTTTTGCTTACTAAAGTAATATGTAGGTACTAGAGAACAAACTTTGCTCGTTATCTAGACAGGTCAGTCATTAAACCTGTTAGTTTTATGTTACAAATTATCAACACAGCAGAAACCTGAATAAAATGGGACGCCCTTACGCCACAAAGAAGTTATTCGAAGAGGTTATCTAAATAAATAAATGTTATAGTCAATGATTTGAAGACGCCTAAATACCGTAAGCCGTACTATCAGTCCAAGCCTGTCGGCGAGGGAAATTGCTAAAAAACTTCAAGTAACTCTACCAGAGATATCTTAGAAGGGATATATAGGGAGAAAAATGAATACTGCGATGCTTCTACTACTTTACGAGTATCTTATTTCAAAGAATGGCAAGATATAACAATACTTTTCAGAATTGTTGTGATGCTATGAGTAAATTAGGTTATCAGATGTGAGTAGATACTGCGTTCGGCATCAGGCGTGCTTGCGCGCAAGCCTATTTGACTTGAATGAAAGTATGTATAGACTATGGTGACCACTTTATATCGGACATTTGTTTGTTTGGCATGACATGGTATAAAAAACTAGCCAGCGGTGTGTTGCCTAAACCCTCCCAAATTAACACAACATAGCGTATATTCATTTTAGGATGCCATACAGAACACCCCGCAAATCAATTACTCGTCTTACTCCACTATTAAGGCGTATTCGACGATCGGCTATGTAAAACGTATAATAGCTAAAGTGATCAAATAGATGCAAACTATGACTCGGAATCCCAGCCTCGCAGGTTAGAGGGTAATTAAAGTTACTAGGGGTCCTTAACCACATCTCTGTACAAAAAAAAATATTTACTATACAATCTGAGATATCCTAACAATAGTCTATAATCCTCATTATATTCATCGTAATGCTTGCCTATAATTAGTCAAGCATCAGTTTTACTACTACTGGGAAATCTATTTGATT
Source organism: Hypsopygia costalis (assembly GCA_937001555.2). Taxonomy (NCBI): domain Eukaryota; kingdom Metazoa; phylum Arthropoda; class Insecta; order Lepidoptera; family Pyralidae; genus Hypsopygia; species Hypsopygia costalis. The sequence goes on along the minus strand of OW443330.2, from coordinate 8,969,033 downwards.
TATTAATCCCCGCCTCACATGGATGTCCGTTATTAACAGAGACTTAAAAAACGCCCAATTAACACACCAGACGACCCAGGACAGATCGTCCTGGCGAAGATTGACCAGAAGGGCCGACCCCAAATAAATGGGATTAAGGCCAGGTAGAAGAAGAATTAATATATTTGAAATGAATGTATCAACTGTTCGTAGGCTGTTTTGTAAACAAACAAAAAATTCGATTGAACGACAACTCATTTATCTACATTTGGCCAATAAAATATGAAATGATTTTGAGGACGATCAAGTTTACCGATTTTCATTTCAAAGTTAAGTAGGTCTATACTCAGCATAAAATGTAACTTGTAATAAAACATCACGGCCTAATCTCATTTTACGACCGCGATAAATTCTAACATTGCATCGGTTTATGAGGTCCTTGAAAGCTTTCAATCCTTCAGGAAGTGGGTCGATGGGATGTTCATAAATAAAAGCAATTATGGAACGATACGAATTACTTTTGTAGCCCCAATTTGCGGTATACACTTTTCAAATTCAAGTGTGCAATATTTGTCATATTGCTGTTTGTCATATAGTCAAAAGCGGAAGTCAAATGTCAAAAAATAATCTCACTACTACATTTTTTTATATACTACGTCGTACGGCAGCCAAGCATAGGGCTTGCTTGCTCTGTGAAGCGGTTACCGAAGCCATATAACCGCTCGCAGCATGAGTCATCGGATAGCTTACAAGTACGCTGTACCTCTCTTTTGCCAGAGCCCCTTTTGCTAGTCGGCAGGTGCATCACGTGTATGTGAGGTTGGTTTTGGCTCCAAAGATCGTGGTGAGCCACTACACCCTAAAATATATTCTTCTGATTAAATCTTTGTGTTCCGAAACAACCGTAGTTTTTATTGGAACTGCAGTAGACTTCACAATTCATTGCATTTTTGGTAGTCGCCGCTGATAATCGCTGATAATCGTACACAGGAGTCACACGACAGACACATTCTGTTCACTGTGTAGTGAACAGAATGTGTGGATGGGTCTGTCGTGTCTAGTCGACTTTGGCAAAGATTTAGTCTACAGTTCAAATAGAAAAAAATGGGTGAGGCTTTATTATGGTCACGACCGTGTGTTGTACATAAATACGTTATATGCATTAAAATTATCTCAAAATGGCAGCGTCTCCCCCTCCCCGCACGCAATGTTCCATAGTCCTTACTTATCGTAAAAAAATTTGATCCTTCAACTATCCATTGGTGTCATAGATGAAGATGATAGATATGTAGCTGCAACACCAAACTTTATCCCCTGATTTTGTTCTCATTCGTTTTTTTTTAATTGCCTCCCTAAGGAAGCAAATTTAAAGACTTATTCACGTCAAAACACATTTACTAAGCATATATTTCTAAAAGAGAATGAGAAAAATCTTAAATCACTTTGCCAGCCTCGCTTTACACGTGTAATAATTTACCTCCACGTACCTACTGCATATTCAGTATTTGCCCGAGCGTGTTTTTTATTCCAATTTAATGGACCAACAGCGCTGCTATCGTAAAAGGGACCAAAGTGTACTCGTGATTTAGTAGTTTCCATTGTAGAAAAGAAGATATTGGCGTCATACATATATGCTTTTATTATTAAAATAGGTCAGACCTTTTTTCAGCAATACAGAATATTAAATTTGCATTTGAAGGAAAAAAATATTCAATGACAGTGCCAAGAATTTGGCAGAGTTAAAAAGTTGTTTAAGTTTTCGACAATCTTTACTGCCTATTTTTACTGCATGTATTACAGTCATGAAAATAAGACTACATACTCGTAATAAAAACATCCCTTGAAAGGCTGGCAACGGATTGGCGACCTCTTTGTGTTGCTGATCTCCATGGGCGGTAGTGAAAGTCGAAGTCAACTTCACCTACACGTGGTGCACCCTGCAGATTCACTGATAAAGCCCTGGCGCAAAGAAAGGTAGGGCATCAGAATTATAAATTGCCCGACTGGGGAAGTACCTCCACCTTACAGAATATCATAGCCAAATAACAATTCCCTTGAGGGCTGTTGTGTTCCTGTGAATGAGTAGGTCACCAGGAGGGAAGAAGGAGTTGCTGCGTTGGCAGAGGGGTTGGAAAGTGCGAGCGCTACGGTTCATATCAGGCGGGCCGTATGCTTTTTTGTCACCAGACCTAATATAAAAAAAAAATGGCGGTGCGTAATTGAGCACTCCTGCCGCTGCGTAATTGCGTGATGCTCAAAGGTTTGTTTGTATAAACTTTATTGCAATACGACAACAACAAATAGGTGTAAGCAAGAAAAAAATATGTAATCATTGTATTCTACAACAATATCATAATTAATTATATATGTACATATTGCATTAACATATCCTAACCTCTTGTGTTTCCATATCGTAAACTTTTATCGAAGCGTCAGCATATCCGACGATCATCTTTGATTGGTCAGAAGTAATCCCAAGAGAGAGAGGTGCCGATCTCTCTAAAATATATTCATGAATATTAGAATACATAGTGTGATCACGTCGGATAAATATGCTATATGTTAAACCACAGTACCTGCTATTCTGTTATTGTGTCAACCTCAACTCACCTCTGAGACAAATCTGGAACAGTTAGTATGGTGTCGCACGCACACACGCTAATTCACGCTGTGCACATACATCATTATTTATGTAGTAGTAAAGGACGCGACATTTGTATAGAGTGGCCGGGCTGTGGTTAAACTCGGAACATCTGTGTGTCAAAATTTCTTTAAAATCCGTTCACCCGGTAACTCGTGGTTTCAAGTTTCACATTTTTAGTGTTATTTATTACCTATGTATGGCGTATATCTGCTCGAAATAATTCTCTCTTTAATGAAACTCGCTTTAATGAAATAAACTTACGTGTTATAAAAGGGGTTGCATATGACAATATGCCAGGCGCTCCATAAAACTGTACATTGAGGCATTCTAATGCAGGATCAGCTCGGATGCAATATTCAGGAACCTCATTCGTAGTAGGAACTATCTGTATGAAAATTTCCGAAAAGATAATGTATGATTTTCAAGTTATCATGTCTCGTGAAGTTTTTATGGTATCTATCGAGGTATTTTTTCACCTATAGTTATATTGTCATGACTTCTTTACATGACAAATAGAAAAAAAATGTCAATAAAGGTATTTGACCATATTTTTTCTGGTAATTTCATACATATGGAAATATTTTGAAAAATTCAATAGTCGACTATCCCTAATCAAAAGAAATATGACGACAGCGAGTTCACAATTGTAAGATCTTGATAAACTCACCAACTATTTTAGCTATATATTTCGCAGATCCTATCTCACTGGAACCTAACAGACACTGGAAGCCGGGGCGTAAATCTGTATCAATAACTTGTAGCCAGCAGCAAGACAAAATACCAGTTTAGAGAATAACAATTGATATTTATTGCCCAATACCTACCGAATATTACTCCTTAACTTTGCTTTGCTGACAGCTCTATGTGAGCTCTACCCGCGGTTTATTTTTCTTTCCAATAATGTACATATAACTGAGTTATATATGTCTATAATAAATATTGTAGTCAATGTACGAGTACTGTAGAATACCTGTCGAGGTTTTCTCAGGGGACTACAGCATGGGGTTCTTCAAAAAAGGCGTGAAGAGGTTTTTACAGGGTCGGCAACGCGCGTGTGATGCCTCTGGTGTTACAGGCGTTCATAGGCTACGGTAACTGCTTTACATCAGGCGGGCCGTATGCTTGTTTGCCACACTGGTGGTATAAAAAAAAAATCTCCCATGGATAAGATAGAGATTGATTTTATTAGAGAAAGTTTGGAAGTAGCACCAGTGACGGAAATTATGAGATGAAATCGTCTTTCATGATATGGATATACATAAAGAGAACGAGGAATTTGAATGTGAATGGATATAATGAGAGAGGAGGAGTACTAAAGTGGCTAAACACTATGTCTACCTCGGGCATTCAGCTTGGTCGGGGTCATTTCAACAAAGAGATCGATAGACGCATTCGATTGGGCTGGCCAGCTTTTGGAAAGCTTCGGCACATATTCGCCGCACAGATACCCCAATGCTTCAAGACTAAAGTCTTCAACGTCCGTCCTCGCTGCAATGATCTATGGTGCAGACTTGGACACTGACCATCAGACTGGTCCACAGGCTAAAGGTCGTGCAACGAGCGACGGAGAGGAATATGCTCGGGGTTTCTTTGAGGGATCGAAACCGGAACGAAGAAATGCAATGGAGAACCAAACTTATCGACATAACCCTCCGAGTTTGCAAGCTGAAGTGGCAATAGGTCGGTCACATCTGTCGAGCAAGTGATGGCAGATGGGGGAGGAAGGACGACGAAGTTTTAGATGCCCTCCTTCTAGGTGATCCGATGATCTTAAGAAAGCGGCTGGAAACGGCTGGATTTGGAAGGCGGATCGTATTTGGTAGAAAGCACTGAGAAGGCCTATGTCTTTCAGATACAGACTGATGATAAAAACTTCCCAATAGACCGGTATGTTTTTATGAAATTAGAAATTCACGTCAAAAAGAACTAGTCGAATTCGTGACCATTCTATTGAGTAGGTAACTTAAGTTTTATCCTATTTCTCAGAATAGACTGATTGATTGGTTGGTTTGCACGTGTTGTATAGGTAAGTATTAATTGAGTTTACGCATGAAATAATACTAATACCCGATACATCCACGCAGGCATACTAACTTTCGCATTTCTTACATCTATATATAGATAGCTTGTACCCGCAACTTTGTACGCTACGTCCTTTTTTAGCGGATACCTAAATCTGGTCCGTCCAGTCGTTTGAGTTTTCAAAAATCCTTTCGTAGCGGATACTTTCTTCATAATAGCTTAATAGCTACCTTCATTCATTAGTTTGAGCTATGCGTTATAGATCCGTCAGTTATAGATAGGTCCGCCTTTTATAGATATCTAACTGTGCCTATGTACAAGAGAAGAATAAAGAAGAAAACATACGAAAGTCTGAAGAGTGTTCTTACGTTTGGTATTTCAATACGATAAATTATACCATCCATACAAGCAGCGTAACAGATTCTTTCTTCTGACTGGCTATATACAATAGCATAGACTGGTTTGGGTGGAAATTGGATGTTCCGTAGAGTACATAGTACGACTCCAGTAATTCCATGACGCATCTGATGATCAATAGAATAAATATAATTTAAAAAAATGTAGAGTTATAGAGTAGCACGGTTAATATTTAGTAGTTGACTTTGGCTAACTTGCCGACTTTCCTGGTAGCTCAGCTCAGTTAAAAGAACACTCGACCGGCTATCGAGATGGCGTGCGATCAGTTCCCATCTAGGCGGGTGAGCTGAAGTCGATCTTTATAGCTATAAAAATGGATACAGCTACGTTACTCCTCATTACTTTCATTGTGTCGGTGCACCCCGGCCATTCAATGCAAATGTCGCGTCAGTAACTACACAATGACGTGTGCAGAGCGTGAATGAAGCGCGTGTGCGTGCGACGCTATACAAACTGTTCCAGGATCCGTCTCAGAGAGGAGGTGAGGGAAACACGAGAGAGAAATCGGCAGGGAGTGGCATACTGTATGTAGTACTGTTATTTATACTGTGGTGTCGGCTAAGGTTAGAATGATAGGGTAAGGTAAGTACTTTTTAGAGTTTCAGAGTCTATGTATATGTTGCCGTCAGAACTTCTGTAACATTAAAACTTTAGAAGTATATGTTACCAAAGGACATGATTTCGTTAACATATAATCATGTCAACAAATGCGTACGTACCTGTATTAAACCAGACCAGTGACCGACCACAATATATGTACCGTTTGGAGCATACACTAATGCCGTTATAGCACCTGCCTCCGAACAATACCACCTATTGTACACAACTTCATTTTGAGCTCCTTTCAAGAACTGTTCATAATTATTTTTCACCCATGTCAACTTATTAACTTTCTCCCTAGGCTTCCCTTGATAAAACATTGGATACCAAATAAAATGTGCAGGTATATTATTATCATAGTTTTGATTATAATATGTGTCTACTTTTCTTGCGAATTCTTTTAGAATACTTTTTTCCTCGTCCATTTTCAAAGGGACCTACTAGATTAATCTACAGTTTTTTTAAACATCTACCGCGTCTAAGGCTACTTTTCCACCGAGCAAGGTAAAACCAAAAAACAAGGTAAGGTAAAAAGCGTAAGATATTATAAATATTTTAAAAAATGGTAAAATCACCTCACGTCCTGGGATATGAATCCACGACCCCTCGATTACCGGTTAAGTGCTCTTCCAACTGAGCTACCAGGAAGGATTGTGATGGTGGCGTACTTTTGCATTTTATATTTTACTGCTGGGAAGTCGCAATGTAACGCCCTCCATCTTTTAAGTATTACACTACTAAACAAGGCATAAGATATGCTGTAAACTAGTGCTGCGCGTTATAGCTGTTCAAGGAAGGCGTGTGACCCGAGATAAGGTTATTTGCCCTGTCGGTAAGCATCGCTATTATATCATGACCTCACAAAAGCATACAGCCTGCCCGATGGGAAGTGGTTACCACAGCCATGTAAATGCTCGTTACATGAAATATCGCTCGGATGGATGCGGAAAGCAGCGGGCCTACTACGAAGTGAAAATCCGAAAAATTCGGAATTTTTCAGATCCGAATTTCATGCAATTAAATTGGATGATTTGGACTTTTCATTGAGCAAAGTCTAAATTATTGTCTAAATAACACTTTTGACATTTGTTATCTCGAACATACAACTAAGAAATTATATTTAAAAAAATCCGAACGAAACTTCTGATTTTCATTTCGGAGTATACCCCCAGAGGATTGCAGATGGAAAACATAGGTCAAGGCCTAATCCAGTAATTGGTGGATAGGTACATGTCGATAATGATGAATGATAGTTAAGTGATGATGATAAATTTTACCACGTGAACAACGTTACTCGGTTGTTCACGTAGTTACACCATTAGCTCTCTCTCTAGCCCATATTTCTACATATCCACTCCCATCTAAAATTCCCCCATATAATACTAATTCCCCCATATAAACTCCTTAGGATGTGTGGACGTCTTGATAGAGACGTAATCCGAAATTTTGCGATTTTGAATAATCAGAGATACCTTATCTAGAATCTAAATAATCATTCGAAGATATTCGAAGATCTAACTTTCTATAACACTTCTAATACATATACAATTCTAATATTTGGGATTAGGTCTCCATCATTATATTGGTGTGTGATAAAGAGAAGAAGAGAAGTTATAGCATATAGTGTGCCATATAGCATCTACTCATAATCTACACCGTTATGCTGGTAGAGGTACTCTTACGTATAAAAGTTACTATGTACTCTTTGTGACTTAATATCAGCGTAATATGGGCCTGCTGCTTTATTTTATTGTTTAACTACATATATTATAGCACCTGTAATAATCCAGTAGAAAATCCAACAATAATATAGTCGCCATTAGGAGAATAATTCATGCTAGTAATAAATCCACTTTCAGACAAAAAGTTCTGTTCGACGATATTCTTGTTGGGTGCACTCTTAAAAAACCGTTGATCATTATCTTGCAACCATTCAATATCGGTATCACTAAGGCGAGTTTTAGCAAACGAGATAAATGGTGTCTTGTTATTTGCTTCTTCTTGGCGAATCTGTGTTTTCATCCGTTTCTTATATTCGTTTATAAACACGCGTAAGTCGGATATGCTATCGGTGAGTTGGAAATTGCTATAACTTTTAAAATTACAATGAGTACTTGAACTTGTAGTATTATGACAACTAGTCATTTTTATTATGCAAATGAGATACCTATTTCTTCTGCACTTTTTTCGTTCAGAATTACTTCATTTATTCCATAGGCTCATGGATCAATCGTGTACTAATTTAATCAGTGCAATAAATGCTGTGGGGACGTACAACTACCTTCCGCCGTTCTTGCGTATAAGTTTTCCCTCCGTATTATATTAGTCACTTTTTGTATTACTCTGCATTTTTCTCTAAAAGGAAGATTGATTTTTTTTCTCTGACACTGACAGATTGACAATTACTCTATATCTTTTATTTGTACATTTTGTCGTATTCTTCGTTCAATCAGGCAGGTCGTATGCTGGTGTACCTACAACCTTAGTTGTATAAAAAAAAATATACACCTATGAGCACGGTCCCCTCGTCTTCCTAGTGAACTATCTCATTCATCAGGACTTCACATCGACTCAACACTTCTTCAGGATTGTACAATGAAATACAGCCAGCAAAAAAGTACGTTTATCTAACACGGGCCTCCAATTTACAATCATTTACTTACCAATCTACCAAGAATATTTAAACCTGATGCAGTAAGATGCGAAACTGTAACGCTAGTCAAAAACGATTATTGAAAATTTGTAGATAGAATGCCTTCCTGTGTGTTCACATTCTTTTCCTTTCTTTTCGTACTGCGCAGTGCTTACTCAATACCTGCGTATTGAGTAAGCACTTCGTAACCAATTTTTACTGCCGTGATGTTTGTTGGGGATGCGGGAATGCGGAATGCGGAAAATTAATTATTAGTCATGAAAAATCCGAATGGACTAGTCGACGTGTAAACATATCCAAAGGGCTTCAACCATTAAGTCAATAAAGTACGATATCGCAGCGATTATGCCCTTGAATGTTTACGATAATTGGAACATTCTGTTCACGCGAAGCGAAGCCGCCTGTAGAAGCTAGTGTGATGTAATTATATAAACAATATGTGCGGTGCATTAAAAAGTTCGTAGTGTCCTTACGGACACTATAAACTTTTTAAGAATTTCGGTTGTACTTGCATAGTGTTATGTAATTATTTATACAATATGTGCGGTGCATTAAAAAGTTCGTAGTGTCCATAAGGACACTATAAACTTTTTAAGAAATTCGGTGGTACTTGCATACCACCGAAATTCTCTTTCTTCACTAAGTACCTCCCCAATGACAGAATTAAATAAAAGTATTCGTTGAAACTACCAAAAGGTTTTCTTGTCGGATGACTGGGCATAATATTATTTTTGAATCTTTAAATCGGTTATTATATGAATAAATATTGAAATAAAGAACATTTCTTGAGAAGAGTACCTATGATTTTTAAGTGTTTTGTATCTCAATGCCGCCGATTGCGATTGTTTCAAACTTTCAATGTAAATAATGATATACCATATGTACCATAAAGTTAATGTAACTTTATATTACCATTACTTTTGTCTAACACATACCTTTATGTTAAACAAAAGTCGAACACGAAAGAAGTATGAAGTATCCAGAGCCATAGAACTAATCACCACACCTCCTGAATCACAACGTTGTTTTTATAAGAAGGGTTTTTAAAAGAAGTAAGATTCTGCGTTAATCGAAACGTTTTTCTTTCTACGGTAAAGTTGCCAGCCTTGTGACTTTGATGAAAGAAAGAAACAAACATATATAACAACGTGGTGCTAAAAAGAGACAACAAGTAGTAAAAGCTTCCATCTATGCGCGAAAATTACCGATTTCGTTTCGTTGGATCGGTTTGACGCCGCCGCCATGTTGTAATTGTAATGTCAAATTGTTGTGACCCTTGAAAACGCACTGTGATTGTAAATTATTTTCTAAAATAATACTGTTTTTATCTATTGTGTAGTGCTAATAAGTGCAAGGCAAGTGTTAGGTTTAAAATTCTTTTAATTTGAAATAAGTGAATGTGCAACATCAAGTTTTATTTACCAATTACCATAGAATTCATTCAGGGTGTGGTATTTAGATCACGGAATACATTTTTGTTCATGTCTTGTTTGTTTTGTTTTGCTTAGAGTCATCGATTAAATACAACGCTTTGCAAACTAATTTTGATTCACTTACAATCCATGATTTTCTTTCAAACATTGTTTGGAATTTGATTGTTTTTACGAGCAGTCCTCCTATGTTTTTCTTCCATAGGCGCAGAGGTGCAGCGGTGCATCCTCTGAACAATGAGTTATCAAATGCCTTCATCACAGAGCCGTAACAGTAAGTACAATTTTTAACTTCTTTTTGATAGCATAGCTAGTACGTTTTGTTTATTCGTCTAAAATCTCATCGATAGTAGGTACTTAGGGACGTCTGACTCATAGCTTAGGTATTGACGGTATCAATGCTCGAGCATAGAAAGTGAGTGACCTACTAGATGTGATGCAGTATCCATACACATGCTTTTATTTTATCATATTTTCTCTGAGGAGTATAACTTTTGACATTTTCTCTGGGGTAGATATGCGGATAAAATATGCAGCTGTGCATGATCTACAATACAATACAATATACTTTATTGCACCAATAATAAAATACAAACAAAAGTACATACAGAATTAGAGTACAAAGGGCGGCCTTATCGCGATGCGATTTCTTCCAGGCAACCATAATGATCTACCTAGATTATTCTAGGCATGGGTATATCCAAATATGTGGACTTAAATGATTTGGTACCGACAGCAGACTTGAGTAACTTAACGGTACCAACTGTTTCTTAACAAGTGCAGGTTCGCTTATTGAGTCCAGAACGGTTCAGTTAAGGAGCTTGAATTAGTTAGGAATACTACAGCTTTATGGCCTGGCTCAGCTTTGAAATGAATCAAGCTTCAAGCGATTATATGAAATATCTATGTCTATTTTACCTATTGTCTTTAACAATAGGTAAATTAGACACAGATAAAATTAAATAGTGTGTGACACTCGCATTGACAGAGCCTTTCTGTCTTATTTCGTAACGGGAAATACAGACGTTTAAAAACAATTGTCAGCTCATTGCAACATCAAATATAAACTATTTACAATGAATTAATGAAATTTAAAACAAAAGAACCAACGACTAATTTTTTTTTGCTTTTACTGTATCTTGCTCATTCTTATTGCAAATGTTTTGTCACAAAACATTTGTGTATATTTAGGTAACTATAAAGAAAACGTTTGCTTTTATTTCTTTCTATTTAGAAATAAAATGTGCACAAAACATTTTTTTTTTTAAATTGGTATTCATAAAAACCCTAACTGGAACAAATAGAATGGAAGGGTTTTACCTGATAACAATTTCCTGGTACAGCTACAGACAAGTTGCTTTGAATTTTGTTTTATTTAAATCATTCATATAATGATAATTAATATTATGTACAACTGAAATTGTCAGAAAACATCAGAAATAGGCTATTTGACTAACATGTTTTTGGTTTGGTATGGGACATCTCAATAATATAACCATAGGTGAAAGAATGACTTCGATAGCACAAAAATCTCTCGAGATATATTTATTTGAAAATCATAAATTTGGACTTTCCCGAAAACGCTTCACACAAAAGGCTGAGTTATGATGTCATAGGTTTGTATTTTGTATGCATCAAATTAGAAATTTAATATTATGTTTATGTAATTAGTATCACAATAAAAGTTATAGCACAGTTTTAAAAGCATACAGTTGGGAAACGAAGGTACTTGCGCAGAGCAAGGGAGGGGAACCCGCGGAGAAGCGGGCGGTGCGGTCAGCGTCCCACAAACAAGCGTAGTTTGTGGGAGCCACCGTGAAAGGCAGTCACGTGCGCATACTGAGTGTTTTAAACGTTTTTTTAATTTACGTTCAGTGATTCCTATTTAATATAATGGTGCATACAAATTGTTCTGTATACGGTTGTAACTCGATGTCGAAACACATCAATAATTTAAAATTTCATAGATTTCCTCGTGACGCAAGGTAAGTTTTTTCTATAATTTCGTAAAAACCTACCTTCTTTGTCTTTGTTGAAATGTATGTAGCTATATAGTTGGTGAAGTGCAAGGTACTCCAACTATAAGTATACAACAAATAACCGAATTCTTGTGCTCCAACGACAGATGACTAAATAGTTAAGTACTTCGTAACTCGAACTCCAACCTAGCGAGGTTTTCAAGTGTAAATATGTAGGTATATGTATTCTTTACGGCGCATGCTCTTGCCCAAAGTGTAATTATTATGCTTACAACTTCTTAATAGTTGGGATGTCGGACACAGAAGGAGTAGGTATTTGTCTAATATCCAACTGTTATGATTTTATTTAAACCGACAGAAAAAGACAAGGTTCTATATTCACCTATATTCAAGATTTCTGGGCAAAGATATTAATTACTACGTATGGCTGGACCATTTCTAATATAAAATTTGTCTCTGCGACTATATGCACGTGCTGTGTGTGGGACGAACCTATGTGTATGTTTATGTCACGTAAATGTACACTATAAACTTTATAAACAAATGGGACACCAATTTGAACTTACTTTCTCATATTTATTATTTTCGCTGTCGAAAAGCCAAATGACTCATCGGTTCGTGACAAATTATCTCCTTAGAATGGCCTATCCATACCTAGTAGTTAAGATCTTTGTTTCAGGGCTAGTTTCTTTTGTTAAATTTTTTTAAGCAATCACGTTTTTTGATAAATTTTATTTACTTTTTTATTTTACACATTTTAGTTATATATATACAGTAAATTTTGCTATCCAGTTATTGCATTTTGGGTATTGATATTCCTAGTTTCTATTATTAAGTATCTTGCGAAAATGAAGTGAGTAAAGTCGTAATCAAATTTAAATCGTTAATTGTTTGGTACCTACATCAACTTGGCTGGCACCAGAAATCCGATATTTTTTTTTAAATTTTGATATACTCCGTGACACTGGCGCAATAAAGACGAATTTTACAACTAATCAAAATTGGTTCAGCCGTTTATTAGTTACGAATGAACATAGGGACTTTTTGTCTTCGCCGCAGACGTAATAAGTTAACATACCAACACCAACCAGGTGCTGTAGGAAACAATATTTTTAGATAAATTATAGATAGATAAAATATAGGTATTATTAAAACAAGTACAGTTTATATCACAGCCATGCTTATGTTTCCCCCATATTTTCATGATCAAATTATTTCCGAATGCGAATTCATTATACATATTGTTAAATTAAATGATACAAAATTGAAATCTAAAAATAAACCTTCACGTAAATATTTAGCAGTGCAACATTTGTAAATATGTATATTATATTCTTGTTGATAAATGATTATAAAAATATTAAAGATTATTTGATTTCGAATTTTGTGACAACCCTTGCATATCGGCGAACGACCGCGTGGATACCTACGCGGGCGGCGGCATCGTGCCACGTCAAAGGCGATTCCCTACTGTATGAAAAATAGTAATACTGTGGTTATAGTAAGCGCAAAGCTTGTACTATGGGTACTAGATAACTGATATTATACTTTTATATTATATTTTTTTTGTAAATACATACATATAATACATAGAAAACACCCAGACCAAGACAAACATACATGTTCACACACACAAATATTTGTCTTATGTGGGAATCGAACCCGCAACCTCAGAGTCAAGTGGCCATTGCTAACCATTCAACCACCGAGCTTGTCAAATTTTTGAACATTGTCAAATACCCTATTGCATTAAGGACTTGGTCATGCTATAAAGATGAAAAGTAGTTTTTTATACTACATCAGGTGGTAGATATACAGCATACCGCCTGCTTGATGTGAAGCAAATACTTAGCCTTATTAACACTTGCAATACAAAATATGGCTCGTGAGCTGCTACCCTGCTGCCAGCGCAAGAACAACAACCCTCAAAGAAATTGTTATTTGGCTGCAGTATTCTATGAGGTGAAAGTACTTCCCCAGTCGGGCAGCTTATAAATACGCTGTACCCTACTTCTCTTGCTAGAGCCTCTTTCGATATCGGATTTCGGAAACCAAACCTGAACTCAAAGATTTGTATTGCATCACGGAGTCAGATTTTTTTATTTATTTAAAAACTTTATTGACCACAAATTATGTAATAGTACATAAGGCGGACTTAAATATAAAAACAATCTCTACCAGTCACCTTCAGGACAAGCAGTAAATCATGAATGCGGTTCTGAAGAAGCAAAACAAAAGCAGATCTAAGTAATAAAATATAATACTAGGACTAATAAAATTGTATTTATATCTATTGCAGAAAATAAAATAAACATACCATAATTATATATTTAATGGGTAAATACCCATGCCTAGATCATTCTAGCTAGACTCAAGAAATTGTAGATAATAGTACCTATAAAATAATAACTAAGTAGCAGATTAGCATGATTGTTACTCTTCTTCCTCCGGCCTTTTCCCATTTGTACTTGGGGTGGCTCTCCTAATCTTTCGTCTCCAAAGTGATCTACTCTGTGCCGTCAATGGATCTGTGTTGGATTTCTCCAGGTCTTTTTTTACGACGGATATCCATGTTAATAGGGGTCTACCGCGGCGTCTTGGTTCCGATTTCAGTTCGAGCACTTTTCTCGTCATGTGGTTTTCTGGTCTCCTCATCACATGACCATACCAGCGAAGTCGTGTTTCTGCCCGCTTTTCGATTATCGGTGTTGTTTTGAAGCTACCTCTAATAAATCGACTTGGCACTTTATCGAGAAGAGTAACCCCTGCCGACCACCTCAGCATTCTCATTTCGGCAACTTGCAATCTATCAGCTTGTTGTTTCTTGAGAGGCCAGCATTCTGCGCCGTAGATTAAAGCTGGCCGCACTGCGGTTTTGAATACTATGCCTTTTGTTCGTATCGGCATTCTAGTATCGCAGAGCACTCCTGTCAAGTCCCTCCACTTCTGCCAGCCTGCGTTTATCCTGTTTGTAATGTCGCAGTCAATAGTTCCGTCGTTTGAGAGCACGCTGCCAAGGTATTTGAAGGTGGTCTAAAAATTAATAATTCCAAGTACTGTGAACATGGCACGTTTATTAATAGGTACTCTTTAAATTTGACAAGAAGAAATATTTTTCATCACAAGGGAATAACAAAAACAATTTTGTATTACCAAGCTTTTCGCTGTTACTTGGATTTGCAATATATGGACTTAGTAGATAGATATAACTTTTATTGGGATGCTGTTACACATTTTACTTCATTTAAGACAATGACAAATAGATTAGAGGAACTGGGGCCCTACCGCCTAAGCTGAAGCCGATTCCCATTGAATATTTTGATTCAAAAAATTGGTCTTAGGTTAAAGTAGTTTAGCTGATAAAAGCCCTCTAGGGCTCAACAATCTAAGAAGTAGTTTGATTTTCGCACTCTAAAAATCTGATGGTAATCGGCTTCAGCTTCGGCGGTAGGGCCCCAGGATTTTATCCAGTCAGAAAAAGGTTCTCGTTTAAAGATATTTAATGTTACAATATTACCAACATTTTTTAAAGAATTTTATTTATTTGTCTTACGTCACAGCGCGACGTACCTACACACACATTTGCATGTATACGTGTATACAGACGAGTCAGTTTATGTTGTAAACTACAACAAACTTTTGTATGAAGTGGCCAGTGTGATGTAACGGTAACCCCCCCCTGAAGCGACCGTCCGTAGCCTAATGTGTAATTAGGATTTTCCCCTTTCAGTGATCTAGATTTTCGCCCTAACTCCTATTTAAAATGACTTAATTCTGCTGGAAAAGTACACGGTTAAATACACACAATTATGAACACATTTGCTGAAATATACACATATGTCAAATAAACCGAATATGATTACGCGGCTGAAATGATACACGATTAGTTTAAAGACACAATATTAATATACAATAATGACAGAAAGATAAGACACACAGTTAAGTTAATTACATACACAGATTATTAGTCACGCCGCTGAAAAGTTACACAGTTTAATACACACAAATCAATATATAGTGAAAATATAAAATAATAAGCAAAGCGTATTTACGGAAAATATTATCTATTTCCCGGTGATAGTTCCACTCCGCGTCTAGGACAACAAAATCGATAAACCTCGAAGTTAATCGATCCTGCAATCCTTCCGACTCACAAGCACTCCCTCGGCTGGAAACCCATCCCAACCGCCTGGGATTGACCTCCAGCTTACCCAACTATCACCGGGGAGAAGCCCAATAGAAAAGTGAATCTTTTATACTCCTAAACAAAGCGTTTTGGAGACTTTGATTAATTTACAAGCTAGCAATTAAAATCTTAGCTGCAATCTCGACGCTGGCTGGTAGGGTGCCGAGTGGCCGAAGAGAATCTCTCCGAGCTGCTTTTCACTGGAACACACTCAGTCACAGTGCCTGGCTAAAAGGCTAGACCCCTTTCGGTGGGTCTGGATAGAACCGCGCGCGTTTGTGGCAAGAAGCGAACTGCCCTATTCCCAATTCATTATATTGAATATTAGCGTCTCCAAGTCCCAACCGATGTATGCGTCTACAAAAAAGCACCTCGCCTTTTGTTCCCAGAAACCATTGTTTTAAACGTTCGACATGTTATTTCAACGCAACAACTTTCTCGAACTATCCCATTTAAAGCATAGATATTTGAAACCAACTCCATAAATATCCCTTTTTTGTACGAATCCGTGAGACAAAAGAGCTGAGTCTTTTGTCTCAACACATCAATTCTCAAACACATAAATTCAAATTATTGCTTGCAAGCAGGACATTAGATCGCCACATGTCTGAACCTTCAATATAATATTTCACGCTGATAGTCTGCCGTCACAGTGCCAATAGGCTAATTATAAAAACAGTGTCGTAAAATACAAAATTAGAACAACCTTGTGATCCTTAATGATAATAACTTAAGTACGATTTGCTTTATGGTCAATAAAAGTTTGGTGTGAAAGTACATTTTAAAGGGATGAAAAAAAAAAATATACCCATTGTAGAAACAATTAAAAATGCTATATAACTTTTGTTAATTTCTAATTTAATGCGTACAAAATAGGTATCTAGAAGTTTTTATTATATTGATTTAATTCTTTCACCTATATATACTTTGTTGTGATGTTCTTAACAATAACAAATCGCAAAAAAAATAGACACAACAATGACAGTATAGCACCCAGTGTCATTGTGTATTGCTTCTACAGGCACAATCTGTGAATACTTTTGGTAATGCAATAATTATTTAATTTTTCAGTGTCCCACGGTAATTATGGCGGGTCAGATGTGCCCATGGCTCCAAGTAAAGAACAGCAGACGTTACTTTGGCAGCAGAATTCGTACTTGGTTGATTCAGGCATCAACTCTGGAGTAGCCACTCAGGTTAGTTATATAGCTCCAATTCATGTTAATAGGATAATAATAGTAACTAGAGATAAGAATTTGGCTAATGGGATAAAATCGAATTCCTTGGATTTTTTTATTAATAGTTTTAGGTAAAATACTTCAAATTAAAATAGAAAGTACTAAAGCAATAACATTATTAGTGTTGTGAAAGCTCTGTATAAATATTATATTAATGTCATCTTAGCGACATTAAGATGAAAATTGTAGCCATTTCTAAGACACTTAGCAAACAAACGTTCACATTTTAATAGACCATCATCACCAACTTGATCAAGACTTTCATCAAAGGACGTTAGTTGTACAATTTAATAGATGCTAACAGATATTTTCTATTTCAGGTCCCATCACTTACTGGGAAGGAAGATGATGAGATGGAAGGTGACCAACTTATGTTCGATCTCGATCAAGGGTTCGCTCAGGGTTTTACTCAGGAGCAGGTTGATGGTAAGAAATATTTCTAAGCTATGAGTAAAATGGTATGGAATAACTCTTATACATTATAAAGCAGTCAATAGTTGCATTGTTTGTACCATGGGCCGTATGGCTATCCCAATTTAGTGCTAAGTAAAAAAGGGTATTTAACCCCTTTCATTTACCATACTAGTAAATTCATATTATTTTCATGTACAGGTCAGGTTCATGCGACCTGGAAGATGAGAACTTGGTGGCTCAAAAAAACACAGGCTTTTCATAAAATAACTCTGCACATTATCTCATGAACAGTCAAAGTCTCAACCGATTTATATGAAATTTTGTTATAGGATACTTTTTATTCTATACATTTGGTTGAGTGACTATACTACTAAGCACACAGCGCATAATGTATAATTTTTGTTTTTTTTTTACAACATTGAGGGCCAAATAAGCATTCGGCTAGCCTGTTTTAAAATGACTGCTATGGGCTATAGGCGTTTTGAAGTAAATAACATACAATATATCAAAATCTGTTTTCAGATATGAATCAACAGCTCTCGCAGACTCGCTCTCAGCGTGTCCGAGCAGCCATGTTCCCCGAGACCCTCGAGGAAGGTATTGAGATACCTTCAACTCAGCTAGACCCAGCGCAGCCGACAGCAGTGCAACGCTTGTCTGAACCATCGCAGATGCTGAAACATGCTGTTGTGAACTTGATCAACTACCAAGATGACGCTGATCTGGCAACCAGGTAACTTAAATTCTCTTTCAATTCTTTATTCTGTAATAGGAATCTGGTGGGGACTAGACACGTATTACATCTTTTCTACAAGTATTCTTTGTACATTTTTTTATCTACTAGCATTTTCCCAGGATTGAGGCCTTGCTAGATCCATTTCTCGCCTCGCTACTTACATTGTAGATTTCATCAAAATCGTTCATAGATATAATTTGGAAGCTAAGCTCAGTTGTAGAAAGATACATTTATGCCCCCAGGGGGTTATTTATTACATATTTATTTTCACAAAACGGCTGTGCCGATTCCGATGTAGTTTATTATCTTCATATCTTTAGACTACTTTTATTAGTAAAATATGCATATTTTGTTTAGTAACTGATTTTCTAATACCACAATAGAGGTAAACGAGCAAGCTTCTCTAATAGTAAGCAAATACCACAGTACATCTGTATCTATAAAAGGCAATTGTTACTGACTAATCTATTAACAACACCTCAAACCACTGGACGGATTGAGTTAAAATTTGCCATACAGATATTATGACTTAGGCATTCTCTAAGAAAGAATTTTCGAAACCGGGAGAGCAGGATAGGCGCCTACGAAGTCGCGACTTCAAGATAAATCAGAAAATGTGTAAAATAATTTATTGAAATATTTTTACAGAGCTATACCTGAACTGATCAAACTACTGAATGATGAAGATCAAGTGGTGGTTTCCCAAGCTGCTATGATGGTTCACCAGCTGTCAAAGAAGGAAGCTTCCCGTCATGCTATCATGAATTCACCACAAATGGTGGCGGCTTTAGTTCGCGCCATTTCTAACAGCAATGACCTCGAAACAACGAAGGGAGCAGTTGGGACTCTGCACAATTTATCCCACCATCGGCAAGGTCTTCTTGCTATTTTTAAGAGCGGTGGCATACCTGCCTTAGTCAAGTTACTCAGCTCTCCGGTGGAATCAGTCCTTTTCTACGCTATCACGACTCTCCACAACCTTCTCTTACACCAAGATGGTTCCAAAATGGCCGTCCGTCTGGCTGGAGGGCTACAGAAAATGGTTGCTCTTCTCCAACGGAACAACGTTAAGTTTCTTGCTATTGTGACCGACTGCCTGCAGATTTTGGCATATGGAAACCAAGAATCCAAACTAATCATCCTTGCTTCTCAAGGGCCAATAGAATTGGTGCGAATTATGCGTTCATACGATTATGAGAAGTTGCTGTGGACTACGTCAAGGGTGTTGAAGGTGAGTGTTTTGTTTTTAAATTCAACAAAGACAATTTCTTGTGATTAATTTATTTGTGAGTTCCGATGCAGTTGTTGCAGTGCTGTAATGAATTTCACTATCCAATTTGATAGTTGCCAGTAATACTACATAGACACCACAATTGGAATGTGTGATGGACGAGTGTGTCATGAGTCTCGCCACGCCATGAATACAGTTCGTATAGTGCCGCGGCAGGAATGTGTTGATCTTGCAAAACTGATCACATATGCCAGAGACCTGCGAACGAATTTCGCCTTCGCAGGGTCGCCATGTGAAGAGGGGCACGGGAGGTAGTAATATGGAGAACACGTGTGACCCATGTTTACCATCTAACAGATTGTAGTCTTGTTTACCAGAGTGGTAAAGTTATAATGTCAATATTATTTTTAGCTATTGTTTAAAATTTTTTCCCAGGTCTTATCTGTTTGTTCGAGCAACAAGCCAGCTATCGTCGAAGCCGGAGGCATGCAAGCCCTTGCCATGCATCTCGGCAATCCGAGCGGACGCCTCGTCCAGAACTGCCTCTGGACTTTAAGGAATCTTTCTGATGCTGCTACAAAGGTGAGATGCAAGATAACTTTAAGAGATCACAGTAATATTTTACAAAGTCTAACCAGATTATGGAAATATCTTCACCTTATAAGACTCCATCCTATTAACAAGTTTCTAGAGTCTTGTGTTCTTGCGAGTGAATGAGGTCACAAAGAAGCTTCTGAGGTGGTTTATCAGACACTGGTCAGAAAACATGTGAACCATATTCCATAGATTGCAAATATTTATATTAAAGACAGTAAGCACTTCACATTTATTGACCACTTGTTGTTACTTAGTTTATTAATGTCGATAGTAAAATACTGTTTATTTTTTTTTATTAATAACTAAATAAATTATTGCATACCTTAGTGTTCTATCAATTATTCAATTAGATATACATGTTCACAATTGTTGTGTTATAGTGAACCCAAAACCCGAATTTTAGACGCTCCAAGGTTGAGTAGTCGAACCTCAGGTACACTATACCTCACTCTCCAAAAGCAAGGCTTTTGTTAATAACATACACAAGCTAACCTAACCAACGTCATTTTTCAAAACTGCTTTTGACTGCAAACATCAGTCAAAAGTAGTTTTGACTAAAGAAGTTTTATACGTTAAGAACTATTGTTTATATCTTTTTTACCAAAGTATTTTAATTTTAGGTTGAGGGCTTGGAGGCTCTTCTGCAAAGTCTAGTGCAGGTCCTTGCCTCTACAGACGTCAACATTGTAACATGCGCAGCTGGCATTCTGTCTAACTTGACATGCAACAATCAACGAAACAAGGTACTTTCATAAGTTATTATTATATTTTTAGAATTTATACTTTTTTTTACCGTTTGCTATACTCATTAGGTATTAGTCAATGCATCGAGTTATATGAAACAGATGAAAATATACATTTTTTGTGACACAGTACACGACCATAGAATTGCGGCACTTTAATCTTCGCATTCTCATTCAGCAGAACGAGTTCTTTGATCATAACGAGCATCAAAGTGATGTAATAAAATTGGATGTAGATATGTAGCTGGAACAGAAAAACTGCTCCGATTTTGTCATCATTACTTTTTTGAATTGTCTCCATCATCATATTTACGTCAAAACCCTGTGCACCGCATTACCTAACCGCGATGGTCCCTAGAAAAACTAAATGTGCTATTAATATTATTCCTATGTTTTATTTAGTTTAATAAGTGTCTACAGACACCAAATACATTGATTACAATCAAGTCTTGCAAGTTAAATTTGCCCCACTTCCCAGTTTCCGATTGACTATTTTGGTACACTTGTTTGGTTTTCGTCAACCCTTGATTTTGAAACTTATTAGTCTTGCTTTTATTCATTTTTTTTTCACTCATAACTTATTTTCAGGTGACAGTATGCCAAGCAGGAGGTGTAGATGCCTTAGTACGCACAGTGGTCTCAGCCGGAGATCGTGAAGAGATCACTGAGCCGGCGGTGTGCGCTCTGCGCCACCTCACTTCACGTCATCTAGAGAGCGAAATGGCCCAAAATGCTGTACGTCTACACTATGGACTGCCGGTACGATATTGTATACTATAGTTTACTTGTTATTGACCGTGTTGTAATACTGAAATGCTAGTAGATAAAAAAATTACAAAAATAAGAATATTATTAATAAAAAGTGTAAGACGTGTCTAAGTGCCCAATGGCTGAATTAATAATTTAATTTCGTAATTATATCCTCTAGCTCCATAAGCTATGTTTTTTTATGTATCATATGTTATTTAAAAATATATATTTAGGTATATTCAGCGTGCGAGCAATATACTCTTTATATTGCGTCTATAGACTACAATACATCAGGCAGATTGTTTGCTTGTTTGGTACTTGGTATGGTAAAAAAAAATGGATACAATCTCCAATCCAAATGTCTTTGAAACTTCCTCGTATGACACTAAACTGTCTACATAAAAATGTATTATAAATCCGATTTTCTTTCCGTTTTTTTAAGTTATCTCTTTCTATGTAGTTACGATGCATTGTTTATTCATACTAAATAATATTTGCAGGTGATAGTAAAATTACTGCAGCCTCCGTCTCGCTGGCCGTTGGTGAAGGCTGTGGTGGGATTGGTGCGCAACTTGGCCCTGTGCTCGGCCAACTACGGGCCCTTGCGCGAGCACGGTGCTGTTCATCACCTCGTCAGACTCCTGATGAGGGCCTTCAACGACACACAGAGGGTTAGTATGTAAACAGGTTCAATAGGCTGTTTCCACACATTGTATGTTTCTTTGTATGTAATCTCATCCCAATCAGCTTACAACATCTCAAAAGGTTAGCCATTTGAGCCTGTTGCAGGCTTCTGGGAGCGATACCGGAGATTGGAGAAGCCCGTTGCCCATTGATCACGCATTCTGTAAGCAGGTGCTGAGACATTTCTTCTCCATCCATGAATCCTATGCATAGATTGCTGTCTGTCCCACCTATAGTAAACAGGTGTTTGTTTTGGACTTAGTCGGTTACAATACCTATAGCTTTGCGAATTTTGTCCCGGTTTAACCTGATGTGGATGCGGACAAACCTTTTTGATGCTATCAGAACTGCATTCTTTGTTTGCCTGCATAGTATGTAGATATGTAGACTCTCGTGAAAGATCCACGAGCACTGCACTCCCTGATCCTTAATTAATCTTCTCTGCCTGACTGGAGATGTGATAGACTGAGTGAGAAGTGAGCGAGATATTGGATTATGCAACTATTGTTAGATATATTTTTTTGAGGAAAACTATTTCTATTTTCTCATGGTGGTCATATTAATCTATTTGGTTTCATAAATCACAATAGGCTTGTATCCCATTTTTTTTTTTCGATTTGTTATTTAAAGACGTCACAATAATATAAATATAGGTGAAATAATTACTTCGATTGCATAAAAACTTCTCGAGATATGATAACTTGAAGATCACAATTTTGGACTATCCCGAAAACGCTCCATACAAAAGGCCACCACGTTATGACGTCACACCGTGCTATTATCAATGCATTAAATCAGAAATTTGTACGACAGCTATGTTAAATATTGCGTTTATGTAGCCAGTGCCGTAACAAAAGTTATAGTATTTTTTATTGCTTCTACAATGGTAATATTTATTTTTTATAATTTCATACCTTTAAAATGGACTTTCCGACCAAACTTTGACCGAACATAAAACACGTCGTACATAAGTTATTAAAATTTTAAGATCGCAGATCGTTCTAGTTTTATGTATTTTACGTTACTGATAGAGAGTTTTTATAATTTTGTGACATGGGCAACAAGCCTATTGCAATCTTTGGGTCAATATTATTACAGCAACGTTCATCCGTGTCCGGGGCTGGCGGGGCAGGAGGCGCCTACGCAGACGGCGTCCGTATGGAAGAGATCGTGGAAGGCGCAGTGGGCGCTCTGCACATACTAGCTCGAGACAGCCTCAACAAGCAACTCATTCGCCAGCAGAATGTCATACCAATATTTGTGCAGTTGCTCTTCAATGAAATCGAAAACATACAGGTAACACACAAATGATAGATGTTTTTTATACCACGTCACACTCAATAAGAATACGAATCCCTTGCAGTGTGGTTAGCATTGACGCTTGCAATACTAGGAATATTGCTCCCCCGTATCTCCGCTGCTGATGCAGCAGGTCATTTGTTTGCATGACTTCCAAAAATCCAAACAAATCAACTATTTGGCTACATTCTTCTGTGAGGTGTATTCTCGTTTTCAAGTCAAAAGGGTGCAACAAAAAAATTATTATTGTAATAGTAATCCTTACTAATCTGTATAGATAAGAGGCATCTGTTATTGGCTGATTGTATTGGGTGGAAATTTGGCATACAGGTAGCTATTATGATATAGGTATGGTAAGGTTAATAAAGGACTTGAAAAATTCCCATGGGATACCGGGATACACACATACGAAATCTCGGGCACAAGCTAGTAACTAAGCATACCAATTATTTTTAAATTCTCATAAGATTCCGTGTAAAATTGACAAACAAACAATGACAAGACCAGTCTCAAAAGAAAACTTGTGCATTATGGCAGGTATTTATAAGTAATATAATAATAATATCTTTATTTAACAGACAACATGATCCATTTGTTAGTAAATACTTAAAAACTATGTTAGTCATTACATTTCGCCGAGTATAATTAAATTATGAATTGATACATTCATATATCATGTACCTACGAGGCACCCCGTGGGGACGATTACGACCCTCAACCTACGAACCTCAAATCGTCCACCTGTCACGGTCAGAACGTAGTGCCTCACCAGCAGCATATCTTCAGCTACAGTTTTCAGGATGCTGTTGTCACTCTCTTTGACTTTATTTAAATGAATTGTATATTTATTTATAGCGCGTGGCGGCTGGCGTGCTTTGTGAGTTAGCCGTGGACAAAGAAGGCGCTGAAATGATAGAAGCAGAAGGGGCCACGGCGCCGCTTACTGAACTGCTTCATTCTCGTAACGAAGGTAACAAAGCGAATTTCCAATCTATACTAATGTGTATAATAAAGAAGTAAAGTTTGTGATAATGTAATAGGGGTAATTTCTGGATCTAGTGAACCGATTTTGAAAATTCGTTTACCAATAGAAAGCCACGTTATTTGTAAGGCTTAGGCCGCACTCATCGCGATATCGCGAATATTCGGGTTATCGCGATGTATGTAGTCAAGTATTCGCGAATACTTCGGGCGAAGCTTCGGGCACATCGCTCCGCTGTCGGTACACTCTCGGACATCAAAGGGTTTTATCGCGATGAACTTCGCTTGCGCGGCCACACTTCAGTCGGCCCGCACCCATCGTTCCTAGCGGACGTCTTAATTACAGTGTATAATATAGCTGAAGTGTAACATGGATTGGAGTAACGATATTTTTTTTCTCCTTTTTCTTGCATTTAATTTGTTTTTTAGATGACATAAATGTAAAAATAATTATTTGCTGCCATAAAATAGGTACAGAGTAGTTGTGTCACTTGTACCATCAATGGTACTAGTCAATGGTACTACTGATCCGGAGGCGTAACCGCGGCGTCCATGTTGTTTTTTGCGTTCGTACATCGCGATACAACGCACATTAACACGGGGGTGTAAGTGGTTCATCAACATCTTTGAACCAAAGCCAACTTCACCTGCACGCGGTGCACCCTGCTGACTGATAAACGAAGCTCTGGCGAAAAGAGGTAGGGAGCGTAATTGTAAGCTACCCGACTGGGGAATTTACCTCCACCTCACAGAATACCGCAGCCAAATAACAATTCCCTTGAGGATTGTTGTGTTCCTGCGAGTGAGTGAGGTCACCAGAAAGGAAGGAGATGCTGCGTTGGCAGCGGGGGTGGCGGCGCGTTTTTTTTTAATACTACGTCGGGTGGCAGACAAACATACGGCCCGCCTGTAGTGAAGCTGTTACCGTAGCCTTATTAATGTTCACAACACGAATTATCGCTCCCGCGCCGCCAATCCCGCTGCCAACGTAGCAACACTTTCCTTTCTGGTGACGTTACTCACTCACAGGAACACAACAACCCTCAAAGGATTTGTTATATGGGTGCGGTATTCTATGAGGTGGAGTTATCATCCCCAGTCGGGCAGCTTACAAATACGCTGTGCCGTACCGTTCTTGCCAGAACTTCTCGCTCGTTGGCAGGGTGCACCACGTGCAGGCGAGGTTGGCTTTGGCTCTAGAGATCGTGGTGAGCCACTTACAATTTCATCCAAATTTCAACCCCTAATTTCTTCAATGAATGGGAGACTAGTATCCCAGCTTGGGGTTATTGATTATCCTTTATTAGTGTTTGTCCTTCATCCCACTGCTGGGATAATAGGTCTACGAAAGATCTCTAATGCATACTCCACCTGAAAAATTGTAATTGAGTAGCCGTGTGAACGTATCCAAAGGGCTAGGACAACTAAGAAGAAATTAAATGTTTCCTTTTACTGCAGGGGTCGCAACTTACGCTGCGGCCGTCTTATTCCGCTTATCCGAAGATAAGCCCCATGAGTATAAGAAGAGACTCTCGATGGAGTTAACCAACTCCCTATTCCGGGAGGATCCACAGATGTGGCCCGCAGACTTGGCCATGCAGCCGGAGCTACAGGTGAGTTGAAACAATAGTTTTATAACATTTTCGTGTTCTGTGTGGCTGGATGTGTTTCAAGAGATTTAGATGTAATTGTTTTGAAGTCAAATCAAATCCACACCTGAATCGATGTCAGCTTTGTAACGTTTGTTGTAATGTTAATCTGATCTTAATTGTGTTTATAGATATTCTGCTACAATAAGCACGAATTGTTAGTCTTCTGAATTTGCCCTTCTGCACACGGCTCGTCGCGTCATTGTAGTCGTACTCAGGGTTGGAAAAAAAAAACACCTTTTTTTAATTTTATAAAAGTGTTTGTTTTATAAAATTAAAAAATTAAGTTTTTACAACCCTTAGTATGATTACAACGACGGGACGAGCTGTGCGCAGAAGGCCTAATTTAGAAGTCTAACGATGCTTTTATCAGTAAAAAAATTCCGCCTCCAGGAATCATGTTCAAATAAAATAAGGATTGCAAAGAGAAATAAGCTTTGCATTTATGTGTCCTAATTGATGCTGACTGATACTTATTTACACTACTGTCTTTCATGACGCAGTATGCAAATTGCAAATAATATAAGATTGCAAAGAGACATTAGTTTTACATTTATGAAACCAACTTAGGGATACAGACTATAAATATTTTAACTGCGCGTTTCCTGTATAACCAGGATTAACAGTGTGACTCACAATAAACAGTGAACATGAAGGAAACATGTGGTTTATTGCACTCCCACACAGGGTAAAGTAGGTAGGAATGCACACTTTTAAGAAGTTTAATTAGATAAGCTTTGAAATTTGATTCCTCTCGCCAATGCGAAAGACAACATATAAATATATGCGAAAGACAACATGAATCAGACATTTGTCAATAAAAAATTGACAATTGACTTTGGCTCAAATGACTGGAAACCTAAAATACCTTACACGCTTTATTTGACTTGCAAAAGGCAAACACTTTGCTATTAGGCCAGTAAAATGTTTAATGCACTTGCATTTTTCATAAAATTATGTTATTGTGGCTTATCTTTCACATTTCTATCTCGCCTTTTATTTTAATGACAGTCTTATCTTGATTTAAGACTAATGTCTACACTGTAGAAATTACTCTACAGTTTTGTTTTTTTTATGGTGACATTATATCACCATATATCTTTTGTGGATAATGTGGATATTCTATTTCTTTTGTATAACATCATCATCAGGTCATTTTAGTCTCCACTATAGGAGCACGATTCTCCTCTCTCTTCCGTCCCAGACAGAATGAGGATTTGGCCTACACTCCCCACGCTGGCCAGACGGGTTGGGGAGGACTGATCGATGTTTTATAATGTATTTCCCTTGGTCGCCTTGTACGACATCCACGGGAAGAGACGGAGTGATTCTATTCAAGTCTGCCGGAAACCACACGGCCATAACATGCTTCGTGTTAATTATTTTCTTTTAAATGCGATATTTTGATTTAGTTGTTCCCCCTTTTGTTTTATAAGCACCCTGTTTTATTTGATTTTGATCCGAAACTCCCCTTCGTTAGGACATGCTCGCGCCCGAGCAAGGCTACGAGGGGCTGTATGGCACTCGACCGTCGTTTCACCAGCAAGGTAAGGTGTAGACGTATTCATTGGTAGTTTGTCCACTAACATTCAACATAAATTTGTAGATTTTAACAAGATATTATACAACCAAGCATACAGTAAATATACGTCATAATAATAGCTGCTTCAGATGTTAGAATTCATAAAGAATGTGGCACTTACGCTAGACACTTTTGTGTCTTTTATACAATAATCGATAAAATATTTCAGTAAATTATAACCTCTTCCAAAGATTTAAAATTTTCGTTAATTCTATACCCCAAAGAGTGTTTTACGGCTCTAAAAACCAGATAAGTTTCGAATGCAATGCAGTCTTGTATCATGTCTTGTTCTGTCTTGAAAAACATAAACGTTCTTGATTAGTTAAATCACTATATTCCAAGCCTATATTTATTATATCTAAAGTAATAGTCGTTATTTTGATTTGGATATCCTAAATGTTTTTCAAGAACTGAAATATAGTATAAGAGCACCTTATGTTCCTATCATAATGTAGGAAACGTTCATCTCCTTTGCAGTCCGTTTTTAGTCGAATATTTTTTGTCTCCTAAAGTAACTAAAAAAAGTATAATTCTTGATTTGTTGTCTTGCACTAATGAACAAATCGCAATTCTTGTTTATACATTGTGATACATTGCAAATGGAATGGCAATCGTCATCGAGTTTGCCATAATTCTTATGTCAAATTAGGACTGCGTCGGATATGTTCGTTTTGACCATATGTGTATAAAATTGTCTGTATAAATATATTTTCTCTCTTCTTTACACGCAGCTTAATCCGGGACCTATATATCACTAAACACAGGTGATGGGAATATTATTTCTATGTGTGTGTATTCTAATACTTTCATTTATATTACTATGCTGGTATAAATGGACGTGGTTATGCAGAATAGATTCAACCGACAAATTGAGAGATATACATAGCGAAAAACTTCAAAATGAGTTTTATATATACGCAACAGATTCTAGCAGTTTGATGGACATGTGCTTCCCAAAACTGCTTGATATTTTTATTCCAATTAAACTTTAAATAGTTTTATCTTAAAAGTAACAAAATGTCGATTGGATCTATTCTGCATAACTAGGTCCAAATAAGCTTGTATAATATTTTTTTATTGTGTTAGAGTGTGCGAAGTTTATATGCATGCAATTGATCTACTTGTAAGAGATCTCCATACATCTCAATCCGTTGTGGTCATATGCCACAATTGAAAATTAAAAATAAAGGTTTTTTTAGAAAGACTGAACTACAAAATGTAAAAAAATATTTACTAGGAATTTTATAATTATTTTTATTCGTATATTCTAACCAATTACACTTTTCAAGAAGATGAAAATGTGCTAGGCTGTAAAGATTTTGAACAATCTTTTGTAAACGCCAAATTCAAGGCATGCTCATTAAGAAAAAATATAAAATATATATATTTCTCTCGTAACGTAAAAGAATTACGAGGATCGGCCTTCAGTTTAACCAAACAGTCTTCCTTCTTGTTTTATCTGCTCAAATCATAAAAGAAGACATTTATAAAATTGCAAATCACTAAATATCTCATTAAATTTAAGTTATTATTTTTCGATAAAGCAATGAAGTCATTTATCACCAGTTCATTCGATTTCTTGGTGGACATCCTGCATGTACAACATTTACAAATTAAATTTATAATCTGTGTATGCTTTGCACATAAAAATAAATGCTTTTGCTGCTTGAAGCTATATTGAAATAGCAGCAGTTTATATGCCATTAAAAATAATGCTGCACATATACATTATAATATGAAAATTAATGTCTTATTGTTTCTTGACATTTTACAATTTGTACACTATATTTTTTTAAATGTTGAATTTTATCTGATAGGAACGCTAGTCAGTAATATCATAGGCAATAGTAAGCGAGAGAAAATCTTATATACATTTTTTTTATTGATTGACCGAAATCCATTTCAAGTATCGATCTAATTTTATTTTAATTTCTTGCAGGCTACGATATACCGATAGATTCGATGCAGGGGTTGGAAATCGGGAATGGATTCTTAATGGAGATGGACATAGGGGAGGCAGAAGGCGCTGGAGCGGCCTCTGCTGAGCAAGCCTTCCCTGAGCCGCCGCACGACAATAATAATGTAGCGGCTTGGTACGACACCGACCTGTAATTTTCATCACTTAAATGGAAATCCATGTCAGCGTCCTTATACATGTTTAACAAGCTACTTGCTGTTCTTGAGATAAATTTTTGGAAGCAGTGTAATGTGTTTTTTCTGTTTGTCAAATGCACTGAGAAACATTTACAGAATTGTTTTGTGTAGGTATCATCGATAATTTTCGCAGTGCACGCGAAAATAGCCTTTGATTCATTATCACAGATTTCGTATGGGTCTCAATTTTTTAAAATAATGTAACTTGATGTTGTTAATGTAACTTCAACATCATCATAAATCGTTTTAATTAGTTTTTGAAATTATTTATTACAACGCTTTCACATCTTTTCTTTTTATAATATTAGTTTAGATGTTATTGTAAGAGTTGCAGCAAATAGCGAGTCAAACGAACCGGTTGCAGTAAAAACAAATGTCAGTATTCTCATTTCCAGTATAGAATGCCATTAATTTGGCTATTGTTGCTCACACTGCCATAAGCATTTGCATGTTTAAAAATATTTTTTTCGCCGTACACGCCGTACACTAAAAAAATATATGACTATACCTTTTTTATTCTTTTGTGACTACTCTAAGTAAACATATTTGCACAAGTCGCGATTCTTCGTCAATTTCAAGCTGTTTTCTAATTTTCCAGTTATCAATTTCTCTTATTTGTTGACATTTTGTTGAACCAAAATGTGAGCTGCTTTTATGTAAATCTTTGTTATATTTAATACTTTATCTATTGTCTCACGTTTTCGTTTAACAGATACCAAACAATGAGTACGAGTAATAATGTTGATTATAATAAAATTGTATTTCTATTTTTTTTTTACCAGGACTAGAGTTGAAATTGTCGAAAGAATCTCGATTTCTAATAATAACAAATGTATTTTTTTCGACGTGTCAATTATGTTCTCAATATGTAAAGTTGATTTTCTTCAACTTGTGAACTTATTGTACTAATTCTGTATGCATTATTTCTAATACCAGTTACATAATTATCTCGAAAACTCAACAGTATACAGTTTAAAATAATTTTTGAATATTTTTGTATTATAAAATCTCGAAACTACGCTAAGCTCGTCTTAATGTAGGATAGAGAGAGATATGAAAGGCGTCATAAATAAAGTTTTTTTTATATGAATTTTGAACTTTATGCTGTTGATGTAAGCTCAAAACCAGTTGAAGGGAAAAGGAATTAAACCTGTGATACAAAGCAACTTCATAAATATCCCGATTATTTCAGGCCGAGTTTATTTTACGAGTTATTTTTTTTCATTGGTGCTAAAATTGTAAAGCTGGGAATAGACATCGTGTGATATCGTATTACGTGTATTCATAGCGAGCTTGTGGTTGGATGTGCGTCTATTTGATAGGCACCAACCAGATATTTCAACAGCCGATAGCTTATCATAAAGACATTCTTTTGTACATAAATAAAATAAATATTTTGTACCTCATATTTTGAAAATAACCTTAAGAAGCTTGCTAGTTGACCACTACATGTCACAAATGTCACTATATGAAATACTATTGAGGTATAAATATTTTCATTTTGGTACTAAATATTGTCTGTATAAACTATTGAAAAATCTGATCGGAGCCTGTCAAGTAGATGCACACGTCGTTTGGCAATTGCATGCCTCAAGCGTCATCTACGAGTATAACGGTATAAGTTCACATGTCTCGCAATGTTTAGTCACTGTTTTATGTCGTACGTATTATCGGGAGATACCTAACGCCCTGCATTGATTATATCGAAGTTTTGTACGGACACGTATGAAATGCATGTAATCGGATAATAGGGTAACATAATCTTAAGATTTTATAGGCTTTAAATTATATTTCACAGTACTGTATGTAATTTGAAAATACTATATTCGCATTTACGAAGTATTTGATTTATTTAATGATTTATTGGAAGATTCATGTGTGTTTTTTATTTTGTTATAAATGTTTGAATCGTTTTAATAATGGATAAGACTGGTCGATAGGCATGTGGTTTGAAAGTTGCCATTTTTTTTTATATTTAAACAAAATTGTGTAATGTTTTTGTTTAAATTGTAAACATGAGGCCAAAATGTTGTATTGATGATGTGACTCTGACTTATTTGATGCGTATTACTTAAATGTAATTTTATTGTAGGTAGGGACTATGTTCTCTGTAGCTGTTAAGTAGACGATATTCTCTTCAAAAACAAATCGTAGCCTAAGCGTACAATCTTAATTTGACATAACGTCTTGCAAACGGAATTTATTTTTATGAAATCCTTCATATAGAATAATGTATTCAAAGTAAGTTATGCGAATATCGAATGATTTAATATCGGTCGACTAGAATGTCGAATAATTTTATATCGAAATCGATTGGATATTTTATGCTTTTAATTTTCTACGAATTTTTGGTTATGAAATCGTACTTAAATTTACGACTGTATTTGCACTTTCATATTCAAATGATTAGAAAATGCACCCGTACTAACTAAACGCCCCACCCATAGAAGAATGTATCGTTTAAATGTAATCTTTAATGTAAGGTTTAGATTTAATTCAGTTCTCTAGGCAATCCTAAATAAATTTTCTATGTAACCGACAGTGTCAACGTTTTTATTATGTAATAAAAACAACGCTGAAGTTGGAAATTTTGTGTCCATTATGTATGGATAATAAATTCCTTTAAATAATTTTTTGTATTTTATTTTTTGATAGCATCCTTTTACACATATTAAAATTTTGTAAACAATAATGTATGACGTATCTAAGTGCCCACAAGGGACCAATGCAAATAAACGTTTTTGATTTAGATTCACCTACTAACACTATGAACTATGGTTTGATAAATAATAGTAGATTAGTAGCCAAGGGCTGTAAAGCATCAATTGCAGCCCGAGATATTTAGGCGCACGAGCGCAGCGAGGGCGCCTATAGTTCGAGGGTGCAATTGATGCTTACACCCGAGCTAACTACTCTGCTTTACATCTCGATTGTGAGGTAAGTAGAAAAAAACCGGGATTACAAGAATAAAAGACTTTACTTGTTTTTCTTTTCGCCACTTCATGAACTCGTCGTAAGTTTTCAAATATCTCTCTTTAGAACTTTCAGGCAAAATATTGTTAATTGCTGCTTCAGCTTCCATTTTCATTGAATCGGGAGTGCAGCTTATATCTTCATCACTTGCAGAACTCATGTTTTTTTCCTAATTAGCACGTAATTATAAAAAAATCCCGAAAACAAACAATATTAAAAGTTAAAGTTTCTATTCCCGCCTTTTTTCATCTCTTTTTTTTTATTTTTTTTTTCTAGAAGGAAATTGAGCTTCGCCGTTCGATATTTAAATTGATGACTATTTTACTCATACGAAGACAAGGCTGAATAGCGAAGCGACCTCTTTTGTCATTGGGCTGAATGCATGATGTCTATTGCCAGTATGATGGTTAGATGTACGCGAACTTTTTGAAAGAGTGAAGTGTTTTTTTTTTAATTACTTACCGCCCTAGAGCCTTTTATAGCTACATTATTACCCTAGAGCGCTAATTGATCACCTACAAGCCCCATTTGGGGGTAATAAGGACCTACTTACCGAATATGAGAGATGTAAATGATTTTTATTTATTTAAAAAGTGGTAGGGTACAGCGTATTCGTAAGCTCCCCGACTGGGGAAGCATCTCCATCTCGCACAATACCGCAGCTAAATAACAATTTCCTTGATGCGAGTGAGTGAGGTCACCAGAAAGTAAATAGTTGCTGCGTTGGCTGCGGGGGGTGCCGGCGCGCGAGCGATATTTTATGTTGCAGGCGTTAATATGGCTACAGTAACTGTTTCACATCAGGCGGCCGTAAGCTTGCCTGTCATCCAAATTTTCAAATTGAATTTCAGCCGTGTTTTTCTCGGCATTTTATTAAAACTAATATCTTTCCACTCGGGCTATCCCTATTTTCACCCGAGCGTCGAAGAACAGAAAGTTATGTTTTTCGAATAAATACATACATACATAGATACATTCTTCGAGAGTTCAAGAAATATACTTTTGCACCCTCTACAGCCTAAATCGCTGAGGGATTTCGACATATTAGGCGCCATTAGATTCGTTCTCAGCTGTGAAACAGGGTATATTCACTGTATACCAGAGGCACGCCCCGGCCACTCCAGACAAATGTAAATCCACTACATAAACAATGGCGTTTGTGCAGAGCGTGTGTGCGTGCTGCGCCGTACAAACTGTTCCAGATTCATATCAGAGGGGAGTTTAGGTCGACATGAGACATCGGCAGGGAGCGGCTATACTGTACAAGGGTACATAGAACTATTAATTATATTGTGCCGGAGGTACAGTAGGCCTAAATGGGAGGATAAAAACAAAAAAATATATTAGAGAATTTTCAGTCGGGTTGTTTGTTTCGTTTTTTTTATATATATAAGTGTCCTGGTGGAAAGCAATCACCACCGCTCATGGAGATTAGCAACACCAAGGGGTCGTCGATCCGTTGCCAACCCAACGAAAAAAATAGACTTGTTAAAGGCTCCCAAGACGCAATTGTTCCGAAATACCGCTGAGGGAAGCTGATTCCACAGTTTCAGTGTACGTGGTATAAAATGTCTTAGGAAGCGAACTGTAGCAGATCGCCAATTATCAGGATGATATGGTTAATAGGTAATTTCTTGTTTTCTATGGTCTATTAAGAGTACTTGCCTACTGAATATAAATCTGAATTTATGAGTTTAGTCAGCTTTAGTAAATATGATACTTATTCGTCAAGACGTAGGTATAGAGTGGTAGAGGTAGAACACACACATAGGACAAACATTCATTTTTATATGGGATTTTTTTTTATAATTCATTCTTTTTCACCACCATTCACCAGTCTTATAATTCCTAAGTAATGTGCTTTTGTATACGATAGTAATTATCCACAGCACATGAACAGTAACTTACCCAGGACACAGAATAAATACTTAATAGTCCCAGGATCTAGTAAATATGTAATTAAATGCACTATATTGTAATTAATTGACACGTATAAGGTTGAGACTATAGTAGGAAACTTGTCTTGCAACAGTTGATGTGTAAGGCTACCTATACGCTCAGCAAAGACGACATAACTCCAACACCGCAAATTGTTAGCGCAGCGAGGTGCAACCGCAGACCGCCCGACGCAACTTCCTAGCCGCCACCACGCTGCAGATAATTGTCACAGTATCTTACTCTAATTAATACATATCATTGTTGAATTATACCTACACGCAAATTAATAAGTGTGCTAATTTCGTAGCCGATAGCTTATCTTATCTATACATCTCATTATATACGAAAGAGTGTCTGTTTGTTTGTTACTGTTAACGACTAACCGACTGAGCCGATATCAGTGAATTTTTGCATGGACATAGGTTATGACACGAGGAAGGATATAGGCTACCATTTGGTGCGATGTACCGACATACAAGCAGAAGCCGCGGGCGAAAGATATATTGCCCACATAAATTTCAGTTAGATGGGTACAAATGAAGTGTCATGAATCGCAGCGTTTGCGGCTTGATGTACTTAGCTAAATACAGAAGGAAGCCTACCTCACAAGTTATAGTCACAGTATATGTTCGACATCAACCCGTAATCATCGCACTGACTACTGGTTTAGTCCTTTGTCTGTCATATGTAGTATTTTGTATGAATTATTGGGAGATAAATTGTGTCCTTCATCTATAAGATGTTCCGCGAATTGTGACTTTTCTGGACGGTTGTTTCTGTAAGCTGATATATGTTCGTTAAATCTTGTTTGAAAATTACGTCCAGTTTGACGTTATGTAAACGTGTTGACAGTCATCACAGAACAACTTATTAGATTCGGGATTTTTTATTGGGAGGCAGTTTATCTTTACTATTGCAAAGTGATTTAAGGGAATTATTTGTTTTGAGGGTAACATGAATATTATTTTTTCTGAACATATTGGCTATTTTGTCGGTAATTTTTCCTAGGTATGACAAACTCGCGGTGTATTTATTGGTTGAGCTATTGGGAACCGCGTATAGTAATTTGTTGGTGATATTATTGTTTATTTTTCGTATCAGCAAACCCCGGCCACTCCATACAAAAATGACACTTTTGCATGTAGTAACCAAATGACGTCTGTACACGTGCCTATGTTTGAGTGACGTTCTCTAGGGCTGACATTATTCAATTATTAGTCGGACATGTAAGGGGGTGTAAGTGGTTCATCAACAACTTTGAACCAAAGTCAATCTTACCTGCACGGGGTACACCCTGCTGACCGACAGACGAGGCTCTGACGAAAAGAGAGGTAGGACATAGGTAGCGTATTTTTTAAACAACCCGACTGACGAAGTACCACCTTCTCACAGAATACCGCAGTCAAATAACAATTTCCTTGAGGGTTTTTCTGTTCCTGCGAGTGAGTGAGGTCACCAGAGACGATGGAGTTGCTGCGTTGGCAGCGAGGATGGCAGCGCGCGAGCGATATTTAATGTTGCGACCGTTAATATGGTTACGGTAACCGCTTCACATCAGGTGGGCGTAGTGAAGAAAAAAAAACATAGTAAATACACTACACTGACTTCAGCCAATATTTATAAAACGTATAATTGCCATTGCTAACTTACCCAAAATTTTATATTTTCTAATCACCACTAAATCAAACGTTCGCCTTCCGAACACCGGTTCATTGTAATGGTCAAACCATTTTATTCTCACTAATTGTAGCTTTTTACTATTCATATAAATGCATGCGCAATGATTTGATTCATTCTCATATTCACATGGAACAGACGTAATTTAAAACTAATACCACACATGAGATCACGCACAATAAACATTGAAATGTACTCGTAAATAAGAAAATTGTAAACAATAAACCACCATAACTCAAGTGACAGCAATGTCACTTTCGCGTTTGCGCACTCACTTGCTCTTTGAGACATATAATGCTATCCTTTTCTCATCTCGTATTAATTGTATCTTGTATCCTACTTTGACAGACATGAATTAGTTATGATGAAACTATGGCTGCCGCATGCTTTTTAGGTAATTTATAAAAAAATCTGTACTTTATTTCATCCAAAGGGATCGAATAAATTTATTTTTTTGATTTTCCATGTGTTGAGATATCCATCCACTGCACAAGTAACTTTCATCTTTTAAACTGAATGGAGAATAAAATACGAGCGACGTCAATTTGTAGGATTTGTCGTTGCATCCATTGCGAACGGTTCCAAATCGGTTCCATAGGGGAGGTGAGGTCGACTAGTGAGAGCGGCAGAGAGTGTCCATACTGTACGTTAGTACTATTACTTATAGTAGTGCAACTTGCAAAGCAGTGTAGATCAAATTGCCCGTAAATTTAACTTCCGCAAAGTAACATCTGAATCAATTAACAAACCGTAGTTGAGCAGTATGGTAGAGTACTACACCCTAAAATCCATTCGAATGAGAAGAGACCCTTAATGAATAAACAACTTGACGTCAGTAATTCTCCTATCCTTAATATATTAGGTTGGGGAAAAAGTCTTTTCGTATTTTATATGAAAATTCAAAACATTTTTTAATAAAGTTTATTTACATTTAACTAAAGTATGTAGGTGCCATTTTGTTCGATAACTTTTTGCCATCTTGTAGGTACAGACATGATGCCATTACTATAGAAATTTTGGGACTTCTGTTCAAAAAACCACGACAAGTGGTTTTGGCAGTCTTCTCGTGATGTTAACCTGACATTGCCTAAATAATTCTGAAGAGACCAAAACAGGTGGAAATCAGAAGGTGCAAGGTCAGGACTATACGGCGAATGCATTAACACCTCCCAGTCAAACTCTCTTAATTTTTGCTGAGTGGCTAAAGATGTGTGAGGTCTAGCGTTATCATGATGAAAAATCACACCCCTTCTGTTAATTAATTCCGACCGCTTTCTCTCAACTTTTTGCTTTCATCTCATCAGTTGTTCACAGTAGAGTTCAGAATCGATAGTCCTGCCTGGCGGTAACAGCTCATAATGAATAATGTCCTTCCAATCCCACCATACATACAGCATCACCTTGTTGCGGGTTAACCCGGGTTTTGCCAGAGTCTGTGAAGCCTGACCGGCCTTTGACCACGACCTTTTTCGCACGTTCTTGTCGTACGTGATCCACTTTTCATCACCAGTTATAAGCTTCTTCAAAAACGGTTCGCTTTCATTACGTCTTAGTAAAGAATCGCAAATGAGTACACGGTTCATTAGGTTTCTTTCAGTGAGATCGTGAGGCACCCAAATATCGAGCTTTTTAGTGTACCCAGCTTTTTTCAAATGCGCCAAAACTGTTTTGTGGTCAATTCCTAATTCTTCAGCTACGTCATAACTACTGATATGCCGATCTTGCTCCACTTTTTCAAAAATGGCATCCATTTTATCCGTAACAGGGCGACCAGAGCGACGTGCATCTTTCACATCAAAATTTCCTGATTGAAAACGCTTAAACCAAATTTGTGCTACTCTCACAGACACTGCACTAGGTCCATAAACGTCACAAATTTTTTTCGCAGCTTGCGTTGCATTGTTACCTTTTTTGTAGTAAAATTTTAAAATGAATCAAATTTCTTCATTAGATTCACTCATCTTGACAGTAAAAAAACAAATGAAAATCACACATTTACCTAATTTGAATTTGGAATTATCTTTTTTAAAATTTAAACTTTTTAAAGATATCAAAACCTGCCAGATACAAATGGTATAACCAAAGAGATTTTATTACAAGTTCATACATACTATAATGCGAAAAGACTTTTTCCCCTACCTATTATTTTCCGCTACCCCCTCCACTTCAAACACTATATAAAGAACGGTAATGCGATGGATTTGTCTTAAGTAGGTTGTTGTTCTAACGATTAACATCTACAGGTCGCCTGAGGATGCCTCGCGCAGAGGCGAAACACGTGTCGCAGAGACGACCACGGCAGTCGGGGCGGTGGCGTCGCATGTTACTTCTGTTTCTGATATTGGAGATTCGCCGAGACGATCAAAGCAGCCACGGCAGCCGCATGCAACTACTAACGGTAGTCGGTGGGTGCCGGCGGGCAATTGTTTGCATGAACTAATTGGTGGCGGAAGCACGCAAAGTAGTGTAGATCAAATTGCTTCAACTACGGTTTGGCGAAGGCCAGTGTTTACAAGCCGCCCAAAAGCTACCCACTTACTTGCCTTAACGACTTGACTCAACATCTTTCAACAAAATTCAGGACCGATGTCGATGGCTTAACGTGTCGTTCATAACAAAGCGGCCCGGCAACTCTTATTAATAAACCCTCCTTAGACAGGTTACGGTTGACATTGCTTAACTTGCTTGATCAATTAGAGCCTAATTGATAAATTAAATAAATGCACCTTTATTCTAATTATTAGACTAAACGTGCAACGATACCATCGAGCTCTACAAATAATGTTATAAAATCGGCCAAGTTCCTCAAATCTTTTTCATGCTCGCAACTGCGAAAGCAGGACAATTTTGTTTAAGGTGAAAATCATATATCAGCGAACGTGCCCGGTTTAGACTAAGCAAGTAAAGTCTCACCTATGATTGTTTGTCCAAAAAGGCAAGTAGATAGAGCGAAAACTTTCATGCAGCAATCTTCTTTTTCAAGTAGACAAAGACCGTATGTATGTTTTTATAACTTCGTAGTCAAGTTGTACGTACAATCGACCGCACGTAGAGCGTTACACTTCTATTATACAAGACTCAAGCGTAGTGCCACCTAATCCACGTGCGGTTGACTGTATTAATTCCTAGGTACTGTTTGATATATATTTGCCCAAGTCTCCGCTGCTTCGACAGTTATTATGTGCAATTACGACATAGACCGAGCACTAATCTTGTTCCAACTTCGCTGCATATTGGGAAAATAATTCGGCCTTTAATTGTGATCGTAGTTTCGTATATACTATGTGAGTTCGAGACTGCAAGGTCTTAGTTCTGATTGAAGGTATATATGGTGTACTTTACTCTACTTAATGTTTTAACATAGAGTTAGGAATATAGATATATTGTAATTTGTTTACAAGTAGGTATCTAGGTATTCCTCCTCTCTTTTCGTTCCGGTACTTAATCGGAACTACCGTCCATCTCAGCGTGCAAATGTATTTGTGCCGATCGTCACAAGACGAATAAAGCCGAACTTAATTTAGTAGTTGCTTCGGGTCGGCTTTTTCATTCTTCAAATACTGCCGAATCAAATCATCATTTTGATTTGTGACGACCCGACTGAACAACTCGATCGTCACAAGCTGATTGAAGTCGAACAAATGCAGTAATTGCTTCGGATCGGCTTTGTTGTTCGACAAATACTTACTGTCGAACGGACAATGCCGGCCCGCTTATGAGTGTGACAACCCTGAGTGATGCCTCTGGTGCAGAAACCGTCCATAGGCTGCAATGACTGCCATCTACCATCAGGCGGGTCGTAGGCTTGCTTGCCATCTTAGTTGTATTATAAAAAATATTGGTTGCCTGTAAAGTCGGTATACGGGCGAAAGTTTTACGTGACAACGACTTTGAGTGGTAAAATGTTTTCGAGTGAAAGGGACGCATGCCTTTCACTTTTTATGTCTGTCTCTCTCGCTCTTAGAAGGGACACGCGTCCACGACACGCTTACAATGAGAGCGAGTGAAAGGCACGCGCCCGTGCCTTTCACTCGCTCTCATTGTAAGCGCATAACGTGACCCAGTTTCTTGAAGTGTCACCCGGCTAACCAATTTATAAGACGTTGTCACGTCAAAAAACATACGGCGGAAATCCCAGGAGTAATCTCTAAAAGTCTTTAATGTGTTTCCCACGAAAATCGCACGTCACAATAAAACGTCTATTGTATACCATTCTCTACTACCAATTTAATAATAAAGCGAATGAACTCTTTCATTAGTTTACAACATTAATTTAACGAGTAATTAACGGTTACATATTAATATTTGCCCGGATCGAGTCACGCTATATTTATAATTCACCCGGGAGTCCCCAAATCACAGCCCCTACCCGGCAATCATCGAGAAATTACTCATGTATGTTTGATATGAGTAAATGGTTTTCGTCTTTTCCCATGCGACGATCACCGATAATTAAGCTCTATATTGATTTAATACACCCTATTTTAAAGCAATAAGGTTCAATTTGCCGAATATGGGTAGCTTCAGTAATTATTGAGGAGGAACTGTTGTTGATAATTATTGTTCCTGAACTTAAATGTAGGTACGTCTAGAGTGTGTAAGTAAGTTGTGAACAGGAAATTCGAAAATTATTGTGTAGCGTATGAATAAGTTAAGATGTGCGTAGATATCATTAGTGGTAACAAATTCTGTTGATCGTGAATGGAATGAAAATTTTATAAAAAATATTAAAGAAAATCAAATCTAATCATACACCATATTTGGATCACATAATCGCCGTGATTTTCTAATATGACTTTTCATTTAATAGAAGTTTAAAGATACTATGTTCCATCTATATTCTAAGTAAGACCCTTTAAGGAAATAAAGTGTTCCGCGGAAATATTTTTTTAGTCATACCGAGTATGACTAAAAACGGCTCATTTTTTGGGATAAAAGTAATTCTACTATTTATTGGTTGTGTGGTTTCCGGCAGACTAGAATAGAATCACTCCGTTTCTTCCCGTGGATGTCGTACAAGGCGACTAAGGGAAATACATTATCAAATATAGATCAAGCCTCCCCAACCCGTTTGGCCAGCGTGGGGAGTGTAGGCCAAATCCTCCTTCCGTCTAGGACGGACGAGAGAGGGTCGTGCTCCTGTAGTGGAGACTAAAATGGACCTGATGATGATGATGACGATGAATCGGGTCAGTAGTTACGTCGTGAGCGAAAGCGAAATAAAGTCACCTTTAGGACCGTTTGTAACCTGCAAAGTGGTTCTGTTCTGTCGACAATCAAGATCTACAAATAGAGGCGAATCACGTGTCGAAGAGATGTCAGATGACCACGGCAGCCGAGGCGGCGGCAGTCGCACGTAACTTCTATTTCAGTGTTGGAGAGTTACAGAGACGACCACGCAAAGCAGCCACGACAGTCGTCGGCATGTCGGCATGCATCTACTAACGGTAGAGGGTGGTATCGGCCCGATATATTTAGCATGAAGTACTTAATCGATGGCGGAAGCACGCAAAGTACTTACTTAGTGTATATCAATTTGCCAATAAAGAGTTATAATATTTTATATTGTATAAAGTGATATGTATTGGGGTGTAAGTGGTTCATCGACATCTTTAAACCAAAGCCTCACCTGCACGTGGTG
Source organism: Hypsopygia costalis (assembly GCA_937001555.2). Classification (NCBI taxonomy): domain Eukaryota; kingdom Metazoa; phylum Arthropoda; class Insecta; order Lepidoptera; family Pyralidae; genus Hypsopygia; species Hypsopygia costalis. Next base: position 8,926,836 of record OW443330.2, on the reverse strand, counting down.
CATTCTGCTGACTGACAAACGAGGCTCTTGCGAAAATATACGTAGGGCATAGCGTATTTTCTAAGCTGCCCGACTGGGTAAATACCTCCACCTCACGGAATACCGCAGCCAAATAACAATTTCCTTGAGGGTTGTTGTGTTCCTGCGAGTGAGTGAGGTCACCAGAACGGAAAAAGGAAGGAGTATAGGCTGGCAAACGGATCGGCGACCCCTTGGTGTTGCTGATCTCCATGGCCAGCGGTGATTGCTTTCAATCAGGTGATCCACAAGCTCGTTTACCCTCTTCTTATATAAAAAAATATAGTAATAATCTGTACTAGTACTTATACTGTGGTAAAATAAAACACACTACACACAGTAGGTACTACAAGTAGTTATCGATAACAACAATTATCAGCGTTTTTATTTCACATTGTAAACATTTTCACCCACAACACGCATTGCACGGGACTGAAACCACGTGCTTCTAGGGTGTCACTGAAACTTTTTTCATTACAAACATTCAGACCAGATACGACCAATGGACTTTCACCATTCTGCTTCCAAAACAAATAAAATAATGCAGATTACATTCATTTCTTTATTATTACAAAATCAACTAAAATGAGATGAGCACATACGAGGGCGACACTGAAAGTTTTTAGAACTGGCCACTTGTAAACAATATAATAAAAAAATAAGATTTTGAACCATTTTCAAAATTTAAACTAATTTTTTTTTATTTTACTCTGCCAATATTATTGAGTATGTATTTCATTAATTTGTCATTTGTTTTACGATTTGGCGGCAAATTGAAAATTGTCTGTGTCACGTCAACATGAATTTAACCCGAGAAAATTTTCATCATCATCATCATCATCAGGTCATTTTAGTCTCCACTACAGGAGCACGACCCTCTCTCGTCCGTCTCAGACAGAAGGAGGATTTGGCCTACACTCCCCACACTAGCCAGACGGGTTGGGGAGGCAATTTTTTTTGGGGAGAAAATTTTCGTGTAATGATTTTTTATGACTTTCGTTGTCATTTATGTCAGCAAGAAAGCTATGATAGACTTCGATTGGCCTTTCACGATGAAGCCCCATCTCGTGCGACTATTTACAACTGGTTTAATGAGTTTAAACGTGGTCGCACTAATCTCACCGATGATCTGCCTCAGGGACGGCCTTCTACGGCGACGACTGAAAATAACATCAGTGTTGTGCGGCGTATGATAGAGACTGATAAAAGAGTGACGTATCAGCAGATTCGGATAAGCTTAGGCATCGGTATGAGTCAAGTGCATAAAATCCTCCATGAACATTTAGCGGTCAGGAAGCTTTGTGCCCGGTGGATACCTCATAATTTGACCGAGGCCCAAAAACTCCGTCGGGTTGATTGGTGCCGTGAAATGATTCAAAGATTTAACGGAGGTGACTCAAATGCTGTGTTCGACATACTTACGGGTGACGAAAGCTGGGTTTACTGTTATGATCCAGAAACCAAGAGACAGTCTGCTCAGTGGGTGTTTCCTTTCGAGGAGTTGCCAACTAAAGTGAAGAGAGGTCGAAGTGTGGGAAAAAAGATGGTGGCCTCGTTCTTCGGAAGGACAGGTCACTATGCGACAATTGTTTTAGAGGATCAAAAAACAGTTACTGCAGAGTGGTACAGTAACAATTGTTTGCCACTTGTATTGGAAAAAGTTCGGGAGAAACGTCCTCGAAGTAGGATCCTTCTTCACCACGACAACGCCTCGTCGCACACCGCCAGGCGAACGATCGACTATTTATGATATGACGTCAGACGTGGAATTACTGGGTCACCCGCCATATAGCCCCGACCTCGCACCTTGCGATTTTTATTTATTCCCGAAAATAAAAGAAAAAATTCGAGGAAAACTTTTTATGAACACCGAGGAAGCAGTGGGCGCGTTTCAAAAGGCCGTCGAAGAGACCCCTAAGGACGAGTGGGCTAAGTGCTTTTCTCAGTGGTTCCATCGGATGCAGCGGTGTATTGATGTGAATGGACACTATTTTGAAAAGATATAATAAAACTAATAACTTGCTAGTTTGCTCAGTTTTTGATTTTCTAAGAACTTTCAGTTTGACCCTCGTATAAGACGAAAATTCTTGTTATGAGAACCAACAGATAAAAATAATTTTAAAAAATGTTGTCGTTTGTATTTATGTAGTTAGGTATCCGTCTCTTCAACGTAGATCGGGTATAAAAACATTTAAATCTGCTCATGACTTTATAACACTGCACTGCTAAATACATAGACATAATAGAAATCAAAAACTTATTTGAAGGGCTTAAAACGTCCAAAAAATTATCAAGTTTATAGCTTATTTCATTTACGACTCTCATTGGATGCATAGTAATTGTACCTACTCCCGCACTGCTTTACGACTGTTTAATAAACCGCTGTTTCGGGGAGAAGATAATGCTTTTTATGAACAACATGGGAGCACCATCTGTCCGGTTAATTAATGGCATAAAGATATCGTAGAAACCGCTGATATAATGCCGTAAAGTTAAAAGAATGATTCAATTTTTAAGTTGGATGTATAGGGCTAACAATGGACCATAGCCAGTAATGTCAATGTAGCGTTCATAGGCTGCGGTAACTGCTTCATCAGACGGGCCATATGTTTGCTTGTCACCTTAGTATAAAAAAAGAAATATCAAATGTCGTCCTTGATTGCATAAGTTATCGAAGGAAATAAATTACTTGAAACCGTTCAACCCGTCATTCATCGAACACAGAACTTCTCTGTACTGAAATTAAAAAATATACTTATACCGTTTATAAGTAAGAAACTCCAAATATTTCTAGCTTGTTATTAAGAAGTTTGTTAATTCCAGCAGGGGATCTCCGGAGGTTATCGATCGAGTCTCACCTGCCAACTGTTACCGGATTAATGCTTGTGAGTTTTTACTACTTTTTAAAAGCAACCAGGCTGCTTTTAAAGGTTTTATAGCTTCCTATATACTATGATGATTACGAGGCGCATATTTTTACACGTTTCGTGTTCTTAAAACGTGGTGTAAGTTCACGTCCCGTCTATAAAATATGTTACTTGCATAACTATAAGTCAAACTAGTTTTCGCTCGCGACTTCGTGTGTGAATATCTCGTGACGATTTTCAAAAAACATGTCTTATCAGATATTATTTGTCATAAACAGATGGCTGAAATTTGATTTACTACGAGCCTCAGCTTGCTTTGAGCTGTACGTTGATAGATTAGTGAGGCAGTCAATTTAGGTACCTTTTCTTTATCAAAATTTACATTTGAGTTCACAAACATAAATGGTATATTTTTGTTTTTTAAATTTAATTTAATCTATGTATGTATGTTAGAACATTATTATGCATTGGCGTTAGAATGCAACGTATGTATGCTTTACACATCCTGCCCCTTTTTGTAAATATAAGTCAACGCGAAGTCGAGTTGCTAGTTTATAAATAAAATATAGTTTAAGATTGTTGAAATTAAAAAAATCATATCTTAGCGTCCAATGTAAATCAGAAGTTCTTATGTTTAAGTATTTTAGTTTGTTATAAAGCAAAATAAGTATTTTTAAGTTATTGTAAGCACTCCACCAACCCGCAGTTGAGTAGCGTGGTGGAGTATGTTCTAATCACCTTTGATTGAGGGGAGATCTATATCCAACAGTGGGATGATTATACATCCTTGACGATTTAACCTATAATCTCTCAACAAGTTTCGATTTAGAAGTAGGTAGTAGCGAAAACTTCAAAAACGGCCATTATTTGCTAGAGGTTTCTGATATTTATCCTAAACTCTAAGATATGATATTTTTATTGAAAGTGGCGCCACTATCGAGGCTGCAAGGGCTTAAAAAAATGTAGGAGTATTTGGTTGGTAATAGCAATTCGAGAAAATTTAATACGATATGTAATGAACAGTGTAAAATATATAAACGAACAAAATGTTTTGACATTCGGCAATTGGCACCGAATAGGGTAACCGTTCATGTTGGTGACAGCCGGCAATTAGTGCCGGCGCCCGGTCGCCCGGTCGCCCGGTCCGGTGTCCGGCACCCAACGACGGAATGTTAATTAAATTCCGCGTACTCGAAGATTGGCGAAACTTTCGCTATTTAGAATTTATGTTGTCTTTTTTCCTAATTATTTCATGAATTCGATGTTAAATACTAGTTTAATTAAATGTTTTAAGTTTTTTAAATAATCCTATGAATATTTACTTCGAATACGTGTATATTTTATACAGAAACTAGCGGCCCGGTACGTGCTTCGCTACGTATAAAGTGAAATAATAAAAAAAAAAATTGGAACATCAAATTCATTTATTCAAACAAAAAAATATTTTATTAATTGCTAGCTATATTAAAACTTAATCCAAAACATTTGGATAAACAATATTTTTTGTTTTTTCCATTTTGAGCATGAATAAACAAACGGCTCTGGAACAGGCAACATAAAGTCGAAGCACGTCCAAAATGAAATGACCGCATGAATGACATAACAACATGTCTGTACTGTCAACACTGAAAAAAGATTCAATTTGACAGCACAATCCCCATCTGAAAAAAGTTTCAATTTGACTGCAAAATCCCCATTAACAAAATGATCCGCCATTTATTGAATTCAATTGTTACAAAAAATGTGATAAATGAAGAACCGATCCACCGATTTTGTGCAAACTTCACCTAAACTATCTACTAAATAGTCCGAATAAACCCTAAACATTTGGTTTGGATAGGTGAGCCCGTTCTTGAGTTATAAAATTACAACGAAAAGTGGCATTGATTTATATATATATAGATATTTATTCTATCGATGAATATGAGTCGGGTATGAATATGAATATCATACCCGACTGCCGATGAAAAGAAAGAGGGTAATATTTGTCTTGGTCTGGTGCTTTCTATGTATTATATGTACGTATTTACAAACACTCTTAGTTGTAACTGTGACATGAACTATATTTCATACTCGTAATACCGTCAGCGAAAAAAAATTGAAAGGAATTAAAAAAAAATGTTATTTTTTTTTATACTACGTCGGGTTGCATTCAGCCTGTCTGATTTAAAGCGGTTACCGTTGCTATATAAACGCTCACATGTAGCCACCGCCGCTGCCAATGCGGCAACTCCTTCCTTCCTAGTGACTGAAAAAAGATTACTAGACTACAGGCCCGTGTACAAAAAAATGTGGGTCATTTGAACCACCAGGTGACCTATCTAGAACGATATAAGAGCATAAAATAATAAGATTCAGCACTATGCCGTCACTTGTAAGCTGTCCAACTGAGTGCAGGTAGAGTGAGTACATTTTGGTCATATGATTTTGTACGGCATTCTTACCATCAATAGATCCATGAAAAATATTAAGAAAACGCGCAGTGCCGTAAAAAAATGGTGCGCCATAAAGTCGGATTTTTTTTTTGATTTTCCGACAATTTCCAGGGTAAATTTGGTCATTTGATTTTGTACGGCATCAGTTTAATACTGTTTCAATACAGCTTCTAATCCATTATTCCGCAACGCCGTACAAAAATCATGCGACAAGGAGAAAAAATCGAGGGTTGCAACCCCCTCTCTTTCCGTGGTCCAGGGGGTGATTTGACACAACATAAAATTAATTTATTTTGAAAGTATTCTAAGCATAGATAATATTTTTTCACATGCCGTACATTTTCGTTGGTCCAAAGATCTGTAGGAAAAAAAAATTAAAGAAAAAATCCATATAGCGAAATGTAAGGTGAAATTCATCACGATATTTTTTTATACGGCATTTAGATAGTTTATTTGTACTTAATAAAAGTTCATATTGATAAAAAAGTAATAAAAATATTGAATAAATATAATTTACATATCAGTTCCCGGCAAACTTCTTGAGCAAGTGACTTGACTGCGCAGTAGCGAATATTAGATCTCATTGGTAGTAGTTGCGGGGCGCGACGGCGGGAAGTATCGTATCGAACGCATGATTGGTAGATCAGTAGACCCTTGCCTGCGTCTACGTCCGGCTGAGTTCCAAATACACTTGCGGTCAGTGAAAAGTTTCTTGTTGACGTTTTTTATTATAATTTTTTTGTTGACGTTTTTTGTTATAATATATTCATGTTTCAGAAAATGATAGAGAAGATAATTCGAACGTCGATGAAGACGATGATTCCGACAACAACTCAGCGGCTGATTCCGATACTGAATAATTTAAATAAAAAAACTTATGTTTTATTATCATCAATCAATATATTTTTTCTAAAAAATAATAGTTTTATTTATTCACATCATTACAATGAATTTGGGGTGTAAGTGGTTCATCAAAATCTTTGAACCAAAGCCAACTTCACCTGCACGTGGTGCAGGGTGCACCACGTGCAGCTGACACTGACAAACGAAGCTCTGGCGAAAAGAGAGGTAGGGAGCGTAATTGTAAGCTACCCGACTGGAGAATGTACCTCCACCTCACAGAATACCGCAGCCAAATAACAATTCCCTTGAGGGTTGTTGTGTTCCTGCGAGTGAGTGAGGTCACCAGAAAGAAAGGAAGGAGATGCTGCGTTGGTAGCGGGGGTGGCGCCGCGCGAGCAATATTTCATGTTGCTAGCGTTAATATGGCTACGGTAACCGCTTCACATCAGGCGGGCCATATGCTTGTCAGCCACCCGTCGTAGTATAAAAAAAAGAAAAAAAAAAAGAAACAAATCAATTATATATATGTATCAATAATTTTTGAAGTACATATTAAACCAAAAAGTATACAAAACTGTTGATACTGGGATTGACAGTTTCAATTCTTGGATATAATATACACACCGTTTCACTTCAGTTAGACGTCATAATGATTTTATCATATTATCAATTGTTCTCTTCAAAAATATGTTAATGCCGTACAGTATCAGATGGCCATAAAGTACCCTTAAAATGGTAGCGTCATTTTCATCAGCCTAAAAGAGATGGTCTGCATTAAAATGTACGGCATCATCTTTTCCTAATTTATTTATCTTAATACTATTTAAAACAAGGGATAAAATGTAGAAAATTGCTAGATTTCATTAATCTATGAGTATTTAAACTTTTGCAATAACTTGAAAAATTACAGTTTTTGTATTTCTCTATAATTTTTTCTAGAACAGTTTCTTTTGAACGGCAATACTATATAACAATTGTATTTTATAATATCATGTTAAAAAAAAAGTTCCCGTACAGGATCAAATGACTTTACAGCTTTATAAATCAAGTATACGATGAAATTAAGATAATTATTGATATACATTCAAATGAACAATAATTTTTTTTATACGGCACTGCGCGTTTTCTTAATATTTTTCATGGATCTATTGATGGTAAGAATGCCGTACAAAATCATATGACCAAAATGTACCCACTCTACCTGTACTTTTGAATTCTCACCTGCACTCAGTTGGACAGCTTACAAGTGACGGCATAGTGCTGAATCTTATTATTTTATGCTCTTATATCGTTCTAGATAGGTCACCTGGTGGTTCAAATGACCCACAATTTTTTGTACACGGGCCTGTAGTCTATACGGCACGTGGTTCTTCAAAAAGGGCACGAAGAGAAGAATGTTAATGTAGCGTCCATAGGCTGCGGTCAGGTCGTCCTATGTGTCAATCTATAACGTATACTATATGTATGCCAAATGTTATCCAAATCCATTCCTAGAGTAACAAAATTCCGTACATCCTAACAAACTTTTTTTTTTTTTTTATACTACGTCGGGTGGCAGACAAGCATACGGTCCGCCTGATGTGGAGCGGTTACCGTAGCCATATTAACGCTTGCAACATAAAATATTGCTCGAGCGCCGCCACCCCTGCTGCCAACGCAGCATCTCCTTCCTTTCTTCTTCTTCTGGTGACCTCACTCACTCGCAGGAACACAACAACCCTCAAGGGAATTGTTATTTGGCTGCGGTATTCTGTGAGGTGGAGGTACATTCCCCAGTCGGGAAGCTTACAATTACGCTCACTACCTCTCTTTTCGCCAGAGCTTCGTTTGTCAGTCAGCAGGGTGCACCACGTGCAGGTGAAGTTGGCTTTGGTTCAAAGATCTTGATCAACCACTTACACCCCAATATATAGAATATATAGTATAAAAACTTTCACATTTATAACATTAGTGAGAAGAATATGATAGAAGCACAGTATAAGTAATAGATGGGACGTAGGATAAAGGTAAAAAACTAGCATGAGTCGCTATGGACGTGTATCAAGAGCATGATAACCCGCGAGTTACTACCCTGTAAACTTCTACAAGCCGTTTTTGAACATCGTCACGGTTTAATCTTCTGGAGAAACCTCTAGGAGTTCATAATGAGCTTAGCCAACTCAAACTTTATTTATTTACTTAAAATTTAACTAATTTATCATTACTAAAACAAATCTGCTTAATGTTTCTAAAACTTGACTTGCGAACTAATTAATAGCAGTGAAATAATATTAAAACATACACATCAAAGATTGAAATACTCTAATTAAATACTAATTTATTACTGAAAAGTAACTTAACATTACTCGAAACTGTAATAAAATATACCAAAATTAAGGTTATTATTATGAAGAGTACCAGCGTTATTCATCTTTAGCGGCTGTATAATTTTATTTGTGTATAAATTTAGAATATTTAACATTTCTCATTTTACAAGCGAGATTTTCTTGTACGTACATTTTGAGTGAATACAAGCTAGAGAACGTTATAAAGCCGCAGGCAACCTCGCTGGAGCCGCTTTTCTTAAAACTGAGAAGAATGGCATAGAAAAACAATAGAGCCGATTTAAGTCTCAATAAATTAAATTATTTTCTTTAACTGTCTTACTTGTAATAATTAATACTCGTAATACCTAATGATACTCGTTAACTTCGACAATTTGGACAGTCAACTTTATTTAGTTATGAGTATATCGTATATCAATTATAAATAAAGTTTCACAACTCCCAAAAAGTAACTACAGATCTAATTTGGCAAGTAAAATTTATTAAAAAATTAACAAACAAAACTGAAGTATTATCTATGTACTACATAAAAAAATATTCAAATTAAGTTAACCGAAAAGCTAATATTTTAATAATAATAGAGTTGTGCTTATGTTGTTACAAATTATTTAAAAAAATATAATATATATTCCTCAACGCCTCTTAAATCCAAAAAAATACGTAGACTACATACACAACTGACATGTACTTTTTGGTCAAATATCATAAATAAATCATCATAAATCATCGTGACTCTGGCCATTCATTTATCTCTTTTTTGTATTATTTGGCGATTTAGACTTTTGCTTACAACATTTGGAATCAAATGTTATGTTTCATGAGTTTCCTTCGATTTTATTGCGTCTACGTAGGTGTATATCTGATCTAATATAAAATTTTAGATATCCTTTTATATTCGAATACTATTTCTGTCATTTAGTCATCATTATCATCATCAACAATGATCATTCGAATGAATTTGAATGTAATGCTTCACGAGGCCATCGCAAATATTATTATTTTAAAAAAATATGTATGTCGTTTCTACAGTTTTGTTATTCGTTTCAAACAGCAATTTAAGGGTGATTATTTTAAAACGTTATTCCTGCTGCCTATTTATTACGCCTTATCTTTGAACACATAAATTGAAGGTCCCGACAAGAATTGCTCTTGTCGCCTTGAGGTGCCTTACCTTCCGCATCTCTCCGATCTTAGTTCATTAGACAAATGAAAAATACTGGAAGAGATATCACCTATTTACTAGCTTCGTAGTTAAGACTTATAAGAGATTCTAACAAAAAGGTAAACAATGTACATAATTAAAGTTACTTCTTCCTTCTTTTAATTTTATTACTCATCCATCTTTTTACACTTCGCCCAACTTAGCCTGATACGCCTTTGACTTTTAAAATTATAATTTAATTTAAATAATTTACGTAGGATAATCTGCCGAGTAAGTGATGGCAGATGGGGGAGGAAGGTATTAGAGTGGAGGCCGCGCATAGGACGACGAAGTGTTGGGCGCCCTCCTTCTAGATGGTCCGACGACCTTAGGAAAGCGGCTGGGAGCGGCTGGATGCGGAAGGCGGAGGATCGTATCTGGTGGAAGGCATTAGGGAAGGCTTATATCCAGCAGTGGGTAGATACAGGCTGATGATGATGATGATGATGACGTAGGATAAATAGATTAAAATAATAATATTTGCCGTGTGGTTTCCGGCAGTCTAGAATAGAATCACTCCGTCTCTTCCCGTGGATGTCGTACAAGGCGACTAAGGGAAATACATTATAAAACATCGATCAGGCCTCCTCAACCCGTCTGGCCAGCGTGGGGAGTGTAGGCCAAATCCTCCTTCTGTATTGGACAGACGAGAGAGGGTCATGCTCCTGTAGTGGAGACTAAAATGACCTGATGATGATGATGAGATTAATGTAGATACATAGATAATATTCGGTGCTTCATACTTTTAGAAAAGCATGGCTATCTTCGGTTCGCTTTTTTCCACAGCTGATCTTTTAATCCTGAACTATTGCCGTTGAAAGTTAAATACCACAAGTTATACATTATCATAACTGTGTCCCCTCTGCAGCCACTATTAACGTCGGTGACCACCAAAAAGGGTACCGAACAGCGAAGTTCACTGCAGTCCCGGGGTTTTACTACGGATACCTTTTAGCTTACTGTAGAAAATTAGGAGAAATCTTGAAATTTGATTTTCTCTGTTGACAGTGTGACAAATAAGGTTTTAAAAGCCTAAACAGATGGCAAATATAGTGCAGTTCAACTGCCGTATACCACACACTTTAAATATCTGACACCATTGGGAACTTAACATTTTGAGTTGTTTCCGTACACATACACATTGATTTCACTATGGTGACCATTTCGATTATATAAATAATTAAAGGATGGCTGATACAATTTGCAAGTCACCAACTTTTTTTTTAAACTACGTCGGCTGAAAGACAAGCATATGGCCCGCGTGATGTGAAGCTGTTACCATAGCCTTATTAACTTTCTCAACATGAACTCTACATGCATGCTTAATGGCATTAAACACAATCACACAACTCACCAGTATAATTATTTGCACTTTACAAGCATGCTTGACAACATTAAACAGAATCACACACCTCATCAGTATCATTTTTTGCAATCTACAAGCAAGCTTGATAACATTAAACACAATCACACACCTCGTCAGTATCATTTTTTGCAATGCTATTATTTGTCTACCAGTATGTGAATTCTATGTCTTCCCCCATCATAAGCTTATATCTTTTATACACATATATACGACTTGTTTACATCTTTTCCAGTCCGCAGTTACTTAAAATTATCCGCTCTCTTGACTCATAACTGCATAGCACTCTATTCAAATTAGACCCACTGCAATAAAGGATAATGAGATTTTTTTTACGAACGTTCAGTTGTTTTTATTGGACTGAGAAAAATACCATTTTGCCTCTCCACGCTGATTAGTTCATTTATTCGAGGGCGAATTTATTATGATTCCTTTCGTTATAACCTACTTAATAAGTTTTTGTGGATGTTAATATTTACTTTTTTATTGCTTCTATGTTTTGATTCTCATCCTCTTTTGTGCTGCTGAAATAAATGGTTATGTAATAATGGTAAAATAAAATATTATTGTTTTAATTTTACATCACATCAGGTGCCAAATAACTATATGACCTGCCTGATTTAAAGCGAATTAAGGTAGACATCAGCGGTAAAGATAGTGGCGTGCCAATTGCATCTCAATTTTATTTTACGAAACTAATTCTTTAATAGATTCATAATAAAACTAACTAACTAACTAACTAGAGAAACTGGAGATGGAATAAGATTCAAAATTATTTCACAAATCAAAGTGTGAGGCATAGGTAAATAAATTAAAAACTATTAAATAAATGTGGGTGTATGCGGTAAAACACTTTCTCATGTACGCATACGATACGATACGATATATACGCATACGATAAAGCCTTTGCAAAATTTTTTTTCAATAGTTGCGTCATTTGTAGATATTAACATTAAGATAATCGATTTAATAAATTTCAATACAAATAAACAATTTGTATTAATTAAATCACTTGTACTCTTCGCCTTACGACATTATCAAGGTCGATAAACAGATGTTTTAATTTTGTCAAAACATTATATGCCAATAATGTATTGAGAAAACAAGAACATTAATGTTTACAAAGTTCCATCAAATGTCAACCATCACCGCAGTATCAACAATACAAATAAAATTATTTTTTGTGGATATATTAAAAATATATGCATTCTATTAGACCATAAAAACGATTAATTACGCTATTAAGTTTGCTCAATACATAATAAGTAAAGTAAGAATGTTAAACAACAAAGACCAAAATTAATGGTGTCGTGAAACTACGGGTAATTAAAAATCACTTATTATACCGTATTACTGTGTGTATTTGTCTATATTTGTGTTTTTAATAACTGCTGTTTTATCTACTGTACTTAATGTACCTAATCCTGACCTAAAAAGTTCACTTACAAGCATTCTTTGGTTTCGCCATTGTTTATGTTATTCTGTACTTGAACTTTTATGTACCTATTTTAAAAGAAAGTTTTACAAACAAACAAACGTATATGTAAATTTTACTACGATCCGTAGTAAAATATTTTAAAGAGGACGACCTATATTCAAGATATTTTATCACTCGTATTGTAAAGAAGAAGTCGATTTACTCGTAGAAAATAAAAGGTTCGTTATGGTTGTTTATGAAAGTGTTTATTCCGAGTTCCCGAAACAGTCTTTGTTCCTATCCGCCCCATCTCGTCCCGTTCTCAAATCTTCAAACAGTTTGCATTTGAGGCGTGGTTGCCCTGTTGCATAATAACTTTCTTTTTATGTTTTGGCAACATCAAGGTTAAAACAAATTTGTTTTAGCCTTGGCAACATCGAGGAAAACAAATTTGTTTTAACCTTGATGTTGCCAAAATATAAAAAACTTCTAAAAATACATGACATAAAATTCATAGATATAAAAAAAATATCCCTCCGTCCATTAGGGTCCATGAGTATTGTTGTATTATCTAAGTGAATTAAGAATATTATAATTAATCGTCGTAAGCTAAGTCTAAGTCTAAGTCTTAATTTCATTCAATGATGATTATAAATATATGGTAATTAGTATTAAAAAACAATCGATTTTCTTCAAAGTTTATATCAACGGAGTATGCAAATGGCTTATTAAAATGTATGGAGGCTGAAATACTGTTTCTATTATACAGTATAGTGTTATATTAGGTTGGGGAAAAAGTCTTTTCGTATTTTATATGAAAATTCAAAACATTTTTTACTAAAGTTTATTTACATTTAACTAAAGTATGTAGGTGCCATTTTGTTCGATAACTTTTTGCCATCTTGTAGGTAGAGACATGATTCCATTACTATAGAAATTTTGGGACTTCTGTTCAAAAAACCACGACAAGTGGTTTTGGCAGTCTTCTCGTGATGTTAACCTGACATTGCCTAAAGAATTCTGAAGAGACCGAAACAGGTGGAAATCAGAAGGTGCAAGGTCAGGACTATACGGCGGATGCATTAACACCTTCCAGTCAAACTCTCTTAATTTTTGCTGAGTGGCTAAAGATGTGTGAGGTCTAGCGTTATCATGATGAAAAATCACACTCCTTCTGTTAATTAATTCCGGCCGCTTTCTCTCAACTTTTTGCTTTAATCTCATCAGTTGTTCACAGTAGAGTTCAGAATCGATAGTCCTGCCTGGCGGAAACAGCTCATAATGAATAATGCCCTTCCAATCCCACCATACACACAGCATCACCTTATTGCGGGTTAACCCGGGTTTTGCCAGAGTCTGTGAAGCCTGACCGGCCTTTGACCACGACCTTTTTCGCACGTTCTTGTCGTACGTGATCCACTTTTCATCACCAGTTATAAGCTTTTTCAAAAACGGTTCGCTTTCATTACGTCGTAGTAAAGAATCGCAAATGAGTACACGGTTCATTAAGTTTCTTTCAGTGAGATCGTGAGGCACCCAAATATCGAGCTTTTTAGTGTACCCAGTTTTTTTCAAATGCGCCAAAACTGTTTTGTGGTCAATTCCTAATTCTTCAGCTACGTCGTAACTACTGATATGCTGATCTTGCTCCACTTTTTCAAAAATGGCATCCATTTTATCCGTAACAGGGCGACCAGAGCGACGTGCATCTTTCACATCAAAATTTCCTGATTGAAAACGCTTAAACCAAATTTGTGCTACTCTCACAGACACTGCACTAGATCCATAAACGTCACAAATTTTTTTCGCAGCTTGCGTTGCATTTTTACTTTTTTTGTAGTAAAATTTTAAAATGAATCGAATTTCTTCATTAGATTCACTCATCTTGACAGTAAAAAAAACAAATGAAAATCACACATTTACCTAATTTGAATTTGGAATTATCTTTTTTAAAATTTAAACTTTTTAAAGATATCAAAACCTGCCAGATACAAATGGTATAACCAAAGAGATTTTATTACAAGTTCATACATACTAAAATGCGAAAAGACTTTTTCCCCTACCTATTATTTAATTGCATGTTATTTTAAAGCTATTATACATCGTCTCGCGATAAAATTTTAGACATAATCACTGCGTTGGTTGACGGTTATTTTTAGGTATGTTTCCATACAATATTTTTACCCTGATCCTTCATAACGCTTGTTGACTTCAACCGCCTCCAGTAAAATAAAATGTGCCTAATTAGCCTTCTTCATAAAAATAACATTGCGTAACCTTTGCAAATGATATTTACGTAGATTTCATATATTTAATGCCTATTTATTACTTATTTCTGTTTACCTGTTTAGGTAATATGTTATATTAAATTAATTAGATAAATTAAACGGGTCACTCAAGTCTTTTTGTCGGGAAAGCCGACTAGTTTCGATCTCAAAAGGAGACCTTCATCAGGGCGAATGTCCAGACACGTCCACCCTTTGTTATATTTCTACAGATAAGCATCAAAAACGATCACTCGAAAAGTAAGCCAAGTGTCTCACCTCGCAATTAGTTCGCACAAGCAACCCGACGAGTCAGACCTATTGTGACAATTGATTGAAATGGGCAAAAATCCCGTTTTCTGTATTTCGAAAATGCATAATTTATGTTGATATAGTAATTAAAGCCCAATAGAGATCTTATATAGCACACGAAAGTACTTACACCATAATAATTGATAAAAAACATGAAATTAACGGGCTTATAAAACTGCTTCATACATAACTCTACATAACTATTTTTAGTAACAAGAATTGAAAAATCAATATTCGGTCCCTTTGCCTAAATGAAGTAAATATATAGAGTAATATTTGCACTGCCACACCCTCTGCCAATGCAGTATCTCTTTAATCACTTGCCCAAGACCCGACTCTTAGTTACCATTTTCCTGCTCGTGAAATTCCAAATCTTACTGATATTTAAATTGTACTTTTCGTAGTCTTTGTTTTGATATATATAATATTGTATTAAGTCAAAACAATACAATTGATTAATATCAATTACTATAACCAACACATTTCTAATGCCTCTCTGAATAACTGTTCCTTTCACAACACAGTTTCCGAGACTCAGTAATCTAATAAACAAATAATAACAAACAAAAGCAGCACTCAATCAGGAAATAATGAGCCAGAAGATTAGATAAAACGTCCACAGATATAAATTCCTCGAGACAGTGGCAATAAATCTCTCAGTAGCAATTATAAGGATATGATTGTTGGTAAGACGCAGGAATCGAACCGAGGTCCAGACAATGGGCCTTTGGGGAAATATGCGACAATTGGGGTCCGAAGGGTTATTTGTAATGTATTGGCATTGAATTCGAGATTTGGTTGGGAGAACTGGGATTATTGTTCTGTGTTTACTAAAATAATGGAACATTTCATCTATATTTGTTTACAGATACTCGCGGTTTTGTCCGCGCGATCATTATTTTAATAAAAAATATTTTTGTGGGAATAAGAGGTTTTTCGCAATAAAAAGAAGCCTATGTCACTCTCCAGATCTTAAACTATCACCATAAAAAAACATTTATTATAATTTACATATAATATAATTCCTTTCGATGTGAAAGAAGTACAAACAACCATACAAACAAACTTTTACATTTGAAGCAAAGATCATGAAATATCCTTATGAATAGATTTTGAGAAAGACACAGTTATAACTTCAGAAGTATCTCAATTTACTTGGAGATCAGAGTGTGTAGTAACTTTCATTAGCCTTTTTGTCGTCATCTGTTTACTTTTAAAAAAGTTAGTGTTTGGAAATTAAACTACAATAGATAATGATTTGCTTCCAAAAGAAAATAGAAAAAATAAAAATTGTGACATTACCTGTTCTTTGCCTGTACCCTTCATTTATAATCTTAGTACGGATATGGAAGTATGGCTGTATAAAACAATATTATTATATGCAATAAAATAAAAGAGCATGTAGGTATACAAAGACGATCCATATTCCAGCTATTCTTCTTATAACATGAAAAAGAAAATCTAATGTGCCTAATGGGTACATATTATGTTTCTCTTCACAATGTTACTTGAAAATCGTAAAATGTCTAGATGCAGGATAAAAAGGTAGTAAAATACGGACTGCAGTATGATAATTCTGAAAATTACAAAAGTTTTAAACACAAGCAATCAAATGTCACAGTCGTAAAATGACTAAATATAGAAAGGGAGAAAATTCACGAGTTTTCATCGAGTCTCTGTATCACATGACGACACATCGTAGGTCAAAAGTACGTACTTCCTACACCGAAGATGCTATTGTTTATGCTATGCTCAAGTGTGCATCATAATCAAACGATTTAAATCAGAATTTTCGATTCTAAGTTACTAAGAATCTTCTTTAACTTTGCTGGTATGGATTCTGTAGCTCTTTATAATGAGCTGGAGATGTTTGTCAGCAACTTAAACTGAAATTCAATTTTCAGTTTAAAACCGATGATTGCCAAAAGGGATTCAGATCGGTTTTTTCATGCGGTCGGGCCTCAGACACAGAAGGCCAAATTTCGTAATTATTTTACCACTTAAAATGAAATTTGACCAAATCGAGATCGAATTATTGGATTGCCAGAAAACTTGGGGTGTAAGTGGTTCATCAACATCTTTGAAGTTGGTGCACCCTGCTGACTGACAAACGAAGCTCTGGCGAAAAGAGAGGTAGAGAGCGTAATTGTAAGCTACCCGACTGGGGAATGTACCTCCACCTCACAGAATACCGCAGCCAAATAACGGTTCCCTTGAGGTCTGTTGTGTTCCTGCGAGTGAGTGAGGTCACCAGAAAGGAAGGAGATGCTGTGATGGCAGCGGGGGTAACGGCGCGCGAGCAATATTTTATGTTGCGAGCGTTAATATGGCTATGGTAACCGCTTCACATCCGTATGCTTGTCTGCCACCCGACGTAGTATAAAAAAAAAAAACTGTGTACTTGGTTTCATTCACTAACTAATATCAATTCTTATTGCGAGCAGAATACTATTTTTAGTTATGTAGTTTAACTTTTAGTCATAAGACGTTATAACCACACTACAGTTAAATTTGAACTTTGAAATTTAGTTTAATGTTACGAGAATACAAAAAGTGGCGTTTGTGTGATCGAAATATTTTAATTACGACTAGTGT
Source organism: Hypsopygia costalis (assembly GCA_937001555.2). Classification (NCBI taxonomy): domain Eukaryota; kingdom Metazoa; phylum Arthropoda; class Insecta; order Lepidoptera; family Pyralidae; genus Hypsopygia; species Hypsopygia costalis. Next base: position 8,909,197 of record OW443330.2, on the reverse strand, counting down.
CGAAATTCGATCATAATGACATGATATGACTAACAATAAAAAAACAGCATATATGCGTGTGTGTGTCTAATACATGGTAGTATGTGTAATGTTTTTTTGATCGATTTAATCTATTTTTTATGCATAATTTTCAAAATACATTAGCATTCTGCACTCCTTCTCTATATAAGCTAGAAATGTGCGAAATTTCATACTCCTCCGTCCGCGCAATTTTCGTAAAAAAGGAAACAAAGTTTTTGCTTCACGTATAATATAATTATTATTGCCCCTCTAATCATAACAACGGTTAGATAGTTTGTAAGATACAGCGATACTAAGTAAAAAGTTGTTACTTATTATCAACTTTTGGTTTCTATTCTTGGTTTTGTTCACAATAATTAGGCATGATGTAAAAATGTCGTAGAGAACATTTATGATTGCCAGAATTATACTGACCTTTCGCCTATGTATTATTCGGTTTTCTTTATTATACTAATTCTTAATGATACTATTTTGATGTCTACCTCTAATATATGAACTAATATAGTTAAAAAGACCCATTTCTGATTCTCCTTAATTCCTTCCAAACCACAATCGCAACAAACAAAATATAGTCTCAACTCTCAACTCAAGAGTATTACCTACAATTTCGTATTTTATTAAGGGTGGCATCATTTTTGGTGCGGCGACGCGACCACAGGCGACTTAGCGAAGTTACGGATCCTCCGTCCGGTCTAACGAATAACTTAAAAGTTTGTCGTCTTAAGTTGCTCACGTTCGGGACGTGGGCGACTTGGTTTGTTCATACCTACTTATTATGCTGTAACCTGCCGACAACTATTGGTTTTGTATTGTTTTAGGTTTGTAGCTTACTAGTGTGCACTTTACGTACCGCGACTAAAAATTAATATCAATGTTGCGAGTCATAACGATAGACTTTTTGGTGCCCCGAAGACCGGTTCGACCCATGTTGGGGACCATAGGTAATTAATATAATAGACATTTTATAGTAATAAAATATAAATTTATTGTCATACAATAATCATGTAGAACATTAGACAATTTAGAGATAAGTTTGCTGTGCCCTGCCAGGGTTCATGCTTGCAATAACTTATTTTATTGTAAGAACCGATGTACACACAACTTGAAATGCAAATAAAGAACTTGAAACTTAAAAAACCGGCAAAGTGCGAGTAGGGCTCGCGCACGAAGGGTTCCGTACCATTAATATGAAAACGGCAAAAAAAAAACACGTTTGTTGTATGGGAGCCCCCCTTAAATATTTGTTTTATTTTTATTTAATTATTTATTTTTAAAGTGACTATAAAACTAAATATTATGTGAGTATTTCAAGTGTCTACCTATTGCCGTTATCAATTGCGAGCAAAAACGAGCAAAAAAATCTCGTTTGTTGTATGGGAGCCCCCTTAAATATTTATTTTATTCTATTTTTTAGTATTTGTTGTTATAGCGGCAAGAGAAATACATCATCTGTGAAAATTTCAACTGTCTAACTATCACGGTTCATGAGATACAGCCTGGTGACAGACGGACGGACGGACGGTCGAACGGACGGACGGTCGGATGGACGGACGGGCGGACGGACGGGCGGACGGACGGACGGGCGGACGGACGGACGGGCGGACGGACGGGCGGACGGACGGTCTGCGGAGCGTTAGTAATAGGGTTCCTTTTTACCCTTTGGGTATGGAACCCTAAAAAAGATCTAATACGTTTGCTTTAAGCTATACTACTCTCGAGGTCGCACTCCTTTACCAAATAGTTGTTTGTTAAGCGTAGTTAAGTAAAATTACTTGAGTATACCTGTGACATTTTATATATAGACGTGTCTCAACCGACCACCGCAGCATTAAAAATAGGCTACATTGCGGTTACTCAATATTTACGAATATAAACATGCAGTACGCAAAGAAAGGAAAATAATGTGTCCACACAGGAAATCCTTTTAAATAATAATTGTTTTTGATTAACACACAAAAGCTAAAGTCTTACGGTAAGTAGTACGGGACTGACTGTAACCGGGCAATCGCCTTGCTTTCTTCTTCTCACATTTGGGGCACACACAATGCAGCCAGCTCTAGGTTAACGCATCTTAAGAGTATACCTTCTATCTGTCTGCTACGCCCCAGTTATACCCAAGTATAAATATTTATATGTAGGTAGAATAATATGGAACGAAAGAGTTGCTGGCTCATACGAGCCACGCCACCAGGCGTGGCTCGTATGAGCGGTATTTTATAATACAAACGTCTATAGGTTTCAGTCACCGCTTCACATAAGGCTGGCCGTATGCCTGTTTGTAGCTGGCGGAGTAGTATAAAAAAGGTAAATAACGACAATGTTTCACTTACCGAAGACTTAACAAAAGAAAATGAACAATTTAACAAGATTTCCTCGATAACTGACGTTCTCGCATGTATTGAAAACTCATTGCTAATTTCCGGGCGCTGAAACTGTCTTGTTATGTTTCAATGTCAATTTATATTGAAGGTCTGACAAGCTTTTGTGTTTTTTTGTGTGACATATTGGTTTATTGTGTATAGACTTAAGTTTAAAATAATAAAGTATTAGCTGTTCTAAGCTTACATAAATACTTGTCTTCAACCTTTATTCACCCCACTGCTGGGATATAGGTCTCCCCTCCAGGGTTAAAGGGTTTAAAGCATACTCCACCACGCTGCTCAAGTGTGGATCAGCGGAGACGTGTTTTCAAGCCGCGTAAAGGCCAATGACTTGGCTTAACGACTGTCATCTAATGACAACTGCTGGGACCGACGGCTTAACGTATCCTTCGAAGAACGGAGGAGCTCGAGATTAATAAACCCATGCATGGACAGGCTACAGTTAACGTTACTTAACTTGCGTGTTAACTCACAAAATTCAAAGAATTCAGTAGAAATGCTTTTCAAAGGTCCACACTTTGAAACTTCTGAAGTAATCTCACGAACAACTTTCCAAGGTTTCTTTTACTTTTACACAAGGACACAGCATTTTGCTTCTTGAGCTGCAATGGTCCATCCATTATATTATATAAGAAAAAAACGACGTAGGTTGTATAAAAAAAAAAGATTCTGGTTTAATGGCGGAGTTGGCGTTAGCGAAACTTCATATATTGGAAGTGCCTATGAGTTATGGTAATCACTTTAATTAGGCAAGCTGTTAGATTGTTTGCTACCCGACCTATTAAGACTACAAATATAAATACAATGCCTATGATTGGAGTATTCATATACATTCTCTTTTAACTTCATGACTTCAGTTACATAGTATTTTTTTTTTAATTCCGTGCGTTAAAAGGCGCCGATTTAGCTACTATCCTTAGGTTTATCCTAAGATATTGTTACGCATAGTATAGAGTAAAAAATATTATTAGTACCCATCGATGCGTTCTACCTGCCCCTCTTGTAGCAAGAAGAAAGTCATTTACGGTCGCGGGAAGACGCGACGTTAGCTCGAATCAAAAACTGTTATTGTAAAGCGGTACATATAATAGACGAAGATCCCAGGGCCGCCAGACGTCACTTATTTTCTGATGTACAAAATGTGCATGATTGAGATAGTGTTACGGTGTACTATGATCGTATGATTACCAGCTACCTTGGACAGTCTGTGAACATCACAATAGTAAAAATTGGCTACAAAGCGCTTACTATACCTACGCTTTTATACATACAGTATGCAAAGATTGGAAAAGTAAGGAAAAGGAGAAGAGCACAAGTCATTATAATCCAAGATCCCAGGGCCGCTAGACGTCACTTATTTTCTGATGAACAAAATGTATTGTAATGTCAATGCATGATTGAATAGTGTAAGGGTGTTCAAAGATCTTATGACTGACCTGCTATCTTGGCCAGACGGCCATTTTCCAGGTATCAGGTAATCAAGGTACGTAAAATCACTACTCACCACATTTAATTCTGATTAGGGAATGCAATCTCGTTATCGCGAGATCTCGGGCGGCGGCGGCGGGGCCTGAGCTAGCGGTCGGGGGACGAGGTCTCGCTCAGATTCGCTTGTTGCGTCTACTTGCTGTGTTTGTTTGTTTACTAGTAATAATTGTTGTCAACGAGTTGATTGCGTTCAAGTATTTTTGTGGTTATTCATGCAAAAAAAATGTACGCAAGAAGCGAATCTGAGCGAGACCTCGTCCCCCGACCGCTAGCTCAGGCCCCGCAGCCGCAGCGCGCGAGATCTCGCGAGAACGAGATTGCATTCCCTAATTCTGATAGCAGATTTTTACATATATGTTACACAACATCGTTAAAACTCAGTAATCAAACATGTATAAATAACAGGTCGTAGGGATTGTAACGCCCTAGGTGAATACTTATTGTGTTGAAATGATATTGTTGCCAATTTCAACACGTATTTCTTTAGATTCATTTATTTCTATATTCTATAGCATTGTTCATCTCGCTAATAACTGCGTGTCGAGGCCAATTATAAAGTTGGAACACCTTTTTGAACGATAGCATGGGGTCACAAATTGCCTCGTGTCAGTTTATGCAATTGTTAAGTGTTGGGGAAAGTTTATAACTTTAATTGTATGAGTTTGTCGTGTACATTTTTGGATAACTTTCTATGCAATCTAAATATCTTCATTCGCACGCTGTGAAACCGCGATGTAACAGTTTCGTTAAACTAAGCCTGGCCCGATTTTTTTAATACTATATTTTTTTAATACGAAATTTTTAACGGGCGTTTAGTTCTTATTGAACTAAACGCCAGTACATGTATATTAATAAAACTTTACGTCATATCACTTTAAGTAATAATATAAAAAACCCAAGGTTTTGATTTAAGACTTTGATTCATAAAAAATAGAAGCAAACATATGAATTTCATTTCATAAATTTTAAGGATGACAGGTTAATAATTTAACCGCTAGAGTCGGATTAATTCGACAAATTTTTTCGTGTACACTTCGCCAATGTCATATAATATCCGACAAATATCTGTGTTTGTTTAATTTGTTTTTTCAATGCATGTTGTTGTTGTATACCACCTAAAACTTGTTTATTATACCTCTATCGATGTATAGTAAAAATAAATATCAATATATTTATGATATATTATCTCGTGTCGTAATGCAATAATAATTGTATAATCCTCTTCGTCGTAGATATTCTTTTTTTTATTAGTGAGCAAAGCGCTTATGGCATACCTACTAACTGATACAAAGTCTGGCGGTTTTAAGGCCAGCGTAGACGTCTACCTCCAGCTGGTTTATAGAATAAATTCTTTATTAGAATATCAAACTCTCAGATACACATTAATCTCGAGCAAGCCTAATTAACTTTTCGGCGCCGACGTAGCTAGGAAGTCGTGACCGCGCCACTACACCTCATATTATGAGTAAATCCTTTTAAATGCATAAATAATTTAGCCAGCATGCCGGATTAAGGCTGACCTTATTTTCACTGCAACGAATCTGAAATGTGCTCTACTCTATTTTTAGATGATGCAGCTTTCGATATGGTTTGGCATAAAGGTTTAAAGCATAAACCTCAATAAGTGGCTAAAGTAGTTTACTGCAATACAGTCTCTACCTGAGTGTTTAGAATTGGACAAAAAGATGCCTACCATGGCTTCTGTGCGTTATAGAAAATAAGCAAATAAGTATTTTTAATAATCCCTTGTATGGAAACTGTTTGTAGGTGTTTTTTTTATTACGTTCGTGTATTTATATAAAAGTGAAATAAAAGTATCAAAAGAAAAGTATACCAATCTCGTCTCACCAATACCAATATTATGAATGTGAAAATTTGGAACAATGATTGTATCTTGGAATCAATCATACGTATTTGGATTTCAAATTAGATACACACATAGAATATGTTGTTAATTAACACAACACGAGTGGTAAATTATTAACAATCCTATTTTTATTTTGTTTTGTAATGACTATAGGTAATTATTATAAATAAATAGTTTTAATTAATGATTTTTTAGTATGTATATTATAAATTTATTAAATGTTAAATTATTTAGTGAAATTTTAATTTAATTTAAGTTTATTTTTTATTCATCTTTTATTTCAACTATTATGAACTTTAATGATTTTTCATAATACGAATGGAAAGTAAAAAACGATATAAAAAAACCTATATCAATGCTTTCCACTGAAAGCAATATAAAACCCAAAGTCAGTCAGTCGTGCATTGATATGCATCGTTCTTCAAATTTTGCTTTGAATTAGGAATAGTGGACGTTTCATTTCGGTGTAACACACGTCCATAATTCGTATGAGACGTAGATACGACCCTCGTCTTGCTGCATCTCGTAATCCTCTTAATAGATTCCGACGACGACGGACCGAAGCGGCTGACGTACGTCCTCGATTATACGACTCCTTCATAACGCTTCCTATGATATATTCGAATATTTGCATCCAAATATATCGTATAGGATTGTGACTTGCTATCGGTTTTCCATGCACTAATCGAATTGGAAATTTAAAGAAGGAGGGCCAAGAAAAAATCTCTTTGCTGTTTCATCACATGTATCCAAAAATATTAATTGAATCCATTGCAATGAGCCTAAACACGATACCTTTGCCGACGGTTAGCGAAATGTTGGGTGTCCTGAAGAATCCTGGTGATACTATAAGTATTACTTATTCTCTGTTGCATCAGGTCATGTTCTGTAGTAAATTTTGAACGAACGCTCAAATGAGCCTATCCTCACCACCAATGCAATAAAGCATCAAAAAAATATCCAAAGTAGATAATATCTAGATAATTACATCAAAAAACAAGAAAAAATATAATGGTTTTCCTGTTTACCGTTTTACACTGTGAACGTCTTTCGTTAGGTTTATGGCAAGCATCAAGTTGAGTGTAATACACCCGATTCTTCTTATATTATCTAAAATGATACCATTGGTATATATTAGATGTTTCTAAAATGATACTGATTAAATCGGATGAGTTGAGTGTCAAACTTAGACAAATACCTCTTTCACGAGGTATTCGCAGACACGCATAGTCACGCAAAATATCGGTCGCATCAGAAAATATGATGACAAGATGAAAACAGAATAACGAATTAGTTAATTATTATTTAAATAGTTGATTTCGGTCAACTTACCAGACTGTTCTAAATATGTAAAAAATGGAAAAATTCACCTCCTCGCCTAGATGGCATTCGAACCCACGACCTCGCGATTATCGGCCCAGTGCTCCTTCCAACTGAGTTACCAGGAAGGTCGTGGTTTCCCGAATCCCACCTAGGCGGGGGAGGTAAATATTTCCATTTTTTTTAATATTTATAATGAATTAGTTAGTCTGAAATTGTAAAAAAAGTAAAGATAAACAATTAAAGTGTAAGACAATTCGAATGACACCTCATTTGTGAATTTTTTTTTGGTTTGTTTAGTTGCTAAAATGGTTCAAATATAATTTACACAAACACGTTAAACATCCCTCTGGCAGTCGAACAAAAATAAACCCGTGTATGTATTTACGCAGGGATGTCTATTTTTGGATTAACTCTTAATTCTTTAGTCAAATGGATTTTATTTTCGGCTGCCCAACCCGTGGGGAGATGCATAATGAATTAATTTCGAAGAATATATTTTAAAGGGTAATTATTTAGTACGGGACGTAAAAGGGTTAAAGATTGTCTGTCACTTGTCAGGAAATAAAATCAGGGGAAAAGCGAAATCGTGTAAGATCCGAATTTAATTATTAAAAAGTTGAAATGAATCCATTATTAATAGTAACTCAGTGACTGAATTTGCATTGCATTTTTATACCAACATTTTCGAAGTATGTATTAGCAATGCGCTTGGAAGTTTTGAATTTCACATCAGATATAAACTGCTCAAAAGTCATTTAAAAGTCTCAAATATGTCAGGGCAAGATTTGAACAATCAGAAACGATTTAGATTAAGTATGATTGTCCTATAGACATAAGATTAGCGAAAAATCCAAAATCTATGGATTATTCAAAATTGTAATAGTGCCTTCCCATCTTTCATGTACATCTGGTTCTGCGTGAGCTGCTGTAGCATCAGCGGAGACCCTTAAATGGCTCAAATATTCTAACCTCATCGGTAGATATGTTTTTGAGTCGTTTGGGGTCGAAACACTTGGACCATGGGGTCCGAGCGCACGCACCTTGTTTAGAGTCTCTAAGCGTCTAACCGACTCTGCTTGCGACCAGAGCCCTGGCCTTTTTCTCGCCCAGCGAATAAGCAGTACCATCTATCAACTCAAGTTCAAACAGCGGCTGACTACAAGTGTATAAGCTTAATAATGATACTAGATACATATTTATCTCTAAAAGTAATTGTTTTGTAATTAAGACCAAATATATGTTTTCGTTATTTTTCTGATTGGTATTCGTATAATTTGGTGTGATTTTAAAGACATTCCACGTCAAAACTTATGGGAAAATATTAATAATTGGGCTCGTGACACTCCTCCATGACATATTAAGTGTGTATCTTACCCCAAAATATTTTATTCCATTCTATTTTATTCCATCTCTACGTCAACGTATCTTTAAATTACTTTGTTATACTTACCTTTAATAGACAGATCCAAATAATAACCAATATCAGTAAACATACAATCATTTATTCTATCAGTATGAGTGGGGAAATATAAAAGAGCTTTCCACGAATACTTCGCAGAAAAAGAAAGATTTATACAAAGGACAATATTGTTTATTTTCTCGAGTGTTATTGCTTACAATACCAAACGTTATTTTTAATACTTTTACAAAGAAGTTGGTGGAACGTCAAATTCCACTTGGATTAGACAAATAATGTTTATAATAGACTAGCTATATATACTATACCCGCGGCTTTGCGCCTCTTTCTGAATTGAAACCTGGATAAAAAAACACCTTACGTGCCAATCCAGAACATATTCTATACTATCTGTGCCCGCGTCTCTATCCGCTTGGACGACGTTACAATATTTCGTCTAAATCAGTTCAACAGCGTGAATAGGTAACAGACAGACACACTTTCGCATTTATAATATTAGTATGGAAGTAGGGATATATCAGGATTGTCTTCCAAACGGGTCTAAACTTTACCATGAAATTTAAAATATCGAATTTTATTATCCACAGTTGAGCAGCGTGGTTGAGTATGCTCTAAACCAGGGCTGTCCAAACCATATACAATACCGGGCCATTACAAATTACTAAAAAGATTAGCGGGCCGCAGAAACAAATACCTACTTGATATTTTTACTACCTACTTTGAAAGTTTAAGCTTAGTATAACCAGCTAGTTATAAAACTTAAACTTTTCTAAATATTTATAATAGTTTTCAGTCAGTTTCGTTGTATAAAAAGTGTGGCGATAAATGAAAAACACGTCACGGGCCGCACAAATATAAGCCGAGGGCCGCATGCGGCCCGCGGGCCCTGCTTTGGACAGCCCTGCTCTAAAACGCAAAATCCGTATCACAGCAGTGGGATGAATAAGAGTAGACGAAGACTGACAACAGCTTGTAGACTGTAACATTTCCATTATGAGATGGTCCGGCGTGTAGGTAAGAGAAGTAGCACTATGCGGGACACTACACACATACATTACAAACATCAAACATTATAGTATATTTCTGCTCACGGTATCTATTAATTAATGAATATTAACATTAATATTATTTAAACTAGTGTCTTCTCTAAATATTTCTCTGAAAAGTCTTTACATAATAATGTAAAGACGAAAATAGGAAATAATGTAACTTGCCTTTCTTGCGACTGGAAAAGGGGACTGCTGACCCGTAATATAGTTGTGTACACATCTATATTACTGTCCAATATTTAATTGTGCCTATTTAATTTTAAGAATGTAAAACTAGTTTTGGAGAGTAGTAAGTAATTTTTATTGTATTGTATTGTTTATATTGGAAAGTTAAGATCTACGAGCTGTTGTCTGTACAACCATTGTCAGTAGTCGACATATTTGTAAGCGTTTCGTTTTAAATCGACATTGGTGTTTCCTAAATAAAGACCAATGTATGTCATAATGTTATAATAAAACACTTGTACTGTTCCACTTAATTATATTTAATTTTACCGACCGGTATCGCCGCTAAGGCATTATCAAGGACAAATACCATCTGTTTAACGCCTTAGCGGCGAAACCGGTCGGTAAAATTAAATATAATTAAGTGGAACAGTACAAGTGTTTTATTATAACATTATGATAATAATGTTCCACCAAGTGCCAACAATCAACAGTATCAACTTTACCAATGTATGTTATTTGTTATTATATATAAAATATATAACATGTCACTCGAGTTCTTTTAGAGACTTGAACAAAGACCAAGCAATAAAATATTCATGTTACGATAGAGGCTCGATTCTAAATTGCTTTTTTGATATACATGCTACAAACCAACTACTATATACTCGCACAAATTGGTAAAATATGATTATATCGAAACATGACTGAAAATTAAACAAATTAAGAATGGTTTGCTGATCGCTATAAGGGTGGATATTAAATTCATTCATTATTAAATATCCATTCTTATTGCGACCAGCAATCAAGTATATAAATTTCACTCAGTTTATATTCCATCTCTATTCATTCAACTCTCATTCAGGGGTTTTAAATCAATTACGAGCATTAGTTAGCCTTTTGCACTCACCAGTCGAGACGAGGTGCTCGATTGCCTCGTTGAGCGTGTCAGTATAATCGAACACGCAAGATAAGCAACGTCGAACGCAGCCTCTCCATGGATGGGTTTATATTATCTCGAGCTCCTCCATGCTTCGGGTGGCATGTTAAGCCGTCGGTTCCGACGGTTTTTCAATAGACGATCGGACGATTGTCAATAATAGATTACAGTCGTTAACCAAGTCAGTGGCCCTATAAGTGGCTTGAAAACACTGGCCTCCGCCAACCCGCAGTTGAGCAGCGTGGTGGAGTATGCTCTAAACCCTTATGATTGAGGGGAGACCCATATCTCAGCAGTGAGATGAATAAGGGTTGTACGACTCACCAGTCTAATCGAGAAGCTCGATGGCGTCGTCGTGTTAGTTCAATCGAACACGCAAGTTAAGCAACGTCGACCCTAGCCTGTCCATGGATGGATTGATATTATCTTACCCTCCGACTCGGAAGTGTACGGACGTGTTGCTTATTCGTGACGCGAAAATAATAACGAAATAATAGTTACATGGTATAATAAACATGGCAACGAAGTGTAAAGGTTGTGATAATGTTATTTACGACATTTCATTTATGGAGTGTTCGCAAGATACATGCAAAAAACTGTATCATTTGAAGTGTTTGGGGTTCACATCCGAAAAATTTGAAGCGCTTACCACTGATCAGAAGTCGCAATGGATATGTCCAGAATGTGTGAGCTGTATTCCAAAACGGGACAATACGAATACGCCGATACGAGGAGGCATTCTGATGAACCAAACATTCACACCCACGAACTACGTAAGTACTGAACGCGGCAATCGCCATTACACTGGCGATATATCAGTTATGATGATGGACAACGAACACAAGATTTTGGAGGAGCTACGAGAATTTCGCAAAGAAATGAACCTCCGAATGGATGAACAAGCGAAGGAGTACACTATACTTAAAAATAAGTTTAGTAGCAGTGAAATTGAACTGCAGGAATTGAAAAATACATTGAAGGTAGTTCAAAATAACGAAAGCCGTGTAGAAGAACTTGAATCAGAAATTAAGTTGTTGAAAGAAAAAAATGAACATTTGCAGTGTTGTATGAAAGGCCAAAATGTTGAAAGCACTGAAAAAGTTATTAAAAAAAATAACCAGGAGCATCAGAAACAATTTCAGTCTATGTCGTTTGCGAAGGTAGTCAAACAAAATCAAGAAAATAATACCTCCAACGTTACCATTAAGACTACTAGTAAACAAAGTGGGGCCACGAAAACTAACTGTTTAACGGACAGCGAACAGCAATCACTAATATTGGTAAAAAAACATAGTGAAAAAATACTGTCTGAGACATCTGAAAATGCCGAAGAAAAGGAATCTGAGCAGAGGAGGGAAGAAGGATGGAAAACAATAGAAAGGCGGAAAAGTAGGTACCCAAACAGCAAAGTGGGAAAAGGGGGTAGTACAAGCCGCTTAGAAATTCGGGGAACGGAGAGGAAAAAATACTTGCATGTGTGGCGGTTACATGTGGAAACCACAATAGAAAGTCTTGAGAATTATGTAAAAAGTATATGTGGTGAAGAAGTATCCGTAACTAAAATCAAGCACAAGACAGAAAGAGATTACGCATCCTTCATAATAGGCGTACCAGAAAGTAAATATGAAACATTAAGTAAACCGGGAAATTGGGCAATAAACATAGAATATTGTGAATGGATCTGGTTTCGTAACTCAAAAAAATCAGACTCAACCCCCTACTCAAGTAAATCGTAACAACTTAATAGAGATTTACTACCAAAACGTAAGAGGACTAAGAACCAAGTTAGACACATTCAATGTGGGTATTTCATCTATGAACTCAGATTTGTTCGCAATTACGGAAACAGGATGTAATGAATCCATTCAAAACGCTGAAATCATTCCACCGGGATACAATATTTTAAGGTGTGACCGCGCGGACGGGCGCAAACAGGGAGGTGCGTGTTTAGTGGCCACACCGCGCTTAGAGATACGTCATGCACCGATACTGCATGACGTAAACATTGATTATCACGACTTCGAACTAGTTTGTGCGACTGTTTACCTACATAATAGATTTTTATTTTTATGTTGCGTGGTGTATATACCGCCAGGTAGTAATGATGAGGAATTTATGTTATTGTTTAGAATTATTGAATTATATTGTGATAAATACGTTAAGGTATTAGTTTTAGGCGATTTTAATTTACATTCGTGTTCTAGTAATATCAAGAACTATTTCGAGTACTTTTTAGCTTATTGTGGATTCACTCAGTATAATAACATATTAAATTGTAATGATCGATGTTTGGACCTAGTGTTAAGTACAATGGGTGAAGGTGATAGTGTAAAGGTGTGCGCGTCGTACGGGCCGTTGGTGCCGGTGGATTGTCACCACCCGCCGCTCGAGGTGGAAGTGCTGCTGAGCTCATGTCGTCCAGGCGCTGAGCGGGGGCCAGACACTGGAGCGTACTCACATCGAGAAAATACCAACCAGGTACATTTACAATGGAATTTTAATAAGGCAAATTTCCCATTATTATATTCGCAAATAGCAACCGTAGACTGGTCTCCGATGTATAGCTTAGATGGACAGGCTAGTTTGAATTACTTTTATGACACCATGTATGCGATCATAGATACATATGTTCCTAGGAAAAAACCGTACAGTGGAGCATCGAGGTACAATTACCCCGAATGGTACACTAGTATTATCATACGGGACATAAAAACAAAAGCTAAACTTCATAAGCGGTACAAGCAAACTACAGCAAGTACCGATTATGAAGCATTTGCACAGTGTAGGGCCAGGGTCAAAAAGGAGATAGAGAGAGCACATAATGAGTATCGTGACCGTGTTCAGTGTCAACTGATGAGGGATCCAAAGGCTTTCTGGAATTATATTAGGTCTAAAAAAAATAACAATAACAGTCAGAATATTATGAGGAACGGGCACGTTATGTCAAGGGAAGAATGCGTTAAAGAGTTCGCTGAGTATTTTCATTCGGTATACAGTAAGGAGGTAGCCGAGCTTAATGTTGTTAGGGCGATAGCAGACGCAGGCGGGGAGAATAGCGCGGCGAGAGTACACCTGGAGCGGTTGGAGTTAGAAGACGTACAAGGTGCACTCCGTCAGCTCAAGCCGAAGAGATCAGCAGGGCCGGACGGCATTCCACCCTACATCTTAAAGGACTGTCGTTCCGTGCTGTGCGAGCCCCTACTTCACGTATATAATAAACACCTGGAAGCAGCGGTAAGCATTGAGAGGTGGAGCATTACCAGAGTTATCCCGGTGCCAAAGGCTGGAGGGGTAAGCACACAGGTAGATGGATATAGGCCGGTCGCTGTACTATCTAGTCCAGCAAAAGTACTGGAATCCGCAGTGCACACCAGTATATACTCACAGATCAGGGAGCAGCTATCGGTTGCTCAACATGGATTCCGACCGAATAGAGGTACTACCAGTAATCTGTTGTGCTACATTACTAAAATAACATCTGTGATGGATAGTGGGGGGCAGGTCGACGCCGCTTACTTTGACTTCAAAAAAGCATTTGATTTAGTCAATAACGACGTGTTGCTTAAAAAGTTGGCCGGTGTCGGCTTCACCCCCCACTTGTTAAAATATTTTGCTAGCTATATGCAAGGCAGGAAGCAGTATGTGGAATATGCAGGTTGCAGGTCGGAGCCGTATTTCACGCGGTCTGGAGTAAGTCAGGGAAGCAATCTTGGGCCCCTGCTGTTTCTGCTGATGGTAAACGATTTACCTACTATTGTGGAGGACGCAGAATGTCTACTGTTTGCTGATGACCTCAAGTTGTTTCTCCCCATAAAACGTAGAGAGGATTGTGAACGGCTACAGCGTGACATAGATAGGGTGATATCGTGGGGCAGAGACAATCTCCTGTATTTTAACATCAATAAATGCTCAACAATAACTTTTACTCGAGCGCACACGCCTATACAGTACGAATACAAAATTGGCGAAGTACCGTTAAGCAGAGTGGTTAGGGTAAAGGACCTGGGTGTTTGGTTTGACGCAGACTTGACATTCAGGCAGCACATAGAAAGCGTCTGTAAAAAAGCGTACAGGAGCTTAGGTTTTGTGTTACGCAGATGTAACCAATTTACAAATATTAGAGCAATCATAGCGCTTTATAATGCTTTAGTCAGGAGCCAGTTAGAAAATAACGCGGTTATCTGGGCTCCGCATGAAGATAAATATAAGGTTATGTTGGAGCGGGTACAAAACAAATTCATAAGGTACTTATACATGAAACAGTATAAAGTTTATCCATTTTTCCCGTTAATGTATCCAACTTTATTCATTCTAGGTATGGTTGGTTACAACGAACTTAGGGTTAGAAGGGAGATGCAATTACTTTGCTACATAATTAAAGTATTTAGGGGGAAGATATTTAATCCTGCTATTTTGGAACAAATAGGTCTCTATGTTCCTAATAGGTATGTGGAAAGACGGCGACAGCCACGGTTACTGGCGGTCCCTCAAGGCAGAACAAATTTGTTGCACGAGGCTCCTATGACGCGCGCACTTCGCACTGTCAACCTTATGGCCAACGATTTGGATCTATTTATGTGCAGTCTGAGTGAATTCACAAGGGTGGGACTATATGTTGTTAGTTATAAGGTGTAAAAAATAGTCAATTTATTTTATTATACAATATATTTGTATTATTAATTTTCTTAATTTAAGTAGTTTATTTTTGTGTTTTTTTGGTAGAACAAATGTTTACGTTACTACACTGTCGCATTAGGTATTGATACCTGTAATGATAGCTGTAAGTTCTGATGAATAAATAAATAAATAAATAAAAAATCTTGAGCTCCTCCGTGCTTCAGAGGGCACGTAATGCTGTCGGTCCCGGCAGTTGTCAATAGATAACAGTCATTAAACCAAGTTAGTGGCCCTATCGGGTTACCTAACTGCGGGTTGGTGTAGGCCAGTGTTTACAAGCCACCTGTAAATACTGCATAGGCTACGGTAACTGCTTTCCATCAGGCGGACCGTATGCTTGTTTGCCACCTTAGTGGTAAAAAAAAAATACTGGCCTACGCGAAACGGCAGTTGAGCAGCGTGGTAGAGTATGCTCTAAGCCCCTCCAATTGACGGGAGACCTTGTATTGCAGGGGGATGAATAAGGGTTCGCGATGACGACTTACCAAGCGGGACTTACCTCTCATTGGCTCTTGCCTTGATTGCCAGTTTGCAAAGTGTACTACGTGAATGTGAGGTTGGCTTTGGCTCTAAAGGAGCTGATGAGCTACATGAAGCCCAAATTTGCTAAGTGCTTGGACTTCTTGACTATATTTGATAGCAATGTTTGAATGAACATAATTACAATTTCTTTTTAACGGCCCGCCTGATGTGAAGAGATTACCGCAGCCATATAAACGCTGGCAACAGGATATATCGCTCGCGCGCTACCACCCCTGCAGCCAACGTAGCAACTCATTCATCCATTCGTGGTGATCTCACTCACTCGCAGGAACACAATAAACCTGAAGGGAAAGGATGGGGAGTAAGTGATTCATCAACATCTTTGAACCAAAGCCAACTTCACCTGCACGCGGTGCACCCTGCTGACTGACAAACGAAGCTCTGGCGAAAAGAGAGGTAGGGAGCGTAATTGTAAGCTACCCGACTGGGGAATGTACCTCCACCTCACAGAATACCGCAGCCAAATAACGGTTCCCCTGAGGGCTGTTGTGTTCCTGCGAGTGAGTGAGGTCACCAGAAGGAAAGGAGATGCTGCGATGGCAGCGGGGGTGGCGGCGCGCGAGCGATATTTTATGTTGCGAGCGTTAATATGGCTGCGAAATCCGGTTCACATCGGGCGGGCCGTATGCTTGTCTGACACCCAATGTAGTATAAAAAAAAAAAAAAAAAAAAAAATTGTTATTTGGCTGCGGTATTCTGAGAGATAGAGATACCTACTTTCCCAGTCGGGCAGCTTACAAAATACGCTATGCATCAACTAGTCTCTTTTCGCCGGAGCCTGTTTAGTGAATAAGCAGGGTGCACTACGTGCAAGTGAGGTTGGCTTTGGTTCTATAATGTTGATGAATTACTTATGTAACATGCCAACTTAAGGTATTCAGTAATTATTTTATACATTATGGTAAATAGGGGTCCCTACCGCCGATGCTGAAGCCGATAACCACCGAACATTTTCATTCGAAAATTAGGTCTTACGTTTAATTTATTAACGAACATGTTCATCTTAGTCGGTAGAGCTCCATCGTTTCTACCAGCTAAGCTTAACACAAGTAGCATAAATCTAAGTTTAAGCGATTTAGTCGCAAGATGCCTACTATCGCCCTTGGTTGACTGTTTTACGTTTTCATACAATTAGTAGCATAACGACTGCTTCAGAAAACCTCCAAACACGTAGTCGCACTATGCCTACTTTTTCGTTTGGGATGGCGGTCGATGCATATCACTTTATGTATTCACACCCCGGCCACTCCATACAAATGTCGCGTTGGTAACTAATACATAAACAATGACGTCTGTGCAGGGCGTGAATGGGCGTGTGTACGTGCGGTGCCATACAAACCGTTCCGGATTTGTCTCAGAGGGGAGGTGAGGTCGACACGAGAGGGCGGCAGGGAGAGGCCATACTGTACGAGTACTATTACTTATACTGTGGTTGAAGTTTGATTTTCGCAATCAACAAATCAGATGGTAATCGGCTTCAGCTTCGGCCGTAGAGTCCCCGTTCGCAAATAATTATATTATATGACGTTGAACTCTAACATGAGAGTTTAGAATAAAAATAAAAAGAACAAATCGAAGCAATCTTTTCTAGTTTTCTTCACTTTTATTTATAATGGCTTCTTTATTTCGTCTACGATTGAAATACTCAGAGAGTCAAAAGAAAATTCTGAGAGGCCAACTTAAAATGGATTAAATGACAGTTGAATAGTAACCAGAGTAATTAGATACACAAATACTTTTCATTTTACTTTACAGGAAAATATAACATTTAACATTACATATGAATTAATTTACGTTTACCAATGTGTACGTATATTTTTTAACAACTTTTTTTTTATTCTACGTCGGGTAGCAGACAAGCATACGGCCCGCCTATCGTGAAACGGTTACCGTAGCCATATTAACACTCGCAACACGAAATATTGCATGCGCGCTGCGACCCCAACTGTCAGCGCAGCAACTCCTTCCTTTCTTTCTGTTGACCTCACTCACTCGCAGGAACACAACAACCCTCAAGAGAATTGATATTTGGCTGCGGTAATCTGTGAGTTGGACGTATTTCACCATAAAATTACGATATACCCTACTTCTCTTTCGCCAGAGCCTTAGAAAATAAACAGGGTGCACCACAGCTGCGGTGCAGGTGAGGTTGCCTTTGGCTTTAAGATGGTGGTGACGACTTACACCCCAAACATATTATATATGATAACATATTACATTAAAATATGAAACATATATTCATAGGTAGAATACCTATATTCATAGGTAGAATACATACATAGGTAAATATGTTTTATATTTTAATGTAACTAATTATTGTAACGATGTCAATTTTTATAATACTATAGTTTACTTATAATTACTCGTGGAAATGTCAACAGTCTCTTGCTAACTTATTTATCTCGTAAAATACTTGTTAATACCCAACCCCTGGGAGTTGTATTGAAGTTGGGCATTTCCCTACTAAAGCAGATTACTCCGAGGATTAGTTGATGGATTCATCCATGTCAATAAGAGCCTCGTAGATTTATTTATTCACCTCCATTTCGTTTACATTTCGCCACTCCCGTGGGAAAGAACGGAGCTCAATTTTATTTTGGTAGATTCGTTGGCGGACAATTCGGTAGATTTGTTCAGTAAAACTTTGGGAAAGGGGCGTGTGGGGAAGCGAGAATCATCTAAAGACAAAACTTGTTTTCACTACTTACAGAATTAAATCACTCCGGTCGATGTTTGTTTTAAGTGGACGGCTTACTAATTTAATAACGTTTGTTCTGATTTATTTTTATTATATTCTAGTGGATATTAATAGCATTTATATACCCTATAGGCAAGTCTAATGTATAAATGTAAAGATAATTATGATATTTTTTAAACAGACAGGTTTATTTGCATTTATGAAAGCAATATTGCTTAGCACTAATTACAATATCTTTTTAATTTAAATAAATGTAGTTATGTATAATATAATTATTCATATTAATTTCAATCACTTAGTTATAAATGTAATGCCCATTTGTATAAAATTGCGTAGGTTTTTTTATTTCATAAAATTTTATTTTACTAAAATGTATTTAAAAAAAAACAATACAGATAAAGAACGTACAATAACTATGTTTTCAACTTTGACAAAATAGTCACTAAATACAAAATTAATTTAAAAGTGGAACGCGCTAATAATACCTACTGGTAGTGGTATCTAAGTACCTCAGCAAACCGGCAAGTTATTAAAGAACCGACAAACTTTTAATTTGAACTTGGCTACCGATAACAATGCAGCAAAGTTAAACTGTTAGCCGCGGGGCGCGGCGCCGACGCCAATCTTCCTCACGTTGCAGTACAAAACCGTATTTCTTTGTAAGAACACCTCGCAAAACTTTGTCGGAAGTAAACTCTCGAGGGCGAGTGAGTGGCCAGCAGTCGACTGGCCGCTGCCCGCTCCGCTTGACGCTACCGCGTCCGCTTGCCCTCCTCCCCGCTTCGCGACGACAGCGAGCCGCCTCCGACAAACAAACGGACAAGTTTTAATGTTTTGCTCACAAAGTGTATGATTAAACGCGGAGAGCGGCGGAGAGAGTCGGCCGTAAGTTATTGATTTTCCACCGAACCCTCGTCGACTAAGCGGCTCGCGCTCCGGCATCGGAGTTCTACGCGATCGTACCACTTTATAACTCGAAAGAAATGCTCTAAAAACTACTTTTACACTACTCTATACATTTTAAAATACTTTTTGGCGCACCTGATAAAGTTTTCGTTGGAAAAAGTGAGTGTTAACAAGTTTTTTCGGTGAGTTATTATGAGAAAAGTTAGGAGACTGCGCAGCAGACTCGCCGGCGGGCCAAGTCGCGCACCCTACAACTTCACGCCGCTCTACGTACCGAAGTTAACGCAAAGTTCCGCCATTTTGGAACATGCTCACAACCCACTTGTTTTATAAAGAAACTTTTTATTAATTCCTGTGGGCCGCGGAGTGTCAGTAAGATGTTTTGAGGTTATGCTGAAAGACGGAAGACGTTTTTGTGACTCGACGGTGTTGTTTTTATATTATTCTGACTGTGTACAGGTCGGAATCTGAGTGTTTGTGCCGATTTCAGCTATTGTTTTGAAGTGAAACTCGTGTGACGTTTCGGATAATGCTATTGTAATTTGTGTTTACTTGGATACTTACAAGGAGGACGCTACGATCACTTTTTGACCTTGCCTATGGCCCGGACACTCGGTTAAGTGACAGGTGAGTCACACAAACTAACTTTTACTAGTTTATTTCACAACTAAAAAGTTACTATTGAAAAGTTTCAGTACAAAAAGAAAGAATACTTTTGTGACGTAAGTGTAAATATAGACTTTAGTTCGTATCGTAATTGAGAAAAGTGTTTTTATACGCGAAAATTATTTCATTTTGGCGATGTTAACTGATCATATAGAACAAGTTTCCGCATTGAAATATTAATATGCTTAATTAACTAGGTATTAATTACGTAAATATTAATAACTCTCATACAATAGTAATTACAATTATGTTTGTATAATTCTCACATAAATAATTATAGTTACACTATAAATTCTTTATTATATTGCATTGTTACTTTAGTAAAAGCATTTACTTAGAATCGTATAACAACCCAGTCATGAATAATTTCGTACTTCTGGGAAAAGACATAAAAATAATATTTACCGCAGACATAACCTTGTTTTGGTGTGCCGGTAGATCAATACATCTCACAAACAAAAGTGATATCTTAACCCCATACTTAGAACAAAATACCTATACAGTAAGCCGATTTTGCCTCATAACTTAAAATTTATTATGTCAAGCTAAACATTTTGTTCTGGATAGTTTCACTAATTAAATCGTATCCGACCGTTCTCTAAAGTCGGACTTGAGTTCATTAAAAGTTATGGACATAGTTACCAAATACATTATATAGAAAATCCTTCCATAATGGCTCCAAATATATTCATAATCTTGGTACAAACTCTTTATCAAGGAAAAGCTAAACTAACTGAACAGAAACGTAAACAAGTCGTCATAAAAATGTTATAGCTACTGCAATACATAACATTTTTTCATAAATTCGCACGAAATATTTTATAAGATTACGTATCTACATAGTAGAGATATATGATACAAACTCATAAATAAAGTAAAAAGCCTACGATATTGGATCGTTTTATTGAGGACGCCATTACAAAGTCATTTCAACAACCGGGCCCAGTCTCAGTCCATTGTAGAAGGAAAATCTTTCTACAGTCACGGCTCTCGATGGGATAACGCAGGACTGCCTTAGTAAACAAAGATCTCACGTAGGATACGACTTTTGTACCATAAGTTACCTAATCCCCTACAGCTCAGAGCGCAGTTTAGCACAACACCGACGAAAGCTATGAAACTTTGTTAAATAACTTTTCAGATAACTTGAAGTTGGCGTATTTGCGGAAAGTTGTAAGCGGAATTCCACCGCGAGCTAATTCAATCTGTACTTACTTGTAATAAATGTTGTTTTCGCGTAATGCCAATTGGGGAGTTAGTTTAGCGGGGTAAGATGTAAGTTGTGGACTTCGCGAAGCAAAACGCGAACTTTTGTAGAACATTTCAGTGTAGTTAGTACAATGTTATAATGGAAATAAGCACTTCAAAATGGCGTCGTCTGCAGCTGTGTTATGGTTGTATCGATTCTGATGTTTTTGTGATCAATGGAAATAATCTCGGGGTTTATATTGTAATCTCTGTTTGGCAGTTCGTTAATTATTCATAGAATATTAGATTTTCCGAATGGTTATGAAATCGGCCGTTGTAATGCAAATATTGAAGAATGTTGAGTTTCTTAATATTTAGTTTAGGATTGCAATTTTTTGTAGGTATAAATATTGGAGCATTAATTTGAAACGAAAACATCTCAAACGAATCATCATCATAATACCAGGAACCAGTAAGGAAGGAGTCACTGCGATGGTAGTGGGGATGGCAGCGCGTGAGCGATATGTGATATGGTTACAGTAACCTCATGAGGCGAGCCGTATTCTTGTTTTCCACCCAACGTAGTATAAAAATTACATATATCTTATATCTACAGTAAATTAGGAAGGAAGTTAACAAAGGAATACTAAGACCTCTAATAGGCATGTGAACAAAGTTCTAAAATTATAAAAAATCTCTATCAGTAATGTAAAAGACATAAAACTAGAACGCAATATTTAATAATAGCTGTCGTACAAATTTCTGATTTAATGCATATAAAATAGCGTACCGTGACGTCATAATACTGTAGCCTTTTGTATGGAGCGTTTTCGGGATAGTCCAAAATTGTGATCTTCACGTTATCATATCTCGAGAAGTTTTTATGCTATCGAAGTAATTATTTCACCTATAGTTATAATTATTGTGACGTCTTAAATAACAAATCGAAAAAAAAATGGTTCTCAAGCCTATTCCATTAGGAGTAGCTAACATTTTATTACATAGTGCCGTCTAGACCCAAACTAAGCAAAATTTTTATGATTAACCGTATGTAAAGCGTTACATATCCAATATAAGATGGTCTCGCGTAGCCACGAGACTGATAGTGCTACGCGGGATCCTCCTATACTGGACACTTACAGCTGATTACGGCTTACTTACGGCTGATTGTACTATGGATACTAGATGACTAATAAACTTACCTATAAATCTTTTTAAATAAATATTAAATACCCAGACCAAGACAAACAGAAAAAAATATTCCTGGATAAATTATACACTGCCATCTAGTCCCAAACTAAGCAAAGCTTATACTATGGGTACTACATAATTGATAACATACGTACTTATTTTTATTTTTTTAAATACATACATATATACCCATATAATACATATATACCCAGACCAAGACAAGCATTTGTCTTGTGCGGGGATCGAATACACGACCTTGGAGTCAAAATGGCAGAGTTCGTCAGAAAAGTTCATGCACAATAAGATTATGTCCAGTGAGAGAATTTAACCCGCAACCTTTGGTGTTAAATTTGCACTATCCACTCGATAACTAGAGATTCTAATATCGAGTAATATTACTAACCAAAGTGTAATATCCGTATTTCTATTATGATCATCTCAATAGATATCGAAATGTTTGCCCCAAGGAGCTCGAAATTGGCCGAGTTAACTTCGAGGTAACTTTGTGTAACTTGGAATCAATATCGATCTTGAGCCAATATTAATCTCATTACCTTTTAAAGCTATCCAAATAGAAATTTGTACTTTAGATATTGGAAAACAGATTTTTTTTATTTATATATCTTACTGCGTCTGCGTGGACTTCAGGAAATAAACTTAATTATTATTAATATTCGGCTTATCAAGATTTATTTATTGTATTTTCATGTCGTCACAAGTGGTGGTAGTACATTTCAAACAGTTTTTAACATGAACCCTGTGTAGGGCACAGCAAAGATAAAACATACACCCGATTTTAAGTCAGATTTACAGTATTACTACTGTGGGAACCGCGTCCAGCGTGAGTTTTTGCGTGATGCGGACACAAACTTATCGACAGATTGACAAAAAGCCTAAAAATAAAAATCACAACGACGTGCCCTTGTAACGCTAACATACTGTGAGTGAAGGTCCTATGTGATAGAACTTAACTAACTGATATTCACTTTTGACTTAGCCGTCTTATTAGTAATAAATAATTATTAAAATATATATCGAGGAGCTCGATAGCGTCGTTACGCGTATTAATCTAATCGAACACGCAAGTTAAGCTACCTCGCCCGTAGCCTATCTATGGATGGGTTTCTTTATTTTCAGCTCCTCCGTGCTTCGGAGGGCACGTTAAGCCGTCGTTGTCATTAGATGACAGTCGTTAAACCAAGTCGGCTTGAAAACACTGGCCTACGCCAACCCGCAGTTGAGCAGTGTGGATTATGCTCTAAACCTCTCGATTGAAGGAAGATCCGTATCCCAGCAGTGGGAAGAATAAGGATTGACGTCGAATTACTAAAATATACTAATGTATTATAAATATATTTAGTCTATTTTTCTATTTATTGTATATAGTAGGTACATATAACACAAAGCATGTTAGTATAATCGCATATACTTTCAAATGCCCACCAAGGCTTTCTTGAAACACGAGCCCTGGAATAGCAACGAAGTGATTAAATTATATACCTTACTCATATATTCAAATACGACACATGTAGCCAGAAATTCACTGCTTAGCCTCCGAATTAAACTGTAATAAACTTCCTAAGAAAAATGCAATAACTTACTTAATTACAAATATTTAAATTCCAGTCTTATTACTTAAGTCATAATAGCAAAATTCGTTTGAGACAACAAATATTATTGGGCTATTCTCACTCATATTTCCCATTTTCCTCAACTTCTTTTATTTGCTACGAAAAATAAATGACTCTCATCTATATAACTGTCTTATATACGTGACTGAGCTACCTATATTATGCGAATGTAAACAGCGTGCCTTCGATTTTATTGGATAATTCATGAATAGGGAATAAGATTGCAAAATCGAATAATGGAAGGCCAAAGCAGGCAATAAATATGGGTATTAAGCGATAAAGTTGAAGAAGTATCGTAATACGGCTATAGAAGTAAGTCCCTTTGTGGGTTCAAGTTGTTTTGAACAAGTTTGCTTTCATACATAATAGAGTAAGGTATATTTATATTTATCCAATAAAATGACAAAATTTTGTAGCATGTTGTCTTTATTACGAGTTGCTATTGGAAAAGGATAGAGATAGGTACCTTAAGCCAGGTTTTCAAGTTAAGGCCCGGATTCCACCAAACGGCGCTGAGACCAGCGGAGAAGACGTGTATTTTCATACACCAAATACGTCGGCAAGCGGAGTATAGCGAGGTGAGCATTATATGAAAACACAATATTTCCTCTCCGCACATCTCCGCTTAGGTGAAGTCCGGGCCTAATAGTTTACTTGTTTGTGCACCATCCTAGTGTGTTATATTAAAAGTTTACACGTTAATAGCACTTGTACTATTGGTTATTCTGTGTCAATACTTTAAACTTGTATCTCTCTATGTAATTTTAGAAGTATAAAAGAATTTGACATAAATACTTCAAACTTTTCGCGCAGAAAAAGTGAGTTTATGTCAATTTTATAATAGTCCATTCGAGAAGTCCCACTATCATTGCAAATAATAATCTGTGTGTGTTCCATGATATTAGTACCATCACAACTGTACCGCCAGGTACAGTCATAGTACGTACACTACATCAGAGTCAACTCTTCATGTAAAAATGCAGTTAAGTTTAACGGACGTGAAATAACATGGCGTATCATTTGAAGTTATATAACGTATCGAGACCAAATCGATTTGGTGAGATTTTGTGAAGTTCCTTCATAATCACAGCATTCAGTACGGAGTTTATAAAATTATTAGAATTAAAATTTATTTTATGATGTTATTTATTACATATATAAGTAAAGAAATATATCGCTTATATAATAAATAAATATATATACCTATATAGTTCCAAATTAAGCGCAAAGCTTATACTATAGGTACTAGAGAACTGATAAATGTACTTAAATACATTTCTTTTTGTAAATACATACTTATAATACATAGAAAACACAAAGGCCAAGACAAACAGACATGTTCATGCACATAAATGTTTGTCTTGTGCGGGGATCGAACAAGCGACCTCGGAGTCAAATTAGTCATTGCCAGCCATTCGATCACCGGGCTCGACTAATACTTAAAATTAGTATTGAATAAAGTAACTCCAAAGTTAAGGAATACTTTGACGCTTCTTAAATCTTCAATAATCGTTAAATCAACAACGACAAAGTTGCGCTTAGCTAAATTTTAGTAGAGTTTTATTCGTTTATACTTTCTTTTTTATCGAAGTTAGTGCACGGTAGTAACTTTGTAATTACATAACATCAAAATTTGGTACATTTATATAGGCAACGATTAAATAAATATATGTATATATAACAGTATTAAAACTTTGTACTTTTACAAAACTGTGTTAGCATCGAAAGTTTTATTACTGAAGTTTGAATTTATAAGACTTGGTTTTAGAAGTTTAATAATTAAGGAAAGTAACTTTTCTTTTTTATATTGCTGGAAAACGTATCAAGTGTTGCAGAATAAACCATTTGCAGTGAACCCATGAATTTCTGCTTTCCATTTTCTGTGAACTGGATATGTAGTTATGAATTTATAAATATCCAGTTCACAGAAAATGGAAAGCAGAAATTCACGGGTTTAATTTATTGAATTAGTTTACTCTAGTCGCAGTACAAGTAATAGTAAATACTTATATACAACATGGATACCTCACCACCCCTCTAAGTCGAATCTGGAACAGTTTCTTCGACGCATACACACACCATCTTCATTTGTCTTAACAGCTTCTTTTATATAATAGTTTGACGAGCTCGGTGGTCGAATGGCTTGCAATGGCCACTTTGACTCCGAGAGGGTTCGATTCCCGAACAAGACAAATATTTGTGTGCATGAACATGTCGGTTTGTCTTGGTCTGGGTGTTTTATAGGCATTATATATCATCATCATCATCATCATCATCTCAACCATTGAAAGTCCACTGCTGGACATAGGCCTCCCCTCTAGATCTCCAATAAGACCGGTTGGAAGCGGCTTGCATCCAACGCGATCCTACGGTCTTAATGAGGTCGTCTGTCCACCTTGTGGGTGGACGTCCTACGTATATTATATATTATATATAATATACAAAAAAAATTATTAGTATTTACAAAAAAAATGTATTTAGGTAATTATAATATCAGTTATCTAGTACCCATAGTTCAAGCTTTACTTAATTTGGGACTAGATGGCAGTGTGTTCGGTGTCCGGAAATATTTTATGTTTTTTATATTTAATCAGTTAAAACGATACATTTGTATAAAGTGACTAAAAATTAACCGCACCAGAACCAAACTTGTGGTAGTGGACCGTGCCAAAAAAATTCAGATTACAGGTGTACTTAACCCCTTCGGTCCCTGTGTCCATCTCAATGGACATGATTTAGTACCTATCATAACATACTGTATGTTTATAAAACATTTAATGTAAGCATGACATTACACTTGGAACGAATCTAAGAATGTACCTTATAAACAAAGAACAAAGAATTATTATATAAGTAGGTTAAAATATACCGTCAAGTGTTGACCATAGTCAAAATTACGCCGGGAGCAAGTAAGTCTTTAGTTTTATTTTATTTTTTTAGGATTCCTTATGTTATTATTGTTGTTATTTTTTTCTATGAGTAATGCATATATATTGATTAGAATTATGATTTTATACATTCAAAATAATGTGTATTATTTGAGAAATATGTATTTTTTCGTATGTCCATCTCAGTGGACAACGGGTCTCTATAGTCGTAACATACATTTCTACCGAATATCTATTGTGTCGAAAACTACAATATTATTTTGTTAGTTTAGCCATGGATTTATCTAAACAAAAAGATATTAATGTATTGTTCGCCATAGGTACTAGAAAATGGCATGGATTCGGATATTGATGAAGAAAGTGACGACGAGATATTATCAGCTACATTAGTAAATGAGGCTCGTGTAGGTAGTACCATTATACATCCTAACGAATCACCAGCAATAGAAGGTGATGTAGAAGATGAATTGGAAGAGCAACCAGGGTCTAGTGCTGAATCAAGTAAATAAAAAAAAAGAAAACAAGACTTAGTATGGAGAAAAGATCTTCCATTCGAGGTACCGAATTTCACTTGGACCGCCCCACTCTCTGACGTAGTATCAACAATCAGATTAGATAGATTTGGAAAGCCTCCATTATTATCTGATAGGGAAGGGGGGAAAAAGGCGAGAGGATATTCCGAACAAGTCATCAATTATACTAAGAATGTAGTGATCGTCAAGTGGATGGACAAAAGGTGTGGTCTTAGCCTCGAATTTTGTTGGTATAGGAAATCAAGATTTGGCGCGACGATGGAACAAATTATCTAAAGAATACATAACTATTCCACGTCCTGAACTTATCCAATTATATTATAATGATGGCATGGGCAGAGTAGACTAGACTGATCATTTGATTAGTCTGTACCGTATTTTCATTAGGTCTAAGAAATGGACTTTGCGAATGATATTCCACGCTATCGACTTAGCTCTAACGAATAGCTGGTTAGAATATCAAGAGGATAGCAAAGTTTGCAATATACCAAAAAAAAGATATTTTGGATCTGTTGCATTTTCGACAGCGCGTGGCAGATGCTCTTATAAAAATGGGACAACCACTAATAACGAGAAAAAAAGGACGTCCATCTTCCGGCAATAGCAGTCCTATAAATATTCTAAGCACCAAGAAACGACGTCGTTGCAGAGAAATAAGACCAGCGGAAGAAATCCAATACGTTACTGTCGATCACCTACCAGAATATGACGATAAAAAAGATGCAACAAAATGTAAAAAACCTGATTGTAAGGGGAAAACTCATGTGTTGCCTAAAGTGTAACTAACATATATTTTGTGCTTTACCGGTGACAGAAATTGTTTTAGAACGTTTCATCAAAAACTGTAATGTTTTTCCTGTATATTTTAATGATACTTTTATAATTAAATATATACTATAACAGTGACTTTAATTTAATATAAAACTCTTCAAGTCATAAATTATGGTGAAAAATGTATCACTGTAGACCCGGTGTCCATTTCAGTGGACACTAGATTTTCCAAAAATATACGAATAAATAACATTTTTTTTTCGCATATATTCGTTACATAGAGCCTAAACATACAGAAAAACATTGCAAATATTTTTTCCCATGTAAATGATTAAATCAGGTCCGAAGGGGTTAAACTTTTTTTTTTTTGTTTTTTTTTTTTATACTACGTCGGGTGGTAGACAAGCATACGGCCCGCCTGATGTGAAGCGGTTGCCGTAGCTATATTAACGCTCGCAACATAAAATATCGCTCGCGCGCCGCCATCCCCGCTGCCAACGCAGCATCTCCTTCCTTTCTGGTGACCTCACTCACTCGCAGGAACATAACAACCCTCAAGGGAATTGTTATTTGGCTGCGGTATTGTGTAAGGTGGAGGTACATTCCCCAGTCGGATAGCTTACAATTACGCTCCCTACTTCTCTTTTCGCCAGAGCTTCGTTTGTCAGTCAGCAGGGTCACAGTCTTAAGATTACATACAGTCAGATGACTTATGTACTTGCGCGGAGCAACGATGGGGGGGACGCGGGGAAGCGAGCGGCAGAGTCGGCGAGCGCAATGTCCGTTAGTTTGCGCTCTCTAATCGGAAGGGATGTATCTTAAAGTAACTTTCATATAAAGAAAGGGTGTAAGTGGTACTCGTAAAGAATTATTCACGTTCATAATGAATTTGTTCTGTTTTTAAATGTAAATCTATATCTACTACTGCGATGAACTGGAAGTAAGTTTAATGCAACATTTTTGAATTTAATGTTTTGAAAAATGTTGAGTTTAAAACACGGCCCTACTCGTATATGTTGTCCGTTAAAGTTTCCACTGAAATTGTATATTCGTATGAGAATCTATTATAATTATAGTAAAATTTAATATCAGAACTCTAAAAACATGAAAAGTAAAATAAATAGAAAACATGTATCGGTTACGCATTTATGATTTTTTTTAATGATGATGACTAAATAATTTTAGGGTTCCGTAGCCAAATGGCAAAAAACGGAACCCTTATGGATTCGTCATGTCTGTCCGTATGTCACAGCCACATTTTTCCGAAACTATAAGAACTATACTGTTGAAACTTGGTAAGTAGATGTATTGTGTGAACCGCATTAAGATTTTCACAACAAAAATAGAAAAAAATAAACAATAAGTTTTGGGGGTTCCCCATACCTAAAATTGAAACTCATATTTTTTTTTTTCATGAAACCAATACTTGTGGGGTATGGATAGGTGTTCAAAAATGATGATGAGGTTTCTAATATCATTTTTTTTCTAAACTGAATAGTTTGCGCGAGAGACACTTCCATAGTGGTAAAATGTGTGTGTGGGGGACACATGACCCCCGCCCCCCTAAAATAATAGAATGATAAAACTAAAAAAATATAATGATCTACATTACCATGCAAACTTTCACCGAAAATTGGTTTGAACGAGATCTAGTAAATAGTATTTTTTTAATACGTCATTAATCGTAACTTTTAAATTATGTTACTTGCTGCTACGGACCCTTCATGGGCGGGTTCGACTCGCACTTGGTCCCATTTTTTGTCTTTTAAATTAAATAATTGATAAATAATTGAGTACATATACAAAAATTTGAGTAGCTTTTGTTTTGTCAACCCTGACTCTTGATCAAGTCTCTGGCCGTAGGTATGCACAGTGGCGGCACGCATTCAAGAACAAAGGAGTCATATTACTGGTAGGATACCTCTTAATACTGTGGCAGGGTGCACCGCGTGCAGGTGAAGTTGGCTTTAGTTCAAAGGTGTTGATGAACCACTTACACCCCAAAATCTTGAAATAGTCAACGATTTCATCTACCTAGGCTCCAATATTAGCAACACTGGATCGTGTGAGAAGGAAATCAGAAGGCGAATAGCGATGGCCAAAAGCGCAGTGTCTCGGCTGTACCGAATATGGAAAGATCGTAACATCTCACGGAAGACCAAAGTAATGCTGATGCAGTCACTGGTATTCACCATATTCGGTTACGGGACAGAAACGTGGACATGACCGACCGAAACCGCATAGATGCCTTCGAGATGTGGTGTTGGAAGAGTGAGGTCGACATAAAACAGCGGTAGGGAGTGGCATTACTGTACGTAGTACTATTACTTACACTGTGATAGTTCTTATCTTATCTTATCTTAGAGTGGGCCCAGTGCTGCAGCACCGGTGACACGTCGACCCTCAATGGATTTTTTGTGTTCTCCCTAATCCTTCAGTCACTCTCTCCTGACTGTCTGAAGACATGTTCCATGTACTTCAGTATGCCGCTTAATGGAAAGAGCCTGTAGTCCTCCAGGTCCACCCGGACCCGGTATGCTTTCCTAGGATTTCCATTCGTTTGCCGGCTAGGGCGTCACATTGACACATCAAGTGTTTCATGTTCTCGTTAGACCGTTTGCATATTTTGCACTCTGGGCTATCAACACGCCTCATCTTGTACAGGTGTCCTTGACAGGCATAGTGGCCCGTGATAATACCTTGGCGTGCCGCGACCTGTCAATTCTGTACCAAGCGCTGTACAGTGTATATTATTCTGTGGCTGTACCAATGCTGTACCCACCATGGGACGCGAAAGGTTAAAGCCTCCGATTTAATTTATTACGAGGCTTTTACCTAAGTAGTACTACTCTCTATATTTTGTGGTAGGTATACGAAGTATATCTAAAGCCTTGAGATTGACATAGGCATAAGATACATTAGCCCCAAAACAGGTTCAGATTCCGAGCTGATATTAAAACTTTGTTGTACAATTATCTACTGTATTACCATAGAATAAAGTATATTTCAGTCTGAATATCTCTAAACGAGTAACCTAAGATGAAGGGTACGGCTGACAATGTCTGCAATAAACAGACAACAGTTTTCTACGTACAATGAAATATTATACTTTGTAGGCAACGGATTCTTTTTGTTATACAGCTTTTGAGTTTGGTAGATATTATTAAGATTGCTCTTGCAAGAAATTAGGTTATATATCTTATTTACTTATATAAAAATTTTCGAACGCTAGAGTTTTTTTTATATATGCAAGATGGCAAACAAACATGTGTGTCACGTGATGGAAGGCAATCACCACCGCCCATAGAGATCAGCAACACCAAGCGGCCGCCGATCCGTTGCCAGCCTACTCCTTCCTTTCTTTCTTTCTCATGACCTCATTATCTCGCAGGAACACAACGACCCTCAAGGGGATTGTTATTTGGCTGCGGTATTCTGTGAGGTGGAGGTACTTCCCCAGTCGGGCAGCTTAAAAAATACGCTATGCCCTACTTCTCTTTTCGCCAGAGCATCCTTTGTAAGTCATCAGGGTGCACCACGTGCAGGTGAGGCTGGCTTTGGTTCAAAGATGTTGATCAACCACTTACACCCGTTATAGTCGCTATCTATACACGAAACAATATTTAAAATCGGTTCAGTAGTTTATTAATTTAAACATCAAAAACATATAAATCTTGTATTTTTATAACAATAGTGTACAATATATACAATGTTCTATTATCACTATTTACATTTTACTCATATACAGTCCATTGCCGGAGTACGTCTCCCCTCGATCAAAGGAGTTTAAAGCGTACTCCGACTCGCTGCTCAACTGCGAGTCGGTAGCGGCCAGTGTTTTGAAGCTGCCAAAGTGTCTTTTAAGATAATTAATAAAAAAATAAGATAAGATTACAAAATATCTGCATACCTAGTTTGACCCAAATCAGTTTTTATCTGGTTGAGTTACAAACATTCAAACAAAATTTTCATATTTATAGGAAAAAGATTTATTATTATTATTATGTACATCTTTTTATCACGTATCAAGTCCGGTCTAACTGGATCTGGATCCAACGCGTAGAGGTCCCTTAAGAATGTTAATGTAATGTTGTATACCCGCCGTGACCCGCTCCTGGATATATCAATGAAACAATATAGGTACCCATGAGCAGGTCTCGGCAAGCACTTAAACTATTGTATAATGTGTTGGAAATTATACGGGCTATGGAAATGAGTTCTGGGCGAATTAGGTAATGGTCTATTACAGTATTGTCACAGAATAATATACACTAGTATTGAGGCGGATGCTGCCATAACTACCGTTATCGATCGTTACTTGTGGCAGTCACTAGATGAGCCCAGGAAATGCCAGGAAAAATCGGCCGAAGGCAACACCGGTGTGAGTGACTCGCGGATGTCAAGAGGTGTGAGTGACTCACGGTGTGCTGCGCTTTCACCAAGTTACTCGCGGCGTTATGCATTTTAACACGTCCACCCCTGGAGATTATAGCTCTATCGACTCCTCTCTGGACGGCCAATGAAGGCAAGCTAGAGCTGAAAGTCTTGTGTTTACACTCCGACCGATGAAAATATACCGAAGACGAAGGCCCTGACCGACTCTCTGGAGAGACGCTACCCGTGGT
Source organism: Hypsopygia costalis (assembly GCA_937001555.2). Lineage (NCBI taxonomy): Eukaryota > Metazoa > Arthropoda > Insecta > Lepidoptera > Pyralidae > Hypsopygia > Hypsopygia costalis. The sequence continues at coordinate 8,876,229 of OW443330.2, read as the reverse complement.
GTCGTTACACACCACAGCTCACCACATGCTGCCCTGCGGGCTTGTGGCGAGTTTTATTATTATAAGGTATATAAGATACAAATTGTATAGGTATTCTTTAACTACATTACAATTTCCAAGTACTGTATTTATTTACATAATTATATGAACTGTAACAATCACAAAGGGAAAGTTTCGGATCCGAACTCTCAGAAATGCATAAAGTTGTGTACAGTACTAATAGATTTCCGTCCGCTACTTAGTACAAAGTATGTCAGTATACTGTGAGAATTTTCAAAAATACTTTCTTAAGTTTCTTCGAGTGAACGATGAAGGAACACGAACAACGAACACTGAACACGTACACTGAACACGAACATGAACATTGAACACGAATATTTGATCTGTACTTCATCGCCAAGCCTTATTCATCCCACTAGTACTGCTCTCATGCTGTTGATATGCGGTTTTTATCCTCATCAACACTTAAAGACGCGTTCTTATCGGTGGTGATTCTGACTTACGTTTCTATTCTCCGCGAATCTCTTCAGATTTGATATGACATTACTTTCAATGTTTCCTTCAGTTGTTTTAAACAACTGTATCTTACACGTATAAATATGTCAAAATGAGTGTCACGGATGTTGGGAACAAAATTTCCAAATTGAAGGGGCAGGACAATGCGTCGTACCGATGATAGATGGAGTTAAAGGGTAACGGAGTGGAGACCCAGAACAGACGACCGAAAGACGCTGGTGTAAATATTGGGCCCACCACTGTGTCTCCTGTGTAGCCAGGATTAACAGCGGCGACCGCCAAAAAAGGCAATGAACAATGAAGTCCATTGCAGTCCCGGGGGTAAAACTACGGCTGTCTTAGAACTCACAACGAATTTAATCAGAAGAAATTAGTAGGAGTAGGAAGCTTTTGGGATTTGACTTCCCCTCTTAGCAATGTGAGAGACAGCAATATGGCAAATAAGGCATTAAAAGCATAAATAGATGGCTAGTCAAGTGAAGCTCAACTGCCGTGCACCACGGATTTTAAGTTTCTAACACTATTGGGGACCTAAAACATTGAGTTGTTACCTAACACATCGATTCCAATAATATGAATTGCAAAATCGTCTGAACGCTTGGTAATTCTCCCTTGTTGCTACCAAATCTGAATAGTATACTACCCCGGATGCAACTTGCAATGAATTCAACATGTCATCCCGCTCCCGCCGCCAAAGATCACACTCCCAGAGAACATGGTGTGCTGTTTGATCGAATTCAGAATTAGCAGTAGAACATTCGCATAAGGGCGACGGCACTAATTTAAACGAAAAGAGTTTTGCCTTAAAATTGCCATGTCCAGTTAAAAATTACGCAACGGGACTTCTAACCACTTTTTCTTTAATCTATCTCTTACCGATTGAAAGAACAGATACAAGTGGCGTCCTTTGGTAGAAGTTTCCCACCTTTACTGCCATTCAGACAGCAATGTTTCAAATACTTCATTAATAGGTTTAAACAGTCTAACTATTTTTTCACGATCACGAGTTTTCAAGAAATCAGGGACCATATTTTTAGATGTATAGTACATTGAAGCGCGGCGTTGTACTTCTAAGTCTACTGGTAACACACCTGCAAGCACCGGTAGTGCCTCGGTGCTTACAGTTCTATACGACTTACATAAAAATATCAGAGCAAGGCGCTGGCTTTGAAGCAATTTACGACGTGCTGCACCTATAGTAGCCCTATCTGCCCACGCAGGTGAACCGTACGTAACACATCCTAAGTATGTGGTGGTATAAATAATTTTTAACGTTTTGAAAGTTAATCCCCACGTAGAGATAGAAATTCGTGTTAAGGCATAGAAATTCTTTTTTGCTTTTTCACCTACTACGCTGGTGTAATGACATTGCCACGGTAGCCGGGCAACAATGGAAGAGAGAGACGGACAGCAGAACTCAGTGGAAGCAATTAGGGGAGGCATATGTTCGATATTGGACGGAAAATTGCTGACCATGATTATGATGACTATACTTATTATATTGCAATTCATTAACTTAGTTTAAATTTATTTTATAAATGTTACTCGACTTGTCGGATAAAAGTTTTCAATAATTTCTTCCGCATCTGCAGAAGTAATATTAAACCTACTTAATTGTCTGAACTAGATATCACTTAAACTAATTACATTTAATTTAATGCAAGTCGCGGGACGTCAGTTAACAACAATTATTATTTTTTGTTTCGGACGCCTAACAGTAATTTAATTAGTAAATGGTGCCTTTTCTGGTCGATAGATGGTGCCGTTCAGTATTCATGTCATCCTGAATGGTTTTTAATGCATTTTTTTACCTCCATGTTGTTCAGTGATATAAAGAGGAAAATCCTATTGTTAGGGTAGAAAGTAGACATTACAAAGCAAGTGTATAAATAAATAAACTCTTCAGCTTTATAATATTAATATAGATGATTGGTTGTGTCTATGATAGCTTCGGTAGATATAAATTAAACGCTTTTGTGGACAATTTGTAAACTGTAAGTCAAGTAAAGAAATCGTTTGCAATTTAAATTTATTGTACCGTATTTTTACTGCTTCTAAAACTTTTTAAGCGGATCACTGTTATACTAACATAATTATAGAGTCAATAATAAACATCAAACTTTTTGTCCAGAGCCCGTTCATTTTAACCGCCCTATATTTAGGAAACAATTTATTATTAACCTAGAGACAAATGTGGCTTGGAGTTGGACAGGAAATACAAATTGTAGAAAGTTTTCAGACAGAATTTACATGAAAATATATGGATTCAATTGAATTGCTGTAAAGTCTGCTTATAAGGTTTTGCCTGTTAGATAATATTTTTATGCCTTTATGCACTCCAAGTAATTTAATTTTTTTTCAATGTGTATATACAAACTTTATGTAAGGCGTTCAATGGCATACGTGTGCAGGTTAGGAGGTCAATGCATTCGAACGATTAAACGGAAACTATGAAAATCAAATGGATGGTCTGTAAGACTTGAGGTATAAATGGTATAATATCTTTGAGCCAAAATAAACCTATCATGCATATGGTGCACGCTGCTGACTGACAAATTGGCTCTGTCTCAACGAAGGTACACAGCGTATTTTTAAGCTGCCCTACTGGGGAAGTCTTCACCTCACAGAATACCTATCCAAATAACAATTTTCTTGAGAGTTGTTTCATTCCTGCAAGGGAATGAGGTCACCATAAAGTAAGGAGTAGCTACGTTAGCAGTGGGGGTTGCAGCGCGCGAGCGATATTATATGTTGTGAACTGTGTATATGGCTACGGTAATACGGATACAGCTGGGGTTCTTCAAAAAGACTATGATCAGGTTTTTATATATACATATATACACGCAATAGCGCATGAACCATATCGTCGATCGTTGTCGACATCCCTTATTTATCCTACAGCTGAGATACGGGTCTCCTCTTAATCGAAAGGGTTTAGAGCGTACTCCTCCACGCTGCTCAAGTGCAATTTGGAGGGGGTCAGTGTTTTCAAGCCGCCTTAAGGCCACTTACCGGGACCGACGGCTTAATCCAAATCATCTATCTATCTACCTATAAAATCTATAAAAGAGCGACTGGCAGACTGATGATCAACGTCCAGCTTAAACTACTGGACAAAAATGTTGATATTGGCATACCGGTAGTGCCGGGACGGCACATTTCTACATATAGGGGATACCGAGATATGCATAACGCAGTACGAAGTTGCAGGTGAAAACATTGTATATGTAGTAGTGGTGGGTCGTCGACGATTTTACAGTCGACGGAACGAGACCATTTACCGTCGACGATGAACTAGTTTAAAAAACAGTCTAATTTTCGACTAGTTTCCGTCGTCGTCGATAAGACTATCTCTTCACATAAGCGATTGGTAAACATAAACGAACGAAAATCTCATTTGTCAAGTCACTAGACGAGACGAGACGATCGCGACGCAATGCAACGGACTCATCAACTAGTCGAGAAATAAACTAGTTTATCTGTGAACTGTAAACTAGTTTAATTGCTCACGCACAAAAAATAGTTTAACAAAACGGTTCGTTCATTCAACGCCCATCTCTAATATGTAGTGCAAATTTCATCCAAATCAGTTCACTCGTGAAAGAGTAACAAACATCTATCCTCACAAACTTTTGTATTAATAATATGGAACGTAGGTTATTGTTTTTGCTGTTCGATCTATATAAGTACCTATATCTTTATTTTTTCTTTCACAAAACAATACATAAAATACAACTATAAAACCTAAAAAGTACCTAAAACTAAATAATACTAAAATAAAACTAACCAAAAACTAAAATAAATGTAAAAAGTTTGCCCCATGTGGCATCGTTCCCAAGATGCTAGCAGCATTGCCTCGCTGGATGGCTAAACTAATCCTTTGGGCGAGGAATGTGCCAGATCTTGGGTCACCAGTTACGTCGACCAATCTATATTAATAATATTAATATCACCCAATGATGTTATATTTTTATAGATATGCCTAAGCGTCAAAAATCTGCACCCGTAAAATGAGCCAACTGTCTTACCTCGTGATTAGTTCGCACAAGCAAGCGAACCAATCTGACGTCTGTGACAATTTCTTGAAATATATTAGGTTGGGGAAAAAGTCTTTTCGTATTTTATATGAAAATTCAAAACATTTTTTAATAAAGTTTATTTACATTTAACTAAAGTATGTAGGTGCCATTTTGTTCGATAACTTTTTGCCATCTTGTAGGTATAGACATGATCCCATTACTATAGAAATTTTGGGACTTCTGTTCAAAAAACCGCGATAAGTGGTTTTGGCAGTCTTCTCGTGATGTTAACCTGACATTACCTAAAGAATGCTGAAGAGACTGAAACAGGTGGAAATCGGAAGGTGCAAGGTCAGGACTATACGGCGGATGCATTAACACCTCCCAGTCAAACTCTCTTAATTTTTGCTGAGTGGCTAAAGATGTGTGAGGTCTAGCGTTATCATGATGAAAAATCACACCCCTTCTGTTAATTAATTCCGGCAGCTTTCTCTCAAGTTTTTGCTTTAATCTCATCAGTTGTTCACAGTAGAGTTCAGAATCGATAGTCCTGCCTGGCGGTAACAGCTCATAATGAATAATGTCCTTCCAATACCACCATACACACAGCATCACCTTGTTGCGGGTTAACCCGGGTTTCGCCAGAGTCTGTGAAGCCTGGCCGGCCTTTGACCACGACCTTTTTATGCGCCAAAACTGTTTTGTAGTCAATTCCTAGTTCTTCAGCTACGTCGTAACTACTGATATGCCGATTTTGCTCCACTTTTTCAAAAATGGCATCCATTTTATCCGTAACAGGGCGACCAGAGCGACGTGCATCTTTGACATTAAAATTTCCGGATTGAAAACGCCTAAACCAAATTTGTGCTACTCTCACAGACACTGCACTAGGTCCATAAACGTCACAATTTTTTTCGCAGCTTGCGTTGCATTTTTACCTTTTTTGTAGTAAAATTTTAAAATGTATCGAATTTTTTCATTAAATTCCCTCATCTTGACAGTAAAAAAAAACAAATGAAAATCACACATTTATCTAATTTGAATTTGGAATTATCTTTTTTAAAATTTAAACTTTTTAAAGATATCTAAACCTTTCAGATACAAATGGTATAACCAAAGAGATTTTATTACAAGTTCATACATACTATAATGCGAAAAGACTTTTTCCCCTACCTATTATAAAACTAGCTGTCCCGGCGAACTTCGTACCGCCTAACAGTCAATGAATGTCGTGATGTACATATATATATGAACAAAATTTATGATTTCTTGAAATTAATACAATGAATAATTGAAAATAATAGAGAAGCACGATGGCGTGAGGCACGTGTCAGTCTAATTGTACACGCAAGTTAAGCAACGTCAACCGTAGCCTGTTCATGGATGAGTTTATGTTATCTCGAGCTCGTCCGTGCTTCGGAAGGCACGTTAAGCCGTCGGTCCTGGTGTTTATCATTAGATGGCAGTCCTTAAGCCAAGTTAGTGGCCCAACCCGTAGTTGAGCAGCGTGTTGGAGTATGCTCTAAACATCTTCGGTTGAGGGAAGACCCGTATCCCAGCAGTGGGTAAATAATAAGTTCAGTACTTTACAAAGTCACAAAAAAAGTACCAATTGACAACAATAAATATTTCAATCCACAAAACAAATCACAGACAACATTCGCGACGTAAAAGTGAGACCAATCGATTTGACATTTACATAACAATCAATAAATATTCCAATCCTTTTTAACTGGCACTATGTGTATGGGAAAACGTTTTTTCTTTTATTTAATTCTTTCGTCAATTTTTCAATGTTTTTAATACATTCCCGACCAAGACACGACATTATTTTATATATTACTAGCTGTCCCGGCGAACTTCGTACCGCCTAACAATCAATGAATGTCGTGGTACATATTAGCTGAACTAAATTTATGATTTTATGGAATTAAAACAATGAATAGTAGAAAATAATAGAGAAGCTCGATGGCGTCATTGCGCGTGTCAGTCTAATTGAACACGCAAGTTAAGCAACGTCGACCGTAGCCTGTACACGGATGGGTTTATATTACCTCGAGCTCCTCCGTGATTCGAAAGACACGTTAAGCCGTCGGTCCCGGTTGTTATCATTAGCTCATCTTGAGCTCCTCCGTGCTTCGGAAGGCACGTTAAGCCGTCGGTCCCGGTTGTTATCATTAGCTCATCTTGAGCTCCTCCGTGCTTCGGAAGGCACGTTAAGCCATCGGTCCCGGTTGTTATCATTAGCTAATCTTGAGCTCCTCCGTGCTTCGGAAGGCACGTTAAGCCGTCGGTCCCGGTTGTTATCATTAGCTCATCTTGAGCTCCTCCGTGCTTCGGAAGGCACGTTAAGCCGTCGGTCCCGGTTGTTATCATTAGCTCATCTTGAGCTCCTCCGTGCTTCGGAAGGCACGTTAAGCCATCGGTCCCGGTTGTTATCATTAGCTCATCTTGAGCTCCTCCGTGCTTCGGAAGGCACGTTAAGCCGTTGGTCCCGGTTGTTATCATTAGCTCATCTTGAGCTCCTCCGTGCTTCGGAAGGCACGTTAAGCTGTCGGTCCCGGTTGTTATCATTTAATGACAGTCGTTAAGTTAAGTCAGTGGCCTTTAGGCGGTTCGAAAACACTGGCCTCCGCCAACCCGCAGTTGAGCAGCGTGTTGGAGTACGCTCTAAACCCCTTCGGTTGAGGGAAGACCCGTATCCATAAAAACTGAAGATTTCATAAAAATAAAGATTTCCTTATTGTTAAATTAAAAAAAAAAAAACCTTTTGTTTTATTTTTTTTAGTTTTGAAATAGGTTTTATCATTTTGGTGATTTGTAATTGTCATTTCTTTTGATGTTTACTCTGATTTGATTCATGCGCTCGAACCCCATGGGAAAAGCGTTTTCACCCCTATCGATTTGACATTTTTAAATTTTCATAACAAATCACAGACAACTTTCGCGACATAAAAGTGACACCAATCTATTTGACGTTTTGATATTTGACAACCAATAAATATCGTAATCCCTTTTTCAACTGACACTTTCATTTGTATGGGAAAATGTTATTTCTTTTATTTTATTTTTTCGAGAATTTTCCAATGTTTTTAAGAGTTATTCTGCTATTCGGGACGGAAACAAATCCAACAAATCAAAAACCATGGCAATCGGTCCAGCCGTTCTCGAGTTATAAGTGTTGTAACAAACACGACTTTCTTTTATATATATAGATATAGATTTATGGAGCTTGATTTAAATTTCTGAACGCACGCATAAATATTTTAGAACCAATAAATCAGCCTAGCGCAACTCAAAGTAAAAAAACGGCTCTATGAATCGGAAGCGAATTTGGTACAAATTCTGATTGTTTTCGCTTCCATTTCATACATATTAGAATTACGCTATTTGTATGGCACATCCGTCTCTTAAAACGTAGTGGTTACATTCTCTTTGCAATAAATATTTAAATCCACAAAACTGTTTTCAAAACAAATCACAGCCAACTTTCAAGACGTAAAAATGAGACCAATAGAGTTAACATTTGTTTTTAATCTATGACATTTGTTCTATAATGAGCTTAATATACATTTCTGAACGCACGCATACATTTCGCGTACGCACGTACGACAACGTCACATTTGACAGCTACGACAACCACGAACATTTTGTATGGGAAAATGTTTTTTTCTTTTATTTTATTTTTTCGAGAATTTTCCAATGTTTTAAGAGTTATTCTGCTATTCGGGACGGAAACAAATCCAACAAATCAAAAACCATGGCAATCGGTCCAGCCGTTCTCGAGTTATAAGTGTTGTAACAAACACGACTTTCTTTTATATATATAGATATAGATTACCGTCTTCTGTATTTTAAAAACGCAATGTTGATAAAACAATTAAAGGCCAAGAGATCATAATATCATGAAGGTATTCCAAAATATTTGATTGTAACATGTACTTTAGGTAATTTCATGTCTTTGCAAGAAAATTTGGTGCCATTTTGCGCTCGATGAGGAAAACAGATAGAATGTTTATTAGATAGCCGATTTGATAGGGATTACGATAGTCTATGTAACTATTTATAACTAGCTATCCATGCAACAGCAGCAGCCATTTTCTGTAATTCAATTTAGTATGACTATGCCATATCTATAGAATTATAACATCATTGGTGTTAAACTTAGCAAAGTTTTTATTTCAATCCAATCAGTAATAACACGAAAACAATATGAGCTCTCTGTATTATGTAATATTGTTCAAGGAACGGATCTTTATTTCTGCTCACTGTAAATAATACCACAGTATAAGTAATAGTACTAACGATAATACATTGTATGCGAACGAAACGCAGATATTCGCTAGTCTCAGAAATAAACCGCTAAATATAATACAAATTCAAAATTCTAAACTTAAATCTTTTCTAAAATGCAGTGCACCTATTTCTAGATCCATAAGTAGATGTTTCATTCCTATAGCTTGAAATCAATAAATTCATTTAGCTAAATTGGCATTTATTACACAAATAAACAACGAATATCATAAAATATTTGATTCTACGCGAATCCTGTTGTATGCCATTAAAATTGAATTTGCTCCAAGTTCGGCCTCTCGTCGATTTCAGAAGCTATAGATATGCTACAGTTTACCTTTCCAAAATAATTCTTAACTCCAACACACAAAGTTCATAGTAACTTGTACGAAAATCCTAATATCGAAAACTCTACTTTGTTATTGTATTTGATGAATATAAATTAAGGTAAATGTAACAGTAATTTTCATTGGATTCTATTGTTTACGCTTAATAAAATAGGGTTTATTATTCTTTAACACCATAAATTGGCTGAGATGAACTTTTTTTTTAATTTAATTAATATTTATTTAGCTATAAATATTCTATTGAGGCTTATAGATGAAAGAGCTCAGTTATATTCTGTTTTATGAGTACGGTTTCAACCTACGCGGTATTTTATATAAGTACTTAGTACTTATATCTCAATGATTTTATATAACATATTTGATATTTTATATATCATATTTGCATGCGTTTATACCTATTCATATTATACCCTAATTAACATTTAAATTTCAATTATTTCAATTATGTTTATCATCATCATCAGTCTGCATCTTTTTAGGGTTCCGAACCTCAAAAGGAAAAACGGAACCCTTATAAGATCACTTTGTTGTCCGTATGTCTGTCTGTCTGTCTGTCTGTCTGTCTGTCTGTCTGTCTGTCAAGAATTTCTATGTCGAGAATGCGTGGAGGTATCAAGCTGAAATTTGAACTGTATACTCAGGTAAAAAATGAAGTAAAAAATGAAGTAAAAAAAAAATCAAACTGCTAAGTTTACGTAGAACAAAGTTACGGCCGTTTATTCATCAAAAAACGCATATTTCGACACACTCAAGGGAATCAAAACCTATAGGGTACTTCCCGTTGACCTAGAACTATGAAATTTGGCAAGTAACATCGTCATAGACTACAAGTACAGGAATAAATCTCAAAACTATACATTTGTAAATAGATTTTAAAAAATAGGGGGTCTATTTTTTTATAGGGTGTAATAAATTTTAAATTGAAACTACTAGTTCAAATGGGGTATCGTATGAAAGGGCTTGATGTACACATTGCAAAATATATTTTATTTATTTTTTTCGACGCATTATTTCTTATTTATAATGAAAAATATCAAATTTAATAATGATATTACGTACCTACGGAACCCTCGGTGGGCGAGTCCGACTCGCACTTGTCCGGTTTTTTTTTTTTATACTACGTCGGGTGGCAGACAAGCATACGGCACGCCTGATGTTAAGCGGGTACCGTAGTCATATTAACGCTCACAACATAAAATATCGCTCGCGCGCCGCCACCCCCGCTGCCAATCAGCATCTCCTTCCTTTCTGGTGACCTCACTCACTCGCAGGAACACAACAACCCTTAAGGGAATTGTTATTTGGTTGCGGTACTCTGTGAGGTGGAGGCATTCCCAGTCGGGTAGCTTACAATTACGCTCCCTACCTCTCTTTTCGCCAGAGCTTCGTTTGTCAGTCAGCAGGGTGTACCGCGTGCAGGTGAAGGTGGCTTTGGTTCAAAGATGTTGATGAACCACTTACACCCCGAATCCACTGCTTGACATAGGCCTTCCCTAATGCTTCCGACCAGATGCGATCCTCCGCTTTCCGCATCCAGTCGCTTCCGGCTGTTCCCTTTAGATCCCTTTCCCTTCATCAATCCATCTAGAGTGGAGGGGGGGGGGGGGGGACGCTTCGTCGCCCCATACGAGATCTCGACTCTAGAACTTTCCTCCCCCATCTGCCATCACTATTATATAATAATAATATTTATATTATGCCTAAATCAACATTTAAATTTCATTTTTCAACTACACTCTCCTTGTGCATCTGCCATGTCTTATCTCTGCATCACCCTAAGGTTGACTGGTAGAGAATGCTTGTATAACATTAAGTCCGCCTATGGACACTTATTTTATGCATGAAGTTTAAATAAATAAATATTATTTATGGACCTATCACTTTATGAAGTTTAGACAATCTATCGTGATCTTTTAGTTAGGTCTTCCTAGTATTAATGAGACGTAAGCGATTTAAGAGAGGTAGGGCATAGCAAATTTTTTAAGCTATCCGTCTGGGAAAGTATTGTATACGTCACAGAATACGTATTTGCATATAATACCTATATACTGCAGCCAAATAACACAAAGAGGTCGCCGATCCGTTGCCAGCCTATACTCCTTCCATTGTTTCTTTCTTTCTGGTGAACTCAACTCCCAGGAACAACAATAGAACCCTCAAAATAAATACTTATAAACTATGCATTGACGAGCTCGGTGGTCGAATGGTTAACAATGGCCACATTGACTTCGAGGTCGCGGGTTCGATTCCCATACAAGACAAACATTTGTGTGCATGAACATGTCTGTTTGTCCTGGTGTGGGTGTTTTCTATGTATTATAAGTATGTATTTACAAAAAAAAAACTATTTAAGTGCTTTTATCAGTTGTCTACCCATAACACAAGCTTTGCGCTTAATTTGGGACTAGATGGCGCTGTGTAAACTGTCAAGAAATATTTATTATTTATGCATCGAAAATATCAAACCCAAATGCGGTACAGAGGCAATAATATTGGTTGCTTACTTTTATATACGTAGACAGAGGAAGAATATAGTATATTAAACGTTTATGTTTATATTAGTCTCGAAAGCATCATTCATGCCAGTTTCTTGTTTAATAGATTCTGCTTGTTGACATAAAGATACGCTAACCTAACCTAATCCCTCTTTTTTCCAGAGCCTCATATGTCAGTCAGCAACTTAATAAAAAATCCAAGACAATCCGTTGCCATTAAATGAACTAGTTTGGCAGTTTTATAATAAATTGTATACTTATTTATATTTATGTTGAAATTTAAAATAGAGATGGCAGCCCCCGACGGATTTTCTTGCGTTTTTTTTATTAAGGTCATCATAGCATTAATTCTTTAAGTCGGGGGTTTCAAAATTATTTTATGCTTACGTTTAACCGTCGTAGGTTTTTTTTAAAAAAAAATAATTATGTTTTTATTTCAAAATTTTTAAATAGCAAGCATTACAAATGAAAACCGCATCAGAATCAGAGTAGTAGTTTTGGGTTTTGCACTAAAAAATGTTTACTGCTGCGCCCTCTGATGAGTTGTCACTGTAACACCTATCTAAGAACATGCTTCAATCAAACCCGATCCCATCACTGAAATCCGCATCAAAATCGGACTAGTAGTTTTGGAGATAAATGGCAACGTTGGTTGCACAAACAAATGTTTACTGCAACGCCCCCTGGTCAGTTGTCACCTTAACACCTATCTAAGAACATGCACCAATAAAACCCGAACCCATCACTGAAAACCGCATCAAAATCGGACTCGTAGTTTTGGAGATAAATGGCAACATTGATTTGCACAAACCTCCTAGCACCCCAAACGCATATACCGTCTCCGTTCCGTCGTGGGTAACAAAAAGAAATAGCGAAATGGGTCCAGTCGTTCACGCGTGATGCCATGACCAAGGGAAATAGGGATTCATTTTTATATTATAGATAGGTAAAAAATAAAAAAGGTCTATTAATAGATGCGTATACAATGGTATTATATGTAGATACACCAACACACAAGGCATGAAATATATCAAAGAGAATCAATCACACGCTTTTTATATAAAAATGCGAAAATAGTAAGTACTCTTTATAGCCGTTTGTCGTTTGTCATACATACAGTTTATTATTTCTCAGAAGGTAACGTATACATCTCAAGGGTACAGTTATATTATATTTCTTTATAAAGTACTAGCTTCCACCGGCCGCTCCGCCCGCGTTTACTTAATAAAAATGATTTCTTTTTATTAAAAAGTATCCTATGTCCTAAATGAAGTAGCAGTGGGCCGGCCACATCTGTCGAGTCAGTGATGGCAAATGGGGAGGAGAGTCCTGGAGTGGAGAACTGACACCGGTCAACGGTGTGTCGTCTATGTAAATATTTTTAAGGTATAATAAGTATTTTGATACCTCACCCGATAGGTTCGCAAGACGTCATATTTTTGGCGCACAAAAAATAGTATTTATAAAAATAAATCTTAATTTTTTTATAACTTGTATATACAGGTAAGAGCAGATGGTATTGGCAATAGGCTATTTTCCAATCTTTAAAAATTGTAAAAATTATTTAACAATATCGTAAAATACACAAAACTATAAAGATCTGCAAACTTTCATTCTAATATCTTCAGTCAGACGTTTTTTAGCGTCGATCAAAGTTTGGCGGGAAAGCCCATTTTAAAAGTATGAAATTATTAAAAAATAATATTCCCATTGGAGAAGCTATAAAAATGCTATAACTTTTATTATGATACTAATCCCATAAACGTAATATTTAACATAGCTACATTTAACATTTTGTATGGAGCGTTTTCGGAACAGTTTAAAAATTGTGATTTTCAAATTATTATATCTCGAGAGATTTTTGTGCTATCGAAGTAATTCTTTCACCTATGGTTATATTATAGAGACGTCCCTACATATCAAACCGAAAAAAATGTTAGTCAAATAGCCTATTGCAATGTTATTGTGACTATTGTTGCGTACCTACGGAATAAAAACGTTCAAAGGTCAAAGTATCAAGCCAGAAATGCTCTTATAATATCATACTTTTGGATATTGCCTTGCATATTGTCAAATATTAACCAAATTATAATACTAACTTTTTTTTATATTTTCACAGAATGTCACGTAAATCCCGTCAAGGGTACAGCATACGACACCTGCTTCAGCTGCCAAATGCTCCTCGCAGTCCCCCTGGTGGTGCCGCTCAATCTCCTGCACCCTGTGCTAAGGTCAGTGGTCCCACTCTATGATTGCGCGGAATGAAAATGGTAGCAGTGACACCTTAGTCTTTGTTACATTATAAGTAAATTCACATATAGACATGAAAAACTGCTTTAAATACTGTGATACTATGCTACTTTTATAAGGTAAGAAAGTGTGTATGTGGTTTGATACAGTTAAGCACATACTTTTGTTGAGTTTTATGTCACATCGTAATACCAATTTGAATTGCCAAGTTACAGTAGCGTGTAATTATGAGGTACAATTAAGTGGTGTAAATTGTACATTTAGCTCGTAGTTTTTACTCATTTGGTAGGTACTTAAAATGTTACTTAAAATGAGGTTAATTTAAATATTGGTACATATAATAGCATTTTTTTTTTACACTACGTCGGGTGACAGACAGGCATACGGCATTCCTGATGTATTCCTGATGCATTCCTGATGAAGCGGTTACCGTAACCATATTAACGCTAGCAACATGAAATATCGCCGCCACCCCGCTGCCAACGCAGTACCTCCTTTTCTGATGACCTCACTCACTCGTTGGAACACAACAACCCTCAACGGAATTGTTATTTGGCTGCGGTATCTGTGAGGTGGAGGTAATTCCCCAGTCGGCCAGCTTACAAATACGCTGTATCCTACCTCTCTTTCGTCAGAGCCTCTTGCGCTAGACGGCAGGATGCACCACGTGCAGGTGAGGTCGGCTTGATTGAATTAACTGAAATAGGTAAAAAATTCTGTATTGCAATGCACAATTTATGTTGATAAAGTAAATTTAGTCCCAGGGATCACGTCATATCATACTAAACTATAGTTTTCGGCGTTGTTAATTTGTCCCTATTTAATTTATAACCTGTGTAGACTATGCTGTCCTTTAACTGACAGTTCCAAATTCTATTATACTGTAAGAAATATAATACACTTTCTCTTTATTCGATATATCATATTGCACTGTACTTAGAGTATATTATTCTGTGACTGTACTAAAGAGTAATAAAATATTATAATGTAAAAGCTTTATTATACAAACAAAGGAAAAAACGACATGTATATTTAAGTAAATTTAGAAATTAAACGATTTATATGTAAATTTAGGACGAGCAAATTACTTGGTTTAGTATATTTTTGTATGCTAATAATAAAAAAGTGTCTAAGCTGCTACGGTAAACACTATGGGCGGGCCGTATGCTCGTTGGCAACCGATGGACGTACCATAAAAGCCAAACCACGTTTAATATGATCTGCTAATGATAGCGTAACTCAGTATTTTATAACATATTTCCTATCAAAGAATTTATAAAAGTAAACCACTTAGTCCTCGCAGAGAATATAAATTTTCTTAGACAAATTACAAATCGCCATCTAGTCCCAAACTAAGTTATAATACTAATATCAAGTTGTGGAATGAGTTGCCAATCGGTTACATCGGAAACTCGGGCACAGGTTTCTTCAAGAAGTCATAGGTTGATTGTTGGTTGATGGTCCTGGCAATGCGAGATTCTATGGTCTACGGTAATCACTTATAGACTGTATACTTTAGAAACTTTAGTGATGTAAAAAAAAAAACTTTGAGCTAATATATTTTGCAGTTGTTTTCTTTTCGGAAACTAAAAATCTTTTAATAAACCACAAATCTATAGAATACTCAAAGATTAGCATTTCACTTTGTTTTATTTATTTTTTTGTTGTTTATTAGTTAATTAATTTACGGTATAAAATTGTACATTGTAGATAAGTATTAAAAATTGATAAACAAACAAAAAATGTTTAATTTCTAAATACCCCTCAGGAGTTTCAATCTAAAATAGTTTCATTCGTTAACTTTACTTTTTTCTCGATTTCATAAACTTTTTGCAATAGTGGCGCCTCTTGTGGTAAAATGTTAAATCTATATATAAATAAGAAAATATAAATTTAGTTTTACCAGGTTTCTGATATCATACATTTTTTGTTTCTTAACTTTTTGTATTATTTATACACCTAACTATTATTATGACGACATCAATATGACTAAGAAAAAGAACTTTTAATTATGAACATTACATAAAAATATTAGAACAAGGAAATTCACAACATGATTTGAATACATAGAAATGAACCATTTCACTCAATTTTCGCAAGCAGCCCCTCAGAAAAGTTACGCGTGCTTAGAGAGTACGCTTAAGCTTGTATTCGTCGTAGTTCTTATACACTCCTCGAGATGGCGTTAAAATAAATTTAAGCAAAGTAAAAAAATATTTTTTATGTTGCTGTATTTTTCTACGGATCTATTTTTTGTACCTACTTACTTCATCGTTTTTATTTATTAAAATATTAACAATGTATGTAATTAGTAATTATTATATAAATAGCAATGACGACCTATAGAAAAATCTCTATAAGTCGTCATTGCTATTTATCGATCTAGAAAGAATAATTTAAAGTGGGGAAAATTAAAAAAAAAATCCCCACTGATATAGTAGGGGAAAACGTCTTTTCGCATTATAGAATGTATGAACTTGTAATAAGATCTCCTTGGTTATACCATTTCTATCTGGCAGGTTTTGATCATTAAAAAGTTTAAATTTTAAAAAAGATAATTCCAAATTAGGTAAATATGTGATTTTTATTTGTTTTTTTTTACTGTCAAGATGAGTGTACATTTTAAAATTTTACAACAAAAAAAGTAAAAATGCAACGCAAGCTGCGAAAAAAATTTGTGACGTTTATGGACCTAATGCAGTGTCTGTGAGAGTAGCACAAATTTGGTTTAAGCGTTTTCAATCCGGAAATTTTGATGTGCTCTGGTCGCCCTGTTACGGATAAAATGGATGCCATTTTTGAAAAAGTGGAGCAAGATCGTCATATCAGTAGTTACGACGTAGCCGAAGAACTAGGAATTGACCACAAAACAGTTTTGGCGCATTTGAAAAAAGCTGGGTACACTAAAAAGCTCGATATTTGGGTGCCTCACGAGCTCACTGAAAGAAACCTAATGAACCGTGTACTCATTTGTGATTCTTACTACGACGTAATGAAAGCTAACCGTTTTTGAAGAAGCTTATAACTGGTGATGAAAAGTGGATCACGTACGACAAGAACATGCGAAAAAGGTCGTGGTCAAAGGCCGGTCAGACTTCACAGACTCTGGTGAAACCCGGGTTAACCCGCAACAAGGTAATGCTGTGTGTATGGTGGGATTGGAAGGGCATTATGCATTATGAGCTGTTACCGCCAGGCAGAACTATCGATTCTGAACTCTACTGTGAACAACTGATGAGATTAAAGCAAAAAGTTGAGAGAAAGCGGCTGGAATTAATTAACAGAAGGGGTGTAATTTTTCATCATGATAACGCTAGACCTCACACATCTTTAGCCACTCAGCAAAAATTAATTTGACTGGGAGGTGTTAATGCATCCGCCGTATAGTCCTGACCTTGCACCTTCTGATTTCCACCTGTTTCGGTCTCTTCAGAATTCTTTAGGCAATGTCAGGTTAACATCACGAGAAGACTGCCAAAACCACTTGTCGCGGTTTTTTGGACAGAAGTCCCAAAATTTCTATAGTAATGGGATCATGTCTCTACCTACAAGATGGCAAAAAGTTATCGAACAAAATGGCACCTACATACTTTAGTTAAATGTAAATAAACTTTATTAAAAAATGTTTTGAATTTTCATATAAAATACAAAAATACTTTTTCCCCAACCTTACATTTAGATTTATGACAACTTTCTTCTTAAAAATTTGAGAACATTGTCTATCAATGATAAAAAGATTTTACATTTATTTTAACAAGGTGACACAAATTTTGCTATTAAATCGTTTAAAACCGACATTACCTTAATTCAACTATATAGTAACCAGGTTCAACCTGACTTGGAACACTGTTCACATCTCTGAGCCGGTGCGCCCTAGTTCTTGCTCCATTTGACCACTCAACAAAGAGCAATACGAATTATCGGTGACCCAATGATCTCGGATCGGCTGGACTCACTTTTTACACGTAGAGGTGTTGCAAGAGACGCAACATCTCTACGTGTAAAGTAAAGAGGCGTATAGAGGGGAGCACGGGGAGTGCTCGGATGAGCAACGACTCTATGCCTACAGCTAATGCTCCCCTGTGCACCAACCTTACGACTGTATCACAGGATTGCGAGTCTCTCGCCCTGTAAACCCACCAAGCAAGAAGACCTTTACCCGCTACGCTATCGCGCTCAGTAAACCAGATACTCATGCGGATTGGTAGCAAGGACCCTATCACCGAAGCTGAAGCCGAATATCATCGAGTATTTTGATTCGAAAAAAAGATGTTTTAGTTACTGACAAACATATTCAGCTTAGTCAGTAGAGCTACAGAGTTTCTACCAACTAAACTAAACAAATGCCATAAATCTAAGCTGAAGTTTGATTTTCGCAATCAAAAAATCCGATGGGAATCGGCTTCAGCTTAGCCGGTAGCGGCCCCAGGTGTTACTCACCTGTAAGCAAACATCTGTAAGCACCTGTTTCGCCTGTAAGCAAACTACTTAGGCACTCTTAAGTCGAATAGCTCGTGGCGACCGACGCTCGGTTTCCCAAGCATCTGGGCCCTACTCTCGGGCTAGTTTGACTTGATACCTGCAGGTTTACCCATTGTACAACTTGCCATAAATTGAAATTCCATTCATGTCATCTTGATAATTGTACAACAGTACATTTTTACGACATTTTATATCATGAACGGTAACAATGTTGATTCCCGCAACGGTGGTTACAAACATATGCGACGTAGGAGCCTTGAAGAACAATCTATATTTCCTTTAAAAAGCAACAGATCAGCGATCACTTGGTGTTGCTGATTTCTATAGGTGGTGATGATTACTTTCCTTGACCCACATGCTCGTTTGCCTCCCTCTTTTATAAAAAAATAAACACTACATAATTTTCATAGAGACGAGCTCGGTGGCGTAGCGGTCAATGACTCGGCTTCGACACCAACGCTCGTGGGTTCGATTCCCACACAGGACAAACATTTGTGTGCATGAACATGTCTGTTTGTCTTGGTCTGGGTGTTTGCTATGTATCATAAGTATATATTTACAAAAAAAAAAATGTATTTACGTATGTTTATCAGTTGTCTAGTACCCATAACACAAGCTTCGCTCGGCGCTGTGTAATTTGTCTGACAATATTTATTTATCAAAGTGTCTAATAGGTAATAAATAAGTACTTTGAGGATCAACCGCACATAAATAGTTCAATTCCAAGATGGTTTCGCGTAAAGAATAGCAACTTAGAATTATGCGGCGCTCTTATACTAAAAGTAGAAAGCGTTAAGTTATACCTACCTGTCTCACAACCACTCTATTTGATTTGTAGGTATATCGTTTATTTGATTCAATAATAACCATTGGTGTCTTTTAATTGAAAATATTTTCATTGCCCATTTATTTTTGTAACACGGACGTTATAATGTGTTCCGAAACTGTGAGTTTTTTTAATGAAAGTTGAAAAGAAATATACGCCTATAAAAATATTCTAAAACAAATGTGTTTAGTTCTTGTTAGTTAGCTTTCCCTTCGGGATTGTTGGCCAACTATCTGACAGGGTCCGGCATTTATTTACAAAACAAATCAACTATTTATTTATTGGGCGATCGCTTTGATCGCGCGATGACCTCTTGCAAACACACGATTGTATGCGGAAGGGCTGACGTAAGATTTGTGTAGACATTCTGACGTATTTTCACGTTCTTTTCTTTTTAATTAGTAATGTGCGGCATGCTGTATTTATGATATGAAAGTATTTATTCGTATGAAATCATGTTAACATTGAGGAATGTTGCCTTTAAAACATAAACAATGCATATGCTTAAAATTTCTTTATACGTTTTTATTTCAAAGGCATATTTTTAAATAACATATTATAAAACACGAATAAAAAGTAATTGCCTGTATAAAATATATAACCATAATTTATTGATTCAGTATACTATCTGTAAGCTTAAACACTTTATGATATTTTTTTATGAAAATATAAATTTTGAAGATATTATGTTGTTAAGTCATAAAAAGCAAGTGTCATGTTTACATAGGTTAATTCCCTCCTTAAACTATGTAAACATGACACTTGCTTTTATAAGGTTTAAAAAGATGGTATGTATGTTGTAAAATGCGAATAAAAACCACTGAGATAAAAGCATTATATAAATAGATTTTCGTCTATATGAGTACTCTGGTTTATATTCTGAATTTCCAAAGCTTTTTAATTATTTTCGAATGAAGTTTAAGCGACATCTGAAAAACATATTTATTCATAAAGAATTATTTTATGCTGCTTAATAATATGCGATTTAATATGTTTCATTTCGAAACAAAATTAATAATAATATTTGCAAATATTTATAAAATTAACATTCTGGTGCGTTTAATGTGCAACATCAGCTTGTAGACTGTAACTGTAACTTGTATAAGTACACTTCCCTAGTATAATTGGTCTCGCGTATTGCTACGAATACTACGTAGTCACTCGGCTGTGCCGGACTATCTTATTATGTTATTTTATAATGTTCTGTTGGTTTTTAGGGTTCCGAACCTCAAAAGGAAAAACGGAACCCTTATAAGATCACTTTGTTGTCCGTCTGTCTGTCTGTCTGTCTGTCTGTCTGTCTGTCTGTCTGTCAAGAATTTCTATGTGGAGAATGCGTGGAGGTATCAAGCTGAAATTTGAACTGTATACTCAGGTCTACGGTCCCATGAAGTGAAAAAAAAAATCAAACTGCTAAGTTTACGTAGAAAAAAGTTACGGCCGTTTATTCAGCAAAAAACGCATGTTTCGACACACTCAAGGGAATCAAAACCTATAGGGTACTTCCCGTTGACCTAGAACTATGTAATTTGACAAGTAACATCGTTATAGACTACAAGTACAGGAATAAATCTCAAAACTATACATTTGTAAATAGATCTTAAAAAATAGGGGGTCTATATTTTTTATAGGGTGTCGAAATTTCAAATTGAAACTACTAGTTCAAATGGGGTATCATATGAAAGGGCTTGATGTACACATTGCAAAATATATTTTATTTATTTTTTTCGACGCTTTATTTCTTATTTATAATGAAAAATATCAAATTTAATAATGATACTACGTACCTACGGAACCCTCGGTGGGCGAGTTCGACTCGCACTTGTCCGGTTTTTTTATAATCCGTCGCGTGAACAATATATTATAACAGCTTTGCTTGTGGCCGGCTGATACTATATGATATAGACAAGCGGTTAATGTAACTATATAAACGCTCGCAACATGGAATATCGCTCGCGCGCTACCACCCCCGTTGCCAACGCAGCAATTCCTTCCTTTCGAGTGACCATTTTCACTCGCAGGAATACAACAACCCTCAAGAAAATTGTTATTCGGCTGCGGAATTCTGTGAGGTGAAGGTACTTCCCTAGTCAGGCAGCTTACAAGATACGCTATGTTCTACCTCTCTTTTCACCAATACCTTATTTATCAGTCAGCAGGGTGGACCATGTGCAGGTGAGGTGGTGAGGTTAGCTTTGGTTCAAGGAAGTTGTTGAACTACTTACACCCCTAAACAAAAGTTTGTGCTTCTGTATAAATAATATTTCCGGGCATATCCACAACTCTCCCATCGTACGACAAAAAGGGTTTCTTTTCACGGGCCGACGACGAGCTTGTAAACCAAGACGACCCCTGTCCGGTATTCCGTCCTGTAAGAATTAATGTCTTTTGAAGGTACACATCTAGCCCCAGATTGATGCTCCTTCGTTTGTCATTCCAAAGTTGTCGTGATTTATTTTCTTGGTAGTTTAATATAGTTTGGGTAGATGGATTGACTAAACTGATACTTTTGGGTATCAGTTTTGTTAGTTTTATATAATTATTAAGTTTTTTAAGGTAATTTTATTAGTTTTATATATCTAATAAAATTGCACAAAAATACATATCCCTGTTTTGACATTTTTGCTATCTATTTCAAAATCTAAATTTATTGCGTATATGTAGAGTCATTTGTAAGAAAAAATACTTAAACAAATACAATGTAGTTGGTTTCATTACATTATATCCTAATAATCGCAAATGTTTTCTAATATATTTTACCCGCGACGGAACGGAGACGGTATATGTGTTTGGGGTGCTAGGATGTTTGTGCAATTCAATGTTGCCATTTATCTCCAAAAGTACGAGTCCAATTTTGATGCGGTTTTTAGTGAAGGGTTCGGGGGCTGCACTCTCTATTTTAAATTTCAACATAAATATAAATAAGTATAGGAGTTACTATAAAACAGCCAAACTAGTTCATTTAATGGCTGCCTCAACGGATTTTCTTGGTTTTTTTTTTTTGAGTTCATAGCATAAATTCTTTTATTTTATCCTTTTCAATAAAGTTTTAACCGTCGTGGGTTTTTTCAAAATTTTTAATTTTGTTTTTTTCTATTCATTAAGATGAGAATAAAACTACAGCCCGCCTGATACAGCAGTTACCGTTGCCGATTGTGGTAACATAATGTTACAATGAAGGCATATTTTTCACATATACTAGCTATACGTTATATAATAAAAAAAAAATAGAAAGAAGCATTAAGTTAAGTAAGTCAAGACATTTGTGTTCTATATGAAGAAGAAACACAAGCAATAATAATTTTATTACAAATACGTTTTTTATGCAAGAGGGTTTGTAATAATTATCTACAGGTTTTTTTCAAACCCGGAGTGATAATACCTACGCTATTTAATAAAATTCCTAAGCCGCACACCTGTGTGCCTGTAGCTGTACTGTAGATAGAACGAAATTCACATCACAGCATTTTTTTTATTTTTATTGGGCTATATATATTATAAAATTATATGTGCTGATAATTATCATTAACCCAAAGTCTCAAATCCTAAATAAGCAAAGCGGCGAAAAGCATCCAGTAAAATAATTTGTCGATACCAAATGGTTTAGTAAAAATGTCGCACCTATATTACGAGGGGCATTTTTGGACGATAAATTCCCCGTTAATCCGGTAAGTGTTAAGTGATTAAGCACTCAGCGGGTGGCCGGCGGTCTTTACACGCCGATTTGTTAAACAGTTATAAACACTCTTGTAATTAGTGATGGGGCACATTAGTTATTATTACATAGTCGATTATTATAGGACGTTAAGTTTTTGTAGCATAACGCTACGTTAAGTGCTACGAGAATTATTGCTTAACTTCCTAAATTATGTTCCTTCAATAATATGTTTCTTAAAATGCTTCATCTTAATAATCTTTTTATACATATGTGTAGGAGCTCGACGGCGTCGTTACGCGTGTTAGTCGTTACTGAACTTGCGTGTTCGATTAGACTCTAATCGAACACGCAAGTTCAGCAACGTCAACCGTAGCCTATCCATGGATGGGTTTATTTATCTCGTACTCCTCCGTGCTTCGGAAGGAACTTTAAGTCGTCGGTCCTGGCTTTTGTCATTAGATGACAGTCGTTAAGTCAAGTCAGTGGCCTTCAAACGGCTTGAAAACACTGGCCTCCGCCAACCCGCAGTTGAGCAGCGTGGTGGAGTATGCTCTAAACCCCTTCAGTTGAGGGGAATCCCGTATCCTAGCTGTGGGTGGATATAAGGGTTGACGACGATGTATAGAATTTGCTGTTTTGAAGAAAACTGCAATGACCACTTACACAAAACAGAAAAATTATATTTCATGACTTCAAAGTTACACAATCGATAGCTGAATCAACTCAGAAAACTAGGTACAATCTTCAATATGTAAATTTTATATAAACCCTGTATAATAGAGACAATAAAAGTATCTACCATTTTGCTTACTAAAAAAAATGTGGTGTGACTGTGTCATGAACACGGCCGTGTGTTGTACGTGAATACGTTATACGCACTAAAATTATCTCAAAATAAATAAATAAATTCTTTCATCCTTTATCTATATGGTGTGATTGAATTTTGCATGGAGATGATAGATATGTAGCTGCAACACCAATTGTATGCCCCGATTTTGTTATTATTGTGTTGTTGTGTTTTGTTGTTATTGCCTCCCAATAGAAGCAATTTTAAATACGTATTCACGTCAATATAGACATGGCAGAGTCAATAGTGAAGATTATCGTCTCTTTTCATTTATCATAGTTTAAGAAATAAAATTGCAAAATACGTCAAATTATAACATTTCTTTGCATATCGATAGTTTTAAAAAGATATACTTTTCACATCACTACAAAGAGCAGGCGATGAAGGCGATATTTCTTTCCGACGTCCACCTCGCACCTCGACCGATAAATTTATTGCACCGCCAGCCTTACATACGACCGTAGGATTGAAATCTAACGACTAATTGTTATTTATTGTATAAAAGACATTTGTTATGATATGTATAGGAGAATAATAATATGAAATTAGGGAGATATACATAAATTTATTATATTCAATTATAAGCAATACATACCGTTAATCCGACATAGTCTTTCAAAATTTAATCTAAAATTCGAGGACATGCTTCATAATTTCATAGTCATATTCGTAAAAAAGTGAAGTTTTTTTTTTCTATAATAAAGCATTTTCAAGCTTATATACTGCATTAGTCATGCAGTAACAGGAATATATACTGCATTAGTCATGCAGTATATATTCCTGTTACATAAACCAGTGGAGCACTACGGTTCCTATCAGTTAAGCTAAACACCACAAACTTTCGCTTATATTTGATTCTTGCAATCAAAAAATCCAATAGGAATCGACTTCAGATAAGGCGGTAGTACAGGCACTTCCCAATAACTTCCCGTACTGAAGTACATGAAAGATGTACTTCAGACAGTCATGGGAAAGTGAAAAAAGGATCATGGAATGCATAGGAGATCTGCCAAGGTCTCTATGAAATCGGTGCTACAGTACTGGAACCATTTTAAAATAATATAAGATGGAAGGGTGCTTGGAGGAGGGTACTCGTACAATAATTGCTCCCCATTGAGAGTAATCTACATATACTTGATTATCAACCCGTAACTAAAAAAAAACAAACGATCAGTTGACACATTTAAAACAAGTATATAATATTATAACAAGCAATAAAACTTTTAAATTGCAGACAATCAATTATTCTTGGCTACGCGAACTGTATGTCTTGTCGCAATAACTTACAGTAGCACTTTTAGCACTGGATATCGTTCCCGTGTGGCCACTTCGCTGTAAACGGTCGTAACGTGTGCACTGCACGCCAGTGTATCGGATCAGATATTGCCAATTTATCTCATTATTTGTGTAGGGTAGCATGTGTTGAAGAAATACTTTGTAGCAGAAACAATTCATTATCATCATCATCATTATCAGCCTGTATCTATCCACTGCTGTATAGAGACTTTCCCTAATGCTTTTCACCATACGTGATCCTCCGCTTTTCGCGGAGGTTTTGTCTCCTTGTTTGAAGAAAATTACTACCAAACTCCTGGTCCACGCGATTGTGCAGTCCTGTTGTAAATGACGGAATTAATCATATAATGATAATTGAAATCAACAGTTCTATTGTAATTCCGTCCGCACCAGGAGCTCTACCATTTTTCAGTTGTTTAAGGCCTATCCAAATCTCGCTCATGCTCTTACGTCTATCGCGTCTGAAATGTCTTCGGTGTAGTGTCGGCTTAACGAAGCTTTACGATCACTTACACGAGCAGCTAATGTAGGAATAGGTGCTTATGCAGCATAGAATTTTCCATAAAATGGTCTATCTCTGCGAAGATCTCTCTTTCTCTTCGAAGAAACGATGCCACCATCCTGTAGCTTGAGCCTCAACAGTAACAGTTTTCGAGTTATAGCTTGAAGCGAACGGAGACCTCGCGATATCTCGAGGGCTTATCAGACATAATTTTTAACATTATAAATGCTTTGTTGCCCCACCATACCATCAGTGATTCGATGTTGCTGGCCTCCTGCCACTTCAGCTTGCTAACTCTGAAAGCTGTCGATAACTTTGGTTATCCGTCTAATTTCTTCTCCTTCCCTCTTATCTAATCTCCTTTTGTGTTAACTCATAAACATATTTTTTTAAAAAGAGAAACAAATCGTCACTTGTCGATACAGCATCCTTTGTAAGAGGCCTACGGAATCCACTAATGAGCCTTTTGCTATATGCTCTAAAATGAAACTGTATATATCGCTATTTTTATTTTCCACATAAATTACCGCATTTTATATCGAATAAAAATCTCAAGTCCATGAAAATGACCGATTTGCTGATTTTGGCGTGGCCCCAATGGAATAGTACGCTAGACGAGTGAGTGAGCCGTATGGCGATCAACGTGTTAAGCTTGAAAAATGTCTGTATTAGAATGCCACCCTCTAACTACTACTAGCGACAAAAACCTACAACATTCAATTTAATCTGATTTAACAGAACAGCGGGAGATTTAAAATTACAAAATTTCTCTAGTTCGTGTAATTTGTAGTGGTGAGTATATATAACGATATATGTACTTAGCAACTGGGAATGTAACATCAACTTTGTAACACTTTGTCTGGAGACAGCCGCGGCGCACCGTGAGACGTGACCCACCACCGCAGAATGCCGGCCGCCTAACGAGTTTTTGAAAGCGCGCCTGACAAGGAAGCCATCTTAAAGGGATTTGCACTTTGTAAGTAAATTGTTGTCGACTAGAAATAGATATGGTCTAGCGTCAAACATTACAAAGCCACAGTCTTGCAAGTATCGATTACCTACATACAAATACATTAACGAAATTTTGACTCGACTACATTTTGATTCACCATTGACGTTAAAGAAGCTTTAAATGTAATTTTTAGGGTTTTCTAATTTTAAATGTAGGTTAAATTCTAAATACTTAATATAAATTACATTTAATATGACATGTATTTAGAATTTAACTTACATTTAAATCGTTACTTTTCATTAAAAGTAACGAAACGGAGAAAAATCTAAACTAAATTAAAATGGTATTTAATTTATTTTAATGTTTGAATTACCCGTTGTGAATGATTTGAAAATTACAAATCATAATAATAATAAATAAATATTTCTGGACAAATAACACACGGCCTTCTAGTCCCAAACTAAGCAAAGCCTGTACTATGGGTAAAACCTGTACCAAAAAAACTCACTCAAATATTTAACGTATGCGGGGATCGAACCACGGAGTCGAAGTTGTCATTGTTAAGCAATCGACCATCGAGCTCGTCATACGACCACCGAATCACATACATCACAATTACAAAATTTGTATCTTAAATGTTTTATGAGTAAAATTACATTAACAAAAATGATAAGCTCAATACATGTAATACCCGCATGCTACTAAGCATACTTAACTTGTAATCAACGCGTACAACGCATCTATTATTACTAAGTCAACCTTCTTCAATCCTCTTCAATCCGGCGATGATCCGTCCATTAAGTATTCATCTCGCGACATTAGTGGCAGCCGATATTAAAACCACCTGTAAATCCCATACTCCTGTACTTGTTGACGCTCCACACGTACATGGGGTGGTGGGGTGTTCAATGTTCGTCCCTTCCGCCCTTGTGACTTTTGTCTCGAATCTCGGCGCACGTCTTGGACATCGGGGACACGTCTTACGGAATTAATAATAAGCCAAGACGTTGGGTGCGGTTTGGCCCGCAATGTGCCGAAATTTCTAACCCTCATTAAGGCTCCTCTGCACTCACCGAGCGCTTCAAACTTTTGGCGCTCGCGAACGCGTTCTGTCATTGTTTATTGGTGTTGCTAACATCTTGCTCCTCGTAGCGGGCTTTAATCGGCGAATTAAGGATGTTCTAAACGTTTGTTATTCCTAATATTATGGCGTATATTAATTTTAAACGTTCATGTTCCTAAAACGTGTGTCAAATATCAAATTGAAAAACAATGGCAAAGACTATATCTTATGTAAGGATAAAACAATACGTTGTTTATGAAATATATTTAAGTGTTTAAGCTGGGAGTTTGTATTTAATATCAGTTAGCATAGGGTATTTTTGTTATTTGCAACCATTATTAAATAAGACTTAAAGTAGACTTAGGTGATGAGCATGCTTACCGAAATCATATTAATCCTATTTAGCATAATACTATAAATATTACAATAATGACTTACGCTTTAGGCAACTTATGTAATTATTAAATTATGAATCGATTCTTTTCTCATCATTAGAAGCACTATTGACTCAGAAAATCAACTGAGGTTACTTTGTTATCCGAGTAATGAGAAACTCTTGAGCGTGTTTCAAGATTCTTCTACCTTCTATATGCTCTATGTATATGAAGTTGCAATAAATATGTTTCTATTAACATACTGACTAACAATATTGCAAGCTTATATTTAGTAAAACTAAATATAAAAATAAATAAAAAACGTGATGTCTGTAATCAAATCTTGCAAGTTAAATTTGAACGTCTGATTGTCCTGAAATTTGGCATATTTGTTTAGTTCTCGTGACAATGCATGATTACCAGAATACTGCCATTTATTTATTAAGTATGGAGGTCACCACAAAATGGCAATTTATAATTTTTACTATAAACACTATGATATAGGTAACTAATTAAAAGGCTAGATGATTGAATCATAGTAATGAAACTTTGGTGGGATATTCTGGGTATACTGGGTAACGTTTAGACAGTACAAGGTCTGTCAGGTTAGTTATTTAATAAAAAAATGTTTATTGTGACTATTATAATACAGTGATATAAAGTTCGTAGAGCTAGAGTAATTCTAGTAACACGCCTGTTGCTTCCCTTAAACCGTGTCATTCAAATGATATCTACAACATTGTTGACAAGTATCATCTGTTCGCGAAGGGTCCGCCCGTCGTCTTGTCAGCACAGCTCACAGCCCGAGGCAACGATAGTTGTGACAACGGATATAATAGTCAAGTTTGTGTCACAGATCAATGATAGTCTAGTATTCATTTTATAAACTATTATTATGTAGTGTTATCGGCCCCGAGTACTCATTTGTTCCATTCGGGGTCGAAACCCTTCGTCCATGGGTCCCAGCACAAAAAACTTTATAAGAGAATTAGGAAAAAGATTGGTTGACGTAACCGGTGACCAAAGACCTGGCACATTCCTCGCCCAAGGGATCAGTTTAGCCATCCAGCGAGGTAATGCTGCTAGCATCTTGGGAACGATGCCACATGGGCCAAACTTTTTATATTTATTTTAGTTTTATTTTAGTATTATTTAATTTTATGTACTTTAGTTTTATAGTTGAATTGTATGTATTGTTTATAGCTTAAGTTTATTTGAATAAAGAGATTTTATTAAATGAATTTTCAAAATAAGGTTGAGGCGAAAAAATATCTAACTCGTTTCCTAACATTGATTAGTTGCGAACGAAACAGCTAGGGCCCTACCGCAGAAGCTGAAGCCGATTACCACCTGATTTGACCGTGAAAATCAAACTTCACCTTACATTAATGGTAATTGTTTTACATTAGTGTTTACATTAATTACATTTACATTAGTGTTTAGCATAGTTGTTCAAAACCATGAAGCTGCCGACAAAGCTAAAAATATTTGTTAATAACTCAAACCTATATATGTAAAAATATGTTTTGGGGATTAAAATATTCGATGGGAATCGGCTTCACCTTAGGCGATAGGGTCCAGTGTCTTTGAATCGAATTGGCTTAATTTTTTTTTATAGGTAAGTGATGCGATTTTATTGCCCAACAAACTCTCGAACTGATATGTATTAATTACTAGCTGACCCCCGTGATAGCATAAGTTTAATTACTTATAGTGTGGGTACGCTAATAAAAATATTAACTCTGATTCGTCCTCAGTTCAGAGTGCTTAGTGCCAGTTTTTTGGTCACATTCGAACGTGTTAACGTTTACAAATCGAAAAAAATGATAAAATGTTTCATATTCTGAATTTACCAGACGCCTGTTATATCCAAATTAGTCGGGTTACTCATTAAACGTGAGAAAGTAAGCCCTATAATTTTGATATGTAAGACGTGTTTTATAAATTCACAACATGTGAGTTTTTTTCTATTTCGTCGGTTTGTTTACGTTGACATGATCGAACGCGAACAAAAAACTCGTACTAAGCACTCTGTTTTACTGTACGATATTTCATGTTGTTATCATATGTCAGATATGATCACCAGAAAGAAAGGAGTTGCTGAGTTGCAATATATCTAAGTATAAGTCCTAAACTTCCTTATTGAATACATTTCTTTAAACTCCAAAGCTCTATTCACGAACGTACCCTAACGCCATTCATCATAATCCTTTCCGATATTCTCTTAACATTCACATATCGCTAAGCATACATGACGTAAGAAAATTCCCCGGTGGGTTCGTAAAGGTATATTTATTAAGACGTGCCCATCCCCTAAGGTCGGAAATTCTTAATAATTTCCAAGGGCGAAATCATTTCGTGGAATCAAAAGTTCGTTTCAATTACTACGCGTTCGATGCGTATGCATGCCCTCCCTAGGAAATGAAACAACACTTAAATTTGATTTACAACTCGAAATATATTATAATATGAATAAGACATTGTTTTCTTCACTAAATTAAGGTTTTCTGCGTGCGCTGCGTGTGGATCAAATTAAAATTTTTGATGGCCTTATTTGAATTGAATTAAGAATACTCCCCATACATTTTACTCATTTGGAATTGAAATAATTGTCAACAAACATTAAACAATCTAAGATTCTGTAAATTTTCTACCAAGTTATAATTACATGATTTCAAAAATGTCGGAAACAATTAATTACCATTGTTACAGTCATCAGTAACTTTAAACCAAACACAGATTTTTTATACCACTAAGGTAAGGAAAACAAGCATATGGCCTGCCTGATATAAGCAGTTACTGTAGCCTATGGATGCCTGTAACATTAGAAACATCACACGCGCGTTGCCGACCTGTAAAAACTCCTCATACCCTTTTTG
Organism: Hypsopygia costalis; assembly: GCA_937001555.2. Classification (NCBI taxonomy): domain Eukaryota; kingdom Metazoa; phylum Arthropoda; class Insecta; order Lepidoptera; family Pyralidae; genus Hypsopygia; species Hypsopygia costalis. The sequence goes on along the minus strand of OW443330.2, from coordinate 8,845,430 downwards.
AAGTACCTCATGCTGTAGTCTAGGAAAACCTCGACGAGCAGTTCATTCCACAGTTTGATAGTACGTGGAGCAAATTTTATCTGGAACCGCACGATTCCAGAAGAATTGAGAAGTAATAAGGTGACGTCGTAAGCAAAGTAGCTTTAGCGCGCGGATGTTCGTGAATATTAGCCATGTTGAGAGGCGTTAAAAGATAACGAATTTGATTACGTTTTAATCAAATTCGATGCTAGTTAGTGTAGAGTCTACACCAACTAGCATCTGGTAGTTGGCTAAATACTTATAAGTAATTTATCCAATGACGTTCCTGCTGTTGCATTTGCGTTTTCTTTTCCTTATTGACAATTCATATTGTATACAAATATGATTATCTTTTCTCTTCGTTCATTCATATCTTCAGTACTCTTTCATTCTTTGGGTTAACCTTTTAGGGCTTTGGATATTACCGTCAACATAAAAATGATATTATTGTGAGATCAAGGCAGAACTATCAGGCTGCTTGCAATGACGTTTTGCTCTTCAGTAATTGGTGCGGAAAACCAAGATTTATCCGACATTTTTATTAATGCAGATTATTTGCAGTTTAATTTCCAGGTATGTCCAGTCTTATTGAAAATTATATCATTGAATTGGTTTACTGTATTTTACATAATCAAACATATTTTTCTTTACTCAATATTTCCATTTTAATACCGCAAATTTAAACAGCATAAAATGATCTGAGTATCACTATCATCATAATCAACCTGTATCTATCCACTGCAGCATGACCTTCGCCCTATGTTCCACTGTACGCGATCCTACGTTTCCGCATTCAACCAATTTTGTCCGGTTTCCTCAGTCAATGAAGCATTGAATGAAAGATTTGACCTCTAAACTAAACCGAAGTGCGATTTTCGTAACCAAAAATTTCGATCTGAATATCTGTAGTTAAGGATAGGTCTTCTAATCGTGTCAACACAACTTTGCAGTACGCTTGAGCTACAAATTTCTCGTCTGAAAACTTGCCAAACAGTCGTTGGTTTTTATGCGACGAAATCTTAACGTATTAAACGGAGCCACCTAAGGCCTCCAAAATGTCTGCATAACAAATTTTATTCCCAAAACGGCGTCCGCACAAAAACAGAACACAAAAGTTGGGCGTCCTACTGTGAATTTATATCGCTCCAAAACAAGAAAACAAAAGTGGAATCGCGCCAAAGGTACATTATCTTAAACAAAGTACAGCAATTAGGTACACGTTCTACATCTGACTCTAATAATTTAAATATGATAAAACAAAGTAAGACGGTGAGGCGAAGAATAAGGGGCCCGCCTTAACTTATTTATAAATTCTTCCTGTATTCCGGGTTGAGGGGGCTAACCCTTCCCGTATAATGCAATAAAAGGGCCACTCATATAAGTATCACGCTTTACGCACTGCGATAAAGGCTCATCCCTTACTCTGGGCGCGGTGATCTTTTATATTAGATCTTAACTTCATTAACATTGAGATGCTATAAATACGGGACGGGTTAAGCCTAGATCGTGAAAAAATTACCCTAAATATGAGACGTTTACCATTCTAATATCATTTTACAAGCTTTTATTTAGGGTCACCGCTGTGTCTGTGATCAAATCTTACAAGTTAAATTTGATCCACTTCACAGTGTTCGATTCCGCTGATATTTGGCACTGTCGTTTGGTTCTCGTGGCCATGTACGATCTAAATGCGGCCATTTTTAACCGAATATAACATAAAAAAATACTCTACCTCTTTTTTCACAAGAGCCTCGTTTGTCAGTCAGCAGGTGCACTACGTGCAGGTGAGGTTGGCTTTGGTTCAAATATGTTTATGAACAATTTACACCCCAAATTTATTTTTGATATATCACTATCAGTAATGATATTGGATAGGTACTCACATACATCACCACCGCAAATGCACAATTTATAATAATTTATTACTCTTAAGGTCATCGATTGTTTCATAAATTGGTAGCTGAATGCATTTGCCTATTTATTGTTAATACATATAATATTTTCAAAATGATATAATTGTCACCCAACAATCTCCGACTGCTAGATCCTAACAAAAACATGGAGATCGATAGGCCACAAATTCTCGGAGCGTAAGGAGCTAGGGGCGGCTTCAATGCTATAAAATTACAGATCAGAACTTCATCGACCCCTTAGCCTTTATTCGTAGCCACCGGAGCGCACTATCAAAGAAAGTCGTCTTAGGAGTTAGCGTCTTAGGGTCGCCAACTCGGCAAGTTTCCCGGCAAGGGTTGCGAGATGCGGGCACCGGTTTTTGAATGTAAATAGTGGGTCTCGTATGAATTAAATTTAAGTAATTAATGGATGTTTGGGTGCGGGTAGTGCTGGTCGTTTGAGATTAAGTAGCGATTACTATGTGAAAATGTTTACTTTTTAATTGGTTTTTAAATAGGATAATCAATTTTAAAATGTTTTGTATTTTTTTTTTTGTTTTGTTTGAGCAGATTGTGCTGCTAAATTTTTGGTCATTTATTATTTACTCTGTTTTTATTAGTACACGCCTGAAGTAGTCTCAATAAACAATATGTTTAAATTCATTACCACTGACCTACACCAAAATTCGATTTTTGGAATCACAAAAACCGATCTGAATTGGCTCTACTTTAAGCGGTAGGATCCCTCTGACATATATACATCTAGTTTTTTTCATATATTTAGTTCAATCGGTAGAGCTCACAATCTGACTATTCAAGCTGGTGATGATTACTGCTATCATCATACATACTATCTACATCAAAGTTAGTGTTTTGAAATTACAAACATCTATTGAAACAACTCTTAGGTGATAGGGTTACTAGTGTCATTTGAGAAGTACGAGTATACGTGTAATTTGAGAATTGAAACTAGTAAATATTCAGGTACTTTCATGCACCAATATTCATTAATTAAATTTTCAGCGAAATTAATTTAGCTTATGAAATCGTCCGGTCGTTCTGTCTGTCCGTTGCCATGAAACTCAAAATTTAGAAATTTGTAGAGCATCAAAAAGTAGTAATGTAAAGTGACCTTGGATTTCGGATATCAATTCGGGATTACGAAAAATAAATTTCGCTATGGTGGCGCATGCTGCGCGTCCGATGTTTTATCATAAAGCCTACATACTAAACTAATATTGCATCATGCTGTAGGTACTTTGTTTAATCAAATATAATATTAACCCGACACGTGCTCTCTGCGGTGTAAGGGACCACGACGGTCATTTATTAATTATAATGAACATTACATGTGGGGGTGGGAAGAAGTCAACAACCGAAGAAAGGGTCGCCATATTTTAAGATGTCGCCATCATCTGGCCGAGGAATGTGTACCTTTGTCTATGTTATTTATTACTCACGTTATATGGTAGGAATTATAGTCATTTTAATTACTACTTTAAGAAAACTAAACATACTTTTTTCACACCAGTATATTTTACCTAACGTATACTCCAGTAGGTGAATAGTTATATATTTTTTCTTAAAATATACTGTAGTGTTTTGCATGAAAGATTCATGCAAAACACTACAGTATATTTTAAGAATTAGTTTAGTATTAGGCATTTATTTGAAGCATTTATTTATTTTATGTATTAAAGTAATCAGATTTTAAAAATATAAGAAATATTTATTTATTGTCTTTAGTGCCTACATTAAGTATCACAGAAGGTGTACCTATCAATCAATATATCTTTAACTATGAGACTGTCATCAACATTGCCAAAGAAAATTAAAAAAAACACCCATACAATAATGGTGAACTTCAGTACGAGTTCACCATTATTGTATGGGTGTTTTTTTTTATTTTCTTTGGCAATGTTGACTGTATTGAATTGATAGTTATAATAAACTTAGCTTGTCACATTATAAACAGTAAAAATTTGTATGTGTATAAGTAGGAGGAAATGTCTAAAACCGATTTCATACTCAACCGATTTGCCGATTTGAAAAATTTGTTCACTTATATTTCGTAAGGTATATAGTATATGTCTCCTACGATTCTTCGTAGGAGACATATACTATTATACTTGACGAGCTCGGTGGTCGAATGGTTAGCAATGGCCACTTTGACTCCGAGGTCACGGGTTCGATTCCCGCACACGACAAATATTTGTGTGCATGAACATGTCTGTTTGTCTGGGTCTGGGTATTTTCTATGTATTATAAGTATGTATTTACAAAAAAAAAATGTATTTAAGTACATTTATCAGTTGTCTAGTACCCATAACACAAGCTTTGCGCTTAATTTGGGACTAGATGGCGCTGTGTAAATTGTCCAGAAATATTTATTTATTTATTATTTATTTATATTGCAGGTGAAGCCGCATATACTCTTTGTATAATATATATTATCTGTCAGCATTATTGTGTTCTTTATTATTTATTGTATTATTCGTTCTGAAAATATTTTTTAATACACGAAACAAATGTACTGCGCGCCTGATGTAAAAGTGCAGCATCTTCTATCTCGTAACACTCATTAACACAAGGACACAACAATCGTTATTTAACTGCGGTATTCTGTGAGGTGGAAGTACTTTCTTGAACTCAACATGGGCTCTACATGCCCTCTTTCGCCAGACCTTAATTTGCATAACGGCTACGGTGCACCACGTGCAGATGAGCCACTAATGATCCACACTAATGATTAGTAACTAAGAATTAGAATAAATATCTTAGGAAATAATCTATTTTTATGGAAATTTGTAGTTGAACAATAATAGTATATTTTGACGAGTCCGGTGGTTGAATGGCTAGCAATGACCAGTTTGACATCGAGGTCGCGGGTTCGAATCCCGCACAAAACAAATATTTGTATTTATGAACATATTATCTGTTAGTCTTGGCCTGGGTGTTTTCTATTTATTTGTTTACAAAAAAAAATGTATTTAAATATAATATCAGTTACATAACACCTATAGTACAAGCTTTGCTTAGTTTGGCACTAGATGGCAGTGCGTAATTTGTCCAGGAATATTATATTTATATTATGGTTATTAGTTTATAGTTTGCCCTATTGACAAACTAAAGATTAAAAAAAACACATGACTCCACTCATCTTGTGACAAAATTTTATTCATAATTCGAGAATTATCCGGCTCACTTATCTCTTTTTACTTTAAGTCGATTTACTTACCAAGCCAAGTTATATCCAAACGCCAATCAACAACATAAACACGGCAAACGATAAACTTTCAAAGGATTGTACTTATAACGCCTTTAGACGAACTCTCAAATTATCAGCAAGTTGTAGCCTTAAGCAAGCCGATACTCCTCCTTGGTGCGTCTTATATGACGGCAACATGATCAAAGCGCGCTCTGTAATCGACGAAACGCCGAATTCTACGTAGCAAGGTTGTAATAGCTATTGAGAGATTTGAATCTAGTTTTTTTTATTGTCTTACAGCGCTTGGTAAAATTATTTATTTTGTACTACGTCAGGTGGCAGATAAGGATTCCGCTCGTTTGATGTTGTGACGGCAGACTATCAGCGTGAAATATTATATTGAAGATTCAGACATGTGGCGATCTAATGTCCTGCTTGCAAGCAATAATTTGAATTTATGTGTTTGAGAATTGATGTGTTGAGACAAAAGACTCAGCTCTTTTGTCGAACGGATTCGTACAAAAAAGGGATATTTATGGAGTTGGTTTCAAATATCTATGCTTTGAATGGCGGAGTTCGGGAAAGATTGTCGCGTTAAAATAACATGTCGAACATTTAAAACAATAGTTTCTTGGGACAAAGGCAAGGAGGCAGGCGACCCCTTTGGGTTTTTTGTGAAGATGTTGTGTCGTGTAGACGCATACATCGTTTGGGGTCGCACGCCAAGATTCGTAGTTATAATTCGTAGAGATAATTTTTAGTTGGTTTTGTTAGCCGGACGCGTTCACATCTCCAGATACTGAGATGACCGATGCAAAGCTGCCCGAGTAGCTTAGCATATAGTGTGTTCCAGTGGAAAGCAGTTCGAGAGATTCATCGGCCACCCTGCGAGTGCACATGAGGCACCCTACCAGCCAGCGTCGAGATTGCAGCTAAGATTTTGATTGCTAGCTTGTAAATTAATCAAAGTCTCCAAAACGCTTTGTTTGGGAGTGTAAAAAGATTCATTTAGTTGGGCTTAACCCCCGGTGGTTTGCGTGTAAATCAGAGTGCGTTTTAATCGGATTAAATCGTATTTTGATTGAGGGAGTTGAGTTGTGTGAATCGAAAGGACTCCAGAGTCAAACTCCGTAAGTTATTGACTTTGGATTCCCAGATCTGGAGTGGGCACACTACCGGAAATAGATAATATTTTCCGTAAATACGCTTTGCTTATTATTTTCTGTCTTCACTGTATATTGATTTGTGTGTATTAAACTGTGTAACTTTTCAGCGGCGTGACTAATAATCTGTGTATGTAATTAACTTAACTGAGTGTCTTATCTTTCTGTCATTATTGTATATTAATATTGTGTCTTTAAACTAATCGTGTATCATTTCAGCCGCGTAATCGTATTCGGTTTATTTGACATATGTGTATATTTCAGCAAATGTGATCATAATTGTGTGTATTTAACTGTGGACTTTTCCAGCAGAATTAAATCATTTTAATTAGGAATTAGGGCCAAAAATCTAGATCACTGAAGGGGTAAATTCTAACGTCACATTGGGGCTACAAACGGTCTCTACAGGGGGGGGTTACCGTTACATCTGGTACCGTGGAAACCAGGATCCAGGCTCGTTGCATATAATTGCAACAACTGGAGTACATTTTGGGTAGTGCGTAAATAAAATTAATTACATGTTTAATTATTAAATTCACTGTATTATTATTAAACGGGGAATATAAAAAACAAAGGAAACACAACGTAGGAAATTATAGACAAACGTAGGAAATTGTTTTATAGACGATCTAATTACTCTATTATTGAGTTATATAGGAAAAATAAAATACAAATAACCGTATATAACTTAATATTGCTTGCATTACAGGAAGTGGTAATCAGTCACATAGATGGACATGGTCAATACGATAATTCAAGCTGGATGACTAGCAATAATTTTGTCGTTTGAGGGGAGTTAGAATAATAAATAATTTGGTACATAAAGAGTGACAGGAAGTAGGCATTGAAATATTGTATAAGAACTTCTAATAAGGTAAAGACAGGGTTAATTATAAGTTAGTGATTTAGGAGTGAAGTTAAAATAACGTTAATTATAATTTAGTGGTTAGGAGTGAATTTAATGTAACTGTATTCCGCTCCGAGTAGGTTCAATTTTATTTAAAGTATAGACTTGGCCATATAGCATGTATAATTATTAAAGTTTAAATAGTAGCTTTAAGCTAGTGAAATTAATAGTAAGAACGCTGACTGTATTCAAAATATCTATAATCGGGTTGGAGTTATACAGATTGATATATATGAGTCCTTACCATTAATTAAGATTGCCAACGAGCACAATCAGTCTTGACACTTGTGTGCGGCCGTCTTGAATAAAAGTAAATATTTAATTTCTGTTGGGTAAAAATAGCCCATAATATCGTAGCGAGGTGGTTGCTGATTAAATCAGTTCGGATTGATGAGAGTGTGGAAAGAAAAAAAAAAGAAATAATAAATACTCGGATATAAATACACAAAGCGCTTAAACAAAGAAAAAGAAAACAAAAAAAAATATATATACGTATATATATTTAAAAATATGTATATCTATATATAAATAAGAGGCCCAAAACAAAAAAAACAGAAATAAAATAAAATAAAAAAAAAAATAAAAAAAAATATATCCGAGATAAAATCATTTTGCGCTGGGACGCCAGTTGCATTGATAATATTTTTTACACCTCTCAATGGCTAATTCGATGTGCACCTTGCGGTCACCTTCCGCGTAGGATCGATTGGCGATGCGCTTGATTGGAGTCGTAACCACGGGGACTAACCGCGCCCTTGCTGGGATTCTAACACGTATTCATAATTAATCCGAATTGAATTAGATCCGTACACATACGTGTCGATTTGATCAAAAGATTATTGTTATAAAAGGAGGCGATAAGTGTCATTACTAGATTATTGAATAGATTCATTAAGTTAACACGAAATAACTGGACGCATAGTAAATTGATATTTGAATACATCATTTTATTCGGATAACAATGGCCGATCGCAATACAACGCGACGCGGTAGGAAAGGGCCGCAGGTAGCAGGCGGTTCGCGTCGTAAAACCCTAGAAAGTCCGACGGACAATGGAAATTTATCTGAGACGATAGCGCGTGTTATAAGTGATAAAATGGACACAATAATAAAACGATTAGAAGTTTTAGAACGACGGGAAACGCGAATTATTGACATACCTACTCCAAGCACTTCCGACAATTTAAGTTTGGGGACTAACACGAATATGAATGTCGATCTAGCGTCACAAAGTGTAAGGTCCAGCACCCAAGCACAGAATGTTTATGTGATGCGATCAGCAATGGATAGACCGTGCTTTAAGGGGAGTGACGATGAAAATCCGATGAAATTTCTTAGGAAAGTTAGGAAATACATTAGTGCGATAGGTTCAGAACACAGAGCAGTAGATATAGCGTTTGAATGCTTGAGTGGTCCAGCAACCACCCGAATGAGCTTGTACAACGGTTGGGAAAATCTTGCGGCGTTTGAAAGGGATTTTCTTAAAGAATACTGGCGCGAAATTCAACAGAGTAAAGTCCGCTATGGTTTAGTGTATTCAAAGTGGAATGAGAATAGCGGAATATCAATGGCGGACTATTTTGCCGAACATTTAGAACTATCACGTATGCTGTCAACTCCGTTGACGGAAAGCGATGTAGTAGACGGAGTTATGAGGCATTTTCCGGGTGACGTGTTGCGACAGTGGTCGTTCACTGATCGGGGAAATAGAACCGTGTTAGCCGCGTTAGATTTTTTACGAAATATCGAATTGACGACGGGTGAAATTTTGCCGAGACAGATGGTAACACGTGGCAACTTTAATAATAGGCGTGCGTATACATGGCGGAGGGGTAGTACTAGCAGACATGAGCCACCTATTACGGCAGTGATACAACGAACAACTTCAAGAGGTAGTGCACGGAGTCGCGGAATCAGACGACGTGTTACGCGAGCGTCTTATCGCGGGGTCTATAATAGGACTATGACGTCTTTGCCTGCTATTAAATGGCAAAGAGCTACATCGACTAGCGTATCAAATACTGAAGCGGGAAACGATAATAATCACACGGGAAACGGTGTCACGTCGGATTCTTAGGCCTCGATAATTCGACTAAAATGCTTAACAAAGAGGTTCATTCGGGTAGCGGTATTAGGAATGCATATAACTATATGTTAAAGACAGGCTGGCAGCCAGGAAAAGGGTTAGGACGTGAGGAGAGCGGCATTACACGACCTATTAATGACGACCATGAGGAGAATGAATGGGAATTAGCGAATCAAATCAGAATATTACTGAACAGTAGAAGTCGTGATGTGGTTTTATGCACTGAACGAGGTAAGCCATGTCTTTGGTGCGATTCGCGACAAAAACGTATGTTAGGTACTATATTTAGCGACGATGATTTTTACGAGGATCAGTCGGAGAGGTTGTTAGGTTTACCGTGCTTACCGGAGATTAATGTCAAAGTTTATGGACGCGAATTGAAGGGATTAATTGATACGGGAAGTCAAATAACATGCATTTCACACGAGTTGTATGATAGCATCAGGTTAGCTGTAGGCGAGTTAGCGGAAATACCCATACCAGCGTTACAAATACAAGGCGCATTCGGTTCGAAGAGTGAGAAAGTGACTAAGCTAATTTTGATAGTTATATAGTTAGGCGAGCTTGAAGTTGAGACACCGGTACTAGTATTAAAGAGGTTACCTCGATCGTTAATATTAGGTTTTGATTGGTTGCAACGTATGAAGGCGAGTATAACATGTGGGCCAAACAAAAGTCTTACCGTAGAACATTTAGGAATTCATTCAAAAATAAAGTTGGGCGCAGTTTCTGTAAACAATAGCGCGTGCCAAACAATTACTTATTTGTTGAACGGAATTATGGCAGGCCATAAAGTTGGGACAGCCGCGGCGTGTGCCACAGAACAAGAGATTGAATTTTATGTAGACTCAATGGCGTTGAATACTGAACAAAAAACGTTGTTATTGTCAGTATTACAATGTAATAGGGAAGTATTTTCAATTCACCCGGGGCGTACGACAAAGTACACACATACAATTCAAATGAAAGACCCCACACCATTTTTAAAAAGGAGTTATCCAATCGCATATGCACATCGCGAAAAGGTGAAGGCGCGGATAGATGAATTGGAAAACTTAGGTATAATTAAGCGTGAAAGTACGCCATATAGTAGTCCGCTTACATATACATTAAAACGAGATGGGAGCGTTAGAATTTTATTAGACGCGCGCGAATTAAATTCACGTATGGTCGGTGATATCGAAACGCCACCATTAACATCGGAGATATTACAATCGTTCCACGGGGTTAAATATATAAGTATACTTGATTTGAATAATGCATACTATCAAATAAATCTTAGTAAAGATTCTACTAAATTTACGGGTTTTACTTTCATGGGAAAATCATATACTTATGCGGTTTTACCACAGGGTTTAAAGACGTCAGTAGCGAGTTTTACGCGAGCAATGGATATCATACTAGGGCCCGAAATAAGGTCATTTTGTCTTAATTACTTAGATGACTTATGCGTATTTACAACCGGGACTTTGGAAGATCACATTGGTCACATAGATGCAGTACTAAAGCGATTAAAGGAGGCTAACTTGACGTGTAGTCTTGTTAAATGTAGATTTTTGCAAAAGGAGGTTAAGTTGTTAGGTCACATAGTTACAATCGATGGTATAAAAATGGATCCGGATAAAACGGAAGCTATAAGGGAATATCCAACACCTAAGTCGGTTAAGCAAGTTAGGGCATTCTTAGGATTGATAAATTACTTTAGGAAATTTGTGCATAAATACGGAGAATTAACGCGACCATTATGTAATCTGTTGAAACAAAACATTGCATGGAGATGGGATACAAAATTAGATGAATGCTTTCAACAAATTAAATCACGATTCATTGATACAGTAATGTTAGCGCACCCCAATATAAATAAACCGTATTATTTGCAAACGGACAGTAGCGCCATCGGCGTGGCAGGTTATGTGTATCAATTATCGGATCAGGCCGAGCCACTAATTATAGGGTTCTGTAGTAAAGCATTAACTGAAGCTGAAATGAAATGGACTGTATCTGAACAGGAGTTTTGGGCAATTATTTACTGTCTTAAGAAATTCGAGACATACTTACGCGGAGCGAAACTAATAATTCGAACTGATCATAAAAGTCTAAGCTTTCTATACTCATGGAAACTATTAAGTGCGCGAATGATGAGGTGGGCACATTACATAGGTCAATTTGATTACGTCATCGAATATGTCAAAGGACAAACGAATGTAGTAGCAGATGTATTATCGCGAAATTTACCTGGCGGAAGCGATAACCAATCTACGCGAACTGTATGCCCTCAGTTACAGATGTTTAAAGCCAGTAATCAAATTCAGATAATAGAACAACTCAAGTCAATTAAAGTTTTACAACGTTCGGATGAAAGGTTGAATACAACAATAAAATATCTGATCGAAAACGATAACGTAACAGTACAAAAGAGCAAATTTCGGAACTATAAATTGATTAACGATATATTGTATTACGAGTCGCCGAAAACAAAGAAATCTTTAATGGTCATACCTGATAGTTTGAGAGACGGGTTAATCAAGAATGTTCATGAAGAATTAGGTCATTACGGTCGGTCGAAGGTATGTTATGCGATGAAACCTCGATATTATTTTCCACATATGTCACGAGAAATAAACAGAGTAATAAAATGTTGTGACTTGTGTCAGAAAGCTAAACACGATCTAGCGACTTATGTAGGACCGAGTAAAGCGGTAATTGCACAGGTCATAGGCGAGTTAGTGTTCGCAGACTTGTATGGTCCACTTCCGGCGGGAAAATACGGTATGAAATATATATTAGTTATGCAAGATGCGTTTAGTAAACTCATAAAGTTGTATCCACTTAGGAAGGCGACCGGTGGAGGTGTTCTTAAGGGTATAAAGTGCTTTCATCAGGAAATCACTATAAGCAAGGTTGTCACTGATTCGGGAACACAATTTACGTCAAACAAATGGGAACGTGGTTTAGATGAATTAGGAATTAAATATTCACATACGTCAATACGTAATCCGCGTCCAAATTCAACAGAACGCGTGAACAGAGAGCTAGGAAGACTATTTAAGAGTTATTGTCATAAATCTCACCGAAGTTGGGTGGATATCGTACCGCGAATAGAGAAATGTTACAATAATCTTGTTCATAGTAGTACAGGCTTCACGCCAATGGAACTTGTCAAGGGTCAGTCAATTGTGTTATCTACAGATAAATGGATAATAGGTAGATCGACTGATGGTCGAAACACAGGTCAGATCGACGAGCTTCAGAAACAAGCTCGGATAAATATTGGAAAATCCGCGACATTACGAGAACAATCGTATAATCGTTGCCACAAAATTATACAATTTCACATAGGTGATTGGGTCAAATTGAGGTCATTATCGAAATCAGATGCGGAAAAGAAGTTGACTAAGAAATTCGCTCTAATTTACGAAGGGCCATATAAAATTGGTGCAGTTCCTTATCATAATGTATATACTTTAGTAAGGCCAGATACGGGTTCGATTAAGGGGAATTATAATGCCATTCATCTAACAAGATACTATTATGGCAAGTAGAATAGAATAGGATAGTTCATGTAGGTTATACCTAGAAAGTGTAGATTGTATGTAGTATTGTAGATATAGATTGTAATTGTAGGCTAGTGCTTAGGAGTTAGGAAAAAAAAAGGGTTGCTATAAAACATGAAAAAAAAAAAACCCATAAAGAATAGAATAAGGCGGTGTAAATGTTTCATTTGGTTGGGAGATGGTTAGGTAGTTCTGAATGGTGAAATTGCGTCATGCGAACAATAGAGTCACATAGACACATTTTCAGAGGGGAGGATGTGACGGCAGACTATCAGCGTGAAATATTATATTGAAGATTCAGACATGTGGCGATCTAATGTCCTGCTTGCAAGCAATAATTTGAATTTATGTGTTTGAGAATTGATGTGTTGAGACAAAAGACTCAGCTCTTTTGTCGAACGGATTCGTACAAAAAAGGGATATTTATGGAGTTGGTTTCAAATATCTATGCTTTGAATGGCGGAGTTCGGGAAAGATTGTCGCGTTAAAATAACATGTCGAACATTTAAAACAATAGTTTCTTGGGACAAAGGCAAGGAGGCAGGCGACCCCTTTGGGTTTTTTGTGAAGATGTTGTGTCGTGTAGACGCATACATCGTTTGGGGTCGCACGCCAAGATTCGTAGTTATAATTCGTAGAGATAATTTTTAGTTGGTTTTGTTAGCCGGACGCGTTCACATCTCCAGATACTGAGATGACCGATGCAAAGCTGCCCGAGTAGCTTAGCATATAGTGTGTTCCAGTGGAAAGCAGTTCGAGAGATTCATCGGCCACCCTGCGAGTGCACATGAGGCACCCTACCAGCCAGCGTCGAGATTGCAGCTAAGATTTTGATTGCTAGCTTGTAAATTAATCAAAGTCTCCAAAACGCTTTGTTTGGGAGTGTAAAAAGATTCATTTAGTTGGGCTTAACCCCCGGTGGTTTGCGTGTAAATCAGAGTGCGTTTTAATCGGATTAAATCGTATTTTGATTGAGGGAGTTGAGTTGTGTGAATCGAAAGGACTCCAGAGTCAAACTCCGTAAGTTATTGACTTTGGATTCCCAGATCTGGAGTGGGCACACTACCGGAAATAGATAATATTTTCCGTAAATACGCTTTGCTTATTATTTTCTGTCTTCACTGTATATTGATTTGTGTGTATTAAACTGTGTAACTTTTCAGCGGCGTGACTAATAATCTGTGTATGTAATTAACTTAACTGAGTGTCTTATCTTTCTGTCATTATTGTATATTAATATTGTGTCTTTAAACTAATCGTGTATCATTTCAGCCGCGTAATCGTATTCGGTTTATTTGACATATGTGTATATTTCAGCAAATGTGATCATAATTGTGTGTATTTAACTGTGGACTTTTCCAGCAGAATTAAATCATTTTAATTAGGAATTAGGGCCAAAAATCTAGATCACTGAAGGGGTAAATTCTAACGTCACATTGGGGCTACAAACGGTCTCTACAGGGGGGGGTTACCGTTACAATGTGAAGCGATTGCGGTAGCGATTATAAATATATCGCTGGCTTGCTGCCACCCCCGCTGCCAACACAGGAACTTCATCCTTCCTGGTAACCTCACTCACTGGCAGGAACACAACAACTCTCAATATATTGTTTCTTCCATACATAAAGGCAAATAGTATACTTACAAACATATATAGCCTTTATTTTTGCCATTATAATTTCTACTGGCACTTTTAAATAAAATGTTTGATACATTTTTAATACCAGCCTACCGCAGTGTCAGTTATTTCGGAGCTGACATTGCGGATAAAAGTTCCCTAGACTGGTTTAAAACTACTTTCTCGCATCCATTTCCGACATTCATGTGAAACGGCATTTGTTCCGTGTTAAATATTCAAGAACAGGACAGGGTCGTAAGTCTCCCGGGTCGAAAAGACCCCGTTCGGGTAGAAGTAGGGTTAACCCGCGAGCGCTCATGCGTCTCTAATTTCCGATTTGTCGACTAAAGGGTTGACTGATTAGCATCTGACTTGTCACAACGTGTCAGTCTGCCTTTGTTGATGTCTGGTCACAAATCAGTTATTTGATTCGGAGTAATTCTGCTGGAAAATTGCTAAATAAGATTGAAGATGTCATTCCTTGGAAGTTGGATTTCTGTTTCGGCAATTTTCTCAAGTACAAGTTTTGTCAAGAGGAGAATTACATTTTGGCATGAAAAAGAATTATCTACACTTCAGCGTCCGTCTACTTATAAATATTTTTAAGACAGATAAATAAATAAATATTGTCAGACAAATTACACAGCGCCATCTAGCCCCAAAGTAAGCGAAGCTTGTGTTATGGGTGTTATGACAACTTATAAACATACGTAAATACATTTTTTTTTGTTTGTAAATACATACATATGAAACACCCAGACTAAGACAAACAGACATGTTCATGCACACAAATGTATGTCCTATGTGGGAATCGAACCCACGAGCGTTGGTGTCGAAGCCGCGTCATTGACCGCTACGCAACCGAGCTCGTCAATAATAAGGACAGAAGTATTTATAAACATAGTACAAAATTAAAAAAAAAAAAAATTGGTTGTCTGTAAAATTATAGTCCGTAAGGACTATAAGTCCGTCAGGATTATAATTTTACGTGATGTCATGCGTCATAAGAAAAATACGGTCGATGGAGGGGAAGTGAGATAGATGCGTTACAAGCCGTGCTCTTGCTTGCGCTCTCGCTCGGCTCAGGCAGAATGTGACAATGAGTCATGCTTTTTCGTCATGCAGCCGGCGTTAATCGGTATATAAGACGTTATCAGGCCAAACAACTAAGTACAAAGTTAAAACTACTTAAGGTCTAAAATAATGAACAAAATAAAAATGTCAATCTAGGCAAACACGATTTTCTTTTACCAAATCTTGCGTCACTGATTCACTATAATAAAATACGTAATAAATTAGAAAGTTTTCGAAGAAATTATTCATGGGTTATATAGCATTACATATTTTCAGTTAGTCTCGCCGCGTGGAAAACAAAGTATTTTCGCGACTTACAGGTATTTTTATCGCCGACATATGTATGTGTAACTTTATAAGATATTGGCTATCAGATAGGAGACACAGACAATTGAATATGTCACTAAATTAGACTGGATTCAGAAAATACTGTGTTCGTATTCCATTGGAGATATGGGAAAGTTTCTGGAGCATTTAGCTGATACGAGTAGAAAAGACAAGACAGGTAATATTGTTTTAGGTAACCCAAATTGATATAAGTTGGGGTGTAATTGGCTCACCACGATCTTTAGAGCCAAAGCCAACCTCGCCTGCACGTGGTGCACCCTGCCGGCTAGCGAAAGAGGCTCTGGCAAAAGAGAGGTATGGTATTTGTAAGCTGCCCAATTTGGGAAGTACAACTACTTCACAGAATACTGCAGCCAAATAAAAATTCCCTTAAGGGTTGTTGCGTTCCTGCGAGTGAGCGAGGTCAGCGCGGCGCCCAAGCGATATTTCATGTTGCTAGCGTTAGTATAGCTACGGTAAGCGCTTCACATCAGGTGGGCTGTATGCTTGTCTGCCTCCCGAAGTAGTATTCGGGGGCCCATCATACATTCCCACCACTGTATCTCCTGTGTAGCCAGGATTAACAGTGAAGTCCATTGCAGTCCCGGGGGAAAAACTACAGCTGCCTTGGAACTCACAACTTTTGGAATTTGACATAACCTCTTAGCAATGTCAGAGACAGCAATATGGCAAATAAGGCATTAAAGCCTAAAGAGATGACTAGTCAAGTGAAGCTCAACTGCCGTGCACTACGGATTATATGTATGTAAAATTGGGGACCTAAAACAATGAGTTGTTACCTGACACATCGATTCCAATAATATGAAATAAAATCGTCTAAACACTTATATATACTTAAAATGCCATCCGAAGCACGGAGGAGCTCGTGATAAATAAACCCATCGATGGACAGGCTAGAGTTGACGTCGCTTAACTTGCGTGTTCGATTAGACTGGCATGCGTAACGATGCCATCGAGCTCCTCACGCCATCGAGCTCCTCGTACTTGTGTAGACTAGTTAAATACCAGTAGTACCCTTGTAATATACTTTATTATAGCTATTTTTATTACTACTATACCGACATCTAACTTACGGAACCAAAAAAACCGCTGCTATGTTCCATTTAACACGAAAGCTATGAAATGGTTAGTTGCATTTTTTTGTTTACCTTCGTCTAATCTCATATCATCTCCGCGCGACCCCCGGTTTCCGCCGCATTACTTCACCAACGACATGTGTAATCCTGCACGGCTGCCGGATGACACCTCATGAATGTCTCATTTATCATCGGAGTATTCTTCGCAGTATTGCCATTGTCATCGCTTTTATTCTATTTTTTTCCATACCATTTATGCATTAATGTTTTTAGATTCGTTTTATTAGAAAACTAACCAACGTTTTGTATGGTCATATTTATATTTGGGGTGTAAGTGGTTCATCAACATCTTTGAACCAAAGCCAACTTCACCTGCGCGGTGCACCCTGCTGACTGACAACCGAAGCTCTGGCGAAAAGAGAGGCAGGGAGCGTAATTGTAAGCTACCCGACTGGTGAATGTACCTCCACCTCACAGAATACTGCAACCAAATAACGGTTCCCTTGAGGGTTGTCGTGTTCCTGCAGATGAGTAAGGTCACCAGAAAGAAAGCAAGGAAGAAGTATAGGCTGACAACGGATCGGCGACCTCTTGGTTGCTGATCTCCATAGGCATTGGGGAGTGCTTTCCATAAGGTGACCCACGTGCTCGTTTGCTCCCCTCTCGTATAAAAAAAATATATATGTATAAGGACTATGGGGTCCGATTATCTGATATAACTTTCAAGCATGGTATATACAACAAAGTACCTATTGTTAGCTCTCATTAAATTTAAAAGCATAATTTATAATTATTTTGTATGTATTTATGCGTATGATTGCCACAAAGTCATGACTTCACATTGTATAAAAGATTTGATTTGACTCCAAGCTTGTAATTCGTTGCGCCAGCGCACCACTCACGATGTAGCACGCCACTTTGAAGGGTGGGTGAGTGGTGGTGCAGGAGGCAGGCGTCAACTTCATTCCAAGCGAAGCAGCATCAGGCATTCGATATCGAGCGCTCGCACAGACAACACGTGTGTGAAATAAACGATCTCAACTGTCAGTATTACAGTTAAGCTACTCCTAGGAATAAAGTGAAAACTAAACAACATCAAGAGTTTCATTACTTTGAACAACCGACAACACTATTCTCTTTCCACACTTTGCCAATAATACCAACACTGTATAGTGAGTTTAGTCATTTTCCCAAATACGGCTGATGACAACATAATCACGTGATCTATCTGACACAGGAAGTATATACGTTGCTCGCAGGGAAGTCAAAAAGCAAACCTATGTTCAACAGTGGAATTTTTGACGAGTCCTAAAAACGAAACGGTGGTCATAAACCTAATTGACTCAGTTGCTTTAAGACCTACACTAATCCTAGTACCAAGACGCACAAATTTACATTTGTATTTATAAAAGAAAACCATTGCTGATGATTGATCTTTCAACATTCGACATACAGCCACTGGACGGATCGGGTTGAAATTTAGCATAAAAGTTGCTTCAAACATTTTGTACTTCGGAGGGCACGTTAAGCCGTAGGTCCCTGCTGTTTCATTAGATGACAGTCGTTAAGCCAAATCAATGGTCTGTAGGCGTCTTGAAATCACTGGCCTTCGCCAACCCGCAGTAGTCCGGTGTGGAGTATGCTCTAAACCCCTTCAATTGAGGGGACCCGTATCTCAACAGTGAAATGAGTAAACGTTGATGATCTGACGATTCTGACGATAACACCTGTTAAGAAATTATTTTTGAAAATTACTACGGAATACAACAATAAGTCACGGATGCAAGCTAATATTTATCCTACTGTGCTGGAGGTTTCATTATATTACGTATCCTTCAACGAGAAAACAAATATTATTTGTGTGTTGTTTCGTCAATACAATAACTTTAATCTTATCAACAAGATAGGGACAACCATAGACTGTCGGTAATGATTATTCCTAACCATAATAATCCGAATTTCCCCTATCAGTAAAAATCAAGATTTTCATTAAAAAAAATGTCTAAGTACATAATATTTATGTAAGAACTATATCATCGATTTATTCTTTCATAGCCTGGGTACGAAACTCTTTAAAAATATTTAAGCGCTATTTTCTAGCTGCCCGAAGGTTACTGACTTGGCATAACAACAGTCGGGACCAATGGCTTATATCTGAGGAGCCAATTTAATATTCATTTGCTTGACTTGCGCAACAAAACTATATTTGTATGTATTTTTAAACAAAAGATCTCCATGTGATGCAAAAAGTTGCTGGACAAATGAAGGTTCGAAATTTAAATTGTCGAGCGGCGGGCTGGTGGCGACGTATCGGCTGTCACATTACCGCTCCCCGGCGCTGCTGGTGTTATTATGAAACTTTTTGAAGGGTCTCCCGGTCGCCGGCGCGACGCCTATGACACCGTGATGGACGCTAAGGTAAACTGGAACAGGACATTTTTTATAGCGATAATATTTATATCTATATATATAAAAGAAAGTCGTGTTTGTTACAACACTTATAACTCGAGAACGGCTGGACCGATTGCCATGGTTTTTGATTTGTTGGATTTGTCTCCGTCCAGAATAGCAGAATAACTATTAAAAACATTGGAAAATTTACGAAAAAAATAAAATAAAAGAAAAATCATTTTTCCATACAAAATGTTCGTGGATGTCGGACCTGTCAAACGTGACGTTAACGTGCGTACGTCAAATGTATGCGTGCGTTCAGAAATGTGGGTATAGGATAATAAGTATTAAAACATTGACAAAATTGTCGAAAAATTAAATTTGAAAACGGATTGGGATATTTATTGATTTTCAATTAAATGTCAAATCGATTGGTCTAACTTTTACCTCGCGAAAGTTGTCCGTTGTTGTTTTGAAAATTGTTTATGAATGAATGCTTGAAAATGAATATTAATTGGTTGTCAAGTGTCATGGTACTTTATTTTGTGACATAGTAAAATACTGAACTTAATATTTACCCACTGCTGGGTAATATTTACCCACTGCTGGGTAACATTAAATACGGGTCTTCCTTCAACTGAATATGTTTCGAGCATACTCCACCACGCTGCTCAACTGCGAGTTGGCGGACGCCAGTAATTTCAAGCCGCCTAAAGGCCACTTGGCTTAACGCAGTCGTTAAGCCAAGTGGCCATCTAATGATAACAACCAGGACCGACGGCTTAACGTGCCTTCTTAAGCACGGAGGAGCTCGAGATAATCTAATGATAACAACCGGGACCGACGGCTTACGTGCCTTCCGAAGCACAGAGAAGCTCGAGATAATCTAATGATAACAACCGGGACCGACGCCTTACGTGCCTTCCGAAGCACGGAGGAGCTCGAGATAATCTAATGATAACAACCGGGACCGACGGATTAACGTGTCCTCCGAAGCACGGAGGACCTCGAGTTAATCTAATGATTACAACCGAGACCGACGGATTAACGTACCTTCCGAAGCACGGAGGAGCTCGAGATAATATAAACTCATCCATGGACAGGCTACGTTTGACGTTGCTTAACTTGCGTGTACAATTAGACTGACACGCGCAATGACGCCATCGTGCTTCTCTATTATTTTCTATCATTCATTATATTAATTTCAAGACATCATAAATTTTGTTCAACTAATATGTATATACCACGACATTCATTGACAATTAGGCGGTACGAAGTTCGCCGGGCCAGCTAGTTTAATATAAAATCTTATTTACTAACCTTAAGCAAATTATATTTTTCTATAATTTGATATTCTAGTATTAATGATCCAAGAATTTCATCTAATAATATTTATTTACGAGTAACGTTACTTGCCAGGAAGGTCTTTAGAAGGTACTACGTGTATACGATTGTCTAGAAGAAATCGCATCGCGATATGGCCGCCCTTTGTGCTCTAATTCTGTACTTGAATTTTTTGTAAATTTTTAAGTCTGTGCAATAAAGTATTATATCTAACACAGCTACAGCTGGTCCACGGAGTGGCTGGCTGAAAAGAAAGTGTTTTCAATACTAATGAAACAATTATCTCACCATAAGTTGTACTGGCAGGCAGGTACAATCTATCAGGCAAGGATCTGGTAAAAGAGAGATATGTCAAGGCCGACTGGGAAACTATTTCCATCGCACAGATGAGTCGGATCGACTGATCTGTGCTGATATTATACTTAAATACATTTTTTTTTGCAAATACATACATATAATACCTAGAAAGCACCTAGGCCAAGACAAACACACATGTTCATGCACTCAGATATTTGTCTTGTGCTAGGATCGAACCCGCGAGCTCGGAGTCAAAATAACCATTTCTAGCCATTCGACCACCGGGCTTAATAAAAAAATAATAGGTTTTCAAATCAACTGAACTTTTATAAATTAAACCTTTATAAATCAAGTTTATAAACACCAGAGGACCAATTCTCGTAATTTTTCTACGATCGCAGATTGAAAGTTGACCGAATCGAGATTGAATTGTGAATTGACTAAAATTATATACTTGATTTCATTGATTAATTATTATCAATTCATGTAGTTGGCAAAGTAACATTCTTAGTTTGTTTTATTCTCAGTCATATTCCGATATAATCCCACGTAAATTAAACTTTGAAGTTACATAATGTGATACGAGAATACCAAATTTGACATTTGTGAGATCGAGACTGGATCGAAACTTGATTTTGACTACATTTTAATTACGAGAATTGCCCCTCTGGAGTCTTCTTGACAAAGCACTACGAAATTCAAAGAATCCGTCTCCACCCTCTCGAGCTGAAATGCCCGGTCCAGGAGACGCATATGGTAATTCCTTATTCCAATAGGAAATAGAGGCGGTCAGTTGCAATAATCCATCACGTGCCAGTTATTTGTTTGCGGCGGTCCTGTTCCACGTCGCCTTACGTATTCCTTACAGGTTTTGATAAATATTTGTTGCCAGTTTGGACATGTCCACGAATTGAATATCCGGAATGAGGGTAACTCGTTTTGTGATTGGCATGGGTTGGGAATATGAAATGCGTATGTTTGTGTTCTTTATTTCATATTTATAAGATACAAGTTGGTATGAATACTAATGTATTAAGCAAAGTATATAGAACCACGGAAAGTAAACGTCAGGTCGCGTGCAATTCAGTTGCAATTCAGTCAAATCCAAAAAATGGAGAGCCCGGTGGTTGAGGGGGTAATTGACTAGTGTAGTTAACTTTAACACCAAAGATACAAGTTCGAGTACCGTGCCAGAACTACAATGTAGGTTATATTAGGTAGGTATGTGTATCAGCCGTGCGGTCGTGATATTACCGCTTTTTTTATTTGAGAGGGCAAACCAGGGATCCACATGTCACCTGGTGGAAAGCAATTTCCACCGCCCATGGAGATCAACAATACCAAGGGGTCGCCGGTCCGTTGCCAGCCTTTTAAGGGAAATAAAGACTCTGTTCTTGAAGGCTCCCATATCGTAGTTGTTCGGAAATACCGCTGAGGGAAGTTGATTCCACAGTTTCACCGTTCGTGGTATGAAATGTCTTAGGAAACGTACTGTAGTAGATCGCCAATTATCAAGATGATATGAATGGAATTTTAATTTATTGCGAGTAATGCTTTGATTTAGTTTACGGTACAGTATTGTGTAATTTGTCTCGGTATATATATTTATTGTATTTATACAACCGTCATACAACCTAATTAATGCTACTTGAACGCTTCACACAATACACTCATTAATTATTACCTAATAATTCTGTTAAATTCTAACATAACTAAAATTTAAAGTACTCTTGCAGAGAAAATACCTACATCTTATAGAATACAACCGTTTAGGCTATTGTTGTTTCTGCACGTGTGTTATGCCAAGCTGTAGCAGGAGTTACACATAAATGAGACTGTACTGCAAGCACCCATGGGCTTTTCTCGGGCTATGTGTATATATAATATGCTTGTGTGTCAGTTGCGTGGTATAAAAAATACATTTTCTAATTATCAGGTGGCTAACGAAATTACAGCACGATCGGATGATAAGCTGTACACCAGTCTATAGACGCTTGAATGTTCGTTAAGTGCGCGCTATCGACGCTATATAAGTATTTTCATGTTGAATTGGAAGGTCATAAAGATTCAAAAAGGTCAACGTACCATCCAGGCTTCTACGAGGTCTAAGACACCTAAGATTATCAAGACTTAAAAAAAGTGAAGAGCATATACTTAAATATTTTTTTAAATGGAAATATTGATCTCCCCTGCCTAGATGGGACTTGTACCGGTCGAGTGTGTTTTCGAACTGAGCTACCAGGTAAATTTGTGGTGGTGACGAATTTTTTTTATATTTATTTACTTCTGTGTTGTCGTAAGTTCGCCGAAATCAACTATTAAAATATTAATCAAGTGAAGAGCAGTTGCCAGTCTATTGAAAAGATATTCAGTTTAAGGAGAAAAGCTAGTAGTAGTAGTAGTGTGGAGAACGAAGTCACGAAAAAAATTAGTACCTATATTACAATATTACCAACAAGATGAGAAACGCCTAGCAAAAACTGTCACTATTCTCAAGGGCCGTCACATCATTACCCAAGCTCGGAGGCCAAGGATCGCATGCATACAAAATCGAGCTTATCAGTTATGCATAATGTGGAGCCCCAAAGGTGGGCAAAATATTGCAGCGGACGTACGGGGTGATTGCTTGCGGTGGATAAATTATTATGTTTGATGTTGAAATTTGTGGGGTAAACTGTTACTTGAAATGAATTGCTACTTCAAAACGAAATCTCCTTTACAATCCCACCGCTTGATAGTAGAAGGCAATTTATGGTCAAATTAGCTTTACTTGCTTACTTGTCAGAATATGTAATGCTTTATGAGTATTGAAACCATTCCTTTTTCTCACAGCTATGAACGGAGATGTTGGTCTATTTGGCAAAATAAATATTTTCTATTCTATTTTAAATTGGAGATACCAACTCAATCAAATGTGAGAAGACTCGGCTTAGTTCAGTGGTTTCAGTCTCTTTCATTGGTTCTTCTAATACAGCTATATGGAAAAAAAATCGGGTCATTTTATAAATTTTCTATGTACACTTATGGTTGTCTGTAAGCTTAGTTTTACTATTTGAATGAATTTAATAAACACGATGGATTTTTAATATCTCCTGGAGGGGAAGTACTACGGAAATAAAAACGAATTCCTTAAAAATACAAAAGCAGGACAACCTACCATTACGTCAACAAGTTAAGTTAATTAAAAAAATTAAAAACCAGACTGCATCTACAACAGATTTATTAATCACGCGTAACAATAATATAATTCTATACAAGCAAAGCCGCATGCAAAAACTAATATATCAAATATATATTTGAAATCAGGTCATCGAGACCTTTATTTTAATACCCATATCGATAAATTTAGAAGAAAAAAAAATACTGCAAGGACAATTTTGCGGCTCACAGCCGCCATATTGATTTTTTTATATTTGATGTAGCCTATGTCACTCTCACAGCAAATACGAATCTAACGACACCTCTCAAGTTAAAATCCATCCAGCCGTTCAGGCTGCAGAGCGTACCAAACAATTATACATACATACATACATACTCTCAAAAAACATAACCCTCCTTCTGTCGCAGTCGGGTAAAAAGGACAAGTTCGTAGCAAATTCGTAGCAAATCCGTAGCAATCGTAGCACGAACTGAATTCAAACATAGAACCTATTATAGCCAAGCGAATAAAAGTGACGTTTATCACTTTATTTTACAACCTGCTCGTGTCATCGGTACATAAAATAATATTACGATAAATTAATACTTAATGTGAAAGTAGACATTTTTTCGAAAAAACATGCTGTATATTCGCAAATTTACGTTGTCCCCACATATCCAACATCACGCAATGTCAACGTGATGGATTTTGTTCTCTGAATCTATTACATTCTTTTTTTATTTGCGTCTGCCAACGACGTGATCTATGAATTCGAGTGCGTATGTAAATAGTTGTACTTAGTTTTTCTATATAAGTATCTATAAATAAATAAATAATAAATAAATATTGTCAGACAAATTACACGGCGCCATCTAGCCCCAAAGTAAGCGAAGCTTGTGTTATGGGTACTAGACAACTGATAAACATACGTAAATACATTTCTTTTTCGTAAATACATACTTATGATACATAGAAAACACCCAGACCAAGACATACAGACATGTTCATGCACACAAATGTTTGTCCTGTGTGGGAATCGAACCCACGAGCGTTGGTGTCATTGACCGCTACGCCACCGAGCTCGTCAAATAATAACAAATAAAACCTATAAACACTTAATAAATACATAAATAGCGCCTACAAATTTTTTTATGCAATTTTTATTTCATTCATATTCAGATCAAAAATCAAACTGTAAAAAAATACTAACATATATTTAGAATCTCATCGTCAACCCTTACTCATCCCACTGCTGGGATACGGGCCTTACCTCAATCGAAGGGGTTTACAGCATACTCCACCACGCTGCTCAACTGCGAGTTGGTGGAGTATTCAAGCTGGTAGAGTATTATCATCTAATGACAATAGCCGAGACCGATGTCTTAACGTGCCCCTAACGATAAATAAACCTATCCATGGACAGACTACGATCAATGTTGCTTTACTTGCGTGTTTGATTAGGCTGGCACGTGCAACGACGGTATCAAGCTGCTCTAAATAATTATAAGAGAGATTTAGGATCTACTCATAATCATAATCATCACCATCAGGTCATTCTAGTCTTCACTACAGGTACACGACTCTCGCTCGTCCGTCCCAGACGGAAGGAGGAGGTCGCTAGCCAGACGGGTTGGGGAGCCCTGATCGATGTTTTATAATGTATTTTGTCCCTTAGTCGCCTTGTACGACATTCACGAGAAGAGACGGAGTGATTCTACTCTAGTCTGCCGGAAACCACACGGCCATCTACTCATAATAAAAGTACTTCAATATATTATTTTTTATGTATATAAATGATGTATGAGCATACTGTTACTCTTATAAAAATATGCCAAGTTTCATTAAAAGTAAAAAAGTCTACATACATTATATTAGACTTTTTTACTTTTAATGAAACATATATATATATATATATATATATATAACTAATTTAATAACGAGAGGATTTTTTAAGGTAAGCACCTTAACTCTAACAAATTAGCGATATATTTCTTTAAAAAAAGGGGTGCGATAAGGCGATAATCTCGCATCAAGGGTGACACCATCTGCTTGCTAACAAATGAATGTCATCATTCACGTCAAGACGAGGATATGTCAATGGCTAAAAAAATGCTGGTATACAATAGGTGCTCTTATGAATAATCCTCATAGGTTTTCTAAAATAATACAAGATTATACTTTTTGATGTAAGGTAAAAAATACATCTCTATCAGACTACTGTGTTTATTAAGAGTCTATCCATAAAAATGTTCGCAAATAAAGCTAAAAAAAACCGTTTTTAACTTTTCCCTGTTGTAAAACTATGAGAATCATCATCAGAATTAAAAGAGGTAGGGAGCGTAATTGTAAGCTGCCCGACTGGGGAAGTATCTCCACCTCATAGAATGCCGCAGCCAAGTAACTATCTAGTAAAACAAATCTAAACATTTCAAAATGAATCCCTATTTCCTTTTGTCATTGCATCACGCGTGAACGGCTGGACCGATTTCACTAATTCCTTTATTGTTGTGTTTGTTATTGTCAGAAGAAGAATCATGAAAGAAGCCTATAAGAAAGATGCACAGCAAATAAAAAAAAAATAAGAAAACTGAATGAACATATTATTTTTTCTAATGTAACCTTAGCGATTTTGAAATATAAACTTTTCTAATGCAACCTTATAGCGTTTGACAAAACTATCAGTCATTTAACAAGTGCTCCGATTAAAAATTTTATTTGATAAAACAGTTAATTTCAAGACCAAGGGAACTAGGGATTCATTTTTCTAAATATAGAATACTAGCGACCCGCCCCGGCTTCGCACGGGTGCAATGCTGATACTAAATGTACTACAGAAGGTCTTTGCGCTTTGTCCTATCCAGTCCTTCCCCAGTTATAAGCACACGCCGCCGGCTCCGCGGCCGGTACCGCCACAGCCGTTATGTCCCTGCATTTTAAATGTGTAATATCTTCTAAACTATTCATTTAAATTACATGCTGTGAAGGGCCATATTGATCTATATTAAATGCGCAATGTATTTAAGGTACTTAATTGGATAAGGATTAATTCTGTATTGCTTAAAATCGCTTCGTAAATAAGGCATTATTTCTTGTAAAAAGCAAAGGATAAAATAACGGTTATTGTGTGTTACCACTAAGAGATAGACATATACCATCGCGAACTTTTTTGTAGACCATTTTAAGGTGAACAATACTGTACTACATTATTTTGATCTATCTCGTTGGGTTCAGCCAGCGTTTGCAATGAAAGAGCAAAAAAATGTGTTTATTTACGACATCACATTAGAAACCTCTAAATTATCAGTGTTTTTCTACTATGTTATGCATATATTATACATATAAACTTTCCAGTTGAATCACTCTATCTATTAAAAAAAACCGCATCATAATCCGTTGCGTAGTTTCAAAGATTTAAGCATACATGGGGACATAGGGACAGAGAAAGCGACTTTGTTTTATACTATGTAGTGATTAATAAAAATACGAATATTCGTAGTTAAGACAGGACAACGTCTATCGTGTCTGCTAGTATATTTATAAATCTATATATACTCACTGGCTTCAGACAATTTTATTAATTATATGCAGAGGAATTCGTCTAAAATCACGAAACAAGCGACACTTTTAACTAAGCCGCCACGAGATCGGTTTCCAATTAACGCCTCAGTTCACTCTCATTATATTTTTAATTTGGGGGAGGAATCTCAAATTAAACCGGCTCCGTCAAAGGACACGCCGGCCATTAGAGCTAAATAATTAAAGAATCCAACCGTCTTCCCGACTACACGGAATTAAGGAACTTTCTAAATTTGATTTAGGTACTAAACCTTCTTTTAATATATTAAGTTTGAGAGTTTTTTTTAATTAAACGCATTTTTCGGTGACCGAAGTGACTGTGTGAAATTTGGAAAATGTATTTGTTTTCTTATTTCCTGGTAATTAAGTGTACCTACCAGTTTTACCTTTTTTCTGACATTCTTATAATTTATTTTATTTCAAAAAATAATAGTATTTAACACCTACTTCTACAAAGTGCATGTTCTAATTTGAACAAGTAGAATGTATGCTCATCTTTTTAAGAGCTTTGCGTCACGAACGCAATCTCACCATATAAGTTCTTATTTTCTATGTTCTGACTAATTTATAAAATACTCCTAAAATAGCTTAGGAGAATTTTAGTACCTTTCTTTGGAGTTGGAACATTATAAACCAATATTATAAATGTGAAAATTGGAATCACTAGAGAATATTCTACATAGGACGAGAGTATTTTAACGGACTCCAAAAAAGAAGGAGTATTTTTTTTAATGTTTGTAATTATTTACTCCGTGATTTATAAACCGATTTGAAAAAAACTTTTTTTATTTGAAACAGATTCCAGATTGGTCACGTATTTTTACATCATCATCATCATCATCAGCCTGTATGTACATACATAAATGTAGAGTAATGTTTAGAGTCGGTTTTTTTTATGTTAAAATTATTCATGTAGTGTTCGTGCGAAGCGTAGCCGCGGAGACATGCTAGTTAAAATAATTATCCTACTTGTACTCCAATTTTATTACTAAACTAAGTCTAATTATCATCTAAACTAAAGCGACTACTGAACTATATGGATGTAAATTTCAATTTCGTCTAGACGTGTGAACGGGGCGCGTTAGTATGCAAACAAGATTCATTACTACCGCTATCAACTTAAAACTACAGCCAAGAGATCTTTTGTACCTTTACTAAGTACTTCGGAAGTTTAAGGTAACTGTCCACTTAAAGTCTGTAGTTGTGTCGTTTGGTGCAATTGAAAAGTGCATCCTAATATAATATACAACTCTACATTATTTTCAATAAAGCACTTATACAGGAAATTAAATTTATTTTTACCGATCGGTTATGTCTTTACGGAAATAATAGTAAGCAGGTCCTTACCTCTACATCGTTACAGGCTCGGCAATGATTGAGTGATGCCTCTGGTCGCAAGCGGTCATAGGTTGCGATAACTGCTTACCATTAGGCAGGTCGTAAGCTTCTTAGTCTTCGTAGTTGTATAATAATACAAAAACTGCTGTTAAAATTTATTATACATATTTTATAAGTGAACATTTTATGTATACTCACTAAATTGTTTCTACAGTGTGAATAAAGCATTTTCGAGACCGGGATCCACCACACATTCCCACCACTGTGTCTTCTGTGTAGCCAGGAATAACAGCGGCAACCGCCAAAAAAGGCAATTAACGAATAGCGAATAAAGCATATTTAATGTATGGAATCTCTATCTATTGTATGGAATAACCATTGTATGGTAGGAGTTTGTTTGACCTCCTATCCAACAGAAAACAGATCAAACAGTCGTGTTATGAATACTTGCAGGAATACATTAGCAGAAACTACTTATTTATACTTTCATCTAATCAAAGACATTATCTTCTATCATAAAACATGCAGTGCCACTAAGGTATCATTCACGACAGTATTCCAGTGGAATAAATCCCAGATTCCTGGGTCTAAGGCACCCACGGG
Source organism: Hypsopygia costalis (assembly GCA_937001555.2). NCBI lineage: Eukaryota > Metazoa > Arthropoda > Insecta > Lepidoptera > Pyralidae > Hypsopygia > Hypsopygia costalis. The sequence goes on along the minus strand of OW443330.2, from coordinate 8,815,795 downwards.
AGTGATCCTAGTTTAGATGACCGCTCTGGAGTACTCGACACTCAGATGAGACCCTCTTAAAATAAGACAGTGTAAACGGGCGGGTCAAACGCGGTGTTTTGACGTGACAACGTCTTATAAATTGGTTAGCCGGGTGACACTTCAAGAAACTGGCTCACGTTATGCGCTTACAATGAGAGCGAGTGAAAGGCACGCGTCCCTTCTAAGAGCGAGAGAGACAGACATAAAAAGTGAAAGGCATGCGTCCCTTCCACTCGAAAACATTTTACCACTCAAAGTCGTTGTCACGTAAAACTTTCGCCCGTATACCGACTTTACAGGCAACCAATTTTTTTTTATAACTGTTAATTATATCTTATTTAATTTCTTAAATTGTATATTATTTATTGTTTCTTTAGATTCAATACGGACTTAACGGTCTATAAGAGGTCGAAGAGTTTTTTAAAGGGCCGATTACGCGCCTGGTGTAGCGAGCATCTATAGATTTTGTTACTTAGTTTGTTTGCTACCCCAGTGATATGTAAACTAATATTATAAAGCTGCAGAGTTTGTTTGATTGTTTGGTTGAACGCGCTAGTCTCAGGAACTACTCAGGAACTACTTATTCGAATAGAAAAAATATTTTAGTGTTTGATAGCCTATGTTTCAATTCAATTCAATTTATTTATTACAGATAACAGAGATCCATTAGTTAGTAAACAACACTTAAAAATATATTAGTAGGAATAATAAAAGTAAAAGGAAAAATAAAATATTATCTCGTCATATCAATCTCATTAATACACCATGTACCTTAGAGGCATTCCGTGAGAACCACGAACTATGGAGTGACGATCTTCTCTTTCAGACATCGTCCGCACGAAATGCCTCCGCACAGGTGCATTTATATCATCCGCCACCATTTTCAGGACGCTATTGTTACTCTCCTGCACCCTTTTTATAAGCGACGCTACCTTCTTCCGCATGACGGCATAAAAGTCATCGGTTCGAGCCTGTGCGAACATTCCGGAAGCACTGCAAAATCGTGGTAGTCTCAACATCGTCCTGAAAATGTTGTTATATTGGATACGCAAGGCGTCTAACGATTTTTTGGCATACCTAGTCCACAAACCGCCCGTGTACAGACCTTGACAGTACGCCTTGAAAAGCGTAATTTTGACCTGGTCCGTACATCGAGCGAACCTGCGGGCCAGCATGTTACCTCGGATCGCTAGCGCCCTGCGCTCCCTCTCTATGTCAACATCGTCTTTAAGGTCGTCGGTAAGAAAATGTCCTAGGTATTTAAATTTGTTTACCCGATTTAGTTTTACCCCGTTTAGGGTAATTGGAGGGATATAATCCGGACACCTACCGGCGGCCTTAAAAACCATGTACTCACTTTTTTTAACATTATATGTTAGACCATGTGATGCAGCGTAGGCCTCACATACTTTTAACAGATCTCTGATAGCATTCACAGTGGGACCCAGCAGCGCCATGTCGTCCGCGTAGTTGATATTGTTAACACTGATACCCCCCACCCGACACCCGACACGCCTACCGCTGAGCTCGACTATGAGGGCGTTGATATACAGGTTGAAGAGTTTAGGAGACGTCAAACCCCCCTGTCTCACTCCACACTCCAACCTGTACGACTCAGAGATACTGTTTGACCATTTTACGTGGTTCATCTGGTTCGCATACCAGTACTTAAATATATTTAACAACTCTGCCGGTATACCTCTGTCTGCCATCTTTCTCCAAAGCACATCATACGAAACGAGATCAAAGGCTTTGGAGAGGTCCAGAAAACAGGCGTACACCGGTGTCCGACGGTCTGTGTAGTACTGGACGGTATGCTTGAGACTCAAAATTGCACCCTCAGTCGACAGTCCGTGTCTAAACCCGAACTGTGCATCATGAAGGCCCAAATATTTTTCCAAATGAGAATCAAGCAAACCGTCCAATACTTTTGCTACCGTAGTAGCGAGGGAGATCGGGCGATAATTACCCTTATCCGAGATGTCTCCTGTCCTGTTCTTAACTATGGGAACAACAGTAGTTTTCATTAAATCAGCTGGTAAATATGAATGACTGACACACATAGAAAAGAACATAGACAGGACCCTCGGAAGATGTACCCCCGCATACTTCAGATGCTCTATGCTGAGCCCGTCGTGCCCTGGAGACTTGCCTCCGCTCATGCCTTTTATTATGGTTGCAACTTGGCTAGCTGTAAAATGTAGTAGTGGCTCCCCTTGACCACGGGGCCCATGCATCACAGTCACAACAGATGGACCAAGAGGAGACCGCACCTTAAAATGTTCCATAAACATATTTGCGATCTCCTTCGGGTCACTCCTACCGTCAACGTTCACAGGGAGACCAGGCTTAATATCCAGTTTCCCCGTGGATTTCCAGAATTTTTTAAAAAATTTTTCAGCTCTCAGCTTCGCCAAATGATCCATTTTAATTTGATCCTGATTGTTTTGGCACCACTGTAACCTACCTTTATATACTTTACGGGATTCGCACATTTGCTCATGAATTGGGCCTGATGTTGGTCGATTATGAAGAACCCATACTTTGAATCTAAACCTGGCCTCCCTGTGAGCTTCCTTCACGTGGTAATTCCAACCGCATAAGACACTATTTTTCTTTTTAAAATTATTTCTAATTGGCTTATTGGTTTTAATAGCCGCGTCCTTCAGAACATTTACTATTTGGTGATACAAATTATTTAAGATGACCCTGTGACTAATCATATTACATGACCCATGGCTACAATCGATTAATTCTGAAGGAAAATTAATATCTCGCAAACACTTGTGACATAAGTCATGGTATTTATTTACCTGAGATTCATTTCTGTCCCCCCAAATAACTGCACTATGTTGCACACTGTAAGCCAAAGGCAGCTTGGGTCTCACTATCTCTATGTTACATTCGAAATAAATAGGCAAATGATCCGACATAAACACATCCTCCACTATACGCACACTCACAATGGTTTTCCAGGCTGATAAGGAAACCACACAGTGGTCTAACCAACTTCTACTGCCGTGATATGAGTCCGTATATGTATATGCATCAGAATCAATTCCCAATGTTTCTACATCTGCACATACCCAAGAGCGATCGGCACAGAAATTATTGAGCTCAGTATAAAAAAGTTCGTTCGGATGAGCATTAAAATCCCCCAGCATAAATATAGTTTCGACATCACTGCTCGCTTCAATTGCGCTGATTTCACTTAGTACTTCAGTGAAAATAGGTAAATTTTCATGCGATTTGGTTGGCATGTAAACTGAAAACACTAAAATGGTGCGTTGGCCTATTGTCGCCTTAATAGCAGCTAGTCGGGAGCTATGACAGTCGATAATTGATACGTTATCAAAAATGCCCTTCCTCCAGAGGATGGCCACTCCACCATATGGTCTTCCTATCAATATGCCAGCTGATGTGTCCACAGCAGACTTGCCGGTATATTCAAAATCATTACTAACTGTGCCCAACAATGGAATGTCGTGATCAAGGAGCCAAGTCTCCTGTAGACACACCACACTCGACATCGAACATATATTCCTAACATCGTCAATTGACCTCTTAAAAGATTTACAATTGAAACTAGAAAATGTGGAATACTTATTCTTGTCCATAGGTAAATAATACTATATCTATCACTTACGTTCAGTCTGTTTTGTTCCGTATATAAACCGCACAAAACGCCTAAATGTTATACCATCAGGCCAAAACTCATCATTTAAAAACAAATTCACTTTAGATTTTGACACAAACACTTTGTATGCGTTATATTTTTTAGTTGATTTTATTTTAATCATTTTTAATGTTACACTTTCACCTGTTCTGTCCTTAATATAAGTGATAATATCCTGCTCATTGGTATCTTTACTGACATTAGAAATAAATAGAGGTACTTTAATATCGGCAGCTTTGAATCTACCGTCAGGCGACGTGGCCGCGCGCCCTTTTTGCCCAATCAGTTTTGTTGGAACTGGCTAATCATAAAACACCTGTATTCTATTTATATGTTTTTTTTTACCATTTTTTAAATTTGACATATTGTACTTTCAAATATACCATCTTCAACTGAAGACGTATTTTTCTTAGATTCAACCAGAAAATATCTATTAATACCACAAAAATTACAACACGTTATCAGCACGAAGCTCTATTAATAGGTATTCAGCGGTTTTCTAAAAGAAACGTTTGTGTTTGTGACCAAAAAGTTGTATCAATTGGAAAACGATTTTTCTTTCCGTCAACATGGCACACGGAACTGGAGATGGTACAAGTAAGTCGAATTCCTCGTCAATTCCTACATTCAGCCTTCGAAATAGAGATGGGTATCCTACGTGGAAATTTAAAATGAGAAATTATTTAATCCACGAGGATTTATGGCAAGCAGTAGCTGGTTATCCAGATGATGACCAGACGTCAGCATCTGTAAAGAAAAAGAACGATTGCAAGGCACTTGCAAAGATATGCTTGTCAGTGGACGGTGAGGCCATCATCCATGTTAGATGCGCAAAAACTGCTGCTGATGCATGGAAATCTTTGCAAAACGCGTTTGAGGACAAGGGGATGGGACGCAGACTAGCGTTGGAGCGAAAGCTTTATAGAATGTGTTTATCTGACTACGAAAACTTAGAGTTATATATAAACGCCGTTCTGTCTACCGCACAAGACTTGGCGGATATTGATAGGGTGATAGACGACTCGTCAATTGCAGCTATACTTTTAGGAGGTCTTCCACCAAGGTTTGATCCTCTTATTATGGCGCTAGAGAACTGCAACGTTAATGTCACGTCAACAGTAGTCAAGACAAAACTTTTAAATGAAATATCCAAGGAGACGTCATCAAATAATACTGTTTTACAAACCAAAGCGATAAAGTGTGGACCGAAAAATAAAAAGGCAATTGTTTGTTATGATTGCAAAGCCCCAGGACACAAACGGCCTGACTGTCCCCTACGGCAGAAAAAGACCGCGGAAGGCAAGATGAAGGACAGTGCTGCCTCCTTCACTGCACTTAATACGTCTGGCGATTCCAGCAACGTTTGGTACGTAGATTCTGGTGCTACTAAGCATATGACGTCACAACGGGATTGGTTTAAAAACATTTCTCTGTTTGAAAATGGAAAAGTTACCGTCGCTAACGGAGAACAAATTAAGTGTTGCGGGATTGGAACCATTTCAATTACGACACCTAAAGACGTAGTAAAATCTATAAATAATGTTGCTTTTGTACCTAATTTAAATGCTAATTTATTGTCTGTTCAAAAAATAGTTGAAAAGGGTTTTATAGTTGTTTTTGATAAAAGCGGTTGTAATTTTTATAAAAATGATAATTTTTGTTTTACAGGTGATTCTGTACTTCATGCTTCGCCCTGTGGAGGACTGTACACGCTTGACTGTACTGTCAATATCCCTCACAACGTGGACAATATTTGTATTGCGAACTCTATGCACTCTGACTGTCTAGACAGGTATCAACTCTGGCATAAGCGGTTAGGGCATTTGTGTCGCATAGGCATGAATCAACTTAAGAATCACGGGATAGGTGTAGACTATACCAAGGTAAACAAAAGTAGTTGCATCGCTTGTGTTCAAGGAAAACAGGCTAGAAAACCGTTTAAAAAATTAGCATCGTACAGTAAGGCAACATCCCCTTTAGAATTGATTCATAGCGATCTCTGTGGAGCGATGTCTACGACATCATTTCAGGGTAACAAGTATGTTTTAACTTTTATAGATGATTTTACACGCTTGATATTTGTTTATTTTATATCTTCGAAGACTGAAGTTATGAATAAGTTTCGTATTTTTCAAGCTTTAGTGGAAAATCAATTGGATTCCCGTATAAAGTCCATTAGAACTGATGGTGGAAAAGAGTATGTAAATAAAGAGTTTGCTGATTATCTTTCTTCAAAAGGTATCGAGCATCAGACTACAACACCGTATAGTCCTCAACAAAATGGCGTTGCGGAACGCACTAATCGAACGATAGTTGAGAAGGCAAGATCGATGTTGGCCGAAAGCTCCTTACCTCAAGCATATTGGGAAGACGCATTTCAAGCAGCTGTTTATTTGAAGAATAGGTCCCCTCATCGATATTTAAACGGTCAAATTCCTCTCGATAAGTGGTGTGGACGAAAAAATGATCTCCGTCATCTAAGAGTCTTCGGGTGTAGAGCTTTTGTTCATGTACCTTCATGTCAAAGGAAAAAGCTCGACGTGAAAGCCGAAGAAGCTATTTTTGTTGGTTACTCGGAAAATCCCAACACGTATATTTTTCGAGATTGTAATAATCCTAGACACATTTTAAAGTCAAGAGATGCATCATTTTTTGAGAATTATTTTACACCTTTAAAAGAAACGGAGTCATCGAATCATCAGAATGAAACGTCACCGATGCTGATATTTGATGATAATTTTTGTTGACGAAAAGGATGAATTTTATGATTGTACCGATTGTCCAAGTTCTAATATCGAACCATCTACTTCTGTAAGTCCAGGGTGCGTGAATGCAGATTGTCCGTCTACTTCGGTGAGCCCCGAAGAAGTTGAACGTGATTTAGACGTAGGCTTGGATCAACAGCCAACTGAGGAACCAAGGTATCCCTCTAGGTGTAGGAAACCTCCAGATTTCCTGACCTATCAAGCTTTAATATGTTCAAATGAACCAACGAGTTACTATGAAGCTGTTCATACTGAAGATGCTCATAAGTGGATGTCAGCAATGACCGATGAGCATAACTCACTAATGAAACTTCATACCTGGGAGCTTGTGAATAGACCAAATAATAAGAAGGTCATACCATGCAAATGGGTGTACAGATTAAAAAAGGATGCTTACGGAAGCTGTACTAAGTACAAGGCAAGACTTGTGGTGAAAGGCTTTAAGCAGACGAAAGGCGTGGACTACCATGAAACCTTTGCACCGGTCATCCGTCATTCTTCCCTACGCACTTTATTTGCATTGGCTGCTGAAATGGGTTTAAAAATGTGGCACTTAGATGTCGATACCGCATTTTTAAATGGAGATTTACACGAAGAAGTTTTCATGGAACAGCCTCCTGGCTTTGCAATGAAAGGACATGAAAACAAGGTATGTCTATTGCGTAAATCTCTTTACGGGCTTAAACAGGCATCTCGAGAGTGGAACAAGAAGTTAGATGAAACCCTTTTAAAAACAGGTTTTATAGGAACTCCTTCCGAACCTTGTGTATATACAAAACTTTTTGGTAGTGAACTTGTCATTCTAGGAATTTATGTCGATGACATAATTATTTACTGTAAATCTGACTATACTTTTGACATTGTCAAAAACGATTTGCAAAAATATTTTACTTTGAAAGATCTCGGTATATTGAAATCATATTTGGGATTAGAAATCAAATGTAGTGAAGATATTATCAAAGTAAGTCAGTCGAACTATATTTTGTCAGTCTTAGATAAATTTAATATGCGCGACTGTAAGTCGGCGAGTACTCCTTTAGCTCAGAAAAAGCTAGAAAAGATAACCGATGGTGAGTCACTTGAATTACCTTACCAAAATCTGATAGGATGTCTCATGTATCTAGCAGTAAACTCACGTCCCGATATTGCATACGCAGTGAGCTACTTAAGCCAATTCAATACATGTTTTACACGTGAACATTGGCAAGCAGCAAAAAGGATACTACAATATCTTAAAGGAACAGTAGATTATTGCATAACGTATAGTAAAACTGATGAATCCTTAGTAGGATATTCTGATGCCGACTGGGCAAATTGTCCAATTGACAGGAAGTCATACACGGGCTACGTGTTTAAGTTAGCTGGTGGACCAGTGGCATGGGAGGCGAAGAAACAACCTACGGTAGCGCTCTCGTCCACGGAAGCTGAATACATGGCACTGACGGCTGCTTCAAAGGAAGCAAGTTATTTGCGGCGTTTTATATCTGAAATTACAGGTAAATTACACTCTGTAAAGATATGGTCAGACAGTCAGAGTGCTCTAAATTTAGTACATAACCCCGTCCACCACAACAGGACGAAGCACATAGATACTCGTTTTCATTTTATTAGAGAGAAAGTGTCAAATAAGATAATTTTGTTAGAATACTTGAAAACCTGTGACATGCCTGCTGATGTTTTAACCAAACCGCTTGGGCCTGTCACACATAATAGGTGTATAGCTGGGATAGGGTTAACAAAATAATTATTTTAATTTGTTATTATTTTGTTATCCTTATTTTTTCTACCTCTTTTTTTTTAAATTCTTTATGGGGTTTTTAGATTAAGGGGGAGTGTTGGAACTGGCTAATCATAAAACACCTGTATTCTATTTATATGTTTTTTTTTACCATTTTTTAAATTTGACATATTGTACTTTCAAATATACCATCTTCAACTGAAGACGTATTTTTCTTAGATTCAACCAGAAAATATCTATTAATACCACAAAAATTACAACAAGTTTATATCGTTTGGTATTTTTGTGCCGCACAATTTGCCATTCATTATCTTCTTCCGATATCAGCATGCAATTCCTAGCTTTAATATTGCCACTTCCATTGTTTGTACCACACGAATCTGTAATACAAACAGATGAATTACCGTTATCTTTTGATAGCGCGCAGGTAGCCACAATCGGTTTGTTCGAAACTGCAGTACTTTCCGTCGCTTCTACGGGCGCCGATTGAAGTGCTGTCTTGCTCCCGCTTGCACAATTTTCCTTATTAAATCTGAATTCGCAGTGCTTCCCGTTCACACCTTGCGATATCTCATTAAGTGAGTCAACGCGTGACGTTTGAAGCGCCGTCTTGCTCACACTTTCATTGGCTCCTATATATGTACAGATTTCGCCTCGGGTCTCGCTCGTACGTATCGGAACCACGGTAGGCGCCTCCTCGTGTATTTGATTTCCCATCGCATCTTGTTGCTCACATTGGAAAGAGACAGATTTAATTTTGCTGTTTGAACGGGATAGCGATGGAGTCGAAGTTGAATGACCGTTTATCACATCAGCTGAGTCCTGCGAAGTTTTTATAGGTACATACTGGAGACCTACAGGCCCGCTACTTAGGTCATAATAACTGTCTTGTAAACATGCTCCTCTTCTTTTATTAACATAACTTGGAGATGGAAAATTTTCTACAATAGATGCGTGCTTCATGTTTTCTACCTCCAGTTTTAACTGTTCAAATGACTCGACCGTAACCGTTTTTTCTTGCAACAATCTAACTTGATTTTGTAACCATGCAATGTCCTTTAGCAGTTGAGTACTATTAATATGACCTAAGCCCACACTGGGCACTAAATGAAGATCCTTTGCCACAAATATCGGGAACAACTCAACATTTGTGGCTTTCATAATACAGATGATGTCATCTAGGTCCCGCGACATTCTCTTTTTACCATCTTTGCGACGCAGAGGCATCTTCCTTCCGCTGGGCAATGAGTCAAACAACAAGGATTTTGCTGTTGTAATATCTTGAACACTGAAGGATGTTGTAACCAGCTGGTGGATGCTTTCTTCGTCCATATAATCCAGTACATTGGCTAAAAATGCCAGCAGCTCGTTGATAACCACGTTACAACTAGAACACTTCACAGTTTTTGAGGCCATTGTCCTCAACGATGAGTCAACGATCACACATAGGTAAACGCGTCCGCGCGCATTGGGTAACGCCGACTGACTGAGAAAGTTTCGAGAAAGGCATTATAACATCACGCTACCACCAATAGGAGCGGAGTACCAATGAAAAATGTAGCAAAAATGGGAAAAAATATTCCTTTTGAAAGCTTCCGTTGTATGCGCTGCGTAAACGGTTCAAGTTACGCAACAATTATTCATGTCAAAAGTTCTAAAAACAGCATGTGATAGCATATGTCTTTTAAGATTGGCTCGCTATAAGGTTATAGTGATATAAACTTTCAATCTTAAAAGCCATATGGTTACCATTTGAAAGGTTCCAAATGGTAACCGAACCGTTGCGCGAGTCAGCTAGTACAAAATATATGGCAAAAAAGGAGCCGTGGGGTATAATAATAAAACGCAGTAATTTAGCATACATATTGTTATTATTACTTACGCTTACGCTTAAATGTAGCGATTGTGACCTGGCATAGGGAATTTGACTATTAGTACGGCAGTAAGTAAACGTTGGCCGTGTGGTTTCCGGCAGACTAGAATAGAATCACTCCGTTTCTTCCCGTGGATGTCGTACAAGGCGACTAAGGGAAATACATTATCAAATATCGATCAGGCCTCCCCAACCCGTTTGGCCAGCGTGGGGAGTGTAGGCCAAATCCTCCCTCCGTCTAGGACGGACGAGAGGGGGTCGTGCTCCTGTAGTGGAGAATAAAATGTACCTGATGATGAAGTAAACATATCTCATCTCATAACAAGTTTTATAATCATAAATATTTTTAAAACTATATTTACCAAGGATAAGAATTAAATGAATTTAACGCGGCGTTTCAAACGCCCGTGTACTCATATTTATATCGCAGACAAAATGACGAGACGGCCCTCCCACGACTTGCCTGGAAAGGGTTAGTAATATTTACATTTTAATGCAAGAATACCGTGACGAAGCGTGCGCTCGTTAAGGGGATAATTTCGCGTCCACGCCTAATGACTCTTTTTACTTTGTGTATTTATGAACTGAGATTTGATTAAAGTATAAACCTACATTACTTATGCGAGAAAAAGTTAATGTGTTTTGTTAGCGCTTACATTTTTTATGAACGAAAGTAATAAGAGCAGAAAATATTACAACGTATTTGTAGTAAGAACTAAATATTGTATGAACTGAGACGAGCTCGGTGGCGCAGCGGTCAATGACGCGGCTTCGACACCAACGCTCGTGGGTTCGATTCCCACACAAGACAAACATAACCTATATAATATATAAGTACCCATAACACAAGCTTCGCTTACTTTAGGGCTAGATGGCGCTGTGTAATTTGTCTGACAATACTTATTTATTTATTATTTATTTAATATACTGGTTATGTTTTTTGCTACTAATAAATAAATAACTTTATTTTCTTTAACAAAATATATTGTTATGTTTTATGGAAAGCTTTTGAGGCCTTCTTTTAAGTATGCTGTGCAAGTGCCTGTGCTAGACAGCAACACTCTTCCCATTTCAAATAGTCTATTACAAACAAAACTAATAAATAAATAATATTGTAACTGTGCTTTTCGCGGGGTATACCTAATAGGTAGAATGACCACTTCGCGTTATGACTAACCAAAAGTAGAAGTAGGCATAACGCTAGTTAGACTTATTTCGTAGATTTATGATTTGTCATCGTAAATGCCGGAACAAATTAAAATAGAATGAAACGGCTGAGCCTGGTAGTCAATTGGCTACTTTGACTCCGAGCGCGAGGGTTCGATCCCCACACAAGATAAACGTTGGTTTGCGTGAACATTGTCTGTTTGTCTTGCTTTTCTTTATGTATATCGATATATAAGATAGTAGGTATAATAAATTTAATAATTTTAACAAAAAAACTGACTCCAAATATTACTATACATTTACATATGTAGGAAGATACAGGCTGATGATGAGGATGATGTCAAAAATATGGGACCAATCTGGAAGTATACTCTTTCAAATAAAACAAGTTTTTTTTCATATCGGTTTATACATCACTAATTAACTAACAAACATTAAAAAAATACAGCCGAATTGAGAACCTTCTCTTCTCCTTTTTCGGAGTCGGTTAAAAAGAACATAAACTAAAATATTATATATATTATAGTTGATTTTAATTTGGCGTTGACCAGTGGTGTAGTGAATCTTTCCTAATTCTATGCACAGAACTGTCTTCAGCATCGTTTTTCTAAACCTAGCTTTATACGAGTAAGTCTTAGTACTTCCATAACCTTGTCGAAAAATGATAAGTAAACACAGAATCTCCTTGACGAAAATACTCGCTAAGAAACGCGGAGGAAAATCCCCAGCTCCTTTATTACAACACCGTCTATAATCATAATTCATAATAGAAATTTCTATAATCGAACTTTGAGTATCGAATCAGTTTTCAACTCTTTCGTACGGGGTACTAAAAATATTAAATCGGCGCAATAAAGACGCTATAACAATTTCAGTTAATATTAATCGGTTTTCTTTCCCGTCCCTTCCTCAGGGCCGATTTACTTTATTTTCCCTTTTATACGCCCCTCGGGCATAACTATGATATATTTATTATTACAAGACTATTCGGAGACACTCCTGAGATGTATTAGGAGGCACTTTCGTTCATTTATTGGAAATTATATTTGTTTTTATTGTTGCAAACGTCTCGAAACGATCGTAACAGTATTAATATCGGCTGGGGATTTATACATTATCATTGTTTATAGATTTAATATTAATCATCAGTAGGTATATCTGTCTATTTCCTTGACGAGCCCGGTGGTCGAATGGCTAGCAATGGCTACTTCGACTCCGAGGTTGCGGGTTCGATTCCCGCACAAGGCAAACATTTGTGTGCATTGTATTGGTCTGGGTGGTTTCTATGTATTATATGTATGTATTTACAAAGAAAATGTAGTATGTAATGTAGTAACCATAGCACAAGCTTTGCTTAGTTTGGGAGTAGATGGCCGTGTGTAATTTGTCCAGGAATATTTATTTATTTATTTATAATTTCCCTTATATTTTAACGAAATCGTATTCGGTAGTCGTTCGGTTCGCTATTTTATATTTTCAAAAAAAGGGCTCCAAAAATGTGATTATTCCTCGCCTCAGCAAATTTTCTTACAAATAAGCACATAAAACAGTTGGAACAAAACAAGGAAGCGCACACGTTACGTATCCCTAACACGTCCTAACGACCACGGAGTTCTAATCACGAAACGTCAGAAATATCGAAAATTGAATTCGCAAGCGGATTTTTATTTTTTTAATTCAAAGGGCGGGGGTCCGTTCAAATGGCCAGATCAACTCAATAAGGGGTACACGAACGTGTTTACCCGGAACCCGCAAACTGTATACTTTTTTACGTTTTTCCGAACGTTATTTACCCGGTGTCGTAAAGGCATTGTGCCGCCCGGACAATGGTTGGGGATGCTTTTTTTTTTTCAACAATTTTTGTTCTTTTCACATTTGCGTTCGTTTCGATTTTTGAAACTGATATGTCAAGGTGAGTGTTTCATGTATTGCACTTCTAAATAATAGGATTCCGTATCGTATTGGTAACAAATTTACAGATATTGATACAATTTTGTCTGCCCGTCTGTCTATCACAGTTGTTTATTTTGTGTTTACTTTATCTCCTTTTTATTATTAGGGTGGCAAGCAAGCATGCGACCTGCCTCATGGTAGACCAGTCACCCTATGCACATTTACGATAGCGGCATCATTCACACGTACCAATCCCTTAAAACGTCTTTCTTGAATAACCCCGTACTTTAGTCTCATATGAAACCCTTCAGTTGATTTCAACTATTGAAATTGAAATAAATTTCAACATTGACATATAATGATTATTGTATTATTAAAACTCACGTAAGAAATCGTAGTATATTAATTATTTAAATTAAACAGGTCACTCATGTACCTAATTTTGTCGAGTTGTCTCCGTTTACAATCGAAACAAATCGGTTTACCAAACAAAAAAAAAAATAAGTGACCCATTTAATTAATTATAATGCGAGTATTTTCACAATAATGTATGCAAGGTAAGCACCTAACTGTATGCTCTCATGTTTGCCGTCATAAGGCAGGCAAGAGCAATTTACATAAACACGTTAAGGCGCGTGGTTCTCGGCACCATCTTACATAAGGTGGATGTGGGTACAAACCTATTAATTCTTGACTTACAAGTTGTACAGATTCTCAACTAATTGAAATCTATTTGTATTTGCACGTATAAATATACGATTAAAATAGTTGGATGATGAAATAGAAAAGTATAAAGTTACGTTTTCTGAAACTTTGATTTCATTGACGAATTAATTCCGTTTGAAAGGTAAAATATCAGATTTATAATACAGATTTGTGTGTATATTATCTTTTTTTTTAATACTAATTCTATGATTTTTCGTATTCTTCGTAAGCAAACATAGACTTTTTAACATAGACTACTTGATAAAAAATGGAAGTTGGTGAAAAAATTACCTTGATGGTATTCTATTATACTCGTATAGGCTATAAAATTATCAATTATGAAAAAATAATTGCTTAATTTTTTTTATTTGTACATATTTAGAAACTAGCAACCCACCACTTCTATGCAAACGTGCAATTTTGTCATGCGATACTTGTACTTTTTTGAGTGCATATTTTTATTTTGAACGAATTGCCCTGACAGACTTCGTTCTGTCAAAAGTTTTTTTTTACTGTTGTCCACGCAATTTTATATAATGTTTTCTCTTTATTAAAACTTTCCATGTGCCTTAAGGAAAATACGAAAAAAAAAAATTGCCGAATTTGTCTAGCCGTTCTCGAGTCTTGCGCTTAGCAACATTCATTTTTATTTATATAGATAGATAAAAAATAAGTCAAAGTAAAAACCACTAATGTAAATATATTACCTGTGAAGAGTTATTCTTACTATATTTTAACTTTGAACTTTTGCCATTAGTCAGACTGTAGGCGGTAGGTTATTCTAACAGGCTGATGAGCTGTGCCGGAATGAACACCTGAATCTTTTATGATTTTGAGTACTGCGGACGTAGGAAGACGTACTACTTTCATTATTATCCCGCACTGAGCTTCTCGCTATACATAGTAGAATTATGAAAAGAAGCTGTCTTCTTGTCAATTAATTTATCGTGTATTTACTTAAATCAACAATGATTTATCTATTGAAATAAGGATAATAGAATACAAGCACGAAAAGGGTGCTATAACAAAGTCCGGTTTGAAATTTATCAAGACAAACACAAACATATATACAAATATATTTTTTGCTCTAATTAGGTACATTTATAGACCTCGGTTTCTCGCTCAATTAGTAAGATTTAAAATATGAGAACATTACTATTAAATAAGCATTTAAATAAACATTAAATAGCAAGTTGTAGTCTATAATATACATATATCAATGGCATTATATTACTACCCTACCAGTGACATAGCGAGAGTCCGTCAGAGCAATCACTCATTATTTCACGGTACATTTCCCACGAATTTCACACGGAAGGGAGAGTTTTTGTATGATGATGACTTGTAAATATTTGTGTTGATACAATGGTAACGATAGTTTTTCTTTGTTTAGTTTGTTTGTAAGTGTATTTGGTTTGTTTGTACCTGAATGCGCTGCATTAATTAATAGCAAATATATCAAGGTGGGCTGGCCACATCTGCCGAGTCAGCGATGGCAGATGGGGAGGAAAGTCCTAGAGTGGAGGCCACGTATGGGGCGACGAAGCGTAGGACGCCCCCTCTCTAGATGGACCGATGATCTCAAAAAAGTGGCTGGTAGCGGTTGGATGCGGAAAGCGGAGGATCGCATATGGTGGAAAGCATTGGGAAAGGCCTATATCCAACAGTGGGTAGATACAGGCTGATGATGACGATGATGATATCAAGAAATGCTTTTTTAACATTATCGTAACAAAATAAATTATTTTTGGTACTCATTTTTAGCACCTACGAGACTCAGGTTTTTGGAATATCCAAAGTTTGGGTTATTACCCAAACTTTGGATATTCCAAAAACATGAAAGTTTTTTTTTCTAAAGTTTATTACTGTGGCGTCCTCATGTGATATATAGAAAAAAAAAATGGTCACAATGACCATTTTTTTTTTCGATAGAGTTTTTGTTTCTATAGAGATAGTCCTCATGATGATATATCGAAAAAAATAAGATAAGAATAAAGAAAAAAAGAATTTATTTCGATATATCACATGAGGACGCCACAGTAATAAACTTTAGAAAAAAAAACTTTCATAGCATAAAAAGTTCTCAAGATTTTTTATTTGAAAATCACAATTTTGGGTTTTCCCGTTGCCTTTCCGACAACGCTTCATACAAAAAGCTACTAAATGATGACGTCACGCTTTCGTATTTTGTATGTTAAATCAGAATTTTGTACGACAGGTGTGTTAAATATTAGGACTTTGTAGCGACTTTTCTTTCTTCGACAAGCATTTTTTTGAGACAGTTACATTTTTTGAATCCTTGACCTGCAGTTAATGACAATTTTACGACAACTTCTCGAAGACTCACTTGTTTATATTTAACAACTTCTTCTATCTTTATAAAATCGATGAGACGATGCGCCAAAAACGTAAGGGCAAGTCTTTTTTAACATTTTCGTGGCTTTGATGTAAATCCTAAGATTTACCAACTGAATAGTGGTAAAAGTTCGTATCGAAATCAAATTCTTACTATTACCAATTAGTGTCGGTTAATCTTAGGATTTACTGGAAAATCTTAGGATTTACCGTAGTTCGGGCTTTTACAGTAACATATAAAAAACATAGGACACACCCAAACCAAGACAAACAGACATGTGCATGCACACAAATATTTGTCTCTTGTGTGGATCGATCCCGCGACTATCAAAGTGGCCATTTCTAGCCATTCGACCACAGGGCCTATCATCGATGAAATTATATTTCGTTTTATAATTTCATCCTTTTAAAACTGACTTTCTATATGCCTATAAAATTTTGTATGTTTTGCGATATTGGAAATTTATACAATTTTGGGAAATTTTCAAATATATATAGGGCAATTCTTATACCTGCACTTAAGCTATCAGAAGGCAATCCTCGTAATTAAAATGAAGTCAAAATTCAGTCCCGATCCAGTCTCGATCTCACAAGTGTCAAATATGATATATATACTACAATATGAAATTTCAAAGTTTGTTTAAAGTAGGATTATATAGAAATATGACTGAAAATTAAACAAACTAAGAATGATATTTTGTTAGCAATAAGAATTGATAATAATTAATAAATGAAATCAAGTATATAATTTTCATTCAATCTCGATTAGGTCAACTTTCATTCTGCGATCATAAAATAATTACGAGAATTGACCTTTTGATAGCTGAGTGCGAGCTTTCTCAACAACTTTATCTTAACAACATTATCTGTTATAGAGACATCTATATGCAACTTTTCTTAGACACGCGTCAACTAAATTTTATTATTTTTATGCTGCGTAAGTCAGAGGTAAAAACAAAAGAAAGAGCAATAGTATTTATGGTTGATCACTTGTAAGTTTCTACCCGACTGACGAAGAGTTACATATTTCGAGTGTACGTTTGAATGTGATTTCTTTAATACGCTTTACAGCCTAAATCGGTTGATGGATTGCAACATACGAGGTATCATTCCATTCGCCTCAGCAGTATATTTCTATACGTTGTCCGAAAAAAAAATGAAGCATAATAACAATCTACAACAGTAAGAGAGTAACAGCTTACTCACACGCTTGAGCCCAGACTACTTCGCAGATACATTGGTAGTTTGAGTGTCCTCTTCCGTATCTATTATGAGGAATGTTCTGAAGAGCTCTTTATTTTGATATTTTTGATCCCTCCTTCTCCATTTCTTCTTAGAGCTACTTGGGTTAGAGGTTCTTCTTAGAGTACACACACGTATTTCCCTCTTCTATAGGAAGACGGAAATACGTGTGTAGCAGGGTCGTTTAGACGAAAGGACTTGTTCCTTTCATCGATCCTGGAACATGGTATAATTTGCTAGATATTTTTTATTTTAGTGAAAAGTGACTCACATAAACAAAATTCGTTTATTTATATACGTACGCGTTCGTGTTTAGTTCATAGAATTTTAATCGATTTGGATTTTCAAATAATTTTTTTGTGATAAACAGACAGACAGGGTGTCTTTTTCCATTCGAATGTACTACAAAGCTAATATAACTAAACCGCCTAATATAACTAAACCCTAAAAATCGCTGATATAACGTTATATATATACGTGCAGTATATTACTAATATTAATATTACTAACATTTTGTACTACGACCTCAAAGTAACTCATATACGCTTTATAAGCAAAGGCGAAGCGTGGGAAACTACGAGCCACGAAATTTTACGAACTGCGTGTTAATGGAAACGGTACTAATTTTACCAGAGCTTGCATTTGAAAAAAAATCATATTAAAAAAATGTACTTGTTAGAAAATGTTTGATGTTATTAAAGTTTTGTGTGCTGCATTTTTGCTCTATTTTTTTTAATGAAATAAAAAACAAAATTTTCTTGGAAGTTCTTGCTGTTGGAAATTCTTGTATGTCTATCAGAATTCGATATATACATTTGATATAAATATATTATTTTATAATAATAAATAGTAATAATAGTTATCTTCATAACCACAATATATTTACCACAATTAATAAAGTATTTTTTTTTGTTTTATTTTTTAATGTGCTCGGCCCAAATGCGTTCCGTGATGGGCATCGCAGGTGAAGACTCCTAGACGACCTATATAAATATTTCGTGGCGCTTCGTCTAAATTACCCTGGACCATACCACTCGTATAGAGGATGTAGAGTTTTGTAGTTCAGAAAATCAAATTTTGTGGCATTTGTGGCACAAAACCATCTTTAGAACTAAATAAAATCAATCTCATCTGAACGTGATGCACCCTGCCATTAACCAAATTGAGATTGTTGTGTTCCTGGAAGTGAGTGAAGTCACTAGATGTAAGGAGATGCTACATTAGCCGCGGGAGTGTCAGGGCGCGAGCAATAATCCTTTTATTGCGGACGTCTATATGGTAACCGCTTTACATCAAGCAGGCCGTACTCATGTTTAGCTCCCGGTGTTGTATACAAAAATCGGAATAAGTTATTCTCGGAATTAACTTAAACAATAGATTTAGTTTACAATGCTTTCTCTTAAGCCGTTGTACTAAGTCGAAATGACTATATTTAACCTAAATCTCGAACGCTTCCAACAGAGAGCCTATTCAGCTGAGCTGATTATTTCAGCGTCGGCTTTAATAATAAAGAAGCAATAAAGAGTTTCGTCCTTACCCGTTTTCAATAAACACCTTTATCGATTATTCAACCCACCGTCCATACTTACAGCTCTGAACTCCGCCATAGACAGAGAGTTGGCAAACTAATTCCCGACACAGGCATAGCTTGCGTCGGGTGGTAGGTGGTCGCCAGGCGATAGCCGGTGGTCGAGGGGTGGGGGGCGGCGAGGGGGGTGCGGGCACGGGGCGTACTCGCGGCTGGGCGGCGTCGACCAATCCACGTGTACCACCCACTCGACCCCGCCCACCTCACCTGCGCACACCATTAAGCCCGCTTTCCTTGTACTTTTTTCGCGGACCTCGCATCCGTTTGCTCCGTCTTTATTTTATTTTCTCCTTTATGCCTCCTTCTCTCGCCTCCTATTTTACGCCCGCCGGCGTAGGTAGAAAAACCTTTTGTGAATACGAATGCTGAGCAGGTATTACGCTCGTTAGTTACGCCCGCTGATATGTAAAGTAAATAAAGGTTCTTTTTAAGACATAACGCAGCTGGTTTAAGTGGGTCGTTAAATTCTGATCAATTATAAACGTCTATAGTAGAGTTTACGAGTGTTGCTCGTTACTCGTCAGTAATAAACTTTTAACTTGGATATCGATTAACAAAAAGTTCCCGACGAAAGTAATCTCAGCCAACCTTGCTCCACATTTTGTTTCAATGGGCCGGCGGCCGTATGCAAGTGTCCCTACCAGGGTGAACGATCCCCACATCGATGAAGTTTAACTGAACTTGGAAAAAACTTGGCCGAAGTTTCGCGCCGCGTGATTAGGAAGACTTAGTTTTGAAGTGAGTTGGGAACTGTTTTTTCAGTTTTGAAAGTGGGTGGCTCAGTTTATGATCCGGGTGAAAGTCGCGGCGGATCGATGAACTCGCCCGGGGTCAACTCGCTGATCAAAGTTTGCGGGGCTGATAACCGAATTTAATACAGAGGCCGCTGCACTTTGCATATCATCTAACCATGGGACCTACTTAACTGTAATATGTTTCGAACTTCGATCGCATAGTACTATAGTAAATATAATATGATAATATCTACATACCTGGGAATATAGAGATAAACATTAAATATATACCGCTTTACATGAAATTACTAAGCTAGGTATGTATGTAAGCTCATTTTTATACCACAATACAAAGAAAAGTGGAAAGGCGGGCTTATCTCTGAAAGAGATCTCTTCCAGCCAACCGTAAAGTATTTGAAAGGTATTATACAACACATTAATAATATAATAATAATGGAAAATAACACAATGCAAAAACTGTTAAGTTGCCGATTTTCATATATGACATGACTTTAGTCTGGCAGCTACTGATTCGTACAGTCAGCTTCGACAACAACCTAGCATGTTATAAAATTGACAGAACTTGTCAGACAAGACAAAATAGAGTAAAAGTGTAAAAAAATGATAATCCAGTAATTATTATGCTAAGATATTTTTATAGCAGTGACAAATCTTCTGTGAAAATTCGCTGTGAGTTAATTAAATGTGATCATAAACAATGTATTCAAAAATTCTATATAAGCCGGATTTTAAGTCATTCTTGTCCCCAGATAGATACACAGCATGGTCAAGGCTGCTATTGTATCAAGATATCAACGAAATTCACTCAAGCATTTCACGTAAGTCAACATTGATCAATCTCAAAATTGGGATAATACCTCTAAGGTAGGCATGGATTTAAAATCTTGCCAATATTTTCATAAATGTCTAGTTACACGAATTAGAAAGAAACTTTTGCCTCTGACTGTACGTTACAAGCAACAGCATAAAAACAAAAAAAGTTACGAATAGAACGTTATCTTGACTAGTAGTTCGCTTATCGGGCGATAGGTTGCGTTCGCATCGCCGCAAGATGTCGCCCAACATTATCGCTAACGAGCGATCGCACCGCGGTAAACACCGACGTATGGAAGCTGGAGGGGACATGGATGTACGAATGACAGCATTTTATTTGGATATGCCTATAACACCTTCATCATCATTTTTACTATTGAAACATTTATAATTATAATATTGAAACGCCTCCCTAATCAATTTCCAGCATGACTGGTCCAATGTCACCTGCATACATCGACCCCTGCAGACTCAGCAGGCCGTTAGTTCATCTCTTGCGTATACGTGGCCTCTACATCAGGATCTTTCTGCTACATTGCCTTTGATCACATCTGATTTTCGCGCTGGTTGGCCCACATATTGCCTTTTCAGTTTGCTAAACGTCTCGGTTATGTCAGCTACTTTACATAGATCTCCTCTTTTCTAATTCGATCTCGTAGAGAGCATAGTCATATGCTCGGTTAGGTTTAGGTTAGTATTAGGTTAGTCATATGTTAATCTACGAGACTTTCAAATGTGGCGTGCTATGGGCTCTCTCTCCATAGTATGTTCTCTATATCATAAAGCTCCGAATTATAGACATAACAATGTGTTGCTATAAGTGTCCCAAATGGAGGTCTATTTGACCCCATAGGGGCGCTCACTTTCGTGCAGTTGCCGTGGTGGTTCCTACTGAAAACCAGCGCTGTAACTATGCCTCAGCTAAGCTGATTGGAAACCATTTTGGCCTACTTATATCATTGTTGACGTGAAAACTTCTTTAGCTGCGCCGAGCAGTTGATTTTGTGGCTAGTAAATGAGCCTGACGTTTTTTGTGCTATTTATTACAAATAAATGCATTTTTCTTTGTTTTCCTCGCCCATAACTAAATTATTCCTTTATCAAGTACGCATTTCGAATTGTATTGTTTACCTTGCAGACATGGTCACGGCAAGGTAAACAATAGGAGGATGTATTAGGTTGGGGAAAAAGTCTTTTCGTATTTTATATGAAAATTCAAAACATTTTTTAATAAAGTTTATTTACATTTAACTAAAGTATGTAGGTGCCATTTTGTTCGATAACTTTTTGCCATCTTGTAGGTAGAGACATGATCCCATTACTATAGAAATTTTGGGACTTCTGTTCAAAAAACCGCGACAAGTGGTTTTGGCAGTGTACTCGTGATGTTAACCTGACATTTCCTAAAGAATTCTTAAGAGACCGAAACAGGTGGAAATCAGAAGGTGCAAGGTCAGAACTATACGGCGGATGCATTAACACCTCCCAGTCAAACTCACTTAATTTTTGCTGAGTGGCTAAAGATGTGTGAGGTCTAGCGTTATCATAATGAAAAATCACACCCCTTCTATTAATTAATTCCAGCCGCTTTCTCTCAACTTTTTGCTTTAATCTCATCAGTTGTTCACAGTAGAGTTCAGAATCGATAGTCCTGCCTGGCGGTAACAGCTCATAATGAATATCTTCCCTTCCAATCCCACCATACACACAGCATCACCTTCTTGCGGGTTAACCCGGGTTTCGCCAGAGTCTGTGAAGCCTGGCCGGCCTTTGACCACGACCTTTTTATGCGCCAAAACTGTTTTGTGGTCAATTCCTAGTTCTTCAGCTACGTCGTAACTACTGATATGCCGATCTTGCTCCACTTTTTCAAAAATGGCATCCATTTTATCCGTAACAGGGCGACCAGAGCGACGTGCATCTTTGACATCAAAATTTCCGGATTGAAAACGCTTAAACCAAATTTGTGCTACTCTCACAGACACTGCACTAGGTCCATAAACGTCACAAATTTTTTTCGCAGCTTGCGTTGAATTTTTACCTTTTTTGTAGTAAAATTTTAAAATGTATCGAATTTCTTCATTAGATTCACTCATCTTGACAGTAAAAAAAACAAATGAAAATCACACATTTACCTAATTTGAATTTGGAATTATCTTTTTTAAAATTAAAACTTTTTAAAGATATCAAAACCTGCCAGATACAAATGGTATAACCAAAGAGATTTTATTACAAGTTCATACATACTATAATGCGAAAAGACTTTTTCCCCTACCTATTATATTAATTAATGACAATAAATTATTTGCACATTAGCGTCGTGCAATTAGATGGATAGATAGATATCTTTTTTTTTAATTAATAAATTGTAAAAAAAAATATGACAAAAATTTATTATATAAACAAAAAGTAGTACGTAACGTGCAATATAAAATGACTGTAGGTTGTAATTGTTAACAATAATTGTGTTCAATATTTTGATATCACACAATTTAAACATATACAAACTATACTATAACAATACACTCAAAGTAAAAAAGAATGTTAGATTACACGTAACCTTATTTTTTAACTTATCCAAAACTTATTACATCCTGTGTCCGCCCCATGTTGAGTCAAGTGGTGCAGTTCTTATGAAAAGTGTTGGGTAGATAAGAAAAGTTGGGCGTAGTGGCGGCGTCAGCTGACTACTCCGGTTTCATTAGATCACAGATTACATAGGCCACATGTTTCATTGTCAACATATTCTATACACGTTCGAGTATTTATTACACGTCATTATACATATGCATGTATAACGATGCATGTAGGTAGGTATATTACTTAGATATATTTAGCAATGAAATAATTAACATGTCAAAACAAGTTTTATTTTATTAAAACACGGTGTCTTTAGCGTAATCTATACATATAATCATAACTGGCCGATATGTGTACATAACAGATATTATAAGAAATAATTGTTTTGTAAGTTTTATGTTTGTAAAACAGTTTTTACAATCATAAAAGCAATAGAAGCCAAAGTTGTTGATTTTAGAATTTTTGTCAGTCTGTATATGCGCATCACGCAAAAACACTACAAGAAAATGGATATGGTTTTCACAGTTCTCTTGCTGGACTCTAAAAGAAATCTAACTTAAAGTTTGGTCCATGTTTCATCATGAAGCATCGAATAAATATGGACTTATTAATAATAATTGACGAGAAAACGTATTTAAATTTGCTTGCATAGGGAGGCAATCCAAAAAAACGAATGATACAGTTTGGTATTGCAGCTACATATTTATTACGCTAAGTAAGGACTATGGAACATCGCGTGCGAGGGAGGGGAAAGCGTTACCATTCTGAGATAATTTTAATGCATATAATATATTCGCGTACAACACACTGCCGTGTCCATGACATAGCCACACCCCATTTTTTTTTGTTTATGAGGCTCACACACATGACAGCATGGGAGACCGTTAATGTTTACAGTAATACTATAACTTTTTAAAAAATCATTAAAAAGATATTTCAAACAAAATAAAATAGACTTAGTAAAAGTAATGAGACGTTTCCATTATCACTCCCAGACTAATCACGTAAATGACTGCAATTAACAAATCATAATCATAGGCATTACAAAGTGTTCGTGATCTCTGGCTCTTGTACTATAAATCTACAGGCGGCTCCATTTGAATAACACAGATTCTGGGCGTTTCTAGCGAGCCTTGTCTTATAAAAGCTAATCAATTATTTAGAAGCCTTTCATCTACATTGGTAACGCAGGGGCGTATTTGGTTGCAACGGAATATTAAAATCGATTTCGATTGTATTAAAAATTCAGATTACATTGTTTTACAAATTTTCGTAAGGAAGCCATCACGCCCTACTTCGCCTAAGCAGAAACCAGATAAATATCTTCTTAGTAAATTTATAAATATTTAAAAAAGAAGTTTGCATTTACATAAAGGAAGCTAAAAAACTAATTGGAAAATCAAGATCAAGATGGTATACCTTCATCCGGTCATTTCACCTTCCAACATCGTTAGAAGTTTCCGCTTTTCTACTTCCCCTTTGCCCGCTCTCTACTCTCGTCTTCCACTGCCTTTCCTTGCAGTAATTTTTTTTCCACCTAACTTTTCAAATTTAATGTCTTTGCTTTCCCTTTCTCATCCTTTTTTCTTACTCTGACTCTCTTTATTGTCCGCTCCCGCAATATTCGTAAAGCAAATTCTGGTATATGCAAAATATGTTCCAGCATTTATTTTATGGATATTTATGAAGTTAAATTCTTATACCATAATATTATAATTTTATTGAAATGTATATTTTCAGTACATCTCTGGACTTGTAAGACAGATGTCCGCTCACAAATCCATCACACCAGTAGAAATTGTTACTTGAATATATTTCAATCAATTAGGGCGAGGTGCTCCCGATAGTTTCTACATAATGCCTCGTCCGAACCCTTTGAATATTCACATTCCCCCGACATCTTTGATGTAGTTACTACAAATTATACCGTCTTGTAAGTCATGGGCGCCTGGTAATCACACTTGATTCGAATTATAAGGTTATCTACGTTTTTATCTTAGAAATTTTCCTTTCTTCTGTAGAATGTACTTACGTACATTCTACAACCTACACCCTGAGAATACTGATGGGTTAGTACCCAAGTTGGAAATCAATCATACAAAAAACGATGTAAAAACTATGCCCGGATTGATAGGACAGAAAGTTATACAGAATAGGCCGCATATGAGCCTTATAAAGTTACGATTATTTATTTTTTTACTTGTTCAATTACAAATCATCAAGATATTGTAAATCAACAACATTCTACAACGCGTATAACATTCTACGTGACGTAGAATGGCATAAGGTCACAGTAATAGCAAAATCGCTAAAATGCCAAACATTATGAAATCTTTATCCGTAATATACAATAGCTATTAGTTAAAATTATTCAAATAAATTATCTCACAGAGATTAGCACACCTACACAAACTTGTTTGCAACTATAACTCATATAATCTTAGATGTGCGAGAGTGCTTCATAAATCAGGGATAGTGCTGAGACGTTTCTTATTAACCATTGTCTGAATCGAGCGGTAATTATACGAAGGCCGATAACCATTACGGGCCCGGGTGAACCTTACCGGCAATATTGATGTAATATATTGGTTATGGTGAACATAGAAGGCAAATACTTAGTTCTTAGTATAATGGTAGAGTATTAACGTTAAAATGGGTTTCACTGAAAATCAGTGCCCGGTTCACGCCGTGGTGTATACTGAGTGAAATCCTATTAAATTAGGCATGTGCACACACCTGACAATGTTGATAGTTTTAGATATACGTGTTTCTATGCTACATATGTACAATGATTTATTATGTTGTATACTTCTGTAAGTGTCTGTGTGCTTAATGTAATAAACTTTTCATTCATTCAAAATTAAACCGGAGTTTTGAAAATGGAAGTTAGTTTTACATAATAATAACAAATCACGTCTTATGATGTCAACTATTAAAAATTCAAATATACTCAGATATGAAATAATAGTCCTCCGTAAAAATGTAGTAATAATATAAATTTACCAGTATTAACCTAAGTGAGGTTTGTGAGGTTTTTACTCTAAGATACAATTAGCTGCACGTAGACCATTTCGCTTCTAGTGTAAGTTGGTCTCGTGTGGCCACGAGACAGGTAACGCTGCGCGCGATCCTCTTATACTGGACATGTAACGGTCTACGTGCGATTAACTGAACCTTAGACTAAAATCTTGACATACAACACTTCATAGAATAAAAGTAGCTACTTGTCAAGTATAGACACTTTAGCAGTCATCGCTTTCGGTAGCCATGTTCATACACAATCTGGAACGTAAGTTCGCATTTCACGCTGCTTACATGTGCATTCGCGCTGTACCTAAACATATTTTTTTGCGTAATAATGGAAGAGCAGTATATTATATACTAGCTGATGCCTGCGACTTCGTTCGCGTGGACTCAATGATTCCGGCGTATTAATAAAAATACGAATAAAAATAATCTAGATACATAAGAAAATATTTTTTTTATTTAACATTGTAACCATAGTTTAAAAATATATATAAAATAAATTAAGGGAGTCTTTCCTTCGAGAGCTAATATAAAAAGATCTGAAGCGTTACAACTCTCGAGAAAGCCACGTAAAGTTGGCCATGCGAAAAACACCAGTCCTAAGCTTGACCAGCGAATTTTAGTGATTTCTTTATTGTCATAGCAAAGCAAGTGGTCACAGAGAACTGTGTACGTTTAAAATTAAAATGGATTTTTTTTTTAGAAGAGTGGTATACGCGGAATTAATACAGTTTCACCGGCACCACTCCCAGTGAGAATCTCAACTTCAATTATATTTCGCTGCCAAGCATTGACTTTACTTCAGGAAGGAGATCTTCCCCAAATTTTTTAATATTCTTGGAAACTCTTGGGCACGTAAAATTATATCTACAGCTTCTAGTGCCTTACTGTTGGCCATTTCGCATTCATCTCAAACGATTAGACAGAAATCCTGAAACACCTTCGCTTTGTCACAGTTTCGTTTCACAGAGCATGTCGGTGTTTCAATTCTGTTTAAATCGAGTATGATATTGAACATTGTATTTGCGTCCTTCCGCCTAGTAATAATGTGGCTGCAATGCCTGGCGATGCTGCTGCGAGATCTTATTTTGGCGCCTGATTTCAGCGTGGATTGCTCTCGTCCGGTATGTTTTCCAGTCCCTCCTGGAGCATCTAAGAAAAACAGTTTCCCCTCGTTACTTAAAACACTTTCCACCACCAAAATAAACTCTGATCTTGCTACATAGCGTCCCGCAAATGCACATATTCTTCTGGTTTGTGCGAATATATACCAATCGTTCCATTTCAATTTTAGCGTACATGTCTATAATAAACTGACTAAATAGACCACGTTACCTTTGTAAATAAAATAAAATGATTGCGTCTAACTTGTAGCAGGTAAGAATAAAAGTAGCAGCTCGCGGTTTTTTTTTACGATACATTCAATATTTTGTTAATCTATTTATTGTTATTTTAAGTAACTTTTTTAGTTCTATTTGCTATTATAGCGTGTTTTTTTTTACTTTTTTTTAAACTATAATTTATTGTAAACACGTGTTGTTTATGCAAATAAATTTAACTTTGTTCTGCATCATGTGTTCCAAATTTTGGATTTTTATACCTCAACAAAAAATCCTCATCAGGCTGAACAACTTTTGCTAAGGAGTCATTTTTAAATTTTTTATAGTTTACCTGAACCATTATGGTTCTGCATCAGGTGTTCCAAATCTTGGATTTTTATACCTCAATAAAAAATGGTCATCAGATTGAACAACTTTTGCTAAGGCGTCATTTTTATATTTCTTATAGTTTACCTGAACCATTAAGGTTCTGCATCATTTGTTCCAAATCTTGGATTTTTATACCTCAACAGAAAATGCTCATCAGGCTGAACAACTTTTGCTAAGGCGTCATTTTTATATTTCTTATAGTTTACCTGAACCATTAAGGTTCTGCATCAGGTGTTCCAAATCTTTGATTTTTATACCTCAACAGAAAATACTCATCAGGCTGAACAACTTTTGCTAAGGCGTCATTTTTATATCTGTTATAGTTTACCTGAACCATTATGGTGCTGCATCAGGTGTTCCAATTTCCAGAATCAATTATACCCTATATTTTGCCCAGGCTTAACAGCTATATAACAAAAAAAGTTTCATTCGAATCCGTCCAGTACTTCCAGAGATTAGCGTGTACAAACAGACAAACAGACATACAGACATACAGACATACAGACAAACAGACAAACAGACAGACATTTTTTTTTAAATTCTTACTCTATTACTATATCTCCATCGCCTCCAATTGTTTTTTTGTAAATATCTTCAATGTACAGACACATTATTTTTACTGTTTTATTATATGTATAGATTATGAAGAAAATGTTAGGTATATGGATAGACGTATTCACTAAGTTTATTCTAATACATACTAATTAATAAAAAAGGTACAAAAGAAAATTAATACAATAATATAAATAGTAAAAAAATATATACATTTAACTAAACCTAGCAAGTCTTACAAAATAACCCTCCAACCCTACTTTAAAACGCAAGCATCTAAATCGCAACCATAAAATCCCTAAGACATTAAACTTACAGACATTCCCACCGTGGAATGCAGTCTGTCCGCCCTCCCGAGAATTCCTCCCTCTGTTCGCAGCGGCGGCAAGACGAGCGTCTTAAGGTCACATGTCTTACACCGACCACATTAGAGGCGCTAATTGCTTTACGCAGATGCCTGGTGGTGCCCACTGGACATTACTGGACGGTGTCGTCTTGACGAAGGGTTGGCATAGGTTTATTGGATTAAATAATCCTTTTCATGTCGTTGAAATTACGTAGACAGTTTTACATCGACTACATTTTATTTACTACCTGTATGTATGTGATTCCGATCTCGGCACAGTACAGTAATTGCACGTATAGTATGGACACTCCCTGCAGCTCTGTCTTATCGACCTCACCTCCTTTCTGAGATAAACCTACAAAAGTTTGAGTGGCGTCGCACGCACACACCGTCAGTCTAACAGGCTGCACAGACATTGTTGTTTATGTAATAGTTAACAACGCGACATTTGTCTGCAATGTCCGTGGTGTGGTCCAGTGCAATCGGGGGAAAATACGCACTGCTGTGCGTTATAGCTGAATCTAGAGTATATGTAAATTTATTTACTTATACCCTAGATTCAGCTCGGCTTGGCTCACTCCGTTTAACGATTGGGCTGACAGTGATTCGTCCCAACTACACTGGGCTGCAATGAAAGCGGGTCGGTAACAAAAACATCAATTTTTGAAATCGTCTTTATTTTTTATTTATGGTTTTAATACAATCACCAAAAAGAAGTAAAATGTTTTTACTTCTGCCTATATTTGTAAGGAAATAAACTTTAATTTAGTCTTTATTTCATAAGGCTAGTTTCAATATTTTGGAAGTTATTGACGTTTTTGTTACCGACCCGCTTTCATTGCGGCCCAGTGTATTAATGCAAAACATTTAAAAATTTGTAAAGTAGTTTCTGAGATTAGCCCGACAAAACTCAGATCAGAAGGGCGCATAATAAGTAATATCTCTGGGAAAAATTATTTGGTATGTATACTAGTAGAAACTGAACGGATGATACTTTTTGAGAAAAGAGAATTTTATAGAACTTGCGAGCGAACTGTTATTAAGAACGCCTATATAAAGTATTATTATATATACTCGTATATGTATAAACAATAATACTTACCTATTACCTAATTTAATCTATCCATATTTATTTAAATATTGTGTTGTATAACTTGTGAGTCATATTGTACCCTAAGAGACTCTCGCCAAATCTTGCAATCGCTCTCCAAACTACTACTATTCTTAGTCACGTCTTCATTATAAGTATTTATTAGAAGATTTAATCTCACCCACTGATCTCATAAACATGAACACAACACGAATAGTCAATCGTGTAGCCCTGCCGAGGTCCAGTGTAATAGGGTTCAGATTAAATGCTCCAACTTAGTAATGCCCCTCTAAAAGCGAATTGTAGTCGACGGCAATGGTTTATAATATTGTTATCGCGATGTCCAGCTTAGATTAAGAGATACTTTCCTTTGGGCATCGAGACGTGGGGGCAGTAGGGGGAGTAAGGTATTAATGGAATCAGAAGCGGTCACTCTGAGACGGCTGGATCGCACCGCTGATTTTAAAGGATTTCGCTAGGAATTTGCTCGCTTTAAAGTACGTAAAGTACGTGTGGTGAGTTCGGACTTTGAAATGCTTTTGAGGGTAAACTTAATTTCGTGCATGCCGCGCTGGAGAGACGCCATTTTTTATTTGTATTGCGGGGAAACTCTGATAAATTGTTCAAAAGTAATGGTACATAAATTTGCGTCATTATAACACATCTATTTGAAATAATATTTTTAGGATTGAATCAGATTTTTGAAGTGAAAACTTCTTTAGCGGCGTTGTGCACTTTTTGGGATGGGTAAAAATGTCAAACTCACCACAGACATTCAATTACTGAATGTCTGTGGTCAGGACACGTAGGCCTCGTGTCCTGACGTGTGTTTAACATTTTTTCGATCGAAAATTCGTAAGACGGAGGGAGCGTTTACCGCCGGCGCTGCGTAGGAAAGGACGTCATATCCCCCTCTCTTTCAACGGCGCGGCGAAAATGTATGCCTGCTCCTGCTGTTTATTTTTAATGTAATAATATAAATTGTCGTGTTTCTGTACGATAGCGCAATAAATGAATATTGTATTTTACCACATAAATGATAGTACTTTTATACTGATAAATAAAGCAATTCGTGCTAAATTATTCCCTAACCATTCCAAAATATTCAAAAACGCACAACGTTAATGTTCAAGTTTTCACTTCTGCCGGCACTCCCGGAGTGCAGCCCTTGTTTTTTTTTATTATGGAGCCATTTCGCAGTCATATTAATTTTACCTCTATGTGTGCACAATACATCTTTGACAAGAGAGCAGGACATTGTATTCTTGTATTAAGAGCAGTTTGAGCAGGAAAGTCTTCTCCAATCCTTTGAAGTGGTCGAATTTTTGCACCAGGTCACCAGGGAGCTCTTGAAGAGGAAGAAATAACAGAATGATATTTATATATTAAAGTCTCATTGAACCTTGGCCAATTGCATTTTCATCAAACACTAAAATATACGCTGCTGCCTGAACTTTACTTCTGGCTATACGTTAAGATGGCATCTATGACATTTGACTGCTCTTGAAGTTTCGTAAAATTTAACAACTACGTTTGAAAGTACAAATTGCTGTTCTTCGTGGTCAATAGTGGTGTGCGTAATTAAAAAAATATCAAATGTATAATTTTACGACACAAACTTATTTAGTCTATAATTCTCTTGATGGTTTTTATGTACATAAATGTTAGTGAGCGAGGTCACCAGAAAGGAACTGGAGCGTTGGCAGCAGGGGTGGCGGCGCGCGAGCGATATTTCTTGTTGCGAGCGCTTACATGACTACGGCAACAGCTTCACATTAGGCGGGATGTATGCAATTCCGTCAAACGACATTGTATAAAAAAAATGTTTATCAGCGCTCCTTCTTAGTTTTACTTCTTTAATATCTTGGGCTCAAAAAAAAAATCATTTCGATATTCAACCAAAATGTTGTATGATAAGACTATATATAGCAACGCTTATAGATGCACCTTTTACTTTTTTCGATAGTAACTCAACACTTCACTATTTTAATGTGTCTTAGATGCCATCTTAAAATGCTGTATATGCTTATCTGTACTAAAAGATACACCTTCCCTATTGATATATTTTATAATACACTCTATAAATAATAAGTCCGTCTATACATATTTCTCATCATCATCAGCCTGTATCTATCCACTGCTAGATATAAGCCTTCCCCAATGCTTTCCACCAAAAACGATCCTCCGCCTTCCGCATCCAGCCGCTTCCAGCCGCTTTCTTAAGGTCATATGACCATCTAGAAGGAGGGCGCCCAACGCTTCGTCGTCCTACGCGCGGCCTCCGTTCTAATACCTTTCTCCCCCATCTGCCATCACTTACTAGGCAGATGTGACCCGCCACTTCAGCTTGCAAACATATTTCTCACCAAGTCAAAATCATCTTGAA
The DNA here is from genome assembly GCA_937001555.2 of Hypsopygia costalis. Classification (NCBI taxonomy): domain Eukaryota; kingdom Metazoa; phylum Arthropoda; class Insecta; order Lepidoptera; family Pyralidae; genus Hypsopygia; species Hypsopygia costalis. Next base: position 8,783,514 of record OW443330.2, on the reverse strand, counting down.
ATATAGACCCCGCTTTTCAACATATAAGCATGCATTCAGTCTGTACACCCGCATGCCATGTTGGGTTGCGAATACAAACACAGTGAGAGCCGTGGGCCGCATATGTGACGTCTTCGTTAGAAAAGTTGCTGCCAAGTGTGGGCGAACTAACTCGTTTCATTCATCGTCTTGACATTGATTTAAGTGTTTTGATACTTTGTAATATACAGGGTTGAAACGATTAGTGACCTCAGTCAATTATTTCTAAATAAGATATTCTAAAACTTATAACTGATCTTGAAAGTGCTGTACGAGTTCTATCAAATGGTATCATTATTACAATTATTAGTTTATCAAATAATCTGTATCTATACGAAAATTTAAGTATGTCGTATATGTAAGTCGTATATTTAACATGACGATTTGGCACCTATGGCAAGATAAAATATATCGCAAGTTTAAAGCCTTAGTTTTCCAGATAATTTTAAATAAGAACAAAATTTACGAGGATCTCGATGACGTCGTCGTGTCAGTCTAACTGAACACAGAAATCAAGCAACGTCGACCGTAGTCCGTCCATGTATGGGTGTATTTATCTCGAGCTTCTCCGTGCTTCGGAGGATACGTTAAACCGTTGGTCCCGGCTGTTGTCATTAGATGACAGCCGTTAAGCCAACTCAGTGGCGGTTTTATTTTACACATTGGCCTCCGCCAACCCTCAGTTCAGTAGCGTGGTGGGGTCTGATCTAAACCCCTTCGATTGAGTGTAGACCCATATCCCAGCATTGGAATGATTAAGTTGTTGACGACGGTAATAATAACTCAATAAAAAAAAGGATTTACAGGAACATTTTACATCTGCAACATATTCATCTAAGTATATAAGTATCAAATTCCATCCACCGCAGTATAGGTACAATCAGTCGGCGCGTTACCGAGAAGATGTCCAATGCGGTAAGGGGGTGCGGGGGGTTTCAAATATGACATATCTGGAAGCCGTCAGCACCGCAACACAGCAGAACTTGGTCTGCGGCCAGCACAGATGTGTACTGTACAACTGTGTACAGTCGTCCAAAGTTTTCCGCTAAGGGAAAACGCCTCGGGCGGGACGCGCCTATGAGAGCTACAATTATTAGCGGCTATTGAGACACGACTATTTACTTACGCAGGCACGGTGTCTGTGTAAGGTACCCACTGGCGTTTTCCAACTCATTTTACGTTACAAATGTGTCGATATCATAACTTGGACATACATATACATTATGTGCCTGCTTAGGGAATCATTCAATCTCTACAACCAAAATCTTGAAACTCTGCTTTTTAATACTTTTTTTACTTTCAAATTTCAAAAAGTATCTTCTATAATATATAAATCGAATTAGTAGTTTTTTTAAAGAAAATCCCAAACATACATACATACGTGTCGAACAAAGAGTCTTCTTTTTTGAAGTCGGTAAAAACAGCCATTAGGGTACCAATAAAAAAATAAAGAAATAACCATAACCGTATACGAAAGCATTCTAAAAACAGTTTGATTTCGTTATGCGTTTCCAATACTCTTGTATTATGCAAAGAAAAGCAAATCTATTCAATAAGTCGGGTCTGTCTTATTATGCACCGTTTCAGACGCATTGGATTTCTGTCACGTCAGTCCGCATTTCAATAGTAAACATTTGTTCGGAGTTGAAATCAAATTTAAAATATGGGTATTTTTATGTAGATTCGACCCTCGGACCGTGTGGGTGACAAGTGTGGACTTTGCCGAACGCAACCTCTATTGTAAAGTGGTGAGGCTATTCAATCTCATTTTTAGTGTTCCGTACTAAAATTAAAAAACCAAACTTATTGTCTGACGGTTGAAATCATTCATTCGTCTGTTGCTATATTTACGGCATAGACGTTTATTACATTATAATACACTTCGTTTTATAGACATCTGTCAAGAGTGGCAAACATGAGACAGAGAATATGTACGATTTTATATAGTACTGTTATTTAACTGTTCAGCGCATTATTGCACCTTCCGTAGAAACACGCAACCAACCAGCAGGGGAAGGGAAACAAAAAATCGTGTCAATATGTCTATTTTCTTATATGATGACGTTGTAAGTTGCACTTTTTCTAGTGTGAATTCGATGGAAACTATCAATTTGTCTGTAACTTTTTCAGTCTACGAATTACGGTAATTGTAGCATGTTTACTAAAAGTTGTTCAGGGAGTGCAAAGACGTCAAATTTATCGCTCATTTCATTGAGTAGAGTATCTAATAAAAGCTAGGAGGAGGAATAAGGAGATTAGTAATACCGACTAGCATGACCACTAAATAAAACAACCATAGTTTGCAAACGAACATAAAAACTAAACTTACTAAAATTTTTGTCCCAAAACAGTGAAGTATTTTAAAAAGTCTTAGAAAAGAGTGCCATATGACTTTGTTTTTGCTTCGAGTATTTTTAGATAGATTTTTACATGTGAATTTGTTGGATAAATAACTTGATTTCAACATACTCGTACCTACATTAACTATATGTGCATGTAAGAAATTAAACAAAATTTGTTTAATAAGCACAATAAAAATAAATCATATAAACACATGTTTCCACTCTATAATTCATAAACTAACTAAAAAACCTGAAATAATCCTATGATGATGAAATGTTATTATGTACTATATTTATGAAGTTTGGTATTCGTAAATACTGAACCAATTTAAACTGAATCTTTTGAGTATGTCAAATAAATAAATATGTGTTAGAAATAACACTACCCATGTAAATTCATTCATATACTTGACGTAAATACAATACGGAACACTCAAGGTACGAGACCCTTTGCACTTAACAATTTTATACAATTTCTGAGTGGTTCCATTATAAAATAGAAAATTACGGATATCGACCTTATTATGTTTCCATTCTTATTTCCATTCATGTTTCCATTCTTATTACTTAGAAATCTTAAAAAATTGTAATGGTTTTGCACAAAGGCATTTTATTTCTTGTTAAAATTATAATAATATTAACAAGAATTATTATTATTATATAAATAGTTGTCTTGGCCAACTTGCCAGAATATTATAAATGTTTTGAAAAATGGAATTCATCTGCCCCCCCCCCCTCCCCCCAGGTGGGGGGCCGGTGAATTTTTCGATTATATAACAAACAAATCTAGCTGTTGTTAATATTGTGGCTGGGCCCAGGTGTTACACAATAGTACAAGTAGCAATGTTGTAAAAAATACCATTTAAAAAAAAAAAACTCATATAGTTATACTCGTATTGCATAGGCTTTTTGTACAAAAAAATATTTGATATTATTACGCTTTGAAATAGTGAGCACTTATAGTTAGTTTATTACAAAAACAATAAACTTAATTCCATCTAGAACTCTTCTAACGTTATAAAAGTTTTCGTGCCTCAAGAGAGGAAGGACCAATGATTCGAATTTATGCTTTATGCAGTGGAAAATGATAAATTTATGGACGTCCAGTTCCCGTCTCGATATATTTCGACGTCTTCCGACGTTGTCCTGATTTTTTATGGTTACTGCGGCACTTTTGCATAATTTATATTGCCGACTGTATTTTCTACGAAAAGATCTACATAGAAAAAATAAGATAAGTTTTTCAGTGGTCTCGATATATTTTCATGAATATGACTGATCATAATTAATGCGGCATCGCTGCTGTATCGTAGAAGAAATAACATGTTTTAAAACTTATAATTTTCCTTTCTAACGTACCTTACCTACTTCATGGATTGTTTAGTTACCATAGTTGGTCGCCTTGAAAAGATTACTTTAAGCAATAAGGCCGTCTTGTTGCAAGTGAAAGTTAAGTTTAATTGATAATTTCAGTTTTAAATGAGATTATCTGTACTGTTTATCGTGCATATAAATCATCTTCTTTTTAGGGTTCCGAACCTCAAAAGGAAAAACGGAACCCTTATAAGATCACTTTGTTGTCCGTCTGTCTGTCTGTCTGTCAAGAATTTCTATGTCGAGAATGCGTGGAGGTATCAAGCTGAAATTTGAACTGTATACTCAGGTCTACGGTCCCATGAAGTTGTAAAATAATCAAACTGCTAAGTTTACGTAAAAAAAAGTTACGGCCGTATATTCAGCGAAAAACGCATATTTCGACACACTCAAGGGAATCAAAACCTATAGGGTACTTCCCGTTGACCTAGAACTATGAAATTTGGCAAGTAACATCGTTATCGACTACAAGTACAGGAATAAATCTCAAAACTATACATTTGTAAATAGATCTTAAAAAATAGGGGGTGTATATTTTTTATAGGGTGTCGAAATTTCAAATTGAAACTACTAGTTCAAACTGGGTATTATATGGGTAAGGGCTTGATGTACACATTGCAAAATATATTTTATTTATTTTTTTCGACGCATTATTTCTTATTTATAATGAAAAATATCAAATTTAATAATGATACTACGTACCTACGGAACCCTCGGTGGGCGACTCCGACTCCGACTCGCTCTTGCCCGGTTTTTTTATATATCTTCTATCTTGGATAATAGCTTTTTGTGACAGAACGAATAGCTGAGCGTGATCAGAAACGAAAGTGCAGAGAAGAACGCAGGTTCCGCTTTATTCCCCTCACTCTCTTTTACTTGTACTTCGGTGGACTCCCCCCCCCCCCCCCCCCGTGTTTTTCTTGGAATTTCAAGCAGCATTTTAGATTTAGGAATTAATTTTGTTTGTTTCCTACCTACATGAAAGTGCAGGATATAAATTATTCTCTGAATTGTTACAGTCTTTGTATCCAAATATACAATGCAGCAGCTAGTCGTGGTTAATTTGTACCTAATTATATTTTGCTATGTTACCTCGCTCAAAATTCACAAACACAAAAATAGAGTACATTTCTAAAGAAAGTAGAGATAAACAAATTTCACCTCACCGAAGACAGATGGGCCTTCCGATCACGTAGGACGCATGGGCGTCTCAACCCTTCTCGGATAATATCTTTAAAAGTTTGGTACACCCTCCTCCTGGGGTCTGATCTCTTTAAATTATTCCAGCAATCAAACGTTATATGTAAGAACAATGTTAAAAGATAGAATAAAAACTCAATTTATAGCAATAATAAATAGACAAATATTTCTGTCTATTATTTAGATGAATATAAGTATATATTATATACATCTTATATATATAAAAGAAAGTCGTGTTTGTTACAACACTTATAACTCGAGAACGGCTGGACCGATTGCCATGGTTTTTGATTTGTTGGATTTGTTTCCGTCCCGAATAGCAGAATAACTCTTAAAAACATTGGAAAATTCTCGAAAAAATAAAATAAAAGAAAAAACATTTTCCCATACAAAATGTTCGTGGTTGTCGTAGCTGTCAAATGTGACGTTGTCGTACGTGCGTACGCCAAATGTATGCGTGCGTTCAGAAATGTATATTAAGCTCATTATAGAACAAATGTCATAGATTAAAAACAAATGTTAACTCTATTGGTATCATTTTTACGTCTTGAAAGTTGGCTGTGATTTGTTTTGAAAACAGTTTTGTGGATTTAAATATTTATTGCAAAGAGAATGTAACCACTACGTTTTAAGAGACGGATGTGCCATACAAATAGCGTAATTATAATATGTATGAAATGGAAGCGAAAACAATCAGAATTTGTACCATTATCGCTTCCGATTCATAGAGTCGTTTTTTTACTTTGAGTTGCGCCAGGTTGATTTATTGGTTCTAAAATATTTATGCGTGCGTTCAGAAATTTAAATCAAGCTCCATAAATCTATATAATATATAAAATAATGTCGTGTCTTGGTCGGGAAAGTATTAAAAACATTGAAAAATTGACGAAAGAATTAAATAAAAGAAAAAACGTTTTCCCATACAAATAGTGCCAGTTAAAAAGGATTGGAATATTTATTGATTGTTATGTAAATGTCAAATCGATTGGTCTCACTTTTACTTCGCGAATGTTGTCTGTGATTTGTTTTGTGGATTGAAATATTTATTGTTGTCAATTGGTACTTTTTTTGTGACTTTGTAAAGTACTGAACTTATTATTTACCCACTGCTGGGATACGGGTCTTCCCTCAACCGAAGATGTTTAGAGCATACTCCAACACGCTGCTCAACTACGGGTTGGGCCACTAACTTGGCTTAAGGACTGCCATCTAATGATAAACACCAGGACCGACGGCTTAACGTGCCTTCCGAAGCACGGACGAGCTCGAGATAACATAAACTCATCCATGAACAGGCTACGGTTGACGTTGCTTAACTTGCGTGTACAATTAGACTGACACGTGCCTCACGCCATCGTGCTTCTCTATTATTTTCTGTTATTCATTGTATTAATTTCAAGAAATCATAAATTTTGTTCATATATATATGTAATCACGACATTCATTGACTGTTAGGCGGTACGAAGTTCGCCGGGACAGCTAGTCAATAACATATAATTAATGTACCTATGTTACATTTTAAACAATGGGTTACAGCTTTTTATAAACCATATATTATTTGTCTTAAGACCCGAATATATCTTTGTTTTAAACTGTAGTTAAATGCTTTATTTATTTTCACTGGGTTGTCTCAAAAATTACGCATTGATACACGCATTAAATGTGCAAAATGCAGTTAAGAGTTGTTTTTACATTGTTGATGGCAATTTTCTCAAGGCAAACGAAAAGCGCTCCAGTGATTTAGAATAGAATTGGATCAGACAATTATCTTAAAATTTATATTGATAAATAATTGGATAATGTGGTGAAAACTCAAAGAAAATATAATGTTCAAATAAATATTTCTCAAATGTAATAGTCCTATAAGTCAAAAACATCTCAGTCCAAAAAGCATTTAATTCAAAGTTAATTTCGCCAGAAAGATTATACCGTGGAAGGGCTGATTGATTTAATTACTCGTCTTAGACATGTCCTGTCTTATAATTACGCTTCATTACTTAAACATTGCTTTATACCGACTAATTACTTAATAGAAATAACGGGTTATTTCCATTCCCAAGTTGAGTCTTGGAAGTGGAATGTAATCAACATTAAACGGGCCCTGAGCGAATTATAGAGGAGAATAAATAGGATCGAAGAGGAATCTTATTTGGCCCTTCTTGATCTCTTTACGAGTGTTTCCCGGTTTGACAGAAGTTAAATTATCTCGTTTTTGAATTTCCACCTTTATTTGCCGTAGAAATATTTTATGCGTAATTTAAAACTTTATAACAACATTACTTATAACATCGTCACCTATTTTTGTAGTTCAGTAAAGATAATCGTAGTTCGCTTTTCGTCGGTGAAAAATAAGAAATTGCCTTTTTGATAACAGTTTCTCTACCATCATTCTAGAAATTGATATCAATAATTATATTTTTAAAATCCAATTATTAATATTTGTAACAACAAATATTAATAAACAACAATTATTAATATTTGTTGTATTAATACATTAGATATAATTTATTAATAAATAAATAAAAATATTAATATAATATACTAAAATTTATTAATATCCGATGCAACAACAATCGACTTATTTCAGTGACTTTATGCAAAATTATTAATGAATTATATATCTAAACCTTCATGAATGACTGGTGGAAACCGTATGAAAATCCGTTCAACAGTTTTTGAGTTACACAAGTTCAGATAGACGGACGCGACGATGTATTTTGTTTTCTGTATAGTATAATTAAATATACTTATACAATGCACAGTATAAGTAACAGTACTACGTACAGTATGGTCACTCCCTGCCGCTTTCGCGTGTCGACCTCACCTCCCCTCTGAGACTATAATATATGGAACAGTTTGTATGGCGCCGCACGCACATACGCTCAGTCACGCTATGCACACACATAATTGTTTATGTAGTAGTAAACGACATGACATTTGTATAGAATGGCCGGCGTGTGATAGTAGTGTGACTATTATAACAGAATCAATAAGCGCTGGTTCTCATAAGCGAACGCTCAATCGACAACTTATGCAAGAAACTATAAGTCAATAAACATACTGCGTAGCTGTATGAGACTGTGGAAGTGTATTTACGAATGCCTGCTATCTTGTATTTATTTACTTGTATGTATGTGCCTTTGGTCTCTCAGCAAAGGGAGATTAATTTACTTACATAGATAGTATTCTGATGGAATATAAATTGAATACATCATGATGTTTATAGATACGTCTTTAAAATTGCTTCAATAGGGAGGCAATTAAAAAAAACAAATGATTACAAAATCGGGGGATACAGTTTGGTGTTGCAGCTACAAATCTATTGTCTTCATCCAAAATTCAATTACCCCACTCGATAGACGAAGGATCAACAAATTTATTACGGTAAGTAAGGACTATGGAACAGCATGCGAGCCAGGTTTTTTTCGAATAAATATCGAACAATGAGCAAAAAAAAAAAACAAGTTTCAATCTTTTATTATATTATTGACTTAAAATATTTATATTATTGACTTAAAATACAAAGTACCATTATACTTTATAACCTAACTCATAAAAATTATAGTTTTTCCCACTAATGCACACTTCCAGCAATATCTGAATTGCTTGCATTTCGCGACATGTCATGCATGCTTAGCAACGCAATTCGCGAAATGGCTCGAAAACAATGAGCGCGTGCACGAAGCGGGAACATCGATTGTCGATTACGTAAAATCTGACAGTTGAATCGTTAACTAAGGAGAAAAATTTATTAGAAAAAAAAGTACCGAACCTCCCATACTTCGGTATTTTTGATATACCGAACACAGTGGTAAAATACCGAACGGTTCGGTAGAATACCGAACACCTGGCAAGCCTGCATGCGAGGGAGGGGCAAGCGCTGCCATTTTGAGATAATTTTAGTGCACATAACGTATTCACGTACAACACACAGCCATACCCCATTTTTTATGAGAGATTTTATATTTTTTCATGAGTGCAATCGATGTGATGAGCAGTGAACATAAGAATGACTTCGTGAAAACAAAACACCATCTTTGTCTTACCTCTATATCATCTTAAGAAAAATAGGTCAAAGGGGCCCCTTCGCCCAAGAGGGCGCCTTGATAAAACTTCTGCAGAAACTTTTGTTTTGAGTACCTTGAATGCTCCGGTAGCAACGTAACGAAGCAGTCGTGGAATAAAATAAATTTTACATGTTTCTGTTCAATGTTGCGCGTATCTATATAATATTATTGAATTTATTTACTCGTAGAATTTATTTTTAATATTGGGGTAAAGCTGTATTCGAGTCACACAGCACTGGTCGTAGTAATAGGCTATTTGACTAACATTTTTTTCGGTTTGATATGTAGGGACGTCTCCATAATATAACCATAGGTGAAAGAATTACTTCGATAGCACAAAAATCTCTCGAGATATGGTAATTTGAATATCACAATTTTTAGACTGTAACGAAAACGCTCCATACAAAAGACTACCGAAGTATGACGTCACAGGTTTGTATTTTGTATGCATCAAATCAGAAATTTGTACGATAGCTATGTTAAATATTACGTTTATGTGATTAGTATCATAATAAAAGTTATAGCATTTTTTATTGCTTCTCTAATGAAAATATATTTTTTTAATAATTTCATACTTTTAAAATGGACTTTCCCGCCAAACTTTGATCGACGCTGAAAAAAGTCTGACTGAAGATATTAGAATGAAAGTTTGCAGATCTTTATAGTTTTGTGTATTTTACGATATTCTTAAATAATTTATACAATTTTTAAACATAGGAAAATAGCCTATTGCGGTAATTCAACATCCTACAAATTCAACACTGCGGTCCGTAAGGGCATAGACAGGCATCCGATGCAATGGACTGACCTTATAAAAATCGCTAGAAGAAGCTGGATGAAAAAAGCTCCAGACCGATATGAACGGCGTGCAATGCAAAAGACCTATTCCACGCCCCGACAAGTACCATTACACCATGGGATGATAACAAGCTCAAGAAGAAATTTTAATTTCATCATTGATCCTAATTCATATAAGTATATGAAGTGTCAGTACCTCAATATCTAACTTTAGAGCCAAAGGCAACTTTACATGTATGTAGTGCACCGTGCCCATTACTATACGAGGTTCTGGCAAAAGAGAGTTAGGGTTGTGTTTGGACACAATGCCCGGAATGAGAAAATAACTCCGCCTTATAGAAACCGCCGTCAAATACAACGCCTAATTCCTGAAGGGTTGTTAAATTGACGCGAGTAAATAAGATCACCAATAAGCTCCTGAGGACTAACTACGTTTACATCAGGGTAGAGTTGTTAATGTACCTTATAATATCGTATCGATATCGTCATTAACCCTTATTCATTTCACTGCTGGGATGTGGGTCTCCCCTCAATCGAAGGGATTTAGAACATACTCAACAACGCTGCACAACTGCGTGTTAACAAGTGTATAATAATTGCGGGTCAACTATATAACTATACCCACAGTATTATACAGCCCTTACATTTCTAATCTTGAGTAGCGGTGCGCGTGCGATATTTTACATTGCAAGCGTCTATAAGATTCAGTAACCGCTTCACATCAGGTGAGCCGTAGGCTTGTTTGTTATACGATATCATATACAAAAAAAAAATCAACCGATACAATCCCTTGCAACTTCATAAAACATTTATTATTAAAATAGTTGATTTCGCCCAACTTGCTTAAAGAATATTATAAATATTTAAAAAATGAAAAACTTTACCTCCCCCGCCTAGGTAGGATTTAAACCCACAGTAATCGAGTGGTCATGGGTGCAAATCCCATCTTGGCGAAGAAGGTGAATTTTTGCTTATTTAAAATATTCATACAATATGCAGATAATCTACCTCTCAAGAATATTCAAACACAATCTATTGTTACATGATGATTATATTTTTAAAGGAATATTATTTCTCGTTCGCCTTTCAGCTCAGATAGCTAAACGATCATTTTTGGGCGTAATAAAATAAAGAAGTAAAAAGAAAAAGTTTCAAGAAAAAGTATTTACCTTGGGTATACTTTAAATATGTAATCAGTCACAGTAATATTTTCATGTAAATTGTATGCAATCGGAACTGCAAAATCTAAAAACAGTTGTGTATTATTTAATTATTGTATTCATATTTTATTTATTTAATTATGTTTAGTTCACACGCCCAAAACCGGGCAGAATAAGTGAAACTCAGTTTATAAATCTGTCATCTGTATCACCTTATTTTTGTGAATAAAGAAATTTTATCATATCTTTATTTATTTTTACCGAAAATGGCAGTTTGAGGAATCACAAAGGTAATAAATTGATAAGTGAATATATTACAGAATCCTTACCTGCGAGTATCAGACTAGTACTTTACCAGTTTAATCTTTTTTTTTCCATATTTCACGTGATTTTATATCATAAAATCCTGGCTAACGAAGCCTCGGGAATGGGGTAATGTCTATTATTTTTCAAAGTCAAGCAAATACCAACAAACAAACAGTACTTTGTTGCAGGCAATCAGTTACTTTGTGTCCGTGCCCAGTGGTTCGAGCCGCGCAAATAGGGGACATAAATGTGAATGGATGTTAACGTGTTTTTTACGACGTTCGGTCAACATGCCGTTTTGTTTGCGTCCGCTGCGCCGATATCTTTATTTCCCGGTTCACCCCAAAATTTGAAATAGATTTTTATTCCTGTTCTGATATGTCTGAAGCTCAATATTTTGTGATTTTTATTGATATTTATTTGCTTCCTTGTAAAGTAGAGAAGATTATATTTTATAAAAATATATCAATACATATAATAAAATCGTAAGTGGCCGCTGTCTGTACATTGAAGATATATAAAAAAAACTAATATAGGGGGGCTTTATGAACGCAATAGAACCCAAAACAATGATTTTTAGAATTTTTGTCTTTTTGTCTGTTTGTCTGTTTGTCGGTTTGTCGGTTTGTCTGTTTGTCTGTTTGTCCGTACGTTTGTGCACGATAATCTCAGGAACGGCTTAACCTATTTGAATACGGTTTTCACTAATGCGTTAAGATTTGCTCAACTTAACATTTAGTGTTTGTTTCATTTCAATCGGTTCATAAATAAAAAAGTTACATCAATCTAAAAAATCACATATAAAATGGTACAAAATAACCAATCAGTTGAATTGACTAAAACTTTTCAGTTGAATTAACTGAAACTTTATGAAGGTATTATGTTATCATCGTTAAAGTAAATAATACAATGAGAGAGATGCTTAGAGGTCGTAGCGCTAACGCAAGTTAAGCAACCCCTGTCGTGGTTCCAACTAGGATGGGTGACCACAATTGGCACAAAAAATATATGAATTGGCTTAGTTATAACTATGTGTGCAGAAAGGGAAGATATATAAGAAAATCTATTACAGGGGGGCTTTATGAACGCAATAGAACCCAAAACAATGATTTTTAGAATTTTTGTCTGTTTGTCTGTACGTTTGTGCACGCTAATCTTAGAAACGTCTTAACCTATTTGAATGCAGTTTTCACTAATGCGTTACGGTTTGCTCTACATAACATTTAGTGTTTGTTTCATTTCAATCGGTTATAAATAAAAAAGTTCTATCAATCTAAAGAATCTATATACATAAAATTCAAAGTCCTGACTGACTGACTGATATATCAACGCACAGCCCAAATCGCTGGGTCTAGAGATTCCAAATTTGGCACGTAGGTTCCTTATGACGTCTAGGGGTACACTAAGAAATGATTTTTCTAAATTCATCGCCTAAGTTTGTATGGGGAGACAAGATTAGTTGGACTATTTTATCCGAAACTTTTCAAAAGTACTTCTATAGATAAATGAGTAAATACGTGTTTCAGGATTTTTCAATATTCAACCACTAAAGGGGTAAAGTGGGGTGAAAAAGTCTAAAAATCGTCATGGGTATTGTTTTTATAGTTTATCGGGTCGCTAACTACGAAAACAACAACGATTTTAAAATTCAACGTGGGTAACTACCTCAATAGGGGATGATTGTCAAGAATCATCCCTGGGGTGCGATGGGGTTGAAATTTCTAAAATGGGATGAAAAAGTCTGAATATCGTCATGGGTATTATTTTTTTGGTTTATTGGGTCGTTGGTTACGAAAAAACAACAAAATTATAATCAAACGTAGCCGACGTGACATAAAATCACCCCTATGGGGGCAATGGGGTTGAAATGTCATAATATGAATATGGGTGTTGATGCCATGGTTTTCTGGGACGTCAATTCTGAAAATGGCATCGATTTGAAAATATAACATAGTGTACACGAAATTACTTAAAAGTTTTTTTTAGTAATTTTATTCCTAAGAGGGTGAAATGGAGATCCAAAGTTTGTATGGGGAAACGAGATTAGTTGGACTATTTTACCTTAAAATTTACACGAGTACTTCTATAGATAAATGAGTAAACACATGTTTTAGTATTTTTCCAAAATTCAACCCCAAAAAGGGTAAAATGGGGCCAAAAAGTCTGAAAATTGACATTGGTATAGTTTTTATGGTTTATCGGGTCGCTGGTTACGAAAACAACAACGATTTTAAAATTCAACGTGGCTAACGTAACCATCATCCCCTTTTGGGGTACGATGGGGTCGACATGTCTAAAATGGGGTGAAAAAGTCTGAAAATCGTCATGGGTATTGTTTTTATAGTTTATCGGGTCGCTAATTACGAAAAAAAACAAATATTTTATAATGCAACATAGCCGACGTGACATAAAATCACCCCTGTGCAGATGCGATGGGGTTGAAATGTCATAATATCAATATGGGTGTTGATTCTATGGTTGCCTGGGACGTCAATTACGAAAATAGTATCGATTTGAAAATATAACACAGTGGACACGAAATTACTTCAAATGATTTTTCAAATTTTACCACTAAGAGGGTGAAACGGAGGTCAAAAGTTTGTATGGGGACACGAGATTAGTTGGACTATTTTATCCTAAACTTTACACGAGTACTTCTATAGATAAATGAGTAAACATGTATTACCCCAAATGTCACGCGAGCGAAGCCGCGGGCGAAAGCTAGTCAAATATATATTTTTTTCAATATAAAAAAATGCATTGCGATAATGACGATTATTATACCTAACTCATTAAAACACTACCAGATATTAATAAATTATGTACGATAAATTGAGTCATGGAAGATTGATGAAAAGTAATTTATTTATGGGATTTATTGCTGCCATAAGAGCAACGGAGGAGATCGGGGAATGTCAACATTGACATTGTGTCGAAGTGTTTGCACAACGTGTACCCCTGTGAATTGGTGCTTTTTTACTTCTTGTTGGGAAATGCGCATAACGAAATAAATATTACATGTTATAGGATATTCCTTAGTACAAATACAATTACAAAAGCTTTATTCTGTAAATTATAAGATAGCTACATTATATCGTGGCCTCTTAAGTACATAATACCTGTTTGGAGACCTCGCTCTTCCTTAGTACTCGTAGAACAATTTATATATATATATATATATATATATATATATCTATATATATAAAAATCAATGCCACTTTTCGTTGTAATTTTATAACTCAAGAACGGTCTCACCTATCCAAATCAAATATTTAGGCTTTGTTTGGACTATTTAGTAGATGGTTTATGTGAAGTTTGCACAAAATCAGTAGAGCGGTTCTTCATATATCACATGTTTTGTAACAAATGAATTCAATAAATGGCGGATCATTTTGTTAATGGGGATTTTGTTGTCAAATTGAAACTTTTTTCAGATAGGGATTGTGCTGTCAAATTGAAACTTTTTTCAGTGTTGACAGTACAAGCATGTTGTTATGTCATTCATGCGGTCATTTCATTTTGGACGTGCTTCGACTTTATGTTGCCTGTTCCAGAGTCGGCACCCCCAGCCGTTTGTCATGCTCAAAATGGAAAAACAAAAAATATTGTTTATCCGAATGTTTTGGATTAAGTTTTAAAATAGCTAGCAATTAATAATATATTTTTTTTGTTTGAATAAATGAATTTGATGTTCCATTTTTTAGGGTTCTGAACCTCAAAAGGAAAAACGGAACCCTTATAAGATCACTTTGTTGTCCGTCTGTCTGTCAAGAATTTCTATGTCGAGAATGCGTGGAGGTATCAAGCTGAAATTTGAACTGTATACTCAGGTCTACGGTCCCATGAAGTAAAAAAAAAATCAAACTGCTAAGTTTACGTAGAAAAAAGTTACGGCCGTTTATTCAGCAAAAAACGCATATTTCGACACACTCAAGGGAATCAAAACCTATAGGGTACTTCCCGTTGACCTAGAACTATGAAATTTGGCAAGTAACATCGTTATAGACTACAAGTACAGGAATAAATCTGAAAACTATACATTTGTAAATAGATCTTAAAAAATAGGGGGTCTATATTTTTTATAGGGTGTCGAAATTTCAAATTGAAACTACTAGTTCAAATGGGGTATCATATGAAAGGGCTTGATGCACAAATTGCAAAATATATTTTATTTATTTTTTCCGACGCATTATTTCTTATTTATAATGAAAAATATCAAATTTAATAATGATACTACGGAACCCTCGGTGGGCGAGTACGACTCGCACTTGTCCGGTTTTTTTTTTTTTTTTAGTATTTCACTTTATACGTAGCGAAGCACGTACCGGGCCGCTAGTATATATATATAGATACTTGTCATTGTCGCCTCATCCACACATAAAGCCCATAATAAGTTTCATGGTGACTACTTAAACTCTTTTCTTTCGATTAAAAAACAATTTAAAATATTCAAAATATTTCAGATTTATGTTGTCTCAGAGTTAAAATATGTAACAGTGGATGCTTGATGTAGAAATCCTGTAGCATTTATATCAAACCTCAGTGGTTTATAAAATATGTGAACATTGAATATATTAATATTAATTAAGACTGATGTATAAATAAATACGAACATCAGCTTGGATTATTGAGGTAACCATTTTAAATCAGGCCATCTGAATTCTACCATTAGAAGTTTATTTGTAGCCAGATAGAATTTCTTTATGCCCAAGGTAGCAAAACACTAACTATCTAGTGTACAAATATTGGAAGATATATATATACAAATACATTATGCAGGCCGCGTGTTTGCCACCCGACATATAAAAATGCTATAGCTATCTAATTGTATATAATAGCTGCATCGCTCCACGGCTCCAGCCTGGGGCCTATTGTCGCGTCGCATTAACGAGAGACGCATCATAACTCCCGATAATCTATGTTTATTGGCTCCGTTCGACTTTATTACACTCTTCAAATAGGTTGTTTGTATTTACTCGTAAATATTGGAATAGGTGTATGCATAAAAATACACACGCGTATTTATCACTAAATGTGAGAAAATGAGATACATGGCGTTTTACATGGTTTATTTTAATGATACCTACCCGCGGATCAGAAAACGCAGCGTAGGACGGCTCCTACGACACCACGATGCCACGGTCTGATAAATATCCCAGGGAGCTGATGGATGCAATCTGCATAAAACCAATTCTGGAAGTCTAAGGTTGAAGTCTAACTGCTGAACAGAGGCCTCTCCTATGTTCAGTAGTGGATGTCCTTTAGCGGAAACAAACTTCACCTTCAATTACTCGTAATTATATTTAGTTCAGCTTGTAAGAACACTGAGGCTCTACCGACTAAACTGAAGATGCTTTTCACTAATAAGTCAACTAGTAAGAGTTTTCCGGATAGAATCAAAATATTTGATGGCAATCGGCTTCAGCTTCGGCGGTAAGGCTCCTGGGGGGCTAGCCAAATGGCAGTTTGCGAAGTAGAAAAGCGTAGCGATAGCTAATTTGAACTATGGAGCTCATACTGAAATGTTCGAATTGACAAATGTCACGTGATCTATCTAACGTTCGTTACGCTACGAATTACACTTGGCTAGGTCAGAACAACTGACAGGGATTGGATGATTAAAGTCCCAGATCGTCATGAATGGCGTGCAATGCAAGATGACGCAAAATAGTTGGATGGCAACATGTTTATAGGAGACGCCATATGGATACAAAATTTCAGTTCATAAGCATGAAATTTCTTTAGTCATAATGTCAGGGAGGGAGTTGATGAATCGAAACTTTTTATATGCAATTTGAAAATCACGTGATATAACACAGTAAAAATTATTTAAATGGATCTCTTATCTGTTTTTGTCGGGAAATTTTAATACATTCGATCTCAAACGGAGATCTTCGTCAATGCGAATGTCTAGACATGGTAGAAGAAGAACTACTCGGCTAGAAGGAGCCGTATGGTGTTGATGAGTTAGAATCTAGTCGACTTTCCTGACATAAATATGAGAAATTTATGAAAAAATTATTGAAAGATTTCACCGTGTTCTTGCAAAATGAAGTATTATAACAATAGCCATAATATTCAAGTGGCAATTATGATTTTGTACCGATTATTCTCGAATAAAGCGGTGCTAGTACAATCACGATCGACATTATACTAAAGGCGATTCATTATTAGAGAGCCGTTACAAAGCCCATAATCGGTCGTTATCGCCCTTTTATAGCAGACGTTATGAGCACAACTATTCATCCAAGAAATATTTAATCTTATCTCGTTACAGTCTTTGTTCTGGGTAATTATTTGAGTTGCAATTATGAGGCAATATTATAATAAATCGATCATCTGTAGACGGACCGCACATCTGTCGTGTGAGCGTTCTTTATGTAGTATTTTTTTTTTGATAAGCATTTTTTTTTTATAAAGATTAGTAGATTTTTGCGTAATCTTGGTTTTGAAATAAAAATTAATGACGTAAGTAGCCATAGTGTTATTAAAGTATTTTATTTAAATTATGTAGTAGATGTAGTAACTAATATTGTTTTGATATAGGTTAAATATAACCAAAACTACGGGAATATTAGGAGAACACAAGAAGGTTCTCTTTCAGTGAACCATAAAATGCTTACAAAATAATGTTCTTTTTTTTTTAATGATTCAGCCGTTGTCAACCTTTATACATCCCATTGTTGGAATACGGGTGCCCCCTCAAACGAAGGGGTTAGAGTTATTCTCCACCACGCTGCTCAACTGCTGGTTGGAGGAGGTTAGTGATTTCAAGCCGCCACTGACGATCGATTAGTGTGACACGCGCAACGACGCCATCGACCTCCTCCAATATTTCAGTAGGTAAGTTTAGTAGACTAAAACTAGATTGTAATGTGAGATTAGAGATCTACCTTCACCGTCACCTTAACATTTTCGGTCCGTCCCTTCCTGGCACACAGTATGGCCAACACAGTAGTATTACCTGTAATAGTAGCTCTGGCAAGATTCCTTAAAAAAATAAATAACATGTTATTAGTTTATTCTAATGTCATATTTCGTTTAAAAATAGAGACTGCCATATATAGGGGAACATAACGATAGTTTGTCCAATGTTGTTTATATAAGCTCATTGAGAAATACTGGCAAAGCATAAAAATGCAACGTTAATAAAATTTTAAATAGCCCTTATTGCAGGTGATTCTTGAAATCGTATTATTACTGTAGATATCCAAATGGTAACTGATTCGGTAGGAAGACAAAACTTGACTAGTACGAATTACTTACTTGCGGAGATATGTAGCAGGCTAAGTGGTTCATTTTCCAAATGAGTGATTGTTGTTGATCAAGCACATCTAAGTACTAGGCACAGAATGTAGAAGTACAGCAATTTACATCCCGCAAATTTTGTAAATGTGACAGTTTGTGAGAATATTTGTATGTTTAAGACTCAATACCGCGTTGAATGGATTTGTGACATTTGTCATCATTTTTATCTTGGTAATAATAGTTCGAAGTTATGGGAAGAAGCTAGTATTTAGATACTAGCTTAGTAGCTAAATATGTAAAACTAGCTGACCCGTGCCCACTTCGTTTGGCGGTTAACCCATGACACTCACAAATAGCGTGGCTTTCTATTGGTAAAGTAATTTTCCAAATCGGTTCAGTAGATCCAGAGATTGCCCCTTACAACCTCACAAATTTAAAAACTTTACGTCTTTATAATATTTGTATAGATAATCTATAATAATAAAAGGCTTTGTCCTCACTGACTGACTGACTGACTGACTGACTGACTGACTGACTGACTGACTCACTAATCAACGCACAGCCCAAACCGCTAGGTCTAGAGATTCCAAATTTGGCAAGTAGATTCATTATGACGTCTAGGGGTGCACTAAGAAAGGATTTTTCAAAATTCATCCCCTAAGGGGGTGAAACGGGGGTCCAAAGTTTGTATGGGAAAACAAGATTAGTTGGACTATTTTATCCGAAACTTTCCACAAGTACTTCTAAAGATAAATGAGTAAACACGTGTTTCAGGATTTTTTAAAATTCAACCCCTAAAGGGGTAAAATTGAGTAAAAAAAGTCTGAAAATCGTCATGGGTATTGTTTTTATCGGGTCGCTGATTACGAAAACAACAACTATTTTATAATCCAACATAGCCGACGTGACATAAAATCACCCCTATGGGGGTGCGAAGGGGTTGAAATGTCATAATATCAATATGGGTGTTGATTCTAAGGTTTTCTAGGACGTCAATTACGAAAATGGCATCGGTTTGAAAATATAACATAGTGGATACGAAATTACTTAAAAGGATTTTTCAAATTTTACCCCTAAGAGGGTGAAACGGAGGTCCAAAATTTGTATAGGGAAACGAGATTAGTTGGACTATTTTATCCTAAACTTTGCACGAGTACTTCTATAGATAAATGAGTGAACACGTGTTTCAGGATTTTTCTTAAATTCAACCCAAAAAAAAAGGAATAAAATGGGGTCAAAAAGTCTGAAAATCATCAAGGATATTTTATCGGGTCGCTGACTACGAAAACAACAACGATTTTTAAATTCAACGTGGCTAACGTGACCATCATCATGTAATTTTTTTAAACTTTGATTTATCCTTTTTAAGCGGATGGAATAAGACTTGTGTGTTGACTGAAGTGTTAAATAATAGGTTTTTAAATTTGTATAGGGCGGAACGGGTGTAGTAGTTATCTGGAAAGTTCTTGCATCCGTATTTAGTACAATTAAAGGTACTACATGATGGTGGTTGCGTTGCGTGTTAGACTTGATTTGGATAATCTAAAATGCGCGAATTTCACACGAGCGAAGCCGCGGGGAAAAGCTAGATAGTAAAGGGCGTTTGTTCTCACTGACTGACTGACTGACTGACTCACTAATCAACGCACAGCCCAGACCACTGAAGCTAGAAACCTGAAACTTTGGATATGTGTTCCCTATACAATGTAAGCGCACACTAAGACGGGATTTTCCGAAATTTCATCCTTAAGAGGTTGAAAATAGGGGGTTGAAAAAAAAACCCTCTTTTTGGAAATCGATTCACCTACGATTTTAAGACTTACTGGAATAGTTGTTCATAAAAAAAATAGTTGTATGTTCTAGCTAATAAATGTTGTTCTATTCTATTCTACACTACTATTCTATCCTGTCCTACCGTATCCTATCCTTTCCTTTCCCATCGCATCGTCTCGCGTCAATCGCATCGGATCGCATCCCATCGCATTCCATCACATCCGATTCGATCCCATCCTATTCTATCCTATCTGGCTAATCCAATATGGCAGCTACCACAATATAGCGATTTATAATTGCCATTTTAAACCATATCATATGGGTATCAAATCTATAATAATAAAAGGCTTTGTCCTCACTGACTGACTGACTGACTGACTGACTCACTAATCAACGCACAGCCCAAACCGCTAGGTCTAGAGATGTTTATGGGTAACTGATTAACTTTTGACCAGCGCCCAGCCAAGAAATGTTTAAAAATGTGATATTTATATTTTAATTAACTCATCACTAGATGGCGCTATACCTAGCATTTGTACAGCTTGCTATGGTTTCGTTATTAACCAAAGGGTATATACGAGAGATTATTTCAAACCATGAGGTTATCCGTGACGGTTTATCGCTCACCTCATCCCAGTAGTTACCCCCGGAGGTTATCCATCGCGCGCGTAGGGCGTAAAAAAACTGCGTTCTTCAAATGAAGTTACATCTGGTGCCGAAATCTAATTGAAAAACCTATTCTAAGTACCGACTATATGGGGTATATCTACTTGATATAAGAATTTCGGTATTTTTCAAACAATGACGTCAAGATTGACTAAATTTATACTTGTGAAATGTGTGATGATGCCCCATACCATTATAGCTGTGGAAGGTGATGGAGCTGGCCTGTTCCGCTCCATCTCCTTCCACTTGCATGGAACGGAGGTGTATCATCAGGAGGTTCGTGCCACTATTGTTCACGTATTAAACAACTGAAACGATGAGTTGTTGAGTGAGGACAGTAAGGGATGCGCTGTCGAGGAATCTCTCTTTATATCCCGCATTCCCATTATTCCATCAGACCACCCCGTTCAATTTAAGAGACTTAAATTTCCCATAAAGATATGCTTCGCTATGACCATTAACAAATCTCAGAGGCAGTCTCTAAAGGTTAATGGGGTTGACTTGAGACAGGACTGCTTCTCTCATGATCAGTTGTATGTAGCTTGCTCAGGAGGAAGTTCTTTTGGAAGCCTTGCAATTTTGGCTCCTGGTGCGAATGCTAAAAATATTGTTTACCGGGACGTCTTAACCTAAATGGTGTATGTTTGTAATAATGGTCAATACGAAACAGTCCTTTATGGGATAAAAATGAAATATCTGGAATGTTAACAAAAATAGACGCACATCAGGAGTGTTCCCGTAGCGAAGCACGGGTACTTTGCTAGTGTAAATATATAATGGCAGTGGACTAATTGAAAATTTACAAACGTACAGATCACACCATATTACGAATCGGGCTGAAATTTGGCATACAGATATTATGACTTAGACATCCACTTGAGAGTAGTATTTTTGAAAAAACAATCAGGTTTTCTCTGTTTCAATTCGTTTGAAGAATTGTTTATCAACCGCTATTTACGAAAATAATTGACAACGCTAGCCAAGAAGATGGCAAAATAAATTATAACTGATCAAATTATTTGAGAGGTCTTATCTTAACCTGGATATGCCCATGGTACAATGACATATGATATTTTATGTCTTTGCAGATTTTGACCACCAAATTCGTGACGTAATCTTGACAAGATACGGGAAGAATATACCTTATGTTAGTACCATGGATATGCCAATGTACGCAAAATAAATACTGATAACATAAGACAAAATTTTATTAAAGAAATTTCACCGACCCCTCGCCATTCTGCTATTAACTCGTAATAGTTGTTTACAACCGGCACTTGCTGTGCGTTTACAATATATTACGAGGTCGTCGGCAATAAAAAGGGGTAAAAAATGAATAAGGCAAGGAACGTTAAAAGAAAGGCGCCCCGCAATATATACGACTTCCTCGAGGAAATAATAATGCTGTTTGCAATTCATTTGGCTGGCTACCTGGTTACCCTCGGTGGAAACAACGGGATATTCCTTACAAACCCTTCGTTGTCCCGATTTTTCTTGGAGGGACGCGATTTTTATTTCAAACCCCTTTACCTAGAGAAATCAAAGCTTAATGACGAGTCACTCTGAAAACGGTGTAGCTGATATTTTTTGTTTTAATTTCACCCCAAAAACTTGAAAATTTTGTCGAAATCATTTTACCATGTGAAAATATCTGTGGTTCTTTTCTTTAAGACAGTTTCAGAAGAATGCTCGAAATGAATAAATATGAATAATTAAATAAATTAGACAACATGACAATCGTCTAAGTCATTGTTATTTGGGTACAGTAATCGAGTAAAATTGACATTTGTAGTTTCAAAGCTAGAGTCATCGATCCACTTTTAAAATAAACATAGACATTTTTATTGAAGGCTACCATGTGTCTATTAGTTTTATATGTGCAAATATCATTCCTTTTGTTAAATGTCCGACTACTAACTCAAAATTGATTGGTTTAAAAAAGTATTTGGTAATAACATGTATTAATTTTGTTTTTAAACCAGTGATGAAAACACACGGCCCGCCTCACGTAAATTGTTCACCGTACCCATATAAACGTTCGCAACATAAAATATCGTAAACGCGACACTACTCCCGCTAACAACGCAGCAAGTCTTTCCTTTCATCGTTCCTTTCTAGTGACTTGAGTAACTCGCAGAAACGCAAAAGTTATATCGTAAAAGTATTATATAAGGTTTTGGATTAGAGGTATGTACTTCCCCAGTCGGGCAGCTTATAAATTCGCCATGCTACCTCTCTTTTGCCAGAGCCTCGTATTTCAGTCAGCAGGGTACACCACGTGCGGGTGAGATTGGCTTTGATTCAAAGGTGATGAAGAATCATTTACATCCCAAAATTATTATGATTAAATTCATGAATAGAGTATTAGAAATTTCAGATGCAACCCTCTATAGCATGACCAATAAACCGACAAATGGCTTGTCGTACAAGAAAAATCAAAGTGTTGCAGCAGTGAGCTTGCTTTCATTTAAAAACGTAATTGTAACTAACCGTTCCCTTTTATTAATTTAGCTCATTTATTCTCGGATCCCCCGAGTCTCACGTCTGAATGTTAAAGGAGTAAAGTCACTGTAAAGCCAAGTATTTTTTCTATTACGTATAAAATATTTATGACGTCTCCTTGTTGCTTGAGTTTTTGCGGATTATTCACCGTATATTAAGATATTTTCTGTAAGTAGTTTGTTTCACAAAGCTCCGATTATGTACTTATGGAATAGCGTTCGGAATAAAATACATTTAATATTCTACCATGGATTGAATTTGAAGTGTATATCATTCCGTTATATCCTAATTGAGATACTCTAAGTGAGGTAATGAGCATAATGCTCAGCTACTCTTTTGATGAACATCATTGAGGATCTCTAATAATGTGTTTAATTTTTCAACAAGAACAAGATCTTTAGAGCTGAAGTCAACCTCGCCTGCACGTGGCGCACCCTACCAACTAGCGAAAGACGCTCTGGCCTAACAGGTTAATAGGGTACAGCGTATTTGTAAGCTGCCCGACTGGGTACCTAGGACAAAGAAGTACCTGAAGTCGCAATGTTTCTTGATGCGAGCGTTCACATCAAGAAACCTATGTGTATGCTTGGCTGCCAACCGATGGATTATAAAAAAAAGTATTATAAAACTCTAATCAATCATTTACAAAAATCATAACAGTTTTTCTTCAACACTGTAAATTAAAAATCTATACCACTAGGTACGTATACCAAAGACAAAATATATATAACAATTGACTAAAAGCTAAATTAACTAATAACGTCAGAAGAGCAGTTTATAAAAGTACACGTAAACTTAGAGATACGATCGACAGACTCCCAGTGAATATTTAAGAAGCTCGAGAGGTCTCGAGAGGTCCGGAGTCACTTAAAATGCTTGATGAGCAATCGAGTTAGGTACGCGCCCGCGGTGGATATCAAAGAGATCGGGTTGTTTGATACTTTGTAACATACTTGGTAGAAACAAGTAAGTATTTATTTTCGGATATTAAAAAAATATGTTTTGTTTTTGATAATGATGTTATAAATACTACACATATGGCATTACCCATACTAAAATGCGTTAGAAAACGATTCCCGTATCCCGTCTGTGAGAAATCTGTTACTATCGCTATCCTTATCATCTTTGCGCTTTAATATACTTGCTATCTCTGTCCTTCGCTGAGTACGTAATCGACGCAAACAATGAATAGTGTCAGTCTAATCGAACACGCAAGTTAAGCAACGTCGGCGGTAGCCTGTCCATGGAGGGGTATATTTATCTCGAGCTGCTCCGTGCTTCGGAGGCCACGTTAAACTTGAAAACACTGGCCTCTTCGATTGAAGGGAGACCCATATTGCAACAGTAGAATACCTAGCCAATACGCGCTTCTCGTAGTACGAGAAGCGCGTATTGGCTATGGTACCCACTTCTCATCAGGCGGTTCGTATGCTTGTTTGCCACTGGACGTAGTATAAAAAGGAATAATAGAATTTATTTTCAGTATTTAAAGAATTTTTTCCTCATCACTTAGTAATTACTCTCTAGTAGATGATAGATTCTAAATCAAATACACGTTGTATTTAATCTTTAGTGAATTGTTGACTGATTGATCATGTTCTTTTAACTCGTCTATTAAATATTAAACATATATTACACTAAGTTTGATAAAGAAGCTTCTTTACCTATCTCTAAAAATTCTCATCATCTCTTTTCATCATAAAAAAGCATTTGCGATTAAGATTTAAATCATGAATAATTTAATAATTTGTTATGGCTAAGTAAGAATACTTTAAAATCCATTTTCACCACCGATCTAAATTACAAATACCACAATTCCCGATGCAAAAGAAGAAATTAATCTAAAAAATCAGAACGATTACAAAAATGAACATCAGACCAAGTGCCCCTTTTTTCAACCATCAAACGCGCCGGCTGGGGTCGCATTCCTTCCCGTCCCGTCTGAATCGCTCCTTTTTTAAATCCCGGTAACAAGCCAATAAATCCCGGCGCATTTTTCTCAGTCCGGGATCCCGTCACCGCCCCGGAAAAAAGGCTTAACACGATTACATCCAAATTTACTTAACACCCACACATTAAGCAGGCTAATAAGGTCTATAATTCAATTCTCTTATCCCGTCGCTCGACCCATAATAATTAGTTGTGCGCAATTTTATTACATTAAATATGTTTTATCTTACATTAGATATTCGTCAGCTTAATAAAATTGACATTGATTAGACAGGTGTCTCCAACATTTTGCCTGCAGGTTTAACGATCGGTATCGGATCGGTTCAGACCTCAGATATGCAGGTCATGTGATGTCGCTGAAAATATAAAATTCATTAGAAATATAAATATAAAATTTGGGGTGTAAGTGGTTCATCAACGTCTTTGAACCAAAGCCAACCTCACCTACACGTGGTGCACCCTGAACTGACAAACGGCTCTGGCGAAAAAAAAGCATAGCGTAGTTTTTTAAGCTACCCGACCCGACTGGGTAAGTATCTCCACCTCACAAAATACCGCAGCCAAATAACAATTCTCATGAGAATTGTTTTGTTCCTACGAGTGAGTGAGGTCACCAGAAAGAAAGGAAGGAGTATAGGCTGGCAACGGATCGGCGACCCCTTGGTGTTGCTGACCTCCATGCGCGGTGGTGATTGCTTTCCATCAGGTGACCCACATGCTCATTTGATGAACAAATTGACATATAGACGGTCGGATAGACAGCGAAAAACAGGTTAGTGATAGTCTTTTTGACAACCTTTGGGCATGGAATCCTCAAAAAACACGCCCGTTTCTAGTAGGTTTTAACAAAAAGCATCTCTAAGTTCAACAATTTCTTCTAAAGTAAATTGCTAGTGGTTATACAAATAATTAAGATTAATTCGTTCGTTAGTTGTACAAACATTGGTGCAAGTAAACAGAAATGAAGCTGGTAGCGTCACGAGGACTCTTTTAATTAAGTATATGGAGTGGGCTGAGCATTCGCACACATCAAGTTGCTGATTAACTCACAGAGTTGCTATACGAGTCATATATAAATAAAATTAAAATAGGTCCTTTCTAGGGCAGCATTTTATTTAGACAAGCATACGGACCGCCTGATGAGAAGCGGTTACCGCAGCCATATTAACACTTGCAACATAAAATATCGCTCGCGCGCCGCCACCCCCGCTGCCATCGCAGCATCTCCTTCCTTTCTGGTTACCTCACTCACTCGCAGGAACACAACAACCCTCAAAGGAGTTGTTATTTGGCTGCGGTATTCTGTGAGGTGGAGGTACATTCCCAGGTCGGATAGGTCTCTTTTCATCAGAGCTTCGTTTGTCAGTCAGTAGGGTGTACCGCGTGCAGGTGAAGTTGGCTTTGGTTCAAAGATGTTGATGAACCACTTACACCCCTTAATGATATAATGACGAGCCCGCTGGTCGAATGGCTAGGAATGGCTACATTGACTCCGAGGTCGCACACAAGACTCGTTTGTGTGCATGAACGTGTCTGTTTGTCTTGGGCTGGGTGTTTTTTATGTATTATAAATATGTTTTTACAAAAAATGTTTTAAAGCCTAGTGTACTCTATCTAGTACCTAAATTTGCACTTTATTGGGACTAGATGGCGCTGTGTAAATTGTCCAGGAATATTTATTTATTTATGAGCGTGTGCGGTCACTGGAAAGGGTTGCTGCGTTGGCAGCGAAACAGGAGGCGCATTAACTGTGTTTTAAGTTTCAAGCGTCGATAAGTTATGGACGTGGTTATGTTAATAATAAAGTACCTAGTTGTATTCCTTCATGTATTTACGTGCTCTCCGAAGCACGGAGGAGCTCGAGACAAATAAACCCAACCATGGACAGGCTACATTCGACGTTGCTTAACTTGCCTGTTCAATCAGACTGACACGCACAACGACGCCATCCAGCTCCGCGCATCGACGCAATCGAGCTCCTCACTCAATACTTGCGTACTGGAATATAATTTAATAATTTCTTAAACGGTTAATTTCCTTTCATCCATTTACGAGCTGGCGGCCGCGACTTCGTACTCGCGTACTTCGTACTCTTCGTTCGTATTCCGATAACTCATTGGAATATTTAAAATTTCTTTCTTAGCGGATGTTACGTCGTTGAGGAGCTCGGTGGCGTCGATGCGCGTGTCAGTCTAATCGAACACGTAAGTTAAGCAACGTCGACCATAGCCTATCCATAGATGGGTTTATTAATCTCGAGCTTCTCCATGCTTCGAAGGGCACGTTAAGCTATCGGTCCCGGTTGATGTCAGTAGATGCCAGTCGTTAAGCCAAGTCAGTGGCCTTTAGGCGGCTTGACAATACTGACCTCCGCCAACCCGCAGTTGAGCAGCATGGTGGAGTATGCTCTAAACCAGTTCGATTGAGAGGAGGCCCATATCCCAGCAGTGGGATGAATAAGGGTTGACGACTACGACGATAACGGATGCTTCGTCGTCATAATAACTACCTACATGCCAAAATTCAACCCGACTGTCCAGTAGTTTGAGCTGTGAATTAATAGATCAATCAGTAACGGTTGCCGTTTGTAGGTACAGATAGAAAGAAAGAAAATACGTTTATTAACATCACATCATGAAACAATAAATTCACACAATTCACAATAACATTAAACATTTCAAACAACATGTACATAATCATGATGTTAATTGGCCATCGTTCGGCATTACTGCTGTGTAATACACACAGCGCCGGTATTCTATTACAGATACAGATGATTTCATATTATTTTTATAAAGAGAGTTCTCCATCATCAGCCTGTATGTATCCACTGCTGGACATAGGCCTTCCCCAATACCTTCCACCATATGCGATCCTCCGCTTTCCGCATCCAGTCGCTCCCGGCCGTTCCCTTGAGGTCATAGATCCATCTGAAGGCGGGCGCCTGATGCTTCGACCGGGAATTCTTAGCCGTAATCGAAACCGCCAACTTGGCCCGAAATAGCAGGGCTGCAGGGTAAAGATATAACTATACTCCAAAATATAATATGTGTAAAATATACACATATATTAATAATGGACGCCCCCTCTCTAGATGGACCGACGATCTCAAAAAAGTGGCTGGTAGCGGTTGGATGCGGGAAGCAGAGGATTGCATATGGTGGAAAGCATTGGGAAAGGCCTATATCCAACAGTGGGTAGATACAGGCTGATAATGATGATGATGATGATTAATAATGGAACCCTCCTGTTGTCCATCATCCGGATATCCATTATAAGAAATGGAGACATATCGAAAGAGAGCAGGCCAATGCCTGCTTAATTAGTGTTAATGCAAAGAACACTCTATAACCACAACCACTCCGTCACCTTGCAATGTCTATCTTTTTATATCGAATGCCTGCTTCAATTATATACTAGGCGAGATTGTATACACAAATCTGTTATTTACTCTTCCTTTTGCTCATTTAGACGTCGGCATTGTATCACATACTAAGCACTACAAACAACTACAAAGAGTGTAAACGCCATTTTAGTAGAGTAACCACAGACCTACTTTTACCTAACTAACATAGAAAATCAACATAATATTATGATGCATAATGTTGCCATATAAGAGTAAGTGGAAGTCTATTCACACTTTATTCACTAATCAATTCTACATGACTACATTATCAATTCAGTATAAACACAACACCATAGCGGTGCTCATAAGGGGCGAGAGGTGTTAAAGGAAAGACGGGACAATCTCGGAGGCATTATCGGATTGCGACGGAGCTCGGCCCACAATGGATGTCCTGGCGAGCCCAGCTTACTTTGCGGGCCCAGTGCTTTGTACCAAATCACTTCGGTAGATTTATTACCAAATGTCCCCATTACCCCACTCTCCCCCTATATAAATTGTGGAATAAGTGTTGCCATATTTACTCGTGACGTATTGCTAATCGGGGCGCCTTCTGGAGTTGCCAGTTGTCGCTCGTGAATAGTAATAATTAATCTGGGCATCCGATGACGAATTTGAATAATTTATATCTAAAATTTATTGCGGAGAGGTCCGAAGACTGAGACACATGTGGCGGCATACCCTAAGTGAAATTGAGGTGATGTTCAAACTAATTAATTTTCCTTGCTTATAACTTTAAAATGTAAACGTTAAACGTTAAAATTACTTAATGGTTTTGGCAGCCATTATACAGGGTTCCTTTTGTAAGTGCGCATTTTTTTTATTGAAGATAGATTTAATACCCTGGTAGACTTATGGATAGTTAACTAATATAACTTCTCAATGAAACTTAGTCCGAAATCATAAAAAAAAAATATTCGCCAATATGCTCATATTCTGAAATTGAAGAGAGGACTCTTCAATTGAAGGGGTTTAGAGCAGATATCACCACGCTGCTCAACTGCGGGTTGACAAAAGTCAATATTTACAGGCGGCCCATCCGCTGACTTAGTTATATTACTATTATCTAATAATAAAAACTAGGATTTGTAATTGAGTAATTTTTCCGAAGTACCGAATAGCTCGAGATAAATAAGCCTATCCATAGATAGGCTACGGTCGACGTTGCTTAACTTGCATGATCAATTACACTGACACGAGCTCACTTATAATTAATTCTATACAAAATCACATTGTCTAATTGCAATTGTAGAATTTCTTTGATAATATTCTTATACATATACTAGCTGACCCGGCAAACATTGCTCTGCCATTTAGATTAATTAAATAAAAGTTATAACCTATTTTCATACCTACCAAATATACATAATTTTTGAAGTGAAAACTTCTTTAGCGGCGTTTTGCACTTTTTGGGATGGGTAAAAAAATGTTACACTCGCGTCAGGATACGTGGCCTGATCGAAAATTCGTAAGTCGGAGAAAGCGTTGACCGCCGGCGCTGCGTAGGAGAGGAAGTGATATCCCCCTCTCTTTCTACCGCGCGGCGAAAATGTATGCCTTCTCCTGCTGTTTATTTTTAATGTAATATAAATAGTCATGTTTGTGGACGATAGCGCAATAAATGAATATTGTATTTTACCACTTACATGATGTACTTTTATGCTGATAAATAAAGCAATTCGTGCGAAATTATTCCCTAACCATTCCAAAACATTCAAAAATGCACAACGTTAATGTTCAAGTTTTCACTTCTGCCAGCACGCCCGGAGTGCAACCCGATTTTTTTTTATTATTTTATTAAAATCGATAGAGCCGTTTCGGAGAAATGCGATCACAAATACCGCGACATGAAATTCTTACATATTATTATGTTATAGCACAGTATAAGTAATTGGTTATAGTCAACATAATAATATGTAAGAATTTCATGTATAACCTACCTTTACAAAAGCAAGTTGAGGTTAGGTTAGGTTAAGCTTGTGATCAACAAAAGCCCGAACGAGCAAAGCGAGCGAGGCTCGACTTGCTTTTGGGAAAAAACATGAGGTACGTTAAGTTTAACTAGTCAAACCTAGGAGCACCTAGATTTCGGGTATTGATTATAACATATACTCGTATATAGATAAGGTTTCCAATACGTTCAAAACACGCTTTGAATAAGATACATAAAGCCTTTATCAACATTTACTGGATCTAATCAATCGACTGGGACTGACCGATGTCGGTCAAACGAACCGCGAAAACCTAATTACTCGAATTCAAAGAGTTTCGGAGTGACCGATGACAGGTGTTTACCATCGAAATGTAATTAGGAGATGCCTTCTGACGGACTTCTGCTAATGGCCGTATTATGGACACTCGATTGGGCCAAAATGAATTTGTAATAGAGGGTAAATCTTAAACGACAAATGTTTTTTAAGTTGGTAACTCACTTTATATTTATATTTCTATGGGGGTGTAAGTGGCCCACAGACATCTCGAGAGCTAAAGCCAACCTTACCTGCACGTGGTGCATCCTGTCGGCTAACTCACGAGGCGTCAGTCACCAACCCGCCTGCTCAGCGTGGCGACTTACGGGCAATTTATGCTTTATGAAGAGACCCCTATATGTAAGGCCCACAGTGCCCGGCAGCTCTATCCGGACCAACGTGGTTCTTGCAAGTGAGGTGACTACATATGAGGAGATGTTGGTTATGTCATATACAGCACGGCAACTTCTTGTTTTGCAAGCGTTTATTTATAGATTACGGTAACTTCTTTCGAAAGATCAGGCTGCCCGGAAATTTATTTGACATCCAACGCGACATAAAAAATAATTTTATATCATAGGCTATATATACCTTGGGCACTAAAATTGTTAGTACTAATGTTTGAGACACCTTTGTGTGGAAAATATGAATAAAGTACTTCTTTGCAAATAAATTTATCTACTCTCATACTAAAATTTAGAGATTAAAAAACTAAACACAGAATCTTAATGTCAGTCTTTTACGCACAAGCCATCAAAATAAATTTAAAAAGTTACTTTTCGATACAGCTCTTTATGGACAACTGTATTTGAAAAATAACTTTTTTCCATTTCGATACAGCTTCAGCCCAGAGAAGAAATAAAGCCGTTAAATTTACTTCATGGTTTTATTTAAAATATAATTATCATCTATTTCATGAGATTAGATAATAGTAGTTTATGAAACTGTTGCATAATAAGGGTTCTTAAAATACGAGTGTGAGTTATAATAGACCACACGAGTATTTTAAGACCTAATTATGTGCAGTTTAATACACTACTTTATCTAATCTCATGAAATATATGATAATAATATTTTAAATACAACCATGAAGTTAATTTAACAGCTTTATTTCTTACATAAAAATCCATTTGCAGATCGAGCATGCGTAGTGCGCAGGCGCGACGCGCCGCGCCGCGTTCACAGATAATGTAGAAAAATTTCGCAAAGTTGCAATGTATTTGCATTGCAACCTGTTTAAAATACCTGTATCCAGGGCTGAAGCAGTATCGAAATGGAAAAAAAGTTATTTTTCGATACAGTTGTCCATACGACAACTCTATCTATTTAACTGTATGAAATGAGTTTTATGATACAGTTGGCGGTACTATAATGAGTTTTATTTTTAATTTTATGTATATGCGTTTATAAACTGCGTCTTTATAGAACCGCCTTTGAACCGAATTTTTCGATTTGAGTGTAGATAAAATAACTTTTTAAATTTATTTTGATAGCTTGTGCGTAAAGACTGTCATTATGATACTGTGTTTAGTTTTTTAATGTGTAAATTTCAGTATGAGACTACTCTATTATCTACATAAAGTAGTGTATGAAACTGCACATAATTAGGTCTTAAAATACTCGTGTGATGCTATTATGACATTCGCCTTCGGCTCATGAGATAAACTCACACTCGTATTTTAAGAACTCTTATTATACAACATTTTCATAAACTACTATTTTATAACATAATATAATGTAAATAATATTGTACAGCTTGCTACGAAGAGTATCGATTAAGGACACGCGAGTAAGGATTTTAATATGTCAGTGGTGTACCACTGCGCCGCGTGTGCGACCCGCCCATGGCTAAACTTGATCTATAAATCAAGAAGTGAAACTATTTCGTAATTAGATCGTATTTAGGTTGGGGCACAACACCTTCCTTGCTCCTTGAGAATGACTCCCGAAGGGTCCGAAGGTAAAGGCTCCATTGCCTTTCGAGCACCTCTTTAACGGCTAATATCCTTGGTAAATGGATCTCAAATATTTTGCCCCATAACCGTTATGACAAAACGATGTTATCATGTTTATTGCTATTCGGAATCGGTAGCTTATTGAAGTAGATTTGTATAGGTACCGTCGGCCATGAAATTGGTCTATCGATTTTTACAACATTTCCTAACAAACGTAAATGTTGCTAAGGTCAATCTTCTAGCGTTTTAAGAGCGAAAAAGGACCTTCTTATTTTAAATAGTACAAAAGAATGTCAATCTAAAGGTGGTAGATCACTTCTTTGGCCCAGTGTGTTCAATTGTAGCGACAGAATTGAATCGTATAGATTTTTTTTATATTAACTAGCTATGAGGTTTCGTATATATCTAAGGCTATTATACTGACTTGGCGTCTAAAAAATATGAAAAAACATACCTAACGTAATCTATTTTCGTATACTACGTTGTGAAGCGGTTACTGCCATATTAATGCTCGCAACATGAAATATCGCTCGCGCAACGCCACCCCCGCTGCCAACGCAGCAATTCCTTCCTTTCTGGTAACCTCACTCACTCGCAAGAACACAACAACCCTCATGGGAATAAATATTAGACTGCGGTATTCTTTGAGGTGGAGGTACTTCCCCAGTCGGGCAGCTTACAAATACGCTAAACCCTACCCCTCTTTCGCTAGTCGGCAAGGTGCACCACGTGCAGGAAAGTTTTAAAGCCTACCTGAGTTGGCTTTAGCTCTAAAGGTCGCGAAAAGCGACTTACACCCCATTACTTCAGTCGCCCGTTTAATATTTACAGTCGATCAATTTGTTATAATTAATATCTGATTGAATTCCGCTTTGAAATTTGGTAACGCAGGTTAACAAATTTCATAATAATATCGACATTATTAATTATTTGTTATGTTAATATTTTAAAGCTGTTTCATTTCGTAAAAATAACCACTCAAAAATAATAATATTTTTTGTATCGAATGAAAAGTATCAGAGTAAAAATAAAAAGCCTCTTAACGAAGCGCTATTCTTTCGTTCTGCGAATGCTTTTGATGTTTCGTACTTAGTGTTTAATAAGTTGATCCTATTACAATGTCCAGGTAACGCAGCGACAATGGAGTCGCCGGGACGCTAACGAGATTAAAACTTTATTTTGTAAATTAATAAAAAGCAGCCGTGTGTTCCATTATACCCTAACTTCAATTTATATGCGAGTGTTATTGTTAATTATTTATGGAGGCGTGAACGCTTTGCCGAACATTTATTTGCTTTCATGTTGGCGAGATTTAAAATAATATTTGTATTAGCTGAAAATGTATTTAAGTCTGATAATCATTTTTATCAAAAAAATCTGTTTGTTTTTCTTTTTTTTTTATACTACGCCGGGTGGCAGGCAAGCATACGGCCCGCCTGATGTGAAGCGATTACCGTAGCCATATTAACGCTCGCAACATAAAATATCGCTCGCGCGCCGCCACCCCCGCTACCATCGCAACATCTCTTTCCTTTCTGGTGACCTCACTCACTCGCAGGAACACAACAGCCCTCACGGGAACCGTTATATAGCTGCGTTATTTGGTTTTCGAATGGAAGGGGATTAATTCCATATTTAGAAAAGTCAATCACGTGCATGTAGTAATTAAGCTAGCTTTAGCTAACGTGCTTCTGACAAAAGAGCACAGAAAACTGCAGCCAAATAAGAATATCCTTGACATGGTACTAGTCAGTTAGGTCACTATAGTGAAGGGATGCTGCGTTAGCAGCAGACGTACCAGCGTATTACTACTCATATTCGATGCGTCTTTTGGTACCGTAAGCGCTCTATGTGAGACGAATCGTTTTGGTGTGGTATAAAAAGAACGTAAATTTGATAATTAATAGCCAACTGTGACAGCTATGCCTAGAAATCCTATATTACTTACTGAACTAATGCTTACTTACTTAACTTATGCCAAGTTAAACAAAATTAAAAGCTCAAACATGTGAAACTGCTTGTTACATATCTGTTAATAATAATTTGTGGGCTAGCCCATTTCATTTCCTTCTTGCAATTTCCATTATTCCTCATTCCGATTTTCCACGATTTCTATAAACTGGAAGAACTAGCTTTCCATCCTCTTTTTTGTCACCCTTCTTTCCTCTTTATCCCTTTTGTTTCATGTTATTATTCATACTTCTTTTTCTTCACTGCATATTCTATATCTACGTATACTAACTACGTAGATATAGAATATGCAGTGAAAGAAGTATATTCTCCCTCATTTCACTTGTCTGCCATATCTTCTACACTTACTACTTTCCCTTTACTATTATCTCTCTCAAGTCTCACCATTTAATTGGAATAGTTCGGATTTCGTATTTGGTTCAAATATTCGATCTCGCCCAACTGCCATCTAGTTGACAGTTCGTTAATAAAACATTTAGACAAAAAATGTTTAGGAACTCATTTGAACACCTTAGGCAATGCATAAAAATAAATCCAACTAATTTATGTAGCACCACGCTTCACTCCAAGTAGTTCACAATCTATGGACACATATCGCCTAATCCCGTGTTAATGAAACAATAAATTCGTATTCCGTGCGCAACTATACTCGTATGAAGTACACTCGTCCACAATATCCCCCCACTAGTGACGCGCGTTGTCTCTCATTAACTTAATACGTCACGGTTTGTACTTTAGCAATATGTTCCTAATGAAATACTAGAGGATAGAGGCTGAGTTTATTCTTTTTGTACTGTCATGTATATATAAAAAAAAAATGCTTGTCTTACTGCAATTTTTACAGGCGGTGGTCGAATGGCAATAGCCGCTTTGACTCCGAGGTCGCGGGTTCGGTCCACGCACAAGACAAACATTTGTGGGCATACACATGTCTATTTGTCTGGGAGTTTTCTATAAATATATAAAAATATATAATGCAAAGAAAACTATGTGTTTACAAAATGTATGTATTTACATAAAAAAAATATTTTATTACAAATATTAGTTACCTAGCACCCATAGTACAAGCGTTGCTTAAATCTACTACGACTTAGGGACTAGATGGCAGTGTGTAATTGTCTAAGAATATTTATTTATTTATATGTTTCGATAATTTGTAATTATATGACTACTTCCATACTCATACCTGTACGTTTTCTGAATAAATAATAAATCATCAAAATATTTTTCCATATTTATCAAACATCCTGTGCATTGAGCGCTACTCATAACAGTTACCCCGACAAATGAGTCCACGTGAGTTATGTCATCGACGTCACTTGCTATAGTTTTATGCTCCTCCTCCTGCGTAAGTCTTCCAATATTTGTGTTGATCTGAC
The DNA here is from genome assembly GCA_937001555.2 of Hypsopygia costalis. Taxonomy (NCBI): domain Eukaryota; kingdom Metazoa; phylum Arthropoda; class Insecta; order Lepidoptera; family Pyralidae; genus Hypsopygia; species Hypsopygia costalis. Next base: position 8,747,153 of record OW443330.2, on the reverse strand, counting down.
AAGACAGCATTTTGGACTATTCTTTCCATTATGAAGGATTTGGTGTCATATTCATAGTTCTATCTGAACATAACTGCAGCCTCATAAAACGTGTCAAGTATATACTATAGCTAAGAGAAGTGTAGCTAATAGTGAATGGATTAAATTAGTTTGTCCCAAAGGCAGAGAAGACTATAGATATTTTAATAGTAGTCGTAGTTCCCCATTGCATTAACACAAAAAAGAGAACAATTTATACCATCATTAAAGATTGATACGATGAGACAGAATGATACGATTTTTTTTGTTCCGTGTCTGATTTCATATTGGTATAACAAAAAAAAAGCACGAGAATGACTCTATATAAAATCTATGACAATTTCTATCTTACGGCAGCTTGGCGTCTATAATATACAGTGTACGCTCTGCTCTGTCTATGGTTTCTCCATTTCCCCAAAACAATTTGCTCGAGAAGATACGAGTTCAGCTGTCAAAATACTGACAAAAATATTGTTCTAAATAAATCTTTATAAAACATCTACGTAACCCATCTCCACATATTGCGGGCACATTAGGGTGCGCCAGAAGAAGTTACTCGCCGCGAATGGGCCTTAATGACCGAGGCTGGACACAATAACGGACGAGTGCCGCGGACCGGCTGAAAGCGACTGATTTCCTTGCTCGTCCCGTGGGACTCCGGCTCTGAGAGATGGAGGGTAGGCTATGAGGAGTTATGATATTTCTTTTTACTGAACTTCACTGTAAATAAAACACTGGTAATAGAAATTGGCGGTACGATGTATAAACTCAGAATTTTACTTATCGATGAAAAAAGAAATCGTAAATTAATAGGACATACCTGATCTTATGGCCCTATTTTGAGCCCATTATAGTAGGAATTAAGTACACAACGTCCTCCGTGTACATGGAATTTATAAAACTACCTTGTATATCTTGTAAATATGTCACGTCTAATTTGTACTCATTACGCTCATTTCTATCAAGATCTGAACTTCTTAATATTTTCCATCTAATAATTCGTTGATTTTTTACCTATTTTTTAGCAAACCCCAGTGGACGTTTGATTATGTTCTCGTAGGTAAGTGAGATATCAGTAAGCCTATGAGGAGTTGCAGAAATAAAATGATCATTTAAGAAGTATAGAGATATATAGCAGCGTTATTGTAAAAACCGTGGCATTTCTCTAGTGATATTATAATTGCATTGATTTTTCTACAATATCACTGATTAAATTTTATTTAGTTAAATTACAATGTATGTAATTTCACTAAGCACATTTAGAGGCCTTCTGAACTTCGATCACTAATATAGAACTATATTAGTTTATAAATTTTGAAAATGTCACTAACGTTTAATGATATTTAATTATAAGATGGTCACTATTTGTCGGCTTTCCGAGATGTTATTACCTACTTCATTGTTGTTAAGTTTCTGGAGTACCACTTATTAGTTAAGCTAACTATAAAATGCAAACATTTTACAATATTTTGAAAGACTTTACATTTTTTTTTTTTGTTTCGCAAATATCGGATGACATGATTGTCTATTAATCAAATCGGACCGAGGCTTTCCACCATATCGAAATGTTATTAGTATTGAGAAAATAACTAACTATAATTACAACTACAATGCAACTTTTACAGCAAACCCGTGACAGAATATTTGATTGATTCCGGATTATCAATCCACTTTGTAGGATAATTCCTTTAGCACGCACAAAGGACTGACCAAATGGTCCTTAAATCGGCTCCTCGTAATTAGTCCGTACCTGCTGACTACATCCTATTAGCTGAACCCTTGCTCACCTAGAATTATGATTACGCCAAATCGGCAAGATAACGCTACGTATTTACTTTGATTCTCGTCGTTAAAAGTTTGGGGGGCTGACGAGGGCCGTCGTTAGGGCTCTAATGGCCACCATTTGTCTTGTCCGGCCAGTAGTTGTGCCCTGCTAATGAAATTATTGCCGCAACTATACTAAAGGTTATAAATACCCCCAAAAGGCCCGGACGCCACCTTGTTTCGCACTAATGGACCGGTCAAACTGTAAACTCTGTTATCAATGAAATTACAATTAGTAGGGGATAAAAATGGACAAGGGTCGGACGTTGCATTTGGCGCTTTTGTTTATCATAGGATACAATAATTGTATATGGGCAGTTTAAATTAAATTTCATACGTGAAGGGAGTCGCGTGAGTGAAATGTAAAACGTGTCTCAATTAGATTTTGTATTATTACTAGAGAATGAAATGAATGAATGAATTTATTTGCTATGGATGTTGTACAATATAGTTGTTACAGTATTTATATTATTAGTATTTATATTAGCAACTCCTACGTCTAGCCATTACTGATATGCTAAATTTTCCCAGCAAAAGATTCATAGTCATTATATTAACTGAACATAAATTACTATGGTGCAAACATGGTGGAGACGGGCAATTATCGGCCATTTACAATAAATTCCCTGTAAGTACATATAAATGCCCAATAAATGACTAGTTTTTGGGCATAAATAGAGAATCCACATACATCATGTATATACATTTTCGCTTTTTAATTTAAAAGAAACTTTTCTTTCTATTTAAAGAAAAACCAATGTTGACAGAATGTTGTGCAATTATTTCTCAAGAAATTGCACGAATCTCCAATGATTTAACCTTATTTCCAAACACAACAAGCAAAGTTAAACTTTAAAAGGTTTCTTTGCTAAAACAGGAACAGATTTTACGCAACTGTTGTTTTTCATGAAAAATACGAATCCGAAAGCAAGTCATATCTTGTTCCACGCGTGTTCCTTGTCCTTCCAAATGACAGTTTTCGATGAGTTTACAAATATAAACTTGCGCGATATGAACACAATAAAACGTTGTCCTCTGTATTCTCCTCAGTGATTCGGAGAATGTGTCGGGTAAGAATGCCAGCTGCCTCGGACAATCAAAACTTTGCGGAATGGAATTTTCTGCTTAGCGTCCACTGGATTGCTGCGGACAGCTCCCGCCCGAGCTGTCTTGACCGTTATTACATGTTGTCTTGAGCTGAAATCAGATTAATAAAATATTTTCGCTTTAATAACTTAATTTACATAAGTTTGTTAAGCAAAGTGCGTTGTAAGGAAAACGTATTTCTTTCTTTTTGCATTGATATTTTAAAATAATTGATATACGTATGTATAGTATGTAACAATATGTAAATGTATGAAAATAAATAGCAGATTCTGGATTATTTTCATAAAAATCTGGTTGGTTACTATATATCAAACTGACTTTATATTTAACTTGCCAATTATACGTTTTGTCGCAAAACAATTCGATTGTCGTGCTGGTCTCATAAATATTACTAGTAAAAATATTTCATTTATTTATTATTAATTAAAAAAAATAGTATAATATTCTTGAATAAGTAAAATAAGTAACTTGTCCATGTATGAGTTTATTTATCTCTAACTCCTCCGTGCTTCAGAGGAACGTTAAGCCGTCGGTCCCTGTAATAGTTATTGTCTAAGTTTTTGATAATTTTGCTTCAACATTGATATTCCAACAAGCCGAAATTTGTAAATCGTTTTAGAATGCTGTACGACCGCAGCTTGTTGAAATTTATCTAAATAAGGTACTCTGCATAATGACTTCCGTCACCTGAACGCAACTCAAAGAATGTTAAAGAACAACAAACATACCGCTTTGCAACAATAATACAAAGTAGCCACATCAAAATGCCGAGATAAAACGACCACGAAGGGATAGGTAATCGCTTCGCCTCGCGCGATTTGCTTTTATTTCTAGCGAAAAATACTCATCGTGAATACCCTAATCTTTCCACATCAAACGCGAATCCAAACCTTGATATTACACGCGTCATTTGAACAGTTTCAAAGACATTCCCGGTGGGGAAAAAATTAAAATAACAGAGCGAACAATGGATCTACAGGAACGCGCCTGAATTGCAAAGGATGTTGTGCACACATTCGCTACTTAGTTGATGAAATTAAAAATTCTTTTCCAAAATTTTCCGTGTGTGGAAATTTTTATCGGTGCTGTTGGGATGTATTACGCAAGGTACATATATTACATGAACTACATTAGTGTTCAGAACTTAATAACGTTACATAAGCATAGAAATATTAAAATTTCATACTGCCATCATTTGTCAGTGTAGTTGTTCAAAACAAAAAAAAATGACACTTAACTCTCCTGTGATGACTGTCGAAAACAGTCATCACAGGAGATCAGGACCATATAGTATTAGTACTTGGCAATTAAAACAAATAATTATGTTTTTCATGATTCCCTTATTCAATTATATAAAGCACTATATTATAAAGCAAACTAATGATTAAAAAGCTTGTTGGTACAACGCTTTACGTAATTACGGCTTGTTAGCATTTGAATTTTGGAGTTACATTATCAAAAACTTAGACAATAACTATTACAGTGACATTAGTTGTGTACAACAATGTCTGTAATTCATGCATTTTTAAGAAAGTTTCATTCTTATTCCTACCGAATTAATCCACTACGAAAATAAATGATTTATTTTTCAAATATTATTTAATATTTACAATATACACATAAAGACAGACTCATATACTAAATCAAAAAACAATTTTATTTCAGTAAACCAAATCTAGAAACGTTCAGAAACCACTTCAAATGTGAGCGTAACCCAACGCGACACATGATGGATCAGCCGACAGCCGTTCTTTGTGCCCATTTCCGAACGGTTACCTTCGAATACGTTGCCCTCAGCGTTCGCAGATTTTAAACGCATTCTACCATTTCGTGCGCCATTAGTTGGCGTGAAAGAGGCCGTGATTATGATTGATCGCGACTCTGCACACAATGCGGTTGCTCGACTTGTTGAATGGGAGCCCTCACGTGTGCACTTGGCTTATTTGTCGCAAACTCACTAAGTCGATTATGGTGGAAATTCCATCGCTGTAATTACATTTACAATATTGCGATAAAAAGGTATTATAGTACCTACGTTGTAGTTTTAAGTTGGCCGTGTGTTTTCCGGCAGACTAGAATAGAATCACTCCGTTTCTTCCCGTGGATGTCGTACAAGGCGACTAAGGGAAATACATTATCAAATATATCAATCAGGCCTCCCCAACCCGTTTGGCCAGCGTGGGGAGTGTAGGCCAAATCCTCCTTCCGTCTAGGTCGGACGAGAGAGGGTCGTGCTCCTGTAGTGGAGACTAAGAAAAATGATTTTGATGATGATGATAGTACCTACGATTATATTTAAGCTTTCTGATTTTGTTCTTACAATAACAACAAATTAAATTATATATTAAGTCAGTGATCAACTCCAATATCACGAATTGGCTCATTCATGCATAGTGTTTCAATATTCATTTTGGCGAAGGAGCATTCAACAATAAGTACTGAGGAGTGAATAGTGATTGATTTTATTTATGCTACGTCGGGTAGTAACGGGACGGGGCCCCAAGACACATTCTCACCACTGTGTCTCCTGTGTAGCCAGGGTTAACAGCGGCGACCATCAAAAAAGGCAATGAAAAATGAACTCCACTGCAGTCCCGGGAGTTAAACTACGGCTGCCTTGGAGCTCACAACGAATTTAATCAGAAGAAATTAGTAGGAGTAGGAAGCTTTTGTAATTTGACTACGTCGGGTGTTAGTCAAGCATACGACTCGCCTAATGTGATGCGGATTCTGTAGCTATATTAAGGCCTCCAACATGAAATATCGCTCGCACGCCGCCACCCCAAATCTGCCAACGCTGCAACTCCTTCCTTTCTGGTAACGTCACTCGAAGGAATACAACATGCGTCAAGAGAATTTTTATTTGGCTACGGCATTCTGTTAGGTGGAGTTACTACTTCCCCAGCCGGGCAGCTTTCAAATACGCTATGCACTACCTCCCTTTTCACTAGAACCCTAGATGCACGTACAGGTGAGGTTCGCTTTGGTTCAAAGACGTGTTGACGGACGTGTGTGAAGGACGGCTTACTGAAAATTTTGGTTTAAATAAACAAATCTTTAAGCTTTTTGATTTATAATTTTTGGTCCACTTTTTTTCGGTCGGAAAAAATCTTGCGTAGAATTTGATAATCTATAATCTTCAATCTATCAACTCGTGACAAATTGTAACAAAATTGGTTAAGTGAGAGTCACTCGACCGACTTCATTTTAGTTACGTGAAAAGGTCAGAAACGGACGGATAAACTGCCTTTTAAACTAGTAATAAGTCTATATATATCTACTAGATTTTCTAAAAGACATGATCATAATAATATGCAATTCCTTGTTCTTTGGAAAATTTAGGCAAACAAGGTACAAGCTGAATATAACATTTTCATTTGTATCATTGTTACACAACAAATATCTTGCCTAATAATAATACAAAATAATATTCCGTCGTCTCCACTCGAATGCATCCATTGTGAATGCAGTCGATAGCCAGCCATTAGGACCAAATCGAGAATGAACGTAGATTAACTATTTGGAAGTTCGCCGTAAGACGTTAATATTGTGCCTCGACGCTGCGACACTCAAGCTCTTATGTTGTTACTATTTAGCTTATAGAAACTTATATCTATTTGTAGATTGTTTGTTTTGTGATATTGATATTTAAATCGTACTTTGGAAGGTACGTTAAGCCGTCGGTCCCGGCTGTTGTCATTAGATGACCGTCATTAAGCCGAGGCCTCTTGGCGGCTTGAAAACACTGACCTCCACTAACCCGCAGTTGAGCGGCGCGGTGGAGTATGCTCTAAAACTCTTCGATTGAGGGAGGCCCGTATCCCAACAGTAGAATAAATAAACGTTGACGACGATATTTTAATGGTTAATCTGTGTCTATATAATTCTAGCTAAAAAAAACGATTCCAAATATTTCTCTACATTATGAAAAAAAAAAGATATAGGCTGATGATGATTATGATGAAAAACATTATGACACCAATCTGGAAGTATGCTCTTTCAAATAAAAAAAGTTTTTTTCAAATCGGTCTATAAATGACTGAGTAACGATGTAACGAACATTAAAAAAAATACAGCCAAATTGAGAACCTCCTCCTTTTTTTGGGTCGGCTAAAATAAAGAAATTGACTGACTATATCGACGCACAGTCAAATCATACATACATAGTTCGGAGTGTAAGTGGCCCACCACCTCTTTAGAACTAAAGCCCACCTCACCTGTACGTGGTGCACCCTGCCGACTAGCGATAAAAGATAACAAAAGAGAGGTAGGCTACAGCGTATTTCTAAGCTGCCCGACTGGGGAAGTACCCCCCCGCCTCACAGGATAACGCAGCCAAATAACAATTTACTTGAGGGTTGTTGTATCCTAGGAGGATACCGGGATACGTGCGTACGGAGTTGCGAGCTCAAGCTAGTTATGGGTGTATTTTACTGTTTATTTTTTTCTTCCATTTTTATCAATTAGCTTTTTTTTCTAACCCTGAATTCAATTTAAAGAATAGCACTTTCATCTTATTATCGATAAAAATAATCTTATTAGAGAAACATGATTTTACTGGCAATGATTTCACATCGCTGAGGGCAATGTGGATGGTGCTGAAATTATAGTACTTTGGCTATCATCAGCATAACCGTAAAAATATTTTGACATTATTACTAAAATATAAAAATCATTTAATAATTTCACGAAATAGTTAGATTTCCACTTCTGAAATAGTAATCATTCTAGCACTAGAAGTAAAAGACAAAAATATATATGTAACAAAATCGTTGCGTTCTACTACAAAAACGACAAAATACACTAAAAAATTTCTCAAGAAAGTCGCTGCAATTTCCTGCAAAACTAAAGAAAACGTCGCCATTTGTATTGTAATACTGTACCACGGGAAGCAATTATTTTTTATCGACACGCACGAGCTGGTGGGGGTGAAGTACGGCACGAGGTGGGAGGGGGAGGGAGAGTACCGTAACAACGGGACATCGACGCATTGTACCCCCGGGAACGAACAAAAAACAGGTTCAAAGGGGAAAACTGTTTGTTTGTGTGCGACAATAGTTGTAGATGAAGATTTAGATAGAACTTTCGTTTTTGGTCATGTCATGATATTTTTGGGAGTATTTCTCCTTACACTCCGTATAAATGAAGTAATCGAATTTCATGATGATTGCCTAGATTTCTTACAAAACATGTTTATCTATCTTGTAAGTAATTTGATAGAAAAAAATAATAAAATATAATAATACAAAGTTGACCTGACTTTTTAACGTATTTGCGATTATAGTCGATAACTTATCGTGATATCGAGTATATAATATTCAAAGCTGCGTGCTTTTAGATATTTACATCACTGCTGCTAATACAGCAGCAATGATGGCATAGACAGGTGGCAAAATTCAACTGATATTCATAAAGATAACTTTAATATTTGATATAAAAAATAAGCTTTATATTATTCATATATTTTGCCGCTCCAACCTACCGATAAATATTATAATTATATTTTTAATTAAATATTAGAGTTATGTATTAGAGTATTTATTTCCCTCAAAAGGCGGAAACGGATCGGCGATCCCTTGGTGTTGCTGATCTCCATGGGCGGTGGTGATTGCTTTCCACCAGGTGACCCACATGGTCGTTTGACCCCTCTGATATAAAAAAAAACGGGTTGCACTCCGAGAGTGCCGGCAGAAGTGAAAACTTGAACGTAACTTTTGAATATTTTGGAATAGTTAGAGAATAATTTCGTACAAATTGCTTTATTTTTCAGTACAAAAGTACTATCATTTATGTGGTAAAATACAACATTGATTTATTGCGCTATCGTACACAAACATGTCAATTTATATTACCTACATTAAAAATAAACAGCAGGAGCAGGCATACATTTTCGCCGCGCGGTAGAAAAATAGGGGGATACTACTTCCTCTCCTACGCCGCGCCGGCGGTCTACTCTCTCTCCGTCTTACGAATTTTCGATCAGGTCACGTGTCCTGATGCGAGTTTACCATTTTTTTCACTTCAAAAAAATGTAATAGTGCTGTTTTAGGTGCAGCTACGGCCAAATGTCAAATCAAACTTACGGCGGCTCTTTACGTATTTGTCAGACGTACAGAGAGATACCTAGATGAAGCCTCGATATCTCACCGCATGTACGGTGAGATATCGAGGCTCATTGTTCCATTTTTCTAATTTTGATCCAGAACACTAAAGATAGAAATGCAAACCGACCCAAATCCAAAAGTATGTTTTCATGCAAATATTTTCCCAAAATAAAAGACAATTCGCTTACAATTCACAGTACAACATTAACTGTATCCCTATGAATACAAGAATCGCCTGAGGGATGCCGGGGACGTTCTGAACGTCTTTTTTATAATCTGTTTACTCGCTTCCGTCCTTACCAGATAATCTTTTTATACAGAACACCCGCTGATGTATTTGCAGACGATTTTAGAAAATAATGTGTGGGGATGGGATTTATTTTTGTTCATTCTTTAATCATAAGTACATTTTGTTTGAATATAAATGAAATACGCTGCCATGCAGCAATGGCCACTTTAACTCCGAGGTCGCGGGTTCCATCCTCGCACAAGACAAATATTTGTGTGCATGAACATGTTTGTTTGTCTTGGTCTGGGTGTTATCTATCTATTATATGTATGCATTCACAAAAAATGTATTTAAGTATATGATCAGTTATCAAGCTTTGCTTAGTTTGGGACTCGATGGCAGTTTATAATTTGTACAGGAATATTTATTTATTTACCTATGAATTTATTTTCCAAATTACAATAATTTATACCGTCTCCGAATTCAGACAAGAAAACGTTTACAAAGATTTGTTTCAAAATTTGTAGCATCAATATTTTTTTCTATATATATGCCTAATCTGGTAACTACAGCTAAACCACTTTCCTCAAACGCATTTATTTTCCTAGTAAAAGAAATAATACCCCTAAATAGAGCCTAATTTCCCCTGAAATGCGAAGCGTTTAACAAAGTTTAACTGTACATAAAATTTTATTGACCCATATATGAAATAGTGAGACAATCCCGGCTCAGTTCCGAGTTTCCCGAGTCATTAGACGTATTTTTATTACTCAATGACAATAAACATGTCGTAAGCTATCGACTGAAAACATTCATAGAATTAGTTCCCCCGTCTTATCTACGGTTCGATTCTATTATTATGATTATCGTATATGATTATAGCTTTGTTTATTCGTTATTGGCTGGTTAAATTTTCGTTACTGTAAAATAAATATGGTTTATTGTAATTTTATCTATTATATTTCGCCCCGTGTGCATATAAAAAGATAAAAAATATCCTATACGTGTATGTTAATTCAGTTTTTATATGCATCTCTTATAAATAAATTAAAATAATAAATATTCCTGGACAAATTACACATCGCCATCTAGTCCCAAACTAAGCAATGCTTGTACTATAGATACTAGATAAGTTAGATAACTGATATAATACTTAAATACATTTTTGGTAAATACATACATATAATACTTATAAAACACCCAGACCAAGACAAACAGACATGTTCATGCACACAAATGATTGTCTTGTGCGTGGATCGAACCCGCGACCTCGGAGTCAAAGTAGCTATTGCTAGCCATTCGACCACCGAGCTCGTCCATTTCATTTTACTTTATTTGAATCAGTAATTCAATTTCTTTTTTTTTATACTACGTCAAATTGTTCTATCGCGGATGCCATATTGAAATAATACCCTAAATCACTCTCACAGCTAACACGAATCGAATCACATATTATAAGTGGAAATCAATGAAGAAGTTTCGGATATAGTGCGTATAAAAAAAATATACATATATACCCTCGAAAAACATAACCCTCTCTTCTCTGACAGTCGGGTAAAAATAGAGACAACTTGCTCCGGCTTTTTTGAAGTCATCTATAAAAAAAATAAGTAAAATATATTGTATTTTAAAACAGACTCAAATGAGCACAAGGACGTTCAGATATTATTTATTACGAGCAATTTTGCTTACAGTGGAAAATATTGCGGTACATTTTTCGGTAGCGGGGCGCATTACTCGCGAAACTCCTAATTTCTAATGGCCCATTTGCCACTTTGTCAATTGCTCCAATAAATCTGAGCGAGTGGTTCAGCGAGACTGAGTTATGGTGCCGTCTTTGGCTAAATGTCACAACATTCTTTTGTTTTGATCCGAGCTAAGGTGCAGGGACGTTTGAGGTATTTATTTGGCAGTTTGCTTTCGTGGCGTTTTACCAGAAGTAAGTTACAGTAACTATTTATACTTGCCAATTTGATTTACTTTAGAGCTTTATAAAAATAGAAATGCGATTATACTTATACTAGTGTATTTGAATTTTAATATGAATGATCTAATCATCATCATCATCATCATCATGTCCATTTTAGTCTCCACTACAGGAGCACGACCCTCTCTCGTCCGTCCCAGACGGAAGGAGGATTTGGCCTACTCTCCCCACGCTGGCCAAACGGGTTGGGGAGGCCTGATCGATATTTGATAATGTATTTCTCTTAGTCGCCTTGTACGACATCCACGTGAAGAGACGGAGTGATTCTATTCTAGTCTGCCGGAAACCACACGGCCAATGAATCTAATAAACTGCACAATTTTGTCTAGGTACCTCCGTCATTATTTTATTACTTTTATAAGAATCGCGGCTATCAGGTGTAAAAGCTCTGCATAAAGAGCAAAGATTCTATATATATTATTTTTAATTTAAGTGACTTACCACCATTTTTAGAGCCAAGGCTAACCTTTCCTGCAGTGCACCGTCCCGACTAATGTAAGAGAGTCTGGCAAAAGAGAGGTAAGTCATGTAGAGCCTGATTAGGGAAATACACCATGATGATGATGGTGATGGTTCTGTTTATGCAAATGAGTAAGATACCTGATGTCAGATGCAGCGTTAGCAGTGGTGGTACCAGTCCGCAAACGATACTTCTTGTATTGCAAACGGGTAAATCGATGGCGTCGTTGCGCGTGTCAGTCTAATCGAACATGCAAGTTAAGCAACATCGACCGCAGCCTGTCTGTGGATGGGTTTACTCATCTCGAGCTCTTCCGCATTTCAGAGGGTACGTTAAGCTATTGGTCCCGGCTGTTGTTATTAGATGACAGTCATTAAGCCAAGTCAGTGGCCTTAGGGCGGCTGGAAAACACTGGCCTCCCGCAGTTGAGCATCGTAGTGGAGTATGCTCTAAACCCTTTCGATTGATAGGAGATCCGTATACCAACAGTGGGATGATTATGGGTCGATACCGATATGGCTAAAGTAAATAGTACATTGGAGCCTAAGTGGTGGCGTACTGTGCGGTTCCAGAGAAGTTTTCTCCCGCGTACTATCAAGCTGTGGAATGATCTGCCTGTCGAGGTTTTCCCAGAAGCCTACAGCATGGGGTTCTTCAAAAAGGGCGTGAAGAGGATTTTACAGGGTCGGCAACGCGCGTATGATGCCCCTGGTGTTACAGGCGTTCATAGGCTGCGGTAGCTGCTTTCCATCAAGCGTGCCGTAAGCTTGTTTGCCACTTTAGTGGTATAAAAAAAATCGCTTAACATCAGACATCATTGTTTGGTACCTGGCGTTGTATAAAAAGACCTGACTTGGTTAAGTTTATTACCCTATAGGAGCCAAACTTTCGTGTCCAGGGGTTAATGCACTATGTTTGTTGAGTAATCTGAATACTCAATTAGTTAGGTATCTAATTAAAAATATGACCATGTTCATAATATAATACAAGGGTTGCAATGATGCACAATCAGAAGTTATTTAACATTTATGATAAATCCTGTGAAATTCGGCATTTATACGAACAGTGTCAAAGGTATCTTAAATTTTCCCCGAGGAATGTACGAGGCGGGATGAATGAATTTCTTGTCTCTAAAAGGGAACTCGAGCTGGTTTACTCGTACTTCATAGCAAAGAGACGGGCCGGCGACCAATTCTAATAACCGTGAACTAAACGCAGTTTGTAAGTAAAGCGTACGGCCCGCGTAATGTGAAGCGGTTTCCGTAGCCAATAAACGCTTGCAACATGAAATATCGCTAGCGCGCTGCCAGCCTCGCAGCCAACACAGCAACTCCTTCATTACTGATGACCTCATTAACTTATACCTTTTCCTGTTGAAGAGTAGTTAAAAAACCTTAAAGATATATTTTAAGAGAGTAGCATAGTGTATTTTTTAAGCTGCCGGACTAGGGTGGGAGGTGGGAAGTACCTCCACCTTACAGAATACCGCAGCCAAATAACAATTCCCTTGAGGGTTGTTGTATTCCTGCGAGTAAGTAAGGTCACCAGAATGAAAGGAAGAAGTATAAGGCGGATCGGCGATCCCTTGGTGTTGCTGATCTCCATGGACAGTGGTGATTGCTTTCCATCAGGTGACCCACATGCTCGTTTGCCCGTCTCATATAAAAATAAATAGACAAATAAATTAAAATATGCAAACAATAAACTTTTTTTTTTTAAATTAAGTATGTTTCAAACAACACCTCTTTTTGATATTATTATGTATGTTCATGGTATGAATATAACGAAAGCAATATTTTTGTCTAGACTAACCAATTAGAATCTATTCCCATCATTTAAAAACTATCGCCGCAAAAGTTTCGATCCGATAAATTGAATAATAGTAAAATTCAATCGGAAACATCGATTGGTATAATTTTATTTGGACGGGTATTCTATCTATAATAGATGGCTTCACTCCAAACAGCTAAAAGCAAAGTTGGAATATGGAAGTCTATTTTTGAATTTCAATTGTAGTAGGTAACAAATGATTCTATACCACTGAATAACATTTATGTGAATTGTTGTTCTTTCGTTACATTTTCTGCCCACATATTGAATTTTTTTTAGATAATAAACTTGTGCTTTTCTTTCTACTTCTATAAATCTATCCAAGATTTATGTTGATAAAATTCAAAAATCTTTTTCTTTTTACAACGGTGGTATTTTTAAACCATATCTACTATAGTGTATGTATATAATATTCTACAAGTATATTTACGTTTTAAAAGCCTGTGATTAAATTACACTTTAAATTATTTCACTTAAAAAATCATGCAATATATATTTCCTCTTCTACCCTCTCTTCAAACCGACCTCCTGATTTAATCGCTTCACTTACTACCTTACTCAAAAAATCTATCTTCTCTTCCTTTTCTGTGTTTCTCTGCATTTCTTCACTTATTACACATTTGCTTTTTGCTTTTGCCTGTGCTATTTCTCCACCGCTGAAGCTAGCAACCCAAAAGTTGGAAAAAAGATGGAATATTCCTTCCCGTTCTTCGTCCAAATAATATGATTTCGCTTCTACTTAAATATTAGTAACATAGTTTTACATGCCAGTTCCTGGCAAAGTGTGTTTTGTTCCAACACATTATAGACTTTAATACCTCTGAATACCACATTTCATGTAAATTAACATTAATTCGTTAATAAGTCTTCATATCTTACAACTTTTTGTTCTCTTGTTCCTACTAGTCCTAATCCGTTTAAACCAACAACTCAAAATATCGACCTAATATTGGAATATTTCTTCCATTTTGTGTCGAAAATTTAGATTTCTGCCTACAGTTATAAATATTGTACTGCATTGTTATGAAAAATAGTAATACTGTGGCATTGTCAACTATCTTTTTTTTTCTACCAACCCGATTTTATAAAGCAACTGTAATAAATTTTACTTTAGCATAATTTATCTGTGTTAATAAAACATTTGTTTAATGCCTTATGTGGCTGAATAGTCTTATGCAACTATATTTACGTATAACACCAGCCATGTACCTTCCATCCTATTTAAAGACAAATAAAAACAATTTTAAACCACACTATGTTCAGTGTTCTATACGTAGTAGTTGCTAATGGACAGAATTTGCTTCTCTAATTCGGGAACTGAATCCTGGTCTCTCATTCACATCACTACAGACATGCCGCGAGAATGTTGCTGTCCTTACGCCGTGAATTTTGAATGCGACGTCGGAGTTAGCCCGTGGTTCGCTGGAATAACCAACTATATCAGAATTTTGAAGTTAGCTAATAGGGGTTTCGTCACATTAATAATGTATCTATTACGTTAATAAATATATACGGTTGTAATTTTCAGAATAGAGACGGTATCTGTGAAAGCTCCTGTTTATATTTCTGAGGATAGGAGCAGGAGACAGCCAAGTCAATAAAAACATATTTGGTCGTCGTCAACAATCCTTATTCATCCCACTGCTGGGATACGGGTATTATATTTATTAAAATGTGACGTTAAATTGAAAATGTTGGCAAAATTATAAATTTTCCTAATATACCTTTGCTTTGACTTGTTTCCTAGACTGTAAATAATAATATACCTAAAAATGTGGCAATATTTGTCTTTAATATAAATACAGAAAGTTTAATATTAAGTTGGATATATAGCGATATGTTACATCAATCACAAACACAATATATGTGCTAACAACGAGCAATATAATTACTCACTGGTTATGATTTTAGATTTTAATAACTGTAATTAGTTCGAGTAACTGCTGCTTTTACAGTGGTTTAGTTATTTAGAGTATAGTATAAATAGAGTTTACTTATACAGAGCAGACCGGCTGCACTGAGTGACCTTAATTATACACACAAACCTTCACCAGAGGAAAAACTGTTACTGTTACTGCTACTGTTGGTAAAAACTTGACTATTGCCCGTTTAGCACTTAATAAATGAGTTCATTCACGCAAACATTGCAACCAGCCGGCTGATTTTAAAAAAATATATGAAGATATTGATTTGAAAATCTTCAACTTTTTAGAATAGTGAACGGGATACAATTGCCTACATATAATCATTGTCTAAGTAACAGTGGGTTTAGCGATTTTTGGTTTCGTAAATAGTTGAGGCTGTCATAAAATTTAATTAAGGCAGGTCATCAGTCACCAGTTGGGTCGCGCCTGCTCCTGCAAGATAAGGTGGGGTCACGCTGCACTAACTACCGGCCGTGATGAATGTAGGTACCCTACAGACCTCAAGTATCCCGCCGTTGACAGCGCCCGAAATGTTTGAATAACCCATGCAATTAACGCCAGTAAACGAAGAACGTAACGAACGTTCAAGAATATCGATCTGAACGTACAATATTATTCATAAGTTTGTTTCGCCCGGACGGACGGTACGCAAACAAACCAAGATTCTCGTTATTAATCATTCACCACGACTCCTTGTTATCTAATAGTGGCCGCGTGATGAAGTAGCGGTTTGGTTAATTATGATTATCGCTAACTAGGTGTTGACCTGCCTCTCCACTGGCCGACGGTCATCCATAATATACGGACATAGATTGATCAACATAAACCCAAAATAGGAAAAGGCACTTGAACAGGTTATCGGCTTCTAAATTTCAGCTAGTTGAATTCTAAGTGATCCCTAAACTTAAAGGACCTGTCGAAATTACAACGAGAGATGTTAAGTTGAAACGTTTCGAATTCTATATCACGAAACATCTTCATTATCGGAATGTGTAATACACTAAATTGAACGCTGGAGTTGAAACTTGGAATATTAAAATACCCATACAAAGGCCTCGTGCTCGTTACACGAAACATTCACCTTCTCACTCCTCATTAAAATTTGTACGACAGCTTCTAAATTCTACTCTTTTCTCCGCACCTCCATTTCAATATACAGGAAAAAGTGGAAGAGCGATGTGTACGGAGTACTGAGCCGGGCTGCAAAACTTTTGCCTCCCCTACCCACTGAGGGGGGCAAAAAGTGTTGCCGACGGGTGAGTGCTGCTTATAGCTATGTCAGGGAAAAGTTTTCCGTGTTGCGGGTAGGGGGTGGAGGGGGAAGGGTGGACGCATGCGCGCTCCTTCAGCCGCAGAGCTGACATGACAGTCCTACTCAGGACTTCATCTCATACGCTGGGCCTTTACGTTTTTGTATAACAAAAGCGTTGTGATTACGTAACTATGATTATGATATTAACCAATTTTCTTTTAAATATCGAATTACGTATCTTTATCTATCTTGGGGTTTTCTTTCACAATTTTAATAGTAACATATGGACAATTACTTTACTCTTAAACAATTCCGATAACATTTTAAAATAAATCTTCTGCTTATATGATTTTTAGTTTGTTTAATGACCATTGGAGAGAACATAATATTAAGAGCTCATATTAAAACTAGTTAGGTCATGTTGAGGGCACAGTGGGAGCAATCGATACGATCTGCCCCACACCCCAAAGTACCGGCCAGCTTTGACACCGCCTACGACGTAGCCTCGTAGCCCGTAGCTACGGATCTATGATGTGGCTGAGGCGTATGGAAAGAATCTCTAAAGTCTACTAAATACATTGAGTGATAGGTTTGAATATATGTTAAATAGAAAAATATATTGAACTCAGATTTATAATGATGAAATTTATTTCACTTGACCATAACTTACTACAATAAAATATTGTTACATAAGTGTGATAAAATATATTTACATATTAATTATTATAAAAAAGATACACAATGGCAAAAACGATACATAATTTATTTTATGATTAGTTAATAAATTCGTATTAAAAAAGTGTGATATTTTTTTACATTTTCAAGACCTTGTACTGACTAGAGAAAAGTCAGTTTTGTTCAGCACAACAATGTTTGCAAGTACCATACAACTACTCGCAAACAATTCGCCCCGCGCGCTGGTGAACTTGAAAACGACTCGCGCGCAACTTCCCAACAGGATTTGTTGCTTGTTGCTCTGTTTGTTGCCAAACTAAATTTGAGTTGCTAAACTAAAGTTGCGGATATTTAAAGAGAACTTTTTCTCGAGTCAACGGCCGCCGTCACCCAGTTTCGGAGTACCTACCGAGTTATGGCAGTTCGGAAACTACTCGGACCTCCACTGCAAGAAGGTCATGGCGCTAATTTGACCTTGCCTATAACTTGCACGGCCGTACTGTTAGTTCGCAGTTTGTAATTGGACCGTATTGTGAATGCACAGTGAATGAAAATGACCATCAGCGTTTGTTTCGAGTTGCGAAACGGTGTCCCGTAGTATAAACTTTTGAGATGTCTGTTGGTGGAAATTAGCTTGTGAGATAAATTACAAGTACTATGCAGTTCTAAGGCGATTTTCTTTCGCGAACTCTCACGTCGTGCAATAATCTCCGTGCTTATATTCTCCCTGAAGACCACAGCATGGGCTCTTCAAGAAAAGCATTTTACGGGGCTTTATAGAGTCAGCAACACATGAGCCATGCCTTTGGCGTTGCAAGAACCTATAGGCTGAGTTGATCCTTATCATTAGCTAGTTTACCACCTTACAGACATGAGAAACGTTATTGGGGCAATACTTGTAGGCTTAAATATAAATGTAATGCTTTTAAAAAATACGTACATAATCCTCAAATATGCTAAATAACAAAAATATTGCTAATGAACTATATGTTTTTTTCTTTTTTGAATATCACTACTGGTGGTTGTGTTCTCAATTAAAAATAATGTAAAATACATTACTTATTCCCAGCTACGTACATAACACTATAATTTTCTCTAAAATTTTACCTATATTTCTTACCCCAGTTCATCCTTTTCTACCATAACCCTATGATGCATCGCCAGGTCTGCGGCGGGCGCCATCTTGAAAATATCGCTTTGATATATTATTGTTTATAAATAATGACGCCAAGACCCTCCCAATTTAATTGTGGCATCCTCGAGAATGGCTTATTAAGCGGCCAGTTAATATTTCCTTATTGGGCTATAATTAATTTGGTTAGTCAGGTGCGACGCCTCGGGCGGTTTGGGCTCAGAACGGCTATTATTATCCACCGCATCATTTTGTCTTGGCCGATTTCTATGAAGCCTTTGACGACTTTAGATAAGAGTTAATTGAGTCGGGCGAATTTTGATTTTATTGCGATTTGTCAAATATTATGTCTATTAATATAATGTTAAATTTTAATAACATGTTTTTTTTTAAATCCATTACATTTAAGTTTGATGGCCGTTAGATAATAATAATAATAAATAATAAATATTGTCAGACAAATTACACAGCGCCATCTAGCCTCAAAGTAAACGAAGCTTGTGTTATGGGTACTAGACAACTGATAAACATACGTAAATACATTTTTTTTTTGTAAATACATACTTATGATACATAGAAAACACCCAGACCAAGACAAACAGACATGTTCATGCACACAAATGTTTGTCCTGTGTGGGAATCGAACCCACGAGCGTTGGTGTCGAAGCCGCGTCATTGACCGCTACGCCACCGAGCTCGTCTAGTTAAAAAAATCCCGCAAATAAATATCTCTGTGATAGGTACCTTGTCACATCTCAATACTATTCTACTGTCATATAAACATCTCATATACATCTCGTAGCAAGGTACTTTTTCATCGAGAACTCATAGCGTAGTCATGATTTCTAAAAATAGTGACAATGTGTTTTTTATCTGATTGCTTAAAATATAATTTTATATAATTATCATGCGTACAAGAATATGTTTGTTGGTTTGTTTGTAAATCTTTATTGCACTATAACAGTAATACATACACTTATACGTAATATTAACCACTAGTACAATGGCGAACTTATCCCATCAGGGATCTCTTCCAGTCAACCACGGAATACAGGATATATATAGAATATAGATATATATAGATAATAGTTTTCTCGGGGCAGAATATGAGTAATATTTATTAAATAATTATTGAAAAGTTATCGTCACGCACGTACTTACACTTCCAGTATAAGAGGATCCCGCTTTCTGTTAAGAATATACGAATATAATAATATACGTACGTCTCGCGGATTGTACCCAGGAATATATTGTACTAAATTGTAACACTCTACGTACGGTTGCCTGTATAAGGGTATTTCTACAATCGTCAAAATATATAACATGAGATTTAACATAATATTAATATCTTGCTATGTTATAATAAAATTATCACGTAAATAAATAAATATAAATATTCCTGGAAAAATTACACACGGCGGAGAAAGGAAGGAGATGCTGCGTTAGCAGCGGGGGTGGCTGCGCGCAAGCGATATTTTATGTTGCGAGCGTTAATATGGCTACAGTAGCCGCTTCACGTCAGGCGGGCCGTATGCTTGTCTGCCACCCGACGTAGTATAAAAAAAACAATTTAAAAAGCATGAATATTTTTCATTAAACAGTATTTACAAGAATACAGTCAATTGTTCAAACGCCATATAACTATTATGTATACTGTGATGTCAAATATAACTGTAGCCATATTTCATGTTATTTAGTGCTGACCAATTTGTTTGAAGCCTTTGACGGCTGAGGAGGTAAAGTTAATTAAGTCCGTTCAAAGTCAGATAGATGAATTTTGATTTTGTTTATTTTCGGAAACACTCCACGGTAGATAATTAAGTAAGAAATTTGCTTCACAGATAAAATTATTTAACCTAAAATAGACAAAACCACTGTACAGATTTTTTTTATACTACGGGCAAACAAGCATACGCCCCGCCTTATGCGAAACGACTACCGCGGCAGTATAAACATGAAATATCGCTCGCAGGCCGCCGTCCCCGCTGCCAGCAAGTTCTTCCTTCCTGGTGACCTCATTCACTCGCCGGAACACAAGAACCATCAAGGGAATTGTTATTTGGCTGTGGTATCATATTAGGTGGAGGTATTTCCCCAGTACGCAGCAACGTTTCCTCATACGCGGCCTCCGTTCTATGACATTCATCCCTCATCTGCCATAACAGACTCAGTAGATGTGTTACAGCTTGCTGACTCTAAGGGCTATGTCGAACTTTGGTTCTCCGCCAAGTTTCTTCGTTCCCGCTTCAATTTCTTAGAGTTGCAGAGACTAATAAAGAGAGTATTGTATAGCTATGAAGACAAAAATAAAATATATTTATAAAAAAAAGAAGACAGCTATACATTGCTCTCTTCAACACTCTCTGTATGATCATCATCATCATCAGGTCCATTTTAGTCTCCACTACAGGAGCACGACCCTCTCTCGTCCGTCCTAGACGTAAGGAGGATTTGGCCTGCACTCCCCACGCTGGCCAAACGGGTTGTGGAGGCCTGATCGATATTTGATAATGTATTTCCCTTAGTCGCCTTGTACGACATCCACGAGAAGAAACGGAGTGATCCTATTCTAGTCTGCCGGAAACCACACAGCCAACTCTCTGTGTAACGATCAATAGGTTTATGCCACTGTTGAGATACGGGTTTCCCTTTCAATGGAATTTTTTAGCGTA
Organism: Hypsopygia costalis; assembly: GCA_937001555.2. NCBI lineage: Eukaryota > Metazoa > Arthropoda > Insecta > Lepidoptera > Pyralidae > Hypsopygia > Hypsopygia costalis. The sequence goes on along the minus strand of OW443330.2, from coordinate 8,725,938 downwards.
CAACCACAGTATAAGTTATTACCTAATTATTAATAGTACTACGTACAGTATGACCACTCCCTGCCGCTCTCTCGTGTCGACCTCACCTGCCCTCTGAGACAAATCTGGAACAGTTTGTATGGCGCCGCATATACACACGCTTATTCACGCTCTGCACAACGTCATTATTTATGTAGTTGTAAATGACGCGACATTTGTATGGAGTAACCGGAGTGTGGTACGATTCCAGTTCAGCAAGCTACTTCTCTGCGGGCGGGCAGAGGCCAGTTCAAGTCGCCTACCTTCTACCTAGTCGCTACCTTCTACCTTCTTCTTTTAGTCGTCTACCTTAGTTTAAACTACTATTTCCGAGAATACTGCTTAGTGTGCCTCCCATAAATAACTATGGAAAAAGAAGAAGGAGATAAATAAACCTGTCGATAGTCACCTTCAGTCGATCTTCCTTGACTTATGTTTCTATCTGACGGGCTCGCCCAAAGATGTACTGGAGCTCCTCAATATACTTAGGTATACATAAAATCACGTTTATACCATTAAAATCGCTCATAACAAGGAGGTTATATTACTGAATATTACAAGGAAATTCCAGCGGCTGGCTGGCGCAACGGGCAAAACACCGAGTCATATTTATGGTTATACGGCGCAGAAGTTTCGCAGCGTAGGAGCTCAAGCCATCGATTTTCAAAAGTTTTTCATGGAAATAAACCTACTTTCGTTGTGTACGCGCTGCGGCCGGGGTGTGCGTGAACGGATCACCCACACAAACACATAGAGGTCACACGGATTGATGGAATGCAATGAAATTAGGATAAATACGTAAAGATTATGAACGGTACTTATCTTTGTTTTTAATTTTCAAGCTCATAAACAGAGAATGGCTATTAAAATACAAAATATTTTATGGCTAACTTTATTCTGTTTAGTCCTTCGATAATATATCGATAATATATACAGCACTATTATTTATTACGAAACCCAAGAACATAATATATTATACCTAAATAAATATTCCTGGACAAATTACACACTGCCATTTAGTCCCAGACTTAGCAAAGCTTGTACTAAGAGTACTAGATAAATGATAATATTGTACTTAATTTTTTTTTTTTAAATATATACATTTTTCATATAATTCATAGAAAACACCCAGAACAAAACAAACAACATGTTCATGTACACATACAGTCCTATTGTGCGGGAAAAGAACCCGCGACCTCGGAGTTAAAGTGACCATTGCTAGCCATTCGACGACCGGACTAGTCAATCTTAATTATCTGGTAAATATGAGTTGTACTTTTTTAGAAACAAATAACCAATTCAACTTTAATATAGCCAAGTTTTATTTATTTAACAACCGTCAGATTAATGTGCAGAAAAAGCTTCCTGCGAAATCTACATCCATTAGTAAAACCTTAGCAAAATGTAAATTTATTAGTACCGATTTGCTTTTTGTTTTTTTTTTTTAGTCAAATTTCAACGAAAACTTTTGAAATAAAACAACCTAGGTAACCTAACTTTCTCTTAGCATATTCAAGTCCTTCACAAGAAAACCATTTTGTGTACATATATTTTTTTCTACGTATAAAGCATATATTTACCATTTACAATTTTCTTTTGTTTGCAGTAAAATTTTAAAGACGTTAAGAGATTTGCTATAGTTTATTAGAGAGCTTACAAGAATTCTTTGTTTTTAATGGAAAATCGCGCCCGCGTATGAAAATAAGATTATATATTCCTCTTTTTTATCTATACTCGTCCACGTACATCATAGGCTCATCGACCGCGTATATCGAGCGCACTCACACATACAAAGTCACCGTACTTGTAATGGGCCCGCAAAGAAAACTTTTTAAAACTTTTCCAGCGAAGCAATATGGCTCGTGTTCTCAGCCGTTATGTTTTATTTAGGCAACGTTTACCCGTCCTTCTTCACTCTACGAATACATTCGATGATATGAAAGAGACGAGTATACCGTTCTAGTTGCGTTTTAGTGGAACGATACGGCTGCCTTGCCCGGGATACGAAGTAATTATTTCTATTTTGTCATTGCCGTGTATTTTTTATGTGGTCCTGTCATTCTGCTGCTGGCAAGTTCCAGTTTGGTTGTGCCGAGTAGTAAATTAGAGTCCACTAAACAACATGAACTTTTTTTTAATCGAACCTTGCAGTTAAAAAACTGGCGAATAACATTTCCTTTATGTTGTAGTTCTGTTTCACGGATTGTACAAGATTGTGATGTTTGACGATTGTAAAGAGCTCGATGGCGTCGTAGTGTCTAATCGAAGACGCAAAGCGTTAAGCATCGCCGACCGTAGCCTGTCTATGGATGGGTTTATTTATCTCGAGTTCCTCCGTGCTTAGGAGAGCATGATAAGTCGTGTGTCCGAGTTATCATCATGATAACAGGCTTAAGAATACTTGTGTCTGCTAACCCGCAGTTCGCAGTGTGGTGAACTATGCTCTAAATCCCCTCCGACTCATACCCCAGAAATCTATATCCCAGCAGTGGGATGGAGTGTACTTTTGTGTGTGTATGCGATAAGGGGTGTAAGTGATTCATCAACATCTTTGAACCAAAGCCAATTTCACCTGCACGCGGTGCACCCTGCAAACTGACAAACGAAGCTCTGGCGAAAAGAGAGGTAGGGAGCGTAACTGTAAGCTACCCGACTGGGGAAGGGAACGGCCGTAAGTGGCTCGATGTGGAAAGCGGAGGATAGCATGTGGTGGAAGGCCTATGTCCAGCAGTGGATAGATACAGGCTGATGATGATGATGATAGTAATCAAAATGTATTGTTTGAATTATGATTAAAAGAAGAGTAGAGATTATTATTCGTGAATTAAAAAGAAAATTGGGGTGTAAGTCGTTCATCAACATCTTTAAACCAAAGCCAACTTTACCTGCACGAGGTGCACCCTGCTAACTGACAACGAAGCTCTGGCGAAAAGATAGGTAGGGAGCGTAATTGTAAGCTACCCGACTGGGGAATGTATCTCCACCTCATAGAATAACGCAGCCAAATAACAATTCCCTTGAGGGTTGTTGTGTTCCTGCGAGTGAGTGAGGTCACCAGAAAAGAAGGATATGCTGCGTTGGCAGCGGGGGTGGCGGCGCGCGAGCGATATTTTATGTCGCGCGCGTTAATATGGCTACGGTAACCGCTTCACATCAGGCGGGCTGTAAGCTTGTCTGCCACCCGTCGTAGTATAAAATAAAAGCAATGCAAGCAATATCCCTCGACTACGTTGACGATTTAAAATTCAACTCTAGCAGTAACAGCATTTTCTACATTAAAACTACTGCGCATCTACTTTAACAACATTTTGAGTGCTAGTAGAAAGACGTAAAAATATTTTTTATATACACCACTAAGGTACTAATCAACCATACAACACGCCTGATCGAAAGCAGTTTACTTTATTGTCTTGGAAACCAACTGGGCACAGGTTTTTTTTTTTTATATTTATCTTTTACGCTACGATACGATCCTCTTAACAATTGCAATATTCATCTTCTTTCTATAATATTGTCTAAAATGGCTTGATTGCTTAAAAAAATAGTAAAACACCTTCCTGATACAAGTTTCCTCTGTAGCAGCAGGAGGCAAGAGTGCAGTCTCACGGCGATCGTTTATCAAGATCGCCATCTGATTGGGGGCGGCTCAGCTGCGTTTTATTGTCGAATTACCGGCGCCAATTCAAATTTTAATTTATATTTCTTACGCCATATATTACGAAATTGGATTCCTGCCTTTCCAATTGCTTCCAGATTGAATTGAATTTTCTCAATTCATATTCCAAGTTATGAATATTTTAAAGTTTAATATCCTGAAATAACATAACTGTTTCGTTTGTTTTGCGGGATGATGTTATGGTTTTAAAGGCTGTCATATAACTTGGACGTTCGAGATTTGCTTGAGGATGAGTAATGACACTTATAAACTCCTACATGACGCTGATGCGTACTACTCTCGTCTACGAACAACCCAACGCTCCTAACCTCACAAAAAAAAAATGACAGCCATACCCAACCAGTTAACTTTTAATCAGCTAACTTATTAAACGTCGAGTGATTCTTGTTGACTTAACAATCGGCCTAGACAATCAATTAAGTGCCGGCATTTATTTAATAAACTAGCCACCTAATCAATGGGTGATTTAAACTGTTGGCGGCGACATGCCGCATGTGTTTTATAATATATAATAGCAAATATCTGTATATGTAATAATTTTATGAATAATATTACCTAACAATATTAACTTGTTTTTATTTTTATATGAGTGGGGGGGAATTCAGCATGTGGGTCACCTGATGAAAAGCAATCACCATCGCCCATGGAGATCAGCAACACCAAGGGGTCGCCGCCGATCTGTTGCCAGCCTATACTCCTTCCTTTCTTTCTGGTGACTTCACTCACTCGCAAGGAACACAACAATCCTCAAGGGAATTGTTACGTGGCTGTGGTATTCTGTGAGGTGGTGTACTTCCCCAGTCCGGCAGCTTAATAATATGCCCTACCTTTCTTTTCGCCAGAGTCTCGTTTGTCAGTCAGCAGGTGAGGTTGGCTTTGGTTCAAAGATGTTGATGAACAACTTACGACCCAAACATTAGGAAGAATAAAATTTGTACATAAAAAATTGTAGTTCAAAACGCTTCTTTTGCCTATCTGGAAAAGATCTTATATATATGTCGTTATAATGCTATACATATTACTTTTCATAAAATCCAGTCAGATATAATTTATACATTAAAAACAATTTTAATATTCAAGTTCTATGCTTCAATTTAAAAATATGATAATGCTACATTACAAAGTCAAACAAGATTTTCCCCAAGAAAAATGCATCTGCTTGAAGCGGCTAGAATATCTGACATCCTTTTGAAGTGTTGAATAATAAAACCGTGACCAATATTAAAAGTACTTACCTGTTTTTTATCTACACTCATATCGTACGAAAGAAATTGAAATATTATGATGCACTTCTTTGAGGAGCTCAACGGCGTCGTTACGCGTGTTAGTCTAATCAAACACGCAAGTTAAACAATGTCGCCCGTAGCCTGTCCATGGATGGGTTTATATTATCTGGAGCTCTTCCGTGCTTCGGAGAGCACGTTAAGCTATCGGTCACGACTGTTGCCATTAGATGACAGTTGTTAAGCCAAGTCAGTGACCTTTCGGCGGCTTGAAAACACTGGCCTCCGCCTGCCCGCAGATGAGCAGCGTGGTGATATATGCTCTAAACCCCTTCAATTGTGGGGAGACCCGTATCCCAGCAGTGGGATGAGTAAGAGTGGACGACAACGACCATGCACTTTTTACAGTCAAACATAATAATTTGAATTCATAATAATAGCTCTTTTGTACCTAGGGTCACTAAATGCATGAAACTTGTTTTTTTTTAAATAACTTTACCATAAGATAGGTAGCACAGCGTAGTATAAGCAGCCTCTTTGGGAAAGTATCTCCGCCTCTCAGAACACCGGAGCCAAATAACAATTACTAAAACCTAAAGGGTTGAAGTGTTCCTGTAAGGGGATGAGGTTACCAGTAAGGAAAGACTTCCTGAGAATGCTGTAATGGCAGCTTTGCTTAGTTTGGAACTAGATGGCAGTGTGTAATTTATCTAGGAATATTTATTTATTATAAATTATTATGCATTTGTATTATGCAACAAAGCGGTAGATGTTACCGAGCTATATAGACGCTTGCAATATGAAATACCGCTCGCACGCTGCCATCGTCACTACCAACGCAGCCACTCCTTCCTTCCTGGTGATCTCACTCATTCGCAGGAACACAACAACCACGGAAACAATTATGGGGTATAAGTGGTTCATCAACATCTTTGTACCAAAGCCAACTTCACCTGCACGCGGTGCGCCCTGCTGACTGACAAACGAAGCTCTGGCGAAAAGAGAGGTAGGGAGCGTAATTGTAAGCTACCCGACTGGGGAATGTACCTCCACCTCACAGAACACCGCAGCCAAATAACAATTCCCTGAGGGCTGTTGTCTCCCTGCGAGTGAGTGAGGTCACCAGAAGGAGATGCTGCGTTGGCAGCGGGGGTGGCGGCGCGCGAGCGATATTTTCTTTTGCGAGCATTAATATGGCTGGGGTGACCGTTTCACATCAAGCGGGCCGTATGCTTGTCTGCCACTCAATGTAGTATAAAAAAAAATACCTTCAAGGGTATTGTTATTTAGCTTCGGTATTCTGTGAGGATACTTCCAGTCGGGCAACTTACATTTATGGTCGCCCTATCTCTCTTTCGCCAGAGTTTTTAATATATAAGTCGGCTTTGGCTCATAGACAGTGAGCTGCTTACACCCCCAAGACTTGTTGACATGACAGTTGCACAAACTACTATAAGATAATATCTTCTTTTTAATCTTCACACTTATTTTAAAGTCCAAAGCAATATCAACTACATATAATTCCCGAGTCCGAATTTTCTCATCGCCGCAGTGCCTATACCTCGTAAATTAGAAGGGCATTGTTTTATGCGCTCTCATTACATAGATTGTTCTAGAGGGTGGGAATATTAACGTTGTTATGGATTTTCAAAGGCTACCCCTAAAAGAATCGCCTTTTGTGATTAATGTTTTACATTTTGATTGTTTTAAAGATTTATGTCTGTTTGGTTATGTTTAGTTACTTATTGTTTTATAGCCATTGTACATTTACTGAAAAATGGTACATATTTTTATATCACTTAAAACCACAAGCTTCTTAATAAATTCTTTGATAAATTTTGTTGTGAGTTCCAAGGCAGGAGAATTTTCTCCCGGGACTTCAGTTAACTTCATGTTCATTGCATGTTTAGTGGTCGCCACAGGAGACAGTAATGGAAATGCATAATCGACCTATGTTCTTCCTACTTCTACTAACTTCATCTGATTAAATTAGTTATGAGTTCACTGCAATGGACTTCACTGTTCATTGTCTTTTATGGTAGTCGCCGCTGTTAATCCTGGCTACACAGCTGACATAATGGTGGGAATGTGATAAAATCGGCCTGTCTCTATAAAATCATTAAATCCACATCCAACTGTACTTGCACGTGGAGCACCCCACGGATTAGCAAATGCTGTTCTGGCCAAAAGAGATGGTGCTCAGCGATATACCCTAAGACCAATTGTTTAATGTATGGCCACACTGCAATAACATCAAAGCAGTGGAGCGTTAAATAACAAAATTCGCAGTCAAAACACACAAGTCACGTGCGCCGCATCCACGGAGTGACATTCCAGCTTTATCTGGGAATCAATTAATGCGTTTAGGGGCCCGCCGTGCCAAGTCGATCCAGGCACCGAGGATAGGGCTTTGCAAGTGAATTAAGTAGACCTTTTTTAATCATTAGTTAAAGTATACAGTAAAAGACATAAGAATTTACTCGTGATACAAATAAAACCATCAAATCATATAACATAAGAACAGATTTCATTTACCATTAATAAGGAAAACACACAGAGAAAAAAAAGGTTTTCGAATGATGGCTTTATCTGTTGACTATGCTGACTGAATCTGACTGTGTGATGAAAAATCTGTAAATTATATTGGTATTATTTTTTTTAAATATGATTTGTGGTCAAATTTAAGAATTTCGTACTAAACGTATTGTAAAAGATTTTCTAGTGCTCAAATGTCAAGTGCTTAGGTACATAACTATTTTCGATACTTAAAAGCAACAGGATCAAATAGAAAAAAAAAATGCAATAAATATTATTATATTGCTGATTCTTATAATAAATTAAATTGTCCTCAACAGTTTTTCTGTGACAGAACTTTTGTACACCATTTCAATTTACTACCTTGTATTCAACTGTTGAACCGAATGTGGTTGAATTTACCTAAGACACACCCCGGCCACCTCATCACATCAAATATCGCGCCGTTTACTACAACATAAACAATGGCATCTGTGCAGAGAGTGAATGAGTGGCTGTGCTTACGATGCAATACAAATTGTTCCCGATTCGTCTCAGAGAGGAGGTCAGGTTGATACGAGAGAGCGCCAGGGAGAGGCCATGGAGTACGTAGTACTATTTCTTATACTGTAAAGAAGACCTTAGAAGAACTAGAATTAGAAGACTTAGACCTAAGAAGGAAAACAATAATATGATATTGGGCATTAGAGTTACCGATATAGCTCTAAGAATTAGCAGGATGTGTGTCAGTGGCAGTAGGCAGGTGGGTGGTCTGACTGACGGCCAGTGGAGTAGAAAGGTGTTGGACACTTCAAATGTCACGACCTCTGACCGGAAAAGGCAGCGTAGGACGACTCCTTACCTTTTAGGATAAAAATCGCGAAAGGCCAATGGATGCAAACACGCTTTATTGGTTTAAAAATGATCAGCATTTACGCAATCGTTTATTGTCACGAGAACCAAACGAACACTAGAAAGTACGTCAAATTTAACTTACAAGATTTGATTATAGATAAGGCGTTGAAATTAAATAAAAGCTTGTAACAGCTTCCGAATAAACTGATAATTAGATTAGAATTAACTGTAAGAACTGCGGGAACACGATTCCCAATGAAGTATAAAAAAGGCTTATTCTGAGTTGCGGTGAATATCTAGTAATTTATAAAAAGTAAATAATAAATAAGAGTATTGAAGGCAATATTGTATTAAAGACTTTAGCATGTACCTATATCTAGATGCGTAGCCAAAGGCGGATGTGGCCATAGGCCCGCATCCGGCGGACCAAACGCACACCGCTTCCGCGCTCAACGTCTGTGGAGCACGGAAATTCTATTTTGTTATTTGACGGATTTCACGAACGCTGAAAGCTTTACGATGTTGGTTTTGCACGCTTTGATTATAAAATTACCGCTGTTGAGCTAACTTCGTAATGGAACTCATATTTTGTTCGATGCTTGTTCATAGAGGTTTTCCTCGTTACATAGAAAATAAACTGCTTTTTGAATTAATATTAACAGTGTTATTTTTATTTCAGGTATACATTTAAAACAGCAGAACTGGAAGGTTTGTATACTGCTTCGATTTTTTTAATACTACATCAGGTGGCAGACAAATATACGACCCGCCTGATGTGAAGCGTTTACCATAAGCATATGGACATAAAAAATCGCTCGCGCGCCGCCACCCCCGCTGCCAATGCGGCATCTTCTTTCTTTCTGGTGACCTCACTCACTCGCAGGAACACAACAACCCACAAGGGAATTGTTATTTGGCTGCGTTATTCTATGAGGTGGAGATACATTCCCCAGTCGGGTAGCTTACAATTACGCTCCCTACCTATCATTTCGCCAGAGCTTCGTTGTCAGTCAGCAAGGTGCACCTCGTGCAGGTAAAGTTGGCTTTGGTTCAAAGATGTTGATGAACGACTTACCCCCCAATTTTCTTTTTTATTCACTAATAATAATCTCTACTCTTCTTTTAATCATAATTCAAACAATACATTTTGATTACTATCATCATCATCATCATCATCATCATCAGCCTGTATCTATCCACTGCGGGACACATCCAGCCACTTACGGCCGTTCCCTTGAGGTCATCGATCCATCTAGTTTTTTATATATATAGTAATTACTATACAGTCACGGTAATTATACCCAAAAATACAAACTAAATTATTACATAGTGGGTCATTCAATCGGGGAATCTAACCCATTACGTATTGAAGAATGAAATATAAAGAAAAAGTTCACCAATTCTAAATTAAATACAAGTTTGCATAATAGATACGTCATTAATGATGGCAGTTAGTGCTTCAAAGGTGCAGAATTTGGTTTTTTCGTACTGGTGTGGATTTGATTCCCAGCTCAAGCAAAGAAATATTTTAAAATTATTGAATGTACTTTTACTCACAATTAAAAATTAAATGAAGTCTTCTTTCAATAAATTTTCCTATCTACATCATTCACACTATACCTCCCCTCCAAGTAGCATCGCCCTGGGACGCCCAGTATAGCCTTTACAATAAATACTATGAATTATTTCATTTCGCTAATATATATACTTCTTACTACCGACATATTACTTCTATTATTATTGCTTATACTTACTTAAATTGCATTTTATATTTCAAAGTAAAATATATCTGTCATTTTGTGCAGTAAAATTCAAGAGTGGCGTAAAGTTAATAACGATACATCGGCACAAATCCGCGCCACTGCGGCATTGTCACGCGCGCATACTGAACGGGTAACCCTGTCGCATATTCTACAGTTATTACAATTAAGCATATTACATTTGACTCTTTTGATCCACGATTGTACGAAAAAGGTCCTATGTTTACCATATTAAGATAATATGCAGGTGGCCGTACGGTTATTTGCCACTCGACGCGGAAGTCTTCTTCTTCTTTTAAAAAAATATTTTTCAATGCTATGTCGTTTCAAATATACATTGAACTACTTCCATATAGCTATTAATATTTCTAGACTAGGATACATATATAATAGAAGCAGTTTACAAAGCTGGCTGTGATACTTTACTTAATTGGGTATTTGACTAACATTTTTTTCTGTTTGATATGTAGGGACGTCTCCATAATATAACCATAGGTGAAAGAATTACTTCGATTGCACAAAAATCTCTCGAGATATGGTAATTTGAAAATCACAATTTTTAGACTGCCCCAAAACGCTCCATACAAAAGACTACTGAATTATGACGTCACAGATCTGTATTTTGTATGCATCAAATCAGAAATTTGTACGACAGCTATGTTAAATATTACGTTTATGTGATTAGTATCATAATAAAAGTTATAGCATTTTTTATTGCTTCTCCAATGGAAATATAATTTTTTAATAATTTCATACTTTTAAAATGGACTTTCCCGCCAAACTTTGATCGACGCTAAAAAAAGTCTGACTGAAGATATTAGAATGAAAGTTTGCAGATCTTTATAGTTTTGTGTATTTTACGATATTGTTAATTTATTTGTACAATTTTTAAACATTGGAAACAACCCAATTGTTGCCTAATTTTGAAAACCCACGTTTTTTACTATACCCATGCTATAATATATTTCTCATTGTATGCATACGAAGTTACATGTAAAAGCTTTAAGTGCATACTAAAAGCTCAACACGTATGGCCACGTGATGAGCATCAGCTTGCCTAATTGAATAGCTGTCAACCAGATGCCTTATATATATATATATATATATATATATATATATATATATATATATATATATATATATATATAATTGCAGCGTTAAAAAAAACGCGGAAGATATTTTCATAATTTAAACTTCAATGTCTCAAGGCGGAAATCTTCGTGTACGTTACAGTGGTTTTTATAGAAAGCTCAAGTTTACTCAACATGACGGTGGGATATATACACAAATTATATCTATATAAAAATAATATACTTGTACGTCAAAATAATACATAGCGCACGGGGCAAAAAAAGTGTGTCGCCATCGTCTGCCTAAAAATTCTGAAGTTCAAATGAGCCGACAGTACAAGGAGTGCACAACTAGCACGATTTATTTTGTGTCGCGAAGACGGAGTCACGAAATGTGACCACGGTGCACTTGCATAAACACGAGATGTAATTAGCATTCACACTGCTTTTATTTTGAAAGTGAATATAATTTGATTCCTCTTATATCGGTCATTTGAGTATAATTATTTGAGTATAATTAGCTGAACCAGCTTTGACTATATAAATCATGTAGAGGCTCCTGTTTCTGGGTCAATAATTTTAGCTGGTATTATATCAAAATTCCTGGATATCGATTAATACGAGTATTTATTTTAATGGAAAAAATAAGTTTAAAATAAAATTTTATTTTAGTAATTATTTGTTTAGTTGGAGGATTTTATATTAGTTTAAAGTGTTATAGACAAGTTGATGTAAAGTCTTTAATTGCTTATTCTTCTGTTGCTCACATATTCCTGGACAAATTACACACGGCCATCTAGTCCCAAACTAAGCAAAGCTTGTACTATGGGTACTAGATAACGATAACTGATATTATACTTAAATACTTTTTTTTTTGTAAATACGTATATAATAAATATACAAATATACATATATAATAAATAGAAAATACCCAGACCAAGACAAAAAGACATGTTCATGAACACAAATGTTTGTCTTGTGTGGGATCGAACCCGCAAACTCGGAATCTAAATGGCCATTACTAACCATTCGACCACCAAGCTCGTAAAGATGTTTATCTAATCTCATACTGAAAATTATACATTAAAAAACTAAACACAGTATCATAATGACAGTCTTTACGCACAAGCTATCAAAATAAATTTAAAAAGTTATTTTTCGATACAGCTCTTCTATGGACAACTGTATCGTAAAATAACTTTTTTACCATTTCGATACAGCTTCAGCCCTGGATACAGGTATTTTAAACAGGTTGCAATGCAAATACATTGCAAATAAGCAATATTTTTCTACATAATCTGTGAACGCGGCGCCGCGCGCGCGTCGCGCATGCGCACTACGCATGCTCGATCTGCAAATGGATTTATAAGTAAGAACTATAGCTGTTAAATTAACTTCATAGTTGTATTTAAAATATTATTATCATATATTTCATGCGATTAGATAAAGTAGTGTATGAAACTGCACATAATTAGGTATTCAAATACTCGTGTGGTCTATTAAAACATTCGCCTTTGGCTCATGTTTTAAACTCACACTCGTATTTTAATAACCCTTATTATGCAACAGTTTCATAAACTACTAATTCAATTATTGTTTGAAATGTATAATGATTATATAACGTGCGAAATTATATTTAATAACACGGGGATTACTTTTTATTTTAATTATTTACAAAAATGTTTTTGTTTCGTTGTTTTCATCAGATACAACATTTTTCCTGAATGTCAATTAAATGTTTTAATTTTGGATAAAGCGTTCTAGATGAATCCTTTGTGCGGATCAGGCTTTTTACCACTTGTTTAATTCAAGTTTAATTTAAAAAAATCGAAGTGGTTTAAAAATAAGCAATATTGTTTAATCCAATTCAAAATTTTTAAATAACCTTGGCTAATTAGTTGCGCGAACGATGCGGCAACGTCACGAAAGTGCAGTTGCATAAATACAAACAGTAATTAGTGTCGCACGCTCGTACTGCTTTAATTTTTACTTCTCGTGCACATCGCATCGTGCTGAACCTTTGCTGAACGCAATGCGGTAAAATTGTCATTTTAATGTTTAGTATTTTGCTAAGAACTAAATTCGCTAGTTCAAATTATTTTGTTTATAAGTTTCTGAATAAATAAATAATTCCTGGACAAATTACCCACGGCCATCTAGTGCCAAATTAAGAAAAACTTGTACCATGGGTACCTACTAGATAACTGATATAATACTTAAATACATTTTTTTTGTAAATTCATACATATAATTCATAGAAAAACACCCAGACCAAGACAAACAAACATGTTCATGCACACAAATATTAGTCTTGTGCGGGGATCGAACCCGCGACCTCGGATTCAAAGTGGCCATTGCTAACCATTCGACCACCGGGCTCGTCAAATACTATGGAGGGATTAAATAATAATGTAATAGCTAATTTTGATATAATTAAAATTTTATTTAAACAGGCTGTGTATAAATATCAAACTACTTAAAATGTCGCGCACTATAAAGTTTGGTCCGGAAGTCCTCTTATGGAGCATACACAATACACATACGGGAGTTCCACAAAGAGCGTTTGGTTAAACGCAGATGTACATGCTCTACAGAAATAGAATAAATATCGTCCGCAGTCATCTAAAATATTATTGAATTGAATGTTCCGTTTAATTAGTAAAACTACTTTTAAGGTGTAAGTGGCTCACCATCATCTTGAGCCAAAGCCGACATCACGTGCACGTGGTTCATCCTGCAGACTAACTAACGAGGCTCTATCGAATGGGAGGTAGGGCGAGCGTAATTGTAAACGACCCGACAGAAGACTGCAGCCAAATGACAATTCTCTTGAGGGTTGTTGTGTTCCTGCGAGTGAGTGAAGTCACCAGGAAAGAAGGAGCTGCTAGGTTAGCAGCGCAGGTGGTAACGCGAGCGATATTTCATATTGTGAGCGTTTGTATGACTACGGTAATCACTTCACCTCAGGCGGCAGTCGTATTCTTGTCTGCCATCCGACATATAGTATAAAAAAAACTAGCCTAAACGGTTAACGATACTATACACCGAATTCACAGAGTCACTAATTCTATCTTCATATTTATTGTCTTTTGTTACTGAGCCATCAAAAAACTGCTTACTTTTATGATAAATATTCATAAATTGCTCAGTAAAAATATTTTCTTTGCTATTAGAATATAATAGAGCAATATTTCTCCTCACATGACAAATACGCACAAATTACATGGAAATTACGCAGGAAGTATACCTACGTTTAGTATCACGTGCGTTGTGTAACTGTCGTTCATTAGGGCCGTGTTGACAGAATGCGTGCGCGCCGCCAGCGCCTGGCACGGCCTATCGCGCCACCATCGATGACTAATAAACCCTAACAAAATTACTCCACAGCCCTTAAAACCCCAATATAAACTTTATTTCTTAGATATTACAGCTCAAGAACACTGTAGCACTAAAGTTGTATAGGCGTAATCGCGAGGGTATTACCAAATTACCTTAACATTCGCTATGAACGTTATTAGTAAGAAATAGAGCTTATTTTGTATTATTTCAGACGAAAGACTAGAAAATTACTTTCGGTTATAATCGTGACCACTTCTAGCAAACACTTTATAAGTTTGCCCCCGAATTGAGCGGTCCGTGTCAGAATTGTACTCGCTTGTATCAACGCACAATTTATACGATCGAGGGAATTATTTCTTCATTTCGATTTCGTGTCTCTTTATTATATGAAACATGACACGGAAACACGATAGATACTTAATCTTTCTAAGTTACCTATTTTTAATAAACATAAAATGTGATATAAATCGTGCAATGCCATTAAAATTAAGAATTTATAAAAAAAAAAGATTGGGTACAATTACGGTTGCCATCTAAACGTTAGCAACCAGGGGCCCTACCGCCGAAGCTGATTACCATTGGATTTTTTGATTCCAGAAATTGGTCTTAATATGTTAAAGTTATTGACAAACATCTTCAGCTTAGTCAGTAGTGCTCTAGGGTATACCAGCTAAGCTAAATATAATTAGCAACAATTTAAGCAGTAGTTTCATTTCCGCATTAAAAAATGCCGATGGTAATCGCCTATAGCTTCAGCGGAGCGGCCCCAGGACAAGATGCGTGAACTCCAGATTTTGAATCTTAAAACCCGGACTTGTCATCAGTGTTTTAGTACTAGTATCTACTATTTTTTAGACTAGATAAAGTATACAAGATATAGTTAGAAAAAATATATTCTATATAATATTCCTAGGTTTTTGTTTTACTTTATAAGTCCCCAAAGTCTTATCTCAAGCAACGGGCGAACACCTTCAGATTACTCATTTCGCAATAGCCTCAGGCAATTAAAAAGGAAGGGGTAGTGCTATCATTAACCGGGAGCCCGGCGTCTTAACAAGAATATAATGCAATTTTAAAATAATCCCCGCAAAAAAGAAATTAATGCAGGCACCTCGCTGGATTCTCTTTTTATCTCCTTAATTGGTTTTCACATCTTCCAGTGTAAAAAATATCGTGTTCTTTGTAATCTCGGGCGATGTTTTAATAAATATAACGAAGTGAGCTACGGAGGGATAAAAAATATTGCCGCCCTTAAATAAACCTTCACACTTGAAGGATCATCGCGACGGGCGTTCAAGATTTATTGGGAAATAATTAAAGACTGACTTCTCAAACTCGGTAATTAAAGTACGTTAAGAAATACTGAGTGAATGAGAAATCTATATATAAAATAAATTTATAAGAAAGTCGATTTTTTATATGTTTTAATTAAATAATGAGTCAGTCGGATCTTAAACTATCGATAAAGAAGCCGAAACAGGCTGTTTTAACATTTTTTTTATCTGGCTGTTGTGCCAGCAAATCAGTCATCACGTAAAATCTGATAAGCGATTTTTTATTCAATTAAGTCAGTATTTTTGTTCCTTTCTATCACGGTAAACAAAGAAATTCCCGTGGTTTAAAAATAACATTCAGTTTATAGCCATTTGACCACCAAGGTATTTCTAGTCCTAATCTTGTAATAGCAGCCTTTCCCAAGCTTTTCTAACGTCGAACGCCAAGAAGATTCAACTGCTCATTTATGATTTTAACGCTATACATATTATTCTGTGGCTATACTTTCATAATTTCTGTGGTGCCCGCGGACCGTTGGAAAGCACAGCTGTAAAAAATCCGTTCAAGTGAATATAACATTCTAGTTACATACGTGTACGAGTATATTTATTAAATAATATATCACTTTAATTCAGAAAAGACAAATAAATAAATAAATAAATATTTCTGGACAATTTACACAGCGCCATCTAGTCCCAAATTAAGCGCTTTAATTAACCGCAAAGCAGACATGTTCATGCACACAAATGTTTGTATTGTGCGGGAATCGAACCCGCGTCCTCAGAGTCAAAGTGGCCATTGCTAACCATTTGACAACCGAGCTCGTCAAAAAGAGAAAGTAAATCAAACAATATTCGCGTTTAAGGGAAAAGTTGGTCCCTCCCAACTTAATATGTTTGTTCTCAGCTTCGTCAACATCTTTAGATGCTTTTAACATTTCTAGTCTTTCTTAGTTACATATCCTTTTAGTCGTATTTCCAAATTTGGATAAGATTTCCGTCTATAATGTCCCTAAATAGCATATTATTGAAATATTATTTGGATTCAGAATGGAAAATTTGCCTAAGCTAATTATAATTGCAAATTAAATTTTATAGCTATTTTTCGTGTAGAAGAAGGGAATGGAATTTTTGAAAAATCATGTCTGAAAACAGATTTACATTGGGATCCCGAGTTTGTATGAAAATCTAGCTCTTTTAAGAATCTTCCAAAATAAATAAAGTAGCTTATATAAAGATCGAAGACACGATAGTGAATGTAAGAAGACAGTACAGACAGTAACTAATATTTTGGAGAAATAAGAAACGGAGGAGATATAGCACTTCACCTTAACTTTGTAGAGAAGATTGGTAAATAAGAAGGCAGACGGAGAAGCGAAAGGGAATAGAAGAACATGGAATAAACATAATGTGCCTAATGATTTTGCAGCATTATTATGAGCGGATGTCAAATAAGTATACAAACGTCTAATGTAATGTAACCTATGTACTGTTTATCACTCCTATTGCTAATACAGCACTCCGCTAAAGATTACCTTTAACCATATCATACTCATTGGCCTCCCCAACCAGTTTGGCCAACGTGGGGAGTGTAGGCCAATTCCTCCTTCTGTGTCTGTGATGGACGAGAAAGGGTCGTGCTCCTCTATTGGAGACTAAAATGACCTGATGATGATATCATACTCATTTGGACGAATAAACCAACCCTCAAGTAGTTGTGGATTTTTATTTGGTTGCAGTCTTTAACAATAAGGTGAAAAACTTGACTGATCTGGCTGTTTAATGTCCCTGTTAATCCTTTCTTTGTTTGCATGAATGTAGCTATCAATTATAAGCGTAATTGGGTTGTTTCCAATGTTTAAAAATTGTACAAATAAATTAACAATATCGTAAAATACACAAAACTATAAAGATCTGCAAACTTTCATTCTAATATCTTCAGTCAGACTTTTTTTAGCGTCGATCAAAGTTTGGCGGGAAAGTCCAATTTAAAAGTGTGAAATTATTAAAAAATAATATTTCCATTGGAGAAGCAATAAAAAATGCTATAACTTTTATTATGATACTAATCACATAAACGTAATATTTAACATAGCTGTCGTACAAATTTCTGATTTGATGCATACAAAATACAGATCTGTGACGTCATAATTCAGTAGTCTTTTGTATGGAGCGTTTTGGGGCAGTCTAAAAATTGTGATTTTCAAATTACCATATCTCGAGAGATTTTTGTGCTATCGAAGTAATTCTTTCACCTATGGTTATATTATGGAGACGTCCCTACATATCAAACAGAAAAAAATGTTAGTCAAATACCCAATTGGTGATCTGCCATGTCATTATCATTTCTCATAATCTGCCATCGATACGGCGCTATGCTAATCGTCAAGTAATAAAAAATATCTGAATACATAAACAACTAAAATAAATGAATCCTGTTGAAATCGCACCAAGTGACATAACAAATATGTTTATTACATGCTAAATCCGTGCAAATAAACCGACTCACGACATCCATCCGACACTACAAAGTAATGTAATACTCATAAAGCCAGCATTAACCCTTCCATCGCCGTAGTGTCGTGTCATCAGAGGCAGTAGAAATTTTAATTACCGACCCCCGCGCGGCCGGCCGCTCCTTACACGATATTCCCATTACTTGGTCCGGTGTAATAAAATTTAATATAATACCACGAATGCCACGAGGCAGGATGCGACCGCGGCAGATGCCATCTACTCGGTTTAACGTGAGATTTCGAGTATTCTCATTGTCACGATGGATTTAACTTGTGAATAATTTATGTTGGGTATTATTCGTTTGACATAGTTTTGGATTAAATACTTTCAAAAAGATATACGAAAATGCATGACTCATTGTCACGTTCCGCCCGAGCCGAGCGTGCAAGCGAGAGTGCGTAACAAGTGATAGAGAAGCACGATCGGCCGTGAAGCGTTCGGCTTGTGACGCATCGAGTAAAATTATTGACCACAAAAACCCGACTTTACAGACAACCAATTTTTTTTTTTTTTTCAAGAAGTCTACAGTAGTAAAAGCTTCAGTGTTCAGCTTATCGCATAATTAATAGTTTTTATATATTATTACTAGCTATTACCTACGATTTGGTATGGGTGTATCCCAGTATCCCGTGAGAATTACCATATTTTTTTTTATCGCCATCAAACTTCTCAGACAAACGATTAAGCTGTGTGCGATATGTCAATTATATCAAAGGACTTTGTTTTTCATAATACTAGCATTTACACACGGGTCCGCTCGCGTAAAATTTTGTATTTGAAAGTAGCCTATATACTTCAACAGAGTTGTTATTTTCATACCAAACTCCAATAGTCATTTAAGACGAACCAACCAACTACGAACAATTTTCACATATACAATACCTGGTCGTCGACCCTTATTCATCCCACTGCTGGGCAGACCCAGCCAAAGACCCAAAGGTCTCCTCTCAATCGAAGGGGTTAAAAAGCATTTTTCACTATGCTCCTCAACTGCGGCTTAGCGGAGTGAGTTGTATTTACAATACCTATTAAATAGGTTATTTTGAAATTTCTAAAATTATATACTCGTATCTTTACAGTCAATTATATATCTAAAGAGGTATAGGCACTAATGGTGACTAAAATGTAACTTGCTATTAAGTACCTATCCCCTGAATATGATTAAAGAATATAATAAAATTATATTCATTGATACATGCATAACATAATCTACAGAATTAAAAATTAATGCTGCTAAAAGTCGAGAATGGCTTGACCAATTCTGCTAATTTTTGTTCAGGTATATGGTAGGTTCTTATGGAGCAAGGATGAAAAGCGAGGAAAATAAAACACCAATTTCTACTCCTGCGAAGCCGAGAGGCGCAGCTAGTAATATATAAATAAGACTGTTTCTGCTAACACGATAATCAGCGTCAATTTTATCGCACATTCACGAGATATCTGACTGAACCACCTCGGCTCTAGAGCCGCAGGCGGTCGAAGGGTTACCAGTGGGTATATCTTTTGTGCGTCCATCTTAGAAGGGGTACTAGATACACCGAAGTAAATTGAGAAATGGACCGGTTAACGTTGTTACACTCCCCTGGATTAATCCAGCGGGAAGAATGAAAAATGTTTTGTTTTTGCGTTCCAACTATCAGTGGAATTTATTGCTGCTTATATTAACTGGAGCAAGTATTTTGGTTGTAAATGTAGATAGTCTATCTAACTACATTGTTGTAGATATTTATTTGTTGCTTTCGGAATTTCGTCGGTTTTGGTTGAATCTGAAGAGTTTTTCTTATCTCAAAAGTAACGTCCCTCAGTAATGCCTTCTTCACATACATCGTCAGTTTTATCGATAAAATCGCGATTCTTATAGCCGGTTGTAACACATCAAGGTAATAACCACTACACATATGCCTCAATCGCAGGAGTGATGATGTCTGCTCATTTATTGTCTACTTCTAGCACTGTGATACCCTTAAAATTAATATACCATCATACCCAACCCTTTCTGATATTTACGTGCACTTATAATGGGTATAATCATATAGATAGACGAGTTTTCGTTTTGTTTAAGCAACTGTATGTTTTTTTGTATACTACGTCATTTTTTCATACAAGTGTACGAACCGCCTGATGTAAAGCAGTTATCGTAGCCATATTAACGCACGCAGCATTAGTTATCGTTCGCGTGCTACGACCCCCGCTGCAAACGCAGAAACTCCTTCCTTTCTTACACATACAAAACTAGGTTTCCTAATTGTTTACTAATTTATCTATAGTAGTACTCGTGTAAAGTTTCGGATAAAATAGTCCAACTAATCTCGTTTCCCCATACAAACTTTGGACCCCCGTTTCACCCTTTTAGGGGTAAAATTTGAAAAATCCTTTTAAATAATTTCTTGTTTACTATGTTATATTTTCAAATCGATGCCATTTTGGTAATTGACGTCCTAGAAAACGATAGAATCAACACCCATATTGATATTATGACATTTCAACCCCATCGCACCCCCACAGGGAGGATTTTATGTCACGTCGTTTGATTAGAAAATATTTGTTATTTTCGTAATCAGCGACCCGATAAACCAAGAAAACAATACCCATGATGATTTTCAGACTTTTTCACCCCATTTTAGACATTTCCATCCCATCGCACCCACAGGGGCGACATTTTATCACGTCGGTTATGTTTAATTAGATAATAGTTGTTATTTTCGTAATCAGCGACTCGATAAACTATTAAAACAATACCCATGACGATTTTCATTCTTTTTCACCCCATTTCACCCCTTTAGGGGTTGAATATTGAAAAATCCTGAAACACGTGTTTACTAATTTATCTATAGTAGTACTCGTGTAAAGTTTCGGATAAAATAGTCCAACTAATCTCGTTTCCCCATACAAACTTTGGACCCCCGTTTCACCCCCTTAGGGGATGAATTTTGAAAAATCCTTTCTTAGTGTACCCCTAGACGTCATAAGGAACCTACGTGCCAAATTTCGAATCTCTAGACCCAGCGGTTTGGGCTGTGCGTTGATATATCAGTCAGTCAGTCAGTCAGGACTTTGAATTTTATATTTATAGATAGATAAAACTCGTCTCTCAAATTAAATCAGTAGGTATGGAGATTCATAGCAATAACTTAGGTATATATTTTTGTGTCTCAACTTGATCATATTCACAAACTGACATAAACATAATTTCAATTAAAATTAAGCCATGAATTTGAGCTAACGCCATCAGAAAACATCCAGAACTGACTGGTTTAACTTTCAAAGGTTTGTAGGAGCCCAGAACTTTCGCACCTTTTAAAAACTCACTTACCGGCTGAGGATGCAGTAAACTCATTACCCTGAGTGCACTAGCTTATTAGAAGGCGAGGTGCATCTTGCGATACACACAGTAGTTGCGCTCGACAAGCATATTTACAAGCTAATTAATAAAAATAATGAAGACTTCTGATGAGAGATGGTCCCAAGTGGTTACTGACTGGCATCCAATGAAGAGAAGCCGACGACTTGGTAGACCATGAAAAAGATGGAGTAACAACATAGCAAGAACAGCGGGCAAACAATGGTGCCCACCAGAGAAGAGATAGATAGCATTTTTTTTACACTACGACGGGTGACAGACAAGCATACGGCCCGCCTGATGTGAAGCGATTACCGCATATTAACGCTCGCAACATAAAATATCGCCCGCGCGCCGCTGCCAACGCAGCATCTCCTTCCTTTCTGGTGACCTCACTCACTCGCAGGAACACAACAACCCTCAAAGGAATTGTTATTTGGCTGCGGTATTATGTGAGGTGGAGGTACATTCCACAGTCGGGTAGCTTACAATCACGCTCCCTACCTCTTTTTTCGCCAGAGCTTCGTTTGTCAGTTAGCAGGGTACACCGCGTGCAGGTGAAGTTGGCTTTGGTTCAAAGATGTTGATTTTTTTTTATACTACGTCGGGTGGCAGACAAGCATAGGGCCCGCCTGATATGAAGCGGTTACCGTAGCCATATTAACGCTCGCAACATAAAATATCGCTCGCGCGCCGTCACCCCCGCTGCCATCTCAGCATTTCCTTCCTTTCTGGTGACCTCACTCACTCGCAGGAATACAACAGCCCTCAAGGGAACCGTTATTTGGCTGCGGTATTATGTGAGGTGGAGGTACATTCCCCAGTCGGGTAGCTTACAATCACGCTCCTTACCTCTCTTTTCGCCAGAGCATCGTTTGACAGTCTGCAGGGTGCACCGCGTGCAGGTGATGTTGTCTTTAGTTCAAAGATGTTTAATGAACCACTACACTCCAAACGTTGCTTGGAGAAGGCATTTGACGCAATCAGTGATCATTAAATTACGACTTTATGAGACTACCTTTTATCCCATAATAGAGTAATTTATACTTCTACTTTATTCAGATATAGCTGTAGGTAGATCCAATTACAAATAATAATTAAAGAATCTTCATAAAACTAAAAGGATGTTTATTTCACTTACAAACCGCTGTCTATTGTATAAATCAGTGTGTTTTGAGTAACTCCTATAAGAATTCGTTTCTCACACGTCGCCTCGAGGTAGTCTCACTGAGATATTAACCTTAACTTTAGCAAGAATTTATAAATACGTTACATGCTTAGTATACAGGCTAAAGCTTCAGTGTTTCACAGTTTAGGGTTTCAGTGAAACACTCTAACTACTAATAATAAAACACTAATTATATGAATATATAATTATATTCTAACTGGCAAAGTACATAAAGCGGCCATGTATAAGAGCAATAGAAACCAAACCCGTTGTTCGTATATTATATATATTTTTGATTTATAATTGTTTATTTTCTGACGCGTGAACAAAGTGCTCCACCAGTGCGCACTGGAATCCTAAACATAATATACTGCACTTTGTAGATGGACACTTTGATACTGGACCCGTATGTACGAACTAAATCCGTATGATTTTAAGTGTCTTTTTAGTAAAATCTAAGTATTTTACCAAAGCCAACTTCACCTTTACGCGGTGCACCCTGCTGAAGGACAACGAAGCTCTGGCGAAAAGAGAGATAGGGAGCGTAATTGTAACTTCCCGACTGGGGAATGTACCTCCACCTCACAGAATACCGCAGTCAAATAACAATTCCCTTGAGGGTTGTTGTGTTCCTGCGAGTGAGTGAGGCCACCAGAAAGGAAGGAGATACTGCGTTGGCAGCGGGAGTGGCGGCGCGCGAGCGATATTTTATGTTAGGAGCGTTAATATGGCTACGATAACCGCTTCACATCAGGCGGGCCGTATGCTTGTCTGCCACCCGTCGTGATATACCACTATACCACCTATCATTTTTGATGGTGAGACCATTCCGTATTCCACTTCTGTAAAAAATCTTGGACTGCACATAGACTCATCTCTAACTTGGCAAGTTCATGTCTCGAGCATTTGTCAGAACGTGGTAGGATCTTTACGTAATCTATATCGCTTTAAGAACTTTCTCCCTCTCAAAACAAAGATTTTACTTGTGCAAAGCCTAATCCTTCCCATAATTGACTATGGTGATGTGTGTTACACTGACTTGAACTCGGACCTACTCAACAGGCTTGAACGGCTTCTTAACAATTGCATACGTTTCGCCTTTGGGCTTAGGAAGTATGACCATGTATCTGCTCACCGTTCTCAACTGAAATGGTTACCCATTCGCCAACGAAGAAATGTTCGTATCCTCACTACTCTTTTTTCCATACTTAATGATACCACAGCTCCTTCTTATTTAAAAACGAAATTCCAACCCCTTTGTTCTGTACACAGTAAGAACCTCCGTTCTGCTGACAACCTTCTCCTTTTGTGCCCTCCTCACCATTCTGGGTATGTAGACCAATCGTTCAAGATCCAGTGTATTCGTCTTTGGAACGCGCTACCTGTCGAAATCAGGAAGGCCAAGACTCGGATCTCATTCAAATCGATGACTCGTGCGTATTTTCTCAAGTCTATTCAGGAATAACAGACATAGTTATTTTCTAATTATCTATATGTATGTATTTATGTATATGTGTGTATTTATGTGTATGTATAATATATATATATATAAATATATTCATTTATTTATATGTATGTGTACATCTATCTATAAAAGTCAAAATTATTTAATTAGTATGTATTTGCATATGTTTAAACTTTATTAAACCTAAATTAACATTTTAATTTCCAATTATTATCTCCCTGTGCACCTGCCATGTCTTATCTCTGCATCACCCTATGGTTGACTGGTAGAGAATGCTTGTATAGCATTAAGTCCGCCTGTGTACAGTTTTGTGCATGAAGTTTAAATAAATAAATAAATAAATATAAAAAAAAATATGTTGGTAAAAGTCGTCGCCTGTAATTGCGTTAGAGTCATCCAAAATCCAAAATCCTGTCTGCCACATGTCAAAATGGCTCGTGCATAAAATTTAATTTCGCATATCATTAACGTAACAGCATTTCGTTGCTTTTCTTCGCGTCTTCAGACGTCGTAAATCACAGACATTCGCACATCGTGTAATTAACTGTATGATGCGGGGTTTACCTGAGGGGAGATGAGGCGATGTATGAGGTGCCTTGTAAATCTAGGGTTCAGGTGCTTTGTAGTAATAACTTGCTTATTTATGTAAATACAGTGTCGTTGTTCAGATAAGAGATCCTGCCCAATGCATGCAAAAATGTGTTACCCTAAATTTGCCTCAAAACTAACGCCTCATTGTTGCCTACGAGTGTTTTTGAAGTAAAACTTCTTTACGCACGCATGACTTGGAGAGTAAGCTGGTAAATGCCTGAAGAGAGCGTTACAGAAACGGCGAACGCTTGAAAAACGTGAACGCTTGAGAAATTTGAGAAGGAGATATAAGTTCCTCTATCTATAAGGTCTTTAGTAGAGCTAAAGAAGTTCAGCCGGTCTAAAGCACAATCGTTTTTAGGGTTCCGTACCCAAAGGGTACAAAGGAACCCTATTACTAAGGCTCCGCTGTCCGTCCATCCTTCCGTCCGTCCGTCCGTCCGTCCGTCTGTCACCAGGCTGTATCTCATGAACCGTGATAGTTACAGTTGAAATTTTGACAGATGATGTATTTCTATTGCCGCTATAAAAACAAATACAAAAAAATAGAATAAAATAAATATTTAAAGGGGGCTCCCATACAACCGACGTGATTTTTTTGCCGTTTATATAGATAATGGTACGGAACCCTTCGTGCGCGAGTACGACTCGTACTTGGCCGGTTTTTTTTTTAATTTTTAATATGACCTGCCAAATTGTCTCTATCACGCCTGATAGAAAGCACAATGAAAACAAACATGAGGACTGCTACCTTTGCGATTAGGTGAATGTAGAAAAAATAAACGATAATTATTTTATTTCTCTTCAGTATATAAATTAATAATTTTGAGACATGCAATCTCAATTAAATTCCAGACATTATTGCAATGTCAGCCCGCAACGATACCTACTCTAGTCTTCCAGTCCTCGACTAATAAACTGCGGAACACGGTACATGAATAAAATTATAATGAATTTCGCCGGGTGCATTATCGTCGCGTTTACCAAATGCGCTTCGCGTATGCATTTGATATTGCTTTGGAGAATATGTATGCAGAAATCATGATCTAGTGTCGTTGTAAATGTACGTCATAATAATAGCTTTTGAGTTACTGTAATATCTCATAAAATAAATTATAAACAAAATTATTTTTATAATGTAAATACGAATGACAAGTGAAAACGATATCAGCCGGGCGGTAGAAACAAATCAGTGTAACTTCTTTTTTACTTTTATTGAAAAATAAAAAAATCTAAATTGTGTACAGATGCAGTACATATATACGCGTTACTGTGTATTGAATGTCTTCGGATGTAACATCGCGTATAATTTTGGTTGATTTTCACTTAAGGTAAGTTCATTTAACCATAAATAGTTTACCAAAAATTACACAAAATTTAGTTTATTAAGACTAGTTTATTAAGACTAGTTTAGAATTTCACTCAAGGTACATTTAACCATAAATTAAACTTAGATGAAAATAAGATTAAACGTACCTTTAGTGAAAAATCGTTCACGTTCTTACACACTTATATATAATTATGTATTTAGTGCATATACGAGTATTGTGTATAATATAAATTACTATACCACGTTTGAATACAGGATGATAGTGACGTTTAATCTAAAAATAATAACGAGTGAAAACGATATCAGCCGGGTGGTACAAATGAATCGATGTGATGTAATGTTTTTTACTTTTATTGAAAAATAAAAATAAATCTGAACTGTGTACAGATGCGATACATACATTACTGTGTATTGAATGATATTTAACCATAAATAATATACCAAAAATTACACATAATCAAGTCTATTATAACCAATTAAAACGCCTAAACCTATAGCTTTTTCAATACAGTAACTTCGTTCTGTGCGGTTGTCAATGAAAACGCGATTAAAAAATAAAAAAATAACAATTATTATTATTAACTCTAAAATTAATTAAAAAAACAAAAGATACAATTTTCTTACTTAAATCATGCGATTGTGCCGTGAGCACTATTTTGATTGCGCAATGTTCTTTTATCTTTTTTATGACATTGGCACATTGGCATCATCGGCGCTAACGCAGTATCTTCTTACGTCTAGTGATCTCAATCACTCGCTTGAACACAACAGTATTCAAGAAAATCATCATTTAATATAAATATTCTTGGACGAATTACACACTTTGGTTGCTGTCTTATTGTAGGAGGTACTTTCCAAGCTGGGTTTGATGCACCTCTCCTTCTTCAGAATTTTTCTTGCTAATGAGCAGGGTGCACTACGCGTGCGCGATGAGATTGCCTTTGGTTCTAAAGACGACAATAAGCAACTTACACCCCAATTTAGAACTTACAAAAGTCGAGAGCGTAATGTGAAACAAGAATATATGCAGTAATTAGACTAAACTTCACATGTAAATTGGTTCATCATCAAAAAATATAATACTAAATAGAACAAAGATAAAATCTCTAAACTTGTCCCTTTGGTAATCTCTAAACGTTCGTACCTACTGCGGCTACCAAGATACCAAAATCCAATCAGAGTTGGGATCACGCAAATCCCTTATAGAAGAATGTCAACGGAGCACCGTAGCATCACTAATGGTATACTGAAGGAAACACAAACACCTCACAGGGCCGGGCTAATCGCTTAATCAAAATTTATTCCGCACTTTGATTTTAAATTTGGAACGCAACATTTATTACTGAGCCCTCGAAAGCAACCCTTCGCGAGCTTCATTATCACGGATTAACGCTGCGGAATATTTTATCGATCGCTATATTCATTTTCAATTAAGCGCCAAGTATTTTATTAAGTTTGAGCGCAGAATTGATGAGTTTGAAACTAATATTTACAATGGCGTACGTGGAGCACCTTGCGGTTAGATGATTATTATCTTAGACGATCAAACGTAAAATTTAATGAGATGCTACGTCGATGTATGAATCTTTACATTTATTTGAGAAGGCTATTTTGTTAATATTTTATTTAATATATATGAATTTGTTAAATTTAAGCCTCAAAGTAATTTTGTAGCGATGAATCGAACCTACAGAACGTTAGTCATTAAAAATTTTATTTTTTAGTTAATAGCCAGTATTACTTACATTCAGTCGCGTAAAAAAAATAACACAAATCGATTACTAACACAAAATTATAAATCTAAGGACAATTATCTCTTTCGAACTTCGTGCACAAATAGCAACAAAGTGGTGCATTCCTTGTATCTTTACCTTTATAATCAAATGCATGATAGTATTGCTTACAAATTCGGATATTTTATATTTTTTATAATTTTTCGCCTCCCACATAACAGACGAAAAGAGACAGAGACGAACTGCTTAGCTTCCATGGATTCACCGTGCGGGCGACGATGGACCCGGCGCCCGCACGGAGAATCCATGGAAGCTAAGAGGTTCGTCTCTGTCTCTTTTCGTCTCCCACTTAACATACTGCAATATAGAGACCAAATATTAGGGATGTAATGTAATGGGAAACAGAAAACCAATTCTCGTAATTATTTCCCATCGCAGAATGAAAGATGAACAAATCGAGATTTAATTATGAATTGACTAAAAATGACGTACATGATTTCATTGATTAATTATTATCAAATCTTATTGACAGCAAAATAACATTCTTAGTTTGTTTAGTTTTCGGTCATAATTCAGTATAATCCAAATTTAATTAAACTTTGAAATTTGATATTGTGCTAAGAGAATACCAAATTTGACATCTATGAGATCGACACTGAAACTGAATTGAATTTTGACTACATTTTAGTTATGAAAATTGCCCTTCTGATTTTAAACATACTCATGCAGATGGGTGAGAACAAAGATATTTATTCAACTAACAATACACACTCGTAAATGTGATCTTTAATATTACCTTTAACATAACAAAGCAAATATCTTCAATAAACAAAACCTTAATAGAAACACAATGAGAATATCAGGACGAAATCAATATTCAATTTAAACTGGTTGTTGAGAAACGAACAGATAAATTAGACGTTCTTTCACAAAGCATTGTTCATACACGAGTACAGTGAGTTGACTTCAATTTCCTGGGAGCGACAGCGCTTCCGCGACCGCGGCATCGAACGCGGAACTTTTGAAGGCTGCACCGCCGTGCACCTAGTCATGGAATCCGAGCATCACCTATACGACGGCTGTGTGCATACAAGCCCGCAAGCAAATAGGCTATCGCTTTGTGCTGTTGCAGGTGGGCGTCAGCGGTAAAAGGGCACACGTAATAAACATATTAGATGTACAGACAATAACTTATACAACGTGTTACTCCCAGGATACGATAATACGGCGTAGCCAAGAGACGTATGCAGCATTCGTAGCACTAGGCTTTCTAGTCCTTTTATATTGGAAGTGGTACAGTCCAGAAGCACAACCAAGCAAGTCCAGAAGTCTGTACCTGTTAGGTAACACAATACAGAGCTATTAGCAGTTCGAGATTTCTCTCTTTCTCTACATATCAGAGTACAACATTACCTTCTGCTTTAAATCAGATGTTCTATGAAACTTCATTCTGTTGTGCACCTTCTAGGTTGCTTAGTCCAATTTTATTTGTTTTTGTAACTTGTGTCCAAGGATATTTATTCATCTAGGACTATTAACGCGAGATCCCCTAGCGACGCGCTGTCTTAAAGTTGTGAACAGTTGTTGATGACATTAAATTCGCAATTCGCTACAGTTCTGCATTTTTGGTATGTTGTATGTGAATTTAAATTTTCAACTTCGAAAAACTTGTGGAAACTGTTTTTTCGAGGAAAACTTCGAAATTTTGGTAACATAGAATTAAAAAAATAGAATTGAAGACAGATTAAAATCTCATCATAATCAAAAGCAACATCACAATTAAAATCAATAACAATGTCATAAACAAAATTAAAATAAATAAAAAATCACAATTAAAATTCAAATCCGTACCAATGTTGACAATGAATACAAAATTAATTGTGATCTAGTTTAACATGCCTTGATAAGGTTAAAATATTCAGATTATTATGTTAGGGACGGGAAAATGGCTACATAAAAGAAATATAAACAGATCTTACACAAGAAATCATAAGAATAAAAGATATTAAGAAATGAATAATAGCAGTTTAAATTCCGTGTAGATAGTTATTTCAGCATCAAACGCTCGTCTGTACAGCCTAAACGTTGTGTGTGAATAACTATGAGAGCTTTGAGAGCTGCAAGGAGCACGGCGGGTGCATCTAATGCAATTTCCGGCTGCAGGTGTACACGATAATGCGTTCGCATCATTGTATATCGGTTTAATGCATGCATCATTTATCACGTTTTAATTTTGTCGTACAACACTTTGAAAGTGTTAACTTAGTTTAATCTCCTGTAGAGATAAAATAAAACGCTCCCTTGTTAACAATTAAAAGAGTACAAATAAAGCCATAAATTAGTTATTAGTATATATATGAGTATGTACTCATATTCACTAATGACTAATGTAACGTTATTTGTTTTTTTATTTTACATCATAGCAGACATGCTACTTTTAGCATCGACGATTAGCGTTTTTGTATTGATACTGCATCGCGATTTAGCGAATCGCGAGCGTTCGTTCGAATTTCGTAAGTGAATGAAAAGTCAGGGAAGTGTTCGGCAGCTGCTTCCGAAAGTAGCTGTGATCGACATTTAATTGTGTACGGGGTATAGCGATCAGTCGTTGTGTTGAACACCTCAATTGCTTCGATTATTTTTTTTATATGTCCGATGCATAACATTCGGTCGCTGCAACTAGCTTGTGAAAAGCAGCTAAGTTGTCTAATCACATTACTCATTTTTTATGAAAATACTAAAACAAGTAAAATTTTATATAGTATTCACGTAATTAATGAAAAGGCGAAACAACCCCCTTAACCCATCCTACTTAAAAGAGTATTTCAGCAACTAGCAGTATAACTTCTGTAAATGAAAATTAAGATTATTGTTATAATGTTTTTTTTTTTTTTGTTTATCATTATTTTTACCTAAGATTTAACTCGTTTTCATAGGTGACATGTAATGCAAAGTTATTTTTTATGATTGTCCGTATTTTTTTTTCAATAGCCTGCTACTATGTAGTATAAATACTTTTACATCATTTAAATAGTGTATTTGTAAACATATGTATTTAATATATACGTAGAGACTTTGGTTTAAGTATAAAATGATCACTCGTAGCTAGGTCTACGTGCTAAGCTACGAGAAGTGGCACAAATAGACCCGCCGGAATCCTTCGAAAAAATAAATATAATACAATGATATTTTTATACATAGGCACAACGAAATCATACTACAAAGGTTCGGCAGGAATAATATAAAAAGATGAACGCAAGCAAATAAACGCACAAGCTGCAATGTGTATTAATACAGGTATGTGTAAAATATTATTGTATTTCTTTAAAAAATATATAGTATGTGCACATGTGTTTGTAATGTATTTCAATATATTTACAATATCCATATAGTCTAGTCTGACATGCCGTCTCGTATAAATCTCAGGCAGCGTATAATATGAATAGATCGCATTGCCTGTTACATGGCTGCATGGAAGGCTGCATGCAGCGTATTTGTCTAACAAGATCAAATACGATACGTATAATGCATTTTATAGATTGCAGGAAACAACGCTTTCATGTAATAGCAATTCCGTGACAATTCCGAGATGTAAATCAAAGTATTTGTTATATACTAGCTGTTATCCGTGACTTTGTCCGCGTAGTTTAATAGAATTGTATTTTTTTATAGTTAAATTACTAGTTTTGGGTTCTCATTAGACGAACCGCTTATTTGTACCCAACGTTCTTCTTTTTAGTCGGTCACTCTTTGTGGAGTGGTAGTAGTTATGAGGGGTCACAAAAACTGAGGACAGAAAAATCAAGTCTCAACCAAAGTTGGGAAAGATAAAGATGGATTTCAGTTAACATTGCATGATGAACGTATGAAATAGCATTTTACATACATGCAATGTGAACGATTCAATCCTGGACGAGGCTTAGCGAGCTCGTTGTCGACGCAATAGCGGCCGCCTTCGCGAAACGAAAACTTTTCGAATGCCCGTCGACCGGCCTTTATTAAAACCCACCGAGCATATTGCACTGACGGCAATAAGTAAGACGACTCTCCGCGGATTCAATATTCAGTTGCGAAGTTTTATTATTGCGGTAAATATAATGAGTGCAGGTGAGGTGGTGAGGTTTCGTCTGCCGGGATTTACAGCGCTGTTTCCAACGAGACAGCCAGAAATTAACTTTAGCGCTTAAGTTGCTAGATTTAACGTTGCGTCTTTTATTAAGATTTCGCTGTAACGATTTATTATGTTACTCGGAGAAGAATTGTATTTTCAAGCTTTGAATCGTAGAGCCCTATAAATTCTTAAGGCATAATTAATTACACATAAAGAGGTGAGGTCTTCCTCATCTCTCACTCGATGGCGTCATTGCGTTTGTCAGTCTAATCGAACACGCATGTTAAGCAACGTCGACCGTAGCCTGTCTATGGATGTGTTTATCTCGAGCTCCTCCGTGCTTCGGAGGCCACATTAAGCCGTTAGTCCCGGCTGTTGTCATTAGATGACAGTCGCTAACCCATGTCAGTGGCCTTTGAACAGCTTGAAACCAACCTGCAGTTGAGCAGCGTGGTTGTATACTCTAAACCCTTTTGATTGCGGATTACTTATTGCTGAAGTGTTAGGAAGTTTTCCCGGCTTAGGAAGTTTTGCGAATATTGCAGTAAGACTTATATACATAGAGAGCTCACAATCACAGAGAACTGAACGGCGTACAGTCCGCTAACGCTACAGTATTATCGCTAGATATATTGACTCTATGAGTATTATACAAATTTATGTTAGAACGTTGTTAGAACGAGGTATACAAATAGGTACCTATACATAATACTAACGAAATATTATACTACACCACATTTTTAGTTCATAAGCGAATATCTTCAGTATTCAGTTATCAAATGCTAAAGACAAATGGAACGTCTGTCAGTACGCCCTCTTACGCACCCAAAAAGAAAATACAGTAGACTCAAAACTTCTTCCTTTTTATAGTCGGTTAAAAGCAACATACAAATGTTAACATACACATAAACTCACTGTATAATCACGCAACCAGTGTCCCCCTCGAAACATCTTAAGATGCACCGAACAATATTTAAACCAGATCGCTGTCTCATAAATCAATGCTTGCCGTGTTGCGCATATTTCATACTTAATTCTTTCGTATTACATCTTATTTAGTTTATGGGCCGCAGACTACGGTTGGATATTTAACAATGCATCTGTTACACGGGAATGTTAGCTACCTATTTTAAACCACAAAATAAAATGGTTTGGTTTTATTCATTTTTTCTCATAGAAGAATTACACACTTATTATGAGAACTTAATACATATTAATACCTACATAATTTCTTGTTCGACGAGCGCACTAGTAGGAACGATGTTGAATGATGATGATGATGATGAAAATATGCATCGTCTTTTATTACAAGTTTTTTAATTTCACCGCGGTGTCTGTAATCAAATCTTGCAAGTTAAATTTAGACCCGCTTGTCAGTGTGCGATTGAGCTAAAATTTTGGACATTCATGTGATTCCAATGAAATGCACCTTTACCTAAAGAAGAAGAAGAAACAGTATGGCAGCCACCACAACATGGCAATTTATAATTTCTACTTTAACCCCATCTTGTATACCCATACAATCAAATGAAAGGGATAGGTAAGCAAAATACAGTAAACTTTTTAGTACTTTGTTTATTGCGTTTATCTACCATCACGACTAGCATACGGCCAGCCTTATGCAAAGCGGTTAACATAGTCAATACTTTCGAATGTTAATTGGCTTTGGTGTTCTTTGTATTGGAGATCTTCCTAAGTCGCGAATCATATGACCTACCTTTTTTTTTTGACAAAGAAAATCACGCCATCATCGTTTTTTAAAAAAACTTTTTTTTTTTATCATTTGGTAATTGGCGTGATACACCTTCGTTGCGTTCTTTGCAGACTTTGACTCTAAAGATGACTGGGCGCCTCTTGCGCATTAAATAAATTTTAGAAACTTATTTTTTTTACATTTCGATGTCAGTCAGTGAATGGTGACAGTGATTGAATTTTTTCAACACTGGTTGAAAAAATTCAATCACTGACACATCAAAACTTTCGAAAAACTTTACAATGGTAAAGTTCAAAACTTTAAGCTAGACGAACTGTTACGCGTGAATTATCATAATTATCACAGTTTTACCTTTAATTCGGTTGATACTTTCTAAAAATTTACGATTTAAATTTGAAAGAAAATTCTTACATTACGAATACAATTTTGTTGGAGATAGATTAATATTCTTGAAGGTGGGCCATAAATCTGGTGTTTGGTAAATCTCAGCTGTTCTCCCCTGGCAGCCATATATTGCAATATCTCGCACAGCCGAGACGCCGCCTTTGATTCCCAACATACCGAGAAACAAGCTCTTATTTCTGATGTTTCTAGATGTTACATTTCTATTGTAGTTTGAGAACTGATATATTTCATAGCGGAAAAATACTGTTAAAAAAAACATATGTTAAACAATATATGTTTACCAGATTGCGGAGAATATTCTTCATAATCGTTTAACTGATTTTTATGAATGTGTCGTTAGATTCCTGATAATGCAAGTCACAGAGGACATAAAAACTACATTACATTTATAAACATATCAAAACAGAACGATGAATCCGGAACGTGTCGCTAGTTATTACTTCAGGGATATTGTAAAATATCGTCCATTACTATATTCCAAGCTAACGTAGTTTATTATGTATTGGGGTGTAAGTGGTTCATCAACATCTTTGAACCAAAGCCAACTTCACCTGCATGCGGTGCACCCTGCTGACTGACAAACGAAGCTCTGGCGAAAAGAGAGGTAGGGAGCGTAATTGTAAGCTACCCGATAAGGGAATGTACCTCCACCTCACAGAATACCGCAGCCAAATAACAATTCCCTTGAGGGATGTTGTGTTCCTGCCAGTGAGTAAGGTTACCAGAAAGGAAGGAGATGCTGGGTTGGTGGCGGCGCGTGAGCAATATTTTATGTTGCTTGCGTTAATATGGCTACGGTAGCCGCTACACATCAGGTGGGCCGTATGCTTGTCTGCCACCCGTCGTAATATAAAAAAAAGCTTAAACCAAAATATCGAATTAAAATTTCTGGCTATACCTTAATAATGTCACAGCATAAATTACTTACGTACGATATGTATATGCTATGATAAACGTAATTTTCTTACGTATGGTATGCAAAATACTTACGTATGGTATGGCCACTCCTTGCCCCTCTCTCGTGTCGACCCCACTCTCTTCTAAACCGAATCTGGAAGAGTTTCTTCGATGCTACACGCATACACGCGCAATTATGCTTTTTAATTACGTAAATGACTCGGCATTTGTATGGAATAGCCAGAGTGTGCTAATGTTGATATATGAAAATACTCTTCAACCAGACGTTTTTTGCGAACTATACCATACTGGACACGTGTTAAGCAAAGAACTGTACTGTATATTCAGTAGGTAAAGGCTGCAGAAGAGAAATGATAATTAAGTCTTAAAAGCCGCCTCTCGAACTACGATGCCACTCGCACACTAAACAATACACATTATCAGCGAAGTGTCCTTCTAACTTCAATCAGATCCCAATATGTCAGCGTATTAGCAATTTGCTGAAATTGTGTATAGTAGCGTCCCATGTAAATGATGGGGCATCACAATGGACTCCAAACAAGTTTTGTCGGCTCTTTGATTCCCAAATTCACACCCCGCTTTACGCTCACTAATTTTCTTGTTCGGACACAATTTCGTCGGCTGTGGGCCCCTCACAATAATAATTTCACTGGGAAACTATTATAGGTACTCGATCCTCTCTAGCCAGTAATTAATTTTGCCATAAACTGGCTCAATTGAAGCGTGAAGATTTCGCGTAGGCTGACTTGCGTATAATATTTTGTGGGGGAATTAGTTTTCCAATCAACTCATGTATTTTTAAGGTTCCGAGCTTTTGAATGAAAAACAGAACCCTATATGATAATTTGTGTGCGTGTCTGTCCATTCGTCTGCCAATTTGTTCTGAATCTATTAGATCGATTAAGTTTTTTTTATACAACGTCGAGAAGCAAACAAGCATGCAGCAAGCCTCATTTGAAGCGGTTACCGTTTCCATATAAACACTCGCAACGTGAAATATCCTTACCACCTCTGCAGCCAACGCCACGACTTCTTCATACCTTCCTGGTGACCTCGCTTACTCGTGGCAACACTCAAGGGAATTGTTTTTTTTGTTTGCTACGATATTCTGTAGAATTCTTTTTTTTTTATTATTATTATTATTTTTTATGTGAGAGGGGGGCAAACGAGCATGTGGATCACCTGGTGGAAAGCAATCACCACCGCCCATGGAGACCAGCGACACCAAGGGGTCGCCGATCCGTTGCCAGCCTTTTAAGGAAAATGAAAACTCTGTTCTTGAAGGCACCCATGTCGTAGTTGTTCGGAAATACCGTTGAGGGAAGTTGATTCCACAGTTTCACTGTTCGTGGTATGAAATGTCTTAGTAGATCGCCAATTATCAAGATGATATGGATGGAATTTTTCATTTTATTTGTCGGCAAACACGGTACAAAGGTGGTACAACTATAAAAGTGCAAGCGTGTTGCACCAAACATTGGCATGCAAAAGATAAAGAAATTTAAATTACATTTACAACATTACAATTGAATTTTACAACATTAACATTGGAATTTTCTGCGGTAATTGAGGCCAAAACAATAGAAGAAAAAGTAGCTAACTTTAACACCTGTATTCTAAAGCTGTTTGACGCCCATGCACCACTAAGACCTGTTAAAGTGAAGCGTCCACCTGCTCCATGGATAAATAGAGATATCCGTGTAGCCATGACTCGGCGAGATCGCGCATTTCGCCTTTATAAGCTTGACAGATCAAATGCGAACTGGGATTTATATAAAATAGCGCGTAATCATTGTAATCGAATGGTAAGAGTAGCTAAACGGCAGTATTTTCATCAAAACGTAATGAATTCTTCGTCGGCCAATATATGGAAGTTCTTACACTCACTTAGTATAGGCAAATGCCCTAACCAATCTCACACTTCCACGTTCTCACTTAATGATTTTAATAAACACTTCTCTTCGACACCCTCTCTCGACTCCACGGTTAAATCAAACACTATTTCAAAGATTTCTTCCATGGCCCAACTTCCCAATGAAACTTTTTCATTTGCTCCAGTAAGCGAGGATGAGATCCGTAAAGTAATCATGTCTATTAAATCAAAAGCTATCGGCTGTGATGACATAGGTAGAGACATGATCCTTGCTGTCTTGGATAATGTACTCCCCGTTCTGGCTCACCTCATAAATTTTTCTTTTTCAACTGGTACTTCTCCTTGTCTATGGGGCAAAGCGCTAGTAACACCCCTTCCGAAAATTTCCTCTCCTCAGCTGTTGGATCACTATAGACCTATTTCTATTTTACCTTTCCTCTCAAAAATCCAGGAAGCCGTCGCACATAAGCAGGTGTCCAAGTTCATCTTCTCCAACAATCTACTCTCGCCGTTTCAGTCTGGTTTTCGACCTGGGCACAGTACTGCTACTGCTCTCCTTAAAATCACGGAAGATATACGCAGGGGTATGGAAGATAGAATGGTCACTATTGTTGTTCTCATAGACTTCTCCAATGCTTTTAACATGGTAGACCATGATATCTTATTAGCCATTTTAAAACACTCTAATTTCTCATCCTCGGCGCTAAATTGGTTTTCAGCTTATCTTCGAGGTCGGCAGCAGGCAGTGCGAGTAGGTCGCGAGATATCGGATTGGAATGATCTGACAACTGGCGTACCTCAGGGCGGTATTTTGTCCCCTCTAATGTTTTCCATTTTCATAAATTTTCTGTCCTTTTCGCTTGGTTGCTCTTACCATTTATATGCCGATGATCTGCAAATTTATGTGCAAACGACTGTAGATAACTTGAATTTAGGTATTTCTCAATTGAATGCAGATCTTTGCCAAATAAAATCCTGGTCGGACAGTTTTGGAATACCGGTAAACCCTAACAAGTGCCAGGCAATTCTCGTAGGTAGTTCACGGCAAATTGCGAAAATAGATATCAGTTCCATGTCGGCTATCAATTTTAATAATTCTGGTATCCCTTTCAGCACAAGTGTTAAAAATCTCGGCCTACATATTGATTGCACTTTAAGCTGGACATCTCAAATTGCTGAAGTGAGTCGTAAGGTAGTATCTACATTGCGATTTCTCAATCGGTATAGGAATTTTCTCCCTATTGCTACAAAGGTCACACTTATTCAATCCCTTGTTATACCACTAATAGATTATGCTGATGTGTGTTATCCTGACCTCAATGAAGATCTCCTTAATAAACTTGACCGGCTTATTAATAATGCCATTCGATTTATATTCTGTCTCCGAAAATTTGATCACATTTCTTCTTACCGGTCCAAATTAGGTTGGCTTCCTATTCGTCAGCGTCGACATTTAAGGTTGCTTTGTACGCTTTACTCAATTCTTTTCAATCCTCATTCTCCAGAATACATGAAATGCATGTTTTCAGTATCTTTGCGATTCTCATAAGCTTGAACTTCGTTCAAACAATTCTTATTTACTCTCAATCCCACTTTTCCATTCCGGCTTTATGTCCAACTCCTTTAGTCTACAAGCTTCACGTCTTTGGAATGCATTACCGGAAGCTATTAGGAGCTCTCCCAGTAAATTTACTTTCAAGAAGAAGGTGCGCGCCTATTTATTACAGGGTTTGTTAAAGCAGTAGTCATCTGACATTAATATCGTCACTTTATGTAGCATTTGTCCTTATATTTATATATGTGTATATATTTGTAGGTATGTATATTTGTATATAACTATGTATGTTTAAGTATGTATATTAATTTTATAATATTTATCTTTTAAGTATTATTTATCTTTTATCGTTTAAGTTACATATATTATTGTGTTTACAGTAGGTATTAAGTTATTTATTTGGGATAGCCGCAATCGTGTTGCTCTGCACTCCCAAAGGTTGACTGGTAGATAATGCAATAGCATTAAGTCCGCCTTTTGTACCCTTTTACTGTGGTCAATAAAGTTTTAAATAAATAAATAAATAAATTACCTAATTAAAAATTATAAACAATAGTCACAGGATTTAAATATTATATTACAATAATCTTTTTGAACTCCTCTACGTTATAGACTCAGTTGTCGCAGAGTAATCCAAACAAAGCTTTTTCAAAAACATTTAATGGAAGATTTGTCAACGCTTCAGGCAAGACATTGTACAGCTTTACGGACATATGATAGCTATTTCTGGCGTAGCAAGTGGTACTATGGGAGAACCCAACTAGATGGTTTGGATATCTAGTTAAGAACTTCAAAACGTCCTGTTTTCTTTTGTATAAATTTAAAATTTTCTTTACAAAAACACAAATGTCAAAAATATACATAGATGGTAATGACAATAATTTAAGCTTTTTAAATAGTGGTCTGCAAGATTCAAATAGTCCCACCCCACACATCGCTCTTACGCACTTCTTTTGTTTAGTTGGAACACACAAATCCGTGATATGCCATCATTGCAATTTGCAACGCATACACAAATCGGTTATTTTTTTTACACACCGCATCTATGTGTTGTTTCCATGTTAGATTGGAGTCTATAGTTATGCCTAAGAATTTTGCAGTGGTGGATTCGGTGATAGTAACCCTATCACCGAATCCAGTAGGAGACAGTTAAATCCTGGGGTTTCCCCATTTGTGTTATAAAATTGTATTAACTTTGTTTTATTTATATTAACACAAAGATGATTAAATGTCATCCAATCAACGACCTGCTTTAGTGTCTTATTTATATCATTTTCGTATTTTAATAATCGAGGTATCATTTGCGAATAGTACTACTTTTACTTCCGCAGACCAGCAGCTTATATTTAACTCTCTGTGATCGGTGCGGTTGTTTTTGATTCTAAAGATCTTGTAGAGTAACTTACACCACAATGAAATTAAAGCCAACTTAAAATTTGGTAAACATAACATTTTTTTTTACACAGCTACGTTAGCAAAATGTCCAGGCCCTTTCCAGTAGATACAGGTTGATGATGATGATGAAAATTAATAAAAAATCTACTACAAAAAATTACGCAGAAAACTAGAAATACGATCCAATTTAAAATACAACATAAATTTACTAGACCCAAATCAAATTAGGTCTTAGCCTAAAAACTATCCACAGGGAAATACAAGCCGAAGCTATAAATCTTTTCAAACTCCTATTTTTTTTTTATTGGAAAAGGAAGCACCAACATCTGGTTCGAAGTCATGGAAATGCATTACAAAGTCGATGTTACCTTACGCGGCCGCATGTGCAATAAGATACATCAGAATACCGACGAAGTTTCGAGAACAAAGCCGCAACTCGCGTCCTCCACTTGTATAAGTACACCTATTCCTGTATTGTCGAATTCACTTATACATCAGATACACACTGTCGGAAAGTTTGAAATACTAATGTTTATATATAATATCATATTAACAATATAATATCATATTAATAGCTAGTTTGTACTTATAACCAATTTTTATGAAGTATTAGTTCATTTAAAAAGCTCTTTACATAGCATAAAATCAATCTTTTTCTTTATTTTTGAAACAAATTACAATCTTATGTTTTATACATGAAGATGTACATCACACGTATATACACTTCGTGCCTTGCGTGAATATAGTATCCATGTGGACAATTATAATAATGTCATTCCGAATATATGCCAATCTTATCTTCATATAGCCACATACGCGTTAAAAACTAGCAACTATACATGCATTTTCCCATTTCCTCAAACCATTACATTTGTGATATTAGTAGGATTACAATAGGTACAGTCACCTGTTTGTAGGTGGGCGAGTAAAGCTACGTACGTTTCGTGGCTGGCTACGCAGGACGATCTTACGTTGGAAATGTTACCGTACATACGTCTGTTGACTGTACATCTATTTATTGTATACCGTGCATCTATTTATTTTTAAAATAAATTGTTCCCTGGAAATACAATCAAATTTCATAGTTTACCATGTATCTGGTATAATAAATTAGTAACCAAATACACTTTTGTAGATTCACATTTTAGCTTTATCTGATCTTAAGCTATCCATCCCTTTCTGCATTTTGTATGATCTACTTGTCTAAACTTACGGATCTGATTCTATTAGTATGTTGTAATTAATTGTAATTACAACATACTAATAGAATCAGATCCGACCTTATATATCAGACTCCGTGCTTAGATTACACTGTTCGCCAACAAGCTCAGTATCCTCTTTGTTCGTGTATCACACACGTTAGCATGTAGCATTATTGGCTCGCGGGCAGCTCGTGACTCGTCTAGCCAGTTGGCGTCTAGCACATTCTCACCTGGGGCCCGGACTTGGTAAGACTTCGTAACTTTGACGTCGCTTCAATTCGGGCTGAATTACTGGAGCCTCAATCGATAGCTCTGGACTCGATACGCTGTATGTCCATAAACTTATTTAAAATGAGACTCGTTGGTATATTACACGTCACCGAGTATAATTCTGCAGTTATTTTCATTGTTTTTTGCTCTTTTAACTAAAATAATAGTAAACCATTCAAATATTTCAATTGCTTTACTAAGGTAACTGAAGTGATATTGGAAAAAGAGTATTTTATAAAGAGACGATAACAAGAAAATAAATATTTCTCAGAATCTTCTCATAAGAAAATTCGAATTGTAAAATGCCGAGAAACATGCTGTCCAACTTTAAAACTCCCTGTAAACCATTTAACTCGGTGGAAAGCCGACGGTAGAGTTTTTACTTTCCTAATTAACTACCAAGCCATACCAGCACGTAACAGCCACGTTCAACCATAAATACAGCAAGAAATCGGGACCATCCCCATAAATTCCTCTCGTAAAAGGCTCTGCGATTATGTTAGAGGGTGGTATTAGCAAAGTTTGTCCGATAGGGGGGTTTACCCCCTCCATAATACATTTTTCGTTGATGTAACACGATTTCTCGACGGCGCGCTCAGTTACGTGATGGATTAAGAAGCGGCTTGGTCTCGCCACCGCCGGATTAAGAGCTCCAATATTTAGGGCATCGACTGCTAATATACAACGCTTGCTTGTCGATAGAC
This sequence comes from Hypsopygia costalis, assembly GCA_937001555.2. NCBI lineage: Eukaryota > Metazoa > Arthropoda > Insecta > Lepidoptera > Pyralidae > Hypsopygia > Hypsopygia costalis. Next base: position 8,683,918 of record OW443330.2, on the reverse strand, counting down.
TTAGCCGAGTAATGCTCGAGATTCTATGAGAGAAGGAATTTTCTTCAACAGGGGTTGGCTGCCAGTGTTGATTTTGTCAGAACGCATCAAATACTTACGAGTTTATTGAGATGAGAGCACCGGGAATAAGCCTAATGCAATTCGTGTAATGTAGAGTTCATAATTTATATGTACAGTAAAAATATATAAATCATTGCCAGAAAATTTTATATCACAAGTAAATTTATGGTAGTTAAATCGGAGAACAGAAAACTGATAAGGTATATAAGGATATGCGTGTATATAATGTATGTAATATATGATGATGATAATATTATTAAGTTTGAAATCAAACTGTTTCAGAGAATTCTTTTATTTGGGCTTCGTCAGTAAACCCAGGATTTTAGTAAATAAAAAAAGTAATCGTTACGGTTGTTAAAAAATATATTAGCAAGATACAAGTAATTGGTCATATCTTCTTGTATTATGTTATAACATAATACATTCGTAATATATTACGACATCATGCATCAGCGGAGATACTTAAGCGGCGCAAATATGATAAAATCTTGTAGGCTATATGTTTGAGCCGTTTGAGGTCGAAACGCTTGGCCCATGAGATCCGAGTGCACGGTTTTTATTTAGAGAAGTAGCAAAGCGCTTGGTCGAGACTTCCCATGACCAGAGGACTTTTCTTTGGCACAACGTGTAAGCATTGCTATTCAGCGTGACAATGCTGCCGGCCTTCTGGGTCTTTTGACAGTGATGTGGAGGAATTTTTTGACGCATATTTTGTTCATAGATTTTTTTTTCCTTTTCTATTCTATATATAAATAAATCTGTTATTGAATGTAATTTCTTAACTAAACGCAAATACATTATTAAAGTTCCTTAGACGTATGTCATATAGCAAATAATAGAAGCCCGTGTAAACCCATCTTTTCCTTATACCCTGACAATAATCATAAATACATTACGCGCGATTGGATATGTGATCCAGTTCGTAAACAACGCACCTCCTCTGCTCCTGCGCTCTAACTCTTTATTGCCTATCTAACTTTGCTGGATTTTAATATTATTTCGCCTTCAGTGCGCAATAAATTCTATTATCCCCACTAAATACGTGTTTAATATCATTGAAATTTTGGCTGTCAGTTTTATTTAAAACACATAACAAACTTTAAATATTCCTATTGTCAATTCCGGGACACAGTCATTTAATTAGGTAGTTGATTAAATCAAATAATAATATATTCTCCACTAAAATAATACGAAACACTTCTAAAATCGCTGGTTTATTTGTATTTAGGGTAGTTGCTTTACAATTATATATACATATAAATTACTACATTTTTGCGTTAATTCTTTACAATGAGAACAATTCTAAATATTCATTTCGTAAGTTTTTTTTTTAATTTAGTTGTATACAGTTACGGTAGCTCAATTATACTCCTCCCCAAATATAACTCCTTAATAAAAATGTACTACTAATAAATTAGATTAGATATTTGCTAGATATTATGTAATGTTTATATCAATAAACTCATCAGTAAACAATAATCAATAAACAATAAAATCAATAAGCTCATCAGAGCTCGGTGGTCGAACAGTTAGGCTAACAATTGTTACTTTGACTCCGAGATCGCTACTTCGATCCCCGCACAAGACAAGTATTTGTATGCATGAGGATGTCTATTTCTCTTGCTCAGGGTACATACGCTGAGCAAGAGAAATTTAGAAAAAAAAAGATGTATTTAAGTACATTTATCAGTTATCTGATACCTGTAGTACAAGCTTTGCTTAGTTTGGGACTAGAATTTGCTTAGTAATCTTCATTTCGCCATCAACCCTTATTTATCACACTGCTGGGATACGGGCTCCTCTCAATGGAAGGGGTATAGAGCATACTCCACCACGCTGCTCAACTGCGGGTTGGTGGAGCAATATTTATTTATTTATTGCTATGGCGTCATAAATTAAAGTTCTGCTGTTTTGTATTTATTTATGTACCGCATTTGTGAATTTCTGTTTTCCCAAACGTCGACTGGTAGAGAATGCTTTTAACGTTAAGTCCGCCTTTTGTACCCTTACGTAATTTGAGGTCAATAAAATGTAAATAAACAAATAAGGAAAATGAACGCTATTTCCAATGATAAACATTCGCGTCCAAGGCTGCCTTTTCTAATACAAATACAGATTGTGTAGCAAACGTTACTAATTGAAGGAAATTTTCCAAAATATCCTTACACCAGTGTCTAGAGTGGCGGCCCCCAAACGTATAAATACTGAATAAGCAGTAAACTGTATTACTTCGACGAACCCTTTTCAATTCGCGAATTAGTAAAAAGCTAAGGGGGTGAAAATTTTAACTTAAATGCTCCTAAAGGTTACCTGCGCGTGTGTTTGACAGATCCAAGTGATTACATTGCTTGCCCTTCCTTGTTTGATTTGCTTAAATTTAATTTATAATGTTTTTACCACACATATCAAACAGATTTTGCCTGCAAACTAAATGTTATAATAAAAATGGAATTAGTTATTTACATTGCAAACGGACACTGTAAATCTGCTTTAATTCCCAAGTTATGGTACAAGAGCCCGTGGCTGCCAAACCATAGTTATTTTATAAAAAGCTGAAAGTTTCAAATATCTAACATCTAGTCAATCATTGCCACTTTGTATCGTATTAATTCCCTATCAGACACACTGAAACTTTAATAAATTAAATTTAATAAATTAGACTTTATATAATAAAATTTGAATTTTAAATATATTACTTGGCGAACTATTAAAAGATGTTTGCTTAGTAGCCAAACAGTTTGGATAGTTATAATTTTTTTTACACCTCTATTGCCATTTATTTGCCGAAGCCACCATGGTCTAAACTGCATAGTCGTTGATGATTATTACCTGTATTCAGCCTATTGAAAGCATGTACAAACTTTCAACATTTATAAAATAACAAAGATCTGGCCTGTCACGGGCTCTTACTCTATTAAGATTCCCACCCTTCGACCATCAAAACATGCGTCAAACGCTTGTCATCTGAATGTTAATAAACTTTTTATCATTCGTGCAACATTTTTGTATGAATTATAATGGTATTTTATAATTCACTAGCGACCCGCCCCGGCTTCGCACGGGTGCAATGCTGATACTAAATATCCTACAGAAGGTCTTTGCGCATTGTCCTATACAGAGCTTCCACAGTTATAGGCACGCGCCGCTCCGTCCAATACCGCCTCACCGTTATGTCCCTGCATTTTGAATCTGTAATATCTTCGAAAATATTCGTTCAAATTACATGCTGTAAAGGGCCATTGATCTATATTAAATGAACAATGTTTTTAGAGAACTTAATTAGATGAGGATTAATGCTGTATTGCTTAAAATCGCTTCGTAAATAAGCCATTATTTCTCGTAAAAAATAGAGTATAATAAACGGTTATTGTGGGTTATCCCTAAGAGATAGACATATACCGTCGCGGACTTTTTTGTAGACCATTTTAAGGTGAATAATATTGTACTACATTATTTTGATCTATCTCGTAGGGTTCAGCCAGCGTTTGCAATGTAAGCGCAAAAAAATATGTTTATTTACGACATCACATTGGAAACCTCTAAAATTATCAGTGTTTCTCTACTAAATTATGTATGTTTTATAAATATAAACCTTCCAAAATAAACTCTCTATCTATTAAATAAAACTGCATCAAAATCCGTTTCGTAGTTTTAAAGAACTAAGCATACAAAGGGACATAGGGACAGAGAAAGCGACTTTGTTTTATACTATGTAGTGATGATACAAAACTGTTTCCCTTTTATGATAGGTTACCATGTAATAGGATGCTATCACAGTATGTCATTTTATATTTCCAACAAAAAATAACATTTCGTTGTTTTTAGTGTGGCAGTCATGTTTTTTTATTAATTAAATTGTATCCACAAATTATCTCAAGAGAGTCCGACTAAGCACACATTTTTTTAACACATATAATTCTCAATAAAACACTTAAGCAAACGAGAATTAGACAACAGCGATGTTAATTGTATGATAGGATGCTATCACAGTATGTCATATTATATCGACAGCAAAAAAAAACATTTCGTTGTTTTTATTGTGGCAGCCATCTTTTTTTAATAATTAAGTTGTATCCACAAATTATCCAAGAGAGTCCGACTATGCATATTTTTTTTTAACACATATCATTCTCAATTAAACACTTATGCAAAGGAGAATTAGACAACAGCGATGTTAATTGTGTGATAGGATGCTATCACAGTATGTCATTTTATATCAACAGAAAAAAAAATATTTCATTGTTTTTATTGTGGCAGCCATCTTTTAAAATAAATTAAGTTGTATTTACAAATTATCCAAGAGAGTCCGACTAAGCACGCTTTTTTTTAACACATATCATTCTCAATTAAACACTTATGCAAACGAGAATTAGACAACAGCGATGTTAATTGTGTGATAGGATGCTATCACAGTATGTCATTTTATATCGACAGAAAAAAAAACATTTCATTGTTTTTATTGTGGCAGCCATCTTTTAAAATAAATTATGTTGTATTTACAAATTATCCAAGAGAGTCCGACTAAGCACGCTTTTTTTTAACACATATCATTCTCAATTAAACACTTAAGCAAACGAGAATTAGACAACAGCGATGTTAATTGTGTGATAGGATGCTATCACAGTATGTCATTTTATATCGACAGAAAAAAAAACATTTCATTGTTTTTATTGTGGCAGCCATCTTTTAAAATAAATTAAGTTGTATTTAGAAATTATCCAAGAGAGTCCGACTAAGCACGCATTTTTTTAACACATATAATTCTCAATAAAACACTTAAGCAAACGAGAATTAGACAACAGCGATGTTAATTGTGTGATAGGATGCTATCACAGTATGTCATTTTATATTGACAGAAAAAAAACATTTCATTGTTTTTATTGTGGCAGCCATCTTTTAAAAAAAAATAAGTTGTATCCACAAATTATCCAAGAGAGTCCGACTAAGCACACAATTTTTTTAACATATCATTCTCAATAAAACACTTAAGCAAACGAGAATTAGACAACAGCGATGTTAATTGCGTATTTGTGTAAATGCACGAGAGCGGCCCAGTGGCACAGCACGGCACACGCCAGCCGAAATTATCGCACGTAATTAAAAATGCCAACATACTCGCAGACGGGCCGGGCCTGTCTAATTAGCAAAAAGTTAATAAACAGACGTACGGTTTGACAGTGACAAGCTCCGTGAAAATGCCAAGATGAAACACGTTTAATTTGCATGCTCGTAACGTTGCCGAGTTATGTGGCGGGCGTGTGAGGGGCAACTAGATATGTGGATACGTTATTTGTTGTTGTAATTTTTATGGTATTAATAGATATTTTGTGGTTGAATCTAAGAAAAATACGTCTTCAGTTGAAGATAGTATATTTGAAAGTACAATATGTCAAATTTAAAAAATGGTAAAAAACATATAAATAGAATACAGGTGTTTTATGATTAGCCAGTTCCAACACTCCCCCTTAATCTAAAAACCCCATAAAGAATTTAAAAAAAAAGAGGTAGAAAAAATAAGGATAACAAAATAATAACAAATTAAAATAATTATTTTGTTAACCCTATCCCAGCTATACACCTATTATGTGTGACAGGCCCAAGCGGTTTGGTTAAAACATCAGCAGGCATGTCACAGGTTTTCAAGTATTCTAACAAAATTATCTTATTTGACACTTTCTCTCTAATAAAATGAAAACGAGTATCTATGTGCTTCGTCCTGTTGTGGTGGACGGGGTTATGTACTAAATTTAGAGCACTCTGACTGTCTGACCATATCTTTACAGAGTGTAATTTACCTGTAATTTCAGATATAAAACGCCGCAAATAACTTGCTTCCTTTGAAGCAGCCGTCAGTGCCATGTATTCAGCTTCCGTGGACGAGAGCGCTACCGTAGGTTGTTTCTTCGCCTCCCATGCCACTGGTCCACCAGCTAACTTAAACACGTAGCCCGTGTATGACTTCCTGTCAATTGGACAATTTGCCCAGTCGGCATCAGAATATCCTACTAAGGATTCATCAGTTTTACTATACGTTATGCAATAATCTACTGTTCCTTTAAGATATTGTAGTATCCTTTTTGCTGCTTGCCAATGTTCACGTGTAAAACATGTATTGAATTGGCTTAAGTAGCTCACTGCGTATGCAATATCGGGACGTGAGTTTACTGCTAGATACATGAGACATCCTATCAGATTTTGGTAAGGTAATTCAAGTGACTCACCATCGGTTATCTTTTCTAGCTTTTTCTGAGCTAAAGGAGTACTCGCCGACTTACAGTCGCGCATATTAAATTTATCTAAGACTGACAAAATATAGTTCGACTGACTTACTTTGATAATATCTTCACTACATTTGATTTCTAATCCCAAATATGATTTCAATATACCGAGATCTTTCAAAGTAAAATATTTTTGCAAATCGTTTTTGACAATGTCAAAAGTATAGTCAGATTTACAGTAAATAATTATGTCATCGACATAAATTCCTAGAATGACAAGTTCACTACCAAAAAGTTTTGTATATACACAAGGTTCGGAAGGAGTTCCTATAAAACCTATTTTTAAAAGGGTTTCATCTAACTTCTTGTTCCACTCTCGAGATGCCTGTTTAAGCCCGTAAAGAGATTTACGCAATAGACATACCTTGTTTTCATGTCCTTTCATTGCAAAGCCAGGAGGCTGTTCCATGAAAACTTCTTCGTGTAAATCTCCATTTAAAAATGCGGTATCGACATCTAAGTGCCACATTTTTAAACCCATTTCAGCAGCCAATGCAAATAAAGTGCGTAGGGAAGAATGACGGATGACCGGTGCAAAGGTTTCATGGTAGTCCACGCCTTTCGTCTGCTTAAAGCCTTTCACCACAAGTCTTGCCTTGTACTTAGTACAGCTTCCGTAAGCATCCTTTTTTAATCTGTACACCCATTTGCATGGTATGACCTTCTTATTATTTGGTCTATTCACAAGCTCCCAGGTATGAAGTTTCATTAGTGAGTTATGCTCATCGGTCATTGCTGACATCCACTTATGAGCATCTTCAGTATGAACAGCTTCATAGTAACTCGTTGGTTCATTTGAACATATTAAAGCTTGATAGGTCAGGAAATCTGGAGGTTTCCTACACCTAGAGGGATACCTTGGTTCCTCAGTTGGCTGTTGATCCAAGCCTACGTCTAAATCACGTTCAACTTCTTCGGGGCTCACCGAAGTAGACGGACAATCTGCATTCACGCACCCTGGACTTACAGAAGTAGATGGTTCGATATTAGAACTTGGACAATCGGTACAATCATAAAATTCATCCTTTTCGTCAACAAAATTATCATCAAATATCAGCATCGGTGACGTTTCATTCTGATGATTCGATGACTCCGTTTCTTTTAAAGGTGTAAAATAATTCTCAAAAAATGATGCATCTCTTGACTTTAAAATGTGTCTAGGATTATTACAATCTCGAAAAATATACGTGTTGGGATTTTCCGAGTAACCAACAAAAATAGCTTCTTCGGCTTTCACCTCGAGCTTTTTCCTTTGACATGAAGGTACATGAACAAAAGCTCTACACCCGAAGACTCTTAGATGACGGAGATCATTTTTTCGTCCACACCACTTATCGAGAGGAATTTGACCGTTTAAATATCGATGAGGGGACCTATTCTTCAAATAAACAGCTGCTTGAAATGCGTCTTCCCAATATGCTTGAGGTAAGGAGCTTTCGGCCAACATCGATCTTGCCTTCTCAACTATCGTTCGATTAGTGCGTTCCGCAACGCCATTTTGTTGAGGACTATACGGTGTTGTAGTCTGATGCTCGATACCTTTTGAAGAAAGATAATCAGCAAACTCTTTATTTACATACTCTTTTCCACCATCAGTTCTAATGGACTTTATACGGGAATCCAATTGATTTTCCACTAAAGCTTGAAAAATACGAAACTTATTCATAACTTCAGTCTTCGAAGATATAAAATAAACAAATATCAAGCGTGTAAAATCATCTATAAAAGTTAAAACATACTTGTTACCCTGAAATGATGTCGTAGACATCGCTCCACAGAGATCGCTATGAATCAATTCTAAAGGGGATGTTGCCTTACTGTACGATGCTAATTTTTTAAACGGTTTTCTAGCCTGTTTTCCTTGAACACAAGCGATGCAATTACTTTTGTTTACCTTGGTATAGTCTACACCTACCCCGTGATTCTTAAGTTGATTCATGCCTATGCGACACAAATGCCCTAACCGCTTATGCCAAAGTTGATACCTGTCTAGACAGTCAGAGTGCATAGAGTTCGCAATACAAATATTGTCCACGTTGTGAGGGATATTGACAGTACAGTCAAGCGTGTACAGTCCTCCACAGGGCGAAGCATGAAGTACAGAATCACCTGTAAAACAAAAATTATCATTTTTATAAAAATTACAACCGCTTTTATCAAAAACAACTATAAAACCCTTTTCAACTATTTTTTGAACAGACAATAAATTAGCATTTAAATTAGGTACAAAAGCAACATTATTTATAGATTTTACTACGTCTTTAGGTGTCGTAATCGAAATGGTTCCAATCCCGCAACACTTAATTTGTTCTCCGTTAGCGACGGTAACTTTTCCATTTTCAAACAGAGAAATGTTTTTAAACCAATCCCGTTGTGACGTCATATGCTTAGTAGCACCAGAATCTACGTACCAAACGTTGCTGGAATCGCCAGACGTATTAAGTGCAGTGAAGGAGGCAGCACTGTCCTTCATCTTGCCTTCCGCGGTCTTTTTCTGCCTTATAGGACAGTCAGGCCGTTTGTGTCCCGGGGCTTTGCAATCATAACAAATAATTGCCTTTTTATTCTTCGGTCCACATTTTATCGCTTTGGTTTGTAAAACAGTATTATTTGATGACGTCTCCTTGGATATTTCATTTAAAAGTTTTGTCTTGACTACTGTTGACGTGACATTAACGTTGCAGTTCTCTAGCGCCATAATAAGAGAATCAAACCTTGGTGGAAGACCTCCTAAAAGTATAGCTGCAATTGACGAGTCGTCTATCACCCTATCAATATCCGCCAAGTCTTGTGCGGTAGACAGAACGGCGTTTATATATAACTCTAAGTTTTCGTAGTCAGATAAACACATTCTATAAAGCTTTCGCTCCAACGCTAGTCTGCGTCCCATCCCCTTGTCCTCAAACGCATTTTGCAAAGATTTCCATGCATCAGCAGCAGTTTTTGCGCATCTAACATGGATGATGGCCTCGCCGTCCACAGACAAGCATATCTTTGCAAGTGCCTTGCAATCGTTCTTTTTCTTTACAGATGCTGACGTCTGGTCATCATCTGGATAACCAGCTACTGCTTGCCATAAATCCTCGTGGATTAAATAATTTCTCATTTTAAATTTCCACGTAGGATACCCATCTCTATTTCGAAGGCTGAATGTAGGAATTGACGAGGAATTCGACTTACTTGTACCATCTCCAGTTCCGTGTGCCATGTTGACGGAAAGAAAAATCGTTTTCCAATTGATACAACTTTTTGGTCACAAACACAAACGTTTCTTTTAGAAAACCGCTGAATACCTATTAATAGAGCTTCGTGCTGATAACGTGTTGTAATTTTTATGGTATTAATAGATATTTTGTGGTTGAATCTAAGAAAAATACGTCTTCAGTTGAAGATAGTATATTTGAAAGTACAATATGTCAAATTTAAAAAATGGTAAAAAACATATAAATAGAATACAGGTGTTTTATGATTAGCCAGTTCCAACATTTGTTATAGTAAAATAAGGATTATTCTGTTCAGATTTTGCATTTTATCGTATCAATCCGCGGAAAGCGGATCACATATGGTGGAAAGCAATGAGGGAAGGCCTATTAGATACAGCTAGAGCAGTAGAGGAGCTCGATGGTGTCGTTGTGCATGTCAGTCTAATAGATCACGTAAGTTAAGCAAAGTCGACCGTACGAGGGGAGGCCAATAAGTTCGCGGAATGGAGGGGTTGATGGGGATAAATTTACCCGTCCAGGTAGGCACTAGTTAAGCACCTCATTAAGAGTATATATACCAAGTTTGAACCTAATCGTGTCATTAACTTTTGAGTTATCGACCTGCAAACAACTAAATCGGGAAGAAGTCAGCCAGTATGGAGAAAATTTAACACCGTGCCGTTATTAAGTTTCTTACCAAGCAAGGAAAATCCGCTCAGACGATTTTTCAAGAGCTGTTAGCGGTTTACGCGGACTCTGCCCCTGGTAAAACCATGGTTTACAAGTGGCATGGTCTTTTCAAACAAGGAAGGGAGTCCATTGAAGACGACCCCCGCTCCGGACGGCCAATTGAGGCCACCACACCGGAAATCGTCGAAAAAGTAGAAAAACTTGTATTGGAAGATGCCCGACTGAAGAAGAAGCAACTTGCAGCAATGGTTGGAGTATCCGAATCAAGTATTTTAAATATCCTACATCATCATCTTGGGATGACTAAAGTCAGTGCAAGATGGGTTCCGAGAATGCTCACGCCACTTCAAAAACGCGAGCGTGTCGAGTGCTCTCACCAGTTTCTGGAGCTCTGTGGAGAGAGAAAGGAAGAAGTTATGGCCCGGATTGTTACTGGAGATGAAACCTGGGTTCACCACTATGAACCTGAGTCGAAGCAAGAGTCGATGCAGTGGCATAAAAAAGGCACACCTCCTCCAAAGAAGTTCAAAGTGTCACAATCGGCCGGAAAGATCATGGCGACTATCTTTTGGGATACAGAAGGTATTTTACTGATCGATTATAAAGAACGTGGTGCGACTATAACGGGACAGTACTACGCTTCTTTACTGGAAAGATTGAAAGAAGCCATTAAGAAAAAAAGAAGAGGAAAACTGTCAAAAGGTGTGCTCCTTTTGCACGACAATACACCCGTCCACACGTGCCATGTTGCGACGGCTGCCATTCACCGATGCGGCTTTGAACAATTAAACCACCCACCATACAGTCCAGACTTGGCCCCCAGTGACTATTATTTATTTCCAAAAATGAAGAAAGAGCTGCGTGGAAAGAAATTTGACGACGATGATGAAGTCAAGTCGGCAATTTCGGCCTATTTTGACACCAAAGACAAATCATTTTTTTTCGATGGTATAAACAAGCTATTTGAGAGATCCGAAAAATGTATTAGGGTTAAAGGAGAATATATTGAAAAGGAAAAATAATTTGGTGTTTAATTTCAACCTCCTTCTCTCCCATTCCGCGAACTTATTGACCTCCCCTCGTAGTCTGTCTATGGATGGGTTTATTTATTTCGAGCTCCTCCGTGCTTCGGAGGGCACGTAAAGTCGTCGGTCCCGGTTGTTGTGACATATGTGTGTATTAGATGACAGTCATTAAGTTAAGTCAGTGACCTTTGGACGGCTTGAAAACACTGGCCTGTGCCAATCCGCAGTTGAGCAGCGTGGTGGAGTATGCTCTGAACCCGTTCGATTGAGGAGAGACCGGTATCCCAACAGTAGGATGATCATGGTTTGATGCCGGGTAGATACAGGCTGATAATGATATCAATTTAATTTCGCTGTTTATGTAACTAGATATTACTCGTAAATTCTTAGAAGATATAAAAGGCAGCAGGATCGCAGGAAAAAAATATTCTTTTGAACTTTGCCAAACAAAGTTCAGTAGATGATAAGAAATTAAGTAAGAAATTTTTATCAAATAAATCCGAGGTTAATTTTTATGTTGCACACACCAGTCGTAATTTAAAATTTGCTTCTGTAGGTGGTTTTAAATTATTCATATTGATTTATTCGACGTAGATTACTAACATCAAGTACATTCATTTTTTAACATAGTCGACATCATCTACCTCAACCCATAGTCATACCACTGTTGGGACGCGAGTCTGCCCTCAATCGAAGGCCCAAATAATGACCACGGTGCACCAGTGTACCGCGACACACACTTTGCGGAACACTGGTTTAGAGCATACTCCACCACACTGCTCAACTGTGGATTACCGAAGGCCAGTGTTTTCAAGTCGCCCAAAGGCCGCTGACTTGGCTTAACGACTGTCATCTAATGATAATGAACGGGACCGACGGCTTAATGTGCCTTCCGAAGCACGGAGGAGCTCAAGATAAATAAACCCATCCGGTCTAGGGTCCACGTTGCTTATCTTACGTGATCGATTAGACTGACAGCGCAACGACGCCTCGAGGCCCTCGCCATAGTCAAAGGGTGGAAAAATGAAGTTATGGAATCGCCTTTAACAGTCATTACAATTTTTTAAAGTAGGTTTATTACCCGACTGCGGCGAAGCCAAAAAGGAGGGTTATGTTTTTGGACCTGTATTACTTATATTGTAGAAATTTTTAAAATAAATTTAATTTAAAAAAAGCAAAACTAATTGTCATTGAAAATTTTGAGTGTCAAAATAAATTGGTAAACTGTCGGTCCCGGCTGTTGTCATAAGATGACAGTCGTTAAGCCAAGTTAGTGGCCTTTAAGCGGTTTGAAAACACTGGCCTCCGTCAACCCGCAGTTGAGCAGCGTGGTGGAGTATGCTCTAAACGCCTTCGATTGAGGGGAGGCCCGTATCCCAGCAGTGATTTGAGGATAAATAAGGGTTTATGACGATACAAGAAGTCTTCAATTTTATATATATATGTACAGAATGAAGATATTGAACTAACTGTGAATATTGTATGTATATTCTTGAAAAATTAAGAATTGATTACTAAGGTCATCCCACACGAGCCCTGTCGCGCGTCGACCATCGATCTGTCAAATTAGTCACTCACTGCGATGGAGTGCAGTGCGCTCTCAGGTGCCGAAGACGGGCACGCTAACAAAGCCAATCAGAGGCACACGTTGCTGCCCTAACGGATAATCTATCATAATGACATCGATTTCCCATCTGCCTTCAAGTCGGGGTTACGTGACTGACGTGTCAAAACCTCCATCTTATGTCTCTGCGATCTCTGATGCTCTTTTGATAAGTTTATATTAGATATTAATATTATACTATGCAGTTAAATTAGTTTGTTTGAATTAATAGCAGTTATAGAGAACATAAATTATCATGTCAAAGTACAGCCTTCTGTAATACAACTATAAAGTGAAATACAAAAAAAAATGTAGTCTCTGGTAAAAGGGATATGGGCATTGTGTATTAAATTGTACCGCAAATATAGATATTGAATAGAAGCGAGAAAAAGCACTGACAATAATGTGTCACACGATCGTCCACACAGTACAACTTGATTCCTTAAGCCTTCTTGGAAATCTTTGAATCATAGTGATATTAGCTTGACTTTTACCTACATTTTTTGTCTGTGTATTTTGATTGTTGAGTCTAATGTAATAAAGCTAACAAACACTATGCTACAGTTAGTCTGAAAGAAGGCACTTGAATTCATATACATTAATTCAAATGACGAACTATAATTTAATGTAGTATATTATAAGGAAAGCAGACTTCATACCATCGTAACCCACATAAGATTAATTTAAAATCCGTTTAAAAAAATATAACTTTATACAAAGTGGAATAGTTGCAGCAAGAATCGTTTTCCTCAAATAAGCTCCTACAAATTCCCTTATTACTCATCACATTTGATGACAAGACGTGAACTGGAGCACGCCTCGCTACGTGTCTAATAAGACGCTCTGTGGCCGCTCGTTGCCATCAGTACAGATAATTAACGTGCACCATGTCTCGTGTCTAACATCCTTTACGCGATTTATTTATGGGAAGTGTAGATATTTTATTTACTAACTAAATTTAAATTGATTTTTATAAATTTTATAAGAGTGAAGGGCAAGCAAGCATGTGGGGCACTTGATGGAAAGTAATCACTATCTATAGAAATCAGGAAAACCATCGATTTTATTGAAGGCTCTTAAATCGTATTTGTTTGTATACTACTGAAAAATCTCTAGTACTCAATTACGTATAATGTTTTAATATTTTATAATGGAAAAATTCATCTCCGCCGCCTAGGTGGGACTTAAATCCACAACCTCTCGATTACTCGCTAGAGCGCAATGTTTCGCTTTATAACTTGAACGCTCTCTGTTTGAAGAAGAATTTACTTCTTCCTTCTCCAATCCTATATCGAAGCTGACGTGACTTTTTTCATACATAACATACCAAAAAGTGAAAGGTAGGTACTCCAACGATACTTGGGGTGTTAGTAGTTCATCAACAATCAGTCATCAATTTCATTTAACAAAGCCAACTTGCACGTGGAGCACTGCTGACTGACAAACGAGGCTCTGGCGAAAAGAGAGGTAGGGCATAGCGTTTTTTAATTATTGGGAAGTACCTCAACCTCACAGAATACCGCAGCCAAATAACAATTCCCTTGAGGGTTGTTGAGAAAGAAAGGAAACGGATCGGTGACCCTTGGTGTTGCTCATCTCCATGGGCGGTGCTGATTGCTTTCCATCGTGTGACCCACATGCTCGTTTGCCCCTCTCTCATATAAAAAAACTACATTCCTAGCAACTAAACGACAACGTCACAAACGCCTCCTTATAAATATAAGTCGAAAATCTTTCAAAAAGACTGAGCCAAATTATTTTAACAATGCATAAAGAAAAAGCGAACTTTTAGCTGGAAATATATACATATATAAACAATATAAGTATGTATACCTATGTGCCAATGAGGTCGCGTTAGCGCAATGCGGACGCGTGCCCACCGTGAGTGACGTAATCTTCTACCTACTTAAGTATCGATTTTAAAACTGAGTACTTAGTTAATATAAGTTTATAGCTTTTATTTTCTTCTTGCAATTTAGCTGTGTTTCCCATTTTCAACCTTTAAGCGAGAGCAGTATTTGATGAATACTTAAAATTACTTTTAGGTAGCCTCTCTTCGCGATTTAGTATTCGGGTATCTCGATATTACGTTGAAATTTCCAAAAAAATCCTTTCTTATTGAATTCTTACGCTCTGTATCTCAAATTTCAGCGCAATCTGTCTATTGGTTTGAGCCATCAGTATCGACACAACAGCTCTATCAGAGAGATAGTTTTATTTAAAGTAAAGATTTTTTTTTTCTTTTGAAGAAAAGTTGGAGTTTAAACCACAGTTGACAAACTTATACTTCTCTCTACACTAATATTATATGTGTATGTGTAGTATGCTATATATGTCTATGTGTCTGTTACTATTTCATGACTAAACGGATGAACCGATTTGAATGAAATTTAAGATGAACATAAATTATATCCAAAGGAAGGACATAGGCTTTTGGCACGATATATCCGACATTCATGCGGACGAAACCGCGGGTAGAAACTAGTTTTATAATATAAAAACCTTCCGCCCTGTCTTTTATATATGTACTTTATGTTATTTTATATATTTCTTTTATATATAAGAGGGGCAGCAAACAAGCATGTGGGTCACCTGGTGGAAAGCGTGGTGGAGATCAGCAACACCAAGGGGGTCGCCGATCCGTTGCCCTCCTTTTAAGGGAGACATAGGCTATTATATAAATAACCTAGTCTATATAGAAGTTATAACTTTATTAAAATATTACTTTTTTATTATAATATTGAAGTAATTAAAATATTACAGAGCATCAAGATATAAGTACTAACTATATCTCGATGTTACAGAGCGGATTTTTCATAAAAAAACATATAATCAAGAAAAGGAGTGATCCATGGCATTTGTTTCTGTAATTTTGTAAATTAGCTGAAAAACAACGATAATTGTTGAAGAAAAGTCGTGCCGACCGGGAACTTTACTGACGTCCACCGCGTAAACCAATAGAGTTCTAGTCCCCATTCGAAGTCGGGACGGATAGCTAGTATGTTATAAATATTTCTTTCACTATGACTTATGGCATTTGGTTATATTCAGATTAGTTTCTACATTTATTTTATTACTTTTATGACCATTAATCAATTCCTTACTAACATGAATCAATTTGAAAATGACTTCTTCTATGTTTAAAGATATCTGTAGCTGCATGTGGCATTTGCTTTCTTGTAAAGCAACCCCTGAGTTCTTCCCCAGAGTTACATGTCCCCAGCGGGTGGAAGCAAGCGTGCGCGGGCTCGAAAGTACTCCACTCTTTCGCGGCTCTAATGAAGCGGCCGCGACGCCGACGTCGAGTGCCATAATGGTTTCCTCTCAAGCCTTTGTCGACAGAACTTCGCAAATCTTTGCGAAAATAACTAGAAGTGACGCGGAAGTAGAGATATTGCTTTAAATATTAAGGATTGGTGAAGTTAAGCTTGGGCTCATGTGGTAAAAATAGGTTAAAAATAAGTAAATCAAAGAAATTGAACATCTAAATAATTAGGGGGATAAATCTTAAAAGATTAATTTCTAGCCCAATTCAACATCCAAATCAAGAAGTTGAGGTAATGGAAATTTAAGTACAAAAATGAAATAAAGTTAAAAAATATTTTATTTGAATTAGTTTTTAATATATTAATAAAAACATAAAATTATCTGTATTTATTATAGAAGTATAATATTTATTACATAATTGTGTATGGTAAATATCTTCGATTTATGCGAATTGCATGTCTTTGCAGAAAATAAAAGTATTTCGCATTTAGTGGAAAATACAAAGAAATGCAACTACAACCAGACTACAACCAAAGGTAACAATATACGAGTAGGTACGTTTAACATTGATCTCAAATACTTATGCCGGAAATTAGATAGACAGTCGTAGTCTCTTAGTATTTGATAGGAATGCATTTGTGGTATACGTATTTGCACAAAATCAAATACAACATCGGAAATAGTGAAGACGCTTTACTTTGAATGTTTGCAAATGTCTTTTCCTTATCAGAAACTGATGAATTCCCATGTAATAGAACATTAGAACAAACGGATTTGTTTACTTGAAGATGCGATTCAAGTTAAATTGGATTCCAATTTCTTCGAAATTCAAAATTTTACATGTGATGTGTGAGGTACTGTCAGCTGACAGAACCTATGACAGATCAATTGAAATAAACTTATTAATTCTTTTTTAGAATACGTCGGGTTTTGAGATAAGCATACGGCCCGCCTGATGTGAAGCGGTTACCGTAGCAATATAACGCTAGCACATGAAATACCACTCGCGCGCTGCCACCCCCGCTGCCAACGCAGCAACTCCTTCCTTTCTGGTGGCCGTACATACTCACAGGATCACAACGAAAGTTATTTGGCTGTGATTTTCTGTGAGGTTCTGTGTTCTGGAGGTCTGGAGGTCGGCCCGAGTGGGGAAGTCCCCAGTCGGGCAGCTTACAAAATACACTATGCTCTACCTCTCTTTTCGCCAGAGCCTCGTTTATCTGCCAGCACGATGCAAGTGAGGTTGGCTTTGGTACAAAGATGTTAATGAACCACTATACAACCCCAAATATTCATTCATAATTCATTTATTATTTTCCAGTACATCAAAAAGTTGCTTCTTACAATATAGTGTAAATACATAAAAAAAATATTTTTTTAGACCATAGATATTTATTCTCCAAATAAAACGTAGTCAGTTCCATTCCAAACAAAATCTTTGCATCCCACATTTATTTATCTTGAGAATACATACTCTGTATAAGTATAGTTTCTTGACGATTTCTTCATTTAGACACATGCAAAGATACGTTCCCCGCCAAACACGCCTCTATTTGCATTCCCCGTAATTAAAGATGCGACGAAGGCATTTCAAAAGAAACTCTATTAATTTGCCAGCCAATATTTACTTTTAATAACCAACGTTTAGGCTTAATAAGGCTTCGCTATGAATACCAGGCGCGAGATGAAGCAAATATTTGTTGATATTTAGGGGTACATGTTTATCTTAAATCAAAGAAAATTTGCGTGTTTTTTGGTGTTCTGTATAGTCTCTTATGCGAGAATCTAGTTTAACGTTTAGTCGACTGAGGAGCTTGATGCCGTCGTTGCGCCTGCCAACACTAATCTAATCGAACACGCAAGTTAAGCAATGTCGGCCGTAGCCTGTCCATGGATGGGTTTATTTATATCGAACTGCTTCGTGCTTCGCTGGGCACGTTAAGCCGTCGCTCTCTGTTGTCATTTAATGGCAGTCCTGACAGACATGCATGATGTAAAGCGGTTACCGTAGCCATATTAACGCTCGCAACATGAAATATCACTCGCGCGCCGCTACCTCCGTTAGTAGCGGAGGTGGCGGCGCGCAGTAACTCCTTTTTTGGTGACTTCTTTCACTCGCAGGAACACAACAACCTTCAAGGGGATTGTCTTTTTGGTCACCTGTGAGGTGGAGGTACTTCCCCAGTCGGCCAGCTTACAAATACGCTGTACCCTACTTCTGTTTTGCTAGATGGCAGGGTGCACCACGTGCAGGTGAGGTTGGCTTCAGCTCTAAAGATCGTGGTGACCCACTTACACCCCAAATCTCAGGCTGTCTTTGTCATATCGTGCGTAATCAGTGACGTGTCATTTGTTTTAGTTCGAATTTGCAATTAAGTATTCAAACAATTCGCAAGTGTTGGCTTTTTTTTATACTACTTCGGGTGGCAGACAAGCATACGGCCCGCTTGATGTGAAGCGGTTACCGTAGCCATATTAACGCTCGCAACATAAAATATCGCACACGCGCCGCCGCAGCGGGGGTCCGCTGTCAACGCAGCATCTCTTACCTTTCTGGTGACCAGGAACACAACAGCCGTCAAGGGAGTTGTTATTTGGCTGTGGTATTCTGTGAGGTGGAGGTACATTTACAGGTCGGGTAGCTTACAAGTACGCTCCCTACCTCTCTTTTCGCCAGAGCTTCGTTTGTCAGTCAGCAGGGTGCACCGCGTGCAGGTGAAGTTGGCTTTGGTTCAAAGATGTTGATGAACCTCTTACACTCCAAAAGTTGCTAGGAGTTATAGGCGAAAACTTGAGAATGTAGGTACTGCTTCACGAAACATTATGGTAAAGTCGCAATTAGTACCACAATTTTGGTTTCCAAATTATTAAACAGTCGGACATTTTGTCCGTTTTCACCACCATCCGAACTTCCAAATCGGTTGCGAATTTAAGATAATCATGTTCATAGATGACTGTAACGATATACTGAGTTTTAGTACTACACTTAATGTAAAATGATGCCTTATTTATTTCTACTGCACTATTTTACTGTGCTTAAATTACTAAAGTTTCATAAAACCTAGCGGAAAGTCAAAACCTCCTCGCATTCTTCACAATAACTAATAAAGTTTATGTTTTTATTCTTCTTATGAGTCTTGTACCCGGCGTCTTAGTATACACACACACATTTAAACAGAAATTATGAGACTGTGTACATTTTCTTTGTTACACACAAATAATAAGCTATCGAAATAAAAAGTTTTGTTTATTTCGTTATATGGTAAGTAGCCAAAGAAACTGACTACACAATTTCCATAAACTTTCGGCGGAAAGTTCTCGAATGTAATTACAGGGGCGTCACCTGTGAAGGCGTCTGTATGCAAATGTAGCTCAGATCGGAAATTTTCTGCACTTTATAATAAGAAAGTGGGGCTGATTCTCAGATACGCGTACCGTTTCATCTGATAATATGCTTCCCAATTTCCCGGGCCCATACATTCGTTCGGCTAACATTTAGGGGTGAAAATATTGGGCATTACTAATTTATTTGCTCTTAGTCGGCAGCCGGGAATGAAGGTGTGTGCACAATATATTTTAATAACACACTCCGGAGAGACTCGTGATACGGATAACGAAGGCTAAAATATGTATTTTTACTTTTCACGAGCAGTGATCCTCTGTAATTTAAGAGGGAAAATTTGGCTGTTATAAATTTTTGTTAGGCTGTCTCCTACTTCATTATGATTCTCATTTTTAGACGTCATTAATCCTACTAATATTATAAATGTGAACGTTTGTGCCCATGTAGTATGTTTGTTACTCGGTTAAAGGCGCGTACCCGCGCACCTTTAATCGAGTAACAAACATACAATAAAAAATAAATATTTCTGGACAAATTACACACTGCCATCTAGTCCCAAACTAAGCAAAGCTTGTACTATGGATAATAGATAAATTATATAATACTTTTTTTTGTAAATACATATATATATAATACGTCCGTTGCCAGTCGCCTATCTGTTGCCAGCCTATTTAGGGAAATATAGACTCTGTTCTGGAAGGCTCCTATGTCGTAAATGTTCCGAAATATCGCTGAGGGAAGTTGATTTCACCGTTCGTGGTATAAAATGTCGAAACGTACTATGGTGGATCGTCAATTATGAATATGATATGGATGGAATGAAATTCATGGCGAGTTGTACGATATTGGAACTCAGCTGAAGGTATCAAATCAAACAGCTCATCCGAGCACTCTCCGTGATATAATTTATTTAGCATGCAAAGAGACACTACATCTTTACGTGTAAAGAGAGAGTCCAATCGATCCGAGATCATTGGGTCACCGACGATTCGAAGTGCTCTTCGTTGTACGCAGTCAAATGGAGCAAGCAAGGGCTGAAACGCACCAGACCAGAGACAGAGAGCTAATGATTATCACATTAATCTACATAATTTAAGGACATATAATTTTATTCAAAATTAAAGGTAAGGTGGGAGCTACTGCACGTATTAGTTACTTGCCAAATTTTATCAAAATCGTATTAGGCATTTGTGAGTAATAGAGATATATTTTTTTTCACACTAGCGCGTATATATTCCGAACCTGCTAAACCGATTTTGTTGCTTTGGATTTTGCTTTTTGATATTTTTAATTAGGTACTTAACGTAAAGTACGTACCAAGCAATTAAAATTTCAACTATTAATAACTCTACTACAATTAAAAAGAAGATCAATTAGCACCGTATGTAGCTTAGTAATATTTCGTTGGCACTGTGAGTACGGAACCTAAACAATTTGTATTAGGTACTTAGTTCAGCTGGGAGCCCTACTTATAGTTTACTGTTTTAATATCTTTCTACTAGTAGTATTTTGGATTGTATATTTCCCAATTAGGCTTTTATTGACATTAAAAATAGAATCAATTCCCGTTTCCATTGCCCACCTTTCCCGCATTACTATCGCAACGGAAATATGACGCGGTATCAGCACGCAGGTCCCGCAGATTGGATCGAGTTAATTTCGCTCCACAAACAAATTGACAAAGTTTAGAGCGGGGCATATTTCTTCGCCACCACCGCTGACAGAGCCCCGCTACGGAAATTAAATTTCACATCCGAACAAGAACGGGAGCTCGCCGCGACAAACACGTGTCGCGCGATGTTGCGGTGACGAGCGAATAACGCGGCGGTTGATGCGGCTGTATGTAGTAAATAGAGTCTAGCCTTATACTACCTACTTTTGAAACCGTTCAGATTACGATAAGAAGGAGGTTACACGATCAATCTTACGTCAGTCTGCCATCAATCTAGATACACTCAAAATAGAATACCGACTTACGTTTACTAGACTAATAGCTAAAGCTAATGTACTAATAGTATTCAGTGACTCTGTTTGTATAATCCACCACTACCATTAAATGACAGTATCATCACAATACTGACTATTGTGGTATCATGGTATATTATATATTATAATAGAAAACGTAAATTACCTTACAAAAATATCAAGCAAACGCGAAGAACATCCGTGTCAAGCTTAATATAGGTTCCGAGCTCAGTGGAACTCAATGTTTAGCTGCCGTTACTATGTACAATACAATTATTAAAGTACAAAAAGATGTCTTATTGCTGGGCTATTGCTATTTAATTCGTAATGAAATAACGCTAACAAGAAAATTGTCTTATACTAAAATTAATTTGATTCATTTTTTCATTCATTCAATGAGAAATGAGACACGACCCCCACAGCGTAACACGCAACAAAGTGCACATTTATATCTCACAAATATGAACATAGCGAAACTAATCCGAGCGCGTTCTATCAAAATTGCAATTAAAAGCCCATTTACGGCGGTGGCCTGAGACGGACCTGGGGTCACCTCGAGAAGGACGCACGAATTGGCCATTAGCGGGCGCTTCGGACCTTGTTTACACCGCGTTTGCCCTAATGACGACCTTTGCACTGCTTCCCTTCGTTAAGGCGAGCGAAAACCTCACACTAAAAGGCACGGTCCCCGGACTGGACCCGCAGAGACGTGCGAAATGAAAGATATCAAAACATAGTAGAGAGAAAAGGAGGGTTGTCGATAGCTTTCGGATTAATGCCCATGTACACGGCCGTTAAAAGGCTAGCCAACTCACTCGGTGCGCCAGGGTTAACAAGGTTATTACGGGATGATCCCGAGTAACCGTCGCCGTAAAAGTGTTAATTACGTTCACAAAATAGAGTTATTCTCGCTTGACGTATGAACTCGCGAGAATAAATAAGAATTGACGCAATACGTGTGCAATTAGGGTTATTAAAAAGACACACTTACACAGCTCAAACTCATTGACT
The DNA here is from genome assembly GCA_937001555.2 of Hypsopygia costalis. Lineage (NCBI taxonomy): Eukaryota > Metazoa > Arthropoda > Insecta > Lepidoptera > Pyralidae > Hypsopygia > Hypsopygia costalis. The sequence continues at coordinate 8,661,473 of OW443330.2, read as the reverse complement.
CCATTTTTTAGAGTTCCGTACCCAAAGGGTTTAAATTACTAAGGCTCCGCTGTCCGTCCGTCCGTCCGTCTGTCACCAGGTTGTATCTCATGAACCGTGATAGTTAGACAGTTGAAATTTTGACAGATGATGTATTTCTGTTGCCGCTATAACAACAAATACTAAAAAATAGAATAAAATAAATATTTAAGGGGGCTCCCATACAGCAAACGTGATATTTTGCTCGTTTTTGGTCGCAATTGATAACGGCAATAGGTAGAGGTTTGAAATACTCACATAATATTTAGTTATATATTTACTTTAAAAATAAATAATGAAATAAAAATTTATTTACAAATATTTAAGGGGCTCCCATACAACAGGCGTGATTTTTTTGCCGTCTTTATAGATAATGGTACGGAACCCTTAGTGCGCGAGTCCGACTCGCACTTGGCCGGTTTTTTTTATTATTAGGTAAATATTTTGTTTGACCAACGGAGCGTAATAATTTTATTATCTACACACAGTCTTCACCATAAGCCATGTATAGAATAAAAACCAATTAGAACTTATTATACAACTGAGAGATGGACCTGAGAATCTGATAAATAAATCATAAACCGTGCAAAGTCAATAAAATTATGGCACAACATCATCGACAACCCTTCTTCATCCTACTGCTGGGATACGGGTCTCCCCTCAATCGAAAAGGGTTTAGCGCATACTCCACCACGTGCTCAACTGCGGGTTGGCGGAGGGTTTAACTTCGCTTAACGACTATTATCTAATGACAACAGCCGGGACCGACGGCTGAACGTGCCCTCCGAAGCACGGAGGAACTCGAGATAAATAAACCCATCCATGGACAGGCAACGGATTTACGCGTATGTTACGATTACAGATTTAGGCGTATGTGTAACATTAAGTAGGTAATAAAACCTTATTGATATTTTTTTATACTACGTCGAGTGGCAGACAAGCATACGGCCCGCCTGATTTGAAGCGGTTACCATAGCCATATTAAGCGGGGTGACAGCGCGCGAGCGATATTTTATGTTGCCAACATAAAATATCGCTCGCGCGCTGTCACCCCAGCTGCCAACGCAGCATCTCCTTCCTTTCTGGTGACCTCACTTACACAGGAACACAACAACCCTCAAGGGAATTGTTATTTATTTGGCTGCGGTATTCTGTAAGGTGGAGGTACATTACCCAGTCGGGTAGCTTACAATTACGCTCCCTACCTCTCTTTTCGCCAGAGCTTCGTTTGTCAGTCAGAAGGGTGCACCGCGTGCAGGTGAAGTTGGATTTGGTTCAAAGATGTTGATAAATCAGTTACACCCCACCTTACCTTACCTATACCTTTACACAATCACAATGTACCTTTCTACAATCAATAGACAAGATTTGATCAATACTTTTTTAAATATACTGACTTATAACCTTCCACAATGTATTAAATTTATTAATAGCATTCGCAGTAAAAGCCAGATCGGCATATATACACACGAAGGACATTAAAAACTCTTGCAACTTCTTCGAATCCTAATGGACTCCATTGACATAAATGTTTTATTCAATTGGCGCTCGCGCCAAAACAAAAGAAAGTATGTCCTCATCATTATGAGTTTGGGAAAGTTTCTGCATTTTTACTCGTTACTGGTCCCGTGAGACAAAGTAACTTAAAAATAAATAAGTACAGACGTACTTCCAGCTTAATGACTTTCGTTTATTCTGCAAATACTGTGCTTCAGGAATTAAATTAGAAATATATAAATACTTACTTAAAAGTATTAAATATACCCGTGACAATAGGCTAGACGAATTTTTTTCTTTCGATTTCTTATATAAATACATCTTTATAATATAACTATAGGTAAAAGAATCACTTCGATAACATAAAAACTTCTCGAGATATAATAACTTGAAAATCTCAATTTTGGCTTTTCCCGAAAACGGTCTATACAAAAGGCGACCAAGTTATGACGTCACACCTAAGTATTTTGTATACATTAATGCCCCTTATTCATCCTCTACTGCTGTATACTGTTGATATACGAGTCTCCCCGCAATCGAAGGGGTTTAGAGCATACTCCACCATGCTGCTCAACTTCGGGTTGGCGGAGCCCAATGTTTTCAAGTCGTCCAAAGGCATTGACTTGGCTTAACGACGGTCATCTAATAACAACAGCCAGGACCGACGGTTTAACGTGCCCGCCCAAGCACGGAGGAACTCGAGATAAATAAATCTATCCATGAAGATCAACGACGTGTATTAACTTGCGTGTTCCATTAGACTGACACGCGTAAGACGACGCGACGACGCCGTGAAGCTCCTCTCATCATCATCGAGTAATTTGAATGTATCGTAATAAGATGACTGGTACTAGTAATGGATTCCTCCTCTATTGGCTACTTAGATTCAAAATATACTTAAAATATTGTTTTACATTTATTATTGACAAAATAGTTTCTTATGATAAAAAAATGTTTATAAGTCTACGGTGTAGCAATTTATATACCTCATAAAAAAATAATGGCATAGTCTAAATTTATTAATTCTAAAATTTCACCGCTATAAGCTGTACACGATGCCCTGATGGTTCTGATTCACGGGCAAAGTTTAATACCTCCCATAAACAGGAGCCAGTACTTGCCCGCTTCCAAACTAAGTTGATTACTCAGTGTGCACCACGTGTGCAAATTCACTATAAATCCCGGCATTAGGTGAAAGCCTTCATTACTTAAGTCCCGTAAAACCCTTATCCCATAACGTTAATAACACAATTACTATAAATCTATCATCGCTATACAAACACCGTCCGAATCTCAGCCTAAGCTAATACATTTTGTCCACACCCGTATTCATACTTAACGACAAGGGAGTAGTATTTGCTAAGCATACATGCGGCGCCCGCACGCTCGCAATATAACCTGGAAGACGGCTGGGATCGAGCCCCGGGGTCCTTCCCCAACCCGAGAGGACAGTAATTACGGTAGGCAAATTAAGCAGTAAGGGTCGAACCGACCCCGCGCCACCCGTGTCCATCTTTGTACAGCGAGTTGCCACTACACTCAGCGGTTTATTTTAGGTTATTCCTCGTCTTATTACAATGTAGCTCGCCTCCCCTGCGGCGCGCTCACCTCCGAAACTGATTTGGTCCCGGCATCAGAGTTTCATTACGGTCTGTCGAAAACAATCCACTCTAAATATCTATTCTTGAGCGTGCAATCCGAAATTACATTAGTCTGAGGTGGCGAAGGCTCGACTCAATTTGTTTGGCCGTAATAACACTGCGCTATCAGGTTATAACAAATGAGCTATTGTGAGAGCAAATCGGAGGAAAACGGTTCCGCAGTGTCTGCTCGATTTTATAGCGGGAAGGTCTGAGTGTGGTTTTATGTATGTCGGAATATGAAATGTAACGTATTACTTAGTATCATGTATGAGGCGCATAATCATTTACAATTGACTCAAATAACAAGGTACTGTAGTTATTCAGTTCGACTAACTTATTGTCATTTAACTTATAGGTATCTAACGTTGGACTATAATATTCACAGGTTTATTCCCGTATTAAAACAGATAATTTGAGGAACCTTTCTGCTACTTAGTAATACCACAAAATATACCAAAGAAATATTCCTTGACAAATTACACACTGCTATCTAGTCCTAAACAGTTACAAATAATACACAGAAAACAAGTAAAAACAAACAGACAAATATATACAGACCTGCTAACAAATATTTGTCTTGTGCGGGGATCGAACCGCGACCTCTACAATAAACTTCCAAACGATGCGTTTAAATTATCCATGGGTAAATTTTAAAAAAATATCAAAACTAGACTATGCCAAAAGGCTTACTATTGTATCTCAGATTACATAAATGATAAAAGTATTTGGTTATGAAATTGAATTAAAAGGAATTGCTCTTGGTTATGTCAATGATTGTATTTGAGTTTAATGTAACGATATTGGCAATTAAAAGAGTCGGCCTTGAGTTTCTTGCCAGTTCTTCTCAAGAAGCCCCGTCGCCGGAACTGGCACTTAAATTCACTTTCACATTCAAGATAGTGTGATGAAAGTGAATCTAAGCTCTGCGGATTTAGAGTAGTAATGATTTAGATACATATTCTTATATTTAATTTGTATGACGTTTCTAAGTGCTTTATAAAGTCCAAGGAATATAGATATTTTGATTTTGATTTTGACCTCGGAGTCAAAATGACCATTGCTAGCCATTCAACCACACAAAAGTATCAATATTTCTTTTTTGGACACACATTCATAAACTATAGGTAAATGCTTAAATTTTACGCAGATACAGTAGGACACATTAGTAATTCTTAGTTGTAAAGACATTATTAGTATATTAACATAGTCATAAATATATTTATTGTTAATTCCTAGATTGAAGATTGGTCAGCTTAAATGCTGATTCAATCATGAGAATTCGTCGTTTACTTAAAATATTTCATGTTATTTATTGCCCTCAATTTATCAATTTTTAACTTATCGTTTTTTGAGCATTAAAACTACTGTAACAAAATTAAAGTTTACAGCTCCACTAACAGTTACCCAAAGCCTTGAGAGATATCTTACCTCTCACGTACTGACCCCAACTTTAAAAGGCCAACAACGTCGACAATAGACGTCGAGCGGCTCTCCTGGGACTCACAGCAAATATAATTTGTCCATTAAAAAAATCAACAAGCGGTGACCACACTCGAAGGCGATGGTCACAAAGCATCTCGTTAGACCGTACGTGCCGGCTGTCACACACTTCACCATCGGCCCTTCGTAAATAATGAGAGAGGGCAGCCCTTGCGCACTTTACAAGGAGGTATTAATCTACTCAGGAGAAGGTATTTGGCTACGAGCGCACGCTAAAACTTTTTATATATTGCATGTGTTTAAGAGCTTTAAAGAGCAAATAAAACCAATATAAATAATAATTTATTTTCATACTACGTCAGATGGCAGACAAGCATACTGCCAGCCTTATGTAAATTGCTCATTTTACATGCACCTATCGTAATCGCAGTAATCTCACTTATTCGCAGGAATACAACTACCCTCTAAACCTCTACGACTTTTTATTTGACACCGATAGAAGACTATGAGATGGAGCTATTCCCTAATTGAGCATCTTATAATTATACTCTATCTCTCTTTTGCCAGAGCCTCGTTAATCAGCATGGCATACCTGCATATCAGATTAGTTTTGGCTCAAAGGTTGTGCGCTTCTTACATCCCAAATAATAATAATATCCTATCTATTATTGGATTATTAACTATTATTGGAGTTTACTCTAAGAATCTATTTCCAAAAAGCGTTACGTTGGTCCTTCAAGAAACATGTTTAGCATGACGTAATATTGTATATACGTCAAATTTAATTTTGTTCCGCTCAGTAATACCAATGGAACAGCTTGAGCCCTTCAAAGTTAAAGAAAGATAAGCTGCCTAAACTCAATTAATATCCAATGTAAATACCACATCCAAATTAACCAACCTCCATAACCCCTTGGGGAACAAAACCTACGTGGGGCACCGGCGACTTGTCGGCTAAGGCTGAATGCCTCTTAGATTGCCCCCGACTCCTAAATATAGCCAGGCCTAAACAAGGAGTTGTATTAGACGCGTCAAATGGGATTTCCTAAGACGGAGCCTTGCGGTCTGCATGCGCCGTGCATCTATGTACTTATGTGTGGAAGGGTTCGTCTGATACAAGTTCACCAAATAGTCGTGATGAATAAGTTAATTTGTTGATAAACTTCATTTTATAATTATAACAATATTTAATTTTGTGAGAGAAACATAAAATATTAAGTAATTGCAACTATATAAACTTAAATTGTCCATTAGATTTCACGTATTCAGGTATCACCACGTGTGTTATTTGTTAGTACGAGTATCTTGTAAAAACTACACTAATGTAATTTTTATCACTTGCCTATATCTGAACAAGATTATGTAGAATTAATTGCTCTCTACCAAATGACGTTTAGAAGTTTCTGAAGAGCATACGATCGGACAAAAATTATAAAGACTATCTTCATATACGTACTAATAAAATTAAATAAATGAGCTCGTTGCGCCTGTCACTAATCGAACACACAGGTTAAGCAACATTGACCGTAGACTGTCCATAGATGGGTTTATATTATCCCAGCTGTGTGATGATTAAGGGTTGACGACGAATAAGAGAAAAATTGTCGACGATTTGTAAAATATAACAGTTATGATTGGTATATACCTACTTAGTATGTTGTATGTTTTTCAAATTACATAATATGTATTGATGATAATAAAAGCGAAACCGGTAAACGATAGTTTTCTCGTTTTTACAAAAAGTGTGATTTCTTATTTTTTGGACGCATATACCGAATGTCAATAAGTGAAGGACTCGCTAACAAAGGGTAACTTATGAGACATAATTTTCATATTTTCCTAAAACATACATACGGGATTTTAAAAGGCTTGCTCATAGTCACTGGGTTTCTCCCCTCACACCCTTATATTTAGCTGTAGACTAGCCATCAAAAATGGCAGGGCGTAGTGAAGAAGCTATTTACATGAATTAGCCGACATTTATGCCTCGGCGAGACAAACCGCACAGCGCCACCTGGCGGCGGAGAATTATACGCTCGTTACTCGCTCCACCGCCTACGGGCCTGCGATATCTTCGTGAACTTACCTATATTTATTGGATGTTTCTTGATTTTATAGCAGAGGTGTTGCGAATTTTATTTTAGAGCTATAAAGTAAGCTATTATTATCACAAAAAAAACATAACAATATATTAAACAATCAAGCTTACGACCTGCCTGATGGTAAGCAGTCATAGTAGTATGCGACACCGAAGGCATCAGTGATCCCGTAAAAACCCATTTTCGCCTTTTTTTGAAGAACCTCAGACTGTAGTCATCTAGGAAAACCATGGCACGGAATTCATTCCACAACCAAAGACTTCGCGGTAGAAAACTGCTCTGGCACCACACAATACGTGACCACTGCGGTTCTAATATGTGAGGATGGTTTACCAACCTATGTAGGTAAACCATCCTCAAACATTAGACCGGTCTGATTATAGAAAGACGTTGTGGGCATCATATCAAACCACTCTACTGAACTTCTCTGGCACCGCACATTTAACAAAGATTGATAAATAATTCAACATAACTTAAATATTTAGATAAATAAATATACGATTTACATAAATGAGGCATACGTTGCAAAAAACAATCTGAATGTAATCTGGGGGCACGGCTGTGCCCCCACCAAGTCGAGCAAAAAGCGGCACAGCCGTACCATCCTTTTCTCGAAGCACTTCAGGCCTTTTTCGACCCCCTATAACTTCGTTGTGGATAAAACTAGGAGCCTGAATTTTTAGTAACCAAGCAGGTATTGTATAAACGCGGTATATTTAAAATTTCATACAATTTGAACCAGTAGTTTTAGAATTATAACTAGTCAACGTTCCTTAATTTTGTCACTCACTCACTCACTGACTGACCGATCATCAAAATTCTAAAGCGCTTCTAGCAGACATAGAAGCTTCAAATTTAGAATACAATTCGTGTTTACTGTATAAATCAAGGAAAAACTAAAATATTTTTGCAATTTCCGTCTAGTTTTCTTGATACACTAACTGCATAAATATACATTTGCGGTGAATGAATCAGTGTACCTGTATTATGTATAATATAATGGAATAATAGGTTTAGACAGGTACCGGCATATAATTATGTTCAAAGGTAACTTGTAAAATTCCTAGAGACAGGGATTGGGTTTTGAGAAAAACCATAGCTGAAGCTCAAGAAGTAGTACCGGATAGGAAAAAAAGGAGGAATAACTACAAAAAGCAATGAGATGCCATCAAATACATAACTTGTAAAAAAAAACAAGTCTCGCAACTCACTTCTTCTACCGTAAAAAGTTGTGAGATCCATGTAATACCAAGTCGCTTAATTCATCCAGTCCCTACTTAAAGGACCTTCCGTCTGAACTTATTACGTAATTAGCTAACCTAACAACATCTTATACTAACCATATCAATATTAAAAATCTTTTATGTTTTAAATAAACAGGTCGACTTGGCCATCGCATGAAAACACAATGTATCTCACAAGTGATACATATTATATTAAATTAGATTGCTTAATGCGATGGCCAAGTCAATCTGTATATTCTCATCATTTTCTCATTAAATTGTTATCTTATTTCGAATACATTAGAGAGCGATATAATATGTTTTACAATGTCGCGCTCGTTACCCGATCCCGGAGGCTTATCCTACGAGTGCTATCTTTTAAATAGCTCCTTTGTGGAAAATCTATCGGTACTAAAGTGGAGAACCATGGAGCATAATACGCAAATAAAAGTACGTACTTAATTGTTTTCAGAGTCCCTAATGTGAGCTTCACGAAGAATAATGTTACAAGTAGCTACATTGATTGCTCCGAGATATTAGTATGTGTGAATATATTTTGTATGAAAATGTTACCTAGCTGTAGATTAAAAGGGTTCGCTGAGAATTTTTCAAATTATATCTTCTTGATTACTTGTTATGTTATTTTTATACTAGCTTGTATTTTCATTCGTTTGAGAGATAATAAATTACTTCTACATATGTTTCAGTTTTATTTTTGTTTCCTCTGTGACTAATATAATCGTCGTTAATTACTATCTGCTACCGGCGACAGCGGCCTTGTGAGGTTTAGAATTTTTTACCGAATTATGCAAAATAAATGAGTTTGTTTATTTATTTATTTAAACTTCATGCACAAAATTGTACACAGGCGGACTTAATGCTATACAAGCATTCTCTACCAGTCAACCATAGGATGATGCAGAGATAATACATGGCAGGTGCACAGGAAGGTATAATAGAAAATTAAAGTGTTAATTTAGGTATATTATAAATTTAAACGAATGCAAATACATATTAAATAAAATAATTTTACTTTTATAAATATACATACACAAATACATGGACGAGTATATATACATATATAAACACACATACATATATACACATAAACTTGTTTGTTTGTTTGTTGAAGGTGTAATCGAGAAATAAAGAAGCTTTCTTTCACATTTGCATTGTTAGTATAGTCATATAGCTTCACTTTCCTTCGACGAATGCTATGCTACTCCATATATTTTTGTCCCCGTCCGGCGCCGTTTGTCTCCGGCGCACCTCCGCGCGTCCGATTTATAGCACAGTTTTGTGAACTCTTAACCGTTACGTGATCTGGTTCCGAATCCAATTTATGCCCTCCATGGGAAAAGTTCTCCCGAGCCGCCTATTCTTTACGACTCGTCTCCGTCTTATGCCAGCCTTCATTGAGATAGAGGTGGGATTGTTTTATTCAATGTCGATAGATAAAATACAAGGTATCCGAAACGGTTTGATGAAATATATAGATATAAATTATATGCATTAATGATGTAGTTAGTTGCATTCATCATTTTATAGAAGCAGTACTCGTATAATGTTATACCAGTATAAGATGATCCCGCGTAGCAATGAACGTAGATACCGTAGCTCGTAGCCCGTAGCCCGTAGCCCGTAGCACTACGCGTGAACAGGAATACCGGCACACAAACGTAGGCATTAGACTTTCAATAGAAAGTCTAATATTTTGATATACTTTCGATATTGATAGACTTTCAATAGAAAGTCTAATGTCTACGTTGTACTGTATATGTATAGACAATTTGTTGAGCATAATAATTCCACTATAAGATTCGTATTCATTAATATTCGTAGCATTCGTAGCTGCACTGTTACGGTCTGCAAGCTGTTGTTTGTAAAATCTGGTATGGAATTTTATGGGAAGCACAAGAAACTTTAGGTCGCAAAATTTTCTAATGAGATATCATTTCACACATAATCAAGGAAAATACAATATAGCTTTATTGAGTGTTTCGCACAAATACAATTTGAGTACATTCAATACTTTATTAACGATATTAATGCTCACTAACCACAAAAGCTACTCGTACAACTTCATAAGGCATCGATGCTTTAAAAAATTATATGCAGTAGCAAAAAACGCCAGTAATTATTTTCGTGTAATTTGAACAAAACATCTATTTAATTCTAATGTAGACAATTGGAAACTCCCTAAACATTCCTAAGCGGCCGTTATTAAAAGCGAAAATGTCAGAGCGAATGGAGTGGAAGCCAGTCGGTCCAACATGCAAACGTAAGGGTCCGTCTGAGTCCTAACAAAATAGATCCTAAATAATTAGCAGCCGAAGGTAGCTCCCGTTTCGTGTGGAACGAATTGGGCAACGTGGAAATAGTTTAATAATTTAATTAATAAATAAATAGTAAACAATTCAATGACAAATTATACAGAGTCATCTAGTCCCAAACTAAGAAAACCTTGTACTATAGGTAGTAGATAACTGATATTATTCTGAATTACATTTTTTTTTTATAAATATGTACATACATACATATTATACATAATATGGAAAACACCCAGACCAAGACAAACAGATATGTTCATGCACACATACATTTGTCTTGTGCGGGTTCGAACCCGTGACCTCGGAATCAAAGTAGCCATTCAACCACCGAGCTCGTGATAAAGATAATTAATAAATAATAACGATAAGTAATTACTTATTATGGAGTTAAATATATAATATGGAAATATATGCCTGTAACAAACCGGTTTCTGGAAAAACTTCTCAACCATAGACTACATACAACAATATATTGAGTTAAATTTGGTAAATTTGATATAGTGGTCATAGCGAAATCGCACAAGGACCTGAACACAATGCTCGATACACCAACCCAATCTCGTGTTCTCTAACAAATCTCATTCAAGAGCTTAAGATAACGCAGCAAACGATGAAAATAGTATATAGGAATATTTTATATTATTGTTATTTATGTATGTAAATATTTATTTATTTATTGTTCAAAACATTTATTACAGATCTAACGTCCCGAATACAATTAGTTGAAATGGGAGCGTACTATTGTGCAGCCCTCGGTCACCCGATGGGCATTTAGTATTATTATTTATTGACTGTGCGTTGACTGTACCAGATTCACTTTTCATCCCACCCCACCCTCGCAAACAAATCGGAAGAAGTAATTATTAAGAATACTGCAAATACGGGCCTTGAGCAATTTCGGCCATTCGAGAGGGTTCGCCTGAGATATAAATATGAAGGATTTTACAGTACTAAAATTCCGTAACTAGAAACTAGAACAGAAACCAGTTCTTTTTTTTATATATATTGAAATTGATATTTTCACGACTATGAATAATTTGATTATTAATATAGCAAGTGGTTGTTTTTTTAATTTTGATTAGATTCATGGCAATTTGATTATATGGTCCACTTGAATTCTTTTAATTATAACAATTATATTAATCGATTACGCTAGTCGTTGGACGCTAGACGCTAGTCTTTGTACGCTAGACTCTAGACGTTCAAATAGCGGAAAATCTGCAACTGCCTAGGAATACGGCTCTCGATCTGGCGCAAGATCGACACAGGTGGAGAGATATTGTGACTAGATTGCGTTGAAGAGTCACGATCCTCAACAATGTGGTACCGAATACGGAGAGAGAGAGAGAGAGAAATCGATTAGTTTATAAAATCTTAGTCCGGATATAATATCATTCGGCATTAACCCATAATCATCCCACTGTTGGGATACGGGTCTCCGTTCAATCGAAAGGAGGTTATAGCGTACTCCACCATGCTGTTCAACTGCGAGTTGGCGGAAATTATATCATTCATTCAACCTAAAATATTTATAATCTCATAAATATCGCTTATTTTGTATGCGTTTAAAGAATTTTCAGGTCAGAATGATTTACCGTTCAATGGTATCGTCCAAAAATGTTCCAATTTCTCGCAATGGGATATAAAATCCTACAGTCAAATCTACATTCGGCATACATGAAAGGATTACTAGTTTTGTTATTTGACGCGTGAGATCCTTTGTTGCATGGATTCGCGTTAAATGACTGGGAAGTTAGTGTGGGGAGATACGCTCAATCGGCCGAATAGAGCAATCTCTGTTTCCTAAGATGTAAGACAACCAATTCTATTTGACCCCTGAAATACTATTAACTTCCTCTTCAAACATCCTCTTTTGTACACCATAGAAAAGCAGGGAAGGCCTCAAAATATTAGTCACGAATCGGAAAGGACTCGTCCACCCTACAGGATCGCCTACGTATAAATCAGAATCTAATACGGTGCGACAAGATTGCTAGATTTTTTCCGTCTTATTGGTCCCTTCCGATCTATAGACGAATGGAGAAAGTTTTATTTATATTTTATTCCAAAATCAAAATTTGTCTCAAAATTTGTCTATGGTAATAGAAAACTTAGCTTTAAATTTGGAGAAAAGAATGTGTAATTCGAATACGATTGTGAGTTATATTAGAAAGTTATTCACACTCGCATATTCATCATCATTCATAATTATCAGTCCGTAACTACGCACTTGTTATATATGAGCCCCCAATGCTATCCACTAAATGCAATTCTCCGCTTTCCGCATTTTTGAGTTCGTCGTAACTAGGGCTTACCAATATTCAAATATTATTCAAATAATTGCAAGCCCTAGTCGTAACACATATATAAAATAATAGCAATTTATTTGAATAAAATTACTATATTTAATATATCTTTTTGCTAACATCTAAATATGCTAAGTAGAGACATTAAGAGAGTGTCTGCAGTAACAGTAAGGCCATTCTATTATGAGAGTAATTTCTCACTCATGAGATCTCAATTTTCTTGGATAGTGTTGAGTCTTCTGTATGGTGAAGCTGGTGTTTGTTATATCGGCTTAATTTTCTTTTCTCCAGAGCTTCATTTTCTAACCGGCTGGGTTTACCATTAGGAACGTGAAATTAGTTTTGGTTCTTAAGAATAAAAAAAAAATTAGGCAAGTATTTTTAGTTATCAATAAAAAAAACAGGCCAAGTGCGAGTCGGACTCGCGCACGAAGGGTTCCGTACCATTATCTATAAAAACGGCAAATAAATCACATTTGTTGTATGCGAGCCCATCAAATATTTGTTTTATTTTTTATTTAATTATTTCTTTTTAAAGTGAATATATAACTAAATATTATGTGAGTATTTCAAGAGTTACCTATTGCCGTTATCAATTGCGAGCAAAAACGAGCAAAAAAATCATGTTTGTTGTATGGAAGCCCCCTTAAATATTTAATTTATTCTATTTTTTAGTATTTGTTGTTATAGCGGCAACAGAAATACATCATCTGTGAAAATTTCAACTGTCTAACTATCACGGTTCATGAGATACAGCCTGGTGACAGACGGACGGACGGACGGACAGCGGAGCCTTAGTAATAGGGTTCCTTTTTACCCTTTGGGTACGGAACCCTAAAAAGAAGTAAAATGTTTACCTAATTACTGTGTTTCGCTCATCAAGCCCTTTTATTTGATACCCAATGTAGGGCATTTTTGTGGCGTCCGCCATATTAGATTAAAACAGCGGCATTTAGGTAATCGTGCATTGCCACTAGAACCAATCATGAGTGCCAAATTTCAGCTCAATTGGACACTATGAAAAGGATCAAATTTACCGAACATGCGTCCCCTCAGTACAAACACAAAAAAAAATCAACTTCTTTAATAAATTACATGAAATGAAATCTGGAATGTAGACATCTTAATAACAATCGAGTAATATTTTAATCGATAGATTACCAAGAGCACTGCAAACATTGTAACACGAAATCGGTTGTCTGCGGCGACGGTGCCGAAATTAATTCCATTCTGTGCCACGACCGTGTAATGAGACGAGGCCTTCGACCTTTATAGGTACCACCTACAACTTGTATGAATGAATTTGGTTAGTAAGTCTGTGAATCTATGTATTTATGGTATCAACTGAAGCATTGTTCGCCGAGAACACGTTTCTCCTAATCGTACATTTCATCCGTAAATTTAAGGTAGCTTGGTCTGAATTGAAAATTAGTTTGTTTAGATATTATATAATACACGAATGAACAAAAAAAAATGCATTTATTAAGTGACTTCGTACGCGCGTGATCCAGTGGGAATATCCAAAAATCCTTTCTTACCGGATGCCTACGCTATAATAGCTGATTGTATGCCAAATTTGGACCCGATCCATTCAGAATGTCGATCATGTCAACGTAAATAAACCCGCCAAATAGATAAAAACTCTCTTGTTGTGAATTTATAAGATGCGTTACATATCAAAATTATCTGGCTTACTTGCTCACATTTTGAGGCGAGTAACCCGGCTAATTTCGATATGTAACACGCGTCTGGTAAATTCACATTATGAAACTTTTTCTCAATTTGGTCGGCTTATAAACGTTAACACGTTCGAATGTGACCAAAAAAATTCGCGCTAAACACTCACTAGTTTGAGCTGTACTTTGAGAGATCAATCAGTAACAGTTGCATTTTAAAGACTCACACAAGATTATATCGGTAAGATGTACATATTAATAACTCACGTTTATTATAATTCCTGACATACAACACATAGTACATATATTATTCTCCTAGAGACGAACATGTCCGCTGTAATTTGTGAAACAAAATTCAGGAGAGCAGCACTAATGCATCTCTGTGCGCCGGATATGAGATAGTTTGTCAGTCAGCACAGCCTTTATAACGTACGAGCACTGGATCATATAGGTTTAGAATATTATATACCTAAGTTTGTATACCAAAATGTAATCGAATAGTAAATGACGTAATCATAATAATTATAGTTACGAATAACAATTTTAATCGTGTTGTTCAAACATAGAGGTCCTTCTTATACTTCCACAATGGTCAATTTTTTGACCTGCAATAGTAGTATTATTTAAATATTTTCACAATACAACTTTACCGCTCTGTAAAACTTATTCAAAAATCAGTTAATATATCAACAAAATTATCTATAATATTATCCAGATTCCGCTGTTTCATATCCCGATAAGTTGTGTATTGTAGTGGAGACTAAAATGACCTAATGACGATCAGTTATATATATCATAGTTAGTTGTACCCATAGTACAAGCCTAGATTGGGACTACGTGGCAGTGTGTAATCTGTCCTTAAATATTAACTTATTTATTTATTATTGAATATTTATGTACGATTGACTAGTTAGAGCATACTATGAAGATCAACATTATCATACATTTGCATACGAGAACGCTGACAAATCGGTCTAGAGAAACTCAACGAAATATGTCTAGTTCTCGAGAAATAATAAATCCGATTTTAGACAAACGAAGCCACAAGCGAAAGCTAATGAATATTTTAACATCTTCCGAACGAAATAGCCACTTAACTCTAGCAAAGGCTCTTCATACAGCCCGCATGACTGCGTTGCATCGACCACGCAGACATGATGTACTACATTACCAAACTAACTGTGCACCTTACTCTGAGGGACTTGTACATGGTCAGGTGCACAGTTATGTTGGTAGATGTGTGCGATGCGAGGCCTTATTTCATGCTCGATGGCACATCTTATCGCCGCAGGTCCTCTGTGCTTTAATTATAATTACTGGATGCTCGTATGCTCAAAGTTGTGTTTTTGTGGTTTCCACCGGATTATTACAAGGTCCGTTTGTTTTTCACTATGATGTTTATGTTAAACGCTGTTACGAGAATTTGGTTTGTCGGAAAATTGGTAAAAAGTGGACCTTGTATACAGCGTATACAAGGTGTGCTTTATACAGGCTAGTACTCAGTGACCGATATTTATATATGACTGTAATAATATGTAAGTGTTGACATGATACCATTTATAAACCACTTTCTCAGAGAACCACTGACGCACGAGCGCTTTTTTATCGCGAATTCGGGCGTATTTTTTTATCTCGATCCTGCTCTATTTAATCTTTCAAATAGAGAAAGTCTTCTTTTTTCGCATGAGCTCCTTACATTCATTGAAAGAATATAAGGAGCTCATGCGAAAAATGAAGACTATCCTACCTGATGTCTTCTTTTTTTATTTGCTACATATAAATAGACAGATTTTATTGTCAACAGTTATGAAACAGAATTGGTTGTCTGTTAAGTCGGTTTACGGACGATAATTTTACGTGATAACGTCAGCATAACGTCATAAGAAAACATCGGCCGATGGAGTGGAAGAGAGATAGATGCGTCACAAGCCAAACGCTAAGGCCGATCGTGCGTCTCACTCTCTCTTCACTCTCGAACAAGCGAAATAGCTTGTTCCGCGCTCTCGCTTGCACGTTCGGCTCAGGCGGAACGTGACAATAAATCATGCTTTTTCGTGCGTGTAGCCGGTGTTCATCGACTTATAAGACGTTATTACGTCAAAAAAAATAAAATAATGTTTGTTTACTACCGTTCACCAAATATCACCTTATGTAAATCTAAAAGTACATTTTAAAACCTGCACGTGGCGGTTCCTGTTGGTTAGCGTGTGAGGTACTATCGGAAGACAAATATGGCATAGCCATATTATTTTTTTTTTTTTATATACTACGTCGGGTGGCAGACAAGCATACGGCCCGCCTGATGTAAAGCGGTTACCGAAGCCATATTAACGCTCGCAACATAAAATATCGCTAGCGCGCCGCCACCCCCGCTGCCATTACACAACAACCCTCAAGGGAATTGTTATTTCGCTGCGGTATTCTGTGAGGTGGAGGTACATTCCCCAGTCGGGTAGCTTACAAATTACGCTCTCTACCTCTCTTTTCGCCAGAGCTTCGTTTGTCAGTGCTGACTGACAAACGTGTGCACCGCGTGCAGGTGAACATGGCTTTGGTTCAAAGATGTTGATGAACCACTTACACTCCAAAACATTTGCCTGCCTGCCTGCAACATTTGTCTTTCAATTCGGAGACTTGCTGCATAACGTAGACTGTATCTTACAAGACCATAAATAACCAAATAACAATCCCTGATACTATGACCACGTACCAAAGGCTTTTCTACAAGCTGGCCTTGCTACAATAGCTGGACACTGCATTTACATTTAGTGGGATTAAACTATAACAGATGTTCAGTATAGTATCCACATTAGCGGAAAAATAAAAAAAAAGTACTAAATGTTTCCATACAAATGTTACAATATCATTACTTAAGCGCATGATCGCCTAAGAAATTACCGAATGATACGCTTCTAAAACGACGGCGTTGTCGCTGCTTTTAAATTAATTGCACGGCGGCAAAATAATGGAATTAACTTAATCGAATAGTTGTTTACATTGTGTCACTGAGAGCAATTAAAATTGTTTCGGAAGACCATAAATCATTGGCGGGAAAGTGAAACATCACGCCGCCGCGTGCACACCTTGCAATAAATTTCCCAATTACTAGGAGAATTCCGCGATAGCAACACTGGGGTGGCTGTGCGCGGGAATAAAATTAAATTAATTACTGGTAACATCGGGTAAGCACTATAGATAATGAGGTAAGTGTAAATCCTGTAGATCTATATACGTCTCGAACACACTGTAGTTTAAATAAATGTAATATACAATTTTATGAAGATCCAGCAAATCTCTAGCTCTATTAAAAAACCTGCGTTTTTATTTGCTAATATTTTTTTTTATATGAGAAGGGGACAAACGACCATGTGGGTCACCTGATGGAAAGCAATCACCACCGCCCATGGAGATCAGCAACACTAAGGGGTCGCCGATCCCTTGCCAGTATATACTCCTCCCTTTCTTTCTGGTGATCTCACTCACTCGCAGGAACACGACAACCCTCAAGGGAATTGTTATTAAGCTAGAGTATTCTGTGAGGTACTTCCTCTATACGCTATGCCCCACCTCCCTTTTCGCCAGAGCCTCGTTTGACAGCCGGGTGCACAACGTGCAGGTGAGGTTGGCTTTGGTTCAAATATATTGTTGAACCACTTACACCCCAAAATTTGCTAATAATGAAATAGAAATAAACGAAAGCATTAGACATATTAAGTTTACGAGTATCTTATTTATGCGTTTGTTTTAGACTAATCATCTTTAATCAAATTCAAAATTAGTATAACTTTATCGTCGTGACTTAAACCTGACGTATAAAATCTAAATATTAATCTTGAAAATGGCGGAACGCAATGAGGTCCAGAAAATCTCATTATCGCTTACCGTTAGCCCAAACTTGATTTCTTGTGGCAATTTTGCGATAAATATTATTTAACCGAGGTTGTCCGCTAGACAGTTAGAAATATATATTGTCCACAGTACTTCAACTGTATATTAACAAGGTAAAAAGTTATTTTATTGAACTTACTATAGAAGTATGGAGTTTATATATGGTTAGACGGTAAATATGTGTGGAGAGCAAGTAAAGTCTTTGGTTGTCGAAACTATTTATTGTGCTATTCACTTACTAAGAGTAGAAATAATTTCAGTAAGTCAGAACTAATAATATTTATGGCAATATGTAAATCCAACCTATATTCGTAATGGACGTGGACCGACTGGCGAGCGTGGCAGGGAATGTATCGCGCAATATGCTATATTGCGAATGTCGCTGAGTTATGTTGAGTATTGTTATGTTGATGTTTCACAACAGTTGCCAATCAAAATAAATCATAAGAACGAGTAAAAATTGTGGTTATTTTTGTATAATGTTTCAGCAATAGACTGACATAGCATAACAGCGAGAGAGAAAAATTGGCATCATGAGTATGTATATTAAAATGTGAATTATTTCCTCGTATTTTGATGTTAATAAACATACCTTCTTTCTATTCTCTCTTTTATTTTTAGCTCACTTTACTTGTACTAAGGTACTACAAGCATTAATGCTAGGATAACCATAAAAAATATAGAAATATGTTTCAATGATCTTAGAGAACTTAGAGATCGAACAAATGGTTACCGTATTCCACTAAACGCTAAATTAAACACGCCCGTGGCCATAGTACGGACCTCAAAAAAGCGACAGAAGATGTTTTATGGCAAAATTAGGAGAATCGGATTTGGTGGAAAGTATTGGGTAAGGCATAAATCCAGGATTGGACAGATATAGGCTGGAAATAATGATGAGGATGACTCCGCCTAAGCGGAGAGATATGAATTTACATCACTATTAAATTTGTGTTATAGTTCTTTATAAAAATCCTTCAAAATATGTTTAAAGCAAACAGTTACTGACTAAAACGATCAAAAGGTTTTAATTTTTGAAATCTCCCTTTTGGCAGCTTAGTAAACCTTCTATAATTTTCTTTTTTCTACCACTAAGGTGGCCATAATTTTGTTTTGAATAAGACCGCTAGTCGGTATTAAATGTACGGATTCTACTTTGGTAAACGATATAAAAACAATGCTAGTTAAAAATAAATGTTTATTTAAAACGAAGCTTATGTAATAAAAAAGAGGTTTAATGACATTGTGAAAAGAATCATTATAAAAATACAGATTAAATACAGCCTCAACTAATCTAGATAGATAGATAGATCATAGATATGTTATTTAATCCCTTGCAAGAATAGGATATAGAGATAAGTTGAACTAATCTATTATCACTTTTACATAAAGTTGATATACTGCCAGATATCTGGCGTGCAGAGGCTGTCTGAAAGCGGCAAATTAAGTCACAATTACCTGTATTTTAGTCGCGGTTCCCCGTCTATATGCCGGGTTTGCTGCCTTCCTCGTTATAGTTCATTGTGCATCTTGCTTTACTCGTATCTTTAGATAAGTTGCGATTTATTTCTATATACTTAATCTTTAAAAAAAACCGAAAAATATTGCAAAATAACAATAACATTTTTTTTAACAATAACATTTTAACATTGCGTGTGATCGATAAAGTGTTTTACCAATGTATACTAATAAGGATACATAGTTTTTTTTTTTTTTTTTTCTCAATCAAAAATCACAACGAAACGTAACGTAACGATCCGTCGTTACGACGTAGACGATATCCATTTATTGTGTTACTGAATACCCAATCATCATCATCATCATCATCAGTCTGTATCTACCCACTGCTGGATATATATATGCCTTCCCCAATGATTTCCACCAGATACGATCCTCCGCCTTCCGCATCCAGCCGCTCCCAGCCGCTTTCTTAAGGTCATCGGACCATCCTACGCGCGGCCTCCACTCTATACCTTCCTCCCCCATCTGCCATCACTTACTCGGCAGATGTGACCGGCCCATTGCCACTTCAGCTTGCAAACTCTGAAGGCTATGTCGACAACTTTGGTTCTCCGTCGAATTTCTTCGTTCCGGATTCGATCCCGCAGAGAAACCCCCAGCATAGCCCTCTCCATCGCTCGCTACGCAACCTTTAGCCTGTGGACCAGTCCGATGGTCAGTGTCCAAGTCTCTGCACCATATGTCATCGAAAGGTGGAAGCACTGGTTGAAGACTTTAGTCTTCAAGCATTGGGGTATCTGTGCGGCGAAGATGTGCCGAAGCTTTCCAAAAGCTGCCCAGCCCAGTCGAATGCGTCTATCGATCTCTTTGTTAAAATTACTCCGGCCAAGCTGTATGTAATGTCCGAGGTAGACATAGTCCTTAACCACTTCAATAGCTGCATTCTCTACGATAACCGGGCTAGGGATGACAAAATCGTTGTACATGACTTTCGCCTTGTCGAAATTCATCCCCAGCCCCACACGTCGAGATGCAGTATTGAGATCGACCAAGATACGACCGAGATCCTCCAGCGATTCAGCCATTATGACCACGTCATCAGCAATTCGGTTTGCTGATCACGTGGTCATAATGTCTGAATCGCTGGAGGATCTCGGTCGTATGTTTTGTTATGTGTGAGATGTACTCGCCAAGTAATGTGGGGAATACGTAATACCTCAAAAAAAAATAGTCTTAGATAAAAAGTATATACGTGTAGTGTCATTGTTTAGCTTATACATACTTGTATCAACTAGCTGTTGCAACATTGACTTTGAATCGGCATGATAGAAAAGGCATCGCGCAAGGTGATCGTAACCTGCGCTCAACATTAACCTCTCTAATGTAATATAGACGTTAACAACAATAAACAGCAGTCTACCCAAACAAATGATTACACCCTATGATAGAGCCTTGAAGTACTTCCAGAGTCGGTAATCAGTCTTTCAATATCTTGTATATTTTATAATTTGTCGGCTTAACTATCAGAATGCGTACGTAAATCCACTAAATCGATACAAGACTCTTAACCAATTTTAATTTAATTTGATTCTATAGTATTGTGTCCTAAATAAAACAGATTAAAGTATATAAAATCAATTTACCTCGATTTATTACGTATTAGACTGATAGAAATCCATACTAAGTTAAGCGTTCGGACACTTAATGCTGACACGCTCGCCACGCATACATACCTTGTCTACTATATACGTGGTCTGTGAATAAAATCACCTATGTCCTAGCGGCGGCTTTACAAAATGGCGATTTTGTAAAACGCAAAATAAATAGTTTGTACTGGTTCCTGTAAAGTTCACCCAGGAAGAATTACGCATTTTGATAATTAAACCGACGCAACGTCCCGTCTTGCGTCGGGTGTTAAAAATGTGGGTTCATGTAATACCGTAGAACAAAACAGATGTACTTAAAAGGGGACATCAAAGCAAGGGGTTATAGAAATTAATAGCAGCATTGTCTTCGTGTGACACAGCGTACACACTTCCGCACTTAGATTCCGCCATCCGTCATCGCCGGAGGCTGTCGTCTTTATGACGCTAATTGTACGAGTAAGATCATCCTGTAGTGACTGATTATGAAAACATGATTAGCTATTTTTGTTGGGGAATTACACTGTGCCACAGCTTAATACTAAAAGATACAAGCTGTTGTTTCTTTAAAGTGGAATATTAGTACAAAATTGTATGACATTATGTTTTAATTTTATACGAGTACATATGCCATCTCTCACAGATCTTACTATCATTGTTAAGCCAATAGCAACCACAAAAGCCATCACAGTTGTTTAGAGCCTTATTTATGTACTTCATGTCGTAATCAAGTTTAGAAATATAAATCGTACCTAGTAAATTTAAACACCAACAGGCAAAAAAAATATACAATTGTTTTTATCAGTAATTAATAAAAAAAATACTAAAAAGTTACTTACTTACTGGGTTTCGCTTATCGAGCCCTTTCATTTGATGTCCATATCGTAGGGTTTAATGTGGAACTTATAAATCACCATTTTGTGACAGTCGTTTGGAAGTAAAATTGGCGGCATTTAAGTAATCGTGCATTGTTACGTAAACCAAACAAGTGAGATAAATGTCAGCTAAATCGGACACTGGGAAATGGGTCAAATTTAACTTGCAAGTATTGATTACAATACACAAGAGTTTTGGACACGCTTGATATAAATAGTTCATGATTTTACTTTCTTGAATCTTATCACAATGTTTTCAAATAAAATAATTATCAAAACTCGTCTGCTAGTTGAATATCAACGGTACATACATCGTACAACGCATTTAGCTACGAACAAAGTCCAACTTGACAACCAGTAGCTGTTCAAACTGTATCCTGCAAAAGGACGGATTTAAACCTGCTTATTATTTAATTACCCCGCGGGATCGGGGGCGATAAGTCGGCGCGACTAAGGCCGACCTGTCTAAAGCCTGTCAGGCCGCCTTGGTACCCTGACGCCCGATTATTTAGGCATGGCTCTGGCCTCTGTGAAGGACATACCTACATGCATTAGACTAAGTTACAGATACCTACATACATGTAGATATGCCTGAATCGTTTTGTTATATGTTTTTAACTAGACTTGAATATTCTTTGTACAAAACCGACTATGATTTGTTTTGACGAACAAATAGATAATCTAACGTTTATGACTGGCTCCTGCTCGCAGTCCCTATTGCGTGGAATTTAGAGTTAGAAAATAGACAATTAAACAGCCTTCTTCATGAAAAAATACTTAAGTATGCCAATTCTGTTAATTATTGGTTAAACATGTCAGAGTTTATAGGTCTTCAAATATCCTTTTTGCCATCCTTTTAAGTATGAATAATAGATACACATTAGAATGTCTGATATAATGAAAAGTTTAAAACGATGTATGTGATAATGTTCATAGTTCGTAAAAAACTTCCGTTGACTCGTAGTTATTAATTAAGAAGTATGCTTATTTCAAAATTATTTATTTATCAACTTGAAAGTAGTATTTAATACTTTTTTTTTACAAAAAAAAATAAAAGACACACACATAAACAGAATGTAAAATGTCCAACTAACTAATTAATCAAAATCAATAGCAAAGTTTGCAATGGAGCAGAATTTCGTAGGTACACATCGCTATACAAACGGACGCAAAAACAGGATGACGAAATAATTTGAATACGTAACGAATCGGAGGGTTACGTACGGCCGTGCCATTCTTTAACTTGCTCTCGTACGGATAAAGAGCTAAACTTGTTTTTAAGGGATGACCGATCGTGAAAATTTATGTATCGCGAACAGAGCCGCCGGCCGGACCCTACAAAAAGAGGTAGGGTAGATACAGGAAGATGCCAGATGGAAGGAAGAATTATGCTCCCCGCAGGCTGATGAGGAAAATGTGATTGTGAACTTTCGACGCTATGTAAATCGGACAAGCGAGACGATACACGCCGGACCGACCGGATTCTGTCGCACGATACGTCTCTTTTATTCGGATTTGAATTGGCGTATCCACACAGCAGCATCAGCGGAGTTATTGTAATTGAAACGGTCCATGTTTTTTGTTTGCGATGGCTAGGTATTCAACCCAACTTTATGTAAACTTCGAATGTTGCTCGACTAAATGTATTCAAATTGATTCATCGAGAATCAATTGATGGAT
Source organism: Hypsopygia costalis (assembly GCA_937001555.2). Lineage (NCBI taxonomy): Eukaryota > Metazoa > Arthropoda > Insecta > Lepidoptera > Pyralidae > Hypsopygia > Hypsopygia costalis. The sequence continues at coordinate 8,637,694 of OW443330.2, read as the reverse complement.
GACCGGCCTGCGAAAATACTCGAGCTGAAAACGTTGTAATAACACGCTATTACACTTTTCGGTTCGATATTACAATCATAGCGATGTTTAGATAGGGCTAGTGGTATTTTATTGAAATACAAATGAGTGTCGGAGGAGCTCGGCGACCCGTGCGTGGAGTGTGCCTCGAATAAAAGGGCCGCATTAGAATAATTTGCCTACCGAACGAGCACAATTCTTCACATGGAGAGGCCTTAAATTTCACTATTTTACATACTTGGGATTATCATATCGGCGCGGGTGTCGGAGCCCCGGGCGCTGGATGGGCCCCCGCTTTTTGTTATCCGTACCCGACCTCTATCGGCCCGTCTCCGAAATATTTAGTTGTTACTTTTTGTAGTGCCGTACGTGAACGAATTCCTAATCATCGTCAATTTTCTTTTTTTAGACTTCTCAGTGGAATACGTAATTTCAATACTAACTATTTCGTTTAAATACTACGTCGGGTGACGGACAGGCATATGGCCCGCCTGATGTGAAGCGTTACAACATTAAACATCGCTCGCAGACCGACATCCCCGCTACCAACGCAGCAACTCCTTCCTTCTATTCATTACATACTTCCCTAGTCGCATCTTACAACTATAGTACGCTGTGCCCTACCTCTCTATTGTTTGCATGTTAGGTTGTCTTTGGCTCTAAAGGTCGTGGTGAGCCACTTACACCCAAAACTGACTGCTTTTAATATGGCAATAAATTTACATTGATATCACATAGCATTGCGTAAATTAAAAAAATAATAACCACTATCATAGTGATGACGATTTTATACGTACCTGTATGTACGAGTAAGTATACTACGAAACAATACATTACCTACTCATTTTAATAATTACAAAGTAAAAGAAGTAGTTTCAAGATAGACCAAGACCACTCAGAGTTCAAAAGTTACACAATAAGCATAAGTGGATTTTTTTAATTTAAAAAAATAATACTATACTATTTTATTACTTACACAAAAGTTGGTTACTTTTGTTTGGGTAATAAAATTGTATCGACTTATTTCTTACATAGTTTTAAGCAAAGCGTTAACAACTTATAACGTTAGCAAGAGAACACGGTAGACCTCTTTAACCCGGCGGCCGCAGTTATTGTACGCGCTAACCGAACCCGCAGACGAAGCCCCACGAAGGGTCGGGGCTGATCGAAGGTGGGCGAATTAGCCCAACTCTAAAACCTCAATTAAGTCTCGTCTAGCGCGCATTCAGAACGGCCACATCCAATTATCGCGGAGGAGCTTTGTTTCGATTTGGAAACCGAGTCGGTATCGTGAATAGAGTTGCGAACGCGGAGGTGATACTGTTACATTGTGTTCCACGCTATATTGCTGTATGACTGCTGTATTATATTCGAAATCTAATTAAAATTTAACGAAATACATTCACTGGTTATTTCTATGGCAGTTTAAATTTAAGTTCTAAATGTACAGTAGAACCAAAATAGTCGCATACTCTGCGTAGTATCGCATACTATCGCACATATATGTGCATAGTATCGCAATACTAGAGTGGTTTTCTCCCTGGCACGTTCGTGGAATGAGAGTGAGAAGTGGAAGTTGTAGAATGAACTACTATCCGATTATTGGCCAGTAGACTATAGCATATCCCATGCTTTTTCAAAAGAGCATGGAGAAGTTTTTTTATATACTACACCAGGTGGCAGACAAGCATACGGTCCACCTGATGTCTACCCTACGTCTCTAACGCCAGAGCCTCTTTCGCTAGTCAGCAGGGTGCACCACGTGCAAGCGAGGTTGGCATTGACTCTAAAGATCTTGATGAGCCACTTACACGCCAAGAACAAGTTTCTGCAAGGTCGGCAACGCGCGAGTGATTTCCCTGATATTGCAAGACCATCATCATCAAACGAGTCGTATGCTCGTTTACCTTACGTTAGAGGTAAAAAGTGTAAAATAGCCAACGTCGTAAGAAAATCTGTGATATTAATAACAAAAGGTACAGTTTCAATGATCCAACGTCTCAGATCTGTTAACGTGTACACACGGGACCGGAACCTTCAGTCTTACCTTAACTCACTCACATACACAATGGGCACCAAACTGCACATACAATACTACGCGATAGAATTTCTTACGCAATTCAATACTCCTCATACAGCGTAGAAGAAAATTAATACGTTGTCTAGCGTGGTTAAAAAAACATTATTTGCAACGAATCTAGCATAAAATGTTTCTCGTACTACTTATTCGTCATGCTAATTTGGAGTGAAATAAAAATCAAAAATTTTTTGTCATTTTTATAAGAGAGGGGAGCAAACGAGCATGTGGGTCACCTGATAGAGATCAGCAATACCAAGGAGTCGCCGATCCGTTGCCAGTCTATAGCGCTGCTGCTCCTTGCGTTCTTCCTTTCTTCATCGTTGATGACCCCGGTAGTCGAATACCTAACCATGTCCACTGTGACTCTGGGGTTGCGGGTTCGATCCCCACACAAGGCAAATATAGGCAGTAACCAAAGGATGTAGTATTCGTGAGGGGTTTAAGTATATAAATTATTTAAGATTTTGTATAGTATGGCCGAATATTATGATAATTATTGAAAAAAAAACATGCCGCCCGGGAGCTTCACTAGCGCACGCCCGTAGAATTCTACGCGGGCGAAGCCGACCGGCCCCGGCTAGCGTTATTTAATTTAGACATTATACAGATATTATAAATTATTATACCCTTGAGCCGGCTGCATGCACGAAAAAACATGACGTATGCGGCGTTACCTCAAAAATGCAAACATTCCATCAGTATTTTCTTATGACGTTGTCACGTTCAACTGTCGTCAGTAAACCTACTTTACAGACAACCGATTTTTTTTTGTAATGAGAGGCTTTACAGACACCCTACTCCCCCCCCCCCCCCCCCCTCCCGTCCCATCAACCGTATGAATATTATATTCAAATCTCAATTTAAAGATATCAAAAAAGTGATTCCATTGTCTACGTGATTCAGTACCACGTATTCATCAGTTCGTAACTCCAGCTATCTCGGCAGTGTCCACGCCTCATCCACTCCAGCTATTCAGCCACGAAAACTTCAACAGTTGCAAGATAAAGCTGGCCATATGCATGCGACACACGTCGGCTCTTTACAAATTCACCGCTGATGTGGAGCCATTCATGTGGCGGATAAGTTTCTCAGTGTGCGACAGCCTGAATGCCGTGATAAGTCCACAACTCTACAATGAGTGAATCGTGAGTTGATTTCACATTATGTTACTGCAGTGATTTAATTTGATGACATGACTGTCGGCAATATATAAAAGTGTAGAAGAATTAGCAGTCCTGTAACTGTAACCTAAAATCATTCGACGAGCTCGGTGGCGTAGCGGTCAATGACGCGGCTTCGACACCAACGCTCGTGGGTTCGATTCCCACACAGGACAAACAATTGTGTGCATGAACATGTCTGTTTGTCTTGGTCTGTGTATTTTCCACGTTTCCTAACTATGTATTAACCAAAAAATATATATTTACGTATGTTTATCAGTTGTCTAGTACCCATAAAACAAGCTTTGCTTACTTTGGGGCTAGATGGCGCTGTGTAATTTGTCTGACAATATTTATTATTATTATTATATATATATTTAAAATGTTTCGTAACTAAGTTAAAATACTTTATATTATAATCCAAATCTGAGTTAATTTCTAGTTTCTGATTCGATCGTAAATCTCCCGATTTTTCTTTATCTAATATTAATTTCTACCAAACTTCTACAGTTCGTTTACTACGTTCCGAAAATTAAGGTTGGAAAACTGCTCCTCCCATATTTAGGCTTTGCCTTGTATTACATACAAGTGCACACAAGTATGTGCAATATTTTTTTATATCCTATTTTATACTTCTTATTATGTTATTAATGGGAACGTTTGTATGTGTTTGTTCTCAATTTCGCAAAAAAAAAATAGATATGGTTTATAACCTGACTTATGTATTTTATATCGCAGAAATATATTAACGCACGCGCAGATACGCGCGGACTGCGTGCGTCAGTTACACTATTTGTACAATATATTTTTCAGAAGAGACCCCGCTACAGCTAAGTAAGTATGTAATGAATATTTATTACTCTATTTGGGGTGTACGTGGCTCACTACGTTCTTTAGAGCCAAAGCCAACCTCGCCCGCACGTGGTGCACTCTGCCGACTAACGAAAGAGGCTGGCAAAAAAGAAAATATATGGCACAGTAAGCTGCCCTATTGGGAAAGTAACTCCAACTCACATAATACCGTAGCCAAATAACAATTCCCTTGAGGGTTGTTATGTTCCTGCGAGTGAGTGAGATCACTAGAAATGAAGGAGTTGCAGCGTTGGCAGCGGGAATGACGCCGCACGAGCGATATTTCATGTTGCGATCGTTAGCGTGGCTTCGGTGACTGCTTCGCATCAGACGGGCTGTATGCTTGTCTGCCACCCGACGGGGCATAAAAAAACTCACAAAATATATATATGCCATAGTTCTTGTACATATTTGTTGAATTTTATTTAAGTACCTCCTACTCATTACCATTAAAATACCATTTATGATTTATTTTATCCAATGGCCATTACAAATACTTTGTACACTCTCGTGCCGTTCCGCTTACTGCAATTCGAAACTTCTCGAATATCGATGCAACTGAACCGTGAACCAAATGATAGTTAACAATAACATCTTAGTATCATAGTTATAACATATGTATAAGCGACATGTCGCGATAGCATAGCGGGTAAAAAGTGCCGGTCCATTGCGGAACGAACTAAGTTAGCGTCGCCGTATGGGGGACGCAACGAAGCATGCAACTGTGATTCATGCAGTTATTCAATAATCCAAGACTGAATCATACAGACTTATAAGAGTGAAGACCAGAAAACATTAAAAGATGAAGAATGACATTAGCATGCTCTTACAACTTCGTACATCTTGCAAAATCTATGAAGTCGTAGGAGCATGCTATTGTGATTTTTTTAATAGTAGCACTTTGAAAATGTATACTTTAATTCCATCTAAACTATCTTTATGAATAATGACAATAGCATGTTTTCATGATTTCGTACATCTTGCAATGGACCTAGTGCAAAATGATGAATTTTTAAGAGCATGCTATTGTGATTTTTAAATAGTAGCACTTTAAAAATACTTTAATTCCATCTAAATATTTTTACTTGCTACTTGTTGGGACGTGTGTTCCATAGGGCACAACACGTGCAATCGACACGGGTTCGACCCCCGATACCGTCGAGACACACAAATCATGCGACATGCCGACGCTGAAACTCTACTCTAGTACATTTATAAGCATACGTATAAGAAAACTTGTAAGTAGTCTCTGTGGAAAAAAAATAACATGAAAAATATTTAACACAATTTTTTTTATGTTTAAATTTTTTTTCAATCTTTAATACGCATAATTATTTAGTTGATTTAACCCAATTACACACATGGTAGGATTGATACTGTGTTACTGCCTATAATCAATACAAACAATCATAGAGTCTGCCATCAGGCAGACTGTATGATTGTTTGTATTTGATGCTGCTACGGTAGCTATATTGACGCTATTAATCCCCACTTCAGGTGACCGCACTCACTCGTATGAACACAACAACACTCAAGAGAATTGTTAGTTGGCTGCAGTATTCTGTGAGTTAGAGGTAATTCCTCAGTCGGGTAGCTTACAAATACGCTGTATTCTACCTCTTGTTTGCCAGAGCCTCTTTCGCTAGTCGGTAGGGTGCACCACGTGCAGGTGAGGTTGGTCTTGACTCTGAAGATCGTGGTCAGCGACATCAAATTTATTATTATAGGGATGTATCCCAATAATAATAATAGTAGATGCCCATAAACGGTGTATTTATATAATAAAAACATTGTGGTTAAAATTAGATGCGCCAGAACATTGCATGTGGCATGTGATTTAGCAGGCCAACTTCCAGCTCCCGAGGCGGCGATGCGCGCAAATTTACCAAAGCAAACCCACTGCAGTCAGTTTTACAACGCAATAAAATATTGAAATAAAAATTTGCTCGCGAACCGGCAATAAAATAAAACGCTAACCATTTTTACGGCGCCGACAATATAATGAAATAATCGTAACGGCCGTCGACGTCACTCCGAATGGCCCAATAAATCTTCCTCGGGTCATATTGTCCGCAGTCCTCTTGGCAACACTTTAATATCGAGAAATATCATCTCGATAATCGAACACGCACTAGCCGCTGCGCATAAATCACGGGTCCGCACTCGGCTGTCGTTTATTTTTTAGACTTTCCATTTCCAAATAAAGTCCCTGAGCAGCGGGCCAGCGCTTCCTCCTTCCGGGGCGTCCGGGGCGGACTCTATGATTTGTCGGCTGTCGACCATTTCCCTTAATATTGTCAATATTTCAAATATTAATTGTTATAAATCAGAAAACTTTATCGTTCCGCTTTTTATAGCCGCTCTCGGAATTGGATTTTTATTACGATAAAATTAGCCATATCTGTCATTAGGCTCCGACCAACAAATACAGAGTAAATGATGGAAGCGAACGAGTCATTCGCTCGAAGGGAAACGTGTTAAATTATGTAGGTACACTTAGCGCGTCAATCTACGCACTACTTCGAAAAAGTTCCGCCCATAAAACATTAACAAGCACTCAAGGAAATACCGGGGCGATGGTCCGTTTGTTAAGTAGTGTCAGCCGGTAGTTTTTCCCACCTCGAGCGGCCACTAGAGCACGAAGGGTCGCTGTCAACGCGATTGGCGAGCCGATATCTCCCAAGAGTGTCGCCCTCGGGCCTTGCGCGGAGTACGGCTCGAAGATCATCGCAAAGCCCTCAATTAATGACAAACAATAGCGTGCCCCTCACGCGCCCAATTTTCAGTTGTCGTTCTTGTTTTGCCCGGTGACAGTTGGCACGGGTCGGCCGCTCACGCAACGTTGCTCAACCTATTCCCAAAGCTATAGACTTGTTAAGTTTTCTAACGAAGGTAATGCGAAGCCGTCCTCGGAGTTTCCTCTTGGATGACCTTCTTGACTTTCGATTATTTGAAGTGAAACTGACGTTACGTAATTGACATTCTTAAATGACATTGTTTCTCACTAACTCACGAGTCACGAGCCGCCCACAAAAAGCATTTCTAAAATAAAAGTCAAATGTTTCAGTCTAAAAATTAAAGCAGAAGCAGAACTAACAATAACAGAATACTCGTGCACAAAATTAGCTGTGTTTGTGTTAACATTAAAGGCATTACAGATTTACTCGCACTCAAATCACGTATGCACTCACTAAAATCGTTACAAAGGGAAATTTGCCCGCAAAACACGTCATGGTAAATACTGAAGCGTAGTGTTGTCCGGTGTTTCATGAGATGCGAGTCGAGCTCGCTCGCGCGGCGCCCGCTATCGATCTGGGGGCCGCGAGGGGCACGGGGAGCAGAAATTTGGGAAAACTTTGAAAGTTTCGCGTCTAATTCAGGCTCACGCACACTACGCTCGTCGGTGGAACTCGAGCCCGACGGCACACAGGCGAGGCTCACACCGTAATTTGTGTTTTGTTTTCGCCCGCTGTTCCCGAAATGTCACGTGTCTTCGACCTACGTGACTGGATAAATCTGGTTAAGGCTTTAAAGTGTAACAGATACGTGGCAGATTTCAAAATTCTGGGAAATTCGCGATGTTTCGTGTAAATTCTCCTGCCGCGTTTGGGTTTCTCAAAAGGATTTATTCAAGGCGCAAATAACACTAACTTCACTAAACGTGGCTCAGTGACTTGATTGTCTTAATGTAATATAAGTAGCAAATATTTCATTACCTAGCTCTAGATACAATTCTAGACCTAATAAAAGGTCACTTATTTCTCCAGTAACTTATTGTAAGAAGACTCATATTGCGTAGGTAAATATGACTTCAATATATCTTTGTTGTCTGACAAATTCAAAAACTTTATAACTTATTATTAATCCAGCTCTTTATTTATATATCCACATCGACTCAATGTTACAACTTATAAATTATTATAGTGATCTTGTATGCTATTTTAGTAACACGAGGAAGGAAGGAGTTGCTGCGTTGACAGCGGATATTTCATTACGAAAGCGTTTATATGCGATATCCGCTTCACATCAGTCGGGTAAACAAAAAAAAAAAAAAATGTGATTTGAGTCAATAGATGCCAGTAAATCACCTCAAAACTATGAGTTTGATTTTTACCTACTTCAAACTAAGGGGTTAATAGACACACTCGAGACAGTATGTGATAGCTATCAGTACGTTTCAATTTACCCGTCGGTTTTATCTTTAGCGGCGGTAATTACGCCCCAGACATTCCCACCCTCGGTAAACCTACCCCGGTTAGTGCGCACGCTATTATTATTTTCATTTCAATTGAAAAAGGCTCTTTATTTTATATTTTAAATCATATAGAATACAATATAATCCTTAATAGCGTGCAAAATATATTTCAAGCGACTTGATATGCACTTATTCTGATACCCCGTGGGAATTTCCAAAAAATATTCAAAAAAATTCAATTTACATCTAAATACTACTTTTTTTTTATACCACTAGGATGATAAACAAGCATACGACTTTCCTGATGGTAAGCAGTCATCGCAGCCTATGGATGCTTGCGACACCAGAGGTATACGAATACTTTGTATATTATAAAAAAAATCTATATTTTATTAAACAAATTATATAGAAGGTAAGTAAAACATTAAAATCAAGGTTATAGGTACTTAAATGCAGACTAAAATCAAACATCTACGTAGACGTTTAACTAGGACGGTCGTAGCGCATACCGTAGCATGAATGGCTACGACTGGGTTTGTCCTGTAGTCACGTTTTGTTTCGTATTAGTGTTAAAATTTTTTCGTAATAATCTTTGAGCCCCTGCAAACCAAAAATATACTTAGGCTATTCCCGATTTTTTTATCTAGAGTACATACTCGTAAATAGACGTTTCATAAATATTAAAAACTAAAGTCATAAAGACAACTTCTTTAACTACTAAAAGAAAAAAAGTACAGTGTGAACGAAATGTAAAGAAAAAATAATGTACAAATTAAATTAACATGATGAATTTAAGCGCGTCTCCAAAGTTGACTTTATTTTGTAGTAGCATCCGCGCGCGACTTCGTCCGAGTGGACTTCTGAAAATAAACTTTGTTAACAACCTCTTACGTATTTGGCATATCAAGATAAAACATATTAGAATATTATGCCTTAGCTTAAATTAGCCCTCCAGTATTACAGTAACTGCTTTCCATCAGGCAGCCCGTACGCTGGTTTGCCACCTTAGTGGTATAAAAAAATCGTGTAACACAGTTCTTTGATTCGTTATGTATTTTGCGAAGAAATAATAAATAAATAAATAATAAATAAATATTTCGGGACAATTTACACAGCGCCATCTAGTCCCAAATAAAGCGCAAAGCTTGTGTTATGGGTACTATACAACTGATAATGTACTTAAATACATTATTTTTATTTGTAAATACATATATATACATACTCGTACATACAGAAAACACCCAGACCAAGACAAACATACATGTTCATGCACACAAATATCTTTCTTGTGCGGGGATCGAACCCGCGACCTCCGTACCATAGTGGCCATTGCTAACCATTCGACCACCAAGCGCATAGTATAACACATTTCTTTGATTCGTTATGTATTTAGGAAATAATAGTTTTTTTTACTCTGGTAGTGCAAGTATCACAGCATGGACCCCCTTAAAACGAGCAACAGTGCAAATATTACTCTAAAGAGAAATATTGCAGTATACTTTTGTAAGATAAACAATAAATTCGGCGTCGCATTAATCATAATATCAAGTGCCAGTGAATACTTTAATTACACTAATGGCACGAATGTTAATTACAATAGAGATTGCCGAGGGCGATGACTACCAAATTAACGTGATGTATTATTATGACTGTGAGGTAATTTCGATATTAGTCTGTGTCTTTTAGAGTAAGTACTTTCAATCTTACAAATTTTCGGCTTATCCTTTTTAGGGTTCCGTACCGTAAAGGGTAAAAAGGGACCCTATTACTGAGACTCCGCTGTCCGTCTTTCCGCCCGTCCGTCCGTCTGTCACCATGCTGTATCTCATGAACCGTGATAGTTAGACACTTGAAATTTTCACAGATGATGTATGTCTGTTGCCGCTATAACAACAAATCTTCTTATGCAATCATAAGAAACAACCATCTACATCGGGGTCTTGACATACCATTGGACAATAATTTTATCCAAAATATGCAGAAGCACATGAGTACCAATAGATTGCTTCATCAAGTGAATGTTGAGCAGCTTCTCGACAACACGGACACTGTGCGACGATTTAAAAAAACTAAACCGTTCATATTAGTGTAGTGTAAAACATAATAACATTCTTGGTCATATACTTTATCAAATTAGGTCATTGTAAAAATACTCATTAGCTTTCAATAGGCTACATTGTAAAAACATTTGCGTCTTAAGTAATTTTTAATGTACGCTAAGAATTAAAAAAATATATTACTGAGAAATAAATAATAACACTAGCTTCAAAATCTATATATATAAAATCAATGCCACTTTTCGTTGTAATTTTATAACTCAAGAACGGGCTCACCTATCCAAACCAAATGTTTAGGGTTTATTCGGACTATTTAGTAGATGGTTTAGGTGAAGTTTGCACAAAATCGGAAGAGCGGTTCTTCATTTATCACATTTTTTGTAACAAATCTATCTATCTATATATATAAAAATCAATGCCACTTTTCGTTGTAATTTTATAACTCAAGAACGGGCTCACCTATCCAAACCAAATGTTTAGGGTTTATTCGGACTAAGTGGTTTCTAAAAATCGGTAGAGTGGTTCTTCATTTATCACATTTTTTGTAACAAATGTATCCAATAAATGGCGGATAATTTTGTTAATGGGGATTTTGCTGTCAAATTGAAACTTTTTTCAGATGGGGATTGTGCTGTCAAATTGAAACTTTTTTCAGTGTTGACAGTACAAGCATGTTGTTAAGTCATTCATTCGGTCATTTCATTTTGGACGTGCTTCGACTTTATGTTGCCTGTTCCAGAGTCGGTACCCCCAGCCGTTTGTTTATTCATGCTCAAAATGGAAAAACAAAAAATATTGTTTATCCAAATGTTTTGGATTAAGTTTTAAAATAGCTGGCAATTAATAAAATTTTTTTGTTTATTAAATTTTTTTAGTATTTCACTTTATACGTAGCGAAGCACGTACCGGGCCGCTAGTATAATATATAAATTACTTCTAATACCCCTATACATTTACCAAGACAGAACTTACATTGTTTATATTTCTATTGTAATCTCAGATAAAGTAATAAATTATTAGCTAAGTGAAATGGTATCTTTTATATTATTTTACAATACTGCAATAAATTATAGGAAACAAAAATGACAGCAGCCTAAAAAATATCACATCAATTACGGCATAATTAAATACACATTAAATCATGCTAATTGCGGTCTACGCCGCTTTGTTTTTATTTTGCGGCACAATTTTATCCCGATTTTTTTGTTCCAATTTTTTGTCCCGACCGAGAGCAGCGCTGCGAATGGAATTCCTTTATTTGAGCACAAACAGGCTGTTTACTAACAACCCGTTAACGACAAAGGATATTTAAAAATTATGCTCGCGATAAATCTCAGATAAAATGGGGGATATTTTGCAGATGAAGGAATGGATGCGTTGGTGGCAAAAATTGGGTCGCATTTTTTGTATAGCATATAAAAAATAAATAATCAGATTTTTGTAGGATTTTAAATACTTTTGGTTACCTGGCCTACAATGTTATGCATGTTACGCGAAGGGAGCGCATGGATGCCTGTAAGCAGCGCAAAACCGATCAGAGTTTAAGTAGAGATAGTTCACTACTTTGACTCAAGTGATAATGATGATGGCACTGTAAAATTACTAGAATACATGGGAAAAATGTATTGTTCGATTTGTTTTACGAAATATATTCCATGACGATGATATATCATATAGACTAAAACAGTTAAGTATATATTTTTTCAAAAATTAAGTCTAAGGTAAATATCCGACGTGTTCGTGGTTCTCTATCAATGATAAGTGGTTTATCCTATCTCACTTCTTACTAATATTTTAAACTAGCTGCCAGCCCACTCTTCTCTGTAGCTTAATCTTTCCGTTCTCATTTCATTCCTGTGTATTGTATTTATCCTGTGTATTTTCCATACAAACCTTATTCTAACAATTTTACACAAAAAAAAATATTGAATCCAGTTAAAGTGAAATGATTTACGAAATATTTTTTGAAATTGAATTTTCTTCATAATAATTTTTCGATATTTTTCCTGATATTTGAATAGCTAATTTGTTGTTAGGGGTGGAGACAATTCCAACAAATCGAAGATCATAAAAATCGGTCTAGCTAATCTTGAGTTATAAACGGCGTGACTAACTTGACTTTCTTTTATATATTTTAAATGTGAAAGTTTGTGAGAATATAGGTCTGGAAGGATGATGTGTTTGTTAGGACAAACAGCTGATTACATTTGAATGAAATTTAGGATACATGTAGAATATGATCTGGACATAGGTTACTTTTTTCCGTAAAGATTAGTATAAAATAACATTAACTTAGTTTATTCAATCTGTAAATAGCGAAGTCTTTGATCAGACCGCAGGAAGTGGCTGTCTCCGGGCTATTGTCGTCCGTCACACGCCGTGGTCACCCCACAGTACATCTTCTTAATTGTTTTCTTTCGCAGCACTCACGCCACAATGGATAATGACACTAGCTTTGATCTGTGTGCTCAGAGGAATTGACTGGAATAAAGACCTAGCAACGCATGTTTAGTACAATGTTTTTAAATGAACGAAAGAAAAAGTCGTTATTTTTATGTTGCAAATTCGATCGTTGATTTTGTAACGAACAATGAAAAAATTGGAAGGAACTAGATTTGGTAAGTTACTTTTATTTTCTGTTTACAAACAATTTTATTGTTGTGGACAAATAATAAATAAATATTACTGTGAATAATTGCAATATGATACGGTATAACAATTACTGTGAGAATACTTAAATAAATAAATATTCCAGGACCAATTAACTAGGCAAAGCTTGTACTATGGGTATAAATAACTAATATTATACTATATATATATATTTATATTTTTGTATATATTTATTTATTTTTGTTTGTATTTATATTTGTATATATATATATATATATATATTGTAAATAGTGATACATAGAAAAGACTCAGACTAAGACAAACAGCCATGTTCATGCACACAAATATTTCTCTTGTGCGGGGATCGAAGCCGCGATCTCGGAGTCAAATTGACTATTTCTAGCCATTCGACCACCGGGCTCGTCAGAAAAGTACATGTTACTGCATTTTTGGAGGACATGAGTGCAAAATATTACACATAAGTAGCTCTACCATTAGGACAGCTGCCCAATTTATAGAAGTAAATATTGAAAAACATTAAAATCAAAGAGAGCAAAATGAATGTCTCCGAAACCATACAAAGTTAAGACGTGTACATGCTTGTGGGTAGTTTAAAGGAGTGGCAACAAATAAAGCCGTTAGCTGGCAATCGGCAGTCCGGTCACGCCGCACGGGATCAAGTGCACTAGCGCACGATATACACGAGGTGAAAAATGTGGAAATTATAAGTATTGCTACAAATAGTGTGTGGTCGCAGATTTTAAAATTTGTGTGATTTGTTGTTGTAGATTAAACTTGAATCTAATATAGGTTGGTATTTCATTATGTCAAAATAATTGAACAAGTATTTTAATGATAATTATATATATGACAAGCTCGTTAGGCAAATGGCTAGCTATGGGCACTTTGAACCCTGGGTCGCGGGTACGATGCCCGCACAAGACAAACATTTCTATGCATGAACATGTTCGTTTGTCTTGCTCTGGGTGTTTTACATATATTATAATATGTATGTATTTACAAAAAAACTATTTTTAAGTACATTTATCAGTTACCTAGTGTCCATAAGACAAACTTAGTTTGGGGCTAGATGGCGCTGCGTAATTTGTCTAAACATATTTATATTATTTATTTAATGATAATAACAGCTTGTCTTTGATCGTGTTTATACAACAAAATAAATCTTCAACAGTCCGATTATTCTTTCAAATTATTTAAAAGAAATATCTACCATTTTACAGTTCTTGTGGAAGTCACAGCTCAATAAAAGGCTCGTGCAATGAAAGGTGATGAAATAATAAAAGAAATTATATATACAGGTAATAACAGCTCAAGCTAGGTACTTGCAGATTATACCTACATAAGTATACGAACAGACGAGCTCGGTGGTCGAATGGTTAGCAATAGCCACTTTGACTCCGAGGTCGCGGGTTCGATTCCCGCACAAGACGAATATTTGTGTGCATGAACATGTCTGTTTTTCTTGGTCTGGGTATTTTCTATATATTATAAGTATGTATTTACAAAAAAAAATGTATTTAAGTACATTTATCAGTTCTAGTAACCATAACACAAGCTTTGCGCTTAATTTGGGACTAGATGGCGCTGTGTAAATTGTCCAGAAATATTTTATTTAATTAATTTAATTAATTAACAAAATGCGCAAATATTTATATAAATTTTAAGACTACTTTATGAATTAGTACCCAGAACCGTATCAAGATTAGTGTTCTCAGCTGTGCAAAAGATAATACCAGAATTTGTGTCGTCGTCAACCCTTACTCATCCCACTGCTGGGATACGGGTCTCCCCTCAATTGAAGAAGTTTAGAGCATACTCCACCACTCTCCTCAACTGCGGGTTGGCGGGGCGGAGCGGAGAAGAATTTGTATATTCCATAAAAATTGAAACAAATCTCTCTCAACCTATGAAAAAGTTTTATTCAACATCGCCTAGTGTGAACCACCCCAAGTCCACCTCACAAGAAAACCGAAGTGAAGTAATAAGAAAAGGTAGAAGTGCCCCATTGAATGATAACTCCGGCCCTTTGTCTCCAGTCCGTCCTGACGAATCGAATTAAAAGGCTTATTGTGTCTACGTGACAGCTCCTCAAGTCCAACCCCTCGAGACGCGTTTTTGTTTCAAGCAAACTAAAATATTACAGGCCATTCACTAGATCCCACTCTCTCCCCAGCAGATTTGCTACTTGAATTTGTACTTTTTAAAGGTCCCCTTAATTAAGAGGCAGCTCTTTATTGCCAAAATTTCTAATGCGTTAATTGTCGAAATGCAATCTACGGAGGGCTTTTTAATCAGTCAAATGCGTCATATTTTAATTTTGATTTCTTTGAAAATTTTTCGGAGTGATTAATGAATTTTAATAAAGGGTGATTTACGTATTTTGAATTGATTTCAATATTGAAATTTACACAATATTAAACTTTTAAAGATTAAAAAAGGTATTTTATTGTTATTTATATAATTTTAACAAAACACTTTTGTTTCAGGCTTTGCTCAGAAACCGAATGCCTTCAACATCAGACCAAGGTAAGTTAGACTCATTATTTTCATGCTCGCATACTTAGGATTCTATATATAATGATAAAATATAGAGAGCTGATTATATAGTAAATATGCAGAGATACAAATTGAGAGAGAAATTAAAGTTAACAATTGATGCAAAAGCCTTAAATCTTGATATTTGTATTCCTCTTATTACTTAGTATACAGAGATTAAATTAAAAAGAATTCCTGACAATGATCTCTCGAGAAAAGTAAGTTGGGTTTCAAATTGTACATCAGAAAAAAAATATTTCATGGGCCATTGGAACGAGATTTGGTATATAAATCTATATTACAAGAAAATTTCTAATTCAGTGACTAACTCTACAGCCATCCGCTTATCTTGAAAACTGGAAAGAAAAAAACCGCAATAAATCAATATTTAAAATGGACATTAAAAATACAGAGCAAAGAGTGGAGGGAGTTATATATAGCATGTACAGATAATTTGGACGATAGAGTGGGAAAACTAGTGGTCGCTTATTGGTTGAAATTCGATCATAATTAATTTAAATTATGACGTTAACAAAGAAAAGAGTATATATGCGTGTGTGTGTCAAATACATGGTAGTGTGTGTAATTTTTTTTTATTGATTTAATGTATTTTTATGCATAATTTTAAGAAATATTAGCATTCTGCTCTCTTTCTCTATATTAACTATAAGTGTGCGAAATTTCATACCTCTTATCTTTATATATTTAGATATTTTGCTTTACGTATTAATATATAGATTCCATGCCTGTATGAATGACGATGATGATTTTACAGCCTTCTCGAAATCTAATGTAATTATAATACTCACTCGTAAATGACTTTGCTTAGTTATACGAAGATGATCTCGATAAACCAGTATTCCAAAATTTTATGCCCAGGTTTTTTTAATCATGTACAATCAATATTTTCCTTAAAATGTACAAAGTCATAAAGAAAAGATATCCCTTGCAGTCTTAATTATTCATCACATCCCGCGACGCAATTTCTTACAGAAGCCGCCGCGCCACCGTCCAAAAGGTGTACCGTAAAAACATGTAGTAAAACGAACACGCACATTAATGAGACCTATGCAATATTTATACACAGGCTACCCTAATTGCTGGGGTGGAGAGTGGAAAAAATGGGCAATTTCACGTAATGTAATATGTATATTTAAGGTAAAATTTCCGAAACCACCGACGGAATTCTGTCGCGGCCATACTTATTACTCAAAACCACTTCAAACGTCTTTCTGTGCTGTGGTCGGGAGTTGCAAGTTGCTCTACTTTGAGGTTGAGTTGGAATGATTTATCTGACAAACGTATTATTTCAGTGGTAGATTTCGTTATTTGACATGATATGTAATAATTCAGTATTTATTAGTAAGATTTTAAAGGAGTATAGTGAATACTGAGCGCAAAATAATTTCTGTTCATGCACACAATCATTTGACTTGTGTTGGGATCGAACTCGCGACCTCGGAACTCCGAGGGTACTTTGACTGAACTAGCCACCTGTAGTAATTCAACTATCGAGCTCGTCAAATACTCTACCAGAAAATTATTTTAAAATTTTCAAAAAGCAATCGCCTATTAATGTGTCTTAACTAATGTATCATATAAAACAAATCCCTGCACACAAGTCCCGCACAAAATCAACATAATTATGATTTGATGTATAAAATTTTAATATAAATATCTACAAATGTAATACGTACCTACCTGCATCTAAGTAAAATTGTAAGTTTTTAATCTCTTTATAAACATCATACACTAAAACTTTACGATATAGTAGAGTATCTTGCTAGGACTGACACCGTGTACAGTAAGTAGCCAGGATTTTTATTTTTTCAATATGTTTAGGTGCTCAGCGCTCCCCTCGCCGCCACAATTTCCTCTTGACGGAAACCCTCAATCTAATGATACGGCTGTGTTAAAAAACACAAGGAAATTTAATAACGCCAAGAGCACACTGCCTCTGAGAAAATAAAGAAAATTTAATTTCGACGATTCCCACATGCTCAATATCGTTGAGAAGTTGCGCCTTTGTAAGTTGACGGCGAAAATTAAAAAAATCCTTCATGCGCATAAAAAATTACATTCGCAACGTTATGCTTAATTTTACTGTCAAATCTGGCAATTGCGAGTGAGTTGAATTTACTTTGAACTATAATTAGTTTTGCTAATGACCACGATTTTTTTTTATCAAATCATATCTTAGTGAATAAAAGCCACACAAAAATGTTGGCAAGTCATGCGACAGTTACAGGGAAATCTTGTTTTTATATCGTGTAAAGTAACGTTGACAATGTAACGGTAAAATAGAATAATTAGCAGGAAAAATGGACTGGGAAATAACAACCTGAACACCATAGGAAAAACCAACAGGAAATCTGCATATCACGTTACGGGGACGGTTACCCCAGCAATTATTCGGGACAATGCTTAACACATTTCAAAGGTAAGCAAATTAGTTCCGCACTTAATGATCCGACAAAGCGCGTAAATCTTTTTAAAATGCGCGCCCGAAGTGTTTCCTCTTCCGTAGGGTAAATGTGAAAAAATATTTGCATACCCGCCCCGCATATGCAAATCCGTGCGGGAAAGGTGGTGAAAATTGTATCAAATTGTTCCGGCATGGCTTTTAGACAATTTGTCAAGCGAGCAATAATTATTTCGTGCCCCCCGTCGAGATGAATAGCTAATATGTGGGAGCGAATGACAGGTGTGCGGTGTTTGCTCTTTGACGAAGTGGAAGCTGTTGTGTTACTCCTCGTATATTCTAATACGTCGAGTAAACGTTTTGATTGCTGTATTGATTGAAGAGTAATTTGCTGTCTGAAACAAAATGTTACATGCCATCGTAAGTAAACATAATAATATCACAGTATAAGTAATAGTACTAATGTAGTAATATGCCAACATTAGAACATTTTTTTATCATGTTTTAATTATTGTCAATACATTATTTAATTGTCATACTTTGTGCTGTACATACGTTGTGACAGGTACTCTATCGAGTAATCAGAAAACATACTTACCATAGTTATTCTTATATATTTTGTTTTTTTTTTTTTCTTTTGTGTTATTTATTATGATTTAATTCGCATGCCTATACAATAATATAAAAATCGGTCATGATAAATATATTGTCTTATATATATAAATCACGTGTCACTAATCACGATTCTTTGTCCGAGATAAACTCCATAATTACATTAACTCATAGTAAAATTTTGCAACTTCGGTTCAACTTAAAAGATAGAGAGGATAGTTATTATCTAATTCATACCTGATGAAAGTTTGTATGACCACGCAGACGAGTCGTGAGCGACAGCTAATAAGCATATAAATGTTTTGCCTCCAGCTTGCACCAACTGAGTCATTAAATAATAATTGAGCACATACCAACCTCACACGTTTCACCGACGAGTTTTCATTCAATAATCCCACGGTTTTCAATAAAAACAAACTGCAAATCGGGTAGAGGTCCTTGAATTAAGCCGTAGTCGCCGGGCTGGCCCGTCCCGGCTGAAAAATGTAATACGCCACCTGTGGCGCCTGTAATCGTATGCGTTTATCTGCGGCCGATGTATGCACTGGGCCGGTGTTCGCCCCGTGGATACGATACATGGATGTAGAGAATTGAATAATATTTCAAAATAATATTCCTTGCATGCCACAGACATAGGGTGGAAAAGAATATGGTTCCCACTTTCTCATCCTGGTCTATGTTTATCCTCTTCTAGGGGCGACAGCAGGACGTGTTTCGGACGTGTTTGATTGCAGATGAACGAAACTAGAAACATTAAATTTGGCCAATTAAATATGAGCCTTCACCTCATTTTTCATAAGGAATGAGGGGGCATGGAACGAGAGAAAGAAAGAGAAAGACGATGGAAGAGAAGGAGGGATAAGAAGAGAGAACGTTGAATTTTTACGTTGGGTTTTCCGTATTTTTATATCACCAGACATGTAACTTACAACAGCAAAACAGAATATGAATTAAAGAAATATTCTTAAATTTAACGAAATATTGAGTAGGTACAACAAATAAAAATATACGTGACTTCTTCACAACAGGCTCTCAAACCTTAATTTTTTTTTTCCTAACCAAGTTAGACAAAAGTCGTGGCTAAAGAATTCTTAAATCACTGATCACTGACTTTATAATATACTTGAAAATCTAAATTCTTAATCGTTCATGAAAAATATAAAATAGTTTTACCAATATCGTATCTAGAATTGCTTATATCTGCAGCATCACGTCCAGGCCGTGCATCCGTTTAATTCCAATAGAGCGAATTTACGTGGCGGCCGGACAGGCGCCGAGCAATTATCATTCACGCAATGACTGTCCACTCCCGGGCGTCGCGGCGAGGCGTCGATACACCGCACCCAACCAATTAGCACGCCCATTGCATCCCAGTCAATTGACCGGCCATTCATCGATAGGTCCGTGCGAACGTGGATTTTTCTTTTATAGCATTTCCCACGATATTTTGTACTGGCATTTTCACAATCAGGATCGTGTTTGTTTATTAACTTTATGTGCGTGCATTAAATATATTTTAGAGGTGTAAGTGGGTCCTTGCCAACTTTAGAACCTAACCTCACATGCATATAGTATATATGCATGTATAACCTACCAATTAGCAAAGGAGGCTCTGATGAAAGAGAGCTAATGCATTATCGAGCCCGACTAGAGAACGGAATTTTTGCTTTCCTGGGTGTCAATTACGTCACCAGACGTAAGGAGATGTTTCCTAGCAGCGGAGAATTAAACGCGCATATTTGTTGCAATCATTGATAAACTACGAGAAACACTTTACATAATGAGGGCCGTATTATAAGATGCCCGCTATGATACAAAAAAAAATCAAAATGGTTAATGGGCACTATTTCCTCAATTATATCCTCATTACACCACATAAACTACTAATTTAGAAGTAATACTTGATTAGACTAGCACTAAACAAAAAAATATAGAATAATCAAAAGCATACAATTTTATTTGAAGGTTAATTCTAGACTATCAAATTGTGAACAAAATCAGTGAAACATATTTTTTTTTTCCAACCGCCAAACTTTCGTCAAAAAACCACAGCAACGAAAATTTTCCCACGGTTATGAGGTCTTAATAGTGAACCGTGGTCCTTTATGAAGTCGGGCGGACACAATAACGATAAAGGTGAGCACAAAATCCGGACAATAAAGCCGGACAAAAAAGCTGAGCGGGGGCTAGTGCAGGGCAAATAGTTCGTGAAATTTCCGAGGGTAGCCCCACTACACGGGACACTTTACGACGGTCCTCTCAGTAAACCTAGCCATTATGTCGGGTTAAGGGATCTTCCTACGAGCGTATAAAGATGCCGAACGCTAAGATTTGTTGCCGGGTTATGGATGTAGAAGGGTTGTTGCAGCCGTATTATGATCATGTCGAGTGGAGAGGTCGACGTTTCCAGAAGTCAACATTGCGAGAGTGATTGAGGGTTTTTGAGGGCAGCAGGGAAATATGAATCTGGTTTCCGATTTAACTGTGAAGCTTTCGAGTATTTTGTATACGAGATTTTCTTAAACATTTCTTAATGTTTGCAATGATACTTAAATAATGATAATCAAACTTTTCGGTATGTGTAATAAACAAATATAATATTATAAAGTTTATTTTAAAAGAAAATACATGTTAAATATTAAGCAAATATCCGACCCAGAAACAATATCTTTTCTGCTCCATCATCAGACTGTGATCACCGTTTATCTATAACTTGTTCGTTCTATATCAACCCATATTTTTCCTACTGCTGATACGGATTTCCCCTCAATCGAAAGGTGTTTAGAGCGTACTCCACTACGCTACTCAACTGCGGATTGGCGGTTGCTAGTGTTATCAAACCGCCCAAAGGCCACTTACGACTTGGCTTAACCGTCACCTAATGACGACTCAGGACGATGGCTTACCGTGCCCTCTGAAGCACGGTGGAGCTCGAAACAAATGAACCCGTCCATAGACAGACTACGGTCGACGTTGCTTAACTTGCGCATTCGATTAGACTGATACGAGCAACAACGCCATCAAATTCATCGAACTTGTTCGTTGAAACTACTATAATGAGTCCATACGCGAAGTTGGATATCTCGTAGATAGCTGCTAAATCTGTAGCTTTAAAGGTAAGTAATCCTGGTTCAAACCAGTATTACCATGTTTCTTTTTCTATACCGGTCGATATAATATGGTATATAATCTGTTTTTATAAATCGGTCAGATATGTGGAAGTTACTCATACCCCTTCATAATCTAGAAGAGTTAATTATAAAGGGGTTAATAAAAATAAAAAGAAAATTGTCGTTTGCAGACTCTCATCTCTATATATTATTACTCTATATATTATTTCGACGAGCTCGGTGGTCGAATGGTTAGCAAAATGGTTAGCGGGTTCGATTCCAGCACAAGCCAAAAATAAATGTACATGAACATGTCTGTTTGAATTGGTCTGGGTGTTTTCTATGTATTTTAAGTATGTATTTAAAAAAAAATGTATTTAAGTACATTTATCAGTTGTCTAGTACCTACCCCTAATACAAGCTTTGCACTTCATTTAGGACTAGATGGCGCTGTGTAAATTGTACCGAAATGTTTATTTATTTATTACGCAATATTTATTACTAAGTATAATATGAGAACACTTTTGTTCAAGTTACCTGAGAAATAAAAAAAAAGACGTGTGGCACTCGGGGACTGCCGCGGTAAAGCTATTGCATAGCATTTTGTATCAACTTATGCAATTATAATTTTATTTATTTATTTTATTCATGCAGTATTGCTTTTTCTTTGATATTAATTCAAGTTACACTTTTTGAGCGTGGTGACCGATAAGAAAACAAATTTTTCTATTATTAAATAAATAAAACGAGTTTCGTAGAGTCGTACAATACGTCTAATCGCACGCACACAACGCCGTGTCGAAGACTGCCGAACTGAAACGACGTTAGACGATGCACGGCCTTCAAGCCACACCTCCTTGCCCGTCGGAGAGGGGAGCGTGAGGTTTTTTCGTTACGGAATTTCTGCATTCGGTCCCCGCGCTCAAGGCCCGCGATAGAAGCTATGCAATAGCTTAAAAACTTGAAACGAACTCCGTTTCTTCCGTCTCAGACATATGAGAATTACAATGGCACGGACGGAAAAACAGATATTTATAACATCCCGGTTTTTTTTTGAGGCTAAAAATAACTGATGGAAAATGGAAACGAAAATAAATAAAAGATGGCGTTAAATAAATTGCTAATAAGCATCAACTTAACACTTAACGGTAGGTACCTTCACAGATGAAACCAGGCATTCAGACGCGAAAGAAACCAAGCATTAAATCTTAACCTTTTAGGAACTGGAACTTTATTCCAAGTATCGTAGAGTTACGAACGGGAGAGCAATATATTTCTCAAATGTACTGTTAAATTGGTATTCCAGTAGAGAATCTAAGGCTAATTGTACACGGCATTCGTGACCGTCCAGCGCAAACAGAAACGAGGTAAAGGCGTTTACAGGTGTTTGCTGCCGCCCTCACGTAAACAGCTAGTTTGCAGGTCCTTTTGCTTGCTCTCGTACCGCACCATTCTGTAGCCACGTCTGATTACACAGAGCTTGGACTATGAAATTATTCCTACTTACACTTTGAGTGTGGTTATCGTAGACAAATTAGAAAAGTTTAGCTCTTATGTTAAAATTCTAGATTTTAGCTAGGTACAACATGTTAGAAATTACTTTATTTTACAAAATAATATAAGAGAACAGATTTTTCAAACCTGCACTACTTTATCTATACAGATAAATAACATTGGAGTGTCAGTTTGTAACATTAAAATAACCGCTTTTTACTAAATAAGGATGTATAGACGGTACAAATATTAAATTAGCATTTGTTACAATTTTTATCTGTCCGTCTGTCAGTCTGTTTGTTCCAGTTAATCTCTGAAATGGCTAGACCGATTTTGACGGGATTTCACTGGCAGATAGCTGATGTAATAAGGAGTAACTTAGGATACTTTTATTTAAGAAATTTAATTTATTATTATTAATATAAATAAATAATAAAGAAATAACTATTCTGCGCGGACGAAGTCGCGGGCCGTGCTAGTACTTTAATAGTCCATAACCATACTAATATTATATAGGTGAAAGTGTGCTTGTCTGTCCTTCTTCCACGTCAAAACGAACCAATGGATTGTCATGATTTTTTGAAGATAGTTTAAATTCTGGAGAGTAACAAAGACTACTTTTGATCCCGGAAACCCCTTTTATTCCCACAGCAATTTTTTAAAATAAAATAATGACCACTTGGGCGAAGCCGCGGATGATAGCTAGTAAAAATAACAAATACAGTAACTACTTTATGAAAGAATTGGTAGAGTAGATACATGTTTAATGATTTCCCACTTTAACTAAAAGAAATACCTATCTAGTTATGTCTAAAACTCCTCGTAACTTTAATGAACACTTTATATCAATAAAAGGAAAATTTCCAACTAGACTATTTCACATCGAACCTCAAAGATGAAACAAGCATTCACCAAAAACGCCAAACGTGGTCGTTTGGGCTCCAATTGCGGCTTGGGTAGGTCCCTTACTCCTCCCGGTCAATCCTTTTGACGCCCGCAACCTGTGCGAACTAACCCTTTGAGCTCGCACCTAGCACCGCAAACGTTTGTGTACACAGCTTTATGGGAAGATGAATTTGAGAATGAATATGTCGGGATTTCAGTTGGAATGTGTGATATTTGAAGTACGTATTAAATAAATAAATCTACATATTTACATAACTAAAGATGGGATAATGATTTTTTGCATTTAATGTTATTTTGATAAATTTGTTGAAGAACCTGGCATTATAATGATAGTGTTTAAGTCAGAAAATATTTTTTAGCATTATTCTTGTCTCTTTTACTGTCTAAATACTCACCGCAGGAAAAGCCTGAACCTTTAAATTGAACATTTTTTTGTGTAGCTAACAGTTTAACAATTTTATTTCGATCCGCGTAGATCCAAGGTAATTGTTTAGTATTGGGGATACCATATGTGATATCATGGTCAATGATATTTATATTTAACGAAATTTATTACATAAAGTAATAATACACAAAAACAACAGCCTAGCAATGGCAGTTTACAAGAGTACATTCTGAAATTATTCTCATATTTTAATAGTTACCTCTATCACGGTATAAGCAATAGTATTTGCCTACCTCTATAGAAGGAATTTTCATATTTTAGGATGATAAATTCATAAGAGATGTATTCTATTATACTCATAATGCGTATATTGAATCGTATACGTATATTTTGCTTTGAAAATATACTACGCTATCATACATAAGTAGTGAATTTAAATATGACCTGACTGCAAAATTTATAAAAACCGTCTTTTGAATAGAGAAACTCTCTATTTGAAAAAAAAATTAAACACAACACCATTCAAAATATGTACCACCAACACTATTTTTTAAACGAACAATTGGCACTATAATAGTCAGTAAGATAAGGTGCGGTCTTAATTACTGCATATTTATTGTAAAATGTTGTCCATTAATAAAATATGTTTTTTATGATGTACTCGAGTTCATCTGAAAGCTACGGTTTGTCGATGACGTGGTCACAACGGTTGTATCGCTGGAGGATCTCAGTCAAATGCTAAATGATTTCTATGCTGCTTCTGTATCCGTAGGACTGGGGATGAATTTTGACAAAACGAAAGTTATGTAGAAAGACTTTGTCATCCTTAGCCCAGACGTAGCAAAGAATCTGTATTTACTATGTAACTGGGCCTGGGTAATTTCGGTAACAAAATAACAAAGAAATCTATAGACGCGTTCGACTGGGCTGGACAGCTTTTGGAAAGCTTCATCTCATCGCAGATATATCGCAATGCTTGAAGACCTTAAAGCCTTCAATCAGCGCGTCCTCCCTGGTATGAGTTGCGGTGTACAGACTTACGCTGACCGTCCAGCTGGTTCGTAGACTAAAAGGCGCACATGAGAGAGCGCTATACTTGGAGTTCCTCAACGGATTTAATCTGGAACAAAAATATTCGACGGAGAACCAATGTTGTTGACATAGCTCTCAGAGTGAGCAAGCTGAAATTACAGTGGATCGCCCTCATCTGCCAAGTTTGTGATAGGGTAAGAAAGTCTTAGAGTGGAGGCCGCGTTTGGAGCGAGGAAACGTGGGGACCTCTCTCTAAATGGCTCTACGAGCTCTAAAAAGCGGCTGAACATTAAAAGGATATGTATGGTGGAAAGCATTGAGGAAGGCCTATATATGCGGCAATGGGTAGATACAGGCTGATATGATGATGATACATTACGGAGGATAAATACGAGTAGACAATACGTGAACTTGCCAAACTTCAATTGAAATAAACTCCCCCGAAATGTACGAAGCATTGGAAAACAGCAAGTAAACGTAAGTTTGCAGTTAGTTGGGCGGCAATCCCCGCAATATATGCAAATGCACTACTGAAGCGCGCTTTTTGGAACCCGTACTGCATATCACGTATTCCAAACTTTTTCCTATTCCTTTGATATTGTTTTTGTTACATTATTATTTTACATCTCATGGCCAAAATGATGGCATTTACTTTGCCTAGAATTAGTGTTGCGATCCAATGTGGCAACAGGGCCAGCATATTGGAAACTTTGCCTACGGGCAGAGGTTTCTTAGATTAGTTTTGCATTTACTTTATTTATGTATAGGTATATTTTTTTGTATTTAGTTAAAGAAAAATATTTTTAACTAAATACAGTTTTAAATTATTTTATTTTATAAGTGTTTACATTCGAAATGTCTGAAAAATAAATTCTTATTTCTGCGTTAGTTTTCAATTCTGGAAACATATGCGATACGATATTTATCCATGCATATTATTTATTCTGAAGAACTGTACTTTATATTACTTGTACAATGATTTGCAATAGCAAGTATAAATTTAAAGAATGTCCACCCCAGACTAAGAATAAATGTAACGGTTCATTGAAACCATGACAGTGACCGCAAACATGATACCTCAACTATAGGTTGGTAAATAGTGTTCTGCAGATTCTAGATGTCGCTGCAGCATCAAAACAGAGTTACCATGTTCTTTTTTCCAATTCTGAATCAAACAGACCTGTGAAAGATTCTTATTTCTATACAACATCGGCTGAAAAATAAGCATACGGTCCGCCTGATGTGAAGAATATTATTTATAAAAAGTGTAAGACCTGACAAAGTGCAAGGGCCCAATGGCTGAATAAATAATGTCATTTCATTTCATTAGAACTGTTTTCAAGCGGGGCGAAGCCGCGGGTAGAAACTAGTCTATTTGTAATGTTACTTACTAGAATATAAAGACGCGGCGAACCTAGTTATATTTGATACAAAGAGACGAAGAACGGCATATCGAGTAATGGAGGTTACAAAGCGTACGTGTTACTACTTAAATATTCGTTAAGATTTCGTCTAGACAAAAGGAAAATATGGCAACGTCTGTAGAGGAAAATGAATGTGGTGGCATGCAAACACGGATGGATGGCGGGCAAATAGGAGCTCGTATTATGGAATGAAATTAAGTCTCAAGTGCAATCTCGTCATTGGAATGGCATGTCCTATGTACACTATGTAGCGGCTGAGTGAATAGTGTGGTTGAATAGATGAACATTTGCGTGCAATTTGATCTACACTACTTTGCTTGTTTCCGCCACCAGTTGTTTACACTGCCGTTAATAGATGTTAGTTAATTAGTAAATGTGCATGGGATTGCCGTGGCTGCTTTGGTCCGCTCTGCTCCAGCTGCCGCGGTCGTCTCTATGACTCTCCAACAGTAAAGTCTGAAACAGTAGATGTCACATCTAATGCGACTGCCGCCGCTCCGGCTACCATAGTCGTCTCTGCGACATGTGTTCCGCCTCTACACGAGGCATCATCAGGCGATCTGTAGATGTTGTTGACACATGACAAATCTTATTACCATTACCATTATGCATTACCATGCATTACCGCCTTTTTTATATAGTGTACAAATTTCTTGGTCCAGCTGTTAAGGCTGTGCATTGATTATCAATATTAATATACAGATTCGCTTCGATTTGCTGCCTTGGCCACAACGACTCGTAAATTGCCCTTAAGATTTCGATGAAATTAAAAATAAGTATATATAGATCTAAAATGTAGGATTTTTTTTCTCGTAAATATTTCATTCTCTTTCCATCACCATTCGTTAAACTGGTTAATATACCATGCCTGGCACAGTTATTACTGAGTATTCATAGACAAATCGATGCTATTAATTCTCGAAAATATTTTTGTACATGTCATTAACCAAACAAACGGAATTAGAAAACGCGATACCAACTTAATCAAAACCAATGCTCATTTACAATAACCATGAAACAGATATTCCTTAATATTACCAACAAATGTAAGTTGTATAGCGGTATCTCCAAATTGCTCATGTAAGGCGAAATTAACCCTAACCCGCGTTAACACAGATAAGTCGCGAGCTCATTTGGTGGCCTTCCGGCTGGCGGTCGTTACATCTTGATATTCTTTACCCCTTCACCGATATCCGTGCCACACGAGCATAAATGGCGCGGAAGAAACAGGGTTGGCTGTGGAGATTATTAAGTTACCTAGATGAAACGTTTTGTGCTAAAAAAATTAATAAGAAAATAAATATTTTATCACTAGTGAAGTGTTGTAGTAGCTGCTTTCTCACTTTTACTATAGAGACGGTGTTGGCAGGGTCTCTTGTTCCCCTATTAGATTATAGTGGTGTAGCCAGTAGAGTAGCTAACTACCAAACTTCAAAACCAGTTATAGTAGCGTAGTCAGTAGGAAGGCTGTTTATGAAACTGGAACGTTTACGAATGAAAGGAAACTAAATTTATTAATAACTATTACTTAAAGTATGATAATAGCAATATTTACTTTTTTTCTACACAAAAGTGTTTATCGGTTGGATTGACTATGTGACCAAGGGCCCTACCGGCGAAGCTCAAGCCGATTACCATCGAATATTTTGATTCGAAAAATAGGTCGTATGCTTTCATATTGACAAACATCTGCAGCTCAGTCGGTAGAGTTCCAGGGTTTCTACCAGATTTATGATTCCTGTGTTTAGCACACAGGAATCATAAATCTAAGGTGAAGTTTGATATTCGCAATCAAAGAAACCGATGGTAACCGGCTTCAGTTTCGGCGGTAGGGCCCCTGTTCTTACGAAAAATATGGCCTCTCATTTTGTGTAGTCTTTTTGGTTGCACCGTAGTTATCATTTTTTTCTTTTATCATTTATTACCAAAAAAACAAAAGAAGATATTTCCTCCCCACATACTTTGTATCCACATGTTATTCTATGAACTTCTACGCGCGTGCTATGCCAGGTTAATGATATTCAAATGGCAACCCTGCACAAGCCGCTATCGCGCAGCCCGATATCTTCCATCCGAATTAATTTCAGAACGCTCTCCGCGAAACGAACTAAGTTCGCGGACTTGTTATTTCTACGCGCAACCGAGCGAACGCGCGACTTCTAATCGCGGAGAGTCGCGAGATAAAATAGCGACCCGTAATTACCATAACGCGCCTTTCGAAGATATGTGGAGAATCTTAATGGTACGGTGGCTTCGTAAATAATGGGCTCTTATGGGAAAGTTGGTAAAGAGCACTGTTTCGTGTGTAATTTTAAGGGTTTCGTGCCTCACGTGCTTTTTGAATAATGTGCTAAATACTGAGCGGCTGCGTTAATGGCGCTTGTTGTGATACGAACTTTACGATGATTGCTCTTTTGAATTTGAAATGAAATGAAATTGAAATGAAATTATTTATTCTGCCATTGGGCACTTGTGGGCACTTAGACACTTCTTACGTATTTTATCAATAATAATCTTATTTTTCGTAATTTTTTTATCTATTTGCATTTTGGTATTGACCAATGGCGAAGATGAAATGCTTATATATATCTTTAATAAATCAAAGTATATTTATATAGTATTTTATGGCAAAATTAAGAGAATATATTTAAGTAAATTAAATATTAATTAGTTCGATTATAAGTAATTAGTAAATTACATCATACATCTATTTTACAAATTAAGATTTTTTTATTACTTTATAGTCCGTTACTATATTGTACTTAACTCCCATTGTGCCTCAACCATGTCTTACTTCTACATCGTCCTAGGATTGACTGATAGATCATGCTTGTGTAGCCATAAGTTCGCCCGTGTACATATTGACATTACCTTATTACCAATACTTCATTGTTTACGCGGTAATTCTGAATCTATTCATAAACCACCTTACTCCTTTCCATTAATCGCAAACAAATGCAGATAAAGGTGGTTCTAGACGGCAGTTAATTATTTACCGCGACCGCTCGGTTGCACGACAAAGCGATCGTCGCTATCAGCCGCAGGATGCAACGTTCAGATTACGCGTGAATTATGAGCTATTTCTGAATTGTGGTCGCCCGCAGCGCGCGGCGTCTTCTTTAACACTAGCGCAATTAACGCTGCAAGGACTAAGTAGATATATGAGTACATTTGTATTGTTATGTTGCGTTTAAGTGTGAGTCTATGTAAGGAAATTATCTTCAAAATTGTGTAGTACCTTCAAGATTTGAGTTTGTAAAAATATTTCCTAATGCAAAGTATAGTTTACTTTAGGTATACCTCGGCCATTATCATCATCATCAGCCTGTATCCACCGACTGCTGGATATAAGCATTTCCCAATGGTTTACACCAAATACTGCCATCTGCCATCACTTACTCGGCAGATGTGATCGGCCCAATTCCACTTCAGCTTGCAAACTCTACAGTACTGTAGCCTTTACGAAACCCAGCATGCTTCGGTGACTGGTAGTCATCAAGCCTTTGAGCGAGACGATTCGTGATAACCCTAGAAAATAGCTTATAAACGTGGCCCTGGAGTAAGATTGGTCTATAATTCTACAATAAGGTTTTGTCACCTTTTAGAAGGACAAGAGGACCAAACTCATGGTCCACGCGACTGGCGCGATCCTATTGTGAACGACGAAATTAAACAGATGTTGTAATTCCTTTGGAACCGAGAGAGTTCCTCCAGCTGTTCTGTTGTAATTTAGTCTTCACCGGTGGCCTTACCATTTTTCAGCGGTTCAAGGGCTATCCCAATCTCACGCATACTGATGTTTGGAATATTTATTTTATACGAACAACCAATGTAGGGACAGGTGCATGTGTAGCATAAAATTTGCCATAGAATCTCTTCACCTCCGCGAATACCTCTGTCATTCCGTACAAATGTCGCGTCCTAAATGACAACGGGATGACGTAGAGTATGCAAACACACTGACTATTCCTGATTCGTATCAGGAGGAGGAGACCTTACTGTACGTAGTACTATACTATGCTGGCCCTACGGTACGTAAGTAGTATTATTACTTATATTGTGCCTTACAAAACTTCATTTATTATACACAGGCATACACATTTGATCTCCCATGGTGCAATCTAAAACAGCTATAAGAGATCTGATCAGCGACGAAAAACTGCCTGCAGACAGATACTTTATAAGATGAACGTTTGTTCCCATATCTTTTAACATTTATAATCATTTATCAAAAATTCAAATGCTAAACTACTATATGGATAGAAAACAAAATTGTATTCACTCTTTAGTGTAAAGATCTGTTCCCTCACATTACAAGCATTGTAAATTAAGCACCAAAAACTGTCTCATTTTCCAGTCGAGTGCTGCGGTTAATATTGTCTCACTCTGAAATATGCAGTCTTACCTGTGAAGCCGCAAGAATATAGTGTAATTGTTGAATATACTGCATCGTTTAATCCGGGCTACACCTTCTGGAATGTTCGAGAATGCAGCCAAGATTTGCAAGTACTGCGGTGGCGCGACTTGGCCTCGGGCCTAGTACCGGCTTAATAGCCGGCTTAACTTTACCCAACACTTCTAGTCGACTATACGTAAGCTTTTGAATACCAAAATAACTGACTAAACATTAAAATCTCGTTTACTTTCTCGAACCCTTTTAAAAAGAGTTAAAGTTGTAACACCCCCGAAACCTCCTTCGGGCCCGCCCGCGAACTCGCGCACAGTAAACAGCAGTCGAGCTTCGTCGATGAAATTGCAAAAATGTAAAAGAGCTAATGTTTGCTCACCTTAAACCCCTTCTCGACCCCACGTCCTGGCGTGACGAGCCGGATAAAAGGCTTTAATACACCCTCATCCCTTATTACGAAACTTGAAAAAGACAACAATATAGATCCAATGTGTCGCGGCGCGGGCAATCATACGCGCATCAAAGGTGACGCGCCTGCGAGCTAGCCAAGTGTGGAAGTGACTTTATGTTCGACGTTTTGTATTATTCTATATGGAATGAAATGGAAATGTTGAGTCAAAGGGCCAGAGCGTTATGAGATCCGAAACAATGCAGATTGTGACAATTCTGTTTCCTTCGTGTGAGGAAATGGTATTTGA
The DNA here is from genome assembly GCA_937001555.2 of Hypsopygia costalis. Lineage (NCBI taxonomy): Eukaryota > Metazoa > Arthropoda > Insecta > Lepidoptera > Pyralidae > Hypsopygia > Hypsopygia costalis. The sequence continues at coordinate 8,605,675 of OW443330.2, read as the reverse complement.
ATGCTTAATGAGAAGCCCCGTTTGTGTATTAGTCATAATATTATTCATCGTAACATTACAGGATAGATATATCACATGATATTTATTAGGTACAGTATTTCATTTTTCTAATGTATATATTCATGTAAGTGATATATTATGCAAACCTTCAATATCACTTACTGGGATATCGGTATCCCTTTTAATGGAAGAGGTTTAAAGCGTACTCCACCACGCTGCTAAACTATGGGTTGACGGAGGCCAGTGTTTTCAAGCCGCCGAAAGCCCACTGACTTAGCTTAACGACTATCATCTAATGAAAACAGCCGGGATCGACGGCGTAACGTCTCATGTGCCCTGCGAAGTACGGAGAAGCTCGAGGTAAACAAACTCATCCGTAGACAGGCTACGGCCAGCATTGCGTAATCACTTACCAACCAATAAAAAGCGCTTTGTACTTTCTAACAGGCAAAGTATTTGTTCTAAAAATCGCATCTCTGTCTATCATCCTTTATCTTAATCCATATCTACTAAATCAGTCGACCTGTGTATTCAGGTGCTCCGAATACACATGTCGACTGTTTTAGTAGATATTTATTGTCGTGTTCGTGAGAAGGTGAGAAAAAAATGCGTATAAAATTATTGAAAAAAAAATCTGTATAAAAATCTGAATTATTAAAAAAAACTGAATAAAATTAAGAACTTCTTCCACGCAATACAAGCAAAGAACACATCAAGTAGTCATTACCGCCCTCGGAAAAATCTCAGGGCTGTTTTGCAAGTCAAAACTCTTTCACGCCCGCGCCCGCCCGCAACTGTGGCATGCGTGATGTTCCGGTACTTACTCGGCTCCTAAGTAGATACAGGTGCGTTTCACGATTTTGTAGATACGTATCTAATACCCATAGTTTCTTATGTCTAATGTAGCTTATATGTGTAATTGTTTATGCTGTGAGTGATATGTGAAGCAGTTACTGTAGCCGTATTAACGCTCGCAACATTGATGCAATGTATTAACAAATATCGCTCGAGCGCCTCCACCGCCATCATCATTTTCCAAACAAACATAAATAACTAATGCAACTAATTTAAAATAATTTATTATCTTTAATCGTTCCCTGTGACTTCTCGCGCGTGTTCATTATTTTAATAAACATTTTTTTTTCTTTTTTTTTGAGAAGTTTTTCCTCGATAAATAAGTTGCCTATATCACTCTTAAGCCCTTCAAATATCCCCGAAAAATCATGTCAATCCATTGGTTTCGATCGATGTGAAAGAAAGACAAACAAACTTTTACATTTTTAATATTAACATGTACAAATTATATGGACTATAATATTAAAAATATGAGCTTCAAGGCATAACTCATACTCGAGTAATCTCGTACTGCATCTGACGTGAACACACAACCCTTTTTCTACGTACCTCGTAAATCCTGTAGTCTACACAGGTATAAAAAAACCTCTTATTTTAAAAACACTCCCCCTTGTCTACCCCCTTTAATAGATCATACTTTTCACTTCATAAGTCAAATCTCAGGCATTAACGATGTCTGCCCACGACGTACATGGACCTCAGGTATGGACTGTGCATTTTTTTTTAATAATTTATAATGATACCCCACAAAGGTGAATATTTTTTTTATACTACGTCGGGTACCAGACTCGCATGCGGCTTGCCTCCTGATATAAAGTTACCGTAGACATATTAATGGCTACGGTATTTACAGAGATATTTTAAGGTCTGGTAAGTGACAAGGCTACAGTTTTTTCACGAAACATTTTATTCCCACGGGAAAAAAGTTTTCTTAAAATAATGCCCAGACGGGCGAAGCCGTGGGTAATTGCTAGTAGATAAAATAAACATGTTTATTGTATGTAAAATAGTATTACAAAATACATAAAAGAAAAAGCTACACAGGCTACATAGGCGCGGACTTACCAGAACTCTTCCAGCCAACCTATAGTTGTTAACAGAAAAATTAAGGGCAGGCAAAAAGACATATGTATACTTATACAAATACAAAACGATCAGAGCCCAATTTCCCATTCAGCTGCAGTTTCCATCCGCGCGCCGTTAAGGCGAACACATTACAGGAATTATTCTGGCGACATGCCGCAGCCTCAAATTGACATTCAATCAGTGTACCCACATTGTTTCCCTATCAATCCTTATTGGGAGTTGGCACACGCTCCGATATACCATCAAATTGCAATTTGTTTATGAAAATTTATTGTATTCGCCATTACCGCGGATTCTTTTCCTACGGGAACGACCCCGCGGAACGAAATCACCTTATTCAATTCCCTTTTTGCATACATCACACACGATGTCTTCACGAGGGGAACACCGTTCATCGTTTTTGTCTGAACACGTGAATTGCGTTTGAGACGCATGTTCTTTTCTTATTAGTCTGGATTGCGTAAAGGTTTTTCGTTGAATCGCCCTCTGGCTGTATTTGCGATACGTATCTCTAACCTATTTGTACGTGTCTGCACTTTTCGTCAAGAAAATATGTGTTTCTTTTTCATATTATATACTATCAACCGAATATTTTATAGTCATACTACCAGAATCTCCTCGGCAATTAATTATGCTATGCAAAAAAATTTCAAAAATATATATAATACTAAATTAGTGATTTGGGCGACGGAGTCAAACACAACTGAGTTTCTCTGTAATAAAAAGATTTATTTTGTTAATCTAAGTGTAACATACACTCATTTGCTTATTTTAGACTACAAAATAATCAGTATGGAAAACAAACCCTACCTGTAATAAAAAGAAACGACATTTAATGTTTTTAATCCCAATGTCGATCCGAATCACAATTTTCTTAATATATTCTCAACTTCTAAATAACTAACAACAAAGACTATTTTATTTGAAAAATTGCTTTCTCATGACGTATCCACAGATTATCAAGGTTAAAGGTCGCCACTTGTATGACACGTAACAATGACATTGTTGATGCGATCAATTATTTAAAAAAAGAAGAAGAAAGAAATTATATTTTTCTTTACATCTCCCCCTCCCACAGAAGATATAATAGTCTGACAACTTACTCATCCTTTTCATGATCACCAAGCGCAGGGGCTGGAGTTAGCTTCGAAATGTGGAAAAAATTTGACTCTGATTTCCTATGGTCAGTGTTTATCTTGTAAATTGAGTTTGATATTTTTTCTATGATCTTATAAGGTCCGATTCTCAATTCATCCAGCTTTTTCCTATTCAGCTTGTTTCCGTTTTCTATAAAAACAGTATCACCAACTTTGAAGTCTATATGTCTTCGATTTTTATCATAAATTGTCTTGTTGTAATTATGTGATCTTAATGTATTCTCCAAAGCCTTTTCCCTGTCTCGGATCAATTCATTCTTTGTCTTTTTAAGTTTCAGCTCATTTGGCAAAATTGTAACATCAGTGCCATTTAGGAGATATTTTGGAGCATATCCAGTAACAGTGTGCTCAGTTTCATTATAGCTTTTTACACAATTTTGTGCTAAGGTTGTCCACGCTATTTTAGCATTATTTGTGTTTATTCCGCATCTGATTTTATTAACTAGTGTTTGGTTTAGTCTCTCGTTGAGTCCGTTTGAGAAAGGCGAGTCTACAGCTGTAAAAATTATTGGGATATTCTTTTCATCCAAAAAATTTTTGAATTCCTTTGAATTGATACCCGGGTATTGGTCCGAGAGAATCATGCCAATATTGTTAGTTTCCGCACAGATTTTGACTAGTTTAATGAAATCATTTGCATTTTGTGTACTTGAGGTCAAAATGTATGCATACCTTGTGAAATGATCTGTTAGCAGGTGCAAGTACCTCTTTGTTGACCTTGAACCACCAAATCCTCCAATTGTATCAATGGAACATATCTCAAAAGGTTCTGTGGCGGGACCCAAGTGGGACATCAATCCATATTTGTTTTTTCCCCTTGATTTGTTTTTTATACACACTATACAACTTTCACAGATTCTTTTTATATTTTTTATCATGTTTTCTGCTGTATACCATGGGCTGATCATTCTTTGCATTTGCTTAATTCCTATGTGACCCAGGTCGGCATGTACATTTTTCATGAATAGTATACTGAATTGCTCTGAAAGGATTATTTTTTCTTTTTCCTTAACTTTCTTGTAATAAACATTGTTTTTTGTTATTAACTTGGCTTTTATATTCTGAATCTTTTCATTATTGACTTGGTCTTTTAAGATATCTTCTAATGTTATTATGTTGACTATTTTTAATTGTTCATCCAGGTTTTCATTCGCTTCTATAACTGGGTTTCTACTTAGGCAATCAGCTTCAATGTTGTATTTTCCTGGAGAATATTTAATTTGGAAATCATATTGTGATAGGTAGTATGTTAGGTCTCCTAATTCTTCGTCCGTTCTTGACTTTATATTCATGTTCTCCAGGGGCTTGTGATCTGAAAACACAATAAATTTCCTACCTATCAACAGATGTTGCCAATACTTCACACATTCTTTAATTGCTAAGCATTCAAGATATACAGCTTTCTTTCGTTTTTGAACTTCATTTATTTTTTTTGAGAAGTATGCAACTGGTTTCTCTTCATTGTTTTCTTGTGGCTGTTTTAGGACTGCTCCTATTCCCAGAATACTGGCATCTGTATATATGTGGATAGGTAATTTTGGATCAAAAATTGTCAATATTGGATGAGAACATAATATTTGCTTCATTTCATCAAATGACTCTTGGCATGTCTTGGTCCAGTTAAAAGTTTGTCCTTTCCTTAAAAGGTTGTGTAATGGTTCCAATTTTATTGCTATTTGTGGCACATACTTATGATAAAAGTTTATTTTCCCCAAAAATTGTCTCACGTTTTTCCTCGTTTTTGGAGTAGGGAAGTTTTTGATCGATATTAAGTTATCTTTCAGTGGCCTAACTGAGTTATTCTGTATTATGTGACCTAAGTACTTAACTGAGTCAGCTGCAAACATACATTTAGAAAATTTAAGTCTTAAGCCTTCACTTTTAATTGCTTGAAATAGCTGTTCCAGGTGTCTGACATGGTCTGAGAATGATTTTGAGAATAATAAAATGTCATCAATGTAACATACCGTGAAGTCTCCAAGCTTGTGTTTCCGTATTATATTACACATTATTCTCTGGAAAATAGCCGGCGAGGTCTTCAGACCAAACGGTAAACAAGTCCATTGATAATGGCCCTCTTGGGTGACAAATGCAGTTTTTTGTCTGTCTGTAATACGCAGAGGTATTGACCAAAAAGCTGAATTTAGGTCCAGGGTAGAGAAAAACTTGCAATCTCTGGTCTTTACTATTAGGTCCTCAATAAGTGGGAATGGTTGGGATTGGGGTACAACAATCTTATTTAGCTCTCGGAAATCTATGCACAATCTTGACTTTTTATTTTCATCTCTTTTATAAGCTAATGTAACTGGGGCTGCGAAAGGACTATATGATTCTTCTATTATATTTTTCTCCAGCAATTTTGCAATTTGATTCTCAATTTCCTTCTTGTCTTCAATTGTACAACGATATGGCCTTTTACTGCAATATTTTTCTACTGACAGATCGATCTGTGCTTCATAATCCGTTACCATTCCGATGTCATATTTGTCCTTTGCAAATGCAGATTTATTATTCAATATCAAGTCATCAATAACTGTTTGTTTTTGATAGTCTAGATGATTTATCCAAATTTCGAAGTTTTCCTCACTAAAGTTCTCATTGAAGTTTATTAAATTATTAGATTGTATTTCCTTAGAAATAGCAACATCTGACTTATTTATTTCCTTAGAAACTTCTTCACTTCTTTGTGTAGGAACTTTCTAAATGATTTCTAAGTTTTCATTTTGAATTAAGAAAAACTCTTTGATGCAATCTAATCCGATTAAAAAATCATAATCAAAGTTTTCCTTATCAATGACAAAAATATTCATTTTCTTTTTCACATTAAAAATGGTTATATCGAGTGTTATTATGCCATTTGCCTTTTTGACGCCATTAATTGTCTTTAAATTAGTATTGTTAGAATAACTCGATTGGTTTTTGGTTATCTTCAATAATTTTGAATTTATCAATGACACGTTAGAGCCAGAGTCATAAATTCCAAACACTTCAATATTTTTGTTCAATACTAATTTTACCTTGATTAATGGCGGCACTATTAGTTTTTTGGCTCTTCACACTGCAGTTCACATTCTAATTCCGAATTGTTAATGTGTTTGATTTGTTTATTATTTCTTTCTCTTGCGCTATTTGTTTTTGTTTTGAACCAACAAGAATCTTCTGAATGATAGCGCACACCTTTTTGTAAACTTTCACAAATACTACACTTTTCTTTCATTGGATTTATATCTTCTCTTTTTTTTTTTATAAATTTCTTCCTTGCAACCAAATGTTCTAGCTTGCCGAGTTCACTAAATAAATCTTTTGTTTCTACAATTTCCTCTTTGATAATTCTATCCGTTATAAAATCTGGTAAGCCGGCAGCAATTATATCAATTAGGGTTCCTTGGTCTATTGTTTTTCTGACTTCCAGTAGCAGTTTTTCTTTTTTAATAGCATATTCTAATAAAGATCCTGATTGATACTTGAAAAATAAAGCATACTTGCTTGTAGTCCAACCTTTATTAGCGTAGGTTTGCAAAAAGTTTGATTTCCACTCGGACCACTCCGATTGTAAACTATGCTTGATCATCATTGAAGAGTACCAATCAGCGCAGGATTTTTCCAGAAATAGTCTCATAATTTCAATTTTTTCTTCCTCTTTTCCTATATCAAATCTATCACACTCCTTTTCAAACGTTTCCATCCAGTTACATGCACTTATACCTTTTCCATCAAATTTTTCAATCACAAATCTATCGGCTAACCTCTTTAAACTTTGTTTTTCTTTGTTTTGTTGACTTTCAATTAACTTTTCCAAAATTTTCACCAAAGGTTCTTCCAAATTTTTTTTGTTGACAATAGCTGCCTGTTCTTGGGTAATTTCCTCAAGAAATTGGTCTTGGAAAATCATGTTTTCATCCTCATCACAATATGTTTGTAATAGATCTTTTGTCACTTTAATCCACACGCCTCTACTTTGATGTCTTTTCTTCAATGTATTTCTCACTGTAGCGAAAGCTTTTGAGGTCTGGACATGTTTATGGTATTGTGATACTGCTTGATATTCCTCAGGAATCAGGTAAATTTTGTCATCTTGTGTGGTGATAGAGGTTATGGCAATGTAATTAGACTTTCCGTCTATTGTTGATTTGACTTGAAACGTAAATTTTAACTTTTCCATTTTCTGACAATAAATGTCGTTTTATAATACTAAATTAGTGATTTGGGCGACGGAGTCAAACACAACTGAGTTTCTCTGTAATAAAAAGATTTATTTTGTTAATCTAAGTGTAACATACACTCATTTGCTTATTTTAGACTACAAAATAATCAGTATGGAAAACAAACCCTACCTGTAATAAAAAGAAACGACATTTAATGTTTTTAATCCCAATGTCGATCCGAATCACAATTTTCTTAATATATTCTCAACTTCTAAATAACTAACAACAAAGACTATTTTATTTGAAAAATTGCTTTCTCATGACGTATCCACAGATTATCAAGGTTAAAGGTCGCCACTTGTATGACACGTAACAATGACATTGTTGATGCGATCAATTATTTAAAAAAAGAAGAAGAAAGAAATTATATTTTTCTTTACATATATATATAGATATTCATTGGTTTTGAGTATGTTATATAGTTATTGTCCTCAAGTCAGTACCTAAATGAAAATTTGAGATAAGGTTAACCTTATCTCAAATTTTCATTTAGGTACATTCCTTTAGGTTATATTTATTGATATATTTTTGAATTTTTGTAATAAAGTTGAATAAGTAATAAGTTGAATTGAATAAAGATTGTAATAAAATGTTTATAAAAAAAATTATTATATTTGCATGTCATCTAGCGATTACTGGCATGCAATTATTTTTACAAATAATATATTGTACCATATCTATACTCTCAGCTTTATGTATTTCTTAGTTACATATCTATAGTATAGTCTGTTATATCTTTAACTATATATAATAATAATATAATAATAATAATAATTATTTCAAGTTTCCGATAGATGTACCAGCCGAGCGACGAAGCCATACAAAACATAAACCAAAGTGGCAACAACGTATTGAGAGGCGTATCGACGAGACGAGGGCTCTCATTGGGCGATTGATTTGCTTCAGAAATGGCAACAGAAGACCGCGTATTATACGATACGTCGAATCTGCTTTTACAGGCACTGATTTTAATATTTTAAGAGCACATGTGCCACAAATAGATGAAAAGATTGACATTCTGAAGCAAAAGGTAGGAGTATGGGCTAACCGTATCCGACGGTACAAAGAACGCGTGGACAGATTCAACCTGAACCGACTCTTTCAATCTGACCAAAAACGGGTCTACAGAAAATGGGAGGAGGACACACAGCATGTACCGGCGGCTCCTGACTTACCACCGCCAAATGAAATACAAAATTTCTGGAAAGGTATCTGGTCAGTGTCCGTCGAGCACAATGAGGGTGACTGGATTGATACTGTCACACAGGCATATAACTTTCTGCCAACAATGGGAGACATATCTATTACCGCTTTAGACATAGGTTGTGCAATTCGTAAAACGTTGAATTGGAAATCTCCAGGTCCAGACGGATTGCACAACTTCTGGCTAAAATGGTTTACCAAATGTCATGCCTGTCTTGCGGATCAATTCCAGGACGCTCTCGAGCAGTGTGCCCTCCCAGAATTCATGACAACTGGAATGACCCACTTAATTTATAAGTCAGGTAGTACCACGGAACCCAAAAATTATAGACCGATAACTTGTCTACCAACAATGTACAAGTTACTGACATCTGTTCTGAGAAACAAAATCTCAGATTTTATTTATTCTAATAAAATAATATCTGCGACTCAGAACGGATGTCGACCTGGGTCCCGGGGTACTAAAGAACTCCTCATAGTTGACATGGCTGTTTGCCAACAGGTACGCCGTAGCAGAAAGAACCTCGCAGTGGCATGGATTGATTATAAAAAGGCGTATGACTCTGTGCCCCATGCATGGCTCAGGCGAGTTTTACAGTTGCATAAAATTAATGCAACTTTATGCAACTTCCTGAACATGTGCATGGACCGCTGGGCCACACGTCTTTGTTATCCAGGTGGCGGGCCTTCTGCTACTGGAGATCTTGTACAAATAAAGAGAGGTATTTTCCAGGGCGATAGTCTCAGTCCTCTATGGTTTTGCTTAGCTCTAAATCCCCTCAGTACATTATTGAGGGAGTTGGGGCTAGGCTATCAGCTCCGGAGAGGTGGTTCACGGATCACTGACCTTCTCTACATGGATGATCTAAAACTCTTTGCTCGCACCGAAACCCATCTGAGATCACTGCTAGATATCACACACAAGTTTAGTAGTGACATCAGAATGGATTTTGGTGTGGAAAAATGTGCAATCATGCGTGTAGAGAAGGGAACGGTGATAACATCAGATAATTTAAATTTGTCTGATGGGACAACCCTGCGCTCCCTCTCCGAAGGTGAAACCTACAAATACTTGGGTATGTCAGAGTGTCTAGGAATTAATGATAGGGACATAAAACACACAATTACTCAGCGGTTTTATGCGCGCCTGAGGAAAGTACTTAACAGTCTTTTATCAGGCGCGAATAAGACTCGTGCGTATAATGGGTGGGTTATACCCCTATTAACCTACACTTTTGGGATACTCAAGTGGACACAGACAGAGCTAGACGCCCTGGATCGAAAGGTACGGACGCTGATGACAGCGCATCGAATGCATCATCCTCGTTCATCTGTAATGAGATTGTATATCCCACGAAAGTTTGGCGGCCGTGGCATGTTAAATGCCAAGGATCTACACAATCGTGAGATATGTAATCTAAGAGATTATTTCTTGCAGGTGGATGGGGAGATGCATCGAGAAGTTGTTATGAGCGATAAAGGCCTAACCCCTCTCTCAATGGCAAACAAGGATTGGCGAAAACCTGTAGTTATGAGCATTCAGGATCGCATTACGACATGGAAGGGCAAGGAATTGCATGGTCGATTTTACCGGGCTCTCAATGACCCGGATGTTGACCATGCAGCTTCTGTACACTGGCTACGCTTCGGGGACCTCTTTGGGGAAACCGAAGGTTTTGTCTGTGCAATACAAGACGAGGTTATTAAGACGAACAACTATAGGAAATACATTCTGAAGGACGGTACGGTCGACACATGTCGGGCATGCCACCGTCCCGGAGAGTCACTCAGACATGTTATCTCCGGTTGTTCTATGCTTGCTAACTCCGAGTATTTGCACAGACACAACCAAGTAGCCAAGATAGTACACCAGCAGCTTGCCCTGAAATATGGTCTTGTTGAATCTGAAGTGCCGTACTACAGGTACAATCCACAGCCAGTTCTTGAGAACAGCCATGCCAGACTCTACTGGGACCGATCTATTATTACAGACAGGACTATTCTAGCGAATAAACCTGATATTGTAATAGTAGATTGGTCGGCGCGACGTGCAATAATTGTTGACATCACCGTTCCACATGACGGTAATCTTGTTAAGGCCGAAAATGAAAAGTTGATGAAATATCGCGACTTGGCCTTCGAGATTGCCGACGTGTGGCGCGTGGATTCAGCAGTTATTGTTCCGGTGGTGATCTCCGTCCACGGATTAATAACGAAGAGCTTCGATCGGCACCTTAAGAAGCTCTCGCTTGGCACTTGGCTTAAGAGTAAAATTCAGAAGGCCGTCGTACTCGATACAGCTCGTATTGTGCGCCGGTTCCTTACTTTGGAGTCCTAGCCGACACAGGAATAGGTCTAGGCCTCTCCTGTCTCGGTTTTGTATGCCGCTTTTTTATATTGTTATTTTTAACATTGTATTTTTTTATATGTATATATAGTTTTAATAATAACAATATAGATAAGTTGTGATAAAATAAATAATAATAACTTTCAAAGTACTTGGACTTGGCCCATGAGGTTGCCGCCATGTGGCATGTGGACTCAGCGATAATTGTACCGATAGTTGTAACAGTGAACGGACTTATAGCGAAGAGTCTCGACCGTCACCTCGAGAGGCTCTCGCTTGGCGGTTGGGTCAAGAGCCGGATACAAAAGGCGGTTCTTCTGGACACGGCCCGCATTGTGAGGAGATTCCTCACTCTGGAGCCCTGACCACCGGTAGCTTGGGTCTTCGCTCCGCTACCGGCGGGTGCCCCACTTTTTTTATATTTTTAAATGTATATATTTTTTTTGTATTATTTATATTTAAAAATGTAATCAGTGGAGATCGAAAAGAAATAAATGAATAATAATAATAATTTTATTTCATTTTCTTATAATTTAAAATACATAGTTTCGTGGTGGGAGTCCTCCTTTGAGCAAGTTTTGCTCGTGTTAGAGGAGTCCGCTCTTCCATATTTCTTTATATAATTTTACATTTATTTACATTTAAATATATTTCATTTGAAGATTCATCAATCTAAAATATTAAATTATAACCAATTACAAAATCCAAAAACAAAATTAAATTATAATCAATGTCAAGAATAAAATTCGTAATCAAAATCAAAAATTAATTCAAAATTAAAATTATAATTAAAATCACAGTCAAAGTTAAAATTAATTTCGCAAATCAATGTTGAAATTAAATTAAAATTATATCCAAAGTCAAAATCTTAAATTAAACCAAAATTTAAATTAAAGTCGAATAAAATTAAAATTAAATCAAAATCAGAATCAGAATCCTATTACTTCCTATTTCTAATATTGCCGGAACCCGTTCCTATGAATTGGTAAGGATATTTGTTATATGCATGTTTGTGAGCATGTGTGTGTGTCTTAAGAATAAAATTCACAATCAGTGTCAAAATTAAATTAAAATCAAGTTATATCATATTCAAAGTCAACAATTAAAATTAGAATCATATATAGAAGTCAAAATGAAATAAATTAATAATTAAATCAAAATTAAATCATATCCACAATCAAAAACATAATGAGAATCATAAGTCATTGTCAAAATTAAATTAAATCAAAATTAAAATCATATTGAAAGTCATAATTAAAATTAGAATCATAAATCAAAGTCAAGATATATGATCTCTGAAAGTAACTAAACAAACTATCCAACTAAATAACCTTCTTCATCTTCTTCTTCTTAGCATAATTGCCTCCATTGCTGAACATATGCCTCTTCCATGGCTTTCAATTTAGGTCGTTTATACGGCTGTTCTGGTCCAGATCGACCCTGCACACCTTTTTTTTATCGTCCGATCATCTGGCTGCTGGTCTGCCTAGGTTTCGTCTTCTTGTCCGGGGTTGCTAAAACAGGATTTTCTGGCGCCAACTGTCATAATCTCTGCGAGAGATACGTCCGGCCTATCGCCATTCTAGGCATGCGACTCGTTCACCAATGTCTGTAACCTTTGTCCTTCGGCATATGAAATAAAAGGAAGAAGTAAATAATTACCAAAAAACAATATGAAACGATCTTATATCAAACGCACATATGACGTAACAAAAATTCAAAGTACAATCCTCCAATCTCCGCATCCATACCAAATAATTTATCAAGTCGGAATTAGCGCGTCGCAGCCGCAAGTGGAGCGGGCGATATGACACCGCTTCCCTTCTGTTTCGAGGATTTGGGAAAAGAATCGTCATATATATCACACTTAATAGGGTGAGGAGAGAGCACTACTTATGCCTAATGTGACATGGAAACATGCCACGCGCCCGTACGTTCGCATACTGGATTTTCAATGGCAATAAATATGTGAACGAGCCAAGTACGCTTCCAGGAAAATATGATGCAAAAAGCCTGGAATAATCCATAATTCATTTGGTGAAGTCATTGATTTTGCAAGGAAATAATATTTTTTTTTGTTACTTCAAGTTGTGAATTTGGACCGAATTTATTAGCAACTTATATTGTTGATGTTATGTTGTCATTAGTACCTCAATGTATTATTAATGACTATAATATCATTGACTAGTCTAGTGTTTCCTTGTGGCCATATACATAACATAAATATGATAACGCTATATTATGTACAATATTAACTTATGCACAAAAATAAGTAGACGAAGAATATTTTTTTTGTTATGGGCGAAAATGCAATCAAATTATTTAAAACAGATTTACTTGACACCATAGTCTACTCACTTAGTATTTCATTTTGCATCTTATTAGCCATTATTCAACATTATGTTATTTTGTAAAAGTTGTGTAGAATTAAACATATTTCTTAAATTCTTATCCATATCTATACTTATAATAAAACAGTAAAAATAATGTGTCTGTACATTGAATATATTTACAAAAAAACAAATGGAGGCGATGGAGATATAGTAATAGAGTAAGAATTTAAAAAAAAATGTCTGTCTGTTTGTCTGTTTGTCTGTATGTCTGTATGTCTGTATGTCTGTATGTCTGTTTGTCTGTTTGTACACGCTAATCTCTGGAAGTACTGGACGGATTCGAATGAAACTTTTTTTGTTATATAGCTGTTAAGCCTGGGCAAAATATAGGCTATAATTGATTTTGGAAAGTGGAACACCTGATGCAGCACCATAATGGTTCAGGTAAACTATAAGAGATATAAAAATGACGCCTTAGCAAAAGTTGTTCAGCCTGATGAGCATTTTCTGTTGAGGTATAAAAATCCAAGATTTAGAACACCTGATGCAGAACCTTAATGGTTCAGGTAAACTATAAGAAATATAAAAATGACGCCTTAGCAAAAGTTGTTCAACCTGATGAGCATTTTTTGTTGAGGTATAAAAATCCAAGATTTGGAACACCTGATGCAGAACCATAATGGTTCAGGTAAACTATAAGAAATATAAAAATGACACCTTAGTAAAAGTTGTTCAGCCTGATGAGCATTTTCTGTTGAGGTATAAAAATCCAAGATTTGGAACACCTGATGCAGAACCATAATGGTTCAGGTAAACTATAAGAAATATAAAAATGACGCCTTAGCAAAAGTTGTTCAGCCTGAAGAGCTTTTTCTGTTGAGGTATAAAAATCCAAGATTTGGAACACCTGATGCAGAACCTTAATGGTTCAGATAAACTATAAGAAATATAAAAATGACGCCTTAGCAAAAGTTGTTCAACCTGACGAGCATTTTTTGTTGAGGTATAAAAATCGAAGATTTCGAACACCTGATGCAGAACAATAATGGTTCAGGTAAACTATAAGAGATATAAAAATGACGCCTTAGCAAAAGTTGTTCAGCCTGATGAGCATTTTCTGTTGAGGTATAAAAATCCAAGATTTAGAACACCTGATGCAGAACCTTAATGGTTCAGGTAAACTATAAGAAATATAAAAATGACGCCTTAGCAAAAGTTGTTCAACCTGATGAGCATTTTTTGTTGAGGTATAAAAATCGAAGATTTCGAACACCTGATGCAGAACAATAATGGTTCAGGTAAACTATAAGAAATATAAAAATGACGCTTTAGCAAAAGTTGTTCAATCTGATGACCATTTTTTATTGAGGTATAAAAATCCAAGATTTGGAACACCTGATGCAGAACCATAATGGTTCAGGTAAACTATAAGAAATTTAAAAATGACTCCTTAGCAAAAGTTGTTCAGCCTGATGAGGATTTTTTGTTGAGGTATAAAAATCAAAGATTTGGAACACCTGATGCAGAACAAAGTTAAATTTATTTGCATAAACAACACGTGTTTACAATAAATTATAGTTTTAAAAAAATGTAAAAAAAAACACGCTATAATAGCAAATAGAACTAAAAAAGTTACTTAAAATATCAATAAATAGATTAACAAAATATTGAATGTATCGTAAAAAAAACCGCGGGGTGCTACTTTTGTTCTTACCTGCTACAAGTTAGACGCAATCGTTTTATTTTATTTACAAAGGTAACGTGGTCTATTTAGTCAGTTTATTATAGACGTGTGTGTACGCTAAAATTGAAATGGAACGATTGGTATATATTCGCACAAACTAGAAGACTACCTACGTGCATTTGCGGGACGCTATGTAGCAAGATCAGAGTTTATTTGATTTGGTGGTGGAAAGTGTTTTAAGTAACGAGGGGAAACTGTTTTTCTTAGATGCTCCAGGATGGACTGGAAAACATACCTGACGAGAGCAATCCACGCTGAGTATCAATCGCCAAAATAAGATCTCGCAGCAGCATCGCCAGGTATTGCAGCCACATTACTACTAGGCGGAAGGACGCAAATACAATGTTCAATATCCTACTCGATTTAAACATAATTGAAAAACCGACATGCTCTGTGACACGAAACTGTGACAAAGCGAAGGTGTTTCAGGATTGCTGTCTAATCGTTTGAGATGAATGCGAAATGGCCAACATTAAGGCACTAGAAGCTGTAGATAGAATTTTACGTGCCCAAGAGTTTTCAAGAATATTAATAAATTTGGGGAAGATCTCCTTCCTGAAGTAAAGTCAATGCTTGGCAGCGAAATATAATTGAAGCTGAGATTTTCACTGGGAGTGATGCCGGTGAAACTGTATTAATTCCGCGTATACCACTCTTCTAAAAAAAAAACCATTTTAATTTTAAACGTACACAGTTCTCTGCGACCACTTGCTTTGCTATGACAATAAAGAAATCACTAAAATTCGTTGGTCAAGCTTAGGACTGGTTGTTTTTCGCATGGCCAACTTTACGTGGCTTTCTCGAGAGTTGTAACGCTTCAGGTCTTTTTATATTAGCTCCCGAAGGAAAGACTCCCTTAATTTTTATTTTTTTTAAACTATGGTAACAATGTTAAATAATAAAAAAAATATTTTAACATATAACAAGTATTTTCTTATGTATCTACATTAGTTCGTATTTTTATTAATAAGCCGGAATCATTAAGACCACGCGAACGAAGTCGCAGGCATCAGCTAGTCTGTAATCTGTAATATATTGAATACTTCTAGTTCATAAATTAAAATTATTGTTAAGTAAGGTTAGTAATAATTTCGAAACACTTCAAATATCAGAAACTAGCTTGCCCCGGCGACTTCGTTCGTACACGCGTATCGCCGTATCTCATGCGAATTTTCAAAAATCCTTTCTTAGTGCACCCCTAGACCTCAAAAGGAACCTACGTGTGCGAAATTGAGTATCTCTAAACCCAGCTGTTTTACTGTGCTTTGATATGTCAGTCAGTCTCTCAGGCAGTTTGTTCTTTTGAACTGACTTCAAAAAAAAGAAGGTTATGTCCGTATATTTTTTTATAGATATATATTTTATTTTTATATTGCACACAATAATACACAAATAAATTCTTGAAGAATATAAGTCGTAAAAAATCCATGAATTTCTATCCTGCGGTTTATGACAAGAGATCACCTGCAGCGATACAAAAATGCAGCATTAACCCCTTTCTTGCATAACAGTAAACTGGTGACGGGATCGTAAACACGATGGAATGACGCTTCGTAAAAAGCAACGATGTCGGTAAATATGGACAGGCGATGTCTTCGCAGACGACTAAATTACGGTAAAGACGCTTTCACCGCTGGGGAGACGTGTAAAGCTAATTTTTTATTGATATGTACCTTAGTACTGAAGGGTTAAAACGTCATAAACATAGAGTTCGATGTATAGATAAAATGACTAGTTTTTATTTTTTTTTATGCTCGATATGAATACTCAATAACCGCAAAAGTTGTTCGCTATAAATAATTGTATGAAACTTAAGACTATTTGTATTTGCCATATATGCTTATTAATTGAGTTTTTTTTTTTTGTAAATTCGATCAATGAAGCAAAGTTTTCAATTCTCATAATTTTTATTTAGATACACTATCGGTCGAATTTCATATATATCATTCGGTTCGAAGGAATTTGTCGTCGTTCGTCGTTAACCCTTAGTCATCCCACTGCTGGGATACGGGTCTCCCCTCAAACGACGGAGTTTAAAGCATACTCCACCACGCTGCTCAGCTGCGGGTTGGCGGAGGCCAGTGTCAAGCCGCCTAGATGCCGCTGACTTGGCTTAACGACTGTCATCTAATGACAACAGCCGGGACCGGCTTTAACGTGCCCTCCAAAGCGCGGAGGTTGAGATGAATGAACCCATCAATGGACAAGCTACGATTGACATTGCTTTACATGCGTGTTCGATTAGACTGACGCACTCTAAGACGCCATCGAGCTCCTCAAATTATAATTACTCTGAAAGAAAGAGATGATGCTATTGTCTTAGTAAATGGGCATATTTAAAATTTTCAATCAATTCAAATCTTTTGAGTGTTTTTTTTTTCGGTAAATCTGTTGTTTATTAAACAAACATACGAATGAGTACACGATTATACTGCATATTATGTAAATCCTTTTTTGTATTTTGTAAAGTACGCACATAGGCGGCGGGGAATTTTGTTGACATTGTGATAATGTATTTAAATCTACACGTATGTGATTGAGTTGGAAAGGAATCACGAAACAGGTATTTATACTTATATAAATCATCAATGACAGTCACTTCGTTAGATAATAATTATTATTATTTAAATAGTTAATTTCGGCCAACTTGCCAGAATATTATATATATATTTAAAAATGGAAAAATCCACCTGCCCCGCCTAGGTAGAGGTCAACCTCTCGATTATCGGTCGAGTGCTCTTCCAAACATCACAAACACTTCGTTAGATATCAACTAAAATTTAGTTTTACGTAAACAACTAAAATTAATTTTAACTAAAACGTAGTTTTCGGGCCGGCCGTATGGTTATTTACTATCCGACGTAGTATAAAAAAATCTCCAAAAATATACAGCTGTAATCGATAAATAATTAAACCGACATACGAGTATATCAAATAAGAAAGCCTTTTTCGCGTGATTGACTTATTAACGTAGAGCCGAAATTGCTGAAGAACAGAAACGAAGAGCTAGGAAATGTATTTGGATTTTATGACCAAGGCAATAAGAAATTCTTTTAGAAAATTCAACCTCTATGGATGTAAAAAAGGGGTTAAATGTATTTGAAATGGTTGAAAAAACAGTGTCATTAACCTTTTGCTTTGGTTCTTTTTTTGTTTCTTTTTTTTTATTCCACTAAGGTATAACAACAGTCAAAAGTAAAGCAGTCATCGTAGCCTATGGACGCTTGCAATACCAGAGGTATCACATGCGCGCTGCCGACCCTGTAAAAACCTCTTAACGCCACTTTTGAAGAACCCCATGCTGTATGTAGTCTCCTAATAATACTATAATCAATTTTGATATTTCAAAAACTTCTAAACTGATTACATTTCGTCATAAATATGTAAATAATATGCACTGTCAAGGTTCATAAGTGCAGTAGTACCTGCTTTAACCCATATTCAACTGACTGCTGAGATGCAACTCCTCTTAATCAGAGGAGTTTAGAATGTACTACACCACGCTGCTCAACTGCGGGTTGGCGGAAGTCAATGTTTTCCAGCCGCCCAAATGTCACTGACATGGTTTAACGATTGTCATCTAATAACAACAGCCGGAACTGACGGCTTGAAGTAACTTAAGATAGATAAACCCATCTTTAGACAGGCAACAATCGACGTTGCTTAACTTGCATGATCGATTGTAATTATGTGCGCAACGACGCCATTAAACTCAAAATATGCAGGGGGAATGTTATTGAAGTAATAAACCTAAGAGGTTTCTAATTCATTAGCAAAAAAAAATACTTTAATACTTATGCCGCACCAAGTATACATATAATACAAAATCATCGACAGATTATGCTAAATACTCGTATGCTTTATTTCCCGCGCCCGCCGAGTTTATCAAACGCCCCTAAAAAGCTGTTATATTTTCAACACATGATTATGTAAAAAAATCCAGATTTCAGAGGGAAACATGCATGTCGTTAAGACGTTGATGCCACCGATTTGCATCTCTACACTCTTCCTTGGGGTATATTTATGGCAAAGCAGTATTTATTATGTTGATTAACATTGTTTTGAGAAAACTCCCTCTATATTGAATTTACATTGTATTTTCAAAGGAATATACGAAGATTTATTAATTTATCCGTGTCTGTATATTTTTATTGTTCTCTGGTAGTATTCTGGTTAACAACTTGATTTCTATTTTGAAATTAGTATCAGGCAATTGCTAAAGAAACGTGGCATGTTTAGCATTTTACAATGTCACTCAAAGCAAGTCGATTTTCCAGTCTGAATTTAAATCGCAACGAATGCGACAGCTGTTTCAAAACATTCTCTGTTTTAAGGGACTTTGAAGATGAAAATCCAATACTTATTTCGTATTCGGTTGATATATTCACGAAGATAAATTTAAATCAAATTTATCTTCTTATATAAAATATAGAAAAACAACAGCTGTATGATCATCAAAGTCATAAACAGTCCAAATCGTTAATATAATAAAGTAAGTCAAATTTACCGACCCGCCAAATAACTTTCCCGTCAAGTTAATAACACAAAACAAATTACCAACGAAATCTCCGAGCAGCACTGAAACAATTAATCAAAACATTCAACAAAAAAAAATTAAGGAACAATCCTTCTAAATTATTATTATTTAAATCTTCAAAATGAGTCGACAAAACTGCGCGATATAGATATAACCCATTTGGAAGGATAAGAAAAAGGGATGGTAGTCATTAGCATATAATGACGGTAATTAAAATACACAAATAGAGCTATAAAGACAGGCCGGCGTTGAAGGGTTTCTTCATCACGCCGCGGGAATTTATACATGGCAAATATTTTCGGTGCGGCTCAAGCCGCTTTGGAATTAAGAAGAGCATTGTTTAATTTATTAATTAATGGACCCACTGTTGCGGAGACGATGATGACGTGGTACTTCACCGCGGTACAGATTAGATACGTCTATGTATGTAAATAGAGTTAGAACAATGATTTTGAGGGGTTAAGTGAAGATCTGTGGTTTAATATATGTGGTTAAATATGAAAGTTTACGGGATCTTAAAAATCTTTCCCAGATGTCGTCGTCAACCGTTACTCATCCCACTGCTGGGATACGGGTCTCCCCTCAATTGAAGGCTGCTCAGCTGCGGGTTGGCAGAGGCCGGTATTTCCAAGCCGCCTAAAGGTCACTGACTTGGCTTAACGACTGTCACCTAATGGCAAAACCGGGACCGACAGCTTAACATGCCCTCCGAAGCATGGAGGAGCTCGAGATAATATAAACCGATCCATGGACAGAGTACGGTCGACATTGCTTAACTTGCGTGGTCGATTAGACTGACACGTATAACGACGCCATCGAGCTCCAGATATAATATTTATTTAATGCCTGTATTTATGTTTCATATTATAGCATCAGCATGTCTTTAATTTTCTAATTAGTAATGAAAAAGTAGCTTACAGTTATTTGTTTCAAATATTTCATTTGAAGCAAGTACATTTCGTACTACTTATCAAAAATAGTGAAAGCGTACGGCAAGCGTTTTTTTTAATTAGGTTATTACATACCTTGGATCTTCTGTAACTGTTATTGGTGTTGTTGGTACTTTATTCTAATAATACGATTAAAATTTATCTACACAATGCTAAAATAACCCTAAAATAAAAAAATACCTACCTACCTATTTCTGTGTTCACGAACATGCCGTTTCCTGAAATTATTTCAATTCAACCGTAGAATTCCGCTCTGCCGCCTCGCAGACAATGGGTCGACTAATTACGAGATGTAAGGCTTTATTAACGCAATCGGGAGGTTATTAACATAAAAAAATAATATTTACTGGGCCCACCGCCGGCAGAGCTCTTAATTTAAGAATATTGCCGCATTAGCTTTACTGCGCCACTCTCAACCCTTCGTCTTACAAATAATTGCAGTGATGTTACGCCAAGAGAAATGGGATAAGCGTCAAGATTAAAGCTCATCAGAACTGTTATGCCGAACAGAATTTAGCATTGTAATAGCCGGTATTAGACGTTCCCAGAAAATGACGTAGACGAATTAGTATTTCTATAGCGTGTTCTACAAGTCTATGTGCCAGAAAGAACGTCTTAAATTGGCACCTTGCAAATTACCCATTGATATTTTAATCAAGGCCCATCCCTTCGCCGATTCGCGACGTCACTATTAGCATATAAATGGCAAGTAAAATATGACATCAGCATTTTAATTTTTCGATATTACGGAGCGATTTACAAATTAGCGGGTAAGAAAAACTCTATGGAAACCTTAAGAGGGTCGACCTGCCCGCAGATGTTCTATTTAAATGTAAATTTGTCCCGACACGCCGACGACACGGATAAAAAAATAATTTTGAATCAAAATATTTGACAGGCACGTCAAAATAATTTAGAATACTAATTTCTGAGATCTTTAATGAAAGAAGGAACTAGGTGACAATATAATTTTAAAGTAGGTAGGTACTATCATTTTTATTTGCTCTGAGCTTTAAAACCAGTGAACTTCTCACTCAGGAAGGAAAATTAACTAATTTTGACAGCGGTATTTAATCAACAAACACTGGCTGAGGGTGACAATTGCACGCACCGGATGGGAAAAAAAGAAAAGAAAGACTTCTTTTGAGCGAAAAGGCAACAAAGAAAGAATTGTAGAGAACTGCGGAAATGGAAGTGACAGATCGCCGACAATGGTGAAAAGTCACACCTCTTGTTTACGGGGCACCGAGCAAGGGCAGAATTAGCTATCATTTACTTAAGCACTTTATATAATTAAGTGGAACGGCCATTAGTGTCGCAAGGGTAGCCAAGTCTTTTCATGGGTGGTTCTAATTGCAAACTTTAGTTGGCGACGCTATGAGTTTATTTTGTTATATGAAGCAAACACGTTGTTGGGTGTGAAAAGTAATTGCTTTTATATCATTTTTGTTCTCTCTTGTGAAATTAATGAACATATTTAATGAAACTTTAAGACTGTGTGGATTCTACATCTATTATACATCTAGTTTCACTTTTTTTGGGTATGATATTTGAAATATCACTTCTTTTAACACAAAGGAATACAATTCGTCGATGTATTTGTAAACCTTCAATCAACGCTCTGTATATGATTCTCGCTATTCTTATACTAATATTAGAAAAAAACAAAGATCTAGGTTAGGTTAGTATTAGGCATTGTTAACCTTAGTACGCACTAAACGCTAGCGGTTTTTTTAATGTCTAAATCATTAAACAGTGTATGAGTACGCACTTCGCAATGAATTTCTGCACAGTAGCCTGTTTTGTAGTTTCATTTCTTAAATTATTACAAACTAGCCGCTGCCCGCCAATAATTATTAATAGTAACTTCATTCGCATTCGACTGGGCTGGACAGTTTTTGGAAAGCTTCAGAAAATTCACACAATGCTCAATCTTGCCTCAATGCTTGAAGACTAAACTGCGTCCTCCCCGTTATGACCTACGGGCTTGGACGTTGACCACCGATTGCCGAACGATGAAGAAGCCTATGCTTGAGATTTCTGTAAAGTTTCGCATCTAGAACAGGGAACTTCGATGGAGAACCACAGTTATCGAGTTAGCTCTCAAAATCAGCAAGCTACAAGCTGAAGTGACAGTCAGAAGGCAGACAAGCTGAAGGGCCGTCCACATCTGCCAAGTTAGCGATGGCAAATAGGAGAGGAAGATCCTGAAGTGGAGACCGCGTATGTGGCGACGAAGTCTTGGGCGCCCACAGAATATTGAACATTTCTTAACAACTTAATTTCAATTTTAATATGCTAATAATTTTATTTGGTTCTCATGTGAAAAAATCGTTAATAAATTAATTAAGTAATAATTCTTTAGAAGCCATAGAAAAGCGTACTTCATCCACCTTTGGTTCAAAACAAAAACAGATCTCCCTTTTTTGACCGAGCGAAATCTGGCTTTGTTCATTTGCTCGGTAAACCGATAATTTCGTTAAACAACAAAGTGGGACTTGTCGGGGCTCTCCGCAAACAAGCCAAGAAGACAATGTCCCCTAAGATGGGAAATTCATTTGAAGAAAAAATTTCAGTCTTAGCGTTGCGAATTAACAATCTGCAACCCCTGTTCATTCATTTAAAAATGTGTTCTGCTCGTGATTAAACTAAGAAATACTTCTTTTTGAATTAAACACTCGGCTGTAATAATAATATTCTCATGAAATGCCTGTAATTTAATTTCAACTCACTCAAAACATCTTATAGTTTAAAACCATTGAAGTGACGTGAGAAATATTCCAGAGAAGAAATTACTAAGGTTCATATAAAAAACAACGTGATAAATACGATTTTGACAACTGACGTAGCAACAAACACGTCTAATGCTGACACGGGCATAAAATTTATAGATACTATAACACATTCCCGGAAAATACCAACAAATTTAATTCACCGTGCTGAACAGCAGGCTTCTTAACCCGTAAGTGCCCAGCAATCCGGTTAATATTGTTCGCGTAACCCAAAACGGTTGCATTCCGCGCGTTAAAAATATACCGGAGTAATTCGGAGCATCCGAACCGGTCCGTATTAAAGTTCCAAGCGGCAAATTAAGCCGAACCCCGATATATTGCGTTTGTTCTTTTGAAGCCGACGATGAAGGGTTAAGCCAAGAATGCTTTGCTTTTTATAGTAAGTCTAATATAAAGGGGGATTCGAGGGTATTGCACGGTTACGAGAATCGAACGGTTTGGAGAGTAAATTAAAGTGGTATCAATAAATGAATGTTCCCTAGTCCGTAGGTATGTCTAGGGAAAAATTATTATTGGTAGATGTTTTGATTATTAATTTTATTATTAATCTATTTCTTATACTTTCGTTTCGTCAGTGCCTACTTACCAATAATTAAGGTTTAGTTATTTGCGGGAAAAATTACAAGCAGATAATGTTAGCTTTGGTTTTTTAGGTGATGATGCGACCCACGTATAGTCTCAGTCGCCCATACATGGATAATGAATTGAAGAGATTCTATAGTAAATATGGTAAACAGCTAAAATAAGTTAAATTAGGTTAAATTAAAAAATAAACCGGCTGGGGGAGTACCTCTACCTCACAAAATACCGCAGCCATGTTAACAAGTTGTTGTGTTCCTGTGAATGATTGAGGCCAACAGAAAAAAGGAAGAAGTATATGCTGGCAACGGATCGACGATCCCTTGGTGTTGTTGATCTCCATGGACGGTGGTGATTGCATTCCATCAGGTGACCACATGCTCGTTTGCTCCCCGCTCATAAAAAAAGAAAAAAAAATCCTTTTACTCCTCATACTATTAAATTTAATAATATCTCGTCTAATTATTATTTATGATGACATTTACTCAATGATATTGTATAAAAATATTTAAAATGTCATTGTCAAAACCGTAACTTTATTAATTTGTTTATGGATGATTAATTATGAATAAAAGTGAGATGACTATCACGGTTATAAAAATGATATTTATAGAACCCGATAGAAAACCACTTAGTGACTAAGATTAGCATAATATTTCATTTAATTCCTTGTCTTGCGTTCAAGTATGAATTACAATCTATGTAAAAAACATATGTCATTATGATGACTGATTATGATGACTTGGCTAAAAATGATGTACGTACTGAAATACATATCATACAATACAATACAATACATCATTATTTATCACTATAAAAACCAATACAGAATCACTAGACGTAACAATCGATGAAAAAAAAATAAGAAAGGGTAATAAGATACGTATTTTAAATATCAGACTCTCTTTCATGCCGCTGGTTTTTAAATAAGAAATTTGATAGAATGACTTTTCAATAAATTATCCACACACGGGCGCCCACAAATACTCGTTATACAAAGCCAATGAATTATACCTCAGCCAGGTAATTAGACCGAAAATACCATTAAATTAATAAACAAAAAAACAGGAGCGAGGCCCCATCGACTCTCGAGCGACGCGTGGGCCCCTCTGTCGAATAAATTTATGTAAAAATTTTCATTAATATTTTGAGGCCGACCGGCCGGTAGCCCTTGGGAGTGGAAATCGAGTTCGCGGTCGCGATGGAAAAAGCAAACCGAAAATTATGGGGTCCCTCGACTTGTATTTGCTTATGAATACACTGTGTACCTGCACCCGCTATATTGTCAGTATAAATATATGATACGACGCGAAAATAAAATTAAAGTCCTGTTGTGGACCCATTTTTTAATAAATTTTATTATGCAATACAAGCTATGTTATGAAACCACGGGAACCGTCTCACTTGTAAACTGAATTGCAATGCAAAGATAAACATAACTTTAAATGGGATGTAAGTGGCTCACCACGATCTTTAGAGCCAAAGCCAACCTCACCTGTATGTGGTGCAACGCTGCCGACTAGCGAAATAAGTTCTGCCGAAGGGTACAGCGTATTTGTAGGCTGTCTGTCTGGGGAAGTACTTCACAGAATACCGCAGCCAAATAACAATTTTCTTGAGGGTTTTATGTTCCTGCGGGTGCGCGAGGTCACCAGCACAAGGAGGTGTGAAAGGAATAAGTTGCTGCATTGGCAGTCGGGGTGGCAGCGCGCGAGCAAAGTGTTGCGAGCGCTCATATGGCTACGGTAATCTCTTCACATCAGGCGGGACGTATGCTTGTCTGCTACTCGACGTACATAATTTAAAAAAAAAGTTACTATAATCTACTGAACATATTTTCCAACGATATAATAAGCCAAAGTTCAGTAAGATACTCAAATTCAATATACAAAGTGAAACGTACAAAATATATTAGCTTTTTTAAAAGTAGTTTCTTTTCTGTACCGAAGGCCGAGAGAACACTATGAAAAACGCCCCTCCTGGGATCTCACGAGATTATGAAAGATTTGTGAGTTCGAGAGCTGGAGTGCCGCCACGACCACTCGCGCCCGGCTTAAGAGATTTAAATCGTTCGCTGGACCGGAATGTCAGATACAAACAGATATCTATCTTACTGCACCGCATTTAGTTATGACATCAGGAATTTGAAAAAAGTTTACAGTGTAGTTTCTTTCGCTGAATTTCTATACAAAATAATTATTCGTTCAGAAATAGACACTTAACAATCAAAAAATACACTTTAAATTTCAATTAAAAATACTTACTCGACTCTATTAAGCCGACTGGTTAAATTAGAATAAAAATATTTAATAACGATGCTTCAATCTACAACATCTAAAATTATATCCTTGTGTGTATTGTATATATTTTAAGAGTAACTGGGTATATTTGAAATATACATTATATAAAAATCATAAGAAATCCGATAATTTCAAGTAGGTATCATATTTCTTACACTGAGTAAGCGTCGTCGTTTCTATTTCAAGCCGCGATGGGTCACAATGCAGCTAAAATCTGTAGATGATATCTCTCCGCGAAACCTGTAAATCTTTCAGGCATTTTTATATTCGCTGGTTTTTCTCCCTAAGTTTAAAAGCTGCGGCTTTAAAGACGGCGGACGAACTATATACGTTCTAAATAAGTATGTGCTAATACTATTGAAATAGCTTTCAAGTAGGTACAGTCACACAAGAAGTGTTCTATCAGTTTAAAACTTTCCAAAGAGCATAGATATTGCTAAGATTGGTCTATTGTTAAGAGCGGTAGTAGAGTTTCTTAATTGGAAAAAATCCGTGGTGGCCATCTCTTTAGGCTTTTAATGCCTTATTTTCCACATTGCTGTCTCTCACATTGTCAAGAGTCAGCCAGAGAAGGCAAATTCCTAAAGCTTCTTACTTGTACTAATTTCTTCTGATTAAATTCGTTGTGAGTTCCAAAGCAGCCGTAGCCTTACCCGAAGTGCAATGGACTTCATTGTTGATTGCCTCTTATGTTGGTCGCCGCTGTTAATCCTTGCTACACAGGAGACACAGTGGTGGGAATGTCTGGTGGGGCCCCATCCCTTTCTTATATAAACTATTATAAAAGAAAGGCTATCATCTCATTTCACTCGATATCGCTTCTGCACTTCCCGCTACATTCAAGGCGCCAACCGAAAGGCTAAGCAAGTCGCACCACCATCCTAAGATTATATCTTGACACTTGATGGATGAATGGTTATTGGATCTCAACATTTTTATCATTTTGATACAGTCGCTGGGGCAAGGTGAACCCTGCTGGTCCTCGGGCGCTGTGGGGGACATAGTGGTATACTCACATTTTAAAGTTTTATTTAAGGTTTCTTTTTTCGAGATGAAAAGTTTGATTTTGATTTGACATATAAAATTCTAAGCAGACAACTTACCATGAAAATATTTTTTTTATTTTTTTCTGCTTAAAACGCTACTGTGAATGACATCTTGAACAAAACCCTTGAAGAGGAATTCTAGGGTTTCTTGTGTTCTTGCGAGTGAGTGAGGTCACCAGAAAATAAGTAAGAAAGGCTGACAACGGATCGGCGACCTCTTGGTGTTGCTGATCTCCATGGGCGGTGATGATTGATTTCCATCAGGTGACCCACGTGCTCGTTTGTCCCCCATCGCGTATAAAAAAACATGAATAATACTTTCGATAGATAATGTACTACTTATGGCTACTCTAGATCTTGCTGTTTGATGTAGCAGACAAACACACATCATATTTTTAACACTCGTATCAGTCAGATCAGGGGCCCTGCCGCTGACGCTGAAGCCGATTACCATCGAACGTAATGATTTCAAAAATAGGTCTTAATTTTATCAAACATCTTTACCTTAGTCGATAAAGCTCCAGGATTACGACCAGCTAAGCTAAACTAAATTACCATAAATCTACTCTGAACTTTAATTTTCGCAATAAAAAAAGCCGATGGGATTCAGCTTCAGCTTGGCCGGTAGAGCCCCATGCTCTGGTACTGCCGAAGCTGAAACCGATTACCATCGGATTTTTTGAATGCGAAAATCAAACTTTAGCTTAGAATAGAGATAATTGTGTTCAGATTGGCTCGTAGAAAAACCATAGAGCTCTACCGACTAAGCTGAAGAAGTTTGTCATTAGATAGTTAATTGATTCAGGTGTTATTTTGCGGAGTCAAATTTACAGGCAATTTGATCTACAGTACTTTGCGTGCCTCCGCCACCAATTAGTTCATGCAAACTACTGCCGGCCGGCACCCACCCGCTACCGTTAGTAGTTGCATGCGACTGCCGTGGCTGCTTTGGTCGTCTCTGCTCCAGCTGCTGTGGTCGTCTCGGCGAATCTCCAACATCTGAAACAGAAGATACATGCGACCGCCACTGCCCCGACTGCCGTGGTCGTCTCTGCGACACGTGTTTCGCCTCTACGCGAGGCATCCTCAGGCGATCTGTAGATGTTGATGGTTAGAACAACAACCTTTAAATGACCCATGCCATTTGTAGGTTGTTGTTCTAACCATCGCCGAGTCGACCACAGCAATTGGAGCAGAGACTACCAAAGCAGCCACGGCAGTCGCATGCAACTACTAACGGTAGTGGGTGGGTGCCGGCCGGCAGTAGTTTGCATGAACTAATTGGTGGCGGAAGCACGCAAAGTAGTGTAGATCAAATTGCCTGTAGTTTGTCATTAACTTAAACCTAAGAACTACTTTCGCAATCAAAAATTCAGATGGTAATCAACTTCAGCTTCGGCGGTAGAGCCCCAGGTCTAAGATCGCCATTATAATGATATTTATACTTTGTTTGACTTATAAATTGGTTAATACAATATATGCTTCCAGATATGAGCCTATGTCCCATATTTTATTAAATACTTGAAAAATAAATATTCATTGTTGTCTATTAATGAGAATACTCTCTTACCTCGGTATACATTATATTATTTGACTTTTCATATTGCTAGAAGATTTAAAATAGTATAATATATCAAAATAGTATAAATATCAAAATATATTAGGTAATCTATGAAATTGGCAATGTGATCAACAAACTGCAGGTCGGGGCGGACATTGCGACCCGATCGTTTGCACTCTTTACTGCACCCCTATCTCACACTTCACGTATGACGTGAGTGTGTAGCGTCTTCAAAATAAGCAAATTTAGTACATTATATAGCACAAGAAAGTATAGAGAACGATTTACGTTAATCGTTACTTTATTACTTAATTAATTATTTCAATAGACAAAACGACAGGTAAACGGTGCCATCCGTTTACCTATCGTTTAATTTAAATAATTAAGCAATACAAAATAGTTAATTTAATAATATGTTTCGTCGACAACCCTTATACATCCCACTGCTGGGATACGAGTCTCCTCACAATTGAAGGGGTTTTGAGCATACTCCACCACGCTGCTCAACTGCGGGGGCGAGTGTTTTCAAGCCCCGTATAGGCCAATGACTTAAATATGCGCTCTGAAGCACGAAGGAGCTTGAGATAAATAAATCATTCCATGGACAGGCTGCGGCCGACATTGCGTAACTCGCACGTGCGATTAGATTGACACGCGCAGCGAAGCCGTCGAGCTGCTCAACATACTGCCGGTCAGAGAGCTGCTTCGTGGCATGCTTGAAACATTATTAGGCTTTTTTTTACCGCCCGCAACCGCAACCATAGCAGCAAGTACGTGGCCAGGTAAAATTTCACAGTTAAAACATCGCAAAAAGACTGAACACGGAACAGTGACCACACTGTATAAACTGTAAATATGTATGCACTTAAGAAAATGTCCAAAACTCATGGCATTTTAAGAATCGTGGCGAATTATTACAACCAAAAGATTCTTCCTTGATGATCTTCAGCAGACGATTGTTCCTAAAATAACCATATTTTATCGCACTATACTGAATATAAGTCAGTTTATAGTCAATTCTTAAGACGTTTATTAAATTACAAAAATTACACGACTATTTCCGTAAATGAAACAATTGAGGTAAAGAATGCGTTGGCATGTCTGTACGCTTGCTATGGCACCCTTTCCCTTTTTTTCAATCACACATGACGTTCGCTGCGAACGCTCCACAGTTTTCCACCCGCTTTGTCGCGTCATATGCGATATGGCTTGAAAGAAAAATGCCGTGGCCGCCGCGCTCAGCGGAACATATCAATTCAATTTGAACGAGGATCGTGAAATAGGGCTGTCACGCGCTAAATCATGGCACCACGCCGTGATAAACATATCGGAAGGGTTTATGTTTTATTAGCTGTGATAGAAGTTATCGCCCTACGTCTAAGAAATACGATATTTGAACTGATACTGGAAAAATGTTAAGAGGAATAAACGCTCCATTCTCATCTCTATTTATAAAATACTTTTATTTAAAACTAGCAATTATCAGCGACTTTATTTTTCTTCTTCAATTTTTTTTTAATTAGAATATTATTACTTTTTACGTAAGAACCCTAAATATTTTCCGGATAATACGTATCATATACCCTATAAACTTGTTTAGCTTCTAATGAAAATTCTATTCAAAGCCTGTTAACCGTTCAGATTACACTGGACAAAAAAATATAGATTTTTTTATTTTGTTTATATTCGTATGTGTAAATAGATTATTTTTGTGTTGTGTAAAATTATACAAAATAAATTCTTTCTTTTATTTTCAAATTTTCGTTTTTAATTAAAAATGAAAAAAATATATAATATATGAAACATTATTTCAAAAAAATGTAATGTATGACGTGTCTTATTGCCCGCAAGCAATTGGCAATATTTTTTAATTTTGTTTTCTTTTTCTCATTTTGTCATTATTGTCTGAATGACCAAGCATCCTTATATGAATTTATTGAAAAGTTCATCAAAATAGAACTATTATAAAATTCTACTCAAGCTTTGTGCATTTTCAAATACCAGCTACTATCCAAATTCAATTAAATACTAGTGAAACTCCACTTTTTTTTACAACTAGCTGCTCCAGCGAACTTCGTACCGCGTCGAATCAATAAAGCCAATCCATTCTCGTGATATCATAAAAAAGTAGTCCTATATCTATCAGAAATGGAATATTTTATTTTTATAATACATCCGATGTTTTGATAGTTATTCTGCTATTCTGGGTGGAGCCAAATTTAATAAGTCAAACATATAATAAAACCCAAAAATCTCATCCGTTCTTGAGTTATAAATAGTGTTACTAAATCGATTTTGTTTTAATTAAGTAGATATTAATTAAACTTCATTTAATATACCTGCAAACCGTATCTCTGCATAATACATGTCTCATTTGACTCGCAGTTCTTTAGCACGACGTCAGCTAAGCTTGTTTCTCAATTAACCCGCCCTTTAATAAGATACAAAGAGGCTTCAGTAAAAATTCAGCACGTCATCCCCACTGAGTGGGCATAAAAATTAAAAATGCACACACCGACTCGATGCCTCAAGGAAAATATGTTCAACCAAGCGATGTTCTTGAAATTTTAAAATCTACAATGTTTTTCTTTTGGTGGTGCATGTTTAAAGAATATATTTAAAACAGGTACTTTAAACCACAAATTAATCATGTTTATGCACGGGTAGACCGTGCCGTATAAAATGATCCGCGTAGCCAGAAGACAGTACTGCTACGCGGGGCTCTCTTATACTGGGAATGTAACAGTCTACGCGTGGTTTGCTATACCTAACTACTACTAAAAAAATACCAACTTAACAAAAAAATCATCTCCATATAATAAAAGGATAAATATAGCCTTTAGAGGTAAAACTAACTTCACATGTACGTGATGCATCCCGCCGATTAGCACACAAGGCTTTGGAGAGCTGAAGCATGCTACACAGCGATATTTAATTAAGAACGGCCCCCTTACCACCATCTCTTATTGCGATTCAATAACTGGATAGAATGCTTATTCATACCAATAAATTAGCGACTCTATTTCAAACGGGATAGAAACGCTTATTCATTGGTATGATTATGCATTCTATCCAGTTATTGAATCGCAATAAGAGATGGTGGTAAGGGGGCAGTCCGACTGAGGAACCACCTTATTATAGAAGTGCATAGTAGAGTCTATCAGGAATTTATATATTATTATATATAAATACCTGATAGATTTTATTCCAAAAACGTCACTATTTACTAAAAGTTCTTACAGCATTTGCATTAGAGTTTACAATAAAATACCAGAAATACGAGTATATAAGACAGACTATTCGAGACTCATGTGTAAAAGCTAAAATAGTGGCTTTTAACTTCTTTATAGAGTGCAAGACTTCTTAGATTCTTAAACCTAAGATTTTTGAATGTTAATGTATGTTAGCAGAATAGAGCACTCACATTATGATAAAATACATAATGTGAGTGCTCTATTCTGCTAACATACATTAACATGTTAAGCTCTGTTAACCTATTCTATGCAAATAAAATGATTTGATTTTACACCTGAATACTTCTCCTCCAACTCTCATTACCGCAGTCATAATATGAAATTCAATTTAAAACGAGCTAACACATCACCCACTGATAGATAGCTACCGATTTAATATCTCAGTCATAATTGAAGCGAGCGTTCTTCCAAACCCATTACAGGAGCGTAGACTGAGGCCCTGCGAGGTAATGAACTCACATTATAAATGCAACGATGCATCGGCTCACTGATGCACCGCGAGCGAACACTCCGACGCGAAGAATTAATTCATTTGCATGTAAAACTTCACCTACGGAACGCCTTAAGATTAGGTGAGATAGGGTGGCTAGAGTTTACTGAGAACGTTTTATAATATCGTGATATGAAATTCTTGAGTCTTAGATGAGTCAAGAGGTGTCATTAACATAAAAGCATAGATATAGGTACAGATTTCTCGCGTGATGAAAAACCGGGGTTAAGTGAGAGTAGTACCACAGTATAAGTAATAGTACTAACGTAGTAGTACTTTACAAATGTTTCGTACCTCACTAAATAAACATATTTTTTTATGTTCAAGACAAATTCCTCAGAAAGGAATTTTGTAACAATTTTGTGACATAAACACACTTGTACCGCACCCCGGGCACTCCATACAAATGTCGCGTCGGTAATTACTATATTAACAATGACGGCTGTGCAGAGATTTAATAAGCGTGTGCGTGCAGCGCCATACAAACTGTTCCAGATCCGTCTCAGAGAGGAGGTGAGGTAGACACGAGCGTATGGCAGGGAGTGTCAATACTGTTCGTAGTACTACTATTTATACTGTGCTTATACAGACAATCGCTTGTAGTTCATAATACATCAGTATAATAAATGTCCCGCGAGGTGCTACGAACGCTACGTACGCCTCTTGGCTACGTAAGACCATCTTATACTACAATGGTCTAGAAGCGCCTTAGACGACTATCTAAGGCGATTCGAGGTTAAGATATCTAAGGAGAGGCGAGATCCATTTCATTACAATATTTACTGACTGGATTCGTCCTAGCATTGTCTGTACGCGTTTCTAGAATGAAGCATGAATAATGATGGCATAAAAACGATTTAGTCAAAATAGTACTTTCGCATAAACATAACATAAATAACTACATTTGGTATACAAGGAAAAAACGCTACATTTTATATTTCTTACTAAATGGTTTTAATAAAAATTGTATAAATAATTGTTAGTCTGTGTCCCACTGCTGGGATACGGATTAATCGATGGGTTTTAGAGCATACTCCACCAAGCTGCTCAACTGCGGGTCGGCGGAAGCCAGTGTTTCAAGCTGCCTAAAGGCCACTGACTTGGCTTAACGACTGTCATCTAATGACAACAGCCGAGACCGACGGCTTAACGTGCCCTCCAAAACACTTAGGAACTCGAGATAAACCCATCCATGGACAGGCTACGGTTGACGTTCCATTAGACTGACACGCGCAACGACGCGATCGTGCTTCTCATATACCTCTTATTTTATTTAAAAAACTTAGATATTTAAAAAGTAGTAAAGTTCGTTGACTGATTAGTAAAATCTCGAGACACCTGCATCGCCGCTAATGGGATCGTGCGGTCCCCTCATTTGAGACTACTAATACCTACTCGAGTCGAGCACTTTTTACAGTCACTCGGCGCCTCTCGAGGACAATCCCAAGCAAAATGGTCGCTTCAATTTGTCAGGTGAAGGAGTTCGGGTGATTGGAGGAATTAATAATGAGGCGAGTTAGAGACTGCTTTTTATGCTTATATTTTATTTATAATAATACTTACCTACTTGAAATGTTACTATTGTACATATATGTGACGAGCTCGGTGGTCGAATGGCAAGCAATGGTTATTTTGACTCGGAGATCGTGGGTTCGATTCCCGCACAAGACAAATATTTGTGTGCATGAACATGTCCGTCTGTCTTGGTCTGGGTGTTTTCTATGTATCATAAGTATTTAGTTACAAAAAAATGTATTTATGTACATTTATCAGTTGTTTAGTACCCATAGTACAAGCTTTGCGCTTAATTTGGGACTAGATGGCGCTGTGTAAATTGTCCAGAAATATTTATTTATTTATATTATACGTTTATTATAACACTAGCTGGCGCCAGCGACTTCATATCCCATACTGTAGCAAGTTGCAATACAAAGAGTTTTGCTTCCGCATCAGCACCCTTGCTGCTATTGCAGCTAAAACCCACACGACTAATGTAGCATCTCCTTACATCTGGTAACCTCACTCACTCGCTAGAAGAACACAATCCTCTACGGTAATATTGTTTGGCTGCGATATTCTGTGAGGTGCAGGTATTGCTTGATATGCCCTACCCTTAAGGCCAATCATAAATTACACTACTCACACTTCATTAAATCTAACAAGCGCTTCTTGACGAATAAAGAAAATCTAAACAGTAGATTAACATCAATTGCTCTCCGTAAACGACTTCTAAAATAAATTAAAGGGGGTTACACAATAGGCTTCGCAAATAAGAGTCGTAGGCCTGCAATGAGTGGCAGCAAGAAAAAAGCACAGAGTGCGTCGGTTTGCTCCCTAGGGGTCGCACTTATCATTGACATTAACTTTTTTGTTGTCCATAACATTTGCATAACTCCGAAACTCTGTATCGACACTCGCTTCGAAGCCTCGCGGCGACTTTGGGGAGCAATGGCGGCCTACACTTTGTAAGATCATTTCCAGGCTGCGAAACTCTGCTTTTGTCTACTGGGAACTGTAAAAGAGCAGTAATTTGTAAATTACCTTTGATATCATCAGTGCTAGGAATAAAAAATTGCAATAAAATTTGAAACATTGCAACAATCTTGTTAACTGTATAGGTAAGTTGTTGCCCGCGACTTCTACTACGAGCCCGGTGGTCGAATGGATAGCAATGTCCACTTTGACTGCGGCATCACGGGTTCGATCCCCGCACATGACAAATATTTACACAAATATTTGTCATGTGCGGGGATGAACATGTCTGTTTGTCTCGGTCAGGATGTTTTCTTTGTACCTATAGTACAAGCGTTGTGTATTTTTGTTCAGGATATTTATTTATTCCAACTTACACGTCAAAGTAGCCTATGTAACTTGCGTGTGTTTTAAGGTGCCTGTGTCATTCTTCGGGCCTGATACTATCTGTGCTCAGTTGCAAATTAAAAAGTTTTGTTATACTAGTTTGTATTGAAAACAAGCATAGCCGTACATAAACATATACCGTACGCTTAATAAAACCATAGCATATAATGGAGGAGCTCGAAAACGTCGTTGCGAGTGTCATTCTAATCGATCACGCAAGTTAAGCAACAACGCCCAGTCTGTCCATGGATGGGTTTATTTATCTCGAGCTATTCCGTGCTTCGGAGGGCACGTTAAGCCGTCGGTCCCGGCTGTTGTCGTTATATGACAGTCATTAAGCCAAGTCAGTGGCCTTTAGACGGCTTGTAAACACTGGCCTCCACCAACCCGAAGTTGAGCAGCGTGGTGGAGTATGCTCTAAAACCCATTCGATTGAGAGGAGACCCGTATCCCAGCAGTGGGATAATTATGGGTTCATGCTGATATGAGTACTGGGTACAAGTAGTATCACTCAAATGTTGCCATCTCTGCTATTAATGTTACTCCTCTTAGGGACTATGTTATTAACTTAGGAAAATAACAAATAACATATTATACAACATATACAATTTCATATTTTCTAATATAACTTATAATGAAATTGTTCTTTACATCGAGATATATGTAGTTATAAGTTTTAATAACAAATG
This sequence comes from Hypsopygia costalis, assembly GCA_937001555.2. Classification (NCBI taxonomy): domain Eukaryota; kingdom Metazoa; phylum Arthropoda; class Insecta; order Lepidoptera; family Pyralidae; genus Hypsopygia; species Hypsopygia costalis. The sequence continues at coordinate 8,569,688 of OW443330.2, read as the reverse complement.
GTAATTATTCACGACATATAGAGTGTACTTCTAGATCAAGAGATTGGAAGCTTAAATCAAGCGCGAAATGACAAATGGTGCTCAAACTGTCAAAAGCACATATCAAAGAATATTCAGTCTGTCTCTATCCCTAGTTCATAGTACATCTGATGTCAACCAACTATAGAGCTTACCTGATGTGATTCGGTTACCGTAGTCTTATGTTAGAGTAGAGATTAGAGTATGTTATTATGTTAGACGAGAAGAGTGAGTCAGTGTCTTCAAGACGCCCAAAGGTCACTGACTTGACTTAGTGACTGTCATCTAATGACAACAGTCGGAACCCTCCGAAGCACGGAGGGGCTCGAGGAAAAATACTCATCCATAAACAGGCAATGGTCGACGTTGCTTAACTTGCACTGAGCTACTCAAAGTATCTTAGTAATCATTATTTACCTATTATCTGTATTAGATATGAATGTAACATTTTTAATATTAACCACTGATTTAATTTTAAATTAATTCATTTGGGATGAGAATATTTTGACAGCTGTCACACACAGCCTTGGAGCCCTCTGGCAAACGAAGCCAATTTTGATCAACGTCCAAACTTAATGAGGTAGGCGTTCTGTAAAATTCCAGGTAAAGGGAATTTCACGTAAAATAACATAAAATATTGAACACATTGCTAATATTTCAGCTTTAGATTTCTTACCCATTAATAAATGAAATAGGTAGAAATACAGATCGAAATTGTATTTTCTTGATATTAAAAAATAAATAAAAAGTAAGTTTTTGTTTCAGGGGTTTTATAAGAAAAATATTTTTTGTTTGTCGAAATAGCATACGCGTAGGACGACGTAGCGTTGGATGCCTTCCTTCAAGATGGTCCGATGACCTTAAGAAAGCGGCTGGAAGCGGAGGATCGTTTTAGGTGGAAAGCATTGGGGAAAGCTTATAATATGCAGCAGTGGGTAGATACAGGCTGATGATGATGATGAAATGGCATGTTGTTTCCACAATTCCATTTCTGGGTGACATAAATTAAAATATGTACCTACAAAATACTTTCTTCAATATTTTACTGAACATGCATTTCTTTATAATGATAAAATAAAGCACTTGTACTATTCCACGTAATTACATTTATTTTTACAGACCGGTATCAAGGTAAGCAGATGGTGTTTGTGTTTTTACCTTGATAATGCAGTAGCGGCGAAACCGGTCGGTAAAAATAAATGTAATTACGTGGAACGGTACAAGTGCTTTATTATAGTTAATAAACTTCATAAAGTTGATTGTTGGCACAACAATCAACTTTATGAATTTCTTTGTTTTTTTTTTTTTCAAAATATGTTTATCTTAATTGCTTGTTTTCCTCATCTCATAGTCTTGCAACAAATTATAATTTAAAAACACGAGCAAGTATAATGGCGTAGGACAGTTCTCCTTAAGCCGGTCGATGGCTTAATAAGTAGGTATCGCCGGGAGCAGCTGTTATGATACCAGCCCGGTGTCGCCGCACTCACCCTTAAAAGATTTTTCTTTCGGCAAATAGTATGGAGAAAGTTTTTTTACGGTGAGGAACAAAAAAGATTTTCTTAATATTTCTGTGGTCACGGAAGCACATAAAATGATACGAATCAAAGTATTATTTTTTACATTATTTAAAATATACATTAGATATATTTTGATGTAATAAAATCACTTGTATTATTCGGCTTATTTACGTTTATTTTTACATGCCGATTTCGCTTTTAGAACATTATCAAGATATTTAGATGGTTTTTTCGTTTCTACAAAACATTCAGCACGCGTGAAATCAATGACAACTCACTTGACTTGAGACTTGAGTTGTTTTATTTTATAATTATATTTTAATAAAAAAAATGCAATTTATAATATTGCGGTAATTCTCAAAATGATGTAACGGACTTTCCGTTACATCAGGTAGTCAAAAATTACATTGATATGTTTCGAAATTATTGAGAAAAGTCCTGTCTTAAAAATTTCCAATCCGTCATCGAATTCAACTTTTATATTATATCACTTTATAGTAACAATTTTATATTAATACATGTTTAAAATAAATAAATAACGATAAGTTGACCGAAAAATTGCCTCCATACTTATCTAACTGAATGACACCAACGCTAAGGCGATCGCCTTTTTTTCTCGCCCCTTCGAAAAAATAGGGGAGATTCCTATCTTGTCGCTTCTAATTTACTTATTCCTCTTTTAAAGACTTATTTACCTTCAAAATCCCATTGTGTCCCAAGCGGGACCAAGCGATTTCCTCAGTAATAACGAGACAGCCTCGCGACGTGTCAAACGAGGCTTTCTTAAAAAAAGCAATAACAATTTACATAAACACCGGGTCCTAGTTAACAGTTAATAAAGGAAACGATGTCTCAATTGACGAGTTCTCCTTTTTTAAATGCCTTTTAGATGGAAATGTTGATGGCACATTGTTTTACAAGCACTCCAGCTAACTCCATTGCAGATGAACAAATCAAATTGAACCGTTTTGTTTTTGTTGTTTTCCGCACGAAAATACTATGTTCATTGTGTCAACTAGCTAGCTCTTGTTTACTTAATTTAAAATTATGTAACTTCACTTCAAGTAACACCTTTTTTAGCAAGTGTACAAATCAAATTGGACTGAAGCTTATTTTGTTGTTGCTTGTTACATACTTATTTTAGAAGTAAAATAAGTATGTTCATTGTACCGGCCAGCTAATTTATGTTCACATAATTTAAATTTTATAATGAATAATAAAATGAAGAATAATAATAATGAAGAATTAAAAATAGCTGCTATCCAACGCATCATCCGCGTGGTCGTTACATGTAACTAACTACTCGTATGTGATTTGTAAATTACTGTAATTTTTTATATCAGATGTTGTAGAATTAATGTATTCAACAATTATCTAGTTAGACATCTTTCCATTTTTTATTTGCGAATTTTTACGAATTATGAGACATTTGTTCTGACTCGCGTCGCTTTTCCCATACATAATTGTGTTGGCGTACCTATATCGTCCCCTTAAGAGTTTTATGCTCTATACTAGCCACCATAAAGAAATCTAGTACTCTGTCTGTAGTCTGGAAATAAAAAAAAATTTCACGTCATTATGACAACATTTTAAATAATTAACATCAATTGTATTTTACAAAACGCATTACTGAATCAATGTAAAAAATTATTAATTACATGCCCAATCATCAGTTCCAAGTACCTATTCGTACTTGCTGTTACTCGTACATCTAGTTCAATCCACTTTCCGCATTCAGAGCAAATTCTTCCATGTACATAGCAGTATTATTTATTACTATATACGTAGAATTATTAACATACGAAAGGAGAATATTTTGATTTAATTTAATTAAAAGGTAGCCTTTTCGTTCTTCTAGTTAAAAATAATCATAAGTGAGTTAAACTCTCATAATGTTTAAATTAAAAAACTTAAAGAGTGACAGTTAGTGTGACGTGGGCGTATTTTCCTTGGCGTTTGTTTATCCTGCATAGATTACGCTATCTAAATATGGCAGCCATGCTGTGCTATATACACGAGAGTTAAACACAAGTGGTGTACACAATGACCTAAATTCGGTGAAGTTGCCTGGCGGAATTGTTTCATTAAAGCGGACCCAAAACTTTTGTGCGCTCTCCCATCCGCGATCGATGCTGGTTCATCGCACTCACTCGCGGATAAAATGTGTACCAGACTTAACTAAAAACGGGGGCTTGCACCCCCAATCAAAAGCGGAATATCCCCGTCATATCGCCCCAGCTAATGACACGCTGTCCGCGCATATCAACCCTTCCTATTAAAAACTCCAAGCTTCAAGTTCACTAATAGTAATCTAAAACAAAGTTCGCCGGTTCAAGGTCGCAATTTAAAGTTTTTCGAAAACTTCTTTTCCCGCTCACTTTTTTATAAGTATATAAATCTTTTTGTCGGCGAAGTTCCACGAAGTTTTTGGCCCAGATTGTCATCGATTTTTGTTTGAAGAGTTTGTTTTTTCATTGTTCTTCTTTACTTGTTTGACGGTTAATTCATAAAAACTTTCCCGACTGCAATCGATAACGATCTACTGTCTCGGTTTGTAAACAAAACCGCGGTCTGTCGGCGACAAATGGCATCATTCACTGTAACTTAACTTTTTCAAAAAACAAAATCAAATTTTAGGAAACATCTTTGAATGAAAAACCATAAATAAATACTGGATTGGGAGTTCAGTAGCAGTAAGTTACAATTTATTATAACGGTATATGTAAAACAATAAACCGCATCATCTCCGAGCAGCCGCTGCGGCGCCCTCGCATGAATAGCTGCGCTATTTTCACTTGCTTCATAAATATTGCGTTTTCACGCGGCCTGTAAATATTTTCCCCATAAAGGCTATGCATGGAAGTCGCCCGGAGGGCTCTCATCACCTCGGCCCTGAATATTTTGGAATGTATTGTAGAGGCCCCTCTGTCTCAACTTATGTAAATGATGCCCTTACACTTTCTCCGTTTTTCTCGCATTTGGAGCACAATACAGAGCAATTTGATGTTGAATGTGACATTATCCGCATAAGGGCACACCTCGCGACTCACACGGATTTGCAAATGGAAAGTGTGATTTACACTTTATTTCGGGAATCAAGGCGGAATATGCCGAATATTTTCGTTGCGTGTTTCGCCGCCACAGTAAGTCGAATGAATTATATGAATTTGTTAAATCAAAATCAAAGGAATCTCATAAATACAACAAAGAATATTTTGTACATTAATTGCTACTTTTGTAGACAAAGAAAGCATAATGAATAGCCGTCCCCGCTGTCCGTCTCGGCTGATTTATTTCATGACTTTTCGGATATGCAAATAACATTAACATTCAAAGATGTAGGTATCTTCGCCCCCTAAAAGAAATCGCGGCGACCACAGAATCATGCCAATCCAGGGTGAATCTTAATATTTTATGTTGTGTTATTTCCCTTTTCTTTTCCTTCCTGATATTATTTATTTCCTCGCCGACAATGAGATTCCCACTTTGGCGCGTAATAAAAAAGAATTATTGTTCATCTTTTTATAGCGTGCCGTTTTGTTGGTTTTATATTACTGTGATTGAAACAGTGCCGTTTTATTTAAATAAAACGGCATTTACTTACTGAACAAAACTAAAAATAATTGTTATTAGAAAATATTATGTCTTAGCTTAGAAGCATTAAGTCATTCAGTGAGAAATGTTACAGCAGTTGATAGAGTTTATACTATTATTAACTGCAACGAAATTGTAACTTACTGCATTGATTGCATTGCACTGCATGAGATGCATTTCGAAAATTTGATCGGGTTTTTGAAAAAGTTAAGTCACAACGGGTGATGGCATTTGCCAACACCCGTTAATTTAAGTACACCCCAGTACTACAAGCTAATTTAAGTACACCTAAGTAATTTTGAGTCGGCGATAAACACGCATATTTTGGAATATTTTTGTTCATCGTTGGAGATTTCAAAGTAAAATCAATAAGGGAAAAGAGTATTTGCGTTATCAAATAGTCATCAACATTATTTTAAGATTGACGCATTTTAAGACTGTGGAGAAAACGACAATGAAATAAATTCTTAAATTATGGAAAGCTATATTTTTATAATAGTAAATTTATTTCACATAAACGAATAACAATACCTACTATTTTCATTACCTGGAAACAAAATAATTGGTATTCATCGTCATTATGTGATATTAGAGCAACAGAGGCGAAGGCAATTTTTTTTTCTGTCTGTCTATATGTTTGTTGCTTGCGGCAACTTTTTTTTTACAGCTTGCTCGAGGTCTAACTTAAAACATAATGACTGTTTCATTTTTCTTAAGTTGTATAGCGGCAAAATTATTTAGTATTTTTTTTTATTATCATAAGTCGACACGATTGAAGTCACAGGCAGTCGCCAGTATCCAATAAATATATACTGAATTCAAAAATAAAAACCTAAAATGAACATTTCACGTATCTCATGTGTGTGATTAACAAGTCCCTAGTGGGTGCATCCGAAAGTGGGAAAAAAATCATCGTGGCCTGGGGAGTGATCGGCCCGATGATTGATATCATCGCTAATTGGGTGATGGATGGTACAGCCCACGCTTACCTACTCTGTAAAATGTTACAGTTTGCTTGTTGTAAAGATCAATTTTGGAATATGCAGGTATGTCTACGAGTAAATTATCAAATAGTTAAGTAAATCTGAATTAGGCGTCATTAATTAGATCATAGATATTATAAAAACGGGACGGGGGCTTACCACACATTCCCACCACTGTCTTCTGTGTAGCCAGGATTAACAGCGGCGACCGCCAAAAAAGGCAATGAACAGTGAAGTCCATTGCGGTCCCGGGGCCTACTCCAGGGGCCGCCGATCCTTTGCCAGCGTATACTTCACTCACTCGCAGGAATACAACAACCCTCAAGGAAATTGTTATTTGGCTGCGGTATTCTGTGAGGTGGAGGTAGTCCCAGTCGGGTAGCTTAAAAAATACGCTATGCCCTAATAAAAAAGGCACTTTAAAAACCTTATGATTTCTCCAGAATATAAAAAATGCAATATATCGGATTACGGCATAAACATGGCATGGGGAAAGCGTATGCACGAAATATTATGATTAAAGCCACATAACATCAACAATATTACAGAACGCCATCAGAAGGCAATAATATTTGGAAATAGTAATTAAATTGCAGGTTAACGTACAAAGCAGAAGATGCGAGGCGGAACCTAATTTTCATAGCTGATTAGACTTACCCCACATGGGATTATATGATTACGTCACATCCTTATTCTGATTGACGGGATACTCTATGTTACAGGAATGAATCTTACGATTGCGATATATGACGTTTCAAAACAAGAATAAACGAAAAAGAAAATAATAAAAAATAATCTAAATAGATTCTTACATTTTAATTAAAATTAATAACTAACGATATTTCCTGTTGTGAGCGTTAACATGGCTACGGTACCCGCTTCTCATCAGGCGAGTTGTATACTTATCTGGCATCTAACGAAGTATAAAAAAACGAACATACTGATACTTACTCTGATTTTATCTTCAAGCCTTTTTATTTGATTTCTTCTGACTTCTACTCGCTGCGCGACCTTTAGCCGGTGGACCAAGCCGGTAGTCAGCATCTAAGTCTCTGCACTATAGTTCATGGCAGGGAGGACGCACTGACGCACTAAAGTCTGTACGGTGAATATGTGCCGAAGCTTTCCGAAAGCTGCCAGCCCAATTGAATGCGTCGATCGATCTCTTTGTTGAGATTACCCCGGTCAAACTATATGGACTGTCCGAGGTAGACATAGTCTTTAAACACTTCAATACCTGTATTCTCCACGAAACTTAACCGGGCTAGGGATGACAAAATCGTTGTACATGACTTTCAGAAATATTACACATTACTTTTTAAATTATTATTATTCCGAATGGTATATCAGAATACGGAGTCGACTGTTGATGCCACCCCTATCAACTGTCGGATGCACGACGCACGTCACCGCTGATGTCATATCTGACGTCTTCCGATGAAAACAAATACGAAAAATTTTGCATTTATTTGTCTAATTTTGAATTAGAATGCGCCTTTGAAAAAATACTCGAGCGAATTATATGTATTTCAACTATAAGTTTTGTTGCTACAATAAAACGACATCTTACAAAGATACTTATATTATATGTGGAAATTAAATTGCAAGTATTAATATACGTGCTTCGGAGGGCACGTTACGGTCCCGCCCGACTGTTGCCATTAGACGACAGTTGTTAAGCCACGTCAGAGGGCTGACTTGGCGGCTTAGGCGGCTTGAAAATACTGGCCTCCACCAACCAGCAGTGCAGCAGCGTGGCGGAGTATACTCTAAACTTCTATTGAGGAGATATATTAGGGTTGACGACGACGATCGACTCCGTGATCATTAGCTGCAAGAAATAAAAATTAAATGTTGTATACGCATTCTATACGCATCACGAACTTAATTCTGTCAAGTCAATGTAAAATCATTAGCCTGTCTTTAGGCTAGATAGTAATAATATTAGCGTCATAAATGATATTTTAATGTATGCTAAGACTAAAAAAGAAATAGGTACGCATTCAGTTATAATCTCCCATTCTAAGTGCAGTAGCAATATCACGTGGTATATTGCTACTGCACCCAAGATTGGCCCACAATGCGGAAAATCGTCAACAGTTTCCATTACAGAAATATAAAAGCTTGTTTTTAATTTGTTTTTTTTTTTTCTTTTATTTATTTATTTAACCTCTTTATTGACTACAAGTAAACGATGGTACAAAAGGCAGACTTAATGCTAAAAGCATTCTCTACCAGTCAACCTTCGGAAAGTTAAGAGCAGACATTCACGAATCCGTTTAAAAAAATATTATCTACGAGTACATATTAATAATACGTGAAGCAAAAACTTTGTACCCCTTTTTACCAACATTGCGCGGACGGAGGAGTATGAAATTTCACACAGTATTAACTTTAGTATAGTTTATATAGACAAGGAGAACAGAATGATATTTTTTTTTTAATAATGCATAAAATATCAATAAAAAAAAATCATTACACACACTACCATGTATTTAACACACGCGCATATATACTATTTTGTTTATTGTTCAAGTCATAATTTAAATTAATTATGGTCGAATTTCGGCGCTGGGCGACCACTAGTTAAATATTATATTGATGAAAGCAAGATTTATATTCAAAATACCCGCAATAGATACGGTACGCACGGTATCACTATACTTCGCTAAAGAGTCGGTGCATATAAAAGCAGTCTAGAAAGTTTTCTGTCGCTCGCCGGATCGATACCGCACGAGGTTCGCCCGGGAATTACAACCGGGTAATGAACGTAGCAACAGCTAGTTTCACTGTTCATTTGGGTTATTATGTCATTTTACCTCTTTACGGCTTTTCACTTGGAAAACTAATTGCATATTCGTGTGTAAAAAAAGGATTTCTACAAAGAGTGTTCATATTACTTCTAATTGCAATAGTATTGCATGGACATAGAGTAGGTTCAAAATGGCACGTTCGGTAGATTTAGGCAAGTTTTTACCAAGCTGCAACAGGGTGGCGTTTTTAATGAGTATCTCAGTACGATAGATATTCTGTATTATTTAATTTCATCTAGACGGTTGGTTGGATTTTAATAATTGTGACATCATTGGATTCTGAGAAGATCCTAAGTATCACGGAATAGATGAAGTATATAAAAAATAAATTAGGTTACAGGTAAAATGATATTTTTATGAGACAAAACCTTTAGCCAAAACTTAAACCATTAATTCCCTCTCTATCATTTTAATTTCACTTAACCGGCATTTGCCCTTTGTCGGTATTTCTCAAGTTTCTCATGTTTGTAAATTGTTAAAAACCATTGTTTTGACAAATTCGCACCATATAACTAATGTCAAACATTTAAAATGTAAGTTTTTTTATACCACTAAAGTGCCAAAGAAGAATACGGCCTGCCTGATGGAAAGCAATTACCAAAGCCTATGAACGCCTGTAACACCAGGGGCATCACGCGAGCGCTGCCGACCCTGTAAAAAAGTTAAAACATTTTTGTCTATGTTCACGATCTATGAAAGTTTAAACTACTCTAAAACCTTTAAAAAGTTGAATTTCGCATATTATCAGGTATATTTCACATAAAAGCGGTACTTAGTGAACGCAAGTGTGTTAACATTTTCGCTGCGAACAGCACTCGAATTTCCAGAGAGATGTGGTTACACCTGACGCCCTCTACTGCGGTCAAAATTCTACGCGTTTGTCCTACCACAATATTTTTACCACTTAGTCCTCGACATTTAGTGCGAATTCCAAATTATTTGTCTCCATTTTAATGTTAAGAGAATTATGAAATATTAAGATAGTATCAACAGTAAGTAAAAAGAAGGCTAGAGTAGTATTTGTCTACAACGCTATTAACTAACATGCTATATCCATCAGAATACACACTTAATGTTTAAAGAAATACAAAAATTCGTGTTTTGTAATCGACCATACTCGTATCTGTATGAATTCTGGCGTTACTAACTTACAAGGTACTTTTTTTGGCATTCATATATAAATAGTAAAGATTGCTATATACGCTTCGCTAACGAGCCCGGTGGGCGAATGGCTAGCAATGGCTACTTCGATTCCGTTCGATCCATACACAAGACAAACATTTGAGCGTATGAACATATCTGTTTGTCTTGGTCTGGATGTTTCCTATGCATTGTATGTAAGTATATAATTATAAAAAAATGTCATCATCATCAGGTCCATTTTGGTCTCCACTACAGGAGCACGACCTGCACGACCCTCTCTCGTCCGTCTTAGACGGAAGGAGGTTTGCCCTATACTCCTCACGCTGGCGAAACGGGTTGGGGAGGCCTGATCGATATTTGATAATGTATTTCCCTTAGTCACCTTGTACGACATCCACGGGAAAAAACGGAGTGATTCTATTCTAGTCTGCCGGAAACCACACGGCCAAAAAAAATGAATTGAAATATATTTATAAGTTATCTAGTGCCCATCATACAAGCTTTACTTAGTTTGGGCCTACATGGCGGTGTACAATATGCCCAGGTATATTTACTTATTTATTTATTTTACAATAACGGGGAGAATATTAGAAATCTAAATATTTAATAACAAAATACTGAACCCAATTAATTTTAGTAAAGCCACGCGGGTCGCAAATATACTTGTAGTAATCAAATCACATACAATGTCAACACAATCGTGCATTACCACAACAAACATAGTATTGTATTACGCGTATTGCCGTCCACCTTCTGTATTTTCTTCGCTCACGTATGTAGCGGTTAATTTCATTAATTTTCCCCCGAACACGCACTGAGAAACCCCTCTATACCGGATTCCAATAGGGATTTGGTCCCAATTATGTATTAAGCAAAACTTGGCTATCGACTCGCGTGCGAGGCTTGGATTAGAGACTTTACGTGTGGAAAGAATGAACAAGTCTAAAGATTTAACGCGAGCAATATTATGAAAATTGGGAAAAATATTGTGCAGGTTAATATTTTCTTAAATAATTCTCGTCTGCTAAAATTTTTATATGTTGTTTTTATTAAAGTTCCCACGGGAACGGGAAACACTGTAAGCCACTGCAAAGCGTACACTATGAATACAAGTTTCTGAAAATCGTTTTATATTCACTCAGCTAAACTTAACTATTCATTTTGTGTTTGTATTTATCAACGGTTTTACTAAGATAATCAGCTTGTAATATATATTTAAAATTAATCTTTTTATAAACTATTTTGTCTATGAAGGTATTTATAATCTATTTTGGCTTTATATAATTTTGCAAGGCACTTGCGGGGAACATTATCGTTATGCTACACACGTAACGTGGGTGCATGTGTTAATTTATCGTTTACCGTGTGTCCGCACCTTTACCCGTTCTGTCGGTGACGTGCTCGATTTATGAATCCGGGGCTTAAGCACTACGAGAAGTTTCTCCAGCGGTCAAAATATATTCATTATCAAAATGCATGTATCACGGTAACACTCAGATTTAATCTAAAGCTCTATCTCATCTAAACTGAATGCAACTCATATCTTTTTTTTTAAAGACGGAAATCTATTTTTTTTTTCTTTTTTTTATACTACGTCGGGTAGCAGACAAGCACACGGCCCGCCTAATCTGAAGCGGTTACCGTAGCCATATTAACGCTCGCAACATAAAATATCGCTCGCGCGCCGCCACCCCCGCTGCCATCGCAGCATCTCCATCCTTTCTGGTGACCTCACTCACTCGCAGGAACACAACAGCCCTCAAGGGAACCGTTATTTGGCTGCGGTATTCTGTGAGGTGGAGGTACGTTCCCCAGTCGGGTAGCTTACAATTACGCTCCCTACCTCTCTTTTCGCCAGAGCTTCGTTTGTCAGTCAGCAGGGTGCACCGCGTGCAGGTGAAGTTGGCTTTGGTTCAAAGATCTTGATGAACCACTTACACACCAAACACATACAAATTATAATTTGGTTATATTTATGACAAATATTTTCAGTTGGTAAGCTATTCTTTCCCACTAAACTAAGTAGAAGTTTGATTTTGGGAATAAAACTCTATTCCGAATCGACTCCAGCTAAGGTATATAATGAGGAATGATCATTCTTGGTATTTCTTTAAACTAATAATGTTGGCTACAATAACGAATGTGAACATTTACAAGAAGTTTTAAAATAAGTAATATATAATTATAATTTTGAAATAAGTATTCTATTACTCTTTTTGGCAGTATTACGGAGTTTCAGACTGCATTAGATTATCCATGGTTGTTTATTTATATAATCTTTATGCACATAAAAACAATGCACAAAGGCGGACTTAATAATATACAAGCATTCTCTACCAGTCGACTTTATAGTCGGTTGTTGTGATGAATTTAATGATACAAATAAAAAAAAACTTATTTTGACTGATCTAACATTGCTAATTTACTTAGCTTCATTAAGGTAACCAACTTTTATTATATACATACGTAACTGAAACAACTATTGTGATGGACAAATAAATGATTTCGTATAGTATTATTAGGAATAAACTGTCTCAGTTTTTTGATGAGGCCTTCAGTAAGTACTCAAAAATAAATTAAAGTGGAACAATTTATAAACTTTAAATAGTGATAACGAGGCAACTTCAGCGCGCACTCTCTTTGAAGTGAAAATTTCAATATTTTTCATAAATAAACTTCAAACACGAGCTGCGCTTTGATTATGCTTGTTCACCTCAATAGCCAGCCAGGTTCTTTTCACTAGAACTAAAGTGTGTTCACTGCGCTTCTGTTTTCGTTCCGCAATTAAACTGCTGTTAAACTTCTTGCAGTGCTGTTTGCAGAGTACCTGAACGGCCCGCGAAGTTGTGCGGGCACCCTGTACCTTGTTTGCCTGCTAATTATCTCTCTGCAGAGTCGACTCGGCTCCCGAAATGCTGACCCGCTTCGAATGGTCAAACGGGGCTAAAAGCCTTTCACAGCTATTCATTCAAAGCTTCCGTCCAACCCGCCCCGTAACCATAGTGACCGCCTACTCCACTCTATTATTTCATTGTATCAACATTCATATCGACAGCACGTGTAACGATGGCTCGATTAAACGAGGGGTGCCCGAAGCCAGATTTGACAAGTCTTTAAAATTAGAAGCCACGGTCCGCTCGCACTTCACGCGACGTTTAAAATCAAAAGCCCGAAGAGTTAATGCTGGATTATACTCGGACCTTTTTCGGACCGACTCGTATTTGTGTGCATGTCTCGTCTTTTGTCACGTATTCTTAATTAAGAACTGGGGACCCCTCGTGTCACATTTTCGTATCGATCTCGAGTGAGCTACCATGCGTTTTGATAACCAAATTTTTGTCAACAGTCAAAATGAACATCTAAAATGGATCAGCTAACGGCCCCTCTATTTGCGAATCGGAAGTGAAGCCTAATAAACCAACGCTTAACCTCTGACGACAAAGCCGATACAAAGTGAGTGACATCCCGCCTCTAAAGAGATCTCGCGAAAAAATCCGCCGGCGACGTGTCAAAGACACCGCGGCGTCGTCTGAGGGGTCTCTTTTTGTTGCCTATCGAAATATTTTTTAAAGCTTAACTCCTTAGTGAATTGGGAGATTAAGTCTTTTTTGAAGAGGCAAGCGGTCCCCGGGGTCGGTGCGATCATTCCTTCGGATCTCATTTCCGCGGATGTTGTATTTGATTGTTATTTTTGTTACTTCAGTGTCCGGGCGCCCGGGATTTGAAGTGACAGTCGACGATTTGCACTCAAGCGCGATAAGTGTTTTTCGACTTTTTTTATACATAAGCAGCTTTGTTAGTGCGCTTCGTGCTTCTCCGATATTTTTTGTTTGACGACCTGACAAAATGGACACCAATTATTTTTGAATGCGCTAGACACGAAAATATAACTAAAAAAAACAAAACATATACTTAGATGAAAGTGAAGATGTTATTATTTTTATATGCGATATTTATACTTATATATTTATTTTTTGTATACATAATTTAATTTACCCTTTCTGTTGAAAGCTAAGGCTAAATATGCTGACTATAGGAGTACCCACTCATCTTTGTGGGGCCTGTCAGTTTCGACAGGCTAATACGATTTCGCAACTCGGAAATTAACCCCTTGCCTACAGCCATGCAAACTTGCATAGTCATTTTTTAAACCGCCTTCTTCCATAAAGCATTTTAAGCAACATATACTTTATCTCTTTTAGTATGAAACGATAACAAATTTGAAAATCGTAGTCAAAAAAGATTCTTATATGCCGTATCATATGGACATATTTAGGTAACACCTCGATGGACGGCACAAAGCCACAAGAAAATATGCAAATCACTAGAAGGCAGTAGGTAAGCGCTCGTAAGCCGTGTAATTATTCACATCGGATTTGCAAATCGCGCCCGGAGCGTTCCGTTTCCGCACGCGTATTAAACTGACCCTTAGCATGCATTTAAATCAAAACACATGTGCTGAGAGGCTTCGGCTGATTTTCGGATGAGGGCTTCCCCTTTTTGCGGGTCCCTGCGTCGATTCCTTGGCGATGATCGATACCCCTCCCCCGCCGGCGGCCGCGACCCTCCCTCCCTCGCTCTTAATTAGGACTCGGATTCTGCGTTGGACACACACACGCGCGACTCGGCGCGGGTATAATGTTAATCAACTTTCATTATGCACTAAGGAATTATATGGGTACGCCTGAGGAGTGATTATCCGAGTTAAGGCCGCGTCCCCGACCAAGAAATCATACTTTATTATGATCATTCCGTATTCGGCTTTACAGCGGCACCTCGCGGGGCCGTCGTCCGCATTAGAATTTATTGCACATATATCACTAGGAGCAGCGTTACATTGTCTGCAATGTAAGCACGGGGTAATTAGCTTTTGTACTAGTTCCGAACTTCGCATTGGACTTCCGAGGAGCTACTTCCTTTTTGTAAAGCATGTGTTTTAATGCAGTGGGGGACAGTTTAGTGACTGCAGTGACTGCACAATCTAAACAAAGAAATGTTACTCTATTATGCCAGCATATATGCATTTTATTATAAAATATTGTTCCACTCACGGAAATTTTGCAATTTTTTATACGACAAAAGTGACAATTAACCTAACGGTGCGCCTGATAAAAGACAGTAACCGTGTATGTGTGTAAAGGGCATCAATCGCGTGTTGCCGACCAAATGCCTATTCGTACTCTTTTAATTTCTAGTAATAAAATATCAAACAATTTTTATTTAACAAGAAACAAAGATGTTTTCGATAATGTTTAGACTAAGTGTAAAACAAGTCAAATTATTTAAAGTACATACAAGTAATTACAAATGCAAAATTGTGTTACGATACAATGAAAAATATTTTTTCTGAAGTTTAATCTCGTCCAAAATATTGCAAGTGACAGATGCTAGTCCCTATCATATAACTATGTAAGTACATGGTGAGGTCCGAGATCCTTGCTCATAACGCGTGAGATTAGTCCGTGTTTAGTGGACCCATAACATTCGCCGTATAAGCGTTTATTCCGGGATTAATTTCAATAGTAATAAAGTAGTTACAGAGGGTCCGTCAGGATTGAGTAGCTATATCCAGCTACTTACAGTTTTTTAGAAAATTTGTAGTAAACAAGAAATATTACAATTTCACTAAGAAAAAAAATATTTATAAGTAGTTGTTACCCGCGGCTTTGCCCACGTGGTCATAATTTTAATAAAACTTCTTTCCCCGTAGAAATGAGATGTTTTTCCGGGATAAAAAGTAAACCTGCAGACTTTAAACGATCCCCCTAAAAATCTCATGTCAATAATTTTCTTTTGTTTCTTTTCGCTGGGAAAGAAGGACAAACAAGCACATCTTCACACCTTCACACTTATAATATTAATAGTATGGATTTCGTGAAACTGAATGACTCAAAATGTATGTAAAAAATCAAAAAACATAAGAGGACAAAATCGTAAAAAATATTACGTATTATATCCAACGCACGACTGGAGTTTACCTATTCAAGCTTTTCCCGTGCCTACTTACATAGTAAATGTACATAATTACAACCAAATCAAGTTTGCTAAGAACCTGGGCATGTAAGTCAAACTAAACTTGCTACTCCATGGACCAACATAACGCTTTTGGTAACGTTAAATTTTACTCCCATACTACATACTATATATGAAAATCGATTCTTAAGGAATACACTCAAAAATACTTACAAAAGGTCTTTTGAGTGCATTCCTTAAGAATCGATTTTCATATATAGTCCGCGGTACGAAACTTAGATGAGGAGTAAAAATTTAACGTTATCAAAAGCGTTATATTGGTCCATCGAGATAACAAAAAAAGTTTTTAAGCTTTTTTGAGTGTATTCATAAAGAATAATAACATATATAAATATTTTGACAAAATTTTATAACACACATTAATGTTCATCTTCTATTACTTTTACAGTGAAAATATACTTTTCTTATTTCAAAAGTACAAACGAATGTCAATCTAAAGGTGATCGCATATTTAGCTCACAGTGTATAATATTAATAACAACGTCGTACAAGAGACCCCTTCACTTCAATGGTTCTTAGACGCATCATAGTTTCGCTTGTACCCATAGATGTTATCCAAGCTATGTATTGAGTAATGCCCTTTAAGCTCGGTTATGAGGATAAACCTCAATAAATCTTTCACTTAGCCCGCCCTTTAATTAAAGCCAGTAATAAAATTTAATTGATCAAAGCGAATAGTTCGGTGCTGTAATATGCGAGAGCTCTCCACTAGAACATACTCGTAACTGTGTTTTCATGGTTTTCACATTGTGTATAATATATGTAATTTAATGAAAATCATTGCTTTTATTAGTGGTTCAGCTTCCGCTTGAAACTTTATTAAGTTAAAAGCTATCTTCTGATCACAATTCCTCAAAATCAGGTCAATAAAACATAAGCCCGTTGAGACAGGCAAAAAAAAAGTTGTTAAGAAATATAGAAAAAAAAATTATTACTCCGTTCAATTTAATATTATTTATTAGTAGTAAGATGAAAAAAAATATCATAGTTGTTATATATATCATAGTCATTCTAAACTTGCAATATGTAATGTATATTACGATACATTTATTTTTTTAATTTTATAAAATAAAAAACGCGCTATGTTTAATAAATAAACATAATAATATATCTTATAATCTTGTGAAACTTGATTAACCCTCAGAACCTCTAAACATGAAACAGTAATTAACCTCACTTAACCCTATTTTCTTCCAAATCAATCAAACAAAACATCGCAACTCGCCTAACATACGCTTTTGATAAATTAATTTTCTTACAACATTTTCTTCACGGGCAATTTATTTATTGTGTTAAGTCTATATGACATCTAACCACTTTACGAAGACCTGTAAGCGTGCCATACTCATTCTGCTTTGTTGATGATATTTCTTCGAGTTTCAGAACGGTTAGAGACCAAATGATGCTGGATATATGATCCACACGTGTGTATTCACGGCCCTTCTACTAATTTAATAGATGAGGTGTTCCCATTAATTACAAAGAACGTCGGGACCAGCTCGCCGCGGGTAACACGCGAACAAATTAAGGAGATTGTTAACTCCTTCCTTCGAGTAATTCTTTCTTACACATGAACGCTTTCTGTAAGTACTTAGTGTGATGAGAAATTGCTTTGATATTGATTGTTTTTGTTGTTAGTACTTGTTTTTATCCAACATCAAAAAATAAGATTTCGTATGTGGTATTTGAATCAAGTGCATATTGCGTTTTGAACTGAAAAGTTGTTACCTAAGAATTTAAAATTCAAAAATACTTTATATTATTAATTTATCATAAAACATTCTAGAATCACATTCAAGACACAGAATAAGAAATAGTAAGTCTCGCCTAAAAAATATTGCCCTACAAAAAAGTATTTTACAAACGCTACGAACCATCTACAACTCGTAGCATTCGTTTGCTACGCCGTAGTTTTCTAGTCAAATGAGTTCCTTTATAAAATACCTTGTAACACTCACTTTATATTTTAACATGTAAGTCATATATCATTAGAGCCGAAGCCAATTTAACTTGTATGTGGTACACCCTGCCATAAGATAAGACAAAATAAAATATTATAAAGCAAGGCAAAACAAGGTATTGCAAGTCAAGACAAGATAAGATACGCAGTATACTTAGACGCAGTGTCCGTTGATAAATATTAACGGATATTATATAGATATTGGTCCAAGTTATCGGTGTATTCGCACAAAACTTCATCTTAAGGGGTAGTTTCCGCTACCAGGCAACAAAATGTTGGAACAATATACCGCCACCAAATAGAAACATGACATTCCTGTAATTTCATTAAAAAAATATTGAAACGCATTTTATTTATTTATTTTAAAAACAAAACATTGTTATAATATAAATTTACACTACAAACTAAATTAACTAAAAATAATCTAATCTTAAAATTAATAAATAAATAAATACATCTAAATTAAAACTAATTAAAATAAACTAAAAAAAAAAAAAAAAAAATCTAATAAACCGCTGCTCGTAGGCAAAGTTCCCAATATTTATTAGAAAATCAAATATTAAGTATTCCAAAGTGTACCCTGTAGCTGATGCTACAATTGAAAGTCTGTGTTTGGTTACTGATCACCAAACAAATAAATAAACTAATATATCTATGGCTGCCCACACTTGTTCGTATATGCTTATCATAGTTAAACATTGCCTAATTATAAAGTAAATAAATTAAGGTAAATAAATTAAGACGAAATATGGTCTAAATTTGATATCGTCTGCATATAAAGCTGCGTTAAACCTATAGTCAATTTATAAACTATAAGTATTAATCATAATATACAAAAAGAAAATCGTCCCGTAACGCCTGTCCCGTCCGGACCTCCACATGTGATTGATCGTTAATGAAGTGGTAGGGATAGTTATTAATGACCCGGCCCCGCCCGCGTTTTTATTCACCCACTAACACCTATTAGTCGACCACGTCCGTAACACCACACAACGCAATACATCATCTCATAGTGAACGTATCAATCAATTTGCCGAATTATAACGTAACAACCCTTCGTTTTGTTTTTCTGTTTTTAAGACAAATATTTTATTTATATATGTGATCGTTAACCAAATATTATACTATTAATATTTTGTTTACGATCAATAAACGAACGATAATTAATAATATATACTTTTAATTATCATTATCGTTATTTTTACTTTCATTGACTAATGAAGTTCCATATTTTAAAATTATTGCTACCGGTCCTCCATTCTCCCTCTCCTCAATCCACTCGTTCCACCAAGCCTAGCTTGGTAACTGCTTTTGTTTTACGTTCAAATATTGTATTTTTAACTGTCAGCTTATTTCTCTCCACTGTGTCTCCTACCGTGCTGTCCAAATTTTATATTTCTCGCTACCCTTTTCCTGTTCTGTCTTATCTTTACTACTTGACTTGCATACATCCTCCCCCTGCCCTACTCCTCTGTCTAACCTACCCCAACTACCCTAAACTTTTTCATTTCTACTCTGCAACGGTATGTCCAATTTTATATTTTCACACTGCGACCCTTCCTTGATGAACGTTGATGATTAGGCAAAATAAGGCATTTCTATTTAGTATCCGAAAATAAAAGCTTTGCGCCGGCTTTCTTCTTCCAGTGCTCTAATTTTAACAAATAAATTTAATCACATAAGTGGTTTATTAATTATCTCGAAGAGCATTGCACCTAGTTTCAAGTAAATGAAATAAACAAAAGACAAGCAAACTTTCCTACCCACTTTCTCCCGTCAAGGAGAATCTCGAAAATCGATTCTTCTCTCGACTATCAACTTAAAAGCGATTGTAAGAAACCTTTTAAGATGACATTCTTCTTCAAAAGCTTCTTCAAAATGCTCAACGTAAGCCTCTTCAAATATAGAATCCTTTGGTCTATAACAACAAATATATCCGGAAATGTGTACAAACACGAGGTATAAAGAATTTCTTCCAGCCAAAACTAGCTTGCATAAAGGCGTACGTATACGGAAATTTTCTAGAGTGAGAGTCACACAGTCAAAACAAGCTATGCATAACATTTGCATACAAAAAATAATAATTATTTCCAAATAAAAGCTGTAATACTATTAGGTATTATTAGATACATACAAACAAATATCAGTACATCTGAGTAAGGTAAAGCTCGTTAAATATATTTAAGAAACAGCAACAGTGCAGCTGTCTCTTATAATGACCAAGCAGTTTGTTCCAAAGGACGAACATTATATGAACAAAAGAAAAAATACGTGGTTGATATGGAATAATTTTAAATATTCGGGAGACGGATATCAATATGTTATATTAATATTTCAAAAATGTAAGAAATAGCATTTATAAAATAAATACAAACATGTTATTAAGCAAGGAAATATTAATATAAACTACAAAAAAAGTATTTTACATGTTAAATACATCAAAAATGATTAATTCTTAAATTTAGTATAAAAATATTTTTATTGTAAACCCCAATTCGTAACCATCCAAGAATCGTACTCATAAAAGGGTTTTGTTTTATTTCAATTAAGTCGCAATCACAAAGAGTTCCAGACCACAGCAGTCACTCTATCGTCGACGATTTAAGCAGATGTCGTGTTAAGGAGGTCCTCTCGAAATATTCGTTTGGAATTTAAATTGCAAATTCGTGCGGCGGCAGGTGCAGCCTCACGATTAAACATCCACCTCTCCTTCTCGCCTCATGTCAAGACTACGCCCCTCTCGCTCCCGCACCGAACCAAAGTCAACGAATAATGAACGTCAACAAATAAAACTCGAGCGTTACTAATTACTCGGCCCGCTCAAACGAAGAGAGGTAATTTTTGCACTCTATTTCGGAGAGGGAATCTTGAAGCTAATGGCGTTAATTTAAAAGAGGCCCATGACTGTGATTTTTCTTTGCACTTCAACTTTCCAGTGATTTATTGGCGGTACAAAGGCCGCTCTCATCGCTAACGGTCCATCTTCAAGCGCTCGTTTGACGTTTTAACAAGGCAGCATAGAAAATGTCAGTCACACACTGGAGGCCTCCCGAAACTAAACAGAGGGAGTGATTCATTATGAATGGGCAGAGTGGTCGCAGGTACCGGCCTAAATTAAAGTTTGGCTCATCGCCGCTGTACAATGTAGCGACTACTTCGCAGGCCGATCACGGATCGCGCCGGCTTAATGAATGAAGAAATTTCGTGAAGTGAAGAGACCCCTCACACGCCCCCGACCGGAGCCCTCACCCGCATACATTGTAAACTTCCTAAATTGGTGTAGTCATTGCATCTAACGAGTATATATTAACAATATAAAACAATCCGAGTCTAAGAATTTTAAACGTAAATCGAATTTGTTCCTTAATCTTGCGGTGTCCCCACTGCGGGCTTTCCTCCGTAACCGAGTAATTAGCTTTCCAATTTTAAAGAGCGTCTCCACGCTCTGTGCCTCCCATCAATCCAGTCCCCTAGCCGCCACCGAATCGATAATAATTAATTATTTTTGACATAATCACAGCCAAAATCCATTCTCTTTTTGCTAATTCACGTCCCTATAATAAAACGGGGCGACGCTTTTAAGGCTCGCTCGAGTGAAATTGATAAAAAATAAATAAGACTCGGCACAAGTTTTGCCAAGTCAAACAAAATCGGGCGTTAGCTCGCGCCCATGATTAATAACCTTTCTAAGACTTATCTTGGATCGTCTCGAAATATGACCAAGATCTGTTTCCAGCGTACAAACGCATTATTGTTCAATAGACATTATTATACGCTGATAATATCAAAGCGACATACAGAAACCCATATTCAAGTGACGAGGGATCTTTGTCAACGGAGTACAATCGGCTACTGTGTCAATATTGGACACGTCACATAATAGGCACCAAGATTCGGATGTGGGCGAATGTCGGATACAACACTGCTAATAGATGTCTGAGGACCTTCGACTCGATACTGCAACTTTGACATGTGTACTTCAATAGAGCACTCCCAAACAAACAATTAGGTTTGTTTACCAATTTCAATGTGCCAATTTTGGCTATAGTGATATGATGAATAAAACTCTAAGCATGAAATTTCTAATTAACGTTCAACAAATGAAGTACTTAAGTATACACGAAGGGTAAGGTAATAAGAACATCGAGAGCGCACAGTGGGTATCGAATACCAGCACAAGTTGCCGGTACTTAAAAAATACATAGTGAAAACATTAGGTGTGCCTGGGGCGGGCCAGGCCCGTGATTAAACCCAGCGAGGCATGCATAACGAGGCCGGTATGTTTGAACGCTTACGAATACTTTTCAAGTTGGTCCGGACAGCGGTTGAGGTGGGTGCTCGGGCACCTGCGCATGTTTATTGCCGGCTAAGACTACGCCACTTGATCTACTGTTTGTTTAGGCGACGAAATAACCCCCGACCTACTTTCAATGCATTAATAACATTCAATAATCACGATCAATATCCGAATTCTGATAATAGCTATTCGGAAACTTGCCAGATTATTTATAATTACGCTTAATTATATCCAACCGTATCCTCCAAATCAGATAAGAGTCCGAAATTAAATAATATTTTGAAGGGGTTAGCATCATGGTTGGACGGACACATGCTAATGCAAGAAGTTTTTAATTAAAACCGTCCGCCGTTAAGAGGCTGCGTAATGGTTGATCCTCAGGAGGGACCCGATATTGGGTATGTGTACAGCAAAGCCAAAATACAAACATATTTAGGTCCGGTAGACACAGTAGTGTGCGCAGTGGCTAATCACTGCCGGGATGCGAAGGAGGCTTGTATATTCAACGCCTTATGTACCCCTTTCTTGTTATTATTAAAGCCATGGAAAAATAAATATTTGCGATCTGGACTTGGATCATAATAGTAATTAATATGGAAACGCAGATAGGTGAAATTAATTTTGAGAGGGTAAGCATTCGTTTTAACTTTTAACTTTGTTATATTTGCTTAAGTCCTCTGTAAAAAATGTCCAAAGGCCGTGCTCTCATGCCGCAAATTTTATTTCTAATTGACTACTGAAGTCAAATAAAATGTTTATATATCTACTCTACATGTAGGTATAATAATCTCGTGTCACTGTGATTGTAGTTTCATTCATCAGTAACAGCTCTACCGATTTTTACTCTGGTGTATTATATTTTTACATTAGCGATATGAAATATACTTTACAACCTATTCCCATATAATGGCTGGAACACGTCTATCGGCTTTTTTATACCACTATAGAATATTTGGTAAGCAGACTACCCACCTAATGCAAAGCAGGCATCGTAGTCTATGGTCGCTTGTATCACCACAGTCATTATTCATGCGTTGCCGATCCTGACGCCCTTCATACCATGGCAGGAACTTCATTCCACAATCCGGCAGCTCGATGTAAAAAACTTCTCTTGAACTGTACAGTACGCGCCCATTTAGGTTCTAACGTGTGAAGGTGAAATCCATGCTCATAGCACGTGGTGCTGTAGAATATTTGTGTTTAAACTATAAGAAACGAAACTAAAATGTGACATTATCTTTTTTGTTTCAGATGCACGTGATTCCGAAGAAAGCGCAAACAAGGTAAATAAGACCATCGCCGAATTCAGAAACCGGTTAAAAGTTAAAAAAAATCAGTCTAAAACCACTTTGGCGTCCCCCAACGCAATCCAAACTTCGGCGACGAGTTTATGGCCTCTGTGACCGCCAAAAGTCGCCGAGGAAAAGTGCAAGCTTGTTTACTCATATATCAGTAGAACGGTGGACGTTTCTTTCCGATAAGCCTCCCCTGCTGCCAATAAAGTGATTAAGTCACAAATCGTGCTGGCACGGCGCCTTTTGCTGTGATATACAGGTCGGGTTTCCAAACGGTTTCTAATTTAGAATTTTTTGTTTTATTTATTTGTATTTTATTGCTTACTTTTGTTCGTGAATTTTTGTTAACATTATGTGATACGCACGGAAAATTACTGTAACTCAAAGAATCTTATGTATAAAGCTGCGTTTTAGTGGGGCACGACAGGACGTCCCAATGATGATACGCAGTGGCATATCGTTTTACCTATTTTTGAAGATAATCATTCGATAAAAAAATATTATCTATACAGAGACACTGCCATATTCGTCTCTACATACAAACGTTCGCTCGTAAACAATCATATTTATATATTATATATAAATATGGCCGTGTGGTTTCCGGCAGACTAGAATAGAATCACTCCGTTTCTTCCCGTGGATATCGTACAAGGCGACTAAGGGTACATAGGTATGTAAATTATTTCCGATTTTTTAAATTGCGATTAACAAACCTAGGGACCGAGATCTTCGCCAATTTTGTAACGTAACGGTTCTTTGTTTTTCGTAGTTAAAAGCTATAGAAAATGAAAAAAATCTTTATTATCCCTAAATCGAAGAACACGAGCCAGTATCAACGATCAATTGAAACAAATAAAGCAGATATAAAAACAAACTCTTTATTCCACCTGCCTAAATGCAATTAAATCAATACATGGAAAAACTAAGGATTTGTACACCAGCAGTCCCCGGGTCGAGCCCCACCGATAGTCTCTATTACAAATAAATTGCCCCACGGAATCGCTCCCGTGTTATAAATTTCATACGTGCTGAGAAATGACATACGGTATTATTTATTACGGCTGTTTTTTCGGTATTTTTAGGGAACACAAAGAAGACATTCTGATGTAATTTAGCTACGTTTTATTGGGGCACGACAGGAAGTACCAGTGGTGATACGTCATGGCATAACGTTTTACGTATATTTGAAGTTAATCGTTCGATAAAAAAAAAGTATTCATAAAGAGACACTGTTGATTGAGTTGTGACACTGAACATACGTTCTTACTTATGCAATTACTAGCATAGAAGAAATTTGATATACCATCATATGAAATTACATTACATGCATGTCTTATGAAGAACGTGGATTCTGCCACGTTTTTCATAAAACATGCAAACTTTCGTGATGGAATGTGGCCTGACCGAAGTCTGTGAGCTAAAACTGTATAACGTCTACTTAACTTTACAGTTGAAATTTGGAAAATGCTGTCATTAAGCTTTAATTTATTATTTGGAAATTATTGTAATATAGGCGATATTATAATCAAATATTGTTTATCCCCCCAATTATACAAATCATTACGTGTATAAAATATAGCAATTGCTTGCCGTTCCCACCGCTATCATTTCCATCTGTCAGCAAGTCGATAACTCACGGCTACCTGCCCTTCGTTTATACGCGGCGTTTTCACCACGACATTAGTCGTAGGCGCCATTAACCCTACAAATGACACTAAAATGAAATCTATTCATTTCCTTGGAGCGGAGTCAATCGACGCTAGATATTGTTCAATTTCACGCGATTCGAGCATTATTCCGGAACTTGGGTTGTCTGTGGCGGTACAGGTTAACATTTGTTTTGTAATAAAATACTGTTTTTATTTTTATTTTCGGATGCTTTGTAACTAAAGCACGCTTTTTAAATACTATAGCAACAAAATTAAATACCAAGTTATTTAAAAATATATTTCTTTTTAAACAAAATTAAATATTTCTGGACACTTAACACATCGTCATCTATTTCAAAACTAAACAAAGCTTGAACTATGGGTACTAGAAAACTGATATTATACTTATTTTTTTTTTTGTAAACACATACATATAATACAATGGAAACACCCAGATCAAGACATACAGACATGTTCATGCACACAAATATTTGTCTTGTGCGAGAATCGCACCCCCGTGGTCACGGGTTCGAGTCAAAGTGGCCATTGCCAGCCACCGAGCTCGTCGAATTGATAATGTTTCTAAACTTTGTTATATAGTTATATAATAGTTTCATTAAAAATGAAAAGTCGTTTACTTATTATTTTTTTTTAATAAAAATAGATATATTAGTATCAATCAACAAATGTGTACAGGATTGCAAAAGGCAAGAATTAATAGCCATGATACTTCCTTTAATAATGTTGATATTTAATGTAATAATTTATTAGTGGTCGCGTACTGTGCGTTTCCAGAGAAGTTTTCTTCCGTATACTATCAAACTGTGGAATGAAATGCCTGACCAGGTTTTCTCGCGAGACTACAGCATGCGGTTCTTCACAAAGGGCGTGAAGAGATTTTCTACAGGCGTTCATAAGTTACGGTAACTGCTTTCTATTATGCAGGTCGTATGCTTGTTTGCCACTTTAGTAGTATAAAAAAAAATAACGCGAAGAGATGTTCTCAACAATGGAACAATGGCATACATATTTTATAATATTTTTATATTTAAATAAATTATATTTGTGTAAAGTAAATATTTCGTATGTCCCTAATACAGTTGATAGACATTGACAAAATTAAACCCGTTTCGTATCAAGCAATCATGTAGGATAAATGTACGGGGGTCGATTCGACCGATAACATCGGAGTAACAAATTAGCCCACGCGATACGCGGGTCGCACTCAAACCTATCGCGACATCTACGC
The DNA here is from genome assembly GCA_937001555.2 of Hypsopygia costalis. Lineage (NCBI taxonomy): Eukaryota > Metazoa > Arthropoda > Insecta > Lepidoptera > Pyralidae > Hypsopygia > Hypsopygia costalis. Next base: position 8,543,134 of record OW443330.2, on the reverse strand, counting down.
ACCATAACGACATTGATTAAACTGGTCTCGCTATTTTAACATAGAAAAGATTGTATGATAGAGTTGATTCAATAGAACCTCGATATACTAAGAATGTTTGTTTAGTAGACCATCAGTTAATAACTGCACTAATATGACTTATACATATCCATCGGGTAGTAAAGTGAAAAGCCAGCTTGCGTTGCTATGAAGGCCTGTAACACCAGGGGCACACGCGCGCATTGCCGACACTGTCAAAACCTCTTCACGCCCTTTTTGAAGAACCCCATGCTGTAGTCGACTGAGAAAACCTCGACAGGCAGTTCATTCCACAGCTTAACAGTACGCAGGAGAAAACTGAAAAGTCTGCAACAGCACAGTACGCGACCACTTACGCTCCAATGTGTGAGGATGAATTCCCTATCGATGGCGAGCGATGCGACTGTAGAAAAAGACCGTGGACGGCGTGGACATCATGTCCAACATCTCCTCTGAACACACCCCATTGTACAATCGGACAAAGAGACGCAAAATCTCTTCTCAGACTTAAAGATTCTAAACCGTCTGTTAGTTGGGATCGTCAACAATCCTCACAGCACGCCTTTGAATTAAGTCACAAGCTGCAAGCTGGTATCTAGGCGCTCCCGCCCATAGATGACAACAGTACTCCATATGCGGCCGTACTTGAACTTTGTAAAGCTGAAGCCTTTGCCGCGAGTTGAAGTACTGCTTCGCCCTGTTGAGCACACCTAGTTTCTTCGACGCCAGCTAGACCTTCCCCTCCAGAGGACAAGTCTGGACGTCGCTGAAGATTTCAACTTCGAGAATCTCAATATTTTTGGCGATGATGAAATTTCGGCATTAATATATGACATATTGAAGGGGTTGTGAAAAAATATTTAATTTGTGGCATTTTGTGGCGACGGCCATCTTGGACCGATTTTCATCAAACATAACTAGGAACGCTCCCGACTAATTCACCTTTCAAATAAAAAAAAATCTAAATCGTTTATCCGTTCAGGAGCTACGATGCCACAGACACACACAGAGAGTGACACGTCAAACTTATAACGTCCCGTCGTTTTTGCGTCGGGGATTTTAAACAGTCACGAACACAATCCTAGTATAAAACTAAGTGTATAGTTCCAGTCATATGATGGAAAGTCATAATTTTGTCCGCGTACAGTCAACAGCTTGTAGACCGTAAAACGTCCATTTAATATATGCAAGAGCATAGTGCTACGAATGCTACGTAAGTTACTTCGCTGTGCCTAATCACCTTTTATTGTCAGTGGCACGGTCAGAAGGCCAATTCTCGTAATTTTTCTACGAACGCAGATTGAAAGTTGACCGAATCGAGATTGAATTGTGAATTGACTAAAATTATATACTTGATTCCATTAACTAATTATTATCAATTCTTGTTGTTGGCAAAGTAACATTCTTAGTTTGTTTAATTTTCACTCATATTTCGATATAATCCCGCTTAAATTTAATTTTGAAGTTGCATATTGTGTTACAAGAATACCAAATGTGACATTTGTGAGATCGAGACTGGATCGAAATTGAATTTTGACTATATTTTAATTACGAGAATTGCCCCTCTTCTGTTGTCTATACAAACGTACCATGCGCATTTCGTAGCATTTTTCTGCTACGAATATGTAATACTTAAATTCTATTTATATATAGTCTAGTTGCATCCACCTTATGATTTATTTATTAATTTACCATAAAAAGCTCATAGAATATCACGTTTTATTCCATGAAATCACTACAATACCGCTGATTTTTACAAAATTTGACACGGTAGGCAGCTACGAACTTTGCTCTTATCGCTACATCTTGCTTATACAGTGTGACTCCAGCCTTCAATACATAATAGCTAATATCAAAGACATTATAGAGCCATCTTTCTCCCTCCATTATAAGGTGACCTTGGCACCGCCACGTCGCAACACGAAGATTGATAATGCTCGTTCGTCGCTCGTTAGCAAGCATTGTAGGCATCCATCGATTATCAATTTGAGCATTACAATGGCTCAGGAGACAAATTGTGGGTAACACCCGAAATGGACGATGACTTGATGTAATTATTCATTATAAAACTAAATACATTATGTTCATAACATTAATTGAATTACATATTATGATAAATTTTTGCTCCTAAGTATTTTAAATTTTTGTTTTCTATGTAGGGACTGAAATTACAGTTCAGACAAGGCTCGCAACCATCCAGCGTCTATGGCTGATATCTATGGTAGATACTTATTATGAGATGGCCCACATTCTCATTCGATCCTATGTTATAAATATATAAAAACTATGGTGTGACATAGAGGACTTAGAGAATAATTTATCGCACCGCTCTCCATAGGCAGAGAATTCATCCTCACACATTGGGGCCGAAATGGTCATATACTGTTCGGTTCGAGATAAGCTTTCTATCTCGTGCTCTGAAGTTGTGGAATGAATACCCTGCTTAGGTTTTCCCAAAATACTGTAGTATGTTGTAGTTCTTATAGAAAAAAGTGAAAGGGTTCTAACAGGGTCGGCAACGCGTGAGTGGTCCCCGGTGTCACAAACGTCCATAGGCTGAGATGACTGCCTACCACAAGGTGGGTCGTATGCTTATTTGCCAATCTAGTGATATAAGAAAAAAAAATCACGATAGTGTGATAACTTGTATTGGAACCTTTCGAGGCTACAGACAACCAGTAACTTTATAAGTTACTTTTAACTTTACTATTTACTTTTAACTTTATAAGTTACTGGTTGTCTGTAGCCTCGAAAGGTTACAAACGGCCATTATGTCACCACCACCGCTAGAAATTTCAAAATTGCCATCGTCATCAAAATTAAAAATGAATTAATAGGCACAAAGCTACGACGTCAAAAATCATAACGCAAAAAGGTATATCATTTGTTAAATAAATAAACCGCTTAACAGGAAAACGAGATAAATTGGAATCAAACGACTTACAAATTACGAAATAACACGCCTGCCTCTGTAATTTCCTTACAAACTGCTCAAAATCCCGGTCGAAGTATGGTATTATCAAAAAATTGGCTTTATTATCAAACTATTTGCCGTAACTGCGGTGGAATAAAAAATGAACTTACGTAGGGTGGGCGCACGTTACGGTGACAAATTGGCTCAATCGGTCAGCGCTGTCCGGCAGTAAAATCATACGGTACATCCCTATTGAAGTCATTAATTCGATACTGACATGTTTTTATCTAGTTGATAAATATACACGTTTCGATGAATTGATGGCCGCGGTTAATTTTAGAGACTATGGTATTAACTCATGTCGGTATGCAAAATATTGGATGTTTGATTTTTATCAAACTTAGTTTTAATATTTATTTACATATATAAAATATAAATAAATATTAAAACTAAGCCAAAGCTTGTACTATGGATACTACATAACTGATATTATACTTATTATTATTTTTAGGGTTCCGAACCTCAAAAGGAAAAACGGAACCCTTATAAGATCACTTTGTTGTCCGTCTGTCTGTCTGTCTGTCTGTCTGTCTGTCTGTCTGTCTGTCTGTCTGTCTGTCTGTCTGTCTGTCAAGAATTTCTATGTCGAGAATGCGTGGAGGTATCAAGCTGAAATTTGAACTGTATACTCAGGTCTACGGTCCCATGAAGTAAAAAAAAATCAAACTGCTAAGTTTACGTAGAAAAATGTTATGGCCGTTTATTCATCAAAAAACGCATATTTCGACACACTCAAGGGAATCAAAACCTATAGGGTACTTCCCGTTGACCTAGAACTATGAAATTTGGCAAGTAACATCGTCATAGACTACAAGTACAGGAATAAATCTCAAAACTATACATTTGTAAATAGATTTTAAAAAATAGGGGGTCTATTTTTTTTATAGGGTGTCGAAATTTTAAATTGAAACTACTAGTTCAAATGGGGTATCGTATGAAAGGGCTTGATGTACATTGCAAAATATATTTTATTTATTTTTTTCGACGCATTATTTCTTATTTATAATGAAAAATATCAAATTTAATAATGATATTACGTACCTACGGAACCCTCGGTGGGCGAGTCCGACTCGCACTTGTCCGGTTTTTTTTTTTGTAAATCCTTACATAATAATAATACATAGAAAACACCCAGATCAAGACAAATAGACATGTCCATGCACACAAATGTTTGTCTTGTGCGGGGATCGAACCCGTGATTTCGGAGTCAAAGTGGCCGTTCAACTACTTCATCAATTTTAATTTTTCATTTTTAAATATAGGTAGGTACTATAATATAATTAACACTGAAAAAATAAATATTGTCGTTGGCAATTGCCAATATGGAAGACCACTGGACCGATTAGCAATATTTTTTACACGTTCATAGTAGTACGAAAGGGGATATTTTTGAGATAAAACTCGGAACAGTTACTCGATAATTAAAATATTCAAGAAAAACTGAAAGGGTTCATTGTGAGTTGAAAAAAACTACGTCTGTAGTGTATTGGCAGCTAATCTATAATATTCTGTTTAATTTACTTGTATGGCCTTCATTGTAATCAGAATTAAATATTTATACAGAAACCTATACCTAGAAATTCTCTACATAATTGTTAAACACGTGACCTTTACCCGATACCGTGGGTACAACCCAATTATACAAACTATACAAACTCATTATTTCCATGTGATTAATATTACGGATTGTTATTAGAAATGTTCCGATGGAAAATAACTTAGTCAATAATAGGGATTCAATTAACTTTGTTTCAACAAAATTATTCATCGCACAGATTTTATAAAACTCTCCGTAACGCTCGAGCAGTCAAAAACAATACTTATTCAAATGAAACAAAAAGCAATTAACGAAGGAGATATCCCCATCCTCTAAGGATACGGAGAGGAGAGATTATTGAAAAAATAATTAATAAATATTTATGGCGAGCCACCTGAGGAACGACACAGCGGGATTTTTATCCCGTGTTATAGTACGCATCTGCAGCGTTACAGGCAAAAGCGGTTTATTACAAATGCAAAATTTTCCATTCATATTCAAAATTTTATATCCCGATGTGGCCGGGAGAGAGCTAATTTATTCGGAGGGAGCGGCCAAGGAGACAGCACCTCGTCTTGGGGTGGATTAGGGAAGGGTTGCGCTGCGAAATTGACAGATGCCTGTCAAAAATTACAATTAATAATTGAGACAATTGCGACTGTGGCGTGCTCGAGGTATACCTCAGCCGCACGCTGATAATCTGTTTACTATCCCAAAGAAGGGATACATTTTTTATTTCCAAATTGTCGTCAACGCATAGTGGAATAGGAGATTCGAAATGTCTATCAGAAACCGAGCGTTGCATATTGCTACTCGTATTGCACCAACTTTTTATAGTCGTACCTGATAGTGATGATTTTTTCAACCCCAAAAAATAAAGAAGTGTTTTATGTTTAATGCAAATATCTATAAATCTGTATGTCTGTTCGTGGCATAGTTGCCAAACGGTTGAAACAATTTTGATATAGTTTTTTTTTTTTTTTGTTTGAATAGTGACTTGACCCAAGTGTTCTTATTCAAGAAAATCTTTCGAAAAAGATCGGCTCTTTTCTGGCTGAAGTGATATGAACCTTCCAAATTCGAAAATATGAAAAAAAAAACCGGCCAAGTGGGAGTCAGATTCGCACACGAAGGGTTCCGTAACATTATCTATCTAGCTAAATATTCTATGAATATTTCAAGCGTCTACCTGTTGCCGTTATCAATATCGAGCAAAAACGAGTAAAGAAATAACGTTTGTTGTATGGGAGCCCTCTTAAATATTTATTTTATTCTCTTTTTTAGTATTTTTTGTTATAGCGGCTAAAGAAATACATCATCTGTGAAAATTTCAACTGTCTAACTATCACGGTTCATAAGATACAGCCTGGTGACAGACGGACAGACGGACTGATAGACGGACGGACGGACGGACAGCGGAGCCTTAGTGATAGGGTCCGTTTTACCCTTTGTACCCTTCGTTTTACCCTAAAAAGACATAATAGTCCTGATTTGATGCAATAACATCACATGGAATCTGCAGGACTCCGAACTCCTCACTAAATCCTCACTGAGTTATCGTGTTCGGGCTCAGTGCAAAGGTTTTCATGCTGCTTATAGTAAAATTATCAGTGTCTAATGATGGAGCAGAACGGAGATTTTCCTTGGTCAAGGGTTTACAAAACTTTTAGTTTATACTTGTTGTCAAAAAGGCTTGATGCGTGGGAGACCGAGCGTCGGTTCGCCACGAGCTACTCGACTTGAGAGTGCCTAAGTAGCCTGCTTGCAGGTGAGAGGGGAGTAAGACCTGTTACCAATCTGCTTGAGGGCTTGGTTGGTTTCCAGGGCGCGAGAGTGGTACGAGTAAAGGTTTTTTTTATACTATTACGTTGGGTGGCAGACAAGCATACGGCCCGCCTTATGTGAAGCGGCTACCGTAGCCATATTAACGCTCGAAACATTAAATATCGCTCGCGAGCCGCCACCGACGCAGGATCTCCTTCCTTTCTGGTGACCTCACTCACTCGCAGGAACACAACAACCCTCAAGGGAATTGTTATTAACCTGCGGTATTCTGTGAGGTGGAGGTACATACCCCAGACGGGCAGCTTAAAATTACGCTCCCTACCTCTCTTTTTGCCAGAACTTCGTTTGTCAGTCAGCAGGGTGCAACGCGTGCAGGTGAAGTTGGCTTTGGTTCAAAGATGTTGATGAACCACCTTACACCCCAAAATCTCCTCTCTCGTCTGGTTGGTTTACTAAACGAGAGACACGCAATCCTGTGATATAACGGAAAGGTTGGTGCACAGGGACGCATTAGCTGTAGGCATAGGGTCCGTTGTTGTCAAAAAGGTGGAAATAAACATATGACCTGTCTGATATCAAGCAGTTGTAACCTATGGAAGCTTGCAATACCAAGTAAATTACTCACGTAATGTTTTTGTTCTGAAACCGTTACATCTGAAATTCTCTGTAGTCTTCCTAACATTAATTACAATTTGGAAGATATTTTATTAAATCTACAACTAACTATGTGTCAGCCATTCAGTATAAATAATCGCGACCAGTTTATGTTTCAAATTAATCAAATAATAAAAAGTTCAAATTAATCAAATAATAAAAAAAAGCCTGCCTATTGAATTTTAATGAAAATAATAATGTATTTAGCATAAGCTAATTCGACATTCTTTATTCTTTTCATTAAACTGTTCACCAATACACAAATTTGCTATAAGTGCCTCAATATAAAATAGACTGCAAATAAAAGTATTTGTACGATAGCTCTCAACTGCATTACAATCCTGGAGTTCTCTGTGTATAGGATTTTAATAACCCCATAAAACCATAAACAAAACGTAGAACATCTCTAGTCCGCTGGCAATGGTAGTAAACATGGGGCTATGCATCGATTTCTCGTTTTACAACTAACGAGTGGAACCGCGATAATCCCACAGTATAATTACGTCAGTGAACCTCTGTTATTGACCTAACAGAGTTTCTTACACACTTCAGCAAATATTTGCTTCTTCTAATAAATAATAGATCTTTATATGCATTTATTATTTATTAAAAGAAGCATATTTGCATAAAGACACGGTATAAAATGGTGCTCACGTCTTGCCAATTAATTTTGCATGCAAATTATTTATTATTTAATAGTAGTTTATTTCGGCCAAATTGATTTTTACCATTTTTAAAATATTTATAAAATTTATATTTTACAAAACTGCGCTGCTCGATTAAAAAAATATATTATTCCCTAAATATGTATCTAATCAAAAAACTGGGATTAGTAATCACTAATAACTATGATTGTTTATTTAGTCCCAAAGTTTTTTTTTTAACTTACAAAAATTATGACACAATGAACCATGTAGTTGTTGCAACGAACTTTTCGAAAAAGGGCCATTTTAGGCACATTTTACTTCAACACGAGCAGATTATAAAATTTTATAAGTTATTAAAAAACTGTGGTGGATAATAAACAATCGTGTAATACAATTTTTTGATTCATTGTATATTTATCACATTGATGCTTTAGGTCGTACCTGCTGTAGTATTGCAACAAGTACAACCTCAAGGACCAGTTTCACTCTATTCAAAATAAAGTTCATTCATTCATTCATTCTAGATAAAATGGTGCAGTGCAGATATAGCGTACTCGTACATCACTAGCTCTCGATAGAGACAATGAAAGAAAGGTACGCATCGATCACTCGTTTTACAACTGACGGACTGTAACGACGGTAATCCGCCACTAACAGTGGTTTACTGCCTTGTTACGACTGCCTAAACTCACTGGCGCGAAGATTTGTCCTTTATTTTAATAATAATGAACCATTTAATACACACTGCTGAAATAAATATGTGATTATTATTTAACAAATATCGAACTTATGAATAATGTGTATCATAAACTAATAAAATATATGTTTGCATTCATAATTTTCCGTTTAACTTAATAAGTGGATAACACCTAAATAAATGCCTCCCCAACCCGTCTGGCCAGCGTGGGGAGTGTAGGCCAAATCCTCCTTCTGTCTGCGACAGACGAGAGGATCGTGCTCCTATAGTGGAGACTAAAATGACCTGATGATGATGACCTAAATAAATAAAACTTGGAAATAAGTGCAAGTGGCTTCGCCACCGTTAACCACAATCGTTAGAGTCAAAGCCAAACTCGCATACACGTGATGCATTTGGCCGACTAGCGAAAGAGACTCTGGCAAAAGAGGGATAGGGTACAGCGTATAGTAAGCTGCCCGACTGGGGAAGTACCTCCACAGAATACCGCAGCGAAATAACAATTCCCTTGAGGGTTGTTGTGCTCCTGTGACAGAGTGATATAACCAGAAAAGACGCGAGAGTAAACTACTTTACAACAAGCGGGACGTATGACGCTGACAAGCCCATAATTTGCCAGTTATGGGTCCGGATTCGACATGGCTTTATGTGCGTATAATCACTCACATGCATGTGGTTCAGTTACAGAGGTTGGACATGTTCGTGTGCCTTGCCATAGTTGTCGGCTGGGCGTTCGACCTGACGCGTAACTAGTGGGTCTCTTTCGCCACCCAGAACTTCGAGAACTAATCGCCAGGGTGCAAATTGGCTTGTATTTGGCTCTGACAATCATATCAAGCGACTTATTAGAAAACGTTTTCATCTCATATTCAAAACCCACAAAACTCTATTAGTTAGGATTTTTATTAATCTAAGGCTTTGTGTATATTTTTATAACGACACTGTCAATAAAAATATGATCTTTGTACATAAATAGGTATCGCAAAAATTTACCGCAGAAAAAGCAACAGTTCACCATCGAATACGAGGATTTCAAACATGAGTGCAAATCAAAACGATAGCCGTAAGTCAAATACAGTCATGAATCATGCATCGCGTCACTGTGAGCCTACGAGTGCGAGTGCATTTGAGTGTGCTCAGTTAAACGAATGACTCCACTCCATCAAAAGGTCAATGTAAACGCAATGAATGTGCGATGCCATAAAACTAGTGATGGCCTTTATTAACATGACAGCATCGATAGTTATTCAGACATCGGTATTTTTTACAACAACAAAACTCTATGCACAATTTCAAAATATAATAAAATTATGTATAACGACTATTTTGGAATTGGATTTGAAGTAACTTATGAGACGCAGATATTGTTTGACCTCTGTATTCATCAATCTATCACCGTACAGTAACACTCATGTTGACGTTTGCTCTTTTTTAATGTGAATGAAGGACAAACAAATACACTTTCTGTTTTATAAGCCTATACCTACTTCATGAAATATTTAGATATAGATACTGACCTGATTATTATCAATTTTTTTTGGTGCAAATTACAACAAGTTCAGCAGTTTAAATGTAAAAGACGAATAAAGAAACATACACACTTTTACATGTATAATATCTATGACTACCTATTTTTGTCAAACATAAATGTGTTGTTACTGAAATAGCATGTAAGCATAGGTGTAACATTTGTACAAATAAGGATAATAAATTACATATCGATATCTCGTGCCATCCCTGCCGATATCACGTTATTGATGGCCGGTATTTTTCACAGTGACCACGGGCCGCAGGCGCCGCCGCTCTATGGAGATAGAGTGTTTTGCTGAGCTATTGTTTCGAATACGTTCCAATTCCGTATCGAGTCCCGATCATTCAGATACAATATGAGGAAACGCAACAGATAAATCAATTTATATTCACTGTACACTTCTCTTTTCATATTTTTATTTCTAGCTATATTTTATAACGGCATTTAATAATCGTTAAGTCTCTATAATAAGACAACATACTAACAAATATTATCGGTGCATTATAAGACGAGCTCGGCGATCGAATGGTTGGTAATGGCACTTTGACACTGAAGTCGCGAGTTCGATGCCTGCACAAGACAAAATATTTGTGTGCGTGAATATGTCTGTTTGTCTTGGTCTGGGTATTTTATATGTATCTAATATACTTATATTGTATGTCATATACTTTTTTTGTAATAATATACATATAACAATTATATCTATACTTTATGTATATTATTAAAATATTATTAATAATGTATAATAAATGTATATGAAAAAAAAGTATATTATCAGTTACCCATAGTACAAGCAACGAAATAAACGAGCTATAAAGCAAAATTTTGCTATTTTCATATACAAACAAATTTTGGTACAGAAATAGATTTTAGACGCAAATAAATCGTAGAAGTTGGTACAGCACGTCGCTTCATTTTCATAATCTTAACGATCTCAAATTTCACTTGTGCAATTTCATGGTGGAATTTCCATCGTGTCTGCGTCATAAATATTTTGTCCGATAAACCGTTCGTTCGACAGCCGCGAGGCGTAAGAAAATGTTAATTAACGAATCCATTGTTTCCCCGCCCGGCGGCTCCAAGATGGTGCCGCTTCCGTTTCCGGGCCTCCTTCTTTATGTGCGTTTCCCGTTCATTTTTCCGTCAGCCGGGTAAAATGGAGGCATTGTGGTGGATGCGGTGCGCGGTAGAGTATAATGATTTTAATTTCCTCTAATCAAGCCTTCGGCGCGGCTTAAGAATTCTAATCATGCACACCACCACCGTTGTCGAGTCGAACCGCACCGCATCGCAACGCACCGGGTGACAGAAACATCAGCACTTATTCTGATTGCGTCGAGTGTGGCTCTGAATAATTAATACGACTCTATTTTGCGTTATTTCGCATTATGCTCCCGCAAAACAATGGAACAGCGCACGTTATTTATTATTATGTGATTGATATATTTCAAGTATTTAGATAGTCCAAATTCTGATAACAATTTTTATTTAATTTAGTTTTTTGAAATGATATAATGTCGTATGTGACTAATAAAAGTATTTTCTAACTATAAATTAAAAAAAACGAATTTGACTGACTGATCGAACAACGAACAGTTCAACCCACTGGACGGATCGTGCTGAAATTTAATATACAGATGACTATTAAGACGTAGGTAAGCTAAAAAGATTTTTGAAATTCTCACGGGATATCAGGATACGTGCAAATGGCATCCAATAAAAACTGTTTTATAAAAAATATATAATTATTTACAATTATAAAATTAACTTGTTGATACTGTGAAATTGATGCAAATGTGTGATAAATAAACATTTGTATCATACGAGAGAATATCCTACGAGTGCACATTCATATGATTTTTAAAAACATTACAATGTAAAAAAAAACAAGATGATGCAACTTAAATTTTTAATTATATTTCGCGTAAGTTTAATTACTAGGGCTGCATAGCGCGCCACCCCTTTCGTTCAATTCGCACTAACGACAACATTTCGACGTTTTAAATCACGACGATGCGCCATTTGCCATTATTTTTATTATTAATGTAATTAACACGAAATGGAGTTATGCGTTATTACTTGAGAAATGTTATCTCGTACAATATAAATAAAGCTGTATGATGTTATTAATAATAATAATTTTAAGCGTAACTTACTTATTTAATTCTTCAGTAATCCATATCATGTATAACCAGAAAAACTTGACTAAATATATATTTTTTAAAGTCCTTATTTTTAATTAAAAGTATCTATACAATAAGATATACAATAAGACTGACTTTTTTTATACCAGTAAAGTGGCAAACAAGCATACGGACCACCTGATGCAAAAAAACCTGTTATCGTAGCCTATGAACACCAGGGGCATCACATGATATGTTATGACAAATATGTTACTCTTGATACCTTTTATTGAGGTTTTGAAGCAGTAAGTTAGCTAATGATAAATATCATAAATTTTATATAAGTACTAGCTGTGCCTGCGACTTCGTCCGCTGAGAGTGAGACGTTGTGAGTGAGAATGTGTATGTGAATATCGATGTGGTCACGGATGTGGTTACGTATAAAAATTACAACACTGCTTCTCTGTACTGTACACGACATTAGATATATTACCGTCGATGATCAAAGCATATAAGTTTCTGGGATCGCTCACGCGCGATAAAGCCACATAAAGCTGACCGTGCGAAAAACACCTAATCGAATGAAATTAAACAATGTATACATATCAAAATTTAATTATTATTTGTTTAATAGCAAAGGCGTGAAAGCGTAACAACCTGGTCGTGCTTGGCGATGATCAATTTCTGCACACAGATTTATTACTAAGCCACTTGATATATTTTTTGCACCAATTGTGGTCACCCATCCTAGTTGGAACTTCGACCGGGGTTGCTTAACTTGCGTTCGCGCTACGATCTCTAAGCATTTCTATCATTGTATTATTTACTTGAACGATGACAACATAATACCTTTATAAAGTTTCAGTCTATTCAACTGAAAAGTTTCAGTCAATTCAACTGATTAGTTATTTTGTACCATTTTATATTTGATTTTTTAGATTGATATAACTTTTTTTGTTTATGGACCGATTGAAATGAAACAAACACTAAATGTTAAGTTGAGCAAACCTTAACGCATTAGTGAAAACCGCATTCAAATAGGTTAAGCCGTTTCTGAGATTAGCGTGCACAAACGTACGGACAAACAGACAAACAGACAAAAATTCTAAAAATCATTGTTTTGGGTTCTATTGCGTTCATAAAGCACCCCTATATTAGTTTTTCTTAAATATCTTCAATGTACAGACAGAGGCCAGTTACGATTTTATTATATGTATTGATAATAACAGTAGCCAAAGTGATCAAAATATGATTTTCAACAACTGTCAGTTTCAAATAAATTCAAATAACAAAGGTACCCCAAATATGTAGCCGAAAAATACCTTCACTTGGCTTTCCCGACCCACAACACAAGTACAATTTTATACAATTCGACGATGTTTGCCGCCTGCGGTCCAAGAGGAACACCACACAATTAAGGGAATCCTTTCATGGCGCGTACTTAGCATTCTAATCACCCGTTGAGCAGACGCCTGGTGCCACAATACAACCCTTAACTTCGCAAAACTAAGTGCGAAAATAACAGAATCCCGCCACGGGCCCGCTGAATTATGTCGCGAACAACATCTTCATTCTAATCATTTTACTCAAAACGCGACTAATTTCGAGCAAAACAAATATATGTAGCGGAACACTCGTAAGTACTTGTAACCCTCATTTGTGCGCACAACCGGTAATAAAATGCAAAAAAAACGATTACGGATCAATGAAGCGTACCTTCCCTCTACGAACGCAAATAAAACCGAGTACACACTTCAAATATGCTTTTCTTAATCGTTCTCATAAAACAAAGATCAGTCGTGTTCCCCCCCGTGCGTAAAAAATGCTCTCGTTGCGTTGCTCATACCGGGCGTCTATCAGTGGGATTTTTACCGCAAATTGTTTCATGGAACCCTCGTGAATCGATATTGTTTGGATTGGAATTACTGTTCCGGAAGTTATTATTAGTATCGTATTGAAAAACAACCAGATTACGAGTCATTCCGCGCACTTGCCACTGCCGTGCATTTGCGTAACCGAATTCAGATTTTTACTTTCGCAATAGTAACTTGTGTAGCTTCAGAGAACGAAATTAGAATGATCTTGGAATTTACTTTGTCAAATACTGCTTGAATTTTTAACGTCGCTTTGAGTAAAATTACACATGTTTATTTACTTACAAATTTATGCTTTGCATTGAGCGTGAGTTCTTCTCTTAAATTGAATAAAATCTGTTTTTAAAGATGTTATTTACTGGAATCTAGATGTGAAATGCCTACGATATAAACTAAAAAAATGTACTTGAGTATTATCAGTATATATTATAGCATTTAAATTTAAACTTATAATTATTTCTTCAGACAAAATGACAAAAACACCGTTCGAATACTTAACATTTAAATAATACCATGTAATTTACTTTAAAAATAATTTTTCGTGCCTTCCATATCGGCAATCCCGAAAGTTGAATTGGCTTAAGACCTCCCCAAGGATGTGTCATTATAATTTGCTGGGGAGAGATGACGGATCCGCCCGGGGCCTCGAGAGTTATACTCTAAGCTATTTTAATCTTAACTTAGTTAAAAATCTTGCATCCGACATTAACATTAATCACTTTTGACAGCCCTGGTAATGGATATAGTGTAATTAATGTACGTAAAGATTGTCATTACGAAATTAATGTAGTTGAAAATGGATTAATGTGTGATCTATTTATTCATTTTATGGCATAGAAACACACCAAGGAGCAAACAAATATTTTGGTATCTATAAAGTTATTTTTTATTTCCTGGTGTGACATTGGATGCACTGTACTAAATGTTACTGAATTTCATGAAATTATTTGAATAATTTATTAATCTGGAGAATTTCATTCAATTCAAATTACATGTAAAGGCTCCAAATAAATTAAATGATTATCAAGTACGAAACAAAGAAAATACCTTCATCAAATACGAAATCTGAAGCTTAATTGAACGTCGACATTGAGAGATTTCAATTCAATTACTAAACCATATTTAACGAAATCCAATCCCCTTTCCCTCGAGGAATAATATTATTTATTCACAAAAAAAATACAAAACGCGGTTACGCCGAACGCTCTGTTGGTTCAGCGGAGATCATTCGATGTAAAAGTTAGAAGCAGAGGACGTAGGCAGGAAGAAAACTTGGATAAGCGAAACCCTCTAAAAATTATTGATGCCATGGAGCCGGCGCAGCGCGGGCGGGGGCGATCGCTCACCAACGTCGCGCCGTCGCTTCGCCTCGACGTTTTAAAACGAATAAACGTCGATTCGAAAATGAACATCATTAGCGCCATATCGATACCGAACTCCCGCCGATTCATTATTAACGATGGAATTTCGCTTATTTTTTTCCTCGCAACCCTCCCTCACTTTTATTGGCCACCCGTCAATCACGATTAGATTTCAACATTTCAAACAATCGATGCTCGCAACAAAAGCGTTCGACTCACATTGCAGTCGCTGCATAGCCAATTTCCTAACGTATTGGAAACATGGAACAATTGTTTGAAGACATGTTATTACATGAAGCGTTTAGCCTGGAAGCTAACAAGCGCCGACGACGTTTGTTTCTGCGGCTCTTTGTTAGAATATAACAATTAAGGAGACAAAGCGGCCAACGGTGCCCGCCACGTTATCGTCTGATTCGCGCCGGCACACAATGCCGCCCGCGACAATGCACGCTCAATATCTTTATGCTCCTTGCCGCTGAAGGCCGATGCACTCGCCGTTGAATCAGCCTTCTTGGGTACATTTAAGGTAAGTACCTGCTCATTCACAGAGTAAGCAATACAGACATGACAAACAGGCTAAATTATGAATATTTTGTATTAACACTAATTATAAAAGATCTAATGCCATTCGAATTCTCACACATGTGCCAAATTACAAATTATTATATGTATTACAATCTTTCGTACCAAAGTACAAAATAGTATATAGAAATAATCTCCAAAATTTAGGAACTAAACAAAATCTGAAATCGGAGAATAAAAATGTTTTGTTCAAGACAAACGACAACATCACCTACCATACGCAGCTACCTGCTTTCGGGTTGTTCACTCGCCCACAGATATCCATTATTGTTTAACAACCAACACAAAATCAACCTAAAAGTGTACAAGAACATGTCGCTGTCATGTGAAAAAGTCGAATTTTTAGCGATTGAAGTCTCCAGTGTTTTTATATCACTGTTTATGAGAAACGAACAACAAGTTTTTAGTATTTTCTTGAAAAAAGATAGTAATAATTTTACGCTCTGCCATCTTTCCTTCGAGAAAAGAGTGTTAATAACAATAGCCTGCGATTTTATAGATCCGATCTGGCACCCATTTTGGTCCGATCTGACACCAAATACACACTAAACCATCGCAGAAGAGCACACCAAAAATCTTGCAGAATTATATTTTCCACATATTACCTGAATTACCTGTGAAAGTTGAGTTAGGAGTAAAGAGGCTACGCCTAGAAGTTTCTCTGTAAAGACCAAAGCCAAATCCAGACTACCGTCCGATAACCGCAACGGTGGACAGAATGGCTGACAAAATTTTCCTCTGACAGGTTTAGCGAATGACCAAAAAGCAGGGCCCCAAAGAGATGGCTCTCTGGACGCTTACTAACCCTGCCGACGACGAAATCTTTCATCGAAATCGCACTTTGTTCTGAACATTCATTTCGTTACTGCACGTGAAGATAGCATTAGCGATAGAATTTCATCAATTTCTTACAGGATTTTATGAAATGTATGGAAAACATTTAATTCGACATTTATGATTTTTCTAATACCTAATCTAATACCTACTATATGCTCCCATAGAATTTAGAATTTAGATCCTCATGATCGAATCACGTATAGAAAATAAGAAAATCTTAATTTGTTCTGCTGACTCTATAATGTTTTTAATGTCATATAAAAACTAATAGAGTAACAGTAAACCCTTAAAACATTTTTCCTACAACTGTATTTCAATTTTTCACCTTATATTAAATTTTGTATTTGCCATATAATTATTTTTTACTGGAGTGGCGACTCTTTGGTAGCTTTTTACTAGTTGCACAATTAGACGTGAAAGTCACTTCTGTGCAGAAACTAATCTATGACCGATTGCCGAGACACCTCCAAGCAGGCCGTCAGGGCTGGCCCTTTGTGCTCCGTTTCCTTCTTCCTCCGAGGGCTGTCTCTCACGACACTCGCCGTCCTACCTGAATGCTGAATGCACATTTGATGTTCACACACCAAGATAACATAGGATGCAATGAAGACAGCACTCTCGTTGTCTTTTGTTTACGTCTTACATATTGTTCGCGTTGCTAGTCGCGTTTCAGATGTCTATTTTTTTTTAAATGATTCGTCTTTCTGGATAGTTTTAAATTACAAAGTCTATATATATATTTGAATATAATAATGTTCGTTTTATATATTTTTTATGACACTGTGGGAAAACAAATTCCAATTGTATAAGTTACAATCCTATTATAGACTACACGATCTTGTATAGATGCCCCTTTTAATCGAACCGTAGATGTATACATCACGTATAGATAGATAAATAACTATCGATTCAAAACAAAATAATGGCGTCTCTTTGTATAATATACGAAGCTTCTTTATACATTAAAAAAAACTGTAGCACTGTAGATTGTAATTGTCTGATAAGTCCGGAAAAATAGATTTCAGTCAATAACAGACACTCATATATTAAATGTAATCTTAGACAATCAAATTAAACCAGAAAAGCCAATTACACAGTCAAATATATCAAAGCAATCGTCTCTCTAGTTCACAAATCCCAGCTACTATAATCTCGATAGTGAGTAGTGATGTGTGACGTCTGATCGCAATGAGCGTTCGTGTCATGTCGTGTCGACACCTGCGGAGCGTTTAATCGCATAAAGAGCTAATTGTCTGTACGGATTCCACAGGTAAACACTACGCCCGCACCATTTACACACTGCCACACATTGTGTTGAGTTACGAATGTGATTGCGGTTTGCGAGTAATTAATTAGGAGTGGATTTAACCGGTTAGTGCACGAATTGTGGAGATGGGGTAGGGAATTTGCTTATGAATATTCTACAAATTCCAAATTGTGTTGCACATTTTTGAAGGGTAAATATATGCCTATATTATAACGCAATAGTATTCTGACGTTTATAATTTATTTTTTAAAAACAAAGCTGGGAAATATTCAGATACCAACTGGAGAAGTACATAACTTCATGACTGTTATATTCCTATGATTTAGTGAGATTATCTGGATATGAGTATTTTGTAAATAGAGAGATTTAAAATTAAAATAAAAAATCAGGAAAAACAGGAATTAAAAAATACGAACGCTGCAGTATTTTACTGTACTCCTTTTAGATACACTCGCCACTTTACACCAGGTTTTGCATCCAAAAATATATAATACTTTTATTTATTATTCCCATAGAATTAAGAGACCGACGGACAGAATTAATACTAACAAATGCAGTCTCTATTAGACAAACTTATATTAAGTTGTAATTACAAAATAATTGTAAGTACAAAAAAAAGCCTTTGAGCCAGATGCTATGTATTTATTATCTATCAACTTGCATTAACAGCTCCATATATTTCCCGCGACGATATTACACAGTATTACACACGCGATTACGCTAAACGTCGATCGTGTAATCGGAAATTACACGCAACTAGTGATTTAATTCCTGCTGATATTTATTATGCGAGGTTGCGTTTGATGACAATTTCACTTAATTCGCGCACAGCTTCATGACGTATGATTAAGTTAATTTACATTTCTAATCTTGCTTTTGCTGCTATACTCGTATGAAGGGGTGGGTGGTTTTCTACTCTATAGTTATAGAATAACTTTAGCTGGTAGACATTGGTACTGATTATGATTTAATATAAATATTTATATACAACTTAAAATATTAAAGTAATTATACTTAAGTTATACTTATATATCCTATTTATTATAAACGCTGCTGTTGACAGATCGCACACCTATTTCAAAGCTGACACTGTAAATATGGATTCTGTTTCGAGGAGATGTTTGAGATGATACCCCCGACCTCTTTCTATAGTTGCCATAGGCAGGGAATCTGTCCTCACTATTGGAGCCAAATTGGTTACGTACTGTACAGTTCCGGAGGATTTTACTACCTCTGGTTCTCAAGATATGGAATTAATTCCTGCCAAAGTTTTCCCAGGAGACTTCATTATAAGGGTCTACAAGAAAGCCGTGAAGGGGGTACAGAATTGCGGCAACGCATAAATGATGCCTGTGGTGTCCAAAGAATTCGAGTCGAAAGTCCTTAGGCTGCGATGACTGCTTACCATCAAACAGGCAAGTCGTATGCTTGTTGCTACTCTACTGTTATAAAAAGACTCATATCTAACAATCCCAATGGCCAATTAAAGATGTGCTTTTCTTGGTGCATTTCGCATTGCTTTAACAATGACATAATGGCGCCACCAACAAACGGTTTTAATTATATAGGACAGTAGTACTTTTATAAGTCGAGTTATCAATGTCGAATTATCGAACATTCATAATATCTAGGAAATTTGTAATGCAGACATAACATCTCAAACTAACGTTTTCAATTTTGTAAAATCATTGCGTAATATTCTTGCACTTTAATTATCTGTTCCAGATAGATTTATAACTGCATAGCTACGTTTGCATACGAATTTCTCTGTTTCGCGGCCACATTTGATAGTGCGGCGGAGAGGCAGCCAATTTAGCGTCTGCGTCGTCTTTATCGTATCTTTAATGAACACTCATAAGCGCTGCTTAACGTATTGTGCCGGAGACTGCCTTCAGAAAACGAGCTGAGAGCTGGCTTTGTGGGATTTGCGTTTTGTATATTCCAGTCTTTAATTATTAAGAGCTTGGATGAAATGTGAAATTTAAGCAGATTGTGTTGATTTGATATTACAATAGTAGTTTCCTAGATATATTTAATAGATTTATTATTAAATAACGCATATTTATACCACTCAATTACAGCAATTACAGTAAAAAACAAGTATGGTCGCGCAGGAGAGAATCATTTGAACAAGTTACAAAAAATAAAGTAGATACTATCTTTAAGCGGCAGTTTTATTACTAACGTTGAGACACGAGACTCTCCTCCTCCCGCAAGAAATAATGCACATCAATGTATGTCTTCTCCATACATTAATCGTTAAAATCAACGAAAACTATCATTATCATCATAAAGCTGTATCTACAACTGCTGGATAACCTTACCATGTAAAGTCATACTAAAGTAATTCTGTACGTTATGAACCTGACGGCCAATTCTCGTGATTATGTTACTTCTCAGAATGAAACTTGACTAAATCAAGGTTGAATTATGGATGGACTGAAAATTGTATACTTGGTATCGTTCAATACTTATTGTCAGTACTATACTGTGAACCAAATACCATTATTGATTTGATTAACTTTCGATCTAAATTTGTTCACTGTAGTTAAAGAAAATAGTCTATGGTTAAACTTTGACGTTTCATATTGTGTTATGAGAATACCAAAAGTTACGTTTGTGAGATCAAAATTACATCCGAACTTAATTTTGACTATGTATATTTTAAATTCTCAAATTGACCCTCAGAAGAAAAAATTGTGGCAACAATTATTAAAAAATAATAAAAATAAACCAAAGAATACATGATACCTTATACTACCGTTTGTTCTTATTATATGTCAACATTTTCAGTGTCTAAAATACTTGACGAGAATATAGCTTCACTTCTTATTTTTAAATAAAATTGTGGTAAAAAACAGTGATCCCTACCCTCGTCACCGTGAAACAATGTAGGCTCTACACGGGAAATGCTAATACGAGCCGTTCGGTACAAATTGATACTCGATCGTCGCTCATATAAAACACTCTGCGAGCAAGATCGTCCCATGAATAATAAAGAATTGCCGAACGCCGACGATGCGACGCATCGCATTTACGCGCGATGCCGTCTTGCTGCGACAAATTGTTTTTGATAAAAAATATATATTGCAAATATACAATTTTTAAATAAAGAATATATTGGTTTAAATGTTGACTATTATAGGTTGCACCTAGCATTAGACCACACCAACATTGTGCTAATTTTGTTAATGTTAATAGTTTATTATATTTATTTATCTCAATATAAAATCAAAATAAATAAATAGAATAAACTATATTTGCACGTTACAGCAGCGTAGGAAATCTTCTTCTGTATATGTAAAAAGTAACCGTTACTGACTGATCTATCAACGCACATCTCAGCCCACTGAATGAATTGGTTTGAAATTTTTGAAAATTACCGTGAGATACCGGGATACGCACGAAGACGCGAATGCAAGCTAGTAAACTCAATTTTTAATGCATTATACATTTCTTACTCTTAAACGATCAATTGTTGCATATGAATAAATATACCTACATGTCAATAATTCTATATATTTATTTATTTATAAATGTTTACATATGTCAATTTACAATGTAAGAGTTTACGCTACTAATTATAGCTATCCAACAAGCGAGGATCCCCTCATAGAGCTGATTTTCATATATCCCAAGTCTAAATAGAGCGTGAATAGATTTTTTTCTGAATAGATTTCAGGTGGCGTAAGAAAGGCATAAAAAGGTTTTTAGAAAATCGGTAATGCGTGAGTGGTGTCGCCAGCGTCCATAGGCATGAATGAATACTTACCATCAGGCAGGTCGTTTGTTTGTTTCCACCCTTGTAGTATATAAAATGGTGTAACATACGCTGGTTTTTAATATTAATGGTATAAAAAAATATGACTTAGTTATTTTTTTTTTCTTTAAAATCAACGTAACAAACAGGCACCTTATTCGTAAGCGCAATTCGACGCACGTCCACTATAAAATATAACTCAGATTTTCATACAGCCCTTGCTCGGTCCTCTTGTGTTTTCATTATGTTTTACATCTCCCCTTCGTGCAACATAAAAATCACCCCAAACGGTTGTAAAAAGCAGTGTATAGTGAACTTTGTTTTACTAATAACATTATTGTAATCTATTTCTGGACAATATCTGTTAGCGCTAATAGATTCATGTATTCCCTTCACTGTATTCTTAATAGTCCTATATATTAATACAGGTACATACATAGATCTGTGTATAAATGTAAATTTCAGTAACTCTGCGATTCTCATAACCGTCACATGGGTGAAGTTATGGAACTTAATCTGAGAATCTTATCTTAGAGTGGGTCCAATGCTTCAGCACCGGTGACACGTCGACAATACTGTTAGGTTGTAAGCTCATCGTCATCTTTGAAGCACAGGCAACTTGACTAACATATGGTGCACCCTGCTGCACCATATGTTAGTCAAGAAACAACGCAGAGTTAGGTCACAGCCTATTTACTCATATTAACTGCTCGTCAGATAACTATCCCCACCACACATATTCTTTGACCACACAGAATACCGCAATCAAATAACAATTGTGGATGAAATTTTGAGGTGTAAATGGTTCATCAACATCTTTGAACTAAAGCCAATGCCTCCATGGACGGTGGTGATTGATTTCCTGCTTCCCATCAGGTGACCAACATGCTTCGTTTTCCCGCCTCTCATATATAAAAAATTAAATTTTATACCAGTCTCATGAACACAACATAAATGTTACAAAAACACAGTAAGTAAGTAACCCCTCGACTGACGACACACGATTTTCGCTTACCAAGTGAACATTCCGTTGAGTATAGTTTAACTAACAAGGGGTTGTTAATTTAAATTTAGTATCTCGCTGGTAATGAACGCAGATGATTGCTATAATGGGATTGTAGATGCACACTCCACTAGCGTCGTCGACTTATTAATACAAGTATGTAGATACGTCGGTAGCGACGTATAGCGACTTCATTAACGATACGAATGATATGAACTTTTGATCTCGGAAGTAAGTACTATACATAACTTATTTCTAACTAATATTGTGGAGCTCGATGACACTGTAATCGAATATACAAGTTAAGCTACGTCGACCGTAGCCTGTCCATGGTTTATTTCGAGCTCTTCCGTGCTTCGGAGGGTTAAGCTGTTCGGATCCGGCTGTTTTTTTACATGACAGTCGGTAAGCCAAATTATTGGTCTTTGAATGGCTTGAAATTACTTGCCTCCGTCAAGACGCAGTTGAGTGCCTAATGCGTGGTGGAGCATGCTCTAAACCTCTTCGATTCAGAGAACCCGTGTACCAGCAGTGGGATAAAATAAGGATTGATGACGACTGTAAATGTGAAAGTTTGTTAGGACGTATAGATGTTTATTATTCTTTTACGGGTAAACGGCTAGATAGATTTGGATGAAATTTGACGTATATATAGTACTAGATACTTAGAAGATAAGTACTGTACTATATGATCCAGGTACAGTGTTCACGCGAGGCGTGACTAGGCTAATAACAGTCTAATTTAATTATGGGGCGTAAGGGACTCAAAATCATCTTTAAGCCAAGTAAATGCAAACTTGCAAAAACCTCGCGCAATTGAAGAATTGCGTTACAAGTTAATTGAAAAGAATTAACTTGTTACAAATAACCTTTTGACACTGTAATCCCTAAAATCACCGATTTTACAACATCTCATTAAAAACCCACCATTCCGCAAGTTACAATCTATAAAACATCACATTTGTTCGTCTCCCATGCAAATTTATGCGAGTGACGCAATTTTTAATTACTACCGTCTGAGCATCTGTCTGGAGACGGGTGAGCCGTGGCTCAAGCCAAGCCTTCGTACTCCTCGCAGGTGACTCGGGGAGCCGGGGAGCGGTTAAGTGTGGCATTTTACGGCTTTTATGCATATTTGATGGCGCCGCCATAATCTCTGCGGTGGGGCTCGACGGAGCTCTCACACTCACTTCACCTGTATTGGATATGAATTGCTGTTAACTTATGTCGACGTGGATCCTACTTAGCTATAATGACTTGTATTTGGAGTATGATTAACGTAATGCATAGATTACCAATATTTAGTACTTAACTGTGAGTGTGTTAGATGAAGTTTTTTTAATATACTGTATACATTTAGAAATAAAACCATCGTTTTTATTTTTATGAGATAACTGCATTTATAAAGTTTTTCGCGTTTTATTAACGCATACCTTTTTTATAACCTTTTTTATGGCTAATTTTGGGTTTTCAGAATGGTTGGAAATGCTTTTAATATTACATAAACCCTTACAAAAGGTACTTAATACGTCAAACAAAAGCTTTTCCAAATTGCGTTTACGAAATTTTGTAATCAATAATGATGATCGACGTCAATAAACTTAAAACAAATAATTCTTTGAAACCACTGACCCGATTTTAATAAGATTTGTGATGAAGATAACTTAAACATAGGCTCCTGAACTCACATCGTCTAAGTTACAAATCTTAGAAACCTTATCTTAAACTTGTACTTAGGTTACATTTATAGTAGATTTTTATTAACTTTTACTATTACTTATCTCTACTTAACCCAGTAAATTGTATAATATGTAAGTATGTAATTGTGATACGGCATATTTCACAATCATACTCGAATACATATTTAAACAAAATTACTACATGAGACTACATCTAATCAGCGAAGTTACATATAGATAGACATTTCCAATTTACAATTTCCACGAACTGTGTAAACCTGTAACCCAAAATTAATTTCAACATCTAAATGGTAGATTTAAATAATCCACCGTTTAAGGGCAAAGCCTTTGAATTGGAAAATAATGACGGACATTAGACGCGTGCTAAGAGGGCCGTATCAATTACTGTCCTGGGCAAACAGAGCATTACGTACTCAATATTAAAATCGAATTTACGACCCGCCCGCACCGTCTGTAAGCCGCCTAATGTTACTAACATTTCGTGATAGTGTCGATAGCCATAGATGTTTGGTACAGACGACATAAACAATATATTTAATTTTACATGGCAGCGATTTTCTGCAAACAAAATGATTATTTATAAAGTCTCTAAATTACAAAACAGATTTGTTTAATTCGTCACGCAATAATTTAAAGCGAAAACGATAAATGACGGAAATTTATCTTGCTATTAAAATGAATGGTCACTCATGTAGTATACGGGTATGTAGGTGTATATATACATACATTATATATGTACAAGCATCCACCCGTAATTTTATCTGCATGGACTTCATCATGAAATACTTTCGTAGTTGAATCGGATTTTTTCACAAATGCAATTTTTTTTTATTATTATTTATTTGGAGCAGAATTCTAGTTCCTATTTTTAAATAAAATTATTCTAATAAAGTAGCCTAAGTAACTCCATATAATATTAGTTATACGAGTATGTCAGTAAAGTCCCGTCAAAATAGGTTCAGCGGTTTCGCAGATTAGAACAAAAAGACAAGACGACCAAAATTTTCAAAATTGATGTTATTTTATAAATATCCTAAATAAAATACTTTCATTTGCTTTTAAATTTAATCAATTTTATAAATATTAACGTTCACAATATCAAATATTAATCCGGCGCCGCCGTCCGATTGCTGCGTCAGTCCACTACTAACGCAGCAGATCTTAATATTAAAATAACAGTAAACTGATATTTAAAAATATGTATCTTTTTTAAGGTATCATCAATTAAAATATAAAAAATTAAGTTGTGTTGGCTCGAAGTAAGTCATAGTTCGCCTAAGTAATATTTCACATCTTTGAAACGAAAAAATATTAAAACAAATTTTGGAAAGGACAGAACTCCTTTCCAAATCCTTTCCAAAATATGTTTTAATATTTTTTTCGCGCGCATTTCTTCTTACAACTTACTACTGCAATAGTAACAAAGGGTAATAAATTGTCCGCCCGAGTACTACTGGTAATAATATTGCCAATCTTGCTACAAATAACAAGGGACGTAGTAGAAACTAAAAAGGAATAATTTATGGAAAAAAGAAAACAAGCAGACGAATTATGTACGTCGTCTTGTTTTGAAACAGGTTAATAAAGTCACAGTCTACAACGAAAACAAGTATAAGACGAAAAATATATAAAAATATTATGAATATCTTTTTTCTATGTCGGTTAAAATGCTAACTTGTCAATGTTGTCGCTACAATTCAGTGTTGACTGATGTAACATCAATTAAAATCGCATTTGGAACCAACACGGCATGCTCCCATCATGCCACCGATCTGATACTAAACCTATGCTCACGTAATTATGCCTTTTACGTTTCTATTGACAATATTCAATAGCGCCATTGAAACTGACTTAAATCTATAATTTGTGTTTGTAAAGCCTTTTACAGGTTGTTCAATTATTGTTTTAAGTTGTATGTATCTGTATACCAGAAATATTATTATAAGTACAATTTTTATAATATTCACTTCACATTTACTTAATGGTATACTATTTTAAGTAGGATTGGAATGCTTCAAGTTTACATAAGATTATTAGAATAAAGTACCTCCACCTCACAGAATACCGCAGCCAAATAACAATTTCCTTGAGGGTTGTTGTGTTCCTACGAGCGAGTGAGGTCACCAGAAAGAAAGAAAGGGAGGTATAGGCTGACAACGATACGGCGATCCCTTGGTGTTGCTGATCTCCATGGGCGGTGGACATTGCTTCCCATCAGGTGACCCACATGCTCGTTTCCCTTAAAAATGATCTTTTTCACTAGTTATGCTCCAGATTGTTGATAAATCAGAATTATGCCACAAAAAGTATACAATTTCAACCTTGCGTAATTTTGTATAAAAATGAAGATATCATTACATATTTAATCTCTTTGTTACAGAATCATGAAGAAACACAGATAACACACAAGTTATTCCGACCTTCAACTTCACACCTGTAAGTACTTTTACAATATTAAGTTATACTCTCGGTGAACAAGTAGGTGTGCTCTCTTAATTGTTCCTAAAATATACGCGATATTTTAAACATATTCAGATGTAGTGTGTATGTAGTGATAAGTTTATGAAGATCTGTACTCATGATAACAAACATTTTGTATAGAACATTGGTTATTTTTTTTTTCAATATCATGGTTTTTTAATTCATGTGCTTTTTGACAAAAAAATGAATGCACTTGTCCGGTAAAATATTATAACACTTTTTTTTCATTATACAATCATAGTTTTGAAGCAAAATGTTCTTTTATCACATGTAAATCTAAAGTTTAAAAAGAGTGAATTTAATAAATTCATTATATGCCATAACGAAGGCTGTCTTTTATCGTGAATACATTCTTTCGAAAAAGTAATTTCCACTGTCCTAGTCACTATATATAGCTTCATGGAAAGAAAATATGGTGTATGCCATAAGCATATAAAATCCGTTCGTATGTTAAGTTACGCAATTAAGAAATCAATAAAAAGTATCATAATTATTATTAGGTATATACCTATGTAGTTTAGGAATAATCAAGTGAGTACATTTGCTGTATCCAACTATATAAGCGTACGAAACAGACGAATATACAATAAAATAGGTTAAGCAATACTCTGGAGCTATCAGATCATTTCAATCAAGTCAAAAATAAATACAAATTTAATAACCTCAGTAGTCAAAACTAACAATAGCTACTAAACAAATAAAAAAAAATATAAAAAAAAACATTTTTAAAAACAAGCTTTTATTACTTGTTAATAGGTAGAAAAGAACTAAAAAGTTAAAAATAATTTTAACTATTTAATAAAAGCGTGTAACACGCTTTTATTAAATAGTTAAAATTATTTTTTATTTTGATTGCAAAAGAAAAATATTGAAGGTGTAATATGCTAAATGTTCTTCAATGTTCCATCACAATGTAACACGCTTTTATTTAATGGTTAAAATTATTTCTACCTATTAACAAGTAATAAAAGCTTATTTTAAAAATGTTTTTTTTTATTTTAATTTTATTTTTACCTTTTAGTATTTTAATAACTTTACATATCAATTAGAGATGTAATAACTGGTTAGTTGTTTGTAGCATTTCTTATTTCAGTAATACGACCTAACACTTCATTCACAAGTCCCTTGGCAACGTCAACGTTAGACTTCAACATGACTTTAGCGCCAACAAAAAACCGAGCGAGTTTCCGTGGTTATCTTCCCCTTCCATCATCAGACCCTGGTTACCACCTACCACCAAAGTACTCGTCAAGACAAATCATGCGAGTCCAAACTCGATAGGGTTGCGTCGTTTAATTACCAAGTTTCTATGGCCATCTTTCCCCTCCACCATCAGACCCTTGGTTGCCAACTTGCGCCACTTTAGCGCCAACAAAAAACCGAGCTAGTTTCCATGGTTATCTTCCCCTTCCATCATCAGACTCTGGTTACCACCTACCACCAAAGTACTCGTCAAGACAAATCATGCGAGTCCAAACTCGATGGGGTTGCGTCGTTTAATTACCAAGTTTCTATGGCCATCTTTCCCCTCCACCATCAGACCCTTGGTTGTCAACTTGCGCCAAAGTACTCGCCAAGACGAATCAAACGAGCCCAAACTCGATGGGGTTGTGTCGTTTAATTACCGAGTCCCTATGCCATCTTCCCCCTCCATCATCAGACCCTGGTTACCATATAGCACCAAAGTACCTACCCGTCAAGACGAATCATACGAGCCCAAACTCGATGGGGTTGCGTCGTTTAATTACCAAGTTCCTATGGCCATCTTCCACCTACACCATCAGATCAGCACGATATCATGATAATATTGTATTGTCATCCGATTTATATACGCCAAATTTCAGCTCAATCGGTAGCCGGGAAGTGGATCAAATTCAGCTCGCAAGATTTGATTACAGACAAACATCGGGACAGGTGAAACTAAATAAAAGCTTGTAAAAATACAATATTTTTAGAAAAAATATATACGTAGCTACTTTTTACGCATTCGGTTTTTTTTTATGTACTGCGTCAGGTGGCAGACAAGCATACGGCCCACCTGATATAAAGCGGTTACCGTAGCCATATTCACGCTTGCAACATAAAACATTACTCGCTCATCGGCACCCCCACTGCCAACGCAGCAACTCCTTCCTTTATGGCGACTTCACTGGAACAGAACAACCCTTAAGGGAATTGTTATTTGACTGCGGTATTCTGTAAGGTGTAGATACTTACCCAGTCGGGCAGCTTACTAATACGCTGTGCCCTACCTCTCTTTTGCAAGAGCCTCTATCGCTAGTCAACAGGGTGCACCACGAACTGTGTTCCTGAGAGTGAGTGATATCACCAGAAAGGAAGGAGTTGCTGCGTTGTCAGCGGGTATGGCAGCGCACAAGCGATTATTCATGTTGCGAGCGTTAATATAGTAACCACTACGGTAACCACTTTACATCAGGCGGGTCGTATTTTTTTTATACTACTCACTTAACGCTCGCAACGTAAAATATCGCTCACGCATTGTCACACCCGTTCCCAATGCAGCATCTCCTTCCTTTCTGGTGACCTCACTCACTCGCAGGAACACAACAACCCTCAAGGGAATTGTTATTTGGCTGCGGTATTCTGTGAGGTGGAGGTACATTCCCCAACCGGGTAGCTTACAACTACGCTCCCTACCTCTCTTTTCGCCAGAACTTCGTTTGTCAGTCAGCAAGGTGCACCGCGTGCAGGTGCAGTTTTGGGCTTTGGTTCAAAGATGTTGATGAACCGCTTACACCCCATATGCTTGTCTGCCACACAACGTAGTAGTCTAAAAAACGTGCAAGTGAGGTTCGCTTTTGCTCTAATGATCGTGATGAGCCACTTACACCCCGTATTCTATTATATTATAACAACGAATATTTCTATTATTCAAAACAACCGAATACAAAAGAAGCATATTGACCCACCTAATGTAAAGCGGTTACCGCAGCCTTGCAATAGAAGGAGTATAGCTGATACCACACAACATTAAAAAACAGTAAAACATTAATCTATAAAAGAAAACAACGCTCTGACTAACAGATCAATTATAAAAACAGCTTATAAACATTACAATTTTCGAGATATCGCTAGTCCGAGGAATTTGTTATTTGGCAGTATTGTTAGTAAAAATTTGTTAAATATGAAAGAATTTTTAGAAATTCGCACGGAATTCCATAGGAATTAAAAAAAACTCCCTATCCTTCCTACGCAAAACGACGAAATTGAGCGAAAGCTAGGTACGATTTACTTACACTATATTACACATGCATAAATTAAATCCACAGTTAAAAAATAAAACAACCAAAATTACTTGAATCATCTCCAAATGCTTGATTATCCAAAATTATCCAAAAGTCACATCGTTCGCACCATTTCATTACATTGTCAAATATGTCTAAACATTGCATACAGTTAGAACATGTAAAATCTCAAAATATTGCCACAGGAGCTCCGCTATAGCCCGCGGCGCCCATTAAAGAGCTCTATAAAGCTTGCAATTGTCGCGTATTTGTTCATATATATTTACGTTCCATAAATACGTGCGGGGCACGCGTGATCCCGCAGTAATTACTGCGTGACTTATTGCCGAACGAAGATAACACGTACATTGCAGCTACATTTCAGAGACCTCCTTAAATCTGAAGCTTTATGATGTAACATTCGTAATTTTGGGAACAGAGCAGTTCAAATTATAGTGGTAGCGAAGGCCAGCGCTTGAGGGTCGTAGCAGCTTTATCTAGCGCTTGACTTTTGATCATGCCGTATGGAAGCAGATTTTGGTAATTACCCTGATTATTCGTGCTTCAGTTTTTGATGCCGAAGGGGTTAGAATAAGTAATGAATTAATACGACCTAAGATTCTAATTGGAACGAATAATTGAGATGATAATAATGATTGATGACGAAAATTTTCAAATAAAATAATAATGCTATCTTAAACTGGCTATGCTATACAGATATGATATAAACGCCTGCACTATAAGGAGTCTTTGTAAACATTATTATTTATAGGAGTATAAGGACTCTTTGTAAACATTATTATTTACGTAAAATCTGTAATGATTTAATAAAAAATATTTATTATTTATTATTAGATTAATTATTATATTTAATTAAAATTAAAGAATTAAGCTGTGGAATGGACTGCCTGTCGAGGTTTTCTTAGGAGACTACAGCATGGGGTTCTTCAAAAAGGGCGTGAAGAGATTTTACAGGGTCGGCAACGCGTGTGTAATGCCCCTGGTGTTACAGGTGTTCATAGGCTACGGTAACTGCTTTCCATCAAGCGGGCCGTACGCTTGTTTGCCTCTTTAGTGGTATAAAAAAAAAGGAAAAGAAAAACTATTCAATTACAATACCAGTATTAATTTACAATTAAAAACATAAATAAATTATATTAACAGATCAAATTAGATTGACAACAGTATAACAGTATGGGTATGAGGTGATGCCTGAGAGACACAGAATACGGCTATTTCTGATACAAGCACCTTGTAAACTGATTAGGTCTATACCTAAACGTCTATACGTTGACTACATGCTACGACGTAGATCGTCGAATGGTGTAGCATGTAGCGAAATTCGTAGCTTTCGTCTGCACAGCTTACGAGAAAGAACAAATCAGTAAAATGCTGTCAACCACTGGTCGGTCGTAACCACTTCCAGTATAAGAGAGTCCCGCGTAGCGCTACAAATGATACGTATGATTGCGTAGGTCGTCTGGCTACGAAGGATCATTTTATCCTAAAAGTGTCACAGTCTACAAGCAGTTTGTACAGTCAGCCGTTGCATTCGTAACGCTACGTGGGGTCCTCTTATACTGGAAGTGTTACAGTCGCCATACGGTTGACTGTACTGTAATGGAGACCAAAAATATTAGTTCTTTTTTCATAAGCAAATTAGCTAGAATTAAACCAATTTACAAAAACTCGTAATAAACAAATAAACTGTTATTTTCAAAGAATTAGACTAACATTTAACTTTCGTTAAATTAATAAATGCATAAATATTGAGATTTTAATGCGCCGAAAACTTACTTACAGCAACAACTTCCAGTAAATGAAGATACTTAACCTTGTTGCGAAGTTTGATCCAATAAAACAAAGTTTCCAACAAACGAATGCATTAAAGTCACCCGCAAACTGATCCAATCGTAATATCGCACTTCCAGACATCGAAAGTTAGTATGCATTGACTTTGAAAAGTCGTCCAAAACTAAGTTGGGTTATGTTTATGAAACTATTCGGATGCGGGTGTGTGCCGCCGATACACATGCAAGAACTCGCGCCCAACTCGAGGCATAGTTCGCTAAGTGGAACAGCTGTAAAACAAAGTAGCGAAGGGTCTAGGAACTTAGTGTGTACGTTGGAACTATTCGCTGGAACACATGTCGTCCGAGGCGCGGAGGCGGTAGGCGCGTCGCCGCTCCGCAACTTTGACAGTTTAATTCGGGAGCGACCGCGGGCGACGACACCCGATTTATAAATAAGTTAAACTAGGTTTTAACTAAAGTATTGCGGCGGCGATAACGAAGCAGCCTACGCGCTGGCGGCCCCCCGCCTCGCGCCACACCCGCCTGCAGATAAACTTTTAAAATGACTTTGGAAGCTTTTGAGCTTTTAATCGGTAAAGTTGTACAGACAGACAGTTCGGGCACAATCCTTGAACCGCTTGCGCCGGCGACGGCGGCCGCAAAACTTTGTTTTACAGGACTACTTTTCTTCTTGTTTCAAGGTTGGACTCTTAAAACAAACTCCAGTTCGACGGAGTTCGCGAACTCGGGCGCCAACAATTTACAAATTTCTCTCTTTCATAACAACTAACTGCCGCTCGGCGCGCTGGCGAAAGTTGTCCTGCGTAGATCTTAATCGCATTGTCTGTTGCGCTCGCGACGCGAACAGCTGATTGTGACGACACACTTTATCGAACTTTTGCTTTAATTCATGCACAATACAATACTAGCCGTAGCCGACACGCGCCGTATTTAACGCTTTCTGTGACTACTGTGCGGCATTAGCGTATCAATGGGGATGCGATATGGAAATTGATATGTTTTCATACGTTCCAGATGAAAGGTTTATGTCAGTAGTCACATGACGTGAGGGTCCGCAGACAGACAGCAGGCGCCCTCCGACGCGTTTATTCAATTCGCTTAAGTGACATAGATAGCATCGACCGCGGCCAAAAAACTCGTCTGCCAAATTTGACGGCGCCCCCGGCGACCGGCGGCGACTTCTTTTTTCAGTTCACGCCTCACCTGCCCCCGGCCAGAAGTGGCCTCGCGTCAAAACACTGATTGGCGTTTAATAAACCACTCTTCTTTAATTTTATCTGGTGAAGGATCTTGAAAACTCTTTATTTAAATTAACTTTGCGTGTATTCGAATCTTTACAGTTTAAAATCGAGATTTCTATATAATGAGCTTAGGTACTTAATCGATGCTTCAAAAAGGTAATGTAAATTAATTTGCGAGATGTCATGGTTGGCGGTGAGCGAGGTTTCAAATGGGTAATATTTCATGTACTCGTACCACCGTTATGTACAGTGAAATGATGGCAGCGTAAGCTAAATGCAGTATCGGGTATTGCGCGTAAATTTTACGTAACTAGAAATAAATAGGTTGCGGGTGTGTGGGGCGGGGCGGCGTGGGCGGCGGCGTGCGCGCGCACTGCCCCCGCACCGCGTTCGCCCTGCGTCCCGCATCAGCCTGCCCGCGACCCGCGGCTCCGCGTAGTTCGCGAATCGCGCCCCGCGAGCCACCCGCACCGCGGCGCTCGCTCCGCACTCGCCGTGCCCGCATCACCCGCCCGACAAACTTTTCCGACGTAGAGCCGACCGCGCCTCGCCGTGCTACGTACGATATGCGAACGCACTGACCAAAAGTGCTTCTATTTGTGTTGTGATCTTCCTATACAGTGAACTCGTGTTCTAAAAAATAAAACTTTTGTGCGCGATGAGGAATCATCCCATTCTATAGCGATGTCGGCACTAGTCCGACCCGTTTGGTAAGTCCCATTCTAGACTGCTTTATTCCGAAGTTGTTAACTACTTTTACAATGCGTAATAGTTAGCGCGTACATAAAATTTCGTCGTTAGTGTTTGTTACGGATTTTTTAATGCGGAAGTTTGTTTCAGCAGTGTATACGTGAAAAATTCAAGAGTGTCAAGATAAAAATTAAAAAAAATCGGTAACGCACAAATCCCACGTGAATAAAACCATTTCACAAAATGCTTTGTATCTTGTTAATATGCGTAATCAAATATTATAATAGTCTATGGTTATTTGCGTTAGCTGTTTGAGGTGAATATGAATGGTGCGCGATGTTTGTTGTTGTGAGTTTGTATCTGCAGTAATAGAATCAGGGTGAATCAGGGCAATTAGACCGCGAGTTGGCAAATAACCGCGACATTAGGCCCGACACAGAATACATAATGCCGTCGACGTCTTAACATTATAACGGATATCTTAACCAATATATGTGTAACAACTTATTTAAGTAGGTAAACATATACATGCTGTATAAGAAGATACATATATTAAATGAATATAAAACATAGTTTTAGTTATATATTTACAAAAAAAATACTATTAAATGATCACCTGTAACTATTGTGTATGTGACTATTAGAAATGCCGATAAGAAAAAAAACTCTATGATTTTAAATAAACATTTCAGTTTACAAAAGTTTGATCCATTAGAAAACAAATTATATAATAATATATAATATTTATTAATAATACAAAATAAATAAAAAATAATTAATATTTAAATTAAAATAATTAAATAAAGTCGCTCGTTGCAAAATGAGGAACTTTTTGCTATGCGACGTGTAAATGCTTTACATTTAAAGGCACTTGAGCAAAGCCGTAGTAAATCACACATACCAAAATAAACCTTTATTGTTGAATAACTTATATGCGAAATAAACGTATATAATTTATTAATGAAATATTAACGATTAATTATTATTTAAGGTATTGTAAAAACATTCAGAATGGATAAGGAATATTATCAAAAAGTACACAATACTTTGCATGATCCATATATCAACTCATTGGTATGTCAATAAAGAAAATATTTCAGAAGACAGTACGTACGCACGCAAAACGATAGTATCAAATATATATACATATACATTAAGTAACCATTTTTGACGGTGAAATGCAAAGATATTACTTTTTAAAATTTCTGTGGTGAAATGATGTTGATCAAAATTACCGTTATCATATTACCTGTTTGCACAAACATTTCATATTTATGACGTCAGATGAAAAGGTCGTCTGTTATGGGACCATCTCGATAACGGGATGAAATTGTTTCCAGTCTGACGCCGCTCGTATCTGATGGCCGACTGGTTTAATGCTTTATTACGTCATAGATTTTTAAAAGCCTGTGGTAATTAATTGATACTTATTTTTTTATATTACCTAAGTTAAGACGCATATTATTAAAGGCCCAAATAAGTTTAAAAAAATCATGGAGTGACAAATAAGCATAGAGTTCCCTGAAGAAAACGGTTACTTTAGCCTATTTGTACTACAGAGTGTTGTTAGGGCATCGCCATTCTTCTTGCTAAAATACCAACTAATCATATATTTTTTACCACATGTCCTTCTTAAGTTTTAAACTACGTCGGGTGGCAAACAAGCATACGGTCCGCCTGATGTGAAGCAGTTACCGTAGCCATCTAAACGGTCGCAACATGAAATATTGCTCGCATGCTGCCACCCCCGCTGCCAACGCAGCAACTTCTTCCTTACTGGTGACCTCACTCACTCGCAGGAACATAAACCTCAAGAAAAGTAAAATAAAAATATTGCCTAAGTTTTTATTTATCAACTTTATCGAAAAAAACTCCGCGGAACACGCTACTGTCAAGATACTCGTACAAGGTAATTCATACTATACTTAAAATGTTCAATAAAATTAATAAAACAATACGATACGGTGATAATATTATATTGATTTACAACAGAGTTTAAGAATTCTTAACCTCAACTACAATATTAGCGTTCATTACAATTCTTATTCATTACTATTTCTTCTCGATTTCGCAATAATTATATTTAAAATATACTAGCTGATCCCGCGAACAGCGAATCGCTCGTACCGCCATATATGATTTTAAAAAATGTGTAATTATTTTTAATTTTATTTACAAACAACCCTTGTCCTGACAATAACAAACACAAAAAAATATTACTCAATTTGATGCAGCATATATATTTCCTCAATCATACAATATAGGACCCTTCAAGCGAAGCGTGAAGAAGCATCTTGTAGGCCAGCATGGCAGCGTCAACTAACAAGACATCAAGATCTCTTATCCGTTTCCGTTGCGAATGCTCCTCTTTTCGCTTATCATCAGGCGAAGTGGAACCAATATTCTAATATAAAAAATATAAAAAGTCGTTTGGAAGTTACACGCGTACATACATTTCGACTCATTTTTATATATATAGATTGTCTATATATCTACGGTAATATAGGTATTTAATGTTAAAAAAGTATTAAGTTGTATTTGTTTCAAGTTTATAGGCATTTAAGTAAATTAAGTATGTTTTATAATGTAAATTTATCTAGCGCTTGACTTTTCATCATGCCTTATGTAAGGTAATAACGCAGATTATACGTGCTTCAGTTTTTGATACTGGAGGTTAGAATAAGCAATAAATTAATAATACTACAGATTAAAGGAATAAAATAATTGACGACACAATAATTTGTTAACCGAGAAATTATAATGTTACGCCAAAGTTCTCTTTTTATACGAAGTTGTCATAGTGGAAAACAAACATACGCATAGCCACAAACTGATGTTATTACCTTAACGAAAACTTGCAGTACAAGAATTAGCTATTATATTAAAAAGTGTAAAAACTATACAGAAAAATTATTGGATTACATCTCATTGCATTTTTTTACTAATTTGTACAATTTAAAGAATCTAAATGAAATTATTATGAACTAATAAAATGACATTACATACAATAAAATAGGTTATATAAATCTAAAAAGCGATGATCACTAACACAAAATACAAATCTTCAATGAAATTGAACTTAACTTCGCTACGCCGAACTCTGACGACCTTCGTTGTAGCATGTAAATCTTGCTACGACGAAGATCGTAGACATACATAACGTAGCACGTCACGAAATTCGCCGTCATCGTCTACAAAGCTACGAGATTATCAAAGTGAAGGAAATGATACTTCCATTATAAGACAAATTTGCGTAGTGCTACGGATGTTACGTAGCACTACGAAATGCTAAACGTAGATACATCTCGTGCCTACGCGGGATCATCACTGGAAGTGGAACACCCCAATTGCTTTGGCTAAACATTTTAAATACGAGCCAAAAGCAGTAGTTATTCTTTATATGTGCAGGAAAATATTAAAATGAACAAGACAGTTGTCTTTTTTTTCATCGATGGCACATTAATGTACTTGTTCATAAAAAATGTAATTGTAAAAAATATTTTAAAGATTTTTAAATAAAGGTACTACCTTTTTCAAGTTTAGAAGCATATTAAGTTATGTAATTTTTAACTAAGAATAACTTTTAATTTAATTAATACGATATGAAACATTGTTCTGAATCAAAGACAGAAAATATACTATATATTGTGTCTTTTAAGGGTAATTACATAAAGGTCCAGGTTACTCCGAGCTCTCGGTAAGATGAAATAATTGTACGGAATAAATTCACATGGCACCGGCTACTAGTAAGCGGAAGGTTCTTTATATAAACACTCTACAAAAAGTGCGTATTTCGATTAGCTTCAGTATCAATGGCTTACGTCTCACCCCATCTACTCCCCTTGGTGTTTTTACCTGTAAAAGAACATCATGAAAATTATTTTCTCGTCCACTTCTTCAGTTCTCGTTCTAGTAACCTCTCGTCCTACATGTATATATTTATTTAGCTTCAGTTGTATTGAACTTTAAAAATTGTACAAGCATTTCATTTCACCCCATTAAGGATTTCTTAAAGAAAAATCCATAATTATGTTTTTTTCTATATTTTTCTTTATTTAGAACTTACATGTGTATTATTTATTTTTCTATATAAAAAAAATCTTTCAATTAAAAGTAGGACATCAACGAATTCAACGCGTGTAAAAATAACAAGGATAAATAAGCGTGAACTTCAATGAAGGGTTAGATCCGAATTCTACATCTATTTGCAAAAAAATCTATTTTTTTATTATTATACTTTGGTGCCATTCGTTGAGAAGTTCCTCTGAATATCTCCTAATTTTGCGATTCCAAAATAATTTACGTGATACTACCGCAAGAGCGTTATTTTCGTATACAAAAGTTATTTTTAAAATGGGTTTGCCATTCATTTGGGCTGACGCTATCGCGTAACATACATGTTACTGACGATTTGAGAACCTCACCCTTTTTTAAATCGTTCTAAAGTAACATTTACTTTTCAGGCCAAGGTTTCATTACCTTATCATAATTAATTACGTAGTGATTGTATAGGTTATTTTTTGTCAAAAAATGAAGAAGGAATATTACAGAAATAATATTATCATCTATATAATTGTTTGTTGTATACAATTATATAGATGATAATATTATTTCTGTAATATTCCTTCTTCGTTTTTTAAATTTCAGGAAAAGGTATTTCTAATACAAAAATTAACTACTTTTCACCCTATATTCCAATTTCATTCACGTAATATAATAATAAAAAAGAAAAAGTCAAGACTCTATGCAAAGCGACGGAAATGAACCACAGTTCATTTTGAACAAATAACAACCAAATAAAATTACAATTACCTTTCATAAATCAATTATTTAGTTATACAATCGCTTCTAATCCCAAATTCATGCACCTACTCACGCCTCGCCTTGCCCATCTAGATAACGTCCCGTACTTGCTTACACTCCGACACGATACAGTGGTATCTGATGGGCAACAGGTTTTATTGTGCATTATTTGGGCGTACCGTTTATACAGACTGACCCCAAAAGGACGATAAGACCATTACTGTTTCTATTTGCATTTATTAAATTTAACAAGCTGCCATTCCGGAATCCATACGCGGTCAAATTGTTTATAGCTATATCGCATATGTTTTTTTCCATAGATACGTGAGCAAAAATGCATACGTTTTACAATATGTTAAGCGTACCGTAGCTATGTATCGTTCAAAGTTTCCGCTTCCACCGTAGCACCTCCTTGAGACCTTTTTGGTGACGCCACTGAATGTTTGTTATTTGTATGCAGTAGCCCTCTTTTATGTTCTTTATTAAATCCAAAAAAATCGCCAAGAGACTACACACTGCCTATGACGTTAAACATTTCAAGTAGATATTTTTACAGTAAAGGAAATTGTCTAATAGTAGATGGATACAGTCTGATGATGATGATGAAAGGAAATTGGCAACCCTGAACGCGAATTAAAAATCAAGTTCACTGCGTAAATCAACTTATATGACGCTTTTCCATCAGTTGTATGTCTTATACTCGTATTATACAATTACAAAGTCCTACATAAAATAAATATTTTTATTTTAAGTACGACTGTATGTTTTTTTTTTTCTAATTAAATTTACGGCCCTGGTTACTTATCAATTTTGCTGACTGAACAACGAACAAGTAGTGAAAGAAAGTTTATTTTGGCATTACCTATACGTCAATAGTCATTTACGGAAGACTTATAATGATTAAAATGAATATAAGTAAATATTAAAATACTATACCAAATGTCCCTAAAGATATATTACTCTTTATTGCACATAAACAATTACATAACATAGTAACATCAGACGTATACAAAAGTGAGCTTATCTCTACAAGAGATCTCTTTCAGCTAACCTAGAGATAGTACCTGAAAAATGTATTGGACGGGAGACTAAAGAAACAAGTGCAACTAATATTAAACGGATACATAAAACAAAAATTTTTTGATATAAAAATATTCCCTAGTAAACCTACTTAATATTCCACTTTATATTCTATATATATATATAATATATTATTTAGATATATATTTATATATATATATTTTAATCTGAGTTTCTAATGTAAAAATCTTACAAGATTTGTCGTTTCAAAATTGCGTCGTTAAAATACTGATTGACGAATGAGGGTCTGGTGAAAGGACATATCTAGTCCGACTGAGCATGTACTGACAGCCGACTACAAGACAAAAGCCGTAGCCAAATACTACTGTTCTTGAAGAATACTATGTTCCACATCAGTCACCAGATCTGAGGAGATACTTTGCCACCGTTTAATACTTCTTACATTGAAAGCGTTACAATAATCGCTTAAAATCAGGCGGGCCGCATTCTTGAGAAACTCAATTCCTATAAATGAATAAATATTCATGGACAAATGACACACTGCCATCCAGTCCCAAACTATCCAAATTTTTTTGTTGGTATACTTTTTTATAAGAATAGTATTTTATTTTGTACCACTAAGATGACAAACAAGCTTACAGCCCGTCTAATGGAAAGCAATTACCGCCGCCTATGAACGCAACACAAGGGGCATCACATACGCGTACTCTTCACGCCCACTTATTATCCCAGTAATATAATAAATATGAAAGTTTGTGAAGATGATTGTATGTATGTTACTTAATCATGCTTAAACATCTGCCGAGTTGATTAGTTTTGGCTCACAGATTGTCTTACATTAACATTTAGAGTAGTTTTAAGCCCGGTAGTCTGTTCACAAGGGTGTAGTAGTGGACAGAAGCTACTAATACATACATTAATGATAGATATCGGTATTAGTGATGCATGTATATCAGTGACAGTGTATAACATACTTCACTAAGTCACTTACAATATATATATATATATAATACACGATATGACACCCTCCGTGCTTCAGAGAGCACGTTAAGCCATCGGTCTCAGCTGTTGTCATTAGATGACAGTCGTTAAGCCATGTCAGTGGCCTTAGGGCGACTTGAAAACACTGGCCACCGCCAACCCGCAGTTGAGCAGCGTGGTGGAGTATGCTCTAGACCCCTTCGTTTGAGAGAAGACCCGTATCCCAACAGCGGAATTATTATATGGGTTATTATGGGTTAATGCTGATATGAATAATTTACCTACTTTTCTTTTAGCATAACATTACGAACGAACTTTACTAAAGTGGCTAAAATTAACGGACAAAAGTTATATACAAGAAAACCTTAGCAAGTGGCGAGTAA
Source organism: Hypsopygia costalis (assembly GCA_937001555.2). Taxonomy (NCBI): domain Eukaryota; kingdom Metazoa; phylum Arthropoda; class Insecta; order Lepidoptera; family Pyralidae; genus Hypsopygia; species Hypsopygia costalis. The sequence goes on along the minus strand of OW443330.2, from coordinate 8,502,105 downwards.
TGACTTAAACACAGTGTAACGTGAACACGGCAGGGTCTGCCACGACCCTAGCGATGTATTTCGCGATAACCCTCTTCGCTGAGAGACGTGAATGTAGGGTTATGTTGGTTGAAAATAAACGTAATTAGAATGCTGCACATTCGGAACCTCAGTGAAGTAATTGAAACAATATATTTAAAAGTAAAAGCCGTTCTGCTGTGATTGGTGCGCCGTCTCGTTTCTTTTAGGTTTCATACACTAGAGAGAGGTATTTATGGTAGTATATTATTTTTAACGATAAGTAAACCCATAATGGATTTATTAATCGTAACTTGGCTCACCTAAAATATTATTATGAAATAAGGCGTTAGATAGTAAGGCGAATGATGTACATATATGTAAGGCAAATGATATACCCTATCTGTTATTAAATATATATGTATATATATATATATATATATTAATTTCAAATTGTTTTTTTCTTACATTTGTTTTTAAAATTAGAAATAGAACTCAAATAGAAATAATTACAATGGAACTTACAAAATTTAGAATGATACATCTAATGAAAACATAATATTGAATTAATTAATTTTATTATTGAATGAATTAAATATTACACAATACATAAAAGAGACTCAACCCTAGTAGTAGTCAGTGGCAGCCCTAGTGCGTATTTACGATCTACATCAACGATAGGAAATTTTTTCAAGAACACGGCCGAGACACAATACTACTTACCTTGTCTATACTGTGACAAACACATAATTGTAAATAACATGTTATTTAGAATTTTGTCGTGACAAAGCAACGCCCCTATGTGAGTAATAATTTAATATCTAGCGAACTATTAGGCACTTCAAAACTCGTTTTTAAATTTCCAATAGCTCACTGTTTATGTATTAGGTAACTGATAATATTGTGTCCTTCTATATTTTTTTTTAATACGATACCTGCGATATCTGTAGGACGAAAAAGTGTTTTAGGGTGTAAGTGGCTCGCCACGATCTTTAGAGCCAAATCCAACCTTACCTGCACGTGGTGCACCCTGCCGACTAGCGAAAGAGGCTCTGGCGAAAGAGAGGTAGGGTACAGCATATTTGTAAGCTGCCCAATTGGGGAAGTACCTCCACCTCACAGAATACCGCAGAAAAATAACAATTTCCTTGATGGTTGTTGTGTACCTGCGAGTGAGCGAGATCATCAGAAAGGAAGGGGAAATCACTAACCTGTGCTCACCGCAATTGGGGTATACGAGTATAATTTGAGCTAGCTACAGTTATCCATATCCATACAAAATAGTAAGGATATGGAACTGACCAATAGGAGTCGAGTAAAATTTTTTAGGCACTATCGTAATTACCTTAATTAGTGTATCATAACTAATTGGAACTAAGTACTCGCATCGCATAAACAATCTTCAGTGGACTTCAATTCAACTTATAGAGTCTTCCAAACTCAGAGAAAGTCAATGGTAAATAAATTAATCCGATCCTAAAGTAAACTAAACTAAACCCCATGGAAAACTAAACCATACTTCATTCTCTCCAAAAGCGCTGTATTAGCTACATGTGTGTCGGACTATTCAAGTATATTTACAAAACGCCTGTATCTCGGTCTGAGTCGATATAGTGTCCATACACGAATCTATTTTTTATACTTCGTCGGATGTCAGACAAGCATACGGCACGCCTGGTGTGAAAGGATTACCGTAGCCATATGCTCTCACTCACTCGCACGAACAACCCACAAGGGAATTGTTATTTGTCTGAAGTATTTTATGAGGTGGAGGTACTTCCCCAGTCGGACAGGTTACAAATACGCTACCCTACTTCTTTTTTACCAGATCCAGTCGCCTTTAGATAGTCGGCAACGTCGCCTGCATGCCATGCAGGCGACGTTGGCTGTGGTTATTAGATCGTGATGAGCTACTTACACCCTTACAATAATCCATTTTACAACCATAAAAGGTTTTATGGTTGTAAAATGGATTTGTATAATTAAGATTAAGGAGCTCGATGGCGTCGTTTCGCAGTCAGTGCTAATCGATCATGCAAGTTATGCCACATCGACCGTAGCCTGTCTACCGATATGTTTATTTATCTCGAGCTTGCCCGTGATTCATAGGGCAAAGTAATATCCGAAGAGGCCGCGGCGTTGTCATTTGATGACAGTCGTTTAGCCAAGTCATTGCCGTTGCAGTTAACCAGCATGGTCAATTACGCTCTAAACCCCTCCCCCCCCTTGATTGAGGGGAGACCCGTATCCCAGCAATGGAATTAATTTGGGATGATGCAGACATAAGGTCTGCGAACATGCGTGAACCTACATTAGAGACTGTACCAGCAAAAATTTTTTCCTAAATGTTCACGGAATATCGGGACATGTGCGGACAAAATCCGAAGTAACGCAGTTCGTCACATCAGTAAAGTAACATTGAAATGTTGATAAACTTAAACTTAAAAAAACAAGTCGGCGTGTAAGGGGCTCACCACTATGCTTGACCCAAAGCCAACATTACCTACACGTGATGCACCCTGCTGATTGACGACCGAGACTTTGGTGGAAGAGACGTAGAGACTTACCGTATTTATAAGCTGCCCAAAGTATCTCCAATTATTATAAGAACATTGTTCCAGACGCCTTAAACTTTGTATGGAATATGGCGAACAATTCTTTTAAAAGATTTAATAAATATGCTTGATCCATAGGAGTTACTTTTTTCGTTTCTTAAAACTTTCTGAATATTGCAAGTCAAGTTTGAAGCACTTGTAGATCTTTATTTCACATGAATAAAAGGCAATCAAAAAAATGTTTGTTACGTTAAAAATACATAATACATTTAAAATGCGAAATAAAAATTAATACATCACAAAACTCTCAAAAATACATAAAATATCTCTTTCGGACCTAGATAAGATAAAGATAAGTTAAAATTTCTTTATTCACAAAAATAAGGTCAAGTGTCAGATTTATAAGCTCCATTTCACTTATTCTGTCCGGTTTTGGGCGTGTGAACTAAACATAATTATCATTAATATTAAAATTAATACAGTTTAAGTCACCATACGTCAACTATATGTATATAGCACTTGTATTTTAATTAGGAAGATCATCGGTAAAGCCATTCAAACTAATCTGTCTTTCACCAAGAAATCGCAAATTTCTAAACGCAGCCTTCGCCGACCTAGCTTACTTGTATTACCTAAGATACGTACTAACTTAGGAAAAAAAAGTATCACCTTTGAGGGAGCACTGTTTTACAATAAATTACCTTCTAGTATTAAGGATCTGGACTCTTTTAACGATTTTAAATCTCAATTATACAATCATATCCTTGAAAACTATTGATTTTATAATAAAAATGTGAACTAGACTAAGTTTATAATAAGTAATATTGTTCTCATGTAAGTGGATTTATCTGTAATCTTTATTGAGAATAAATTCTTTAAATCTAATATATATGATTATTATTAAAATTGACTACAATTTATGTCGCAAGTAGTATTCGTCAATAGAATAAAAAAAAAATTAATAGAATGTTATGCATTTTTTCTTAATGTCGATAATTTGAGCTCTTTCTGTCCGGAAAGTGATTGTAAATTTTTATTGGCATACAATATATTCATAATATTATAATAAAACACTTGTACTATACCTACCGATAAAATTAAATTTAATTACGTGGAACAGTACAAGTGTTTCATTATAACATTATGATAATAATGTTCCACCAAATGCAAACAAACAACAATATCAACTTTAATGCAATATACGTTTCTTTTAAATTGCGACAGACATTGTTTGGGTGTATTTAGTCTATTTTTGTGTCTGTTCTAGAATTTTCAATATATCCATGATTATTAAAAAGACATACCTATATTGTTTTTAACTAGTGTTTCGTTTTGGTCCGAATGTCTAAAAGTTGAGAATTTTTAAACTGGTTACTATCAAATTGTAACAAACAACAGCTCTACTCAAATACTTTCATCGAGCGAGGGTCCTACTCACTACGTACGCTCCCTCAGTGTCCTTATAATAGGGTTGTACATGATCTAGATATTATGTTGGTTATAGTATTTACAGTTTTTTATAGTTTTTTTAATATATCGTAAGGAAAATAACTAAGACGACAATAGAAGGTATTTAAAGAATGTGTATTGGGTATCAATTGTTAGATAGTTTAGATTGGTACTTTTGCCATTGACTGAATAACTACTGATAACATAACCATTGATAATACCGGTGGTACAATGGCATTTGTTATTTTGATTCCTAGGTCCTGGGTTCGTTCCCCGCGCAAGACAAACATTTGTGACCATGAACATGTTTATTTGTCTTGGTCTGGATGATTTCTATGCATTATACCTATGTATTTCTAAAAATAAATTAAGTGCCTTTATCAGTTATCTAGTACCCATGGTATAAGCTTTTTTTTGTTTTTTTTTTATACTAGGTCGGGTGGCAGACAAGCATACGGCCCGCCTGATGTGAAGCAATTACCGTAGCCATATTAACGCTCATAACATAAAATATCACTCGAACGCCGCCACCCCCGCTGCCATCGCAGCATCTCCTTCCTTCCTGGTGACCTCACTCACTCGCAGGAACATAACAACCCTCAATGGAATTGTCTAATAACAATTCCATTGAGGGTTGTTATGTTCCTGTACCTGTACCTGGGAATGTACCTCCACCTCACAGAATACCGCAGCCAAATAATAATGCGCTTGAGAGTTGTTGTGTTCCTACGAGTGAGTGAGGTTAACAGAAAGAAAGGAAGGGGTATTTGCTGGCAACGGACCCCTTGGTGTTGCTGATTTCCATGGGCGGTGGTGATTGCTTTCCATCAGGTGACTCACGTGCTTGTTGCCTCCCTATAATGGAAAAAAAATAAAATAACAACACAAACTGGCCTGGACACACTTGTTACGTCCTACTAATAATAAATTTAATACAATAATAAAATAAATTAAATATAACAACATTGCATACGAGTATATATATATTATATGGCAATAGTATTCCCTGTTAAAAAAATAATTTAAAATAACACTCGCCAGCCCTATGTGAACATTGCGTTTGTGCATAGGGCGCCTCGCGTCGTGTTCACGTGTTCCCGGGCTGTGCGTGGCACGCTGCCTGCTACTGCACCGACCAATACCATTACCCCACTTATTTAAACTGAGCTAAACTATTGCGATATCGATTTTTGCACACACGTGAAACCCTCTGCACTTTTGCGAAAATCGATACTAAGCAGTTTATTCCTTTTGTAACCATCTACCTACCAAACTTAAGCTAAGTGGTACTGCAAAATCCACAATTTAGAATTCGTATTTGAAGTAATAAACAGAGAATTAAAATCTAGGAAAATTATATTGATATTGTTGAGGATATATACTAGGGAATATATCCGATGGAAACAGGATTTGATGAAGTTGACTCGATAAAATAAATTCACAAACTTACCTCTTTTCGTGTCATTTTATCTTCTATTTTCGGTTTTATTCTTAAAATAAGTAATTTGACATTATAAGTCATGTACTAAAAAAATGGTCATAAATAACTGGAGGTATTATACCCGATAATTTTTTTTTTATTACATCTTTAAAATTTTTAATCGATTATTTGATTTTCGATCGCCAGTGTCTCGCGGAATTGTCCCAATATTGTTTCTAGCGCTGGCTCACCTCGCCTTATTTGTTGTACATCGATATTATCGGCAATAGTTTACGCTCACGGCAACGCCTGTGTTTGTTGCATTTTTAAGTTTTTAGGATAAAAATTACCATACCATTTGTTAGTACTACCATCCACTTATATAAATGAATGTTTGTATATTCATAAGGTCATTATTTACAATGAATAAATATTAGTACTTGCGGTCCTAATAAATTGATAATAGCAACATAATCTAAGAACGATGCGGGATATCTCTAAATTCAATACCAACCTCAATTCTACAATGTGCGTGGTGCACTCTGCCAGTTACTGAATGTTATTTTGATATACACATACAACATAGTCTATCTATTGTTTCTGCTAAATTAGGATCATTCCGTCTGAGTACATTCAGAAAAATAACAATACGTAGTGGTTCGTTGTGCTCGGGATTTCGGGTGGTCAACGTGTAAGTGACATTCCTAACACAACAAGCGTATCTCGGAGGAGCTCGATGGCGTCGTTGCGCGTGTTAGTCTAATCGATCACGCAAGTTAAGCAACGTCGGCCGTAGCCTGTCTATGGATGGGCTTATTTATCTCGAGCTCCTCAGTCCTGCGGAAGACACGTTAAGCCGTCGGTCCCAGCTGTTGTCATTAGATGACAGTCGTTAAGCCAAGACAGTGGCCTTTAGGCGGCTTGAAAACACTGGCTTTCACCAACCCGCAGTTAAGCAGGGTGGTGGAGTATGTTCTAAACCCTGACTGCTTCGACTGAGGGTAGACCCTTATTCCAGCAGTGAGATGAATAAGAGTTGATGACAATCACGGGGGAATTTTCAAAAATCTTTTTTAGCGGTTGCCTATGTCATAATAGCTACATGTTTGCCAAATTTCAACCCGATCCGTACAGTAGTTTTAGCTGTGCGTTGAAAGATCACTCAGTAACTGTTACCTTTTAACAGATACAGATTCTTTGCTATTTTGCTAGACCATTTACTAGGTAATTTTTCACTTGTTGTTGTCAAGTTTACTCTCGGAAAAGATAAATTGGGTATTTGACTAACATTTTTTTCTGTTTGATATGTAGGGACGTCTCCATAATATAACCATAGGTGAAAGAATTACTTCGATAGCACAAAAATCTCTCGAGATATGGTAATTTGAAAATCACAATTTTTAGACTGCCCCAAAACGCTCCATACAAAAGACTACTGAATTATGACGTCACAGATCTGTATTTTGTATGCATCAAATCAGAAATTTGTACGATAGCTATGTTAAATATTACGTTTATGTGATTAGTATCATAATAAAAGTTATAGCATTTTTTATTGCTTCTCCAATGGAAATATAATTTTTTAATAATTTCATACTTTTAAAATGGACTTTCCCGCCAAACTTTGATCGACGCTAAAAAAAGTCTGACTGAAGATATTAGAATGAAAGTTTGCAGATCTTTATAGTTTTGTGTATTTTACGATATTGTTAATTTATTTGTACAATTTTTAAACATTGGAAACAACCCAATTGTAAATTAACTTTTTAAAATTTGTTTGGCTCTCAGGTATTACTAAAAATCCAAGGGCCTGTATTGGTGTACCCTGTCAATAAACATAAGATACTCTAGCGAAAGAGAGGTAGAGAATGACGAGCCCGACGACTGAGAAAGTATCTCCAGCTTACAGAAAACCGCAGCCAAATACCAATATTGTTGAGGATTCTTGAGTTTCTGTGACTGACTGATGTCACCAGACCTAAGGAAATGCTGCGTTAGATTATGGATACCAGGTAGCATTAGCTAGTATTATTAAATACTCCTTATTATTGCAAGTATGAGGAGCTCGATGGTGTGTCAATCCAATCGAATACGCAGTTTAAGCAACGTCGACGGTAGCCTGTCCATGGATTTTACGTTAAGCCGTCGGTCCCGGCTGTTGTCATTAGATGATAGTCGTTAAGCCAAGTCAGTGGCCTTTAGGCGGCTTGAAAACACTGGCCTCTGCCAACCCGCTGTTGATAGCGTGGTGAAGTATAATCCCCTTCGATTGAGGAAAGGCCCGTATGCCAGCAGTGGGATGAATATGGCTTGTTGATGAAATTGCAAGTATAGTTACTACGATAACTGCATCACATCAGGCGAACCGTATGCTTGTTTGGCACATGTCGTGATAAAAAAAGAGCTTGAAACGTTAATATCAAAACAATTGCCTATTGCCAGTTACCCAATACTGTCATGTATAGGTCGACGCTATTCTTGAGAGGCTTCTTGTACAAGGGCAAGGTAAACTCTAGTGCTCCTGTTAGATTAACTGACTAACTTGAGTTGTTGTTGGCTTTTAAAGAACATTGAAGTCAATTTAGAAACAACTATTTACTATGTTTTAATGAGTTATATTTTTTTTTCTTAAAATTGTTTTTATTTGTTTTATGTTCCTCTCTTAGTTTCATTAGAGTCCTGAGGCCCGTGACCTTGGAATCGATGCACAACGCTTCACGATTAGCTTGTGCTTTTAGCGTTGCGTATGAGAGCTGAGTGCTGAGTAGTGCGAGTTTTTACGGAGTTCGCGTTCGATCATGTCGACGTATACAAACTGACAAAATAGAGATGAACACAACATGAAGAATTTATAAGACGCGTGTAACATATCAAAATTATGTGGCTTACTTGCTCACATTTTGAAGTGAGGAACTCGGCTAATTTGGATATGTAACACACGTGTGGTAAATTCACAATATAATAATTAATTATTCACAATATAATAATAAATAATTCCGTGCAAAGTAACCTGACAATGCCGACTATGCGCGTTTAATTTTAGAAAATGAACACTTATATAAATATATATTTTTAGTTTAAGGTATTTATTATATGGACTTGTTTTGTTTACATTACAATGGTCTGAAATAAACTATTATTATTATATTATATAACTTTTTCTGTATTTTATCGACTTGTAAATGTTAACTCGTTCGAATGTGACCAAAAAACTCGCACTAGCACTGTGTTCTGCATTTGAACTGTGCGAGTCTAGTCACTCCAATCCCATGAATTGGAGCGACCAGATTCGCACAGTAGTCCACAGGGTCTTTTGTCCTCGATCTTCCAACTAAATAAGATTTTCAAAGCTGACTTTTTTTATACCACAAAGGTGGTAAACAACGTACTGCCTGATGGAAAGCAGTTACCGGAACTTAGAAACGCGTGTAACACCAGGGGCATCATGCGCCCGTTGCCGACTCTGTAAAAACCTAAGAAAAAGAAGACCCCTATGTTATAGTCTCTCCTTATTTTTATAGTGTGTTCTTCTTTTCAGACGCACATCGCCCGAAATACTCCATTATTCTTTGAAGACATATATGGTACCTTGTTGATAGCTCCTTCGATATTCCTTAAGTTACAATTGTATTATTTACTACATACTACGTATTATTAAATTATTATTATTTAAATAGTTGTCTTGGCCAACTTGCCAGATAAATATAAAAAAATTCACCTGCCCCCCCTAGGTGGGATGGTGCAGGTGAATTTTTCCATTTTTCAAAATATACTACATATTATGTTTGTTATTATATATTTTATAATTATCATCAGCCTTTATCTGTCCATTATATTTACATAATATAATAGACGCAATGCTACTGCTGTTTGCAGTCTTCCTCGTTGCGCATGTTTAGTCTAGTTATTTGAGGTCATTCATCCGTTTAGAAGAGGCTTCATCTCCTCTACTCCAGGATTTTCCTTCCCCTTCTGCCATCACTGACTCAGCAGATGTGGCTGGCCCACTGCCATTTCAACTTCCTGACTCTAAGAGCTATATCAACAACTTTGGTTATCCGTCGAATTTCCTCGTTCCAGATGCGGTCGCTTAGAGAAAACCCTTAGAAAAAATAGATCGCGCCATCGCTCGTTATGTAATTTTCAATTAGGTCAGAAATCAATTTAATGCCCCGTAGGTTATGACGGGGAGGAAGCACTGTCACGTCGCAGTAAAGACATCTCAACATTTCAATAGCCAAAATATTTTTAGTAGACCACCATTAAAAAATATTTTGATGTGGCAATTGAAAAAAGTCGAATGATAACAAAATCGGGGGATATAGTTTGGTGTTGCAGCTACAAATCTATCATTTCCATCCAAAATTCAATCACACCACTGGATAGATTAAGGATCAAAGAATTTATTACGCTGTGTACGGACTATCGAACATCGCATGCGGGGGAGGGCAAGTGCTGCCATTTTGAGATATTTTTTGTACATATAACGTTTTCACGTATAACACACGAATGTGTCCATGACACAGTCACCTACCCCATTTTTTTTGTGTTTTTATGAACCAATTTACGAAGTTCTTTTTGTATTCGAAATAGGTACACGTGCGGTAATTACTTACATGGAATAAAAGCCATAGAAAGGCTTCATTGGGATGTGATCTTAGAAACTTAATCTTAGAATTTATTTACTTATTTATTTATTCATTTTTTTTTTTTTAAATATTGCCAGACAAATTACACAGCGCCATCTAGCCCCAAAGTAAGCGAAGCTTGTGTTATGGGTGCTAGACAACTGATAAACATACGTAAATACATTTTTTTTTTGTAAATACATACTTATGATACATAGAAAACACCCAGACTAAGACAAACAGACATGTTCATGCACACAAATGTTTGTCCTATGTGGGAATCGAACCCACGAGCGTTGGTGTCGAAGCCGCGTCATTGACCGCTACGCCACCGAGCTCGTCAAGTTATTAAAAATTAATAAAATATTCATAATCTGGATATATTTAATGTTAAACTAAAAAATACGAAATAAAGTCGCATAAATTGTAAGAGAAATCGACTTAATTGAAGTCGACGAGTTATTTATCCTTAAGGAAAAAGAGACAAAAATCTCTTTTTACCCTAGACACTACCAGTAGTACGAGGAACTCGGTGGCGTCGTTACGTGTATCAGTCTAATCGAACACGCAAGTTAAGCAACGTCGACCGTACCCTGTCCATGGATGGGTTTATTTATCTCGAGCTCCACCATGCTTGGGAAGGCACGTTAAGCCATCGGTCCCGGCTATTATCATCTCCGATGACAATCGTGAAGCATATAGATGACAGGTGCATATAGGTGGCTTGAAAACACTGGCCTCCGCCAACACGCAGTTGAGCAGTATCCTCTAAACCCCCTTCAATTGAGGGGAGACCCATATCCCAGCAGTAGGATGAATAAGGGTTGACGACGACTACCAGTAGTGCCAAGGGAGATTTTTATTTCCGGGTACTCTACCGGTAGTGCTATTCGACTTTCTTCTACTATATCCAATATATAAAATTCTCGTGTCACGGAGTTTAATTATTTTCGTGAAATTTTTTGTACATATCGGTTAGGTCTGCGAATCGGACAACATCTATTTTTCATCCCCCTTAATGTTAAGGGTGATCCACCCCTAAATTTTTATTTTTATTTTTTTTGTATTCATTTTTTATGATACAGCATATAAAAATTCATACAACCCCAAATTTTCACCCCTCTACGATCAACCCCTAAATTTATATAGCAAAACAACGTTTGTCGGGTCAGCTAGTATAATATAATGTTTAGAAAGTTTAATACTGTATCTGTACGTACTGTATTATGTTTAGAATCTTATTAAACATTTTTTGGGACGGGGGCCCACCACACATTCCCACCACTGTGTCTCCTGTGTAGCCAGGATTAACAGCGGCGACCGTCAAAAAGGCAATGAACAGTGAAGTCCATTGCAGTCCCGGGGGTACAACTACGGCTGCCTTGGAACTCACAACGAATTTAATCAGAAGAAATTAGTAGGAGTAGGAAGCTTTTGGAATTTGACTTCCCCCTCTTAGCAATGTCAGAGATAGCAATATGGCAAATAAGACATTAAAAGCCTAAAGAGATGGCTAGTCAAGTGAAGTTCAAATGCCGTGCACCACAGATTTTAAGTTTCTACATTGAGACAAGATTTTAACATTGAGTTGTTACCTAACATATCGATTCCAATAATATGAGATGCAAAATCGTCTGAACGCTTGGTAATTCTCCCTTATTGCTACCAAATCTGAATAGTATACTACCCCGGATGCAACTTGCAATGAATTCAACATGTCATCCCGTTCCGTTTTATTAGACATGACGTAAACCTTTTGGAAATCATTTTCGAATTCATATTAATAACTACATCAAAATTTGTAGGCTAATTTAGAAGAACTATGCGGACAAACTGACAGGAACATGGATAGCGTCTACACTCGACACCACTATCTGCGAGGCCATCCATACCGCAACAGACAGACACAAATGGCGTAATATTGTCCGTACGAGGATCATGAGAGGCCACGACCCTCAACAATGAGGAACACGACTCGAGGAGGAGGATTAAGACCGAAGGAGAGATGAGACGTATACTTTATGTATGATGTGCTTTTACAAACTTCTTTCTGTGCGCCTTCAATAAGTTTATAAAACCAGTAGTAGTAGTAGCAGTTTAAAGTTTGAGTACGCTCACATTAATATTATACTTTACTAGTGTTTACCTTTTTAACCCCTTTAAAATTTTGAGCTCTTCTTTAATAGATCTGCCTATCTTTTCGTTCTATTATTCTTCACTTTTGTTTATTTTATACATTGTGTGATTGTAAATTTTAGATTTTCGCACAGACACACGATACCCTCATGAACCTATATGTGTACAGAAGAACTAAAGTTATTCTTCTAAGTTCATTACATTGTCTGACAAATATATCCTTGTCTATGTCAACAAAACTAAAAAATAAAAAAAATCTGCTTAAGAATACTCAAAATTACGTGCGTAGCCTCGACAGAGTACATCAGGTATAGTTAATATCGGCTAGCAAATGAAACTTAGGCGAAAGAGAGGAGAGGTAGAACATAACGAGCCCGACGACTGAGAAAGTAACTCCATCTCACAGAAAACAGCAACTAAAAGTAATACCCTTGAGGATTCTTGTACTCCTACGAATGAGTGAGGTTATCAATCGTGAGGAGATGCTGTGTTAGCAACGAGACATCCAGCGTGCGGATAAAACCCCTTGTGTTGTAATAGTGTGTAGACTACGGTAACCACTGTGTATGGTAACCCGTGGTGGGCCATATGCTTGTTCGACCCCCAGCATGTAATAAAGAATAAATAGATAATAAATATTTCTGGACAATTTACACAGCGCCATCTAGCCCCAAATTAAGCGCAAAGCTTGTGTTATGGGTACTAGACAACTGATAAATGTACTTAAATACATTTTTTTTTAAATACATACTTATAATACATATAAAACACACAGACGAAGATAAACAGACATGTTCATGCACACAAATGTTTGTCTTGTGCGGGAATCGAACCCACAACCTCAGAGTCAAAGTGGTCATTGCTAACCATTCGACCACCGAGCTCGTCTTGTAAACAAGTCAAGAATGAGTATAATTCTCCCGTGTAGATGATTCCGTACTGTGAATATAAACCAAGTATATAATGTATTGTGCTTTAATAAGTAGGTATTTTCTGTAATAATCACTTATCATATAATTTTGTTCACCGATCTCAACACTTTGAAAGCTGGTTAATACCATTAGAGAGATAATAATTTATGATATCTTACTAAGTCTGAAAACTTTTACATTGTCTCACAAAGCGCTGTCCAGTTATCAGTTACTGTCAGTTGTGTTTCGCTACAAACTCCAACTAACTTCCTAAAGCCATTTAAAGGAACTCGCTTAGGACCAAATTGGAAGAGCATTTATCTCCTCAAGGAGTCAATTTAAAAGCAAAATCACGCGAGCACACGACGCCATTATCGTTCTCGAGCGATCCGCAGGCCGCGGCAACTCTATGAATCTAATCCGGTGGATTTAGCCGCTGATTTACAGCTGAGTCGGGCGAGGGCACGACTGCTTGAAAGAAAAGTGATAATGTCTTAATCCTACCACACTCGAGTTTGCTCCTACCCCGAATTTTATGGCAGCCGCGCAGACGGCAGCTTTGATTTATGATTTCAATAATTAAGAATTCTAAGGTGCAATTTGAATTTGGGTACGGCCTCGGGGGCTCGCGCGTGTTTGTTATTGCCCCGCGGTGGAAGGGTCTCCACTCTTATGGCTTTTGGCTTCTAAGGAATTATGCACAATCTTAGGGAGTTACCAATAATTACAATTTATTTTATCTCATCGAGAAACATTTGTAATTCGTTGTAGATAGAGTCACAAAACAACAAATCATCCATGATTATAGAAATAAATTTAGAACAGATGGATATTTTTATATTATCATTATCAAGTTTCATAGTTCTTTCACAGATTTTACATCCTGCTAACGCTTAAGGAACTAACTTTCTGTAAACAACCTCTACCAAACTGCCAACCAAGTTCTTTGACAAAATTTCTTTAACAACCAATACTAGTTATATTTAGATTACAATATATGAAGCAATTAATAACACAGTTATAATTGAATCTAACCTTAATTACTTAATTTCATTAATCTTAATGAATATTTTATCACAATCAAAATCAATTTTGGTTAACTACATTGGTTTTTACTGATACACAAACTAAAATCACAATGCAAACTAGTCACGTCTCATCTCGAGAGCGTCTTCCATAATCCGGCGCTTATACCGCGTCCTTATATCGCGCCCTAATCTCCAGGCATTACAATTAACGCGGCCCGAGATAACCCGCCACTCGCCACCCGCTGATAAAGGTCCACACGAGCACTAGTTTAAACCGGTTAAGCATCCACCGCCCTCAGGGTTTATCTAATTACCCTACACCAACACAAACGTTTTCCCGAACGCTAAACCGCGCGTTGCGATCCGTTCTTGACATCAGAAAACGGTACACGTTTCGCGTAATCTCGCTGAAACTCGACGGAGACTTGGAGGCTACGTCACGTACGTAAATGTTTGCCGGCGTCGTACTATCGGTATTTCGGCCTTCCGGTGGCTCCCCCGTCAAGGACCATCGATTACTATCTGGAACAAAGTTGGACGCATATTGCACAAATCTGAGAGAATATTGCCGATCAATAGTCTTATCTTGTAGATTTATATTATATTTAGGGTGCGGTATGAAAAATAGAGTAGGTATAATTGAAATATTATTTTTCTGCTGTAAAAATGCGTTTGTGAATTTATTTGATTACTGAATAGACACTTCACCAGAGTCTTGAATATTATAAAAACACAAATGATTTTTAAGAAAATCTTAGATTCAAAATCCACAAAACATATCTAGTGCAATAACAATATAAGTACTATAAAAGAATAGTATATCTACACAAAAAACATCCTACTGGCAAATATAAATATTACCATATTCTTGCAAAATCATTGAAAAATAAATGTCCTATGTCTCAAATCTGAGAAAAATGACTCACATCACATTAGCAAAGAGCTAATGATTTTCATACGGCTCAATAGTCAATAGAATTTCTCGAATCATAGTTTCTTTACGTTTCGAACACTAACCATAAAGTCATGTTTCAAACAAAAAGAAATTAAATCGTTTCTTCTGACACATTTATTAATTAACACCCATTCGTTCGAGTTGGGGGTTAACAAAAATAATATTCAATCTGTTTGAAGCTGTTCGGGTGTGGTCTTTCAAAGAAAAGTAAATATGTTTTCGGCCTGAACTTTGTGCTTTGTGTCTCGAGTGTTTGAGTTTGCAGTGAGCTTGAATATTTTTTGCAAGTTTGTATTTTGATTGATATATATATATATATATGTCAAAATAATTATATATATATATATACATATATATATATATATACATATATATATATATATATATATATATATATATATATATATATATATATATATATAATATTCTTTATTGCATGTAACATGGTTACATAAAAATAGTGTAAACAATGTGTACAAAGGCGATCTTATTTCTTTAATCTCGCCCTTGTACACCTTAAATACACCGGGTATTATATACACCTTTAATACATGGTGTGTGGTAACACACATAGCCAACCTAAGGCTAACCTAACAATAGTGAAGAAATATTATTTAGCTGATAGGCGAAATCTTACTTTATAACAATGAATGTTTGTCTGTATGTCCTTTATGCATTCGTTTACCGCTGATCCGATTGCAATGAAACTTTGGTGGGATATTCTGGGTATACTGGGTAAGGTTTAGACAGGACAATGTCTGTCAGGGCAGCCAGTAGACAATAATATTTACCACGATATATACTATGTTGTACGCCAAATCAACGTAAGTGCAGATCTATCTCGCAAGAAGCCATTATGCATAATAGTGGTTACGATACATGTGCGCATGTCACGACCATCTTACAATACACTACAATATACTTTATTGCACCAAAAGAAAAGATAAATACGCAGTAAAAACATTAAGTACTAGTACAGAGGCCGTCTTATAGTAGAGCGAACTCTTCCAGACAACCTTAGAGTAGAGGACAAATGATCTGAAATTAAGGTAGCTGATGCCGCGCAGATATTATAACTATGTATAGTAATATATAGTTATCATAGTAATGAGTAATAAATTAAATATACTTCTGTTTCATTTATCTTAATTGTTGTCGACATGTATTATTCTCTACTGAGAATAATACATGTCGACAATTAAGATGAATGCATGATGCAAAAATTGACCCAATTTTTGCCCTTGCTGTGCCTGATTCTGATTGGTGTTGTAGTATTCTAAAACATTGCGTTACACATTTATTTTGTTCTCCTCAGTTTTTAATATTACAAAAGTGGATAGCTAGCACAAACTGCAATACTGTAAACTAATTTATTTTGCCGTGCCTAAAGTTTAACCTTTATATTGACGAGCCCGGTGGTCGAATGGTTAGCAATGGCCACTTTGACTCCGGGGTTGCGGGTTCGATCCCCGCACAAGACAAATATTTGTGTGCATGAACATGTCTGTTTGTCTTGGTCTGGGTATTTTCTATGTATTATATGTATGTATTTACAAAAACAAAATCTATTTCAGTATTATATCAGTTATCTAGTGCCCATAGTACAAGCTTTGCTTAGTTTGGGACTAGATGGTCGTGTGTAATTTGTCCTGGAATATTTATTTATATGAACATCAAATTGCGCGTCTGAGAAAAAAGATAAAATTCCAGGTTTGTGTTAATGTTAACACGAGATACGTTAACTGTCGTCATCGTCGTCGACCCTCATACATCACACTGCTGGGATACGGGTCTCCCGTCAATCGACGTGGTTTAGAGCATACTCCACCACGCTGCTCAACTGCGGGTTGGCGGAGGCCAGTGTTTTCAAGCCGCCTAAAAACCACTGACTTGGCATGACGTCTGTTATCTAATGACAAAAGCCGGGACCGACGGCTTAACGTGCCCTCCGAAGCATGGAGGAGCTCGAGATAAATAAACCCATCCATGGACAGGCTACAGTCGACGTTGCTTAACTTGCGTATTCGATTAGACTGCGCATTTTGACGCCATCAAGCTGCTCGTGAAGTGTGCATAGCAAATATTTTTTCTTCATGAGATAAGATACGCGAATATATAAGTATAACTGTTACCCACAGCTTCGCCCGCGTGTTATTTTAATCTAATAAAACGTTTTCCCCCGTAAGAATAAAACGTTTTTCTGGAATAAAAAGTAGCCTATGTCACTCTCCAAGCGTCTCCAAATGTCTATCCTATGGTTCCTTTCGACGTGAAAGAAGGACAATCAATCAAACACACGTTCACAAAAGTCATATGAACCTGTATAAAAATAACTTTTCGTGTCATCCATTCAAAAAAACGTTCTTGGATAAGTTTTCGGCCCGCCTGATGTTTACATCAGGCGGGCCGAAGACTTGCTTTAGCAAGTACTGTAGCTGTATTAACGCAACATGAAATCGCTCGCGCAGCTCCATCCCAGCTACCAACGCAACAAAACTATCAATCAGCAGGGTACATTGTGTGCAGGTGAGGTTGGTTTTGGCTCAAAGATGTTGATGAAACCCATAAGAAGTGTGAATAGAGTCGGAAAGGTGAACTTTTCTTCAAAAAAGGTTGACACAGTATTGAGTTTCAAATGTAACATTATGACTATTCCTTAGAACTCTGCGGCCAAGAATGAAAACAGAAAAATTACGTTTCTTTAATTAAAAATTAATGGGTATGATTTTATCAATTACCTAATAAATGCATTTTCCTAATACCTAATAAATTATATTTGTTCCTATAATAGTAGATTTATCATCTAAATTGAATCACCAAATAATATAAAAAGGCTTACTTAAATATCAATTAATAATTACTTAGAAATAATATCAATCATCAAATAACACATGGGCTGAAAAGTCCCGGGCCTAACAAAGAAAACGCGGTTTTTTTGTTCAAAATTGACTTTATTCATCAACGTAATCTCCATCAAGAGCCACACAATCATTCCAGCGCCGCTCTAACATTTCAATATGACTTTTGTAGAACATTTTATATTTTGCCTCAAAATAGGCCTCAGTTTCCTCGAGGACCTCTTCATTCGAGAGAAATTTCTTTCCGGTGAGTATTTTTTTAGGTCTGCGAATAGCCAGTAGTAGCTGTGAGCCAAATCTGTCGAATTCGATGGATGTGAGAGGAATTCGAAGTTCAATTCGCAATTTTTTGATTGACTTGTGACAAGGTGTGTTGCCATTAAGATAACGCACCGAAACGATTTTTTTTTTTTTGCCATGTGCGGTCGTTTCTTTACAATTTTGGACTTCAAACGCTCCAATAATGCTATATAGTATTCACTGTTGATGGTATTTCCCTTCTCATTATAGTCGACGAATATTACACCACACACATCCCAATATATCGAGGCCATAATCGTTCCAGCTGACAATTGTGCTTTTGGGGCCTTTGGAGGAGGTTCGCCAGTTGCTCTCCACTCAGATGACGTTCGTTTTGATTCCGGAGTGAAGTGATGGATCCATGTTTCATCCATTGTCACATATCGATGGAAAAAATCCGATTTGTTACGTTTAAACATGGCCAAACACTGCTCAGAATCATCAGCACGTTCATGTTTTTGGTCAACAGAGAGCAACCGCGGCACCCACTTTGAACATGGCTTTCTTATAATCAAATGCCCATGCAATATAAAGCTAACACGTTCTTTTGATATCTATACGATGTCAGCTAACTCACGCAACTTCACTCTTCGATCATTCAAAGTGATTTTTTGGATTTTTTGATGTATTTTGGTTTTACCGCCTCATTTGGACGTCCACTGCGTTCTGC
Organism: Hypsopygia costalis; assembly: GCA_937001555.2. NCBI lineage: Eukaryota > Metazoa > Arthropoda > Insecta > Lepidoptera > Pyralidae > Hypsopygia > Hypsopygia costalis. Next base: position 8,483,198 of record OW443330.2, on the reverse strand, counting down.
ATCATCGGTGTCTCTACGACCACGTTTGTAGGCAGCAAACCAACGTTTTATGGTTGTTTCTTATGAAGCAGAATCCTTATGATACTTTTCAAGCCATTTCTTAGATTAAACGGTATTTTCTCCCATCAAGAAGCAGTGTAAAACTAAAGCATGAAATTGTTTTTCATCCATTGTTTTGAAAATAACAAAAGTAGTGTCACCCTTAGCACAATAACTCACAAACTTCTGAGTAGAATATCATGAAATTTTAACAGCTCTCATTTGAAGGTTAGTACTAACTGAAAAAGCGGTGAATGCAATAAAAATTGCGTCATACATGTGTTAGGCCCGGGACTTTTCAGCCCATGTGCTAATTATATTGGGATTTCAAAATAATGAAATTGTCTCTAAATTGGTAAGACAGTGAATATGACGCCAATTTGACTCCGCCCCTTTATGCCATTTTTTCATTAAATTAAGGAGCTGATCTATTTATTAGGTGACAGATCTATTATTTTGATGATCAAACGAATTAAATGATACTAATAGATTACTTATACTGTGCTAATAGTTTGTTGATTAAATTTATAAGGTGAAAGATTTGCTATTTTTAGGTACAAATGTATTATTGCTGCTCGTGACTTACTTTTTATAGGACAGATCTTATATTCAGGCTATATAAAAAGTGATCAAACTATAATATAAGCTACTTATTTACATTATGCCGATGATGTATATTTAGAGACAGACTTGATTAAAATGATGACTAATATATTTCTTGGGGATAGATATTATTATTAGGGTACTGCAGATTAGTGACACATCTAAACTTAGATGACAGAAAATATTGTTCCCAAAATTATTTCAAGTATATGTGTGTCACTAAGAATTTACATTTGCTGCGAAAAATACGCAAATAAAATAATGAATCAACTAATTAGTAATCCTACTAATGTTATAAATGTGAAAGTTTGTGAGAAAGTATGAATGTATTGATGTTTGTTACTCTTGCACGGGTCGAATTAGCAGAACAGATATGGATGAAATTTGGTGTAGACGGGTAGAAACTAGCAATTAATATCTTACCTTTAACTAAACTGCTTTCTATCGTATGCAAACGCTGTATTACATAACGGCTAATATTAAGCTGATTCTCTTTATTATTATTTTTCAATAAATTTAATAGGAGCCTCGCGAATTAACTTGTTTATGCGCCTTCAGGTGACAATACATTTTAATATGATAAAATGGCAGTTTTAATTAATGACTCGGCCATGTTTAGGATTCCGTAATTTGTACCCAAAGAGTAAAATGGAGCCTATTACTGAGACTCTGCTGTCCGTCCGTCCGTCTGTCACCAGGCTGTATCTCATGAACCGTGAGACGGTTGAAATTTCCACAGATGATGTATTTCTGTTGCCGCTATAACAACAAATACTAAAAATCTGAATAAAATAAATATTTAGGACTATATATACAATAAACGTGATTTTTTTAGTCATTTTTGCTCGATATTGATAACGGCAACAGGTAGACGGTTGAAATATTTATAGAATATTGACTTATATTATTCACTTCCGAAAATAAATAATTAAATTAAAATAAAATAAATATTTAAATAGGGCTCCCATAAAACAGACATGTTTTTTGCCGTTTTTATAGATAATGGTATAGAAGCCTTCGTGCGCGACTCCGACCCGCACTTGGCCGGTTTTTTAAAAAGGGTAGCCGTTATGTAAATCGGCGCATAGGGTATTTTTACCGCACAGGCAAATGGTTTTCTATTTTCAATTGTGATATTTTTTAGTACATTTTACTACTGCATCCAAATCAAAAGATACGATTTGCTATATGTGTGAGTTGAAAATATCCAAAAATCTAAACGGCCCTGTTTTTACCCGACAACCGAAAAATGAAGGTTAATATTTTTCGAGAGTTTGTATGTATGCGACTCGTATGTATGTATGTCTAGTTTTGTGGCAAGCTCTACGGCCTAAAGCGTTTGACGGATTTCAATACATAAGCTGTCATTAGATTCATCTCAGTCAAAGTAGCTACAAGTGCGGCTCCATAAAGCGACTTACGACATAAAGCGACGTTGCATTTTATCGGAAAAAATAGTGGATAATTAAAAATACTTGTCACTTTTCAGTCAACATTATCTAATGCAATCAGGTTTTTTATTCCATTCAATAATTTCTCACTGAAATATAGAACACGCGATAACTATACAAATAACAAAATTGCAAACATAGCACGTTACAAATTCATACAAATGCCAAACACCGCCATCTAGTATCAAAGTAGTTCAGTTGTTATGCTAATAAATTTTTGTTCCTCTTTTTTGTTTTTCATAAAATAGTAAAAGGTATATAATATAAATATATAACTCGGAGGTAAGTACAGATTACATTACTCGTGTGATTTCAGGGCCCTCGGCTTCGCCTCCGGGCCTAGTTATGCACTCAGCTTGTAATCTGTGTTTTCTCTCCGTGGTGAAAAAACTACTACTTATCGACAAAATCCTATATCAATGGGGTCTACTACATTGTATAAAATAAAAGGAAAAATATTTCGATTATACTGTTGGAAGTAAAAATGTAATGAAAATAATAAATTATTATACAACCTCCTACATATATATTTAGAAGTTTAGAGCGTCATTATGATCTGGAAAAAGTAGAAGTAGTCACTTTGACATAACTCAAAACTTAGCTAAAAGTTTGTTATAAAGTTTTATTTCAAACTTCGATGCGTTTCGTAATAATTAGGTACGTCTAATCTGCGAAAAGAGAGGCTAATAAGAAAGCAATTTCGGATATAGGTACGTGAAGCGCCAATTTTTATTTCTCGCGGTAGGCAATAAATTGTTTAGTATTTCTTTGAACACGACAATATGGTAGTCGTATATTTTTGATTACTTTTTTAATGAAACTAAAAACCTGAGGATATATCCGACTAGTCTTACATCGAGCCTTTGAGTCATCGGTCGGCTGCGCGTGCAATTGATACCGTATCTTTTATAATGAAATTTTAATGAAACATAACTTCAAATGTAATAACAATATTCTAACCATAAACTTTTACAATTATGTCTATGCCTATACCGATTTTTAAATTATTTGGTCTGAAAGCTCTTGAGTGAAATGGTTTTTACGTGGGAACGATTTTTGTGCAATTAAATATAACAATCAAGTGCTTATAATGAATGTGTTACGTCGATTGGGAACGCCGAGAATCATTTCCGCGTAAAAATGGTTTGATAGAAAGATGAAAAATCGCAAGTACAATTATTATTTCTTTTTCATTCATGTCAATATTATATCTTAATGTTGATGGCATGAAAATATTCTGACAAAGATATTTGTTACAGGACGGCGCCGCTGAACACACAGTCTTCGCTCGTACACATTGCCAAAAGGAGGTTGGAGTTCGGCGTAGATGTCGAAACGTTCAGACTGAACGATAGACGATACGAACGACTAGATAGCATAAGTTCCATGGATGAAGAAGAAGTGTTCGGAAAGAGAAGACGACGTCTGCTCGATGACGAACGACGAGATGATGCGGATCCTCGCCGACGAACGTTAGCCATTCACAGACCATTAGCCTCTCGACAATCTGAAGAAGATGACGAAACACTCATCCGTGAAACTCAAGCTGCTTTAAAAACTCTTTCAGGCACATGGCCTCGGGACCAAACGTCGGCCCACAGCGGTGACGAAAATGATGATGCGAACGGTTTCGAAAACCTCTTTAGTGATAAAAGATCAGATAAAATGCTACCGTCTTCCCCTTCGCCGTCTTCAGAAAGTGCTTCCCAAAGAAGCTTCAATTTATGTCGTCAACCCGATGACCATAATACTAACGGTACTAGTGATAACGAAGATAGAACCAAATTATCACAAAGATCAGACAGAGAAAGAAGTCACGAAGATTGCGATAAAAATAGTAAATATTCTAATAACTATGAGGGTCCTAATTTCGATGAACTCGTCGATTCGTCTTCCAACGAACTAGAAATAGATATGTCAGACAGAAATGAAGATAAGTATGATGACGACCGAGAATGCAAGCAAAAACGCAAAAGCGAAATGATCACCGTTAATAAACAATCGCTCTATAATGCATATAAAGCAGCCACTGCGGCGTTGCCTTATTCGACACAATCCGCCTTTAAACCTCCTGCCGAAGTGAAGCACAGAATACATGGAGTTACGCTTCCAAGCGAGCCATTTGGCGGCTATTCTAACTCAAATGACCACGATAAAAATGCAATGCATAAAAGTTCTAAGCAGTACACGGTTTTACAACCAGCGGCAGCGGGATCTCGCGCGGCCACTGCACTGCAAGAAGCCAGGGCCGTGCCTACGACGCAGCCGTCACGAGAGTCTCGGCCGATAGCTGCGCTCTCGCCACCGGTTGCCCGAGGTACCGGTCTAACTCACCTCAGACAACGATAACCAAACTTTCTTAACGACATGGCCATAACATAGAACTCCGCTTTGCGCTGTGAACTAAGTCGAAGTTTGTTTCAAGGTCGAGCCGCGATATCTCATAACGTAACTACCGGGTCGATATGAAATCATGCTACTGGTTTTTGGATTTTACTGTTTTATATAATATTAATAAAGAAGAACTGACTAAGTACATTAAGGATATATATAATTATGTTAACTTAGGGAGACGTCTCGAGTTCGATGATATCATTCAAAGTAATCCCATTCGGACAGTTTCCAGCTCGTAACAAAAGCTGGCAACAAATCATCCCTCGTTTGTAAGATGTCTCTCATAATTTAGTCAGCGACGGTTAGAGTGAGGTTAGACTCCACCTACGTCGATATCGTATATAAGGTACATAAACGTTTTCCTCGTATTCAGTAGCTCGGTTTACGTCAGGGCGACGTGCAATAAAAACAGATCAGGACAGCGGTAGGCGGAGCGCTATCGCGCCGCCCCGCTACTCCTGAAAGAAAAATTGGAAGTCCGCGCGCAGCCGCTTTACGTTCTTTATTTTTTCTTTCAAGTTGCCGGGAGGGGGTGGGGCCAGGGCGGGGCGGGGCCGCGCAGGTACGCCCGCTCGGCGGCACGCCCGTCCGTATCGATCGTACTCGCACGCCCCCGCCGGATGATTAGGAAAATACTAATTTGTGCACCGGTCGATTTGTTACAGAAGGCAACAAGTGTCCAACTCCCGGCTGCAATGGGCAGGGCCACGTCACCGGCCTTTACACGCACCACAGGAGGTGAGTGCTTCGCCATCTACGATTTTCATGAATTTCAGCAACAGGGAGGCTAGCGCGACCACGCGCAACGTGGACGGGGCGCAACGGGCCGCCTGACACTCGCGTGTTACCGACAAACGAGTTTGACTTTCAAACCTCGAGACAACAGCTGTGCTAATCGATATTTAGGTTATCAACTTTTGAAACTGAGATTGTATTCTTGCATTCAATAGAAATTATCATAAATATTTCAATATATTGGACCTAGTTGATATTAATACTACTCGTATTAAAACAATGACTCTACTGTTTGTTTATAATAATTTCAATTTGTAGTCTTAGTAATCCGTATTGACAGTGATATCATTTATTCCCTCAGTCTGTCAGGATGCCCAAGAAAGGATAAAGTCACGCCCGAGAGTGAGTAACCGGAGATAGTGATGTATTTGCTTGAATGTTTTATTTTTCTCGCACGAATCGTTATTTTGTAGACAAAAAATCTTTAAGTTTCTCGTTGTTCTAGTAAGTTGGAATGTACACGCATTAATTTTAATTTTATTACACCATTATACTCGATTATTTTATTTATATTTTTGTTTAAATTAAATTTCTTTGAAATATTATTGACCTAAAATTTATTGTCGATGGGCAAAATGCTGGGCGTTTACGCTAAATTCTCAATAAATACATATGACTGCCCAAAAAGTGCCTAGTATTTTTGGCATAATTAGGGATTTTATATGTACTTATGGCGAGCTTACTGGCGCTCATTGGCGTTGTGACGCGTATCAGCTAATCAAACCCGCAAGTTAAGCAACGTCGACCGTAGCCTGTCTATGAATGGGTTTATTTATTTCGAGCTCATCCGTGCTTCGGAGGATACGTTAAGCCGTCGGTCTCGGCTCTTGTCATTAAATAACAATCATTAAGCCTAGTCAGTAGCCTATAGACAAAATGAAAACACTGGCCTCCGCCAACCCGCAATTGAGCAGCGTGGTGGAGTATGCTGTAAACTCCTTCGATTGAGGGGTGGCCCGTATCCCACCAGTGGGATGAATAAGGGTTAACGACGATATGTATTTATTGGCAATTTATCGTAAATGCCCGGGATTCTGCCCATCTCTACTCTCAACCTTTGTTCGTAACTAAGAATAGATTATTCAATTTCAGATATCTATAATCGATAATATATATTTGTTTAATCATGTATAGTATCAATTATATCATATATGTATGTAGAGTATAATAGTAAAATGTAGAGTTTTGCAAAAAAATCATGTAACATAACAATTTTGTTATATCTTAATTTTATATATATTCAAACAGTTAATACTAAACTGAATATTTATTCTTCGTAGTAACATTATTTGTCATACCAAAGTCCTTCAGTAAAGCACTCTTTTACAACAATTAGTTTTGGGGTGTAAGTGGCTCACCATCCTTAAAGCCAAGCGCACGTGGTACACACTGCCGACTAGCGAAAGAGACTCTGGTAAAATGAGACGTAGGGTACAGCGTTATTGTAAGCTGCCCGCCTGGGGAAGTACCTCCTAAGAAATCCCTATGGGATAAATCCGCCATTGTATAAAGTATTTTGATTTTATTTACTTATGCTTTATATACAATATTTTTTTACAAACAAACAAACCTCCTCCTTGTAGAATACCGCAGCCAAATAACAATTCCCTTGATGGTTGTTGTGTTCCTGCGAGTGAGTGAGGTCACCAGGATGGACGGAATTGCTGCGTTGGCCACTAGGGTGGCAGCGCCGAGCGGTTTTTCATATTGCGAGCGCTTATGTGGCTACGGTGACCAATTCACATTTGGCAGGCCGTATGCTTGTCTGCCACCCGATGTTGTATAAGAAAACAAATGCCATTAACCTGTATTTTTTATTCTGAAATATTAAATTCACACGTAATTTTATGCATTAACAATATATATAAACAAATACATACGTTTGTTCAGTATTGGCGTTGCACGAGACGATATTGAAGTGTCCCACGCCGGGGTGCAACGGTCGCGGGCACGTTAGCTCCAACCGCAGCACGCACCGCTCTCTCTCCGGCTGCCCCACAGCGGCTGCGAGGAAGGCGGCCGCGAGGTCGCAACGGACAAGACCTGCTGGTATTATAATGTCACTTACACATGTAATATATATAAAATTCTCGTGTCACAATGTTAGTTACCATACTCCTCCGAAACGGCTTGACCGACTTTTATGAAATTTTATATACATATTCAGTAGGTCTGAGAATCGGCTACTATGTATTTTTCATACCCATAAGTGATAACATATTTTTTAAATTTTTTGGACAAAAATATTTTTTTTTATAATGCGGCATTAAAAAATACATACAACCCTAAATTTTCAACCTTCTACCATCAACCCCTAAATGTATACGGCAAAACAACATTTTCCGGTTCAGCTAGAATAGTCTTATACATATATTTTCATAATAACTTTTATCTGCAAAAAAATATAAATTTACAAAAGTGTTACAGTTGGATTTTGTTTCAATAGCTTTTAACTTGTTATACCACCGAGATAGTAAACCAGCATGCCACCTGCCGGATGATAAATAGTATAAAAAAAACTACTAAATGACTGGAAGCCTTCAAAAACAGAGTCTTTATTTCTCATAGATAAACCTCCCATATCTCAGAAAAACACACATTTCGTTTGATGTAAAGCGAAATAGAGAAATGTAAAAAGTTCATCGCAACCTGCATATGACTACTGAATAATAGAGACAGGCACTAAGGCTGTCTTATCATAGGTTATGTTTTAATGTTTTAGTTATGTTTTAATTTAGGGTACATTCATTTACACTTTTTTGATAGACGAATGTTTGGGCAGGTGCTATTCAAACCCCTATAACGGTAACGGCGGAGACGGTGAGCGCAGTAACAGTACGGGAGCGCGAGCAGGCGGCGTCGCCGCAGAGTCCTGCGGTGAAGAGAGAGCGAGAGGCGCCCGAGCTGCTGGTCCCGAAGCGCGAGGCCGCCGAGCCCGAGCGCGACTCCCCCGGCATGGAGACGCGCCACGCCGGCTACGGCGCGCCGCCCGATCAGAGATCGCCGTACGAACGCCCGCCCGATGACCACGTACGGTCATACAGGTAGATATTTTTATGTGTCAACCTTCTTTCATCCCACTGCTGAAATACAGGTCTCTCGTTGCCTTCAAGTTGTTTAGAGCCACGCTGCTCAACTAGGTGTTAGCAGAAGTCAGTATTTTAAAGCCGCCCAAAGGCCATTAACTTGACTTAATGACTGCCATCTAATGAAAACACCGTTGTCACCGTTAACGTTAATAAATTAACCCATCCATAGACAGGCTAGCGTCAAGCGGCCTTGCTTCATTTGCTTATATTGGACGGGCTCGGGCAACGACGGAATCGAAGTCCTCGTCGCCTCGAAATATTTTTATACTAATCTCTTGTTACTGCCATAAGTTCTAAAGTAATATCCGGGACGTAATTTTGTATAAATACCCAATAAATCGTATTTTTTTATACAACTGAGATGGAAAACAAGCATATGACCCGCCTGATGGTAAGCAGTCATCGCAGCCTTTGGATGCTCGCTACACTCACGCGTTGCCGATCCTGTAAAAACCTCTTCACGCCTTTCACGAAGTACCCCATGTTGTAGTCTCCTAGAAAAACCTCGGCAGGTATTTCATTCCACAACCTGAGAGTCTGTGGAAGAAAACTGAAAGTCCGGGCCGAATTGCATTAAAAGTAGATAATTTTTATCGTAGACTTCATTATTCTTTATTGCATATAACTAGCAGTACATAAAAATAGTGTAACAAATGATGTACGTACAACGTTTTCATGTTTTTGAAGAAAATAAATTGTCTTTGAAAAAGTTTGTACCTATCGTGGTCAATAGTATTCTACTTCATTGTTCAACACAGAGTAATTCTTCATATAATGTTTAAAATTCTTTAGACTTGCTGTATTTTCCTAAAAATGACAATTATGAAGTTCTACCTTCTTAATGTGAGTTGTAAATTGTGAATAAATAGCACAATAGTTACGATATATGCTCAATGTTTCTGTGAAAAATATTCAGTGTCATACTCACTGATATTTTCTTTCTTATTCGTCCGTAGTCAAATGAACGAAACAAGGTATGGTTACGAATCCCGGTGCTACGAGGGTGCTCCAGCCTTCGAGCGGTACGACCCTGCGCAGTGTCCGCAGCGGCCGTACGGCTGGGAGGAGGAGAGGTACCACGACCCTCATCTCCCCACTCCTATGAAAACCGACCAGTCCGAACAGGAAACCAGCTCCGGACCCATTTACCCTAGGTAGGTTCACTGATATAAATGTTAAGCTTAGTATCTGAGAGCAATGCCTTATCTATTGTGGTAAACGAGACTATATTTCTACATTTTTTGGACTACAATTCATTTTGTAACATATCGTGATAATACACTTTATTGACATTCATCATTATGTTAGGTTACTCGTTTTAATTTCCAAGTTGTAAGTATAAAAAGTTCAATAGTCCCAACTCTTCATTTAGACCAATGTACCACTACGAAACGAGTAGTGGTATAGGGGGTGTGGGCGTGGGAGGCGTCAGCGCGATGGGGCCTGGAGTTCCACCGGGCTTCTCGGCGATCAACCTCTCGGTGAAGATCGCGGCGGCACAAGCACAGCAGCCCCGCAGTCCGACGCCTAGGGATCCCAGAGATCCACGACCAGCTATAGATCTTTCCACTTCTAGTGGTAGTCCACAGGTGAGAGGAGTAATCGTAATTGAACCTTCGTCCTACCTGGGCAACACATTGCTTTGCATCGCGTTCAGCATCGCCTCTATATTTCGTCATTGCCGTATGCTTCGACAATGCAACTATCCCATGCTAGTCATTACTGCTCGATGTGACGCTACAAATTTGCCCAGCTAGCACGAAACCATAGACGATTTATCTAATACGCAAAAGATTACATTTTTTTAAATAATAACGGTAATCCGGTCCCAAATATAAAGCGTATATTTTTACAACAGGGTCCATACGCATCACCGGTGTACACAAGCGCCGGTGGCGGCAGCGGGGGCGGAGCCCGAGGCAGTCCGCAGCCGGGAGCTTCGCCCCAGCTCACCGCCAGCCCACAGGTGCCCAGTCCGCAGGGCCAGACCCTCGACCTTAGTGTGTCCCGTTTACCACATAGGTGAGGCATTATTTGAATAGGTTATAAGAACTTCAAAATTATGTTTTGATTTCGGATTATTTGACATGTATGGTATCTGGTAATTTAGTGACCGACATTTTATATGTATGATAATTGGTTTATCTACAATAATGTTTACAACAAAAACATTTAAATATAATAATATGTTAATTAATAGCAGGTAACGATTTTAACTAAACATTTTTTTTATTAGTATAAAAAAAATATTTTATTTTCAATAACGCAGATAGAAGTATTACTATGTAGTATTAATTCAATTACACAAATATATTTTTTTGTATGGGAAATAGCTTTTTCATAAGAGTACAATCGAACACAGAAATGATATCGGTCACTAAAACCCAGCCACCTAAAATGGGCATATTCAATAGTTACATTTTTTGGTAGTCGCAGTTTCCCCGGTGGCGTATCATACAGTCGAGAATCAACGCCAGACAGCGGCGGCAGCCATCCGTACCTAGAAGCCTATCACCGAGATACAGCTGGTAACTACGAGTTTATCACTTTCTAATATGAGTACAGACGATAGCTTCTAGAGCCACTTCCAGTGTAAGAAAATCCGGAGTAAGCAAGACACGTACGTTGCATTCGTATACTACGCGGTACCCTTTTATGCTGGAAATACTACCTATCCGTACTACTGATAAATTGCTTCTTCGAGTGGTATCTCATTAGAAAATATTTGTTAAAGATTAAGGTTTCTACTATTTTCTTCCCTTTAAATTTTTTGTTAGTTCGTAGTTTTACTCGGGGATTTGAATGTATTTTTTCGGCTTTGTCCAACGTATACACAATGCATGGATAAAAAGTACTTTATGTGTTAATCCAGAACACATTCTATATGTATGCCAAATTTCATTGAAATCCGTTCAGCAGTTTACCCGTGAGAAAGTAACAGACATCCATATATACATCCACAAACAAACTTTCACATGTATAATATTATTTTGTAAGAAGTAGGAAGAATAGAATACCATATAGGGCATATTTTTAAACATAATCACCGTTATAACTATAAATACATTTTTTGGATAATTAGCAAGGAGATACTTATCGATTGCTATTTAAATAGAGCTAAATAAATAAAGATTTCTTACTCTATTAAAACATATTGTGCAGTACCTATACTCCGCCATATTCTACATATTTGTTCGTAGGGTTAAGGCCCGTACACACAACAGTGTCGTAAAACATGTCGTACAAATTAAAACGCGACCACGTAATCACTCCCTGTAGCGCGACGCGTTCGCCGCAACATATGACATGACACAATAGGGCTGCTACCTGCAAAATCATAAATCAATTTTTAGGTGTCTAAATGCAGTCCAATGCACGATAAGCTGTGGGTTGTATAAAATCAGTATATAATGTAAGAACGTGTGTCAAGGTTGAAGTGGGTGTGTTGAATCAGCGACTTGGAAATCTTTCTTTGGAAAAGTTGTCAAAAATTACTTCGGTAAAAAAAGCAATAAATTACGCGGAATCAGTTCGGGCCCTTCCAGATAACTTTAAAAATGTTGGCTGTAACATAAGCATAAAAGTGCACTACCTGCACAGCCACTTGGACAAGTTTCCATTCATCCATGAGGATCTAAAAGTGATGAGTGGTAGGTACCAAGGTCGCTGGGATGTGCAAATGATGGAATATTACTATTAGAGTATCACACGCGTGGATTATAACAATGCACATTGTAAAAAAAAAACGAAAAAGAAGCTTCCTACTTGTAAATTTATGTAAATAAATGTTTAAAATTTGCTTGTTTTGACTTTTTTTTAGACATATATATTTATTTCGATAACTAAACGTAGGTAGCATTAAAAAAATAAGTAGGTATGCAGTTGTAATCCGGATACAAAATATACAAAAATCAGTTATTGTTTTGGCGTCGACAAAATCACTGTAGACTTGCGTTTTATTATTGACCTAATCATTTTAAAATTAATACATATAAAAGAAATCGTAATAATATCAAGCTCGTTAAGTAAGAAAATAATAACTAAAATTTAGTTGCGGCAACCCTGCTACTAAATAATGTTGCTAATCCGAACCCAACTCCATAGCGTCATCATGGTAACTAGAAGATGCGGTTTTTGGATATCAGTGTATTATTAAAATATTCGTTGTATATTTTTTTCGCATTTCGCAGATGTGTGACGTAACTCCTTTTCTCGGTTTAATAATTTAGGTATTATTTCGTTCCTAGAAAATGCTCAGGTTACAATATATTTAATTCAATCTAATTAAATACTTGGAAATTTCGGATAGATTCAGTTTATTTTATAAACATTTACCTATTTTTTTTTCAATATATTGTATAGTTTTTTTTTAAATAAGATAAAATTAAATTAATTTATTCGCAAAAGTAAGGTACAATACAGATGTAAAATTGTTCAGTTTCGCTTGCTCTACCCAATAGAGGCGTGCGAATATATCATTCAATTAATACGCCGCCACCCCGCTGCCAACGCAGCTACTCCTGCCTTTCTGGTGACCTTACTCACTCGCAGGAATAAAAGAACTCTCAAGGGAATTGTTATTTGGCCGCGGTGTTCTTTGTGTGAGGTGTTTTTGTTAGGTGATGTGTAGGTACTTCCCCAGTCGGGCAGCTTAAAAAATACGCTATCTCTTTTCGCCAGAGCCTCGTTTGCCAGTCAGCAGGGTGCACTGCGTGTAGGTGAGGTTGGCTTTGGTTCAAAGATTAGTTCAAAAGTTGGTAAACCACTTACACCCCACATGCTTGTTGTATAAAATTATAAAAGAACTATTTTCTTTCAATCCTGTATCAAATCAATATACTTACCTCAACTTACGTAATACTGTTACTTCAAAACTAAAATTAAATATACAAAAATGTAAGTAAACCTTCAACAGTAAACACTCCACGTAACCAATTCTCCTATTCATTACAGTGCGCGCTCTACGTAGGTAATATTCTGTCTCGCTCTTTTGAAGGTCAGACTTGGAATTGAAGACAACAAAGGAACCGAGATTCTTTTGCATCAACCGTTATTCCCTCATGCCATTCATTCCCTTTCTATGGAATTTCACCGAACTTACTCCGACCCTTTAAATAAAACGAAACAGATTTAGGGGAGCCGTATAGTTTTATGCATTACCTAGTTCAAGTAACATTGGAAATAGTTATTTGTTATGCAAGGCTGCAAAGTTAATTTTTGGCGCGAGTACCTTGTATTGAAACCTGAGCAAGCGAAGGATTCTAGGATTGAGCCACGAGCGAAGCGAGTGGTTCAAATATAGAATCCTGAGCGTAGCGAGGGTTTCAAAGGTACGAGACGCTAAATAACTTTGCTGCCGAGCGCAACACACAACTTTTCACCTCACTAAAGCGAGGAAAATGTTAGGTGCAAGAAAAACAGTTTTAATAAATATTAAATTACTTTTATGTATTTTTCGCGCGATTTTTCCGGAAGAAAACTCAACTCGGCATTATGTACCGCTTGCACTAATTCTGCAGGTGTTAAATTTATATCTTCGTCGCTGCTAGCTTCGCTCATATTTTATGATTTCTTTCGATTTTATCAAAAAACAAACCAAAATAATGGAAGTAAAGTGAATTCAATAAAGAGAAGAAAATTTTAGTTTTTTTTTTAATCAAATTTTCTTGCCGGCCAGTGCGATTCTTTAAATGAGGCTGGCGCATGACATGAAATAAGTATTTGCATTTCAATCATCAATGCACTGGCTGCAGAGAATATAAACTATTACGAAACCAATGAGGTTATATATATGTAATTTATTGTACGAAACCTTTATTGAATAAAAATATTCGAATTTTAAAAACACTTTCCACGCTAGCGGATAAAGTGCGATTTTCCACGCAGATTTCGAATGATAAACAGAGCTTTTACGAGCTAGTGAGGTGAAAATAATATTTACTTACTAAAATGACATTTGCGTGTCTTCAACACGCGGAAATATGGGCTGCTTGCATTCGATTTGATTTTCTGAACACATTTTCATTTGATTTGTAATCTACTAAATTATATGATATAGTCATTAATAACGAGAATGATGATAATGACTAAGAATTATTCCGGATGAAGTAGATGTTAATATAAAGAGTGTATGAAGTCGCGGGCGCAACCTTGTCTAGCCTAAAAGGGCTAGTCATTTCGTCATAGTGACATAAAATCTCATGACCTCATGGTGTTTTTACGACGCGTATTGATACTACTGAGCCAGCCAGTTCAGCACTGTGGTAGAAACTCCTGTTGCTACAGCGACTTGTATACATCTTGTACTGATTGAAAATAAGAACGTAATATCCTTTCTTTAACAGGTTACGGCGGTGTAAGTCCGCACCCTGTAGCTGGCTATGGTCTTGGTCAACCTGACTACGCCGCGGCTGCTGCTGCAGCGGGCTACGGCGGCTATCAGTACCAGTGTGGCGCGTATCCCCCGCCACCCGCGTACCCCCCGCACGCACCGCCATATTCTCCACCTTGCTACATGCCTCCACCACACGCACCACACGACAAGCCGAAAGACAGCAGGTGAATATACTTTTGTAAACAATATAACGTTTTTCAGGGGGTCTACCACGTAACTCCTCAAATTGTATTTTTAATTCAATTTAGGCTTGATATTTAGTAGCACCCTAGCTCACAGAAGGACGATGGTAGACCCACACAACACAAACAGACAATATGGAGATGAAGACTTCTTATTTTAACAAAGATACGTAAGTAAGCCACGTTTACAGCCAGATGGATTGCTTATATCAAATTAGCAAAATCATTCAGTGTTTTTTTTTTCAAATAATTTTCCAATAAATTTAAAGAGGTTGAAACTCTTTGTCGTAGTTATTAACCCATTACAATGCGTATGTAGAGATCTCATTTTATCAAATCAATTTCTTATGAAAATGCAGTCATCAATGTCATCGTAGAACATATTACATTTTTTTTTAAACACTGGACTTTTGTCCGTATAGAACATAAACAAAAAAAGGTTTATATTCTCCACGAACAAAAGTCCAGTGCTTAAAATTCTGCAAGTCTGCTTGTGAATTGCCATGGACTAATACACTAACGGTGCTCTCCGGCAACATCGGTCTACTTATCCCATTAGTCCACTTATCCAAACAGACTACATTCGATGTACGAACATTGTCCGCCAATATTCTCAGATATCCTATGTGCATCTTACAAGCAAATGAATTACTAAATGTTACCTATACTCATCCCTCTATTAGAATACGGATCTCCGCCACGCTGTTTAACTGAGTGTTGGCAAAGCCATTGTTTTCAAGCCGCACAAAGACCACTTACTTAGCTTAACGACTGTCATTTTGACAACAGCACCTCCGAAATTCGAAGGCGGCCCGAGACGAATAAACTATAGTCAGAGGTCCTACCGCCTAAGTTGAAGCCGATTCCCATCGGATTTTTTGATTGCGAAAATCAACCTTCAGATTTCAATAGTGGCAATTGTGTTTAGCTTAGCTGATAGAAAGCCTATAGATCTACCGTCGAAACTAAAATGTTTGTCAATAACTTAAACCAAAATCTATATTTAGGGATCAAAATATTCGACGGAATTTCGGTTTCAGCTTCGGCTTTAGGGCCCCTGGTCTACTACTACCGACGGTCGACATTGCTTGTTTGAAACTCGCTCGCAATGAGCGATCCTAGAATATATTCCTGAATCATAAATTATTATTATTGAACAAATTATATAATACGCAAGTAATTAACGCTGAAATAATAACCCGCCAGAACTGTCAGTTAAAAAACCTTTTCAAATTTCTTGTAAAACTAATTTAATTAGAAGCTGTCTTTAACAGTTGCCGGTCCATAACGAACTTTAATTGATAGATAAATTAAAAACTTACTCTATAGATTTCCGCGTACTTATCAGTGTTTCTCAAAATAAAAAATGGTATTTCTCAAGTATTAATACCACTTGTTGTTGTACCACTAGTAAAGTCAAGATTATATGTAATGGCGACGCAATTATTTAACTTTTAATGTTACTTCCTCGTCTAAAAACTACATGATAGGATAACGAGGAAAACATCGTTGTGGTTGGATAATTAATTTATCCCAAGGAAGACTACAGAATATTTTTTAGAAGATATTACCTGAGTTTCCAAAACGATTCGCTAAAGGCGTTGCCCAAATTTCAATACAAAACATCATCATATAAATACAATAGGGCTAACTCCGGTTTTTTTTTTAATAATTTTAGGTATGGGATCATCGAGAACTAAATGATAAATCGAACAATTATTATAATTATCTTATTACAGTGATGAATAATATTTATATATTTACTATTCTGATATAATATTTATATATATCTATTTATTTAGTATTCTGGCTCCATCACAAAACTATTGCCGAGACAAAGGCCTTTGATGTTTCGCGAAATGTCACTTTCGATAAACATACGTTATTATAACGTAAAACATTAAACATATTAAAACGTCGGACTTTTTGGCGGGAACTTGTTCCGCGCGGTTGTGCTATTAATTAATTTTTCATAATTTAATGTACATATATTGATATTGATTCATAATAAAGATAGTGTATTATGGCGCACGTGATCATTAGAGTGTAGGTACATAATTAGTGGAATCTTTGATTAAACGCGTTGAAATCGTAGGTACCTATTGCCTATTTGTTCCAAAATGTCGCGCAGAATAGCAGTAAAATTGCACTATAGGTTTTGCTGTTGAGTTATTGAGGAATCAGTGGATTTCGGATGATATTTTGGCATATCGCTGAAGCCGGGACGATGAAATTATACAAAATAACTTGATAAATGACAAGTGTAGTTTATATCGACTTGTGAGAACCATATCAACATTTTTCTTTAACTGCCAACTATTCAATAAACTCATTTAATAAATTATATATACTAATTTAAATCAGTATATATGGCCGCAAGGTATTTCGCTAAAAAGCCTTATATCAACTCACACGCATACAGCGCCATCTCTGAATGTAATTGGAACCCTCACTAACATACATACATAATAATAATAATGTTCCATGAGACAGCTATTATTTTTCTTATACCATTTTATTTTAGAATAAAAGGTGATACTTCACTCATCGATTGCAACGTTACAAATGTCATAATATTGTTGTGCAGACACATACACAGATATCACTATTCCATCGCTTAATCATACAAAAAGTCATCACACGTCACACAGTACATTATACTCTCCTGAATGAATAGAACAAGCAAGTTTTCCTTACATTATTTCGATGACGTCACTTCATTATCAACAGTTAGTGTTCGTGGCGTGCCCGCGTATATAATCTGCCGTTCGGATACATTCACTCCACGGACATCAGTTTGTCGACTAGAGTTGTTGGAGCAACACTAGCACTACAAACTGTTAAGACGTACCTACCTAACCTTGAACGCTAAAAAAACTGACTATTAGAAAATATTTTTTATATCAGTTAATTGATTCAGGTGTTTTTTTGCGGAAGTAAAATTTACTAGCAATTTAGTCTACACTTTGTCATTTAGTCTACAATTTGCGGGCAGTAATTTGCAGGAAGTAACTGATAACGAAAGCGCGCAAAGTATGCATAGTATGCATATTAAATTCACCGACGATATTTATTTCTAAAGACATAAATGCTTGCTTTTGCATTTTTTTCAGTAGGGATATGTATATGGCTCGCACTATAGACCGAGCGAGCGAGGTCATCAAATCGAGGTGAAAAAACATTTTGTGTATATTTGTGCAGACGTAGCTCTTCAACTGGTACTTTGATTTTAATGAAATTTGAGGATGTAAGATAAAAATTTTAAAAACAATATTTTTTGGCCGGCGTTCATCGATATAAAAGAGGTGATAACCTCTTTTATATCGATGAACGCCGGCTGCACGCACGAAAAAGCATGACTCATTGTCACGTTCCGCCTGAGCCGAGCGTGCAAGCGATAGAGAGGCACGATTGACCTAAACGTTCGGCATGTGAAGCATCTATCTCTATTCGATGTTTTCTTATGACATTATCACGTTAAATTATCGTCCTTAAACCGACTTTACAGACAATCATTTTTTTTCATATTTGCGTTAACGTGTAAATAAATATTATGTATATAAAATGAATATGTAATAAAATCGCGGATCACTCACTTTTGATGAAACACATTGGCTTACGTCACGAGCCGTGTTGTCAAAATTAAAAATATAGCGAATGACGTAATCAAGTACCAATCACGTGGCCTAACTATCGCGACAGAATATTCTTTATTATATTGTACAGGCAGTTTTGTGTAAAATAAAATAAGTAGGTAACAGAAGTTTAAATATCGTTATTTTATATTTTAGATTTAGATTTTAGAACAAGCGTAGCATTAAGTCTGCTTTTAAAATTAAATTGTAAATACCTACGTCTAATAATACTTAAAATAAATATTAATATTCCGTATTATGTAAGAAATTCCACTTATAATCTAGCTTTTATATAAACAACCTACTTATTATTCAAGAAAGTCTAAACCAAAATCAAATTGTTCAATTCATAATCGACTAAATCGTAAACTCGATTGTAAACTCAGCTGCATCGATACTGCGCCACATCACTCACTCACAGTACTGTCAAAACTTCGAAACTTCTTCCGCGGGCGTATAGTTCGTCCAACAGAATTATTGCAAATTATTTAAAATATCATAGCCTTAAAACATTATTAGCAATTATTTAGTTTACATATTACTTGTATAACATTATTATACAGTACTTGTGCGGTAAATTATCACGTGCGTTAACAAAACAAAAGTTGTTAAAAGTTGGTCAAACTATTTTAGGTTAGGACGCTACAATTTATTATTACTGCACGATTCCGAACGCGACCCCAGCTAGTCACACACGGCGGATCAGTCTAAAATTACCTGCGCTCGCGCAGGCGCGCTCCACGCAAAGCATGTCAGATAAACTATTGTGCGATAAGATATAGCATAAACTCGTTAAATAAAAATAAAGTGGCTCATGAGTGTTTCAAACTTTCCAAACTTCATAGATATGCAGCGACACAGGTAAGATACAAAACTTTATAAAACTTTTTTAACGTTTTTGATTTGATCGTTCTAGATAGAGACAAATAAACAAGAGTATTAATAATAACTTTGTAAACATTTGCAACTCGCATCACATAGATAACGCGATATTTTGAAAGGAAAATTTGTTTAAAGTTTGTTTTGAAGTACATAATGCACTTGAGGTGTATTTAAGTTTTTAAAATTATGCTTAAATGAGCATATTTTAACATCGCTCATGTGCAGCGTTTTACTAAAATTCAGTTTATATTAGTTTACAAACTTTTTCGTTTGTTTTTTATTGTGAGGAGTTTTGTATGAACGCGAATGTTTATTTATGCTAGCTTCCACTACGAAGACTTTTACGGTAAACTGAGTTACCGGTCCGGGCCGGCGAGGGAGCTCATCCAGTGCCCGGTGGACAGCTGCGACGGCTCCGGGCACATATCGGGCAACTTCGCCACGCATCGCAGGCAAGCGCTGAGTGCCAGTCAACATAGGGCGTTTCTGAAATTACGGCATTTGTACACTAGCACGTATTCAATTCGTATTCACATTTTTTTGTAAACCTTCATAAAAAAATGTTAAATCACTCATTTTACATTCGAAACGATTGTGTCCATAGAAATACGAATTGTACCGTAGTAGTGCAGAACTGCGTAAAATTGAGACTAGAAAACTTACATAAAAATGTGACGTCATGTGACATGGTTTTATTCATGTGCGCATTTACGATTCGTACTTACAAGAATACAAATCTGTACAGAATAATGTCGAGCGGCAAAAGAAAACCTAGTGCGTAGTGGTACAATACAGTACAGTACACTCCTTATTGTACTATAAAGGTTACATACACGCGTAGGATACCTGAGGAATTATAAACATACATTTATCACTATTACAAAATAATTTTATATTAGTGCTAATGAAATAACATACACACGTTTTCTATTTCTTTTCTTTTTCATGAGATCACTTACGATTTCCAGTATACCTCTGCATCTACATAACATTCATCTTTGCGTTTACCGGTGATGTCACTCGATTATTTTTAAACTAAGTATCTGTACAAGATATTGTAAAACTGATTACTGATCCTGAAAATGCTTCAAGAGCTCCATAAAATAAAATGGTATCAATGATCCTTACTGATATTACACATGCGAAAGTACCTACGTTTGTTTGTTTGTTCCACTTTCACGCATGTTGGTTATGAATAAGTGCATAATATCATTTTAAGTATCTACCTAAATGATAAAATGTCCGATCCTTTGTTACCTCGTAACTACTGAACGACGAAAGAAATGATATGTCGTTAAATTCGACTTGATAATACATCTAATAACCAAAATAAGTACCTTGAAATTTTTGTTGTATTGTAACCCCATGGAATAAAATCAAAGATTTCCAAAGTCGTGGTCATCAATAATAATATACAACTTATGCTTAAAAGTAATGAAAACATTAAATTGTGTACAGACCAAAACTGGTTGTTTTTATTTTATGTAGGCACCGCAATAGAATTATTCGGTCGTGAAATTACTTTTACTTGTTGAATATCCATATTATGGTCATATAATAGAATATAGATTGTATACGTTATGAAACAACTGCCTTCGATGTATTTGCTTTTAAATAATGGCGCCAACTACATCAATGACACACCACACAAATCTATATAGATATACATATATACATAAACCACAGAAATTTAAATAAAAATTTAGAATTCTGTGTCGCCAACCTACATAATAACATCATATTCTTTATAATAATTCGTAAAGTTTATAAAATATGAACCGGAAAATTACATAAAAAAAAATTGTGCACATTGTAAATACTCGTATTTTTACGAATACTAATTGATTACGTGGTAGTGTACTTCTTTCTTTATAGTATTCGTTGTTTGTGTATGACACTATTTTTCCCACCTACAAGACATAGTGACGATTGTGCTCTATGTAGATGATTAGTTTATATACTTGTTTGCCTTAATTTACCGCCTAATACTGCTTATTAATAGCTGCTCTGCACATACACACACAAAAACACGCACGAAGTTTTCCCAAGAGACTACAGTATGGACTTCTTCAACAAAGGCGTGAAGGGATTTTACAGGGTCGGCATCGGGTGACACATACTTCTAGTGTTGCGAGCGTCCTAGGCTGCAAAAACTGCTTACCATCAGACAGCTCGTAAACTTGTTTGACACCTTAGTTACATAAAAAAAACTTATCACAATCAGTCAATCGTGGTTTACAGATTTTTACCATTGAATGCGAAAGACAACCCTAATAAAAGTGTAGATAATAGTATCTACTTACAAGTAGATATTATTTAGAGGACATAATACAATACACAATATCGAAGCGCAGCGACAATTGCGCCCCTGAATGACAATTTGCGCATTTCCGAGCCGAGCAATTGTCTCACAAGCCGAGGTTCCGTTGGAGTCTACCGCATATTTGCAATCTGACGCTTGGATCGTATACACAATCAATATAACTTTTACTTTCGATTGATCAGTTTTGACGTGAGCGGCTTTTAACAAAAATCTTTAAATCATAATGAACACATACAAGATAATACTGCCCAAGCGAAATTTAACCAGCAAAGACATTTCATGATTCCATCATTCTCGACATTTATCAAATTATTTTATATGCTTATGGTGAGGACACCGCGATGAAACCGTGCCGAAATGTTTGCTGACAATATTATGATGATAGCTAATAACAGAAAGCGAAAATGTGTTTGTTTGTTTGTCTTTCACTAATAAACAGCCGAACCGATTTTGCTGAAATTTAGTATGAAGTTAGTTTAAACCTATAATGAACCCTAGAGAAGACACTGCTCTTCTGAACTCTATATAATTATCATGAAAGATCGACGATCAAGACATCAGACAACGGTGGTACTCCACTCATTCAACATCTTTGTATAATTTCTACGTCCCTAATTTGATCTTGCTTACACTGGTGTCTGATCACTCCACTCGTCCAATATATTTATGCAAGAATTATAATTTCACCTAATAATTTATCTAAACCAGCGAAAAATCTAGATCTGTGATCTAAACTGTCTAAATTCCATTTTCTTTTTTATTTCCTCTTTTTTTTTTATTACGTCGGATTGCAGACAAGCATACGGCCCGCCTGATGTGAAGTAGTTACCGTAGCCATATTAACGCTCGCAACATAAAATATCGCTCGCGCGCCGCCACCCCCGCTGCCAACGCAGCATCTCCTTCTTTTCTGGTGACCTCACTCACTCGCAGGAACACAACAACCCTCAAGGGAATTGCTATTTGGCTGCGCTATTCTGTGAGCCTTCTGCTCCTAATTATCTCCGAGAACGCATTTTTTGGCATCGTTGATGACATAAATCAAAGATTACATATTGTCGTCAATCCTTAGTCATCCCACAGCTGGGAAACGGGTCTCCCAAAGGGGTTTAGAGCACACTCCACCAAGCTGCTCAGCTGTGGGTTGGCGGAGGCTAGTGTTTTCAAGCCGCCTAAAGGCCACTGACTTGACTTAACGACTGTCACCCAATGACAACAGACGGGGTGTTTGTTACTCTTTCACAGGTAAATAGCTCAACGGATTTTCATGAAACGAGATAATATTAACGCATAGGATACTTTTGACGTGATAACCTTTTATAAATCTATGAACGCCGGCTGCACGCACGAAAAAGCATGACTCATTGTCAAGTTCCGCCTGAGCCGAGCGTGCAAGCGAGAGCGTGGAACAAGCGATAGAGAGGCACAATGGCCTAAGCGTTCCGCTTGTGACGACTCCATCGGCCGATGTTTCCTTATGACGTTATCACGTAAAATTATCGTCCATAAACCAATTTTTTATTCAGACACTTTGTTCACGCAGCTCAAAGTCGTGGGTACGTGGGTAGAAGCTAGTGATGTCATAAAAACTGAAGAAATGTAAAATATTCTCACAGCATGAATAGTAAATAAATAGATCGATAAAATATATTTCGTTGACTAACATTCTATTGTTCACTCTTTGTTATCTACTTTTTAATAATATCTTTCCATTGTTCAATTTATCACAATGAATTTACATTTTGCGATCACACTTCTATTTACTTGCGATAATTACGTAGGATATAATTAGAAGATATTCTCAACCATACTCAATCTTCCAATATACTCGTATAAGCTAAAGACCATCAATATTACGATAAGTAACAAATGCTCTCCAAAAGTTAACATATTTATTACACTTGGTCAGTGGAGAACATTTTACACTTTTGACCAAACTGAAGAACCCGATGGCGTCGGTGCGTCTGTTGTCATTTGATGACAGTCGTTAAGCCAAGTTAGTGGCCTTTTGGCGGCTTGAAATCACTTGCCTCCGCCAACCAGCAGTTGAGCAGCTTGCAGTGTTGCCAATTTAGTGACTTTGTCGCTAGAAATGACGACTTTTGCTACAGTCTTAGCGACACAAAAAAATTATTGTCGCTAAAAATTGATTGTCTTATTACAATGATGATAATATATATTTAATTAAAAGCTACATATTGTACGTTATTGCGCCGATACGTATTTTAATTATCATCTAATTACTTATCAATACATTTCTTAATTTTTTTTTCACCTATCCTAATGTTTCACAGCGCCAGTGACCTCTGGCACCTCTCCCAAACAGTTTTAACGACTTTCTAGCGACTTTTGATTTTGAGTGTAGCGACTTGAACTTCTAGGTGTTAGCAACACTGGCAGCTTGGTGGAGTATGCTCTAAACCCCTTCGATTGAGGGGAGACCCGTATCCCAACAGTGGGATGATTATGGGTTGATGCCGACTAAACATGAATCCATTCTAAATAAAATGTTTTTAGGAATAGTATGTGATGTCTGCCAAATCCCTTTGTACATCAAGTTCCTGAGTTTGTTTCTATATATACATATAAATAAAATTGAAGAGAAATATTATTCTGTTTGTCCGGTCTAATACGATTATAATGAGATTTTCACTAGAAGATAGAAAAGTGTGTCTGGCTGTCTAAATAATTCCGATATAAAGAGTACTCCTACTTATGTGTATAAATAGGATACTCTTTATACCGGTAGTATTTAGGATTCCTGCTTAACCGTATAAAAAGCTTTCGCGAACGAAATCGCGGATAATAGCTAATCTGTAGTACCCACTGCATAATTATGTAGGTACCTAATTATGCTGCAGCTTCTAGTGTAAAACAGAAAAGGTAAAATGTCTTTATGAAGTCTAAATACATTAAATTAGGCATTATTTTCCTTATAAATAATTTTTTGGGCATTGCATTGCCTTGAGATGCAATGCAGGCAGGCAGGCAAACCAAGCCAGCCTAACAACTAGCGTTTACAATGTAATTGTATACGTAAATTGTTACGTAAACTTGTAATATTTTAAAACTAAAATACCAAGGTTGTTTAGTTCAAAGTACATGTACAAATCACGCTAATTAGCATTATTGCTTATTACTTAAATTAACATTCACATGAATAACAACTGAGTTCAATGAATGATTAATCCATATATTTGACGAGTTCGGTGGTCGAATGGTTAGCAATGGCCACTTTGATTATGAGGTCGCGGGTGCGGTCCCCGCACATGACAAATATTGTGTGTTTGTCTTGGTCTGGGTGTTTTCTATGTATTATATTTAAAAAAATGTATTTAAGTATAATATCAGTTATCTAGTACTCATAGCTTAGTTTGGAACTAGATGGCCGTGTGTAATTTGTCGAGGAATATTTATTATTATGTAGGTAGTAAACGCAAACAATGATGATGAATAATGATATACCAAATGTAATTGTATCCACGTCTGTCTGCATATTACGTTTACAAGGCTAAACTGCAGAATTAATTTTGGCATAAAGTAATTCAGTTTCTAAATCCCGGGACGGATTCCGGCTGTGAAATGCCGCCTAAATGTATTGTAGTTTATGATATTATCTATTGAGATAATATCATAAACTACAATAGTGGTGCTTAGCAAAACAACAGTGTGAAGGGACGGCCTGATGACCGGTAACTCAGGTTTTCACTAAACCTACTTCAGGCACCACTAGGCTGTATTACTATCTTGACACTAAAATTGCAAGTAAGTATAATTATATACTTATGTTTAAGACACCTATGTGTGGAGAAAATTATTATTATGGGTCACGGGTCAAGCCCGGTCATTTGATAGGCATACGCGGGGATATAGATCCAACACGTAGAGGCCCCTTTGAGAAGTTTGATGTAATTATTATTATATCTCTTATATTCATGGGCTTAAACCCGGTCATTTAATAGGCTTGCGCGCGAATATGGATCAAACGCGTAGAGAAGTTTAATGTAATCTTGTACACCCGCCCTAACCAGCTCCTAGATGTATCAAAATCAGGATAAATAATATATCAATGGAACAACAGGTCTCGGCAGGCATTGGAATTATTGCTAATGTGTTAGAAAATGAATGGGCTATGAGGACGATCTGAGTGGACTAAATACTGGGCTATTCCGAAAAAAAAGAAATAATTATTATATTGTTACCACTTACCGAAGTTTCAAAGTTGCACTGCCAGTACTGTGCCTGTGCTGAAACGAGGCCCATATTTTGTTATTTTTCATTGAAGATTGTAGGGTAAATGGAGTGACCATTTACCCTACAATCTTACTTACTGTATTCAACTGATAATGGGCGTTTTGGGCACAATACAAGTAGGAAGTGCAGGTGATTGTTTTTTTTTTTTTTTCTAATAAAAAACTTCAACTCTATCAAGGCTGTTCAAGAACAATCCTTGTACTTAATATCATATTCACATATTTGAATGCTGACCACTTTATCTAACATTATAAATTCTATTAGGCTTTATTCCGTATACTCGATACCATCTCACAAACGCGTCCTATGGAAGTAGGAAGATTCTTTAAAACGCCAGTTGCATCGATCCATATATCCATTGTTAGAAATTTAACCTTTTGATCATGCTGAATAAATCTATCGCTTTTCGCATGATCCATCCGACCATGAGACCGACCTCACGGCCAGGCCAGGTGCCAAGTTATATTGGTAGAGTCACAGTGTAATAGAATGCATATATTATATGAATCGTGGTACTCAACTGTCATCAATCATTAGAAACTATATTGCACGGAACATATTTATAAATATTCTAAATAAATAAATATTCTTCAAACTAAACACAAGCCATTAAGGACAAGCCATTTAGTCCCAAAATATACAAAGCTACCGTAAAGTACTATGGGTACTAGATAACTGATATTGTACTTATATACATTTTTAATGCATACACATAATACACAGAAAGTACCCAGACCAAGAAAACCAGATACGTTCATGGACACAAAAACATTTATCTTGTGCGAGGGTCGAACCCGCGACCTCGGCATCCAAGTAGCCATTGCTAGCCATTCGACCACCTGGCTCATGGATGGATTTATAAAGTTAGGACTCTTTTTACATCACTAGAGGATTATGTCGTAAACAAATGAGGTCTAATAAATAAATATAAATATTGTATAATAAGACTAACATACATGTTACTGAAAATACTTACTTTGACAAATATTTATAAATGTTACACGTCGAACAATGTAATAACATTGTTCGTCTCATTGAGTTTGTAAATGTGACGACATTTACAAACTCAATCTTATTATTAATCTGCGGTTTTCTTATCTGTTGCTACAGCATACCCACATACATGTGTAGTGGTGTACTAACTTTGAGTCGCCATAATTATGAATTATGGGGTTATGGGGTATGAAGATTTATAGCGTTATTATGTAATTAGTTTTAATACATACTTTTAATATGTATTTACAAAGAACATGACCGGAATGAAATCTTAATCTAGTCTTAAGGTGCTTACATACAGTGACTTGTTCTTAGCATTTCGAGCTCGTCGTATGTTAAACTGAGTGTATGTAATAAACAGGGATGTTATGGATATGAAATTTTGGATTCCGGTACGGTTACGGATAAATAAATAATATGAATTCGGTTACGGATATGAAATTATTTCGGATTATTCGATAGTTACGGATAGTTTCAGATACGGATGTAAATTTTTTTAGGAATTTTAAAAGGTAAACTTTCATAAAATAGAAACCTGGTTCAAGTAAATCCAAAATCAGCAAATCACGCGAAGCAACTTTTGGACTAAGGAAAAATCATATCATCTATAACTTCACCAATGTCTAGTGGTGGAAATCCTATGTCATTATAGATTGAGCCTTCACTTTTTTTTAGGTAATTTTAATCTCACATGAATGGATGACAGATATGGAGAAGTGTCTCATTTGATGCCGCCTCTATCCGAAATTATCCGAAACTTTTATATCGATTTTGGATACGCTTCCGGATAGATTTTTATTTGGGATATCCGATAGTTCCGAGTTACGGAGCTCCATAACATCCCTAGAATAAAATACGGTTTACTTTGTATGGTGGCTACCTATAAGGATTTAATCCGGTTCTCTAAGTAAGCACCCTTCGAATACAAGTGAATCCAATGTGGCAAAATATCATTAACTCTTCAATTATTAATTGACGATGGAAGCATCACTGAAAGCACCAATTAAAAATATTTAACGTTAATGAAAAGATATAGAGATAGGTATGCGTGAAGAAAATGAGATCTCTACTAGTCAGAATACCAATCTAAGGCCTAATTACCAAAATGGAAGGGTTGCCATTTTTCTAGCAGTTCTGAAGATTAAATAGGTTAAATCATGTAACTGACTATAAAAAAAAGAATTTATTTTAATTTGATTGTTATCTTTATCACGTGAATTATTTATTCACAATTCATTCAATTACTTATTTATTTGTTGTGGCAACATGGCATGTGGCGTGGCGTGTTATCAGTGACTAGTTTATGAGAAATCATTAATTACCTTACATAAACTTCAAGCAACATATATGTTTGACTTTGATACGTTTTCAAATACCTGGTATCGCAGGCGTCCATAGTCTACGCAAAACAGGCATACGGCCCTCCTGATATGAAGCGGTTACCGTAGCCATATTGACGCTCAATTTTAAATTATTTCTCGTCTACCGTCGCCCCCGCTGCCAACGCAGCAACGCCTTCCATGCTGGTGACCTCACTCACTCGCAGGAACACAAAAAACCTCAAGGGAATTGTTATTTAGCTGCGGTATTCTGTGAGATGAAGGTACTTCCCCAGTCGGGCAGCTTATAATTACGCTGCCCTAACTCTCTTTGTGCCAGTAGCCTCGCAGGTGAGGTGGGCTTAGGCTCTAAAAATGATGGTGAGCATCGTACACCCCAATCTATTATTTATTACATCTTTGTATGTATATCATCGGTACATTACAAAAAATGGTAGTGTAAGGTACAGCACGTTACCCCGCCACGCCATTGTAAGCAGTTTGTATATGTGCAGCCTGTCTGGTTGTCCGCGCGCCGACCGCTCCCAACTCCAACCCCACTCGCAAGAACTCAAGTGTCCAACGCCAGGGTGTGATGGATCTGGTCACGTCACGGGCAATTACTCCTCACATCGTTCGCTGTCGGGCTGCCCGCGGGCGAACAAGCCGAAGAGCAAGCCGAGAGATGGACAGGACTCCGAACCACTCAGGTAAAATAACTTATCATCACTTTTATAAATATAATAATGCTATACATTTCGAAGAAATAAAATACGGCCACTGGCTCTATTGATCGACTATGCGTGGGTATCTCTCGCTATAAGAACTTTCGCTAAAAACTGTCGCTCGAGGACGATTTAATTAGCAGCCTGACTAGAGAAGTACCTCTACCTCACCTACCGAGATGGCCACAACATACAACAAATCCCTAGAGAGTTGTTGTGTTTTTGCGAATGCGTGATGTGAGATGCTACTTTAGCAGCAGGAGTAGCAGCTTTAAAACTTCATATGAGACCTTGGGCATTATCGAATTCATAAAATGAAAGTGAGAGTAGTAACCCAGCTTCTACTCACCTCAATTTTCATTTACCATCAACAGTAGCCAGTAAATCGTTTAAATGGATACATAAAGATTATCCTCTCATAATTTAAAAACAAAAATAACGCTACGATAATAACCGCGCATTGTTTATCGCCCGAAGGTTCACTAATTGGAACAGTTTCCTTCCTTAACCAGCGACGGATTTAAAATTCTCTAATACTGTTCTGCCTACGGTTAACGATCTAAGTACCGTCTTCACCCAAGCTGAACTATTTGTACAGTCATTTGTCGATATTTCAGTCATATTCATAACAAAATCTAACAACTAGTAATTATGGATAATGAATGAATAGTTCGTAATTATTAGTTATGTATACCGCTGATGTAACAGTTTTAAAAACTTATGCATGAATATTTTGTTATTCCAAATGCCCTTGAGCGTTATGTTGCAATTACTGTTTACTTAAACATTATTGTCAAAATCTTAATGCGTATGTACGTAGAGTTACAATGAGTTTGTTGGTAATTTTCACGCTGCATAGATGCCCTATACCAGGTTGTGATGGTTCCGGCCATGCAACAGGAAAATTTTTATCGCATCGAAGGTAAGAACCACTAATTTAAGAGACCCGATACTGCAAAACTAGGGACACCACTAAATAAAAATTGTTCGGAAACTATTATTCCTGCCTTTTTGAACAGCCGTTTGTGGCAATTTTAAGTAAAACTTTTCCTGTTTTACATTTTAAATAATAAGTGACGTAAAATGCTTCATTATCTTTGTGGAATTAATAGTGTTTTATAATATTAGTACCTATTTATAATCCTATGTTTATTCCGTTCATGTGTCATTTTATTCCTAATTTTGCAGTATTAGTCCCCTTAAATAAAGCAAGCATGGCTTGCCAATTGCTGTATTTTTTTGTCAAGATAATGTATAATATGTAATTAGAAAAGTATCTATGTATATACTCACGTAGTATTCATCTCATATAATTTTGCTAGGCAACAACAAATCCCCGTTTGTCGGTTGTGTCATTGAGTCAACAAAATTGATCCTATATAATTTTTTATTCTACGGATTTATGGTATATTGAACCATTTCTGTCAACGCCGAATCGCGCTCGCTCTAGAAATTTACGTTCCTGAGCGATAGAAAAGTAGAGTATGGAAAAATGCGAATCTGTGCTAACAGATACGGTTCAACTCTAAATGCAAGCCAAACTTGCCGTGCTTCATCTTAAGTTTGTGTTTAAAGCGGTAGGTATCTCGCCATGACAGAGATAATATTAGTGAGCCTGGAGTCAGGCTGTATGTGTGTGATATGTGCATGTGATGGTCGTGGTACTTCAGATGTCCATACGCTGTGATAACTGGTTTCCATCAGGCGGTGCGTATGCTTGTTTGCCACCTTAGTTGTTTAAAAAAAAGACTGGTTTAAATTTTAATTTTGTAAAAAATATTATCATACTATTTTCCTCAACCGTGAAATTTTACAAACAGATATATTCAGGTTTATATTTGTGGATACTTTTTATAACCGTAGAATATTTACGCGGAAGGAGTCGCAGGCAGAAGCAAGGAAAATACTTAATTGCAGAAATCGGAACGTAATAAATAGTCTAAACTGACAAACAGTATTAAGCCGGAAATAAATAATACCTACGGGCTCATAACTCAATGAGCAATCAATATAAACAACACATATAATAATTTTGATAGTAGAGTTAATTAAATAAGACCTAAATTGAAAATATATCATCATATACATAACTATAGTTGCCTCGTCCTAGTAAGTTATTTCCTCGCATACATTTCCATAATAACACTCAAACTCCCTCTAGGAACCACTGCACCGATTTTAGATGGAGTCGTATGTAGATAGAGTCAGGTATATTATATTGCACATACATTTTGAGTGTAATAAATTTATGTCTTGATTATTAACGACACCGCTTGTCAATGTTTTGTTACTTGATAGTTATACTTGTTTATTCAACAGTGCCTCCGGATGCCCGATTGCGAATCGCAACAAAATGCGAGTACTAGAAAGCGGAGGGACAGTTGAGCAACATAAGGCGGCCGTAGCAGCGGCGGCTTCTGCTATCAAGTTTGATGGTGTGAACTGCCCGACTCCGGGGTGCGATGGCTCGGGGCATATAAACGGTTCCTTTCTAACACATCGCTCGCTCTCCGGCTGCCCTGTAGCGGGAGCAGGAACACCTACGCCTCAACCAAAGAAACCTAAATATCCTGATGACATCACACCGTTGTATCCGAAACCATACTCAGGTATGTATTACGAACAATTTTTTGTAACATAAAAAGCCGTAATCGTAGCGATATGAACTAATTCAGTATCATATAAAAATATTAGGCATTTATCCTTCTTAGATTATCGGTTACACTAGATAGATTAATGTGTCTAACAATTATAAAACTAATTCATACTAGTTAATTACATAGTAATGTTTGTTGCTTTGTTGTCAAAGCGGCCTTATGAACACAATATTTTTATGGCAACCTAACAACTAAGGCGTAAGGAATCTTTACATGAAGAGGTCGTAGGAATAAAGTCAAATCAATAAATGAAATATATTGTAAATATTAATATAAGTATAATTTAATAATAACACTCGCATAGTACACCTTGATGGTTGTAAAATATTACAATTAGATACTTACAACATTTACAGGTATGGAAATGAACATGCAAACGGGAAACGGTGAAGACCTGATGACGCTCGAGCAAGAAATCACAGAACTACAGCGAGAAAACGCACGGGTCGAATCTCAAATGATGCGTCTCAAATCAGACATCAACGCGATGGAGACGCACCTTAACCACGGAGAGAGGGTAAGAGTTATCAATGATATTGACAGACTGTAACATATTATTACTTTCTTTACATTGTAAGTTCTAAAGCGTCGCGGTAGAAAATGATATTGTAACGTATCTTTTTGTCTGATAACGTAGATGGTACTGTCATGGCTCCAAACGTCCAACTTTGAGTGCTACTAACACATCAATTTGTGAGTACCATTAAATTATTACTTAATCTATGGTACCACTGAGTCATTGATATAGTAGCAACTCATGGCGAGTTACTTGACTGATCATTAAATTATTATAAAGGATTCATATATTATTGACAAATGACAGTCGTTAAATAACGTAGCCTTTGAAAGGATGGTACATACTGGTTTATGCCAACTTGCCAGCGGAGCAGTCTAGCGAAAGAGTGAGTGAAAGAGTGTCCAAGCGGCGAAATGAGCATCGACTGATAATGGGTACCTACTGGCTCCTAAAAATTCAATGTATGCAGGACTTAGACCTACACTCCTGCCCTTCATGAGGTTAGCAACCATCAGAATTCAGAATAATATTTTTATTGGGAGAAGTCCAATTTATATCTGATCGTTGCTGACGCCAAATTGTTCGCGAATCTTGGCACTCTATCCTGGTGAATATATTATTTTTTCTTCTTTCCAGGAGAACCAGTCGATATCTCATCGTAACAATAATCTCACGGAATACTACGAGAGTCTGCGTAACAATGTGATCACATTGTTGGAGCACGTCCGTATCCCGGGCGGTGGGCCGGCGCCCGTGACCACTGCCGGCACTCCGGGCGCTCCCCCGCCTTCTGGACCCGGCGAGAAACCCGCCCATGATAACTTCGACTCCTACCTTACGAAACTCCAGACGCTATGCTCTCCCGACGGTTACTGCCCCGATGAGAATCGACCGATCTACGAAACGGTGAAAAACGCGCTTCAGGACTTCACAGTGCTCCCGACGCCCATTTAAGGTTCGCAGAGCGCCGCCGACCCCGAGCGACAATAAACAGACTGACTGATGACGTTCGCGAATGCGATCGGCGGAGCTTACTTACGACAGACTCGAGGGACTAGTGCAATTGATTGTGTAGTGTTAAGTGAAAAGATAGTCTCAAAGCTATTTACCAAAGAAAACTATTTCTATTCATGAACACGTTTACAAGTGTACCCCTGAGACGTGACTCGTTCCAGCTGTATGTGTTCTAATATTAGATAACTGATGTCTGTTTTGTAAACCGTTGTATACGATGTGTGACTTCTTACGACATCACGTCGAACTATTCGTTCGACTTTTAATCGATAAGATGGACTTAATATAGACATAAATAAATTTTAAACACTGTTACTCGTATGCTTAATTAATGTAATTGTTAGGGAAGAAGTTTATACTACGTATATCGTAAGCGATTTTGGCCCCACAGTCGCGGAAAAATCGATTATGTAAATATTGTACCTACATTTTCTGTAATAAAATCGATATCAAGTGACTGTCGTCGGAGTGGTTTACAGTTTAGTGATTTTAAGCAGTCCAGATTTTTATTAAATCAAAAATGATCCAAATAGTTTATAAGGTGAAACTGTTAATCTGTCACTATGTTCTCACACTGGGATTGTGCCAAACGCTTGCTTCACAGCAGCTCCCAACGCTGACGCATTAAGACTAATTATTAACATAGAAATAATAACGGTGTAAACAAGATTATAAGCTCCATAAAGGACTTTCTAGTCAGTTTGTAAATTACTGTGAATACATAGTTGTCACGTCATAGGGACGTTTTTATTTGTAGAAAATAATGACGAGATCTCACTAGATCGGGTAAGTTAATTCACTCATTAATTGATAACCAATTATAGGGAATAAATGAAACTTTCTTTGTTAGCCAATGTTCACTCGCTGTGATTATGTTACGTGTTACTTCTTTATTGTTACCTTTACAAATTGTGATAGGTTAATGAACGCGAGTTCAATGTTAATTTGCAATATTTTAATAATTTCGCTTAACACAATATTTGTGTAATTATTGTTTTTAATAAACTAACGCTAATGCGTTTTCTTTATATTAACCAATGAATTTTATTTTAACAATTCACTTTGGGTATGCAGAAATCAATAATAATATTCGCATTTAAATACTAAAACCTATTACTACGTTACTACTCTGATTGTCATATAAGTTTCTGTAAAATATTGAGTATGTGTTGTTAAAGAGAATAAAAATAATAAATACCGAGATTATCGCATATTTTGTTATTATCCTTGGGCTTGCTGAGTACAGTACAGTGCAATATCGCTTCAAGCCACGTTCGCCACACCTCATTTCATTTCATTAGACCCCTATTTCAACTTATAATATTAAGAGTAAGGAGTATCGTTCGAAGAGCCCAACCGGAAAGTACCACCGACTTCAAATTGGAGATAGGTTACACTATAGAGGTCCTGCTAATGGTAAGTAAGAGCGTTTGTTCAAATGTGAAATGAAATGAAATTTCTATCACATGCAGGTCCAGCGAATTTGGTTTTTCGTGTTACTATCATCATCTATATAGGTTAGGTTACTATTACTAGTTGCTACTGATCATTCTAGGAGTGCTTACATAAAGGTTAACAGTGTATACAATATGTATGTATGCGAAGTGTATACAATGATGTTATATTTCTTTATGTATGGCATACCCATAATAAATTTCGTCAGAAAACTTCCTGTTGCTCTGCATATCAGAGATTTAATATACCTACTATGTTCATGCGGTCCGAGACCCATTCATCAAAATCCTTTGAAACAAACAAAACAATTGCATTATGTGCTATGAGTTATGGTATAGTAAAATGTATTTTGTATAAATAAAAAAAAACCGAACTGAATGATAATGAAGAAGAAGTACTTATTTTTAACCGTCTTGACAATGGCAAGTTCTTAGTTGCACGAATTTGCATAAAATATACAATATAGAATAAACACACAGCAGCTGTAAAAGAATTTTGTAATTTTATAGGTAGGTAAGTAGGTACTTGTGCCGTACGAGGGCTCATTTTGAACCAAGATATAGAAAATACGAAGGCGTTCTGAGATAATATCTTTGCTACACAAATTGTGCTTGGGGTTCAGTTAGATTTTGACATAGACTTCTTTCGTATTGTTTATTGTTTAATAGATATAGGTGGTCCCTCGGACGGCCACATGCATTCGGAGGTCCCAACTTTTCGGCCTAAGTATTTAGACTTTCACAAAATCAGATTCCAAGTTGCACATTCCTTTTAGGGTGTTCACTAAAAGTA
Organism: Hypsopygia costalis; assembly: GCA_937001555.2. Classification (NCBI taxonomy): domain Eukaryota; kingdom Metazoa; phylum Arthropoda; class Insecta; order Lepidoptera; family Pyralidae; genus Hypsopygia; species Hypsopygia costalis. The sequence goes on along the minus strand of OW443330.2, from coordinate 8,447,682 downwards.
ACCACAGTTTCAAAGGATTTTGATGAATGGGCGTCGGACCGCACGCACATAATATTATTTCTTCACTGTGCGAAACTGGCGGCAATTTGTCTAGAAAAATTATGAAATTAATTAAAGTAATTTAGGTATAATCAATTATTATTGTGTGATATGTAATAGGTATATTGGACTTAAATTATTTTATGAACATATTATGTTGATAAAATAATTGTGCATTTTCGAAATGATGAGGTAAGAACGAAAATGAATCAAAACGAACACCCGAAACGTGAGCCAATTGGGCTCACGTTTCGGGTGTTCGTTTTGACGCTATCATATATAGTTTGCTATGAATACGTCCGTACGGGCTACCAGTAAGCAGGTTTTTTTTTTTTAGAAAACTAAGGTAGCAAACAAGCATACAACCTGCCTGATGGTAAGCAGCCATCGCTGCGTATGGACGCTCGGTAACCTGGTTCTTCATATTACTTATCACCATAAGTAGTAACCACTACCTCTACCTCTCGCGAAACCGACGAATCATTTTCCGTAAAACTATTAATAAAAATCAAGGAAAAACGATCCTGGTGGGAGTTCGTCGAGTGAACTTAAACTTATTTATTCATATTCCCATAATTTATTCGGTATTACCACAGAATAAGAAATAGCAATAATATTGCTTCATATTAGGAATAGTATATGCAGCTGCAAGTGATCATTAGAGTACACAAAATTAAGGTAAATGGCCCCTTTTTCGTGTTAGTACGTTGTTTCGTTAGTTTCGTCTTTGGGTCAAAAAATAAGTAATTTGAATATTATTTATTTAAGTTGTACAATCTTACAAAATCTCTATTATTTAAACTATCTAAAAAATAAATTACCAACATTTTCGCGAATAAAGTGACAGCAATACCATTCTCTAGACTCTCAGCCGGCCACGAACAGCTATGCGGTGTGCGTGTATTCCCTGTTACCGTAAGATTAGCACTCGTGCTTCTTAAGCTTACAGAAAGGAAAAGATAAGTAAGTTCATTTGAATGAAACTTTCAATAGTGCTTTTTTATGTTCCTCAACAATTGATTTGATTTAGGAAATAATTATATGCAAGCATGAAATTCCTTTAAAATTGCAATAAATCAACACACGAAATAACGGTCATTTTATTTTTCGTTTGTCCTCTAGGGACAAACGAGAGGTTCACAAAAATATTAGTAAGTATGCCGAAATATGAGACATTTGCCTTAGTGGAATCTTCGATTAAAACGATGTGTAACATTTTAGCAGTATAAATGCATAATTATTACATACATTTTATGTCCATAAAACTGCTAAAAAGTTTAATAAAAAAAAAAGTGATCAGAGATAGTGTGATAACGTGCATGGTGCATGTGATCAATATAGTGCATAAAATTTGTAAAATATCTTTGACTGAAAGTGTTTAAATCGCCGCTGTCGAGTTGTTCCAAGAAGTGCTGCAAAATAGCAATAAATTTTCACTATCGATTTTCACACACATTTTTTGTTGTCGAGTTATTGGGGAACTAATTGTTTCTTGAGAATATATTTAGGCATGTCCCTGAAGCGGGGACGATAATATTATGATAAACATATTACAGAAATAATATTTAACTACAGTGATTGCCAAATGAAAGAAAGATATGACAGCTGACAGACATCATAAACCTAACGTCAGTCAGTTCCAAAGATAAAAGTGTCAGAAGAAGTTGGTGAAAGCTAGTTAAAGTTTATAATAAATCACACATGTTTAATTATTTATTTCTACGGATTTCGTTATCGTTTTACGAATATTAACCAATAAGGTTATAATCATGAAAGTACAGAAACAGGTAAGTATTTTTTATTTATTTAATCTTCTATTGTTCAATGTTATGTTACTTTATAACCTTAAATTTGCAGAAGCGGTATTTTGATCAAAACAACGATCTTAATGAGAAGAAAGGCAAGGAAAAGCCTATCGAAACCCAAGGCGAAGAAGTCGAAGTTTATAATATTAAGATAAATCCGGGAACATTCAAACGACAACAACTAAATGTAAGAAACTTTTGTATTGTCTGTAAACTCAGTACCTACTAATGAAATAAAATAGCCCCAAAACAGGTCAGGAGCCCGTCCTTGCAGAAATACTTTTGAGTTCAAAATATATTACAGTATCAACAAGATATATATTTTTTTAAATATCTTGTATTACTTTACAGTTAAACAAAAAGCATGAAAAGGTCAAGAAAAAAGATAAGAAGTTCGCTGGTAAAGCACCAATTGACCCTAAGAAATTAGAAAAACATTCGAGAGGAGAAGGTTTAACTGGAAAAGGAGTTATACACCCTTTACATGCTCTGAAACTGAAGAGAAAAGAACATAAGTATAATTTTGCACAGGAGGAAGCAGCACGAGCAGAGATATTGCTGACAGAAAAGAGAGGGTAAATACATTTTTGTATGATTTATGTTCTGGTAGTCATCTGTCACTCACTGCACATAGGCATAAGATAAATGTAACCCCACTGTACCATATATGTTATAAATTATATACTTGCATGGCTGCTCAATCTTTCAATTTACCTACATAGATTTTACTATTTCAGGTAAAATCTATGTTCAGGCCACAGCATGCATGGTATTAACATGGTGAATTGACAGAGTGCCTACCTCTAACCTAGTTTTCTACATTTAGGCACCACAAATAAGTTTATTTCTAGAGTTTTTTAATTATTACATTCAAATCAACAGTATAACAAATAAATATTTATTTTCAGATTCTTAGATGTAGGGGAAGATAGGAAAACCACGGCCATAACACAAAGTATAATTGCAGACAGTGTTGATATTGCAGCAGCTACGAAAATTTTTGACCTTAAGTTAGATTTTGGACCATACAGAGCAAAGTATTCCCGCAATGGCCGGCACTTATTACTAGGTAGTAAAAAAGGTCATTTGGCTGCATTTGATTGGGTTACAAAAAAGTTACATTGTGAAATTAATGTAATGGAATCTATTCACGATATAAGGTAATTTTGAACATGTCAATTTTTTTAATGTTTTGAATACTTATTACAAGTGCTAGAAGTGCACTGATAATTTAGTTACAATGTTTGTAGAAGCGCATCAACCCATAATCATCCCATTGTTGGAATACTGGTCTCCCCTCAATCGAAGGGGTTTATGAGCATACGCCACCGCTCTGCTCACCTGCGGGTTGGCGGAGGCGAGTATTTTCATGCCGCTATAAGGCAACTGAGTTGGCTTAATGACTGTCAACTTATAACAACAGCCGGGACCAACAGCTTAACGTGTCCTCTGAAGCACAGAGCTGCTCAAGATAAATAAACCCATCCATAGACAGGCCGTGGTCGACCTTGCTTGTCTTGCGTATTCAATTGGACTGACATGCACAATGGCTCCATCGAGCTCCTCAGACTGAGTTCATTTCGAATTAATTAATTTATATAATTGATGTACGGCTGGTTCCCTACTGACCACTTTTCAATAATGAACTATACAGTTATGCCATACAGCGAAGTGGTCAGTTATCTTAGCGAACTGACTGTACAGTAGAGTCCAGTCGGTTCCCAAAAGAAGTGGGGGAGTAGACCCCCGTTTATGGCTACCTATATGACTAATATAAAATACAACAATTAACAGAAAATCTTTGTTGGAATGCTATAATTATCAAGAGTATTCAAAAGATTTTTCAAATTCAGTAAATTTAATTATCACACATTTTTTATAATTTACACAGATGACTCACACTAGATACCTTATACAAAATTCATGGTGGCTGGTGTGGTGTACCCACCATTTCAAATGATGTAGTTTTATTACATATTGGATCTTGACACAAAAGCCTACAACTTCTTCCATTTCTCTTTATTTTGACGTCATTCTGCTTTGTTTAAATGCCTTCACTCCACTATTCTCTGATGGATCTTTTGAATCCTTTACCTAACTCACCTAAACTCACTTTATACACAGGATCCAGGTATGGACAAACTGTTTATGAAATTACTTCAGTGACTAATTTTAATAAAAATTAATATTACAGTTGGCTCCATGTAGAAACAATGCTAGCAGTTGCACAAAAGGAATGGCTGTACATTTATGATAACACTGGGATTGAATTGCACTGCTTGAAACGAATGGACAAGATCTTACGAATGGAGTTTCTGCCGTATCACTTTCTCTTAGCTGCTGTGGTATGTAATGCTACTGTAATGTTATAAAAAGAAAGTTGGATGTTTGTTACTCATTCACGCATAGGTATTTGGATTTAAAAAAATTGATTGGATGAAATTTGCTACACAGATATTTTATTGTATAGACTCCCAAGGTAGTCCATATAGCATGACTTGTTGGGATCTACTTGGGGTCAAAGTAGATCCCAACAAGTCATGCTATATGGACTGAATTTATATGGATAAAATCCATATAAATAGACTGAATTTATATGGATAAAATCCATATAAATTCAGCTAGTTAGCATCTATACAAATCAGAAAATAAGCCAAGGATCTATGGGACAAAATTTATAGCATCGATTTACTCCATGAGATACTTTTTATCCCAACAATATGTTTATGCGGGCAGATAGCTACTGCCTGCATAAACATTAACTTATTTGAAAATTGTTCATGACAAGTTTCTACCTCCAGCATTACCCCGATGATCGCCATACTACCTGGATATGGTATCCTATGTTAATCCAGAACATAATAAAGGATTAGAGGTTTGTACGTCTTTCCAAACATCAATCTCGCAAGTCCATAGTTACGTTGATTAAAATACTATTATTTACGTTGATTATAATAATAGTATTTGAATCAATGTAACACTATGAACTTGCTAGGTTGATGTTTGGAAAGACGTACAAACATCTAATCCTTTATTGTGCATCATAACTTGAGAGTCTGATTTCAAAATGTATTATTTTCTAATAATTTTACTTGCATATATATTACAGAATGAATATGGATTTATGTCCTGGCTAGACATATCAATTGGAGAAATAGTAGGCCACTACAACAACAAACTAGGAAGAACTTCCGTGATGACACAAAACCCGTACAATGCAACCATCTGCATAGGGAACTCCAAAGGAGTAGTATCTTTATGGTCACCGTCGGTGAAGGAACCACTAGCTAAGATATTATGCCACAAGACGCCTTTAACGGCAATCGCTGTAGATAGCGGTGGACTGTGAGTATTAACTAATTTGAAAATTGTTCATGACAAGTTTCTACTTCCAGCATTACCCCGATGATCGCCATACTACCTGGATATGGTGTCCTATGTTAATCCAGAACATATTCTGTATGCCAAATTTTATCAAAATCTGGTCTGCTGTAAGTAGAAACAAATATCCATCCAAACATCCTCACAAACTTTATAGTAGGATGAATGATGATCCCTTAGTGGTCAAGTGGCTAGAAATTGCAACTTTGATACAGAGGGTCCAAAGATCGCATCACCGGAAGACCAAAAGAGAGAGATGGAGAGCATTAGAACAGTTAGTACACCATCCCAATGCATATTCATCCCATCTCACTGTTGCAATACGAGTCGTCTCAATGTGCTCCACTACGGTACATACTCAACTACAGTTGGTGGAGGCGAGCGATTTCTAGCCGTGCAAAAGTCGTTGAGTTGGCTGATACTGATACTGGCATTTAATGATAACAGTCGGGCGGGACTGATTGCGTAATATACCCTCAAAGCATAGAGGAGCTCCTGATAAACACATTCTTAGACAGGCTACAATTAACAGTGTATAACTAGGATGTTAGATTAGACTGGCACACACAACAATGGCATCGAGCTCCTCAAATATATCGTTATCAAGCTCCTCAAGTCCTATTCTTTACTTTTCTTATTCTTACTAAAACAAAGTGAGTTTGTTTGTTAATTCACTTTCGCGCCTTATCTACTGAACCGATTGCCTTGAAAATTTGCACACATCATATTAGAGGTCCAGAATACGTACTAGGATATTTTATATCCTGAAAAAATAAGCTGTTCTCGAGGGATTACCAAAAGTTTTGCGTGATAACCGATGCTAGCTGTTTTCTAATTTATTATAAGGATGTGGCATATTAGTTGCCACATTGTTTGCTATAATAATTCGCAGAAATCAGACAGTTGCAGCCGACAGAAATTTATTTAATAAATTAATTAAGTTACAACAATCATGATTAAAAGGAAATTATCTTCTTTAGGTATATGGCGACTTCTGGTGTTGACCGAAGCATGAAAATATGGGATATAAGGAATCTTGATGGCCCCATACAAGATTACAGACTGCGCTCTGCGCCCGTGCATTTAGATTTCTCACAAAAAGATATGTTAGCTGTTGGTCTAGGCAATGTTGTAGAAGTGTACCAGTAAGTATTATTCCTTCTTTATTTAAGAGCCCTATTACATTTGCACGCTGACGAGCTCTCGCGCCGTACTAAACCCGCGAAGGCCGCGGATGCATCGTTTTTTGTAGTAATTTTGAAGTTATATTTATCGTTTTTATTGAAATAAGATAATAAATTCATGTTACAAAGTTTATTCATCATGAAGTAACAATTATTCTCGTATAAATTTTGCTCAATAATATTATCGTTTATTCCAGAAATTAACAGTTTACTTAAAGCGATTTTCGAAGTTTTTTTGGTTAAAAGAATGTTTTTTTTTCTATATTAATCAATGATATTTCAAAATTGTGAGATATAAGAAATAACATTCTATTTTCTTTTTATGTCATTTGTTTGGAACAGTAGTACAATCCAGGAGCTCAAAAAAGTGAATATGCGCATTTTATGAAAATCTTTCTCTGTAATTTTGGGTTTAATTAAAAAGTTAAGCAAAATTTACAAAAAGCGAGGCCGCTATGTACTAAGCCAATAGCTATTCTGTACTATTCAATAAGTCAACATTGTTAATGTATTTTTGTTTCCGAGATCAAGAACGCCAAAATTGGCCATTTTACGCAAAAATCACAGTCGATATGTAATATGGCTCTTAAGTTCTTACTAGCTGTCGTAAAAAGTATTATTAAAATTTAGAGACTTTCATGAGCTACAAATTTATCATAAATAAATATTCCTGGACAAATTACACACGGCCATCTAGTCCCAAACTAAGCAAAGCTTGTACTATGAGTACTAAATAACTGATAATATACTTAAATACATTTTTTTTTTGTAAATACATACATATAATACATAGAAAATACCCAGACCAAGACAAACAGACATGTTCATGCACACAAATATTTGTCTTGTGCGGGGATCGAAACTGCAACCTCAGAGTCGAAGTGGCCATTGCTAACCAATGGACCACCGAGCTCGTCAAAATAATGAAAAAATCCAGTTAAAAAGCTATTCACACGGGTAATATTATTTAATTAATAATTGTAAGTTGGAGCCTGTTATGCAGAATAGATCCAACCGACAAACTATGCCAAATTGAGAGATATACATAAACTAACCATACTAACCATTCGACCACCGAGCTCTTCAAATAATATCATCATTAAATATATATCATATTTTTCCAGAGACTGCTGTTCCCAAACTGCTGAAAGGCCATACTTGAGGCACAGAATGTCGAAGTCAATAAGTAATTTCATGTTCTGTCCATATGAAGATGTGTTGGGTATTGGAACCAGTGGTGGCTTTTCAAGTATTATTGTTCCAGGTAAGGATATTATTTTGGCGATATTTAATGTGATTGATACGATTCATTCACTACAATCATCCAAACTCTTGTGAGGGAAAACGATAAGTGATCAGATCTCACTCGATAGCTATACAATATATTGAAAAACTGAGCACTGATATCGAGAGGATCTCGATACATCGTTGCGCGTGTCATTCTAACCGAACACGCAAGTTATACAACGTTAACCATAGCCTGTCAATGGATGGATTTTATTTATTTCGAGCTCCGTGCTTCGGAGGGCACGTTAAGCCGTCGGTCCTGGGTGTTGTCATTAGATGACAGTCGTTAAACCAAGTCAGTGGCCTTTAAACACTGGCCTCTGCCAACCTGCAGCGTGGGAGAGTATGCTCTAAACCCCTTCTCTTGAGGGGAGACCCGTATCCCAGCAGTGGGATAAATAAGGGTTAACGACGATCACTGATCCTGAAAGAGCTTTACGAGATCTAACAATTGGTTGCAATAAAAGTTTATCTCAGACATAATTTCGTTGCATTTTACCCTGAATAAATTAATACTAAAAGACCCAAGCTCTATTAAACATGTTTTCATATATTTTTTTTTAATTTAGGTCTGATTTCATTTCCAAGAGCAATTATTATTTATAGTTTTCGAGTGCATGCAATTATTTTGTTAGAATATTTAGTTTACACACTATTAATCTATTTCCCTTCAAATTACAGGCTCAGGAGAACCTAACTTCGACGCATTGGAGAGCAACCCGTTCCAAACAAAGAGACAGAGGAAAGAAGCAGAAGTAAAATCACTGCTGGAGAAGATTCCAGCTGAACTTATCACTCTCAATCCGTTTGAAGTGACCGAAGTGGACGTGCCCACTATGAAAGACCAAATGGAAGCAAAGAAGAAACTTTTGGTATGTTTTATACACTTGCTTCGTTTATCGCACTTATTTATTACAAACCAGCTGATTTAGCGAACTATGTATCACCACAAATCAATAAAATTTGGGTTAATTTTAATAAATTACACTTTATATATATATTTTTTTATATAAATTTATAACTGAATTTAATTGGGTTAATACCCAATTAAATTTAGTTATAAAAGTCGCTCCATGAAAAATATAGGAAAAATCTCGTGTGCGGTGTTTGTAACCAAACTCCTCCGAAACGGCCGGACCGATTTTTATGAAATTTTGTGTGAATATCGGGTAGGTCTGAGAATCGGCCAACATCTATTTTTCATACCCCTAATAATATATACCCTTAAATACCTATATATTTCTTTTTATTGTCATTTTTTTTTACTTTATTATAATTTTGTATTGAAAAATACAACTTCAATTTTTCACCCTAAACATCAACCCCTAAATTTATATGGCAAAACAACGTTTGCGTGGTCAGCTAGTAATTTATAAAGTCCTATCGTATCTCTATTTTTAAAAGTAGTTTCTGAGACAATAATTGTAACGTGTTAAATAAATGCGAGCCGTCATTTGATCAGTTCATAAAGCTGGATCTGGATAGACGGTCTATACAAACACATATATAGGCTGCTACTTTGCAAGATGTCTAGACGAATCCGGCGTGACGGATGTAGTGGCCAAAAGCACTCATGCATTCACTTCGATTTTAAAAGAATAACAATATTATTTGTTTATTTCAGTATATAAAACCTAAAAAGATTGATGTCACTCCAAGACAGAAAAATAAAGGAAAGACCAATATTGCAAGAAAGAAAATCATAAAAGAAGCTGCGAGAAAGGTAAATATTATAACATTTAAAACTTTCGTGTTGCATGATTGAAATGACACCGCTGAGACAGTAGCCAGTGGCCGGTGCAACCCGGGGCCCTACCGAGGCTGTACAAGCCATAGCTGAAGACGATTACCATTGAATATTTTGATTCGAAACATTATTCATTCCAATAAACATCTTCAGCTTAGTAGAGCTCTAGAGTTTCTACCAGCTAAGGTAAACATAAATCTAAGCTGAAGCTTGATTTTCGCAATCAAAAAATCCGATGGGAATTCGTCATCAACTTAGCAGGTAAGGACACTCAGGTCGAAATGTCACGCAATAATAAAGGTATGTAAAAATACCTTACATGCATGATTGTCTTAATTCTCGTAAATATTAAATCATTATTCCATAAAAACTTTGTATTCTTGTGAACTTACTTTCACGTCGTTTCAATGTCGATCATGTCGACGTTAGTCGGTTTAAGCTGTTTTAAAATCCCTTCTGTGGAAACTGAATACTAAACTTTTGTTTTCAGGAATTTATTGAGCAATCGAAGGAAGCGAAAAACTCTTGCAGCTCCCAGAAAACCATAACGCGCCTAAACGGTCCTTTGGAGTTCTAGACAGATTTATATCAAATCCTAAATCTAAGAAATAAAAGTTATCTGTATTGTAACTAATTTATTATTTGTCCACAAAAGGTTTCCTTATATATATTTAATTGATTATTTACATGATTTATTTACATTTACATAAACTTCCAACATGATCAAAAATATAGTAATAAAATGTCTTTCCAAAACTCGATAAAATAGGGATATCTTAAAATTAACAGGGTATATCAAATAATTCACATAATCCTTCTGATCCACGTAATGAAAATGAGAAATCATATTTTGTCACCGGCGGAGTTAATCGCAGAAGATGATCTGTAAATAACAACACAATCTGTTAGGAATCCGATGTACGATTTTATCGGCGCGAATCCAGGATTCAGTTCAGAGAGGAACATTTTTTGTGTGATGAAGACAACAACTACCAATCAGGATCCGCGCCCGAGGTGCAGTACCAACTTTACTACTACTATTCTGCAGATGTATTACAAAATAAATAAAAAAACTGAAGCGTTCACAATACCTATATTAAAGAAGTCAAATTCCAAAAGCTTCCTACTCCTACTAATTTCTTCTGATTAAATTCGTTGTGAGTTCCAAGGCAGCCGTAGTTTTACCCCTGGGACTGCAATGGACTTCATTCTTCATTGCCTTTTTTGGCGGTCGCCGCTGTTAATCCTGGCTACACAGGAGATACAGTGGTGGGAATGTGTGGTGGGCCCCCGTCCCAAAAAAAAAAAAAACCTATATTATTATTATAAAACATTGAGTTTTTAATATTATATTTAAAAAAATAGTATATCAATCGTAATGCGTGTCTCAAGTTTTTAAATACATAAATTGTGGAGTTGTGAGAAATAAAATTCTTTAACAATCCTTTTAAAGATTTTGCCAAGCCTTTTAAAAACAAACGTTATAAAAAAGTCTTACCATTTTGTAGATAATTTTGACTATCTTCCATACAGCTGTGACCTTCACTGTCGTTATCTTCATCGTCTTCCATTGGCTAAAACAAATACATTTCTAGTACATTACAATATATAGGGCTTGCATGAACATTCTATTGAACTTATAAATGCGAAAATTTGTGACAAAGAATGTATGGATGTTTGCGACTCCTTCACACATAAGCAGCTGAATGGATTTGTTCGAATAAAATATGTTATAGATCAATACATATTAATAATAAAACCACTTGTTTATTATTCCACGTAATTAAATTTATTTTTACCGGTTTCGCTTTTATTACATTAAGTAAAACAGACTATCAATATCTTGATAGTGCGTAAAGACGAATTTCAAGTGTAAAATCGTCATGATCATCAGCCTGTATCTACCCACTGTGTTGAGATTTTTTGACTATACGTGGCCTCCACACTAGGACTCCCCCCCCCCCCCTCCATCTGCCATCGCTGACTCGGCAGGGCATGTGGCCAGCCCACCTCCACTTCAACTCGCTGCCTTTGAGAGCTATGTCGACCACTTTGGTTCTCCGTCGAATTTCTTCGTTCTGGATTCGATCCCTTAGAGAAACTCCAAGCATTGCTCTCTCCATCGATCGCTGTGCGACTTTTAGCATTGAGATTGAGATTTTAGCTTTTTTTATTATTTTAGATTTGTCTTCAAGCATTGGGGTATATCTGCGGTGAGGATGTGCCGAAGCTTCCCAAAAATAGTGTTTTTATTAATAACAATATATAATGTCAATAATGTTCCACCAAGTGCCAACAATCAACAGTAACAACATTTTGAAATATGTTATATGTCATACTTTTCCAGAATAATGTCCGTAACAGTTCCATCTGTTATTAGGGATGCAACAATATATCGATGCCTAAAAATATCTATATTTATCGATCAAATATTGGCCAATATCCATATAGAAAAACTCAAATTATCGAAAGTAAATATCGAAAGAGCCCGATTAAAATCGTATAATTCGTTACTAAATCGAGTGTAATGCTGTCATTTTGAGCATCAAACTGATCATTTTCTAATTCAATGGCCAATACAAAATACTGGAAAAAGTTTATTTTTAATGCTCATTAATATATTATTTAAATTATTGAAAATTGGTAACATTTGGTTGAACAAATGAGAGCGAAACCAACCCTTCCAACCAACCCCACTGATCCCCACTAATTGTAAATACAGTGTAAATTCTTGATGGTCGATAACAATGAATTTATGAAACACAGAAATAAAGAATAATCAAAGATTTTTTTATAGATTTCAACTTATTTACATACTATATTATAATATATATTTTAATTTCAAGATATTAAACACAATTTCTGTTTCAGAAGTTTATTTCACTTAATAAGAAATTATATAATAAATGAACATTTGATACAACTAAAAAGAGTATTTGAATTTATTTTATTAAAACAAAAAAATATCGATATTTTATCGATATATCGACGTACTAGGCTATATATCGCTAGGATATATCGATATCGAGGAGCTCAATTGATATATCGATGTTTTATTTTCACCTTGTGTCCCTATCTGTTACCTTTTCGAGTGCCGCGATTTTCTTCTATGAGGCGCCAATAAAATCGCAGACTACACGTTCCCGCTATTGGGCATGAAATCGCACTGTTTTTTTTACGCTCAATAATTGTATAACATTGCATAAACCCATTCCGAACTTTAGCATATTATAGAGGAAAGATTCAGCTAAATTGTTGCGGCACTTAAAATGATAGCTTGTGCTGCTTTGCTATTACAGATTCCCGATAATAAATGCATAATTCGAAACAAATATTGTCTGATATATTTATAAGTATTTCAGCCGTACAACTGCAGAGGGCCCTGCTTCATAGAAATCAGAATTAGACGCCAGTTCTGGCGATACGGAAAAGCTACCTTGGTGTCATCAGTATATTAGGTACATGGTGCTAAATAAAAGGTAGCACATTTAGTACCACATTTAGATTGACATTAGTTTGGCTTTTCAAATTATGAAATTTTATTTTCACTCTCCACAGTAATAGAATATCAACTTTAATAAAAATTAATAGACCACCTTCTAGAACAACCATGCATAGTTATTCGCAAAAGTCCATACTTACATAGCTCAGACTAAAATCGCGTATTCGCAATTGATTGTGTTATGAGTAGTATATAAAAAAAACATTGTAAATATATTACCTTATCTTTTTCTCTGTCGCACAATAAAACCACATCTATAGGATCTGGAGACTTCACATGTAACAGATATTTTGTTTCATGACCAAATTCCTGAGAAAACATATATGACTGTTAATGATGAAACATACATGAATTATTCAAGGATAATATTCCAAAGATTTGAACTACTACAAACACTCCCAAGCGGGCGTTAAAGTATTACATAACGCAATTTTTGAAGATTTTTAGATTTTTGATCTTCGCTCCCCCCCATGTAACGCGCCCATGTGAACTAAATGCCAATATTTTTAATCATCTTATGCAATACATATCCATGAAAGATCATCTACAGAGATTTGATAATCCTGTTAGTCCACTGCAGGAATTGCCTGTGACATCATTCAAGTAATTAAAAAGCTCATCACCATTTTTTGAACCAAACCAAAGCAAACCACACCTAACTTTGACTGAGAAACACCGGGATACATGGCTGCCATATCATACAGATTTAGTATCCATCTGAACACTGTGAACAGGGAATATATTAACTTGTATAATTTAATAGCTTTTACATGAACATAATAATACCTTGGGTGCTACAACGCTGGCAGATATTTTAGTACCAAGGGGTGTTTCCAAAGCTAACACTTGACTGTCAGATGGAGTGCACATCTGCATATCATTTTGTGTAACATAGGTGAGACCTTGGTTGTCCATGTCATCTAAAACATTTTTTATACTTTGCTCAATCCAGTGCAGTTGACTGAAATATAAAAGAGACATTGATTAGAAAATTAAATTCATAAAACTAAATGAGGCAGACTGATAGACTGTTCCTAAAATTTGCTTTATACTACAGGAATGAAATTGCATTCCATCGGTTAAGTCCGATTCTAATGACAGATTTTTAAAATGACTTCATAATGTTTTCACTAAAACTGTCAAATAAATATACATGCAGTAACATTGCAACAGAATAAGTAATAATTGTAATGGTGTGTGTGTTGTGAGTGCATTGAGTGAGCATCCTCTAGAAATAAATAAATATTAGTAAAAAGTTTAAAACAATTATTGTAAATCTAATCTTGCCATTTATAAACATAAACAATAAAATCAAAGAAAAAGCAAAAATAAATATAAACTGTTAACGAATAATATATTTAAAAATTCTACTTTGCCAATATGTTTTTACCCGACTACGGCGAAGCAAAAAGGAGGGTTATGATTTTGACCTGTATGTATGTATGTGGCTATGGATGTTCATCTGTTCCCTCATTACTTCTAAGCTAGTTATCATAATTAGACAAATGAGGGTCGTATACCACTTTGATTTAATTTCATTAATATAATGAATCTGCTTTGCTACAGTAGGTGGCATACGACCACGACTATCCTTTTTAAACATATCTCTATCAGTATGATGTATAAAAAAACTACGTTAAAATATACTACGTGTAAGTAAGTTGTTTATTTGAAAGTCGGTAATTGGGTTATAGTATGTACATAATAATTTCAGCGGAGACTATTTTCTTGTTTCGTACTTTTTAGAGCGTGTTTATAGTAGTCGGGTTTTAGTTTTTTAAACTTTATTTTTATATCTACAGTTGTCGTTGCCAACCCTAATACATCCCACTGCTAGGATATGATTCTCCCCTCAATCAAAGGGGTTTAGAACATATTCCACCATGCTGATCAACTGTGCGTTAGCATAGGTCAGTATTTTCAAGCCGCCTAAAGTCACTGACTTGGCTTAACGACTGTCATCTAATGACAACAGCCGAGACCGACGGCTTAACATGCCCTCCGAAGCATGGACGAGCTCAAGATAAATAAACCCATCCATGGACAGGCTACAGTCGACATTGCTTGACTTGCGTGATCAATTAGACTGCCACACGCAACAATGCCATCGAGCTCCATTGAGATCGACAGTGCTTGCCTCAAATCATGAAATAAAAGGACATCACGCTCATACACATACATTCAATGAGAAAAATGAAGCTTTCTAATATAATACAACAAGATTTCAAGACAACAAATTTCGTGCAAGTAAACATAACTTAAGAAACAAGTAAACACAAATTTTATTGTGCATTTAGCTAAGTAAATTAATAACTGTTGAATAAGCTTTTGTGAAAGTCATTAGTTACAATTGGGTATTTGACTAACATTTTTTTCTGTTTGATATGTAGGGACGTCTCCATAATATAACCATAGGTGAAAGAATTACTTCGATAGCACAAAAATCTCTCGAGATATGGTAATTTGAAAATCACAATTTTTAGACTGCCCCAAAACGCTCCATACAAAAGACTACTGAATTATGACGTCACAGATCTGTATTTAGTATGCATCAAATCAGAAATTTGTACGACAGCTATGTTAAATATTACGTTTATGTGATTAGTATCATAATAAAAGTTATAGCATTTTTTATTGCTTCTCCAATGGAAATATTATTTTTTAATAATTTCATACTTTTAAAATGGACTTTCCCGCCAAACTTTGATCGACGCTAAAAAAAGTCTGACTGAAGATATTAGAATGAAAGTTTGCAGATCTTTATAGTTTTGTGTATTTTACGATATTGTTAATTTATTTGTACAATTTTTAAACATTGGAAACAACCCAATTAAATTCAAAATGAAAAGTAATGAATGCTATGTACAGCACTATTTTAGTATCTAACCCCCAATGCAAAAAGAGGGGTGTCTATACCTAGGTTTGACTAGTTGACTAGTTAAACCTAATGTCCTCACCTCCCTCTCCAAAAGCAATTGCCGACTTATCCAGTCGGCAATTGCTTGCTCATAACGAAACAAATTTCCGAATTCCACAATAAGTGAAGCTGATAAGTAACATAAAAAAATATTCCAGTACAAATTACACACTGCAATCCAGTCCCAAACTAAGCAGTTTGTACTATTGGTACTAGCTAACTATAGTTAAATATATTTTTTGTAAATATGTACATATAATACATGAAAACAACCAGATGAAGACAGACATGTTCATGCACAAAAATATGTTTTGTGCAGGAATCATACTCATGCCAAACAGATGCACAATATCAATGTTGTTTGCCGTACTCTCAAAAAGCCCACATGCCATATTTTTTAGATAGAGTATTGTAACTAGGTATTGTAAGCTTGAATCATAAACTCACTTGTCAAGTAATTTTTCATGTTCTTCTAAGCGACCAATTTGTCGTCGAAGCAACGTTACTCTCTGCCCAATATCATTTGTATTGCAATCTGGACCCGCACCCCTATAACATACAAAATGCGAAATTTTCCAAAATATTGTTTTAATACATTACCATACACATTCCCACAGACTACAAATATTAAGTGAATTATTTGTTAATTAAGGATATGGCGTTATAGTCCGTAGAAAATAGATAATAACATGGTAATATCAATTTTAAAAAATGTAGAGGCTTACTTCCATTGTATGCTATTTTTACTCCTTTTTTCTATAAGCCCAATGCCTTCCAACACATTGGTGATATCATATATCCGCCTCTTTTGCCGTACAGCCAACAAATTGGTAGCCTAGAATTATAAAATTCTTGTCTTTAGATTTTATTTTTCGTGCCTAAATGAATTTGACAGATCAATGTTTGTGCATCACAATACTTACGATTTTTAAATCCAGAACGCCATCCTTTGCTTTTTGTAACAAGGAGACAAACCTAGTAGTAAGAAGTCCTAAAGATTTTTCGTAACGTTTATAAATATTGTCCGTCATTATAAAACAATAAGAAAATTACTTCAGCACAAAAATTTGAGATCTAAAATACAATTTTGCGTCGCGGCGGGTTACTAAAATGTTGGTAGACCTGGCTCATTATTCGCCTGGCTGATTATTTCATTCAGTGTTGCAACTCCAAGAAACTAAAAAAATACATTATAATGTTGACCACAACATAATAAAAAACAAAAATCAAAGTAAAATTATTTCTTCATGTAGCTTTCTGTGGCTTTAAATGAGTTGTAATCGGTTATTTTTGATGTAGTAAGAAATGGATGTCAATATTCTGTTGCGTAATTTAGTTTTCATAATATTTATAGCTGAAAACAATCTTTCCATAGTGGCGCTGCTATGTGGTAGTCATAAGTGTCACCAATTTTAAAATTTTGTTTTGGTTATAAGATAAATTGATATTTCTATCGATCGTTGTTGATAAACTATCAAAAACAAATGGTTCTTTATTATAAACGGCGGGGTCACATATATTTCATAAATTCAAAGCTTGAAGGCTGTACCCATAACACAATACGCAACATTATGCATTAAAATAGGGGCTTTAGCCTGCACCTGTCTTACACTGGGAATATGACTGTCATTCACATAGACTGGGGTCGGGGGAATCCCTCGAATCCCGCCAAGAGTCGATACTGCCATCTAGTGTCATTGCATTTTATTTATTACATAGTGGTTATCAAAAAATATTTTTATAGTGTAATATGTGGCACTGACCGGTAATTGAAAAACAGTAATAATTAGGAATGAAACAGAAAACAGAGGCATGACTAAGAAAACAGCAAATCTACTGTTAAAACAGTAGGGTTGGTAACACTGATTTCATTATTCCCCTCTGCCTTATTTATTTTTAGGAACGCTTTTACGGCTACGGATACTAGTTCTTTAGAGCCCCACTTTTATTAATTTTGCCTGCATGCACTGAATTCAAATGCTTTAAGCTGGGTCACTTTAAAGCTTTTTTCATAATTATAATATAAGCTAAAACCCAGACATCAATGTCTGTAGTTTAGCCATGCCTGTTTGTTTCAATGTTTATGTAAAATATTTAGAAAAATGACGAGAACGGAGTAACTTTGATTCTCAGGCGGTACGAAGATCTCCGGGTCAACTAGACACAGAGCAGACTAGAATATTATTAAATACCTGAAATATCCATATCCAGATCCATACTGATATTATGAATGTGAAAGTGTGTTTGTTTGTCCTTCTTTCATGTCGAAAGTAACGAACGGATTGTCATGATTTTTTTTTTGGAGATAGTTTATGGGCTGGAGAGTGACATAGGCTACTTTTTATCCCGAAAAAACATCTTATTCCCACGGGAAAAAATAAAGTTTATAATCATTTGTCCTTCTATCACGTCGAAAGGAACATAAGTACCGACATGATTTTTTTAACGGGGATAGTTTACGGTCCGGACAGTGATATAAGCTACTTTTTTTCCCGGAAAAACATCTTATTTCCATGGGATAAAAAATAAACTTTGTAATCATTTGTCCTTCTATCACGTCGAAAGGAATCTAAGTACCGACATGATTTTTTTAACGGGGATAGTTTACGGTCTGCACAGTAACATAAGCTACTTTTTATCCCGGAAAAACATGCTTTTTCCATGGGATAAAAAATAAACTTTGTAATCATTTGTCCTTCTATCACGTCGAAAGGAATCTAAGTACCGACATGATTTATTTAACGGGGATAGTTTACGGTCTGGAGAGTTGACATACGGTACTTTTTATCCCGGAAAAACATCTTATTTCCATGGGATAAAAAATAAACTTTGTAATCATTTGTCCTTCTATCACGTCGAAAGGAACCAAAGTACCGACATGATTTTTTTAACGGGGATAGTTTAGGGTCTGGACAGTGACATAAGCTACTTTTTATCCCGGAAAAACATCTTATTTCCATGGGATAAAAAATAAACTTTGTAATAATTTGTCCTTCTATCACGTCTAAAGGAACCTAAGTACCGACATGATTTTTTTAACGGGGATAGTTTACGGTCTGGACCACTGTCCACGTCATGTCACTACATAAGCTACTTTTTATCCCGGAAAAACTTCTTATTTCCATGAGATAAAAAATAAACTTTGTAATCATTTGTCCTTCTATCACGTCGAAAGGAACCTAAGTACCGACTAAGTATATATATATATATATATGTATGTATGAATGTATATATAATATATATACCTACATATATATATATATGTTTTGTGTTGTTTTTCGATCCTTCGTTCGAGCGTCAGAGGTTCGCGGGTTCGATCCCCGCAGACGGCAAACATTTATGTGGTGCTAATATTATAAGTGTTAAAGTAAATAAATTCATCCGCAGATGATGATGATTAAAATTTGTACATATTGGTACTACGTTTTATCGCACGAAGTTAAAAAATTGCAACAAGAAAAAAATATACACAAATGAATGGCAGCGCCCCTGGACCACGCGGGTGAAGCCGCGGGTAACAGCTAGTAAAATAATATATATAATAACTGAAAGTTACGCTGTGCTCGGCATTGCTAAAGCTGGGTGTCCTGCAAGTGTTTTTTCCGAAACATTACATAAAACATCGAAACAAAGAAACGTGGCTGTAGCTTATAAGGTATGGCTACCCCACTTTGTCTCAAACTCTCAATACGCTTGCAGGAGACCCGGCTTATGGGACGGAAGTGACGGAACGAGTTCTCAGTCACACATAGCTAGCTCCTCGCGCTGCCGCGATGTTTCCCTCTCTGCCCACACACTGCTCTACTCGCGTAATTAATCGCCACGCTCCGCACTTGGACATTTCCCTTTGATATACAATGGACGTTGAAGCTGTGGCAGCGTGCGCGATATGCATTTTTATTATAGCGAAACGAAGCTTTTTTTTGTAGACTAACGGTCTAAAAGATGCCATCAAACATTTCTTTTTCAGCTCTTGTATGGAAATGTTCATGACAGACATGATTAAAAAAAAATGATTTAAAAAATTTGACGCGTGTTTAGCGCCTGAGCGCTCGATACGGAATGCGTCCGAGGCGAATGTGTGGCCGGCCCCTCGCGCTCACGTTGCCGGTCCTTTGATTCGCGCCCAAAAAACCGACAAAACAGGGAATGATGGGCAAGACGAAGAGCATGACGAGTAACGTGGCCACACTACGTTCCTGCCTACTTTCCTCGCTACTTCCCTCGCCACTCGACGAGTGTGTGGCAGGAGTATATTTATTTATTTATTTATTAGGGTACACCAACAGGTTACATGATAACATTCAATATAAGTAATTGTACAAATCTGGAAGCATCCCGCATGCAACCCAATTACAGGTGAACACAACTTTTACAAGAAATTAACAAAATAAAAAAACTTAAAGAGTAATCCTCCAAATATAACAATATCAATTGTCAACAAATCACGACAATCCCATAATAATTAACAAGCGCCATGAAACGACTGAACCTTTCGCTTAAACTTTAAAAGTGAGTCATGATTAATGTCCAGATCACATGAGTTGTTGATTTTATTATAGCTAGAAAGGATTCGTGGCAAAGGTGCATTTCTACCCAGGTTCGTCCGTGCCTGAGGTATGACGTAGGTTTTTGTGAGCTTCCGCCTTGAGTCGAGTCTAGGTATAAGAGCTTATTAGGAAGCTGAAGTGTTTTGATTTAAACTGGTTCTCCTGCAAGTGTGTTTTCGAATTTAGAAAAAAGATAACAAAATGGGTACGCCATGCCATGCGCTACCTATCTTCGCAGGGCCTCGTCTATCAGTCAGCAATGTGCATCATGACGAGCACGAAAGTGTGAGGTTGACTTACATAGGTCAAAGATGTTGACGAACCCCAAATTATGTTCTGGATTAACACATGATACTTTTTATCAAGGTACAGTGTTCATGCGGAGCGAAGCGGTGGGTAGAAGATAGTTTTGTAATTTAATACTATCTAAATATATGTTAATTCACACAGAGACTTTTTGTGGTAGGTACTTGCCAATCAATTTTTTTTTCATAATTCCAATACTGCGTATATTTTTTTACGCGCTTAATGGTTTTTGAATAATAGCAGCAGGGTATTAAAGCGTGTTTCATTTTTATATTGATAAAAACTCCGATAAGCAATTAACTTGTTACTAATTTTCTTTCATATTAAAACAAAAATTATCTACTGCAAAATGTTGCAAAGGCAACACACGTTTCTTGCGTTATTACAAAACCAACAAAGAAACAATTGAAATTAGGTTATGGCCGATGTTGGTTGACTTGCATTATTTAAGTTATTTTGTTATAAAACCATCCAAAAAATAATCTAAAATTAGGCTACGAATGACATTGCTTCACTTGCATTATTACAAAATGGAAACTAACGAAGAAATAATCTGGAATTGGGCTACGTTCGACGTTGCTCGACTAGCGTTATCTTTCTTAACTTAATCAATAATCTATGTATATAAAAGAAAGTCGTGTTTGTTACAACACTTATAACTCGAGAACGGCTGGACCGATTGCCATGGTTTTTGATTTGTTGGATTTGTTTCCGTCCCGAATAGCAGAATAACTCTTTTCTTTAAAAAATTTTTCGAGAATTTTCCAATGTTTTTACATTGGAAAATTCTCGAAAAAATAAAATAAAAGAAAAAAACATTTTCCCATACAAATTAAAGTGTCAGTTGAAAAAGGGATTACGATATTTATTGGTTGTCAAATATCAAAACGTCAAATCGATTGGTGTCACTTTTATGTCGCGAAAGTTGTCTGTGATTTGTTATGAAAATTTAAAAATGTCAAATCGATAGGGGTGAAAACGCTTTTCCCATGGGGTTCGAGCGCAAGAATCAAATCAGAGTAAACATCAAAAGAAATGACAATTACAAATCACCAAAATGATAAAACCTATTTCAAAACTAAAAAAAATAAAACAAAACGTTTTTTTTTTTTTAAATTAACAATAAGGAAATCTTTATTTTTATGAAATCTTCAGTTTTTATGGATACGGGTCTTCCCTCAACCGAAGAAGTTTAGAGCGTACTCCAACACGCTGCTCAACTGCGGGTTGGCGGAGGCCAGTGTTGTGGTGTGTGAACACCTTTATATTTTATATTAGTATATAAGTCAAAACTTCAATGTATTAAAAGAGAGTAGTAATAAATCCGTTGCAATGAACACATCTTATTATTGACAAATTCCATACCTCATATGGCGACCGCTGCCATTTGAGATGCGGCGCGTGCATCTTCGAAATGTGTGATATAGAACAATTTGAAGTGCGGTGCAAACGAACACTTTCATACAGTGCAAATTTTTATATATCAAAAATAAAATAAAATAAATAATATGGGTTCGTCACATCACAATCCGTCGAGGAACCCGTTGTTGCCCAAAATAGTGCCGGTGGAGGTACAAATAATGCGTCAATCGAGCAGTTAAAATCGCACTTGGACATTACTAATATTTTACTGGCGGTCCTCACCATCGTCGCCTTGGCGTTATTCATATTTGGTGGATGGTATTTGTACAAAAAGTGCCATAAACAATGGATAAGGAAAGAAGTCAACCAGGCGTTCCTGCGGCGAGTCTCGTGGAGGAGGAATCGCGAAAAGGTGATGTGTAACCACGATAGTGTACCATGTGCATAAAATGTGAGTAAAAATTTGTTAAATCAGTGAATTTGCGTGTGAAACCGGTAATCGATTTGCGGAACTATGAACATTTTCAATTATACTTATTTTATAATCCTACTGCCAGCGCGCCCCTAGCGCTTATGTTTACCTATTTAGTTTTAATTAATTTCTATAACAAATGTATCAAGATAATTAAATAATGGGTATCAACCCTATCAGAAAAAAATTAAATATGATAATTATAAGTTATAAGTAAGATTATTTCTTTAATGATATAAAGTTTATTTCAATTAATGGAGTCTATTTTAAAAGATTTTTATGAACGATTAAATAAAATTAAAGAATCTTTAATTAAAGCTGGTCCTAGCAGGCGAAGCTCGTCGAAGGCTTGCCAAGAGAAATATTTAGAATCTAATAATATTTATGACGAATTTAATTGTATATTAAAATATATTAAGGATAATGTTAAAAATTACAAATCAAAGGATTTAGAGACATTGAATATTTTATCTGATAATATTGAATCATTGTTTTTTAGTATTAAAAAATTGTATGACTCAGAAACTGAAACAATGGAAAAATTTGATTTAAAAACGGCTGTGGCCTTATGTCACAAAACAGCTGATCTCGGCAATAGAAATGTATGACTCTATGATAGGAGACGGTGATAAGAAGTTGCTGATCAATTTTATTCTTAAAACAAGACTCTCTGAGACAGCTACATTAAGGATGTCACAAAGTTATAACAATGTTACATCATTAGTTGATGATATGAAAAAACATTTACTTGTCAAAAAATCGTTTACGGCCTTGCAACAACAATTATTGCATGCTAGACAAAATCATAGGAGTCTAGATAATTACGGAAAAGAAATAGAATCTTTATTCTCTGAATTGACTATTTCGCAAGCAGATGGCGATAGTAGTAAATTTGATATTTTGAAACCACTGAATGAGCAATTGGCGATTAAAAGGTTCGCCGACGGCCTGCAAAATAGTCATTTAAGAACAGTAATTGCAGCAAGAAATTATAGCACCCTAAAGGACGCTATAAGGGGTGCCAAGGACGAGGAATTATCGTGTGTGCCGGATGGTAGCATTATGAACTTTCAAAGAGGTAAGAGTAACAACCGCTTTTATTCACAGAAATTTACTGGAACTCGCCAGCCGTCTTCGTTTAACAGTTCGAGAGGTCATGGATTTCACGGTCGATTGTACTATAATAATAATAACAATGGAGGACGTGGATACCCTACTCGTGGGCCGCGTGGGTCTCCAACGCGTGGCTATACACCGCGTGGGCATTCTACGCGCGGACAATATTATAATACGATACGAATCGCGGAAGAGGTTTTAATCGGGGTAATATGCAAATACATCATTATCAATCGGTACAGAATACAGAACAGGTAGAGGCTGAAAGTCAAAACATGCCTAATAGTAATAGTTCGGAAGCCCAGTTAAATCAGTTTTTTCGTGCCTAACAATAATTCTATTTGTCATTATAATAATTATAACTCAGTTCAGTTATATCTCAATGATACAAATTATACTTGGTTGGTAGATACGGGCGCATCACTCAGTGCAATCAAATATGATACGCTGATAAAGCATAACATTCCATTCCGTAATGAGCGTGTAAGAATATACGGAGTGTGTGGAGAACTTTACTCAGAAGGTTTTGTTTATCTAACTTTAACTTTTATGGGAAAGGAATTTCAAAACAAGTTTTATGTCTTTAAGAACCTATGTTGTGTGAGTGATGGAATATTAGGTCAAGATTTTTTAAGTAAATACAAAAGTATTTTAAACTTTGAGTTAAATACTTTACAGTTAAATTATTATGATGAGTCAGTTATTTTACCTTTGTTGATGGGAAAAAGTGGCAGTAACAATTATTTAATTATTCCGCCCCGTTCAGAGTCGATTCATTACGTATCAGTAGGAGCAAAAAATGATTGCGTAGTATATCCTAAACAGCTATGCGAGGGAGTTTTCGTAGCTGGAATGATATCTAGGCCGGATAAGGGCGTAATACCGATACAAATATTGAACACACGTGAAGATGAAGTACGGTTAAGCTATTTTAGCCCAGATTTAGGACAATTAAGCGATTACAATTTATTAACATTTCAACATGAAACTAACAACGCTAGTCGAGTACGAAAACTTTTTTCGGAACTTGATTTGAGTCAACTAAATAAAGAAGAACAAATAGAAATAGAAAAAATATGTGCTAAATTTAGTGATATATTTCATTTAGAGGGTGATAGGCTGACAACCACGAATATTTGCGAACAAAATATTTATTTGAAACCAAATTCGACACCCGCTTATACCGCAATATCGTTTACCTAAAACGCAATTAGGAGAAATTAAAAAGCAAATAAATAAAATGATTGAAGACGATATCATTGAGGAGACCATCAGTGACTGGTCTAGCCCTATTCTTCTAGTTCCCAAAAAATCTGGAAAAGGCGAAAAACAGTTTAGGCTTGTGGTAGACTATAGGAAATTAAATAATAAAATTTCTGATGACCGATTTCCCTTACCGAATATTGTTGAAATACTTGATTCACTTTCAGGTGCAGTTTATTTTAGCCACCTAGATCTTCAGTCGAGCTATTATCAAGTAAAATTAACTGAAGAAAGTAGAAAATGTACTGCTTTCACATTTGATAAACAATATCAAATGAAGCGCCTACCTATGGGGTTAAAAATTAGCCCGAGTGCCTTTTCAAGAGTAATGACAGTTGCACTTTCAGGTCTTAATTACGACAAGTGTTTCGTATACCTAGACGACCTAATAATTTTCGGCAGAAACTTAGATAATCACAATAAAAACTTAATAGACGTATTTTCTAGGCTCAGAAAAGTAAATTTAAAACTTAACCCGCGAAAATGCCATTTTCTGAAAAAAGAAATTTTATATTTAGGACATACGGTTACGGCTGATGGTATTAAACCGGATCCGGATAAAATAAAAGCAATTAAAGAATATCCAGTCCCAAAATCTGCTGACGAAGTCAAGCGATTTGTGGCTTTTTCAAATTATTATCGACGTTTCATACCAAATTTTGCAGAGAAAGTAATTGCATTGAATAATTTATGTAGGAAAGACGTACCATTTATATGGACGGATGAATGTCAAAAATCCTTTTTAATCTTAAAGCAATCACTCATGACCCCGCCCTTATTGCAGTTTCCCAATTTTTCATCGGAATTTCGACTTTATACGGACGCGTCTGGGAAATCAACAATAGACAATAGGCCCGTTGCATACGCGAGTCGTAGCTTAAATAAAGCTGAGGTTAATTATCCTACTATCGAAAAAGAGTTACTGGCAATAGTATGGTCAATTAATTATTTTCGACCTTACTTATATGGCACAAAATTTAAAATATTTACAGATCATCGTCCATTGATTTATCTTTTTAATATGAGCAACCCATCTAGCCGCTTGACTAAGTTTAGGTTGAAATTGGAGGAATATGACTTTGAAATAAATTATATAAAAGGCAGAGATAACGTAGCTGCAGATGCGTTATCCAGAGTGATTCTGACGTCAGATGAGTTGAAAGGAATGAGAGAAAATATTGTGAATGTTATGACTAGAAAGCAGTATAAAAATAGTGAAAATCCAATAGATAACTCTTCTACTAGCGTTTCTAGCGATATACGGACTGATCACCCGAATATTGTGGAAATGTTAAGTAAGCCAAAGAAATCAGTCGAGTTAGTATTTATCGATAAGGAGGCAATGAAAAGTGTGAGGAATGAATGTAATGAGAGAAGTGATACCTTGTTTACTTTCTGTGATAAGGATCTGATAATATATACAAGTCCCGATTCCCGATCATGTTTGACGCGAGACGTTTTCGTGAGGGGTCTGGCAGATTTTTGTAAAGAAAAAAATATAGAAGAGATATATATCGTGAAAGATAATAATAATATGAAATACATACAATGGTTGTATGATATAATAAATAAAAATAAAATGTGGTCCGGGCCACGAGTTTGTTTATTAAATGGAAGACAAAGAATAATGAATGATGACGATAAAAAAGTAATTTTAAACGACTTTCATATTTTGCCGACTAGCGGCCATGCCGGCATAAGACGAATGACCAATAATATAAAGCGCTATTATTTTTGGTCAAAAATGGACAAGGATATAAATAACTTTGTATCGAAGTGCAGCAAGTGTCAAAAACAAAAACACTCTGCCACCTTAAAGGAACCGATGACTGTTACGACAACGGCTCAATCGGCCTTTGATAAATTATACTTAGATATAGTTGGGCCCATAGATAGAGATTATTATAATAAGGCATATATCTTAACAATACAATGCGAACTTACAAAATATATAGAAGCGTATCCATTAGAAGATAAGAGTAGTATTAGCGTAGCAAAAGCTTTTGTAGAAAACTTTATACTTAGGTATGGCATACCTCGTGCTATAGCGTCAGATAGAGGTACCGAGTTCATATCTTCAACTATGAAAGACGTCTGTAAGTTGTTAAATATCGATCACCTGACAGCAACCGCTTATCACCACGAATCGATAGGATCTTTAGAAAATACACATAAGCATTTAAATGCATACTTGCGTATACAAACAGATAATGAACCCAGGACGTGGAGCACATGGCTACCATTCTGGTGTTTCAGCTATAATACTAGTGTGCATCTACGAAATTTTCTCCATTCGAGCTTGTATTTGGAAAGAAATGTAATCTGCCTTCTAATTTATGTAAACAAGCCGAGCCTTTGTATAACTGTGAAGATTATGCACCATGTTTAAAATATAGACTTCAAAAAACACAACAACAAGCACGAGAGAATTTATTATTGTCAAAACAAAACAGGAAAGAAAAATATGATATAAATGTAACTACACGTATCTATAGACCTAATGATTTAATTTTAGTAAAAAATGAAATTGGAAATAAATTGCAAGAAATATATAATGGTCCGTATGTTGTATTAGAAGATATGTCACCAAATGTAAAAATAATAAAAAATAATAAAATTGACATTGTTCATAAAAACAGGACCAAACCATATAAAATGTAACCTAATAATAATTAATTTACTTTATTTTATTTTTATGTATACTTTATTATGAATGTAATCAAAATTTGTTTACCTTTAAAAATTATGTACTTATGTAAGTAAAGGAAAAAAAAATATTAATCTAAGTAATTATATTTTTTTTTTCAATTGCTGTGGAGGTGTGGTGTGTGAACACCTTTATATTTTATATTAGTATATAAGTCAAAACTTCAATGTATTAAAAGAGAGTAGTAATAAATCCGTTGCAATGAACACATCTTATTATTGACAAATTCCATACCTCATAGTGTTTTCGAACCGCCTAAAGGCCACTGACTTAACTTAACGACTGTCATTAAATGATAACAACCGGGACCGACAGCTTAACGTGCCTTCCGAAGCACGGAGGAGCTCAAGATGAGCTAATGATAACAACCGGGACCGACGGCTTAACGTGCCTTCCGAAGCACGGAGGAGCTCAAGATGAGCTAATGATAACAACCGGGACCGACGGCTTAACGTGCCTTCCGAAGCACGGAGGAGCTCAAGATGAGCTAATGATAACAACCGGGACCGACGGCTTAACGTGCCTTCCGAAGCACGGAGGAGCTCAAGATGAGCTAATGATAACAACCGGGACCGATGGCTTAACGTGCCTTCCGAAGCACGGAGGAGCTCAAGATGAGCTAATGATAACAACCGGGACCGACGGCTTAACGTGCCTTCCGAAGCACGGAGGAGCCCAAGATGAGCTAATGATAACAACCGGGACCGACGGCTTAACATGTCTTTCGAATCACGGAGGAGCTCGAGGTAATATAAACCCATCCGTGTACAGGCTACGGTCGACGTTGCTTAACTTGCGTGTTCAATTAGACTGACACGCGCAATGACGCCATCGAGCTTCTCTATTATTTTCTACTATTCATTGTTTTAATTCCATAAAATCATAAATTTAGTTCAGCTAATATGTACCACGACATTCATTGATTGTTAGGCGGTACGAAGTTCGCCGCGACAGCTAGTCTTATTAATATTCCTTAAATAAATAATCTATAATTAGCTAATTACCTCACCAGAAGGAGTTGCTGCGATGGCAGCAGGGGTGGCGGCGCGCAAGCGATATTTCATGTTGAAAGCGTTAATTAATACGGGTACAGTAACCGATTCACATCAGGCGGGCTGTATGCTTGTCTGCCGTCTGCCGTCCGGTGTAGTATAAAAAAAATATTGATATTGATAGCTCAGTTCATTTTTCACCATATTTATTAGTAGTTTAAAAACTATTATTAAACAATTGTTTAAGTAATTCACACTTTTCTCTTTCAATATTTATGATTTCATTCACATCTCTTTCTGACAGTTCTATGTTTCTGTATTCAAGAGATTCTTTAAGTTCTAGCTCTCTCTTTTTGATTTCCAGTTCTTCTTCTCTTAACTTTAACGTACGGTCAAAGATGTCCTCTTTGACGCGCATATATTGTTCTTGGTCCTTTAAATATTCTAACCATTGTCTTTCTACATGCAACTTAGTCTGCCTTCTATCCGACTCCATTCTACTAGCTAATCGCATTTTTCTGAGTTTAATCATAGCCTTGCTTTCATTAACTGTTTTTCTATGCCCAGACCAATCATTTATAGTTTGCTTGGATATACTTTTTCTTCTAAGAAATACTTCTGCAATAGTGTACGAATCACAATCAACATTATATTTTGAATAAATATTATCCATTTCTTTGAAATATCTAAATCTTTTATGATGGCCACTGTCAACACACTGTTTGTATTTTTTAGCAAGCGCATTAATTTTCCATCTGACTTGGTCTGGACTCATCTGAAAAAAAAAAGAAATGTAACTGTTGATTATTATTATATTTTTTTATATTATAACTTTTTACTGGTTTGATAAATTTTCAGCGAAGTTTTCGACGAGCGCGGTGGGTGAGTGGGTTACAACATACATACCTACAGATACAAATAAAATTTTATTTATAATATGTTTTTATTTGAAAAATTCACAATTCCTTCCATTTCATTATCTGTGCTCTCATTGGGTCCATATCACTGTGACTATCAGCCGTTTATCACTAGTCCATCAATGTAATTGTGTATACCGTGTTGAATTCTTCGATATTCATTCTCACGTTTGATTGCACGATCGCAAAGCTTTTTCACTCTTTACCCCGATCATGTTCACTTTTTCAGTCAAAATTGTTTTTAATGAAGTTAAATTCATATCCACGTTTCTAGCGACTACATAGCCTTTTAGTTGAGGTCATACCTCGTATGTAGGTGTTCTCGTAATGGTTTTTCTTTTTCCAGTCCGTACAACGTTAAATGATTTAAACTTCGGGGTTTTCTTTCTACTACTTCTTCCCTTCGGCAAATGCGCATCCAATGCTGAACATAATACGCTTCTTCCATGGACTTCCATCTTTTTCTTTCTACGGCGTATCTCATCCATGTCGGCAACACCGTCTTTTTAATATCGTCCGACCATTGGGCTGCTGGTCTGCCTATGTTTCGGCATCCTGGTAGGACTCTGTGGCTCCATCTATCGTCATTGAAACTACAGATATCTCCGGCTCGTTGCCACTTTAGTAGAGCTACTCTATAGACTATATCGGTGACTTTAGTGCTGGCATACGATATCGTTCCAATTTTGTCGCGCAAAGCGATAAGTACAGCAGTCCATGGCTTTTTGCGCGAGCTCGAGTCGATGAATAAGCCCCACACAGATACAGGTGTCGATCGATATATTTGATTAATCCATAGTATTTGGTCCCATCCATTTCGTATTCTTCAATTCATTTTCAACCCGACTCGAATAGATGCTTGACCTAGCTCATTTACCATTTTCTATAGTTCTTTGGATGACTCGGTGAAAAGTACAATGTCATCGGCAAAGTGTGGGTGGCTAAGAAATTAACGATCGACGCGTATACCTGCTTTTCTTAGTTAAGCGTTTTGAAAACATCTTCGATTGCACAGGTGAACATTCACCGAAATTAGATTGTCTCTTTCCAACGGTCGAAGTGTAATATTTGCCTCCAGGCATTATACATAGTTAGCGACAAGCTGCTGATGATAATGAATACTTACTTATATTTAAAAAATACTTACATCAATGTCATACTGCCTTAAGCTATCTGAGATGGCAATCCAAATTCTAGTTTTCTTTTTTGGCGTCTCCAACATTTCTAACTTATCCTCATATAATTTTAATAATGTTTCTATTGAATTAGTTGTCCAAATAGCATCTGCAATAAATATTCACCTTAAAGTATATGATTAAGCTATCTATAAGAGCATGCATATTACAAATACGCAGCAAGAGACGAAATAGAGCAATGATATTTATTAAAAGAGGTAGATTGTAGTAGCATGAAGACAAAGGCGTTTTGGAGTGTAAGTGGCTCAACACGACCTTTAGAGATAAATCCAACCTCATGTGCACGTGGTGCACCTTGACGACTAGCGAAATAGGCTCTGACAAAAGAGAGGTGAAGTTGAAGGTGAAGGTTTTGGGGTGTAAGTGGTTCATCAAGATCTTTGAACCAAAGCCAACTTCACCTGCACGCGGTGCACCCTGTTGACTGACAAAGGAAGCTCTGGCGAAAAGAGAGGTAGGAAGCGTAATTGTAAACTACCCGACTGGGTAATGTACCTCCACCTCACAGAATACCGCAGCCAAATAACAATTCCCTTGAGGGTTGTTGTGTTCCTGCGAGTGAGTGAGGTCACCAGAAAGGAAGGAGATGCTGCGTTGGCAGCGGGGGTGGCGGCGCGCGAGCGATATTTTATGTTGTGAGCGTTAATATGGCTACGGTAACCGCTTCACATCAGGCGGGCCGTATGCTTGTCTGCCACCCGACGTAGTATAAAAAAAAAAAAAAGGTGGAGTTGGTGGAGTTCAGCGTATTTGTAAGCTGCCCTCCGAAGTACCTCCACCTCACTGAATACCGCAGCCAAATTCGCTTGAGGGTTGTTATATATTATATATTTTTATATTTGCTCAGCATAGTGGCTCCACTTCGCCTGACAGTAAGAGAAAAATGGACCCCTAATTGCAGCAGTAACCGAGTAAAGATGAACTAGTATTATAAAAAAAAAATATGACACTAAAACATTTGTACATCTGCATGATGCAGGTTGAATACTGGAACTCACCAATCACATGTAATATCTTGTAAAAAAAAACCTATTCTAGCAAATAAATATCTTTATCTGTAATGGTGCGGCAGAGGTAGGAGTTGCCGAAATGTTTAGTACGTGAAGAAATGTTTTCAACTTTGGAATAATGACATCGCAATCCTCCACGCGTGGTTCGCGTGTCGGAAAGGAGAAGATGGGATAAGGAAAAACAGTTCTTCAGAGCACTCGCCGTGGTAGAGGCGCATTGCAGTGTGCAGCAGTCTAGTGCATTGATGACTGGTTGCTGCAACCTATTGTGAGCCTCACCTCAACCTCAGATACAAGCGATACTTAATGCCTGCATTAAAAGCTGCCAGCTGCCTGCCCTGTTCAGGCCTCCCGAGTTTCTTGAAAGAAAACTTTGATTGCAGCAAATATCCATGCCTAGTATATTCAGGCCATCTCACATACTGAGAGAAGCGCCCTGAAGACAGCGGATGGAAAGAAATGTGGACGTTTTTGCGCACACATGAGTTTTCTTGGCATTAAACTCGACTAAATTATTAAAACCCCATTTACTAATGAGATCCAAAACCCGATTCACTTCAACAAGACTCTCACGCTTTTCTTTGATTTCTGTCCTACCACTAGGTCGATCGAAATATCGTCCATGGACCGTAATGTCATCCGCATAGCAATGAATTTTGTCAAGTGGCAGCATCATGTTATTAATATGAAAAAGAAAGAGGGTGGGCGATAGAACGGAACCCAGAGCGACACCGGCATTCAATGACATGAACCGCGAAGCGTATCAATCCAGTCATAAAACTGGATGAGTACACCGTATGACGGAAACTTGGAGCCAAACCCGATCAAATGCTTTGGTAATATCTAGGCTGACTGCCATAGATTCGCCATGATTATCAATTGCCTCCCACCAGAGGTGCGTCACATACGCTAGAAGATCACCCACCCATTGATCGTTTCGGTCTGCAACCATACTGATGTACGATCAGCACATTGCCATATCTCCAAGCCTCCGGAACACAACCGGTCGAGTACGAAAGGCGACGGAGGCGCGTAAACATCGGAGACAACTCAGCTGCACATTTCTTCAGAACAATCGTGGAGATACCATCCCGATGGTACCACTGGCTTTTCGGACATCGTGCAACTGTAGTTCCGAACGCACATCACGCTGCCTGATGTGAATATCAAGCATAACGGGACCACAGGAAGGTATCGTTGATGGCTGCGTGCTGCTGTCATCAATCCGAGAGTTAGCCGCAAAGACGATGGCCATAAGATAGGCTTTCTCTTGCGGCTGATGTGCTAGTGAGCCATCAGGGCATCTCAGTGGAGGCAGAGAGGGTTGACAGAACTTGGTCTGTACGGCTAGTCGGCAGTAGCTACGCAACCGTGTGGGATGCGACACTAATTCCGTGCACACGTGAAACGCGCTGGGCGTGCGTTTTTATGTATGCTCTTTTGCAGATCTTGGTGGCAGTATTGCAGGCCGATTTCAGCTGTTTTATATTCGGGTCTTTGAGGGCGCGACCCCTGGTCCACACTGGTGGACTGTTTCTCTATTCGCTTGTTATTTCCGGGCGTTGAAGGGCCCCCAAATATTTCATGATGCGAACGTTAATATGCTTCGTCTAGTATACGCCCTGCCATCCGACGTAATATAAAAAAAAGTTACCCATGGAATTCATTATTACTATTGTATCTACCTCTTTTCATACAATATCATAGTTATACAGTATAGCCGACAGATCAAAATGAGAGCAGTAAACCTGGCAGGAAAAGTAAAAAAATCTGTTTATTGACTGCTCGTCTTAGAAAAATTACTAAAAGCACAGAGGGAATGTGGAAAGCAGACTAACATGTATATAACTATATCATTTTGCATAGGACATTGCATAACACATCAAGTAGGGAGGAGTTTTTGCAGGGTCGGCAATGTGTGAGTGATGCCTCTGTTGTAACTAGCACCCACACGCTGCGATGACCGCTTTCCATCAGGCGGGTCATATGCTTGTTTTCCACCCTAGTAGTATAAAAAAAGATAGATATAGTATACCAACTTCTTGTACTGGGTTGCAGAATTTTTTCAACTACATTGATATTATGATGCATAATATAACGGATGAGAATGAGACAAATACAAACTCATAACTGAAAGACTGACATTAGGTACATATTTACTTTTTTTTTATTTCACAAGCTTTTTCTTATTATACCTAATATTATATCATTAGTAAGACTAAATATTATGTTTATTTATAGTATATTACTTATTTATTGTATTCAAATTATATTCTCATGATAATTCCAATATCACAATATCCCTTCTTAGCTAATTAAATTTTGATTGATGAAGATTTATCAAATCTATTACTATTTTGAGAAGTATCATTTAAATAAATAAAAACAACATAAAAATAGTGTTGCAATATAGGTACTAGGGCTATGGTACAGGAAAGAGTGCATGAGAATTTTTGATGTCATATTGTGGTCATATTATGAAATGTTTTTGATTGTATTGTTCAGGAGAGAGGGACCATGAGGAACGCTTTTGGTCATATGATAAATTTTCATGCAGGCTATAGTTTCAAAAATATTAGGGGTGGATATTGGGGTGAGATCATGTTCATGGTGAATAACACTTGTAAAGGGCACTTTTTTCTTAACTCATTCTTTCCCGAAGGTCAATAGACTGAAGGTCAGTGACCTTTCGGAGCAAAGGTCAAAGATCAAGTTCACATAACATAAGTCTACAGTGAGTGCACTCTTTCCTACTCTCACTCTGACACCCACCCTGACACCGGTTTTACAGATCACACTTGGTTTGTTTAATTATTCAATAATGAGTACATACTGTGTTTCTCCGCATTGTCTTTTGATTCCAACTTTTTCTCATTTTCAGTTTGTTCACTGCATTGATCTTGTATAAATGAATCTTTACAACTGGAACTTGTGTTGTCACAATCTGTTAGCTCTAAGGAATCATCAATCTGTCCTAAATTAGACATCATCAGTAAATTAGTAGCAAAATAAAGTAAGTAGGTGTAATGAACAAAAAATTCTATAATATATTGACTTATTTAATTAAAAAGAATCATAGTCCGTACTTACCATTACCATTGGCTAAAATAGTTTCCACAAATATGCAGTTATTGTGATCCATTTTATTGAAAATAAAAAAATCTTATCGGATTAGGAATAGATAAAATATAAATCTCTCTGTAAACACAACAGAGATTTTACTTACTTAACAAATAGCTTTACGGCTCTGGAATCAAGTCCTTTGAAGTCTGTCTATTTATTATTTTTTTATCATCAACTTCAGGGACATGCCGAAACATATCGCTAGGAAACTCTATTGTTCCTCCTTTACGTCTTCGAATGACTCGATCTACTAATTTTGTGTACTCAAATAGAATAAGATGAAGAAATAATACAAAGACGAGCCCTAAAGGACATTGATTCCAGAGACGTGAAGCTACTTGACAAAAATATTTATGTTAAATGGATGTCTGCTTCTGAAATGTCAAAAAAATCAATCAAACAACCAAGTTTTCGGTTCGGTTTTGTTTGTCTACAAATCTATAGGTCTGGTATGTAGTGAGTGTTCTGTTATTGTTCTCAATATTTGTAGTTGTGTAAATTATTTGTGATCTTTTTCATAAACTACGATGACTATCATTATAATAAATCATTGTTGACGCATTTTTATTTTTACTACAATGAGTATTATTCATACCATGAGTACAAAGTATAAAACACATGTATTTTGATGTTTGATTCAGGCGTTTGCGGGTATTGCGAGTTGCGAGCCAGAGATTATGCTAGGTATATAAAACCTAATGATATTGTTTTTAATTTTAATTAAGGCTGCACCCACTGTAATTATAACTTGGATATATGAAATGGCAGATCCAAAAATTTTTCTTTGGTTAACTGAAAGAATTCCCAGCAGCAGTGAAGATAGCGATACAAGTTGGGGTGATATTTGTAATGATAAGTGGGATACTTCAGATGATGATGAACATGATACAGATAGATTATTCTTCCCTCTTATGCAATATTTATTAAGACTCAGACGAAAACGTGTGGATGACTACTTACATATCATAGAGTCCTGGTCAAGTTCTGAATTTAAAATTCGTTTTGGATTATCAAGAAAGACTGCGCACCGACTTATTGGTAGGCATGTTAAATGGTTAATACAGCAGATGAATAAGAAGTGATAACTAGTAGAATATTTATTTATAATGTTGATGTGTACAAGTATATTTATTATAATGTTTCAGATGAACTGGAAAAATCTGGATTTATAGCATCTCATAAGTTTGGAGTGAGGCCATTAGAACCAAGACTTTGTTTCTATATATTCCTATCATTTATTGCTAGCACAGAGACATTAACTCCAATTGCATCTAGATTCGATATATCTTTGTCGTCAACTTTTAGAGTTATAAGAAGAGTAATTGCTTGGATTTTAACAAAATTAAATGAAGTTATCAAATGGCCGCGAAACTATGACGAAATCAGAACAATTTCTAATGGATTTCAGCAAAAGACAGGAATTTCAAATATGCTGGGTGTAATTGACTGTACTCACATTAGAATTGAAAAACCTAAAAATGCAAGACAATATTGTAATCCTCGAGGATATTTCTCAGTTATTTTACAAGCCACAATCGATTCTAACATGCGCTTTATAAATATATTTTGTGGCGAACCAGGCTCTTCAAACTGTACTCGTGTATTAAAAAAATCTCCTTTATTTATTACAGCTTCACAAAATAAAAATATTCTGTTTCCCCAGGCTACATTTTTGGTTGGTCACTCGGGCTATCCTTCACTGCCATGGTTAGTCCCTCCATTTCGTGAAAATAAGCGTTTAACAGCACAACAGAGGGAGTTTAATTCTTTACATTCATCAACGCGAAAATTGAGTGATAAAACTTTTCATCTTCTAAAAGGAAGATTCCGGCGAATTAAATTTTTTACAATATATAGGAATATAAGTTTTATTACTGATACAATTGTAGCGGCATGTATTTTACACAATTATTGTCTTGACGAAAATGACCACTTAGAAGAACAAGAATGAGTTAATATTATTGGTATATATTTTTATTGTACATAAAATAACAAAATATACATAAGACAGAATTAAAAATAAATTTTGTACAGAGACAAGCTAATCTCTGCAAGAGATCTCCAATCTTTGAATGTTGGAAAAAAACTGTATTATTTATTATTACATAAAGGAAAAATAATGTTTTCTTTATAAATAAATAAACCTTTTCTTTATAATTAAACAACCTATACTTAAGCAGTTGCACCATGATAAATCATGGTGCAACAGCTTAAGTATAGGTTCGTCACTCTTTGGGACAACTGTCACGGCACACACAAACCAGTCAAACAGATTGAAACTATAATCACAGTCAACACGATTTTCATTTCATAATGACGCATGGAACATAATGGATTTCATTTAAATAAAACTAATTATGCATTTTTTTATGCTTAATAAAATTAGAGGGAAAAATGGTTCCGGTACCCGACAAACCCGTTATTTGGGACACATTGCTGAGCATGTGCTCAGCAATGTTGTGCCCCAAATATTCATA
The DNA here is from genome assembly GCA_937001555.2 of Hypsopygia costalis. Lineage (NCBI taxonomy): Eukaryota > Metazoa > Arthropoda > Insecta > Lepidoptera > Pyralidae > Hypsopygia > Hypsopygia costalis. The sequence goes on along the minus strand of OW443330.2, from coordinate 8,410,329 downwards.
GTTCCGAAGGATTACACGCTGCTCGTCACAAACGCATTTCGTCATTAACGCAGTTTGTCATCGCCGATCTTATTTACGTAGTTGGTCACTTTCGCGATTCGTCTCTCAAGCAGTTCGTCACATATGCGATTGGTCATATACGCGATTCGTCACAGACTTTACCTTTAAGGATGATTGTCAGATCACGAAAAAAATAGTGCTGTTTTGTACAAAAAGTTGTTTTTTTTTTTCTAAACTCGCCCCCAAGAGGGCATGTCCCAATTTGTAATATGTACAATAGGATCGTACTCGTGATAATACACCAATATAATTGGCCTAATTTAAAGCCAATACAAAATAATACTGGTTTTTGTTACAACTGTAAAGAAAAGGGGCACTTTGCTCGATTTTGTCCAAAACCCATTGTCAAATGTCGCCAATGCAATAAGATAGGTCACGAGAATTGTGGGCAGGAAAGAGGGGGTGCAAAAGTCGATACAGCAGCCGCACAGAAAACAATGTGTATTTCAGTCTCTAACCCCAGTGCCAAATTTAACAAACAAGCCACTATAAGTGGCACGTTAGTAGATGCGTTCGTGGATTTCGGCAGTGAAATAATGCTAGTAAAAAAATCTATTGTCGCTAAATTGGGAGTAACGCATGACGGCCAGGTCACCACTACCTTTCGGTACATATTGTCCACTGTCTCAATTTGACAACTTCCCATCTGGTCATTATCCCAATAGGACTACTTCCCAAAAGGACCACTTCCCAAAACAGCAACTCCCAAAAGGTCCACTTCCCACATCGACTACGTTAAAAGTTGTAAGGTAAAAAAAAGAATTATCGAAATCGGACTACTCAAAACTACATACATAAAAAAAATATACGCGTCGACTTGAGACCCTCCGCCGTTTATTTCGTCGGTTAAAAAATTAATTGAAGGGTGAAAAATGATTTAAAAATTGAGCGATAATCGGTATAGTGTACCTATTTATTATGAAAATGTAATACATAGGTAATTATGAAAATCGAATTAATAAATAGAAAATCTTGAAGAAAAATTAAAAAAAAACTAAATTTAGAAAAACTTTTAATACTACGTCGTACGTAATATGAAAGGTTTTGGTAACGGTTTGGTTTATTCCTGTGGTACGGTAGCACTTGACATAGTTATTGATGGGGTAAGCGCCACAGTTCCGTGTAGGGTGGTCGAGGATCACTTATTAGAGAAGTCACTGTTGTTAGGGCAATCTTTCTCGGAACAGCCACATGTAATAGTTTACAAGGATGCATTTAATCTGCAATTTCATAATATTTGTACAGAACTACCCATGAACGATAATGTAGATGCTGATAATCGCGAACGTATGGTCAGAGTTAGAACTGTGACAAATTGCGAGTGTGACGAACTGCGTATGTGACGACGTGCGTCTGTGGCGAACTGCGTAGGTGGCAAACTGCGTGTGTGACGAATGGCCCAGCGTGTAATCCGTTCCGAATCGTTCAACTTCTTAATGTCAGTAGCAATAAACATTACAATTCATACTTTTCTCATTCTCCATATCAAATCCCCCCTCCCCCCTTCCCGGGCCATCGGCTGGCGACGACCTTGCTATTATTGTTTTCCTATATTTTCTCAACATATTCAAAATAATATCTTTTTATTTAGATTTTTTTTTATTATAACTTGACATAAACACTTCGCACGAGATGAGCGAGCGCGCCGCGGTGCCAGAAGCGACTTTAGGACGTTTCTCACATTAATAGACATCAATTTACAGTTGTCTACAAATCTTTACTACAAATGATTCTTTTCTTACTGAATATGAGTAAAATTATTATTGAAATTATGATTAGGATAAAAGCGTTATGAAAAGTGAAATAACTCCCATAACTCCCTTTTGTCGGTCTGCCTGGTACGTCATCATAGCACTACGGTGATTTATTCAGTGGTATGGTTTAATATTTAAAGACCCACCGTACCACCAGAAATACAACTATATTAATGAAAACTTTAGGAAGAAAAATTTTAGAAAGTGATAATTCGGATAACAAGTCAGTAGGAAGGACAATTTCGAGTAAAGAACTTTAGGTGAGCAAATAATGGACCCGGCTATACGAGGAGGGATCAAAAAGTAGGTAGTGAGAAAAACATATATACTCCAAGGTGGTAAAAAAAAAAATACTGGTAGGCATAGCTCAGATATTTGTAATATTAATAAAGAAAAAAATATTCGATTCTCTTTTGTTTTTTTCTGAATGTAGTCATTTGTTTGCTTCGTGTCGGAACGTGTTCCCGAAAATGGAGAAAAACGAAGTGCGAGTCGTTTAATACCTCAGTTTAAAAAGGTTAACGACGCAAGAGATTCACTGCGATTTAGAGGCAACATTAGGAGACTGCTCCGCCGTATTCCACTGTCAAGGTGGGCTTCTCAATTTCGAGTAGGGAGAACGAGCACGGAAGACGAACATCGTTGCGGCCGTCCATCGACGTCAGTCACACAAGAAAATGTCGTGAAAGTCGAGAAAATTGTATTGAGCGATCGAAGAGTTACCATCCGTTACTTAGTTCAAGAAACGGGCATTTCATATGGAAGTATTCAATCCATATTGAAAAATCTTTGAATATGAGAAAAGTCTCCGTAAGATAGGTGTCGAGAATGTTAACCGAAAGTCAGAAACAATATCGACTTGACATTTCGAAGACATTGTTGGACAAGTTTCGAGAAGATTCTGTAAACTTTTTGTCTCGTTTCGTAACAATGGACGAAACATGGGTCCATCATTTTGACCCCGATACAAAACAGCAATCTTCGCAATGGCAACGGCCATCATCTCCGACCCCGAAGAAGTTTCGTGCCGTGGCATCGGCTAGCAAGGTTATGGCCTCAATGCTTTGGGACTCAGAAGGGATATTGTTGATTGATTGTAACATGTAATTTCACCCATATCCAGTGAATAAATAATTCTGATTCTGATTACCTGGAGCGTGGAACCACTATTACAGGCCAATATTATAAAGCTTTAATTCCTAATTTGAGGAATGCCATCAAAGAGAAAAGGCGTGGGAAACTTCGAAGGGGCCGGGCGTGCTGTTTCATCACGACAACGCACCCGCGCACTGCTCGGCAGTTGCGATGGCTGCCCTTCAGCAAGCTGGCTTCGAATTGGTTGACCACACCCCTTATTCACTAGATCTGGCGCCTAGCAACTTTTATCTGTTCCCCAAATTGAAAGAATACTTGACGAAACAGGCAAGAAGATGATAACGAGGTGATGGATGCCGTGGAGAGCTTTTTGTAGGACCAAGACAAAACTTTTTTTTTTTTAAAGGGATTGAAGCCTTGGAAAAGCGCTGGACTCGGTGTGTAGAGAGACTCTGAGACTATGTAGAAAAATAAATTATTAAGTTATCAATAGTCATTATATTCTATCTCATTCTCACTACTTTTTGATCCCTCCTCGTATACACACATACTGTTAATATACACAACAGCAGCTATACACAAATCACGATAGTACTTATTAATTCCATGGCTATAATCAAACAACAAGGTCCAGTTATAACGACACAACAAAATGGACCTTGTTGTGTCGTTATTATTAAATATTGCTAGATTCCCAAAATAATTATTTTATGCCATAAATTAAGAATTGAAACCTTTTAACGTTCTTGTACAAATGTTCTGTATATATGTTATAATCATCTAGGCGCTACTAGGTTTAACTAACTAAATCTAAGGTACCTCCCTCTCTAAAAGCAAATAGATAACAAAAGCTTCTGTTGAACCTCGAGTTGCTTTTAGATTTAACTAGTATTACCCAGGAGCGCCTAAATTTAGGGTATTGACTATAACATATATGCTATCAAAAATCATTATTTTTATAATCTTTCAGCAACTAATTTTCGTAATAGGGCACATTTTTCTCTTTCTATTTTTAAAATTTCTTCTTGTTTTTTTTCTTTCAGCTGTAATTTCCTTAAAGCTATGGATTGTTTTATTTCAAGTTCTTTCTTTTTGAGTTTTAGTTCTTCTTCCCTCAATAATAAACTTCTTTCATATCTTTCGTCTCTCTCACATTTTTGTTGTTCTTGCCTCTTTATATATTCTATCCACTGCTTATCCAGTTCCAGTTTATTTCTACGTTCTGCTCTCAATTTTCTAAAGGGTGTGGATTTTCCATTTGTAGATCTTTTGTCTCTTTCTTTCACTGCATCATCTTGGACTACCCCAGAGGCCAGCCTATATGTGTCATCGTCATTATTGTAACGACCAAGAATTTGATGCATCTCATTGAAATACTTAAATGCAGATACCCCTTGTTTATTATCAATACAATCTTTATATTTTTTTGTCAATGCATTAATTTTCCATCTCACCTGGTCAGGTGTAACCTGTAAAACAAGTGATAGTAAAGAACAGAAAGCAATAATACCTATTGCTTGATGTATAATAATTGTGTGTACTTTAGTTTAAATTACTGAATAAAATTGACAATATTTTGAAGCAATGCAATGCCCGGTGGCCGAATGGCCAGCAATGTAAACTTTGACTCTTAAGGTTTTGGGTTTGATCCCCGCACAACAATAAAAATGTCATTAATAGATCCCGAGTGGGCTGCCACATAAAAAAAATCTTATAGCTCTTTGACGGGAGAGCGACAAATTTTCTCTTTTGGTGACAATTTTTTTAAATTAACGACAAATTTTCTATCTATTTAAAATCAAGATCTGGCCCCTTACCACCATCTCTTATTGAGATTCAATAACTGAATAGAATGCTTATTCACCTTTGGGTTCATATGGTCTAAAGTATTAAAATGTCCATATTATCAAAATGTCTATTTATTAATAATGACCAGTTTAAAACGTCCGTGTATCCAAAATGACCATAGTATTAAAACGTCTATTTATTGAAAAAGACCAAAATATAATTGAATTTTTTTATTCATGTCTAACTTTTTTAAAAGAATATGGCGTAGTAGACATAAAAAAATGTGATACAATTATAACTAAAATTGCATCTATTAACAAATTATTCTTGCAGTTAACAAAAATAATGAGCTGTAGATATATATATTTTCTTAAAAAAGACATTGGAGACAAATTTCCATTTTTTATTTTTGTACTTATACCAAATCGTTTGTAAATCTTGTCGAAATGAATATCCTTAAGTCTTCTATTTTTTTCGTAAGTGATGAAAAAATATTAGCTTCATTTTGAAGTCCAAATGCCTTGATTCCAACAAACATTGAATGAAATAAAATATAATAAGATATATTTGGGGTGTAGTGGAAACATGTTTGAACCAAAGCCAACTTCACTTGCACGCTGTACACCCTGCTGACTGACAAACAAAGCTCTGGCGAAAAAAGAGGTAGGGAGCGTAATTGTAAGCTACCCGACTGGGGAATGTACCTCCACCTCACAGAATACCGCAGCCAAATAACAATTCCCTTGAGGGTTGTTGTGTTCCTGCGAGTGAGTGAGGTCACCAGAGAGGAAGGAGATGCTGCGTTGGCAGCGGGGGTGGCGACGCGCAAGCGATATTTTATGTTGCGAGCGTTAATATGGCTGCGGTAACCGTTTCACATCAGGCGGGACGTATGCTTGTCTGTCACCCGACGTAGTATAAATATATATATATATATATAGACTTTTTGATACTGTAGACATTTTAATACTTTAGACCTAATGAATAACTAGACTTTTTGATACTATGGACATTTTAATACTTTAGACCATATGAACCCAAAGGCTTATTAATTGGTATGAAACCAATGAATAAGCGACTCTACTTCAAATGGAATAGAGTCACTTATTCATTGGTATGAATAAGTAATCTATTCAATTATTGAATCGCAATAAGAGATGGTGGTAAGGGGGCTGAGACCTGGGCTGTGCCGAAATAGGCACGCGTATTTAAGTACATTTATTAGTTATCATACATAGTACAAGTTTTGCTTAGTTTATGACTAGATGACGCTATGTAATTTGTTTATTATATCAGGAATTTATTTATTAATTTAATTATTATACCTCTACTTTCATAGCTTTTAATTCTTCGGCAATAGAATTCCACATCTTTGACTTCTTTTTTGGATTATCAAGCATATGCATTTTCGTTTCGTATAAACTTAGTAGCATAACTGTTGCATTCTTTGTCCAAATTATTGCTGTTGATGAAAATAGTTGTTAACATAATCATTGTTTTACTTTCATTTAACAATAATTATAGGAGAAATTAGTCGGACATATAAAACAAGGATTCATTTAAATAATTTCCTAATTTTATCTATGCCATTCTACCTCATTCATGTCCCGTCCTTGTTTTTTGTATGATAAAAAAATAAGTATGTTTATCAGTTCATTAATACATATTGTTTGTTTCCCGCTCTGTATAATTTTTCTGGAAATATTCACGACGACGCGACGTTGCGACGGCTAGCGTATGAAAACATCTTCAAGATAGTATTGGTGTTAAGGTCATAATATATCAAAGGCGGCCAAATAATGCCTTATACAGTAAGAATGATTAACACATTGAACACGTGTGGAGTCATGGATACATGACAAGAAATTATTAAATATTACAAAAAACCCAAATATCATAAACATTCTTGACTAAGAAGCGAAATCTGTATTTGTACTATCCCAATAATTTATTTTATCATTTGTGCTATATGGACACCAAATAATGCTGAAGATTTTGAGTGTGTTAATGATGAATTATACAGACATACTTACACATACATACTCTAGGACTAGGTAAACATTAACCTACTTTATTGGCAATCATGTGTGATGTAATTTATTCCGCTGAAGATTACCTACATTGTTTACTACTTTCAGCTATGTCGTGCTCTTGGTTGACTGGATGGCTGTGCGTATAATTTGTTATATCCATATTTGTTTTATATACAGTTGCCGTAGTACCTGAAATATGCAATTTTAACATTGAAATTTATATGAAAATATAAAAAAATTATGTCCCTTATGTTGAAAAGAAAATACTTAAAACAAATCAGTTGTACCTATAACATGTGTTATAATCAGTGATCGGCGTTGGTAGTGCCATTATGCGGGATTTGTGACCGTTGTCTTAATATGGATATGTTCAAGTCCATTGACCCCAAATGGCACTACTAACGCCGATCACTGGTTATAATACATAATAACCAGTCTGAGCAGTGTTAACAAGTATTTATTTTTCTTGTTGAATGTTGATTTGCCTCCATGATATTAAATAATTTTATTTTAAAATGATTATTATACATAAAATAATATTATACAATATTACAATATTTATATATTTTGATTTATATTTATATTATATGTATGGTTCAAACATGTTTCCACTACACCCCAAATATATCTTATTATATATATAGAATTATACAATATAAATACACTATTGTAGCAGCTAAGCTTACAACCCGCTTAATGATAAGCAATCATCACAGCCTACACATGCATGAGAAATAAGAGACATCACTCACATTCACACGTCAATAACTATTATACAAGGCACTTTTTATAAGATACTTTTTTTAGGATACTACGATGCACTAACATACTTATCTCAATATAGTATCTTGGGTTGGGTACAGATAGACTAGATTTATTGAAAATTGTTTGGATTGTAAAATGATTAAGTAGCAGCACATCCTGATTGCACAAAGTGTGAATAGCAGATGGTCCTGCCTAAGTTAATATGGAATAGATAGTAAATTGTCTTTTTGGTTGAATGGTTTAGATTGTAAAATGCCTAAGTCAAAGAATGTCAGAATGGAAAATAGTCTGCATAATAAAAGAATTACATGGATATTTATTTTAAAGTATTATGAAAATTTATTAAGTTTTGAAAATGGACATTTATGTAATTTACTCACCGAGCCTTTCTCGGTGATACAATTGTATCTTAAGTTATTACCAGACTTGAACTTAACTTAAAACTGAGTATGTCTAAAATTTTCTTCATGGATCATTTGCCTATGCAAGGTTTTATCAGGTTTTGGGCAAAAAGGGGCACTATAATGTTCAGATAAACATTGAAAATATTCATACGACATGATCTTTACATTACTTACCGAGTTGTACATACAATTAAAGACAGCTAATATGTTAGTCACATTTAACATGTTTTACTCACTTACATTGGTTATCTAACATTGCCAAAACAGAAACATTATTATCAATATTTTCTTCCATTGTATTGATAATGCAGAGCGTTTTCCAATTATATTTGCAACAACACGACGCACTGTGACCGACAACACAATCCACCCTCTGTTCTCATGTCCTTATCGACATCCTAAAATATTTTTTCTACAATAAAACTTTATTAAATCCAAAGACAAATTTAACAAATATCACCTACAATTTGATAGTAAACAAACTCTCAGAAATAATGTCTGTTCAGTAGTGTTCAGTGATGAGCAATGAATATTGTACATATTGTATTAACGACCCAATGGCCTTATCTGTCACTGTACAGCACGCTTTAAAAAACATTTATTTTTTTATGAAATTTCATAACTAATTGTGGCTGGACAGAAATGGCCATTTATTTATAAAAATAATATTATTATAATACGCCAGCTGAAAAGTAGGTTTACTGGTTCTCACTTCTCGGAGTAAAGTATGGCGGTGCCAACCTTATAAAATGACAGCTTTCATTCAACGTTACAAGGTATAAAATAAAAAACTAGCGAGTTAATTATGCACGGCAGCACGGCCGCGGCACGGCGCACCAAAGAGAATGTAACCACTACGTTTCGGCGCACTTCCCGCTGGTTATCAACGCTAGTGCATGATTCTTCGTACGCATTATCATACGATGCATTTTGTCGTTTCAGCATTTATGCAAGTCTTTGTTTAATTCCTAATGATAGAATGTAAGTTATCGAACTCTCGTAGAGTAAAAGTACTTTCAAAATTTCTTGTATTTGTTAAAAACGCTCTTCGACCTCGTCGGAACCTACAGTGCTACAAGGATCTAAATGAACGTGGCAGAAAACGGAACTAAAGCCGCCATTTTGTAAGACGTCACTTTTGACAGTTCTTCACCGTTGAATGTTGTGGTGCGATTTTATAGTATATTTTGTTAATAAAGTACGATTATCATGCCGAAAGTTTTATGAAGTGGTGTCAGGGAGGTTGTGTTTAAGGTGAAAGAGATTTTTGTAAAAGAAAAACAAAACAACGGGTCATTAATTCCTTTTGAAAAGGTTAACGAGCTAGTCGCTGCTGCTACAGGTAAATGTTGCCAGACATGTGTGTTTACCTTAAATTCCCACTTTGTTCCACAGTAAAAAGTTTTATTTGGTTTATTATGTTATACGTAAATATTTATGAATTTAAATTATTTTCAGGTGTTACTTTACACACTGTATCAAACATTGTCAAAGAAGGCACATTGGCTAAGGCATCATGCAGTAAAATTGTTACACCTGGTAACAACAGGAAAACAAGAAAAGATAAACTCATAATGGATGATTTTGATCTTGGAGTTTTATGAAGAAAGATTCACGAGTTTTATAAGACGTGTCTCTTCATAAATCCTTGTGGATTTCATATCAGTTAATAAGTTCCATTCGTGCAAAATAATTGTTCATAATGAACAATAAATAGATAAATGATTGATGACCATATTTTAATAAATATGTATGTATCCTATGTAATATATAAATAAAAGCTAAATTGTATATGTTGTTTTTTTATTTCACATATTCCTCATTCCTTCATTTCACAGATCGTTGTTAGATTTTTTATTTTTTATTTGAGGAGGTACTTCCCTTGTCGGTCAGCTTAAAATATACGCTTTGCTCTACCTCTCTTTTCGCCAGAGCCTCGTCTGTCAGTCAGCAGGGTGCACCACGTACAGGTGAGATTTGCCTTGGTTCAAAGATGTTGATGAACCCCTTACACCCCAAGATAGGTACGAAAAGACTATAATCATTATAATTAACTTTTTATCTAGGCCGTATCGTTATTGAGATTGAGCATTTTAAATGTCTTAATTAGGATATGTAAAAATTCCCTTGAAGTAAGGAGAATTTCCCTAATTGGCAACCCGAAAGTCACAGTAACGCCCTCCTACAAATGTCACTCACGTTCATTTAGATCCTTGTAGCACATACAGTGCTACAAGGATCTAAATGAACGTGGCAGAAAACGGAACTAAAGCCGCCATCTTGTAAGACGTCACTTTTGACAGTTCTTCACATTTGAATGTTGTGGTGCGATTTTAAAGTATATTTTGTTAATATAGTACGATTATCATGCCGAAAGTTTTATGAAGTGGTGTCAGGGAGGTTGTGTTTATGGTGAAAGAGATTTTTGTAAAAGAAAAACAAAACAACGGCCCATTAATTCCTTTTGAAAAGGTTAACGAGCGAGTCGCTGCTGCTACAGGTAAATGTTGCCAGACATGTCTGTTTACCTTAAATTCCCACTTTGTTCCACAGTAAAAAGTTTTATTTGGTTTATTATGTTATACGTAAATATTTATGAATTTAAATTATTTTCAGGTGTTACTTTACACACTGTATCAAACATTGTCAAAGAAGGCACATTGGCTAAGGCATCATGCAGTAAAATTGTTACATCAGGTAAGAACAGGAAAACAAGAAAAGATAAACTCATAATGGATGATTTTGATCTTGGAGTTTTATGAAGAAAGATTCACGAGTTTTATAAGACGTGTCTCTTCATAAATCCTTGTGGATTCTAATAAGTTCCATTCGTGCAAAGTAATTGCTCATAATGAACAATAAATAGATAAATGATTGATGACCATATTTTAATAAATATGTATGTATCCTATGTAATATATAAATAAAAGCTCAATTGTATATGTTGTTTTTTTATTTCACATATTCCTCATTCCTTCATTTCACAGATCGTTAGATTTTTTATTTTTTATTTGAGGAGGTACTTCCCGAGTCGGTCAGCTTAAAATATACGCTTTGCTCTACCTCTCTTTTCGCCAGAGCCTCGTCTGTCAGTCAGCAGGGTGCACCACGTACAGGTGAGATTTGCCTTGGTTCAAAGATGTTGATGAACCCCTTACACCCCAAGATAGGTACGAAATGACTATAATCATTTTAATTAACTTTTTATCTAGGCCGTATCGTTATTTAATAAACTTAACTAAAATACTTATAATATGGTGTTCATTACAGAATTAATTTAAAGTAATTAACTTCTGCCCAGCTAAGATTGAGCATTTTAAATGTCTTAATTAGGATATGTAAAAATTGCCTCGAAGTAAGGAGATTTTCCCTAATTGGCAACCCGAAAGTCACAGTAACGCCCTCCTACAAATGTCACTCACGTTCATTTAGATCCTTGTAGCACTGTAAGTACCGTTCTGACAGATTAAAAATACCGTGCATACAGCAGGGATTGAAAGCGGTAAAGGTATAAGGGTATGGTACTGGTATAAAATTACGATATCGTTTTGATTTAAAGGTAGAGCCAAAACGGTTGAGAATTGTGGTTACGATACCGGTAAAACAAGAAGAATACCTTTATTTTTTTACGGTACCATTATACCTTTATATTACCAGTACCTTAACCAAAACCATTTCGGTACCGAAAAAATGATGCGACAACGACGCGACGTAGGTAGCATTGGCGTGTGATCAAGTACTTACCTACCAATGCGGCCGACATTGTGGAAAGAAAACCTTTGTTTTATAATTTTAGATACCTAAAAAAATAACGATACCGGAATATTACAATACCGAAATTATTAAGATACCTTTACTTTAAGGTATCGAAATTTAAAACCTTTATTTTATAATTTAGATATCTAAAAAAATAACGATACCGGATTATTACAATACCGAAATTATTAAGATACCTTTACTTTAAGGTATCGAAATTTAAAGGTATGACGTCATACCTTTAACCGATATATACAAATTTTTTCGGTTATTCAATCCCTGGCATACAGTGAAATACAGTGTAATGAAGAATGTTACTAGGTATGCCAAATCGCTTGAAATGTTGTCTCAGTGAAGCCTGTATGTATACAAACACACTAGTTTTTGTTGTAGTCAAAAATACCTAGTAGATTTGATTTTATAGGCATTCAAAGTTTCGAAAAATATCGAGTCCCGCTAACAGTCTTGTGACGTCATTTTACAACGAATCGCACGGGCCACGGCCACGGCTCGCTTAGTATTAGGAATGTGACATTCTAATTATAGTATTTAATTAATTATTATAGTAATTAAAATTTAAAATAAATTTATAATAAAATGAAATAAAATTAATTTTAATAAAATTTATAATAAATTTAATTAATTATCACATTTATTTATTTTTAAATCTTATATGATACATTTTTTAATATATAATATAAACAATATAAAAAACAGAATCCCCCCGATAGCGGGAACAAGGTCCAAACTACCTTTGGTCAAGGTCACAGAGACAGAAACTTCCTCACAGTACGTGCCGTGCTAAGGAGGACAGCCTTCTGTATCAGACCCTTGATCCAGCTTCCCAACGCGAGCTTCTTGAGATGTTGATCGAAGCTCTTGGCGATTAAACCATTAACCGTTACAACTATCGGGACAATCATTGTAGAATCGACATCCCACATGTCGGTAATCTCGTGAGCCAAATCAAGATACTTAGTTTTATCTTTTTCAGCTTTCAAAAGATTAACGTCATGTGGGACAGCGATATCTACAATGGTTGCTCGGCGCGTTGATCGATCTATTAGCACAATGTCAGGTTTATTGGCTACAATAGTCCTGTCAGTGATAATAGATCGATCCCAGTACAATGTGGCATGGTCATTTTCAAGAACCGCTTCTGGCGTACGGCATTTCGGTGGTCACAAGACCATATTTCAAGGCAAGCTGCTGATGGATGATAGTGGCTACTTGATTATGTCTGTACAAGTACTCGCCGTTAGCAATATGAGAACAAACGGAAATTACATGTCTGAGGGATTCTATGTAGAGCCTGGTAAAACCGTCCATGCAGTTCTTTGCCTTGCCATACGGTTCTGCGATCATCAATACTTAATACTACAGGTTTATGCCAGTTTTCTTTAACCAGAGATATAGGGGTTAATCGACGATCAATACTGACCACATCCCTATGCATTTCCAAGTCAGTTTGTAGGAAATATTCCCTGAGGTTACATAACTCTCGATTATGTAGGGTTTTAGCATTTAGAAAGCCTCGACCGCCACATTTTCGAGGGATATATAACCTCATTACTGATGACCTTGGATGATGCATTGCGGTGGGTGGTCAATATCGTTCGGACTTTACGATCAATGGTGTCAAGTTCAGTCTGAGTCCACTTGAATATGCCAAAGGAATATATCAAGACCAGCATGACCCAACCATTTTAAGCACGCACCATAGTGCCACCTGATAAGATAACACTATTATGTACTTTTTTCAGGCGGCCAAGGAAACGTTCTCGCAATGATTGCTTCATGTCGGTCTCGGCTACTCCTAAATTTTCTGACATACCCAAGTACTTATAGGTTTCAGTTTCCGAAAGGGATTTCAGGTGTATAGTATCTGAGAGTTCGAGTCTCCCAGACACTAATATCGTTCCCTTCTTTACATGCATGACAGCGCATTTGTCTGTACCGAATTCCATTTTAATAGAATTACTAAAGTTTTCAGTGATCTTTAGTAACGCCATTAATTGAACTTTGCTACATGCAAACAGTTTCAAATCATCCATGTATAGAAGATGAGATATAGCCTGACCTCCCCTTCGCAACCTGTAGCCTAGCTTTGAATCCTCTAACAACATGCTCAAAGGATTCAAAGCTAAACAAAACCACAAGGGACTCACACTGTCACCTTGGAAAATACCTCTTCTCAATCGGTTCGTCATCACCACAGATCGATCGGGATCCTGAATAGAGAAGGACTGTTCTCCTTTGCCCCAAACATGACTTCAGGAAAGTGCATAATAATAATTATTATTATAGTATTTAATTAATTATTTAATTGTAATTGTAGTATTTAGGTATAATTTCAACGGCTCACTCAGTCCGCTCGCGGTCGCGCGCCCGCGACCGCGAGCGGACTGAGTGAGCCAGACTAAGCGTGTTGTACGATGACGTCACACAGCCCGCGTCGTACGGTTACAACTTGTTTTACTTCTAAATCGGAAACTAATTGACATATCGAAGTAATTCTTTCACTAGTATTTTTTATTTTTGACAGAGAATATGGAGTGCTAATAATCAAAATTAGTTAACATTCTCCATTGCATACCATGTAAATTTTAAGGGAAACCACTAGAAATTATCAGTAACTTTATTTAAATTAAGGATTAAATAAAAAGAAATTCTTTAAGCACGTGTAGGTACACGAGTACACTTATCAAAGTAATCACTCCCTGCTCGTTGATTATTCCCGTCTGTTTCGTTGGCATAACTAATGGAAAGATTTGATGAGCAAGTATATTTTCCGTTACGGTTTTTATGACTAATTTTTTTCTTTTTTTTTAGTCATTTAATTGACTAAATATTCTCCCACATGCTGCATTTGAATGCGGTAAGGACATAATATTGAACATAAAAATGGGTAGGTGCTGAAACTTCCTTTGGCCACTTTGTTGTCATATCTGAGAAAAATACAACGATATATACCTATATATAAACTAGGTACCAAATGCAAAATGCATAATAAATTTGGTCAGTAGATTACGAGCTCCATCACCTTGGAGAGAAGGGAGGTAACAGCAATAGGCCTGTAATTTTCCGTAACCTCTTTTTGTTGGATGCTGAGCAGAGCGCGTACCACGAAGGGGCCGCGTACGTTAACCTACTCCTAATGTACGTCTTATAAATTCCTAATTTCGCCCGTAATGGCAAGCGCGATGACAGGACCGGTCGCAGCGCGGCGCGGGCCGCCCTGGCCTGCGTAGTCGCGACCGGTCTATGTGGACCCCCAAGTAGCGCACCCTGCTCTCCCACGCGATGGCCTGACCCCGTAGTGTGAGCGGGGGTGGGACGTGCAGGCCCACCAGCAGCGCGACGGTCTTTCCCACGTTGACCGTCATGCGCCACCGGTCAAACCAGTCGGGCAGCACGTCCAGCATCCGCTGCAGCCCTTTCGCGGCAGTTTTCGGCTTCTTGGCTGCCGTGAAAAATGCACTATCATCTGCAAACAAGGCACACATTATCTCACGCTCCCATCGGCGTCTCGGCGTAGGGGGTTTGTGAGGCATATTATTAATATAGGCTGCGAACAGCGCCGGTGATAGGCAGCTACCCTGCGGCACACCGGCGGTTATGGCGACGATTCACTGCCCTCTACCATCACAGTAAACGACCTATCCGAGAGAAAAGATAAAATGAGGCGCACAACAAGTCCTGGTGGCATGCTCGTATTTTCTAAAAGTTTAAAAATAAGTCCGTCGTGCCACACCCGATCAAAGGCATTCTTTACATCGAGAAAGACTCCGACCAGAGTGAGGCCACGGTTGCGATGGTTAGCCAAATAATGGAGCACGCGCACCAACTGGAGAGTGGTCGAGTGCTGCTCCCTGAAGCCGAACTGGTCGTCCCTTGGGACGATAAAGGGACGCAATCGACGCAGCACTAAACGCTCTACCAGTTTGGAACTGTGCGCCAAAAGAGTGATGGGCCTATAACTCGCAGGATAGCGCCTATCTTTTCCTGGGGAGGACTATGACTCTCCCCGGACACCACTGCCGCGGAAAATGCCCCGTTCGCAGCACCCCATTAGCGATTTTCGCCATGGCGACGACTCCACGGCGCGGCAGCTGCTTTATCATAGCGTTTGTTACGCCGTCCGCCCCCGGCGCCTTGCGTCCGGGCAGATAGCGTATCACGCGACGCACTTCGGCTGGAGAAACAAATAGGTCGCCTGGTAGCGACGGCACCGGTGCCTCTCTAAACTCACTTACTCGACGCTCTACTTCCCTGTGGTGCTCGCGGATGCTTGCAGAGGCCTCGGGAGGCACCGGATTCGGGACGAAAGTGCCGGCCAGATGTTCTGCCAACACCTCCGCCCTTCCAGCAGCTGAAAATACGCGATACCCCGCTGCATAGTATAGCGGGCAGATAGGCGGCCTTGCATTTGTCAGCTGTCGGTTGAGTTGATAGAGGTTGGCGCGATCCTCGGAGACCATATCAATCAGGGCTTCCCAGGACGCGCCACGCCATGCCTT
Organism: Hypsopygia costalis; assembly: GCA_937001555.2. Lineage (NCBI taxonomy): Eukaryota > Metazoa > Arthropoda > Insecta > Lepidoptera > Pyralidae > Hypsopygia > Hypsopygia costalis. The sequence continues at coordinate 8,394,154 of OW443330.2, read as the reverse complement.
TACTCTATCCGACAGCCGACTCGTGAGTCGGTTGAGGTCTCTTTTGACGGTAGGGCACCTCGTTCGAATCCACAGCTTCCGTAGGGCCCTCTTTTCCCTCAAAGAGTCGCGAATGTCTCTTGGTAGGTCCCCTCGCCGCTTCGCTGACGTTGGCGCCGGGGAAGTAGCGTTTTCCTTGGCAGCCGTAATCTTGCCAGTAAACTCCAGTACGGCTGCCTCTACCTCGTCGGGTGTTGTGAGCGGCCCTTCGAGGGAAAAGTCCGTCAGAGAGTCCCTGAACATCTCCCAATCGACCCTGAATCGCGGCGGACGCACGATAGTGTGCGGTGCGCCCAAATCCAGCGTTACCATTATTGGGAGATGCTCAGTCGACGTCGAGTAGGTGACCTCAACCGATGTACAAAATGGCACAGATCTCAAAAGCGCGACGTCTAGTACGTCGTCGGCGCTATGACGGGGATTTGAGGGAACGTGAGTCGGTGACTGCGGTCCAATAATTTCGTATCCTCTGTTTTCAGCTTCTATTTTCAGGGCTCTACCCGCAGGATTGGTGACCCGTGATCCCCATAGGGGGTCTTTGGCGTTGAAGTCGCCGATAGCCAAGACAGCATCTCCTCCTGCGAGTAGAGTCCTGAAATCATCAATATGAATAGGGCCCGGGGGCCGGTAGCATGCGTAGATCCGCATCTCTACATCACCCGCCTTCAGTCGCACCCCTATGCTAGCTAGCGACTGAAAGGGCAGGTGATCCAACTCTTCGTGTACGCAGTTGCGCCGGACCAGTATCGCCGTGCCTCTGTATGATATGAGATTGCCCAGTAAGTCGGCCTTCTCCTTAGCACTATAGGCCAGACTACCATCCGGTTTATGCAGTGGTGGAAAAGACGACCGAACGAAGTTTAGCGACGGCAGCCTTAGCGAGCGACCAAAAAGCACGGCTCCCAGCCAGGCGATCACCAATTCTGCCAACGAAATCATACATTGCCCTAGCAATTACTCTCTTAATGAACCTCGAGGCAGCATTAAACTCACGTTTTAGGTCAGAAACATTTATAAATCCCCATTGATACTGGCCGCGGTCCAAGTCTTGTACGCAGCCTGCTTGCGAAGTATAGCTTCTATAAAAGACCGATTAAACCACGGCCGTTTTTTAGCACCCGCAGTGGCCACCAGTCGATTGGGAATGAACAATTCCATCCCTTCCCTTCCAAAATTGTCGGGACAATTAATTTAGTGATATGTTTTTTCTGTGTATTTTATGATTAGTTAAATACCTATTATTTATATACTAATTTTTAGTACATATATTATATATTTAGAAAATAGGTTATTTAGTTTTTTTTATATTAAAGCTTCTGCATAATTTAAAATGTCAATGAATGACGTATCGGTTTGATTTGACAGAGAGTCCATTTATGAGAGCTCGGCTGGCTGCAAGTCGATTCGATCGCGCAAACACATTGCATGCATTGACGTTTAAACCATTGACTGACGTTACTTATTACGTAGTGACGTTTGCAACTTCAAACGTTTCGATTTCATTTCAATATACATTTTAGACATGGGTAACTCAGTAAAATTTCGTGCGTTAACCCAGTAGCGCTAGCGCAGCATACTGCGCCGGCTCACTGAGTTAACGCAAAATTGCGCCATGGCGCAATGAGGTCGAACGCGCTTCCGGCTGCTAAGTGAGCTACGTAGCGCACTGCGCCACGGCGTTGTGTACCTATGTGCGCGGCACTGAGCCGGCTTGCGCGCGGTGCGCGGCCGTGCGCCGCTCGGCTCAACGCCGCGCACTGCGCCTCGGCGTTGCGTACTTATGTGCGCGGCACTGAGCCGAGCGGCGCACGGTCGCGTACCGCGCGCCTTTACGCGTGGTGCGCTAGATGTGTTGGATGGTTGACTTTGACACTTGCGTTAAAACTGCGCCGTGCGCTAACACCTTTTGTAAAAGTGTGTTAACACATCAGCGCAGTTAAGTGTGTTAGCGCAATTGCGCGGCGTAGCGCAGTGTTACCCATGTCTAATACATTTCATTGGATTTGATTTGTCAGTCAAATAGATTCGTGTACGTGCGTTTTCGTAGAATTTATGAAGTTAATAGCAATTTATTTGCTTGGTAACGACCAAGTTGTAAAAAATTATTGAAATGGCTCATTTCGGTGATTTTATAAAAAGTCAATTTCCGTTAATAGATGATGATCTCAAAAAATATGTTGAAGGTAAGTTCTTTCATAGGTTATATGGCTAAATCTAAATAGACTTAGCGATGAAAGATTTGTTTGTAGTCCTGTTTAGTTAAATAATTGTTCAATGGTGTCACATTTTGATCTAAATCATTATTATCGTAAATTTGCAATTATTAACTGTAGCTGAGTGATGGCTGAGTTATTACTGACGACAGGAATCGGAGCCATACAGTATCACCAGTGAAAAATGTAACGTAAAGGTAAATCTTCGGCTGGTGAGCTCTTCTCGTTTGTTATATTTTTTATAACAATGAAGTTTTGAGCTGTTTGATTAGGTTATGTCTTCTTATTGTGCAATATTAGAGCAATTTATCCCATCGACTATTGTGCAATATTGCAGCAAACATCCAATACATTCACTATTATAAACTATTCAGGGTTTATCGTCTACCAAAATGTGCACGAAACATTTTTCATCAATTTTTGATGTCATATTATCATATGTTTTTTATGATTGTATTATATAGAGGAGGACATAAAGAACACTTTGAGTAATTATGATAAATTTTCATGGTAGCTATAGTTTCCAAGATATTTGTAAAATTTTTTACTATATCAATTTTTTTTTATGTGATCCACCTAGACCACTAAGAGCCCTCGCTTTGTTCACTCTAGCCATAACCTTTGATTAAGTGTTTTCACTACCCAGAAAAAATTACTACAGGTTATTTTTAAATGAATTTTAGAAGTATTTAGAATATAAGGTGTTATGAATTTTTTTTTCCTTATATAGCTACATGGATAGCATGCAAATGTGATTGCATGTATGTTTATACAAATTTTTTGGCCGTGTGGTTTCTGGCAGACTAGAATAGAATCACTCCATCTTTTCCCGTGGATGTTGTACAAGGCGACTAAGGGAAATACATTATAAAACATCGATCAGGCCTCCCCAACCCGTCTGGCCAGCATGGGGAGTGTAGACCAAATCCGCCTTTTGTGTGCAACGGACGAGAGAGGGTCGTCTGTAGTGGAGACTGAAATGATGATACAAATTTTTATAGAGGTCACTTATTCAACATCAACATCACTTATTCCCACAGAACTAATAATAAAGAGGATAGAAGTGTCATCATTCCTATTTCCTTTCGAAACCGATGTCGCCGCTTTGTCCCCACCACGCCTTGTAATAATTAACACATGTAAATGACTAGGATCGTCACTACACAATGACGCACACAATTACATCTACAATAACGTACAAAAAATTATGAACCTTATGCTTAGGGCGACAAAGTTTAAGAAGTACGCACCGCATGTCATACTCCCTCATAAACAATGGCATTGCAGCTGTGCTGTGCAAAAGCAATTAAAATTTACGTTAGTGAGTGACGTACGATAAAATAATATCGATTGTTACGAATTTGCAGTATTGATAATTGGTATTTAGGTGAGGTGTAAGTGGTTCAATACCACCTTGAGAGCCAAGGTCAACCTCACTGCTAGCGGTGCACCCTGCTAATTAACTAAAATGATGGTGGCGCGCATGCGGTGTTTTTTTGCACTGCAAGCGTCTATAGGCGACGGTAACCGCTTTCTATCAGACGGGCCGTATACTTGTTCACCACCCGGCGTTGTATAAAAAAAAGTGGGGTATTTACTCCATGCAGAGGCTATTCCCTTGAAAGTATAGTATGAGGTTCTTCAAAAAAGGCGTGAAGAGGTTTTTACAGGGTCGGCAATGCGCAAGTATTACAACCGTCCATAGACTTCGGTAATTGCTTACCATCAGGCGGGCCGTATGTTGTTTTTCATCTTAGTGGTATAAAAAAGGTGACATAAATCAAATAAAACACTGTTTCTATATAGGTACATATTTTAATAGAAATAAGCGAAAAATTGTCGATTAACATAAATATAACTAAATTAGAATTTACAAAATCTGTCGTAGTGCTTTGACTTAAGTTCAGAAAAGAACTAATTACAAAAAAATACCCTTATTGCCCTGTAAAGTGAAGGTATTTGTTTAAAAGATTTCTTTTTGGATCTTTTGCTGATGTATTTTTCATCAAATAATGTAGGCGTGTATCTATATACCTCTCCATTATACATTTTATTAATAGAACTACATGGTTATCCATGGGTGCCTGATCATACTGGTGGTAGTCGATATCTTTAAAAATTTTGATACCTACGAAATGACGTAAAGTTTTAATTGATACTTGGTTTTTAAACTGTTCAAAATTTGTAATCATCTGGACATCTATTATAGTATTTTTTAAAACCACTTCAATTTTTTTACAAATGTAAATGACGTCGGCACTTGGTAAAATAAGACCGCCTCTGTCTTTCAAACGTATTAATTTAAATTCGTCTTTTTTTGTATTTGTGTTTAGTAGTGCCGATATACACGTTTCACACTTAATTTTTTTTAGTAGAGCATGTACAACATTCCCTGCTATATAGCTTACCACTTCCGAACTAAATTCTGACATTTCTATATCTAACTGCATAACTTCATCTAAAATGTCGTTGTTTTCGTCAATATCTGTCCCATTTGCGCTTTCTTCTTCCTCACACAACGGTAACAAAGTAGATTTGTTAATTTTTTCCTCAGAGGAAGAGCAACTTAATATTGAAACATTCTCTAGGGCCATACAATTGCCGCTTTCGAAATTTCGTAACTCCAATTTAACTATTATCTTTTTATAAATGGCCATAAACTGCCTAGCAGTAGGATTGTTGTTACAGCCACCATGTGCCCTTATATTGCCAAACATTAACTCCAAGTGGTCTTGTGACAACTTATAAGTAGGCAAATATTTTAACTTTTGTTCTTCTTCGACAAGTTTTAAATACAGATTTTTTACACTGTGTATGCATACGATAAGGCCTAAAAATCCGGTCTTCCTTGAGGATTTTATAATTTCGGTACCATTAGATAATTTTAAACTTTTTAGGTATATTTCCAGTTTGTCTAAAAAACTAAAAACCTTTTCTTTATTCCTAAAATTTAAAGGTTTCTTTAAATATAATTGGTTTATATGTCGGGAGTTCAAAATATCAAAGAGATCATTTAAGTTTTTCAAAAAACTAACTGTTCCCTGTACATCTGAAAAGCCTGGTTGGTTTATTTCCGAACAAAAAGTTAAAGCATTAGCCACGCTGTTGCTCATTAATTGTGTCGCCAATTTCACCTTCATTTTCTGGTTTTTAAAATAAACGTGGCGACTTCTTAATTTATTGGCAAGATGTAAGTGTTCTTTTTCTTGCAGTTGATTGAGTTTCAATAGATACGACCATTCCACAGCTCTGTCAACATCGTCTTTTAAAGTTCCATTTGCCTCGAAAGCATTTCGAACTAATTTTACCATGTGACAAGCGTCTAACATAATGAAGATAGGTTTTTGTGTTATAGGATGCTTAAAGCCGGTCTCCATTTGATCCAAGTCAAATGAGCACCCAAGATGTTTTGCCATCGTAATATTAGCAGGGCAGCCATCAAAGGTTACTGACACTACTTCCACGCCTGTTGTGTTCAGTAGTTCCAGGCACTGTTTTAACAAATTTGCCTTTTGCTCACCAGTTACACCAGCGGTAAGAAAATACCCAACAGGGATTTTCCACGCACCGTTGATTGCTGTTAAAAGAAACACTAAAGCCTCCTTAGCTTCACACAAATGGTCGCCGTCACCATTTATAGCATTTCCAAAATCAACATACCCATGCATACGTTTACCATCCCATTCAACGCGCTGACGTATCGCCATCTCGTCCATGACCAAATTACAAAGCAAATTGTAATTAGTTGATTTTACTTTTAATTTAACTGCATTTAATGACTCTGTGGTAAATCCTGGTTCCGCATTAATTGACTGATACCATTTTTTTATTGTTCTGATATTAGGTAAGCAGGTTTCGAACTTTTGCCTCACATATTGGTACGCTTTAGGAGAATAAAAATGAAGTGTCAATGCGAAACTTCTCAAGGCAGCTGAGTATTTAGTGCGGATCATTTTTCCTGATTTTAATTTCTGTTCACACCTACTGATTAAGTCTTTAGTGCTAACATTGGTGTTTCCTAAAAAAAAGGCTTGATCACCGTTAATAAATCTTTTCTCTTCTAAGTCCTTCAATACTTCTTGCATTTTTTTTATTTTTTCACGATATCGCCTATTTGTACACTGCAATCTTCTTATCTTTAACCTTTGTGAATGTATAATACCTTCTTTTGTTTGTATAATATGCCGCATTTTCTTTTTTCTAGGAGTTTCTGTAATATCTAGCTCCATCGAACGTTTAACAGGTAAAGAAGAGGATGGTGTTGATAACGGTGTCTGTTGTGTATTATCTGTGGACTAAAATAATTTTATTATTCATATTATCATAGGTACTTGCTTAAATTAATAAATTAAAAAACTACACTGCTAAATATTATAGGTACTACAACAAAGAAAACGCTCACATTTGAATTCAACGATATTATTAACGTATTTCGATCACAGCAATACTTCTTGTATAGCAATCGTCTATAGGATACTTGATACACGACATGGTATAAGAAACTTACTTTTTCAGTAGTGGTCCAGACGTCAATTGTTGGGTAAGCATCTTTCATAAGAATCCGCCTTTTCGTAGTGGGGTTAAAATCAATTTCACGAAAGTGAATGGAGCATAGTCTACTATGACCAGTTGGAAACCATTCTTTTTTACCCGTTGCTAATATCCATTTGTTTTTGACATCTGGATCTTTAGGAAAACTGAAAAAAAGACACGTGCAGAAAATCTTAATTAAAATAACTTTTTTTTATTATACAATTACATAGTTATACATTTTTTTTATTACATTAAATATTAAGTAATTAAATGTCAACATAACAATAAAATAAATAGAGATGTCAGATGTTCATCGGGCGGGTCGTATGCTTATTCACCGCCCGGCGTTGTACAAAAAAAAATATTGATGTCTGTGCTGAATCATCTTTGCAATATTCAACGACAGACAAACACACAGATAAAAAAATTAAAAACATATATTTGGCTTTTTGTAACGTATAAATTAATAATATGAACTTAAGAAAGAGCCTTTGTTTCGAAATCACCGGCCAACACTTCAATTTTATTTATTTGTACGGAACTCAGCATACATGACATGGAAGTAAAAATTTCAACATAAAAATTATGATGGACATCGATAGTGGTAAAATCTTTAGCACAAAAGTACATCACTAACTCACGGTTGCTTATACCAGCGACCGTACCATGGCACATGTTGTTGATACGAAAATATTTAGTTGCATCATATTCCATTGCGGTGTCTCAGTGGAATTGCTACTTATGTATTTAACTTAACTTAAGCAATGTATGTTAAAATAATCTATAATATCAAAATTCCGTGGTATTTATGAATTATCTTCACCATTATTTGTTTTTAGATTAAACTAACAATTATTTAGTTTTTACTAAATTACAGTACTTACCAGTGAAATGTAATCCTTTTAGAAACACAATCACTCTTTCCTGAAGCGTTTCCACAGTTCGATACGCTGCAATAACCCATTTTGTCGAGCAGTTGACTCAGCGGCGAACGGTTTCGAACTGAGCCGGCAAAATCGAATACATGGCTTTTAAGCCGCATAAGCGCCTCGCGCTTTAAGGCGGTAAGGCATTTCTATTCCTCTTTATTATTAGTTCTGTGCTTATTCCATAATGATCTATGTCAATTATGACATAATAATTAATAAGTGTTATGTATTTTATAAAATTCAATGCATTATAAATTAAATATTATGTTTTTATATTATTAAGTCATCTTTTAAGTATATGAGTATATTCATTTAAATTCATCTCTTGATTAGAAAAACGTTAACAGAATAATACCTTTTTTACAATAATAAATCATATATTGTATAAAATATCACATAATGTATAACATATCATATAATGTATAAGATATTTTTTGATAATGAGGATGGATAGACTGTATGGGATACTATTTTCTATAACTCAATTACCTCATAACAAATAATAGCTAGTGTTGTTAAGGGTACATGAGCAACTTGGAATTTTTTTTGTGAAATTTTTTAGTGATGTCATTGTGACCTTTATATGAGGTTATCAGAATAGGAATTCTGATAATGGGGATGGGTAGTGGGGGTCATCAGGAATAATGTTTCTATGGGACATTTTACTTAACTCATGTACTTATTGTAGCGTATTTAAACTTAAGGAAAATTGTTTGAGCGAAACCGCGGTATGTTCGTAGTTAATAAATAACGCACGGCGCCGCGGCGCCTGTCGGCGAGGTCAAAGGGATTCGTCGAACAAAGGAAAAGAAGTTGGTTTCCGAGTATACGTGGCGAATTCTGAGAAGTAAAGAACAGTTGGAGTCCGTAGTTACATTGGTTGATAATGGAGTAACGCAAACAACCAATACCAGGTGACGCGACGCTGTCTATACGGTGATAAACTACCAATGGCAAGTGCGTACATGTGGACTCAACGTGGACTCATGTCATATCGGACGAATGGTTATCGAGATCCCGGCTAATATTAGCTAAGCTCTTAGTAAAAATGCACAACGAACGGACCAATAGAAATTGGGCAAAAAGGGGCGTGACATGACGCCACGCGGAACAACGGAAGGAAGCGCGGGCGCGCTCGGAGATTCATTCTCGGCGGGGGACTGAAGATTACTTTTAAATATCCCGAAGATCTCTCACTTTGGACTTTTTAGCAGGAACTGGTTGAGTGCAGTTAGTTGTGCTGCTGAAAAAAATTTCATAATTTAATGTTTAATGATATAGATTCATAATAGAGACAGTGCATTATCATTTGAGTGCACAAATTATTATTATAATAGTATTTTTGATACATTAAAAGTGTTTGAATCGGGACTGTTGAGTTATTCCAAGAAGTCATGCAAAAAGCAGTGTAGTTGCACTACTCGTTTTACTGCTGAGTTATTACAAGTACAGGAGGAACAAGAAGATTCCTGATTATATTTTTAGGCATGCCCCTGAACCTGAAAATAAAATAAAGTAATAATACACAGACAGGCTTTAAAGGACAAGGACTATCGAGTTGTAAAGCCATTTAATAATAATATATCTCCTTAACTGACACATAATGACCTCAATGACGTTTCATGGTCAAGGTCATGGTCAAAGGTCAAGTTCATGACTTCGTGTGATGATAGATTTGGGTAACTCAGTAAAATTTTGTGCGTCATCCAAGTAACTATAGTGCAGCTCACTGCACTGGATCACGGAGTAAAGCCAAAACTGCGCCTATGTGCTCTGCTATGTGTTTTGCTTAATCAAATCAAATCAAAATATCTTTATTCCTTGGACTTTATAAAGCACTTAGAAACGTCATACAAATCAAATATTTGATTTCTATACTTTAAATCTGCAGAGCTTAGATTCACTTTCATCACACTATTTTGAATGTGAAAGTGAATTTAAGTGTCAGTTCCAGCGACTGAGCTACTTGAGAAGAACTGGCAAGAAACTTAAGGCAGACTCTTTTAATTGCCAAGTTTTAACAATATTGTTACATTAAATACAAATACAATCATTAACGTAACATAACTAGAGCAATTCATTTCCAAATATACTTTTATCATTTATGTAATCTGAGATACAATAGTAAGCTTAAATTTACCCATGGATAATTTAAACGCGTCGTTTGGAAGTTCATTGTAGAAGCGTATACATTGACCTGGGAACGAGGCTTTTATGAAGCCTAGTAATATACACAGCGAGTTTGTTTTTATTTCTTACATTTAATTGATGGAGATCACTGTTTTTCCTAAATTTAGTTTGATTTTTATGAACGTAAATAAGATTTTCATTTATATTGCTTACCACACAGTACCGGTTTTTGGTCTTCGATTTTCGATTTTAAGATCAGTTTTTTTCCAGATCGAACCTAAGATCGTTCCGAATAGACATTTCGGAACGATCTCAGGTTCGATCTGGCTGGCAAAAAAACTGATCTTAAAAATAAAAAACTGGTTCAAAAAGATCTTCGGTAAAATCGAATTGAGATTGGAATTCCTAATCTACGACTGTACGACTGTTTATAGTATCTTCATGAGATAATTATTTCATAGATATGTTCTGCAGCGAAAATATAGGATATTGTCCATGAACATGCCATGGGATATTGTCCATGAACATGCCGTCACAACTACTGGTTAACAGTATAATATGTAAATATTACACAAAATTTATGCATACAATAGAAACCATAAGAAATTGGAAATAATACAATAGGGTTTTAGACCCGGAAAAGGTTTGATGGAGGCATACTTTGAAATGAAAATCCGAACTTTCGGCCAAAACTTCAACTTCAGATCTGTAGTCGTTTCGCACCGCGGTGTGAATTACCCAGTTACTGTTTATGAATATAACCATTCGCACCACAGTGGTTGGAGCTGTGCGAATGGGCCAAGGCATCTATTGGAATGGGCCCATTCCATTCGGACTACTCCGGGCGGAATCCTGCCTAGTTATTATTACGTGTCACGAAATGTTAAATGAATGTGGAAAATGTTATTTTCTAGACATCTTGCACAACAGTGCTGGTGAGTTTGAAGATACTGAAGAGGTGTATGAAGCTGTGGGTGAAGTTCTATGTGGAATATCAGAGAAATCCGAGGAAGATATAAGGTACATATAATTTATGAAAATAATAACGGGAATTAACGCGATCATGCTTAATGGTATTTACGTACCTTTATTATTGCCTGACCTTTTGACGAGCTTGCACTGGCCATGGTCACAGTCTGACTATCTCGATTGGCTGATGTCCCTCTGCCTCTGATGCCGAGGTCGATGAATCTTCATCTACCCCCGTGTTGTCCGATTTCCATGTACCGCGACACACTACACTTACGCCATTCCTGTTCTGCGAAATAACCGACCAGTTTGTCCGTGGTCCAAAAAAAAGTAAACAGCCCGTTTGATGGACAGACTGCAAGTTTTGGGGTGTTCTGTTCTGCAACATGGGAATCTGTCTAGGGACAATGACCGATTTATTAAAAAATATTTGTGTTCAGGGAAATATGCGAGCAGTTACTACATATGCTTCAACCTGATACGACGGTGAATAGCAATGGTCCCCGAAAAGTATTGGACGCTCCTATCCATTTGGCGTCGATGACGGCAACTCACACAGAATCAGATGATCTTAAAAGTATATGGTTACAGACTAAGGACGATAACTTGGTATGTATATATATATATATATATATATCTACTTAGAATTTTGTATGGTTATAAGTTGTAGAATTATAGGAAAGAACATTTTTAGGAAGGGTAAGGTTTTTACTCGATTACGATGACGTGGAAACCTACAAAAAAGCATTGCATTGCTTTTAATTTAAATATCTTTTTTGTATGTATCTTGAAATTTCGTTATTATCTATGTACATTATGCTCTAAACCTGAGAGGAGCCCCGTATCCCAGCAGTGGGATGAATAAGGGTTGACGGCGACGACTATGTACAGTCAAAGGCCACAAGTGCAATACCAGTTTCGGGGTGTAAGTGGTTCATCTACATCTTTGAACCAAAGCCAACTTTACCTCGGTAAAGTTGGCTTTGGTTCAAAACGCGCGCGTGCGCGCGGTGCACCCTCCTGACTGACAAACGAAGCTCTGGCGAAAAGAGAGGTAGGGAGCGTAATTGTAAGCTACCCGACTGGGGAATGTACCTCCACCTCACAGAATACCACAGCCAAATAACAATTTCCTTGAGGTTGTTGTGTTCTTGCGAGTGAGTGAGGTCACCAGAAAGGAAGGATATGCTGCGTTGGCCGCGGGGGTGGCGGCGCGCAAGCGATATTTTATATTGCAAGCGTTAATATGGCTACGTAACCGCTTCACATCAGGCGGGCCGTATGCTTGTCGGCCACCTGACGTAGTTTAAAAAATAAACCAGTGGTACCTACTGCGCTTGTGACCCTTGCAAAAAAATAAGGTGGTACTGTAACCACCTACTACAAAACGCCTAAAATAAATTTGTTATTTGTGGCTACAAAATTAATAAAATAATTTTGTAATATCGTATTTTATTCAATGTTAAAGATAAGGCGGTACTGCACTTATGACCCTTGACCATGTGAGGAGTACAAGTAGTAATTTGTGAGTTAATTAGAATTATCATACTCATTAAAAATGTTTTCTGGGTTCGATACTTAGTTTTTTTTTAACAAATTTTATTTATAACGATAAATCTGTGATTACTATTTATTCCAGTTCTTTCTAGAATATGTTCTCATAAAAATGATTTTATTTACAGAAAGTAGACCAAAAGAAATTAGAGAAAGCCGAAGCTAAATTACAACAAAAACAACAGAAACAAAAAGATATTAAAATCCCAGTTTCTGCGCCAGTACTGCAGACCGCCACAGCTTCCCAGGTGCAGTCGAAGAAAGACAACAAACTAGAAGCCAAGGGCACGAACAGGACCCAGGATATTAGGATAGAGAACTTCGACATTGCTTATGGCGATAGGTAAGATTTTTAGAAATAGTTTTTTGGTTTTATGTCTTGATTTTTGCCATTGCTGCGTTTTTAAATTTCATTCAAATCCTTTTCAATCGTTTATGTGTTAAAGAACAACAATTATCCTTAATGATTAAAGTCTTCAGCCTATATAAATTCATTCACAAAGTGTTAAGAAAACTAATTTTTTGAGAGATTTGACCGAATACCGAATATTCTTTAAATTTTGTGGATATTTTATGCATGACGTTTCATTGTGATGCTTGCGGGAACGATGACGCAGTCGCGTGGGCATATTTGTTTTATTTGTATCTGTTGACAAAGAGCTAGGTAAAAAAATGTTCTTATGAGCTTTGAAAAGGTTCCGATGAGTCTAGTAGTATCATTGATATATTAATCATAACTTATCATGTCTGTGATAAATTCGTACTTTTTTGTTAATTGTAATCGACTAGATGTTCATTTAAAAGGGGGCGAATAAGCCGAATACCAAATAGTAACCATATATACGTGGCATCTCTATTCTTAAACCTAAATATAATACTTATTTCCGCCGACGCCTTCGCCGGGATGAACACCTTTCCTAGATAAAAACTATCCTGTGTTATCCTATTGTATCCTGACAGGATAAGACAGGATCTTTACACAAATGTAACACAGATTAATATAATCCTGTATTAATCTATGTTATATGTGTTACATTTATGTAATAGAAATTCATTCAGCCGTTTTTGTGTGATTGATGTAACAAATATCTTAAGTTTCTAAACATACAAAATTTAATGACGATGAAGTACTTACTATAACAAAATAATTTTTTCTAGAGTATTATTACAAGGGGCAGATTTAGTGCTAGCATTTGGAAGACGGTACGGCCTCGTCGGCCGCAATGGACTAGGCAAAACTACTCTTCTCAGGATGATATCTGCTAAACAGCTGAAGATACCCTCGCATATAACGATACTTCACGTGGAACAAGAAGTGGTCGGAGACGATACAATAGCATTGCAGAGTGTTTTAGAATGTGACACAGTCAGAGAAAGTTTGTTGAGTCGGGAAAGAGCAATCACGTCTGCAATTAATAATGGGTGAGTTTCCAGTATCTTATAGAACCTTCCTTAATCTAGCATATAATTTTTTTTTCTTTCTTAGTATTTTTTTACATCGAGTGTCAAACAAGCATATGTCACGCCTGAAGCGATTACCATAACTATGTAGCAATATAAAATTCCAGGCGAACCGCCACTTCCGCTGCCAACGCAGCGATTCCTTCCCTCCTATATGTATAAAATATAAACTATTTCTTTTATTTATAAATCTACTAGCTAAACCCGATCCAGCATTTCTGTGGCTCTATCTGTGTTCCCTCCTTGGGCTAAGAAAAAGGATGATACAAGAGTTCTTCTTTTTAATAGTATACGATAAAAACTATTAATAATACGACATTTTTAGGTCAACAGATACCAATTTATCTTCAGAACTGAGCGAAATTTACGTGCAGCTGGAAAACATCGAGGCGGATAAAGCGCCCGCTCGGGCGTCCATTATACTCAGTGGATTGGGTTTCACACCTGAAATGCAAGCTAAAGCCACTAGGACATTCTCAGGAGGATGGCGCATGAGGCTCGCATTGGCTAGGGCCTTGTTCTCCAAGTAAGTATTTGTAGTATATTATAACTTCCCTTTATCTTGAAGATTTAAATCACTAAGTTTGCCCTGATGCCTTTATTCTGATGCATTGTGTGCTCTACAGTAAATTGAAAATATGTTATTGTGAAATCTTTATCGATTTTCACATTAATTTAATTGAGAACGGAAAAATATAGTTATTAAATTATATAATTAACGACATTCGACTGTCACGGTGTTCAGAGGAGTAGCGATTTGATAGACTGAGCTGACTCATATTATGGCACATAGGGGCCCCTATGTGAGCATAGTATTCAAGTATTACGTAAGCGCTTGAGGGGGGCGGGGGGTCTTTGCTTTGCTTATTTTTGATGACATGGTGGGTGGGGGGTCGATATCGTGGTTACATCAGCAGTTATTATTTAATTTTTTTTTATTTACACAAATGGCAACCCACAAATTGTCTATGCTTGAAAACAAAAGACACATGTCGGGGAATCCCACAATTAATAATGAATAAGGTACTCGCTTAGAAGCGAGTGGGGGAATTACCGCGCGCTACTCACTTGTCACTTGTCTAAATTTCTTCTGGCAATCTATTGTTTCATTTTGATTTGACTGATTTGACTACCAATAATTACGTAAGCATGGGAGGGGGGGGGAGGTTTGCTTACTTTTGCTGGCAAGGGGAAGGGGGGGGGGGGGTAAATAATTGTAAAAAATCTGCTTACGTAATACTTGAATGGCCCCATATTCATATAATATAGTGAAGTGATATTTTTATACCACTTCGAGGTCACCAAATCAAACTTAATGAACTGGAAGTTTTTTAAAGAAAAACTTCTAGTTATGTGTTTTGAAAATTCTGTAAAATACATAATTGAGACTGGACGTGTCTCCTACTTAGTTCAATTAATATTTTTATAAATAACATTAAAATGTGTGCTCTAATAACACTGGTACAATGAAATAAATGGTGGAAAAATGAAATAAATATAAAAAAAAAATATTTGTTTTTACGTAGAGCCAATAAAGCGTATTAGAAAAAATCCGAACTTTCGGCCGAAACTACGGATTTTTCTACGCTCCCTGGATTCGTAATATGTACAACAGTGTTAGCTGTCAAGTGCACACCACGCACGCAAACACTCGGTCTGCTCCAAACTTAAATTTATAAATCTTGTTTGAAGCTCTGCTGTAGAGCAGCTTAAGGTCACTTTTAACTTTAACCTGTCCTACATATCGTATTTATTGGGGATGATCTGAGAATGATTTACACCGATCCAACAATTTTTCTGTCCGTTCGACAATCACCATCAAATCCGACGTCTCTGTGTTTCAGACCAGATTTATTACTACTTGACGAGCCCACTAACATGTTGGATATAAAAGCGATTATATGGTTAGAGACTTATCTACAGAACTGGCCGACGACTCTTCTCGTAGTATCTCACGACCGGAACTTTTTGGACACAGTACCTACAGACATTTTACATTTACACACTCAGAGGATAGAAACATACAGGTAATGTATTTCTAATTTTATTTACAAATTTAAAACATCATTATGCTAGGCGCATTCTTATATCGTATACATATTTCTTAAGTAATCGTTTAAAAACAATTTAGTGTTCAATATATATGTCAATTTCACCAACCTTTTCAGCAAAGCATGCGAAATGAAATTAATCGATGTTTCACTGTATATTTATATCTATACTAATATTATAAAGCTGAAGAGTTTGTTTGTTTCGGTTGAACGCGCTAATCTCAGGAACTACTTACTCGTTCGAATTGAAAAATTCGTTTAGTGTTAGATAGCCTATTTTTCGAGGAAGGCTATAGGCTATGTAACATCACGCTACCACCAATAGGAGCGGAGCATCAATGAAAAAATGTCGCAAAAATGGGAAAAAAATATTCCTTTTGAGAGCTTCCGTTGCGTGCGCTGCGTAAACGGTTCAAGTTACACAACAATTATATACGACGGAATTATTTATCTTAAAAAGTCCTAAAAAAAAGTCAGTGATAGCACATGTCTATCTTTTAAGATTGGCTCACTATAACCTTTCAAATAGCAACCTTACGCTTCACTCTCAACGCTCTGTCACACGCAGACGAAGTTGCGCGACTCAGCTAGTATTTCATACGGCGAAACATTGAATAGTTTCATTTTTCTATTTTTGAAGGTAAATGTCACTAAGTCTATAACAGTCTGTTGTAGCAGCTTTAAATAGGATCTTTTGTATGCCACAACGATTTCCTAACGAACGTGGGGCCAACTTGATAACAAGCGGTTCTATAAACATTGGCAATATATGGCGTACAGCTTGGGCGCTGGTATCGCCGCTGTTAGCGCATTATCTCCTCACTGGCTTGCAGAAACGCAATAATCATTGAGGGCATTGTTATTCGGCTGGTGTCTTTTCAGGTGAAGATACTTCAGTAGGGCCTTCAATATCACTTTCGTGGTCCAACTCATATGCACGACTAAGTTGTTATATGTCACTTTAAATAAGTGACCAGTTTTATTTCAAAAATCTGTGTAGTGTAGCCGAAGACATCTGACCCATTATGAGAATTGCATTGTTAACCTAACCTAAATAAAATAACGGAACTTACCGGGAACGACGTGAACCAACATGACCTATAACTCTGCTGGTTAGAACAGATAATGAGTTGAGAAATAAAACAATTAAAATTAAAAACATTAGAAATGATAAAATTTGCCTCCAATTGAGGAAAAAGGCTTAACTATTATGTGGTTTTTTAAATTCACAATATTAAATATAATATTTTTCAAATTTACAGAGGTAATTACGAACAGTTTCATAAAACGAAGACAGAGAAGCTAAAGAACCAGCAGCGAGAGTACGAGGCACAACAACAGAACCGCGCCCACACGCAAGAGTTCATCGACCGTTTCCGGTACAACGCAAAAAGGGCTTCCTCTGTCCAGAGCAAACTCAAGATGCTCGACAAACTGTAAGTACATATCATTATCAATCTATCTATTCTCGCTTACCCAGATAAATCCTGTGAGGTTTTCGTGGTATGGTATTAATGTGTTGAAATAATAGACTTATATTATAAGTGTACATATGAGAGTTTTATAAATAAATTATTCTATAAGTATCTCACTGTAGGATTGTTATTGATATCGTCGTCAACCCTTCTTCACCCCACTGCTGGGATACGGGCCTCCCCTCAATCGAAGGGGTTTAGAGCATACTCCATGCTGCTCAACTACGGGTTGGCGGAGCCCAGTGTTTTCAAGCCGCCTAAAGGCCACTGACTTGGCTCAACAACTGTCATCTAATGACAACAATCGGGACCGACGGCTTAACATGCCTTCCGAAGCACGGAGGAGCTCGAGATAAATAAACCCTTGGACAGGTTACGGTCGACGTTCGATTTGATTGATATGCGTAACGACACCTAAACAAATAAATGTGTCTACAACATATACACTCTTAATCCTCTTTTTTCATATTCTTTATATGTTACTTTACAGTCCAGAGTTGAAGCCTGTGGAAAAGGAAGTAGAAGTAGTCCTTAGGTTCCCGGAGACAGAGCCCCTCTCACCTCCCATATTGCAGCTCAACGAAGTGGGCTTCTACTACACAAAGGACAAGGTTATATTCGCAAACGTTAACCTCGGAGCGACGCTGGAATCAAGGATATGTATTGTCAGTATCACATAGTATTCAGAGTTCAATACATCTTAAAATATCGTTACTTATAAGTGTACATGTCAGGCAATTTGCGAAATGGATATTCTGTAGTAAAGCTTTATGAATAGTTATGACATATACATTTTTTTTTTTTTAATTTTATACTACGTCGGGTGGCAGACAAGCATACGGCCCGCCTGATGTAAAGCGGTTACCGTAGCCATACTAACGCTCGCAATATAAAATATCGCTCGCGCGCCGTTACCCCCGCTGCCAACGCAGCATCTCCTTCCTTTCTGGTGACCTCACTCACTCGCAGGAAGACAACAACCCTCAATGGAATTGCTATTTGGCTGCGGTATTCTGTGAGGTGGAGGTACATTCCCCAGTCTGGTAGCAATACGCTCCCTACCTCTCTTTTCGCCAGAGCTTCGTTTGTCAGTCAGCAGGGTGCACCGCGTGCAGGTGAAGTTGGCTTTGGTTCAAAGATGTTGATGAACCACTTACACCCCAAAAATTAAAACTATTTAAAGTTGAATAGGAATAAAAATAATACGAAGTATAAGTTATGAGAAGCATATGTCGTCAAACGTTGTGCCGTGTGGTTTCCGGCAGACTAGAATAGAATCACTCCATCTCTTCCCGTGGATGGTCGTACAAGGCGACTAAGGGAAATACATTATTAAACATCGATCAGGCCTCCCCAACCCGTTTGGCCAGCGTGGGGAGTGTAGGCCAAATCCTCCTTCCGTCTGGGACGGACGAGAGGGTCGTGCTCCTGTAGTGGAGACTAAAATATCCTGATGATGATGTTGTCAAACTGCTAGAATCTATTGCGAATATATAAAACTCGATTTGAAGTTTCTCGCTATGTATATCTCTCAATTTGGCATAGTTTGTCGGTTGGATCTATTCTGCATAACAGGCTCCAACTTACAATTATTAATTAAATAATATTACCCGTGTGAATAGCTTTTTAAATGGTTTTTTTCATATCTTTTTAATTATTTTGACGAGCTCGGTGGTCCATTGCCACTTTGACTCCGAGGTTGCGGGTTCGATTCCTTCACAAGACAAATATTTGTGTGCATGAAAATGTCTGTTTGTCTTGGTCTGGGTGTTTTCTATGTATTATATGTATGTATTCACAATAAGAAAAATGTATTTAAGTATAATATCAGTTATCTAGTACCCATAGTACAAGCTTTGCTTAGTTGGAGACTAGATGGCCGTGTGTAATTTGTCCAGGAATATTTATTTATTTTGTTTATTATTTTTATAGGTTGGAGACAACGGCGCTGGTAAAACGACGTTACTAAAAATAATCATGGGTATATTGTCACCGACGAGTGGCGTCCGGAACGTACATAGAGGTTTAAAGTTCGGCTACTTCTCACAACACCACGTCGACCAGCTAGAGATGAACGTCAACTCCGTTGAACTTCTACAGAAGAGTTACCCAGGTATGGATCATTGTATACTGTTGAAGCTCAAAGGAAATTTAGCGATCTATTTGCTCATTTGTAGAATACAGAATGCGTGGAAGTTTAAATTACAAACCAGTTAGTGCTATTAATGCGTATACATCTGCAGCTATTGGTCATAATGATTTGGCACCTGACTAGTTTTTACTCCGCTATCAGACGTTACCCTGGCGTACAGAATCGTTTGAACTTACTGCTGACTGACAAACGAGACTCTGACGTGAGGAGAGGTAGGACATTGTGAATTTTGTTAGCTGCACTACTGAGGAAGTACATCTAACTCATGGAATACCGCAGCCAAATAACAATTCCCTTGAGGATTGTTGTGTTCCTGCAAGTGAGTGAGGTCACTAGGAAGGAAGGTATTGCTGCGATGGTAGCGGGGGTGGCGGCACGCAAGCGATATTTCATGTTGCGAGCGTTAACATAATAATAATAATAGGTCCGCAGGGCAGCTTGTGGCGAGCTGTTGTGTGAGTAGCGACACCACGGACCCGAGTCTCCAGAGAGTAGGTCAGGGCCTTCGTCTCCGACGTGTCTTCATCGGTCGGAGTGTAAACACAAGAAGGCCCGCATTACTCTCAGCTCTGGCTTGCCTTCATTGGCCGTCCAGAGAGGAGCCGCTAGAGCTATGCCCCAGGGGTGGAAGTATTAAAGGGCATCACGCCGCGAGTAACTTCGGAGAAAGCGCAGCACACCTCTCGACGTCCCTGAGTCACTCACACCGGTGTTGCCCCCGGCCGTTTTCCTGGCATTTCGGGGGCCCATCTAGTGAGTGGCAAGCCACCGCCTGCCGCAAATAACTAGCAATAAAAGCAGTTACGGCAGGCGTCCGTCCCTCTTCTGTAAAAGCCCAGTATTTAGTTCAGCCAGATCTCATCTCCATAACCCATTTATTTTCCATCACACTTTGCAATAGTCTCAACGCCTGCCGAGACCTGCTCATGGGTATAACGATGTACCCATGAGCAGGTCTCGGCAGGCCATTGACTTTTTTATTTTTTATACAACGAAGGTGACAATCAAGCATACGGCCCGCCTGATGGAAAGCAGTTACCGTAGCCTATGGACGCCTGTAACACCAGAAGCATCACATGCGCGTTGCCGACCCTGTAAAAACCTCTTTACGCCCTTTTTGAAGAACCCCATGCTGTAGTCTCCTGGGAAAACCTCAACAGGCAGTTCATTCCACAGCTTGATAGTACGTGGAAGAAAATTTCTCTGGTACCGCACAGTACGATAATATGACATATCCTGGAGCGGGTCACGGCGGGCGTACAATATTACATCAAACTTCTCAAAGGGGCCTCTACGCGTTGGATCCATATCCCCGCGCACGCCTATCAAATGACCGGGCTTGACCCGTGATTTAAGAGAGATACATAATAATAGCATTGTATGAAATAAACAAATGACAGATGTCACACACAAATGTGTGAAGTTACAGCTAAATTTGCTATCCACTTCACACTCTGTCTGTCTCACGGTCCCAAAAAACCGCGGTGTGAACACACCGCGGTTTTTTGGGACCGTGAGAGAGTGAGGTTGCGAGAGAGCGGCAGAGTCTGATCATACGGTGCTGTACTACCAGAGTATAAGTAATAGTACTATGTACAGTAAGGACGAGACACGAGACAGCGACAAGAGAGTGGTCCCTGTCGCTCTCTTGTGTCGATCTCACCTGGGGAGGTGAGGTGAGGATCTCAGACAAATCTGGAACTGTTTGTATGGCGTTGCACGCACACACGATTTGTCACTCTCTGCACAGATGCTATTGTTTGTGTAGTATAGTAAGTAGTAAACGGCGCGACATTTGTATTGAGTGGCCGGGGTGTGGTGCTACTAAGTATTTATACTCTAGTATACATTTTTTTTTAACTTTATAGGTAAACCAATAGAAGAATACAGAAGACAACTGGGTAGTTTCGGCGTCAGCGGCGATCTCGCGTTACAGACTGTTGCCAGTCTCTCCGGAGGACAGAAGTCTAGGGTAGCGTTCGCCAGGATGTGCATGGGCAACCCCAACTTCCTAGTACTCGACGAACCGACAAATCATTTAGATATAGAAACTATTGAGGCATTAGGGAAGGCAATATCGAAGTACACGGTAAGTACGGAAATTGAATTAAAAATAATGTACAGTGCTACAAACTTATCTGACCCGGTGGCGAAATTTAGAACTAAAGCCGCCATCTTGAAATGTAGTATTGCCAGGTACAATTACTTTACTTACCGCGTATACACATTCCATTGAGGTGTATTTTTTTATATACATATTATCTTTTTCTACACATATTTCATTTCTTACAATAAAAAAATCGTCAACGAGTTATTTCTGTGCAATATTATAACTCTCTAATATTATTTATTAGCTATGATCGCGACTTAACGTGGTGCATTTTTAAAACTAATCAACAAAAAATAGAAGGCAATTGATATTTAATTGAAACACCACACAACACAATTAATCAATATATCAATGCTATTATTTTAACAGTGTATATATTTCTTTGATTTTAATATTTCCTCTAAAACGGGCGGCATTTCGTTTAATGGCAACACTTAAGTCGATCGTACCGCCCCCGCCACCGGGCCAGATAAGTTTGTGGCACTGTACGATCATTATCATCATTGATTTGTAATGGTCCTGCCTATCCACAATTCTCTCTGTTTAAGCATTGGGGGCCATCCAGAAATTACGTCACACGAATTTCATGCTTTTTTGACCCCTCCCCTCGTCCTTGTCACAGCTGGTCACATTTGTGAGACTCCCTAGTGTGACTTCACATATTTGCAATTTTACAGCTAGACTTGTAAATGTTTTTGAGTTTTTCGTTAATAGTTCAAAGTTCATGTTTAACACTTAGATTATAATAGATTTTGAAATGTCACGTCACGAAATTTAGGCCCCTCCCACCTCTTTATCACACAACATCACACTTCGTCGACCTTCTCCCTCCCCTTTAACGTGTGAGGTAATTTATGTTTGGCCACTTGCTGTGTCTTAAGTGAGCGACCAATCTCGACGCATAAGAGCATCTGGTCTTATGTTCGATGTCGAAAGGATTATTAGCTTAATGATCACGACATGGACTGATACTCTTGGTTCCAGGGCATTTATGGCATGTGGACAAATAGTAGCTGTTAGTGATGTTATTTTATCAAAATTCACATTGTTATTATTAAAAAAACCGCGTTTCGCACCGATTCAATCGCCGAAGCACTTTGGATGCGTTCACACGACGACAACTCGATTGGGTGTCTTCACGTTTACCTATTCTCCATATACTCGATACTAATTCACACAAAGATCATCAAATTCAACTGTAACATACATTGATAACTTATAGAATGGTTCTTATCTGAATGATCGTTGAATATACTGGAAAATATAAAAAATGGGATGTGGCTGTGTCATGGACACGTCCGTGTATGTTATATGCACTAAAATTATCTCAAAATGGTAGAATAGAACAGAATAGAATCCTTTATTTGCTTAAATGTGGGTATGCAGGTGTACAAATAACATTAGAAGTTTGATCCGTCACATTTGCCAGAAATATTTAGGCATGCAAATATACACTAATAATATATTAGATTAACAATATGTCAAATTATGTCAATTTAAATGGAAATAATAATTTTAACAATTACAATTTTATAAGGGTCGTAACGAAATGGACATTATTAATACATATCAATTTTTAAATGTCATTATACTATCATTACATTAAATGTCAATCAAATCAATAACAGTATTGTCATGCTTCAAGTAATTCTCCTATCGAATAAAACATTTTCTCGTGCAGCCAATTTCGTAGTGCTTTTCCAAATTTGCGTACTGGGAGCTGCTTTATAGGATGAGGTATCCGATTATAAACCACATTGCATACGAATTATCTTGAAGTCGTTTAGTACGAGGGAAGGGAGGGTAGCGCTTCCCCCCTCCCCCGCATGCGATTTTCCATAGTCCTTAGCGTAATAAATTCCTTGATCCTTCATCTATCCAGTGGTGATTGAATTTTGGATGGAGATGATAGATTTGTAGCTGCAACACCAAACTGTATCCCCCGGTTTTGTTATTATTCGTTTTTTTTAATTGCCTGTGGAAGCAATTTTATAGACGTATTCACGTCAAAATAATGCCGCTAAGGCATTATCAAGGTAAACAGATGGTGTTTGTGTTTCTACAAAACATATCTGGATATGTTTTGTAGAAACACAATCTATATAATTTATATCTGTATAAGTTATCATATCTGGATATGTTTTGTAGAAACACAAACACCATCTGTTTACCTTGATAATGCCTTAGCGGCGAAACCGGTCGGTAATATTAAATATAATAACGTGGAATAGTACAAGTGCTTTATTATAACATTATGATAATAATGTTCCACCAAGTGCCAACAATCAACAGTATCGAATCTAATATTCACCGTGTGAACGCAGCCAACGACCAAGTCGCTACGATAGCGCTACGATTGAACATTACGGATTTATACGGCTGTTCGGCCACTCATTGTTTTCTCAAAACTTTAATTTAATCGACGAGCTCGGTGGTCGAATGGCTAGCAACATAATGGTCACTTTGACTCCGAGGTCGCGATTTCGATCCTCCCTTATGACAAACATTTGTGTGCATGAACATGACTGTTTTGTCTTGGTTTGGATGTTGTCTATGTATTATATGTATTTGGAAAAAAAAAATTAACTATATATACCAGTTATCTGGTACCCATTGTACAAGCTTTGCTTAATTTGGGACTAGATGGCAGTGTGTAGTTTGTCAAGAAATATTTATTTATTTAAACTAACTTCAAACATGTTTTCAGGGTGGTGTAATTCTTGTATCCCACGACGAGAGGCTAATACGAATGATATGTAAAGAACTGTGGATATGTGGCAACGGATCAGTCTCCAGTATAGAGGGAGGCTTCGACGAATACCGCAGGATTGTCGAGAAGGAACTCGAGGCGCAAAGCAAGTAAATTAATAATTCAGTGCACACGACGGGTTTATAGTAAACATTATAGCGACCGAATAACGTCTATTTTATAATTATAGTGGATATTTAGTTGGCGAATTTGTGTGAATGTATACGTCAATGGTCCAAAATAACTTGTTGAATCAACTTGTGGCTCGTGAATAAAGTCATTGTTATTGTGATTTGTACGAAAATTTTAGGACAAATATGCCTATTGAAGAACTTTCTTTAGAAACAATTTTTGTAGAGTCGTTTTAGGCGCGAATCCAGGGGAGGGGCAAAGAGGGCGGTCCCCCCCCCCCCTGAAATAAATCCTGGATCCCGGCCTGTTAGACATATAATCTCAATTCATTTTTTACAGTATCATGACTGAAATCATTGTTATAGTGTAATGTTTGCAGCAAGTATTGAGTTATTCATAAAAATATATGTATTTGTCATTTATTGTTAGAATATTTTGTTTGTAACTTGACAAAATCTCAAAAGACTGTATTTGTTTCCGATAGTCTGTACAGTAAGTATCAGTAACATGTTACATACATAGTATTCAATTTTAGATCTTAATAAGTTCTGTAACTTGTACAAGTTAATGATACTGATTGTACTAAATATAGCATTTGTCGAACGTTTTATATTTCCTATTAGAATATTCGTTATAAAATATTTATGCTCCATGTTGTGACGATTATATTTTGCCTGAACGAATCAAACTAAGATGTTAATTATTATCATTAAGATAAGTTGATACTGTTGATTGTTGGCACTTGGTGGAACATTATTATCATAATGTTATAATAAAGCACTTGTACTGTTCTTTTTTTTTTTTTTTATACTACGTCGGGTGGCAGACAACCATAGGGCCCGCCTGATTTGAAGCGGTTACCGTAGCCATATTAACGCTCGCAACATAAAATATCGCTCGCGCGCCGTCACCCCCGCTGACAACGCAGCATCTTCCTTTTTGGTGACCTCACTCACTCGCAGGAACACAACAACCCTCAAGGGAATTGTTATTTGGCTGCGGTATTCTGTGAGGTGGAGGTACATTCCCCTGTCGGGTAGCTTACAATTACGCTCCCTACCTCTCTTTTCGCCAGAGCTTCGTTTGTCAGTCAGCAGGGTGCACCGCGTGCAGGTGAAGTTGGCTTTGGTTCAAAGATGTTGGTGAGCCTCTTACACCCCAAAACGTTCCACGTAATTACATTTATTTTTAATTTACTCTACTATACTAGGAAGCAACACAAACACCATCTGCTTACTTTGATAATGCCTTAGCTGCGTAACCGGTCTGTAAAAATAAATGTAATTACATGGAACAGTACAAGTGCTTTATTATAACATTATATGATAGCATAATTTAAAACAATGGTTTTGTTTTTTGCGAACCAGTCAACATTTCCAGTCGTAGGGAGTGTGAGGTGTGTGTGCCAAACACTATGGTAAGGCATGTTACATATTTCTTGCAGTTACATTCTCTTTAAGGTAACAGTTCTGTAAAGCGACCTGTCTTTTCCATCGTTTTTTTTTATCTATACTTACAGTTTACGTTCCTTAGGGAAATTCGCTGTGTGGTGGCATCCAACACGTCGGACCCTCATAATTTTGAAATATGAACTTTCATTCCGAAAAAATCTTTTGAAGTTATCAAACAATAAGTTGCGGTTATATCATAACAGCACTAGAAAGATCCATCTAGTGTTATTGTGTAACCTTAAGTTACACTACGACAGTCCGGATGTGGCATTGCATTTTTTATAGTTTTATAGGGTAACCTGATGAGATTCCTTTATGTTCAATCAACAGATATCGCAAGGAACGAGTTACACAAAGGTTTTGCATTATTGTTAGCAAATTCGCGAATAATGAGATGGGTATCGGTTAACAGCCACGTTAAATTATTTAAGCAAATTGATATACATATAATGCTTACTAATTTCATGTTCTTAAACGTATTGGAGTTTATTATAAACACCCCAATATAAAAATAAATTAAGACGACTTAACAAATTCCATTTTGTTTCGTACGAAAGATCATCTTATTCATTTTATAAAACAACTTTGTTTATCTTACTCCAAGTGATATCCATTGATACTATATATGTTCGTATAAGCTCTTTCGTTTATCCATAATACCTATTATGCGCTCTAGATAGGTGGATTAGCAATGCGAGTCGAAGAAATACTATTCCTGATACATTTGTAATCGCTTATGATCAGACAGGCTGTACGCATGTTTGCATCTGAGCAATAGTAAAAATGTGTGTTGAAATAAGACTAGCTAGAACAGGCCTGCTTTTAATTCGGGCGTGGTTGAAGAATCTGTTGCTTAATGTGATTTAGTTTTATACGTGGTTTATTATGTTAATGTTCACATTTTATTTAAATTGTTTGGAGTGCTTTGAAGTGAACGTCGTACGAAAATGTCAAATATGATTATACAACACACTATGATTTAATAGTGGCATTAAGCGCATCACACACGATGAAGATTATATATATTTAGAGCAAGATACTGCTAACGCGTATTGACTATATGTATGGCAGGAGCGCCATCTAGCAAGCACAACATTCGCGATTATGTCAAATCTAACATGTTAACATTTTATTGTTTTCATATAAATAAAATTATGAAAATATAACATAGAAAGACGCTATGTAGTGCTCTCAGAGAAATTTATTTTGTACACCTAATAAAATATTCAATGCTCAACCAGATTTCATTTTAATAAAAGGTGTTAGAAGCCGGTCTTAAATGGAAAGTACAGTTTTTCATTGTTAATCTTGTTAATAAGTATGAGGAAAGCAATTTAGCAATGTTGACTACATTGCTAAATTGCTTTCCTCATACGATTTAGCTTTTATTTTTTGTGTTGAATTACTTGTCGTTACAATTGTAAGAATTCTCAAAGTAATTATGTTTGACAGTCTTTCCACTGTTGCAAATTTATGCCATAGCGCGCGCTGCGATCGCTTTACTTAAACCCCGCCATGCACTTCGCACTACTGCGAATAGAAGTGTCTTGCTCTAAATATAAATTATTCTCTCTAAATATAAAATATAAATTATTTTCGTCGTGTGTGATACGCTTTAGGTGTGATATTTTATCCGTGATGACTTATCCAACGTAAGCTTATAAATACTAGGAAGTATGAAAATATAATGTATGACAGATATTTATAAATCGTCTATCAAGGTGAAATGTGGAATATTTATGAATATTCAAAGCAATTTTGTTCTCTATTTTGAATGGTATGATGTGACATATAGATTCGGTTTGATCTCTTGATTTCTTGTGTAGATCCAAAATTAATATTCACAGATTTACTATAAACTTGTCGAATAACAACTAATAATATAATTATCTGTGTAAAAAGTAGTCCTAAATTTATTATTGTAATATAATCTGTAGCATTGCATTATTTATTACTACGTACTATTTATACATATAATTTTATTATGAGAGATATACCAGTAAGGCAGAAATAAAATAATTATTATATTAATGCAAATTTTTATTTATACCTTCAACCTTCCTCTGTCTGCATTAAATAATTTTAGCATACAATTCCATACAAAACCTTGAGTACTCGCATTATTCATGGCAATTAAAAAAATAAAATTAACTTAAAAATGATATTTACAAATCAAAATCCAAATACACAATATACAATTAAAATAGTGACTAAATAGTAACAAAATCGAGTCAACAGTAGAACTCATTCGTTTGAAAATGCCTAATTGAAATCAAATGCAGTAAGTACTCAAAGAAGCCATTTCTAGTGGTACTTTCTTGATAAATGCAAATTTTGACAATATAGGATAAGTAATTACAGTTGGATTTCGGAGGGACTACATATAATAAACTATAATGGATTGGGGAATGTTATGTCAGTTGTGTACATACGAATTACGTATGTTTATTATGCGGTATATGAGAAGTATACCAATTTTATTATTATGGCAATTTACGATTGTGAATTATAGTTAGTTACAAATTTAACAGTAACGCTAGCAGATCACAAATACTAACTAAACTAAAATTACTTATGTCCAGTTGGCAAAGACAAATGGCGGTTGGATCACTCAACTCTCACTCATAAGCGAGAGCGGGTCGATAATTAAAACATTAAAATAAATTATTGATGTTTCTTACGCCTAGTTTTAGTTTTGTCGGCGTTTCTCAACACTTCCGCGTAGGAAAGCTCTAGTTTCCTCAGTTTGTGGATTTCTTGCGAGGCAGTGCTCTGCTTTATATCCCAAGAATCTGTTTCAGGGTTCCAGCCTTGATAGATCTTGCCGGTCCGGCCGCTCGCGCTCGGCGTGGGCGAGTTCATATTTCTGTTATAAAATTGTAGAGTGGTTCCGTTCCAGTCGTCTGCGGGCTTCACGAGGGGGCTCATTTCTATTGGCCGGTAATCTCTTCGCTTCTTGTTCGATGACTTTTGGTAGGTGATCTTCGGCGGCGATGGGAATACAGGGGAGTCGGCTCCTTGACGATCTTGGCTGTGTTTGCGATTGCGATGTCTGGACTTCTTTCTAGTTGCTGCGATGTATTCCAGCGGTTGACGCACCAGCGGTGTCAGTACGCGTTCCTTTTCCTTCTCTTTTTCCATTTCATTTTCTTTTTCCTTTTGCTTTTCCTTTTCCTTCGCTTTTTCGTTTTCATTCTGTGGTTCCTTTGGCTTCTCGGGAATATTTGGTTCCACAGGCTTGTTTTCTTTTTCTTTATTACGTTTACTTATTTCCTGTTTCTTGACAGGCTCTGGAGCAACAGGTGTTTCTGTCAGTTCCTTCAACGTTGGTGTTTCTGGTGCTGTAATATCGGACACTGGAATCGACTGTTCAGACATGACAGACGAAAATACGCTTTGGGTGTCATCTGTGAAGTTCCCGGGTTGTTCTTCTGTCGCCGGTGTAACAGGCGGTACTTTTCCGGCGGCGGTGTCGTCAAGGAGCGGTAATTGCTCACCCTCGTCTTTGTTTTCAGCGGCTTTCTTGAGAATTGTGAAGATTTCTTTGAAAAGCTCACGGTACTCTGGTCTATTACGAAAACGGCTATCCATGGGACTGGCGTCATCATAGATACTGAACCGGTAATCTTCACCATCAGCAATCGTACACAGGAACGAGCCAGGTCGCTCGCGTTCTGTTTGCGTGGCTTTGTTACTCGTCTCATCAGAGAAACCGGAGCTAGACGTTTCCGCTTCTGAAAAGTCTGGCGTTTGAATAATCTTTTTCCGAGACGTGGTTTCCACCGTCTTCTGTTGACCGTTATCTTTGTGTGCTTCTTCGCCATGGCCACTTTCTTCGTCCGTGTCTTTGACGCTGAAATGGCTATAATCACCTGAAGTCTGTAATTCGTCTTGGAGAGACAGGGGCCCAGATTGAGTCTGCGTGCTGGGTATCAGGTTCTGTTTATTTTTTCTTATATTCTTGCCTTGCGACAACTGTACTTCCAAAAGAGCTTCGTACTTCTGCACCAGCTCTCGGTACGGATTGTCATGGCCATCTTCCTTGTTGGCCCATATACCTTGGAGTAGTTTTTCCTTAGCGTTCTGAAAACCAAAAGGATTCCAGTATAAGATTAGGAAACAGATGCTAATGACATTGAAATTAACGTATTGTTACAAAAACAAGTAGCTAGTGATTGATATTTTAGTTATTATAGTGATTTTTAAAATTACATGAGAACACAAGTATTAATATTAATGAAAATCGTATTTAAAATGAAGTCGATAGTTACTGAAAAGGAAAATGAAAGTTATGGTTCAGAAATAACCAATGAATGTTGCAGTCTACGATAAACTTCAAAAGTCACACTAGCTGAGTAGGTATTAGTCAAAAATACACCCATTACTCCACATTTATCCAATCGAATTGCATATACATAATTATAATATTATTGTATACAGATTCGATACGATTATTTAATTTACCCGCAGTCATTCGTATGTTATGTATAATATTTATATATTTAAGTAAATAATAACAGTTAATAAATATAGAAATGGTTAGTAATTATTGTATGGTAGATTGTGATTATTATGGATTAGTTAGGCCTCATGCTGTCTTTTCAAGTCATCCGAATCGATTATCAGCCGGTTATAATCATGGCGAAAAATGATTGGGGACCTTCACCATTGATTCCGATTAGCGTGCACTATTCGCGCTTAGTCTAATAACGTGTCAGCAATGGACGTACCTTCGACTACATACGATATATCCAAAGAAAACTACTGCAAATGCGCTTCATAATGCATATGCAAAGCGTGATCAACAACATCAGGGGCAGTTGTAAAAGCTTTGTCGCCTAGAAACGAGCGAAATAATCACATGAGATTTTGAATTGGAATACGGATGCCATATGTATTTATTCGGCACGATCGCTAGCTTGACACTCGTACATGACTAGCTTACAAAACAAGAAGCTCATTTTACTTTGTACCTACGGAATACTAAAATTCTTCGATTGAAGAGATTAGTTCAGCAAGAGTTAGTAATGTTAACTATATTGCATTTTGCGGAGTCGTGTGTTAATTGCAGTTACTTTTTAGATATTTATAGACAAGTGAGAGACCTCTAGAAACTGTTAAAGATCAAGAAATTGTCTATACATCAAGTAGGAGGAAGCTTGAGTGGAGACAGTTATTTTATCGACAGAAAGGGCGTCATGCATTAGCGTTGGGTGGGTACTCACGTCGAATTTGACAAGTTTGTTCGTGACGAGGTCGTCCCTAGGGCTGTCTTGGCCGGTTGGTGTGAGGATCAATGAGCTGATGGCGCTTCTGTCGTCGTCGTCTCCATCGAGCATTGATGACATATCGTCTCCTCGTTCGACTCCTCTCAGACATCTTATGCAAAGTTGTCCTTGTCTAAAAGTTAAATTTATTATTAGAAAACACAACAAATATGTAAAAATATGTAAATGTAGGTGACATTTACATATTTTTACATATTTACAGGCTTATTATTTTAGTTGGCTTATGTTATTATATTTTTCTCAAGTACGTATGCGCACGTACAGTCATGTTAGGCAATAGGCCCAGTATAAGTAATAGTACCTACTACGTATGTACAGTACGGTTACTTTCTGCTGGTACTGCGTAGGCGGATTAAAGCGAATGTGAATGCGAAATGATTCCCATGCGGTGACATGATATTTCAATCGCCGCAAGTAACAAGAGAACGTTGAAGATCGCAATCAATTCACGCGATAAATATGAACGAAACTTCGCTTCGCGAAACGGCGTACGCCCCCGCGCCTCACAGGCCTTTGGTCACGTAGGATAGTTCAGTAGGCGTTGATTGTCTGTTGTCTATGTATTCGGTCGCATGAAGTACGCAAGACTCCTTATTATGGTTACTAGGATTACAACTAAGTACGTAATTCATTATAGTCTTCAATCCTTATTTATCCCATTGTTGGGATACGGCTCACCCCAAAATCGTATCTAAGGGTTTAGAGCATAAAGGCCGTCGGATAAAGACATTAAATTCGCAAAGCGTGATGTACTTAGTTCTGCATTTTTGGTATGTTGTATGGGTCTGTCATGGTAGTGTGAATTCAAATTTGCAACTTCGAAAACTTGTGGAAACTGAGAAAATCGAGAAAAACTTTATCCAACGGCCTAATACTCCACCACGCTCAACTGCAGGTTGGCGGAGGCCAGTGTTTTCAAGCCGCCACGTCAGTGGCCTTACCACTGACGCGGCTTAACGACTGTTATCTAACAAGCTCGATATAAATAAATAAATCCATGGACAGACTATAGTCGACTCTGCTTAACTTGTGTGTTTGATTACACTGACACGCGCAACGACGCCATCACTCTAACTTACTAACGTATTATGATAATGAATATTATCATTAACTTATTAGTCACGTAATTCATTAAAATTAAGTATTTTTTAACAATTTTCTTTATGGGTAACAGAGTAAAAGTTTGTAAAACCTACCTGACTTCTTCAAGGATGGAAAACTCTTCATGCATCGATTTTGGTTCATCATCTCTCTGGTGCCAATTCCTCAGTTGTTCCTGCAACCTGTTGTTCTCCTGAACTATTGACGCTAACTGTTCTTCTAGTTCTGTCACCCGCCTCTGTTCCTGAGCGAAAGAGACTTTGCTCTCTCTGAGTTCATCGCTCAACCTTAGCAAATCCTCGTCATCTTTAGTCAGTTCTGGAAGAGGTGCTGTAGTCTTTAACGGGGTACTACTAACTTCAGGCTTCTTACAGTTAGGTGTTGTTACTTCATGTTTCTGTTCAGTTTCTTTGGGTTTCTCAAAGGTTTCTGGTTTCTTCTCGGCTCTTCGCCTAGTAATCTCTAACTGGGCGTTTAGGTCGTCAGCAGTCTTTTGTAGTTCCTCGCATTTACTTTCCAAGGATTCGATGTTGGCGCATAAACTGAAATTATAAAATGTTAATGCTTAGTTTCAGCAAATTAATGCAGTTTGTGACTACATGACTGTTACGGACCTTGAAAAGAAGTAAATTTCCGCATATTGTCTTATAATATAATTTGTATGTTATGTAACATTGCTGCATTGGGCTGCAATATGATCTACCATGTATAACGGATGGCAGTAAACAAACAGTTCATCGCAATGGCGGACTTCCCAAGGCCGAGAAGGGTTCAGGTCGGTTTTATCACGGTGGAAAATTGCCGAAAAATACTGATGACAGGGGACAAGAGTGAATAGGAATACAATTTTCACTATAGAGTTTATTCAATTTATTTTTTAGGGTTCCGTACCTCAAAAGGAAAAACGGAACCCTTATAAGATCGCTTTGTTGTCCGTCTGTCTGTCTGTCTGTCTGTCAAGAATTTCTATGACGAGAATGCGTGGAGGTATCAAGCTGAAATTTGAACTGTATACTCAGGTCTACGGTCCCATGAAGTTGTAAAAAAATCAAACTGCTAAGGTTACGTAGAAAAAAGTTACGGCCGTTTATTCAGCAAAAAACGCATATTTCGACACACTCAAGGGAATCAAAACCTATAGGGTACTTCCCGTTGACCTAGAACTATGAAATTTGGCAAGTAACATCGTTATAGACTACAAGTACAGGAATAAATCTCAAAACTATACATTTGTAAATAGATCTTAAAAAATAGGGGGTCTATATTTTTTATAGGGTGTCGAAATTTCAAATTGAAACTACTAGTTCAAATGGGGTATCATATGAAAGGGCTTGATGTACACATTGCAAAATATATTTTATTTATTTTTTTTGACGCATTATTTCTTATTTATAATGAAAAATATCAAATTTAATAATGATACTACGTACCTACGGAACCCTCGGTGGGCGAGTCCGACTCGCACTTGTCCGGTTTTTTCTTTGTTTGGACTTAATTTGTTCTTTCTTACATCTATCTAGGTCAATATCATATTATTTATGGTTGCCTTTTAATGATCGAAGATGGTTGCGTGCAAAATTAAATTCTCAGTAAAATTAGTGCTATCAATACAATCTGTATTGAAAATAGATTATCACACTCATTTTTTTTAAAACTCGACCTGATTTTTAATCAATGAATGATTAATATAAGTAAATTAACCAGTTAATAAAAGCTAAAGTTTCCTTCTCAGTAGCTTTAAATAATCCATGTCTACGCAACCGTGGTCAAGTTTAATGTAATGGAAATCTTCAAAACAGGAAATGAAAAGATGTGAACCCACAAGCGGATGACGACGATAAAAAAATGTTAATGGTATTGTAATGTACGTGAATGCACTCACGTCTTAATGTGTTTCTTATCGGCGGTGTGGTCGACGGCGAGCCGGTGGTTGGCCCGCTCCAGATCCTGGATGCTCACTTCAAGCTGCTCGTAGATCCTCAGTCTCGAGTCGTTCACCTCTCGTAACGCAACGGTCTGTTTTGTTAGGTACTGAAATGAAATAATTCATTTTACTTTTATAGTTAATGTAGATGATTTTATTTACTTTGTCAGTGAACATTTTTTATTAAAAAATAAAACGTTAATGGATAAAGAGGACTCCAATCCATACTTATTTAGATTTTGCACATATCATTTATCTAGTACCCATAGTACATGCTTTGCTTAGTTTGGGACTAGACTTGGTGTAATTTGTCCAGGACTATTTATTTATTTATTTATATTACTCTTATGGCGAACGGAATACACACTAGTGCCATATTATAGGAAAATTCTCTTGGGTGAATGAATGACATTTTACTCACAGAATATGGTTAACAAGATATTATAAATTACCTTTTCACCCGTGATCACATAATTATAAGTAAAGATACTGCCGTGGTCCCTTTTGGTTGCCGTGGAATGGTATATTGTATAATATTAGAGGAAATAATATTATTTGCTTCACTTACTTCGATTTCTTGTGTTTGATCCTCAATTACATTCTGGTGTTGACGGAGCGCCGTTTCCAGTTCCTTGTTCCTCTCTAATAGGGTCTTCCCAAGTTCGGCTGCTAACTGCAAATCTGAAACGAGCAAATGAAATATGTTAAAAACTAGAGTAAAATGAAAACCAATGATGAAAATATCTGGTGATAAAGGGCATAAAATAATTAAAAAATACAGCCAGAATTTCAACCACAGACAATCTATCTAAATAGAATCTAAGATTGCAATAATTATGAGATTCAGAGTTTTCCTAATAAAATATATGAATTTGTAAAATGTTTGTCCAATAACTGAATAGCGAAAAGAATCAAAGGTTTACGTATGTGATACGTAGCGAGTTGACTCTACATTTTTCGTGTTTACATGGGAATATAACTCTATGGAGGTATTCCTATAAGTAGGTCGTTTGAATCACGACCGATTGATACATGCGAATGAAATTCGATTAGTGTTCAGTAAATTATAATTTGGTATAACCAAGTGCGTGTTACTTTGATTAAAACAAACTCAAAACGTTGATTCAGTCTTTTCATTTTTAAAGTATAGACTTGTTTATAATCGATGGTTTATTGCATATATTGTTCACATAAATAAATATTGGTACGGCTCTAGAAATCTAATAACAACTAATTCGTAGGTATTAAAACCGTGTAAGTAAAAACATCGATTAGTTATCGTGTACCAAGGCTTTTTGTCTCGAAATGCCATTGGCCTGAGTGTTCGGCCAGTTGCGACAGCCTTAGATGAAGCACGGGTAGTTGACCACCTCGTATCTATCGCAATGCGAACTAGGCGATTTCTTCGTCACTCGGTAATAACTCGACACATTGCGGAGTTATTACCAGTTTGTTGCTTGCAAGCGGAACACGAAGAGAGCCGCACCAGCAGTATTGCGATAGTACCGTGAAAGGCTTAATGCGCCTGGTAGGCAACCTTGTCGACCACAGAACAAAACACCAAATTTGTTTGATTTAAAATTGAGGTCAATGAATAGACGCACTGTAAGAAACATTTATTAAGAGCGAACCCGTTCCCTTATACAAAATAACAGCGTTTCTTGATTCTGTAGCAAATGCTTATTGGACCTTGAGGCCTTTTTGTTTGCATTTAATGACTAGGAACAAAACCAATTGGCTGTAAATGTAAAGGCGACTTCGTCCTCCAAACACCTGCTATTTGTAAGTTCACTCGAAGCATGTATAAAAAAAGGGTTCAAAGTGCATATACGAGTATTTGTGTAATTAAGTAGTGTAGAGAGAATACCATAATTAACCTCAGTCAAATTAAGGATTTAATTATATTTAGCGTTATTTTGCTAAAATAATTGTAAATCTAAATTACCTAATTGAAATTCGGTATGTATTCTAGGAATACGTACCAGTTGATGCCGTTCGTTTCGAATCACGTTTATCGGAAATAGCCGACCAATCACTATTCTTTTTGCACTTCATCGCCCATTATAAATGCGTGAGCCGAGTTTCATTGAATACGGGTAGAAGTCATATGATGCGCTTTCAATTAGATAGGTATATGTTCTGTGTTTGTACTTATTGAATAAAATATAACGCAAGAAAAGTATTTTTTTGCAGTTGAAAGTATAAAATTTGTAAGGCCCTAGCACATATAGTACTTTTAAAATCGGCGATAGACGATTTAGCTGTTTTTCGGAAGCTAGATACAGCGACCGAATGCTACGCACGTAGCGCACACTTAAGAAACACTGATCGCGGCAATCGAGTAGCTCAATAAAGCGACTGGACACTACACCTTACACTTCTTACTTATACTGTGCTATGTATGACACTGCATACATTTGAACACCGGCCACTGGTACTTTTGGACACTCGATGCGAGCATTATTGTAAACTCAACAAGTCACCAAAACAGTTGCATCTCTGCTATGGCCCTTACCTATTTAAAAAAAAGTCTTAAAAGATTACAGCGAATCGAAATAAATAATCTAAAATAATATAACAAAATTATTAATAAATACTTAATCACAAACCGTGAATAAAATCCGCATCCATTGTTTGAAAAAAATATTCAACGGAATAATATTAGTTATAAGTGTTACACAAAACGTGATGTTGTTATAATGAGATAAGTAATTTTACAAGTTAATGTCTGGTAGGAAAAGATTCTCGCTCCAAATATCACTGGTAATGTGTCGTATTTCCAACTTGTCGAAATTCCACAACCGCGTAGAATTAAAAGTACGTAGCTTTTTGTGCATTTCGTCAGGTTATAAATTATAATTTAAAACAAAGTAAACACCGCGGACGCAAGCTGTACTGGCGACACGTACTCACAGACTATCCTACTCAGTTTCTTTAAGGTCACATTTGTCTACCCTACTACCGTTAAATTTTGCAATAATAAAAGTATTTTTATGAACGTTTACGTTGGCATTATTTCATGAGGAATTATTAAGTTTGTAATATATATGCAAATTTATATATGTTTACATGATGAAAATTATTTAGCTTAGTTAATAATGCCCTTTCCCATTATTTCGAGTCGGCGCAGTATGTCTTTTTCTTCTTCTTCTTCCATTCAGCCTTATCAGCGCTCATATCTACAATTTCCTCTTTCTTACCTATATCATCTCTCACACAATCTTCTCGAAACCACCTCTTTTTTGTCTTTGTCTCTCAATATATCCACGTATGTAATGACACGGGATTGACGTAAAGTCCTAACATTATCTATGTGTGTTTTAAGTATATCTGCCTATTAGTCTAGTGAACATGTTCAAAAACGTGTTAAATAGTGATAAAGCTCCTAAAATATGACCGATAGCGTATTCGATTCGGAACGGAATGATGTCTAGAAAAATGTATTTGAAAGATTTTCTAGCACGAGAAGCATTACAAACATTATTAACAAACTAAGTTGACAAAAAAAACGGTATTCATTCACGGAAGCATTTTATTATTCCACATTAATAAAATTAGGATAACTGGTGTGGACAGTGATAAAAGTATTTGGGAAGACTGTTTGGTTATCAAGAACAATCATAAAAGTATTGACTGCTTTCTTAAAATATAGTTGATGGTTTTTAAACATAAATGCTCGGCTTGTACAACGGTGAA
This sequence comes from Hypsopygia costalis, assembly GCA_937001555.2. NCBI lineage: Eukaryota > Metazoa > Arthropoda > Insecta > Lepidoptera > Pyralidae > Hypsopygia > Hypsopygia costalis. The sequence continues at coordinate 8,356,197 of OW443330.2, read as the reverse complement.
CAGTGGTTATGACGTTACCTAGTAACACACTGATAAAAGCCGGAAAATAATTCGTTATGTGATACAATTACAGTTTTATGTAGATTTACTTGTTTAATTATTTCCTCTATGTGCATAATACTTTAATAGAATAAGCAAAAACACTCCATCATCATTAGCTCGGTGAAAGACGTTCGTTGGGTTGTAGAGTCGTAGTTGCGGTACTCGTAGTACAGAATCTATTTGGATGATGTATGTTTTTTTATTTATTTATAAATGTTCGTTTAATGAGAGATCTATGAATGAAAGATATGTGACACTAAACTTACATTGGTACTACCTACCAATCTAATCATCAACAATTTTATTTAGGTTATCAAATTGTAAAGAAAAATATAATATTTGTATATAGCCCACATTGAACTAATATTACGCTAGTAATCGCCCAATATAATATCATTCAATTTCACCTAGTGAATGTACCTAGTGAAAGCGTAATAATTTTACATTAGTTTATTATTTGAATTATTGACATATTTTGTCACAGCGAATCGCTCGCTGTTGACAAAATAACTATCATATTCTTATGTACGATGTTTAATTTATATTTAATACGAATATAAGGTCAACTGCATGTCACTTCTGTTTTATTTATTTATCTTTATTTATATAAAACTTTATTTACCATAATAAACTGGTACTTAATGCTAAATTGCAATCTCTACCAGTCGACCATTGGGAGTGGATAAAATCTCAAATGCGGTTAAATGATGGGTAAATGTAACAGCGCTAAACACAATATAACCATACATACATAATATTTACATTACACTGTATATACTGATGACGATTACTGCTCTGATAAAGTTTGAAAAAGATAGTCACCCACGTTTTTTTTGAAATGAAATTTACAAATTAAATTAATATAGGATTTTCTGATATGTTAAGGTAGCGCATTTCAAAGTCGTACAGCTTGTAACGTAAAAAAGTTGGACATAAAGCCCAAACTAGTTAGTGCTATTAAGTCGGGTGGCAGACAAGCATGCGGCCCGCCTGATGTGAAGTAGATACTGTAGCCATATTAACGCTCGCAACTTAAAATATCGCTCGCGCGCTGCCACTCCCGCTGTCAATGCAGCATCTCCTTTCTTTCTGATGACCTCATTCACTTGCAGGAACACAATAACCCTCAAGAGAAAGACGAAGAAGTGCTTAAAAGATTTGGGGCATATCGGCGATCAGCAAATTATAAATTTCGATTAAGATTTAGTGAAAGCAGTGAAATTCATATTCTGTCATTGATAACTTATAATTATGCAGTTCCCAAACACACAAAGAGCACGAATATCTATAGCTAGCAATTTCAACAGAAGATACCTAGAACAATAAAAGTAGGCGACTTTCGCGCGATGATATTTCAAATAAACGTGGCCGATTTGATTGTAATAAGAGAATTGTAAATTATTAGTGATCTTACCACGAATATCTCACAATTATAGGTAATAGGAGAAAGAATCTAAATAACCAAAAGAATGAAGACTACTGTGGTGGTTTGAGAACAGGGTTGCGGATTCCAATCCTGTATGTTTGTAGTATAACTAATGCGTGTTTACTTGTGTGACTGTGTAAAATTGATTTGAATGAACGGTATGCAGGTAGTTTGAATCCCGGAGCAAGATTAATTTCCTGAACTTCAAGCGATCAGAGTCGTGGCTGGAAGCTACGCACTATATTGTCTTTGTAGGTACCTATTAGGTAATAGATAGGATTGCCTATGAACAGTTGATTGATCAGGTTAGATCAATCATAAGATGTTTATTGTTGAACCCATGCAACGCATGCATGCAAAGCAGCGCAACACTTAAGCAGTAGTTTTTGTATGTATAACAGTTTCTGCAGTCAACTGATGCACTTGAAGTGTTGTTGAATGTACGTACGTAGTACACCATACAATTTGTATAAGTACTTTTATGTGTATTTATTTTGTACTTATTGAACTGTATATAATTGTAGTTGCCGGTTGCCGACAATCAATCCATCTGTTATGTCACGTCCTGATTGAAAATCAGCTAAATCACGGTTGTTCACAGATAGCGCGGTAAAAAATGCCGCCATATTTTATTTTTTGCCTACAATTTAAAAACTATTTTATTATTTTACAATTAGTTTTGTCTAAAATGTACTTTATGTCAAAGATAATTTTACTTCATATATAATTATTCGGTAAACATATGCGTGCCTATTGGACTCTGTCTAAACCACTAAAACCACAACGACCCAATAGAATGTGAAAGTGCATGTTTCGAAGTGCGACCAAGTCAAAATGTCCATAGTTAATGACTAAAATAATTGGTATTCATACGCTGGCTGGTAATAAAACATAGTAGGTACCTACCTATTCGTAAATGACTCATTTGAATTTATAGAATGATGGCGGAAAAAGTAATTGTTTACATCGTAACACAAGACACAAGTACGTTTTTGTGACATAAAATAATCATTGAAAATAATATTTATTTCATAACTTCAAGTCGAAGTTGTTGAGAAATGTTTCCTCCACAAATAAATATAAACATTTGGGTGTAACTTATTCAATGTCAAAGGGAACAGATTGATAGAGAAAACAAATTTGAAGGAAATGTCTATTATATTTTCTACCGAATTCGACTTTTCTAAAGCCGGGGCTTTACTGCCTAAGCTGAGGTGTGACCGATCCGAAAATCGATCTTCAATTTAGTCCAGTCGCAAACTCTCTTCAGTCGTTTTCTTGTCGGCTTAGCTTGACTCTAAGAAAATCGGTATCAATAAAAATAAAATGTTCGGCTTTACTGGTACCGGTATTAGTTGTATAGTTTTGATTTTCTGTTGCAATACCGACTCGCTTGATTCCTAACGCAATATTATTGATAGCAGAAGGTCAATTTATATTCAAATTAACATTTTCGAGTCCAATTGTTTCATTTTTGTTTCAATTAAATGTGACGAGCAGATGTATTGAGTCATGCATACAATGGCTGACCCGCGACGTGACCTATACTTCAATGTATATGCGTCAGAGTAGGTTAATACTAATCTTCCATGTCTGTCATTTTAGTCTTGGACCGATAGATTATAATATTCCATATTCGTTATAGATGTTTGCCTGTCAATCAAGTAGATTTCCATTGGATTTATTTTGTTTTGAAATAACTCGCGTCATCAAAATAAGTCAATTTAGGCAAACATATTATCCTTTTCATTCCATTCAATAACAATATCTCTTATTTGGCATGTTAACAGTAGATTAATAACGACTTAATTAATTTGACAATAGTCTAGAAATGGCTTATTTCATTACTTTATCAGGTACACAAGAATGATTTGTCTTTAAAACCAATCCATGGTTAAGACTTTTTCCTAATGAACAATCAATAAATTATTAATGTCATTATTAATAATCGACATAAGTAATAATAATATCACAGGGAGAAATACAAAAGGCGATTTGTTGTAATTGATTTGTGATGACAACGCTAATGTGGTTTCCCATCAACACAAATCAATTAAAAGGCAGGCTGTAAGTGGCCCGCTACTATTTTTAGAGTTGAATGAAGCCAACCTCACCTGCACGTGGTGTACCCTGCCGAGTCGGCAGGGTACACTACGTGCAGTTCGTTTACTAGTCGGCACTGACGACTAGCAAACGAAGCTCTCGCTTTTGCGATGTAGGCCATGTTGGTCGAGGCTGACTGGAGAAGAAGTAATACAGAACAGGAAGATTGTTGTGTTCCTACGGGTGAGTGAGGTCACCACACGTGAGGAGATCACGAGCGGGGATGCCAGCTGTAGTGTCTGAGCGATGCTTTTTGTATTCCAAGCGTATTTAGGCTACAGTAACTTATAATCAACACAACAATGGAAAAACCGACTTAAATGGACTTAAGAAGAACACGAATTTATTCCGTAGCCAAAAACAATTTCATGGACATGGCTCCAGCAAATGAAGTTACCAGAAAGCACCGGAGTGGGCACGAGAGGCTCACCAACATCTTCAGAGTCAAGGCTGTGGCGAAATAAGGGCAGTGAAGTACCGAATAGGATAGTACCTCTCCGTCACAGAAGACAAGAGCAAATAACAATATTAGTCTGCTTATTGTGTTCCAGCAAGCAACTCGCGAGCAACTCTCTGAGGGGGTGCGGCATAAAACAGTATGGCAACTCGCGAGCAACTCTCTGAGGGGGTGCGGCATAAAAAAGTATGGCAACTCGCGAGCAACTCTCTGAGGGGGTGCGGCATAAAAAAGTATGGCAACTCGCGAGCAACTCTCTGAGGAGGTGCTGCGTAAAAGGGCATAGCATATAGACCTTCGTACCACAAGTATCATGTTATTATAGCAATCACTTCAGCCCCCCTAGCCAAGTGTAATAATAACGTAAGGAACGTTCATTTCACGTGACATTTGTCAATTCAAACATTTTAGTATGAGGTCCACAGTTCAAATTAGCGATCGCTACGCTTTTCTACTTTGCAAACTGCCATTTGGCTAGCCCCTCAAGACACCTATCACCTAAGCTCAAGTTTTTAAAACCAGAAACTGGTCTTTGGTTTAATTTAATGTCAAACATCTCTAGCTTAGTGGGTAGAGGTAGAGGATCCTTACCTGCGAAACTCATGATTATTACTATAAAGTTCGGTTTTTGGAATCAAAAATCTAAATAGGTCATACAAACCTCACCTGGTTATTCGTTCAATGAGTATCAGACAGGTTTTATTTTAATTTTGTTGGAAAATCCATTCATTAAGTATGATTTAAAAAACCCCTTGAGAGCGGTGGAGCATATTTTTGTGCCAATCAGTACCATTGTTCTATAACCGGTATCGAATAAACCAAAATAACGTTCTTACTACGTAGTAATAATTGCTGAGAACACAATTGTCTTTGGCTTAACACAGATTTAATCATTGTTAATTGTTTGAACAGGTTTTCGAATGATATTAAAAATGACAAATTTTTGATGCCGTAAAAAGGATTTTCCTATCAGAACATCAAAAACAAAATATCTCCTTTCGGAGTGATTTTGAGTAAGAACTAAAATTACAAATTATGTAAATTTAAATATAAATTGCGTAAAAATTTATCACCCTTTTTTAACACCCTTTATTTTGATACCCCATTCGATATCTCTCGATATCGGATATGAAGAAAAAAAATTTTTCGATATATACTTTGACGCCGAAACCCCGCCATTTTTTTATTTATTTAATATTGTGATGTATTCAGTATTACTCTCATTATTAAGACCAATAACGACATCTTTCAAGTTAAAATTCATCAAGCCATTTAGGCTACAGCGCGTGCCAAAGAAATATACGTAATATTCGAAAAACATAACCCTTTTTCTGGCGCACTCCATCGGGTAAAAAGGAAATCAGCTGATTATCCTGACTGATTCTTATTGTATTGAAAATGACGCCGTTACGAAGATGATATCAACGTAATTATGTATCATTCGTTTCCATTTCCTCATCATGCGTTTCCCGCACGCACCACCACAAAATAGAGAGACTCCGTTTTCTGGCACTCTGTCTCTATATTTGGTGGCACTACCGCATTGCAAGTTTCTGGTGACATACCGGCAGAAAAGTTTAGTTTAGGATATTAGAAACTTGAAAATGATTGTCATTTCAGCAGATGGATGACTTTGACCCTTCTGCAATGATCGGTTTTATAACGTTGTTTAAAAAAATTGCAACGCTTGACCAAAACAATTGTGTCATTGTGGTAAAAAACTGACGCAAATCACAATAATATAATACAGATCTACATAGAGCGTAAACAACGGTGTGGTGTTATGGGCAATTTGTCAAAGTGGCTTACGCGATATTATTTCTATATCAATAGTAATCTATACCCTCAGATTCTATTGTTATGTAAATTCACATCAAAACATAACGCGATTGTTTTTTTTTTTCTCCGCCTGCGATTATTTGTATTGTTACTAAACGTTCCACAATCATTGCAGGAAGAATCGTAGGTAGATAATGTGGGTATGTTATTATTGTGAATGACTTCGTACATCGTAAAATTGTAACATATATTTATGCGTACTGAGTCTGAGGTCTCAGACCTAAGTCGGTAGAATATAAGAGGCAACTCCATGCAAAAGTTTCAATTCGGCTGCCTCCCCAATAGTCGACCTAAGATAACTATTTTTTTACCAGTTACTAGGTAGATTTAGGTTAACTGTTAGGTTTTAAATAAAGCTACCCATCATGGAGATTGGAGTGTGGTGGTGGGCCCGATGCTTAGGAAACCGAGCGTCGCGTCGGTCGCCACGAGCTACTCGAAAAAGGGGAGTAAGTACGAGAAGGGGAGTACCTGCTACCAATTTGCTGAGTGCCTGGTTGGTTTACTGGGCGCAATAGCGGTGCGGGTAAAGGTCCTCTTGTCTGGTGGGTTTACTGGGTAAGAGACTCGCAATCCTATGATATAACCGAAAGGTTAGTGCACAGGGGCGCATTAGCTGTAGGCGTAGAATCGTTGTTAAATAAAGCTTGAGTGCCTGGTTATTTCACTGGGCGCGACAGCGAAGCGGGTAAAGGTCCTCTTGCGTTAATGGTCTACTTTGCCAAAGACTCGTAATCCTGTGATATAACTGTAAGGTTGGAGCTCAGGAGAGCATTAACTGTAGGCATAGAGACGTTGTAAAACAAAGTTTCTTTGCTTTTGAATCGGTTATCAAGCGAAAAAGTGAAAACGTTATGTTGATCTTTTGGACAACGAAGTTAATTCCAGTGGTAGGTCAGATTGAACTCGCAGACGACACCCATATTTATTTTTCTTTATTAATTATCAATACATTTCGTTTGTAATCCCACATAAATAAACACATATATTTTAATGTTTCATTATGTAATTGAAGCTCAACAACGCCTAAATATCATATTGTTTCCTTATTTTTTCGTAGTATATGTACAATTATTACAATAAGGGCATACGAGTTTTACCAACGTACAAGTCTAAGTTACACGATTTGCTTCAATTCTTGGAGCTAGTTATAGACCTACAGACTAATTCGCTTTATGTGTTCAGGTCTATTTTACGATTTTCACTTGAATCACGAAAAACAAAAATTGTTTCGCTTTATACGTAAGTAGACCAACGGGCTAATAAGCGACAGCTGTAACCTCATACAACACCTGTCCTGCACAGATGTACCTATATATAATAATTTTAACAAGACTAATAATTATTGAAATAAATGTCCTTGTCTTGATTCTAAGCCTTGAATTACCTGAAAAAGCAAACTTTTGAATACATATCCTTTGCCACCTACACCTACACATTACATACAAATAATATAAAAAAAAAAAAAAAAAAACATTTTCTATCTAGACGTATATGTTGATAAACGTCTAGATAGAAAATCTATTTCAACAGCTAATGACGTACTTTGGAACTGTACTATGGTTGGTGTATACAGTATTCCACATAGACTGAATAAAATTTATTCGATGTTCCATTTATAATAATTTCACCGTTCAAAGTGAACCACAGATTCCGATAAAATTCCGATTATGAAGGTCGAAGATGGAAGGTCACGATCGTTGACGTTGTATATACCTATATACAGCCAATAAAGAAATAAGTCACCCGGATCGAGAATAAAAATAAATATATCTCAGGAAATGATTTTGGTATTGTTATGAAACTTTGTAATTATTACAAAACAATAGATAAGTAACTAACTAATAATAACTACTGATTTAAAAAACCGGTACGGGTTTCCCCTCAACCCCCCTATGTAGAATAATAATAACTTTAATTTTTCTCTTATTGTGCCTAAATGAAACATCGATTTTTCGGATAAAACCAGAATAAAGAATTTATGCTATGAACTTAATAAAAAAACCCAAGGAAATCCGTCGGGCTGCCATATCTATTATAAATTTTAATTTAAATATAAATAAGTATTCAAGTTACTAAAAAACTGCCAAACTAGTTCATTTAATGGCAGCCATTTAATTTCAAAATTATTTTATCCCTTTTCAACTACGTTTTAACCGTCGTCGTGGGTATTTTCAAAATTATTAATTTTGTTTTTATTTAAAATTATGCATCAGAAATACATTAAATCAATAAAAATAAAATAACACACGCTACCATGTATTATATATACACACGGGCATATATACTGTTTTGTTTATTGGTAAAGTCACTATTTAAGTTAATTATAGTCGAATTTCTACCACTGGGCTACCACTAGTTACAATATCTCTCTTTTAGCTCTCGATTATCGTTCACTGTTATTATTTGCGAGCAGTGGTGGGAAAATAATTGTGTATGGTCATTATTGAGCTAAAAAATTGTTTACCCATTGGATTTTGTGCTAGCTTGTCGGATATTTTATCGTAATCTTTATCCTCATAAATATAATGGTTCCATAGTCCACGTTAAAAATAAATACTGACAGCTAGTCATCGATGTTTAGAGATGTTCAGTAACTAACTTGACGTGTTCGTAGGTAACTGATTGGTTTTGTTTGTTTCTTTGTAAAAACTTTATTGCAAGACAAGAACAACAAATAGGTATATGCAAAAAAATATGTTGTACAATGGCGGACTTATCCAATCAGGGATCTCTTCCAGCCAACCATAGAATGTTCAAAGGTTTTTGTAATGTTAACGCATTGACGCACAGTAGCTACAGACCGTTTGGTATAGGAAGTTCAAAATTAAGAAAAATTTTAAGCCAAGTTTGATGCAGATCTTCTGAAATTTTCGCGGGATACTGGTATGCGTGCTGGTGGAGTTGTTGGCAAAAGAAAACTAATTTTAATTTGAGACCAGACGAAAATTTAGCTTGATCGATTTTTCGCTCCTATTTGTAAGTTCTTAATATTGTTATCATAAAAATAAGTTTGATCCAAGATTCAAGAACCACGATTGAAAATTCGAGATCGTCGTGAAATATTATATAAATAGTTAATAAATATTTCTGAACAATTTACACAGCGCCATCTAGTCCCAAATTAAGCGCAAAGCTTTTACTATGGGTACTAGACAACTGATAAATGTACTTAGGTACTTAAATACATTTTTTTTAATACATACATATAACACAAAGAAAACACACAGACCAAGACAAACAGACATGTTCATGCACAAAAATGTTTGTTTTGTGCAGGGATCAAAAGAGCCATCTCGGAGTCAAAGTTCGACTACCGGGCTCGTTATAAAAAGATATTCAAATTTAGGTAATATTTAATTTAACAAACTAGTATGTATAACAAACACCTAGTATGTATAACAGAAACCTAACGTAGAAACCTGAAATCATTGCAATAATTGCGAATTCCATAGACTATGGCACTCGGGGCTCGCAATTAGAAGCTATATCAATTATGGTTGAAATCGGATCTCGTCAATGAAGATCCGCTATAAATAGATGTTGTTTTAACCGACATGTAGCAAACTAATTTACTTTTAAAGCAGCCTTCGATCACGTCTCTTATTGATACATATAGATTAACTGGCAGAGATCTTACAAGTTACATGCAAGTTATCGTGTTTGAAAAAGGCGAAAGATTTTTTGTTACTTGTGATTGCAATCAGATATCAGTGGCTGGGCTATTATCTAATAGTAGCACTCGGGACCAATGACTTGGTGTTTGCGAAGCATAGAGCCGTGGAGGGACCGAGATATTCAATTTTAACGGTCTACTGTTTACCAACCGCAACGCAACTAATGCAATGGTTTCGAACTCGCATGTTAGAACAGAAACCATAAACACGCAACGATGTTGAATTCATCGGAATAATTCGAGATTATATTCGAGTGTGGAATGTACCTCCACCTCACAGAATAAAGCAAGTCAAATACCAATTCCCTTGAGGGGTGTTGTGTTCCTGCAAGTGAGTGAGATCGCCAGAAAGGAAGAAGACGCGTGATGGCCGCGCGAGCGAGTTTTATGTTGCGAGCGTTAATATGGCTACGGCAACCGCTTCACATCAGGCGGGCCGTATGTATTATTTCACGGTCTACTGTTTACCAACCGCAACGCAACTAATGCAATGGTTTCGAGCTCGCATGTTAGAACAGAAACCATAAACACGCAACGATGTCGAATTCATCGCAATAATTCGAGATTATATACTTTACGTATAATTAAACAAAATACATATTTTTCTCATTACGTGCCGCTGTCTGGCACTTTATAGAAAGTGGACTATAGAGTCCAATAAGCAATAGTATCGTGTAATCTACCTTTCATTTTTGCCTATTATTGTGTCTTCTATTCAGACGTTATGAAATTATAATTCTATAATTCCGTTTTCTGATCTTTTTTAATGCACATTTATTTTCGTTTCGGTAAAAGGTTACGATAAGATGGAAAGTTATTAGACTTTGATCCAGTATTTACTGATATGCATATTATTAATATCTACTTATGAGTGTAATTATGATTAGCGTTGCATACGCGTAATACATTACGTACAAATATATACATATATCTTAGCGGAAAAGAACAGCTACAGCGGTAACGATACAAATATATAAAGCTGTCGCAAGACGATAATAAAGTGTAATACTCAACAGCAGGACTTTTATTATGCCTTTCAGTTATTTGCATCACAGAAAACGAGCCGGGGCGTGCGAAATTGTGCTTTATTATTATGTCGAGTTGTCCCATGAGAATTCAGCAACCCAGGCCGGCTTGTTAGTATGTAACAAATTATGCAGTAAAGTATTAGGTTGGGGAAAAAGTCTTTTCGTATTTTATATGAAAATTCAAAACATTTTTTAATAAAGTTTATTTACATTTAACTAAAGTATGTAGGTGCCATTTTGTTCGATAACTTTTTGCCATCTTGTAGGTACAGACATGATGCCATTACTATAGAAATTTTGGGACTTCTGTTCAAAAAACCACGACAAGTGGTTTTGGCAGTCTTCTCGTGATGTTAACCTGACATTGCCTAAATAATTCTGAAGAGACCAAAACAGGTGGAAATCAGAAGGTGCAAGGTCAGGACTATACGGCGGATGCATTAACACCTCCCAGTCAAACTCTCTTAATTTTTCCTGAGTGGCTAAAGATGTGTGAGGTCTAGCGTTATCATGATGAGAAATCACACCCCTTCTGTTAATTAATTCCGACCGCTTTCTCTCAACTTTTTGCTTTCATCTCGTCAGTTGTTCACAGTAGAGTTCAGAATCGATAGTCCTGCCTGGCGGTAACAGCTCATAATGAATAATGCCCTTCCAATCCCACCATACACACAGCATCACCTTGTTGCGGGTTAACCCGGGTTTTGCCAGAGTCTGTGAAGCCTGACCGGCCTTTGACCACGACCTTTTTCGCACGTTCTTGTCGTACGTGATCCACTTTTCATCACCAGTTATAAGCTTCTTCAAAAACGGTTCGCTTTCATTACGTCTTAGTAAAGAATCGCAAATGAGTACACGGTTCATTAGGTTTCTTTCAGTGAGATCGTGAGGCACCCAAATATCGAGCTTTTTAGTGTACCCAGCTTTTTTCAAATGCGCCAAAACTGTTTTGTGGTCAATTCCTAATTCTTCAGCTACGTCATAACTACTGATATGCCGATCTTGCTCCACTTTTTCAAAAATGGCATCCATTTTATCCGTAACAGGGCGACCAGAGCGACGTGCATCTTTCACATCAAAATTTCCTGATTGAAAACGCTTAAACCAAATTTGTGCTACTCTCACAGACACTGCACTAGGTCCATAAACGTCACAAATTTTTTTCGCAGCTTGCGTTGCATTGTTACCTTTTTTGTAGTAAAATTTTAAAATGAATCGAATTTCTTCATTAGATTCACTCATCTTGACAGTAAAAAAAACAAATGAAAATCACACATTTACCTAATTTGAATTTGGAATTATCTTTTTTAAAATTTAAACTTTTTAAAGATATCAAAACCTTTCAGATACAAATGGTATAACCAAAGAGATTTTATTACAAGTTCATACATACTATAATGCGAAAAGACTTTTTCCCCTACCTATTATACAAACAAATGTTCACACAGATACACAATACCACCAATTACAAAAATAAAACAACCTTTTTTAAGATACGGTAGACCACACATCAGCTGTAACAGTTGTACTGCAAAAACAGTCAGTATTTCGACGAGATAAGAAGGTCATACGTACGCTGTGTATATATAGGCTTGATTTACGGTCGACTGTACTATGGGAAACAAACACGTCAATGACAATTTCCAGATTCGGAATGAGGGTGTTTAGACTCTACTGTGATAATATGTTACTATTACTTATTCTGTGCTATCGTTCTCTAGGTCGATTAAGTTAATAAGTACTCTTTCTTTACATGAACATTACTTGACCGTGTAGTCGTTGGCTATAATATACGATTAAATGGCTATTATACATTAATATTCATGCAAAATTGGAATTATTTCATAATACATAATAATCCTGACGACTAAGAAAATTATATTTAAATGTAGAGTTTATTTTCGGATTTAATTAACAAATTTGTGTTTTGTTCATTACAAAATAAAGAATGAAAAACAGACAGTTGAACGGAAATAGTCTATAACAAAAACTCCAACGTCGAAATGAAATTCCATGGTCCGAAACGTAGCTCAATTTTGTTGCGAATCGCTAGAGTCGATATGTCTGGCACAGCAACGTGCCTCTCACGCAACCTTGCGTAACTAACCTTCGGGTCCTTGCAGGCACTCCAGTTCCACTGTGTAGTCCCAGAGGTCTAAGGAGTTCAGTCCGTTCAGTTCCCACGAGTTGAACGAGTCGCACTGCTCCTGTCCCTCGCTCATTTTTCAGAAACGCACGGGAAATGAAAAGTTCCAAAGGTCACTGACGACTCAGACGTCGCTTTACTACGTACCCGTACTAGAGGTCATTATTTTATTGTTCTGTTAGAGAATGTACAGCGACGAGACGCGGCCGCTGCGGCGGCGGTAAACGTACTGGCGGCGTCCAAAACGAACCAAGCTGCGCTGCAATTACCGCGCACCGCACCGTCTGTCTCAATCTCATTTCTTTCGATTACTCACCGATAGCGATGAAATTAACAAATGTTATCGTACCACAGATGTAACAGCAATGAAACAAAAAACAAAATCAAGCAGGTTATGGAGAAAGTATTTCCAGTGATGTGCCACTGGCAATCAATCAAGATGCTTTGGCACATTTGCATGGCTAAAATTGTTCGCGAAGAAAGCGCCAGACTTTATCTAACCGCGTTGCTTTCTCACGGTAATTCTTAATGGCAAAGTACATAAAGATCATCATCGATCACAAAGAATGAATGGGTAATGCGATGTGGGTGTTTATTCTGCTTGCATGTTAAGAACATTCTGTATACTGTAGGTATACATTATTCTTTAGCGGAATAGGAGTGAATATCACGATAGTATTGTATACTTTAGTCAAGAGTTTGCAAGTCGTCAGTAATGACATTTCTTTCTACTAAACTTCTCTTTACTTGACGAATGTAAGTTTTGATTCTCCTCCGTAGCTATAGAAATGAATGAAACAAAAGGACATTATTATTTTCATAATTATTGTCGGAAGAAAAATATAAACAAAATGCGGTATGATCACATCTATTGTTTCTAACACTGTTTTTTTTGTTTGTAAAATTTTTCGATTATACTCTTCATTAGATACCATATTTATGTTATTTTATGTCATTATGCACCTAAATTATTTACTGCCTAATGATGCATTATTTATTATTGACCTTTATTTTCAAAACAAATATTTTTCCACATCGCGCATGCGAGTTGCTCAGCAAGAAATTCTTGTTATAGCAGGTAACGTGTTATTTGGATTTAATCTTCTACGTGCAAGTATTTATTAGTTACATTGCAAGTGGCATGCAACACTGTCGCAGTGATAGAACTGGAAATAAAGTAAAGCGGAGATCAGACGGTCCAAACATAAATGCAATAGAATTGAAAGACTATAAGAGAATATATTATACTGCGATTATAACCACCGGTTTGGCTCCTAATGGTCGTAGACCTTTTTTTTGTGTCTGCCGCCCGAAGTGTTTATACCACTTCGGGTGGCAGACAAGCATACGGTCCACCTGATGTAAAGCGATTATTGTAGCCATATGAACGCTCGCAACATGAGATATCGCTCGCGCGCTGCCACATCCGCTGCCAATGCAATTCCTTTCATTCTGGTGACTTCACTCACTCGCAGGAACACAACAACCCTCTAAGGGAATTGTTATTTGGCTGCGGTATTCTGCGAGGTGGAGGTACTTTCCCCAGGCGGGCAGCTTACAAATACGCTGTACTCTACCTCTCTTTTGCCAGAGCCTTGTTAGTCAATGAGCAGGGTGCACCGCGTGCAGGTGAGGTTAGCTTTGGTTCAAAGATGTTGGTGCATCACTAGATATAGGTACCTATAGGTATATCAATAACAAACCAGTTCCGGTAGATACATCCCTATAAGATTTTTTAAAATCATGCACCAAGTATGCTCACGGCAAGAATCTATCAGGCATTGCAAAGTAACCATGTTCATACAAAGTTACATATTAATGCACAACATCGAGCATCATATTAGTAATTTATTCTTCAAACATGCTACATATTATGTAATACTATTATGTGGCACATAATATTACCGTGTTGCATGTCTGAAGACAGTCTAACCGAGGGAAATGACAGTAGATGCGTCAGCTGCGGGTGTTCGTGCCGGCTGATCGCTTTTAGCTGATTCAGTGCAGTTGCTCGACCGAAACAAATAGGTAGGCTCCTCACGCAACTTTGCTTCACACCAATATAACCAGTATATCGCCTGCGTAGATGCAGTAATCGCATATAGAAAACTGAATTCATATACATACATGAGTATTGGTGATTCCAGTTACGTAAGGATATGTTTATCATTGAACAATAAATATTTATTTACATGTTATATTCGAGTGTGATGTCGGGGAAGGTTCTATTTCCTAATAAATACTTTTAAGATTTAAAGACATAAACAGTTCCATATGATAATGGAGCATAACAGGTTAACATACGAAACTCCTTATGAAGGGTTTTTAATGTGCTATGTTCCAAAAATATGATTGGGAACTTATATTATAATATACGTGCCTAATCATGTTTCCAACTTATTTAAAAATACTTTTACTTCATTCCTGAGGTTACTGCCACATAGAAAAATGGGGGGCAAATGTACCGATAATCATGAGTGAGAATAGTCTTATACCAAGTTGAACCCCAGAACAGTTCTCAGAAGTAGCTGTTCTTCGGTAGCTCGGTTTGTGAGGTCGCGTACTCAAAGTCATAAACTCCTACCACCGGTAGCTTGGGTTGCTTCTCTACCGATGCAGTGAGTGTCCTATTTAAAAAAAACTGTATTTATAAATTTATATTTTATATTTAGAAATGTAACCAAAAGATTAAAGAATCTAATAAATATTACAGGATAGAATAACATTATCTTTTGTTACAAAATGCTATCTTATCTGAGCGGGGTCGCCATGAACAAAGAAATTTTAACAATGTTATAATTATGATTGACCGTGAATATAATTAATTTACCTAAACATATAATAAATCAATTTGTTTCTTTTGTTTGTTTTTCATTGCAGATTTGGTGAATATCATGCAAGCTTCAAAATAAAACGCTGTATAAATAAATATATGGATTATGAACACGTCCATAGAAACCACTTTTAAAATGCTCTATTATTTTAAATTAAAATGTAGACCGTCTTCATTGAAATTATCACGTTTAAAAATAAATAATGATGTGAATAGGCGTCGATTTCAAATAAAAGTACGGTTAACATTAACAAATTTTAGTTTAAAACCAAATATCTCCAGATCTCCAATGATAAATACTCTAATGGGCCATCTAGAGAGCACCCTCTTCAGAATACAAAATAAATTTTGAAAATCGCTCAATATATACGCCGGCGCTATGACGAAACATAAAAAAAAAATACGGTTTACTTGACAATCTTCTCCTTTTTGAAGTGTGATAGCTAAATTTAAATTAATCCGCAAGAGTCACGTAACAGACATCTATTTTACTAGAACTAGACAAAGATTTGCATGGTTTGTAAAGCGGAACAAATCGCATCACGCTCTTTCAGAGTTCTGTTTTACAGTTACAATTAAAGGTATTTAACACTATTTACAAGTTTAAACTAGCGACCCGCTCTGGTTACACACGATAACATTGATTTATAAACGATGACATGAGACGATTAAACATGATTACAACGATAATGCCTTTTGATGGATGTATAAGTTTTTAGAACTACTTAAACAATTCTAAAACTATACACACATATATACATAAATGTCTGTTTATTTATGCAAAATGTTTATAAATTATACTTAATTATTAACATTTTCAGATAATCCCCTTTTCGAATGATGAAAATCATATAAAAAATTCGTACAATATTTACAAACAAACTAGGTGTGGCGGGGACTTTGATTTATAGCATGTAATGGAGATGATGGAGATGAAATAGTTTGTATGAGGCTGGTGTATGTCTCTGGCGTGCCTTATCATCTCTCTACTCATCGAAATTCATCAGTATATTAAATAAAACGAGCGGTATCTTTGATTGCAATTTCATTATGTCATAGCTCTAAGGACCTAAATATTTGATATAAATTTCAACTTGGTACCTCCACGCGTTCCTGAAGAAAAGTATTGATAGACGGACACAAACAAGGACTGATGGACATAGCGATAGATTGACGGCAATGATGTTACATAAGTGGTCATAGCGGGAATGGTCAAACAGGGAAATGGTCATATCAAGAATTGGTTGTATCGGGAAGTGGTCATGTCGGGGAGTGGTCATGTCGGGGAGTGGTCATATCGGGATATGGTCGAAGAAGGAAGTAGTCACGCTAGGAAGGTGCCCTGATGGACCGAAAGGCATTTGTCGGACTACTTTTAATTAAATTGATCTCAACTTATACTAATATCATTGCAATGCTTCTAATGCCGGTGAATGGGTAACAAACAAGGTAACAAGATTCATTTTTATTTTCGTATATTAAATTTTATACGGGCGTTTAAACAAGGCAAACCGCCTCAGGCATATCTGTAGGCATTAACGTTAAATAACACCGTATTGATCGCGATTCACGCCTGTAATGCAACTACTGGTTTCCTGACTAGATAAAGATAATCTATAGTGGCAAGTTTATTTTCTATCAAGTTTTACTGTTAGTTTTTATATGAGCGCGGGACAAGCGAGCATGTTGGTCACCTGATGGATAGTAAACACCACCGCCCGTAGATCCGCGACTCCATGGGTTCGGCGATCCGTTGCCAGCCTTTTAAGACAAAAAAATACTCTGTTTTTGTCGTATTTATTTAGTAGTAGTGAGTGGACGCACTAGTCTCTCGCCAATTTTGCTAACAAATTTGGACTTTGCCTTCGCGATACAGTCCTTCAACTTCTCCTTCTTCTTCTTCCTTGATTTTTTTGTAAGTACGCTGGTATTTGAATGTCCAGCTGCCTGAGTAATGGCCCAGGCACGGTAAGAATCGTGCTTATGACGCGTTACTGTACATATTTTATTGCGTAGGTACATAACGCTTTCATTAGTGCAGAAAATCTGCGACATTTCGTGATGGTACCGAAATGTGGCAATAGCTCCCAACATCGCGTAGACGCCTAAAATACAGAGTGGCTGAGTTTCCCAACGTGTCATTCTCATACCATGTTGTCATGTGTCACTGAATGCCAACGACGTGTTGGCGCCCAACGTGTCATTATCGTCGTACTTGGCGTAGGCGCCATAAATGTCTTATGCGACCAGAGTAGCGATGGCGCCCAACTTTAAATTTACCTAAACTACGTTGGTATCTTTTTGTACCAGTGAGCATGACATGTGGAAATATAACTACATCGTCTGATGGAAAGCGGCCATCGCGACAATACTGCAGCCTGACGATTGAGCTTGTAATTCTTGCTGCGAAGAGTTCAACCTCCACGCTGCCATATAGCATTTTCTTTTCAGAAGTTTTATGGTACGTCCACTCGCAAGGTAACAAAAAAACAAAGGTTTATTACGTGCGGTTTTCTATAAGATGGAGGCTTACAAGCAATTGGGCTATGCTAAATTATAATGTGCTCTTTCGCTAATTTTCTTTGTTGATGCTAGGTTTTGCTCATCAAGAATGATGAGCAAAACCTAGCATCAACAACCTAGCAACCTAGCGTTCTCAGCCTAGCCATCTCAATCAGTTGCTGTTATTTTTGTAAACATTACTGTCACTTCTTATGTAATGAACTAATGAATGATATGTGTATTCGTGTTAGCTGGCGCTAGTTCATTAACAGCAAGTGTTACAATAACAAGTGCATTGTTAGGATTACTTACGTTCGGTCCATCAGGGCCGCGGTACAATATCGCTATTACATAAACTAGTTTCAAAATATTTTGCTCAATACACGTATCAGTCCACGGCGGGGGTATAATCGCCAGATATTATGAAATTAGTACAATTGCTGTATTTTGTCTGTGACAAGATTTTGCGAAAGCCACAAAAATGCAAATTGTTTGTTTTGACGTAACAATGGTGTCGGATTATAAATATAAAATTACTTATTTAAATTACTTCAGTATCTCCTTCAGTGCCTCTTTATTTGTATGGTTGTGTTTGTATCTCCTCTAAACATCAGCATTCATGTTAGCAATATAGCATCTATTTGTGAGTCATGTCTTAGACTACTACTAAGTACTAGAATTAGACTTACCCGATTCATTAATCCCGACTCGATTTTGATGTTTTTTTTTTGTTTGAAAGCTGGACGTGCCGAGAAAATTATCGAAGAAAATCTTTCGGTTTCGTCTGTTTCGGTCGTTTGAAGATCATTAAATCTTTTCTATTTTATGAAGGAATATGAGCAACATTCACTAAGCTTGATCAGATGCCGCAACAACTATCAAAGGAGAGACATTTTTCTTGGTTCGGGGTTTTAATATTTTTTTAATTTACACTTTTTTAGTTGAAAATGTTGAAATATTCTATCTAGTAGTGGAAGGGATATCTAGATGTTTGTCCAACTTTCTATAGGAAGTCCGCTATCAAAGGAAAGTTATATGCTTAACGATATGAAGACATCTTAATTAATTAGTTATGTAAATATTACTAATACGGACACATTCTTTATTTATCTATGTGCTGTCCACTGTTGACGGGCCTTAATGATAGGCATTTAATATAGATAACAATTTCTTTCCTTAATTAGATAACAAACTTCAAAACATGTATTATATTATGTAAACATATTAGGTTTATATATTGGATAATATTCGTACGGAAAAAAGATTTTCAGTTCGACACCTTCTAGGCAATTAATACATAATTAGGTTACGACGGCGCAGCCCAATAACATAAACATAAACCTTATTACCTAACTGACCATGACTGTTTATTGTTATAGTTTCTGGATAATAACATATTGAGAGTGAATTAAAATTTAAATAAAAGCTCCCCGAAAATATAAGCCACATTTTCAGGGAGTTTTTTTTAATGGGCGGCCAAAATGTCTCCACCTTGCCTGATGGAAATCACTAAAGAGAGATGAAGTCTAAATGAAAGACCCCCCATCATTGCGATTAGCGCAGCACTGGTCGCTATGGCTTGGCCCTTTAGTATTTCTTCACGGCTACCCTGGATTATAGGAAGAGAGAAACATATGTAGCGAATTCCAAAAAACTGAAAACCTAAGAGTAACGATATATTTAAACCAACTTAGCTATGAATTTCCTTGCAAAATGCCGCCTTGCGTCATTAAATGATACAAAAATAGCCCAAAAATAAATAAATTACGTATGTGTGACACTGTGTGTTGATTTTTGTGGCTTCACAACATAGGCCATGCGTCATATTAAACTTTGTCTTTTTATACGTTGTTTTTATTTTAGTCGTTATAGGTATCATACTTCCTACTCATTTTGCAAGGATGGATGCATGAACATGTTTGGTTGTCTGGGTGTTTTCTACGTATTTTAAGTATGTATTTAAAAAAAAAGTGTTTTTAAGTATAATATCAGATATCTAGTAGGCACCCATAGTACAAGCTTCAATTAGTTTGGGACTAGATAGCAGTGTGTAACTTGTCCTATAAAAAAATGTAATTTACAAACATCCGTAAATAATTACATTTTTTAAAGAGGTAAATACCTTTTCTCGGGTAAACGGCTGCACAGATTTAGATATATGGAATAGATATAGAATATGATCTGGATTGACATATAGGTTGGTTTTTACCACGGTACTGTAATCACGCGAGTGAAGATGCGGCTATCCGCATAGTTAGATAGATGTATTAATATTCTAGCGTCTATATGCTAGAATATTAATACATCTATCTAACTAACAACGTTTGTTTTAACCATAAATGTAATATACACGATATGTAAGGAGCTCGATGGCGTCGTCGATCGTAGCATGTCTATGGATGCTCTCCGTGCTTCAGAGGGCACGTTAAGCCGTCTGTCTTTAGACGACAGTCGTTAAGCCAAGTCAGTGGTCTTTGGGCGGCTTGAAAACATTGGCCTCCGCCAACCCGCA
The DNA here is from genome assembly GCA_937001555.2 of Hypsopygia costalis. NCBI lineage: Eukaryota > Metazoa > Arthropoda > Insecta > Lepidoptera > Pyralidae > Hypsopygia > Hypsopygia costalis. Next base: position 8,335,633 of record OW443330.2, on the reverse strand, counting down.
GTCGAGCAGCGTGGTAGAGTATGCTCTGAACTCCTTCGATTGAGAGGAGACCCATATCCCAACAGCGGCATGATTATGGGTTGATGCCCAATAAACGATATATAAATGAATATATTACAATATTATATGTAATAATTGAGTTACGTAAAGTCTAAAGAACATATCTTAAGTAATGATAAAGAGCATTATTGTTTGACCTTCGCTCATAAGATATGGATACGAATGAGTGAGATATAATTTCCAGAATATCTTTTAAACTTTCACGTTGCATGATTTATGAAAATAACAACGGGAATTAACGCGATCATGTGTAAGGGTATTTACATACCTTTATTATTGCCTCACGTTTCGACCAGGTTGCTCAGCGATGTGCCTCTGCCTCCGTTGCCGAAGTCGATGATTTTTTTTTGTATACTACGACGGGCAGACAAGCGTACGGCCCACCTGATGTGAAGCGGTTACCGTAGCCATATTAATGCTCGCAACATAAAATATCGTTCGCGCGCCGCCACCACCGCTGCCAATGCAGCATCTTCCTTTCTGGTGTCCTGTCTCACTCGCAGGAGCACAGCAACCCTCAAGGGAATTATTATTTGGCTGCGGTATTCTGTGAGGTGGTTCACAAGTCACAATCCCCAGTCGGGTAGCTTACAATTACGCTCCCTACCTCTCTTTTCGTCAGAGCTGCGTTTGTCAGTCGGCAGGGTGCACCGCGTGCAGGTGAAGTTGGCTTTGGTTCAAAGATTTTGATGAATCACTTACACCCCAACTCTGCCTTTGCTTCCGTTACCGAAGTCGATAAATCTTCATAACGGTAAAATACCCTTATGCATGATCGCGTTAATTCCCGTTGTTATTTTCATAATTTCTAGAATGCAGCATAAATATCTTTGACCTATTATATATAATGCTGTAACAACCTGCGGCTTAAAGTAGAATTTCTTCCTGGGTTCCTATCGTGGAATAGGAAGCTGTACTTCATGTTGCAGCCGCAAATGTCAGCTCATCGAGTTTAGTTGCGCACGCGCAAGGAGTAAGTATGGCTGCGGTGCAATTTGTTTGAAAGTAGAATCAATTTATATTAGAAAGTGAAGTATTTCGCCGCCTCGCCTTTGGCGAACTGATTTTGCGAATACAATTCGGTTATAAATTAACTCGGCGTTCATTTCTGTCTGCTGTTTAATTAGGTACAGTGAAGAGAACATCAGCCTTTTCTCTAGTGGTACTAGAAGTATATACGGGTGCAATAAAAACGGTACAATAAATAAATATACCTGGACAAATTACACAGAGGCATCTAGTCCTTAACTAAGCAATACTTGTATTATGCGTAGGTACTAGATAACTGATATTACACATTTTTTTTTTGTAAATATTTACATATAATACATAGGAAACACTCAAGACAAACAGACATGTTCATGCACACAAATATTTGTCTTGTGCGGGGATCGTACCCGCGAGCTTGGAATCAAAGTGGCCATTGCTAACTACTCGACCACAGGGCTCGTCGCTCTATAGGTATATACTCGTATATGTTTATCATTCTTTTGTGTTTGTAAAGCGGAACGTATTTTAATCAGATACGCTCTAGTATAGAATACAGGGTGGAAACGAGAAGTGATGTCACTTTATTATATTTAAACTATACAAGACTTTGGAAACCCTAATATTGGTCCTGAGAGACCTCCGAATCAGATATAGACCAGACCTAAAAGGGAAAATGTCATTGTTTGCAGAACATCCATATGTTAAAAAGTCTATTAGATGACAATAGTAAGAGTGGTAAAATGACTTGCCTGTAAAACGTCGAAAATGTGGTATCGTCAATTAAGCAAAAGGTCAGGTACAGTGAACCATGGAAAAGAAAAAATAGAAAGTTTTTACTTTTAGTTTTTAAAGAAATAAGATACATACGGCACCATAGATTTAGTATGATGACACATGATAATGTATGGTATACTTAATAATAAACATATGGGACATGGGACATCGAATTTTTAGGTACATACAGTAAGATCACAGTATAAAAGTAATAGTACTGCAAGAGGTCTTGGCTGTACTTCGACAGCCATCTATGGTAAAAGAATTCCCAAATTCGTTTTAATATTCAGTGTCCTAAAGAAAGTTACAAATATCTATGTAGAATGAGTAACAACTACGTCTTTCGTGACCTAAATATAGCCCTTTGTAAGCAAGGAATAAAGACGTGATGATGACCTACTTACAGTCTAATAAACAGAAGCGCCCTTTCGTGTAACTAATAAGTACTCGTATGTTTGTTGACTCAGAGCCATATGGGGAACTCGAGGCCATCTGAAATATTCAGTAGTAGGTATGTACTTGATTCTATCAACATTTCTTACGAGGCAAATACGTAATGCCCACGAAAATCTTCCTCACATAAGGTTGTGATGTGAAAATCTTCCGCGCGTAAATGTTTTGTTTAAGTGGTCTACTGTAGTGTCACAGTATAAGTAATAGTACTACGTAAAGTATGGCCATTACCTGCCGCTCTCTCGTGTCGACCTCACCTCTCCTCTGAAACAAATCAGGAACAATTTGTATGGCGCCGCACGCACACACGCTCATTTACGCTCTGCACAGACGTCATTGTTTATGTAGTAGTAAACGACGCGACATTTGTATGCCAGTGGTCAGGGTGTGTTGTGACTGAATATAACGTCTCTACTATTCTACTTGTCGTTGAGTCTATGATGAATTTATACTAATATTACAAAGCTAAAGAGCTTGATTGTTTGTTTGGATATCGCGCTAATCTCAGAAACTACTGGGTCGAAATGGAAAACTTTTATAGTGTTGTACTCCATTTATCGAGGAAGACTATAGGCTATATAACATAATGCTACGACTAGGAGGAGCGGAGCATCAATGAAAAATGTTGCTATAACGAGGGAAATCCCAATGAGGGAAAAACGAGCCAAGCCGGGGTCGGTCGCTAGTGTTACATATACTTTTAGATTTGTACAATCAACAGCGTGTAGAGCGTTACATCTCCAATATAAGTGGGCATTACCAGTCCCGTGGTTCCTTGAAACCATCTTATATTAGATAGAAATGTAAGGCTTTACGTGCGGTTGACTGCACATAGAGACTACTTAAATATGTCTTATTTCTATAATTGAAACGATTCTAGTGCAGGAATGTAATTTTTATTTATTAGTTTTAGATATTATATCACAGGCAATCGAAACTTGCACTCTAAACCCTATAGACCTAATAGTAAGTATTTTTGCACAAAACCTCAGGTTTGAAATGGAATGTGGGAAAAGAGTCGACTGTAACTCCTTAATTGGAGTAAAGTTATAAATAGGGCAAGTTCCGCCAAGCTTGTTAGATTAATTAATGTCTGCAGCGAATGGTAAAGGGAAGACCAATTGACTGCGGTCGACACGTCATCCTGCTAAAACATCCGTTGTCCATACAATAATCATTTTTAGGGTTCCGTACCCAAAGGGTAAAAAGGAACCCTATTACTAAGGCTCCGCTGTCCGTCCGTCCGTCCGTCACCAGGCTGTATCTCATGAACCGCGATAGTAAGACAGTTGAAATTTTCACAGATGATGTATTTCTTTTGCCGCTATAACAACAATTACCAAAAATTAGAATAAAATAAATATTTAAGGGGGCTCCCATACAACAAACGTGATTTTTTTGCTCGTTTTTGCTCGCAATTGATAACGGCAATAGGTAGCCGCTTGAAATACTCACATAATATTTAGTTATATATTCACTTTAAAAATAAATAATTAAATTTAAATAAAACGAATATTTAAGGGGGGCTGCCATACAACAAACGTGTTTTTTTTTTGCAGTTTTTATAAATAATGGTACGGAACCCTTCGTGCGCGAGTCCGACGCGCACTTGGCCGGTTTTTATTATTTACCATCCACTGCTTTAGTCATAGGTTTAAGTTTGTGACTTTTGCACATTCGCCACTACTCACTACATCGCAGTAGTTTTGTTTATAAAATACTAGTCAGACGTTGTCCTGTCTTATTAACAATGAATATTGAATTCGAATTGGTTGCGCTCAATCTGTCAAATAACTGACAGTTCTGTCAAACGACGAAATTAATTACAAAAGTTAATATGGTCTCTCACTGTAGTTGCATAAAATCTAGAAGGAAATCTTGTCAAAATGACCGAGGGGAGGAAAGTTAAAAAAATTATTCAAGAATTCTTCGCTCTGTTTCGTCGGTTTCGTCTTCATAGTAAAAATAATATTTTACTCCCTTGTAACTACAACATGGAGTCATTCATAGCGGAAATATTTTATGTACAGGGAAAACAGTTATTAAGCACCGCATTTGGCACTTAAGTGCTCGGTACAAGACAGCAACACAGTTCAAGGACTGTGAGTCCGGTGTACACGTCCGACGTATAAAAGATTATTTCTACAATTAACTGCCATTGTCAATTAAGTTGATAATGGGAAGATATCACTTAAATTTATCGTAATAAAGTTACAAACTGAACACGGAGCTAATGTAAAGTTGTATAAACGTTGAGATTGTGTACTTTAGTAGGTACTTTTATTTAGCAAAACTGGAAGATAAACTTGAGAAACAAGTTTTTGTTTCCTGTCAGTTGAAAGTGCTTGCTCCAATTCACCGTGTTCCAAGCGACTGTACAAAAATATTGATGGGGTTTAGTCTCATAACATTCAAGTTGCAGAAAAAACACATGGTTGCAAAAGGTTCAAATCTCATAAGATCCAAGCCTCGAAACCTTCAAGTCTCAAAGCATCCATGTTTCATAATATGTATTATTTTTTATATAAGTGGATTTGTAAGTGGTGTTATATTATATTAAAAGACACAAATTTTAATTTGTTAAGTGATTCACTCACTTAACAAATTAAAATTTGTGTCTTTGTGTTATGTAATCAAATAATAATTTTATTTGAAGTATAAATAGTAAACATTCTTTTCTTACACTTTTTTCTAAATTTGCGTCCTTTTAAACGTGATTAGTAAAATAATGTTAATGTATATTATAAATTGTAAACGTAACATTGATTTCGCTACTGTACATATCATAGGCTTAGGTATTCTTTGCTACGCTTTTACACGTTCTGAAATCCAAACGATTTTTAATGGTAAACCACATACCTAAATGCGAATTATTATATAAGTACTTGCCCTCGATGATTAAATAGAACTACTTGCTGACCCGGCAAACGTTGTTTTGCTATTAAATCGCTATTAAAAAATAGGGATTGACGGCAGAAGATTGTAAATTTAGGTGTTGTGTGTATTTTTCAAATAAAATAAAAAGAAAAAAAATTGTCAATAAAATAAAAAAATATATTTAGGGTTGGATCACCCCTAAATTCTTTTTTTTATCATTTCGGAGTATTAAAAATTGATGTTAGCCAATTCTCAGGGATTCTTAGGGGTGGGTCACCCTTATCATTTAGGGATATGAAAAATAGATGTTGGCCGATTCTCAGACCTACCCGATATGCACACAAAATTTTATAAAAATCCAGCCGTTTCGGAGGAGTTTGGTAACAAACACCGCAATACGAGAATTTTATATATTAGAAAATAGATATGATCGAAGGCACTTGCACAAAATATTCTGACAGATGACAGATCATATCCGGATTAGTGTCATAATTATGGCGTTTATTTTGGCAGCTTGGCATGCGTATGCAATCTGATTTTCGCGAGGGACCTCTTTAGCCCACAGGTACAGCATAAATAGCATAATCAAGAAAATTTGTTGTTTTTGATAAAAAAACTTTTATTATTTGTTAATAAAAAAGGTTACTTAATGATTAAAAAAAAATTAAAAAAAAATGTTTCGCTCATTTGATACCCATAATGTATAGGTACCATTTTTTTATGTGGATATTATAAATCACTATTTAATGGCGTCCGATATAAAGTACTAAAAATATTTATTTAACACATTTAGATAACCGTGCATTGTCACGAGAACTCCACGAGTGTGCCAAATTTCTGCTCAATCGGACATCTGAAAGTAGATTAAATTTAACTTGCAAGATTTGATCACAGGCACCGCGATGAAACTAAATAGAAGCTTGTAAACAAGAACTTTAGTATCATCGCGGCATGATTTTTCTGAATAGGCGATCTTCCTGGAACCAGTTTTGATTTACCTATTCTTTAAGGCGTCCAGTCAACTCAACAACCTGTCACTTAGACGGGTTGTCTAACTAGCTATTAACTTTTTCAACACCGTGTCTTGCCTCTCTAAGCTGACTCGCTCGTGTCTGTGTCGCAAACATGAATTAGCTATCATGTCGACGTCGCGTCACGGCAATCCAGTGCAGGCAGTGCAGCAAACTTTGGTCGGACAACATATTGCGACAACCACATGCATGTATACAGGTCAAATTACTAACGCTAGTTGGTTGAGTTACAGTGTCGTACCTAATTGGTGGTATAACTTGGTATATATCTAAACATAGGTATCGGCGAAGTACATAGGACGAAAACGCGAATGTCGCAGGTTCAGTTGAGGCAGTCATTCGTATGCATGAACATTTGTTAGTCGTGGTCTGGGAGCATGACAACTATAGGTTTTTTTTTTTATAGTACTAAGGTGGATTATAAGCATACGGCCTGCCTGATGGTGAGCAGTTACCGCAGGTATGGCCGCCTAAAATGCATGCGCGTTGCTGGCCCTGTAATTTTATAAAATGTATCTAAGATTTTTTTAAAGACCGTAATAATACAAACTTACTAAGCATTGGCCAGTTTAATTAACTCATGAAACTACAATAATAATTGCTCTACTTTTACATAATTGTTATGTATCATTACTTGATAGTGGAATAATTAAATAGCAATCCGTTCACACGCAAGTGTACACAAGTATTCAAATGATTGGCACCTTGAGTGTCGTTATGCATCAATTGCATTATAAGTATAATTATCAACTGCGGGTTGAATACACCGCAAACGATATGTGATACTCAGAAATGTAAACAAATATCTTACACTCTAGCTAGAATATAAGTCACTAATATGTAGTGCAAAATATTATGATCATTTTAATTGAATACGTTTTCGCTGACAGACTCTTACAAGTTTCATAATGTCATCATCGTTAAGGGCTGCCCCCAACCAAAGGACGTTCATTATTAAACATAGGCGTCCTCTTTAGACTTCCATAATGATCGGTTTTGTGCCGTGCATCCATTGCGTTTCTACGATCTATATTACATCGTCGTTAGTGCATCTAGTAGTAATTTTAAATTGTATCTAAACGTTATTCAAGTATATTGCTTTATTTAGTTATATAAAATCACACATGAAGATGAACAAATTTAGACCAATGATTATTACTTGTCTCGATAAATATTTTCATTAGACGAGCATGCCATTTTAATTGGGCCTGAACTTACTGGAAGATATTCTGATGGAGTCTTGTCTACATTTAAGTATATAGCGTTTTCTTGGCGTTATATCTATATGGAAAAACAGCAACCGTTGTAAGATTCCTTAAGTCACATTATCACGTAGCTGTCCATTTGTCTGCCAGCCTACAAAAAATGTGACAGGGATTTATCTAACTTACAATTTTTTTCACATAATATTACATGCCCAGGCACGAAGATGCGCATTGATGTATGTGTTATAGTCAAAACTCATTACGTTATAATCGCAAAAATCCGTCAGAAGTATTTTGATTAAAGACGTCGGCCCAAATCACTATTAACTGACTTATGCAGTCAAAAGTAGTTTTGACCAATGACGTTGGTTAAGTTAAAAATGTTACAAATGAAACCCCGCCCGGACGCTACCCGGACGTCCTCCAAACTACGACAAATCCGGGGAAACCCGGACGGATGTCAACCCTAGTTACGATGTATGTCGTTGAGCGGAATAAATATTCTTACTCACATTGTGTTATGTATATGTCATAGTTAATATCCGAAGTCTAGGCGCTCCTAGGTTTATATAGTCAAACCTCTGGTACGTTACCTCCCTCTCCAAAATGCGTGCGAGTGAAGCAAGCGAGGCTCGACTTTTTTTTTTTGGAGAGAGAGGTAAGTTACCAGAGGTTTGACTATATAAACCTAGGAGAGGACTTCGGGTATGGCCAAACCACTCTCTGAACTTTCATCATCAGACAAAACTACTTTTGACTACTAACTCAAAAGAGGTTGGTCAATACCATTAATGCCTGATTTGTGCAGTCAAAAGTGGTTTTGACAGGTTATGATTTTTTACTGTAGCATATGCATGCTGCACTGATTGTATATATTATGAATTGTATATTTGCATATATATTTGCACAACCGGAATATAAAATGCAGTGATAGTGATATCTCAATGGCGATTGCATCGACACGAGTAGTAATTAAATCGATTGCATTTAAACTCTAAGTAAATCGTGTAATCTGAAAGTGAAATTGAAATGGCGCGTTTGATTAACTCTAAACGAGTTAAGGCTAGTATCGATTTTAAAGCCCTATTAAACGAGTTGAGGGGAACCAGGGTGAACGCACGCGGCGGCACGCCATGGCAACATTGTTCGCCAAACCGGGATGCCATCTGCCACGCCGTTTTGTCAACCCATCCGCACTTTTGTTTTCGTTGAATTTTATAATTAATTTATCTTTCTTTCTTATTTAAAAAATAAATTTTGTACTTACGTTAGGTACATAAAAAAAAACAATAAAGCACGCGCATCGATGATTATGCGAAGTGTAAGCAGATGCTCAGTACATTTCGATGTTTATATATTAGTTTAAGCAATGCTAATGCAGTGAGTTTCTCTGCTAGATAAGCAATTATGCAAGAATATGGCTAAGAGATAATAACAGCTGTTAATATTGTAATGAAAATAATATTTATTTAAAAGATTATTATTAATAAAACACCGTATCGCATTGTTCATGTCCGTATTAACGTGCATACTTCATTATACGCGCTCTATTGCTTAAGTTATGTATACTGTACGATTTTGTAAAACGTAACCTTTTTGTCTTGGTGCGCAGATTGCTTTAGTCAAATTTATAGATTTGTTTTCCGCAAAACCGTAACATGTAATCCCATGTTGCATATGACTTCTTAAGTTTGTGTCATATCTTTAATCTACCACACATTTAAGATTTCTTTTTGGATGATGTGTCGTTGTAATCAATCCATATTCATCCAATACTGAGATCCTTAGTATTGGAACTCCTCTCAGTCGAAGAGGTTTGGAGTATACTCCACGCTTCTTCACTGCGGGTTCCCACCCGGAGGGGGGAGTGCGGGAGGTTAGTGTTTTCAAAATAATGCAGCACTGATTTTATAAATGTCATCTAATGACAACAGCCGAGACCGACAGCTTGACGTGCACTCCGAAACGCGATGGTGCTCGAAGTAAATAACCCCATCCATAGACAGTCTACGGTCGACGTCGCTTAACTTGCGCCTCAATTCGATTGATATTTATGTAAACAGAAGTCCGATTTTTACAATCAAAAATCCCGATGGGAATCGGTTCCGCTTAAGAGGTAGGCTTCCTGGTCGCCGTTGACCTTATTAGGCTACTGATTTATTAGTATTCTTATGATACTCGTAACATTTAGGCAGTCTATATTTTATCCAAGAACTATTTTTCAACTTATTTAATCTGTCTGTGAACATAAAGAAATATTAATTTACGTAAACTATTATATTAATTCTATCAACACGTCTATAATTTTCGAACTTAATCGAATAGAATTTTCCTGTCGGAAATATGCTAATGGTGAAGTTTTATACAAACTTTGGGGATTATAGTGAGATGCCGATATCTACATACCCACATCAAAGTTACCGGAAATATATTAATGGTGAAGTTTAAGTGTACAAACTTTGGGTATTATAGTGAGATGCCGATCCCTACCCACATCACTTACCCACATCAAAGTAACATCACTTTGTCTCCAAGGGAACAGGAAGCGGCCTTAAAGAAATTAGCCGGTAATCATGGAGAATTTGTGATTGCGCCTAGGATCAATCAAGATGGGAGCCTATAAGTTAGTTTAGATTAAGTACGATACGAGTTGCAATATAATAAAAAAAGCTACATGCTTTCCACCATAATAATAAGTGACTATAATTAAAGAGGTATTGATGAATTAAAGAGGAATGAATATAATAATTAAAACTATCAAGTAAGATATCATGTTTCATGACATGACTCATGTTGTGAATTTTACATAATTTGTTTGTTTCTAAAGTACGTGCTAATATTAATAAGTATTATTTGCATTCCTCAGATGGATATAGATAAAAAAGGATTACTAATCTATCTAAATCTATAGGTACAGCAGGTAGCTGAAATATAAGTGAACTTTAGACTGGCTAATAAATTATCAAATTAACGTTTTCATATTAAATAAATATATTGCAGATATAAATATGCTGCACATGTATACATAACAAAGAAATGGCATGAAGCTCTGTAAACACTGTTTGTAAGGTACCTTGAGCATTTGCGAAAATCAATAAACATTTCCTCCGCAATCCAGCCTTCTCCGTAGCGTTGTCTACTAGGTACGTCATCGCTCATTGCAGACTCAGATTTAAATCTACTTGCTCATTTAACATTCATCTAAATATTATCAGGGTAAATCTAGCAATTATTTATCAATAACACTAACCATCCAACATGCAACGCCGCGACGTGAGGTCATCTTCAAGGATGTCCTGGAAACCTCCGGGTTTCTTTTCCTTAACAAGATCCATGGTGCCAACCTTACCACTAAAACTGCACTAATCAAGGCATTTCACATCACAGCTCATCACGTCACAGAGACATCGCGAGGGTAGTTTTCGGGTATCAGCTCAGCTGATTCGCAAATATAATCGCGGGAACGCGCTGCCACAGTAGCTGTGCGTTAATAACTGACGATAATCAAACAGTCGGCTGTCGTACTCGGTTCGTTCAATGTCAGTATCGAATGGACAATCAATTTATGCGACACTGTCGTAAAGAAGAGTCATGTGTCGTAACTTCGCGAGCCTCGTGCAGTCTACAAAGTATAAAGCGCACATGCGTCTCTGGAACACTTTTATTTTTTTTAGTACGCATGCGCGCAAGCTAGTAGCGCGGTGTGGACATGTCGATATCGACTCCCTATGGCGACAAGTAGACGCCTTGCCTTAGACAGGCGACACCGCCTCCAATTTGATGAATTTGTGAACAGTTATAAGATAAAACAACCCATTGTATGTAAATTCAAAAATATTTAGAAGTAGATATGTAAAAATTAAGTAGGTATATTGGCAATCTCTACACATTGCCAGACTATGTATGTTAATTTATACTTTCGCGTTTAAGATATATATTAGGTAATTAATCATTCAATCCAATTGAATACAAGAAAACAAACATACAAAAATACACAGGCATTCAGTTCAGCTATGCGACAGAAACAAAAACAAATATTAGCAGCAACTATATGCCGCGAAGTAAATTGTTGCTACTATAGTATTCTCAGGCGTTAAAGAAGGAAAAAGGTTGGATGGGCTCTTGTTACTATGTGTAATTCTGCAGGCGTAACAGCGAATGTGAAATATTATTGAAGAAATAATAATATAAAATTAATGGTAGGAATTAAGTCAAGTCTCATACAATAAGTTCTTTTCGTGCTTAATTCAAAAGTTAGGTTTTCTTTTTTACTAAACACATTTCTTTGAAACTTACCTACTTCTATACCTACTACTTAAAAAAAGATTTATATTTTGGTTTGTAATTAATAAACTCAAAAAATACTGTCCCGATTTTTTTAAATCTTTCACATATAATAATACAGGTAGCTATAAATACTATATAAATAAGCTTCACATATGATATTTCACATATGATCAGCAACTAAGATATATAGGCTATATTTTATTACACCTGTATGAAACAGGAACAGGCCACTGGTAATATTTTTACATCATATACAATATTATGCTAATTGTCAATTTGCTATGCTAAAAAAAATGCTGAATCACTATACCGCAAAGTCACAGTTACGGTAAGTAGGTATGCTTTGACCAATGATCAATTAATTAATTTTTTAAAGGGTATTTTTACCACCTATTACATTTTTTTATACTTAAACGAAATTACTCAAGCTACAGCAAGATATAATAATGTACTTACCACCTTCCGTTTATAAGAAGCAAAGTTCTTATAAACGGAAGGTGGTAAGTACATTAAGTTCCGGCTTCGTGTCGATGACCGTGAAAAATCTTACTTAGCTAACATCATAGCAAAACTTGCCATAACGTGTACATGGTGACATCACGCCTAACTTGTTGGTTTTACTCATGTCAAGTTCAAATTAGAAACACGTACAAAATAACCAGTTTATTTGTTATTCAGTATAAAATTGACAATGATGTAACTTACATTTTTTTGATAATATCCAAGGTTAAGGACCGCAAAAAATTTGCATAAGTTTGATCGTGTTTTCTCTCCGATATGTGAAACAGTTTCTAATGACTTCCGAAAGGGGCTTATGAATATTATCTATGTATTTGAAGCTAGCTAAGAACAAATATTCAAGATCCGCCTGGTAATAGGTAGTAGTCTAGTAGTCCATTAAACCTAACATTTATGTGCTTTGTGCTTCGATACTCTTAGAGAGGAGGTTGATGGCGTCGTTGTGCATGGCAGTTTAATCGATCACGCAAGTCAAACAATGTCGACCGCAGCCTGTCCACGGATAGGTTTATTTATCTTTAGCTCCTCCATGCTTCGGAGGGCAAGTTAAGCCGTCGGTCCCGGCTGTTGTCGTTAGATGACAGTCGTTAAGCCAACTCAGTGGCCTTTAGGCGACTTGAAAACACTGGCCTCCGCCAGTCGTAGCGTCCTGAATGCTATGATGCTATGCGGTTTATTAAAGCGATCTTTTATTTTCAAACATGATTTGGTTGCCCTTAAAGTTTCTGCGTCATGATATGACATGCGCTTCAGTGAAATATTTTTTCAAGTCTATGGGATTTAACGCGATCTAATAGGCGTTCTGCATGTTACTTGCTTAGTGGAGCAACATTTTTTTTTCAATTGTTTATATAGAAAACTTACAGACTTATGAATGTCTTAATCATTCATTCATCATATACCTATTTTCAAACAAATAGTACATGGTTTTAGGAGAAAATGTATTTTAACGAACAAAATAAAAATCTTCTTAGAGAAAATACTTCTCTAACGGATGTGCGCGCGACACAGTTTTTACTGACAGGTTGTAGATAGTATTGATATAAAAAAATGCTATTTAAAACTCACCTCTACATTCAGACGTATACATGCGAAACATTTCCAAAACAAGTTGTGCACTTTAGAAACATGCACTCGATCAATGTTGGACTTGTATACGCAAAAGATAGAGTACGTATTTTGTACAAAAAGTATATTTAATTAACAGTCACTGGTAAACACACACTTAATTTAAGTTTTGACAATTAAATTTACGACTAATACAATTGCACTAGCACAATACAAATTGTTTAAAACAATAGTATAAGATTGGACGTCTTGTACCTCACACTGATTGACGCGACACTAAGAACTATTCGACAAAGAATTCGAAGTCAACCCCTGTTGTTTTAGATATTAATCATTTTCAAATAGGAAGTGATTTTTATCGGATCAGTCGCCGTTATGTAAATAACTCAAACAGTTACAGCTTGTTTCAATCCCACGTACTGTCCGAGACAAAAATGCGGCGATTAATTAATTTTCCGGTTCAAACATCAGATAAGATAAATCTATCTTATAATATTCAATAGTTCCAGGCCGGATAATGTTAATTACACAATCGATCGGTAGAATTAATAACCCGAAAGTTCGCCAAAGTCGGTCTATTTGTTACGTCCCACAAAGGCCCATTCAGTGAACAATAGTTACATTATTTTATAGCTCAGCGAAAGCACTTGCGCAATTGCACGTAAACGGCGATTAAAATAATTAATGGTTACACCTAATGACTTGCATCACAGAGCGGGCCGGTGACAACAATACCCCGTTTAAAAAACTAGTCTCATTAATAAAATCGGCAATTAACCAACCACTGAGTACCTCAGTTTTTCTCACTGTTAGTAGAGATCCGCAGATTAATTGGAAAACTTTTTTAGCCTATGAGATACAATACGTCGGTATTTATCGTATCTCAGTGTTTTACGCCAGGGTTAGGATCACCGAGTAAATGAATTGTTCTAGGTACGTAGTGGTAATAAATATTTAAAAAAAAAAGTAAAAGACACGCTTTAATGATCAATCGAATTAAAAAATGATTTTTTTTTTTAATATTTAATATTAAAAAATAATTTTCGTTTTTTAGTCTATTTCGTTTTTTAATCTATTGAAAATGGGGAATAAATATCAATATTCTACTTACAAAAAATCCAAAAACGTCGCACTGCCGAATAACGATTTCGACGATATAATATGGTAAAATTCAATGTCAAAATTGGAGAAAATAAATTGATTTTGTAATGATTTTCATTACAAAATCAATTTATTTTCTCCAATTTTTTTATTAAGAATTTAAATAATATTATTTAAATAATATTATTTAAATTCTCCGTGTTTTCATACTTTGAAGTGTATGTTAATTTTTATTTAAAAATGAACAGTCTACGGAACCACCAAAAAATTAAAAACGACAAAATTCACTTTATGTCTGTCATTTGTATCTAATGATGTTTTAAGATGATGTGAAACCTTAAAAATGTTTCAATTGTGCACGACAAATATCATAGAAAAGAAAACAACGCACGTAGGTACATTTTGATGTCGACACGCTTCTTATATGTGATGCGAATTGCAGCTTTTTTGTTTTTTTTTTACTACGTAGGGTGGCAGACAAGCATGCGGTCCGTCTGATGTGAAGTGGTTACCGTAGCCATATTAACGCTCGCAACATAAAATATCGCTCTCGCGCCGCCACCCCCGCTGCCATCGCAGCATCTCCTTCCCTTCTGGTTCTGTGAGGTGGAGGTACATTCCCCTGTCGAGTAGCTTACAATTACGCTCCCTACCTCTCTTTTCGCCAGAGCTCCGTTTGTCAGTCAGCAAGGTACACCGCTTGCAGGTGTTGGTTCAAAGATGTTGATAAACCATTTACACCTCAAAGCAGCTTAAGATGGGTTATGAATGTTATGATTATTTCATATACATACGCATTATTAAATGTTTACTCGTCGTCACACGTTATTCATTCCACTGCTAAGATAATGCCTCCCCTCAATCGAAGGGGCATACTCCACCACGCTGTTCAACTGCAAGCTGGCGGAGGTTAGTGTTTTCAAACATCCTAAAGGCACTGACTTGGCTTAGCGACTGTCATTTAATGTCAACAGCCGGAACCGACGGCTTAACGTGCCCTCCGAAGCACGGAGGAACTCGAGATAAATAAACCCATCCATGGACATGCAACGGTCGACGTTCCTTAACTTGCGTGTTCGATTAGATTGACACGCGTAACGACGCTATCGAGCTTCTCACTAATAAAAAAATTAACTAAGATTTAGGTATATTTAATCATATTCGTGGTACTACTTCTTGGGTTATTGTACGAGCAGGCATAGAGTAAAGGAGCAGGTTACGTGTTGATGAGAGAGAACATAAAAAGGCTTTTAAAATCCAGTCACCCAAAGACAATATTCTTGCCTATAACCGATATAGGTACTTAATTTCAAACCACTTATCGTTTACATTTAATAGCACATAATGGACGGTTCACCTAAGGCCAAAATTCATAAAGCACTTATGCATATTTTTGGGTAAGTATTGTCATTATATGTATCAACTTGAAGTCGTGGGAATGTTATATATGACGTTTATAAAATTCCCACGACAGAAATGTGGTAATTTTTTTATTAAGTAAGATTTTAATAAATAAATTAATTTTACGCAATTGAGAACCGGCACTTTGAGAATGTGAATGCGTAGGTGCACCAATTTAAAACACTGTTACATCAATTCTGTAATTCATTAAAATTACGTAAATCACTTGTATCCTTTTAATGTTTCCGATTGACTTTTATTAACATTAAGATCGAACAAATTAACTATAATAACACTTTTTTATTGAAGTCTTTATTTACTTTTAGGGATTTTAGTCTTTTTTCCTTCTTACAGTCATCAGTGGATTCTATATTGACGGGCTCTGTGGTTAAATGGTTAGCAATGGCCACTTTGGCTCCGTGGTCGCGGGTTCGATCCCCGCACAAGTAAAATATTTGTGTGCATGAACATGACTGTTTGTATTGGTCTGGATGTTTTAAGTATTATACGTATTTACAAAAAAATGTATTTAAGTATTATATCAGTTACCTAGTAACTATAGTACAAGCTTTGCGTAGTTTGGATCTAGATGTCTGTGTGTAATTTGTCCAGGAATATTTATTATTATTATATACATACAGAGGTACAGTATAGCCACTCCCTGCCGCTCCCTCATATCCACCTGTCCTCCCCTCTGAGACAAATATGGAACATTTTGTATGGCGCCGCACGCACAATTACTCAAATTCAGGCCCTACACAGACGGCATTGTTTATATAGTACTAGCGGCCCGGTACGTGCTTCGCTACGTATAAAGTGAAATACTAAAAAAATTTAATAAACAAAAAAATATTTTATTAATTGCTAGCTTATTTTAAAACTTAATCCATAACATTTGGATAAACAATATTTTTTTATTTTTCCATTTTGAGCATGAATAAACAAACGGGGGTACCGACACTGGAACAGGCAACATAAAGTCGAAGCACGTCCAAAATGAAATGACCGAATGAACATAACAACATGCTTGTACTGTCAACACTGAAAAAAGTTTCAATTTGACAGCACTATCCCCATCTGAAAAAAGTTTCAATTTGACAGCAAAATCCCCATTAACAAAATGATCCGCCATTTATTGAATTAATTTGTTACAAAAAATGTGATAAATGAAAAAGTGGCATTGATTTTTATATATATAGATTCAGGACGCAACATTTGTATGTAGTGGTCGAGTGGTATGAAAAAGAGAAAATGATAAGTGATCTCACTACGTTATTTTCTAAAGTATACGAGATATTGAAAACTAATTACTGATTTTGAAAGTGCTTCACGAACTCTGTCAATTGTTGTCAATAATAGTTCATAAAAGAAACTGCATTTATGCGAAAATTTGATGTTTCCGTGAATAAATGTGTGGTGTAATTGGTTCATCAACATCTTTGGACCAAAGCCAACCTCACCTGCACTAGTGTACTCCGCTGACAGAGAAACGAGGCTCTGGCGAAAAGAGAGGTAGAGTATAGCGCAGTTTATAGCTGCCCGACTGGGGAAGCACAACCACCATCTCACAGAATACCGCAGCCAAATAACAATTCCCTTGAGGGTAGTAGTGTTCCTGCGAGTCGGTGAGGTTACCGGAAAGGAAGGAGTTGCTGCGTTGGCTACGGGAGATATTTCATGTTGCTAGCGTTAATATGGCTAGGATAACCGCTTCACATCAGGTGGGCCATACAGCCCACTTTTTATTTGAATTTTATATAGGTGGCAGAAGTATATATAGTATACACTTGTCTGCCACCCGATGTAGTATAAACAAAATTAAATTTAGCGTATTTTTGGTGGCAATACAATATTAGGAGTTCGATGGCGTCATTGCGCGTATCATTATAGTCGAACATGTAAATTAAACAATGTCGACCGTAGCCTTTCCATGGATTTGATCATTTATCTCGAGCTTCTCTGCGCTTCGGAGGGCACGTTAAGCGGTCGATCTCTGCTATTGTCAAATGACAGTCAGTTAAGGCAGTAGCCTTGAGGCGACTTGAAAATACTGGCTTCCGCCAATCCGCAGTTGTGTACATAATGTAGTGGAGTATTCTCTGACTCCCTTCGATTGAGGGGAGACCCGTATCCTAGCAGACGACGAACAATGTTACGGTACCGTGAAATTAATCTGCCCATGGAGCTGGCTGGTGATCACTGAATCTGACTACTGTAGTAAAATATAGCAAGCCCTTTTAGTTTGGGTTCATTCTACTCGTCCTCAAAAGTACCTGTAACAAATAAAAGCTAGTGTTAAACATGTTTTATAAAATAATTGTTGGGTGTAATGAATGTGGTGAGCGGGAGATGATGCAAACGTCTGATTAGGTTTACATTTGGTTTATTAATCGTTCAGGTTATATTGCCGATGTTATATATACTCTTAAATGCTATACCTATAAATACATATCTATTAGACATACACTACACGCCCACCGGGCAAAGTAAAAAAAAAAATATTTTCAGATAAATATTTTTTTTTTGACGATTCCGACATATATGTGATAGTCAAATTGTTTTTTAGACGGTTTTATTTAGCTTGCTCTGTTTGTTTATTAACCAGTTGGCTGCGATATATATAACTCGGCCATTTAATTTAACGGCTAATTGTTTCATTAAATAACGCATCAGCATTTAATCAGTTCGCTGAGCGTCGTCGTCCAGTTGTAGAACGTAGTGTTCAGCTACTCGCCTAAATGAAGTTTAGACGTATTTTTTAGACAATTGTCTGAAAAATACAATGAAACAGCTAGCTATTCAATTGAAGGGCAATTTCAGCAGTTGGCTGCGACATATTCATTACAAGTACATTTATTCAGAGTCTGCCTGTGGTAGGATTGGATGAAATCTGTGTTCTCAATCAACATTTAGCATCGCAATAGCATAGCATATGGGGGTGGAAGTGGCTCATAAATATCTATGATACAAAGCCAAACTCACGGGGATGTGGTGCACCCAGTTGATTATATAACGAGGCACTGACGAAAGAGAGATGAGCTACAGAGACGATGTCAATTTCACAAAAGACCACGTTACAATTCTATATATATATACTCGTATATATATGATTAGAGGGGTTAAATATAATATTACAAAGAAAGATGAGAATGAGATGTTGATTTTACGACGCACTCTTATATGTAACCATTCGGGGGCAGCTTATCGCTCCCGAAATTGAGTGATAAGATCTTAATTACGTAAACTGAATATGTAACAAATGCATTGTTTCCATTTTATTTTGACTTTTATTATGGAAAAATATTGTGGAAAACATAAAAAAATCCGAAATTTATCAATGTCACATGAAAAATGTCTAATCGAATCGTGTCCGAAAATGATAAATACTATTCTTCATACATATGTGTCAAGGATAATGAGTTAATCCACGGGGGGTTTTGATATGAGAATCGGATCGGCCTCTACTTCCCCGAGACTCTACTATTCTCATATAGTAGAGTCTCGGGAAAGAAAAATCTCCCATGATACTACTGGTAGTGCCACGCAGTAGTGCCTGGGGCAAAAAAGGTCACCTTGCTTCACATCAGGCATCACATTTTTTTTTATATTTCAGGACAATTTAAACTGCGCCATCTAGTCCCAAATTAAGTGCAAAGTTTATGCTAATGGTTCTAGACAACTGAAAAATGTACATAAATACATATTTTTTTATATACATACTTATAATACATAGAAAATACCCAGACCAAGACAAACAGTCATGTTCATGTACACAAATGTTTGTCTAGTGCGGGATCGAACCTGCGACCTCGGAGTCAAAGTAGCCATTGCCAGCCCTTCGACCACCGGCCTCGGCACCTATAGTATCGTTAGTATATATTATATAGAAAGAACGTACTATTCTCAACCGTCATACATGCAATGCGTCGTAAAATTGCAACTCAATCTAACCTCGCAGTATCATTAAGACGTAATGATTATGGCAGTATATCATTTAACTATCTAAAGCAATCATCGCAGGTTTATATGGCATGACACTGGTGTTCACATGGAGTCAATTGCAACACATTGTTGTTTT
This sequence comes from Hypsopygia costalis, assembly GCA_937001555.2. Classification (NCBI taxonomy): domain Eukaryota; kingdom Metazoa; phylum Arthropoda; class Insecta; order Lepidoptera; family Pyralidae; genus Hypsopygia; species Hypsopygia costalis. The sequence continues at coordinate 8,315,789 of OW443330.2, read as the reverse complement.
CTCATTATAAACAATGTGTTCTGATCTCGGGCCTACCTACCTACCTACCGCCGAAGTTGAAGCCGATTACCACCGAATTTTTTGAATCATCATCATCAGGTTATTTTAGTCTCCACTACAGGAGCACGACCCTCACTCGTCCGTCCCAGGCAGAAGGAGGATTTGGCCTACACTCCCCACGCTGGCCAGACGGGTTGGGGAGGCCTGATCGATGTTTTATAATGTATTTCCCTTAGTCGCCTTGTACGACATCCATGGAAAGAGACGGAGTGATTCTATTCTAGTATGCCGGAAACCACACGGCAATTTTTTTTTAATGCGAAAATGAAACTACTGTTTACATTGGTGGTAATTATGTTTAGCTCAGCTGGTAGAAACCCTAGAGCTCTGCCGGCTAAGCTGAAGATGTTGGTCAGTAACTTGAACATAAGGCAAAATTTAGGAATCAAAAAACCCGATGATAATCAGTTTCTGAAGAGCGATAATTTGCACGTGAATACACTTGATTTTAGGTTTTATTGATCACTACCTGCCCAGCACTACTTTGTCTGCATGAGAGAGAGAGAGAGAGAGAGAGAGAGCATTGAGAGTGAAGAGTAGCATTAACATTAAAAAGTTACAGTGAGCCACCCTCAAAACTTAGGCAAGAGGAATAAATGAATAAAATAAATAAATATTTCTAGACAATTTACACAGCGCCATCTAGTCCTAAATTAAGCGCAATGCTTGTGTTATGGGTACTAGACAACTGATATATGTACTTAAATACATTTTTTTTGTAAATACAAACATATAATACATAGAAAACACCCAAACCAAGACAAACAGACATGTTCATGCACACAAATGTTTGTCTTGTGCGGGAATCGAACCCGCGACCTCGAAGTCAAAGTGGCCATTGCTAACCATTCGACCACCGAGCTCGTCAATTAATAATTTCGTCATACATGATTGTTGCATAATTTTAACCGTTTAAGCCAGTGTTTTCAAGCCGCACTTGGGCCACTGACTTGGCTTGACGACTGTCATCTATTGACAACAGCCGGGACCGGCGCATTAACGTGCCCTCCGAAGCACAGACCCTATTATATTAGACCTAGGTATTATTTATCGTTGAAAAATCGTACAGTTGTTCGAGCGACACGAATAGAAACCTCAGCCTATTTCAAACCTAGTTTTTGCTTTCAAATTAATCTAGTTTGACGTGATTCTAGCATTTATTATGGTATTTGTTACGACATTGCGTCACATAATTCACATGAGTTACTATCTACCTTAATACCAATAGTTATCACGAATCACACATTAAGGCCATCAATTTGTATGCATTGTTATTACACTTATTACTTTGGACAGTTTATATAAAAATATTACACAACAACAAACACATAAAGAGTAATATGATTAAAACTCACGTGAGAAACCTAAATAATTAGTGTAGTGTAGTTTAGTAAAATTAAAAGGAGCACTCACGTATTTTTGTGTTTTGTGTTCGTCGCGATAGAGCTCTCTCTATCGCGACGAACACAAAAATACGTGAGTGCTCCTTCTGCTTCTGGTGTGCGCGCCTGGACATTTGCCCTGATGAAGATCTCCGTATGAGATCGAAACTAGTCGGCTTTCCCGACAAAAATATGTGAGTGGCCCGTTTAATTTAGTTAATTAATTGACACAGAGAGAGTATGTAAAAATGTTTTTTTTTAAGTGGAACAAATGGTGTACAAAGAGGCTTTGTTTATACTGGGAGGGGTGTGAAACGAGCATACGGTCCGCCTGATGTAAAGCAGTTACCTGTATCTACGCAATACTAAACAGTATTGTTCGCGCGCTGATTACTCCCGCTGCAACGCAGCATCTTCTCACGTCTGACTCACTAGCTCAAACAATACTTTTTATACGACTAGCGTGACAAACAAGCGTACGACCTGCTTGATAGTAAGCAGTCATCGCAGCCTATGGACGCCCGTGACACCAGAAGTATCACTACGCGTTGCCGATCCTACCCTAGAAGGTATTATAATTTAGCTGAGATGGACGTATTTTGAGGGATTAACACGCCCTACCTCTTTTGAGATGGTCTTCTATCTCTGCACGAAATTTCTTCTAGCTTACTCTGGTGTAATTACAGAAAGTTTATTGACAGTCTCTACATTTGAAGCAATAAGGAAGTCAAGAAACTTATAGCCCACATGGTGGTTGGTACTTGTAGTGCTCCAAACGAGACCAGGAACGTGAAGTGAAGTATAGTAAGTTCACTTGATACCTTGACGTTTTTTTATTCTTCTGTCACATGCTCTAAATGGGCGACTAGAATATGTTGCCAAACCAGGGGTCCTATCAGCTAAGCTGAAGACGTATTTTTCGAATCGAAATATTCGATGGTAATCGGCTTCAGGTTCAGCGGTAGGACCCCTGGCATTTTTGAATCTGGATGTTTGTTTCATGAAGTAGAATTTATAGTAAGAGAGATTTTTACTAACAATTGAAAAACTATAATGTCGGGACTAATATTACTAACGTACAAGTTGGTAATATCTTCACTTCCCGGTATGAAAATGATAGGTAAATTCTAAATAACACTTCACAAAATAACTCAAAAAGAGTAAAAGCGCCTCTCAGGTCGATTGCAATCGCAGATAAGATCAAAATCACTGCACGTAATTTTTTGCATGTCTTCCGTCGCGTGTCGATACTAGAAATTGTTGATTGTTCCACTTTTAACGAATTCTCAGGCGATACGACAGCTCAATTAGAGGATAAGGCAAATAACGTTTTTCGCTTTCTTATTTCCCGATTTATGAATGCACACGATGCTGAAAATACGTGTGAAAATTGGTAACAGCAGTTTCTTATACTATTGTAGGTAGCGTCAGATGAAGCAACGACGCGAGTACATATTAGTTACACAGTATATTACTTTCCTTTCTAGTAGGCTGGGATTTCGGGCGATAATAAATATAAATAAATAAAATTGAAGCTAAACAAAGAAACATCTTTGACACCTGCCGGAGCCGATTTTGTTAACATAGTTAAGACAGTAGAGAGGTTGATAATTAATTGTTGACTTAAATGGCATGTATATTTATACAGTCGTCTTATGCTGTCCTAATGTGCGTAAAACAAACGTTCAGTATTTTTAATATAAATTATTTTTTCTGTAGACAATAACCGATTTTTTTCCATCCAAAAAAGTATAAGTGCTTTTCCTACTGATTGTTCCAAAGTACAGGTGTACGTACAAAGTACACAAATGAGTCTGCGAGAGTCAGCAGTCCCACTGTTTTTCAGCCCTAAATCGCCTATGATCTTTATGTTTTGCATTTTTACTCATTGCATTGTTTACCGTGTTTAATGAATGCTATCTTCCGCGTGTATCTAAGTAACGTAACGCTGTCATAGATCACATACTTTGAACAATTCTGACAGTAATCAGTGTTATCTTTGCACCAGTTTAATTAACCTATTTATCAAATTGACATTTTTAGAGCAAGATTGTTCTTTCTGTGAAAATAGGAGTGCAATACAGCTTGAAAATCAGCTTTGTTTTTTTTTTCTAGATAAGATTTTGGCGAAAGAGTTTGGGCATGTCAGTCCTGATTGGGAATACCTTCCAGGTCGGAATTGACACTCCACCTCAAGAATACCGCAGCCAAATAACAATGCCCGAGAAGATTGTTGTATTCCTACGAGTGAGTGAGATCACCAAAAGCGAAGAGATGCTGCATTAGCAGCGGAGGTGCCAGCGCGCGAGTAATACTCCTTGCTAGCCGTATGCTTTCGTTAAGAAGCTGTCGAATAAAAATAAAATATAAAAAACCGGACAAGTGCGAGTCGGACTCGCCCACCGAGGGTTCCGTAGGTACGTAGTATCATTATTAAATTTGATATTTTTCATTATAAATAAGAAATAATGCGTCGAAAAAAATAAATAAAATATATTTTGCAATGTGTACATCAAGCCCTTTCGTATGATACCCCATTTGAACTAGTAGTTTCAATTTCGACACCCTATAAAAAATATAGACCCCCTATTTTTTAAGATCTATTTACAAATGTATAGTTTTGAGATTTATTCCTGTACTTGTAGTCTATAACGATGTTACTTGCCAAATTTCATAGTTCTAGGTCAACGGGAAGTACCCTATAGGTTTTGATTCCCTTGAGTGTGTCGAAATATGCGTTTTTTGCTGAATAAACGGCCGTAACTTTTTTCTACGTAAACTTAGCAGTTTGATTTTTTTTTAACTTCATGGGACCGTAGACCTGAGTATACAGTTCAAATTTCAGCTTGATACCTCCACGCATTCTCGACATAGAAATTCTTGACAGACAGACAGACAGACAGACAGACGGACAACAAAGTGATCTTATAAGGGTTCCGTTTTTCCTTTTGAGGTTCGGAACCCTAAAAAGTAGTTTTATATTTTACAGTCCCAATTTCTATATGACTATTGGTGTTTAGTACAAACACCAATAATCATGTTATGGAATTAACCACAAAAATAAGAATATAGAGGTCTGATGTGTACCGTGGAATCAACACCGCGCTTGTGCAAATAAACGCGTAGCCAATTTAGTTCTCTACTCATAGAACTACGTATTAAAAAAAAAAACAATTAATTTTATTGTAACCTAAGGCCATACAATTAAAACTGATAAAGTCATGTCGTAAACTCTATGTCCAGTTGTCCACATACTAGCCGAAAGCAATTAACCAAGTTGTACAGGTGTATGCCATATTCGTACGTAGCTGCACCTAGAGTACTCCCACACGCCACAACGTTACGTGACCACGATGATTATGTCATTACTGCATACTGCAGCGCCATGAGACAATGGAACTCACTTACAATCGCATTTCTCACTAATTTGGTTCATTACTAGCGGTCTAACTTCGCCTGGACTGAAATATTTAAATAGGTGCTATTTCATATCCGGGCGAATTTAGTGTGTGGGCGAATTTGTAGTAATATATATTTCAGTCCGGGCGAAGTTAGACCGCTAGTAATGAACCAAATTAGTTTAGAAATAATAGACCTATCAAATAATGTTATTTTTTATATAGTGAAGAAGTTTTGAAGACGGTTCTTCGACATATTGACAAAATGTATCTATTTTCGTTCTGTTTTTTTATAATATTACTAGCGGTCCGCCCTGACTTCGTCCAGATTGAGATGTATATATAATTAATAAATAGTCAATAAGTAGGTATATGCCCAAGACGCCTTCCGTGCCTTTTGTATTGTGAAAGATTTATGTGACTGTTTCAACTAAGAAAGTACCTTCATCTCACAGAAGACCAACCACCTAACATCCCTTAGAGATTGTTGTGTTACTCCAAGTGAGAGAGGAGAGAATTACTGTCGAGGAGATGCTGCGTTAGTTGCGGACGTGGCAGCGTATCGGTAGCTACTCCTAGTATTGCGAGCGTCGCTAGAGGAGACGCCTGGCAGTCCTGGCATGCATGGAAGATGTGAACTATCAAAACTATTTTGTATAGAAAATATGCATGCAAAGATAATAAGTAACTTTTTTCATAGGTATTGTGTATGTTTTTTGTTTATCTACTTGTTAAAAATATTAACTTAATACTTACTGACAAGGTACTTACTTAACATGATATAATAACATCTAACCCCTAAATAAGTAGTTAATATACTTGAGAAAAGTAATTAATCACTGATTGACAATCAAATAATTTTAAACTTCAGCGAATTTTCGTTAAAGTCCACCACAATTTTAGCGTGCATGTAAATAATTCCATCAATTCGATATGTACGAACGATAAATAATATTAATCGTCTGCGAGCAAAGAAAATAAAAGTAGAGCCAGCGTGAACATTCACTTGATCGCCGGCAATTAATCAACAAACCGTAAATGACTTCAGCTATAATTTGACCAAATAATTATATAGTAAATCCACTTATTGTTTTACGAGTTATTACTCGTAAAACAATAATTACCCTCGAAATTGCGTGACACACAGACCTGACATAATCAAAAGTCTACTTCTTGTAAAACTAATTTTAATTTTGTTAAATTAATGTTGATGAACAAGGAAGTGATCGCATATCATTGGGTCTATTTTTTGTTAATCTGCGTTAATTAGTTAGTTTTTGTATGATATTACTAGTTCTTAATGGGACAAATTTGAAACGTTTAGACGTATATATCACGTGACGTGAAATATCACAAAAAAAGAAAATGGATACGTCTTAACGCTTCAACGGATATAAAAGTTATTTTGTTTTGTTTATTAATTTGTAATGCTTCTCATTTCAAATGATTCATTAAAGCTATTTTCTGGAATAATTAAATAAAACACTAAATCCAAAGATAGATCTAACTTAGCAGCAAAATCCAGTTGTAGCCATGAGCTTTTGCAAATTAATGTGATTTTATATATTTTTTCTAGAGAAATAATTAGTGAATTTGAAGGCGATTTGCAATGAGTTTTTGCCTTGGCAGCTAGCGTCTTAACGTTACTCAACTCAAATGTTATTTACATTCAAAACTGCACTAATCATCAAATGTTATGTTATATTTAAATGGACTTGGCTACACTTGAGTTCATCAATTATATTTATACTTTGTTTATGTAACAACACAGGTGTAATACATCACAGCATTTGGTTGTAGAGCGAGAATCCATGTAGAGCAATGATTAATGATATGGAACAATTAAAGAAGAGCTGTTAATTGCTGGGAGAGAAAGCATCTAATTTAGCAATGAGTTATCTAATAGCAAACATGGCTGATGTGTATAACTTATGGTCAGTTTTGTGCTAAATGTCATTGCATAATGAGTTAGACCGCACAGACATACAAGGCGCCTACCACCTATGATTATGACTGATTATGCACAATATGGGTAGGAGAGTCAAAGCGTATCGTATGAACATTTTATATTCCTACTAGTTTAGAATATATATATTTAGAGTATAAAGTTCAACACAGAAATGGAACAAAAATAATGGTTTCCGACAATTTCTATGTTGATTTTCATGACGCAACACAAATATACACGAAATACGTCGAGTCAGCATGAAAATGTCGTTGGCAAATATTCAAATACACGTCGTCGCACACACGTCATAGGTTGTAACTAATGTACGAGTATAACCGAAAGGATGTATCAAGCTGTTAGGGAATTATTCTAGTACACTTATTCGTTACGATATTGACAAATATTTCATGGATATTCTAGATGTGACCAACTTAGAACTTTAATACGAACATTTTATAACGATTTAGATATTCATTCTCTTTAATAAAACTTGTTCATATAGATCAGCGGTCCCCAAACTTTTAGGTCTCATCGACACCTTATGTATATATTTTTTTATCTCCGTAGACCCCCGCATAATATAGGTCGCGCAGTATTTTATGATCGCTGGACGTAGTAGTGGGGGTAGGTTCGCGCATACGCACTTACTATTAAAAATGCTCTTCTGCGCATTCAAGGTCAGCGCTCTTAAAATACTGCGCGACCTGTACTACCTAATATAAAACTAATTTCCGCCCGCGGCTTCGCCCGCATAAATATCGGTTATATCTCGACAAAAGGTAGCCTATGTCGTTTTTAGAATATAATCTATGCCCATGCCAAATTTCATTCAAATCTGTTTTGCCGTTTAGTCATGAAAATAAATAGATCAACTAAAATGGTAACAAATAGGAAGACAGATAGACAGCCACGCATTCGCATTTATAATATTAGTATAATTTCATAGACTCCTTGTATATCGGAATCAACAACTAGGAATTGATATAGACCACTTCGGAAATCATTGATATGTATGAGTCGTAAATGAATAGGATCTGGCTAATTTTGTGCGTCTTTAACACTTTTCAATCTATCTATTCTCAAAGGTGGCTCAAGACCTACCACCACCAGGAAAACCTGCGGGAAAACCACCAACTTCAACTATTTTCTCACTCATGAAACGTAAGATAGGTACAGATCGCGTGTGAATGAAAGAGGGACATATATAAATATAGTTGACCGTTGTCTATTCACACTGCAGGCGAGAATTTTACATACTTTGTAATTGCTAGCTCTACTCATTTTTCGTTCATCGCTGGCGGTGGTACACTTAAGAGTCAATGCTGATAAAGTTGATACTTTTGATTGTTGGCACTTGGTGGTACATTATTATCATAATGTTATAATAATGCACTTGTACTGTTCCACGTAATTACATTTATTTTTATTTTTACCGACCGCTTTCGCCGCTAAGACACTATCAAGTAGACAGATGATTTTTTCTACAAAACATTTGTATAAAAATGTTTTGTAGAAATATTATGGTCAACCTTGATACTTTGACTGTTGTACTGTACCGTTCTTATACTGTAGGTACCTATTAAGAGTTACAATCATATCGTTATTCTATTAATCATTGCATAGTCTGCTCTTAGCTATATAGTGTCTTCTGAGTTATACTCTACCTCACGGAGTCATAAAAAATGACAGGCTATTTCAAATTTATTTCGAATACGCCCAGAGAAAACAAAGGTGACACAATCGTATATTTTAATTGTAATAGATAAGAAACAACCAATCGCAGTTATATGCAACCAGTAATTATTTATGTTGATTTTAATATAAATTTAGTATATTGGTACTATTTGGCCATGGGCTACTCGTAACATTATTAAACTATGCCAAAAAACTACTTAGGTAACAGGTGATATATATTTGACTCGGGGCAGTCGGGGCATTTTAATTAAAGTAGCCTGTATCGATGCATTTGTATCACACTAATCGATTATGTTTCGCAACCAGTTCTATTGTCGTGACTGTGATCGTATTAGATAATGGACCATACCGTTGTGATCTGTCATGTCAGAGTACGTCAGATTATTTGTTTGTAACGTAGACAGAGAAAACCATAGACAAATTGATAGTTTTCATCGCTTTCAAACAAGAAAAATAGCTTTTTTTGATCTAGTTACCTAAACAGAGGTTGACTGGGAACTGAAAGTTTGACTGGGGACTTTTTTTATACACCATCAGGTGTCAAATAAGCACACGACACGTAACTAACGTAAAGCGGTTACCGTAGGCATATAAACGCTTGTAATACAAGGACTATAGCTCGCGCGCTGGCACCGCTGCTAATGCAGTATCTCCTCACATCTGGTCAACTCATTAACTTGCGCTATCATTATGTAAAGAAATGAGAGAGAATAGTACGATTTTTTGTTTCGTGTCACGTATCAGTTTTTCAATGTAAAGCACAATAATGTGCGAAACAGTCAAATGATAGCGCTATATAAAATCTCGACATTCTCAATCTCATGTTTGCCACGATAATCCGGCGTCTATAAACGCAGCGTATTTACTGTCTATGGTTTGTAAGCTATCAAAGAATATTATGTATATTAGTATGACTCTATCTACAGCGAGTTATTCGAGATAGGTCGGAAGTGGTCGAATGCAAAACAACAAACAAATTTATATAGTATGGTCTTTGTAGTTCATTTTTAGATATTATCTTATGACTTAAGAGCTGTGCTGATTGTTTCTTCGGGTTCCGTAACGAACAATGAAAAAACGTAATCGTTTTAGGACTATCTTGTTATTCGTTCGCCTGCCTATCAACATTAGATTGTTGCAGAGGTGGAAATAGATCGTAATTCGTATTACTACATCATTAAATACTTGTGTATCGCCTAGGCTTATGTAGTACAAAGGGGGCTACCGCCTAAGCAGAAACCGATTACCATCGGTTTTTATGATTGCGAAAATTGTACTGCTTCTAATTCGAAATGTGTGATAAACATCTTCAGTTTAATCGGTAGAGTGCCTCCGTCCCTACCTGCTAAGTTTATTATTATTTGCACTAATGGATTTAATCTAACCTAGATTGGAGCAATCAAAAAATCCAATCGTAATGAGCTTTAGCGTAGGCGGTAGGGCCCCAGATCGTTGTTAGTTTAATTAAAATGATTATTGAGTCATCGCTGAATTTCTATAGGCAGTTTCAACTAAACTAAATATCCTATAGAAAGACAAAATTCGCTTATAAGATTTCAGTTAAACGTACAAGAAACTAATAGAAACCATTTTATATTCCTGAGCAAGAGGGGAGATCGCTGAATTGAGTGTGTTTTACGAGATGCCGACACGCCGAAAGTCCGCCTTATATGTTTCATAAAGCGCATGGGAATGAGACGGGGTTCACTTCGCTTAGTTCATGTCGCTCAACTATAGATGAGAGAGATAACGTCGGTTTCTCCAGCTCGCAATGACGTTGTCATCGTTCACGCATGCTCTGTATAGTTCGTGATGTCAACCAAAGTACAAAAAGATGAGAGAGCGACATGAGCGAAGCTAAACTAACTGACTTTAACCTCGTTCTCGGTGTGACCTCCGCTTTAGATGGTTCACATCATGAAGGCAAGTGTTTGAGAATTAAATATACTTGCTTGTATTACGCCGATTAAATAAGTTCGTCAGAGAACTTGGAAATTTCGCACACCATTTATTTTAAAGCTGAAAACCTTAAACATTAGGGTAGGTAAAGACAGTGCTCTATCTATTCTGTGATTAGTGTTCATGTTTACACATATGTTGTACACCCGGTTTTTCACAACGGTTTTAATTTGTAAGCATTGTGTAAATATTGATTTCGTTCTGGCTAATTGCCCGTGCACCGTCTCGTCTGGCAACTGCTTGTAAATCTAAGCTAGTTAGTGGTACATCTCTACTATGCTCTGAATATTGTACACGCTCTGTATATCACGTCGCGTATAAGTCGTTCGTCATCAGTCGAGATAATTTCTCTTAATCTTCAGATGAATTAATTAAACATAATTGATTGCTTTTTGTTTATTTATTTATTCGTATAGAAGATCGTATACCAGAACAATGGTTTTTAATTACTGTCAGATTGTCTGTTTCAAACACAGGCCTCGGATTTTGCTAAAAGCTTTCAATACATATCATCGGATAACGGGTGGACCAATTGACGATCGTTATAGTATGTACTAAAGTAGAAAGTAAAGTAAGTATGTAAACATGACATTATGTAAACATAGTCATCCACAAAAAAGGCATCTTCCAACTATTAGTATCATTTATTCACTGTATTTAGACAATTAAAAGATTACCTAATTAAAATATACATAAAATAATGATAAATCGGCTTTTTTCTTCATACAGTAGGTACCTACAATGCAATAACTCTTTATTGCACCAACAAAATTACAGACACAAAAGAAAACAATTAAATGTCAATTCAATACAATAGGTGGTCCTATGGCTATAAGCAATCTCTTCCAGACAACCATATAGTTTTTAAGAGGACACTACTCTATTTTAAAACCTTTTCCATGAAAGAAGGAAACAACGCTGCGTCCCAAATGTCTAAAATGTCTTGATTTAATATTGCTTTCATATTATGAAGTGCTATTATGGTTTCTAATAATTCAAACTTATTTCAAAAACTAGAATGCAACCTAAATTCCTATATCAGTCTCATAACATAAATATTATATTACACCATAGTAAATATCCATATCATATTATGATCATGTAAGTAATGCAAGAGTAACGGAAATTGGTTGTAGTTCCGTTATTGGTTGTCAAACTGTTGACGAAATGACGGCGGAAATCCAATACATCGAACTCAAGCTACGAGGCATACAATAAAAAAAACCGGCCAAGTGAGAGTTGAACTCGCGAAAAGATAGTTCCGTACAGAGAAATTCCGTATAGAGAAAAGGAGTGACGGGTGCCAGGCCTGGTCAAGTGGATGGAGTCTCAATAATTTAATTTGTCGTTAAAACCATTTTAATGTTCTCCCATATATTTCCAACTGGCAATGTTAGTTTGTACAGAAGATATTGAGAGACTTGCCATATCATTTTAACGCCATTGATTTCTTATTGGTTTTTATGCAGTCTGTGCAATTAACTATTTATTGCGTTTTTCAAAATTTTTGATTCAGAAGTTACGAGAATAGTCATATAAGAAAACAGTCGAAAATATATCCATATATTTTCATCTGTTTTCTTAGATGACTTAAAAAGCAATATGTATATATCTTACTTGTACATATAGGTATATTATAATACGATGGTTTAAAATTATAAAAAAAAATATAAATGTGTGATATTCACACCAAGCCCTTTTTCCTTTTGATTTTATGTTTATTTATTTAAAAACTTTATTGACCATATAAGGGTATAAATTGTGGACATAATGCTAAAAGCATTTTCCACCAGTCAACCTTTGGGACAAGCAGAAAATCACGAATGCGGTTCTGAAGAAGCAAACATTACTCTGCAAAGTTTGTAAACCTTTATTTTATTTTCATATTTCCATATTTGATAAGCCCGCTTGTCGAATGGCTAGTAATGGCCACTGTGACTCCAAGCTCGCGGGTTCGGTCCCCCGCACAAGACAAAGATTAATGTGCATGAACATGTCTATTTTGTCTTGCTTATATATGTTATTTATTTTATAGGTACTTAATTCGTCCGAGTGTTTTCTATGTATTATATGTATAAAAAATAAAAAAAATGTATTTAAGTACAATATCAGATATCTAGTACCCATAGTAAAGCATTGCTTCGTTTGGGAATGACGTGATGTAATTTGTGAAGGAATTATATATGTTTTGTTTAATTATTATAATTTATATTTTGAAGTACTTTAGTTTGCAAAAGTATATGCCATGACTTGCCAAACATACATGTATTCATAAACCTCCGGTCATTTTAGTAATTCAGACTATTGAAAAATTCAGTCAAATTTATATCGGATTTTTCAAAATTCTCACGATCCCCGTGAGAATTTTGAAAAATCCGATATAAATTTGACTGAATTTTTCACCGAGCTACATTGTCGACTACAAAATCACGGGTAAATAGTTGACTATAAAATCTCCGTGTCCAGTTACGAAATAAATTCGCGATCATTGGATTACCGGCTGTCATCTGTCATATCATATCCGACAAACAAAAAGTATGGCCAACATATTAAATTTTTAAGCGTTGCATGTGGAACGCACAGACAGACATGCACGCTACTACACGAACACCGTCCGCCATTACGGATCGATAATTAAATATTATGACTGCTGGCTAATGTTATAATAGGTAACTATTTTAATTTATTTTAATTTGGGGTGTAAGAGGTTCATCAACATCTTTGAACCAAAGCCAACTTCACCTGCACGCGGTGCACCCTGCTGATTGACAAACGAAGCTCTGGCGAAAAGAGAGGTAGGGAGCGTAATTGTAAGCTACCCGACTGGGGAATGTACCTCCACCTCACAGAATACCGCAGCCAAATAACAATTTCCTTGAGGGTTGTTGTGTTCCTGCGAGTGAGTGAGGTCACCAGAAAGGAGATGCTGCGTTGGCAGCGGGGGTGGCGGCGCGCGAGCGATATTTTCTGTTGCGAGCGTTAAGGCTAGGTAGTCGTGCAAAAGTAGGCATTCAGCGTTGCCGGCACCGCGCGAACTTATTCACGCGGAGGCAGCGGCGCGATGAACTCGCGTCACCCCGCCCGGTCACACAGTATAGGAATAAGCAGTAACTAGTTAATTTTAAAACTTCAGAAATGCACTTTTATATTTTTATAGTAGTGACAAGAGTTTCGTAAATAATAAGTAATGTAGGTTAGGTATAGAATATAAAAAAAAAATAACAACCTGTTCGCGTTTCCTAGATTTGACTTGAGATATTAGAAAAGGAAACTAATATTACAGCAGAATCCATTGTTCATCTTTCTTGTCATATAGGAGGCATAAATGTGCGTATGGCAGGCCCGGTGTTTTTAAAAAACTATGAATGTCATGGTGATTCTTTTAAGAGTTTTTCTGTACATTTTTATTATAAATAAATAAAAGATAGTATTAAATAAAAAATATTTATTTACTCCTAAAATTGTTTAAAATATATTTCTCGTGAGCTTGTACCCGGGTGCAAATCTGACTGTAGTTCAGAAGATGATAGAACTATAGGCTCTACAGAATTAACATTTCGCATGTGTGGCTCAAGTGATGGCAAGTCTGGGGAGTCTACATAATTTACATTTTCCTTGTCATCTTGTAAGAACAATGTGCTTAATGCTATTCCACGTGCGTGTCGACTATCAACAATTTCTGGCATTAAACACTTCATATAAAATTTGACCAACTTTTGCTCCATTTGCGTTTTCCAGAAGTTATCGTCCCTTTCGATGCGTTTTGTAAACAAGGGTTCGTCTCGATAAGGGATGTCTCCTCAGTATTTCTAAAACATAATGGTAAATAATTACATGTTTCGGAATAAAACATAATATTTTGTTTGGATGTACATTATCTAACTTTTTTATAGTTTTTATTATGCTAAATTAATAAACTCCCAAAAAAACTATATTAAATGCAATCAAATAAAATATGATTCTTACGTAAAAGTTAGTTCGTAGTGGAGCGTCTGGATCTAATCTCATAAAAGAATTCTTGTAAACGTCAGCTGTGTAGCTACACGTCGGAACATCAATGTGCCTGAAAATTTATCATATTATATTAATTATAACTGTCTATAATATATAATAAGTTATACGGGACATTTACCGAACTAAATAATGGACGCATTTGAAATAATTATTTTATCGCTTAATAATGTAAAAAATTTGATAATATAGAAATCAAATTGTACAGTATGTAAGAATACATCACAAAGCCTCTAAAAGTTCTCACAACACAGCAATGTCAAAATTGCACAATTATTTTTTTAACCGTGCAGAATGTATGTACCAAGAATATTTGTAGCAAAGATGGAAATGACAACGAAGAGCTGAAATAGATCCAGAATTCGTCTTTCTACACGATTGTTTTATACATTACAGCAAAATCACGCAGATTTTTCGGTTACGATGATACAAACACTGTTCAGTGTTATAATAGTGTCAGCGTGAAATTGATTGGTCGTACCAAAAAAAATCCTTTGAAAGGAGGTTACCAAGCAAGAGCTCAGCAGCTGTTGTTTCGTTTAACATTAAATCCGCATTTTCAGTCGTACACCTCTCTTTACATAAAAGTCCTAAAGGCAGGGTGATATTAATTGAAAGAAGGATAGCAAAAAAAAAAGAAGAAAATTAAAAGAAGAACGAGTAGATATATGCAATCACTGACTTTTTATTAGAACTTTTTAAGATGAATAATTCTGTTATAATTATTGCGTAACTTGAACCGTTTACACAGCGCATGCAACGGAAGCTTTCAAAAGGAATATTTTTTCCCATTTTGCAACATTTTTCATTGGTGCTCCGCTCCTATTGGTGGTAGTGTGATCTTACATAGCCTATTAGCCTTCCTCGAAAAATAGGCTATCTAACACTAAAATAATTTTACAAATTCGAATAAGTAGTTCTTGAGATTAGCGCGTTCAACCAAACAAACTCTTCAGATTTATAATATTAGTATAGAAGTATAGATAAGTCTGTCCGTCAGAAGTCCGTAAGTATTGGGTACGTACGTTGCGCCTCCTGACTTGACATGACTAAGCAAATATGTATAAACGGGACATATTAAAACTGTTTAAAAAGCGCTGCGTACCTATCTCGATCTATGGTAATTACTTACCTATTTTCAGTTGAATCCGCAGATAACAGATTGATTATTCGCCGCTGTCCATATTAATTACTTCGGCGATGATGTCTGGTATTGGAGACTGCTGCATTGACCTACAATAAAACGCCAGGCAGATATGTACCGATAAAGACAAAACATGAATTATCAAAAATCATATCGTTCTTTAGTACTTACTGGATATTCTTATACTGTGGCATGATGGCCGCAAGTTTAGCCATAATATATTTTTGTAAATTATCAATCAGACTTTTTTTATACTACGTCGGGTGGCTGACAAGCATACGGCCCGCCTGATGTGAAGCGGTTACCGTAGCCTAATATGGCTACGCTCGCAACATAAAACACAGCTCGCGCGCCGCCACCCCCGCTGCCTACGCAGCATCTCCTTCCTTTCTAGTGACCTCACTCACTCGCAAGAACACAACAACCCTCAAGGGAATTGTTATTTGGCTGCGGTATTCTGTGAGGTGGAGGTACATTTCCCAGTCGGGTAGCTTACAATTACGCTCCCTACTTTAACTAAGTTGGCTTTGGTTCAAAAATTTTGATGAAACACAAATATATAAAACAATCTAATTTTAATATATTAAATACCACATTACATTAAAAATCAAACATCTACATAAAGGTACTTACCTCTTTGTATATCTTCGCAGTGCATTCTTTCTGTTAGTTATTTTTATTGCTTTGGACGACTTCTTTCGCTTACGTTGTTTATTGCCCATTAAGAATCACTTGAAGCACACAAATTTTTCAAAAAAAATACTGATGCGCAGGCACCGAGCACAGGTCCGTCGTCTATAAGCGCCAGCACGCGACTGATGGGCTGCCGAACCCCCGCGCTCTCATATTTAGTGGAAATTTGCACACAGTAAAAAAAATATATATATTATTTAATCGTACTCTGCGAATTTGTCTGTAACTATTTGTTAGCTTTAATTGAGTACAAAAATTAAATGTATTCGTTCAGTATTATAGTCACAATATTGAAAAAACATTAACACAAAGGGGTCATTTTGGGAATTTTTTTTATCGAGTGAAGTTGATTAGGTCGTGACATTGAATGCGATTTTGACTAGACAAGATCCTTACCTAACACATATATTTTTTTCAGAATTTAAAATATTATTATCTAAGTCTCAGATGGTTTTAAAAAACTCAAATTTGAATCCCACCCAGCCTTAATATGGCTACGGTAACTGCTTCACATCAGGCGGACCGTATGCTTGTCTGCCACCCGTCGTAGTATAAAAAAAAAAAAAAAAAAAAAAAAAAAAAATATTCTGTAACAACATTTTTGTATAAGTAAATATAATTATACTTTCATATGAACAACCACGAATTTTATTGTTTTTATTGGCTGAGGTTTAGAAATAAATTCAAATTGCGAAGGCAATCTATCTTTAGGTACCTATTAGACTGGGTTTGGTCTAGATTAAGAAAGTGGAACAGTGGGACGTAATCAGTCTGTGGTTTGGAAAAAGTAAAATAATAAATCTACACTAGACGTACCTTTCTTGTTATCAAGGAATAGATGTGTTTGGTGTAACCGCACTGACCACAAATCTGCGACTAATTTAAATGACGAGCCCGGCGGCGGACGAATGCTTATCAACACTTAGCAATATTTTGGCACCAGGGATCCCCGGCGATCCTTGGTAGCAAAGTATTGCTAAAGGAATCCGAGTCAACCGGCGAGAACGTTAGCGCGCAGTGTTCGTCGCGATAGAGAGAGGGAGTGCGCCTCTGGACATTCGCCCTGATAAAGATTTCCGTATAAGATCGAAACGAGTAATACGTGAGTGACGTTTAATGTAATTATGTAATTAATTGAGTATTATACTCTTTTATTTTGATACTCTACAGAGTATATTATTCTGTGACTCTACTCGACGGGGTTGGAAGATTTTGTTTAAGATGCAAATTTTAAGGTCATCTTCATTTTTTTTACTAACAATAAAATATCCCCATGTTTCCATAACATATTGATTCAACTGATTTTTATCTATTTTTTTTTATTATTTCAATATCGGTGCCATGGCAAAAGTTGTTAATATTGATGACTGGGATCTCTTTCAACTGATGCAACAAGAAGCTGAAAACAGCTCAGCAGAATCGCCGAATAACCCATTATATCGGATTCAGCTTAGGTAATACTTTTCTGTTCTGAGTAATAACTCAGAACAGAAAAGTATTACTTAAGCTGAATCCATTATATCGGATTATTTCCGATCATTATATCCGAATAACCCATTACAGAAAAGTATTACCAAAGCTGAATCCGATATAATTGGTTATTCGGCGATTCGCACGAATTTTATTTTATTCGCAGGAAATGTGCGAATCTACCCTTTTAAATATTGACGATTCACACGAATGTCTTGCGTGCGAATGGCCAAATGTAGAAATATTGGTAGGTGATTTGCATAAATTGTATATAACGAGTACAAAAGTATCCAAGTACAAAATAAAATACCCAAATAATATTTTTTGGTACGATGCCTAGCAAATAGAAAATATCGAAACTATTTTGTATAGAAAACATATCTAAACAATGACGGAAACCGAAGAGCCGAGTGGAGAAAGAGTCGGAGAGTTAGACCGCTCGGGTTCACCACGTCGATAGGCGGCTTGAACCACCACTCTATATACGGCAACAGCCCATAATCATCCCACTGTTGGGATACAGGTCTCCCCTCAATCGAAAGGCTTTAGAGCATGCGTTTTCAAGCCGCCTTAAGGCCACTGACTTGACTTAACGACTGTCACCTAAAGACAACACCTGGGACCGATTTTGTATGTCTCTCATCAAAAACCATCTGTATCGGCTTCAGCTTAGGCGGTAGCATATGAGTAAAGATAAAGCGGTAGGGCTCCCATATAATTAAAACCATAGAATTTTTACTTTTCAAGGAGATTCGGCGCCGCGAATAGCCACGGGATGTTAATTAATGAGCATTATGCTCCGTTTGTAATGACGGTTTCCCTTTGCTGTTGATTTTTCCTATAAATAGACTTGGAAGGAAACAAAACATGTAATTGACCCAATTGATTTGCGAATAGATTGCTTATGAAAGGAATTCGCAGTGACGTCACTTGACTTAACTGACTTTAGTTCGCCGTTAAGGATATTAATAAGTTATTATTCACAAAAAAGAACATCACATACTTATATGATGTACTTACTTAATAATAGCTACATATATTTTTTTTGTAAAGAAATATGAACTCAAATTATGAGATCGATGTTCAAATTGTTATTTGGGGATGTAAGTGGTTTATCAACATCTTTGAACCAAAGCCAACTTCACCTGCTCTTGGTGCACCATGCTGAATGACAAACGAAGTCCTGGCGAAAAGAGAGGTAGGGAGAGTAATTGTAAGCTACCCGACTGGGAAATGTACCTCCACCTCACAGAATACCGCAGCTAAACAACAATTCCCTTGAGGGTTGTTGTGTTCCTGCGAGTGAGTGAGGTCACCAGAAAAGAAGGAGATGCTGCGTTGGCAGCGGGGGTGGCGGCGCGCAAGTGATTATTATGTTGCGAGCGTTAATACGGTTACGGTAACCGCTTCACATCAAGCGGGCCGTATGTTTGTCTGCCACCCGACGAAGTATAAAAAAATTTATTAAATATAATCTTTTGCATTTGCATTTAAATATAAGAGATAAGACGAGCCCGTGCGTTGGTCGATCATTCATTAGTTGGTCATTTATTAGTTGTCTAGTATCCATAGTACAAGTTTTGAGTTTAATTTAGTACTAGACGGCGCTGTGTAAATTGTCCAGAAAAAAATATATATTTATAAGTTAACTTTTTTTAATTTAAAGTATTTATAGATCAAGGTTTAAAATGATGAGTATATAATATAAAAGAATGCTTTTGTATTTGCTATGCAGCAAATACAAAAGCAACAAATGCAAATATAGTAACTTAAATCCATCACTTTCTGTACATGTCCATATTTAATTTACATGACAGTCATTCAATATTATTGCTGACGAATTAATATTTAACTCGTTTTCTCTGAAAACGCGGTAAAATTATGCATATAATTACTATTTCCATTACCATAGGCGTCCATAAATTTTCATCACAATTATATGATCATTAAGTTGACTAGTAAGAAGCATTTCTAATGCACGTATCGCAAAACAATCGCGAGCAAGCTAAACCGTATTCAATATTCATTTAGTCCGCATAATCGATTCGATTGTACTCATTAAGACGTCCACTCGATACCGATAATCGATTATATCGTCGGATTCAGCATTGAATATGATTACGTAAAGTGTGTCACTGTGTTGCATTCGCATACAGGTGACATAACGGACACTACCCATGTCTGTCACACCATAGCCGACTTTATACAGGAAACGTAATTGGATACAACCAATGAAAAAGTTAATTTTGAGCAATTTAACTGGCCGCCATTAAAAATGAAAGAAGTTTTTCAAACTCGTTAAGGGTTAAAATTTCTCCAATATTTTTTTGGTCTATGTCATATTGCATATAAGAATTTAACCGAAATGAATATACATATATCTTAAATGTTATGATAAAACCCAAAATTTAAAAAGAGGAGATATACTTTCATTTTTAAAGAGTAAGATTGTTTTCCAAAGGCTTACATAATCACGAATTTGTAAAAGGTTAATAATGAAATATAATATTTATCATTTATAAGAATCGAAGACATATTTTGTTGACATTTGGAAATTATTATATGCATATAACATTAGTATAAATACATTTTTACATATAGGTACGAATTGTATTATTAATTGTGAAAAATACGAGTATGTTTT
The DNA here is from genome assembly GCA_937001555.2 of Hypsopygia costalis. Classification (NCBI taxonomy): domain Eukaryota; kingdom Metazoa; phylum Arthropoda; class Insecta; order Lepidoptera; family Pyralidae; genus Hypsopygia; species Hypsopygia costalis. The sequence goes on along the minus strand of OW443330.2, from coordinate 8,295,385 downwards.
ACACTAATACCGCTGTTTAATTTTATTAGCATTTCATAGCATCAGTGATGTATGTACTGATATTTAGCAAATTAATAAACAATTGAATTGACTTAATATTCGGGGCTAATACGATTTAATGAGATTTGTATTGGGTGGTATTTTGCTTATAAGGAAGGTTACATGGGATTCTTTTTACTCCGGCAATATGTATTTACTTAATGCATAAAAGTTACAAAAATATGTAAACTGAAAGGTTTTAAGTTTAATAATCCCCTAAACAACAGACCAAGTTTCTATAACACCTAGTTGCAAATAAAATAATTGAAACTTTATAACATAACAGACTTTGAGCGAGATAAGGCGATGGAAATAATTAACATATTTGAGAAAGTAATGTTAGATTTGCTTTATATTTTCCCACGGACCAATTTTAAAGATAAAGTAACTAAAAAGCCTTACAAAAACAAGCTTTCATACGATAATATGTAATAACCATAATTATCATCACGTTGTTGATAGCTTAATCCCCAGACAATGAAAGAAAACCAAGAAAGAAACGTGCGAGTGATACCTCGGGTGTAGCTAGCGTGCACAGAGACTGTGTTGTTTGCGATCTTACCGGTATAAAAAACTAATTTATTAGCTCATATTAGCAAATGTTCAGTTAAAATAACAATATACCTACGACATGGATATGAAAAAACCAGTGTGGGTTTAAAGTCATAATGCCACAGCCGATGTTTTTCCGTATACCAACCACTATGGTGGAAAACAAGCGTACGACTCTCCTGATGGAAAACAGTCATCGCAGCCCTATGGATGCTTATGACACCAGAGGCCAACCCTGACAAAAAACCTTTATCGCCTTTCTTGGAAAAACGCATACTGTTTACATGCATGTGTACATGTAGGATAAGCATTTACCCGGTCGGGCAATACTCCACCTCTCTTACGCTAGGCTCTCGTTTGTACGAGTATATAGGATGCACCTTGCTGCTGAAGAGACGTTGGCTCTTAGATAATGATGAGCAACTTCAAACTTCCTTACTTGTACCACAGTAAAATTAGTACTGAGTTCCCGGACAAGCTAACGACAAAGTATTTTTTAATAGCTACGAAAGTCCACAGCTTCATAATTAGTCCGGTTTCATTTAACATATTAAATTTCAATTATGGCTCGGAAGCGTGTGGTTTATAATGACAGATTACTGTAATTCGTTTAGCTGCTTATGTATCGTTAACAGTACGCCAGTTGCTGTAATCGGATTTCCGTTACTCTGTTACATTACATCGGCGGACACTAGTCTAAATTAGACATTTATGGGATGCATGGCTTCTTTCATATGACATTGTGTACACAATGTATCGAGGCGATATTGAAAATTAAAGTTAATCTTTATGCATAATACTTGCATTAGTATAATATTAGTAATACGCAATCGGACGGGTTAAAATTCTCGACAGCCAATTTGGCACCAAGCACATCAATTTTTTAATATCAATTAAGTATCGGATGATGCTCGGGTAAAGCGAGGTCTTCGGTTTTACGAGGGATTGAAAGCCTATTGCTGGACTTGTACATAATGCATAAATATATGATAGTTAACATTTCATTGATAATACATATATTCATTTCAAGGGCTTTTTGCAGAGTCGGCAACGTCTGTCTGATAGTTCCGGTGTTGCAAGCGGTGTTCAACCTTAGTAGTATTAACCCACCCATATGTCAAATACATATATCCTACCCTTCTTTTCGGCTTAAAATTGGTAAAATATTAGTATTATCTTCTTATCTCATTGCAACAACAAATACGTGTCAAAATTCATCCAAAGGGCAATAATTTAGTTACGTGATTTATGATGATTCCTTGGTGTTCTAGTAACCAAGTATACAGCGATTTTTTTAATTGCGATATACCTAACTTAATGTTAGTTTAGTTATCACTAAACTAAACTTAAGTTTAGTTTAGACTAAACTTAACTTAAGTTTAGTTTAGTTATCACTAAACTAAACTTACGTTATCGCAATTAAAAAAAATGTGTTTAACTTAGCATGTAGGGATCCTGAAGTTCTACATAATAATCTGAAAATAACACAAACTTTAACCAAAGTCCGATTTTCGAAATCAAAACCAAGTCAAAATCATATATATATATCAAAAGCAAATATATGTATAGGTTTCGGCTTAGGCGGTCCCAGGCCGGTCTCTTTCAAGCATGACGTAAGGTTAGCTAGATAGAAACATGAAGGCAATGAGGAAGATGAGTATGGGTGCGTTCCCAGTAAGTGACATTTTAATATGCCACTTATGTCCGATTGCTAATCGTACAACTCTAAAAGCATATATTGCACAAACGATTCCATCAATTTGTATAATATTTTCTCTTGATTACTGTTTTTATCACTCATTGAATTTAAGTATAGTACTTATAGTTAAACGCTACTAACGTTTGCACTTTCAGACTTTCTCAAAGTTATTCAATTTGGTACATTGCAATTTAATTTTATACAACACAAGTAATAAACCAAAAAAAAATGGGATGCAGCTGTGTCATGGACACGGCTAGCTGTGTGTTGTACGTGAACATGTAATATGCACTAAAATTATTTCAAATGACAGTGCTTTCCCTTCCCCCGCACGCAATGTTCCATAGTCCTTACTTAGCGTAATAAACTCTTTGATGCTTCGTCTATCCAGTGGTGTGATTGAATTTTGGATGAAGATGATAGGTTTATAGCTGCAACACCAAGCTGTAACCTCCGATTTTGTAATCATTTGTTTTTTTTTTAATTGCCTCCCTTTGGAAGCCATTATAAAGAGGCATTCACGTCAAACAAAATTAGGATGGAAGTGAAACAATAATATTTCTAGAAATTGTTGTTGTTTTCTCGTACAGTGCGAACAATGAAATTGTCATTCAAAAAAATGTAAACAAAACTATAAATTGCTATCATAAACGGTTGTTTGGGATACGTAACCGCCCAAAATGGCATTCAATTACGTGCCTACGTAAGAGCCACTGTGGATTTTATTGTAGGTATTTCATAGGTATCAAAACACTTACTACGTAGATTAGATAATCTTAACAACATGAACGGGTTTCGCGTGCAGTGATTTAGAAGAACGACCATATTTACCACAGAGCACATTATAGCTTAAAAAAATTTGGTCCATACGTTTACAGTGGGGAGTAAACTACCAAAGAGAATAGCGATTGGTCGGCAAGCCTCTGAGAGATAAAAAGAAAAACGTGATTGATTAGCGAATAATATCAAACAGCTCTCATGCGCATTTAAAATAGCTTATTTTAATTTAAATAACTTATTTTAGATAGTATTTATTTTATACCATCTACTAGGAGAGTAGCTACCACCGTATCAGCCGTGTCATTGCTGAAGAAGAAGTATTCTACCTAATTACATAACTAGACATTTTGATTTTTTTTTTATATTTTAAGCAAAAAGCGAGCGTCATTCATCTTTCTTACAAATTGCAGGTTTTAGCGGATGAACTCTCCGTCACAATGCAGTCCATTGCACCCTGTTTGTTTATTTATATATTTGGGTCAAATCTAGTAATTGAACTTTTATTGAAAATAATGTACTAAAAGCTAAAAAATAATTCGGTGGGTCCCAGGTTCCTTCAGTCATCACATCAGTTGATCAGACAAAAAAATAAAATCGTTGGGCCCGTGTTTGCATACAGTCAACTCAGTTTAAGCTACACCCAATGATTTTTTTTTTGGTTATGATATATTTTTTAGCTTTTAGTACATCATTTTTAAATAAAACCGTTTTTATTTCATATTTTTTTAAATATAATATCTAAAGGAGATCAAACCGACGAGCAACGTCCTTCAATCAGTAATGTTTTACCCATTAATATTTAATTATATCTTAACCACATTTTCTTGCAATCATTATATGAATTCACGAACATAGAATTCCTTTAATCAAGCGTCCAGGTTTCAACTTGATAGTTGTACTTATTGCGTAAGCCGCCGTTGACTGGAGAAAATACTTCAGAAGCCCCTCGAGAAATGCCAAGTTTTAATTGCTTGTTATGTTACTTCCAAGCATACTTCCTTGAATAGATACCGTATGCTCTTGTCAGTCACTATTTAGATATCTTTCTAAGATATAAAGCTTAGCTAATAGGTACTTTAAGACAAAGTACTAATGTAATCTTGAGCTTTAAGGCGGAAATATCAGAATGTCTTTCCAACACCTTCATTGTTTTCGTCCGTCGAAATCTTTTTACGGGTTTTAGAATTTCATTCAAATAGATTCATTATTTTTGTATGCCCGTCCGTCTGTATGTCATCCCTTTACTCGGGCTTTCCTCTTACTACGCGAGGAAGGTAAAATTTTATATGAAATATGTTTACAGTGCCAGTAAAGTTATGAAGTTGAATATTTGAAAAGATATCGAAGGGCACCTACACCACAGCCTCCGCTACATCTAAGTGGAGATACGAGTATATATAGGTACGTACCATTTATATTTGTTAATGATATGTACGTACCTATGATATGAAAGTCTTCTGTCAGTGCGTCCACCCGGCTATGACCTACGGTGCAAGGACTTGAACGGTGATCGTCGGGTTGGTTCACATGTTAAAGATCGCGTAGTGAGTAAGGGAGACTGTTGTGCTTAGACTTTCTGTAAGGGATAGAATCATAAACCAACATTATCATAGCTACCAGAGTGAAGAAGCTGAAGGCGGACCGGACACATGTCTAGTTAGTTGTAGCAGATGGAAGAGAAAAGTCCTAGAGAGGAGACCGTTTATGGGACGATGACAATTTGGGCTATATATTCATTCTCTAGACGGACAGATGACCTGAAAAACAAGCTGGATGCGCTAAGTAAAGGATCACATATGAAAAGCATTGAATGCAGCCTGCATATATGCAGCAATGGATATATAGTAGCTCATGAAGTTAATGGACTTAAACGAAGATAATGGATATAAATGGACAGTGTAATAACTCTTATCTGGTATCTAACATCTCATTAAATGTCGCTAAAGGTCTAAACATGCTCGTTCCGTGGAAATTGCTCTGGGTATTTATATTGGTACTAAATTTATGAACGAGCAAGCGGAAGTTAGTATTAGGATAGATATAGCGATCACCTACAGAGAATCGAAAGTAACGGTAGTCTATGGAAGGAGCTATAAACACCTGATGCTTATGATATGATAGGGAAAAATAATAAATGAAAGCAAATTGTTGCTTTTCAAATAATTCATGTAAATGTAACAACTCACTGTGTAGATTCCTGAAGATTCATAGAGTTGCTCGTTACGCGAAATACCGTAGAGATTTTATTACTTGATGGGTTGAAGACTGTCGCTTGAACCACGGGGAGATCCAGCTACCTACCACCGTACCTCGGGAGTCCGGCATACATTACTCTCTATACAAGCAGTAATAATTAACTTATGGATGGTAATACATATTTAGCAGTGACATCTTTCATCAAATGATGATGATGATAACGATGCAGGCAAGTCTCAAAATATATATGTACAGTAAACCGCAAGTTGACCGTATCCAGTACGGTACTAGACGCACGTAGCCTCCGTAGTTTTCGTGACACAACGCGGGACCCTCTTGTGCAGGTACAAGCGGTTAACTGCACCTACTATCAAATACTTTATTCTCTATAGTAGCCTGGTTGAAGAACGTCATGTGTACCTGTAACAAATAAAAATCTTGTAAGTACTATGATATAATTCCACTGTACAACAGAGAATGTCGGCTGGTACAAAGGGTCAAGACTGCCGTGTGTTTAGCTGACTATCGTATGAGATCGAGCTACTATGAAAGAACCCCAATGCTTTTGGATAATGTCAAATTATAGCGTAGCAGAAAAAACTAGTTGTATGATGTTAAGGGACTTGTCCAGAAGTTGTAGCATCACTATGAGTAATTGGTTTTCTAGCGGTGACCGCATGAACTTTGGTCGTGTTGATTTTTAATTAGGTTAGGATTTATTTGTGATTGTATTTCGCTTAGCCGGTAAGAACCCAAGAACTCTACCGACCAAGTTGAAGATGTACGGTCTATAACTTAAATCTAAGATCTACAGAATTACAATATTTGACCTGAACCACCAGCGGTAGGGCCCATATTTAAACATCGGATATTTTGGTTTGAGTACCAAAATACTAACCTAAACTAAGTAAAGTTAGATACTAAGTTGCCTTCTCGATTTGAAATACAAATCATTCGTGACTTTGCTTGAAATAACACCGAGACATGCAGTCTGGCCCAGGTCATAATAACATAAGTTGACACTCGGTTGTCATGTGCTACGTTTTTATCACCGATAACGATTTACTATTTGCTGCAAGTGTTGTCAGTCTACTTTCACGTTTTGCCATATTATGGCAAAACTGTAGTCTTGTTTTCCATAATAGTATAAAATCAAATTCCAAAAGCTTTTTACTCCTACTAATTTCTTCTAATTAAATTCGTTGTAAGTTCCAAGGCAGTAGTATTACACGCCCGGACTGCACTGCAATGGACTTCATTGTTCATGGTCTTTTTAAGTGATCGCTGCTGTTAATCCTGGCTACACAGGAAACACAGTGGTGGGAATGTGTGGTGAGCTCCCGTCCCGATTCGAATAAAATATTCTTAATGACTGTTATTTCATCGTATTGATTATATTTGGAAATAATTTCTAAGAGCTTGCTTATTAACAATATTAATGTGCTTAAGCATATTATGAGAAACGATTACTTGTATTTAGAAAGTAATTTAAAATAACTGTTAAGGGTTATAGTGTTTTCTAATAGCGAAGTAGCATTTTCTAATAATACTACAAATGTACAAGAAATACTGGTTAAAGCCAGTTAGCGTGCTCATGACAATATTAATTTCATTGTAAATTACCATAACAATTACATATCCGAAGGGAGAAACTTTGAAAGTTATAACGTAGCGAACAGCTTCCCAAACATAACTTTTGTAAAGATAGGAGAATATGATACAAAATACAATGAAACATGAGTTTACGACAGTTTAATTTTCTTAACCAAGATAAACATTGAAAATAAAATCCGAAAACGTGCAATTACAACACCTTATAACGATAACAGAAACCACAATGTAACAACAACAAAACGTAAACAATAAGTGAATGTGGGAAATGTAAACGGCGAGATTCAAGGGCCTGATCCAAGCTTTCCATGGTCTGTTCAGCTCACAGATACTGCCAGACATAACAAGATAAATCGGCTTGTATTTGAAAGGTAAGCAATTTGTACAATTGTGTCTCAGTGTGTCGTGAAAGCGAAATTTGTTTGATAAATTTAACTTTTGCGCCTGTGCTTTGTGTGGGTGAACGCTAATGTGGTCGAGTGTGCCGGGACAATCTGACATGTGACATGCAATTTTGTATCTTACATCATATGCAATGAAGCTGATAGTTCCGTGTATTTTGAAATACTGGAACTGATACCACCAAAACTGTTATTGCATTGATAGACGACCGAATTACGCATGCGATACGCTAACAGGTAAATGTCACTGGTTTAATTATGTAAATGTTGCATTGTTGGTTCACACACAATCTGCCGATGATTATTCACGTTTTTAGATTTTTTATTGAGTCAATCTGACTTATCACATAATAATGACCGTAAAGCTTATATATGATACACGCGATGTAATTCGCAACGGTTGTAGCAACGACATAACCTTTTTTCAAATCCATAGAATTAATAATAATGCCCGTGGTATCCTAATATACCATAATGCCTATCGTGGACGATTAAAACTATGTTCATGGTTTAAAGTTTAAAACAAAGCAATTCAAGAATTACCTAAGGGTAATTCTTGAATCTACTCGTTGTTTGGTGAATAAAAGATAATAGCACAGCTAAGTGTGATAGGAGCAAAAGCGACTCGACCAATTTTCAATATTAAACTCCTGTAAATATATTTGACATAGTTTGCAAGTAAAAAGTTTTACGAGAGTGACTAATAACGATTTCGTATTTGTTATTTTTGCATTTGCTTATCAAGATTTCTACATTATGGTGTTAGATGACTATTTGCTAACGTATCATCATCGTGACATGCTCGGTTGTATTATTACGAGATGATTATATTTGCAAAAACTTCGCATTAATACAATGTTTCTTAATAATAAGGTTTTCTTATCTTAGAGTGGGTCCAGTGCTGCAGCACCGGTGACACGTCGACCCTCATGGATATTTTGTGCTCTCCCTAATCCTTTAGTCACTCTCCCCTAACTGTCTGGAGACCTGTTCCATGTAAGTACTTAAGTATGCCATTTATTGGGAAGATCCTGTAGTCCTCCAGGTCCGGGTAATATTACGCTATACAAGTACACAGGTATTTTTGTTATTCCGAATATGTTTATTATATTAGGTACATATTCTAATTTGCATTTAAATAAATGGAAAACATGAGAACCGATGAAAGTAACTGTTTTCTATAATTTGCATGTCGTTCAGGTACATCGGTCGATCACAGCAAAGTATGTAATGAGAAATGCAAATGACTAAACGAGAATACCTCCAAGAAGCCCATGTCTATCTTTCGAACGTGATCTTTTCATATTCCCACAACTTTCCCTAACATCAAATTTGTTACAATCCGAGTGCACACTCCGTGGTGCAGGAATTGGTCACGAATCAATGCTCACCAGGAAAACCCGACGGGAACGAATTACAGTCGATTCGATACACCAAGGATAATTTTAAGCATCGAAATTGGATACTCCGTGATTTGATAGAATAAAAAGAGTATCGACGGAATGTTGCTGTGAAGATGACAATCCCGCTCCGATTTCTATTTATTTACATTTCACAAAATACTAGAGTTTGGAAACTTGTGAGCCATCCTTAGCTTAAAATACATACTATACTTATAGAACTGTCACATCAATGTAACTAGGACGTTACGTTAATACATTTAAAAAGATTATTTAATGGAGTAATACGTAAAATATTCTAATCTAATAGTCGTAGTGTGAACGCAGCCAAATAGTTTCAACAACTAAGGCGTTACGATAACGTAACGAATAACCATTACGGGAATTGGATCTCTGTTCCATGCAAATAATTCTATTCAAATAATATTCTAAACCTAATTTATATAACGTGTTACTTTACCTCGGTTAATGTTACGATAAACCAGACATACTTGGGCTTCGGACGACGTGGGAAACTTTCCCGATCGAGTCGAAAGTCGAGCAATAAACAACACTAATAGCGTACAAATAGACAAGATTAATAATCATGATAGGTGCTTTATTAGGCCGAGGCTCCTACAATTAAAAGGCATTACACTTCAGGATCTCCGTAGGAGACTGCCATTGAGCACGGTCGAAATTTTGATCGGCAGATATACAAGCTTCCTAAGTTAGCTAGAAAGATACTAAGCATAGATAATAAAGTACAATAAGAGAATATTGTACAGCGAAATCCCGGAAGTCAGTTTTACTTGTCAAATGTAACTGTAATGAGATCATTACAAACTTACTACCTATTAAGTTTATATAGAGTTTTTGCGATAGTGTTGATTTTTATCAAAATTAAAAGCCAAATCCATTTTGGTACAAAAAGAGGTATTGTGGGCTAATTTGACGTAATAAATAATGGAAAGAGTCTCAATATGTCAGCATAAAATTTACCTACAGACGTCCCTCTATCGTTGTACATACCTAGCAGCGCAGCTCAAACGTTCAGAAGAAACAAAAAAAAAGATCAAGTGCAAGAAGTTGTACATGAAGAGTTCTATACCTTCATACAATGTTTAAAAATTGTTCAGTAAAAACAAGATTAGGTAGACTAGGTAGGAGTGTTATATCAATATGTGATTGTCAGGAAAGATCTGTAAACTAATGCTGTTATTATATGTGTTTTTGTAAGACGACCCCTTTAATTATTAACTTTATTTGATTTGTAGTATTTGTTGTTATAGCAGTAATCGGCGAAAATTTCAAATTCTAGTGGTTCAAGAAATAGAACCTTGTGATAGACGGATGGACAGATAGCGGAGTCTCACTAACAGGGCCCTACTGGGACTCTTTAGATACGGAACCCTAAAAATCACTAAGTAATTTTAAAAACTGTTACAGTTCAAGACATAGTGCCCTAAGACAGACGAATAGAGAGACAACGGAGTCTCAGTAATAGAGTCATATTGGTACCCTTGTACGGAACCGTAAATATCACTAAGCAATATTAATAATATATAAAATCGTTTGTCCTGTCCATAGAACATAATCTCTATTATATGCTATGACTCTGGCTGAATGCTCAAACTTATGGATGGATAGTGGTGGATGTAGGCGTCCACTGTCCATCATATTATAATAGTATGCATCTAACATTTTTGTTATATAAAAAAAGAAAAATAAGCTAAATTCAAGCTTTTGAGCTCATACGTCAAAAATAAAGAATATTCTTTACTTTTTTTTAAATAAAGTGCCTGATTTGGATTATTCTGATCTGATAGGATAAATAAATATTTTTTTTACGAATTTTTGATAATAAATAGACAGCGAAGTTTCCTAAGGGGTGGAACCCTTAGGAAACTTCGCGGTCTATTTATTATCATAAAGTCTAGCAAACCCTAGGCAATGTAAGTATCCTTAGAGATATTATGTAATGAGAGACTCTACATTTTTAGTCTTCAGTTTTGATTTGATTTCGAAGGATATTGATTAAAAATATAAACGCAAAAAGCAAACGTATCACATTTATGTGTGATTATAAAGAACTGCCTGTGTACGCGGCTCCACACGCTTGGACTATATCAGCCAGCCAGCACCTGCCCTGGCCGGAGAACGTCATCAATCAAAAAACTTCATGAAAATCGGTTTATAGGATCTGCAGTGAAAAGACAATAAATTCACATACAGGCAGAAAAATGTTCAGCTTTATAAATATTCATAATAAGTATAGATATAAAAGGTGTTTAAACTCTGCAGGCTTTTTGCGTGAATTCCCACAGTAAGGTTCATTTTCAATTAACATGATGTTGGTTGGTAATAAGTAATGCAATAAGAAAGTCATTAAATACTCATTGAGGTGCAATCATAAGTCAACTTTTCTCTCTGGGTACTCTACCTAAACACACTTCTCGACATAGTGTCAATGGCATAAAATTGATGTAAAATGTTATAACAATAAATAAATATAAATATTTCTAGACAATTTACACAGCGCCATCTAGTTCCATATTAAGCGCAAAGCTTGTGTTATGGGTACTAGACAACTGATAAATGTACTTAAATACATTTTTTTTGTAAATACATACTTATAATACATAGAAACGCCCAGACCAAGACAAACAGGCATGTTCATGCACACAAAAGTTTGCCTTGTGCGGGGATCGAACCCGCGAACTCGGAGTTAAAGTGGCCATTGCTAACCATTCGACCGAGCTCGTCCATACAATCGTACAATAAATGTAAATGCAACTATCATATGAGTATATATATGTGCGGTTATAACCATGTTTTTAAACAGGGCTTGCCAAGTATTTAGCGTGGACAAGATGATCAAAGGCCGGGTAGGTGCATACTGTCATCGTCTGATACCGATACCGACTAATAATTACTTTGTGAACTATAAATTTTCATAATAAATAAATAGAATAATTATGAGTATGACGGGAATACGTCTTTAAAATTGCTCTCCATAGGGAGGCAATTAAAAAAAACTAATGATAACCAAATCAGGGGATAAAGTTTGGTGTTGCAGCTACATATCTATCATCTCCATTCAAAATTCAATCACACCACTGGTTAGATGAAGAATCAAAGAATTTACTACGCTAAGTAAGGACTATGAAACGTCGCGTGTGGGGGAGGGGGAAGCGCTGCCATTTGAGATAATTTTAGTGCATATAACGTATTCACGTATAACACACGGTCGTGTCTATTACACAGCCACATCCCGTTTTTTAGGGTTCCGTAGTAAACAAGGAACCCTTATAGTTTCGCCATGTCCGTCTGTCTGTCTGTCCGTCCGTCCGTCCGTCCGCGGCCGAGCTCAGCACCTACCCCATGGTGTGGGGTGTCGTTGGATAGGTCTTTTAGAAACATTGGGAGTGTGGGAAGATCATTTTTCGATATAGTAATCTGTTTGCGAATTATTTACATTTAACGTGCAAATTTTTGTTAGACGCAAGTGTCCCCCCCGTCCCCCCCCCCGTATCAACGAAACTGTTATATTTAGAAATGTGAAAAAAATCATGGAAGTAGTCCATATAGTGAATTAAAAAGAAAACTATAGCTAAGTAGACTTTACAAGTTACTGAGTAATAGCCGACGAACTTATAAAATGTATTGCAAGACGAATAGAATTGTGTAGTACATTACCAGAGGCTAGATGGCGCTCATACCGAAACACGCCGTTCGTTCTGCGTCGTAAGGTTCAAACCTTACGACGCAGAGATAAGGTCCAATGGTCCAGTAGTTCAATGAAACATATAAAGAAACTCTTCAACTTTATAATATTAGTAAAAATAATGGATATATACGATATCATTTTGTTATTATGACGCGATTAAATTTCCGGGAAAGCGTCAAAGTACTAGGTCAGGTATTTTACAATTGACTCTCTCATGCATTATTACAAGACTAAGGTATTTGGAACTTTCTCTGACGTATTTGAACAGAATCTTAAGTACTAGTACATAGTATCTGCTGAATGTTAAAGTGGAACGTTTGTCTTAAATCTAGGCAACGAAGGAACTGTTGACTTGTTGGAATTTATATTACCAATTTCAACTGCACGCGGTGCACCCTGCTGACTGACAAACGAAGCTATGGCGAAAATAGAGGTAGGGAGCGTAATTTGTAAGCTACCCGACTGGGGAATGTACCTCCACCTCACAGAATAGGTACCCTAGCCAAATAACAATACCCTTGAGGGTTGTTGTGTTGTGAGTGTGAGTGAGTGAGGTCACCAGAAAGGAAGGAGATGCTGCGTTGGCAGCGGGTGTGGCAGCGCGCGAGCGATATTTTATGTTGCGAGCGATAATATGGCTACGGTAACCGCTTCACATCAGGCACCCCGTATGCTTGTCTGCCACCCGACGTAGTAAATAATAATAATAATAACTGCTTCTTATCGGGTTATGATCGATGGACTACATGCGTGCTTGCTTACATATTAATTTGAAGGTAAAGGCTAACCCTTTTTTTTAATCCACAACAGACAGCTTCTAAATATGATAGCGTCAGAGTTCTAAGGCTTCAAGTCGATGATGTGAAAAATTAACACATGCTCTTCGATCACTTAATGATCGAAGCACGCGCTATTCTATCGATCCATTTATCCGATGTGGAAATATGACACTCTATTGTATCTTCAAATTATAAAATAGCTGATCTATTTTTCTGGTTCTATTTGGCTGGTCGCCACAGACTAAATTATTGTTTATACTATTGTAATTTGACGAGCTTGGTGGTCGAATGGTTAGCAATGGCCACTTTGACTCCGAGGTCGCGGGTTCGATTCCCGCACAAGACAAACATTTGTGTGCATGAACATGTCTGTTTGTTTTGGTCTGTGTGTTTTCTATATATTATAAGTATGTATTTACAAAAAAAATGTATTTATGTACATTTATCAGTTGTCTAGTACCCATAACACAAGCTTTACGCTTAATTTGGGACTAGATGGCGCTGTGTAAATTGTCCAGAAATATTTATTTATTATTTACTTACGTACCAGCGCGTCGTATGACTTTTATATAGCTCATGTCCGCACCATAATTTTCATAAAGCTCAAATTAAAAAAAGAGCTTTAGGAAATCTGTGTTCATACTGAAAGTTCATTTTAAAATTTTAATTAAATGTGAAAGAATTTTGAAGACTTGAAGAAGGTTAGAGATTCAACGTCTCACATACAAACTTATAAACAATCGGTTTCTCTTAATATTTATAATTATAGTCTCTAAAAGAATTCCTCTTTGTTTTGCTGAAAACTGTATGAAAATTTGTACAGTGGTTTCTGAAATTTGTTTTAAAATCCACAAATTCACCTGTGCCGCAGCGGGTGACTTTAATTTATAATATTACTAGCAACCCGCCCCGGTTTAACGCGGCGCACGATAGTAAACTTCTCAGTAGGTGTGATTTTTCTGATATCTACAACAATCGTAGTCATATTTCTGCCAACTTACTCAAAATATAAATGAATTTTATATATTCCTACCTTCATCTTCCTCAAGAATCACTCCATCCACTATCGAATACCGTATGAAAATCCATTTAGTAGTTTTTGCGTTCAGATAGACATATACGGCGGGGACGTGCTAGTGATGTAAATCTATTGACGTCAATATAAGAATCTTGGAATAGTTTGAAATTGATTAATGAGTTAGCATTTCAATCGTGAGGCATCATTACGGACAATTAGAGTGAATTGAGCGTTGGTACAATGTCTATTGTTGAATAAACAAGTGGATAGGCCACTCGTGAAGTTAACCTGTCACGATGTTACCAAGAAATCAGCATGGATGAAAGTACTCGATCACCTTCGAATAACGATCTAATTTGCTGAAAGCAAATAAAATAAATATTATATTAAACCTTGAGTTTATAATCGTATTTATTTTTACAACTACAAAACATTTTTTTAGTAAAGTTCAACGTCGTGTCATCATGTTTATCTGCATCTCGTTTTTGTAATGGAAAGCCAGGGCCAGAAGTATATTTTGGTATAATGTAGAGGCCTTATTCTTACCTATAGGGCTATGCGTTATAGCTACTTAGCTGTACTACTTACTGTAGTACGGTAGACTACGATTTCTTGAGCTAGGAAATATCTCTTTTAGGAATACGTCCGCTTATGTATGGAGAAGGGAAAGAAACAAATAATAATAAATATACAATTTAATCTGATAAATAAAGTGATGGTGTTAGGAGCACATCATGTTTGACTTTGACCTTTGTACTGTTTCGTTCTTATGCTGCATACAATTAGTTTTAAAGAATTGCTACTAGAAATGTTGTTTTAATGTTTGTATGTAAAACTTTATTATCACAATAATTAGTTAACACGTATTATAAAAAACTTTTCCAGTCAATCTTTTGAGTCCTTGAAAGGTATCTGTGATTGATGGTGAAGAAACAAACCTAAAAACTTAATAGACAATATTAAGCAAAACATATCCATAAAATCGCACATGATAAATACTTTTATATATGTAAGAATTCCTATTGTATACCTAAAATACTTACATAGACTCAGCATGATTTACACAGATAATAAATCGATGAAATTTAAAACACAAAAGTAAAGAAGCTGTAACTCGGAAGCTGTTAATGTAAGTTATGGCAGGCGTCCGTCCATGTTATGGCAGGCGTCCGTCCCTCTTCTGTAATAGCCCGGTATTAAGTTCACCCAGATCTCATCTCCATAACTCATTTATGAAAATAAATGAGTTATGGAGATCATCACACTTCGCAATAGTCTCAACGCCTGCCGAGACCTGCTCATGGGTATATCGTTCCATTGACATATCCCGGAGCGGATCACGGCGGGCGTACAACATTACATCAAACTTCTCAAATGGGCCTCTACGTGTTGGATTCTTCCCCCCCCCCCCCCCCCCCCCCTCATCCCCGCGCACGCCTATCAAATAACTGGGCTAGACTCGTGATTTAAGAGAGATACTGAGATATGTAAATAATAACATAGTTTTTTTGGGAAAAATGTCGTTTGAGATATGCACAATCTGTAATTTTTCGCTGAATCGCTCGTCCCTTTCCACCCGGTACCTACATAGTTGATAGCTTCGTTCTCCGGCCATGACCATGGGAGGATCCTAGGGCTCAGCTATAGTACCAGCAAAAGCTAAATTAATCAACCAAAATTTAAACTTTAACATGAAAATTTTCATTCGTCTTCGTTCGAATATAACGTGATGGACATCCATACAAACAAAACATACGACTACAGTAATCTGTTATTTCAATTTATAACAGCAATAGACGGAGAAAGTGGCCTTTCTAAGAGATTTTTTTGGAATTTCTATATGTATCGGTAGTGTTCAATTATTTACGCTGTCAGTTGTAAGCCGTGGAGAATTTAAACTTGACTGCTCTGACCTGACCCGACCATGCTCTGACATAGATATCAAACATTGCTCATGAATATATGAGTGACGGCGTTTTTAACCGACTTCAAAAAAGGAGGAGGTTCTCAATTTGGCTGGTTTTTTCTTTTTAACGTTTGTTACTTAATTACTCCGTGATTTATAAACCGAAATGAAAAAAACTTTTTTTATTTGAAAGAGTATACTTTTTTTTATATGAGAGGGGGGACAAGCGAGCATGTGGGTCACCTGATGGAAAGCAATCACCACCGCCCATAGAAATCAGCAACACCAAAGGGTCACCGATCCGTTGCCAGCCTTTTAAGGGAAATATTGACTCTGTCTTGAAGGCCCCCATGTCGTATTTATTTGGGAATACCGCTGGAGGAAGTTGATTCCACAATTTCACAGTTCGTGGTAGAAAATGTCTCAAAAAGCGTACTGTAGTAGATCGCCAAATATCGAGATGATGAGGATGGAATTTTAATTTATGGCGAGTTGTACGATAGTGGAACTCAGCGGCAGGTATCAAATCAAATAGCTCATCCGAGCACTCCCCGTTATATAATTTATATAGAACGCAAAGAGTTGCAACATCTCTGCGTGTAGAGAGAGACTCCAGCCGATCAGAAATCATTGGGTCACCGACGATTCGAACAGCTCTTCGTTGTATGCGGTCAAATGGAGCAAGTAAGTACTGGGGCGCACCAGCCCAGAGATGTGAACAGTGTTCCATATGAGGCCTAACTTGGGCTTTATACAGTTGAAGGCGATGCTGTGGTGTAAAATACCGTCTGGCTTTACAGATGATGCCAATTTTCCAAGTGACCACGGAACTGAACATCGCTCGATATGTCAACACCCAAGATAACAATGCTGGAGCTAATAGTAAGGGGAGTACCTTCCAATCTGGGAGATACAACAAAAGGGGACTTTTTTGCGGTAAACGCACAAACTTGTGTCTTTGAGGGATTCAGTTGGACTAAGTTCAATCTACACCAATCAGAGACGTGTCTAAGAGACGTCTCCATCTCAGACACAAGTTTTGTTCGGTACTCATCGACGCTATCCCGAGAAACATACTTACTTCCAGATTGGTCCCATATTATTTTCATCATCGTCATCGTCATCAGCCTGTATCTACATACATAAATGTAGAGTAATGTTCGGAGTCAGTTTTTTTTTTGTTAAAATCATGTACACATATATTACTCATTTAGAACATAAATATTACTTACACGCAAGCATGGAAGTAGGTATGTTAATTTTTTCTAATATTAATCAGTACACATAGAAGGGCAATAAATTTATTTATGCAACACTTACTCTTCTTGGTGCTTTAAACTAATATTTATGACTACTGGAATTATGGACCCTTTTATTTGAATAAAATACACATTAAGATGTTAATATTTCCATTAATTTATTCTTTACAAAATATAAAAGTAGATATAATACTTTGTAGAGAGTGACTACAATAATAAGCTCTGCGATAATATATTTTTTATTTTTTTTCTTAAAAATGGTGGTAGACAGATACTTCAACTTCACGTGTTAGTTTTGGTATGGTCAAAGTGCGTAAAGCGTCCGTTTAACTATGAATTAATTAAATTTTATTTGCGAGAAATGATTTAATTTTACATTTAATTCAGAATTATCCGAATGAAATAGTTAAAATGCATAATAAAACACAAAATTACCAAGACTAATTTAGATCCACTGACCGTGTCGTCTGAGTTTATGTAAATTTGGTAAAGTATGATAACGTAGATGACCATTATGTAATTAATTTTGCACCATGCAACAATAGGCGATAGCTCATTTGAAACAATAGTGCCGCTGTAGAAACTGAGTTATGGCGCCTTCATGCACAACTGATGGTCAAAATAACTTATAGAGGAAACAGCTTGATTTATTTTAGATGACTACTAATCGCTATCTACAACTAATCGCGTCGACGAAGCCGCGGTCGACGTTAGTGTATTAGTACACGTTATTTTATTATATTAATGTTTTAAAGAGGTAGGATACAGCGTATTTATAAGCTGCCCGACTGTGGAAGTACCTCTACCTCACATAATATCGAAGCCAAATAACAATTCCGTTGAGGGTTGTTGTGTTCCTGCGCATGAGTAAGGTCACCAGAAAGGAAGGAGTTAACTATCTAAGGAAGGAGTTGCTCCGTTGGCAGCGGAGGTGGCGGAGCGCAAGCGATATTTTATGTTGCGAGCGTTAATATGGCTACAGTAACCGCTTCACATCAGGCGGGCCGTATACTCAGCGCCTTATACACTATATACGGCACGTATACCACGCATGCACGATCTGCAAATTGATTCATAAGTAAGAAATAAAGCTGTTAAATTAACTTCATGGTTTTAATTAAAATATTATTATCATCTATTTCATGAGATTAGATAAAGTAGTGTATGAAACTGCACAATATTTATGAAACTGTTGCATAGTTAGGTCTTAAAATACTCGTGTGATGCTATTATCACATTCGCCTTCAGCTCATGTGATAAACTCACACTCGTCGTGTTTAGGGGTGTAAGTGGTTCATCAACATCAACAATTTGAACCAAAGCCAACTTCACCTGCACGTGGTGCACCCTGCTGACTGACAAACGAAGCTCTGGCGAAAAGAGAGGTAGGGAGCGTAATTGTAAGCTACCCGACTGGGGAATGTACCTCCACCTCACAGAATATCGCAGCCAAATAACGGTTCCCTTGCGGGCTGTTGTGTTCCTGCGAGTGAGTGAGGTCACCAGAAAGGAAGGAGATGCTGCGGTGGCAGCGGGGGTGGCGGCGCGCGAGCGATATTTTATGTTGCGAGCGTTAATATGGCTACGGTAACCGCTTCACATCAGGCGGGCCGTATGCTTGTCTTCCACCCGAAGTAGTATAAAAAAAAAAAAAAAAAAAAAAACACGTTTTTTAAAAACCCTTATTATGGCAACAGTTTCATAAACTACTACATATTAAATAGTTGTACATTGCTAGCATGAATGAGAGAAACGAAATGCTTATTATAAGGTATTACGTAGATACTATTGAGTTATGGCCCTTACACTGGGCGTGATCACCACACAGAGTGGAGCGGTCCTACTTTCTTCCCCATTTTAGGTATTGACCAAAGACTTATCTCAACAATCAAGTTTATATCGATCCATTTAGTCTTATATTGTCTACTGCCAGTAATAGGGGAAAGGGACTTGTTCATCGAAAGTAGAGATAGTATTGTGTCCATATGTTTTACACTACTTTGTTGAAGAAAGTAAAGTGCTTTACGCGAGATATCATCGCGCAAGGGTCTTAACTGGACTATAGTATGTGAGGTTATATTTAGATGCACATTTTTGGTCTGTTTATTGATATCTATTTAGTTAATTTGACTTCAGATATTTATTGTAACTAGTTTGAATGCCTTAAATAAATAAAATAAATATATCTGGACAATTAACACAGCGCCATAGTCCCTAATTAAGCGCAAAACTTTTGTTATGGGTACTAGACAACTGATAAATGTACTTAAATACATTTTTTTTCTAAATACATACTTACAATACATAGAAAACACCCAGACCAAGACAAACAGACATGTTCATGCACACAAATGTTTGTCTTGTGCTGGAATCGAACCCGCGACCTCGGAGTCAAAGTGGCCATTGCTAACCATTCGACCACCGAGCTCGTCAAAATTGCTCGCCTTGTTTCATTGTGTAATATTATGATTACGAGTATAACCATTATATGATAAAAAAATATCAAGAACAAAAGCGCTCTCGCAAATTACTTTATTTACGACATATTAATTCACATACAATTAAATACATTTGATATGTGCGGAGGTAAATAAATCAACCCAAATTCGAACAGGTTTTAGTTGGTTTGCAAAATGACAGAATATGTCAACGTTTGTGAATATTTATAATATTGCATTCTTTTCGAAATTACTAGATCCATGTTACAAACCACTGTGTATCGTTTGATGCATTGCATTGCAATACTTGCATTTAATTACTTGACGTCGAAAGGCGTCATGCCATTTCTTAAACGAATTTCGCAAAATGGGTGTTTTAAGAGACGAGAGAAGAGAAAAAAAGAAAACGGATTTTTTTCGCTCAATGAATATTTTCGTTCTATGAGCCTAACATATACGTATATAAATAAATAACATATATGTCATGACAATTTCGAAAATAGCTCTATGATATCGATGATAATATAGACGTATATAGGGTCGGTAAATCGATCTAGCTATGTCCAATTCTGGAAAAATAAGGTTTTTCATAAAAACGTCGAACAAAGATCGGTCGCCGAGATACTTTTCCTTATAGGTATGCGATCAAGTTTTGGATTTACTATTCATGTTATTCAATTCTTTTCTAATAGATTCCTAAATGAAAGTTTTCTCTATCTATTGCGATTTAACAATACGGTGTTACATTTCGGTATCGTTATGTGAGCCAGTTTCTCAAACAAACATCTGTTGCTCTTATTGAAGACGAGAAACTAATATGAGATATGTCGAAATGTTTAGCATGCGATTGTATGCCATCTCGGGAGACGTTTCAATTTAAATGCATCTGAATAATGCAAGGTGACACAATATACTGCTATGTAAGACTGCATAAACTAGTCCAAAGTGTCATGTCCGTCATTCAGAAATGTAATATATTATTGTATTTATAAAAGAGATCTTTGCTTTGAGCAACTAAGTAGGAAGAACGCCAGGGTAGCGTAGTATTGTCGCTACATTCTTGGACCTGGACCGCGGTAGCGATAAAGGTTTTATGGGTAACATGGGTCGTTAGTACTATTCTGTGACATTATTTATTCTGTGCCATCGGTTCCACTGAAGATTAATTTTACTTTTCAATCTCAAATCAATTCTCAGAAAATAAAACATATTCATATGACTAAACATTTTAAAGCGGACAATTAATGAAATGACATGTTTCTAATGATTTTTCGCTGAAATTTGAGCACGTTTTTGGTAACTAGTGTAATATCGAAACTATTGCTGTCGTGTATAACATAGTACGTATCTTGTGGCCGGAATAACAGTAGGGGGGAAATAGGGGAAGAGAAGATGGGAGCGAAGAGGAGGTACAAGGATAATCTTGATAATCTAACAGATGAAATATATTGGCGACATATAGAAGTGTTTGTTCAAACTCAACAGAACTATTAAAATTTATTATTATTTTAACAAGTAAAAAAAAATTACATAATTTTTCAATGCTTTTACAAACCACATTTTCGAGGAATAACTTCGGGACAGTCAACAATCATGTAAAATTATTCCGTTTTACCTACTCATTTCGTAAATACTACTATTAACTAAAACTCTGTACATTTCTCATGCGTGTGGTATGTTGTTCCTCACAAATTATGTAGCATAAGCATAACACATCTTCTAATATAAATAAACGTTGAGAGTAAAATAGTAATTTATTTTAAACTTTCTAATAATGAGAGGGCGCTCGCGAAAATGGTGTGAAGGCATATAGCGCTGACATAATAACGAGGTAATAGGCACCGTCGGATTATGATTATGATTTGTGTGTCATATTCCATTATTATAGCATATGACCAGAGTATTACAATCTATGACCTAACGCATGCATACTTGTTATGCATGAGCTTTACAACGGCCGCCGGGTCAACACTTCTAATGATCGAAAGCACTATTAAATATATATCTGGAACGTAAAGAATGGAACGTAAGAGCTGGTGTCTTCCTAGTACTACACCTTATAAAAGCGATAAAGCGAAGAAAACCCTAAAAAGGGCCCCCATAATATTTACTCATGTAAATATTATGGGGGCCCTTTTTAGGGTTCCGGTCTCCAAAGGGTAAAACGAACCCTATTACTGAGACTCCGCTGTCCGTCTGACCGTCCGTCCGTCCGTCAGTCACCAGGCTGTATCGTATGAACCGTGATAGTTAGACAATTCAAATTTTCACAGTTGATGTATTTTGGTTGCCCCTGTAACAACAAATATTAAAAAATTTTTTGCTCGATATCAATAACGGCAACAGAATGCTTGAAATTATTCTTAAAATATTCTCAGTATATTTAGTTATATATTCACTTTAAAAATAAATAATTAAATTAAAATAAAACAAATATTTAAGGGGCGCTGCCATACAAAAGACATGCTCTTTTTTCCGTTTTTGTAGATGTGCACAATGGCACGGAACCTCTAAAAATTGAAGATCTAAAAACACTTGGCCGGTTTTTAGATCTTATTTAATTTATTTGTATTGTTTATTTTTACCTATCTCTTATGATTAGGTAGTTGACTTTATTATGCTGTCAACAACAAGTCGCAGGTTAACCACATTTATTTTGGATTTATATCCGTACGTCTCAGCGAATCGCTTTGTTATGATAGCTGTCACTTGGCATCTCGTTTCGTAATTTCGTATTCAGTGGGCCTTCTTTTGTGTCGAGATGTTTGCTTTACCCATAGAGTGAAATATAAATTTTAGGACTTTACTTATAATTATATTGAATTTGAATTCTAAAAAATCTTCAAGTAGAAGTATAATCGAGATTAACTTGCGATAGTTAGACATTGAAGTTTCGTAAATGACCTTGGCTAAAAGAGCGTATGTCGCGGATGTGTTTCGTTTTACCAAGTTATTGTATACTATTACTTATACTGTGATAATAGCACACCTTTTTCGACCTGGGGCCCTACCGCCGAAGCTGAAGGTTTTTCCATAAGATTTTATTGACAGCGAAAATCAAACTTAAGCCACAGTATAAGTAATAGTACTAACGTACTTAAACTTAGATTTATGGTACTTGTGTTTAGCTTACTTCATAGTAACTCTGGAGCTCTACCAATTAAGCTTAAGATGTTTGTTAATAAATTAAACATAGGAACTATTTTTCAAATCAAAATATTGGTAATCGGCTTCAGCTTCGGCGGTAGGGCCTCTGGTTGCACCACATGCAGGTGAGATTGGCTTTGATTCCAAGTTATACTTGCCTTACAGCATGATTTTAACTACAAATACTTAGTTACATTGTATTGAGACCCGCACTCAATCTGTCAAAGCTGGACACTCAGTAAACGTGAATAAGATGTATGGCAGTAGATTTCCTCGACAGTCTACAACGATTACCTATCATTTGGTACCCAACGCGAGAAACTACCATCAATATGTCTGACGCTTCATTACCCTACACAAAAGCCATAGAAAATCTACGACTCATTTGCAAGAGTCAGTGTTCAGCTTTCCCTGCTTAAGGACATGCTAGACTTTCAAGTAGACTTAGATTGTTGAATTCTACTTACCCAATAACACAATAATAATCAATATCGAATAAAGAGATTTGCGGAAATTAAATAAATTGTAAAGCAAAAATAACAGTGAGTAAACAAGTAAACTATGTATTCTACGCACTTGTGTAAACATCTAAAGTTCTGACAAGATGATCAAAATATTTTTCTATCTGTTGTCTAAATTACATCTTTTTTAGGGTTCCGTATCCCAAGGGTAAACGGACCCTATTACTAAGACTCCGCTGCCCGTCTCTCATAAACCGTGATAGTTAGACAGTTCAAATGTTCACAGATGATGTATTTCTTTTACCGCTATAACAACAAATACTAAAAATAGAATAAAATAAATATTTAAGGGGGCTCCTATTTTTTTTTATACTACGTCGTCGGGTGGCAGACAAGCATACGGCCCGCCTGATGAAAAGCGGTTACCGTAACCGTATTAACGCTCGCAACATAATATATCACTTGCGCGCCGCCACCCCCGCTGACAACGCAGCATCTCCTTCTTCTATGGTGACCTCACTCACTCGCAGGAACACAACAACCCTCAAGAAATTGTTATTTGGCTGCGGTATTCTGTGAGGTGGATTGCGTCGGCGTCGTGCGGATTCTATCGGGTAGCTTACAATTACGCTCCCTACCTCTCTTTTCGTCAGAGCTTCGTTTGTCAGTCAGCAGGGTGCACCACGTGCAGGTGAAGTTGGCTTTGGTTCAAAGATGTTGATAAACCACTTACACCCCAAAAATACAACAAACGTGATTTTTTGCCGTTTTTATAGATAATGGTACGGAACCCTTCGTGCGCGAGTCCCACTCGCACTTAGCCGGTTTTTTTATAATATAAGAACAGCACAGTTACGATATTAGTAATAATTAATATAGTCACACATGATGACAGTTATTTATACTATTAATATACGGAGACTAATAAATAACTGGTCTTAGAAACAGCCATGCGCGGCTCGTTCAAGTTATCGCTTTATTCTCAAAGAACTCTTTTAATCGTCTAGTGGCATTTATTTTCAGTTATAGCGTAATAACTTTGTAATAACTGTGTTAATAGTGCACATAAGAAAGTGAAATTTTTTGAGAATGCAAATGGGTGAAATTTTATCTAAAAGTGCGATGTTCAACTGAGTTTGACTTTCGCTGTTACAAAGCGAAGGTAATGGATATAATTTGGACGGTTCCCGATGGATTTTTTGCTCGTTTTATTTACTATTACATCATTATCGCAGTTATTATAGAGTGTGTAATTTTATTAACAGACACGCTACGCTTGTTATGTACTTTTTTAAATAATTGGTCGTGTTTTATTTACTTCGCTCTCATCTCTCGTGTTGTTTTCTTTTTCTCACAGGGCTATCCAAAATTTAATTTATTTACGTATTTGGATTATGAATTCTTAAAATAAAATATACTTAAAATGACCTATGTTTTAGCTTCCTTGGATAATTTTAGGTGTTTACTGGATGGTGTATTTTAAATATGCAAAGTCGTAGTAGTGTTTTATTTGCGTTATATATTCGTTCATTTTATATATTTTTTTAAACTCACAGAAAACTAGATCAGTAGCAAAAGGAATACTATCTAGTTGTATTGTGTCCGAGGCCTCATTCACGTCACCAAATGCGTAGGCACGCAAGTGTAGCGAGCCGTTGCGTGAATAAAAACACGTCCAACAGGTACAACACACATGACACTGCGGCACCCGAATTTATCGGACAATACTTGCATCGTAATCGACTGCTATGAGTCAGTCTAACAGTACACAAGTACTGTGTAGTAGGTACAAACGACAACCTCAATAACATTTAAAACATTAAAGACGAACTTGATAGGATGTGTACAGCTTTATTTTATATAGAATTTTTTTTAATAAAGAAACCGTTGAAACGTAACTATTATTGGTATTTCTTTAAAACAACTTATATATAGATAGCCATTTAATGGTAAAGTTTTGATATATCTATATTTTTGCTCGATATTTATTGAAAAATATCGACACCATATACATCAATATTTATTTTCATTCGCCATCCCTACTTTAAAAAAAACGAAGCACCTATCCTTGATTGATAGCTAGCGTGGTAGCGTATCATAATGAGTAAGTAAGAACTCATAGCATAAAATTTATTTCGCTCGTTATGTTTTTTTTTTTTATAAACTGATATATTCGTACCCCAATGTTTGAAGACCAAAGTGTTCATACAGTGCGTCCTCCCCGCTATGCCCTACGGTGCAGAAACTTGGACGCTAACCGTTGAGCTGGTTCACAGACTAAAAGTCGCACAGCGAGCGATGGAGAGAGCAATGCTTGGAGTTTCTCTAAGGGATCGAATCCGAAACGAAGAAATTCGACGGAGAACCAAAGTGGTCGACATAGCTCTCAGAGTCAGCGAGTTGAAGTGGCGGTGGGCTGGCCACATCTGCCGAGCCAGCGATGGCAGATGGGGGAGGAAAGTCCTAGACTGGAGGCCACGTATGGGACGACGAAGCGTAGGGCGCCCCCTCTCTAAATGGACCGACGATATCAAAATAGTGGCTGGTAGCGGTTGGATGCGGAAAGCGGAGGATCGCATATGGTGGAAAACATTGGGAAAGGCCTATATCCAACAGTGGGTAGACACAGGCTGATAATGATGATGATGATATTCGTGTTGACATGCAAGTAACAGTCGTAACAGTAGTCACACCCACAGCATCGCTAATTTAATGTTGCATATTCATCTCAAGCCAACGAAACATGCAATCTATATATTAGTATGCAAAACAAACGCGTTTCCGCATGGCTTCCGATCATCATGAATACACGCGAATTAATTTGCAATAGGCTATTTTTTTCCTTTTTGAATTTTTATTAACACGTACGAGTATTATTATGTTACACACTGACCACTCCATACAAATATCTCGTTATTAACTACTGCATAAACAATACTTTATGTGCAGAGCGAGAATGACCATATGCGTGTGCGGCGCCTTACAAACTGTTCCAGATTCGTCACAGCAGCGGAGAGGTGAGGTCGACACGAGAGACAGACATAAAAAGACTGAATATATAAGACATAGATGTAGTACTAGTATTATTACTTATACGTATAGTGAAGAAATATATCAGGACCGTGTACCCTTCACAAGTCTCAGACTCCTATTTTCTTTATGACACAATTTATAGCGTGCAGCCCACCTACACGCTCACCACTCAGAGGGTGGTAAGTAAAGTAAATGACAGCGAGAGCTACTACTATGTATTCTATCTGACAATAGCTACATATTATCCGACAAGTGAATTGTGGGCTTTACTGGCATGGTCTATAATTTTAAATTAATAATTGTTTAAATGGTTATTATCTAAGATTAATGAAAGTCGAGATGGTATAAGACATAAATTTATAAAGATTTTTTGTTTTCTGAATACCGCATAATTCTGTTTAACTCTCGCGCGTAGGAATATTTAGTTCCTGAATATGCACATGAGGCAGCGTGCATGGCAATATTTGCCATATTTTTTATGATGTTCGCGAATTCCCTAACGACTACCGCACATGTTGTCAGTGTATTGTCTACACAGTATGCTACGTATGTGGTACTTAACATTTAACATTGGTAAAGCGCATCCGTTGAACCTATGATGAGCAGTCGATTACGGGTGTAGATTTTCTTTTTTTTTCTAAGTATATTTCATTCTAACTTGTCACTGTGATAAAATGAAACATAACAAAA
Source organism: Hypsopygia costalis (assembly GCA_937001555.2). NCBI lineage: Eukaryota > Metazoa > Arthropoda > Insecta > Lepidoptera > Pyralidae > Hypsopygia > Hypsopygia costalis. The sequence continues at coordinate 8,268,267 of OW443330.2, read as the reverse complement.
TTACAGTCTTTCTAGAAATAATTGCTTAAAGGTAAAAGAAGTAACTTTCAACAAAGCCGTGCCATTCTGCCGATATATGACTGGACAGTTCAATTTGATGCGTCATTGGCTACTATTTAATTTATAACCATAGCGGATGCGAAACGTATAAAGTAGATATTTCTAGTTTATAACAGTCCAATAATTCTATGAAGCCACGCGTATTGGTGAGAGTAATAATTACGCTAGATGGGTTGCATCCTACCCTGGTTTATATTTCTGCACAAGCTAATATGTATAACAGTTTAAGTCGATACCTACACCACTCCCTATTAATGTATTTGAATATCTGCGGTCTTACTTACAAACATTCTTTCCTTATTTTATCCCCTTGAGATGAATCATTGCCGACAAAAACTATTCTATCACTTAAGTTTGAATAAATTACACACAAATTAATATGCAAGATATATTTTCGGAGTTTATCACTGACAAACATCTTAGCGTGCGATTTTTATATAAAAAAAGATATAGACAGACATAGAAAGCACAGCACTGAGCTATAATGAGTATCAAATGATTATTTTCTAACCTCCTCCGCTGTTAGGCTGTAGGCTGTGCAAGCGTATAATCGTCAGACAAACACCGAGGTATGACTTATATATATATATATATATATATATAAGTCATATATATATATATATATATATATATATATATAAATTATTAATTTCGGACCGGAACACTAAAAATACATTATTCTCATTTGGCGCTACTGTTACCTCGATCGACCTCGCCTCGTATGTATGAGGCAATGGACCGACATTGGGATTAACATAATCATTTGCATTCCAAGAATGTTATTTAACAAATATACCTATTTATAGGAAAAAAAATATTTTCTTTGCACGCCTATCGTCTTTTTATACTGTTGGAACCACAAATAAAAAAAGTCAGTTCTAACTTTCTATCCAACTTCTTCCAAAACCGGTGCGGTTGATATGCTTAATAAGAGCGCCTTCATACTTTCAGATTACGCTGATTGTTGGTGTATTTTTTACATATTAACCAGTTGACAATTTGACGGGGAAGTTTAGAAATTATCATGACATCTATAGCGCTGCAGGCAAAACTTGTTGTCAACAAAAATGGTAAAATGTTGGGATCACTACAAATCTGACTACAAAGACAGCGCCATTCATTTATCGCATCTGTAATCATTTCGTAACCAAAACAGATAATCGATTTATAACAATTATGACAGCTATATCCGATTTACAAAGCTATAACATGTTGTCAGTTTTTTTTTATAATATTTTTTATGGGTTAGATAGTGTTAGATACTTAAAATCTGTGTTGCACGGCAGTTGAGCTTCACTTGACTAGCCATCTCTTTAGACTTTTAATGCCTTATTTGCCATATTGCTGTCTTTCTCTTTGCTAAGAGGGGAAGTAAAATTCCAAAAGCTTCTTACTCCTACTTCTTCTGATTTAATTCGTTGTGAGTTTCAAGGCAGCCGTAGTTTTATCCCCGGGACTGCAATGGACTTTACAGTTCATTGCCTTTTTTTGGTTGTCGTTGCTGTTAATCCTGGCTACACAGGAGACACAGTGGTGGGAATGTGTGGTGGGTCCCCCGTCCCGTAATTTTTTATATATTTATTTATTTATGAGTAATTGCACTATTAAACTGTTATATAATATATTATAATGAAAAACGAACCTCGAAAAACAAAAGGATATATTGAAAATATAACTTGAACAGATCCACGGAAACATGATACGGCAGTTCTTCACGATAGCTTCATGGAACAGTCTTTAATACAAGTACCATAAACTTAAATTATGAGTGAACTTGTGTGCTTGTGTTGCGTGGTGTACTGCTTTCATTTCCGGGACGATTCCGCCAAGTCCCTACTAGATGCTTTCGAGTCTCAACAAATTGCAGAGTCACGTAATTCGCATCATTGCGAATTCAAGGACCAACTTGCTTGAAGGCTTTGGTTCTGCGTATGTCGACTTTACATAACAGTAGCTTGAGAGATAAATTGATGAGTATGATAAATTGAATATGAAATCCGCTAAGACAAGAGTAAATCTGTATCTTACTATTACCTATTTGTGTGAAAGTTTACGATGATTCACGAATAACTGGTTGAACGAAATTTGATGAAATTTGATGAGAAATGGATGGACATATTTTATATAGGTACGTTCATTACATTACAATACATACAATATTTAAATAATTCAATGTATATTTTAGTAGATTTAATTCTCAGATGACGGATCTTAACTAGTTACTTACGTGATTTTATGTGGACCCCAGCAGAATCGACTATGAATCACCAGTCCCAGGATTATCGACAATTTCTAATATGGGACAAGCGCATCGAGGAGCAGCAGCCTGCCAGGCATCATATAAAAACGAATAAACCTATTAATTTTCTCACTTCGCTTGACAGCCTCATATCAGTGGATTAGAATAAGTTATTACGATTTTGTAAAGTGGAACAGTGTTTGTTCCGGAGTCGGAATGCCGCCGCCACCGGCGCCGGCGTCCTGTTTGGAATGTCGCGTCGTCGCATTCGTCGCCGCTTAGTTCATTAACCATGTGCTTTTCACACAGACCCACGCGTGTCATGCCCTTTACCTATGACGAAAGGTCTACGTAGGCAGTTATGGCCGACGATTACAGTGATTACTGTTAGGTAGGATATTGTACACAGATTACAATCAATTAACGGATTATTATGGTAAACTGCCGCAATCCTATCTATACATTTACTGTAAGGCGTTATGTAACAAGGAAAGATAAGTTATTGATATAACAATAACTTTGTAGACGTAATTCGCGTCGGTTGCTACACCACAGTCACCACATATCAAGTGCACAACAAGCAACCAACATGTTATTAATAAAACTAAATATGTCGGTGGTACATAAAAATACTAGGTATAATACATATGGCGGTACATAAAAAAAGAGTACTTTTTTATGTAATATGTATTATACCCAGATGTTTACCTCAAACATTGAACAATATTATTTTTATTTAAATAATTGTCTTGCCCAACTTACCAGAATATTAAAAATATTTTTCCATTTTCAAAAACTATTGGAACAATATTATGTATATTTATCCGGTTTATATGTATATATTTACAAAAAAAAATGTATTTGAGTATTAATATCAGTTATCTAGTACCCACAGTACAAGCTTTGCTTAGTTTTTCCGGTTTATATTATGTATTTATAAATTTACTAGCTGACTCTACAGACGTTGTCCTGTCTTCTTAACAATGAATATGGAATTCGAATTAGTTTCGCAAAATCTGTCAAATGACTGACAGTACTATCAAGTGACATAAAGTTAAATTAGAAAAGTTTATATATTGATTAATTAATTAATAATTAATTAGTTAATATGGTCGTTCAGTTTTCTTAAATATTGTAATTTTCCACGCAACTTTCTTATTTTTTAGGGTTCCGTACCTCAAAAGGAAAAACGGAACCCTTATAAGATCGCTTTGTTGTCCGTCTGTCTGTCTGTCTGTCTGTCTGTCAAGAATTTCTATGTCGAGAATGCGTGGAGGTATCAAGCTGAAATTTGAACTGTATACTCAGGTCTACGGTCCCATGAAGTTGTAAAAAAATCAAACTGCTAAGTTTACGTAGAAAAAAGTTACGGCCGTTTATTCAGCAAAAAACGCATATTTCGACTCACTCAAGGGAATCAAAACCTATAGGGTACTTCCCGTTGACCTAGAACTATGAAATTTGGCAAGTAACATCGTTATAGACTACAAGTACAGGAATAAATCTCAAAACTATACATTTGTAAATAGATTTAAAAAAAATAGGGGGTCTATATTTTTTATAGGGTGTCGAAATTTCAAGTTGAAACTACTAGTTCAAATGGGGTATCATATGAAAGGGCTTGATGTACACATTACAAAATATATTTTATTTATTTTTAATAATGATATATTATTGAATTTTTAATAATTTAATAATGATACTACGTACGGAACCCTCGGTGTGCGAGTCCGACTCGCACATGTCGGGTTTTTTCTTATTAACAACCTTCTCCTGACAATAATAAATACATCAAAAAATGAATTAGCGAAATTGGTATAATCGTTCACGCGTGATGCCGTGACCAAGTGAAATAGGTATCCATTATATATATATATATATATATATATATATATATATATATATATAAGTATATGAAGGTTAAGTATGTTTCATTAAGGAATATTTTTATATCAAACTGTTATTATTTGTTTTATGTTTCCGTTTAATATTAGTTGCACTCGTTTGTTAGGTCTCCCGCCCAATAACTTTTTCTGGTACTATCCCTAGGTTAGCTGGAAGGGATCTCTTGTAGAGATAAGCTCACTTATGTATACTTCTGATATTAATAATGTTATGTAATTATTTATCTTATGACATGCTCGGTGGCGTAGCGGTCAATGCATGACGCGGCTTCGACACCAACGCTCGTGGGTTCGATTCCCACACAGGACAAACATTTGTGTGCATGAACATGTCTGTTTGTCTTGGTCTGGGTGTTTTCTATGTATCATAAGTATGTTTTTATTAAAAAAAAATGTATTTACGTATGTTTATCAGTTGTCTAGTACCCATAACACAAGCTTCGCTTACTTTCGGGCTAGATGGCGCTGTGTAATTTGTCTTACAATATTTATTTATTATTTATATATTTATTTATCTCAATGTCATGGTCTTTCTGATCGCTTCTTTTTTTAAATCTTTTAATTTAAATTAATTCCTTTATTTTAAATCCGCCATTTACATTTTTTGTAGCTATTATACATCTCGTACCTAGACGTAGTATCGTTCGCATTATCAAGACGAATATAATGACGTATATAGCATCAAAATCGGTTCAGCCATTCAGTAGTTACGAGGGAACAGAGGGTTAGACACACAGTAACCCTGCTTTTGCGCCGTAGTTGCTTTTTTTTTATATATATATATTCCCATCACCAATAAATTTGGTAGATGAAAATGTTGTTCCCTAAAATACAAGAGCCTTCAAGACCAGACTCTCTTATTATGTTTTTTTAAAAGGCTAGCAACGATTAACAAACGATAACTGAATTGTTCACGTATGAAAATATTGCTTCCCATTAACTACTTTTTAGCTGCCTCTTATTAAGTAGTATGACATGGCTGTATCTCTAGCAAAGCAATAGATAGAAGATAGTTACCATCGTTATAATTACTCCATGTAGTCGTCATGTCTGAACTTTTAATTACCCCGTGGGAGCGCACCTAAATATCTCCTTTGGCTACACATGGATACCATACATTGATGAAGACAAAAATATTGAGAAAACATGGTAAACCATGTTTTCTCAATATTTTTTTCCTTTTTAGTTAGTTAGAACACACAATTTAAAAATTGTGTGTTCTAATTTAAACAGAGTTTTCGAGTAGTATTAGATATTATTTTTACGAAAACTAATAATAATAATGTTCTCTTGTTTTGCACACTAATAGTCGTTAAACATTTATTTTGGTGTTTTTTTTTATTATAAAATATTGCTCTAGATAGCCAAAAAAGCCTCCGCTTTTATGCCGAATTTTCAAAAATTTGGCTTTGCTAACTATTTTTTTTTCTCAGTAAATTTGTATGTAATGACTAACACACTAGTTTATTCAGTTTCGACTTCTTAAACAATGTTTTAGAAAATATCTGTAGAAACGAGGCAATTGTTTGAACCCTGTTCATGAAATTCGAGAAAACTATTGTTTTATCTAAATTAATTTAAAAAATAAACAAAACAATTAGTTTCTTTCGTTTGAATTGGAATCGTCTTTCATAATATATACTCAAATACAGTGTATGTTTGTATGTATGTATACTTTCTGGAAGACAAAGGCAAAAATTTGAGCAAATTTTTACAAAATCGGAGCAATTTCAGAAACGGTCTCTTAAAAATTAATATATTACGTAAGTATAAAGCAAACGACAGCAGGTATCGAGTTCCGAAGTCAGTATCAATACCACCTGTTCCCAGAACAATGCGCTCACTTTCGTTGGCTCGTTAACATTATATAGGATCGAATCGTGACCGGCACCGGACGCGATCTCGCGGTTCCCTTTCGAACGTCACGAGCAATGCTGTAAATGACACCCTTTATAACTTGCAGATTACACCTAGTTGCGACAAGGAACCAAATCTATGCTAATGTTATAAAGCTGAAGAGTTTGTTTGGTCTCAGGAACTATTGGTTCGAATCGAAATTCAGTACATATATCGTCGTCGAGCTCGGTGGTCGAATGGCTAGCAATGGCCACTTTGACACCGAGGTCGCCGGTTCGATCTTCGCACAAGACAAATATTTGTGTGCATGAACATGTCTGTTTGTCTTGGTCTGGGCGTTTCTATGTATTATATGTATGTATTTACAAAAAAAATGTATTTAAGTACATTTATCAGTTGTCTAGTACCCATAACATGTTTTGGTCTGGGTGTTTTCTATATATGTATTTACAACAAAAAGTGTTTAAGTATACTTAGTTTTTGACTAGATTTTAATTAGATTAGAATCTTAGATTAGAATTGTCCAGAAATATTTATTTATTTATATAGACCAGGGATAGATATAACATCACTCAACAACCAATAGGAGCGGAGCACCAAGAAATATATGTAATAACAAAAACCATGAAAAATTATTCCTTTTGAAAGGTTTCGTTCCATGCGCTCTGTGTAAACGGTCAAAATTACGCAATTAGTAGGTATGACGGAATTACTTCTCTTAAAAAGTTCTTAAAAAAATATCTACCTAGATGTTTATGTCTATCTTTTAAGTTTGGCTCATAGTAACCTTTTTAATGGTAATCCTATACGCAGACGTGTGTTATCGAGCAAAAGCAAACACGATAATAGCGTAAATCTGTGTGGAACTAAGGGCTGAAATGTTCACTGCTGAACATATTTCATTTATGTTTATGCCACCTGATACATATTCCACAGTGTGAAACTTCAATAACGATCGATTTTGTGCCGTTACGCGAACATCATGACATTATTTTACTCCAATTATTTTATTACATTCATTTAATAAAGCACCAGGCGAGCATAATCACCGAGAATCACAGGTCGTGACTATTTAATTTCGCAACAAATCGCTCTATAAACGATCTTTGTACACTTAGTATGGCCTTTAAAGGCCGGGCCCGCAGGTTGTATAATACGCACCTTTTAATTCTGACCTGGACGATATTGTCGCAATTTATTGAGCATTTACTTTTATCGCCCGGAAAGGGCTGGACTACAAAAACAAAACTGACATAACATTATTCCAATCTCGTTTTACGTAATATTGTGGTAATATATAGTACTAGCTTTCGCCCGCAACTTCATCCACGCTTATCTCGGCATCTCGTAGATTTCAAAAATCCTTTCTTAGCTGATGCCTAAGTCATAATAGGTACCTGTATGGTAAATTTCAACCTGATCCGTTGCATTAATAGATCTTTCGTCAGTAATGGTTGATGCCCATCGATAATGTAGATAAGCGAAAATGAATTGACAGTAAACGGAAAAAAAAATATGATATCACGTGATGATCCTCATAGAAAAGTGCTTAGTATCATTAACACGCAGTATGTCTTAACATTAACACCAAGTTGTCGCATTCATTCTCATACAAAACAAACATTTTGTGTGTATGTTCATTCGTTTTGTTCAGTGTCTTTTGGTTCTATTAATATGTGTATATTAATTATTATTATATTATATTTAACAGCGTTTTGGGGCGTAAGGGGCTCACTACGATCTTAAGAGTCAAAGCCAACCTCACCTGCACACGATGCACCCTGCTGACTAGCGAAAGAGGCTCTGGCAAAAGAGAAGCAGGGTAAAGCATATTTGTAAGCTGCTTTACTGGGGAAGTACCTTTACCTTTACAGAATACCGCAGCCAAATAACAATTCCCTTGAAGGTTGTATTACAACACATTCAAGGGAATGGCACTTATGCTTTACAAAGCTCAAGTACAGCCGCACATGGATTACTGTTGTCATCTATGGGCGGCAGCACCTAGATATCAGCTTGTGCCTTGTGACCCAATTCAAAGACGTGACTATGAGAATTGTTGACGATTCCAAACTGACACTGTCACAGAAGGTCTGAGACGAGATTTAGCGTCCCTTTGTGTTTTCTATCGACTGTACAATAGGGTGTGTTCAGAAGAGTTGTTTGACATTATGCCCATGGCCTCCTTCTACCCTTCTTCCACTTAGGTAACTAAACTTTCGTATCTACAGTCGCAGTAGAATGAGCTACAGATTTTTTCCTAGTAGACTACAGCATGAGGTTCAAGAAGGGTGAAAAGGTTTTTACAAAGTAGGCAACTTTGGTATTACAGGCGTTCATAGGCTACGGCAACTGTATTCCATCAAGAGGGTCGTATGCTGGTTTGCCACCTTTTAGTGGTATAAAAAATATTTTTAAAGTAGTAAAGAATAACAAATTACACATATGTACAGATAAATATTATTTTCTTTCCTTTGGAAATCGTAAAACATATATAAAAACCATTGTATGTTGTACATTAAGTATATGGATAAACTAAACGCTGATCTCATCCATTGTCCACTTAAAATAATCTAAGGTAATCATTTTTAAAACTAATTGCTTACCGTTTTCCCTCTTATGTGGTATGAAAAAATAAATAATAAATGAACATGTTTTGGCTTTGTTTTTGCCCAGGTGTTTGCGGTTTAATTGTCTGTTTGATAGTAGGTATGTATCGCGAAACGTAATACGTGTCAATGTAAGCCGCCGTGCCAGCATGCGCCTAAGCCATGAAATAACATATCAAATGATTTACTGTAAAAAATATTAATACCGACAGCTGTATCACATATCGGAGATTGGTTTTTAGAACGCAATATAATTAAAGTGCTCGAGAAATTACGATATGTTACGGTGATATTGAAAAAAAATATGCGGGCGGTGGTGTAACGAGCTGGTGATATTGTGATAGGATATTTCAAAGTGCTTAGTGCTAGTTTTTTGTTCGAGTTCAATAACGTCAACGTAAACAAACCGAGCAAATACAGAAGAACTCCCATGTTGTGAATTTGTAAGACGCGTGTTACATATCAAAATTATGTGGCTTACTTGCTCACATTTTGGAGTGAGACACGCGTCGGGTAAATTTACAATATGAGAGTTCTTCTCTATTTCGTCGGTTTGTTTACGTTAACATGATCGAACGCGAACAAAACACTCGCACTAAACACTCTGAACAGTGTACTGACAACTACAGTATAATATTATAAAAGAGAAAAGGATAATTTCTGAAACGACTCTTCTAATTAAAAAACATAGGTATATTTTACTTATTACCATACCTAGAATGGATCTTCCGGGTGCTAGACGTAATCACTCCGTCTTCGGAGTCATGTGTACCTTATTTAAAAAGTCTTGAAATTTTAACTATACCTAGTTTATATATCCTGGTCCTTTTAAATAACTTTCATAAGGAAAGGCATCTATATGAGTCTGAAGAGGAAATGATAGAAAGAGAAAAGACCCGCAGGCAGAATATTAAGACAGGAATGCATCCTAATCTGAAAAACGACTCTATTCCATTTGAAATAGAGTCGCTTATTCATTGGTATGAATAAGCATTCTATTCAGTTATTGAATCGCAATAAGAGATGGTGGTAAGAGGGCAGTAGCCTTTGGACGGCTTGAAAACACTGGCTCCCGCAAAACCGTAGTTGAGCAGCGTGGTGGAGTACGCTCTAAATCCTCCTTCAATTGACAGGAGACTCGTATCCATGCAGTGGGATGAATATGGATTGATACAGCACACGTAGTTGCGCGAACTGCAGTTCAATTTTAGCTCCTATTGCAATTAACACGATGTAGCATACCATAGATCAGAGCCTGTTTCTCGGATCTGTGCAGCATACCAATGGTACAAATGTCAAAAAGTCACGCTTGCGGTATTCCTAGCTATAGTACCTAAATAATAAACTGAGTTACTTAATAATGCAATCGACTTGTTTAGTATATTCACGGCTGATGGTAGTTACAATTAGAAATCTCTGTACTATGGAATGCTATATAAAGCGGGAATCATAAATTAATACACTTAAACATAAAAGTAAAACAAAAATACATTAAACATACAATTAAACAAACAACTATTTAATAATCCAACATAGCCGACGTGACAACTCTGTAAGAGTGCAATGGGTTGAAATGTCATAATATCAATATGGGTGTTGATTCTATGGTTTTCTGGGTCGTTAATTACGACAACGGCATCGATTTGAAAATATATCGTACATAGTGGACACGAGTTACTTAATAGTAGATTAGTAGCCAAGGGCTGTAAGGCATCAATTGCAGCCCGAGATATTTAGGCGCACGAGCGCAGCGAGGGCGCCTATAGTTCGAGGGTGCAATTGATGCTTACACCCGAGCTAACTACTCTGCTTTACATCTCGATTGTGAGGTAAGTAGAAAAAAACCGGGATTACAAGAATAAAACATTTTATTAGTTAAAATTTATAGTGAAATGAGAACAATTTTCAAATTTTAGGGACAGGTGTTTTTTGGGTATGTTAATAGTTTGAGATTGTGATATTTGTTGGTCATGGACAAAATCTGACGGAATGAAGCTTTCTTCAGCAGAAGTTGATGGTTGCGGATCATCTCTTGAGAAAGATGTTTCATTTTTTGAAAGCTGAATAGTTTTCGTTATTTGGTTGGTAATTTTACTTTTATTTTGTATGGAATCTTCAATGTAACCTTCAGCCACCTTTCTGGATATCCACCCAACGTGCCTTTTTATAGTGGTTAAGTTAGCCCCAGCATCGGCTAAAAGTGTAGCCGATGTCCTCCGGGTTTGCTAACTTTAAATAACTTGCGATTTGCTTCGGCATACTACTGATGGTATTTTTTCCAATAACTTGTTTGTAGCACTTGCCTTGGTGGTACTTCAAAAAAAATCGGTTGGTGTTTACATTTTCAGGACGAAGATTTCTGTATTTTTGTACGAATTCAGATAATTCTTGAGGAACTACTAATGTTCGGTCAATTTTAGTTTTTGTGTTCGGTAGTTTAATTACTAACAACTGACCCTGTTGTTCTATGTTCTCTATTGTTATATTTGTCAATTCAATACCTCGGCATGCGCCAGTTATACCGAAGATAAGAACCACCTAAAACAAGCGAAATATAAAAATAAGTATGTTTTATAGGATTGTAAGAACTTAATAGTAGATTAGTAGCCGAGGGCTGTAAGGCATCAATTGCAGCCCGAGATATTTAGGCGCACGAGCGCAGCGAGGGCGCCTATAGTTCGAGGGTGCAATTGATGCTTACACCCGAGCTAACTACTCTGCTTTACATCTCGATTGTGAGGTAAGTAGAAAAAAAACCGGGATTACAAGAATAAAACATTTTAGAACTTTCAGGCAAAATATTGTTAATTGCTGCTTCAGCTTCCATTTTCATGGAATCGGGAGTGCAGCTTATATCTTCATCACTTGCAGAACTCATGTTTTTTTTCCTAATTAGCACGTAATTATAAAAAAAATCCCGAAAACAAACAATATTAAAAGTAAAAGTTTCTATTCCCGCCTTTTTTCAGCTCTTTTTTTTTATTTTTTTTTTCTAGAAGGAAATTGAGCTTCGCCGTTCGATATTTAAATTGATGACTATTATACTCATACGAAGACAAGGCTGAATAGCGAAGCGACCTCTTTTGTCATTGGGCTGAATGCATGATGTCTATTGCCAGTATGATGGTTAGATGTACGCGAACTTTTTGAAAGAGTGAAGTGTTTTTTTTTTAATTACTTACCGCCCTAGAGCCTTTTATAGCTACATTATTACCCTAGAGCGCTAATTGGTCACCTACAAGCCCCATTTGGGGGTAATAAGGACCTACTTACCGAATATGAGAGATGTAAAAGATAAATGATGAAGTATGACCATTATGTGATTTGTTATTTTACGTACCATAACAGCTAAATATATGTCATCAGGGGCTTCATTTATGAATGTTTTCACGTCTTGCGCTGTAAAAACCTTTGACTTTTTGCTTTTGTGCCCAGCTGATTATCTTTTTAGAAAAGATGATAATTTTGAAAAGTTCTTGATATTGATGTCATGTTTAGTACTCATAGTTGCTTTTAACATTGAATAAATGCACCACAAACTAGATGGCTGCAGCTTTTTTGATAGCTCACTAAAGTATTTTAAGAATACAGTCTCAGTTATAGACTTTACTTGTTTTTCTTTTCGCCACTTCATGAACTCGTCGTAAGTTTTCAAATATCTCTCTTTAGAACTTTCAGGCAAAATATTGTTAATTGCTGCTTCAGCTTCCATTTTCATGGAATCGGGAGTGCAGCTTATATCTTCATCACTTGCAGAACTCATGTTTTTTTTCCTAATTAGCACGTAATTATAAAAAAATCCCGAAAACAAACAATATTAAAAGTAAAAGTTTCTATTCCCGCCTTTTTTCATCTCTTTTTTTTTATTTTTTTTTTCTAGAAGGAAATTGAGCTTCGATATTTAAAATTGATGACTATTATACTCATACGAAGACAAGGCTGAATAGCGAAGCGACCTCTTTTGTCATTGGGCTGAATGCATGATGTCTATTGCCAGTATGATGGTTAGATGTACGCGAACTTTTTGAAAGAGTGAAGTGTTTTTTTTTAATTACTTACCGCCCTAGGCTTTTATAGCTACATTATTACCCTAGAGCACTAATTGGTCACCTACAAGCCCCATTTGGGGGTAATAAGGACCTACTTACCGAATATGAGAGATGTAAAAAGATTTTTCCAAATTTTACCTCTAAGATGGTGAAACGGAGGTCCAAAGTTTGTATGGAAAAACGAGATTAGTTGGTTTGTACGGGAAAATGAGATTAGTTGGACTATTTTATCTTAAATTTTACACGAGTACTTCTATTGATTAATGAATAAACACGTGTGTGCCCCGCATGTCACGCGAGCGAAGCCGCAGGCGAAAGCTAGTTAAACATAAAAGTCGCGAGAATTCACTATCATTAAGTCGTCGTCGCCCCTTAGACCGTCATAGACCCTTATTCATCCCACTACTGGGATACGGGTCTCCCCTCAATCGAAGGGTTCTTTAGAGCATTCTTCACCACGCTGCTCAACTGCGGGTTGGCGGAGGACAGTGTTTTCTAGCCGCCTAAATGCCACTGACTTGGGTTAACGATTCTCATCTAACAACAACAGCACGGACCGACGGCTTAACGTGCCCTCCGAAGCATGGAGGAGCTCGAAATAAATAAACCCATCCATTGACAGGCTACGGTCGACGTTGCTTGACTTGCGTGATCGAGTAGACTGCCACACGTGACGACGCCATCGAGCTCATCATCATTCATTAAGTACCTATGTCTAAATTATAAAATACCTACGCCAGCAGATCCTCCGGAATAAAATTAACTAACGGTAGATACGCTTGCGGGTGTATAGTACGTATAATACGTAAATGTTGCGATAAGGCTTCTTTCCGCTGTCGGTAACATTAGACTGTGGCACATGCCATGTTGTCAACATGTCATATTATGTTTGGGGAAACGTATCCTGGTTTCGATATTGATAGAGGTAGAGTTATCTACGCGTAGGTACTTAATATAATAGAATGACTTGATTTGGTTTACATAATATGACATATGAATAGATGGCTAGACCGAGGAGAAAAAGATCACACAGAGTGTCCTAGATGTTAGGGCTGTCTCAAAAACAACCAGGTGATCATTCATCCAGAGCAGGGATGTTTTCTGATCCAATACCCGAAATAGGAGCAACACGATTTGATACCTGCCGCTGAATTCCACTATCGTACAACTCGCCATAATAAATAATAAATATTAATAATAAATATTATTTGACAAATTACACAGCGCCATCTATTACCAATCTAAGCAAAGCTTGTACTATGGGTACTAAATAAATGATATATGTACATAAATACTTTTTCTTTTGTAAATAAATACATATTATACACAGAAAACGCCCAGACCAAGATAAACATAGGTACATGTTCATGCACACAAATGTTTGTTATGTGCGGGGATCGAACCCGCGACCTCAAAGTCAAAGTGGCCATTGCTAGCCATTAGACCACCGGGCTCGTCTATAAATTAAAATTCTATCCATATCATCTTGATAATTGGCGATCTACCACAGTACGCTTTTTAAGACATTTTCTACCACGAACTGTGAAATTGTGGAATTAACTTCCCTCAGTAGTATTCCCAAATAAAAAATATGACATGGGCGCCTTCAGCAACAGCGTAAATTTTTCCCTTAAAAGGCTGGCAACGGATCGGCGACCCCATGGTGTTGCTGATTTCCACAGGCGGTGGTGGTTACTTTGCATCAGGTAACCCATATGCTCCCTTGCCTCCTCTCATATAAAAAAACGAAGCGAGATATCCTGTCGATTTATGAAATGTAATTATTTCATATAATGGTTAGGCCTTCTCGATTTGAGCAATTCTACGACCGTATCACAAAAATAACATCATAATTTTAATTAACTAAATGTAACGCGCATTCAACTGTTTGACTAGATGTTCGGTAGCCGATTAATTGAGTGCCGATAGTTAATGAATAGGCTAGTCTAATCATCTGATTTGATTGAGCTTGGCTGTGACATATATACAATTAAGCTACTTAACCTCATATTATGGTGTGTCTGCTGGCTTACTGGCATGCATGCTACAATATTGTATGTAGTCTTACCTGTAAAAAAAAATAGTCAGTATAAGAATTATTTAATACAGGCTTGTAGACTCTTCTTCGGTCTGCGACATTCGACGCTTATCGGTGCTGGCTAGGCACATTGTATAGAAACTCGGCACTACTCCCTGCGCCGATTACCCGCTCAGACCGATACCGATAAACGTTAGTAGATTGGTATAGGCTGCCTGCATTCCTTCTGAATACGGCCTCATGTTTTTTTTTATAAATCACTAGCGGCCTGGCCTGACTTCGCACTGGTGTAATAAAATATTACTTACAATTACAGACTGACTGACAGTTCTATCAAATGCCATAAAGTTACATTAGTTAAGTTGATATTATGATCGTTCAGTTTTCTTAAATTTTCTAATTTCCCGAACAACTTTCTTTTGTTTTCTTTCTTAATAAAACAACAAGGGAATACTTATTTAGCTGCGGCATTCTGTGAGGTGGAGGTACTTTCCCAGTTCGGCAGCTTACAAATACGCTGTACCCGACCTTTCTATTGCCAGAGCCTCTTTCGCTAGTCGGCAGGTATATATATATATATATATATATATATATATATATATATATATATATATTACTCGCTGATCTAAAGGTGACAGAATTTTTAAAACCGGTTCAGTAGTTTTTGAGTTTATTCATTACAAACAAAAATACAACCATAGAAAAATGTACCACAATACTCTTTATAATATTATTTAGGATAGATTATTCTTTATCTTTTTATCATTGTTTCTGCATTCTTTCTTTTATTTTTTAAATCCGCAAGATACTTTACAGAGTATTTATTTGTTCACTCTAGTTATCAATTTAAATTGTATCTGGGCCATTCTATGTCCCCATTGCTATATTAACATAAAGCGAAGGTCTAAGACACCGCTCCACTCTAATGTCATCTAAGATTGAGATCTCAGAAATGAAATTTGAATACAATACAATAGATGTCATACGATATACCCAGAACAACATGCAGAAAATTACCTCATTGGGTTTCATTATGTCATTAGTTATTACGCATATTATAACAAAAATAAATCAAAAAAGTACCTAAGTTGATGTCACAAAGATCTTTGCATAGGTCTGAGAGAATCTACAAGAAATATTTTTCATCCAACCTTCTTGGTTATACTTTTTAGGATAAACACAGTATAAGTAATATAACAGTACTTGGTATAAATAATAAAACTATTGGAAGAATAGACAACAATAAAAATTTATGCAATAATATTAACCTACAATTCCTACAAGCCTTCAGATCTGAGGTCCTCCTGATTTAAAAAATGGTTCCATGGCATGAAAAAATGTTTAAAATGTAAAGGAGAGTATTTTGAAAAGCAATAAACATATTTTGGTTATAACATGTTGTTTTTAGGGTTCCGAACCTCAAAAGGAAAAACGGAACCCTTATAAGATCACTTTGTTGTCCGTCTGTCTGTCTGTCTGTCTGTCTGTCTGTCTGTCTGTCTGTCTGTCTGTCTGTCAAACATTTCTATGTCGAGAATGCGTGGAGGTATCAAGCTGAAATTTGAACTGTATACACAGATCTACGGTCCCATGAAGTTAAAAAAAAATCAAACTGCTAAGTCTACGTAGAAAAAAGTTACGGCCGTTTATTCAGCAAAAAACGCATATTTCGACACACTCAAAGGAATCAAAACCTATAGGGTACTTCCCGTTGACCTAGAACTATGAAATTTGGCAAGTAACCTCGTTATAGACTACAAGTACAGGAATAAATCTCAAAACTATACATTTGTAAATAGATCTAAAAAAATAGGGGGTCTATATTTTTTATAGGGTGTCGAAATTTCAAATTGAAACTACTAGTTCAAATGGGGTATCATATGAAAGGGCTTGATGTACACATTGCAAAATATATTTTATTTATTTTTTTCGACGCATTATTTCTTATTTATAATGAAAAATATCAAATTTAATAATGATACTACGTACCTACGGAACCCTCGATGGGCGAGTCCGACTCGCACTTGTCCGGTTTTTAAGTTACGCAAAACTTTTAGTGTGACTTACGTATACTTGAAAATTCATGAAGAAATGACAAACAAGCCTAGGTTCCTCATAATGGTAAGCAGCTACCGTAGCCTATATACCAAAACTCGTTCGTTGCCGAAAGTGGAAGATCTCATCACGTCTATACCTCCTAAAGAACCGAATAATAATACTTAACTCTACTTATACGCAACTAGGACGAATGATAGTGCTTTCCACAATTCTCCTCTAGAACAGTGCAGATATCAGCTCAAGTGCATAAGAGAGAGCGAAGACCTCCTGATGGCGAAAGTGATTATAGAAGAAGGCCGTTATCAAATCATTATCCTGAATAGATCAAAAATATTCGGAATTTAGGCCCCAATGCCCAAATTGATATACATGCTTTCGCAAAACAGTGACCCGGCAGTAGTGAGTCCATGTACCATTGGATTTCCGACTTGAATAGCAACAGTTTTTTTTTCTTGTAATGTGTACGTCAATCGACAGAGCCCAGGGAGCGTAATTTTAGCTTACATTTTTTTTTTAAATAAATTTTGTATATAATATTTAAATAATTTAGGAGCACGTATAACTATTGTAAATTATTAACTAAGTAAACTTGTGTCTTTTTAACTTCTAATCTAAAATTCGATCTCTTTAAAAAAATATCAGATTATCTATATATTAAAACGTGAAGCAAAAACTTGGTACCCCTTTTTAAGGAAATTGCACGGACGGAGGAGTATAAAATTTCGCACATAGTTTATACAGAAAAGAAGTGCAGATGTTAATATTTTTTTAAATTATGCATATAAATACATTAACTCAATAAAATATTACACACACTACCATGTATGCGTGTGTGTGTCAAACACACACGCATATACTCTTTTGTTTATTGTTAAAGTCATAATTTAAATTAATGATCGTCGAGTGTGCACTGAATTTGTTAGCAATGCCACAAAATAGACATAATGGTACTGACATATTCAGTCTAAAACAAGTAACATTGAACCTAACTGTACCGACGTTATGTCATCGGAATCAAAACAATGCAATGTTGAGAAAAAAGCAAATAAAACGATGCATGATAGGTGTAAGATGCCGCTAAAGAATTGAGTAATTTTCACAATTATGTCACTGGCATGACGACAGTGAGACAAGTAATACATTCCCACTAGAAATAATTGCTTCATTCGTAGACAATGTTAACACAAATAAAACATTCAGAAAATACTCGACAATTAAACTATCAGACTGTGACACGCCGATGTGTGGTTGCCGCGAAAATATATGATACAAATATATTTATGCCTTATTGCGATCCCAAATCTCATAAGAACTATTCTGATAGAATAACGTACTTTAACTTTGTATAATTCATAGTTTTCAATAGCGAGATACATAAGATCAATGTACAATTTATCTAATACGAAAAAAAAATCGCGCTGTACTAGAGTACCTACATAAATTAATGCAAGTAAATATTTTACGAGAGGATCTATGTCTTTTGTCTCTTTATGTAAAAACTTCATTGATCACAAATTATATACCTAAGGGTACAAAAGGCAGATTTAACGCTAAAAGCATTCTTCTACCAGTCAACCTTCGGGACAAGCAGAAAATTACGAATGCGATTCTGAAGAAGCAAAACAAAGAAAAAGTAATAAAATATAATACTACGACTAATAAATTTCGTGTCGTAGTATTGTAATATAGTTACCGCAGAAAAATAAACATACATAGCATAATTATATATTTAACTAGCGGCCCGGTACGTGCTTCGCTACGTATAAAGCGAAATACTAAAAAAAAAATCATTGGAACATCAAATTCATTTATCTATTTTAAAACTTAATCCAAAACAATTTTTTTTTGTTTTTCCGTTTTGAGCATGAATAAACAAACGGCTGGGGGTACCAACTCTAGAACAGGCAACATAAAGTCGAAGCACGTCCAAAATGAAATGACCGCATGAATAACATAACAACATGCTTGTACTGTCAACACTGAAAATAGTTTCAATTTGACAGCAAAATCCCCATTAACAAAACGATCCGCCATTTATTGAATTCATTTGTTACAAAAAAATGTGATAAATGAAGAACCGCTCTACCGATTTTGTGCAAACTTCACATAAACCTTCTACTAAATAGTCCGAACAAAGCCTAAACATTTCATTTGGATAGGTGAGCCCGTTCTTGAGATATAAAATTACAACGGAAAGTGGCATTGATTTTTATATATATAGATAAACATACATAGAGATATATAAATACAGCGATGATGATGATGATTTAGTGCTTAACTAAATCGTCTAAAAGAATTGCAAGGGTTTTCTTTTTGAAATTGAATTTATTCGAAATTGCCCTAACAGACTCAGGTAGCGCGTTCCAGGTCATTCGTACTTGGGCTATTTTTCGAGTTACCAAAATCTTATCATCCTTGGAAAGTAGAATTACCAAAATCTTATTATTTTAATATTTGATTGCAGCCAAAATATTATAAATATTAAAAAAATTTAAAAAAGTTCACCTTCCCTGTTTAGGCGAGATTTGAACCCACGACCTCGATTACCGCCGTACCGCCGGAAGACCATTCGACCGGTAATCGAGAGGTTGTGAGTTTAAAGCTCACCTAGGCTGGGAGGTGATTTTTTTTAAATATTCATAATATTCTGTCTGCAATCAAATATTAAAATAATAAGATTTTATCCATTTTTAAAATATTACCAAAATCTACCAACATGTCATAACTAATGTTTAATTAATAAATCTTTAATGTACTGCTTGACAGATGTGTAACACAGTTGCAATATTGCAGGATTGCAAATGTATGCATAGAATACATTTGTATCATATGAGTAAAGGAAAACAAATAGTAAACCGCGAACACGGTGTAAACTGCAAATTCCAATGCGTTGTGGTACAAAGAAATAACAAACAAACAGATCATTTGTGGTACTAGATAAATATAAAATGGACGCATACTATCGCTATTATAGTATTCACCATAAATCTGTTTTTAATGGCTACAAACACTTCGAAGAAAATATCATCACTTTTTTGCTTCAAGTACAGTTTTTTTGTAGAGTAGTCTAACGAGAATGTATTTCAACCTCACAGCTATTGCAGTAAATTTTATTATTGTGGTAATCCATTTCAAAATTTACTTCAAATTGTTTTTCTATGACTTCAGAAGATATTTATCTATAGTTATTTCAAAAAGTAATGTTACAATTTTTTTGAAAGGTTGCGCCAAATAAACTTTAATTATCCCATAAAATAATAACTATAATAAATAGACGTGAAAGTTTGTAAGGACGAATGATGGAGCTTTGGTAGTATTTCATAGATTAAAGAGCGGAGGAGATTTAGATGCAAATTGACAAACATAGAATATATTCCGAATTTAAAATTACTGAGTTTTTATTGTTCACGTCGGACTCCGCAGGCAAACAGGTAGTATTTTATCCGTTATCAACGACTACATCCGCATGAGGTTTAACGAACTTCTATTTTTTTTCTGTTGAAATAATGGTTTGTAATTATCATGCTATATGCTTTTAATCCAGAAAATATTTAGGACACCCTAAATATTTTCTGGATTAAAAGCATATGTCCTATAAACTCCTTACCTCCCAGTCAAAATACCATTATAATCTTATCATGAACAGTCTGGGACTAGATGGCGCTGTGTAATTTATCCAGGGATGTTTATTCATTTAAGAGAGTTGCCAAAGATTATCCCGGACAAACACTTTTCAACTTAATTTAATACATTGATTTTTACATACAATTCAACATTGAGCGATGACATGTGCAGGAGTATAGAACTGTGTCGCAGTATCAACGCCCTCCTCCGAATACAATTTTAATACGAAAGTTAGTCCATAACATACTATTGTTGTACCTATAAACATTTTGAATTAAATATTACACCTATAAACATTTACACTCGAAGCTACCTGTTATCTCGTACACCTCATAAATTTATAGTTACCTGAAATTGTTATATACATTAGTACGAAAGTTGGCATAGTGACATCAATGGTTACAGACAAACCGCATTGTGTTGTTACGGTACATCAAATACTGACTTAACATTTTCTTGTTAACCCACGGCCTAATATTAACCTCAAAAGACCAACTTTGCCCACGACTAATGACGCCTTTAAAGTGGACGTTTCATTGAATCTATGAAAGAACGTCTTAACCGTGTAACGGTAAATTATACGACCATTTTGTTTCTATGCGACGCTTATGAAGGTATGATAGTATGCTGGAAGTGGGCAAATGGGTTTTACTTGACAATGAATAGAAAGGCAAATATGCAGTATGTTTAGTATGCACAAAGCACAAAGAGATTTAACTATTTATTAAATGTATTTGAGAATGCACTACTGGAGAGCCTACAGTGTTTCATTTACGTATGACTATAACCTGTGAATTTTTGAAAATTCTTTTATTAGCAGGTGCGTAACATATTATATCACAAGATATTATGTTAGCTAACTATATTATAGTGCTTGAGCGATCGAGCTTTGTTTGGAGTGTTTTAGAAATATTTTTTTTTTCCATAATTGGAATAATCCCAGAAAAAGCCCTATATTATAAATTTCAACGAAATCTTTAGAGCTGTTTTCAAAATAGTGCAGAGGAAGAGAAGTTACAAAAAAAATATCAATTAAAAGTCAATTTACTTTTTGCTAGGTTCAATATACAAACAAGTCTTCTATCCTATCTTGCTTATATGCCGAGTACGGATATGAAGTATGAGCGTCAGCGGGTTCCAAACATAGCAGAAGGCAATGATCATGAATGACATGACAGGCAATGCTCATACATTATCTGCTAGTTATGTTGAAATGTGAATGTCTTTAAGCACACTATTAAATTAAGTTCATTGATCTCGCGATAAAAATAAAATATAAATTAATATTTGATTGTATTTTGTATATAACTATATTGCACACTATACAAGCCGTCATATTCCCCTTCTTACATCCACAGTTACCCCTTTCTTACCTATCATCTCTCACACAATCCATCCACCTCTTTTTTGATCATCCTTTCTCAATAAATCTATTCTCAATCAAATTCACAGTTATTTTTGTCACATGTCTTGCATCCCTCCGCATTACATTACATGCCCATACCACATAACAAAAATATATAACTACATCTATCGATTTTCATTTGTTTCCTTTGGGTGCAATCCAAAACATAAGTTTTTTACAGTATTTCAAAATGTCGATGAGGCTCTATGTATAGATGGGTACATCAACTACTCACGTCATTAGACGTTAGACGTATTTTTTGGTTAGGTATATCTATAAATCTACTGAACTCAACTTTCCGGAGAGCGCTAGACAGGTGCAGCTTACACGTGGTCCCACCAGATACATGTAAATAAATAAATAATAATAAATATTCCTGGACAAATTACACACGGCCATCTAGAGCCAAACTAAGCAAACTAAGCAATTATGGGTACTAAATAACTGATATTATACTTAAATACATTTTTTTTACTATCTCTCCCCAACCCGTCTGGCCAGCGTGGGGAGTGTAGGGCAAATCTTCCTGTCTGTGACGGACGAGAGAGGGTCGTGCTCCTGTAGTGGAGACTAAAATGACCTGATGATGATGATAACATTTTTTTTGTAAATATATACATATAATACATAGAAAACATCCAGACCAAGACAAACAGACATATTCATGCACACAAATATTTGTCTTGTGCGGGGATCGAACCCGCAACCTTGGAGTCGAAGTGGTCATTATGCTAGCCATTGGACCACTGAGCTTGTCGAACCACGGGCCCTACCGCTGGAGCTGAAGCCGATTACCATCGGAATTTTAGATTCCGAAAATACGTCTTAGGTAAAAGATATTGACAAACATCTTCAGCTTCTTTGTTAGACTCTAGGGTTTCTACCAGCTGAGCGAAATATAATTAACAACTAAGGAACTAAGGAAGTATTCAAAAATTCTGACGGCTTCAGCTTTGGCGGTAGGACCCCAAATGTGGTTCGGCCAGACACATTATTGACTACAAACTCAACAAAGTTCACCAAATATAGTGAGATTACTGATTCATTCACACTGAATACCACATATGGAAATATTGTGACACAAAACAGTTAAAGATTTAAGCTTCTCAAAGACAACTTAAGTACATAGATATTATCTCAGTCGTATTTTGCCTTATGTCTTCATGTTCTCTACATGAACAAATGATATTTGTTCGCAGAAAAAATATGGTAGCGTTATTTTCAACGAAGCGAGCGAGGTCTCCAATCCGAGGAGGCGATACCAAATTTTTGTACACTAATTTGTGCGAATGTTTGTGATTTTTATGAAGTGCAAAAATGGCAAGAATATTTAAAAATGGAACACTTATTTAATTCTCTAGAATTAGATGGCTACCTGATACTGCTAAAATTAGTGCGAGTATTTCATGCTAAAGGTAATACTTACTACCTAACCACTTACATAAAGTAACTTGGAGCTTGTTACTAATCCCAATACTACTTCGTTTATAAATTAGACATAGAGTCACCGGGGCATCGCCTCGTAAAGTAACTTCCCGTTTAAAGTGATGTTTTAAGTTGAACTGAACTTTCTTCCGCTAACTAACAACTTTCCACATAAAATGAGTTCATACCTTGTCAGGTAAGGACGCTTGTTCACATACCGGATAACTGACATTCAATCTTGGAAATGAACAAGACTCTAGCCACAGTATAATTAATAGTACTACGTACAGTATGGCCTTTCCCTGTCACTCTCTCACATCGACCTCACCTCCCCTCTGAGAGAAATCTGGAACAGTTTGTATGGCGTCGCACGCACATATTCTCATTCACGCTGCACTTTGCACAGACGTCATTGTTTATGTAACAGTACACGACCCGACATTTGTATGGACTGGCCGGGGTGTACTCTAGCTAAGCCGAAGCGTTTAATGCATACGCACAGCTATACAGTCGTTATGACCATGTACCGTTCACCTTTATTCAATTAAAAAATGGCACCTGCTTAGACAAAATTATAAAAAAATATCTACAATAATATTGTATATTGAAGGCATTTTTTCATAGAATCGTTATAATAAAATTAAAAATTTACAGCTCACAATATTGTGCCAATATCGGACCGTTAATCTTCACAGTAGGTACTATAATAGGTTAATCTTTGCCTATTATAGTACTGTGTTTCTGAGGGCACGTAAAGCCGTCGGTCCGAGCCGTTGTCATTAGATAACAGTTGTTAAGCCAAATCAGTGGCCTTTAGGCGGCTTGAAAACACTGGCCTCCGCCAACCCGCGGTTGAGCTACGGGTCTCCCCTCAATTGAAGGGGTTTATCCTTCAATTGAAGGGGATACCCGTATCTCACCAGTGGGGTGAGAAAATGTTAACGACGACGACGATACTATTGTGCATTTTTCATCTGAAAATTGATTTCAGACATATTTGTATAGTCAGGGGACATTTTTTAATTAAATGAAGAATAAGGGTATTAATAAATACCTAGTTATGATATGAATTTGCATTAGTCCTTTAGTTAGAGAATTGCCCCCCCGGTGGGCAATTTAAATTGCAATTAAAATTAAATAAAATGGACGTTGTTACTTAACATGTCTGAATATAAACTTTATTGTTACCGTACTTCAACAAGAGTAGCATCGTAAACAGTAAGAAAACGGCAACTGGACGTCGAACTGATTTTATCGATACATCCGGGATCTATGCTAAAATCCAATGATAATACTATACGTTTGTATTATATGAAGAAAACGCACTCATACTTACTCTAAAATATCAATTATTGAATTCTCGATTATGTAGCAAACAAAAACAAAACAATTATGTGAAAAGTTACATGATTGTGGTGTTTACCAATAAGGTTTGTTATATACATAACTCATAGGTATGGCTTGTTAAGGCTTTCTAACAGGCGCAAAATGTTTGACTTAGTTTTTCTTTATAAAATCCTTAATAACTTAATTGATTCCCCGTCACTGTTAAGTAGAATCTCCTTCATTACTCGTGTTCGTCTACCCGTGCGTAAACGTAAACTAGGTACCTCTTTTTGTTAAAAATTACACACGTAATTCATTTATCTATCGTTCCACCAACATGTACAATAAGGAATTCAATGATATTGATATATTTAATATTTCACTGACCACATTAAAATATGAGCTAAAACGAAAATTATGTGTCTAACCTATTTTGTTGATTTTTATGTAACAATAAAACTATATAGAAAATTCAAAATTTATCTTAGGCTTAAATCTTATTTTTATTTCTGTGTTGCCATTATTGTTAACTTAAATTGACGGCATGTTATGAGAAGCAGAACACAAATAAAATTAAAGAAAAAAAAACCTTTTTAAAAACAAGCTTTTATTATTTGTTTATAAAATGAACTAAAAAGTTAAAAATAAAAGGATTTTAGGTAACTAATACATGACTGTTTGTTGCCATAAATAAATAAAATAAAACTCATCTGCTAAATTATATTTTTGTAACATCACACCCCGGCTACACTACATAACAATAACGTCTGTGCAGAGCGTGAATGAGCGTGTGTGCACCATATAAACTGTTCCAGACTTGTCTCAGTGGGGAGGTGAGGTCGACACGATAGAGCGGCAGGGAGTGGCCATACTGTACGTAGTACTATTACGTATACTGTTGTAAAATCTAAGTTTATATTTATAAACTCTGGTAAACTAAATAAAAAAAAAATTGGTTGTCTGTAAGGTCGGTTTACGGAAGATACTCGAACGTCGCAAGTTACGCGATAACATAAGAAAACATCGGCCGATGGAGTGGAAGAGAGATAGATGCGTCACAAGCAGAACGTTTAGGCCGATTGTGCACCTCTATCGTATTGTTCTGCACTCTCGCTAACACGCTCGTCTCAGCCGGAACGTGACAATAAGTCATGCTTTTTCGTGCATGCAACCAGTTCATCGATTTATAAGACGTCATCCCGTCAACAAGCGTTCAGTTTATTTTGAACTAATATGAATTTCCGTATCAAACTTCTTCAACAATCTAGGTTTATTTCCACTAACGCATAGCATTAACCCAAATACTGGTTTATAGCTCAGATTAGTGTATATTTATGCCTAGATTATGTCTCATGCTTCTCATAAATATTATATTACACCATAATACCACTGTATTCAAAACATGTATAAATGCCGTAATGGTTGCAATCGAACATTAAAACAAAGTTTAAATTTAAATGGATTTATTTGTTCAGCGATTGCTTGTAAACTGTAATTGTAAAAATGCGAGTCTGATTACTACAGCGGGTGATTAATCTTAATCAGTACTTATTAATTCGCATGAAAACAAAATATCACTATCTCTACAATCGAGAGAGAGAATAGATGAGAGAATATCAATGAGATTATTAATCTCATTGACCGTATGTATGTATTTCTCAACATCAGGCGGACCGTATGATTGTTTCCCACCCGACGATGTATATTTTTTTTTCATTGTCGGATACCCTACCCTTAAACCTATACATAAATAATAGTATTGATTGGAAATCAAAAATAAAGGATTGACATTAATTGACAGCTTTTTTGTCACAGCTATCCAGTCAGCTAAACATGAAGTGAAGAAGGCTCTTAAAATTGAATGTAATTGCGGCCGCGGGCAAGTGCCATTGCACAAGAAATGACTCGACACTATTACAAGCCACCAAGTTGCCCGGTACCATGGTACCCTTGCCACTGACGATTGTCGGTCAGTGGGTAAGTGTTCTCATCAAATCAGCGTAATGTGCGTAACTATTATATTGTCTCTGTTTATTATAGTGAGAGCCGATATAAAAATTTATATGTTACAATTTTGCATCGAAATATTTAAATAAAATTGGATTTTGTGTCAGTAGGTCGTGTCGTGAACTTCCACCGGTTTTGAACGAAATTGTAATGGAGCCAAACGATCCATTTCATTTTCTAAATAAATTCATAATTACACCACGTTTGTGTTTTTTTTTATATACTTTCGTTTTACCTGGCATAAACAACAAAATTAGATCTTTGCACTTACATTTTATGAAGTCGATTTCTTTCAATGACATATTATTTTAATTACGAAATAAAGTGATCAAATTATTATGTAAATAAAAAAAATATTTTTAGCCAAACTAAACTATGTAGTAGCAGTAATAGTTACTAAAGTAAAATACGCCACAAACTGCCATTTTCGGCAATTTTTTTCTTTAACAACTCATCTCATAAATTTTCTAAATAATAAAAAAACTGTGCGGCTAAACTAATAATAGTTTCTGCTAGTTGTGTATTTTTCAGTCACGAGAGCTTAGTTTTACAGAAATGGTCTCCTTAAAGTAGGCACCATAAGACATTACTAACATTACAATGTACTAAAAATATTTTGATAAACTATTTAGATAAAAAAAATACTGTACTAGGTAGTACATTATTTTTTTTCTTCTAAAAAGTCCCATAACGCATATTATGCTGTTGATGTATCCCATCCCATTTGTTTAAACAACAGCATTTAATCTTTCCATCCTTGTGTTGTTTGACACATCTTACACAAATTGTTATCCCATATTTTATTTTGATACGTTAACTAAGACTATATGTAAAGTGTCACAACGTACAATAAACCAAGGTTCTTCTAATGCAACGGCATTCCTTTTTTTGATTTATCGACTCTAGAGAGCCTATATTTTAAACTTAAATATACGTAATTATTTTCATTCATTCTTAATTAGTTCTCACGCGGCGCCATTACTATAATTGGATGTATCGATCACACGTCACACAATTAAGAATATTCCACGGTATACAATATATAATAAGTACACCGTAATAATTAGTGAGTGCAAACCGTCGCTTTGGCATAAAATCGTGTGAATTTTGATTATCCATTAAACATGACAGTTCGACGTGTTGGCTCTTTTTACACTTATTGGGATCTTGCGTTTATTGTTCTTACACCTCATATATTTTTTCCGTAATAGTTACAGACAAGGTGTGGGTATTTCTATTATTATTGTATGGAAAATAGTTTTCATTAAAGCAGTCATTGATTTGCTCTTGTAGTTCAAGGCGACGTAAATACGTAAGATGCACGTAGATGTACGTAGACGTAAGATGCAAATGGCCCACAATCAACAACCACTCATCTACACGTAATGCATTCTGCTGACTAGCGAAAGAAGTTCTGGTAAAAGAGAGGTAGGGTGCCGTATATGGAAGGCTACCCGACTGGGGTGGTACCTCTACCTCAGAGAACACCGCAACCAAATAACAATCCCCTTAAGGATTGTTGTGTTCTTGCGAGTGAGTGAGGTCACAGAAAGAAAGGAGGTGCTGCGTTAGCAGCGGGACTGGCGTTGCGTTAATATGGCTACGATAACCGCTTTACGTCAGACGGGCAGTATGCTTGTCTGCTGTAGGGAAGGAACGTGAACGTGGGCAAAGTCGCGGGCAACGGCTAGTATGAATATTTAATAGCAATCTACAATTCAATCCTAGAAGATTAGACTAAAAAATACCATTTCAATTAACATGTTACAGACATTTATAATACAATGTGTATTGTATTGCTTAAATTTCAAATAATTATTTCTGTGCAATATTAACGGTATAAAAAAACTTCACCTGCAAACATAGCAAGTACTTAGCTATAGATTATATCAACAAACGATCCATTGAACTTTACTATTAGAATGTAGTTGGTATTTGTGTTTCAACGCCTGCTCGTATCATCGAGGGCGATCTAAACGCGCGGTCAAATGTATAATTGCCCAATCAAGCGTTAGTGTTAATCAAAGATTCAATTTCAGGTAATCCTGGCGGGCAATTTGTTTTAATGGCAATCACAACAGGCACCAGCGGTTTATTAATTAAAAGCACTTTCTATTTACTCTCCGTTGCTGATGTAGGTTTAGGAATAGGCATTATATGAAGGTTAATTTGAAAATGACGCAGAAAAGGAGAGGCAACCGCTGGCCATGAAGATGAATATGTCAGGTGTTTTGCATTTAATTATATTAAGGTGAAGAGGGTTTATTATTTCGTACTATGAAACCTGATTTATTCGATAATCATAGTTATTTGAGAAGAATATTCCTTTGAATTAAAATTTTAAGACAGTTTTCGCATACGTAACGACAAATATTTTGATATTTCGGAGTTAGCCCATGATCATCCCACTGTTGGGATACCGGTCTCCCCTCAATCGAAGGAGTTTAGAGTATACTCCACCACGCTGCTCAACTGCGGGTTGGTGGAAGCCAGTGTTTTCAAGCCGCCCAAAAACCACTAACTTGGCTTAACGATTGTCATCTAATGACAATAGCCGGGACCGACGGCTTAACGTGCCATCTGAAGCGAGGAGGAGCTAGAGATAAATAAAACCAACCATATGTCTATGGACAGGCTACGGTCGAAGTTGCTTAACTTGTGTGATCGATTAGACTGACACACGCAACGAAGCCATCGAGCTCCTCAGTTGATCTCCTCGATTATTTTGATATATTTTTATTTTATTCAATTAAAACAGAAATAGAATGAGAACTGCGTTTGAAACCTACTTTAGTTAGCGGTACTTTTCTATCGCGGAAAGTAAATCAAGTTACGTAACAAATGAAGTAATAGGATAAATGAGAATTATAAGTTGTTTTTTTTTCACACTTCAGTAAGTGTGGTTAACGAAAAAATTTGATATGAAAATCCAAAATCGTGAAAATACGTCGTCGCCTTAAGGCGTATCTGCATTCTGTGGTTAATGTACGAAT
This sequence comes from Hypsopygia costalis, assembly GCA_937001555.2. NCBI lineage: Eukaryota > Metazoa > Arthropoda > Insecta > Lepidoptera > Pyralidae > Hypsopygia > Hypsopygia costalis. The sequence goes on along the minus strand of OW443330.2, from coordinate 8,238,673 downwards.
GGATTCAACCGCAGCCGAGACCAATTATTATTCGATTCTTCAGTCTATAACCTTCCAAATATGTAGGAACAGTATTTCAAAATAAAATATCTATTTTTTTATTATAAGTCTCATTTTTGCTGTAACATTATTATTTTACTGGTTTGTGTCCGCGGATACGTTAGCGTGGTAAAATACATCCTATATTAATACATGGTAACATATTAAAGAACATAAATTTACTCACACACACCCAAATTAAATAAAAGTAGTCTATAAATCAGATCAGATGTATAAATTAACAATATACCTTTATATATCTGTCTAATTTACCATAGTTAATTGTTTTTATTTGGTTTTGAACAGGTTATTGATTTTTTACTACCCGTGACGATATCTTCGTTCTTTTCTTTATTTCTTCTTGATAATTTTAGATAGTTGCCAGTTGCGTATACCTACGGCAAATTAAGGCAATGTGTGATGCATCGTATGTTACATTATTCACTAATTTATATGCCATATTACGGCTAAAGATACAGCCACTGTTGGCAACCTTGGGAACAAAACCTTACAAAAACAAAGACATGTGAATGTGAGCTACTTAATTAGGGCCTTCATTTTTATATTTTATTCTTTGGTATCAAATCTGGCAATTCACATCGTTAACCCTTTAAGTGGCGATAATAATTCTTAAGTTTCACAAACGATCCCAAAGACCAAAGATAAGAACAGTAAATATCTAAGTATTCTCAAGATAAAAGTTTTCCCTTATAATGTAATTTCTGTTGTTTAGTCTATTACTCCGTTACCTAACTTTTACGACAGTCATGACACTAAAGGCAACATCGTGATTGCCTCTTCCTTCCCACAAGCATCAACTCTGTGTTTGTAAGATACATATCTGCCACGAATGTAATAATTCACCTTATAAACTAGCCCGTGGCTTGCGAATGCTGCTCCGATTTCAGCTCAGATTGTATAGTTGCAAAACAAATTCGCCATTTACAATTAGGCGACATGGAAAATTTACCCAAAGTTCTATGTGAAGTAGCACAAAGACTATTCTGATAATTTTTTTTACGAAATAAATAAATACAAATAGAAAATATCCTTATTGTGAACAACAGAGGAGCAATTTTCGTAATTAAAATGTACCTAGTCAAAATTTTGTTCCGATCCAGTCTCGATCCCGCAAATGTCAAATTTGGTATTCTCGTATTACAATATGAAACTTCAAAGTTTCATTTGAGTGTGATAATATCGACATATGACCGAAAATTTAACAAATTATGAATGTTATTTTGCCAGTAATAGGAATTGATAATAATTAATTCATGAAATCAAGTAAGTACATAATTCTTGGTCAACTCATAATTCAATCTCGATTCTGTCAAGTTTCGTATTGCGATCGTAAAATAATTACGAGAATCGGCCTGCTGGTCTTAGAGATGTTACAAGATTATACCGCTTCATTCTGTGTTCCACCACTTAGGCATACAATACTTATTTACACATTTGAAACAAAACAATATCATGCACTATACAGACTCTTGTTATTCTGATAATCATTTATGTTTAATAGCATCTATCAACTAACAAATCATGGAATTTCATTATACAAATAGTAATTTCTTTAATGCTACGTATTTCTTCGGGTATGCTATTGTAAATACGAGGCACATCAGAAAATACGCTCTTACTAAATAAAGCCGTCCTGGCAGGCTTAGAAAATATTTTCTTTTTATGTCGGTCAAGTGACTTAAAATTAAATAGCTCCATGTTACTTGTAACGAATAATACTAATTAGAAACTAAACTATAATAAACTAAAACTATTAATTTCAGACAGTTAATTCTGTCATCACGCAGGCAGCATTCCCTCGTTGTATTGTTTAGGAAAACCTCTCTCCGTTTTTTATATTATATATTAGTTTGTGAGACACGATAACATCACAGCCAATAATAATATGTTAATATGTACCAGAACCTAATTTAACTTTACCAACAACATCTAAACTGCCGTGTAAATAATATATATAAATGACAAGGCCATGAAAGATATTAATTATAGCTCCATGTGGCATTTGACAAGAGCAATTAGGTGTTGTGATTATATTCATTTTGAGAGCGAGTGGTAATGGCATAAAAATTAAACATAGGATATTATTAATAACTACTCTACGACTCTACGAGCACATAGAACAGAGTCCGATGTGATCATGGAACAAAAACGTGTTAATCTAGCTAGACTAGATAAGGAAGGAAGGAATTCTTCAAACATACGTTTACAGAATCTCATTTATCTTCCGATATTTAAAATAAAATAACGTTCAGACTGACATTAGCTCCCCATTTAAACGCACGATAGTGAGTGCCAACAATACAGACCGGACTTTATTCTACGAATGAGCCGACTAGTCTTTCCCTATGAAATGAGACCTCGCGATTTATTTTTATAAAATGTTTTAACTGCGCCACCCACATATTAGATATACCTACCTATACAATTGTCATCTTCTACCTTAAGGTATATAGGTTATACCTAAGGTCACAGCATAGTCACTGTATTGTGCTAAGATTGTCTGGAAGAGATTGCTTGTAGCGATAAGACCGCCTATTTATTATCATTTAATTGTTTTTGATTGTGTCTGTAATTTATTTGGTGCAATGAAGAGTTATTGTATTGTATTGATATCTTGAAAACTACTTAGTACTATATATTTTTTGAAAAATGGAAAAATTCACCTGCCCCCTAGGTGGGATTTGAACCCACGACCTCTCGATGACCGGTCGAGTGCTCTTCCAACTGAGCTACCAGGAAGGTTTGTGTTGCTGACGAATTTTTGCATCTTAGATTTCTACTGTGTGAGTCAGTACTCAGTACTACTCTCGATCTCCAGTGAGTATGTTATTAGGTAGGGGAAGGATGTCTTGAGTAGAATCTAGTACTATGTAAACCTTTCCTTGTAAACTTATATCACTCCACTCTCTCTCTCTTGCAACAAAAAAGATCTAAAGGGTGTCAGGTCTGAAAGTATTTTATATCACAGTTAGTTTTTTACAAATGAGTATAGTGCATCTCGCATATTTTAGCGTCATAGTCTTTTAAGAAACTGATTCAATAATATTTAAATATTTAACCTACATTTCATCATCAAACTCAATAATAACATAATTAATACAATTGGATAATACTGTAAATGGCCCGCAGTGTCGATTGTACTGCTGCGCATGAAATTAGTCACACGCCATTACATTTTAAACTGACTAATATTATTTATTCAGCTTAAAATAATTACATTGTTATTTTACTCACTAACAACTCGTAATAATAATTTAGCACTATAATTTATGTTTTATCCTTGAAACCATTTATCTTTTACAAGCTATCCCCTCTTAATTATCCCTCGTACATTTGTTTACGGGTTAGAAAACCACAAATAAAAGTTAGCTTTAGTGTAATAATAACTTAAATAAATTTCTGTAATTTTAAAATGAAAGACATAATATTGACTGGATTTACGGGACACGGAGGCTGATGCACAGGTCTAACTGAGAAACTTACTAAGGAACACTGATAAGAAAATATAATATAATTGACTATGAAATAAATAACAAAACATACCATATAAGTATAAGCTTTCATTTATTCAATAGAAGTGAATGTCAATCATAACGCCTATTATATGAACTAAATGAGATATGTTTATTTCAATTGTTTATTTACCCATATTTTGACCTTAATAAAAACACAAGACTTATCGAATACTGCAGCCAAATAACAATTCGCTTGAGAGTTTTTGTGTTCCTGCGAGTGAGTGTGGTCACCAGAAAGAATTAAAGGAAGGAGTATAGGCTGGCAACGGATCGGCGACCCCTTGGTGATGCTGGTCTTCATTGGCGGAGGTGGTTGCTTTCCATCAGATGACCCACAAGTTCGTTTGCCCCCTCTTATTGTAAACAAATATCACCACAGATTTCGCATACGTAATACTATTTGTATAGGTATTACAAACATTTGTATAAGTACGGTCAACCACATATCAGGTGTAACAGTTGCAATGCAAAAAGAATTACTACCGTAACGACATAAGGATGGAAAGGTCATAGTGTAACGCTAACGATAATCTGCTGTCGTCAGTACAAACAGTGAAAGAAATACATAAACAATGTCATGAATGTTTATGGGCTATTATGATGAAACTTTTAGTATATGTTGATACATTGCTAGTTACATACAAAGTATACGTAAGGCCGTCCGTCATTGCGGTTTATTTTTATCAGCTTAAAAGTAAACCTAATAATATTGTTTAACACATTGTACGAGTATGTAGTGGTAATCTATACCATACAAAACAAAACTGAAATATTAAATCTTAACTCTAGATCAAAATGCTGTACTTAAAGGTCACTTTCGTAACAGTCAACGAACTAAACAATTATCTAACACTTACACTTTGGAATATGTAACAGTAATAAACAGATAATAAAGCAATTTGCGCAATGATGCTAAAAGTGAAAATCGGTCGAGAGTGAAATTATCGTAAACGCTAAAAATTCTCTCATACCATAAAAGGTTTCTTGTACTTATCTACGTCTTGCTTTAAGGTATGAGCTATGAACAGATGAAATAACAGATTTTATGAGATGAAAAACACATCGTTCAGGTTTATGCAGTTTTACTTTATTTAATGGGTACTAATTTGTGTGCTTAGGTCTTATATGGGCACCCTCCGGCCGTAGCATGCAGCTCGCACCGGCTTTTGATTCGGCCCGCGCTCGTGGAAAATTTTGAACTCGTGGGCTAATAAATCACATTTGTTTTACGACTCCCATAGATTTGATATAAATGAAGGGCTACGTTTCTCTTATACCCACAAGTTTGGCCCGCCGCCGCGGCCGCCACTTTCCAAAAGGTTGCCCATATTTGGCTCAGATCACGCTATACGGGTCACACGGCACAGACGAGATCCCAGTTTTTATTCAGTTTTGTTTTCCCCATAAGTACCACATCGAATTAGTTAATTTCTGCTTTTTCTAAAGGTGGTAGAGAGTTTTACGTGTACTTTGTTAGTTATAATAAATTTGTAGGTGGTCACTGAAACTCCCTTGTAAAGAGAATATTAAGTGGTATTTGGAGTTTTTACTCGCGAAGACACTATCAAATACTAACCGTTTTATCGACCTTCTTTCATTACTACTTATTTATTTATTAAACATTATTGTCTTCAAAATAATAATAATAATAAATGGCAGGCGCCCGTCCCTCTTCTAGAATAGCCCAGTGTTAAATTTGAATTGTTATTCGGCTGCGATATTCTGCGAGCTGGAGGTACTTCCCCAGTCGGGCAGCTTACAAAATAGGCCATGCTCTACCTCTCTTTTCGCCAGAGCCTTATTTGTAAGTCAGCAGAGTGCACCACGTGCTGGGACCGTGCACCACTTGGACACTGACCATCGGACTGGTTCACAGGCTAAAAGTCATACAGCGTGCGATGGGGAGGGATAGCTCTCTCCATGGCTGGGTATTTGTCAGAGAGTTCGAATTCCGGAACGAAGAAATTCGACAGAGAACCAAAGTTGTCAACATAGCCTTCAGAGGATTGCAAGCTGAAGTGGCAATGGGCCGGTCACATCTGCCGAGTAAGTGATGGCAGATGAGGAAGTTCTTAGAGTTGGGGTGTAAGTGGTTCATCAATATCTTTGAACCAAAGCCAACTTCACCTGCACGCGGTGCACCCTGCTGACTGACAAACGAACCTCTGGCGAAAAGAGAGGTAGGGAGCGTAATTGTAAGCTACCCGACCTGGGAATGTACCTCCACGTCACAGCATACCGCAGCCAAATAACAACTCCCTAGAGGGTTGTTGTGTTCCTGCGAGTGAGTGAGGTCACCAGAAAGGAAGGAGATGCTGCGTTGGTAGCGGGGGTGGCGGCGCGCGAGCGATATTTTATGTTGCGAGCGTTAATGGCTACGGTAGCCGCTTCACATCAGGCGGGCCGTATGTTTGTCTGCCACACGACGTAGTATAAAAAATTAAAAATAAAAGAGGCCGCGTGTGGGAGAACAAAGCGTCGCCCTCGACGCCCTCCTTCTAGATCAGTGGTGTCCCTGTTCAATGTAGAGACCCAACTATGCTCTAAATCAACTACATTTTATCACGCGAAGATTCTATATCACGGACATTGATTTAGCTCTCATGGACCACTAGGGGTCCGCGGACAACAAGAACCGGTAAGAAATCGATCCGACGGATCGGACCACCAGTTGGGAACCCCTGTTCTAGATGGTCCGATGACCGTAAGAAATTGGCTGGATGAGGAAGTCGGAGGATGGTATTACGTGGGAAACATTGGGGAAGGCTTATATCCAGCAGTGGATAGACACAGGCTGATGAAGATGATGTATTATAAATTATATGCAGCTTGGGTCTCCTGAGTCGTCCAATCTAGTGGGCTAAAATTAAAACTAATTGGTGCGGCGAATTTATCTATTACCTACTGCGTTCGAACCCGACTTCGACCATTCCAACCTTTTCCACGTCTCTCTCCAGTAGAGGAATTTTATATGGGTTTTAGAAGGAATATTTAAAAATTTTGATTAAGTCATGTTTATTTGCTCTAATAAAAGACTTTACATATGTTAGACGTCCCACGATAAATTTTTGCAATGGCGACTAGCTCCGCCTGCATAAAGCCTCATAAGGGTGCACCCAAATTAATACAAAAAGGGTTTACGACTACAATGATGCGTACATTTATAAACTGTTTTGTCAATAAAATTACTTTAATAAATACTTTCCGCGGAAAACTTTACGGATAAAACTTTGATTGATACAGTTGATTGCCTGCATTGTTTCTTTTTCTAATGTGCCACCACTTCCGGTACACAGTAGCCGTAATGAAAAAGTACCTGTAGCGATATATGCAAGTCTTGTAAGAAGTAATGTGTAACAAAACGCATCGACAAAGGAATGCTGTTCTCGATTAGCGAGGTGTCACTTACGCGTCGCAGCCGTAGGGGTGCCGCAACCTGTTTCACACGCACGCTCATCCTGCCTCCAGGCACTTACCACGGAATCTCGATCGGCATTAGGAAATAAATAATATAAATAAATGTTTCTAGACAATATACATCAAAACACAGCGCCATCTAGTCTCAAATTAAGCGCAAAGCTTGTGTTATGGGCACTAGATAACTGATGATATATAATTACTTTTTTTTGTATATACATAGTTATAATACATAGAAAACACCCAGCCCAAGACAAACAGACATGTTCATGCACACAAATGTTTGTCTTGTGCGGGAATCGAACCCACGACCTCGAAGTCAAAGTGGCCATTGCTAACCATTCGACCACCGAGCTCGTCAAATTATTGTAGTATACTTACTACAAGAACCGGTAAGTAATCAATCTGACATAGAAATCCAAGAGCCCAATAGTGTAGGACGGTAAAAAACTAAAAACCATATAATAATTAAAGTCGAAATAAGAATTCAAAAAACTAAATATATTGGAGTTGTTTGATCATTATACGGAGTAAAACGAAATAATGCAAAGAAATATAACTTGAGTCTGACAAAATATCTCTTAGAACCTAAGACATTGCATGACATAAGCTAATGATTTCGACAAACGATTTTGTATAGTATGTAGTATTTTGCATAGTTCATAAAGTCACAAGTAAACGTACTTAAATACTTGCTATTCAATCCAGTCTAATGAATCTATGTAAAAAAAAGTCTAACACATAACATAATAGAAGTGGATAGTATTATTACTCATACTGTGGTAAAAGCTAACGACATTGCGACTACCAATGGCCATTGACATTAGAGCTGTTTCACATCATACAATCTTGCGACGCTGCGCTGTGGCGACGACGACGACGCGCTCCGCGGCTCACGAGAGCAATGCCTGGAGCTCTCATGGGTCTCAGACTCATATTACGCAAAATCCCTTCATGGGAGAGGACCTTTGAAAGCTACGAACAATGGACAAACACACAATAGAATGACCAAGGAACGGTTTTTTTGCAAACCGATACTATTTCACTTTTTTGGTGGTTACATTGTAAGCCCAGTGCAGGTATTACATAGACTGGGGTAAACAAACAATAGAGTAATTGGACCCTGTTATGCAGAATATATATATATATATATATATATATACACTGCCGGGTCCATCGTATGGCAGAGAGAGAAACCCAAGCAGATCCCGAGACTGGTGACACGGGTGTAGGTTTAAGGGGGGGGGGGGGGGGGGCCTTAAAACTACACCCGTGTACATCAACACTCACCTTCACTACTTGTGTTTCTCTCCCTGCCCAGCCAAATCTGGTATGAACCTGCTAATGCAGCTTTATATACTCGTTCTAGTATATAACTGACTGCACTTCTGGACAAATCTTTCAAAGGTCTTTTAGCAGATTATAGAGAGATTTTGCTGATATCAGCAAAATCTCTCTATAACCTAATACGCTGTAGAAGTAGGAGCGATAGGTATGATAGGTATATACCTTATCGCTCCTACTTCTACAGCGTATAGATTAACTACATAGCCGCTTTTTGTTAATTCGTTTAGAAGGTCATAATATTTGTTTTGTTTTATATATATACATATATATATAGCGAGAAACTTTAAAAGTTCAAGTTTTATATATTCGCAACAGATTCTGGCAGTTTGATGACATATGCTTCCCAAAACTTATACTGCGTGATATTTGTATTCTTATTAAACTTTGAATAGCTTTAACTTAAAAGTAACAAAATGTCGTTTGGATCAATTCTGCATAACAGGATCCAATTATATACTTTGAAAATCTTGCTGATGATGATGTCATGATTTTATATAGTCAATCGTAGTATCTCAGCCGGAATTTATTTATATGAGAGAAGGGCAAACGAGCATGTGAGCCTCCTGATGGAAATCCATCGCTCATGATATAAACTACAATAAAAAAACACTGGACCTTTTTGACGTTTTGAAATAGTTACAAGGCAAGTAGGTAGGTATTACCTTGTAATATACAGGTACTTACTACGATATAAATCATTCATATCAAACATCTTGCTTTGGGCATGTTATGGTGTCGCAGTCTACCTATTCAAGCGCATATGTCGCAATAGATTACAATATCTAAAATGGTAAAACAATCATGTTTCATCACAGAATGCAAATGCAAGAAACCGGTTTTATCTCTATTCACAATGCTCAAAAATTATACGTTATTACTAAATAGATTTTTCTAAGATATTGATGTCATTTAATTAATATTCAATTTTTTTAAAACGAACTCTTCTGAGCGGAGTGACCTGAGGCTGAGTGAGTGATAAACTTTGTATGATTTTCGTTATCTATCAAAAAGGCAAAATCAATAAAAAGAAATACTGTAAAACATATACGGTTTAAAAAAAAACCTAAATAACATTAAAACAACATAACAATTATAAAACACTTAGCTAAAAAGAAAAAACTTTTGTCCTGTGCTTCAACATAAGTCTTCTGATGGTATTGCGACAAGATTTTATTACACTTACTCGTAGTTTGACACAAAATTACTTAGTACATGATTATATGCAATGTAGAACAATTACTACCACACCATATTTGAGTTTCTAAAACAAGTCTTAAGTAAGTATACTTGTGTCCACACACGTGCTCTGTGATAAATACGGAAACGATTAATTCCAAAGCTGTTCAAATATTACATCTCTCCAATTCTTTTATAAAAATTGGGACGTAACGAGTGTACATACACACCTTCACAGATAATCCTCTATAACTACCATATATTACGCAATTTCCAAAACAAACAGAATATGTACGTGATAAAATACATCAACGAGCACCAGTTGGTTTAGTTTTTTTTTATCACAAAGACAATGTTTGATTTGAAACTATGTACATATATTAAAATTAATGGTACTTATTTTTAAATTCACAAATCGAGAACGGATAAGTTCACTGAAAATAAAATGAAACGAGCAATCCTTAGAAATTACAACACATAGACATAAAAACAATCGTTATCGAACTAATAGTCTACACACTACGACGCATCACAGTGATCATGACAATATTTATTAAACCGAGAAAATAGATTTTGATGTTACTTACCCACAGAACATTACTGTGTTCTGTGTGGCGTGAGTCAGGCTAGCTAAATTACCTACTTGCGAATTTTATGACAGATAAATAATTTTGTTAAATAGCTAGGCTGACACATGGATTTTGAACTATAACATCATCTACAGGCATGGGCAAACTTTGGCAGTTGCTCCGAAAGCATTGGTATTAATGCTGGCGTTCCGCAAGGCACTATTTATTTAAACTTTATTGACTACAAAATTACATAAGGGTACAAAAGGCGGACTTAACGCTAAAAGCATAAAGCTAAAACCTTCGGGAAAAGCAGAAATTCATGAATGCGGTTCTAAGCAAATGACACAAAATAACATCTCAAAAATAGAGATAATAACTATTAAACTAAAATAATATTCTATTCACTATTTTTGCAGTATATCAATGCATCCATCACACATAATACAAGAACAATGTTAACATCTCCCAATTCCATGTGGACCACAAACGACTTATATCTGAAATCAAGAATACTGTCCAAATTAAACCTAACCAATCCTGAGTGAGAGAGAGATAGGATTGGAGGCGTCTAAAATTGGTTCAGTACAACCAAGACATATGTCTGTGATTTTACCGCTGAAAACCCTATTCTATGTGTGTGACTACGCAATCTCAAGACACATCCCTACTATTGCCAAGAGCATTGCGATTCATGGTGTACACCAAGAACCGATATCGCGACATTCCATTTAAAGGTTTAGCAGTCATTGACGACACTCAGAGTGCTCATCAGAGGAAAGCAGTATTTTTTGCTTGATGCGTTTTTATTTTCTTAATTGCTTTCTAACTTAACGCCATATTCGAAATTATTTTTACCTTTTTTTATGTGTGAGGGGTACAAACGAGCATGTGTGTCACCTGATGGAAAGCAAACACCACCGCCCATGGAGTTCAGGAACACCAAGGGGTCGCCGATCTGTTGACACCTTTCCTTTCTTCCTTTCTGGTGACCTCACTCACTCGCAGGAAAATAACAACCCACAAGGATATTGTTATTTGGCTACGGTATTCTGTGAGGTGGAGGTACTCCTCTTGTCGGCATATGCATCTTACATATGCGTATTTGGTTGAATAGCCGCTTCTTTTCAGGAATCGAAATTAAGAAGATCAGCTCTCATATTTCGACTAATACAATGTGAAAGTGTACGTGGCTGTCTGTATCGTTTTGTGTGGCTCTTTCACTATAAAATAGCTGAACCAATTCCAATTAAATTTGGCATAGATATACGAGATATATGAGTAAGGATATACGAGTAGGTAACCTTTTGGTCCGATAACCGACATTCATGCGGGTAAAGCCGCGGTCACTGCTAGTGAAATTTATATGACTATAATATAAATTGCGGAGATGAGCATTAAAACGAAGACAGAAAATTTTACAGTTGACTCCCCACAAAAAAAAACTTCAACTTTTAGAATAAAAATAACAGAGTATGTCCAAGTGGGAGGCATAAATTATTATATTGCTGATCATGAATAGCCAGCCTATTTTGACGTGAAAGAAAAACAAAATTCAATCACGTTACTCACAAAATTGGGATATTACAAACGTACCGTTATTCACCTTAGAATATCTGCGAAGAGCTAGTTGTTATTCAGTGCAACTCTGCGATGCCTTACTAGATAGTTTATTGGACATACAATGAATACACATTGATTCATATAATTTAGACGAACACTATTTTATTGTAACGCTACTTTGATATAAAACGTTGTTAGAACGTTTTATATCAAAGTACCGAATAAAAGTAACTGTTGATATTATAGCAGGTAACTAAACAATATAATTTGTCGTATAGTTTTATTTCACTGTTATTACAGAGACATAGAATAATAATGTCATTACCAGTGTTCTATATCGTTACTGAAGTGTTTTTATGGTAATCTTTACGTTACGTCTATATGTATAGGTATGTAAGGTTTGTATATATAATTTTAACGTTACATTTAACAGTAACATATAGCGATGAAATTATCTAAATAACTTGCATATGTTTGCATTTTTATTTTTTCTCAGCTTTGAATAATAAATAAATATTCCTGGACATATTACACAACGTCATCTAGTCCTAAACTAAGCAACAATTGCAAATGGGCACGAGATAAATGATATGATTTAAATAAATACTTTTTACCCGACTGCCAGGAGGGTTATGTGTTTTATACATACGTATAATAATACATAGAAAACACCCAGACCAAGACGAACAGACATGTTCATGTACACAATGTGCGGGGATCGAACCCGCGACCTCTGAGTCGAAGTGGTTATTGCTAACCATTCGACCACCGAGCTTGTCAGATATATAACATTATAGTTAACAGTATTAAATTATCTAAAAACTTTGCTTAAGTTCGAATTTTTAACTTACTTGAAAAAAAAATACGGAGATAAATCCGACATAATAAATCATAATCTTCATTGGATTGTTTAGTCTGAGTCCATACCTACATAATGTTTCCGTAAGATCTACCGACAAACATAAACAAATTTCTGTTAAGAAAATTACACGACTTCACAAAGTCGTGACCGGTGATGGAAAAATAATTGCCTTTACACAACAACAATAAATAGAAATTTACACAGATAAATTAATTTTCCATGCACTGTGCGATCACAACATAAGACCAGTTACGGGTGAAGTAATCCAAGTAATTCATGGGTCAATGACAGACCAATTACTAAGCAGTCGTGAGAATTTCCGAAGGAGCTGACCGTACTATTAAAATCTAATTGGAGACATTTAGAACACCTTTAATTGGCACGGGAAAATTACTTTGAATATAACACTGGTTAATTGCGCCTTTTTGGTAACAATTGAAAGGGAAATTGAATCGCTTGCATCGCTTTCGGAAATTGCTTAATTGTATAACAGTGTTAACAAGAGAATCGCATAATTCTTTAAACGGAGAACGATTGTAACATTGTGAATGGCTCATTGTCTCTGATGATTTGGTTTGGAGAGTAAATTATCTATTTTTACGTATTATAATATGATTAGAATACCAATTCTCGTATTTTTTCTACGATCACAGAACGAACGCAAACCGAATCGAAGTTGACTTTTGAATTGACTAAAAATTATTTGCTCGATTTTTATCATTGATTTAATGTACTAAAAATTATTTATCTTTTACAATCATTAGTGAATACCAATTCTTATTGCTAGCAAAATGCCATTCTCAGTTTGTTTAATTTTCGATCATAATTAGTTATAATCACACTTTGGTATAAACTTTGAAGTTTCATATTGTGATACGAGAATACCATTTGTTAGATCGAAACTGAATTTCGACTACACTTTAATATATGACAAATTCCGGTCAGATGTATTGGCTCGTTGGACTGGGGGTGACTCTTCTGTTTTCCCTTCTTTGATAGCCGCTCGACTAGAAAGAAAGAACTGAGATGATTGATGGACAAAAGTTTTTTAATTTTTTATATGACTACTTACCGACAAACCTATCGTAAATAAGCGATTTTTTGAAGCAGCTCTTGGGTATAATAAGGTAAAGAGATATATAGAGCACGACCCTCTCTCGTCCGTCCCAGACAGAAGTATGTGTATTAGACGAGCTCGGTGGCGTAGCGGTCAATGACGCGGCTTCGACACCAACGCTCGTGGGTTCGATTCCCACATAGGACAAATATTTGTGTGAATGAACACAATGAAATGAATGTGAATGTCTCTGTTAATTAAAAATTAACATCAAGTATCAACACATACTCAAATAACTCTTACGTGCTTATATAATTTTCTTAAAACAGCGTATAGAAAAATCCAAGGTTTGTGGTTAAAACTTAATATCTATCTAGATTATATCGATTATCTTTAAGTTTGTTGAATATCATGTTAATATGATTATCATTACGTGATGATTATTTATTGATTTGCATACCTGTTCAAAATGTTACACGCATTAACCACCATTGGTTATACGTGTGATAATTTTATTATTCGTTTTGAATTAAGTAACATAATTATAATATCAGGTGAATTTCTCTTAAAGATGTGTTAATTATTACGAATGAGGCAGTTCCGGCTTCATACGTTTACTTAGAGGATGAGGTAATGTTTTCATTTGTTTTAAAAATAGAGGCTTTTCAAGACTCATAACAGACATAAAACATAAAACGATAAATCAATATAAGTAGGCATCAACGATATGGGGGTGTAAGTGGTTCATCAACATCTTTGAACCAAATCCAACTTCATCTGCACGCGGTGCACCCTGCTGACTGACAAACGAAGCTCTGGCGAAAAGAGAGGTAGGGAGCGTTATTGTAAGCTACCCGACTGGGGAATTTACCTCCACCTCACAGAATACCGCAGCCAAATAACAATTCCCTACAGGATTGTTATGTTCCTGCGAAGTGAGTGAGGTCACTAGAAAGGAAGGAGATGCTGCGTTGGCAGCGGGGGTGGCGGCGCGCGAGTGATACTTTATGTTGCGAGCGTTCATATGGCTACGGTAACCGCTTCACATCAGGCGGGCCGTACGCTTGTCTGCCACCCGACGTAGTATAAAAAGAGATATAGAATTTCGATATATTTATTAACTAGCTGGCCCGGCGAACTTCGTACCGCCTAATTGTCAATGAATGTCGTGGTATACATATTAGTTGAACAAAATTTATGATGTCTTGAAATTAATATAATGAACAATAGAAAATAATAGAGAAGCACGATGGCGTCATTGCACGTGTCAGTCTAATTGTACACGCAAGTTACGCAACGTCAACCGTAGCCTGTCCATGGATGAGTTTATATTATCTCAAGCTCCTCCGTGCTTCGGAAGGTACGTTAATCCGTCGGTCCCGGTTGTAATCATTAGATTAACTCGAGGTTCTCCGTGCTTCGGAGGGCACGTTAATCCGTCGGTCCCGGTTGTTATCATTAGATTATCTCGAGCTCCTCCGTGCTTCGGAAGGCACGTAAGACGTCGGTCCCGGTTGTTATCATTAGATTATCTCGAGCTCCTCTGTGCTTCGGAAGGCACGTAAGACGTTGGTCCCGGTTGTTATCATTAGATTATCTCGAGCTCCTCCGTGCTTCGGAAGGCACGTAAGACGTCGGTCCCGGTTGTTATCATTAGATTATCTCGAGCTCCTCCGTGCTTCGGAAGGCACGTTAAGCCGTCGGTCCTGGTTGTTATCATTAGATGGCAGTCGTTAAGCCAAGTGGCCTTTAGGCGGCTTGAAATTACTGGCGTCCGCCAACTCGCAGTTGAGCAGCGTGGTGGAGTATGCTCGAAACATATTCAGTTGAAGGAAGACCCTTATTTAATATTACCCATCAGTGGGTAAATATTAAGTTCAGTATTTTACTATGTCACAAAATAAAGTACCATGACACTTGACAACCAATTAATATTAATTTTCAAGCATTCATTCATAAACAATTTTCAAAACAACAACGGACAACTTTCGCGACGTAAAAGTTAGACCAATCGATTTGACATTTAATTTAAAATCAATAAATATCCCAATCCGTTTTCAAATTTAATTTTTCGACAATTTTGTCAATGTTTTAATACTTATTATCCTATACCCACATTTCTGAACGCACGCATACATTTGATGTACGCACGTTAACGTCACGTTTGACAGGTCCGACATCCACGAACATTTTGTATGGAAAAATGATTTTTCTTTTATTTTATTTTTTTCGTAAATTTTCCAATATTTTTAATAGTTATTCTGCTATTCTGGACGGAGACAAATCCAACAAATCAAAAACCATGGCAATCGGTCCAGCCGTTCTCGAGTTATAAGTGTTGTAACAAACACGACTTTCTTTTATATATATATATAGATATCAAACATCTTTATAATTACGATAAGGAAAACTTGTATAAAATGAATACTTGGTGTTGTATTATATTACACGCAATGTGAAGATAAATTTGCTCTATAATTTCAGTTTTGAATCTTTCCTAACTACCCAGAATACAAATATATAAACTACTATCTGCTATCAGTCAGCAGGGTGCACCACGTGCAGGTGAGGTTGGCTTTGGTGGTTGGAAAGATGGTGATGAACCACTTACATCCTAAATTATTATAAAGTCCTATAAAATTAAATTTGATAAGGAAAATATAACGAGCAAATAATGTTTTTCATTATTTTACTATCCGTATAATATTATTTCCTCATTTATTTATTTATTACATATTTATTGACCACAAAATCTCGGTACAATAATCTCGTTCTAGAAAATACCTAAATTATTTCTGCACATTTCATGAGTGCTCGTAATAAACACAGGTTTGTTAAAATACATTTTTTATGGGAATAAGTCCTCCCATTACACTGATTCACTTCATCGACCTCATAAACTCTATTGCTGGATAAAAATAAAAACTAAGTGTCTAGACATAAAAATATTTTAAGTGCACAATTTATATGTTCGGTCTAAATTTAGACTTAGAATGTTAGATTAAAACAACATTTATGTAGACCAAATGCAATACAAAAATGCAATCAAATACAAATTCTGAACTGTGTCCGAAAAACTAATGAGAACTCGATCTCCATAAATACATAATTTATCTAATTTTATATGTTTTTTTTGCAATCCAGTGCACGAAATCTATTAGTTGTACATATATAATCAAGACTATGTTAACGACAGCTCTATAGAATACGTACATATTTTGCATCTATATGTCATAATCGTTAATTTTTAACAATATTAAATTATATTACAAAAACGAATGAATTTTGACAGAAAAAAAAATAATATCACTGTCGACACTCAAAAAGTTGACTTCGAAATAGCTATCAAAATTTCATAAGTAATATTTTTATTCCAAGCTCAGAATTGGTGTGATTTTAGCTGTCAGTATTGTGTATGGTCAAGTATGGTCTCCAAAATCGCCGTAGAGAACTACTTAGTATTTCCATGTGCGGTTTGTCATAAATGTGATTACCGGCCACAATCAGCCAGTCTGATTTGGAAGGCGCGATAAACTGTTGGGTCCCGGCCATAGATTAGTAGGATTCTTCGCTACGCTTGTCCCGGCTATAAAATCACCAAGCCGCAGTTGAGCAGCGTGGTGCAGTATACTCTAAACCCCTTCGATTTCGGAGACATCCGTATCGTTTTTATAGCCGGGACAATTATTGTGTTATGTTATAATTATGTTCATAATTACACCGTACATAAATATCTTCAGCTTATTCTGAGTCGGAAAACTTTTATTATAATTTTAGTTATTAATTTAGTTATATTTTATTATTAATTTAATTTTAACTTATGTGTATGTAATTTTAGTTTATTTAGTATTTTTTTTATAAAGCCTATTTAAATTTAAAAAAAAATGTTTGCATGTGTGTGAGATCGGGTTTACTGTGGAGCGAAGATAAAGTAACATGTCTGGGATATAGATACATGTTTTTTTAAAGAAATAAATGTACTTACCCACTTCTCAATATACTTATTTTTGAAAACATTATTGTGGCCTCTTAAAAACATAAACGGTAAACACGTTTAAAATTCAAGGATTGTATAAGGAAGGTGGAAGGCGTGTCTGCAAGTGCCACATGGCAAATAAAGAGTTATTGACTTTAGCTTTTGAGTAAATACACCATAATATACTCAGATAATATAAGTACAATGGTCTATATATACAAGTCTTGGATGCAGTACGACAATAGTCACACTGAGACAAGGCAAACGAAGGAAGACCTTACAGTTGCATTGATTCATTTCTACACTTCTACATGTTATGTTCTATTCATCAACTTCTATCATTTTCATTCTCTCGGTTCACATCTTTTGGCCATTAATCATTAAAGGAGATTGACTGCTGAATGAAGGTATCCATTTAGAAAACCTATGACTTTATTAAAATCCATTTAAAAACTCGACGAGCTCGGTGGTCGAATGGATAGCAATGGACACTTTGACCTTTGACTCCGAGGTCGCGGGTTCGATTCCCGCACAAGATAAATATTTGTGTACATGAACATGTCTGTTTGTCTTGATCTGGGTGTTTTCTATTTATTATAATGTATGTACATATTTACAAAAAAAAATGTATTTAAGTATAATATCAGTTATCTAGTACCCAGAGTACAAGCTTTGCGTTTAATTTGGGACCAGATGATGCTGTGTAAATTGTCCAGAAATATTTATTTATTTATAAGTTCACTAAAAAAAATACGTACATTTGCCTTCATCCTCTACATATCTATCAAATGTAGGAATAGCAGTAAAGAAAGATGGTATAACTCATTAAATTATTGGGAATCGCAACATTTATGTGGAAAGACCAGGTAGGAAAGAAACATTTAGGTCTAAGTTTGTACCTAATGCAATTTAGTAACTATTACGAATTCCGTTTCTTTGTATATTTACCTGTTTAACAACTAGGTATGCACGTGACTTCATTAGCGTCGATTGTTCGATCGAAGGTCTGATGATGTCTCGTTTTACACATGTTTCTACGTGATGTCTGCCCAACAATTGGTTGAAACTTCCATTTGAATTCATTTACTCATCTTGGAAATACATATTATCCCATGGGAACCATTTATTTTTCCAGTGTAAAATGTAACCTAAATGTTGCTCTGAGATATGCTTACATAAGCTAACGCCACGTAAAAATATTTTAATCCATTTAGTTACTTCTTATGTGATGCGCACACAACCAACAGTGGGCCAAAATCGGCTTCTGTATCGTTAGACATTATATTCCAACAAAATTTTATTTTTTATCTTGTTTTACTACTTAACGAAATTAAAAATATGAATTTATAATAAAAAGTAAATATGGCTTACTATATATACAGACAAAACGGAAAGAACAAAAACTAATTAAAAGTAATAAAATGTAATAATCTAAATGACATAAAATTCTTCCGCATCGCCGTCTAAGGGTAAAGTGGCCAGAAGGCTAGCAGCATTGCCACGCGCTGGATGGCAAATAATGCTAATTCGCTGAGCGAGAAATAGGCCAGCCCTCTGGTCGCGGGAAGAGACAAGAGTGCAATAATTATTTACAAAAATACGTATAATGTATTTCATATACAAACTCGATCCTCCTATGATTTTATTACGAGTACAGATAAACGTATTTCTTAAAACAATATGACAATAAAATAACCATTGCGCGTCTTAGCAGCCGGTTTCGGTGGCTCCGCGACCGTCAACTAGAAAAGCAAATATTGAATGTAACTCGATGATATTATTGTGTACAGACATAGTAGAGGTAACGTGAGTCTCAGGTACGTAGCGAGACCAGACCAAGGCTAAAACCGAATTATCACATTACCATTTTCATCATTTTCTAAATCTTACTTTTACTTTCACCAAAATATATTTTAGTGTTAATTATACCTACAAATAAATGTCATCTACAGCCATCAAAAAGAAAGAGTTATAGTTTGTATTACACTTTGTATGAACCTCTGGGAATCCCATGGATTAATGACATTTGAGGCCCAGGAGCGGAGAACATTTGAGTCTTAGAGCAAATAGTTGCAAATTGAACGAGAAAGAAGATAATAGAAATTGAAAGACATTCAAATAGAAAAAAAGAAATTATGCTAAATTTATGTTTACTTCTTGACTAAACTTATTTTATCATCAGGTATAAGTATAATAATCGAAGAAGATAGGTACTAACGCTATAGATAATTGTCTCCTTCTTATGCATATCGCTATGCCTGAAAAGGTACGTGAGTATGTATGTGCTGTGTAAACATTATGCAGTTCTGTAACACATGTAATGCCATTACAATTAAATCATAAGCAATTTCATTTATTCTTCATTTCACACTTTTAAAATTTTTGACATTCCACTAAGACATATTTTAAAATGCACTCGGTGCATCCTCCTTATAGCTAATACATTTATATTTAGGACTGTATAATGGCCACTGTGTAATGTCATAAATACACCTGCATACGATTTGGTCCGGTGGCCGAGGAATGCACCTGAATGTGGGTAATCGCCTCAAGGTTGCCTTGGACCCGCGACTTACACACGGTTTGAAGTAATCAAATGCTTAATCGTAATAAAATTATTACATTTTTGTAACTAAACTTATGCGTTTCAAAATCTATTCATTTCGTAATGCATGTTACTGGTTTATGTGGGTAGGGTATTCACATATTTTAAGCACTCGAAGACCGTTAATTTGTCCTGTCCAATAACTAAACCGCCTTGACCAGTACTAGGAGATAAGAGGCGTGAAAATTAACAGGTCACTCACCTGACGCGGTCCAGCACTCTGGACACTCCTGACACAGCGACGCCCAGTCGAATGCGAGGTCCTCGAAGCTCGCCATGGCTATTTAGCATGCCAGTCCACTACGCAACCTGCCATCAAAGTTGGCAGCCACACAACACTAACACCAAGCAGAAACAGTTTTCATCGTCCGTATAGACTAAAGCACTGATTTATCGATCTAAATCATATGTTAGTATCATCTGTGGTTTCCCGCGGTCGGTTGTTCGGAGTTAGTATGTGTGCGCGCACGCACGGACGGCCGACGGAGCACTGCAGTGCAACCTCGGGCCGCGCGCTCGGGATGTCGTCGCCAACATCGAACCTGTTCCGCGGCCTGCGACTCCACGCGTTCACTCCGCGGGTTCACTCTTTCGATTTCAATGAACCGTTAACGACCTCGGGTGTCTCTTATCACATCACGTAATGAAGCATCTATAAACTTTACAATAGGCTTTTATCGAACCGGACCCGTACAATAGATCGAAACGATGACATTTCTACACCGTTACTAAATGTGATGGCAAGATTATTTGCGCTTGGATAGTTTGCATAAATATATGAACATTTGCACGATGAACACATTCGAGGCACGTAGCCCAGCCGTTAAAGATCTAACCGGCCTTATGCAAGCCCACGCTCAATTCGAATTGCCGGCACTTGCTATTGCAAGCCATGGAATGGACATTAATCAATATATTTTATAGGAATTGTATGCTGCTTCTACCGTCTACCAGACAGCATCAAACTTCAGCTTTCTCATACTTGAGTGATAATTGTGTTTAGATTATTCGGTAGAGACAATGAAACTCACTGAATAAGCTGAAGATGTTTGATATTAACCTTAAATTTTCCTTTTACTTTTATTATTCCTACTAATATATTTTAAGTGTTGTTTACTAACTAATGGATCTCTGTTATCTGTAATAAATAAATTGAATTGAAATTGAATTGAATTAAAGTTTGAATTGAAGTACGAATCGATTTTTTGAACAAAAATTTAGATCTAAATCAAGCTTTAGCTTATGTGTTAGGACCCCTAGCTATTACGTTAGTGTGAGTATTAAAACATCAATACACACAATATTTAATAGAATTTTCTATTCTCTCAGTCGATTTTTCCAACAAGTTCACATGGGTAAACCAAAGTGGAATGATAAATTCTCCCTACTAAGTATTAACTGCGTGCCTAGCTAATATAAAGTGGCAGTCAAGCGTACGGCCCGCGTGATGTAAACTGCTTACTGCAGCCATATTAACTCCCGCAACATGAAATATAGCTCGCGCACCACCATCCAAACTGCCAACGCAGCAACTCCTCTGGTGACTTCACCGACTCGCAAATACACAACAACCCTCAAGAGAATAGGCTAGACGACATTTTTTTCTTTCGATTTGTTATGTAAGGTCGTCACAATAATATAACTATATGTGAAAGAATTACTTCGATAGCATAAAAACTTCTCGAGATATGATAACTTGAAAATAACAATTTTGGACTTTCCCGAAAACGCTCCATACAAAAGGCTACTGAATTATGACGTCACACTTATGTATTTTGTATACGTTAAAACAGAAATTTGTACGACAGCTATATGAAAAACTGCGTTTATGTAGCTAGTGGCATAACAAAAGTTATAGTATTTTTAATTGTTATTCCAAAGTTAATATATTTTTTTAATAATTTCATACTTTTAAATTGGACTTTCCCACTACACTTTGATCGATCATAGAACAAGTCGGATATAAGTTATTAAAATTTCAAGATCGCAGATCGTTCTAGTTTTGTATATTTTATGACACTGATAAGTATTTTTTATATTTTTTTATCATTGTCGTCTAGCCTAATGCAGTATTCTGTGAGGTGGAGGTAGGGTTGCCAACTTTTTTTACGAGAAATAAAGTATATTGAGGTCTGAGAAAAATATTAAACAGTATTTTAGAAAAATGAACAGTATTTTATGTTTTAAATACATATTTATGAGCTTCTCGCACAACTTATTTAGTCTTTTTTTAAAACTTCATACGCCTCACCACAATTACAACTTAAATGAAAACAAATGAGGAGTTCATTTAAAAAAAAATGTGTGAGCTCTTAATACTTAACTTGTTAAGTATTTAATACTGGAAACAGTATTTTGTATACTTTATTTTTGTTCAACAGTAAAAAGTATAATGTAGTGAAAAACAGTATAATACTGTTTTTAACAGTATAGTTGGGAACCCTAGGTGGAGGTATTTCCCCAGCCAGGCAGCTTACTAACAAGGTCGTCGCCAGCCGATGGTCAAGGGGGGCAAGTTGATATGCAAAAGTATGAATTGTAGGTAAAGTCTAGAGCTCAAGAAGCTTTTCACTCGTAGATAGAATCTCTAGGGGGGGGGGGGGGGGGAGCTGCCCCTCCCTACCCCCCCTTGGCGACGCCCTCTGTTCCCTACCTCCGTTTTGCCAGAGCCTCTTTCGCTAGTCGGCAGGGGGAACCACGTGCAGATGAGGTTCGCTTTGGATATTAAGAGCGTGGTGAGCCGCTTACATCCCAAATGTACGAGCTAGAGAAATGCAAATAGTGTACTCTCATTTTCGGCTGCAACTCACTACCAAGACGACCACAGCATTAAGTAGGCCATGACCACAGCACCGTCAAAAACTAATAAAATACATAAATAAAAAATTTAACTCACAATTAACTTAGAAGGCATCTGTATTAAGGCTTGTGTGGTTAATTTTCTTTTGAATAAATTGGTTTAAATTGCGAGGCCCGTCGTTTCGCAGCAGAAAGCGGCAAAAAGTGGCCATCAATAGTGCTCGTAAAATTTATGAGTAAAGTCATAGATGTGATATGAAAGGTTCATATCACATATATCACATCTATGACATCTTTACACAAAACAATAAATACATAATGGTTCTTTATTACACACTTTGGATACTCCACATAATTATACGTCTATACATCAATTATACAGCTACGTCAGTGCTTCCCTTCGTATCTTTTTGTTTGCGGACAACTATGACTTTTTGATAGGCGCAAATCTCTCATTTATAGACCCTGCAATACCTTCCTATACATTATTTTCTGTACATATTATCAGGATAAAAAAAAATATACAGTCGAACATAGAACCTCCTTCTTTTTTGAAGTCGGTTAAAAAAGTACACATATAGTAGTAACATAAATTAATATAAATCTATAATAAAATCATATCCGGAGTGCTCAATCTCTTGTCAAAGCTTAGCTACCGTTCTCTAAATATCTCAAAGTATATTTTTTCTGTTGCATGCATGTAAAAATTCTTTAATTTTTTTTCTATATATTTCATATTTCTAGTACCTACAGTTTATTCTGGGCCACATACCTGTTCTACATTAATAATATATCTTATTACCCTAAGGTTGTCTGGAAGAGATCGCATAGCGAAAAGACCACCTGTTGTACTTGTTATCTTACAGCTGTATTTATACTTATGTAATGAATTTTTTTAGGTGCGTTAAAAAATAATATTTTGTATAACAGTCAGCAAGATTTTTTAAGTGTCATTCATTTTTCGCAAGACCTTTGTTAACCTTTTACTAGCAGGAGTACAGCAAGCAAGGGTATTATTTGGATGCGTTCAATGAGATATATTAGGCTGCAGTCTTCTATGAGATAGAGAGGTACTTCCTCAGTCGGCCTCGATATGCTCTATCCCTCTATGGCTACACTTCTAAACCAACATAAAAAGTTACAACATGACAAACACAAACCTACGTACGCGGCGCCTACTCAAAACACGCAAGTACCCTCATTACGTAGTCGGTTAAAAAATTCAACGTAACATGCCGTCCTTGAACTGCAGTAACACTGGCGCACAATATAACGTAGCCCGAACTAGTTTTGAATGCATAAATGTACACAACACTCAACCTTACGTAGGATGTACTCTTGAATAAATAGGCACGAAGGTTCATGTTCCTTGTCTGATGATGAAGGTTGATTAACACGTACGTAAACAATAGGTAAAGTAATCATTCTAAGATTGGTACGTGCTATCTGTACTGTGAAGAACTCAGAGATCACTCGCTCGAGCCACCGAGCACCTACAGCTACGTAGAGACATTGTCCTCTACCGTATCTATCATGGGGAATGTTCTCAAGAGATCTTTAATCTTGTCCCTAATTTGTCCATTTCTCCTTAGAGCCATTCGTGCTGATTTGAGATCACAAGCTCATACGAGACCAATCACGCACCAAAAAATTCAGCAATTTTTGACTAGCTCGGTGGTCAAATGGTTAGCAATGGCGACTTTGACTTCGAGGTCCACGACCTCGATCCCCGCAGAAAAGAAATATTTGTGTGCATGATCATGTCTGTTTGTCTTGGTCTGGGTGTTTTCTATGTATATACGTATTTAAAAAAAAAATTAAGTATTGATTAGTTTGGGGCTTGTATTATGGATGGAAAGTTATTAAATTAAATGGAGAAGTACCTATTATTTTTATTCAGCATTGGCGTTAGTTAGCGTATGCAATCGCCTTAAGTCTGATATCATTTAATCTATGCTATCTTTGTTAACATATAGTATAATGCTAGAAAGTTGTCGACATATTTACTATATTTACCCGATAGCCGGAGATACCAAGGAGGTTAATGTTGGTCATGCAGGTTTGTATATACCGGGCTACAAGCGTGTAGGCAATAATCCTATTTTACCTTCATCTTTATGTAAATTAGAGTTGTAAAACAAAGGTGAAATTGTACTAAATATATTGGACTTAGAGATAAGCAAAATTCCAGGCATTTACAATAAGTGCCCAGTAAGTACCTGTAAATGCCCAATAAATGCCTAGTTATGGGCATGAATAAGGAATGTATACTTAAGTACCTA
This sequence comes from Hypsopygia costalis, assembly GCA_937001555.2. Classification (NCBI taxonomy): domain Eukaryota; kingdom Metazoa; phylum Arthropoda; class Insecta; order Lepidoptera; family Pyralidae; genus Hypsopygia; species Hypsopygia costalis. Next base: position 8,213,445 of record OW443330.2, on the reverse strand, counting down.
CTTTTTGGGCATTTATCGTAAATGCTCGGCATTTTGCCCACCTCTAATTGGACTAGATTGCACCCGTGACTTCGTACACGCGTGTCCAGGTATCCCGTGGAAACCTTCTAGATGGTCCGATGACCTTAAGAAAGCGGCTAAATGCGGAAGGCGGAGGATCGTATATGGTGGAAAGCATTGGGGAAATTTAATTATACTCGTATATTATCCAGCAGTAGGTAGATACTGGCTGATGATGATTATGATTATGACCACAACAAATTGGTACAATAAACGGACTTAATGCTTAATGCATTCTCTACCAGGCAGGGGCGCCGGCTTTTAGAAAACCATGGGTGCTCATGCTCATTTGATGACTCGAAAAAAACGAAGTATGAGACCCACAAACACCCAGACCTAACACAAATATCTGTTTCATCAGCAAACATTTGTGTTAGTGCGGGAATCGAGCCCGCGACCCTTTCGTCTCAACCGGTGCTCTAAACCACTGCGCTAAACAGGTCGTCGGGTAATGAAAAAGCGCCCATCCCTAAAAGGCCATTACTGATCTGTTTCTTGATGTCTATTCTCAGGGGGTGCTCGGCACCCACTGTTTATTTCTCATGGGCGCTCGAGCCCCCGAGCACCCACGGAGTCGGCGCCCCTGCTACCAGGTATCTATTGGGAGTGGATAAAATCACAAACTGCTCACCGTATACATACAGTGAGCAGTTTGTGATTTTTTCCTGTACCTACTATAATAAGTATTATAGATCTATATTCGTACTATATTAAGACGTTCGGCTTTCCCACATTACGTGTTACCTTCGATACGAGAATAGAACCTGCGTATACACAATGTTGAATCGTTAATGTAAACACACTACCACACCTCAGCCGCATAGCTCCATCCAATCCAATATTGACCGTTCGGCATTGGCGGCTTTGGCCCACTATCAATCACCTAATATGGTTTGCCTTTCACGAACTTGTTTTGTCCAATTATTGTTTTATATTACGTTTGACATTTTATGCTGTAATTGCGATTTTATATTGAATAGTGGTCGCCCACTGGTGGAATTCGGCCATAAAATAAACAAAAGAGTATATATAATTATATAAGATATATATATATATATGTGTGTGTGTTAAATACATAATATAAATGCATAATAAAAAAAAATATATTAGCATTTTGTACTCCTTCTCTATATAAACTACAAGTGTGCGAAATTTTATACTCCTCCGTCGTCCGCGTAATTTTCGTAAAAAGGCGTACCTACTAAGTTTTTGCTTCACGTATTAATATATGTAATAATTAAGGCTGGAAGAGACATCTTCCAGATATAAGCCCTTCTTTATACAGTTTCATTTATTTCTCTACTTTTTTTTTATATTACGTCGGTGGCAGACAAGCATACGGCCCGCCTGATGTGAAGCGGTTACCGTAGTCATATTAACGCTCGCAACATAAAATATCGCTCGCGCGCCGCCACCCCCGCTGCCAACGCAGCATCTCCTTCTCTTCTGGTGACCTCACTCACTCGCAGGAACACAACAACCCTCAAGAAAATTGTTATTTGGCTGCGGTATTCTGGGGTGGAGGTACCTTGCTTCCTACCTCTCTTTTCGCCAGAGCTTCGTTTGTCACTCAGCAGGGTGCACCGCGTGCAGGTGAAGTTGGCTTTGGTTCAAAGATGTTGATGAACCACATACACCCCAAAGTGTACTCAAATTTGTATTTTTTGTGGTATAATAAAGAGATTACATACATACATACATAATTATGAAACGAGTGTATGTGTAAAAGACTTTTTTAATATAATTAAAGTGACAAACAGCATATCCACTTGTCTTATGGTAAGCAGTCATCGTTGGTATGGACGCTTGCAACCATTTGCAACACCTGACGTATCACGCGTTTCCACAATAAACAAAGATTGGGAATACAAAACAGCAAGTTTTTGGTATCGTATTGTCCAAAAGCATATAAAAATTATATCCACTTTTCACTGCGAAAATTGGTTAAAAATAGTTCTGACTGAGGGCGTTGGTCAAATGCTCATTAAACTAACTTATTCAGTCAAAAGTAAAGGTTAAGTTACGTCAGGCGCAGATCCAGCCCTCAAAAAAGTTGTGGTCACAGCTACCTGAAAATCGGCCAAGGACGAGTCGGAGTACGAACTTGCTCATGAACAATTATGACTTATAAAGGACTTTTGAATTTAATTATTTCCTTTTTTCCGAAGGTTATGGGTATTGCCCACAACGGTGGATCCGCCCTTGGGTTAGGTTAACCTTGTGACGAAGCGAGAGAAGTCCATCTTGTTTCTGGAGACTTCGGGTATTAACTATGACATAATATATACATAGATACCGGTTCACATGAGGCGGACCGTATGCTTGTCTCCCACCCGTCCTAATATAAAAAAGAATATAGATAATTATGACCTTTAAATCAGTCAAAACCATTTTTGACTACGAAAATCGGTCAAAACTGGTTTTAATAAGGACGTTGGTCAAAAAAATCTAGAAACACTATAATGAACGATTTGTCGATATAGTGGTATCTACTAGATAACTGATAAATGTACTTAAATACATTTTTTTTTGTAAATAAATACATAAAAAATATCCAGAAGTCACATAGTCTTGATTTGGGTGTTTTCTATGCACACAAATGTTTGTCTTATGCGGGGATCGAACCCGCGACCTTGGAGTCAATGTAGCCATTACTAGCCATTCGACTACCGGGCTTGACGTTTTTAACTAAAATATAAGCACCGCTGCCTCTGCTATTGCAAGAGTCCATAATTACGAAAACAGTCGTATGTGTGTTTCCTTGCATTAAATAAAATGGGGTGTAGCTGTGTCATGGACACGTTATAATGCACTAAAATTATCTCAAAATGGCAGCGCTTCCCCTCCCCCGCACGCGATGTTCCATAGTCCTTACTTGACGTGATAAATTCTTTCATCCTTCATCTATCTAGTGGTGTGATTGAATTTTGGATGGAGATGATAGATTTGTAGCTGCAACACCAAACCATATCCCCCGATTTTGTTATCATTCGTTTTTTTTTAATTGCCTCCTTATGGAAGCAATTTTGAAGACGAATTCACGTCATAAAAACATACATTCTCTCTCTCTTCTACGTTCTCTGATACGTACTTTGGATACTTGATTATACATCAACGACAGATAGACAGATAGACGTAGCTAACGTCAGTGTTTCTATCTACTATCGTGGAAAATAGGATGTATGAGAGAGCTAGATAATATTTTTAATGCAAATGAAGTCGCGCATCTACTCCATAACATATTACAACACAATTAAGTGTTATTTCGATCAATTCCGATTAATAAAAATGTTGAGTTGTTTACTGTTCTAGTTAAACATTTCCTTATATTTCGATATTAATTTCGCAAACGATGCACCGGCGCTTGTTACTAAACATATTAGCACATTGTACGGTGCCCACAGTCTATTAAAATGGTTAACTATCAGAGAGGCAACGTACTTGGAAGTGACTTTCAATATATTATAGGCTTGTCGATAATCGAGTGGCTAGTAATTGCTGTTTTAACACGGTCACAGATTCGTTACCACACAAGATAAACATTACATTTATCTTGTGTGGTACACAAGTAAGTACAGTCAGATGTCATTAGCGTAGTTCACATGCCGGCCACTCCGTAGAAATGTCGCGTCGTTTACTACTACATAAACAATGACGTCTGTGCAGAGCGTGAATGAGTATGTATGCGTGTGGCGCCATACAAACTGTTAGAGATTTGTCTCGACACGAGGGAGCGACAGGGAGTGGCCATACTGTACGTAGTATTATTTCTTATACTGTGGCAGTAACACCCAGCTTAACTTTAATCCATGCTTATTATAAAATATAGTCGCTTTCCGCGTCTGTCTGTATTTCCGTTAACTCCTAAACTATGCAACGAATATCGATGTGGTTTTCACTACCGCTTAGAAAATGTCTTCAAGAAGGTTCTTATGTATAATATATTTATATTATCATACACGGCCGCTAGTTTTGAATAAAGAATTAGTAAGATATTTCACATCAGACTTCACATCAGGCAGGCCATATAACCTATATATAGGCTTGTTTACCACACGACGTTGTATTAAAAACCGAACTTTTTATCCAATATTTAGGACATTTTATCTTTGTTTTACAACTTAAATTTACATATTGAAGAAAAAGCAGATTTAATTATTACATGCCGGTAGCACCCGGTAGTCTGCTATGAACAAACAAAAACCTCCTTTGCATATTATTATTAGGTTATCGCGTAAATATAATAAACTAGCTGCCCGCCCCGGCTTCGCACGGGTAGAAAGTGTTGTTTTCTTTTCCTCGCAATTTTTATGTCTTTTCTCTCCATAAGAACCTTCCTTATACTCGTACCTTAACGAAAATATTTAAATAAAAAATAGCAGAATTGGTCGAGCCGTTCTCGAGTTTTGCGCTTAGCAACATTAATTTTGATGTGGGACCACTTGGAGAGTGTACCCTCTCAAACGAATAAGAATTATTAAAATTGCTGTAGCAAGTGACGGAGAAATCATTGAATTAAAAAAAATACATACAGTCGAACATACAACCGCCCTACAGGTACAATAAACAACAATAATAGGTAATTTCTGGGACAAAAACTATTCCCATAGTCGCCTTGTACGACATCTACGGGAAGAGACGGAGTGATTCTATTCTAGTCTGCCGGAAACCACACGGCCGTAAGAAGGAAGAGTGGTATACACGGAATAAATACAGTTTCATCGGCACCACTCCCGGTGAGAATCTCAGCTTCAATTATACATATTTCGCTGCTAAACATTGACTTTACTTCAGGAAGGAGATCTTCCCCTAATTTTAATAATATTTTTGAAAACTCCTGGGCACGTAAAGTTCTATCTACAGCTTCTACTGACTTATTGTTTTTTTTTTCGCATTCATCTGAAACGATTAGACAGCAAACCTGAAACATTTTCGCTTTGTCACAGTTTCGTGTCACAAAGCATGTCGGTGTTTCCGTTCTGTATAAATTGAGTATAATATTGAACATCGTATTTGCGTCCTTCCGCCTAGAAGTATTATATGGCTGCAATACCTGGCGATGCTGCTGTGAGATATTATTATGGTGCCTGATTTCAGCGAGGATTGCTCTCGTCAGGTATGTTTTTCCAGTCCCTCCTGAAGCATCTAAGAAAAACAGTTTCCTCTCGTTGTTTAGAAGACTTTGCATCACAAAATCTTGCTACATAGCGTCCCGGAACTGCACGCATTCTTCTGGTTTGTGCGAATATATACCAATCGTTTCATTTCAATTTTAGCGTACACGTCTATAATAAACTGACTAAATAAACCACGTTACCTTTGTAAATAAATAAAACGATTGCGTCTAACTTGTAGCAGGTAAGAATAAAAGTAGCACTGCGCGGTTATTTTTTTACAATACAATCAATATTTTGTTAAACTATTTATTGTTTTTTTAAGTAGCTTTTTTAGTTCTATTTGCTATTATAGCTTGTTTTTTAGTAATTTTTTTAAACTATAATTTATTGTAAACACCATGTTTTTTATGCAAATAAAATTTGCTTTGTTCTGCATCAGGTGTTCCAAATCTTGGACTTATATACCTCAACAAAAAATGCTCATCAGGCTGAACAACTTTTGCTAAGGCGTCTTTTTTATATTTCTTATATTTTAACTGAACCTTTATGGTCCTGCATCAGGTGTTCCAAATCTTGGATTTTTATACCTCAACAAAAAAAAAGTCATCAAGTTGAACAACTTTTGCGTCAATTTTATATTTCTTATAGTTTACCGTAACCATTATGGTTCTGCATCAGGTGTTTCAAATCTTGGATTTATATACCTCAACAAAAAATGCTCATCAGGCTGAACAACTTTTGCTAAGGCGTCTTTTTTATATTTCTTATAGTTTAGGCGAACCATTATGGTTCTGCATCAGGTGTTCTAAATCTTGGATTTTTATACCTCAACTAAAAATGCTCATCGGGCTGAACAACTTTTGCTAAGGCGTTATTTTTATATTTCTTATAGTTTAGCTGAACCATTATGGTTCTTCATCAGGTGTTCTAAATCTTGTATTTTTATACCTCAACAAAAAATGCTCATCAGGCTGAACAACTTTTGCTAAGGCGTCATTTTTATATTTCTTATAGTTTAGCTGAACCAATATGGTTCTGCATCAGGTGTTCCAAATCTTGGATTTTTATACCGAGATGGAAATTTCGTGTCCACGTTTTCAAATCGATGCCATTTTCGTAATTGACGTCTCAGAAAACCATAGAGTCAACACCCATATTGATATTATGACATTTCAACCCCATCGCACCCCCACAGGAGTGCTCTTGTGTCACGTCGGTTATGTTAGATTATAAAATAGCTGTTGTTTTCGGAATCAGTGACCCGATAAACCATAAAAACAGTACCCGTAACGATTTTTAGACGTTTGCACCTCATTTCACCCCTTTAGGGGTTGAATTTAGAAAAATCCTGAAATACGTGTTTACTCATTTATCTACAGAAGTGCTCGTGTAAAGTTTCGTATAAAATAGTCCAACTAATCTTGGTTCCCCATACAAACTTTGGCCCCCCGTTTCACCCCCATAGGGGTTGAATTTTCCAAATTTCCGTCTTAGTGAGCACCTACGTTCTAAAAGGAACCCTCTTGCAAAATTTGAGACTCCTAGCACTTGTAGTTTCTGAGATTTCGTGATGAGTGAGTGAGTGATTTTCTCTTTTATATATATAGATATATCAACAACTAGCATTATATTAATTTACAAACTTGTCATATATTTCATTAGTATACCATACAGTTGGATTTAAAAAAAAAGATTATTTTTTTTTATGTGAAAGGGGGGGGGGGGCAACGAGTATGTGGGTCACCAGCCCCCTTACCACCATCTCCTATTGCATTAAGAGATGGTGGTAAGGGGGCTGGTGGAAAGCAATCACCACCGCCCATGGAGATCAGCGACACCAAGAGGTCGCCGATCCGTTGCCAGCCTTTTAAGGGAAATGAAAACTCTGCTCTTGAAGGCACCCATGTCGTAGTTGTTCGGAAATACCGCTGAGGAAAGTTGATTCCACAGTTTCACTGTTCGTGGTATAAAATGTCTTAGGAAACGGTACCAGTATATTTCATAATAGAAGTCCCTTTAATTTAATTTTTGAAAACGACCTATGTTCGCGATTCGAGCAAAGTAAAGCTAATCATGTAAGGAATCGAAGAATAAGATATATCAGGTGCTCCATTACATAACATATTTTTTTTCAATGCTTAATTACATATGGTTATCGAATAAACCTGGTTTCAAAAAAAAAATGGAGAAATTACTCTTAAGCAGGCTTAAGCACTCGGTCTCTGTGACTAACCTTAGACATTCTATCGTTCAGCAGGTCACTGGTGTCCGCCAACCCGCTGTTGAGCGTTGAGTAGTATGCTTTAAACCAGTGGTTCCCAACCTTTTTTGTCCACGGACTACTTCCAGGTCCATGTGCAATGTAGAGACCGAACTGTCGTGAAAATCTAATAGACTATTCTATAGTATAATCTATAGTATCTCGAGAATACAATATTTGGTTTAGTATTGTTAAATCTCTTACTTTATAATTCTGTATCACGGACCTTGATTTAGTTCTCACGGACCGCTAATGGTCCGCGGACCACCGGTTGGGAACTCCTGCTTTAAACGCTCGCATTATCACCACATTAGCCATCGATGGTTCTATGCAACTCCTAGGACCCTTGATTTTGGGATGCAAAGGTGCTGCCACACTGATATTATGTAACGTTATATAACAAATTGTAACAATAATTCAATAAAGAAGCAAAACTAACAAAACGCAATGTTATTAAACGTTGTATCATAATGTTACTTCACATTTAAAAACATTCTCGGTGTTATTTTCGCTTCCCAATTCAATGTTACAAAATGTTTCATAACGTCATACTATTATGGGACCACCTTATGGTCCTCATCAACGTCTTTATAACCAATCTCACTTGCACGTACTGGTCCCTGTGGACTGTGGTGAAAGAGAGGTAGGTCAAGTAGGGAACGTCGAGCCCGACTGTGATAGGACCTCCACCTCACAGAAGACCGCAGCCAAATAAACATTAGCCTTGAGGGTTGCTAGTGAAGTCACGCGACATAAGATACTGCTTTAGTAACGGTAGTATTTCTTATGTTGCAGGCCATAGACGTTTTTTTTTAATACTACGTTGGGTGGCAGACAAGCATACGGCCCGCCTGATTTGAAGTGGTTACCGTAGCCATATTAACGCTCGCAACATGAAATATCGCTCGCGCGCCGCCACCCCCACTGCCAACGCAGCATCTCCTTCCTTTCTGGTGACCTGACTCACTCGCAGGAACACAATAAACCTCATGGGAATTGTTATTTGACTGCGGTAGTCAGTGAGGTTGAGATACATTCCCTAGTCGGGTAGCTTACAATTACACTCCCTACCTCTAACCTCAAGAGAATTGTTATTTAACTGCGGTATTTTGTGAGGTGGAGATACATTCACTAGTCTCTTTTCAATTTGCAAACGTTAACCGCTTTACATCAAACGGCTCATATGCTTGTTTGACAAACGGGCCCCTACCGCTTAAGCTGAAGCCGATTCCCATCTAGTCTTTTAATGCAGTAATGAAGCTTTAGCTTAGATTATTGTAATTAGACTAGCTGGTAGTAACCCTGGGGCTATACTGACTAAGCTAAAGGTGCCTGTCATTAACCTAATACTTAGGCGCATTTGACTATATTTGACTTCAGCTTAACACTGGGTCTGCTGGTTTAGTATTAAAAAAATGGTTGTCTGTAAAGTCAGTTTACGGACGATAATTTTACGTGATAACGTCATAAGAAACATAGGCCGATCGTGCCTCTCTATTGCTTGTTACGCGATCTTGCTTCCACGCTCGGCTCAGGCGGAACGTGACAATGAGTCATGTTTTTTCGCCCGTGCATCCGTTCACCGATTTATAAGACGTTATATGTTACTATGTAAACTGTAAATAAAAGCCAATACGAGTAATATAAATGACGAATATTTTTTATTTAAAAACATAAAGACCCACAGTAATGTCATACTTCGTAATAAATTTTGATTTAATCAGATTTGTTCACGTCGTCTTCTTCCCTACTGACAAGAATCCTGAGGTATTGGAGAAATACTTAGCGTTTGCTTCATTTACACGCGTTTCAGCTGCTTGAGGGTTCACTATCTCTAGTCCCTGAAACAAAAGAAAGGAAATATTTAGCAAATGTTGTTGTTTAATTGTGTGCTCTTAAATTTTTGACATGTCGCCGAAACGCTCGATAATCTAAAAACATGATAGATGAGGCTTCCACTAAATAAAAAAAATGGTTGTCTGTAAAGTCGGTTTACGGACGATAATTTTACGTGCTAACGTCATATGAAAATACCGGCCGATGGAGTAGAAGAGCGATAGATGCGTCACAAGCCGAACGCTTAGCCCATCGTGCCTCTCTATCGCTTGTTCCGTGCTCTCGTTTGCATGCTCGGCTCAGGCGGAACGTGACAATGAGTCATGCTTTTACATGCGTGCAGCTGGCGTTCATCGATTTATAAGAAGTTGTCATGTCAAAAAAAATTGTGTGTGTTTGACCACTCGACAGAAGTGAAAACTATATATACCTCGCTCCGTCTCGCTCCCTCTCTGCCGGCTGTATCTAAACGGGCATTACAGAGCTGAACGTGGGGCGTTACATACATACACGAGCATAACGGCCCAGTCTCATTCACTATCCTCGAAATCTGTGCACAGCGCGCTTTAAAGTTTTGTTAGTAAAATTCGTTCACAAACATATATAAAAACTAGTGGTCACACAGTGGTCGAAATGCGACCATAATTAATTTAAATTATAATATTGACCATAGACTTTAACAATAAACAAAATAGTAGGTATGTACGCGTGCGTCTGTCAAATACATGGTAGTGTGTGTAATGTATTTTTAATGATTTAATGTATTTTTTATGCATATTTTTTTTTTAAATAGTAGCATTCTGCACTCCTTCTATAAACTATAAGTGTACGAAATTTCATACTCCTTCGTCCGCGCAATAAAATAAATAGGTATATAATAAATAAAAAGGGGTTCACGTAGTAATATATAGATTAAAATTATATAACACGTAGTAACCATTTTGTCCATAACTTTTTCTCCAGATTAAAAATAATACCCAACAGCACCGATCATTAACATTAATGATCGAAGCCTAGAGGTGCAAACTGCAACTATACACATTCCATTCGGAGATGGGAACACATTTATGTCGGTGGTACAGCATCAAGCTCCATAATAAAGGTATTTAATCATAAGTAATTGAGATCATAAAGTATCTAACCTCATTTCTGAGATAAATAGGCAGTAGCTGTTTATCGATCATTTACTCTTGTCATCAGGCGTGATTACTACCTAGACCCCGTATTATAAGGCCAATGTTTCAGCTTCGTCATACTTAAACACACAAGTAAGGCAATGTCGGCCGAGTACTACCATTAATTTACTTGTTTATCATGATAACCGTATTCTGTTATCGTCTTTTGTCATCTAATTAGCTGTCAATGCGGTATTAGATCGCAATTTGTTTACTGTTATTAGTATAAATATTAAGATTCCCAAGTAGCATACATTGTTTACTATTCCTTTGTGAAAAAACAGTATAAAATTAAAATTGCATATATTTTAGTTCTGTTTGTATATACGTGTACTACCTACTTATTTTGTTCTGTGCCATAAAAATATGAAAGTGAATATATATATGTAAGTATAAGTAGCAAAAAATATTACATATGTAAGTTAAATATTATATATGTAAGTATAAGTAGCAAAAAATATTTCGCTATTTACACTACATAAGAGGGTGGTTCAAGATTTTTTTATCCTAAATTAAATATATTAACATCGCCTGAAACGCGCATAAGTAATTCCATTATTTGTGACTACTAAATAACACTGACAACTTGAATGTGAAAGACAATAAATAGGACTAGAATAAATAGGACATAGGCAAAGTAAACTATATAACACAATAATACTGTAGACACCCCAAAGTACGCCTTAAATAATATCGTCAACATGTAATAAAATATAGTTTTACTTAGCCAAGTATAGATTAATGAAGGCTGTAAAGTTTCTCAAATTGATCACCAAGCGGAATCGCCAGGTGGTTTTAACACAAGCAGGGCTATAATACCATACGCGGTAGTACCTGCACAATGGGTGATCAAATTTTATGGCCAGTAATAAAATGAGATAGCATAGACGAAGATTGAGTTCAATAATACGTCTATAATCGTATATCAATCAGGTGGTCAGACTGATTGCTATGAATTTCAGGTGGCGTTGGATGTAAATTGCGGTCCCGATTATTTTTTAACCGACTCCAAAAAAGGAAGAGGGTCTCAATTCATCGAAACATCGATCGGCAAAGATCGCTAGAAACTAATGTATGCAAGAGGCATAAAATCGATCGTTGCTGATAATTAAAATCTAAGGCTCTAATTTAGTCAAAGATGCAGACACTATATGTCTGCATCTTTGACTAAATTATTTCATATCATTTCAGTACTATAACACGTTTCACATGTTAGTTAGCGTTTTGGCGAGCAGGTGCCGGGAGACCAAAACAAAATACAGGGCTAATATTGATCATTCATGGAAACTAAAAATATCGTTCAAATAAGGGTACGATTTTTAAAGTAAAGGTTTTTTATGAATACAAGTAGAAGGATTTCTTTAATATTCTGCAAGAATATTCTTTTCTTTCTGAAAATGATCCATTGTCTCCAATCCAGGAGAATTAGTCGAAATCTATTCAGAACTTCGAACACGTTTTATTTTAACAGTTTATAATAAATTATTTCCATGTCCGCTTGCAAATCACAAGAAATAAATCTAGTTAATCAGCAAAGCAAACCGATCCGCTAGGCATTTTATAAGGCACACCATGATGTTACCAAAAGATAACCAACGTTTCATGAAATGCCGAGACTGTGCAAAATTCTACGCAAACATTTACGCCGGCCGCATTCCTAATTATTGATCTATACATAAAATAAAATTGTAACTGTTTATGCCGATGTCGGTACATATATATTATTTTTTTATTAATTTCACCACAATGAGCTTTTTAACTTATTTCAAATTTTCGGCAAACTGCAAAACAGTTTATCGGCGACCTTTGACGCTCTACTTTACAATGATACTCATTTGGTACTTACAGTACGTTAACCATCTAATGTTTATTATGTCGATACAACCTTTGGATATAATTTAGGAGATATTTAAGAAAAAATAATATGAAGAGTTTTAAAGTCTAATATATAACTGTTGTCTCTATGTTCGTACACGGACCATACAAAAACTACTGGTTATCATAGTTATATTGCTAGAGTTCTAAAATTTGCTGCATATTGCATCTTGACACGTCAAGTGGAAGACGAGTTATTGATAATAATTATTTCTTTTTTGTGAAGTCCAGAGAACGAAGTTGTGGATGGCTGCTAGTCACAAATAAATATATGTAAAATTCTGTTGCCGCTAACTGGAAGACAGTTTCTGTGTCACAATGGGATACTATAAAGCGGTCTTTAGACCACCCTTCAATGGATATTAACCTACGGCGATACGAAAGCATAATCTAAGTGATTGCTATCCGACTGTGTAACGGTGCGCGGATGTGGCAGCTTAGCACTGGGCTATGGGCGGAGAGCACCAGCTATGTTAGAAACGGCTAGGGCACGGAGTCAGGATAAAGCCATTTTTATACAACGTCGGATGCCAAACAAACATAAGACCCGCCTGATGCAAAGTGGTTACAGTTAGCCTACAGACGCTTGCATACAGGTAGCACACGCACGCTGGCATCCTCTTATTTGCTCTCACTCACTCACAGGGACACTGAGAGCAAGAATAATAAATGTATCCGTTGAACAAAGTAGCAATAAAAACTATAGTACTAGTACGGATCGATGTTATAAATAAAAGGCATTAATACTGGCAATAAGTAAAATGTGTACATTGCGGGACGTTCCATGGATGGGATTATTTATCTCGAGTTTCTCTGTGCTTCGGAGGTTACGTTAAGCCGTCGGTCCCGGCTGTAGTCATTAGATGCCAGTCGCCAAGTCAGTGGCCTTTAGGCATCTGAAAACACTGACCTCCACCAACCCGCAGTTGAGCAGCGTCGTGGAGTATGCTCTAAACCCCTTCGATTGAGGGGAAGCCCGCAGCAGTGGGATGAATAAGCGTTGACGTACACGGCGGCAAATATTAACCATTGACATTGATATACACGATATTATCTTAGGCATTGGATAACAGGCTTTGAACTTAACTGTACAATCCATATCTGAAATCTACTCGAACTTCGCATCGTTTATTTATACAAGGGCGTCGCCATTCACATAGCACGAATGCCAACAGCGAAATGTACCTAAACGGAGAAAGTTCCTCCCAGATCGGCTGAAATGGCAGACGATTTTCTCACTACGTGCAAAACTGCAAACGTTGGGTTATTCTATGGTGACCATAATGGTTATGACGTTTAATCTATTTATTTATATGCTCCGCTTGATGCATCGCGATACCTCTCGCCTTCCTAGTGACCTTACAGTAACAATCCTCCAACTAAATAAAGGTAGTGCCATCTGGAAAGAGGAGACAATTCATTTAGGTACCTAGGTTGAAAATCTACCCGCTGCAGGATAAATGCATATCATTATACATAAGAACGGAAATTAACGCGGGCATTTACATACCTTTATTATATCTCGTTTTAGTTTGCGGTCGTACTGTCATTTGGACTTCGTTCGTTTATATACGACAAGGAAAATTTAAATAGAATGAATCTAAATCGGTCTAGACGTTTCGTTTTTTCTTGATTTGAGGTCAAACAGACAAAAATAAAGAAAATACTTCTATTTCGGACATCACTAAAAACACATTCCAAAAAATGTAAAAACGCAGCTTCTTTTCAGGTTTAAGTACAGTTAGATACGTGTACTTTATTTACATTTTAGTAGGTCAACCCAAAAGAAAATAAAGACAGTTAATTTAGGAAAAATAAATTTCCATATAACAGCGTAAGCAGACGACCTTATCGTTGCATTTCAAAGCAAAGTAAATTTATTAATTAAATATAAATTTGGATGAGTAAGAAAATACACAAAGATGTTTCGATGTTAACGAGGCGCATAGCTACGTTCAAGATACCGCAATGGACTCAAAATAAACAGGTAGAAGGACAGTGCTCCATATGTTATGCTTTCCCTTCGTACGACAGATATATTTCAGACGTCAACCTGCGACTGTTACGAGGCTACGAAGCCATTAATATAAATGAATGGATCTATAAATATTATTAGTAAAGCGGCCTTTAATGAGATTCTCACGAGCTTGCGCCTCTCACTTGTCGGCACTTCATCCCCTATTAATGCACACGTTGACATTTTTATAACATACAATAAACGCTTTATTGTGCACTGTATTTCTGGACTTTCATGGAAAATAAACGCTTTGTACAGAATAATGGGATCTAGAGAAAGCCGATGGAAGCACGTGAAGAGTACTGTACAGTTGGCGCAGTCGATGCACCGAAACAAGGAGTTAGTCAAGTCGTCCAAAAGTCCTATTCATGTTGTTGCCTTAATGGATAGGTTACCTCTTGAACGGTAGCACCTGTGGTAAATTAGTGAAAAGGTAGTTTCAAAAGAACGCAAAGGATTTTTAAGTAATTTCAACTGTATGGCAAAACAGTGTAATTTGATCATTCGCATTTTCCATTGTGACACTAGAACATATTGTGTAACATGTTTTAAAAGAATATACAGGGTGTTCGGAAGAAGGATGAACACAGGAAAATGACAGGTAGGTGGGGTCTTCTCCTATGTGCTCAGCCCATAAAATTTGACCTAGGCCCTACTTTGGGTTTTACCCGATTTTTTTTTTAAAAAAGCCGACTTTCGCCGCTTTCTCACCTTTAAATTTCCATAAGTTTCCTTTTTATTGACAAGTCTGGCAACATTTTTTTTTTCTGATCTTGATACATAGTAGGTCTTCAAGTAATCAATATTTTTTTATAAAAATGCCAGTTAACAAAAATAGGAGCTTCTAAAATACAAAAAGAGGTAAGAAAATTATTTGAAGACGAACTTTGCATTGCAATGAAAAAAAACTACAAGAGATCGATGGCTTTAGATTTTATGTAAACATCTCTACTGTATGCCGTTTCTAACGGTATGCGATTTTTATGTTTTTTTCAAGAATAACTGGAGTTATTCGTAAATTTTGTCAAATCGGACGATTTTGACGAAACTCTACTTTTGGAGAAAATTAATTGTTTGACAAAAACTAAGAACTGGAAGCATTATTAAACAAAAGTAGGACGTTAACAATTTCAAAATGTAACTCTCTTATGGATACCTAAGTAAAGTAAAATAAAGGAAACACAAAGTTATGTAGTTGACTACCATTTATTAGCAATAATTGTTCAAACTGCCGGCCTTCATTATTAATACAAGCCGCCACCTGTTTCGTATCTGTACTGTGGTTGTTCTTAATAACATTTCCGCTTTCATGATATCAAAGCGGCATTTATTCGGTTTGTTAATTCTTCACGATTGGCCACTTCTGTTACATAGACCAAGTCTTTGGCCCTTCCCCAGACGTAAAAGTCGAGCGGGGTGAGGTCTGCGGATCGCGGAGGCCAAGGAATGGATCCACCTCGGCCAATCCACTTATTACTACTTATGGAAAAAAAATAATTGTTTGACAAAAACTAAGAACTGGAAGCATTATTAAACAAAAGTAGGACGTCGGAAAATTACATGGCTTTAGGAACGTAAACTGGAGAGGTGATAAAAATCAGGTAAAAATATTATTTCACTTCCGCGCACTCATAGAGTTTATCTTTTGTTTCTTGGAATTGTAATTGACGCGTGTAGGTAGAAATGCTATTTCATTCTTGAGCATTGATTGTGTATATTTTCTCTTTTTCACCTTCGAGACGGCTATGCGAGCGGAGTGACAGATCGGATCCTTTTTCTTTTCAGTCGAGTCTTAACTGCCTCTGCGATCTAATGTACTTGTTGCGCTACCACTTTCTTGTTTTCATTATCGAGTAATTATTGCTAATAAATGGTAGTCAACTACATAACTTTGTGTTTCCTGTATTTTACTTTACTTAGGTATCCATAAGAGAGTTAAATTTTGAATTTGTTAACGTCCTACTTTTGTTTAATAATGCTTCCAGTTCTTAGTTTTTGTCAAACAATTAATTTGCTCCAAAAGTAGTTTCGTCAAAATCGTCCGATTTGACCAAATTTACGAATAACTCCAGTTATTCTTGAAAAAAACATAAAAATCGCATACCGTTAGAAAGGGCATACAGTAGAGATGTTTACATAAAATCTAAAGCCATCGATCTCTTGTAGTTTTTTTTTCATTGCAATGCAAAGTTCGTCTTCAAATAATTTTCTTACCTCTTTTTGTAGTTTAGAAGCTCCTATTTTTGTTAACTGGCATTTTTATAAAAAAATATTGATTACTTGAATACCTACTATGTATCAAGATCAGAAAAAAAAAAATGTTGCCAGACTTGTCAATAAAAAGGAAACTTATGGAAATTTAAAGGTGAGAAAGCGGCGAAAGTCGGCTTTTTCAAAAAAAAAATCGGGTAAAACCCAAAGTAGGGCCTAGGTCAAATTTTATGGGCTGAGCACATAGGAGAAGACCCCACCTACCTGTCATTTTCCTGTGTTCATCCTTCTCCCGAACACTCTGTATATAGAACAGCATATTCTTTTAAAACATTATCCTTTCGTATGCCAAGAATTTTAGTGCTATACAAACGCTGTACCCATCGTGGGACCGTGGCACGTATGTGCTTATCAGCAACATTCATCAGCTAACACAAAAATACTACTTCAGAAGAGTTTTGATAAATGGGTTAATATGGGTAAATATAAAAAGAAAGAACACACGACTGGTAATTGAGGAAGCTTGGGTAAGATTCAAGTGGAAGTGGCGAGGCGATTAATTAAAATTTAAATATTTTGTAAAACTCTATAATAAACCCTTTAATGCAGGTGTAACCAAAATAACCAAAAAGAAGGATTAATACTTTCTTTAGTTTAGCAACAAACCATTGGCGATGGGTTCATTCATAATATCACGAGCAACACCCATATTTAAAGGGGCAAATCAGGGCAAAAATCAGCTATTTTAAGACAGAAACTCTGGACTTTAGATAATGTATCTATATCCACCTGCTGCATCAGATTCGCTTCATTATGGATAAATCATGTGTTTAAGTGGAGAGGCATAGGAAATCGATCGTTAATCCGAGATAAACCGTAAGAGGCGTAGTCACGATGAAAATATCAAGGAAATGGCTGCGTTCAGTAATGCAAAATTACTAAGTACAGCCTATTAGCCCTGGACTCAAGGGCGAGATCGAAGTGAGATATGAATATGCCAGTATGCTCTAATTCGGAATATCTCTTCGTTAATGATCACTTCGAAATGCTGGTAGATATAAAAAAGAATGTATATACAAATAACAATAAAATAAATTTTATCTAAACGCACGCGACTAACACTTTGTAAAAGGCCAATGGCAAAATAATAAATGACGAGCACGGTGGTCGAATGGTTAGGAATGGCCACTTTGACTCCGAGGTCGCGGGTTCAATTCCCGCACAAGACAAACATTTATGTGCATGATCATGTGTGTTTGTCTTGGTCTGGGTGTTTACTATGTATTATAAGTATGTATTTACAAAAAAATGTATTTAAGTACATTTATCAGTTGTCTAGTATCCATAACACAAGCATTGCGCTTAATTTGGGACTAGATGGCGCTGTGTATAAAAAAAAAAAACATTTCATTTTAACGAGCCGGGTGATCAAATGGTTACCAATGGCCACTTTGACTCTGAGGTCGCGGGTTCGATCCCCGCACAAGACAAATATAACACAAATATTTGTGTGCATGAACATGTCTGTTTGTCTTGATCTTTACAAAAAAAAAACGTATTTAAGTATAATATCAGTTATCTAGTGCCCATAGTTCACGCTAGTTTGGGACGGCATGGCAGTGTGTAATTTGGCCAGAAATATTTATTTATTTACCTAATACTGTGACCTAATACTAATCGTGGATTATTAGAATGAAATTAAACATATCGGCTCATTTGAACCCTGACTTCGTATGCGCCTATTTCTCTGTATCCTGTAAGAAATCCAACCTTATTCCTTGTCTGCGTTATAAAGGCAAAATCTTATATGTCATTTTTTTTTGTCTAAGCCTTGTACCTTTACTTTTTTATCTATTTATTGAACCTGCTATCAAGACGATGAAAACATAATTGTTGAACATAATAAACTAAGTAGGCATCTTGACACTATCGTTTTAATTTCATATCAACTGAATGACTTATTTCGAAATATGTATTGAAATTGTAAGGAAATTGGACCCTATTTTGTAGAATAGATCCAACCGACATTTCTTATTTTTAAGTTAGCAATTTAAAGTTTAATAGGAATAAAAAATACCACGCAGTATAAGTTTTGGGAAGTATAATGTGATCAAACTGCCAGAATCTGATGGGAATATATAATACTGATTCATCTCTCAATTTGGCACAGTTTGTCGGTTGATCCAACCGACAAACTGTGCCAAATTGAAATTTTCACATGACGTCCTCCAAATGCAAATGACCTCCTCCATCGCCCCTTATATGACACATAAGTAAAACATACCAAAAATGCAGGATTTTATGTCTTTATCCGACGGCCTATAGCCCTCATTGGCTATATTCATCAATTTTCGAGAAAAGTTGGTCATATTCGAAGTGCCATAGCTTGACTCCTATGGGGTCAATAGAGCTGCAATTACGCTCAAATTGTAGTTAATTTAATACAGTTTATAAGTGTAGTAAAAATTGTTCCATAAAACGCATAGTTTTAGACCTGGAGAGCAAATAGTGAAAGAAGTCCCAAAATTTCGAAGTTTTTGTCGAATTTCTCAGTTTCCACAGGTTTTTCGAAGTTGCATATTTAAATTCACATTACCCTAATAGACCCATACAACATACCAAAAATGCAGAACTACATCGCATTTTGCGAATTTAATGTCTTTTTCCGACGGCCTATATTGTCATTGCCATGATACATTTTCACGAATAACGTTTTCACTAGCGTAGTGGTAGGGGAGCCCTTGGTACTAAATCGGGATTTACTCGAGCGTCATATAGACCTATTGGATTGCGAAGCGTAGATGATAAGAAGAAAAAAATGTCATATAATATATACCTTTTCATCGGTGGGGGGAGAGGCTATAGGCTATAGACTTTCAAAAATGTAAAAAAAAACTGTTGCATGGACATACTCGAGCGCGTCAGATATTGATAGCATCCATGTCCTACGTATATTTGGAAATGTTCGTATGTTAATCTGACTGTTTCCATGATGGCAGTACATAAGGGTTCAAAATGAACAAAAAAAACTTTTTTTTCGAGCGCGTCATATTTTCTAATGGGATGTTAAGTGAACCTAAAAAAAAGCTCGTATATAATAATCTGACGATTTGGATGTGACACAAACTCTCGGCCATTATTAGAATGTGCAAAAAAAATTCGCCATTTTGAAATATGTTTGTAGTATGTTGTATGTAGGTTTATTTTTATGCCCTAGACGTGCTGTCTCATAATCTGACGATTATCTGGAGGAATTCGCCTAATTTGATAATAAAAAAGTTTTTTTTTATTTTTTTTTAAATCATTGAACTTAATTAATTGAAAAGCTGAAGAAATAGCGTGCAAATAAAACAGTGTATAGTGCCACAAACTTATCTGGCCCGGTGGCGGGGGCGGTGCGATCGACTTAAGTGTTGCCATTAAACGAAATGCCGCCCGTTTTAGAGGAAACATAAAAATCAAAGAAATATATACACTGTGTAAATAATAGCATTGATATACTTATTAATTGTGTTGTATGGTGTTTCAATTAAATATCAATTGCCTTCTATTTTTTGTTGAATAGTTTTAAAAATGCACCATGTTAAGTCGCGATCATAGCTATTATATAATATTAGAGAGTTATAATATTGCACAGAAACGACTCGTTGAAGATTTTTTTATTGTAAGAAATGAAATATGTGTAGAAAAAGATAATATGTATTTAAAAAAAATACACCCAATGGAATGTGCATACGCGGTAAGTAAATTAATTGTACCTGGCAATACTACATTCCAAGATGGCGGCTTTAGTTCTAAATTTGGCCACCGGGTCAGATAAGTTTGTAGCACTGTATGTTTTTTAAGTAGAATACTTGTCATCATCATCATCATTAGCCTCATTATTTTTTTTGCGTATTTTTTTAATTATCATCTTCATCGGTAGAATTATCATCTTCCTCCTCTGGGTCGATTTAATCCTCAGATTGCATAAGAAATCATTAAAATATTTAACAAATTTTTTTTTTATGAATAACGTTTTTTTTTTAATTATTGGAAAAAAAAATATACCTAATTCTGGAGTATCCTCAAGAATATCCGGTGTTATGACTACATCTTCATCATCATCTATGGAGAGGGGAATACAGGAATCACGTAGCTGCACGCTTTAATCTTTATCGATTAATTTTTCTTACTTCGGCTTATGGAAATCGTCAGATTATATATTTTTCGTAAACCTTGAATTATTCCCTTCAAAATAAAAAAAAAGTTAGCCACGCTCGAGAATGTCCAGTTGACGTTTTTTTTTTACAACTTTGTAGCCCTCTCCTTTTTTTACGTCACTTTGAAATTGTCAGATTAGTGGAATATCCACGTTTTAGCATGTAACTAACTCCAGGATAAAGGATCAGATTAGTAAAAAAAAAAAGGTATTACCTTAATCTGACGCGCTCGAGAACCTCAGATGAGCAATTTTTTTTTTACTAATCTGATCCTTTATCCTGGACGGGCGGCCATATATATGGGGCTCATATTTGGTGGAGATATTTAATCGAGTACAAGGTATCGCTTTAGTAACTCCCGAAATCCCCCTCTTGGGCTCCCCTACTATGGTATCGTAGGCGTAGTCCCTCAGACCGGATATTCTTAAACGCCGATTTGGCATAAAATTATCCCATTGTTTATTTTTCAGGTTAAACTTAGTCTATTGTCCAATGCAATTACAGAAGTAGATAAAATCAAGTAAAAAAAAATTCTTAGTTACTATGTGATGTGAAGATGGGAATAGTTGAAAATATTATTAAAGCTGTTATATTAACGGGTTTATTTAACTTTATACCTTATCGACATTGCAATAAGAACATAGAACGTCACCGTTTTGTACGTGAGACGATGCCGGGTCGATTACAGAGTTACGACAACAATGCAAGTTGTTAACTTGAGTACATCGACACAATTTTTTAACAATGTGTGTCTCTAACCTGTATTTATGTAATCTCAAGCAATTTTTATGTATTTTTGATACCGTTCGAGATTATTTTGATGGCAACATTGTAACTGTTTATGGAGGTATTTATATAAGTGATATATGGTTTAATATAATAAATTCCAATCTAATTCCATATCGGTATGGATTAGATTATATAGAATCAAAGCGTTGTAGCACATTTGTGCTATCATTAAAATCTCTTACAATGCTTTGATTTGATTGAATTTTCAAATCGCTGCGGTTCTTAAACAACGCCACGCGTGCATTGTTCGTCTACGGTAAATCATTCCTTAGCCCGCGCGAGCCATTTTTTATGCGGCCAACTTTTATAGATCGACCCGTGTGTATCATTTTCTTCCCTGGAAAATTCACTATTGAACTTATTTTTGGTAACTGACTTCTGAAATTGCTTTAGATTTGTGTCAGTTTTAATTTTTTATAACCTTGAAAGAGATTTTTAAAAAGAGTAGTTATAAATCCACACTATTAGTATTTATAATATCATTACTCATTCATCTTATACAACGATAATGATAAATGAGGACCAGCTCTGTTCAATGGCTAGCAAGCAATGGCCACTTTGACTCCGCGGTCGCAGGTCCGATCCCCGCACAAGACAAATATTTGTGTACATGAACATGTCTGTTTGTCTTGGTATAGGTGTTTACTATGTTTTATATGTATGTATTTTCAAAATTATATTTAAGTATATTCTATCAACTGATAGAATATAACTATCTAGTACCCATAGTAGACGCTTTGCTTAGTGTATAATTTGTCCACGAATATCTATTTACAGCACACAATCTCTTTCTATACTTAATATGAGAAAAATTTATATATACTACAAATATAGGTCAGACTAGCCCAGACGGCTTAATTTAATCTGATGGTCCACTGACGTAAACATGAGAAACGTCAGTCTGTAGTAATAAATTATTCCTATTAAAAAGTTTAATTAATCCAACTAACCTGTAAAGGTGTGAAGGCGACAGACGAGGCAGTACCAGAGACTTGTCTCCTTATGCTGGTGGCGCCGCCGTACTGCTGGTTCTGCTTCTGAAGATTCTTCTGTAGAGTCTTGCTAATGCGGACTTTGGTTTTCTCGTCTATTTGTGGCAGGCGCACACGACCGGTGCTCGACTTTCCAATCGTACCGCGAGTGTAGCCCAAATCTTCTTGATAAGCGTCATCTTCAATCTAAAGGAGAAATAAGTACATATTTAGTAGTCTATGCAAATGGTCATATAGTATTACTAAGAGTGTTTTCAGATTAGCGTTTTATTTATTTATTTAATCTTTATTGCTCACAATACAAATATGTATTTTACACAAAAGGCGAACTTAATCCTAACGTATTGTCTACCAGTCTACCTTTGGGGTACCTTTTATAAGCGTATAAGATTCGTTTTAACGCACGTATGGGCTCGCCTTTTCCCTCATGCGCATCTCTACGAGCATTGTTCGTTTATAAGCTCGAAAAAGCGCGTGCCGTGAGAGACGATTATAGCGTGTACGCCCGTATAAGCGCATTTGGCTTTTTGAAGGGTGAAATGAAGCACACGTGTAAGAGTGTATGCCGAAACAACCGTATACACGCAGTAAAAAGCTCTAAAATGTGAGTGCTATTTTTTAGGATTCCGTACCCAAAGGGTAAAACGGACCCTATTACTAAGACTCCGCTGTCCGTCCGTCCATTTGTCCCCAGGCTGTATCTCATGAACCGTGATAGTTAAACAGTTGAAATTTTCATAGATGATGTATTTATGTTGCCGTTATAACAACAAACACTAAAAAACAGAATAAAATAAATATTTAAGGATACAACAAAAGTGATTTTTTTCGATCGTTTTTGCTCGATATTGATAAAGGTAGACGCTTAAAATATTCACAGAATATTTAGTTGTTATATTCATTTTAAAAATAAATAATTAAATTAAAATAAAACAAATATTTAAGGGGGGCTCCCATACAACAGACATGATGTTTTTGCTGATTTTATAGATAATGGTACGAAACCCTTCGTGCGCGAGTCCGACTCACACTTGGCCGGTTGTGATGTATTTATGTTGCCGTTAGAACAACAAACACTAAAAAACAGAATAAAATAAATATTTAAGGATACAACAAACGTGATTTTTTTCGCTCATTTTTGCTCGATATTGATAAATATTCTGTGAATATTTTAAGCGTCTAGCTTAAAATATTCACAGAATATTTAGTTATTATATTCATTTTAAAAATAAATAATTAAATTAAAATAAAACAAATATTTAAGGGGGGCTCCCATACAACAGACATGATGTATTTGCTGATTTTATAGATAATGGTACGAAACCCTTCGTGCGCGAGTCCGACTCACACTTGGTCGGTTTTTTTTTAAAATAAGGCTCAAGCATGGAGTACTAAATACCGTAATAGGTTTTAATTCTGTTGATTCCATTTTATCATCCTGTGTATGTTATTTCTTTAAAGATACTCTTTTATAGAGATATCAAAATAAATTTACAGTTTTTTTTGTTTTTAATATGTATCATGTACATTTAAAAAAATATACGGTCTATTACTAAATATATTAACAACATAGTTAACTTAAAACTTAAAAAAAAAACACTTTAAATAAAAAAAATATTTAAGTTTTGTCTAAACTAGTTGAGCAATGCCGACCAGTGCCCTACATGCATAAACGAGTATACCTGTAACCTGAAGAATGCGTGACAGGCGTTTCGTTTGCCGACAACCAGACCGGATAAACACATAAATGCATTTGTCAAAAACTGACAGGAATAATTTTCTGGTTGTCAGTTCTAACGGCAGTTCGGTCACTGATATTTGTATTATGAAGCATATAATACATACACGTAATCCTCACGCGCGTTCATTCATAATAATGACCAAGCTTTACTGATGTACTGTTTGGGGTGTAAGTGGTTCATCTTTGAACCAATGCCAACTTCTGCACGCGGTGCAGCCTGCTGACTGACAAACGAAGCTCTGGCGAAAAGTGAGGTAGAGAACGTAATTGTATACAATTACATTAATACAGTAATTGTATACATTGTATACAATTGACGGGTAGCTTATAAGCTACCCGTCTGGGGCATGTACCTCCACCTCACAGAATATCGCAGCCAAGTAACAATTCCCTTGAGGGGTGTTGTGTTCCTGCGAGTGAGTGAGGTCACCAGAAAGAAAGAAAGGAACCCGCCCGACTGATGTGAAGCGGTTCTGTTGCCAGCCTGTACTCCACAGGCTGGCAACAGAACCGCTTCACATCAGTCGGGCCGTAAGCTTGCCTACCACCCGACGTAGTATAAAAAAAATGTAGTAAATAATTTTATTTCTCACGTCAACTTTTAACTAATTGACTATTGGACAGAGCATCAAATTTTATATTTAAAGTAGACCGTAATCGCTTACGGTATACGTACGCAACAGAATGTATCAAAGTCGTCTATTATTAAAGTAATATAAAATGCCATCAAAAACATAACTTGTAAGATCCATGAAAAGTTGTGAGATCCATGTAGTGTCCGACCGAATGTTCGGTTTCGGTTTCGGTCGAGTTTCGGCAAAAATATCGAGTTTCGGTTTAGTTTCGGTTTCGGCGGCAAACCTGCCGAAACTACGACCGAAACCGAAACTTCATTCGGGAGTCCCCGCGCTGTGCTCGGTCATGTTCGGCGCAGTAAATTCCATCCAAGCGACGAAGACATTTTGCCGCGTCCACGTGCCTAATCATGTCGTGACTTGTTTGCGTTTGCAGTGCGTTTTGTTTGTTGTTTGTGAGTTTTCGTGTGATTTGTTTTGAATTCGGTAAGTTTTATCATGTGATATTGTATTAAAGGTAGGTATTAAACATAATAATTTAGTATAACAAACTAATGCATAGATTATAGTAGAATCAAGTCTAACATAACTATCTGAATATTTTGTAGTTAATTTAACTCGTTTGGGGTGTAAGTGGTTCATCAACATCTTTGAACTAAAGCCAACTTCACCTGCACGCGGTGCACCCTGCTGACTGACAAACGAAGCTCTGGCGAAAAGAGAGGCAGGGAGCGTAATTGTAAGCTACCCGACTGGGGAATACCTCCACCTTACAGAATACCGCAGCCAAATAACAATTCCCTTGAGGGTTGTTGTATTCCTGCGAGTGAGTGAGGTCACCAGAAAGGAAGGAGATGCTGCGTTGGCAGCGGGGGTGGCGGCGTGCGAGTGATATTTTATGTTGCGAGCGTTAATGTGGCTACGGCAACCGCTTCACACCAGGCGGGCCGTATGCTTGTCTGCCACCCGACGTAGTATAAAAAAAATCGGTAATGCTATACGTAAACAAACAATAGTTAGGTGCTTGGTACTTACTATAGTGCATTAGTATTAATATTAAAGATTTAGAGTTTCAACGTTCAATTTAATAATTATAACCAAGTATCTACCAATTAAAAGTAACGTTGGGGTGTAAGTGGTTCATCAACATCTTTGAACCAAAGCCAACTTCACCTGCACGCGGTGCACCCTGCTGACTGACAAACGAAGCTCTGGCGAAAAGATAGGTAGGGAGCGTAATTGTAAGCTACCCGACTGGGGAATGTACCTCCATCTCACAGAATACCGCAGCCAAATAACGGTTCCCTTGAGGGCTGTTGTGTTCCTGCGAGTGAGTGAGGTCACCAGAAAGGAAGGAGATGCTGCGATGGCAGCGGGGGTGGCGGCGCGCGAGCGATATTTTATGTTGCGAGCGTTAATATGGCTACGGTAACCGCTTCACATCAGGCGGGCCGTATGCTTGTCTGCCACAAGACGTAGAAAAAAAAAAAATAAAAAAAAATGTATTTTTTTTTATATTATATTATTCCATATTTCCGTATATTTTAGTTATAGCCGTAGGTTATCTGGTAGAGAATGCTATTAGCATTAAGACCACCTATGTACCCTTAAATTGTGGTAAATAAAATTTAAATAAATAAATAAATATCGATCGCAACCGCCACCTCCGCTGCAGACGGAGCATCTCCTCCCTTTCTGGTGACCTCATTCACTCGCAGGAACACAACAACCCTCCAGGGATTTGTTATTTGGCTGAGGTATTCTGTGAGGTGGAGGTACATTTCCCAGTCGGGTAGCTTACGCTCCCTAACTCTCTTTTCGCCAGAGCTTCGTTTGTCAGTTAGCAGGGTGCACCGCGTGCAGGTGAAGTTGGCTTTGATTCAGAGATGTTGATGAACCACTTACACCCCCAATTATAAGAAAAGTACCTACAGTTAGATAATTGTTTCGTAAAAGTTTCGGTTTCGGTTTCGGTTTCGGCCGAAACTGAGACTGTTGCCGAAATTCGGTTTCGGTTTCGGTTTCGGTCGTAAAAACCAGTTTCGGTCGGACACTAGATCCATGTAATACCAAGTCGGTTAATTTATTCAGTCCCTACTTAAGGAACCTTCCGTCTTAACTTATTACGTAATTAGCTAACCTAACAACATCTTATATTGACCATATCAATATTAAAAATCGTTTATATTTTAAATAAACAGATTGACTTGGCCATAACAACCTAATTTTATATAATATCACTTGTTAGATACATTGTGTTTTCAGGCGATGGCCTGGATGGATGTATGGATTTTTGCTCGACTTGGTGGGGGCACTGCCGTGCCCCCAGATAAACATTCTGCTCGCTTGGTCAAATAATTTAATACAAGCTTGGATTTTTTTAATTTAAAGCCGTGTCTATCAGTTAATCGCCAGACAGCGCACACGCATCTAATGAGGCCGGCTCGGACGTCCGCGCACTCAATAGGTCGAGTTCCGGTCTATTTGAACCGCGCGAATAGCCGCGCACAACCGCTTATTCCGATTTGAAATTCAACGCATCTGCCGCGGCCGGCCGGCACGTCAAGTTGTATCGAACGCAAGATAACTTTGTTTTACTTGAATAAGCATAACTACAATTACTTTTTATGAGTAATTTTAGAATTGTTCTTTATTTCAATAAAGAACTGACTATCTTTTAAATTCTTATAGAGGAAAAAAGTTTATCTTGCAATAGTAATATATTCATCATCGCGCTTTCAAAATAAGCACCAACGATTTCAATGAAATTTTCACTACTTATAGTATTGGTGATCGAAGCTTCAGCTAGTGTAATAGATTCAGCTCGGTATCAATTCTGGAAAAAAAGTTTTGGAACGAATTTCCTTATGGGGTGTTGCACCCCCTCCGTACCCATGCTGGCAAAAAACGTCCGTAACGTTAAAACAACCGTAAGATTTTTATGTATAGCCTATGTATGATGGCTATACAGTGTCTATTGTATAGTCTACGTGATGACTGTTATTATTTTGCAGTTTGCTATTATTATTATCATCACCATCAGGTCATTTTAGTCTCCACTACAGGAGCACGACCCTCTCTCGTCTGTCCCAGACAGAAGGAGGATTTGGCCTACACTCCCCACGCTAGCCAGACGGGTTGGGGAGGCCTGATCGGTTTTTTTTTAATGTATTTCCCTTAGTCGCCTTGTACGACATCCACGAGAAGAGACGGAGTGATTCTATTCTAGTCTGCCGGAAACCACACGGCTCATTATTATTATTATATATTTTTGTAAATCGTCGTAAACAAAATAAAGGTGTTAAGATAATTTTGTAAAGTAGTATTTTTTTTATTTTTATAGATAAAAGATCATAATAAAAAATGTATTACCCGAATAATTATTTTTTTATACCTCGAATTAAACTATTTTTTTTATAATAAGCAACTTCGTTCCTAGCTGGTGTCCCACGACACCACTCGTTTTTTTCGCGTTTTCTTCTGGCTATCCTAAAAAACAAGGCTCTTGACTCATTTTCATAGAAAACAAAGTAAATCCGAATTCCTCTAATTCTAAATATATATTTACTATTGATAAATTTGATATTTCTAGTTCATTGGTTGTCAAACTTATTTCAGCAACCGCAAACTTTGATTTTTTCTAGCGCGTCCAAACATCCCCTATTGTGTAATTTACCTTGGCATAAATCAGTATATCTGGTAACCATCCCCTAAATTCACAATAAGAAACATTTCCTCAATTTGGTCGGCTTGTAAGCGTTAACAAACAACTCGCACTAATCACTCAGATCCCAGAAGAGAGAAGTCATCGCCCACTTTGAGAAAGAATGCGTTAAACACTAGGTTACGAGTAAAAATGAATATTTCTCACATGAATGCATGCAGGTGGTTAGAGTAGCTCTCGCTCGATCGATCGCACATAATTGCAACTGTTAAAACAACAACTATCGCGGATCTTCATTAACGAGATCCGATTTCAACCATAATTGATATAGCTTCTAATTGCGAGCCCCGAATGCCATAGTCTATGGAATTCGCAATTATTGCAATGGTTTCAGGTTTCCACGTTAGGTTTTATGCACACTAGTTTGTTAAATTAAATAATAACGAAATTTGAATATCTTTTTGAAGTAAAACTTCTTCACGCACGCTTAACTTGGGGTGAATGCGTGACGAGAGCGTTACGAAAAGTGTGATCGGGCAAGGCGAACGGAAGTTGAGAGGGAGATATAAGTTAGTAGAGCTAAAGAAGTTTTACTTCAGTCGTGTGGTCTAAAACACACTCGTGTTTACTCGTAACTTGTATGTTTGCTTGTCAGTTTGTAAGCGACTTCTATGAACTTAATTTTGACCCACTTTGAACCGTTAGATTTTATTGAAACTTTGTATACATACTTATCAAGGACCGATGACAATACAATAATTTGATAAATTTATTTAATTATCCTGGTAAGGATCGCCAAAATTAATTAATTTCCTCACATATCACATCGAACTAAAAAGTAGAAAATAAATATAGTTTAAAAAAATTAAAACCACGCTTTAATGAGCAAGCGAACTAAATAATGTAAATTATTTTTTATAATGGGCAGAAAATATAAATGAACGAAAAAGACTAGTAAGTATTATTGTGAAGAAAGCGTGGAGTGCTCGATAAATTAAAAATATGGCACAAAGCATCCCTAGGCATTTCACGTTTTTAAACGGTGCTTGCCCTAGGGTTGCCAACCATACTGTTAAAAACAGTATTATACTGTTTTCTATGCTTTAATACTGTTGAAAAAAACTTAATTTGACCATAGCACTGTTTATTGTACTGCTCCGCATGCACTGGGCCTTAGTATACTGTTTGTTTTACTACGCAGCTTTTAATATACTGTTTTTCTTGAAAAAAAAAGTTGGCAACCCTAGCTTGCCCTGTTTGTTTGTTTATATTTTTGGGTCAACGATTTTATTTTTTTGTCTGATCAATGCCTTAGATTGATGAGGGAGAGGGGTGTGATGACTGAATCCCCGGACCTACCGAATTATTTCTTAGCTTTTAGTAGGTACATTATTTTCAATAACCGTTTAAATTAAAAAATATATTTACATATTTTTTTAGTTCGATTGATCATTAGCGTGGCGGAAGCGTGGTCTTTAGTTTTTTAAACTATATTTACTTTATGAAAAGTTGGGTGGCAGAAAAGCAAAAGGCACGCCTGCTATAGAGCGGTAACCATAGTCTATCCATAGACATAACTGTTGATTTGCCTAGATTGGCTAGGATGATAAACCGCTTGTTTACAACATGCCTGATAATAAACAGTCATCACAACCTATAGACGCTTGCAACACCAGAGGCATCACTCACGCGTTATCTTCGACCCTGTAAAAACCCCCTTACGGTTTTCTTGAAAAAAACATACTTTGACGAAGGCATTTAATTTCGCTGAGACGCTACCGATTTCTGCATCACACATTTGTGTGCACACCTTTATTTCTAATTCATATTCTGTTTGTAACTGTTTGTACATTTGCTGTTTAACAAACTACGGTGTGCTACAGTTAGCAAATAGCATTATACGTATTTAATGGTTACTTCTCGGCGCGTACAGGTATGTAAAAGTTACCTAACTGGATTTATATGAGCAGCCTGGCAGTTCTTACGAATAAGGTAGCAAACAGACAAGTTTAAAATATTACTTAATTGTTGCAGTTTGATGGGGTTTGATTTACATTAAACCATTACATCATAATCAATCAATCAATCAATAAAATTTATTTGTTGTATAGTTATAGGTTATACGATCATTCATACAATATTATATTGAGATCATAATACGTAATAATTTTAAGATCGTAAGATATTTTTATATTTTAAAAACAGTATCCCTACTAATATTATAAAAGTGAATGTGAGTTTGTTTGTTACGATTTCACGCCGAAACTACTCAAGCAATCATCATGGATCTTTGGTAATTAGGAAGGACATAGGATACTTTATATTTAAGAAAAAAGTAAACGCAGGCGAAGCCACGGGTGGAAGCTATAGTAGTATATTATAAAACAAAGTCCCCATCGCGTCTGTCTGTCTAAACGCGATAAAGTCAAAAACTAATCGGATTGTCATACAGTTTATACATGCACCGTGTAGGAGCAGCTTATACACTGTTGTATATATTAATTAATTAGGCTATGATTGCCGCATTCCAGAACTGAGCCTTGCAAATACATAAAATTATTAAATGAAAAAAAAAGAACAACTTTAAAGTAGTGTTAAACATAATAGTTAAAAAGCGAAAAATATATACACAGCTGAGACGAATCTAACAAAAAACATCAAACGGCTTTAATTATAGAGCGTACCAAAGAATTATAAAAACAGAATTATTTATTCCCTTAATGTTTTTCGCCGTGCGTCTAAAGGTGGTGTAAAGATGAAGAAATAAAATACAATAAATCGGACACTAAAAATCTAGTGTCCACGGCAATCAAATTAATGACAAAGAAACTTAATAAATTATGATAAAGAACTTCCTTAAAAAAGAACAGGGAGGCCTCCTATTCTTTCGAAGTTACGGGCGAAAGTTTGGAATTTTTAAAATACGAATTCAATTAGATTCGATCGCCACGGACTAATTTACCTACTGTATAAATAACACAATAAACATTCGGATTTTCATTTCGGGGTAAATCTTGTCTTCTGGCGACATCTGGAATAAGCAATCGGCATTTATTGTACGTTTTATTATTAGTACTTGGATGACCGACCATTGCCCGGTGTTTTTTTAGGAGAAACGATTTTTCCCAGAGTCACGTAGTAAAGTGACATGTAGTATCATTTAACGAGTAGCATATCTTAACGAGTTGCTTATATATTTATTAATAGCTATTGTTAACAGATGACGTTATATTAGAATAAGCTATTCTCGGTGTTTTTGTGACAAATTTTACTCATAATTTAAACCTAGAACGATTTTTCGCCAATGAAATTTTTCGAGCCGTTTCAAAGATGGCCGTGGCATATACATATATCTATGTCCATATTAATAAATAAATGTGAAAGTGTGTCTATATGTCTGTTTTCTGCCTTTTGACACAATTGGTTGAAATGTTTTCAATCAAATTTGCCATTGCAAAAATTGATTATCTCCTGAGGAAGTTTTGGGGTGTAAGTGGTTCATCAGCATCTTTGAATCAAAGCCAACTTCACCTCCACACGGTGCACTCTGCTGACTGACAAACGAAGCTCTGGAGAAAACAGAGGTAGGGAATGTAACTGTAAGCTACCCGACTGAAGAATAAGGTACATTCCTCAGTCGTCACCTCACATTATACTGCAGTCAAATAACAATTCCCTTGAGGGTTGCTGTGTTCCTGCGAGTGAGTGAGACCTCAACGTATCATCTCCTTCCTTTCTGGTGACCACCAGAAAGGAAGATGCTGCGTTGACAGCGAGGGTGGCGGCGCGCGAGCGATATTTTATGTTGCGAGCGTTAAAATGGCTACGGTAACCGCTTCACATCAGGCGGGCCGTATGCTTGTCTGCCACCCGACGTAGTATAAAAAAAGAGGAAGGACGTAGGTAACCTTTTAGCGCGATAGCTGACATTCACGAGTGCAAAGTCGCAGGTACAGTTAGTATACCTAATTCTATATGTATATAATCTATACTAATATTATAAAGCTGAAGAGTTGGTTTGTTTGAACGCGCTAATCTCAGGAACTACTGGTTCGAATTGAAACTATTGAAAAATATATTGAAAAATACTCCTTTTGAGGACGTTGGGTGCGCTGCGTAAACGGTTGAAGTTACGCAAAAATCATGTATGATGGAATTGTTACTCTTTAAAAGTTCTAAAAAAAGCCTGCGACAGCATATGTCTATCTGACAGCTGTGGAGAGTCAAGGTGAAGCATTGGCTGTCAGTCTGGATATGGCGAATGCGTTCGATCGGGTCTGGCACCGTAGTCTTCTTTCGAAGTTGCCTGCATACGGTCTACCAGAGGGTTTATGCGAATGGTTCGCTAGTTTTTTGTCCAGCAGAAGCATTAGAGCCGTTGTTGACGGTAGTTGCTCCGATAGCATGGACATTAATGCTGGCGTCCCGCAAGACTCTGTATTATCCCCGACGCTGGTTTTGCTGCATATCAATGATATGTTATCTATTGACAGCATTCATTGCTATGCCGACGACAGCACTGGGGACACTTATTACACGGGCCGCGCTAATATTCCCCGCTCTCTGGTGAAGGAGAGCCGCGAACAACTTGTGTCGGAAATCGAGGGCACACTAAGTAGAGTGTCCGACTGGGGGCGACAGAACTTAGTGCGATTTAACCCCTCTAAGACACAAGTCTGCGCGTTCACCACTAAGAAAACCCCATTTGCTGTGGCTCCACACTTCCTGAATACACCCCTTACCATCGCCAAAAGTATTGGGATTCTAGGAGTTGAAATCTCCAGCGACGTCCAATTTCGTTGTCACCTGGAGGGGAAAGTCAAGCTGGCGTCGAAGCAACTAGGTGCGCTCAACAGGGCGAAGCAGTACTTCAACGGCAACGGCTTCTGCTTTACAAAGCTCAAGTACAGCCGCATATGGAGTACTGTTTGTTCTACCGATTGTACAATGGGGTGTGTTCAGAGGAGTTGTTTGACATGATGCCCACGGCCTCCTTCTACAGTCGCACCGCTCGCCATCGACAGGGAGTTCATCCTCACACATTGGAGCCTAAGTGGTCGCGTACCGTGCGGTTCCGGAGAGGTTTTCTCCCGCGTACGGTCAAGCTGTGGAATGAACTGCCTGTCGAGGTTTTCTCAGGAGACTACAGCATGGGGTTCTTCAAAAAGGGCGTGAAGACGTTTTTACAGGGTCGGCAATGCGCGTGTGATGCCCCTGGTGTTACAAGTGTTCATAGGCTACGGTAACTGCTTTCCATCAGGCGGGCCGTATGCTTGTTTGCCACTCTAGTGGTATAAAAAATAAAAATAAAGAAGATTGACTCACTATAACCTTTTTTTTATGGTAATCAAATGTGTTTGCAATTAATCCATTATTTGCAAACAAATTTGAAAGCAGGTATAAAATTAGTAGGTACCTACATAAATTATTCACCATAAGATTTTTTTCTTAATTATACGGTTATGTTAAGTACTTGATTTCCTATGGTCTTACCACGATAACTGATATTCACGCGGACGAAGTCGCGGGCAACAGCTAGTTCTATATATATATATATATATATATATATATATATATATATATATATATACAAGACTTGCACGTTGAATAGTATAGAAGTTAGCCTACAATGTACTGTATACGGTACACTCACGTCAGCGAAGTTCAGTCTGTTGGCGTTCTTCCTGAACTCTGTCATGGCGTACCGCTCCTTCATCTTCCGCACTCGTTTGCCTCCTCTTTTCTTCCGACTTTGCTCTATTGGCTTCGGCAGTGGCTTCACAAATTTCACCGGTGGAGGTTCCTAAGAAAAAAAGTAAAGATTTTTACGTATCTTTTTTAAGAAAAACATCAAATTTTAATGAAATGTTCGCTGATTTACTGCTATATTTCGACTACTACTATATTATGACGAGCTCGGTGGCGTAGCGGTCAATGACGCGGCTTCGACACCAACGCTCGTGGGTTTGATTCCCACACAGGACAAACATTTGTGTGCATGAACATGTCTGTTTGTCTTGGTCTGGGTGTTTTCTATGTATCATAAGTATGTATTTACGTATGTTTATCAGTTGTCTAGTACCCATATCACAAGCTTCGCTTACTTTGGGGCTAGATGGCGCTGTGTAATTTGTCTGACAATATTTATTTATTATTATATTTTAGTATATAGTTATGGTGCCTTATAAATTAGAACAATGTTTCATAAACAAAAATATACACACCTTTCCAGATATGCTGTCAAGCCGCCCTAAGGCCACTGACCTTAGGGGGACTTGAAAACTTTACTTGGCATAACGACTGAACGAATCTAATGATAACAGCCGGGACTGACGGCTTAACGTGTCCTCCGAAGCACGAAGGAGCTTGAGATAAATAAACTCATCCATAGACAGGCTACGGTCGGTGTTGCTTAACCTGCGTGTTCGATTAGAAAGATGACACGCGCAACGACGCCATCGAGCTCCTCTTAGTATTAGCACACCCTGTCCACTCCTCACAAATATCGCGTCGTTTACTACTACATAAGCAATGACGTTTGTGCAGAGCGGAAATGAGCGTGTCTGCGTGCGGCGCCATAGAAACTGTTCCACATTTGTCTCAGAGGGGAGGTGGGTCGACTAGTGAGAGCGGCAGGGAGAGGCCATACTGTACGTAGTACTATTACTTATACTGTGTTATTAGTATGGATTACCTGTAGCTTATCCAATTTTTTCTCGATTCCCTCGCGCAACTGTCGGCCGATATGCCCATCTGTACTGGAGTGGGACGCGTCCACTCGCGCCGCCAGTGTCAGCTTAGTGGACACCAGTTTAGCTGCTTTATACCGTAGTTCCTGCAGGAAAAATAAATTGGTTGTCTGTAAAGTCGGTTTACGGCCAAAAATTGTATGTGATATGATAACGTCATAAGAAATACAATACAATACAATACAATATCTTTATTTTGCTAAAAATGTGGTACATAATATCGATGTTAAAAATGTCAAGAATAACAACTAGTTTCACACATTTTACCAGACACTGGCATGCAAAATTTATAAGTGCTGCATAATAACAAATAAAATTATTAAATGAATGTCTTATTAAATGAAAACATCGGCCGATGGAGTTGAACAGAGATAGATGCGTCACTTTTTCGCGATCTCGCTTGCATCCTCGTCTCAGGCGGAACGGGATAATAAGTCATGCTTTTTCGTGCATGCAGCCGGCGTTCATCAATTTATAAGACGTTATCTCGTCAAAAATACTATGTTTTAAAGACAATAGGACCTCATTTTCAACTTGCACTGTACGTACGTAATTATATTTAATTTTACCAACCGGTTTCGCCCTAAGGCATTATCAAGGTAAACAGATGGTATTCGTGTTTCTACCAAACATTTTTATATTTTAAATTACGTGGAACAGTGCTTTATTATAACACTAGCTTTCGCCCGCGGCTTCGCTCGCGTGACATTCGGGGCAAACACGTGTTTACTCATTAATCAATAGAAGTACTCGTGTAAAATTTAGGATAAAATAGTCCAACTAATCTTTTCCCATACAAACCAACTAATCTCGTTTTCCCATACAAACTTTGGACCTCTGTTTCATCCTCTTAGAGGTAAAATTTGAAAAATCTTTTTAAGTAATTCGTGTCCGTTATATTTTCAAATCGATGCCATTGTCGTAATTAACGTCCCAGAAAACCATAGAATCAACACCCATATTAATATTATGACATTTCAACCCCATTGCACCCCTACAGAGTTATCACGTCGGCTATGTTGGGTTATCAAATAGTTTTTTTTTTCCATAATCAGCGACCCGATATACCATAAAAACAATACCTATGACGATTTTCAGACTTTTTCACCACATTTTAGACATTTCAACGCCATCGCACCTCAATAGGGGATGATGGTCACGTTACCGCCCTATGTGTACAATAAATAACAATAATAGGTAATTTCTGGGATAAAAACTATCTTAGGTTTATCCTTTCCTAGGACTCAAGGTATCTCTCAACCAAATTTCATCTAAATCGGTCCAGCGATTTAAGCGTGAAGAGGTATTCTGTCGCATTTATAATATTAGTATGGATTGGTGTTCCGAAAACCCGTAAAAACGATACATATGTATATTGATATATAGACATTTCAACCTCATCGCATCTCAATAGAGGATGATGGTCACGTTAGCCAAGTAGAATTTTAAAATTGTTGTTGTTTTCGTAATCAGCGACCCGATAAACCATAAAAACAATACCCATGACGATTTTCAGACTTTTTCACCCCGTTTTACCGCTTTAGGGGTTGAATTTGGAAAATCCTGAAACATGTTAAACACATTCACTCATTTATCTATAGAAGTACTCGTGTAAAGTTTCGGATAAAATAGCCCAAATAATCTTGTTTCCCCATACAAACTTTGGACCCCCGTTTCACCCCCTTAGGGGATGAATTTTCAAAAATTCTTTCTTAGTGCACCCCGAGACATCATAAGAAACCTACGTGCCAAATTTGGAATCTCTAGACCTAGCAGTTTGGGCTGAGCGTTGATAAATATCAGTCAGTCACTCAGTTTCTTATTTTATATAATTCAACCCCATCGCATCCCCACAGGGGTGATTTTATGTTACAGTCGGCTATGTTAGATCATAAAATAGTTGTTGTTTTCGTAATCAGCGACCCGATAAACCATAAAAACCATGCCCATGACGATTTTCAGATTTTTTCACCCCATTTTACCCTTTTAGGGGTTGAATTTTGAAAAATCCTGAAACACGTGTTTATTCATTTATCTATAGAAGTACTCGTGTAAAGTTTCAGATAAAACAGTCCAACTAATCTTGTTTCCCCATACAAACTTTGGACCCCCGTTTCACCCCCTTAGGGTTTGAATTTTGAAAAATCCTTTCTTAGTGCACCCCTAGACGTCATAAGGAACCTATGTGCCAAATTTGGAATCTATAGACCCAGCGGTTTGGGTTGTGCGTTGATATGTCAGTCAGTCAGTTTCTTCTTTTATATATTTAGATTATGATACTTAATAATGTTCCACCAAATGCAAACAATTAACAGTGTCAAACGTTTTAATTATTCTATTTTTCAAACTTACTTTCTAAACGACAAATATTTTCTACTTTCAGCCATTTTCAGTAATTTCACAACCAGTAAACCAGTATGAGTACCTTATACATCGGCATTTTGTCAACCGATGCACCAGGCTCTCGAGATTCAAACCTATGTTTAGTTCGGGACGGGGGTCGCGACGGTTGGACTGAATGGAATTTGTTGTGGCTTGGTTATCATTACAATATTTTATTGTTACAATAAATTAGTTAGTGACGTGTTAACCTAGCTAAGTAGTCATGAATAATATCTGACATGGGTAGACTTATCATTATTGTAAAACTTTATTATGCTTTGGCGTAAATAAAGATTATTATGGTTATTTGTATCTCTTTTTTATCACGAGCCAAGAATATTTATCAATATCGTATATACACGTATAGGCACGTATAGGCGTGCGCGGGGATATGGATCCAACGCGTAGTGGCCCCTTTCAGAAGTTTGATGTAATGTTGTACGCCCGCCGTGATCCGCTCCAGGATATATGAGATCTGGGTGTACTAAATGTCGTGTTATTACAGAAGAGTTTATTTGTGGCAGGTGGTGGCCTGCCTGGAGGCAACACTGGTGTAGGTGACTCAGGGGTGTCGAGAGGTGTGCTGCGCTTTCACCAAAGTTACTCGAGGCGTTATTATTATGGTTATTATTATACTTACAGGAGTAGTATCTTGCACAATTTGTGAGAAATATATAAAACCCGTGTGAGGGAGTGCTGCAGCTTGGGAGAACCCAGAGAGGGTCTTTTTTTGCTGTCCAAGTGGGAGAACATTGCAGGCTGGCATCTTTGACAATTTGGATAGTCCACCCGCAACCCCAAGAATTTTGGCCGCTGTTGATGCTCCTAGAAAAACAAAATAGATTTATGGAAATATTACCTAGATCTCTGAGTGAAATTGATTATGACTTATCTGCAAACGCTACAACGTTGAAATATCTTAATCGACAAAGCAATATTAAAATTAAAATATATAAAAAATTCGTGTCACATTGTTTGTCCGCGATGGAACCCTAAACTACTGAACCGATTTTAATAAAATTGTGCACAGTGTATGCAGTTTGATCCAACTTGAGAGAAAGTTTAGTTTATAACTCATCCTAAAAATTTACGTAAAAATATTTAAAGGCGGTACGAAGTCGCCGGGCCAGCTAGTGAAATTATATGAATTGAATATTACACTTATGTTATTATTACACGTACTGCACGCCCTGAAGCAAGTGCACTCCGGGTACAGTAACCACTTATGGTTCACTATCAAAGTGGTATAAAAAATAGGAACTTACCAACAATAGCTGTAACATTTGGCGCAATGAATGTCATGCGGCTTTCAACATATTCAAATATTTCAGACTTGTAGTTAGTGAGCTCAGTGGCCATGTCACAGGCTTCGAAGATTTCCGCTAATTCTGTCTCACTCAGTAATTTGCTGAAACGAAATATTAGGTAAATAAATTTCCTTAGTTTAGTAGTTAATGTATGAGAATCAAAACAATTATAATTTTTTTTTTGGGTCAACAAAGATTGGCTCTATGGCGTCGTTACGCGTGTCAGTCTAATCGAACACGCAAGTTAAGCAAGGACGACCGTAGCTTGTCTATGGATGGGTTTATTTATCAAGAGCTCCGTATGGATTAGTGCTTCGGAGGGCTCGTTGAGCCGTCGTTCCAGGCTGTTGTCATTAGATGACAGTTGTTAAGCCAAGTGGCATTTAGGCAGCTTGAAAACACTGACCTCCGCCAACCCACAGTTGAGCAGCATGAGCAGCAAATTGAGGGAAAGCCCATAGCCCAGCAGTGGGATGAATAATGGTTGACGACGATACAATCCAACAAACAATGACACAGTGTATGCATATAAACACAACATTATGTGGTTTGTCAACTTACGGTGATGTTTGAATCTTTCAATTTAAGAAGGCCTATTTTCGTCTCAAAAAGAATCAAAGAATAGAAAGCCATAGTTAACAGAACTGGCAAACAGACCTTCAAAAAATTATTATAAGGCATGTGTAAAAGCATATTTAATTGTCTGAATAAAAGGCTATTTTATTTTTTTATTTATTTTTTAGTTAACAGAAAGTCAGCCTTAGCAACCATTTCTTTTGTGTAATATTTCTCAAAATGGGTAGATCACTTTTTTGGCCGACTGTAGATGCTTTACATCAGCATTATTTTCATTTTGTTACACTATATAAAGAGTGACTTACCCCTGTGTGGTTGAAGCAGTAACCGAGACTATCATAATAGTGGCTTGTGTGACGAAACTCTGTAAGATCTCATTATTCTTTGCCTGGTCCAGATCATTGCCAAGTTCCTTCACTGTGCGAATGTACTCCAGGGGCGTTACAATCAGTGATTCTAATTCAGGGAACCGTTTTTGGTACTTGTCCCGAACAAATCTGTGAATAATAGCTGGAAAATGAAATTGAACGATATTTATATCACCTACCTAAGGTAGTTCCAAGTTAAGTTGAGACATTTTGTAAAGTACATAAGGGTCACCATTGAAAATAAAATCATGCTTTGAAACTCTATTTACAATTATTATACTGGGATCAAATAGAATATAATTTATTATTGTGAATTTATCATTTTTTGTTTATTGATGGCAATAAATGATTTCTAGGTAATTTTGTAAACACTTAAATTTGTTAAATTAAATTTAAAGTTGTCAAATTAAATTTGACGAGCTCGGTGGCGTAGCGGTCAATGACGCGGCTTCGACACCAACGCTCGTGGGTTCGATTCCCACATAGGACAAACATTTGTGTGCATGAACATGTCTGTTTGTCTTAGTCTGGGTGTTTTCTATGTATCTTAAGTATGTATTTACAAAAAAAAATGTATTTATGTATGTTTATCAGTTGTCTAGTACCCATAACACAAGCTTCGCTTACTTTGGGGCTAGATGGCGCTGTGTAATTAAAAAAAAAAAAAAAAAAACGTTAAATAAATTTAGTTTTACAACATTAAAATTTGTGAAGTTTAAGTTAAATTTAATAATAATTTTGTCTTTAGTTTATTATCTGAGCTCAGTTTAGAAATGGCATCTAGTCCCTATATTTTCTTACTATTATCTATAATTTCTATACTATATAATACTAGAGAATTTCGATTATCTAGTACTTATAGTACAAGTGTTAGTTTGGGACTAGGTGGCATTGTGTAATGCATAGATATGGTTTTTTTATATATAAATACATATAATATATAGAAAACACCCAGACCAAAACAAACAGACATGTTCATGTACAGAAATATTTGTCTTGTGTGGGGATCGAATCCGCAACCTCAAGAGTCATTGTGGCCATTGCTAGCCATTCAAGCACCTAGCTCATCAGTTTTTGCAATATTAGTGTTAATATGCAACAT
Source organism: Hypsopygia costalis (assembly GCA_937001555.2). NCBI lineage: Eukaryota > Metazoa > Arthropoda > Insecta > Lepidoptera > Pyralidae > Hypsopygia > Hypsopygia costalis. The sequence goes on along the minus strand of OW443330.2, from coordinate 8,172,447 downwards.
TATACACTTTTAAAAGTGCACTTCAATTGTAACATAACATGGATAGAATACACCAAAAATTAAATTATTTCAATTAAAAAACCTTACTCATTAAATGACTGCAAGTGATTTGACCAAAATAAACAATTAAAATATAAATAAATCTGTTCCACAATTAGGAAACCTACCAATTTCTCCATCTATTTCCACAGCTATGTTATTGGCCTCCACAATCAATTGATATTCAGGATCAGATTCCATTAAGCCCATGACTTCAACTTTCTTCCGATTACTTCCCACATTTTGTTCAATTTCTGTGATTACCTGCAGCATTAACAAAAATTCAATCAATAACAACTTTTGGTTTAATACATCTTTATTTTTTCATTAAGACGTTTGTACATCGCTTACATGAAAAACTATAATTAAATTTACAACAAAAGTTATTGTCCGATATAATTTTACACAAAATGTAGGTAGAATTCAGAAATAACTAATATATCAACGCACGACAGCATCACTTGTACTAACTACTTATAAGATCGACCGTTGTATTCGGTGGTGGTTCAAGTTATGCGCTGTCTGATGTTTAATACTTTATTGCAAAAAAACACGCAAGTTCTTGCACTTAATAAAATTTTCGTCATGTGTCCAATTGTAGTTGTCATTTAAATATCTGCACAAAATCAACAAATTTTCAAATTATTGAAATGAAATTATTTATTCAGCCATTGGGCCTATGTGGGCAGTCGACATGTCTTACACCTTATAAATAATATTCTTATTTTTTTGTAATTTTTTATCATTACAAAAAAATAAGATTTAAAAAGGTTATCTGAGCATTTCTTCTTCGTCTATGGTCAATCCAATGGAAAAGAAGAAATGCTGAAAGAAACTTGCCAATATGGATTTTTTTTTAAATAATCAGATAATACAACAATTAAAGTTTATTCATATATATATTTTACAATCAAAATAATAAAGTATTTGGTTTAGATAATTGTTATTTATTACATGTCTATGCTGATTCATTCCATACCTTGTTGTCACTAAGGTATTAATCAATTTTATAGTAAGCTCTTTTACTAAAAGACTTTTCCATAATATGTTTTTTGAACATATTTTCAGGTAAGGAAAGGACTGTATTGGGCAATTTATTATATAATTGAATGCAAGTTACAACAACAGACCTACCAGTTCTAGAAAGTCAGTGCATTGATGTACGCAGTGTATGTTTATTTCAGTTGTACAATTTACAGTTGTACAACTGTCCACATTTTTTTTAAGTTGTTACGTTTTTTACGAGCATAGGTATGTAATGTTTTCATAACTATATTGAGAAGCGACAATAAGCATATAATAAAGCATTCATAATGAAAAATTTCTTATTGTGAAATATTTTGTAAAACTTTCGAGTTTATGGGTTTCTTGTAACACTTTATAAATTTTAATGTAATTTAATATTGCATACATTTGTTATATCTCATCAAAAGATGCCTTCGGAATATTACCCCAAAATAAGAACATGTTGAAAAATAAATATAGCATGAACTGTTCAGCTGTTTAATTCTGAAAAGCTAACAAACAGACGCAATCGCATATATATCATATTAGTATATATAGATCAGGAATTTTTAAAAACAAATTAGTATATAGCAGCTTTTGCAATTAAAGGTAAATTATTACAAGGACTTGTCCAGTTTGTAGATAATTTATTATCATGTGAATTTTACACCACGGCATTAGACATATCGTTAACGATAGCATAAAATTTCCTGACTTAACCTAAAAAAAAATATTTCTACTTACACGCTGTAATCTATCTGAGTGACGTAATTTTGCCAATTCTCGTATAGAAACATTTTTAATTTCCTCTTCTTTCGGGATTACAGGATATGGAACCGCGAATTCGTGCGAGGTTTCATTTGAAGTTTTATTTTCAATAGCAGCTTCCAGTTCGCAATCGTCATTTTCTTCCAAATCTGCGAGCAATTCGTCTGCTAAAGACATTTTGATGAATTTCTTTCAGTGTTCTAACAATTTGATGAGGTACGTGGGTATTTCAAAATAAATAAACACATACGGACACGGTCGCAATGATTTTTATTTGACTCACAGACTGACTGAGTCCTGACAGTGGTTACATTCTCTTTGGTACTGACTGACTGATCTGTCTGTCACTGTGTCTGTGACACAGTGACACAGCAGTTGACAGCAGTGGACAAGTTTTTTTTATCAAATAGCTTTACAACTGCTCTGGAACCTATGACTTTTTGATCCCGGCTGTATTATTTTTTTTATCTCAGGGACAACTCTTCAGGGACATGACGAAAAATATCACCAGAAATGCTTGTTCCTCTATTACTTGTAATTTTTTGCTGTTTTGCAAGACTTCTTGGAATTACTCGGCTGCCCCGCTTCAAAAACTTTTAATTAAAGATTGTACAAATTTTGTGATCTCTGCTGATTTCTTACACCATAGTACTCACGAAGTCACGGTACAGGGCCCACCATACATTTCCATTGTGGCTACTGTGTAGCCCGGATTAACAGCGGTGACCACCAAAAAAGGCATTATACTATGAAATTCACTGCAGTCCCGGCCGTAAAGCTACGGCAGTCTTTGAATTTAAAATGAATTTAATCAGAAGAAATTAGTAGGAGAATAGAAATAAGAAGCTTTTGGAATTGGAATTCCCCTCTTGGCAGTGTGAGAGACAGCAATATGGCAAATAAGTTATTAAAAGCCTGAAGAGATGGCTAGTCAAGTGAAGCTCAACTGCCATGCGCCACAGATTTTAAATATGTAACACCATTGGGGACATAAAACAATAAGTTTGTAACACATCGATTCCAAAATTATGAATTGTAAAATCATCTGAACGGTTGGTAATTCTCCCTTGCTGCTACCAATTTAGAATAGTACCTATACTACCATAGATGCAACATGTCGTTCAGCTCTCGCCGCCACAGATCACATTTAAATAGAACGTTATATGTGATGTTTGATAGAATTCATGATTGGCAGTTGAACATTTCGCATATGAGAACGACGGCAGCAATTTAAACGAAAAATTTAGCCTCAAAATTGCGCAATGGGCCACGGGGTGATCGACTTCTAACCACTTTTTATTTAATCTTTCTCTTAGCGATTGAAAGAACCTATAAAAGTGGCTTCCTTTGGTAAAAGTTTTCCGCCTTTCCTACCATTCAGACATCAATGTTTCAAGTACCTCATCAATAGGGTTGAACAATCTAAGTATCTCAACATTCTCAAAACGATCACGTAGTTTTAAAAAAAATGTGATTCCTGCTAGTGAGTGAGATCCCCAGGAAGAAAGGAGTTGCTGCGTAGGCGGCAGCAATAATATTGGCTAGCACACATTATCAATGACACCCTAGATGTCTAACAATATAACCAACTATACTTGCTCTCCGAGCTTAGAGCATTAAACCCTTTATTGTTCATATATTAAACTATTAAACCCTTTGAGTATAAATCGACTAGAGATGCCATAACGAAACTCTTCGAACAAATTTTTTCACCATTTTTAGCGGGGGGCGAGGTAAACACGTACAGCACACCACCAAAAGATGTAATTAACTCGCATTCACAAATTTTGCTGTTGCGATAAACGCACACTACAAAAAAAATCAACACATCAAAAATTACCCGCCCACAGACACAGTTTTCATGTAACTATGCAGCACACATACGAAATAGTTAGTGATGGGGCACATCTGAAGAATGAGTCAAATCAGTTTGATGAATGAACTGAATTGTCTTATACTATTTATTATAAAATTGTAAAAGTGAAAATACTGTACATTAAAGATATTATTCAAAAAATATGTTTGTTTGTATGTATGTCTGTCTGTATTTATGTGTCTTTGTGTCATTAGCACTCTCGTGCAGCTAACCTGTGGTATGAACTGTCGCCCGCGGTTTTACCGGGCTGATACAACCACTGTCTTCTATTATACGAGTACGCTGGACTACGTACGTACTTGTAGTATAGTGGTTAGTGGAAACAACCTTCAAGAAAAGAGCGTACGCCCATCTAAAAACCCAGCTACGCACTTGTATCCCTTCATACAGTTGCTTAAATAATTTCTTATCCTTTATTTGATTTTATTGGACAAAACCCTGTTTGAGAACATGAAATATTGTCAATTGATTTTTTAACAGATATCCTTATTTAATATTTTAAATGTCAACATCCAAAGATCCAAACATCTTTGTTTGGATGTTTAGATCTTTGGTTGTTACTCAATCACGCAATAACGGCTAAACAGATTTAGATGAAATTTGGTATGGAGATAGTTTGAGTCCCGGGGAATAGCATAGGATACTTTCCTAACGCAGGTGAAGCCGCGGGGCGTAGCTAGTATTATATAAAATACATTGGTATTTGTAAGAACCTATGTATATGAAATTATATTATAATAAGTAAGGGTCATCTGTCCCCACATATAAAGTTATTTAAACATATGAATGAGCAAAGGGAAAGCAATAAAACAAATTGTTAATTTAATTAGAATGGCCACATATTTATTTAATTAAATTCTCATGTAGGGATTTCTAAAACCCGATTAAGACGGTTTTCATTAATTAGTATTTTTATTGATTTTTATAATAAATAAGTTTATTGTATACGTGACGAATACATTTCTTGGGGTCTACTTTTTTTTTACAAATTTTGAAATGGATTTGTGGGGCAAAAATGGAGCAATATTTAAATTTTTATCCTTCATTTGATTTTATCGGAAAAATACCCGGGTTTAAAAATTAAATGTATACCTACTACATATATTGAAGTAGTCAAAGATTTAAGAAAAATAAAGAAATACTGACTCACCAAACAAGGACAGAGTCGCAAAGAAGGTATGGCACCTTCAATCAATGTCTTTCTGTTATTAGCATTTTTGTAGCTTTCCGGAGTAAAGTCATAATAAAAATAGAGAAGTAGTACAACTCAAGCCCCGAGCGGGAGATAATAGCCTAAACACGTAGAGCTGTCGCTTAATAGTTTATTCAACCGTCAAAAATACTTAGTTAATCTCTATTATACAAAATTAAGTAAGGTACAAAATACAAAATTAAGTAGGGTAAGTCTTAGGGATCTGTAACAAAAGACCGGCCAAGTGCGAGTCGGACTCGGTCACGAAGGGTTCCGTACCAAAAACGACACACAATCACGTTTGTTGTATGGGAGCCCTTCTTAAATATTAATTTTATTCTGTTTTTAGTATTTGTTATTATAGCGCCAACAGAAATACATCATTTGTGAAAATTTTAACTGTCTATCTACGTTTCACTTACAGCCCTTGGTGACAGACGGACAGACAGACGGACACCGGAGTCTTAGTAATAGGGTCCCGTTTTTACCCTTTGGGTGAGGAAATCTAAAAAGAATAAAAATAATTATTTTTGTACATACACCAGGAGTGACTGGAATTTTTTCATTACCTACATTTTAATGCATGCTTACTCAGTGACAAACGAGCAGACAGTCCATCTGATGGTGAGCGGTAACTGTCGCCCATAACATCCACGATTCAGGCATTCAAGCTGTTGGCAACAAAAATGCAGAATCGCAGGTGCGTTGTCCTTCAAACCGGAACACAAAACACAACAATGCAAGCATTGTTGCTTGGCGGCAGTAATAGATAAGGCTGTTGTCCTCACCCAGGCGGACTCCTACCATCTGATAAAACCTACTTCATGTTATCTGTTTAGTGATTAGAAAAATTACGGTCTAAATAGGAATAGGATTAATTAAAACGTAGCTTTACTGAATCCTAATATTTATTCAAATAATCTAAATTATTATGAAAATATATTTTTATTATGTACCTATTATATATTATTTTTTACACTAAACTATTTTTATTACTTTTTAATTTACACACTTATAATGTGATTATTAGGAGTGTCGGTGGCCGAATGGTTAGGGTATCCGAGACATCCATGAACACTGCAATATTTTTTTAGGCTAGTCGACTTTGTAGCCATCTTTAACGTATTTGTAGTTATATACGACGTAGGTAGGTACCTAAATGTTAAAATTATTAACGAACGTCAGCGCAGGCGCGAATCTTCCGTGGGAGCGGACGGTTTTGCGTACGACGCAGCCCTGACCCCGACTGGCGCTCCATATAAACTCCTACAAATGTTGTCAGTGTGTGCGTGCGACGGCCAATACGTACGGGCGCGCTCACATACAAACCGCGCTCGGTGCGTTTGTATGAAGTTACCTTACTTCTCTATTTTTACTATGGTAAAGTGCTCCGAACAGATAACACTTTATGTGTGGGTTTCCAAGAATCATTTTCGTCATTACAAAATTTTCTCCATTTTTCTTTTATATAAGGATCTTTTGGAAATCTAAAAGGAAATACAATTATATTAAATAAAGCCTATGAATAATAGTATCTGTATAACGTATACACTCATAGTCCCACACTAAATGTATTGCTTTTACCTACTTTTTTTTAGCCAACAATTCTTTTCATTTTCAGACAAAATTTCAACATCGTATGTCCAGAGAAAGGTAATTTTTCTAATTCACCTTACAAGATTTAAATGTAACATACATCTATACCTACTATTTAATACAATATCTAATAAAAATCTGACTATTATACGAACTGCAGTAATTGAATGAGTGAATGATTCATTCAAATGTTGAATCGCTTTTTTGACTTTGTCACATCCCTAAAGCCTGTACCACTGTATTCATGTTTACATTTCTCTGTCGTTTACGTATCGCAACGGTTTTTAATTTAAATGGAGATTGTACTTTAATACACATTTAATAGTTAGTAAAAATACTTACCTATGATAGAAAACGCGATCTTGTTGCGAATTTAAGCTATCAGATCGTCTTTTACACGATAATACTGCACAACTCACCATTTTTCGAGAGAAAAATCACGCGACACGGAGCGATGCAAAATGACGGTGAAGCGACTTTAAGTAGTTTTATATAACGTGTATGACCAGTTGACCAATGTACTTTGCCGGAGGGGATCGCCCGCGTATGGCATCTCCAGTCGATTTATACTCAAAGATTAAACCATTTGGTTTAATGATCTATGTCTCCGAGAGTTCAAAAATTTTACGCAACACGAGCGCAGCGTCAATAGACTTACCTTACCAACGGTGAACCTGTATTGATTTTAATGAAATTGAGGTCTTTAGGAGTGTAAAAGTGCTTGAATCGGAGCAATAGAGTCATTGCAAGAACTCGCGCAAAACAGCAAAAAAAATAAATTATCGGTTTTACTGTTGATTTATTACAAGTAATGGAGGAACAAGAAGATTCCTGACGATATTTTTCGGCATGTTTCTGAAGCCGGGAATAAGCTAAAGAAATAACACAAAGACGGGCTCTAAAGTACTTTAACTCCAGAGCCGTAAAGCTATTTGATAAGTAAAAAATAAATAGTCGGCCGAACGAAGTGAACGAACCACTTGGTCAACGAACAAACATTTTTGTTCATATTAAAATGTTTTGTTCTTCATTTATGATTTAAAAACATAAAAATTTAAAAAAAAACTTGGACCTCGGACTGTATAGTTATAATAGTTACTGACTATTGCCAACAATAAAAAGAAGAAATATTTAAATGAATGACATTGACATTTTGTCCACAAAGCGACATTTTTTCGTTCGTTGTGAAAGGTATGCAAAAGGCCCTCAAAGGCCTAAATTTAACATTTTAGTGTGAATTCTGGTCGTTTTAGTGTTATCTGGAACAATAAATCATCTAAATGGCGCTCAATCCACAGTACGATGCTATCGGGAAAGGATTCGTACAACAATACTATGCACTGTTCGACGATCCGGCATCTCGAGCAAATCTAGCAGTTATGTATAACGTGAGTATTTCTAGCAGTCAGAGAAATCTTATTGTCCATGCAATTTGTTTGCGCTAAAAGGTATCAAAATATTTTGGAATGTCTTAATACCCACTTTAAAGTTTGTAGGTTAAGTTTTATCCTCCCGCCGAAATCCCATAGAGAATTGCTTAGTAGTAAATTATACCTCAGTATATTAAAGTTGCTTAACTGAGACAACAAAATTGGTACATTTAATTTTGCTTCTGGGTGTAATTTTTCGATAACATGGACTGGGCCAAGTGCCCTGATACCTCTTCCCTTCACGATATCCCATCAACTTCATTATCTATTACAATATACCTAAATCTAGATAATGTTTAATATTATCTAGATATAAGTACATTGTAATATAAAAGATATGAAGGGTTTTTTACAGGGTCGGCAATGTGTTAGTGATACCTCTCACGTTGCAAGCGTCCATATGCTATAATGACTGCTTTCCACCAGGCAGGTTGTACGCTGGTTTGCCCTAGTTGTATAAAAAAATATAATAGGTAGGGGAAAAAGTCTTTTCGCATTATAGTATGTATGAACTTGTAATAAAATCTCTTTGGTTATACCATTTGTATCTGGCAGGTTTTGATATCTTTAAAAAGTTTAAATTTAAAAAAAGATAATTCCAAATTCAAATTAGGTAAATGTGTGATTTTCATTTGTTTTTTTTACTGTCAAGATGAGTGAATCTAATGAAGAAATTCGATTCATTTTAAAATTTTACTACAAAAAAAGTAAAAATGCAACGCAAGCTGCGAAAAAAATTTGTGACGTTTATGGACCTAGTGCAGTGTCTGTGAGAGTAGCACAAATTTGGTTTAAGCGTTTTCAATCAGGAAATTTTGATGTGAAAGATGCACGTCGCTCTGGTCGCCCTGTTACTGATAAAATGGATGCCATTTTTGAAAAAGTGGAGCAAGATCAGCATATCAGTAGTTACGACGTAGCTGAAGAATTAGGAATTGACCACAAAACAGTTTTGGCGCATTTGAAAAAAGCTGGGTACACTAAAAAGCTCGATATTTGGGTGCCTCACGATCTCACTGAAAGAAACTTAATGAACCGTGTACTCATTTGCGATTCTTTACTACGACGTAATGAAAGCGAACCGTTTTTGAAGAAGCTTATAACTGGTGATGAAAAGTGGATCACGTACGACAAGAACGTGCGAAAAAGGTCGTGGTCAAAGGCCGGTCAGGCTTCACAGACTCTGGCAAAACCCGGGTTAACCCGCAATAAGGTGATGCTGTGTGTATGGTGGGATTGGAAGGGCATTATTCATTATGAGCTGTTACCGCCAGGCAGGACTATCGATTCTGAACTCTACTGTGAACAACTGATGAGATTAAAGCAAAAAGTTGAGAGAAAGCGGCCGGAATTAATTAACAGAAGAGGTGTGATTTTTCATCATGATAACGCTAGACCTCACACATCTTTAGCCACTCAGCAAAAATTAAGAGAGTTTGACTGGAAGGTGTTAATGCATCCGCCGTATAGTTCTGACCTTGCACCTTCTGATTTCCACCTGTTTCGGTCTCTTCAGAATTCTTTAGGCAATGTCAGGTTAACATCACGAGAAGACTGCCAAAACCACTTGTCGTGGTTTTTTGAACAGAAGTCCCAAAATTTCTATAGTAATGGGATCATGTCTCTACCTACAAGATGGCAAAAAGTTATCGAACAAAATGGCACCTACATACTTTAGTTAAATGTAAATAAACTTTAGTAAAAAATGTTTTGAATTTTCATATAAAATACGAAAAGACTTTTTCCCCAACCTAATATAAATTGATTGCTACAATAGCACAATGCAAAAGCTATTATTTTCATTAGGCTTCTCACTGCTGCCTAGGAAGCTACTTGCTATTGACTATTTTTCACTCATAGAAAACATTAGTTACTTATAACAAACGATACATCCTGTGTCAATTAAAGAGAGAGCGAGAGACAGTTTGTATAGTATAGTATAGTAAAAACTTTATTGTGCAATAAAACATAAATAGACAATTTCAAAAATAAAATAAAACATTTTATGCTACATTTTTTTTTTATAAATGAAATAAAGAGATACATATATATGTATCACCTGTGTCAGAGGTATATACATATTGTTTGACTATTTAAATTGCTGGAGAGAACTCTCTCTTCATTAGTATATCACAACCGTGTCTGAAATTCATTCATAAATGCTCACTTGGTAGTCAGAATAGTTACTGAGGGAGTGGTTATTGATACATAGACATTTATGATCGCATACTTGCTCTTAACCAAAGCATAAACTTTCAGACCTACTCACTCACTTCTCACTGTTTTCCTACTAATTTCTAGTTGGACTCAGTTTTTTTTTTATATGTCGAAAACAAGTACATATCTAAGTCTGAATATTTTATTTTTTATATATGTATGTCAAAAACAAGTATCTAAGTCTGAGTAATTTATTTTTGCAGGTGGAAACGTCATTTATGACATTTGAAGGAGTTCAATTGCAAGGTGCTGCAAAAATTATGGAAAAATTGAATGTAAGATATGTTTACAGTGTTTTAATAGAACTATTACTGTTATTTACAAATATTTAAAAAATGGAGGAGATGAGGTTTGTGTTGGTGATGAATTTTTGCATTTTTTATTTTACTGCTATGAGTCACATTGTGGCGCCATCTATGTACCTATTAAGTATTACACTACTAAACATTTTAATACCTATTACCTAATATAGTTTATTTATTTTAGTCTACATGTGAATTTGAGTAACTTGATGGCGGCGTTGCATGTGTCAGTTTAATCAACTATGCAAGTTAAGCAATGTCAACTGGAGTCTGTCCATGGATGAGTTTATTTATCTCAAGCTATTTTGTGTTTTCAAGGACATTAGATTGCAGTTGTTAAGCCATGTCGATGCCTTTACGTGGTTTGCAAACACTAGCTTCTCTCAACCTACAGTTGAGCAGCATGAAGGAGTATGGTCGAACCCCTTCATTTAAGCAGAGCCCCATATCCCAGCAGTGGGATGAATATGGGTTGATGCCGCGTGAATGTGACATTGGTTTTGTGAGATTTAATTAAAATTCACCAGTCAACTCATATAAACCTACATTGTGCAAAATTTTATATTTGTCTGTCTGTATGAATATTCTTTTTTTTACGGCCCGCCTGATATTCTCATCAATTACAACTAATAAAATATCAGGGTATCTTCAATAATAATTAATCTACTTGAACATTTAAGTTAATATTTGTTTTTAATGATAATTGAGTGTGGGTGCAAGTCCCACATTATGTGAAGAAGCGGAATGTTTCATTCAAAAACAATTAGGGTTACTATTTTCTTGCCTATTGAGAAATTTGGTATTACCTTATTACCTTTTCATTATTTACAAATTATTCAGCAGAACATACTCTTGAGTACAAAAGATGGAAAATAGCTTCAAATGTAGTGGTGCTAAATTAGTGCACAGAGCAGACTTTGTGTACACAATCGACACTGTGGAAGAGTTAGTCATCTCATATATACTAATGCCTAATATAAAAATTACTTCACTAAGAAAATTGTTAATCAGCGTGATGATTCATAGTGGGGTGTGGCTCATACGTAACATTCAAGGTTCAAAGTTGTAATGTCTTTCTGCAATTTTGTCTATTTTTATGCTATATTTTTTTTTATAAATAAAAAAGTTTGAGGTCAGAAAAGAAATGGAGAATTCAGACTGAACATTTTCATTTTTATATAATCTCTTAAACTGGTGAACGGTTAAAGTGTAAGAAATAGCGTCGCAGCCGTCCATAGGCTGCGGTAACTGCTTTCCATAAGGCGGCCCATATGCTTGTTTTGCCACCTTAGTATATAAAAAAACTAACTACACTTGTAATTTTGCTTCCTTATGACAATTTATTTGTTATAGTTTTTAATACACAAAAATTTGTTTACAGGCATTGACATTCCAAAAAATTGGTAGATTAATAACATCTGTGGATTCACAACCAATGTTTGATGGTGGGGTTTTAATTAATGTACTTGGTAGATTGCAGGTATGTACACACATATTTAACAATTTCTTTCTTAGAAAATCAGTTTTATTGTCTAAACACATGCCTTTCTTAGAAAATCAGTTTTATCTAAACACTTGCCGATAGGCAACCTAGTCTGCAATGCTCAATTACAGTAGAATCTCATCAGCACTTCAATAGGGGCCGACACGTCCAATAACCCAGCACCCTCCATCTGCCTCGCCCCTCTTCAATTAAACTTAAATTAAATATTATTTTATAATAATAATCTTTAATAGTTTTATAACTATGTATGTAATTACAAGTTAATTTTGACATGTTACTGTTATAAAAACGTGTAGTGAACCCAAATCATCGTATTTTCTTTATAAAATGCTTTATGTTATTTAATATGATTTTTTCTATGCAATCCAGTAATCGGAACATTCCAATAATCCGGCACCCTCTTGTTTTTAATAGTGCCGGATTGTGAGATTCCACTGTAGTAGCAACATTTTTGTTGGAAATTAAGTCGCGTTTTTTTACATAGCTAATCATGTTAAATGTCAGTACATATCTTCAGCATAGCGTGTTTACGATTTAGATACTTCGATTATGGTGTCACTTGTTGTCAGTGCTAACTATGGCCACAGTATAAGTAGGTAATAGTACTACGTACAGTATGGCGACACCCTTCCGTTCTCTCGTGTCGACCTCACCTCCCCTCTGAGATCTGGAACAGTTTGTTTGGCGCCGCATGCACACATGTCCATTGACGACCATGTAAACGACGCGACATTTGTATGGAGTGTGCTATGGCTAAGGCGTTAATGAACTTTTGTTTGTGTTCAAATATGCGGTGAAAGAGTTCATTGAAAACAAAATTCACTGACGCATTATTGTTAAAATGTTATGTTTACATTGTGAAAACAGTATCAGACTTATCAGATGTGATGTAGCATATCAAACTATATAGAATTGCCAGATCATGGTAGTTAACACAGACATAGTCATTATAAATCTGAGGAACTGTGATCTGAATTGATATCAGAACACCTGGGCCAATGAGATAAATGTCGGTCTCCCGGTGTCAAAATTTTGTTAGTTTCGCTATCCGCCTGTCTGAATATTTAAGTAATATAAACTTACTTAGACTGTCAGAATATAAAAAAAATACAACAAACATTTACTTGTTTTGTTTGTTAAATATTATTGACATAAAAGTTAAAGTTGCTTGCCGGCATTGATCTACCACTAGAGATGGGCATTTCAGATAAATAAGCTTATGTAGTAAATGCGCAGTTTTTGAGCAAATAAATAATTAATAGGAAGATTATGTGTAGCCTGTTCCCTAAGATAACTGGCCACTCTGCCATACAGTTCGGTATAGCAAAGTGGTTAGTTATCTTAGGGAACCAACCATACTTATTAGGAATTTATCATAAATGCATGCAGGCATTTTGCTCATCTCTAATTCAATGAACCTCAGATTTGTGCTCAAAAGTGTTCAAACTAAAACAGAAACAATTCAAGTAAGAGAGAAAAGAGACAACAATTTAGACAACTGATGTATTACACGTACCAAGTGAAATCTGTACTTACGAAGAAAGTGGCGCCCCTATTTTTTGTATTCACTTTGACCTCACTGGCTCTTTATTATCAGCAAGCAATAAATTTTCGCCAAATTCTCCGCCAAAATCTCTATCCAAATTCTCAGTTGATCAGCGTGGTGGAGTATGCTCTAAACCCCTTTCGATTGAGGGGAGACCCATATCCCAACAGTGCAGTGGGATGATTATGGGATGCGGAATAGGCAAATTACTATATCTATCTAAGATGGAATTTGTTAAATCCTCACTAAACGATAGTCCGTTTAGTGATCTTATTTTTATGTGCTCTTTTGACCTTTGATATTTGAAGTGTACAGTCAACAGAATGATAACTAATCAAGGCCAAGAATTAGAATAAAGATAACTTCGGATATTATCGAAATTTTGTAATTATACTAATAAGCAATAAGTAAACTACCGATACTACAGACATTGAAAAAAATCTTTCAATGTTGGATAGTATAAAAAATAATATGAGGTTTGTGCTGTTCCCATGACGTTCCCGTTCCAACTTTAAGTGAGTTAAGATTCACTTAAAGTTGGAACGTCATGGGAACAGTACAAACTTCGTACTTTGTAAGTCTTTTTTTGTCACAAGACCTTTGTTATCTTAAATCATATTCTTAGAATACTGTCCATAGTTATCAAGACTGACGTGCACGGCTATTCAATTACGGCAGCAGGGACTGATGTAAACATAAATGAATTTGATCTATTTTCTTGTTACATTTGTAACAGACGGACGATGACCAACCACACGGGTATCTCCAAACGTTTGTGTTGAAGCCTATAGGAAACTCTTTCTATGTAGAGCACGACATATTCAGGCTGGCACTTCATGACGCTTAAATTATGTTCAGCAATCAAAGTAAGATATTATTTGTAGTGTTACTTTGTGCACTGTAAATAATCATGAACACGTTGGATCTGGCTAACAAATACAGTGGCATAATTATCTAAATACTTTGGAGCAAGTACAGTACAAAAATAAATTGACTTGACTGTCAGAATCATTGTCAAATAGCGATAATAAAATCAGATGTTCTAGGCACAGCATAGTAATACAACCAGTAAGTACTTTGACTTTATACTAGCGCCCAAATCGGCGCACGCAAACAGCCAAGCGTGGAAGTTTTGGTGCGCGGCGGCGCACCGGCGATTTGGGCGCTAGTATGAAGTTAAAGTACTGGTTGTATTACTATGCTGTGTTCTAGGTATAAATTTTAATCCACATACACATATAGATACATTTTCTATGAACTGCTGATGTTTATTCCATTTGGCATTGGTTTCCATAAGTTGTTTATTGACGTGATAACGTCTTAAAATCGATGAACGCCGGCTGCACGCACGAAAAAGCATGACTCATTGTCCCGTTCCGCCAGAGCCGAACGTGCAAGCGAGGGCGCGGAACAAGTGACGCATCTATCTGTCTTCCACTCCATCGGCCGATGTTTTCTTATGACGTTTTCACATAAAATTATCGTCCATAAATCGACTTTACTGACAACCAATTTTTTTTATTTACTGAACTTAATCTAGTATGTCCAGATAATTATGTCATGTATAACTTTTTTCCCTCGTTTTGGTCATTATATTCCTTTTGCCACCATAACATTTTCAAATCGTAACACCATTACAGTTTGCGTGCTTCTTTCATTGGCAGTAGTGGATGGGTAACAAACAGCCTTTTTGGGCTTAGAAGGTCTAAAATATTACAATATTGATAGTATCACAATGTATATTTCACAGGTCTAAAATAAAAATAAAATACGATCCCTAGTTCATGTGAACTAGTGCAGAAGCACGCGATTGTACATACAGATCAAATTGCCTTCCAGAAAATAACACCTGAATCTTAAGATTATTTCAGTCATACTACCTTTTTCAATGCAATTTAATTATAATCACTTTTTTAAACACTCATCTGCATGAGTAACTCACTGATATTTCTATTCTACTGTCAACTGTTGCGCTTACTCAGTTGAGTTCCGCTTTGAAGAAAATAATGTAAATTTTTTATTCCCATTGTATATAAATGGTGTTCGTTTGTGGTATTCTTTACCTTATGGAGGAAAATTCCTGATATAGGTAGAATACTGGAACACAGTACTCGCACAGATGCTTTTAATGTGCACACGTGTTTTTTATCTGTTGTTAGCTATCTGTTCAATAGGACGAAAACCACTTATTTCAGAACACATTCTCGTTCGTCCAACCAAACCATCACAAACAACCACTACCACTTAAAATTTCGGTGGGGAACAACCCAACAGCGCGGCTCGCTACCTCAGTGGGACGACCGGAAAAACAATAATGAATGAAAACTTTTATGTCTGCTTAGTAATGAAACCTTTACTAAATAAAAAACAATCGTATTAACTGAAGTGCCAGTATGTTCAATAAACGTATCTTCCAAATAACCATTTACTAATTATTCTACTCATGTTTATGCTTTCTCAGTAGATTTTATTGAATGTAGCTCTGAAGACAAAAGCCAAAATAGAAGGGTGGTTGCTTAAAGAACTCGATAATCTGTATTGATTACTAGCTTGCCGCTATTGGTCGCCGGTACGTATGAGTACAAGTGAGCTTCTTACCACCTTTGCTTGAGTCTTATTTTCAAACAGTCCTTTTAGGCACGCACCCTCATTTGTTATGTGCTTAGGTCAGCTTATACTAATATATGACGCGCACTTTTAGAGATAGCAATAGATTAAACTTACATAAGGCAGTATGTGTGCCTACCAACCAACGGATATAGTATATTATGGCTGCCCAAAGCAGTAGGTACTCTTTTATATAAGAAACTTACATGCACCCAGTCTCATTACGCGTGTATCTTAACTCAATAGAAGCCCTTACGCATTAATGTTAAATTAATAAAATAAATGTTTTTCACGTTTCAGTGTGACGACGATCCTCCACACCCATATATGCAGACCTTCGTACTGAAGCCACTTGGAGATTCGTTCTTCGTTCAACATGACATATTCCGCCTCGGTATCCATGACTCTGCTTAACTTTCCAAATCATCACATTATCGAACAAGATCTAATACATAATTCCGTATATGTTTACGCTACCTTTTGGTTAACTAGGTCTAAGTAATAAAATCAATTTGCAAAATTAACATTTAAAACGAATGTTAGGTTGGTAGATATCGAACTCTGACTGAATAATTTCCATAAACATTTTGTCGCATTTTACGGAACCCTATCTACCGATCTATCGTTTATGAATTGAGGCTACTCAACATCGGAGTATATATTGTGTTAGCTTACTAAGACAGCTTTAGTGAACATAACGGCGGACTTTTTCAGTTACATGTAACATACATACATTTTATAAAATACAATTATAATTTTGTAACTTTGTTGTTTTAATTTTTTTAGTTAGGTCAGTGTTTCCCAATTAGTGATACGCGTACATACAAGTTAGACTATCAAAACATCTAACAAATCGCAAATAACAATGAAACAAGGTGGTAGTGCAGTGAAGTAAGGGCGATAGCGCAGGTAAAAATAATTGAGAACCACAGAGTTATGTATACCAGTTTACATCATGTAATTATATGATAAATGTGTGCTATGTAGCCTCATATGGTATACTGATGGCTCCAAAACTAGAAGGTACAGGAGCGGGCATTTTCTCTAAGTATTTACAACACAGTCAAAGCATGGGGCAGTATGCTACTAAAATGTATGCCAAAACTGCTTGTGCTAAAATTAATCTAGATAATAGGGTCGCAAATTGACACATCTATATTCTCAACGACAGCCAGGCAATTCTTATGGCCCTGAGCTCTGACAGGGTAGAATCTAGGTTAACTCTTGCGGGTATGGATGCCCTTAATAAACTGGGCAGAAATAATTGCCTGGATTTGGTCTGGGTTCCGGGACACAGAAGTTGAGGACAATGAGAGGACTGATCAAGCAAAAACTTTTTGGGACCTGAACCCTTTGTAGGTCTTATATGGAATTGTAATTGAGGCTATAAATGGAAGTCTAGGTATCAGGCTGAAGGAAAGGAGATGAGTGGAATGCTACACTCGAAAGAAACCATTGACGAAGGTACAGTGAATTGGTACAAACATTTACATAAATATGACGGGAAACGGATGCGTCTCATGCTTGGGGCATTAACGAGCCATTATGCCTGTCATGAACACCAATCAGAATGAGACGTGTTGATAGCCCATAGTGCATAACATGAAACGGGTCTAACGAGACCATGATACTATGATACTAGCCGGCAAACGAATGGAAATCCTAGGAAATGAAATACCCGGACCTGGAGGACTACAGGCTCTTCCCAATAAGCGGCGTACTGAAGTACATGGAATATGTCTCCAGACAGGCAGGGGAGAGTGTCTAAAGGATTAGGAAGAGCACAAAAGATCCATGAGGGTCAACGTGTCACCGGTGCTCTGGGCCCACTCTAAGATAAGACGTATAATATCTACTCACGTTTTGGGAACATTTAATGCGCATTGGTGATTAGTAAATACTAAGAGATCGACGCGGATAACCGTTTGGTCGGATAGTGGATATCCATCTAATAGCAATATTGCCGTATCGAACGGGCTCGCGTAGGTAGTGCGCTCGATCCGGTACTCGGGTAAAATCTGGTCTTTCCGCTAATAAACGAAGTTAGCAAATGTGCTTTCTACGTATCTAGGTTCGATATCATCTATCTATAGTTCCTCTTAAAATTGAAGTTTATCCACACTTCCCCCGTGATCCTCGCACTTCTTGTCACTCCTAGAGTGCGATACGACGAAAATTTTAATGAACGAGACGCGCATAAGTTTGTACGTAGATAGGTTTTGCAGCAGCTGTGTTTGTATGGTCAGAAACAATAGTTAGATAAATAAATACACACAAATAGATGCTAAGACAATCATGTATTAAGTTATAAATAGTCAAAAATTAACAAAAGAACCAATGAAAACAGGTACATTTTACCAATCTCAGAATTTAAGACTTGCTCCTCTCTTTAAATCCTTAGACGCTACGAACACTTAACAAGTTTGCATGCACTACATACAATACGAATTACACACAGACCCCGGCATAGCGCGGGCCAAACTTGTCTAAGTGAATGACTAGGTTGCAAAAGTGATACTCTCATTGCGAGTTCTGCGTCAGCCATGTTAGCCGTTCTTGCTAGATTCAGCAGCTTAGTTTAACCAGGCGTTTCCATTTCCTATGAAAATCGCTCACTCTTTATTCGAATACTAGAAACTAACTACAAATATCTTTTTTTAAATTTTAATATTGCTTATCAAAAGCATTTCCTGTTGAAAATCAAATTCTTATCTTACAAATACAAATATTAACAAGAACGGAGCGGATATTTCATTGGAGACCATTTTTATAAATTGTAAATATAAGAAAAGCCATTTTGAAATTACACTTTCCAAACTGCTAAAGGAAACACCATATTTGTTAACAGATTGAGATGGTGAAGACTATAAAGCAGAGATCAAATTAGACATGGCAAGACCATACGGTCACTTTTACATAAGAATATTTTGTACATTAGCCTCTGATTGATAGTACTGTTCCATAGCATCCTTATTATATTAAAAACACAACCAACTCTTTGTCATAGCATCTGTAGTTAGTTACATAAAGAACACAGAAAATAATTATACACAAGCTAACAGTGTAGTATCTGTAGAAGTTTTAGAAATATTTCCATATTCTTGGATTCAATGAGACCACATATCGTCTTGCTAAATGAACAGGGTATCAAAACAACCATTTTTAAGGAGAGCAATTTGAAGTTTCTTCAAGTATTTCAGCCTCTATATGATAATGATAGAAATATTACCCTGCATCGAGTGCTATTTCTCGCCTTAATACCTTGTTAATTAGAAAAATGCAATTTTTCATGACAGCATTTAAAAAAAAAAGCGATATTTTGGATTAATACTCTGTTCATCTAAGTCGATATGGCAAACATAAAAATATTTTGAAAAACTCAGTTCGTTACAAAGGACAACTTTTTAGTCACATATGAATTGAACCTTGCAAATTTGTCAAAAAAATATAATTTCATTGAACTGCAACACAACCATAAAGGTCCAAACATATAATGCGTAAAATATAAAAAATATTGTACTTAACTGAGTATATAAGTAATGTTTAGCCAAGTTTAAGAAATAATAAAAAATCGGCCATTTTCTGTCTGGGTGCTTCTGTTGCATGGATCGTAAAGGTCACCCCTTGGGAGAGGCTTCCGAAGGCAGTGTACCCGTTATTTTGATAATTGGAAATTCGTACTATATTTTGCTGGACTGAATTTTAGTGGATATCCTGCTAATCTGCTTATAGGAACGAATAAAGAGACAACGCTATAAGTCGGAGGGAGAAAGTCGTCTTATCTAACAGAGCTTAAGAAGTTGCTTACATTCCTCTGGACGCCAAAGTGTAATAATGACATCATCCGTGTCTCAACTGGTATTCATATTTTGTATCATTCCTTAAACTTTCATAAGGATTTAAAAACTTGTAAACCTTTTCTCTATTAATAACATTTTCTATATGGAAAATTCATATATTACAAAATACGTCGACTATTAGCTTGTTGAAGCAGTTATTTCAGTAAATACGTAAGCTGGAGGTATGGAACAGTGCTATAATGTATCGGTTTTCTCGCAGGCATCGGTAGCTATATATGAAAACGTTTAGCCTTATATCACTCGAGATTTGCATCTTTCAAGCAATAAAATGTTTTAGATCGATTACGGACCTGAGTTTAAAATCTCTGTTACTATTTTATCACAACCAATAATAAATGATTTTCATGAAATATTAAGAATAAGAATAATACAGAATACGAGCGCTTTCACATCAGGTAACTTAGTTGAGCAGCAGCAATAATGCACCTGCACCTTTACGTTACTACAGTTATAGCCCTGCTTAAGCCAGGTCTTCAGTGACACTGTTTTGTATTTTCTAACATCACACACAAAAAAATATATATATTATATGGGCTGTTTTGTTAACAAAAACAAGCAAACATGATACAGGGTGGACAGAAAACTTCTCCGCGTTCGTTATCATCAGCCACCAAGAGCTAGTTACTAAGTGCTGGATATAGGCCTTCCTCAATGCCTTGAACCATACGATCCCTCCGCCTTCCGCATTCAGCCGCTTTCTTGAGGTCATCGGACCATCTAGATGCACTCCGTCCAACCCTTCGTCGTCCTATGCGCGGCCTCCACTCCATTACCTTCCTCCCCCACCTGCCATCACTGACTCGGCAGATGTGGCCAGTCCATTGCCACTTTAGCTTGCAAACTCTGAAGGCTATGTCGACAAGTTTGGCTCTCCGTCGAATTTCTTCGTTCCGGATTCGATCCCTCAAAGAAACCTCGATCATAGCCCTGTCTATCGATTACTTTGCAACCTTTAGCCTATGGACCAGTCCGATGGTCAGTGTCCAAGGCTTTGCACCATAAGTCGTTGCAGGGAGGATGCACTTGGTTGAAGACTTTAGTCTTCAGCCATTGAGGTATCTATGCGGTGCAGATGTGCGTAAGCTTTCCGTAAGCTACCCAACTGTTTCAGTTAAAATTACCCTGGCCAAGCTGTACGGACTGTCCGAGGTAGACATAGTCTTTAACCACTTCGATAGCTGTATTCTCTACGATAACCGGGCTAGGGAAGACAAAATCGGTGTACATGACTTTCGTCTTGTCAAAACTCCAGGCCCACAGATCACATCTTGATCCGTGGCCCCGGGGAAGAGCATTCAGATCGTTTACCATTCGACAGATCTTCCAGCGATTTAGTCCATCGTCATCGGCAAACCGAAGGTGTGAGATGTAGGTACTCGCCATTCATCCCCGCGTTCGCCTGCGCGTATTTTCGAACAGTGAGAGCGCGAAGTAGAAGTTTGTTGTTCGTTTTTAAAAGTCGCAGGAGACTATTTGCTCTTAGGTGTTAGAAAATACAAAACAGTGTCGGACAAGACTCGGTTTTACTTGCTTTCCGTCAGCGCGGTACATTCACGCGACAACGTCGTATTTCAATAAAGCGTAAATTCCAGTTACCCAGCGGCTATCAATACTAATAGTAATTGGTGAGCGAGATAGATAGATTCATCTATCGGTGGTGGAGATTAAATGCCGGTGGATTCGCTGCAGCCTCTCCTCCTGATGTTAAGAAAACCAGTTGCGCCACTAAACAATACAACACCCGCTAATGTGAAAGCGCTTAATGGATTTTTAATGAAATGGCTGTGTTAATGACGACCGTCATGGAATGATTCCGATGATATAGCTTTATTTGTTTTTTTTAAGGCAACCTAAAATTTTGATTAATAATTTACTGGGGTGAAAACATAGTCTATTAAATCACCCAATTAATTGAACAAATCCAAACAACCCAAATGACTTTCCTCATCGGCGTTCCGTACAAATGCGATAGCCTTGTGTGAGCCTTCCACAATATATTCTTGGTTCATTGGACTGAAAATTCATATGAAACCCATTGGTGTTTCTGTCGTTAATGGGAAGTAGTGACTATTTTCCGTCAGGTGACCCATATGCTTGTTTGTCCCACTCGTTATATATAAAATTATAATAATAAGCAAACACATTAAAACGGTTATGATTGGGCCTCATTGTTATGAACATTTTAATATTTTCGTTTACCATAAAAAAAACTTTGTTTCTGAAAGTGATGTTGATGAAATGTATATAATAGATTCACCTAATACAATCCGCTTTAAACTGCAATTTTAGTAGAGATTTTAAACTCAAGCCTTGGTAGATCATAGTAGTCGGATGAGTTTACGAGCCGCCTTTTTTGCGGCCGCGACTGCCAGCCAGTGCGACGCCCCGTAATGAACGCATGGCCATTGCTCTGTTGAAATGTCGCTGTGTTTTATGTTCCTCCGCGTCACCCCCGCTGTCCACTGACGACAGGATTACTAAGAGTACTCCCATCACCTGGAAAAAAAGTTATTTGAAAACTACCTACACTGTTGATATGCTTTAAACTAAAGGTAAGTGCTACTTAAAGCTCAATATGGCTTTAATGTTTATACGAAGATACGTGAATGCTTCGAAATTAGTCTTCTAAAGTCTTCCTATGTCAATTCAATATGTTCCTTATATATTCATGTCTTGGAAAATTCAGGGCAGCTGGGACGCCTTAATGGAACAGTGTGCATTTTAGTCAAGATGTGATGTGAGGTCAAGATTTACAAGCTTTGACTTATATTGCTTAAATGATAATGTGTCAATTTTTTTTTATACCACGTCGGGTGGCAGACAAGCATACGGCCGTTACCGTAACAGTATTAACGCTCGCAACATAATATATCACTCCTTCTTTTCTCACTCACTCGCAGGAACAACCCCAAGGGAATTGTTATTTGGCTGCGGTATTCTGTGAGGTGGAGGTACACTCCCCAGTCGGGTAGCTTACAATTACGCTCCCTACCTCTCTTTTAGCCAGAGCTTCGTCTGTCAGTCAGCAGGGTGCACCACGAGCAGGTGAAGTTGGCTTTGGTTCAAAGATGTTGGTAAACCACTTACACCTCATAACTGAACTAAATGAACAAACAACTGTAATTTATTTATCACATGGCTTTACGGCTCTGGAATCAATGTCCTTTAGAGTTCGTCTTTGTATTATTTCTTTATACAATTCCCGGCTTCAGGGACATGCCGAAAAATATCGTCAGGAATCTTCTTGTTCCCCCATTACTTGTAAATAAGTCAACAGTAAAACCCATAGTGTATTTTTTCTGCTGTTCACGACTTCTTGGAACGACAGCCCCGATTCGAACACTTTTAATCAAAGATTCAACCGGACTTACTAAATTCGCGCTAAAAGTCCAAACAACTGAAAACTTACCAAGCACACAATGATAAGTAGTGTGTAGACGTGAACGGACGCCTCGGGTATATTCTCGATATCCTTCAAAGCCGCTAGCGCCGGCTCGAAGTCTGGCCTCAAATCAAGAGCATGCCGTAAGTGTACTGCCGCTTCCTGGAAATAATGCACATAAATTGATAACAAATTAAGCAAAGCCATAATTTTTAGATTAAACAAATAAATGTATATCTTCTTCGTCAACTTTATACTATTCTGAACAGTTCAACCGCCCCTGATTATTTTAAGCCCATTTTCAAGTGTTAAGTTATTGCCACGAGAGAATCTGCACTCTTCCTTTTTTTTTATACTACGACGGGTGGCAGACAAGCATACGGCGAGCCTGATGTGTAGGTCACGGTCGTACAACTAGAGTTCTAGAACACCCTCATTTCGGTTCATTACAGTTTGTCCAAAATTGTCATAGGATTATTGAGGCTTTGAATCATTGTACATTTTGATTAATGGAGCAATTGATCCTTCATACTTTTTCACTTCTACACCTTTAACCCATTCAGTGGAAAGGACTTCCATCATCGTCCCAAACATAATTAATCACATGCCAAAGCCGCCTACCGGCGTCAAGGTTTTATACTTCAATATCTAGACTAAATAGTATGTATTGCGTGAGGGTAAAATTCTTAGTCCGCCAATATAACCCGGCAATAAATGGGATAAGTTCCGGGGGGCTCCAATAAATTGTTACTTGGCTGCGGAACTTTATGGGGTAACGATGCTTCCCCAGTGGCTACTATAAATACCATGCTGCTCTACCTATATTATTTTATTTCGATGTATTATTAAGTGGTAAGGTGTGCTATGGGTACAGGCAGATGAAAGTGCGCTATTCATATCCTAAGAAGACATACAGAAGAATACAGATACTTATCACACGAATGTACAAAAAAATCCTTTGAAATTAGTGTTTTGTAAGACCCTGACCTGATAATGTCCATATGCTTTGAATATCTCGCCGAGTGTGAAATACTGCTGCCACGCGCTGCGATCTGGTGGTTGCACTTCCAACGATCGGCGCGTCAGGTAGATGGCATCGTCTAAATATTGGAGGGTAAACAGTACCCGCGCCAAGTTCAGCAGCACCTTGGAAAAAAATAATTATTAAAAATCACAGTGCTGGCAACTGTCACAATGACTTGTAATTTGGTTGAAAAATATGTTGCTTTAAAGAACCTGGGACAATCAAAAATGTTAATTCTGGGCTCGCTCCATACAAAAGACCACCACGTTATAATGTCGCGTCTTTCTATTTTATATGTATTAAATCAAAATATTGTACGAAAACTATTTCAAAAAACTGCGTGTATGTATGTAGTACCATTACAAAAGTTATAATATTTTTTATTGCTTTTCCAACGATAATATATTTTTTAATAATAATTTCGTCCTTTTAAAACTAACCAAGCATTGATCGGCCACAAAACACGGCGGGCATAAGTTCTTAAAATTAGAAGATCGCAGATCGTTCGATAGTTTTGTGTATTTTACAATACTGATAAACAGTTTTTTATAATTTTAGAAGATTGACAACTAATCTATTTCACCCCCAGTGTGATCAGTCGCCTACTTTCATTGCCACATGGGTTGAGTAAAGCCCCCGAGATTTGCACTTAGAAATATGGAATTCGATCGATTTATTCAAGTACATATTTTTTGGCATAAGAAGATTCTCTTCGTGTACAAAACAACGTTAGTATTCAATTTACGATTTCACAATGGCCATTCCTAAACTATCGCGATTAATCATACTAAACCTTGAAAATTCTGCATTTTTAAACTGAAGCCTTCAATCACTGAAGCAGTAATATTAACTCTGAAAAGATTTTTTCAGTGTGTCGAATTTTGAAGCTGTAACTAATAGGCGATGTTTTGTGAGATGGATGATTAAATGGTCTGATATAATTATACATGCGCAGCATATATGTATCATTTTAACAACAAAAAGTGATGTAACTTTATATTATTTAACTGATGTGTTTTTGTAGTATTATGATATGACATTATGGCCTACATATTTTAACTAGCGTTCACACAACACGCGAACACAGCGTTCCTATTATCACATGGAAATGTTAAGGCAACTGGGTGAAAAGTTTCCCAGAATCAGTTAACTTCATCATTGTTTCAAATAGCTTGTGCTCGCGACTTCGTACGCGTCTATCCCGGTATCTCGTAGGATTTTCCATAAATCCTTTCTTAGCGGATGTCATAATAGCATCCTATATGCCAAACAACCCGATCCGTCCAGTGGTTTGGTGGTGTTGATAGATCAGTCAGTAACGGTTGCCTTTTATAAGATAATTCCCTTTTCTGACTAGGCACAACCCCGGATCGTTTTCCGAACCAGGCTTGACTTTGACGCCTCCTATAAAATTGCTCTCGCGAAAACACCTCGCCAAAGTGACTAACAGGCCAACGAGAACAAAAAGGTGAAAAGTATTCACATTTGCGTGCCTCAAATTCAGATGTTCTCGGGGCTTTTTGCCCAAGGTATAATTACAATTTAGTATTTATTATCAACAGTAATTACAACAATAATATATTACCAACAACAATTAAAATTCAACGTAAAATGTTAATAGGGGTGTGCCTTTAATAGGCATACCTATAATCATATCAGCGGTGTTAATAAAATTTCAATTTAAAATTAATTATACCTACTCTAAAACACTTACTTCTGCATTGTAAGGCGACACAGCCAACGCTCGTCTGAAGCACTCGATGGACTGTCGCGTGTCTCCCTTGATTCTCCAGAAGTTCCCTATTTGATTGTAAAGTTGTACAGACTTTGGTTTCTCCCTTTTTGCTTTCTTCAAGCGTTTCTCCAACGCGTTTATATCTAACTCCGTCACACCGTTTTTATATGACTTCTTCTTGGTAAATATGAGAGCCACCTGTAAAAAAATAAAGAGTTTTATGTAGTAAATGTGTAGTTGTATATACAACGATGACCGTGTTTCCGGCAGACTAGAATAGAATCACTCCGTTTCTTCCCGTGGATGTCGTACAAGGCGACTAAGGGAAATTATCAAATATCGATCAGGCCTCCCCAACCCGTTTGGCCAGCGTGAGGAGTGTAGGACAAATCCTCCTTCCGTCTAGGACGGACGAGAGAGGGTCGTGCTCCTGTAGTGGAGACTAAAATGGACCTGATGATGATGATGATGATATACAACGATATATTAAATAACTAAATAACGATGAATGATGAAAGTAAAAAGACAATTAAGTGTAAATGACAATCGGCTTGAAGCGCGGCCTATCCCGCACGTGTTCTTAGGACTATACAGGGCCATAGCCCATAGCACATAATTAACTGTTACGTTTACCATCAGCGATTAGCATTTCTGCGATTGTATCGATGCAGCATTGTGTTTTAGCATCTTGTTGTATTTACAATATTACCACAGAATAAGAAACAGTTATTCCAAAATTAGTCCAAAAGTAGCTGCGAGCAGGATTAAAATATGTGTAGGGGTAGCGTTCAGTCGTTATATTGAGTAAATAGATTGCCGCCATTGGTGCTTTTACATATGCGGGGTTCGACCGGGGTATCTAGTTCCAGGAAAGCAGGTAAATCGTCCATTGGAGATGCTAAAAGTAGCATGTCTACTAGAGTCATAAAACTGGTTATTTATTGCTTTTCGATGGCCGGTCTAAGGTTAAGGTGTTGTCCGACTGTCGCTCGCAACTCTGCCGCGCATTTCTCGCGCTTCGTCTCTGGCGGTGCCGATAGCAATTGGCGATCACTCGTCGTCGTCAACCCTTGTTCATCCCACTGCTGGGATACATGCCTCCCCTAAATTAAAGGGGTTTAGAGCATACTCCACGCTGCTCAACTGCGGGTTGGCGGAGGCCAGTGTTTTCAAGCTGCCTAAAGGCCGCTGACTTCAGCTTGACGACTGTCATGACAACAGCCGGGACCGACGACTTAACGTGCCCTCCTTAGCACGGAGGAGTTCGAAATAAATAAACCTATTCATAGACAGGCTACGGTCGAAGTTGCTTACACAGATCACTCACACAGATGCAATTCTCATGTGGCCTCGCGAACTGTTGTACTTACATGGAACAAATGACAAATGCGTAAAGTAAATCCTAGGTCTGTCAAAGTCAAAGACACAAGGTGATCTGAAAATGACAGATTTTGATAACCAAGTTCGTGACGTAGTCTTTGGCAATATACGGGAAGAACATACCTTATGTCTTTCTACAATGCTGTAGTATATTGACATAGGGTAAACTGTTGACACAGTTGGTACGATCATAGCATTACTATCGAACGAATAATAATCATGATAGTGATCACTATCATGAGATATTTTATACCATGTCCATTGTTAAACAAGTAGGAAATGAAAAGAAATTCTTTATTTGGCCATTGTGTCCTTGTGGGCACTTCTTCAGACACGCCTTACGCTTTTTTATAAATATTCTTTTTTTTTGTAATTTTTTTATCTACACTTAGTCACTTATATCATTTCGGATTTGACGATTGGCGAAGAAATATTTAAAACAAAATAGCCAAATTGGTATTTTTTTAAATGTGTTATTTTTTACAGCATAATTTGCATATAAGTACATTTCGTAATTATGATATTAAGTATTAGATATAGATATATTAACTTAGTAGCTTCCACCCACGCCTTCGCCCGCGTAGACTTTATTAAATAAAAAGCATCCCATGTCTTTCCTAATACCTTTGAGAATATGTGTACAAAGTTTCATGATGATCGGTTGAGTACTTAAGGTTTTATTCATTTATTCTCATAGAAGAATTATACATTCACTTATTATGAGAACTTAATACATCTACATAATTAATTGTTCGAGGAGCGCACTAGTAGGACGATGTTACGTACAAATATCGCTGTAGAAAAATAAAAACACTGTTTGTACATTAATTTGTCACAATTGTTACTGACGCACGACGGACGCAGGCGCAGATCGACATAATGTTAACACTGATATAAAACGTCTTTTCTAGATGTGCTAAGAAATGGTTACAAGATGTTGTTTAGTGTTTCTTTTTTTGTTATAATTTTAATTATTTTTTTAAGTGTTACTATTTACTATTCGCATATACATGCGAAATATATTGGCTTATTTATTTATTTACTCTTTCTTTTATTATAAATTCTTATGTGGTGTCGTAGAATAGATACCTATAAATAATTATTTATTAAACTTATAATTAATTGTCTGCATCAACAGATTATTTAATTTAAATAATTAAAAAAATATTATTGATTTATGTGCACGTTAAGCCATCAGTTTCAGCTGTTGTCATTAGATGATAGTAGTTGAAAACACTGGCCTTGACCATTGGCTACCGCAGTTGAATACATTCTGAAAACCTATTCATTTGAAGGGAGGCTCATACGAGCCTCCCATACGAGTATCCCAGCAGTGTGCTGAATATTGGTTGATGGCCATTCGCGCGAATGCGAATAATAATCAATGTATTTTGTAACATGCATATTTTAACTGATATTGACGAGCCCGGTGATCGAATGGCTAGCAATGGCTACTTTGCCTACGAGCTCGCGGGTTCGATCCTCGCACAAGACAAATATTTGTGTGCATGAACATGCCTATTTGTCGAGCTCGGTGGTCAAATGGTTAGCAATAGCCACTTTGAATCCAAGGTCGCGGGTTCGATCACAGCACAAGACAAACATTTGAGTGCATGAACATGCTTGTTTGTCTTGGTCTGGGTGTTTTCTATATATTATACACGTGCATTTTCAAAAAAAATGTATTTAAGTACATTTTGCAGTTGTCTAGTACGGTAGTACCCATAGTATAAGCTTTGCGCTTAATTCGGGACTAGATGACTCTGTGTAAATTGTCCAGAAATATTTATTTATTATTGATAACCTAGTAACTCGTAATTAAATTAACGAGAGGCAACTGTTACATTAGGGAAGGAAGCGTTTGTAAATCTTGCGGTTATCTATTCCTGTCGTCAGTTTGTACCTTGCCCACCGTTGAAAATAGACGTTCGGAGATCTAGGTGGACGTTACAATGAAGTCTGCTTGAGTTTATGCCAGCAAATTGGCACATGGTGATAAGAATGTTCGTAAAATACCCAAAATTAGGCGAATACGAACAATAGTATTATTTTTGAAGTAAAACTTCTTAACGCACGCTTGAGTTGGAGAGTAAGCCGGTGAGAGCGTTACGGAAAACACGAACGGAAGTTGAGAGGGAAATATAATTTGAGCTAAAGAAGTTTTAGTTCAGTTGTGTGGTCTAAAGCGCCCTCGTTTTTATTATACGAGAGGGGGACAAACGAGAATGTGGGTCACCTGATGGCAAGCAATCACCACCGCCCATGGAGATCAGCAACAGCATGGAGTCGACGATCCGTTGCCAGCATATATACTCCTTCCTTTCTTTATTTTCATTCATTGCAATCTTATAATAAACATATAATCCACCTAGTAAAGCGGATATAACCTATTCGCTTGCAATACCACTATTCATTATTACTCGCGCGCTAGCACCCTCACTGCTAACGCAGCATTACCTCATATCTAATGACAGTGATGTCATTAGATATGAGGTAATGCTGCGTTAGCAGTGAGGGTGCTAGCTCCTTAGATGGCCAACGGGTCCCGTATCCTAGCAGTGGGATGAATATGGGTTAATACAGAACGAAGAATTCGTGAGTGATCACGAATTCTTCGTTCTGTATTAACCCATAAGCGTGAGTGATCACGAATTCTTCGTTCTGTATTAACCCATAAGCGTGAGTGATCACGAATTCTTCGTTCTGTATTAACCCATAAGCGTGAGTGATCACGAATTCTTCGTTCTGTATTAACCCATAAGCGTGAGTGATCACGAATTCTTCGTTCTGTATTAACCCATAAGCGTGAGTGATCACGAATTCTTCGTTCTGTATTAACCCATAAGCGTGAGTGATCACGAATTCTTCGTTCTGTATTAACCCATAAGCGTGAGTGATCACGAATTCTTCGTTCTGTATTAACCCATAAGCGTGAGTGATCACGAATTCTTCGTTCTGTATTAACCCATATTCATCCCACTGCTAGGATACGGGACCCGTTGGCCATCTAAGGACGTAAGCCCTAGGCCATCGCTTCTCAACCTGGAGGTCGAAACACAGGGGGATCGCCTTCAGTTTTATAGGGAGCCCCAAAGTTTTTTTTATGCCACTAAAGTGGTAAACTAGCATACGGCCCGACTGATGGAAAGCAGTTACCAAAGCCTATGGATGTGTGGTGTGTACAGTGTGTGTTAGAATGGATGTGTAAAAATAAGATACAATTTATTTCCAAAAGTAAAGTAACAAAGATGTCACATAAGTTTCCCTATTGATGATGATTCACATGCCCGGTTTAGGGCATGCGAATCTTCATTAATATTAATTATTTTTTATAAAGTTGTTTATACATTTTTTATATTTATATCATTGATATGTATTATCTATCACTAATATTAATATTGAAAATAAGATATCTGTCATCATGTGCAAACCATCATTTTATTAAAATAAAAACACTATCTGGAGTACCAGGCTTCGCTCAGGTATTGAATGTCCCACCGTAGTCCAGTAGATTCAACAACATTCAAGAGTGATTCCAAATGTTCCACAATGATTTTGGATGTTCCGGAATGTTTCCCGGCGTTAATATAATGCTCTTGAATACTCTCGAATGTTCTGGATTGTTTTAGAAAATTCCAGCCTTTATGCTGTATTGCGTTTTTGCAACTTGTTGCATTTGATTTTTCTTTTGAAGCACTTAGACCCTGTGTTAAGTGCGATTGCCGCAATCGGTATTATTACGTCTGCGGTGAGCAGCATGATCTCTGTTGCGATCGCCGCATCTTGCTCGCGGAAAAGCAGATAAATCATCGATTGCCAATGCTAAAAGTAGCATGTCTACAGACGTAACGATTTAATTTTAATTTGTAACATTATCATTGATTAATGAAGTTACAATAAAACCAAAAAACTAACGAAAACCGAATTTCACTGTCTTTAGATCTATATATATAATACTTTTTGGCTATTTGGTGGGTCGAACTAAAAATGTTGAGAAACGATGCCTACAGGGCTTTCCCATGTGCACCAACGTTATCTGTTTATGTATTAGTTGTTTGTAGGTATTAACTGTAGTGTGCTGTAAATGGAGCGGTCGAGTAATGATACAACTGACGAAAATAGCGCTTATCTCACCTGTGGCTCTGGTACATTTGGGTGTCTATGTCGCCTGGCCACACCCACTAAGTTGTCATAGTATGTAAAGTTGACAGCTTTGCCGCAGTCCAAATATTCATCTTCAATGTCGCCGTTTGTTTCCGCTGGTGTGGTCTCATCACCATTTTCAGAACCAGCTCTGGAAGGATAAAAAATAATATAAAAAAATTAAATATCTGGATTGGGTACTCCCAGCAGGTATTTTTTATACCACATTGGTGGTGACAGTCAAGCCTACGGCTCGCCTGATACGTGTATTGTCAACGACACCACAGTGTTGTCATTTACAATTTTTTTTTTAGGTAACCACACCACTGCCGACTAGTGATGTGTAATATGTGCTGCGTGGCTAAATACGTGAGTGGATAACAATTCGTTATGTTTTAATTTTTAATGATATTAGTATTACTTGCTGAAATTGGGCGAGATCTCAAGGGATTCGAAAAACATAATAATTGTATTCTTTACAATAAAACAAAATTAATCATAAAAGAACTTCATAACAGAACTAAATAAAAAAATCTATACCGCATATTATACAATGACTATTATTTTTTTTCACCGTATCTTTTATTAACATCATGTACTATCATGTGTTATAATTACTTATAATTTGTGAAAAAGCCTGTGTTCGTCCGATCTAAAAAAAAACATCTGCAAGCATAGCAGCGAAGTAAGAGATCATGTATGCCATGTTGTGATCTTACGAATGGTAAATTATTGTTATCGATAAAAGCATACATATGTCTTGTATTAGAACTACATTACGGTGGTGTGGTTTCCTAAAAAAATTGTAAACGACACCACAGTGGTGTGGTTCAGTGGTGTCGTTGACAATACACGGCCTCATATGAAGTCGCCATCGCTTGTAAATTAAAGTGCGCTCGCGCGCCGCCTTCTTTCGCATCAGCTCCTTTCCCCCTGGTAACCTCAGTGAGGTTACCTCACACACTGAGGTTACTAGGAAACTGACAAGAACACAATAACTCTATTGGCGTCTAACAATAACATTGCGGACTTCAGTGGAGGCACTCAAAGGAAACTTTGACTAAAATCAAGATAATGAAACACTTACACCTATTAGGTAAACAATTTTACCTGTACTGAGAATATTAAAATTATGGAAAGATATTAACTTTATGATTATAATATTATGTACACAAGTGTCTGTATGGATGGATTATAAAAAACTTTTAAGTTCCTGAAACCTAACAATATTTCGTTCAAATGTTATGGATGGAAATAGAAAGGGTACAGTAGATGAAGGTTAATTTAACTATACACAACAATTTAAAATAAAAAGAATAGTAGGTATATGAAATAGTTATTAGTTTACGCTTAGTGTAGGCTCTTTATTGTGAACAGCTGACATGTGGCCATTTCGTTGAGCTGTAAACATTTTTATTAAAAAAAAACATTAATTTTTTTGGGTTAATACATAGGCTATGTATGATATGACACTCACAAATAATGTGGCTGTCTATGGGTAATATAATTTTAAAAATCAGTTCAGTAGATCCAGAGATTGCCTCCTACAACCTCACAAACTTTTCATCCTTATTATATTAGTACAGATAAACTGTGTATCAATATCAATTCAAAATCATTTATTTTCTCTTTCCATCATTTTATAATTTTAGATTAAGTACAGTATCTCAGTGCATCGGTTTCCGCCCTGTGAAATGTGGATGATACACAGTACCAAGAAATAGTGAGATAAAATCAACAGACAAAATTACAATAAACATTAAATAAAACTTAGATGAAATAGAAGAGACGCTGTAGGCACATCCACCTACCAGCTAGCTTATTTATATGTGATTTTGATTCCAAAATGTTACAACAGCACTTTAACATTTTTCACTATATAATGGTTGAAAACTAAAAAAAAAAAAAACAAAAGAAAAGATATCTGTATCTCCTGGTCTACTAACTATACTTGATTTTGCATTCGCATGGAGCAAGTGTAGGTCAAGTAGCTTATCTAGCTGCAGGTGAGTGAAGGTCAATGGACATTACGAGGGGAGGCCAATAAGTTCGCGGAATGGAGGGGTTGATGGGGATAAATTTACCCGTCCAGGTAGGCACTAGTTAAGCACCTCATTAAGAGTATATATACCAAGTTTGAACCTAATCGTGTCATTAACTTTTGAGTTATCGACCTGCAAACAACTAAATCGGGAAGAAGTCAGCCAGTATGGAGAAAATTGAACACCGTGCCGTTATTAAGTTTCTTACCAAGCAAGGAAAATCCGCTCAGACGATTTTTCAAGAGCTGTTAGCGGTTTACGCGGACTCTGCCCCTGGTAAAACCATGGTTTACAAGTGGCATGGTCTTTTCAAACAAGGAAGGGAGTCCATTGAAGACGACCCCCGCTCCGGACGGCCAATTGAGGCCACCACACCGGAAATCGTCGAAAAAGTAGAAAAACTTGTATTGGAAGATGCCCGACTGAAGAAGAAGCAACTTGCAGCAATGGTTGGAGTATCCGAATCAAGTATTTTAAATATCCTACATCATCATCTTGGGATGACTAAAGTCAGTGCAAGATGGGTTCCGAGAATGCTCACGCCACTTCAAAAACGCGAGCGTGTCGAGTGCTCTCACCAGTTTCTGGAGCTCTGTGGAGAGAGAAAGGAAGAAGTTATGGCCCGGATTGTTACTGGAGATGAAACCTGGGTTCACCACTATGAACCTGAGTTGAAGCAAGAGTCGATGCAGTGGCATAAAAAAGGCACACCTCCTCCAAAGAAGTTCAAAGTGTCACAATCGGCCGGAAAGATCATGGCGACTATCTTTTGGGATACAGAAGGTATTTTACTGATCGATTATAAAGAACGTGGTGCGACTATAACGGGACAGTACTACGCTTCTTTACTGGAAAGATTGAAAGAAGCCATTAAGAAAAAAAGAAGAGGAAAACTGTCAAAAGGTGTGCTCCTTTTGCACGACAATGCACCCGTCCACACGTGCCATGTTGCGACGGCTGCCATTCACCGATGCGGCTTTGAACAATTAAACCACCCACCATACAGTCCAGACTTGGCCCCCAGTGACTATTATTTATTTCCAAAAATGAAGAAAGAGCTGCGTGGAAAGAAATTTGACGACGATGATGAAGTCAAGTCGGCAATTTCGGCCTATTTTGACACCAAAGACAAATCATTTTTTTTCGATGGTATAAACAAGCTATTTGAGAGATCCGAAAAATGTATTAGGGTTAAAGGAGAATATATTGAAAAGGAAAAATAATTTGGTGTTTAATTTCAACCTCCTTCTCTCTCATTCCGCGAACTTATTGACCTCCCCTCGTAGAATCAAAAATCTATAAAATAGCCGACCGACAGTAACTAGCGAAATGAAGCTGGTTCAACTTTATCTTCATGAACCCAGTACAAATCCAAGTCCAGTCCAGGATCAGGTCCATGGAAACCAGGTTTTAAACCAGTGGTTCCATGAGAGGTAAATTATGGTCCGTGATACAAACTTATAATGAAAGAGATGGAGCACTATTATACAAAATACTTAAATCTTGAGTTATAGAATAATGGATTTATATGACAGTTGGGGACCTTGCACGCAACAAAAACCTCGTAGTGGTCTGCGGAGAAAAAAGGGTTGGGAACCACTGCTTTAAACATGTTTATAGAAAACTGAAGTATGAAATTCATGAAATAAGAACTAAAATTGTTTAATGTCCAAAATTTTATTGTATTATTTTCCATTATTATTAATCAAGGTCTAAAGAATAAGTATTTACACAGTAAATCATGAAAGGCAAATATTGTGTATGGTTTATTGTTGAGTTAGTTCTAAACCAGACATATTGCATTTAAAAATGTAATTAATTTTTTATCTCAGCTTGTGAACTAAATTTTCTTTTTTTTCAAATATATACATAATTGTGTGGAATACATACCTTTGTTGTTCAAAAATCTGACAGTCTGTACAAAACATATCAAACCCATGTTTTGTCCATGCATTACCATAGTATATGGTCGAGGTAATTATATTGAAAATAGGGTCTTCCTCAGACATTTGCGGTTTATCAGTGTCATCCTAAAATAAAAAATAAGACCACACAGGTGACACCTTCATTAATAAGCATACTTTTAACTACTAAATAGGCATAGATATTTCAAGCTAAACAAGTTACAAATCCGGTAAACTATATAAATTCAAGGTAATCAGGATAATATGAGTAGACGAGTAGAATGAAAGGCTTGCTGTACCAACGTATTGCATCGATTATATAAAAGCTTAACAAAATTACACTAGATTTCTGACTGACCTGGTACAATGTGTTGCCGTCGACTATTTGATCATCTTCTACGTTCAGTTTCCAAACATTGGAGGTACGTGAATTAGTGGCGATAATTTGAAAAGAAAATATATACAGTACCAAACAAGTTAAATATGGTAAGTCCCACATTGTGATCGTTCAATGCAAGAAAAAACATGAAACTGTCTTCTCATATAATTTCAAGAATTAGTTAACATGTGTAAATTATTACTATACATTCACATCAATTCATACACCAGCAATAAAATAATAAATAAAACGTAATGGAATCACCTCTACACAGAGTGCTTTCTTTCGATTATTTTGACAGTTCCGTAGACTTCCAGAATATTTTTATTTCTTTAGTTTTGCGGCCCTGGATACTAAAATTTCTGACAAACTGGTGGAAAGTAATAATTTCAATTTCCACTAACCTATAATTTCGCTACGCTTGAATATTTCAGCAAAACAAACAGATTTAAATAAAAGTCATACAAACTTCATTGAAGTCTACTCATAATTCTCTGAGAATCATTGTTGTTATGCTAATAAATACTGCAAAATACTGTTATAATAATGTAATCATAAAAAAATCATACTGGCCCCCTTCTTATTCCCTGAGGTCTGAAAGCGTCAACTTCAAAAGAAAATTGGGCTTTTTATAATAAACTCTATCTGTTAAGGGTACAAAGCATTAACCCGCCAAAACAAAAACTTATAGGAGATCAGGCTTTAGGCACAGTATAAATAGTACTACTACGTACAGTATGGCCACTTCCTGCCGCTCTTCCATGTCGACCTCACCTCCCCTCTGAGACAAATCAGGAACAGTTTATAAGGCGCCGCACGCACCCACGCTCATTCACGCACAGACGTTATTGTTTATGGATGTAGTAGATAACGACGCGGCATATGTATGAAGAGGCCGGGGCGTGCTATAGGTTACTATGGATATATTTTTTTCTAATAGTTAGCGAAACAGACTTAAAAAAAATTTTTAGTTCAGCGTCACAGACTTATATTTCGTTGCGTTAGATCTGTAGCGTGGTACGAGGAAGGATAGGTATCAATCAGCGTTGCCAGATCTCCCGATTTTACAGGAGATTTCCTGTTTTTCTCAAATGTCTTCTATTCTCTTGTTTTTCTACAAGTGTTTGCTGATTTTTTTTTTAAAGAAAAGAAAGTCAATTGTGGATTTTTGGGACTATTTTCTAATATTGTGCTTTTCTGTAATTTACAAAAAGTCGATTGAATCGTTTTGAAAAACTTTCGTTATCATGGACTGCGGAGACGGAAACAAAATATTTTTTTAATTGAACTGTTTTTGTTTTTAATTTATAATATTTTAGCACACTATAGCGCATCAAATAAGAGTGGAGTTAGTTGAAAAAATATATATAAAAAATAGTTAAAATTGTTCTGATGCTATTTATATATGTCTTGATATCTAAATATGTATCAGAACAATTTTAACTAATTTATATTTTTTTTTTACACCACCAAAGGGGAAAACAAGCATACGGCCATCCTGATGAAAAGCAGTTACCGTAGCTTAGGAACGCCTGTAACACCAGGGGCATCACGCACTTTGCCGACCCTGTAAAAACCTCTTCACGACCTTTTTGAAGAACCCCATGCTGTAGTCTCCTGGGAAAACCTCGACAGGCAGTTCCTTCATATATATTTTGATTTCAACTTTTTAGCTGAAACGTGTAATTTACACACTTTATGTAAGCGGCGTTGTGCACTTTTTGGGATGTGTATAAAATGATAAACTCGCGTCAAGACACGTGGCCTAATCGAAAATTCATAAGATGGAGGGAACGTAGACCGTCGGCGCGGAGGTGGAGAGGAAGTAAATCCGCCTCTCTTTCTACCGCGCGGCGAAAATGTATGTAATGCTCCTGCTGTTTATTTTTAATGTAATATAAATTGACATGTTTGACTACGATAGCGCAATAAATGAATATTGTATTTTACCACATAAATGATAGTAGTTATTTTATACTGTTAAATAAAGCAATTCGTACGAAATTATTCCCTACCGTTCCAAAATATTCAAAAATGCACAACGTAAATGTTCAAGTTTTCACCTCAGTGCCGGCACTCCCGGAGTGCAACCCGATTTTTTTTTTGTAATTGGTTTGGAATACGATGTCATATTTAAATTATTATATAATATTTTTCAATTACAATAGCGTCTATCGAAAAATTCGTAGCATTTCTGATATTTACAAATAAGCTGTCGAAATTGAGGTTTCCGTTTCGCGCCACTGTGATCATAAGTTCGTGTCTGATTTTAAATACAAAATACATTAAGTATGTAATATAATTGTTTTTAATATATATTAAAATAATCGTTAGAAATTATATCTCGCATGTTGAAATTATTTCAATTTGTTAGTTAGGTATTCAGTTGGTGAAATGGGTGAAATGTATGCTAAAACACCGGCTGATACAGGCAGAGATAGCAGGGACAAAACACACTGTGATAGCAAGAAGAGGTTTCCCACAAGGAGGATGCCTATCTCCACTACTATGGTGCCTGCTAATAGACGAACTAGTGAACAAGATCAACAGAATGCACATATACACACAGGTATACTCTGATGATGGGGTGCTTCTGATCACAGGTAAAGTCCTCAGTGTCATGTGTAACATCATGAACAGGGGTCTGAAAGTAGCACTAGAATGGTGCAGGAACAAAGGCCTTAACCTGAATCCTGAAAAAACCAAACTAGTTCTTTTTACTAAGAAAAGGAAAATAGGACGAACTGAACCGGTACGACTAGATAACCATGACCTGGAAGTAGTAAAGGAAGTCAAATATCTGGGAGTTACACTGGACAGCAAATTGACCTTCAAGACTCATATAAGTAATACATGCTCAAAAGCAAAAATAGCCATGATGCAATGCAAAAGAGCAATAGGAAGAAGCTGGGGTATGAAACCAGCCACAGCACTATGGATCTACAAGGCAATCATTATGCCGAGAATCCTACATGGTGCCCTGGTATGGTGGCATAAAGCCTGCGACATACAGAGGAACAAACAAGAACTAGATAAAGTTCAAAGACTGGCGGCCCTGATAACCACCGGCGCGATGAGGACTACACCCACGGCCGCGCTGGAGACCATACTGGGTCTGAACCCCTTGGACTTAGAAGCAAAAAAGAGAGCCACTGAACAGTGGTTCAAACTAAGAAGCACGGGTCTCTGGACTGGCAACACCATGGATGAGGGCCATGCTAAGATCAGTCAAGATTACGAAGGAAAGCTCTCAATGATCTTTTCAAACAACGATTTGATAAGAAAGGATAGGATCTTTGACAAGAAATATAGAATACACATAGGACCGAGAGACGACTGGAAGATGGACACCAGTGGCACCATCTGCTACTAGACGGCTCCAGAAAGGAAACAACCAAGCTCTCTGGCTCCGGAATACACATAAAATGTGAAGACGGAATAGAAACAAACAGGTCAATACCTCTAGGAAAGTATGCAAGTGTCTTCCAAGCAGAAATCTTTGCTATAAAGGAATGCGCAGAAATGGTAGGCTCCCTAAACAATACGGGAAAAGTCACCATCTACAGCGACAGCCAGGCAGCGCTGAAGGCACTTGCTAAAACAGAAACAACATCAGCAATTGTCAAAGAATGCAAAAATGCATTAGAAAGGCTGTCCAGAACAGCTGATGTGACGATTGCCTGGGTACCCGGACATGAGGGTAATACGGGCAACGAAATAGCTGATGAACTGGCCAGGAAAGGGGCTGACGAAAACCAGGTGGGCCCGGAGCCAAGGCTACCAATCGCCCACAAAATAACAAAGGGATTAATCAGCCGAAGAACAGTAGTAGAGACCAACCAAAGATGGGAGTCCTCGACAGACATGAGACAGTCGAAGATCTTCATCAAAGGCCTAGACAAAAGAAGGACCAGCCAACTGATGAAACTCTCCAGAGGCAACATGAGGCTCGTCATAGAAGTGTTAACAGGACACTGCCGATTGAACAGGCACCTGACACTAATAGGCGTGAATACCAACCCCAAATGCCCAGAGTGCATGGATGACGACGAAACAAGCTTCCACCTGCTTGCCGAGTGCCCCATGTACTCACGAATAAGATGGGAGACCATGGGGGTGGACACGTTAGACAAAGAAGACCTGAAGGTGGAACAGATCGTAAGGTTTTGCAAGGAAACAGGTAGGTTCGACGGAACGCCGTGATTGCCGGATAAACCCACATCCTCCCCCAAAAGGGAGGACCAGGGGAAATGGGTGAAATGGCCTCAGGTAAGGCTGATCACCCGCCCGACAGCCGGCGTCCCCGTTGGAAATAATAATAATAGGTATTCAGTTTTTTGATACTTGAACTCTGAACGGCCACGTTGCCACGTACGAATTTTTTTTTGTTGACTTTACCCATCGAAATACATTTTTTAAGATAAACTATGACTCTCATTGAAAATGTTTAATGAGAGTCATAATTTATCTTAAAAAATACAAGATAATAAGTTAAACTGTCTATAAAAAAATCATATAATACATAAATAAGTGCTATTACAAAATCTCTCCTTTTATCATGTTTTGGCAATGGTCAGTCGTGAAATGTGTGCGTGATTGTGTGTCGTGTTTTCAGTTATTTTGATGAATAGAACTATATTTAACACAAGATTTTAGTGTTGATGGAAACAGGAATAAATACCGGTTCAAAAAAAAAATACGTTATTCCTAAATATACGGTAGGACATGAATTATTGTGATAAAGAAGTTTTCACTTCAAAACTGCTACCACAGTATAAGTAATAGTACTAACGTACTGCTACTTAGCAGGGCCCTCTCGCAGTTACCAAGTAGTTACCAGCATCGCTCAAGGGAGTGTCGTTTGAGTGGTTAATTGGCTGTTTAGTGGCAATTGTTTCACAAATTCTTAAGTATAATTATTCACATTAGTCACGATTAATTAGACGAAAATATCAATCAGAATGCGGCAACACCGTCGGTATATTGCGCCGACGACGTTTGATTTGATTGACATTTTGTTTTTGCTTCATTCAGCTCAGCTTTTCCGTCGCCTTGCTTGTTTTTGTATATTCTCCCTTTGTAATGCTTTCCTTAAACTTTTACGAAAATGAATGACGTTGATTAGTTGAAGTAATGTGTTTAAATAGTTTGTTGTTATTAATTATACAAGATGAAGAAAGAACGTACGGGTGATAATTGCCGACCTTTCAAATTATAAGTATCTCTTGGTTTACTTATTTTGTTATCTAAACAGACCGTCACAAATTATTCTCATTTTATTGTTTTAACTATTACAGCTCATCAAATTTTAAGTTTGACTGATATAAGTTTTGAGAAGAGGAGTATTATTGTAAGTGCGTGATTAAATACTCATTAATATTTTTTTGGTTATTATTTATGTAGTTATGCACAAATAATATTAACCTTTGTGTTTATTTAGGGTTTCGTTGAATTAACTGTTGT
The DNA here is from genome assembly GCA_937001555.2 of Hypsopygia costalis. NCBI lineage: Eukaryota > Metazoa > Arthropoda > Insecta > Lepidoptera > Pyralidae > Hypsopygia > Hypsopygia costalis. Next base: position 8,131,053 of record OW443330.2, on the reverse strand, counting down.
TCCACTGAAAGACAACCTACGATACATACGCCTGAATGCCAAGCAATGCCGAATCTACAGGGTTTCTTTAAATGATCAATATGAAGCCAATTTTCAATATTTTGATCCATTTTTGGATATATGCCAAGCTGATCCTAATACGTAAGTATAAAATTTGTTTTTTAGAAATAAGCAAGATTTAATTTCATTCTGGGGGTATGTGGAAATTCTGTCGGGTGTTTATTTTTTTAATATCTTTATTTGAATTTTGATTTTGCATATGGCTATATAGCAAAATTACTGCATCATTCTTGTCACTCGTCTGATTGAATCTGCCTCATTATTACCATTGACAATTACAGTTAACGGTGATAGTGTCACTTCTTTTCCCACTATAACTACTATGGTTACTAATGGGTATAGGGTAAAGATGGCAAGAACCACTTAACATTTCCGAAGTTCAGTACATTTTTAGTAATGAAACATATGCAAATTGTATTTTTTTTACATAAGGGTAATTTTGTAGTATTTTATGAAATAGCAATTATTTTTTCACTTTTATTCAATAATTTCTAAAAAATGTATATTTGGAGAAAAGGCGATTTTACCAGATGTTGGCCAGTACCACCAGTTTCCGACCACAAACTTGCTAGTTTTCGGCCGCCATATTATATGCACAATATTTGCTGTTATTATGAAAGTGATAAGGCATAAATTGCTACAAAACTATAATACAAAATTTGTAAAATATAATTTAAAAAAATTATGTTTATAGATTTTATTTAAAATAAGTATCTTAAGTAATAAAATACCCTCAACAGCTCTTAAATTAAAATTTAAAACATATAAGTTTCAAAGTTTTTTTCTTAGTCATATATATACTGATCAAAGTTTAGCTAGTTCTCGGTCATATGACTGATAAATTTGGAACATTCATGTGATACATATAATACAAAGAATACACCCAGACGAAGACAAACATGTTCATGCACACAAATATTTGTCTTGTGAAGAACCAAGCATCTCCATGGGCAGAGTTAGGGAGTAGGTACCCCCAAATTTTTAGTGGTGTACTAAATATTTTTAAAATGGAAAAAATCATCTCCCACTTCTATGTGAGACAATTACTACCTCTCCAGTGGCTTAAGTTGAAAGCACTGCCTCTTATATCTTTGTTAATTTTGACAGGCGATCCTTGGAAGTTTTCTCCCAATACCATCTTTCGGCAGCACAAAAGATTGATCCAGACCACAACTCTGGAGAGCTTCATATCCAAATTCCTGAAGATGCATCTCACTTAATTGGTGAGGGCAGAGGCCTCCGAATTGGTATTGAATTTTCCTTGGAATCTCCGCAGGGCGGCATGCATTTTGTAGTACCTGATGGAGAAGGTACACTACTTGAGGTAATGAAATGTTGGTAGATAGTAAAATTAAATAAGAAAGTTTTATAAATTTGTTTAAATAATCATATTTATAAATCCTGAAATTTTGGTAGATTTGAAAAAAAATTTCATGAAAATGATGGTAGATAATTTTATTAAACACTGTATAAGCAAATAAAAAATAATCTACCATTTATTGATTGCATGCAATATATTATTGAAAACCCCTTGTCATCTCAAGTGTAAACTACTGTAATGTAAAAATTTTGCTGTTTTAGTATGTATTGAAAAAAGAATGATTTTTATGTAGAAAAATTAAATTTTTAACCTAGATTTCTTTTGAAAAGTTAGGCATTAAAACAGTTTTTTTTTTGAGTACATACAAAGTATTTTTATTTTCAGAAATCAGCTCACATGTTCATATATGGTCATTCAGCGCGCCTCTGGTTCCCATGTGTAGATAGCTATGCCGAGCCTTGTACGTGGAAACTTGAGTTCACAGTCGACGAAAGCCTCACAGCTGTATCTTGTGGGGAACTTGTTGATGTGGTGTACACCCCTGACCATAGGCGCAAGACTTTCCACTATGTTGTTAATACGCCAGCTTGTGCGCCCAATATTGCTTTAGCTATTGGGTATGTTTTTGTCTTCATTAATTATGGGTAGTTTTATGTTCTTCATATGTGCAAATTTAAATAAAACTAGTTCCCTGGTGTTTGTGGTTGCATTCTTCAGAAATGGCATGCCTGATTTTTATGTCATTTTTTATTATATGAAAAAAAAATGATTTATAGATTACTAGCTTCCACCTGCGTCTTCGCCCGCATTTACTTTTTTTTTAATAAGAAGTATCCTATGTTCTTTTGTATGTTTTTCCTTATGTCTTTGAGAATATGTGTACAATGTTTTTGCGGTTGAGTAGTTTTGGCGTTTGTTATTTACGCTTTCAACTAACAAAACATTTGCAGTTGTAATATTAGTAGACAGAATAATATTAGTAGGGATGTGTTGAAAATATGAATAGTATATATGTAATTGTATGCTGATTTGATTCCAGACCCTTTGAGACATTTGTAGACCCGCACATGAACGAAGTGACACACTACTGCCTGCCACACCTGATGCAGATTTTGAAAAATACAGTCCGCACTTTACATGAGGCGTTTGGATTCTACGAAGAAACACTATCAACTAGATATCCATATCCTTGTTACAAACAAGTGTTTGTGGACGAGGTAATTAGTCCTGATGGTTTTTATATTATGTTGGGGCTACACAAACATACTACCGACTACGTCGGGAGATAAACAAACATACAGTCCATCTGATGTGAAGTGGTTACCATAGCCATATAAATGCTCATCCGTTGCCACTCTCGCTGCCAATGCAGCAACTTTTTCCTTCCTGTTGACCTCCCTCATTCACAACAACCCTCAAGGGAATTGTTATTTGGCTACAGTATTTCATGGAGTGCAGGTAGTTCCCCAGTCGGGCTGCTTATAAATGCGCTGTGTCTTACCTCACTTTTGACAGAGCCTCATAGCTCAGACAGCAGGTTGCACCACGTGCAGGTGACGTTATCTATGCACAAAGGTAATAATTATTTTTTTGTAAATGTTCACGCGCTCGCACAGCTGCTACTATCGCAGCATCTCCTCATGTCTGGCGGCCACACTCACATGCAGGAACTCAATCCTGATTTTACCAAGCTATTGTTCTTTGGCTGTGGTCTTCTTTGATGTGGAGGTACTTTACTAGTTTTTTTTATAATTTTTTTTATAGGGGCTTATATCTGTTCCAGATATGCCAGCCCCATACTTTACTAGTTCGAATCCATAATGCATATGGATGCTGATGTTGTATGGAGAGTTAGGGAGTACTCCCAAATTTCAGTAGCTTATCTATAATGTATATTTGTAATACATAGTATTTTTATAATGGAAAAATTTATCTCTCACATCTATGTGGTACATCTTTGATGCTGAGGTACTTTACTAGTTGGGATCCTATTACTGAGACCTGCTGTCCGTCCGTCCGTCCGTCTGTCTGTTTCACAGGCTGTATCTTATGAACTGTGATAGTTAGACAGATGAAATTTTCACAGATAATGTATTTCTGTTGCCGCTATAACAACAAATACTAAAAAACAGAATAAAATATATATTTAAGGGGGCTCCCATACAACAAACATGTTTTTTTTTTGCTTGGTATTGATAACGGCAACAAGTAGACACTTGAAATATTCACAGAATATTTTGTTATATTCTGTGAATTTACAAATAAATAATTAAATTAAAATAAAACAAATATTTAAGGAGGACTCCCATACAACAGACGTGTGATTGATATTTTTGCCGTTTTTATAGATAATGGTACAGAACCTTACGTGCGCGAGACCGACTCGCGGCCGGTTTTTTTTTAAGTTTTTAAGTTACACAAATTGCATATTACTGCACTGAAAGTAGTCTTTTTCGCCGTGAACCGTTAAATATACAGTAGTAAGTTTGCTACTGATAAATTATACCACATTTCAGACTGAAGACGATGCAACAGCGTACACCACAATGTCCATTATGAGTACACATTTACTCCATTCGATAGCGATTATCGACCAAGGGTACTTAACCCGAAAGGCGATGGCTCAAGCCGTCGCAGAACAGTTCTTCGGCTGCTTCATCACCATGCAGAATTGGTCGGACTTGTGGTTAGCCAAAGGAATACCGGATTATCTGTGCGCATTGTATGCTAAGAAATGCTTTGGGAACAATGAGTATAGGTACTGGATTCATCAGGAGTTGCAGGAGGTAATTAGTTAAAAAGGTACATGTGAAATAATAGTAATAAAAAAAATATATAAGCCACTTTTTAAAAAAACACTAAAAAGTACATATAAATTATGTCACTTTTCCAAAAGCATCCATTCGTTTACATTATATTTCGAATGATGAAAAATTGAAAAATCTGAACAGTTTAGTATTGTGATATTTATAATTATTTCAAATTTAATAATTAGTGGCTCGCATCTTCCCGTTCCCATTACTGCAGCGCCATCTGCCGGGCTGATTTGTGAATCTAAACTATCCATGGCGCCACCCAAACGCATACAAAAAGCTCATGCAAATCTGTCCAGCCATTTAGGAGGAGTTCAGTGACATACACACGTACAGTAGAATTATATACATATATAAAGATAATAAAATAGTAGTTTATGAAACTGTTGCATAATAAGGGTTCTTAAAATAAGAGGGTGAGTTTATAACATGAGCCGAAGGCGAATGTTATAATAGCATCACACGAGTATTTTAAGACCTAATTATGTGCAGTTTCATACACTACTTTATCTAATCTCATGAAATGGATATTGCATTTGCAATACAAGCTCCTTAATATAGCTGAACCCAGGGCTGAAGCAGTACCGAAATGGAAAAAAAAGTTATTTTTCGATACAGTTGTCCATAAACAGCTGTATCGAAAAGTAATTTATTTTGATGGCTTGTGCGTAATAGACTGACATGAATTAAAATTCTGTGTTAAGTTTTTTATTCTCTAAATTTCAGTATGAGAGTAGATAAACAATATTTTTTAAATGTATTTAGGTGGTGGCATATGAAGAACAATATGGTGGCATAGTCCTCGATCCGTGGCAGCCGCCCGCCACAGGACCTCGACCTGACACTAGAGACAGTTTCTATTTTCCTGTGAGGAATGTGCACACTATGTCACCAAGATATATGGAGGTATATATTTTTTTTAACTATTTGTTTGTCAAAAACCAGTGGCCCTACTAAGAAACTATTTCAAATATTTTTTCTTAAAACAATTGTACTTTTTTTATATCGCTTGATCATAATTTTAAATTCTTTTAAATGGAGGTGCTTGACTTATGATTTAATTTTAAAGCGTGTTTGACTTAGTATATTTGACTTTATGTGGATTATCACATTTAACATATCAACCCATATCAAACCTTTATAAATCTGTAAAGGCGTGTCTGTGTTCTATAATATTTGTAGACTATCATCACCCAATTATCATGTTTTATACAAATCTAGACAAAAAGTTGAATGAAATTATTAGTTAAATAAATTTAGTTTAAAAATATAAAAAACACGCTTTATTGATACTCGAAAATAGTGTTCGACCGAAACTGGTTTTTACGACCGAAACAAATTATTGTATTGTCATCAGTCCCTTGATAAGTATACAAAGTTTAAATTAAGGCGGTTACAAACTGACAAACCGACAAGCAAACATACAGGTGAAGCTAATAAAAGCGTGTTAAAAACTAAACTCATGTTCTGTTATAATATGCTAACTTCTATGTAATATTTTTGTTTAGGTGATGCGTAAAAAATCCCACTTAGTACTCCGGATGCTGGAGCAGCGGATAGGCCAAGAGTTACTCCTGCAAGTATTCAACAAACAACTCTCACTGGCTACCCAAGCAGCCAACACCAAGATCGGTAGTCGTCTGTGGGGCCAACTATTATTATCCACCAATTCGTTTGTGAAGGCCATATTCACTGTAACTGGGAAACATATGGCCGTGTTTGTGGACCAGTGGGTCCGCACTGGGGGCCATGCCAAGTTTCAACTGACATCGGTTTTTAACCGGAAACGGTAAATATTTTTTTTATATTATTTATTTACATCTGAAGTATATTGTTTGTTGTTTTTGATTGCTATGAAATTATTGCATAGATTGCTTTGTGATAAGACTGCCTGTGTACTTTAAATTTGTGACTAAATTTAGGCTTTCTATATACATATACAAAAGTTTTGTGTCACGGTGTTTATGGTGGCATTCCTCCGAAACGGAGCGACCGATTTTTATGTATATTTGGTCGGTAGGCGAAGATGTACCGCTAGGTAAATTAGGGTATCGTTGATAACTCAAATTCATTCCACTGCTAGGATACCGGTCAATCGAAGGGGGTTTTTTTTTCCGCCAATCGCATTATGCGCACACTTAGCGGTGTATAATGCCGCCGAGTATGCGCAGATCGGCTTACTTCAGAAATGGCGTGCGCACACATCGTCAACTAAGGCCTGACAGTACACAATCGAAGGGGTTAGAGCATTCCCCACTGCGCTGCTCAATTGCAGGATGGCGAAGAACAGTGTTTTCAAGTCGCCTGAAGGCCACTGACTTGGCTTAACGACTGTCATCTAATGACAACAGCCGAGACCGACGGCTTAACATGCCCTCTGAAGCACGGAGGAGCTGGCGATAAAAGCATCAATTAACAGGCTGCGATCGACGTTGCTTAATTTACGTGTTCATTTCAGAAATACAGTAGAGCTAGAGATACGCCAAGATTGCGTCCACGACCGCGGCATTCGCAAGTACGTGGGCCCACTGCTTGTTCAACTGCAGGAGTTGGACGGCACGTTCAAGCATACGCTGCAAATCGAGAACACGGTGGTGAAAGCCGACATTACTTGCCACAGCAAGAGCAGGAGAAACAAGAAGAAGAAGATACCGTTGTGTACTGGCGAAGAGGTCGACATGGATCTGTCGGCGATGGAGTAAGTTTCTACGTAGTATAAAACAAATTCGCTTCCAGCTGTCTGTACGGTTAGATTTTCTTTATACTACTAAGGTGCCAAACAAGCATGCCTCTGATGTTACAGGCATTCATAGGTAACTGCTTTCCATGAGGCGGGGGCCATACGCCTCATGGAAAGTAGTTACCTATGAACGCCTGTACCTGTTACACGCTCGTTGCCGAAAGCATGAATCAATCATCAATTTACCACAATTTATTACGTATACGACTGATAGAAATCGATCCTAAGTTAAGCGTTCGGACGCTTACTGTTGACACACGCGCCACGTATACATCCCATGTCTACTACATACTGTGGTCTATGCATTTTTCAGTGACTCTCCAGTACTATGGATCCGCCTGGACCCAGAGATGTCTCTCTTGCGGAGCACAGTAATATCGCAACCAGACTACCAGTGGCAGTACCAGTTACGTCACGAACGTGACGTCACAGCTCAGAGCGAGGCCATAGACGCGCTGCACAACTACCCCGAGCCCGCGACGAGAAAGGCTCTCACCGATACCATAGAGAATGAACAGGCGTATTACAAGATTCGATGCAGAGCTGCGCACTGTTTGACGAAGGTATAAAATGAAAACACATATTAATTTAATTCGTTCTCTGTCTCACTTCATTCTTAAAGAAGTTTTATGCAGCACACTAGCCAGCTATTAAAAGTAATTTCAAACTTTGATGACTTTTTGATAATGACAAGTAGTACGTCTATTTGACATGACATTTATGATTAAAACAAATGGTATTGGTATAGTATAGTATCATAATCCAATTTAAATTTTTGCATGCCATAAGGTAAAATGTATATGGAACATGTAATTGCTTCCATAGGGAGGCAATTTAAAAAAAACGAATGATAACAAAACCGGGGGATACAGTTTGGTGTTGCAGCTACATATCTATCATCTCCATCCAAAATTCAATCACACCACTGGATACATGAAGAATCAAAGAATTTATTACACTAAGTAAGGACTCTGGAAAATCCTGTGCGCGGGAGGGGGATGCGCTGGCATTTTGAGATAATTTTAGTGCATATAACGTGTTTACGTACAACACACGGCCGTGTCCATGACACAGCCACATCCCATTTTTTTTTAGGGGAAATGGATTTTCTTAGAATCATTAAATAGCACAGTTACATCACTTGTCGTATAACCGAGAATTGCACATTGTTGTACTTTATATACTCACCTGTATGACGCACTTCTTAGAGCCAAAGTACAATATATAATATATAGGTCTTTTGGGTTTTATAATGTCGCGGTCCTGTCCTTCTAGAATAGTCGCCGCATACTTCGCTGCAAGTAATAATGACCCGTATGTCTACTATCATAAGGTTCATAACACTATGACATGAAAATGTTCGAGACATTAAGATGTCTTACCGAAGGGAAGTACATACATGTACATAAGAGAACATTCGGGAACCCTTGCCGGCGGATATAAATAGCGACCGCCGCGGCGCATAGTTTCAGTTTGGACTTCGGAAGAGTAAACTTCGACCGAATCTACTTGCGAGACAGAATACCTACGACCTCAGCGATACTATTGGACTTCGATTTGATCTGCGATTTGGAATCTTCGTATGGACTTCGTGTTGTGAAGACCTTCAGACCAGACCCTGCATGAATAAATCCTTGGAAGTTGTCATTGGCGCTTTACATCCAAATCTAGAACCCTAGCTCGTAACGAATAATATATTACATGTATATATTAATTTTAGGTGGCAAATGCGATGATAAGTTCGTGGGCTGGTCCGCCGGCTATGCTCACGATATTCAGGAAGATGTTTGGTTCATTCGCCGCGCCTCATATCATCAAACAAAATAGTTTTGATAACCTGCAGCATTACTTCCTGCAGAAGACCATCCCGGTGGCTATGGCAGGTGAGTGACAGTCAAAAAGGAATATAGGGCGAAAAGAAACGGGTGACGTTTCATAATTATAGTCTTTCTGCATTAAAATAAAAATAATGCTGTGTTATTTCTTTATACTTCTTCATATTGTACGCGCTCAACTCGTTTGTTTACATGGATCTACTCATTCTAGCTTTCCTCTTCGTTTGTAAAACTCCGTTCTATTTTCGCTAAAATAGGGTTCGCTCCTTGCGTGACTAATAAACCGTACTAGCGACTTAATATTATTCGTACGCTTGTTTTAGACCCTATTATTTGTATTTATTGTAGGTTTACGAAACATCCACGGCATTTGCCCTCCAGAAGTAGTCAGGTTTCTGTTGGACCTGTTCAAGTACAATGACAACTCGAAAAACCACTACTCGGACAACTATTACAAGGCTTCGCTGGTAGACGCGCTCGCAGCGACTATCACACCTGTCATATCGGTGTTGCAACCGGTAAGTATTCTTGAAGTACACATTAAGTACACAGAACACAAATTGCCAACATGTAAAAAATTTGGCGTGTAAGTGGTTCATCAACATCTTTGCACCAAAGAAAACCTTATCTGCACGTGGTGCACCCTGCTGGTTGACAAACTAGGCCCTGGCGAAAAGAGAGGTAGGGCATAGCGTATCTTATTAAGTTTCCCGACTGGGGAGGTACCCCAACCGTACAGAATACCGCAGCCAAATAACAACCTGGAGGGTGTTGTTGTATTCCTGCGAGTGAGTAAGGTCACCAGAAAGAAAGAAAGGAGGGAGTATAAGCAGGCAACGGATTGGCGACTCCTTGGTGTTGCTGATCTCCATGGGCGGTGGGGATTGCTTTCCATCATGTCGGGTACATGCCCGTTTGCCTCCATCTAATATAAAAAAAATTAAAACAACATTTAGTGCTTTTTTCATTAATTATTAATAAAGTTTCATAATTTAATAAAAAAATTGTTTTACAATCAAAAGCAAAATATGAAAGAAAAGAAGCAAAAGAAAAAGCAAAATTTGAAATTTTTTAAAACAACATCATTTAAAACAACCACTACCTAATGACCGCTTTATGCCAGGTATGTTTGTTTGGCATCCGGTGTGGTATAAAAAAAAAACAATGATTTTTCGCCAATAAATGATTGTTTTTTACAGGGTGCACCAATAACAGCTGATTCTCTTTCCGCTGACACGAAGCTCGTCCTCGAAGAGATCACTCGAGTTTTAAATCTAGAGAAAGTGTTGCCATGTTACAAAAACACCGTGACAGTGAGCTGCCTGCGAGCGATTCGTCGCCTGCAGCAGTGCGGCCATCTGCCCAGCATACCGACCGTGTTCAGGGCATACGCACAATATGGGCAATATATTGGTAAGTCATGAATAATAAAAAACGGTGTGTGCTTGACCACATGACAGAAGTGAAAACTTCATCTCTAGTTCTGTCTCGCTCCCTCCTTGCCGACTTTAGTCTAACGAGCGTTACAGTTCCGAACGTGACGCGTTACATACCCGAGCGTGGCGGCTCAGTCTCATTCAGTAACCATAAAAGAAAAGGCATAGCGTATCTTAAAATGACTACTGCGATGACGACTGCGAAGACGACTGCGTTAGAACATAGTTACTATAAAGCCAAAAGGGTAATTTTTATCTATTTTTTATTAATTCTAAATTGATCATTTATATTATGTTACCGTCAGTGTGTCTCGTACCTAATACCTAATATTTTTCTCGGGGGTGAAGTTTATAAGTGTATGTTTCGTACGCAAGCAAATGGTTTAGGTTTCGTGCCGTTAAATCCGTCGCTGCGTTCAGTAGTCTACTAGAATCAATCGCTACGATTAATGGTACTACTGATCCGGAGAGGATTGTGATTCAATTCCAGAATATATTACTACCTAAGCTCGAAATTTAATATAGCACTCGATACAAAAAACAGCCTTGTTGAAGAAATAACTTTTGTAATTTACTTGATATTATTGTTGCATCAGTTTAGTACCCGTGGCAATGCACGATTATCTAAATGGTTACATTTTGGATCCAATATGGCGGCCGCTACAACTCCTCGCCTGTCGCGACCTGTCAATTCTGTACCAACTCTATACCCACCATGGGACAGCGGCACGCGAAAGACTAAAATAATTTTTCAATAATAATTCTTAAGATTAGTGCTTTAACCCAAACAAACAGATTATTCAGATATATAATATTACAATAGTTATTTTTTTTCTGATTGTCAGATGTCCGGCTAGCCGCGTTCGAATGCCTCGTGGACTTCGTCCGAGTGGACGGCAAGCCGGAGGACCTGTCCTCATTGCTAACTGCGGTGGAGAGCGACGCGGAGCCGGGCGTGCGCCACGGCCTGGCGCGGCTGCTCATCAACAACCCGCCCTTCGAGCGCGCGCAGAGACATCGCCTCGATACCGAGTCTGTGGTGCATAGGTATGTTCCATAGACTATTAACTTTTTGGCGGGAATTCGTCGAGTGTGGTTGTGCTTTTAACAATTTTTTTCCGCTTTTCGAGGCATCGCCTGGATACAGAATCTGTGGTCCATAGGTATGTTCCATAGACTATTGACTTTTTGGCGGGAACTCGTTGAGTGTGATTGTGCTTCTAACAACATTTTCCCGCCTTTCGAGGGCGCACAGAGATCACCTCGATACTGAGTCTGTGATGTATAGGTATGTTCCATAGACTATTGACTTTTTGGCGGGAACTCGTTGAGTGTAGTGCTTCTAACAAAATTTTATAACTTACTGTGTGTATTTATATTGCATCATGATAGTGATAAGCCATTATGCAAGTAAACGTTATAGTACGTCTAAGTTTGTGGTACATAGGTATGTTGCACAGAGTATCGATTTTTTCGCGGGAACTCCTTTGCGTGTGGTTGTGCTTTTTACAGAATTTTATAACTCACTGTGTATTAATATTGTATGATATTATTGATTGGCCATTATGCAAGTAAACATTATAGTACGACTAAGTCTGTGGTACATAGGTATGTTGAATATCACATAAATGAAACCATATGGAAATGGTATACAATTAGCGATTTATGAAAATAACAACGGGAATTAACGCGATCATGCATAAGGGTACTTACACACCTGTATTATTGCCTGACGTTTCGACCAGTTTGCATCGGCCGTGGTCACAGTTACCTTTATGCATCGCGTTAATTCCCATTGTTATTTTCATAATAAAAGCTTGTTTCATAAATATGTGACGTGATAACGTCTTATAAGTTAATGAACACCGGCTGCACGCACGAAAAAGCATGGCTCATTGTAACGTTCCGCCTGAGCCGAGAATGCAAGCGAGAGCTCGGAACAAAACAAGCGATAGAGAGGCACAATGGGCCTAAGTGATCGGCTTGTGACGCATCTATCTCTCTTCCACTCTATCGGCCGATGTTTTCTTATGACGTTATTACGTAAAATTATCGTCCACAAACCGTCTTTACAGACAATCAAGTTTTTTCGTTGGTTCTTGTTTCTTTTAGGATTTGGAACAACATAAACTGTCATTTGTCAAACGACGCGAGGTTGCGATGCGATCTAGTCGACCTGTACTACACACTGTACGGACCAAAGCGGCCTATCTGTGTGCCCCTGCCTGAGATACAAGCGATGATGAAACAGATGCACCACAAGGAACGCGAGAGGCTCGAGAGGGAAAAGGAAAGGGAGAGGGAGAAAGAGAGACAAGTGCCTCTCCCAATCATGGAATCGAAACCCGCTATCAAACAAGAGCTTGATGATGTGAGTAATAAATATGTTTCTAGAAGAGAAGAGATAGAATCTTTACGCGGTAGTTGATTTTACTCTGTCGCTACTTTTTTGTACAACTTGTTGTGGCAGACAAGTATACAGCCCAACTGATGTTAAGCGGTGACCTTAGCTTGTAAATGTTTACAACATTAAATACTGTACATTAAAATTTCCTTCCTTTCCGGAAGCCTCACACGCTCACAGGAGCACTACAATCTTGCTGCTCAGGCACCGATCTTCTGTGAAATGGGGTACCGTAGCGCTTTGGCTTGGTTCTCTTTTGTTTTTTTTCTATACTACATGCAAACAAACATACGTGTCGCCTGATGTGAAGCGGTTACCGCAGCCATATAAACGCTCGCAACGTGAGATATCGCACGCGCGCTGCCACGCCCGCTGCCAACGCAGCAACTGCTTTCTTTCGCAGGAACACAACAACCCTCAAGGGATTTGTTATTTAGCTACGGTGTTCTGTGAGGTGGAGATACCTCCCCGGTCGGGTATTTAAAAAAATACGCTATGCTCTACCTCTCTTTCCGCCAGAGCCTCGTATGTCAGTCAGTCGACCAAATCACCTGCAGGTGAGTTTGGTTCAAAGATAATGGTGAGCTACTTATACCCCACCTGATAGAAAGTGGTTACTGTACACAACACATTCCCACGACTTTTTGTCGCAAACTTGACGAGCGCGGTAGCGCAGTGTTGTCAATTGTTTTCTGTTATTGTAAACCATTGTCACCTTTTAGATAAAGGTCGAGCTAGAAGTAGGACCACTGCAAGAGACTGAGCCCTTGGTCCCCCTACCTATAGTGGAGCCAGAGCGACCGGGCGACGTCCTCCCCGTGCCCATCTCCAGCATCAAGGAGGAAGAAGTCAAAGTAGATGTCACCACTGTACATGATATGTCAGGAGGCGTGTTTGGTGTAAGTACTGTACTATTTATAAAAAATGTTTAAGACACGTCTAAGTGCCCACAAGGCCGCAATGGGAGAATAAATAATTTTATTTCATTTTTACCATTATTTTTAATACTTTCCCTCCGTATGTATATTACATCTCAGTGCATGATGTCCTTTTTTCCATGTCCTCTCTCAGAATGTCTATTCTCAAAATGTTCTTTTCAGAATGTTGTTCCACAAAATATTATTTTATCTAAATGTCCTTTTCTCAAAGTGTCCCTTTCTCAAAATGTTCCTTTCTCAATATGTTATTTTCTCGAAATGACCCTTTCTCAAGTTGAGAAACGTAAAAAAAAAAATGGAAATATTAGATGTTCGTTATCCCTATGTATAAACTCAGCGTTAACCATTTTTTTTTGTTAGAATTGTATACATATAATTTTTATGTTTTGTATCGAATACAATGCCCCTAAAAGGATTAGTGTTGTGTAAATAATACGTATATCCAACTATTAGGAACTATTGTGAAAGACGTCTGTCTTCCGACTTGATTATCGTATTTATTTGTGCACTGATGTTACCTCTTGTTGTATTTGTAAGACTTGACTGACGATAAAACCCAATATAGGGAAAAACTTAACTAAACGGAAAAATATAACTGTTTTGCATTACGACATATCGACGGTCCCTACGTATAAAGCGACATGTCCACGATGGCAATTTTTTGTTCATTTCAGACATGTCTGCTTATACTACGATATAGTACCTAATTAAAGAATATTATTATTGCACAAATGAGTTAATTTCATACTTTTTAATTATATGCAATCAATTTTAAAATGAAAATCTTTTTTTTACGTATAATCTATAGCAATTTATGCAATAAAAAAAAATTGCCATTTTTGACATGACGCTTTATACGTTGGGACCGTCGATATATAGACTTAATAGCATTATTTTTTGTAGGATATTAACATTATTTTTATAGGACGACACGAAACGGGAGTTTATGACGGATAACGCTGTCGCGTTACCCGGTATACCCGGCACGTCGGGCCCCATCGGCTTCGAGCCGAGCATGTTCCGGCACGATATAAAGGACGACATCGGTGCTCCCAAGGTATAGTTCTTAAAATTTTGTAAATTGACCTGACGGGCAATTCTCGTAATTAAAATGTAGTCAAAATTCACAAATGTCAAATTTGGTATTCTCTTATCAGAATATGAAACTTCAAAGTATAATTTATGTATAATGATATCGAAATATGACCGTAGTTAAACTTGTTTATCAATAATAGGTATGATAAAAATAAATAAATTAATAAAATCAAGTAAATATTTTTTAGTCAATTGACAATTTAATCTCGATTGGATCAACTTTCATTCTGCGATCGTGAAATAATTACGAGAATTGGCCTACTGGCTTAGCCCGCCTACTTTTTTACTATATTCCAAAATTTTCTTTATATCACCCTTGTCTTCACAAACACGAAGAAAACAATGTATACTATATTATAAACAGGTTTAATTTTAAAGTATGTGAGTTTACTCTCTCAGACTGACCTCACCCCCTCTCTGTATCGAATCTATAATAGATTGTTGCGTATGTCGCGTAAACAAGCATTCACACTTCACACAAAAGTCAATTGCTTATACAATGGTAGTAGGCTTTAATTACAGGTTTATATGAAGTGGGATGTGTCTTAGATTTAAAGCTGTTGGTTGAGCCACTTTTTTATATGAGAGGGGGCAAGCGAGCATGTGGGTCACCCGATGGAAAGCAATCACCACCGTCCATATAGATCAGCAAAACCAAGGAGTCGCTGATCCGTTGCCAATCTATATTCCTTCCTTTCTTTCGTACACATCAAACAGCATTTTTGTTGTAACTGAGTATTTCCTTCATTCCAGGCAAAGAAAAAGAAGAAGGACAAGAAAAAACACAAGCATAAGCACAAGCACAAACACAGCAGCAAAGACAAATCGGTGAAAGACAAAGAACATAAAGACAGGGACAGAAGTCTGCCGCGGCCGTCTTCCACCACAGAACACCTAAAAATAAAGGAGGAGACGCGAGAAACACTTAGCTCGTTTAGTTCGAGTCAAAGTCCTTCAGAAGATATCTCGTCGATGCCTAGTAATATGAGTTTTTAAACGTGTCGTGTGTAAAGTGTAATATACTGTGCTAAAATAGGTTAAGATGACTTTTACTATTTTTGTTAGTGACGTCACATACATTTTCAAGATAACCTCCGCGATTATATTAGAGAGATAAAAACATTTGTGGGATATTAGCCTTGTTACATGGAACTATCATTTAATTTATAAGATGTTGCAACGTGTTACGGTCAATGTAATAAATTCGACTATTCATATTTTACTGTTAAGAATTACCTAATATTAACCGCATTAAATGACGAATGTAATAAATCCATACTTACCTGCTACCTGTTCGTCACCTAACGCTATATTTCATTATGTTAATTAATGAACAAACGAAACGTAACTATTTATGAAAACCATAAGTCGGACATTTTGAATAATTCTTAATTCATTATATTGACTGTAACATATAAATAGAGGTCATATTATAATGTATATTTTTACAAGTCTTGATGTCCAGGCTAGATATCCATGATCAGTAAAGTCATGTGACTCACTTGTATAGATGTGGATGATTAATGTATGAATCTTAATACTAATTGTAACTAGATAATGTGATTTAAAGTTTAAAACGAAGAGGAATAATAAAAACGATTTTCTATATTTCTGTGTCTTTTTCTTCGAAGTGCGATGAATATCTGTATATAACGCCTATCTCAGCCATTCCTCGATTTTTCTAGATTGTTTTTAAACTGCTATAAAATATACATAATGGAAAGATGAGTACATACTAGCTGATTGAGTACTAGCTGAGCAATGATTCTCTATTGATGATGATTAAGTAAGGGGTTTATATGGCTCACCATTTTCTTTGGCCCAAAGCCAACCTCAGCTACATGTAGTACACCCTGTAACTGATTAACTAACGAGACTCTGTGTAAAGAGGTACGTTACAGTGTAAATATAAGCTGCTCGACTGGAGGAGATTGGCGTCTGGGAGTCATAATAAAAGAAAATGAAATAAGGATCACGACTATTTTCTCGCTCAAGAAACTTAATGGTGCAGATCGTGCGTGAAGGAATGAGATGCATATATGAATAAATAAATATTCCAGGATAAATTATACAATGCCATCTAGTCTCTAACCAACGTATATGTAATACAGTACAGTGTGGTCACACCCTGCCGCTCTCGGGTATCGACCTCACCTCCCCTCTGAGACGAATCTGGAAGTTTGTATGGCGCCGCACGCACACATGCTCAATCTCGCATGTACACTCTTTGTTTATGTAATAGGTGAACGACGTGAGCGAATGGAGCCACTTCATTCAAATGTTCAAATAATCTAAGCAAAGTTTGTACTATGACACTAGATATTGTAATTATATACATTTCTTTTCTAAATATATACATATAATGCAGAGAAAACGCGCAGACCGCGGCAAGCAGACATGTTCATGCACACAAATATTTGTCTTGTGCGAGGATCGTACCTGAGACCTCGTGAGTCAAAGTAGCGATTGCTAGTCAATCGACCACCGGGCTCGTCATAAGTTGATCACTGTCTATTCACAGTGCTATATTTTATATCCTTTACTGTTCTTATATCGCTCATTCTCGTTCATCGCCGGCTGTAGAACTAGTGTCTTATAAATAAATATATATTTCTAGAGAATTTACACAGCGCCCATCTAGTCCCAAATTAAGCGCAAAGCTTGTACTATGGGTACTAGACATTTTTTTTATAAATACAATACATATAATACACAGAAAATACCCAGATCAACACACACAGACATGCTCATGCACACAAATGTTTGTCATGTGCGGGGATCGAATCCGCGACCTCGGAGTCAAAGTGGCCATTGCTAACCATTCCCTTTATTGCCCTTGGCACTACTGCTTTGCACTATTCGACTACCGAGCTCGTCATGTTTATATTGTCGATAAAAATATGCCATAAATCCATTAAATATTAATATTATCACATCATTAAATATTATCTCAGTCGTGTACAAAACTAACATTATTGTAAATATGATTTAATATGGAGAAAATTATAATATGGAGTTTCGTCGTTAAGAGATCTACTCGTATTGTAGGTATGAGTAGATCATCTAACAACACCTTCGATCGTATTAATCATTGAAAAACAACACAACTACAAGTCGCACAGTGAGTAATGGAGAGCTATGCTAGGGCAGTGTTTTTCAAATTTTCATGGCGCGGCTCCCTTAGTATGTAGAAATTTTTTGCGACCGCCCAAAGTTTCTAACCTGTATGCATCCTATTAAATTACTAATATCAAATTCGTATATTTTTATTTATTTTCATAGGTTTTTTTTTTTTTTTTTCTACGTCGGGTGGCAGACAAGCATAGGGCCCGCCTGATGTGAAGCGGTTACCGTAGCCATATTAACGCTCGCAAACTAAATTACCTCGCGCGCCGCCACCCCCGCTGCCATCGCAGCATCTCCTTCCTTTCTGGTTACCTCACTCACTCGTAGGAACACAACAGCCCTCAAGGGAACCATTATTTGGCTGCGGTATTCTGTGAGGTGGAGGTACATTCTCCAGTCGGGTAGCTTACAATTACGCTCCCTGCCTCTCTTTTCGCCAGAGCTTCGTTTGTCAGTCAGCAGGGTGCACCGCGTTTAGGTGAAGTTGGCTTTGGTTCAAAGATGTATATGAACTACTTACACCCCAAAACTACAAGTTTTGGGGTGTAAGTAGTTCATCAACATCTTTGTGTATCGGTTAATATAATATATAAGGAAGTCACAGCCGTCGATTATGTTCCGAAATGAACATTTTCTCAATACAAATATCTTCGCGACCTTCCGCGACCCACTTGTAGAGGCTTGTAGACCCCCTATGAGGTCGCGACCTATACTTTGAAAAGCACTACTTTAGGGAATCGAATCCGAAACGAGGAAATTCGAGAGAGAATCAAATTCGTCGAGATACTCGTAGCTCTCAAAATTACCAAGATAAAGATGGCAGATGGAGGAGGAAGGTTCTAGAGTGGTGGCCGCGTGTGGGACGGCAAAGCTTAACATGGCCCTTTCCTTCCCTATATGGACCGTTGACTTAAAAAAACGGCTGGTAGTAGCTGGATGAGGAAAGTGGAGGATCGCATTTCGTGGAAAGCATAGGGGAGGCCTTTATCCAGCAGTGGGTTAGACACAGGTTGATGATGATGATGATGATTTTAGGTTCTTTTAGCTTTAAGAAATCGATTGTGCCGCTCATATAATAAGTGTCAGTACACTCGATATCGATCGATAATGTAACTTAAAGCTGCGGCTTGGTATCGTATGTCGACAGTTCAAATTTCTATTGTAGCCTAATAAGTTCCGGCTTGTGTTTGACCTTCCGTACGTTCGTAATCCAAGACTGTCAGAGATCGCTTTTCAAATATATTTTTTTATATGAGAGGGGGGCAAACGAGCATGTGGGTCACCTGATGGAAAGACATGACCACCGCCCACGGAGATCAGCAACATCCGTTGCTAGCCTATACTCCTTCCTTTCTTTCTTTTTGGTGATCTCACTCACTCGCAGGAACAGAACAACCCTCAAGGGAATTGTTATTTGGCTGCGGTATTATGTGAGGTGTATGTACTTGCCAGAGCCTCGCTTGTTAGTCAGCAGGGTGCACCAGGTGCAGGTGAGGTTGACTTTGGCTCAAAGATGTTGATGAACCACTTGCACCCCAAATATGGATGTACATAGTGCGCTGACTCTCCTATATTTATTACATTGAGATATCACTTAGACACCTTCGCACCCTCCAAACGTCCACTAAAAGTTCTAAAGGTAAACTGAAAAACATTCAGTTTTACCGCACCCGTAGTCGTTATGATGTGTCATGACTACACATGTCATACAATTTCAAGGTTTTTCCGCCAACCCCAAGTTGTGAAATGAACTTTTTCTTAGTTTTTCCAAGTTTTTCAGAGACTTCAGTAAGTATCGACACAGTTTAAATAATAGTACTATGTACGGTATGGCCAATCTCTGCCGTTCTCACCAGACGACCTCACCTCCCCTTGTGGAACCGATCGCAAGGCCTGCCATGCGGAGTTACGTAAGTATTACGAAAGTTCGCTTGTAGTATATAATCTATCCTCATTATTATGTAGTCATTAAACTGTTTGTTTTTTCATTTGAAAATCAATTTCATTTTTTTAATTTAAGCACAGAATTTTGCATGTTCTATCGTCGAAATAATTTACTTATTTAGCCGATCGACGTTATTTATTCCACATTCAATGGATGACTACTGCTTTAAATCCTATAATGACCAATAGGCTAGACGACAATAATAAAAAATTATAAAAAATATTTATCAGTATCTTAATATACCTATACAAAACTAGAACGATCTGCGATCTTGAAATTTTAATAAGTTATGTCCGACTTTTTTAAATGTCGATCAAAGTTTAGTGGAAAAGTCCAATTTAAAAGAATGAAATTATATAAAAAAAAAAAATAACTTTGGAAAAACAATCAAAAATATTAGAACTTTTGTTACGGCACTAGCTACATAAACGCAGTATTTAACATAGCTATCGTACAAATTTATGTTTTAACGTATAGAAAATACCTAAGTGTGACGTCATAAATTCAGTAGCCTTTTGTATGGAGCGTTTTCGTGAAAGTCCAAAATTGTGATTTTCAAGTTATCATATCTCGAGAATTTTTTATGCTATTGAAGTAATTCTTTCACTTATATTATAATGACGTCTTTACATAACACATCGACAGAAAAAATCGTCGTCTAGCCTATTACAACCCACGTGAAACATTTAGTGTACCATGGTAACGCAACTGGATTTAATCCAGTCTCATAATCACAATCATTCAAAATAAACGTATAAAGATATTTATTATTACAATATTACCTATAAATAATATTTAAAATACCTATACCTACATCTTACATCGCCGTGCGAGTTATCTACTTTGTTATGCAGTCAATCCTAAGGCATCTATCTACACACTCTTTTGCACGTATAGAGACGTGGTCTGTTTATGCAGTAAATAGTTTTTTTTGTATGGGGTGGCCAGGGTGTAGTATCGGTACTAGTAAGTAGTACTATTTCTAATTCTGTGGTATGGGGTTCTTCAAGATGGGCGAGAAGGATTTTTTTCATGTTAAGCACTGTGTCTTTTTTCATTGCCCACTTGCCGTACAATAGGTACATCACATCAATGTCTCTTTTCTACTTCTTGTTTCATAAAAATACAAAACATTAGTCAAGAACCAATGATGTTATATTATTATTAATAATAACATACACTACTATTAGAACATCATTGTCCAGAATATATTCTATTGTTTTGACAAACTTCATCCAAATTCGTTAAGCTGTAAAAGATACCGACCAGCAATGCATACAGTTTCACCTTCACGTTTACATTAATACTGAGATAAGGAGACAATGAAGAGTAATCTAATGGCGAGTTTACACTGAATACGGCCACCGCATTCGGTTTAACGGAATCGATTCACATTATTAAGACAGTCATCGAGTAGTTGTTTCGAGTTTTTGGTTCACCCGATTCAGCGACCGAATTTAGCTGAATTGCGTCGTGTTGCTTTCAATAAGATGCTTTTGTCGTCATCATCATCAGGTCATTTTAGTCTCCACTACAGGAGCACGACACTTCTCGTCCGTCCCAGACAGAAGGAGGATTTGGCCTACACTCCCCACGCTGGCCAGACGAGTTGGGGAGGCCTGATCGATGTTTGGTAATTCCCTTAGTCGCCTTGTACGACATCCACGGGAAGAGACGTAGTGATTCTATTCTAGTCTGCCGGAAATCATACGGCATGCTTTTTTTTCGTCATTGATAGACATAATCTGTAACTTTCTGGATTGAACCAGGATCCCACGGTTCAACAAACCAGCCGTATACGGTCACCGTAAACAGTCTGCGGCCGAATACGGGTTGCAACCGAATCGGTCGAAACGACCTAATGTAAATGAGCAATAAGTTTTATTATCTAAATATAACTTTATAGGCGAACTAATCTGCAATATACGATTCTGTTAATATATGTTTATGGTTATTATCATGTTTTGATGTAATCAGAACGGCATAACTATTTAATACTATCTCTGTATAATCCACGACAGGGTTACAATAATCCCCGATAAGTACTATTATTAGTAACAGTACACAAGTACTATTATTTGTTCTGTGATAGGGTTAAAGGTGAATTCCGAAGACGCAAAATAAAACCAGCTAATTCTCACTGTGAATGCATCTTGTCTGTTTTTGTCTTGCTATGACGACGCGACGAGCTTTAAAATAAAATGTTATAAAAAAGACCCATGGATATAGGTATGTGTTATGTATTTTTTCTTTTCAGCATTTCTTCTTCACTATGCATTGGTCACTTTCAAATTTAAGTAGTACTTAGATTTAATAAAGAGGAAAGAATTAGAATATATTTAATGAAATATATGTAAGGGTAAAGATAGGTAAGGCCCGCCTTAATATGATTGTTTTCACAATTACTTTAGATTTCGTCTTCCATGTTCAATATTTTATCTACTGATTCGATTACAGATTTCCGTTTTCAAATTTTTATAGCTCTTAGTCTTATAAGTTACACATTACTATTCTCGCCACTAGTACCACACTTTTCAATCAAAAATTTTCCAATTTCTACCATCTTCCGTGCATGAAAACGGTTGCGAGTAGGCTACATGACAATGTTTTTTTTTTCAAGAGGTCTTCCCAAGAGATTAGCATGGGGTTCTTATAGAAAAGCGTGAAGTGGTTTCTACAGGATCGGCAACGCGTGAGTGATGCCTCTGGTGTAGCGAGTGTCCATAGGCTTCGATGACTGCTTACCATCATGCGGGTAGTATGCTAGTTTTCCATCTTAGTTATATTTCCATCATAAAAAAAATCATTTATCAGTATCGTAAAATGCCTATAACTAGAACTTAAAATTTTAATGACTTATGTCCGACTTGTCGATTAAAGTTTGGTGGGAAAGTAAGTAATTTTAAAAGGAAAATATTAAATTGATCCACAAAAATATCCTGATTTGCACATCAAATTAGTCTGATTGCACATCAAATCCTGCATTTGATGTGCAATGAGTATTTTTTAATGTGCACAACAAGTTAGGTTAGCAATGTATTTATTTGATGTTATGTTAAATAGTATCCATTTTAAAAGAAGTTATAAAAAAATGCTATCTGAAAAACAATGAAATATATTATGGTAACCTTTTGTTACGACACTATATATCAAACAAGTGTCATATTTACCTAAAATAGGTGTCTTATGTACTTTCTGATCTAATGCATACAAAATACGGACGTCTGATGTTTATAATCTAGCCTTGTGCATAGAACGTTTCGGGAAAATCCAAAATTGTGATTTTCAATTTATCGTATCTGGAGAAGTTTTTATACTATCGGAATAATTATTTACCCTAGGTAAAGTTTTATTAATGTGACCATTACCTTATAATGGATTCAACTCTAACGCCTTTTCAAAAACCATGAACACCACAAGCTGTGACCACAATTCATGTAAATTGACGTCTTATTTTTTGTTAATTCCTCCGGACTATAATTATTTTGCATCGAGGTTTATAATAGGCGAGACGACAATGATAAAAAAATATAAAAATTATTTATCTGTGTCATAAAATATACAAAACTAGAACGATCTGCGATGTCGAAATTTTAATAACTTATGTCCGACTTGTTCTATGATCGATCAAAGTGTAGTGGGAAAGTCCAATTTAAAAGAATGAAATTACAAAAAAAAAATATTAACTTTGGAAAAACAATCAAAAATACTATAACTTTTGTTATGGCACTAGCTACATAAACGCAGTATTTCACATAGCTGTCGTACAAATTTTTGTTTTAACGTATACAAAATGACGTTTTCGGGAAAGTCCAAAATTGTGATTTTCAAGTTATCATTTTCATTTGTATAAGCTGAAATAAATGTTTTGCTAGGAAGCGTACCTTAAACATCTCGGCTGAAGCCTTACTGTCTCGCGTAGAAACTAAATAGTATTAGTTGGTTTGGGGGGAATGATAGGTCGTGTTACACGAAATACGTCTTTTGTTCAAATTTAAATTATTGGGTATCGATCAATTTGTATTTTTTACTTTTTGATAAGTACATAATAAATAAATAAAGTTATAATTAATATAGCTATTGTTTATTGGATCAGTTGTTAATATTTTAGCCGGCTTATATTAGTATTTTATCGGAAATGGCTAGTTTGCAAAATGGACAATCGAAAAACTCTTTGGACATCGCTATAGTTGGCGGAGGTTTGGTAAGTACCCATTTAAGATATTCAAATCACAGTTACTATTATATACCTTATTAGTTTAGGCATTAGAGAAGTTTTTTATACAACTAAGGTGGTGAACACGCAAACGGTCTGCCTGATGGTAAACAGTAATGACAGCATTTGGATGCTCGCTAAACCAGAGACATCACTCACGCGTTGTCGATCCTGTAGAGACCTCTTCACGCTTTTATATTAGAACCCCATGCAGTAGTCTCTTGGGTAGAACTTTTGAAAAAAAAAAACATTGTCAAGTAGCCTATTCGCAACTGTTTTCAAACACGGAAGATGGTAGAAATTGTTTTTTTTTTATTCTTGAATAATTCCCAAATCACTCACAAGTTGCCGACCCTGTAAAAATTTCTTCACGCCTTTCTTGAAGAACCCTATACCTACTGTAGTCTCTTGTCAAAACAAAATAGTTGAGGCACACATATAAAAACATCGATATAAAATCTACTTCAGGTATCACGAATTTAATTGAGAGTTAAAATATTGTATCATTGTGATTAAAGTGAGATTGTGGAAGAATTACGGATTTACATTTATTTACAATAGTTCAAGTTAAGTACAGGAAGTTATTTTTTTGGAACGAAGTTCCTTATGGCTACAAAAAACGTCCGTAACGTTAAAAAAACCGTAAGATTTTTATTATTTAATGTATGATATTAAACAAAATAAAGGTGTCAAGATAATTTTGTAAAGTAGTTTTTTTTATTATATTTATTTATTGTTTTTATTATTATGTATCTCTTTTTAATCACGTGTCAACCCCGGTCATTTGATAGGCGTGTGCGGGGATATAGATCCAACACGTAGAGGCCTCTTTGAGAAGTTTAATGTAATTTACGCCCGCTGTGTCTCGCTCCAGGATAATAATTATTATTATTTATTATTTTTATTGTTTTTGTTTTTATTTATATATTTTTTATTCATATATTTTTTTATCGATATAATAATATAATCGATATATAATAATAATAAAATATGTATATTCGAATAATTACTTTCTTTATACCTCGAATAGAACTTGAAATTAACATTTTTATAATAAGGAACTTCGTTCTTATCTGGTGTCTCACGACACCAACGTTTATTTTATACCACTAAGGTAGAAAACAAGCATACGGCCCGCCTGATGGAATGGCTTGCAAAGCCAAGGGCTCGGGCGCGTTGCAGACTGTGTAAAAACCTCTTCACATCTTTTTTGAAGGACCCCATGCTGTAGTCCGCTGGAAAGAATTCTCACTACGAGGGAGAAAACCTCTCTGTAATCGAACAGTACGCGACCGGTACGGTAGTACGGTTCTAATATGTGAGCATTACTTTACACAAGCATGGTACACAGCAGAAGTGAAAATTTCATCTCTAGCTGCATCCCTGTCGACTTTACGCGAATGAGCGTTACAGAGCCGAGCGTGACGGCTCAGTCTGTTTCACTAGTCAGAAAGCAAAATGCTCAGCTTGACTACGGAAGTTTTCAATAAGAAACATCGGACGCGCAGCATGCGCCACCATAGCGAAATTTATTTATTTTATTTATTTTGGCCACTTTCCCGAATTGATATCGGAAAACCAACGTCACTTTACAGTACTACTTTTTGATGCTCTACACGAATACGAAGTGAGAATTTCGAAATTTTGAGTTTCATGGCAACGGACGGACAGACATATTTTTTTTATTTTGGCCACTTTCCCGAATTGATATCGGAAAACCAAGGTCACTTTACATTACTACTTTTTGATGCTCTACACGAATTCGAAGTCAGAATTTCGAAATTATGAGTTTCAGGACGAACAGACAGAACGACCGGACGATTTTATAAGCTCAATAAATTTCGCTGAATATTTATCATACAGATCTATTCCTTACATATATTTAGGTACTAAATATGCCACCGCATTTCTCAGGGGGGAGCATTTCGGAAAATCCTTTCTTAAATGAAACCTACAATGTATAAACCCAACACAACCTGTTTATATTAAATTTATTTATATTTTTATTGTAGCCGTGTGGTTTCCGGCAGATTAGAATAGAATCACTCCCGTCTCTTCCCGTGGATGTCGTACAAGGCGACTAAGGGAAATATATTACCAAATATCGATCAGGGCTCCCCAACCCGTCTGGCCAGCGTGGGGAGTGTAGGCCAAATCCTCCTGTCTGGAACGGACGAGACAGGGTCGTGCTCCTGTAGTGGAGACTATAATGACCTGATGATTATGATCATGATTATATTTTTATTATACAGGGTGGCGATTTAGTCGCCTGTAATATTTGAGAGTAACGTGGGGCTGTAACTGTTCTAAGTAAAAAAATGGTGATAGCATTATATCCTGAAAAAAATAATTAGTTTTATGGGTTTAGGCTGGACGTAGAAAATTTATTTAGGCAAGTTAACATGCTAAGTGTGCATGGTACACTGAGATTCAATAAAATGAATAAATATATGAGACAGTTTTTTACAAAATACGTAAATGACTTTCCTATATCAAGTTTTCTTGACGGTTGGATTATTGTTTCGGATTAAGGCTATATATATATTTGTATTTGTGGTCGCACTCCTTAGAAACGGCACGACTGATTTTTATAAAATCTTTTAGGAAACTGTCAACAAAGTACAAAATATAAAACTAAAGTACCTAAAACTATATAATACTAAAATAAAACTAATCTAAAACTAAAATAAATGTAAAAATTTGGTCCATGTTCCCAATATGCTAGCAGCATTACCTCGCTGGATGGCTAAACTGTTTCTTTAGGCGAGGAATGGGCCAGATCGTGGGACACCAGTTACATCGCCCAGTCTTTTTCCTAATTCTTTTACAAAGGTTTTTGTTCCGGGACCCCATGGGCCATGGTTTCGAACATCTTTTAGGTATGTTTGAGAATAAGTCTTAAAGTATGTTTCACACCGGTAGATGATAATTAATATGGCAGACATAACACCGTTTACAGGGTCAGCTAAAATACATATTTATATTATTTTCTGTGTGTTATGAATGACTGCTGAAACATCGCATTTGTTATCCCTTTGTTATCAAATCAAGAGCATCAAGGAGGTTAAAGTGTCGTCACCCTTTAGACTTATTATTTTGATTTGACGAAATTAAATTATCGAATTGACGTGTCGCGCATTGGCTACAATATAGCTTTATATGTTGTACTTAGATCACTTTTATAATTGTTCGTCCTAACACTTATTATTTGCAACTATAATATAATAAAAAAATAATTATATATGTACTCCTAAAATACCTGTTAAGGAGAATCAATAAGTAGAATTCATCATCAACATCCAGCCGAAGGACGTTCAATGATGAACATAGGCCTCCCCATTGGCCTTTTACAACGATCGATTTTGTGCCCATTGCTTCTTTTCTTAAACTTCCGTCTATCTATTGGAGAGGCGTTCTACGCTGCGCTTCCTGGTCCATGGTACTCCAGAACCTTTTTGCCCTAACGGTCGACAGTTCTGCGAGCTATGTGACCTGCCCACTGCCACTTCAACCTCATGATCCTTAAAGCTAGGTCGGTAATACTAGTTCTACTTAGGGTTGCCATCCGTCCGGGTTTCCCTGAATATGAATTGTAGGTAAAGTCTAGAGCTCATGAAGCTTTTCACTGGTAGATGGGGGGGGGGGGGATGACATGTCCGGGTTTTAACATTATAAATGCTGAGGTTTCATGCACCTTGTTGCTAGCGTTCAGAAATGGCAACCCTAGTTCTACTACATACTACATAATATATAAGAACAATGCTCGAAGTGTCTCTACTGTGTATATTATATACTCATTTCGGAATCAGTCATGTAGAGACACTTCGAACATTGTTCTTTCCATATCTACGTAACCTTAACCTTAAGTAGAATTAAATAATAATTTAAATAAATAAGTACCAATATAACGTTCAAAAAATATGAACTATATTATTAATTAATAATAATTTATGTGACATAAAAAAACACTGATAGTTGTACTATTTCATATAGTATTTTTTGTGACTTACTTTATTATTTTTCTTTAAAAATTGTTAATAAATAAATAAATAAATATTGTCAGACAAATTACACAGCGCCATCTAGCCCCATAGTAAGCGAAGCTTGTGTTATGGGTACTAGACAACTGATAAACATACGTAAATACATTTTTTTTGTAAATACATACTTATGATACATAGAAAACACCCAGACTAAGACAAACAGACATGTTCATGCACACAAATGTTTGTCCTATGTGGGAATCGAACCCACGAGCGTTGGTGTCGAAGCCGCGTCATTGACCGCTACGCCACCGAGCTCGTCTAATAAAACTTCTGAAGAATTATAAAATGTTGTTGAGTGAAGTCAGTTTAGTCACAATTTTATCTAAACTATCTCAGACAGTATAGATTAGATAAATAGGTCACAGCATGGGCCATGGGCCACAGACACAGTAGCCGTGATAGGCGTGGCGCGATGGTTGTATGTATTTACTATCAGTAGGCGCCGATCGGTGCTAGTTTGCATGGACTAACTATGTATGTTGGAAGTACTTAGTTTAGATCAAATTGTTAGTTTATTATAATTTTATTTAATAAAAATACAAAGAGAAATCCACTTACTGGACCAGACACCTTCAGATCAAATTTTGCAGGTTAGGTTAGGTTAGTATAAGTTTTTTTATATACAATCGGGTGGGTAACAAGCACACTGCCCGTCTGATGTGAAGCGGTTACCGTAGCTATGGGTACGGTAACTTCTTCACATCACTTATTACGTCACAATTTCAATTGAATTTTTTCATGATATTACCTATATTATTATAGATTTTGTATATATGATAAATTATAAACATAATTTAGGCTGATAATGATAAAATACTTATTTCTAGTTTTATATATACATATATATATATATAATTAAATTTTAAGATAGATTATGTATTTAAGTATTATTTAACATATAATATTAATCTGTAAACGTAATGCAATTTTTCTACCGCGATATTTGTATGTAACATCGTCCCTACTAGTGCGCGATTAGAACAAGTAATTTTGTAGTGTAATTCTTCTATAAGAATAAATGAATAAAACTAATATGTAATTACTATTAAATATTAATATTAAAAAAAAATCGGTTGTCTGTAAAGTCGGTTTACTGACGATAGTTGAACGTGACAACGTCATAAGAAAATACTGATGGAATATTTGCATTTTTCAAAATATTTTAATGGAACGCCTCAGAGCGAAGTAACGCCGCATATGTCATGTTTTCTCGTGCGCACCCGGCTCCATCGAATTATAAGACGTTGTCACGTCAATTAAAGTAATTAAAACATGTTTTTAAATTATATTTTGTTTTATGAATTTCGTCCAGGTGGGTTCTCTTGAAGCACTCTACTTAGCGAAAAGAGGGCATCGCGTGCGTCTCTATGAATATCGTGAAGGTAAGCGTTATTAAGTATTTGTTCATTAATAATGATAATTTGTTATGAATATTTAAGAAAATACCTAGTAACTTTTTAAATATTCATACCATAACACTTTGCATTGATATAAAATTATTGTCATGGAAAAATTAAACAGCATCATGAGCTGCATCTATAATTGAGAGCTCTCTGAAATTATTGTGGTGTTATCACTCACCGGCCACTCCATACAAATTAAGCGTCGTTTACTACTACATAAATTTACAATACAAAAATACTTAATGACGTCTATGCAGAGCATGAATGAGCGTGTGTGCGTGCGGCGCTATACAAGCTGTTTCAGATTCAGAGGGGAAGTGAGGACGGCACGAGAGAGCGGTAGGGAGTGGCCATACTGTATTATATGTTTTGTCTGTTGGTACATTATTGCGATGATCCTTGAACCGGGGTTTCCTGGTTTTGGTTAAAGTTTTGTAGGTAGGTAGAAAACATAAGCATAATAATTATGCTCTTTTTATACTACGTTGTGTGGCAAACGAGAATACGGGCCGCCTGATGTGAAGCGGCTACCGTAGTTTATAGATGCTTACAACATAAACTATCACTTGCGCGCTGCTACCCCCTAGTCGACTCTATGTAACTCACTAACTTAATAAACTTCTACATACGAACTAAATTATTAAACGCAACATAAAACTGGAATTCAGAAAACGTAATATAGTTTTATTATCACTTTCTCGTTTTGCGTAATTGTGTGTCTGTAGTAGTCGCGGAAGGATTGCAGCGATGGTTTTGTTGGCGACTGTGGGACACAGTCATAAAGTCATGAACTCACATTTGTGGTAAAAAAAGTGGGAAGAGAACACGGCGACATTGGTTCAATTTTGTTCGACAACAAACAATGACAGCATTTCTAATCTCTATTATATGTCTGTGAGACATTTATATATATACGTACGTACATTCGGTAACATCACCCTCCCTTTGTCGGCAGTCGGGTATAAATTCTGTGTAGCATAGATTTCATTGGGAAATTTGTGTGTTAAGTTAATAAATTATCCATTGATCTTAGTTTTTTTTATATATAAGGTCCTAACCTTTTAATTGACAATACTATATGGTTGGCATCTATAGCTTGTATACATCGTATTGTGAATGAAATTTTGCATAAATAAAAATGTTTTTAAAATGATATTATTTTTCTGTATACCAAGAAAAAATATTCTAACTTGCTCCCTTACGCATTTACCATCACGCGTAAGAATGAAATTGTAATAATGACTAGTTAGGTACGACGATACGTATACGACCAAGTACTGTCACATATGACAGCTACGGTGACGCGTGCGAGCGTTGAACTCTGTTTTTCCCTCTCTTTTTAACTTTTTTATACCACGTCGCGTGGCAGACAAGTATACAGTCCGCCTGATGTGAAGTAGTTATCTTAGAATGGGTCCAGTGCTGCAGCACCGGTGACACGTCGACCCTCATGGATCTTTTGTGTTCTCCCTAATCCTTTAGTCACTCTCCCCTGCTTGTCTGGAGACATGTTCCATGTGAAGTAGTTACCGTAGTCGTATTAACGGTCGCGACGGTAACAACGCTCGCGCGCCCCCGCCAACCCCGCTACCAACGCAGCAACTCCTTTCATTTTTGTGACCTCACTCACTCGCTGGAACACAAGACCCTCAATGGAATTGTAAATTAGCTGCGATGTTCTGTGATGTAGAGGTATTCCCCACTCAGGCAACTTACAAATACGTTTTACCCTACCTCTCTTTCGCCAGAGTCTCTTTCGCTAGTCGGCAGGATGCACCACGTGCAGGCTTTGGATCTAAAGATCGCGGTAAGCCAAACATACCCCTTTACTTTTTTATAGGGCCGCAAGACTCATTGTTGCAAAAGATTCAAAAGAAACATTCAATAACATTAAAATCATAATAACAACTTTGTCAAAAAATTAGTTAGGTACCTAAAATTTCATCTAAACTCAATCGCGCCGTATTTAAATAAAAGAAGTCATCGCCCACATACGAGTTGACGGCATAGGTATGTAGCTAGCTTTCTAACTTCCGTACATACCCCAATAAGTAAAGTAGAGGGCCAGCCGTAACGGCCGATAAATAAATAAATAAATAAATAATAAATAAATAAATAATAAATAAATAAATATTGTCAGACAAACTACACAGCGCCATCTAGCCCCAAAGTAAGCGAAGCTTGTGTTATGGGTACTAGACAACTGATAAACATACGTAAATACATTTTTTTTTTGTAAATACATACTTATGATACATAGAAAACACCCTGACTAAGACAAACAGACATGTTCATGCACACAAATGTTTGTCCTATGTGGGAATCGAACCCACGAGCGTTGGTGTCGAAGCCGCGTTATTGACCACTACGCCACCGAGCTCGTCAAATCTGTTGATTTCTCGGAAGTCGATGTCTGTTGATTTCTCGGAAGCACAAGGTCATCGCCCTCACAGCTGTCTTTCATAAGCGAACGACCATTAGTATCATTATTATCAATGCACTACCAATTACCTACTAGGGTTAAAGCTGATCTTTAGTGCACGTGGTGCAGCCAGCTGATAAACAGACGCGGTTTTGGCAAGATGTAGGGTATATCGAGACCAACGGTACAGTATTTATTTTTTCTTTCGATCTAATGAGGTCTCAATTCAATAGCGTAGATTGAAATGTCGAGAACTCGCAATCGCAGCTGATATGTAGATACGTCAGAGGTACTTGCCATCGGATGCTGACTAAAAAAGTCCAATATTTCCTCCTCAAGACAGCAGGATATCGAGTCCTACCAGCGTCCACCGCAGGTTGGTCGAACCGTCCATGTTCTCGGAAGGGTATGTTGGAATAAGTATACAAAAATAAATCTATCTCGCTCTGTTTAATAGACATCTGTCTTAGTCACACAATATTGTTTATAATATCTTTAAACAAAGGGCTACATTGTTAAATGCTCTGTATGCCTTAGTCAGCTAACCAAGCTCTGTGGTTCAGTAGAAATCATATTCCAGTTCAGTATCGTCCGACTTCTATGTAGTAGAACACACCTTTCTAAGAGTGCATAAAATAAATTTAATTATTATAATTTGCACTGAACGAATCTTTTATTTTTGGCTTCCTAACCTAACAGGTTATGGGCCCAGTGTACAGTACAAAGTGGACTTTTAAGTGATTGAAAGAAACAGACTTTTTTTTAAATACGATAAAAAACGCTTTAAGTGGTAACGTTTAAGACTTGTGATTTTTGTAATTTTGGTAGAGAAACTATTTACGTATTCTAAGTGACTTTTTGTGTTATTTTCTAACTGTAACGATGGACGGTTCAAAAGTAAAAAGAAATATTAGACTGTTTGACGGCGAAAAGTATTCTTTATGGAAACTTAGAATACGCAGTTTATTAAACGAACTTGAAGTGCTGCAAGTAATTGACGAAGAGCCTCCTGTACGCATCAACAGTGATTGGACGAAGAAAGAAAAGATAGCGAAAAATACCATCATCGAATATTTATCAGATTCTTTGCTGGGGTTTGCTAATGAAGAAACAGCAAAACAGATTTTCATAAAACTCGACGCAGTGTATGAAAGAAGAAGTATCGCATCCCAATTGGCATTGAGAAAAAGGTTATTGAATTTGAAATTAGAACGTGATACTCCATTGATAAAACATTTTCAAAATTTTGAAAATTTGATTATCGAGTTAGTGGGTGCCGGTGCAAAGTTAGAAGAAGTAGATAAAGTCACACATCTATTTATGACTTTACCGAATTCTTATGATGGTGTCATCACAGCAATTGAGACATTAGCTGAAGATAACTTGACCTTATCTTTCGTAAAAACAAGGCTTCTTGATCATGAAATTAAATTATTAAACGAAAGGCGCGACAATAGTTTAAAAGTCCTGCAAGCAGAAACCAGTGGTTTCAAAAACCAGCAATGGAATTTCTCTTTAAAACGCAAGCCAAATCAACTTACTCATAATTATAAACAAAGAAACAATAAAGTTAAAAATAGAACATGTCACTACTGTGGAAGGAAAGGGCATATCAAAATTAATTGCTTCTTCTATAAGAGGGCGAAACCAAATTATGAAAACCGCAAAGCGCTACAGCAAACTGAAAACCAAAGAACGCTTCAATCTATAAATATTGCAGACAGAGAAAAATCTAATATCTCAGGGTTTGCTTTCATGGTTGGAAACGAATACTATTCCGAAGAAGGCAAAAGTACCAATAAAATTACATTCATATTAGACTCTGGTGCCTCAGATCATTTAATTAACAGAGAAGATCTAACACGTGGGTTCATAGAACTTCAGTCTCCAGTAAATATTTCTGTAGCTAAAAACGGAACATTCATTAGTGCGACAAAAAGAGGCACTCTATCTATTACCACTGATACGGGTATGAGTGGATTGCTACAGGATGTTCTTTTCTGCTCAGAAATTCCATATAATTTGTTATCGGTCAAAAGAATGCAACAGGCTGGAATGACCATAATTTTTGGTCAAAATGGTGTACAAATACTCAACAAAGAGGGTAAGATGGTAACAAAGGGTGAGTCTTTGAATAATTTAATTGGTATTAATTTCATGCTTAATAAATGTGCTTTGAATTGCTCATCAAATAGGGTCATGAATAGTAACTATGATTTGTGGCATCAAAGATTGGGTCACATGGGCAAATCTAAGTTCTTGCAAATTAAAACCAAACAAATGTTTTCTGATATTGATCGATTACATAATATTACACCCAGTGAAAGTTTATGTGAAGCTTGCATATATGGAAAACAAGCAAGTCTGTCATTTCATAAAAGTAAATCTAAAATTATTAAACGACCTCTATTTAATGTGCATTCCGACGTGTGTGGTATGATCACTCCTTCGACACTTGACGGCAAAAACTATTTTGTGATATTTGTAGACGAATACACTCACTACTGTGCGACATACTTAATAGCTCATAAATCAGACGTTTTTGCTGCTTTTCGAGATTATGTTGCTAAGTGCGAAGCTCATTTTAGTTTGAGACTTGTCAATTTATATTGTGACAATGGTGGCGAATATTTATCGAGTGAAATGAAAGAATACTGTATGCAAAAAGGTATAACCTACCATTTAACAGTGCCGCATACCCCTGCTTTGAATGGTATTGCCGAACGTATGATAAGAACGTTAACAGAACGAAGTCGAACTTTAATAGCAGGTGCTAAGTTAGACAAGTCGTTCTGGGGTGAGGCTGTGTTAACTGCTACTTATCTTATCAATGTCAGCCCCACAAAAGCACTGAAAGTAGATAACACACCGTTTGAATTGTGGCATAATAAGAAGCCGCAACTTAAGTATTTAAAGGTTTTCGGTTCAACTGTGTATTTTCTTAACAAAAGTAGAAAAGCAAAATTCGATGAGAAATCCTTGAAAGGGATATTGGTTGGTTATGAACCGAATGGTTATAAGGTGTGGAATGTGGTAGAAGAAAAGTTTGTAAGAGTCAGAGATGTAATTGTTGATGAGATTAATTTCTTGTCAAGTAGGCCAGTGAAGCCTGAAGGTATTGTATCTGAAAATACCAATAACTCTGACGAGCACATGTGTAGCAGGTTGTGCGCATCTGATAATATAAGATCAGATGATGTGAAACAAACGGGCAGTGTACCCTGCGCATTAGGTCCACCACCTAATAAATCTGTACGCAGTGCAGATGGGCATACATGCTATGATTCATTTCAAGATAAATTGACTGGATCTCGGAATGAAGTAGCTTCTAGTAGTTCGAGTGTTATTAGAAGAAGTGATCGAATTAAAAATTTGCCTACAGTGTCTTATGATGAAAACAGTAATGATATTTCTGTGAACTATTTATTATACGCAAAGTCTTTAATATGTACAATTCCTACATCGTATACCGAAATTCAAACCAGGCATGATAGGCTTTTGTGGCAAAAAGCTGTTGATGAGGAAATTAAATCACTTATTGAAAATGACACTTGGACGCTTGTTCCGAAACCTGAAAACAGAAATATTGTTGACTGTAAATGGATATTTAATATTAAAAATGATGAGTTTGGCAAACCTTTGAAATATAAAGCGCGTTTGGTCGCTCGTGGTTTTAGTCAAGAATATTTAATTGACTATGACGAAACTTTTGCGCCAGTTGCAAGAATTTCAAGTTTTAGATTTATATTAGCATTTGCAAATCAATTCAATTTGCTCGTTCACCATATGGACGTCAAAACGGCATTTTTGAACGGCAAACTAAAAGAGGAAATTTACATGAAAATTCCTGAAGGAATTCCAAACGCAAACAACTTAGTTTGTAGATTGAATAAAGCTTTATATGGTTTAAAACAATCTGCACGTTGTTGGTTTCAAATGTTCGAACAAACTTTGATTGAAAAGGGTTTTCAATACTCATCAGCTGATCGTTGTATTTATTTCCTAGATGCCGGTGACATTTCAAAAAATATTTATGTTGTACTTTATGTCGATGATCTTGTTATTTCGACTGCTGATATAAATACCATGAATAGTTTCAAAACTTATTTAATGAAAAAGTTTAAAATGTTAGACATGATGGAGATCAAGTGTTTCTTAGGAATTAAAGTGGAAAGATCACATGATACAGTTACATTAGACCAAGCAATGTACATAAAAACGGTCTTAGAAAAGTTTAACATGAATGACTGTAATTCTGTCAGTACACCTTTGGAAAACAAAGTAGACTTTGACGCTTTGAATGCAATTGAAACAACAAAAGCTCCATGTAAAAATCTTATCGGGTGTTTGATGTATGTTATGTTATGTACTCGTCCCGATTTAAGCTTTGCTGTAAACATTCTAAGTAGATTTGGTAACAGAAATAATAACTCACTTTGGTTACATTTAAAACGAGTGTTACGTTATTTAAAGGGAACTACTGACTTGAAACTAACTTATAAGCGGAATCCAAATGTTTATAATAACATTCTCAGTGGCTTTGTTGATTCCGATTGGGGAAGTGATGAAGTTGATCGTAAAAGCACAACAGGATACTTGTTCAAATTGTTTGAACAATGCACAATTTGTTGGCAAACAAAGCGCCAGTCAACAGTGGCAGCGTCATCTACTGAAGCAGAGTATATGGCTTTGTTTGAAGCCGTGAGAGAAGCTCTGTGGTTAAAGTCATTAGTGACTAGTATTCATGTAGAAATTTCAAATCCGATTCCTATTTTTGAGGATAATAACGGATGCATAAGCATTGCAAGTAATCCGACAAGTCATAAACGGTCAAAACATATTGACATAAAATATCATTTTTCTAGGGAACAAGTTGAGAAAAATGTAATTAAAATGATTTATGTGTCCACAGGTAATCAACTGGCAGATATGTTTACAAAGGCATTACCAGCCGCTCGTTTTTCGGCACTGAGAGAAAAACTCGGTGTATTATAATTTAATGTTAAAGTTCTGTCTAATGAAAAGTGTGTAGTGTAAATATATACTGCAAATGAGATTACATAAGAGCATAATTAAGTTGACTTGGTCTGATTAGGTTTTACTGGGGTTTCCCTAATCCTGCGCAACGAATGTTGGACCAAGATATTGATGATTGTTTCCCCAGACAAAGAATGGTGTGTTCATAAGTTTGATATTGTAAATAGCTTGTGATAGATATTTTTTTTATTATTATTTATTTTTGAGGGGGCGTGTTGGAATAAGTATACAAAAATAAATCTATCTCGCTCTGTTTAATAGACATCTGTCTTAGTCACACAATATTGTTTATAATATCTTTAAACAAAGGGCTACATTGTTAAATGCTCTGTATGCCTTAGTCAGCTAACCAAGCTCTGTGGTTCAGTAGAAATCATATTCCAGTTCAGTATCGTCCGACTTCTATGTAGTAGAACACACCTTTCTAAGAGTGCATAAAATAAATTTAATTATTATAATTTGCACTGAACGAATCTTTTATTTTTGGCTTCCTAACCTAACAGGGTAAACAGCTGTGAGAATCGTGTTCCTGCTGACACGTGTTCCGAGCCTTCGCTCTAGTAGATTCTACGCTTGCAGAACAATCTCCCCACTATCACTTCACTATCACGGTACGCAATTACCATTGCCAGGAATTCCTGGTTGGTGTAACGTCGGTTTGGCATGGCAAATTTGAACAAATCACACTAAAACTAAAACGTACGAGCAAGAGCACTACGTTGTCGGGCGGTAGCGGCGCCGGCCGGTAATGCAGAAAACACGCGTGCGCTCACAAACTCAGTTTAGCGGCGACTGATTGTCTTTCGCCGTTCGCGCAGCGCGCAAGTATGAATGGTAGGTAGACTGCACATGCGCACTTGATACTACCAACATTTGCACTGGTATGAACTCGTGAACAAGGACGGTTTTATGTAAAGATAAAAAAGAACATTTTAAACATGTTTTAATGATAAATAAATTTTGTTATACAAACACTTTTCTTCACTAAAGCATTCAGTATATGGTATTTATTTGATTAAAATGATAATTTATTTTTTCTTAAAATAAAAAAATAATAATTGCTAGCCGTGAAATTCCATTAGTAATGTGATGTATTTAAGCAATACGCA
The DNA here is from genome assembly GCA_937001555.2 of Hypsopygia costalis. Classification (NCBI taxonomy): domain Eukaryota; kingdom Metazoa; phylum Arthropoda; class Insecta; order Lepidoptera; family Pyralidae; genus Hypsopygia; species Hypsopygia costalis. Next base: position 8,093,107 of record OW443330.2, on the reverse strand, counting down.
TCCTCAATTCAGTATTGTCAACTAATAAGTTAGGACCTTATATACTATGTCGCTCGCAACATAAAGTATCGCTCACGCGCCGCCAGCCTTGTTACCATTGCAGCATCTTCTTCCTTTCTGGTGACCTCACTCACTCGCAGGAACACAACAACCCTCAAGGAATTGTTATTTCGCTTCGGTATTGTGTGAGGTGGAGGTACATTCCCCAGTCGGGTAGCTTACAATTACGCTCCCTACCTCTCTTTTCGCCAGAGCTTCGTTGGTCACTCAGCAGAGTGCACCGCGTGCAGGTAAAGTTGGCTTTGGTTCAAAGATGTTGATGAATCACTTACACCCCTCTTCAGCACACGGTTCTTCGTAACCACAGATTATTTTGTAAACGTAATCGTAGCGTAACTACGCCCGGCGCCTGCTTAAAAACATGCATGCACCATGAGAGTGTGCCGAACGCCGCATGAAGTCATGACATGTGAATCTAGGGTTGTCAGATGCAAAATTTTAAATCCTGAGAAAAAGTCCGTTGAAAAATCCTGATTTTATCTTTATGTATTTACTCGCAATCGTAATTTACAATTTTGTGGAATTTAAATTATTATTGGTGTTGTGCATTAGATGTCGTCTCTCCTACGCCCCGCGCCAAAAGAAGATTACTTTATTTTTATTTTTGTAAACTTGTATTTAAAAAAAAAATGTATTTCGCATTGTGTATATCTGCTCTTCCCAAAGGTTGTCTGGTAGAGAGTTGTGTGCTTGAAAAAATAAAGTGCTGAAAAATCTACTTCATTTTATTGAAATCTTTAAAATCCTGAGACCAAAATCCAGCCGCAATTCTGAGAAGTAGATAAAAATCCTGTGTTCTGAGACCAAAGCCTGAGATAAGGCAACCCTATGGGAACCGGCAAATGTCAATGTAACATCGATGCTCATCTTCGATTTGTATTCAATTCCGTCCAATTACGAGATAATTTGACTTCGTTCTTGTCAATTAATTTACTCGAATATTGGGTCACATTCATATTCAACGACTATTGAATTATTTCACAGAGTTATTACAATGCCAATAGAGTAATAACTTGTGGTTTTATTAATTACCACTAGTAGTTCATTTAGGTCCCATGTTTTTGCTTATGGGGATACAATGATTCTTTTTTTTATATTAGCTCAGCATATCTCGCTCCACTTCGTCTGATGGTAAGCGAAAAGAGGAGACCCAATCGCATCGGCAATGGACAAGAGACCTTGATGTCTTGTCAGTTGATGCTGCCATGCTGGCCTACAAGATGCTTCTTCACGCTTCGCTTGAAGGATCCCATATCGTATGAATGAGGAAATACTTATGCCGGCAACGCGTTCCACATTTTAATGGTGCGACATAGATCGGAGTTGCCAAACTTTTTAATACGCGAAGGAATGATCCCAACACCGTGGACTTGTGATATCGCAAGCCGGAACGTGACGTTCTGTCACAGGTTCTGTGACGGAAAGGGGAGGAAGGGATAAGGGAAAACAGTTCTTCAGAGCACTCACCATGGTATAGGCGGTAAAATACGCTTAGTGAGACAATATTTCTGCGGAGCTGAAGAGGTCCAAGATTCTCGGTGACCTCTTCGTCACCAATTATGCGGACCACTTGTCGCTGCAACCTATCGAGAACCTCGAGGTTTAAATTTAAAATCTAAAATAAAAAAAATAATAAGATTTTTTCCCCAGGGGCCGAGGGTCTGATTTTAAATAAATAAAATAAATAAATGGGAAAAAGTATCTTTTTCATGTACGATCGAACATATATGGAGTGACTGAACAATTATCACATATATGTATCGGCGCTAGATGCTTATGTTATGAACACTTATTAATATCCGACATAATATAGAGTACCTAGGCACACAAACGTTCCATGTTTCCACGTCCACAGAAGCTATAAAACAAATATTGGCAAGCTGTTATAAGTGTACCTTTATTATATATAATTGTAATTGTATACAAGGAAATGAAAAAATAAAATATTATTATATTATATGTCCAACTACACTAGTAGTTGGCTCCCTATATCACAAAAACAAACTTGATTTATCTGTGTTGGCCCTAAACTGAACCTCGATTGATTTTAAAAATTACATTTATCGCTCATTGAACTTGTAGTCCGCGAGCCAGGTACGAATTTCGTCAATCATTTCCTCCGAAGCGAAAACTAATGAATTGGGGGTTAGTATTATAATGACTTAGTATACATATTGACCTAAGCACTATAAAGATGAGATATCGGAACGACCAACCCTACAAAAAGTCTATATCTGAAATTGACGAGGTAGCAAAATGACTGGTTATCGAAACGACTACTCCGTGAATCGACCATATCGCAGGTTGACTGGATAGCCACAATGACTGTACATTCAAGATGAAATTTAAAAACTAGAAACATTACAAATAAAATTATTGAAAAAATAAAACGTACGATAATACAACACTTCTTGCATGACAAATTTCCTTCGGAACAATACTTCTTTATAATAATTAACAGTTATTATATTTCTAGTGGACAGTATGTTTTTATTTATTATTTAAGTGGCTATGAATAGAGATTTGAGAGGAATAAGTTTTGTACCGAATTACACCTACATTTTGCGATCTGGTCATATCGCTATCTAACCGTTTTGAGATTCAGATGTTTTGCTACTAAGTCGTTTTGAAATGTGGTCATTATGCTTTTTAGAAATTCTGATATAAAGACGTTCTGGATACATAGTCTTTCTGAGATGTGAACTATATGTCTACTTGGTCGTTCTGATATCTTGATCTTCTGATAGTAACCCCTCCCGAACACGTGGAAAAAAAATTTTTTTTAGTCATTTACTCCTGGTTGAAAATTCATCAAATTATCTTTTTTTTCGTCAACTCTTATTCATTTCACTGCTACGATACCGGTCTCCCCTCAATTGAAAGGGTTTATAGCATAATCCTCCACGATGCTCAACTGCGGGTTGGCGGAGGCCAGTGTTTTCAAACCTCCTAAAGACCACTGAGTTATCTTAACGATTGTCATAAAAACAACAACCGGGACCGACGGCTTAACGTGCCCTCCGAAGCACGGAGGAGCTCGAGAAAAATAAACCCATCCATGCACAGGATACGGCTGGCGTTGCTTAACTTGTGTGTTCGACTAGACTGACACGCGCAACGTCGCCATCGAGCTCCTCTAACATCAAATTATAGTTAAGACAATATTAAAATAAAAAATAATGTTAATATAAAAAATAATCGTAATTCTTATACTATGGTAATATTTTTTTATGTTCAACAGACATTAGAAAAACACCGCAAGCCAAAGGAAGGTCCATCAACTTGGCGCTCTCCGTGAGAGGTCGGAGGGCTTTAAAGGACGTGGGGTTGGAGAAACGCGTAGTGGAAGAACATGGTATTCCTATGGTCGGCAGGAGAATTCACAGACAAGATGGCTCTACATACGTTATTCCGTACGACGCTAGAACGAAACAGGTGGGACTTGAGTTAACAACACCTATAAGTACTTCTCGACTTAAATATCTGTATATACTATAATCTATGCAATAGTATAAGGGCCTGCTATCTAACAGACGAGGCTCTAGCGATAGTCGCCAACACGTCTGCCACGTGGCGACTTAAGGGCATCACTGCTCAATGAGTTTCACCCGAAATATATGGCCCCCAGTACCCGGCAGCCCTACAATCCCGGGCCAAGGTGGCGGTCTCGAATTTAAAGATGTTTTCTTCTTTAAGATCTTTTAAATCGGTATAAAGCATTAAATAACAATATTGCCGCGTGAAGGTATGCTTAAAGGTATACAAGGTCGTCGCTAGCCGATGGCCCAGGCGGGGGCAAGTTGATATGGAGAATGAGAAAAGTATGAATTGTAGGTAAAGTGGAGAGCTCACTCGCGCTTGGCGACGCCCTTGCTTATAGAATGTGACACGACGATAATATCATCGTGATATATTCGTGGAGTTTTCTTTGCTGGAATAGTTTCATTTAGTGATGGGCGAAATTCAGAGTATTTTAAATAAATTCCCAATAAGTACCTACGTGTAAGTTTTATTTATTTATTTAATTGTCATGGACATAAAAACAACGTACAAAGGCGGATTTAATGCTATATAAGCCTTCTGTACTCCTCGACCTTGTGCTGATGCAGAGATAAGACATGGTAGATGCACAAGGCGAATATTAATAAAATTAATGACATATTAAATATAAAACAGTTAAGGAAGCATTATAAATAAATTGTAATTTACAATATAAATACATAGAGACTTGAATACATAACAGATAAAATACTTAACATATTATATATAACTTATACTCGTACATTATATAAATCCATTAACAAACATTATGTCTGCAATTCCTTTGATATCTGAAGGAAATAGGTATGTGTCATATTTATTTAAATGAGTTCCGAGTTAAACCCTTGTGTTTTGTACGATAAAGATTTTGATTACATAATTATCATAAGTAGATAATTTTATGCCATAAATATTTAGAAGATATTTATAGGTTCCACTACAAAAATTTATATTAAATAAACACCAATCTAAGAAGTTACATTTTTTTTATGTATATTTTTTTCAGTGCATTTACTCAGTTGGAAGAAATTACCTAAATGCGACATTTATCGAAGGTGAGTCAATCAAAAATCTAAATATTTATAAGGTTAAAGTAACTATGATACCTTTGCCTATATGCTAAGGATTTTTTTTCCTTTATGCTAAAGTTGCCTGGAAGAAATTGCATTTGCTATATGGCTCAATTTATACCGCCGTGGAATGGAATGGAAGCGACTTTTTGCAACGAAATTGTTCATAGGATAATGAACTTTATGTCAATTGCAAACTTTTAAACTTAAATACGAGCCAAAAAAAAGTCCGTCTTCCGGGGAATCCTCGTGCATTCTCGAGAATTACCCTAGCTACGGATCGTATTTAAGTTTATATATTATGCAATTCACATAAAGTTCATTATACTATGAACAATTTCGTCGCAAAAAGTTCCATTTCATTTCCGCGGCGGTGTAAATTGAGTCTAAGACCGCCTGTTGTACTCTCTCATGTGTATTATATTTTTTTACGGTTGTCATCTCATGGTACAATAAAGAGTTTTATTATTATCTCTCTATTAATTACGAGTTCAGCCCGGTCATTTGATAGGCGTGCGCGGGGATATGGATCCAACGCGTAGAGGCAGACAACATTACATCAAACTTCTCAAGTCAAGTCTCAAGTTTGATGTAATGATGTACACTTATTATTATTATGATTATATGATATGTTTTGTGACATACTATGTACATAATTAATATTATATATCTCTATGATCATAATACAATTGAGACACTAGCTTCGATCATTGGGGAGATGATTGTATCGTAAGAAAAGAGTAATTTTATCTAAACTGAGACTTAGATGATGAACTTTTTGCCCCTGTTTATTCTCCCATTTAAATATCTTATTTCCACATGCTCCATCATATTCATGAACATGAATATAAAATAGGTCAATCTTCAATCACACTTTCCCATAGAAACCACATACGGTTGGTTCGCTAAGATGATTGACCACTTTGCCATACTGAACTATATGGGAAAGTGATCAGGTATCTTAGGCACCTTTAAAAAGATTTGATACTGATAATGATGATCTGTGCCCCTTTAAACAACTTCACGTACCCCCAGGGGTACGCGTACCATCAGTTGGGAAACACTGGTCTGGTAAATAATTAAATTATATTGTATTTAATTATTTTACAGAATCGGAGAATTACGAAAACGTACAGAGATATTTTAATCATAAATTAACTGAGGCAAATGTGCAGAAAGGAAAATTGACATTTTTGAAGTAAGTATCGAGACTAGACACCGGTAGATGTAAAAGGCCACATTGTAAAAGAGGACGTGGCCACATTAGCACGAAGGCAATGTTATTAATTTGAATTTAATAAAAAAATATTTTTTGAGTTTTTATACTAAATTAGCGGTGCTCGCAAATATGCCCGCCAGAATGTCGGTTAATGCGCCAAAAGATAGCTTATGTCGTTCGCTCCTAAGGATATAACCTAAGTCAAATTTTATTCAATCTTGTTCAGCCATTTAGTCTTAAAATGGTGCTGACAGACAGACGATGTATTTTTGATCAAAGCGGGATAAAACGGGACTACAAGAAAAATACATATTCGTTAGATAGATTTTTTATAGAATGAGTGGGTAAATGTTTTTGGTATTATTTAAACAATCAAAGATCAAAAATATTACAGTTTGTTGAAGTTTAATTGCTTATATTTTTCCAAAGATTCTGGCATTTCGAATTTAATTTCAGTTGATGAAATCATAATTTTTGGTGTTCACTGCCAAAAGCGGGAAATGTGGTGCCCCGCGCAGGGGCTTATTTGCACTTTAGTTTAAAAGTGCGGGACGTCCCGCCAAAATTGAGACTTCTGGCAACCCTGGCGGTCCCCTCCTTGATAGCCTTTATAAGATTTTTTTGATGATTGGTCGCAACGACCTAGGTTTAAAGGAAAAGGGAAACACGTGTGTTTGCAGGGAATTCTAATAAGTAGATATGTAAAGTAATTTTTATTTTGTATGTTACAGAACCGACACTAACGAGACGGTTGAAACAACAGCTGATTTGATAATAGGAGCCGACGGTGCCTTCTCGGCAGTTCGCAAGGGCATTATGAAGCAACCCTTATTTAACTATAGTCAAACTTACATCGAACACGGGTATTTGGAGTTATGTATACCTGCAGATGAACATGGTTCGGTAAGTATATAGAAACTATGTTGACATCCTACTGCTGAGATATGGGTTTCTCCTAAATGGAAGGGGTTTAGAGCATACTCCAATCCTGTTATTCTCTACGATGGAGCAAGCAATGTACAGCGAAACTGAAGTGGGGGTAAGGGCTTCCCAGTCGCCACCGGCGGCGACTGGGAATTTTTATTCACATTTTCCTCCGGTGGCAGTCCCCGCGGGGGCAACCGGGAATAAAGGTACCACGGCTTAACGTGCCCTGCAAAACACGGAGGAACTCGTGATAAATAAACCTATCCATGGACAGACGAAAACGGGAGTAACAGCTAGTAAATAAATATATTTAATAATATTTATTCTTATGATATTAGTATTACTGTTATATTGCAATTATATATTAATTTCGTCTTATTATGAAACTTGTGAATGAAATCTTTGACTAAACGTTTTTAACTTAAGATATTTTAGTTATCAGTAACAGAGAAGTATACTCTATCTAAACACCTTCGATTGAGGGGAGACCCGTATCCCAGCAGTGGGATAAAAAACGGTTACAGACCTTTAAAATAACATTTTCATTTATGACGGAAATTATATATTATTAGGTCTTTACCTATGAAATAGCCGTTTTGTTTGAAAAAATTTAAACAATTTTTTTTCATGTATTTTTTATTTGTATTAATCGAAGTAATCACCCATGCTATCAATGCATCTTTGCCAACGCAGTGGTAGTTTATTGAAGCCCTTCTTAAAGAAATCAGCTGGACGGGAGGCAACAAATTCTTCAAAGACTTCAAAGGGTTTCTCGGGCGAGAAAAGAGAACGGAGTCATATTCTTGTTCGGTTCGGTCTCAGTGCGACCGTGGCATTGATTTGACAGTGTGTTGTTGTGTAGTCTGTGGTCGCCATCGCCAAGCTATTATTTTATTACATTTGTAATTTCTAATTTTAGTATTCACAAGATTATAATATGCTAATGCACACAAAACCAAAGCCTGTCTGCTGCACTGTCGTCCATTCCGGATAACGATCGAGAATGCGAATGAGAAGGTCGCATGAGTGTAGATGTCTTCTCGGTTCTCGCGCAATTTCTCGGCAAGACTTCTCGGCGAGACTTCTCGCGTGAGTCTGGAAGGCCTATAACACTAATCAATAAACAAATGACTACTTTTGGAAAAAGTATTCCATGTTTTTAAAATAAAATAAATTTGAAATTAGAATTCTTAGCCAAACAAAAATTAGTTTGATTTGAATTGGCAAGTACTGCAGAACGGCAATTTCATAGGTACAGACCTTCGATCAAGTATAAACAATCTTGATCGAAGGTACAGACCTATTATTAATGACAAATGTTTATAACGAATCTTGATCTTGAAACAAATGAATATTACATCATTATTTGAGATACATTATCATAATGAGTGACGTTGAAATAATATTTGTTTACACAATATTATGCGACTAAGTATACAAGATAAGTACTATGTTTTTTATCTGTATAGTGATAAAATTGTCTTAGGCAAATAACTAATAATTTTTTTATCATGTGTTTCTATCACTAAGCAGTGTTTTGTACCGCATTGTAGGTTAACAGGACGGCGGCAGATGTCAATGTCGATTTGAAGCATAGACTACGAAACCGACGCGCTGAGTAGGTTGTCTGTGACTTGAAGTATTTAGCCGTAACTATTTTTAGGGTTACGTACTCTAAGGCCAAAGGGTGCCAACTGGACCATATTGCTGTCTATCCTTCAATGTATGTTTACGTTCAATTACAAGGCTATTAAATAACGGGGTGTAAGTGGTTCATCAACATCTTTGAACCAAAGCCAACTTCACCTGCACGCGGTGCACCGTGCTGACTGACAAACGAAGCTCTGGCGAAAAGAGAGGTAGGGAGCTACCCGACTGGGGAATATACCTCCACCTCACAGAATACCGCAGCCAAATAACAATTCCCTTGAGGATTGTTGTGTTCCTGCGAGTGAGTGAGGTCACCAGAAAGGAAGGAGATGCTGCGTTGGCAGCGGGGGTGGCGGCGCGCGAGCGATACTTTATGTTGCGAGCATTAATATGGCTACGGCAACCGCTTCACAGCAGGCGGGCCGTATGCTTGTCTGCCACCCGACGTAGTATAAAAAAAAAAAACATACTTATATTATAACACCGGGTGGAGTCACTAGGTTGTGACCCGTTACAGGTTCTTCAGATACCTAGTCCGGGAACCAGTTCTTCACAACAAAGCTATTTCAAAATACTTGCTAACTATTTGTGTCATTGTAGTATGACACGATGACAGTATTAAGGGTAACTATTGTCATTTGTAATTGTCATATTAATATGTTAGTACTATTACTTATACTGTGATATTAGTCTAAATTATTTTGTTGTTTATAAAAATAAACGCTTATTATTATCCGTCCGTCTGTCCCTCGGCTCTATCTCTTAAACCGTAATACCTATGAATTTTTCACCAATTATGTATTTCTGAAACCGCTATAACAACAAATGCTATAAATAAGAATAAGTTAAAAATTACACGGGTCATACAAGAAACGTGTTTTTGTACCGAGAACATTGCAGGAAGGTGCGGAACCCTTCATGTATATACGAATCTATACTAAAGCCAATCTCAATGTAGAATGTTTAATAATAAAGCGTTGCCTAGCAACCTTTGACAGACAGAAATTAACAACCTTTTTTCCTGGACTTGTATTATTTTGGTACTCGTCAAACTTTATTCATCTCAAGACTGGGATACAATATATAATCATATAATCTGACCAATGTAAGGTCATAGAACGTTTCGTTTTCTGGAAATTACAGTAAGAAAAAAAAATCAAAACACAAAAAATAAGGTTATAAAGTATTTTACATGTATTAATAACTATGCGTAATGGTAGTTATAAATTTTTTTTATTGGTTTGATAGTCATTGTCTGATAAATATTATAAAATCTTTTTGTTTTTTGGTAGTCAAATGCTAGACAAGTGAAACAAAATGTATATCTTTATTCTTTCGTCGGTTTGTAAAGTCGCGATAATCTAACTAAATTAATAACAAATTGAAAACAAGCAAATAAATGGAAAGGAGATAAGAGTTTCTACATTTATCTGCAGCGTAATAAAAATTACCCCGAAGGTTGCGTACATCTGTAATTATTGTAAAATGACAGTAAATTAGGGTTGTTGAGTCAAGGAGATCTTCTCTGAAAGTTAGAAAAATGTTTTCGACAAGAACAAAAATTATATTAAATAAAGTAATAATGTCAGAAATAATAAAATATATTGTAGTATGCACATAATATCGTAATTTTAATTAATAGTAACGTTAAAACGATTTTCCTTGATGAATATTTTACATGTGACGTGACAACCCTACTTGCCATGATTTATGGTTTGTTTACATAAATTCCGCATTGAGATTGGCTTTAGTATAGTACTTGACCGGTTTTTATTTTGTAACGTGATATATGATAAGTTATATATGTATTCAATGTTTTTTACTTTTGCTAAAATTTACGAATTATGAGATATTCATTGCAGCTCTCCGCTTTCCCTATACAGAATCGTGCTGGTATAAGTCGGTTTCTAATATAGCGGCTTTCTGTAATAAAGCGCTAATTTGTAAAAAATGTAACAGGCTATACATATGACGTGTACTTACACGTTACAGCTCACCACGATTTTTAGAGCCAAAGACAAACTCATCTGCACGTGGTGCACCCTGCCAGCTAGTGAAAGAGGCTCTGGTGAAAGAGGGGTAGGGTACAACAATTCCCTAGAGAGTTGTTGTGTTCCTGCGAGTAAGTGAGGTCACCAGAATGGAACGAGTTGCTACATTGGCAGCGGGGGTGGCGGCACGCGAGCGATATTTCGTGTTAGGAATACTGTCTCAGTAGCCGGTGTAAAGCGCAGACAGCTCCTCGCACTTGGTTAAGTGTGGTGTCGGGTTTTATTAGTAGGGTTTTAAGTCCATTAATAGTGTCATGCAGCATATTAGAATTAACAAAAAACCATACGAAGAAACTCATCTGAATAATTATTCTATACAGATAAATGAAATTGGATTGTCTGTTTGTAATATTTAAATAACCGCTTTTTACTAAATATATATCGATGTATATACAGTACATATACCGTAATAACATATTTTACAATTTTTGTCTGTCTATTTGTTACCGCTAATATCTGAAACGGCTGAACCGATTTTGACCGGATTTTCTTTACTTTTATTTCCTGATTTACTTTTATTTTAGTTTTTTTTTTAATATTAAATCAATAATAAAAAATAAAAATAACTATTTCCCGTCTACGAAGTCGTAGGCACAGTTAGTGTACAATATATTTTGAACAGTTTCAGATGCCTGCAAATTATCTTCACATTTGGCCCAGAGGTAACTTCATGATGATAGCCTTGCCGAATCAAGATTGTTCGTGGACCGTGACGCTGTTCATGCCGTTTACAAACTTCAAAAATATAGACACAGAGAGCAAGCTGTTAGCTTTCTTTGAAAAGTATTTCCCGGACTCCATTCCATTGATTGGAAAGCAGAAATTGGTTGAGGATTTCTTTGCTGGATCTCCTTCGCCATTAGTGGCTGTTAAGGTAGGTATTCTATTCTATCTTATCCTATTAAAAAAGCTATTCTTGCATATGAAGAGTACAGGCAAAGATCAGGGAATGTTCCAATGAACAGATTTTGTGAAAAACATAGTTAAAGTTCAGAAATATTACAATTTATATTGAGACTAGCTGTTACCCGCGGCTTCGCCCGCGTAGTCCAGGGGTGCAGGATTATCCGCTGGGTCAATCTAAAGATTGTCTGAAAATTTCGTTGAAATCGGTCCAGTCGTTTCGGACTTCGGAGTCTATACGGAACATACATACTGTTACGAGCTAGGGTTCTGGATTTGGATGTAAAACGCCAATGACAACTTCCAAGGATTTATTCACGCAGGGTCTGGTCTGCAGGTCTTCACAAGACGAAGTCCACACCAAGTTTCCAAATCGCAGGTCAAAACGAAGTCCAATAGTATCGCTGAGGTCGTAGGTTATCGCTTGTCTCGCAGGTAGATTCGCTCGAAGTTAACTCTTCCGAAGTCCAAACTGAACTGCCTATGCGCCGCGGCGGTCGCTATTTATATCCGCCGGCAAGGGTTCTCGAATGTTCCGGTATGTACATGCATGTACTACCCATCGGTAATTCATCGTAATGTCTCGAGACATATCTCGAACATTTTCATGTCATAGTGTTATGAACCTTATGGCAGTAGACATACGGGTCATTATTGCTTGCATCGAAGTATGCGGCGACTATTCTAAAAGGTTCTATTCTAGATCGTTCAAGACAGGACCGCGACACTGCTTCCCTCTTAGAGATGCTCGTCCCGAGCATCTTCATTACTGCCGTGATAAGAAGCTAAGCGGTCAATGTGAACCACTTTTTGTGCACCTCTCGGCTGCCGTTGAATTCGATATGTCACGTCATTCAACCGAGTGACCACTTTGTATGGCCCTTCCCATCTTGTCTGTAATTTCGGAGACTTTCCTTTTCGTCGAGTTACGTTGTGAAGCCATACTAGTGCTCCTTCTTCGAAGCCGTTTGTATTTGCTCGACGGTCGTACCTAGTTTTCATCTTTTCACTCGACTGCAACCCATTTTCCCGAACTATGGCATGAATTTCTCGCATTTTCTCACGTAACTCGGAAATGTAATCGTGTAGAGTACGTGGGTCGTCAGGAGGTCCTCCAGTTAGCAGATCTACTGGTATTCTCAGTTCTCGCCCAAAATTGACACGTGCTGGGGTTACCTTTGTGCTTTCATGTTCAGCAGTTCGGTAGGCCAGGAGAAACGGCGGTATGTATTTGTCCCAGTCTCTCTGGTGGTTGTCAACGAGTTTCGCCAAATGTCTCTCAAGTGTCTGATTAAATCTCTCTACCATGCCGTCGGATTGAGGATGATATGGGGTGGTCCTAGTCTTATGTATACCCAATATTTTGCAGAGTTCTTGAAATATCTGTGACTCAAAGTTCCTACCTTGGTCGGAGTGTATTTCCAAAGGCACACCAAATCGGCAAACTACTTCTTCAAACAACTTGGATGCAACAGTTGTGGCTTCTTGATTAGGTATGGCGAATACTTCTGGCCACTTAGAGAAGTAATCCATAACTACCATGAAGTACTTATTTCCTGATTCCGTTACAGGGAATGGTCCAGCCACATCAACTGCAATGCGTTCCCATGGCGCACCAACGTTATAAAGTTGCAGGTTTCCTCGGCTTCTAGTTGATGGACCTTTCACCGCAGCGCAAGTAGCACACTTGCGGCACCAATCTTGCACATCCTCTCGACAATGAAGCCAGTAAAACCTTTCCCAAATCTTTGTTAACGTCCGTTTCACGCCCAAGTGTCCACCTGACACGCCATCATGTACTTCACGAAGGACATCTTGTACCTTGTCTCTTGGGACAACTATCTGAAGATGGAACTCTCTGCCATTAGGTTTCTCCCATTTACGGTAAAGTATTCCGTTCTGAAGAATAAAACTGTCCCATTGAGCCCAGTATGCCTTGGTGATAACACTAGTAGGGGCGACTTCGCACCATCTTGGCTTGTCCTCGCCTCGTTTCTTCCATGCGACAATGAGTCGCAAATCTTCGTCATCTTCCTGTGCTTCTTTCATCGCCTCATCTTCCCAGGATCTCGATGGGCACATTCTTGTCAATCTCAATGGCAGTTCCTTTGTCTCTTGTTTGGCACAGTGCTTGCAGTCTTCAGGACATGGCCTTCTTGACAGTGCATCAGCATTTCCATGCGCCTTTCCGCTGCGGTGTTCAATCGCAAAGTCGTACTCTTGCAGTTGTTCGATCCATCGAGCAACTTGACCTTCTGGATTTTTAAATTGTAACAGCCACTTCAGGGCGGCGTGGTCAGTGCGAAGTGTAAACCGCATGCCAATGAGATATTTGCTGAAGTGCTGTAATGTCTTTACCACAGCCAAGAGCTCCCTTCTTGTCACACAGTAGTTCCTTTCAGATTTCGACAGCGATTTACTAAAATAAGCCATCACCACTTCTCTGTCGCCTTGTTTCTGCGATAACACACCTCCGATCGCTGTGTTGCTGGCGTCTGTGTCTACAATGAATTGGCCAATAGGTTGTGGAAATCCCAAGATTGGAGTCTCGCAAAGACATTTTCTTAGTTTCTGAAAAGAACCCTCGCAGGTCTCATCCCAATGAAATGGCTGCTTGTCTTCAGTTAATCGGTGTAAAGGCTTGGCAATTTCGGAGAATCCCTTAACAAAGCGTCTGTAATACGAGCATAGCCCTAAAAATGCCCGCACTTCTGTCTTATCTTTGGGAGTAGGCCACTTTTGTACCGCTTCGATTTTGTCTGGATCAGTCTGTATGCCTTCGCTGGTTATCACATGGCCGAGATAGTTAACTTTCTTCTTAAACAAACTGCATTTCTTCGGATTTAACTTCAAGTTGGCTCCCTTTATCTTTTTCAAGACCTGCTCTAGGTTCCGTAAGTGGTCTTCAAAATCTCTGCCCATGATTATGACATCATCCAAATAGACAAGGCAAGCGTCTCCAACTAATCCTGCCAGTACACACTCCATAAGTCTTTCGAAAGTAGCCGGCGCGTTGCATAATCCAAAAGGCATGACGTTAAATTGCCATAAACCTTTACCAGTTGAAAAGGCTGTCTTCTCTTTATCCTTCGGATCAATTTCCACTTGCCAGTAGCCGGATTTCAGATCTAACGTCGAGAACCATCTCATACCACTCAATGTGTCCAGAGTATCATCGATTCGTGGTAGTGGATAACTGTCCTTCTTTGTCACATCATTAAGTCGTCGATAGTCCACACAGAACCTTGTGCTACCATCTTTCTTCTTGACCAACACAACTGGAGAACACCATGGACTAGCAGAAGGTTCTATAATGTTGTTTCTTTGCATGTTTACCAACATGTCTTGAACTTCCTTTTCTTTAGCAATTGGTATGCGCCTTGCTCGCTGACGGATAGGTCTTTCGTGTCCGGTGTCAATTTTGTGCTGAACTAAAGATGTTCTTCCTGGATTTCCTTCGTCCGAAGAGAAGATTTCCCCAAAACGCAGTAGCAACATCTTGGCCTTCATGCTCTGCGAATAGCTCAGATTACTTTTACAATCTTCAAGCAGTTTAGAGACTATAATTTCGCTCCTGGTGTTCGACGTAGTTGAGCTTGAAGGTGATTGGCAATTTCTCATCCAAACAGCTTCTTCACATCTTCCAATAACTTCACCTTTGCTTAGGCTAATCTCTCGGTCGCACAAATTCACAACCCTTACTACAGCGGTCTTACCTCCACGGACGAGAGTTCTCGCTGTCAGCACTTTCTTACAGGCTGCACTGCCGGGCGTATCTTCAATCAGCACACATCTATCCGGCTGATTCTTCTGACTCAAAGGCAGTTTCACCTTTACTTGAGCTTGTGCTCGTCCAGGTATTATGATTTTCTTCAGGCACGTTACTTTTCCATCGGGACCGCCAAGTATGAAGTTTTCCTCATCACCACATTTAAAGACACCGTTAGTGACATCGATGTGACAGTTGTGTTTCCTCATGAAGTCTAGGCCCAGAATGCAATCATCCATAATTTCGGCTACGATTACGTCATGAGTATATGACGACTCTCCAACACGTATCGTAACCAACCTTTCCCCTAGGACGGGTATCTGTTGGCCAGAAGCAGAGAGAAGTCTGCATAAACTGGTGTCTTTGCGTCTCCCTACAGCTTTCACTAGATCTGGTCTCACTATTGTTCTAGAGGCTCCTGTATCTAAGGTGATTTTGCAGTCTATTTCGTTCACTCTCCCGCGTATTAGTAGACTGTTCCCATTCCATGCTTGTGAGATTACGGTTGCTGGGGCTTCCTCCGCTCCAGCCAGTACTCGCCCCACAGTCCTGGCTTTTACTCGTTTCCCTGATTCACGGTAGAGGGCGCAGCATCATGCTTCTTTACCAATTCTTCAAAACGCTGCTCCATTTTGTTTAGAAGTGCATCCAGCCTGTCGTCAGTTTTGGTCGGTTGTCTTTCCTTCTTAGGGCACTTGAACTGCAGATGTCCTCTTTCCCCACATTTGTAGCACATGGGCCCGAAGTTCCTTTTGGGCGGCATCTTGATCTCCTTAACATCCTCCGTAACTTTACGAAGTTTGTACCCTTGCCGGATATCTTGTCGCACAGCTTCAACTTCCAGGGCGTGTGCGAGTGCTTCTTTTAATGAGGCATGGTGGCGAAGCTTCACTGCAGCCCTAATTTCAAGATCCTTGATTCCGTCGACGAAGGCTTGAAGAATGTTGGTGTCCACCATCCTACTATCAGCAGAAGGGTACGCCTTTCGTACCAGCTTTTCGATCTCCAGCGCCCATTGTTGAAGTCCTTCACCTGGGCGCTGGGTCCGGTCCTGTAGCTGGGCACGAAAAACGTGTTCCAAGTGTCGTTCCCCATATCTAGCCTCAAGTGCCTCCAGCAGGTCTTTAAAGTCGCTGCCTGAGGTAGGCAGTGCCTCCAGCACAGACAAGGCCGAACCTCTGAGCGCGACGGTGAGGGCTGTCAGGCTCTGTTCGTCCGTCCACCCATTCGAAGCAGCGACAGTCTGAAACTGCTGGCGGTAGGCGGCCCAAGACGTAGTACCGTCGTAAGGAGGCACCTTCACCTTAGGTCCCTGGATTATGCCGACAGCTTCGCTCGACGTAGCTCCAGCAGCTTCTATACGCCGAACTTTCATCTCCAGTCCAGTGAGACCAGTTTTCACATTTTTCAAGACTTCCTCTAATTCGGAAACCCGTCCATTCACTATCTCTACATCTTCATGTAGCTTAGCTACCGTATCGCTAAACTTGGTAACGGCAGAAATAATCCTTTGTTGATCTGCCTTCTGTTCTTCTCGCAGGCCCCTCTGTTCTTCTCGCAGGCCCCTCTGTTCTTCTCGCAGGCCCCTCTGTTCTTCTTGCAGGCACCTCATGTGCTTGCTTTGTTCTTCTCTTATCCTTGTCTGCTCATCCTTCATGCCCTTCAAAATTGCCATCAGGCACGACATATCCAAAACCTCCGTTGAAAGTTTCGGAGGTTTAATGTCTCCGGTGGGCGTGACCAGGTGGGCGTGGCTAGAGGGCGGGGCCTGTTGGTCGGTGGGCGTGGCCTGCTCGGTGGGCGTGTCCCGGTGGGCGGGGCCAGGGGGCGTGGCTTGACTGGTGGGCGGGGCCTGGTCAGTGGGCGTGTCCTGGTGGGCGGGGCTAGGGGGCGTGGCTTGGCCGGTGGGCGGGGCCTGACCGGTGGGCGTGGCCTGGTGGGCGGGGCCAGTGGGCGTGCCCCTATGGCCGGTGGGCGTGGCCTCAGGGGCAGTAGGCGTGGCCTCCGCAGCACATTGTGCCCTAGTCCTCACGCCAGGAGTATCCTCCCTCGGAGTCAGTGGCATCTCCAAATCCCCAATTCTGACACCAAATGTTACGAGCTAGGGTTCTGGATTTGGATGTAAAACGCCAATGACAACTTCCAAGGATTTATTCACGCAGGGTCTGGTCTGCAGGTCTTCACAAGACGAAGTCCACACCAAGTTTCCAAATCGCAGGTCAAAACGAAGTCCAATAGTATCGCTGAGGTCGTAGGTTATCGCTTGTCTCGCAGGTAGATTCGCTCGAAGTTAACTCTTCCGAAGTCCAAACTGAACTGCCTATGCGCCGCGGCGGTCGCTATTTATATCCGCCGGCAAGGGTTCTCGAATGTTCCGGTATGTACATGCATGTACTACCCATCGGTAATTCATCGTAATGTCTCGAGACATATCTCGAACATTTTCATGTCATAGTGTTATGAACCTTATGGCAGTAGACATACGGGTCATTATTGCTTGCATCGAAGTATGCGGCGACTATTCTAAAAGGTTCTATTCTAGATCGTTCAAGACAGGACCGCGACAATACTTTCTCTTTTATAGGTATAGATAAGGGTATGTAGTAAATTTTACTTTGCCTTTTTGACGCCATATGTTTACTTTTAAAAAAAGTTAGGGATTGGAAAATGAACTAGCATATATAAAGATTTGGTTCCAATAAAAAAATTGAAAAATAAAAATTGTGACATTCTCTGTTCTTTGCCTGTACCCTTCAATATATTTTATGTAGAGATAGAAATATTTATGCCACCACGCTGTCACAAACGGCTATCTTTTACCATCTCCCACATAATCGGTGGGACATGATATGAGGTCTTTTCCGGTATTTTTAGGTATCCCTGTCATTACATTCACATTCAACTTCATAGTTCTCTTTCTCACATGTCTTTCATCCCTCCGCATTACATGTCCATACTGCGAAGTGGGGTTTCCTTTCATCACTTCCATCACAGGTGCTATTTTCAAACTTCCTCTCACATAATCACTAAATCATGAATGATGGGCATTACAGACAACCCAAAATAAATAAGTACAGCTCACTAAATATTTTTTTTTATACTACGTCGGCGTACGTACGGCAGACTAGCATACGACTCGCCTGATGTGAAGCGGTTACCGTAGCCATATTGACGCTCTCAACATAAAATATCGTTCGCGCGACGCCACCCACCCTGCCAAAGCAGCATCTCGTTTCTGGTGATCTCACTCACTCGCAGGAACACAATAACCCTCAAATGAATTGTTATTTGGCTGTGGTATTCTGTGAGGTGGAGGTACTTCCCCAGTCGGGCAGCATACAATTAACGCTCCCTACCTCATCTAATTCTTATTTATTTAATTACAGTGCCGACCCTATCACGTAGACGACAGAGTACTTATAATAGGAGACGCAGCTCATGCAGTGGTACCTTTCTACGGCCAAGGCATGAATGCAGGGTTTGAAGACTGCACCATCTTGGACCAGCTGTTCGAAAAATATAATGACAACGTCGGCGAATTGTTGGAAGAATTCTCAAGCACGAGATGGAAAGATACTTTTGCTATCAGTGATTTGGCTATGTACAACTATCTAGAGGTGAGACGTATTTTTTTACACGACTGACGAAGAACTTAGAATTTTGGAGGTTTATGTTTTTCGAGTATGTATATATATTTCTTTGGACTTGAAGGATTTCAACATTTGTGGTGATAGTAGATTTGTCTCTGCTGTGAGAGTGACATCCATATGTCACTCTCCAGATGGTTACGACACCGTTACTGACAGATCTATCAACGCACAGCCCCCTTACCACCATCTCTTATTGCGATTCAATAACTGAATAGAATGCTTATTCATTTGAAATTTCAAATGAAATAGAGTCGCTTATTCATTGGTATGAATAAGCATTCTATTCAGTTATTGAATCGCATTAAGAGATGGTGGTAAGGGGGCAGCTCAAACCACTGGAAGGATTGACTTGTTTTTTTTGTTGATTGTGACCAGAAACACAACGACAGACAAGCAGTATGAGTATACTACTAATAACTTCGTGTTGAAATTGGTTAAATTTGGTTATATAGTATTGTACGAGTATCATAAAAGCATTTAAAATTAACATACCATGATTTATTACGTAAGCGATAGATAGAAATCTATACTAAGTTAAGCGTTCGGATACTTAGGTACTGTTGACACGCGCGCCACGCATACATCCTATGATTCCTATGTCTGCTATATCCTTACTTGGCCTATGGTAGCTAGAGACGCTACATAGGCATCCGTAAAGAAAGGATTTTTGAACATTTCCATGTGGTACCGCGATACCCTGGTATGAAGTCGCGGTCAAAGCTAGTCTCATAATAAATGTTGCATATGTTCACGAGTACATTCACCACCTCTTATTCTGGCTATAAATTTTCGGTAGCATATTACAGATAAGTATGTTCTTATATTTTCAGATGCGAGATCTAGTAACTAGACCATCTTATCTGCTGCGCAAAGCTGTAGACGATTTTATTTTCTGGCTATTACCAAACTTCTGGGTGCCGCTGTACAATTCCGTTACTTTTACCACTATGCCTTACAGCCATTGTGTCAAGAATAGGCAGTGGCAGAACAAGGTGAGATTATAATATTGTAAACTTTATTTTGGAAGGACTATATCTGTAATTTTATAATTTATTGGTATATATTTAACATAATGAAAATAACTGACTAATAATCTAAATAGCGTCAAAAAATTCTTCCGCATCGCCATCAAAGGGTAAAGTGGCCAGAAGGCTAGCAGCATTGCCACGCTGGATGGCAATGCTTCACTGCATTCACTGAGCGAGAAATAGGCCAGTCTTTTGGTTGTGGGACTTTTTAAGAACGTAATACCATTTATGAAAAACTAAATACCATTTATATTTCTGTGAATATAACTATAGGTGAAAGAATTACTTCAATAGCATAAAAACTTCTCGAGATGTAACTTGAAAATCTCAATTTTGGACTGTCTCAAAAATGCTCCATACAGATGTCTTATGTTGTGATTATGACTTCACATGCAAGTAAATGAATAAAAAATAAATACATGTTGAATATGTCTTCTGGACATATTACACTCTGCCCTAGTCCCAAACTAAGAAAAGTTTGTACTATGTGTATTAGATAAGTGATATTATATTTAAGTATATTTTTTGTGAATATATACATATAATACATAGAATCACCCAGACTAAGTGAAACAGACATGTTCATGCACATAAATATTTTAGACTACAAGCCCATGGAAAAAAAATACCTGTGAAATGAACCATCGTGAATACAATACAATACAATACAAAACTCTTTATTGCACCAAAAATACAGTACAGTTTTAAAAATAAACATATAAACAAATTAAGTACAAAAGGCGGCCTTATCGCTTAGCGATCTCTTCCAGGCAACCTTTGGGTAGAGGAGACCTGAACTATAGGTAGATGGCGCAGCATATACTATATACCTACATAATTATACAATACAAACATACAAATACACACATAATCATACATACACTACATAAATATATAAATATAATAATAACATAAAAAATAAAGAAGTTAAATAGAGATAAGTGACATATAGTGAGTTTTAACGAGATTTTTAAACGTGACAATAGATTGCGCGTTACGGATAGTTAACGGCAAAGCATTCCAAAGCCTTATGGACTGCACAGTAAATGATTTTGCATAATATTGAGAAGAGTGAATTACGATTAGAAGGCTGTTACTATATCAGAAAATAACTCTGAGCACTATGCCGTCATTTCTGAGCGGTACAGGTGAGTACATGAGTAAATGGAATTTCCCAGGTACAAGTGAGGAATTACGATCAATTATTAATGTACGGCTTTTTTATAGTTTATAGATGATAAAAAATAAATGTCAAAAAACCTAGTGCCGTACTAAAGCGGTGGTGCAGGAAGTCAGTGCAAATTTTTAATTTTAAGAAGCAATTTATTAATGACGGCATAGTGCTCAGAGTTATTTTCTGATATAGTAACAGTCTTCTAAGCGTTATTCACGACGGTTCATTTCACAGGTAATTTTTTTCTATGGGCTTGTAGTCTATTTGTCTTGTGCGGGGATCGAACCCGCGACCTCGGAGTCAAAGTGACTTTGCTAGCCATTCGACCACTGAACTCGTCATACAATAAATTAATTCTTGATCCATATTCGTTCACCCCCCAGATCTTAGTTATAACACAGTATAAGTACTAGTACTGTTATAACGTGCCCTATCCTATCTTTGCCGATTTTTACTCATTCTAAATTTGAACAGCATTTCTGTAGGAAAATGTCATTTGCCTGCAGTAATCTATAAGGTAGAGTAGGAAAAGCTTAGCATTCGTTTCCTAAGTTTCTTTATTATTTAGATAGAATAGCTTGATAATAATTTATTTTAGTATTAAAACAAAAACGAGGTCGATGTACCCTCCGAATCAATCAATGCGGTGTTGTACATACTTATAGAATATGGTATGGAAACATGGAATTTTCGGATATATTATATGCAGTTAATTTTATAAACTCTTGTTGATACTGTTTGATAGAGCTCGTGAAGCATTTTCAGGATCAGTAATCAGTTTTTCTATATCTCGTATCGTTAAAAAATAACAATAAATAGTGAGATCATTTATCGTTCCCACACTGCATAATTACGAGAACATACCTACATATTATTGCAGGAAAAATATACGTATATAATATATATCAAGTATTTTTTTACAAAAATCATAACATAGGTAGCAATGCAAATATCTTTGTTCGTCATTAGAAAAGCGAAACGAGAAAGATTCGACAGTTATTTAAAAGAATTTGTAAAAACAAATATACCATAGACTATCCCACTCTACTTGATATATATACAACTACATGATACATTACATATATATATGAAATTGTTGAATTTGTTTGATTGTTCGGGGTAATCTTTGGAACATCTACGATTTCATTCAAAATATTTTAATAGGAGGTAAAGGAACTTCTTTGATTCTCCGTTGCTAGATATAAGGATAATTTAATAACTTCGAGATTGTATTTTGATCGCAAATATGCATAAGGGGCAATTCTCATAATTTGAATATAGTCAACATTCAATTCCGATCCAGTCTCGATCTCAGAAAATGTCTAATTTGATATTCTCGTATCACAATATGAAATTTCAAAGTTTAATTTAAGTGGGATATTTCCAAATATTAAACAAACTACTAATGTTAGTTTGCCAACAATAAGAATTGGTAATAATTAATTAATGAAATTAAGTAGGTATATAATTTTTAGTCAATTCATAATTCAATATAGATTCGGTCGACTTTCTTTTTGCGATTGTAATATAATTACGAGTTTGCTTTCAATTATTATGTCTCTCTTTTTATTACAATATATATATATATATATATATATATATATATATATATATATATATATATATATATATATATATATACATATTTAATATAATATGTCTATTATTATAATCTTATTTTTTGACGTGATAACGTCTTATAAATTTTTGAACGCTGGCTGCACGCACGAAAAACATGACTCATTGTCACGATCCGCCTGAGCCGAGCGTGCAAGCGAGAGCGCGGAACAAGTGATAGAGAGGCACGGTCGGCCTATGTTTTTTTTATGAAGTTATCACGTAAACCGACTTTACAGACAACCATTTTTTTTTTCAGATGCTTTTGTTTGTAGTCTTTGCAATGGGCCTGTCTACAATCGCCGGAACTGTTTATAAATTAACATCATTTATTTAATTAAATAAACTCCGCCTTCCCGCTGTTGAGCAGCATGGTGGAGTACGCTCTAAACACCTTCGATTGAGGGGGAGACCCGTATCCCAACAATGGGATGATTATAGGTTGATGCCGAAGATTTAATTAAATTATAATAAAATTATTCGTATTCATTTATTGTTACGCTATTTGTATTTACAGATAATGTTATTTATTTTTCAACATTAATGAAAAGTTTTTTAATTACTAATAGATATTTTTAGTAATAGCAATATTATCATTAAACATTGTATGTCATATTTTTTGTCTCATTATACTAAATATAATTTATGTATAAGGTAAGATAAATACAAAGCTTTGTAAATATTTTGTGTTTCATACATTTATTAATTAATTTTATATCCACACTTCCTTATCCATACTGATATTATGAATGTGAAAGTGTGTTTGTTTGTTTATTTCTTTGTTTGTCCAGACCTTAAAATATCTCTATAGTTTAAGGTCTGGACTCTGGAGATTGATATAGAGATGGCGGCGCGCGAGCGATATTTCATGTTGCGAGCATTAATATGGCTACGGTAAACCGTTTCATATCAGGCGGGCCGTATGCTTGTCCGCCACCCGGCGAAGTATAAAAAATACTCCAAGGAATTTTAAAATTATTTTAAATGTATAATTATAAAATTTCATTTGCATAAGATATGGAGGTGATATATAGAGGTGATACAGTAGTGTTGAGTACTCACATCTCGCCAGTTAATATGAAAATTTTTAACAGCTAGTGAATTATAAAATCTACTACAGATATTTGAAATCCTCAGCTATTGTACTACTTTAAGTATTAATATTCTTTTTTATATATAAAGGAGGGGGGGGGGGGGGGGGGGAGAATGAGTATGTCCTCACTCACAATTTTGTCGAGATACCTGATAGAAAGTAATCCCCACCGACCATGGAGATCAGCAACACCAAGGGGTCGCCGATCCGTTGCCAGCCTATACTCCATCCTTTCTTTCTGGTGACCTCACTCACTCGCAGGAACACAACAACCCTCAAGAGAATTGTTATTTGGCTGCGGTATTCTGTGAGGTGGAGGTAAATTTCCCAGTCGGGTAGCTTACAATTACGCTCCCTACCTCTCTTTTCGCCAGAGCTTCGTTGGCCAGTCAGCAGGGTGCACCGCGTGCAGGTGAAGTTGGCTTTGGTTCAGAGATGTTGATGAACCACTTACACCCCAAAACATCATGTTCATTGCCTTTTTTGGCAATCGCCGCTGTTAATCCTGGCTACACAGGAGATACAGTGGTGGGAATGTGTGGTGGGCCTCCGTCTCGTTAAAAAAAGTGATAGATAGTTAGAATTTGCTATATTTTCATAATAGAAATGAAAAATGAAAGAAACAAACTCTATAAACTATTACTGACTAATATAATAATATGCAACAAGGCTAATTTCAAGGCAACCTTAGAGCAACGAATTGGTGCATGTGGGCAGGATTCGAAAGGAAAAAAAAAATAGTGCACTAATTTTAAGACGTTGTAGTATGTTCAATAAATCTACATTAAGATCCGAATAAGACACATAAGCGTAGTCAAGGACACGCACCCTATACCTAACAGCTAATGGGCCCAGTGTGCCAACCTTCCGGTTACATCACGGGTTGCGAGTCTCTCGTCCAGTAAATCAACCAGACGAGAGGACCTTTACCTGCACCGCTTTTGCGCTCAGTAAACCAACCGAGCACGCAAGCGTAGCAGTAGCAGGTCTTACTCCGCTTTCACCTGCATGCAGGCTACTTACGTACTCTTAAGTCGAGTAGCTCGTGGCGACCGACGCTCAGAGAACCCAAGCATCGGGGCCCTACTACCACTCCCCATTCTCCATGATGGGTAGCCGGAGCTGTATGGCACGCTCACATCCCGGCGCACAAGTACAAGTACAAGCGCGCCTAGTGTTTCTGTACCCACACTGGGGCGCCGGATAGCCGGCTCCCTGATTTCCTTGACAGGTACCGGAGCTGTATAAGGCGCGCTCACTTCCCGACGTCCTTCAAAGAAGAAACGCCTACCCCGAGCCTACGGTAGGGTGACCGGGGTGACGGAAGCGATCGCCCGTCAACCTACTTGCTCAGCAGGCAAGTGCCCGAGCCGCGACGTCAGCTGGGAAGCCGACGGCCGCTATAAGGGCCGCTCCAAGCCCCGTTGAGAACCACTGTGGCGGCCCTTCGCCTTAGGCCAGTGATAACCAACTCGCTACGCGCGAGGCCGAGCGCCCGGCCGACAATATGGCCAGGCAGACGAACATGCCCGACCTCTGTAGCTAAACCACATGCGCGTGAGTGATTACACGCACATAAAGCCACCTCGAATCCGAACCCATGACTGGCAAATTGGGCTGCCGCCAGTACCGCCAGTACCCGAGGTACCCTGATCCAAACAGGGGGACCCGTAGTTCCCCCTGCGAACTCTCCACAGTCGGGTACTCCGTGGAGAGTAGTCAAGGACAGTTAGGATAGGAATAGGCATTGTGCAAGGGCAATTTTAGTGGCAGTGAGCAAGGGCGTCGCCAAGGGGAAGCAGGGAGGGGCAGCTGCCCCCCCTATATGTGTGAATTTAGGGATGTGACAAAAATGTGATGGGAAAGGCTTCTAAGCAAATTACTGTAATTTGCGTCATGAGCCGCGCACGCCACGCGAACTGTTGATTAATTTCGACGTGATATATTATCTTTCCTCCCTGTTAACCACCGTTCATTGTACAGTAAACGGCTTATAATTTATTATTAAAGGCAAGGGAATATTTATAAATATCACAGGCTGTAATTTAGTGACCGATAGCGCAACTTTTAATATACGATTTTAGGTGTACTATCTGACCCGGCAGACGTTGTTTTGCCATACAAATTTAGCGGTTGATGTAGAAGGGTGAAAATTTGAAGTTGTATGTATTTTTCAATGCTTAATCATAATAAAATTAAAGTAAAAAAAAAATTGTCAATATAATAAAAAAAACTTTATCATTTAGGGGTATGAAAAATAGATGTTGGCCGATTTTTAGACCTACCCGATATGCACACAAAATTTCATAAAAATCGGTCCAGCCGTTTCAGAGGTGTTTGGTAACAAACACCGCGAGACGAGAACTGTTTTTATATTAGACATTTTTTTTAAACGAGCATGTGGGTCACCTGATAGAAAGCAATCACCACCGCCCATCGTGGAGATCAGCAATAACAAGGGGCCGCCGATCCGTTGAAAGAAAGAAAAAAAGAAAATATGTTTATTAACATCACTCACAATACACAACATATAACATTTCAAACACAATGTTATGTACATTGTGTGTTATATGTTATTATGATGTTAATTTGGCCATCGTTTGGAATTAATGCTGTGTAATATACATATCGTCGGTTTTCTACGACAGCCAATAGGTGCCGACACGAACATCGTCGGCCGAGGTATATACCTTTAAAAAAACCCGCATCCAGGGCCGTCAGTCTATCTAGCACGTATAATGAGGACAGTTTCCCATAACACATACCGAACAGACCGATGGCACCGGATGGCACAGTGTCTGGCACAGACACTTGACGCTACAGACAGACAATATCCAATTGACACCTTGACACATCACTTTCGTACCCCCCATCTCACTGCTTCCCAGAAACACTGCTTAGGTCACCAGAAAGAAAGAAATGAATGGGTATGGGCCTACTGGTAACGGATCGGCGACCCTTGTTGTTAACTCCATGTGCGGTGGTGATTACTTTCCATCAGGTGATCCATATGCTCCTTTGCCCCCCCCCCCCCCCTTCCCTATCATATAAAAGATATCTATTAAAAAATAATTTGTGACGTTGTGAAATCAACTTCCCTCAACGGTATTCCCAAATAAATACGACATGGGGGCCTTCAAGAACAGAGTCAATATTTCCCTTAAAAGGCTGGCAACGGAGAAGCGACATACTCGGTTGCCCGCCTCTCATGTTAAATAAATAAATAATTTGGTACCTTAAAATACAATAATCTAAAAACAAATAGGCTAAATAAGTTCCTATCTAGTTCAACATACATACTCGAACACTATTTTCGTTTCGAGTAAGTTTGTTAGATCTCTCTTCGGCTCTCATTTGCTATGCAGCGGATCTGAGGCGTGGAATAATGGCACGGGCCGCGTCGGAGAGTGCAGGCTTATCTAGACTGCTTCAGATTACTATACGTCTGCTTGTCTAATCTTTTAATGGCTCTAATAGCTCTCAGATATTCGCATGAAAGTAGCGTTTTAAGTGGCAATAGAGTATTTCGGGTTGCCTACTTGTGAAAGCTACTGATGGATAAATTTTATAAACATTCTGCTTAAATAGTAAGATTTTATGCGGAACCATATATGACAATCGGGGTACATCCCACATTCTCATGATCTATGGAGATAGTGGGAATACTGTTATAATAGACTGAAGAATGACTAATGGGGTTAGTAGAGCCACAGCTCTACTTACTCCAATAGTCATTCTTCAGTCACGTTTTAGTAATAAGTAAAATAGTCATTAGTTCAATTGAACTGAAAGTTGATTGAAAAATGACTAATGGGGATAAAAGGGGTAAACTTCCCACAATCTCCATTGGTGGAGATTAATAATCGCGATTGTGGGATGTACCTCATGACGCACTTCTGTTAATGCCAATGAAAGAACTATGTGCACGTGGGTACGTAACACCCAATCAACGTCGTTTACGCATATTTTTCACACCACGCACGTCGGATGCGAAACAAGCGGGGACCATATGCCTGAGCGGCAATTCATGTAATTAAAATGTAGTCAAAATTCAGTTTTGAATTACTTATACTGTGGTTTTGATCCAGTCTCGATCTCACAAATATCAAATTTGGTATTCTCATATCAAAATATTAAATTTCAAAGTTTAATTTAAGTGGAATTATATCGAAATATTATTATGACTGAAAATGGCACTAACTAAGAATTCATAATAATTAATATAAAAAAATCAAATATATAATTTTACTCAATTCACAATTGACAAAAAATTTTCTATAATATCTATTCGGTGAACTTTCAATCTGCGATCGTAAATTTATTATTAGAAGAGAAGATTGGTCTTCTGATGTAGAGCGATTACCGTAGCCTATCTTATTGAACGCTTACAATTAGTTACAATAATGTAATAGTATATTATATGCGCTGGTACCACCGCTTCTGATGCAGCAACTCTATACGTCTGGAGCAAAACAATAATCCAGGTAGGGTATTTGGCTGCGGTCTTCTATGACGTGGAGGTAAGAACTTACCCTGTTAGTTTTTACATGCCCTACTTCTCTTTCGTCAAAGCCTCGTTCATCACGTGCAGTTGTGTTTGGCTTAGATTCGTGAGTTACGAGCCCTTTACACCAAAATAATACAAAGATACACACTATAAATAGAATATGTAAGAACAACGTCCTTATAGTTACATACTTCCAGAAACATACAAACAGTTTGCTGTTTTTTGTCGTTATTGGTAGGGTGCAAAAAGCGAAGCGTGCGGCCCAGTGTTGGTCAAGAAATAAAACTATAAGAAAAACAGAGATATTCAAATAACATTTATTCAATAGCTTTCTGATACTTGCGAATCACGATAAATAGGGACGCATGTAACTGTGCACCCCTATGCAAATATTACATCATTATATTTTTGCAAAGCCACTGCATTACTTCTATAATAATATATCAATAACTATCACATCCCACCCAAGTGTAATGTTGCATTGTATTATTATATGATACTTCATATAATATACATTTATGTATAATATGTATAATACAAAGTTTTATCAACTACTGTTGATAAAACTTTGATTTTAAACATGCCATCTGATATTATCGTAAACTGACGAAAATTGTGAATTAGCAATGTTTACCCTCGCAATGTAAATGGTCAGTCAAGGGTCATAAGTGCAGTAACACCTACATTACTTTTAACATTGAATGGAATGTGTTTAAATTTATTGCCATATTAAAAATTCACCACAAATTTATTTAAGGAAATATTAATATCATAATAAATGCGTACTTTATTCAAAATTAAAGGTAAGACATACTGTACTTATGACCCTTAACTTTTTTTATACCATAACGTCGGGTGGCAGACAAGCATACGGCACGCCTGTTGAGAAGTAGTTGCAGTCCATATTACCGTTCGCAACATGAAATATTGCTCGCCTGCCGCCACCCACGCTGCCAACGCAGCAACTCCCTCCTTTTCGGAAAACACTGTTTTTCTCAGACGCATAAAATAAAAGAACTTGTTACCGGTCCTTGCAGTTTGATGAAATTTGTGTACGAAATTGGATATACACATATAGTTTTTATATTTATACTAATGCTTTGTATTCATACTAATGAATACGTAAGTACCCACCTGCTACCAGTAAGCAGGTAATCGAATTTTTATACAAAGCATGACTTACAATATAAATGGATACCGTGACTGTCTATTTAGATAAATAAATGTACTTATTTCAAAAACGAAGCAAACGATTGAGAGAATCGATCCAATTATTATAATGAAGAACGAAAGTCTCATTTCACTCATGGTTAGCTTTTTGAAATATTTCTTCTTTCGAATAGTTTCCAAAATGTGCCTTTCTAAAATTAGAATATTTTGCAAATGGGTAAGTAATCCTGTTTCGAATAAGCGATTGATAATTGTTTGCAATCGATCTTTTAAAGGAAAACCTTTTGCTGCATACATAACCATGATTAAATGATCAGTGAATTTTGCATGGTCCAGTTTCCGAGATCCATCTTTATGAAAATATTTGTCTGCATTGAGGTAGTAAGTATATTTTTTTTCGATACAATATAAGTCGCGGCTCGATGCTACAACGTCTAGGGCGTCACCTTCTTCGCATTCAGTTATGTTAACACTTTTCGGCAATTTCATATCGTATGAACGTGCAAAAAATGCACTGACATGATTATTAATACATGGTTTAAATTGCAACGAATTTAAATCTTTCGCATTTATATGTCTTACTGTCTGAATATGCGCCGCGATTAGACTATACAATTTAGTCTGGTAAAAATTTACGATGAAAAATGCAAAACAAATCCAATGTACTAGAATCAACCTCATTCGTTTTGAATTGAATAGTTTGTTATGACTATTGGCCATCAATAATGAACCCCAAATATTAACTATAATATATATGCGATTCATATGTTTTTCTCGCGTCCAAAGCGTATTAATAATTATGCACGAGATAGCAACAATGTTAAAACATAAAAGAATTAGTAACCATGTTTCAATATCAAATTCCTCATAATAATCTTTCCAGCCTTCGTCTTGCAAGGCTGGAGTAAATAATCCATAGACAGCATAGTTGTAAGCCAAAATAAAATCGAACATTTGGGCTCGATTAGCTGTTAAAAGAAAACCACCCGCTGCCAAATCTGCTTCTCCATTTTGTATGTATCTATTTAAGTCAGTAGTAGTACCATTAGGTAAAACAAAACCAAAAGTAGCACTTTTGTTGTGATACTCATAATTTATAAATACACCTTCGCTTTTACCAAAAATGTCTAATATGTATTGATCTCGCCCTTTCAGGGGTATTCCTAAGTATGTTACATTACTTGAATCATTAATAACATTTGGTACATCTTCCCGTAATGTCACAGAAATATTACAATTTCTCAAATCACCAGTATGTTTGTTTGGAAAGCTTTTTCCTATAGCATTTGCGTCGCATTCTCCAAGAGTTGCTATATTTCCAAATTGTTTTCCACAATTATCATTATCAAAAGGAAAGTATGTATGAATTAATGTACCTTGGTTCTGACGAGATATTAAAATAACGTTGTATGTATTGTATCTTAGTAATATTTCGAATGTGCTTCTAATATCTTTTTCTTTTAAATTATGTATCTGGATGATCATTCGGGTCCTGGGTTTCCAATAAAAATCTAAACTGAGTTGAAGCATTATCACTTCCATATCAGAGACATCTTCTACTATAATAATGTAAACAGTTGCTGAAAAATGCATTAGTTGTTTATCTTCTAAACTAACGTAGTTATATGATTCTGCAACGATATTATAGCACATATCTTCATTCAATAACTCTAACAAATTATCAGCGGCACCTTCTGTAAATATTACGTTTACCAAACTATTACATGGGAAATATTTCCTCACTACATTAAGTATGCATTCAACCGGACATTTGCGTTGCGTTCTATTCATCAATATATTCGAGTAATCGCTCCTACACGATACACTCCCAAAAAATATCAGCAAAAAATAAAATCTTATTTTTGGTTTACTTTGTTGACACATATTGCCTGAGAAAGATCAGAACATTTAAACCCATATGATTAAGTGAAAGGCCTTTATACGACATCCTTTGTGATGTATGCTGGTCGCTTGCTGTATAATTTTTGATATCATCAATCTTTTTAATGATGTCTTTAATACCAAGAATTAGTCTTTGAGTCATGTCATAGTTTAGTAGACATTTACGCGTTTATTCTAATGAGCTTCTGATTATTACCTGGTATCAGTATGAGTTAAGATAGACCGCCGGCTATGACGGCCCATAAAATATATTTTGGGAGCTATGCTAGTAGCTCCCATAATATGTTTTAATTGAAATTGCATAACATCCCGAATAGGCTTGTAATATGGACTCGGTAACAGCTTCAAGTCACGCGGCCGTATGGTTGTTTGCCACCTGATGTAGTATAAAAAAAGAGATTTTGAAAAAAATAAAAAATAAAATAAGTGTAGAGCACGGCGCTCTACACTTATTTTGTTGTAGCAGCTGGTAGTGGTTGGATGCGGAAAGCGAAGGATCGTATATGGAGGAAAGCATTGGGAAAGGCCTATATCCGGCAGTTGTAGATACAAGATGATAATGATGATGATGGAATCTTTTTCATGGGTTTTCAAGGTTAAGAAGAAAAAACATACTACAATAAAAAATATTAAATGACTTACTCCTATGTTTAAGCACACCCTGGCCACTCCTTACAAAATTCGCGTCGCGTCGTTTACTACTACATAAACAATGGCGTCTGTGCAGAGCGTAAGTTAGCGTGTGTGCGTGCGGCGGCATACAAACTGTTCCAGATTCGTCGTTATGGAGAGGTGGGGTCGATACGAGAGAGCGGCAGGGAGTGGCCGTACTGAACGAAGTACTACTACTTCTACTATGGTGTTAGTCTATAGCTCTGGTACTTTATAGTCTACGGCAATGTTTTTTACACTAGAATTTTCGTATAAAAATTGTAATTGAAAAACTTGTACTATTTCGTATTCTGTGGTTGAATAGCGAAAACCACATCTAAATCAGATCAGTAGTTTTTGAGAAAATCCTGAACGTATTTTCAAATTGATACTGATGATTGTTATCAGTTGGTGGAACTATTTCAACATTTAGATATAATAAAATTACGTGTACTATGCCATTTAATTATTTTTATTTTTTGCGGCCGGTTTCGCCTCTACAGTATAGTCCAGGTATTTACTTGAGATGGCTTTTTTGCTTTTACAAGTGATTTTATTTGTCAAAAAGTATTTGCATATTACCTATTAGAAACGAGTCAAACAGAGAAAATGTTTGAATAAACACTATTTCATATTTTTTTTTACTATTTATTCATTTTATATATCGTGCGTCCAGATATTTATTTCAAATTAATAAAAAGAATCGCAAAATGCGATGGGAAAGACTGGGGCGTTCCCAGGTCTCAATCCTCAGATTCCACAATTCCGGCGACGAATCGAAAGTGTTCCGACGAAATTAATTGGCCCCTGAATTGACAACAAGAAAATAACGTCAAGAACTATGTTGACGTTAATGAAAATTTATTGTTGTGAGCGCGGGGATCCGGGCCCTGCTTTCGGGGCAATTTAGTAGTTAATAAAAAACGACTTGCTGCAATTAGGTTTTAAAAGTGTTTGGAGTCATTGGATTTTGGTTTGTATCATTAACAAGAGATACTGATTCATTTATAATAATTGTGATTATCTTGTTAGAGTTGCGAGGGTGCGGGCGCCGGGACGCGGTGTCACCGCCGGCGTATTGTTTGCCGACGCAAAACTGCTGACGGCCGCAAGATGCGCCCCGTGTCGTGCACTCATATCTGAAACCTCGTGTGACCTACTTTTACCTCGGCAGTTCGGCACGCAGCTTACTTATGGTGGTCCCGGAAGTCTCCAATCTGGGGCCCTACCGCCGAAGCTCAAGGCCGATTACCATTGGATTTTTTGAATGCGAAAATGAAACTACTGTTTAGGCCGTTGGTAATTGTTTAGCTCAGCTGGTAGAAACCCTAGAGCTCTACAGACTAAGCTAAAGATGTTTGTCAATAACTTTAACCTAAGATCAATTTTTGGAATCAATAATTCCGGTTCTAATCGGCTTCAGCTTCGGCGGTAAGGCCCCTGGACTGCTGCTAGTCTGGCTTTCAGACTTCTAATATCCTTATTCAATACTATTGCATCAACGTGGTTGTAGCTGTAAAGCGGGAGCTTATGAAGTTCCTTCGCCATAAAAGCTGGCATCGGAATCAGTCCCCTTTAAGAGTGAGTTCCCACCAACTCAGCCGCCTGGACCCTTTCATGGTTATATCTGGTGACTCAAGCATAGGGATCGTAAACTGGTAAATCACGAATGTTTATCGAGAAAGCCGATTAGTTTCGATATAAAACGTCAACATCGAAACTAGTCTTACCCCTTAAAAAACGTGAGCTTTCTAATAGTCTTAATTTTAATTTAATTAATATATTTACATAGGGATCATCGATGCAAAATAAGTGTTTTAAATAAGATACTTCAAACTTTTACTTTGATGAAAAGATTTTGAGGTTTATTTTTGCTTTTAACATTCACCAATTGGCAAAGGTTTCGCTGGAAATGTTTTTTCCCTGACTAAAACTTGGCAGACGCCTCGCCTACATTCCGTTAAATGCCTCCAGCGATAGTGGTATATAGCTAATGAGTGCTAATGCTTTGTTCGTTTTATGCATTTCGTATTATCCCGCAGTTTTGTGAGGGTAGCAGGATCGGCATTTTAATTGGCGGCTGCATCAAAGTAATGATGGCGGCCGGTGGTTATTCGCCGAAGTTGTTTTATATAAACAGATTAATATAAATATACTAACTAGCTGACCCCGCAAACGTGTTCTGCCATATAAATTAATGAAATATACTTTATTACCCATTCTTATACGTACCAAATATACATAAAACATTTCATAAAAATCGGTCGAAAACATGAGATATATATGTATAGGAGATATTATTTTTTTATTTGACTTTTATTTGACTTTTATTTGACTAACATTTTTTTTGGTTTGATATGTAGCGACGTCTCGATGATATAACCATAGGTGAAAGAATTACTTCGATAGCACAAATATCTCTCGAGATATGTTAATTTGAAAATCTCAATTTTTAGACTGTCCCGAAAACGCTCCATACAAAAGGCTACCGAATTATGACGTCACAGGTTTGTATTTTGTATGCATCAAATCAGAAATTTGTATGATAGCTTTGTTAAATATTACGTTTATGTAATTAGTATCATAATAAAAGTTATAGCATTTTTAATTACTTCTCCAATGGAAATATTATTTTTTAATAATTTCATACTTTTAAAATGGACTTTCCCGCCAAACTTTGATCGACCCTAAAAAAAGTTTGACTGAAGATATTAGAATGAAAGTTTGCAGATGTTTATAGTTTTGTGTATTTTACGATATTGTTAAATAATTTATACAATTTTTAAACATTGGAAAATAGCCTATTCTCAAGGAAATTGTTATTTGGCTGCGGTATTCTGTGAGGCGGAGGTACTTCCCCAGATGGGCAGCTTAAAAAATACGCTATGCCCTACCTCTCTTTTCGCCAGAGCCTCGTTTGTCAGTCAGCAGAGTGCACCATGTGCAAGTGGGGTTGGCTTTGGTTCAAAGATGTTGATGAACTACTTACATCCCATAGCTATTATAATATATACCTAATATAGGCATAGATTAACATAAGCACATATTTCCAACGTATAACATAATTAATTAAAGTGGACTTTATGTGTATATTTCGTACACGGAAACGGGAAGGTATAGCATATCAGGTAAAAGTTGTTTCGTATCTCTTCTATACGTAATTATATCACACTATAATTACATTCCTTAGTGATATTTAAAAAAAATATAACATTTCAGTCCAAGTGGCAGGCTGATAAATTAGTACCGCACGGCAGTATTTTAATTTTATTATATAATTTTATTGTTTTCTATGGAAAATGTTGTTTAATTTTGTGTACACTCAACTACTCAAATTTGTAACTGCAACGGAATATAGGTATAAACATATTTTTGGAATATCCAGATTTTTTTTATTACGTCGGGTGGCAGTCAAGCATACATTTCGCTAATGCCTCTTTTGTTTGTTATCAGGGTGCACCACGTGCACTGTTGAGCAGTTGTGCCGCACGTACGCCTGTTGTGAAGCGGTTACCCTGCATATTAATGCCCGATACATAAAATATCGCTCGCGCGCCATCCTGCTACCAACGCAACATCTCCTTCTTTACACCAGTAAAGTCCTCTCTTTTTTACTATCTCTCGTTTCGCCAGAGCTTCGTTTGTCAGTCAACAGGGTGTACCGCGTGCAGGTGAAGTTGGCCTTGGTTCCAAGATGTTGATGAACCACTTACATCCGAAAAAGGAATGACCTGCCATTCTTCCTGATAATTAAAATAACATTTCTACCTAAAGTAGTATGCAAGGTAATGAAGCTGCTATTATTATACCATACGTAATACAAACAGGTCATACTATCACATACTATTAAATCATAGTAGCAAGATACCAGCTTTGAATAATATTGCTTTATACGAGAAATAGGCGCTTGATCATAAAAAAATATTGGAAAATGAATACCTACCCCCAATTCCATGTATATAGACTATTTTTTGTTTTTTTTTCTATAATACATCGGGTAGCAAACAAACATACGGCCCGCCTGATAGAAAGCGGTTATCGTATCGTATCTCATTTCGCCACTTTTGTTTATTAGCAGGGTGCACCACGTGCAGGTGAGGTTAGCTTTGGCTCTAAAGATGGTGATAAACTACTTACACCCCAAATTTAAATCTACAAAATATACGCGTCTACACAAGACAAGTATAAAAAATTGGTATAAAATCGGTAAAAACGTAACAGATAGGCAAAGTGTATAGTAATGTATAGTAATCAGTGGTTCCAGCACAGTATAAGTAATTGGTTCCAGTAAGCTATGCCTGAGTTACCTAGTATAAGTAATTAATCGCGTAGATATGCAGAGAGCCCAATCATAGCCCTATACTAGCAGAAGCCTGAGAAGAATAGGCCAGTATCCTTCTCTAGGCTTCTCCTATCTCTATAGTAGCTTTAGCGGCTCAGCGGTTTCCCATATAATAAATGTACTAGGTATATATCTTACCATACGACGTTAGACTTGGAAGCATAAAGCACAGATCTATAGCTCTGTCTGATATTGAATTGAGTTATAAATTATTACGTTACCAGCCATTAGGCAGTTAATTTGCATTTATAACATCAGTACGAACAGCTTTTATATTATATGCCTTTGCTTAATTTTAATTGATTTAAAACTTCTCCATGGAACAAAATCCCGTCTGCGTTCTTATAGCTCCAATACTTCTCATTTAATTATTTCAACGCGGAGATTAGCGTCGGATCTCGGAAATGTTCGTGACTTCGCAGGTAATTTCATAAAAGATAAAGATAGATAAGATAAAATTACATGTAAAGCCGTCGGTTGTTGTTAGATGACAGTCGTTAAGCCAAGTCAGTGGGCTTTGGGCGGCTTGGAAACACTAACGGGGGTGTAAGTCGTTCATTAACATCTTTGAACAAAAGCCAACTTCACCTGCACGCGGTGCACCCTGCTGACTGACAAACGAAGCTTTGGCGAAAAGAGAGGTAGGGAGCGTAATGTAAGCTACCCGACTGGGAAATGTACCTCCACCTCACAGAATACCGCAGCCAAATAACAATTCTCTTGAGGATTCTTGTGTTCCTGCGAGTGAGTGAGGTCACCAGAAGAGAAGGGAAGGAGATGCGGCGTTGGCAGCGGGGGTGGCGGCGCGCGAGCGATATTTTATGTTTCGAGCGTTAATATGGCTACGGTAACCCCTTCACATCAGGCGGGCCGTATGCTTGTCTGGCACCCGACGTAGTATAAAAAAAAAAAACTTCCGCAGACTTGCAGTTGAGTAGCGTGGTGCAGTATGCTGTAAACCTCCTTCCATTAAGGGGAGACCGGTATCCTATCTGTGGAATGAATATGGGTTGATGCACAGACCATGACTAGGAGTCCACTGAAGCTGAAGCCGATTAACACCGACTATTTTGATTCGAAAAATTGGTCTTAACACCTCATCTGCCATGGTCCCATGGTGGGTACAGCGATGGTAAAGCACTTGGTACAGCGCTAAAATTCACGGCATGCGGAAGGTTAATCGTAGTCGTAGAGCTCCATCGTTTCTACCAGCTAAGCTAAACACAAGTAGCATAAATCTAAGTTGAAGTTTGATTTTCGCAATCAAAAACTCCGATGGAAATCGGCTTCAGCTTCGGCGGTATCCCCAAGGTCGGAGCAAAAATCGGACTTCTGTATAAATTTGTGATAAACACCTTAAATTTAAACGATAGAGCGATTCCGTTAAGCTTATTACTATTATTAGCACTAATTTAAGGTGAATTTAGAATTTCGCAATTAAAAATCTGATCATAATCGATTTCAGTTTAGGCGGTTTTAGTTTAGGCGGCGGCGGGCACCTGGTTTAATTAAATCGAACGAGTTCTACCAATAAATTAATTCGAACACAATTGTAGAAGTTGAAAAACATGTCTTCCCATTCATTTCAACTGCAGATATAATTTTTAATTGGTCCTCCAAAAGTGACTCCCACATTCAACATGTTATTTATTTGCAGTACATGTCGATAAGTTAAGGTTCTATATATTATCATAAAGAAACAAGAATAAACAAAAAAACTATATTTGAAACAAGCTTTATTGTTATATTAGTTTTTATTATTATATTAGTTCTTATTAAAAAAAACAAAATATTTCCTGGCAATTTGATCTATACTACTTTGCGTGTTTCCGCCACCAGTTAGTTCATGCAAACTCCTGCTGGCCGGTACCCACCAACTACCATTAGTAGATGCCGTGGCAGCTTTGGTCTATTCTGTTCCAGCTGCTGCAGTCGTCTCTGCGACTCTCCAACATCTGAAACAGAAGAAATATGCAAATGCAACCGCTCCGACTGCCGTGGTCGTCTCTGCGACACGTGTTTCGACTCTTAAAAGGGCGGTTATGCGATGAATTTGTAATTTGTAGCTTGTTGTTCTAACGATCAACATCTACAGATCGCCTGGTGATACCTCGTGTAGACAGTTTGACTTCCGCAAAATAACACCTGAATCAATTAACTATTTCAAATATGTCCTTACTGTGTTGTGCAAGACTTTTCATTTGATACACATATCATAGGGATTAAAGCAAAATGTGATTATAGAAACACGGTGATAGGGTGAAACTAAAGAAAACCTTGTAAGTGGACCGGATGCTAGCCCACGGGGCCGAAATCGAGGTTAAGTGGAACGAGTAGATACGCTGAGTGTATCTTTTCCATTGATTTCAATGAAAAATGTATTTGATGATCATTCCTCAAGGACATGATCGATCTCAATTTTTTTCGACTCGAACCTCAAGCATGTCGAGGTCTTTAATTGTAACAAGTTTCATCAAAATCGGTTCAGTGGTTTTGGAGCCTATTCATTTCCAAGAATGACTTTTCGTCGTATATAAGTAAGGCCACTCTGTCCGTCTACTCAGTTTGCCATCGCTTGGAGCTGCGAAAAAATCAAACTTCTATGTCACCGTTTATGCCGCAGACGTAGGATTTGTCGCAGTTTATGTGGTATAATTTAATATTCGTAAAGGAATTTAACGCCTATAATAGAATACGAGTACGTCCTTTTGACCTAGGATATGCCTAGGATCATGTAATTTGTCATCTTACATGGACAGTGGACACCATACGTCTATGTATTATAAACATATTGTAATATGTATTTTTAATTGGCATGGAATAAATTACAGTTTAATAACTTTTATCGAAGTCGGTAGTAAGAATTTATTATACTACCGATTTCGATAACAATCAACCGGTTTTATTGTTTATTGTGAGTATAAAATTATGATTCAACGTTAAAAGGATAAAAGGGAAGTTTTAATAAGGATCGCCATACAATCGCTCAGAGGACGAGAGCTAATTAAAAGAAGTGACCGTGCAATCGATGCCATAAATCGATAAAGCATTTTAGGGTTCGTTTTTACAGGGTTTTGCGAAACCATTTTATTTGGACTGTGTTAAATATTTCTAAACTTAAGTGTTAGTAAGATGACCATGTTTTATTCACGTATTCTCTATATGTATATCGTAAACAACGTGTAACTCCAAGTAAGTACGCAAAACCTCAAACACCTCAACTGAGTTTTATTATTATAAAGTAATAATTTAAGTAATAATTTAAGTAATAATTTCGAAAAAAAAGTAATAATTTCGAAAAAAAAAAGATTCTCGGAGATATGAACACTTTTTTCTTTTCCTAATAATTCTAATAGTTTATGAGCTCTGTGGCGCTTTCTTATCAAAATGTCGCGCTAATGGCTACGATAGGACGATAGGCAAATATTAATATTAAAGAGCGAGCATCGCGTCGATGACGCGTAAGCGCCGCTCTCTGCACCACATGTGTAAAGAAACGGAACAGAGAGAAAGCTGTCTAAGATCTGCAAAATTTGTGCCTATTCTCATAGGGTTGACACCTTTTGCTCGTACAAAAGGGTTAGGGGAAAAAATAAAAATAACACATTAATAAAACGTATTCGATACACGAACACTAACGTTAATATCTAAAATACAACGTATTCTAAAAACTAAATTACAAACTCTATTATTAACAGTATTTATAAATGACAAACTCTAAACAATTTTTTTTGTTGCTTTTTTTAAAGATTTTAGTTATTTCTTTTTATCGTGTGGTACAGTCTAAACAGGCTCAGCATCACCTTATGAGGCAATTTTTGAACAAACCAGAGAATATAATATTAAACGAACGACGCGACGCTACTGTAATTATTTCACATCAGGCGGGCCAAATGCTTTTGTGCCTCCCGACATAGTATAAAATAAACAGTAGGTAAATCATGTAATATACAATTCACAAAGACATGAAACATTTAATCAGTTGAAATTGATTTAATAATAAATAAATGATATCCAAATAAAAAAAAAATAATAATAATAAATGATATCCAGTCTGATGTGATGGATTTTTTTGAGTGACCGTAGCGTGAAGCCTGTGAACCTTGAAACTTGAGATACAAGAAGTATAACTCGGGTGTTTTTACACCTGTTGTTGTATCAGCGTCACCTCAGGAGCTTTAAAGGCATATGTGTTGCGAAAGTGGTACCTCTTCGACAAAAAATCGTATAGCAGCGTACACGATAAATGTCAAAAAAATCTATGTCTAGTCAGTTACCAAGACAAAAAAGTAAAGACAAGTAAAGATTTTGTATCGGTAATAAACTGAGCATAGGTTTATTGATATTTATCTTCTACGCTACGAAACGATACAATATTTTTGTTTAAAGAGGCGCCACTTTTGCAGCATTTAGAAGTAAGGAACCATTGATATGCGACGTAAACTCCCACTTGTATCACGCAAGCAGGTGCATCTCGATTGGTACAAGTGGGGCGAGTAGTCGGATATACTTTTGCCTTTTTAACGCGGTGGTCTATTAATAATCATTCTAGTTAAACAAGTTTAGCAACAATGGCAAGCGGTTGCCTGCATCGATAACTGGAAAGAGAATTGGTTGATGTCATAACGTTTTTCACTTTAAAATATTGTTATTGTAAAATAGAACATATTGACCATGTCGGATTTTTACCGTGGCGTGGATTTCTCCTTTGTATATGTATAATAACGAGATGGTTTTTGTTGAAACTTTGGTAGATAAGTAAATAGGATATGTATGTAACATACAATTCACAAAGTGATGGGATAATTATTATTTTTTTATTATGGTTTTATTTATTTAATTAATTTACATGAATTTAATATACGTCGTTACTACTTACTAATGAGTAGAAATATACAATTAAAATAAAAACTAAATATAACTAACTATATAGTTACAAACAAAACGGAACTCACAAAACGAATTAAAGTAATAAAATATATAATCTAAATTTTTGAGATTGATTTGGAACTAAAATAAACAATAGTAGTTAATGAAATTGTTCCATAATAAGGGTTTTTAAAATACGTACGAGTGTGAGTTTATCACATGCGCCGAAGGCGAATGAGATAATAGCGTCACACGACTATTTTAAGACCTAATTATGTGTAGTTTCATACACTACTTTATCTAATCTCATGAAATAGTAATATTTTAAATAAAACCATAGATCGAGCATGCGTGGTGTGCTTGCGCGACGCGCCGCTCGGCGCCGCGTTCACAGATTATGTAGATTTTTTTGCAAAGTTGCAATGCATTTGCATTGCAACCAGCTTGCTGCTGTATCGAAATGAAAAAAAAGTTATTTTTCGATACAGTTGTCCATAAAGAGCTGCATCGAAAAGTAACTTTTTAAATTTATTTTGATGGCTTGTGCGGTAAAGATTTACATTAAGATTCTGTGTTTAGTTTTATAAACTCAAAATAAGAACTCAAGATAAAATAGTTTTTTAAACAAAAGCTTTTTATTATTGTTTGTTAACGAAAAAGGACAAAACAGTTTACTATGTTTCGCATAAGCATGCAGTTTCATTTGATACCACTAATCACAGAGTGGAAAATATAAATATCCATTTTGTGGCGGCCGCCATATTAGATTAAAAATGGCGGCATTTCGGTGATTACACATTGTTACGAGAACCAAATGCGATTTATTTCAGCTCAATGAAACACTGAGAAGTGGGTCAAATTTAACTTCCAAGATTTGATTATGAACAGCGCGGTGAAATTAAGCTTGTAAAATAATCGCGAGGTTTCCCTTAAAAAGCAAGTAACGGATCGGCGGACCTTGGTGTTGCCGATCTCCATGCGCAGTGATGATTGCTTTCCACCAGGTGACCCACATGCTCGTTTGTCCCACTCTCATATAAAAAGAATGATAGTATCATAATGCAACAATTTGTTCGATACAAAATAAATATATTACAAATACAATATAAATTCTTTACCGTCTCTTCACAATCTATAAGCAATTAGATACAATTTCTGGGTAGGTACACAATATTTGTAATGTAGATTGAGAGAGACTGGTGCTTGAGCTATAAGGCGTGAGTCCGTGACTCTGAAGAAAAAAACATCAACCGACCAGTAACAAGTTAGTTTCAGCGGGGAAAAAATCATTAATGTACTGATGTAAGGTATGGTATCTATAAATAGTTGTATATAAACAATTCAACGTTGCTATCAACAAAGTCATCATGTAATCCGTTCCCATAGTTGCCATATGCTGGAATCTTCTCTATTCAAACAATCAGTAGGAATACATAC
Source organism: Hypsopygia costalis (assembly GCA_937001555.2). NCBI lineage: Eukaryota > Metazoa > Arthropoda > Insecta > Lepidoptera > Pyralidae > Hypsopygia > Hypsopygia costalis. The sequence continues at coordinate 8,050,478 of OW443330.2, read as the reverse complement.
CGGCACATATGGTTTTTGGTGAGGGAGTTGATGGAAAGGTGATTTACAAATGGTTAAAACCAATGAAGGGAATTTTTGATGAAATAATAAGAACACGTCATAAAAATAAGTTCCCAGAAGGCATGTTGATTAAGAAGTATTATTTTTGTATGATTTGATAAAGGAACGCACCTTTATGATTAAAGAACGTAATGGTATCATTTATGTATTAAAGCTAGTGTGACGTTCTGTCTCTAACAATACACACCCCGGCCACTCCATATTAAATATCGCGTCGTTAACTACTACATAAATAATGGCGTCTGTACAGAGCTTAAATGAGCGTGTGTGCGTGCGGCGCGATACAATCTGTTCCAGATTTGTCTCAGAGGGAAGGTGAGGTTCATACAAGAGAGCGGCAGGGAGTGGCCATACTGTACGTAGTACTATTGTTTATTCTGTGAATAATAATAGTACTACATACAGTAATACTCTACTAAAGAATAGAACCAGAATACTTAGCACCTTTAGTGCCAAAGTAGCTATTGCTGCTTGCTAACCATTCAACCACCACTCGCCGAAGTCTGTCAGCAGGGTGTACCTCGTGTAGGTGAGGTTGACTTTGGTTCCAAGATGTTGATGAAACACTTACACCCTGAAATACAGGCAGCTATTATAACTTAGGCATCCACTAAAAAAGATTTTTTGAAAATTTCGACGGGATACCGATCTCGGTATCCCGTTGTATCCCGTGGTATCCCGTTGTCTTCGTACGCACGTATCTACGTGCGTACCAAGACACAGGTGCAAGATAGTACCATAGAGAAAGAATTACTACTACTACCTTAAATAAATACTAATGGACAAATTACACACCATCCATCTAGTCCATCTGGCCATCTAGACTTAAACTAAGCAAAGCTTGTACTATGGGTACTAGATAACTGATTGATATAATACTTAAATACTTTTTTTTTGGAAATACATACCTCTAATGCATAGAAAATACCCCAACCAAGCTAAACAAACATTTTCATGCACTCAAATATTTGTCTTGTGCGGAGATCGAATCCGCAACCACGGAGTCAAAGTGGTGACAAAGTAACTTGGGTTGTAAACTTGTAGAAATGTGTAAACAAAAATATTAACAACGTTTCACAAAATTGGCTTTCCTGGTCGATAAACGTCCTTATTAATTTTAATTAAATTATGCCGGCAGTATGGCATATTAATTGATCTATAGGCGCTGTTTTTGCTGTCGATAACGAGCTCTCGGGCCGGCGAAAGGCATTGTTTCGGTATTTCGACCAATTATTATCGTTAGTGCATAGTTTTGTTGCTCCCGATAACATTCCGTGAACGCTTTCGAAGACAGTCGCCGGAGGATTTTTGGTAGTTTGTTTTTAGAGAGTTTATGGCCAACACTAGTGAAGCTATCTATCTCTATAGGTATATATAAAAATGAATCCCTATTTCCCTTGGTCACGGCATCACGCGTGAACGGCTGGACCGATTTCGCTAATTGTTTTTTTTTTTGTTGTATTTATTATTGTCAGGAATGTCAGAAGGGTCTTACGAAAGAAAAAAAAAAAAATTTGCACTGAAAATTACAAATTGAACCAGCAAATTAACTTTTCTAATATAACTTTATGGCATTTGACAGGACTGTCAGTCATTTGACAGTGTGCGCGAAACCAATTCCAATTCAATATTCTTATTATAGTTAGGAAGACAGGACAATGTCTTATAAATATTTAGAAAAATGGAAAAATTCACCTGTCCCCACTAGTTGGGATTTGAACCCACGACCTCTAGATGACCGGTCGAGTGCTTTTCCAACTGAGCTACCAGGAAGGTTTGTGTTGCTGACGAATTTTTGCATCTTGTATTCTACTGCGTGAGTCACAGTTCAATGTCTGTCGGGTCAGCTAGTTTCAAATAAAAATTACAGTATGTTATTGAAAATATATAATGAAATTAGTTTAATAGCCAGTTTCGCCTGGAGATGGATAGTAGATTATATGTATTATATTCGGCATCAACAAATACTTATTCTTATCATGATTTGGATCTCGTCTCAATAGGAGGTATTTAGAGTGTGTTCCATCACGGAGCTTAACTGCGGGTTGGCGGAGACCAGGGTCTTCAAATCACTCAAAGGCCAGACTTAGTTTAACGTGGACGTCAATTCAATACATATGGCAAAACGGGCGTATCTTTTGTCTGTGTCGACTTGGAAGTTAGATTTCTTTACAGCACTAAGATACAAGTATAGCGTTCATTTTAACGACAGTCCATTTGTTACCGACATAAACATAATGTTGGGATAACATGTCGTGTAAGAATATTATACCGAGCTAGTATGAGTATACTGGTAAAATGTTATATTATATTATTCCTACATTACGGTGGTGTTGCTAACAAACCGACTGTCGGTAAAATTAATGCACTGGCAATGACACAAGCCCAAAATCGAAAATTCGGTGAATTTATTGGCCACGAACTTGACAACGTTCCGATATTATAGAGAAGACAGATTATGTTTGAAATAGTAAGGATTATTGAGCATCATTCAAGTTTAATAAAAAATATGTTTCCAAGTTCTTTTTATATTATTTATTTACATTATTTAATATTTTGGTATGTCACGGCAACAACACTATTCATTAGTGATGTCGTCAACAAATCCTTTTGCAAACCGCACCCACTCTTGTTGATACTGATGAATTACTATGATTTTAATATTAGCATTTCAATGGCAGAATATGTAATATATTGACATAATGACAACTGTACAAAAACCTTATTCTGGCAAATAAATACATTCACTCATCATTAATTCATTACTTCATAGGGATATCTTTGGTGGTGTCATTTGTTAATGAACGAGAGATAGCACATCAATGCTGAACTAGAAAAAGTGTCTTTACAGATAGTCGAACGAACAACGAAGTGATCCAAGATGTGTTTCTGTTTTTCTTTTGATGTATGTAAACTTAAAAAAAAAATGCTTACTATATGAGGCCTCCATTAAAAGCTTAGCTCATATATACCTCAATACGGTATCGAGATTGCAGAATGATAGGAAACTGTTTGAGTTCGCGGTTCTCTACACTACCGTGTTAAAGCGTTAATTAATACAACGGAAAAAACGCCACTGTCTGCTAATGTGGGCATGGGAATCTAAGGCGCAAACTGTACTCACGGACACCGGCTTTTCACAAAGCTGTGTTACTAATAATTACTTTTAATTATTATCTAACTTTTGAACCAATTCGATGACGATGACGAGCTCGCTCGTCGAATGGTTACCAATGGCCACTTTGACTCCGAGCGTTTGATCCCCGCACATGACAAACATTTGAGTGCATCAACATGTCTGTTTGTCTTGGTCTGGGTGTTTTCTATGCATTGTATGTATGTACTTACAAAAAAATATGTATTTAAGTATAATATCTAGTACCCATAGGTAGTACAAGCTTTGCTTAGTTTGGGACTAAATGGGCGTGTGTAATTTGTCCAGGCATATATAATTCATTGGCTTGTGTTCGTTACATAGTATAGTAAGTAATAGTTTGTTTGTAATATATTTAATTGTAGCATCGTGGCGTGGCAGGAGGCAAAGGTGATAAGGCTTATATATATAAGGCGACGCTCTGGAGTCAATGGAGAGGTAGGCTATAGGATAATTATAAGCTACTCGAAGGGATAACCCTCCACCTCCACCTCACAATATCACAGAAAAACGCGGCTGTTGTGTTCCTGCGAAAGAGATTACCAGGAAGAATGAATTCGTTGCGACGGCGACGGTGCTGGCGTATAATCTATACTAATATTATAAAGCTGAAGAGTTTGTTTGGTTGAACGCGATTATCTCAGGAACTACTCATTCGAATTGAAAAAATATTTTTGTGTTAGACAGCCTATAATTCGAGGAAGGCTTATAGGCTATATAATATCACGCTACCACCAATAGGAGCGGAGCACCAATAAAAAATGTTGTAAATTTGGGAAAAAATATTCCTTTTGAGGGCTTCCGTTGCGTGCGCTGAAACGGTTCAAGTTACGCAACAATTATATACGACGGAATTATTCAAAAAAAAGTCCGTGACAGCATGTCTATCTTTTAAGATTGGCCCACTATAACCTATCAAATGGTACCTGACGCTTCACTCTCAACGCTTTGTCACACTCAGGCGAAGTTGCGCGAGTCAGCTAGTACTTTATTCTGTAACCGGTTATAATCTACGGTAACCGTTTCACACCAAGCGGGCCGTATGCTTGAAATATCAAGCCATCTCTTGACTGTACACACAAACTGTATCACTTATTTATTTTTAACAAAACTTTGTACCTAAATTAATACCCACGACAAAAGGGCAATCTATTTTCAATTACATCATACAAATAAATTTAAATACACTGTTATCTGTTCATTAAAAAGCGATTTCGTGATGGCAGTTTGTCTTTGTCGTCGACAACATAGATAATATCTCTACGAAATATGGTTTGTAGAGTCATTGGTAATTATCATACTGATGTTAAATCTTAACTTTATATCACCCAATATACTAACTAGTTAACTAGTCACTTATCTTCTTTGCAATAGAGTTTATAATAGGATGAAAAATAAATAATATACTTAGATATTAGTCACTAACGAACGTAGGTGAATGCAATAAAAACAAATTTGTTTTGGAAAGAGCTCTCCGCGGGTTCTTTTGTCTAATGCATCGCTCGAAACACATTTATATGTAAATTCTAACTATTCCTAATTAAAATTATATGTTGTTACTTTTTAAGGTTTTTTAAAAGGTTGTAACTAAGGTAATGTGCTGTTCGTTTGAGGATAAATATTTCATAGTTTAATAAATTTGTTGCATAACTGTAACTTTTGGCCGAAAGATAGAAAATATATCAAATTAGATGAAAACATGTGAAATAAGTTGCACACCCTTTAGAGCAAGATAGCAAGTAAAAAGTCAATAGCCTCCGTAAAAACAGGAAAGTGTTAAATTAATATAAAGTTTGGGACAGTGCTTCTTTTCTTCGCGACATCATAAGGATTTTCATAATAAACTATCATAGCTTAGGAGAATCGTATTTGTTTATACTACGTTTATTTTTTTTATACTACGTCGGGGTAGCAGACAAGCATACGGCCCGCCTGATGTGAAGCGGTTATCGTAGCCATATTAACGCTCGCAATCATAAAATATCGCTCGCGCGCCGCCACTCCCGCTGCCAACGCAGCATCTCCTTCCTTTCTGGTGACCTTACTCACTCGCAGGAACACAACAACCCTCAAGGGAATTGTTATTTGGCTGCGGTATTCTGTGAGGTGGAGGTACATTCCCCAGACGGGTAGCTTACAATTACGCTCCCTACCTCTCTTTACGCCAGAGCTTCGTTTGTCAGTCAGGAGGGTGCACCGCGTACAGGTGAAGTTGGCTTTGGTTCAAAGATGTTGATGAACCACTTACACCACAAAACTTGGGTTGTAAGTGGTTGGTTGGTGGAAAACATGGGGAAAGCCTATATTATCCAGCAGTGGGTAGATACAGGCTGATGATCATGATGATTTCTAATATTCGTCACGTTGTTCCAAAAGATTAGTTCACAGGTAGGCAAATGAAAACGCAGGTAAGTAATAAATATTCAACCAGCAAAGTAAGATCGATGGTTAGCCACCAACAATCGTAGCGGAACTCAGGTCACAGCCACAAGACACCCAATAATTGTCAGTTAAGTGCAAGACACCCAGAACAACTGTTTAAATGTATTAAAAAGATTAGGCGAAAGAGGATCTCAATAAACGAAAACATAAGTCATATATCAAGCCTCGTACTATCAAGCTGTAGAATGGACTGCCTGTCGAGATTTTCCCAGGAGACTACAGCATGGGTTTCTTCTGTCGAGGTTTTCCCAGGAGACTAAAGCATGAGTTTCTTCAAAAATGGCGTGAAGAGGTCCACAGACTCGGATTCGCAGGTCGGACCTCCATTAGAGAAGCGTAGTAGAGTACGCAATCGCATATTCTTCAATCGAAGAGAAGCCGTACTACTACTACTACTGGCGGTTGGTTAATGTTGTGATGTGTTAGCTATGGATAGCCTGTAGAAAGTTAAAGATGTAAACACGTCTTACTAAGTCGCGTGCGCAGGTCAGGAACTATAAAATGAGATCGCAAATGTTTCTACGAGATAGTCGGCTACGGTGTCGGCGCACTATCTCATTACATGGGTCCTACGGTGACGACATATTTTATAGAGCAGTAACTAAACTTCATAAATGTGTATGTGGTCATCTCACATCATATTGAGGCTTCAAAATTTTTCAACATTGCTTTTGTGTATCATTCTTGTCCAAAACATACTAGATTTGGCATTGGCTTTGGGTTTTTACGGGAGTGACTGCCACCTGACCTTTCAACAGTTTCGACTAGTGTCCGACCGAAACTGGTTTTTACGACCGAAACCGAAACCGAAACCGAATTTCGGCAACAGTCTCAGTTTCGGCCGAAACCGAAACCGAAACCGAAACTTTTACGAAACAATTATCTAACTGTAGGTACTTTTATTATAATTGGGGGTGTAAGTGGTTCATCAACATCTCTGAATCAAAGCCAACTTCACCTGCACGCGGTGCACCCTGCTAACTGACAAACGAAGCTCTGGCGAAAAGAGATGTAGGGAGCTTAATTGTAAGCTAGCCAACTGGGGAATGTACCTCCACCTCACAGAATACCACAGCCAAATATCAAATCCCTTGAGGGTTGTTGTGTTCCTGCGAGTGAGTGAGGTCACCAGAAAGGGAAGAGATGCTCCGTCTGCAGCGGGGATGGTAGCGCGCGAGCGATATTTTATGTTGCGATCGTTAATATGGTTACGGTAACCGCTTCACATCAGGCGGGCCGTATGCTTGTCTTCCACTCGACGTATTATAATAATAATAATTACGTTACGTTATAATTGCTAGATACTTGGTTATAATTATTAAATTGAACGTTGAAAGTCTAAATCTTTAATATTATCACCACTAATGCACTATAGTAAGTACCAAGTACCTAACTATTATTTGTTTACGTATAGCATTAGCGAATGAGTTAAATTAACCACAAAATATTCAGATAGTTATGTTAGACTTGATTCTACTATAATCTATGCATTAGTTTGTTATACTATATATTGGGGTGTAAGTGGTTCATCAACATCTTTGAACCAAAGCCAACTTCACCTGCACGCGGTGCACCCTGTTGACTGACAAACGAAGCTCTGGCGAAAAGAGAGGTAGGGAGCGTAATTGTAAGCTACCCGACTGGGGAATGTACCTCCACCTCACAGAATACCGCAGCCAAATAACAATTCACTTGAGGGTTGTTGTGTTCCTGCGAGTGAGTGAGGTCGCCAGAAAGGAAGGAGATGCTGCGTTGGCAGCGGGGGTATCGGCGAGCGAGCGATATTTTAAGTTGCGAGCGTTAATATGGCTACGGTAACCGCTTCACATCCGCCTGATGTGAAGCGGTTACCGTCATTATGCTTGTCTGCCACCCGACGTAGTATAAAAAAAAACTAAATTATTATGTTTACTACCTACCCAAAAATAAATAAATATTGTCAGACAAATTACACAGCGCCATCTAGCCCCAAAGTAAGCGAAGCTTGTGTTATGGTTACTAGACAACTGATAAACATACGTAAATACATTTTTTTTTTGTAAATACATACTTATGATACATAGAAAACACCCAGACTAAGACAAACAGACATGTTCATGCACACAAATGTTTGTCCTATGTGGGAATAGAACCCACGAGCGTTAGTGTCGAAGCCGCGTCATTGACCGCTACGCCACCGAGCTCGTCAATACAATATCACATGATAAAACTTACCAAATTTAAAACAAATCATACGAAAACTCACAAAAAACAAACAAAACGCACTGCAAACGCAAACAAGTCACGACATGATTAGGCACGTGGACGCGGCAAAATGTCTTCGTCGCTTGGATGGAATTTACTGCGCCGAACATGACCGAGCACAGCGCGGGAACTCCCGAATGAAGTTTCGGTTTCGGTCGTAGTTTCGGCAGGTTTGCCGCCGAAACCGAAACTAAACCGAAACTCGTTATTTTTGCCGAAACTCGACCGAAACCGAAACCGAAACCGAACATTCGGTCGGACACTAGTTTCGACCCGTAAGGGAGAGCAATCCTTACTAATATTATAAATGCGAAAGTAACTCTGTCTGTCTGTCTGTCTGTCTGTCCTGCTTTCACGGCAAAACTACTGAACCGATTTAAATGAAATTTGGTACACAGATAGTTTAGAGCCTGAGGAAGGACATAGGCTACTTTTTAATGCAAAAAAAGGGTTGTAAGGGGTTAAAAGGGGGGGTGAAAGATTGTATGGAAATATCGTTATTTTTAGAGCTAGAAGCTTGAAACTTATTTTTTAGGCTGTTGATTCGATATAAATAAATATGACATTCAAAGTTTGTAAAAGTTTTACCCACACGGGGGTAAAATAACAATAGGGAATAGGGGATGAAAGTTTGTATGGAAATATGTAAGGTATAAATGAATGTTTTATAAGTTTGTTTGCCAAGAGACAAAATATTAGTGCTATCCTGATGTAGATAACATTTACGCAGTCATTACAAAATGAGAAACTGAAATTAACGCGAGTAAAAAACTTGCCAAGCATCGCGCCGTACTAGAGATGGGCAAAATGCCGGGCATTTACAATAAATGTCCAAAAAATAGTTATAAATTCCCTATTTATGCCCAAAACTAGGCATTTATTGGGCATTTACAGGTACTTACTGGGCACTTATTGTAAATGCCAGGCATTTTGCCTATCTCAACGCCGTACACCACCCGTACACATTGAAAGCTGCTGCGGGGGTCAGGGAGCGGGCCGGGGGTTGTTACGCGGCGTGGTACCACATGAGTAAAAAACGGTGGTACGGCACAGAAAAAATATGCCCAAGTGGGCTTGCCCAAACGTGCAGACACGTGACAATTATTATTTTTTCCGCTACAAATGCATTATTATTCACTGCACATTGTTTACAATTCGATTTGCTTACTTTAGTAGATAAGTTATTAAATATTTTTTTCTTTAGTTGGGTCATTGTTTTATTTATTTCATTCGTTAAAAGTAGATTACTTTCGAGTTTAATTAGATGTTATTACGTCATTTTTTTTTGTTGCACATTTGTATGCTAGGCAGGTACCTAAGAACGGTAAGTTAATTGCCCTCACCAAATAAGCAGTACTTTTTTGAGCATTGTACAAACAAAGCATTTGACCATCTGTGAATGTAAACAAAATATAAGAAAGCTTAATAGTTTTATGAATGAGTCTTTATGCCTTTGCATGCCGACTCAGTCAGAAGTCGCAATATCCGAAAGGGATTTCTAGGAATCGGTTACAAATGGTTCATAAAAACAAGTTCTTAAGTACAAGTGTAAAAAGTTATACTTAGTATAGAGATTTTGTTTATTTGGGTCAATAAAATTAGTTAAATTTAATTCATTTGGGTTTATAATTTTTTTTAAATAGGTTTTTATACAATTAAATAAAATACTTAAATAAGTTATTTTCATAATAAGAAGTTTTGTTTTCTGTGTTTACGGTTAAAAGCAAAATAAAGTGTAAATAGTTATAGGGGTGGGGTATAGCGCACTCGGTTCTAAAACTACCATTGAACTTAGCTGATGAGGACATGCCGGTATGTAACATTAGCAAAAGCAGTGAGCGCGGAAGAAAGTTGCAGCTGTGTAAGCTGTTGGTTGGGATGAATGTTCAATGTTCCACAAAAGAGCTATATAAGCACTAGATGGCACACTGCAACTCATATAAGTATTAATACGTATGTGTCTTATTTGTAAAATAATTAGCCGAAATATTTAAAAATGCTGCCCAAAGACACTATTCCACGCGGACGAAGTCGCGGGCACAGCTAGTAATGTTATATTTCTAAAGATACGGCCTGGCATACTCATACTAAATTGCATCAGAAAATGGTTCCTGCTATTGCATGCATAGCTAGCTATAAATAGTTACCAAACTATCGTCATCCTTATCAAATCAGCGATTTAATAAACTCGCTATCCCTTTTATTTACCGAGCGGAAAGTGGCGCCAATTCTGCTTACAGAAACATAAAATTAACTTTTAGTTACGTTTGGTTTTAGGTACTTAGGTACGTGTTAAAATCCATTATTTTGTGTACTTTCGTGTATCTCTTGGGTTTTGATTACATTATCAACATTAATTGTGCATTTTTGAGATACAGAAGCCGGCATTTTTACCTATTTTAATCAGCCCCCTTACCACCATCTCTTATTGCGATTCAAAAATTGAACAGATTGCTTATTCATACCAATGAATAAGCGACTCTATGACATTTGAAATAGAGTCGCTTATTCATTGGTATGAATAAGCGATCTATTCAATTTTTGAATCGCAATAAGAGATGGTGGTAAGGGGGCAGGTACTAACGTCAGATTCGTCGACTTGCTTGTGCGAACTAATTGCGAGGTAAGACACCTGGCTTAATTTTCGGGTAATCATTTTTGACGCTGATGGCATATCTATAGATATATAACATCATTGTGGGACAGCCTGTACCAGAGCCTCGTCCGTTAATCAGCAGGTGCACCAGCTTGCAAGTGAGATTGGCTTGAACGCCGACGGTCTTGAGATCTTTTACACCCTTACACTTTTTTGCATCGAATATATGAAAATAAATATAATAAATAGTACTTAAATTCTTTCCACGTGGAATATCAGCAAAGTCTATCGGATATTTGGTAGACTTTGCATTGGACATTATATCTTGGCAGTTATCTGTAAAGAAGGTACAATTACACCTTCGCATAAGGACAGATTCTCAAAAATACAACAGGGAAAAAGAACAATGACCATGTAAACAAATTGGTTCCTAAATGCGGTAATCGGTGGTTAAATGAAGTTTACTTACGGCCAGTTGTTTTTGCCGTGGTGCAGTGCTCTGTGCTACATCTATAGATCTTGATGTTCTCTGGCAAACTGCATGTAACACGCACCCAGGAAATCGCCGATTTAATGCACTACATTTATGGAGAGCTAGGGTACGTAGTTCACGTTTTATCTGTTCTGTAAAATTGTTTGACCATCTCGTTTTATACATTTTTACGCAAGTTGTTTTTCATATAATATAGAAAGGACAATTGGATCGCTTGGAAACTCATGTTTATGATGACGAGTAAGTCAGTAAGTTTCTGTGGGCATGAACTTGGCTGCTCCGAGGTCTCTGTCTACTGAGGATCCGACGGTAGATGGGTTCGCAACAGGAACTACGGGTCCGGCTCTTTGAATCCGGGTACTTCGGGGACTACCTAACGAGCCCAAAATGACTGGCAAGGTGACTTTAAGTGCGTAAAATCACTCACGTAACGTTAATTCGTCGGCCGGGTTCAACGTCGAGCGTAGCAAACGAATGGCTGCTGGCCTAAGGTGAAGGGCCGCCACTGTGGTCACCCACGGGGCTCAAAGCAGCCTGAATAAGACATTAATGAGTCGTCTATTTCCTTTCTACCTGTCCTCTCCAGGGTTTGAAGGGCGGATCCTAATCCTCGCATAATGCATCACGCATTTTCTCTCCCTCCTTATTTCCTTCCGTCTCTGTTCACCTTTTTCTCTTATTCTTTTGCATGAGCTTTCTGATGAGCAATGTCATGTTTTGATATGAATGGACTGACCAGAGTAACTATTACGTAATTATAACTCTCCTTGAAAGAAAGGCCGTTCAGAGGTCTTTCCAGAAACGACAACCCGTACATATATATCATACGATATGCTTTTATATCATCATACATCAGATATATCGACATACTTTTACGTCATCCTTCCAGTGTAAACCTAACAGTGGTCTTAACTGAACAAATAGTTTTATTATTTTTAACAAAAGTGCTACTTAAGTGATTATTATCTCGGGAATAATAAGTGCTTATCAAACAAAAAATAACAGTAGAATGATTGTGGCAGTACAAAGGACGCGTGCCTCTTTGTCGAGAGCAGATATTTCCCACAGGAAGTCGGGGCCGCCGGTGAAGCGGCATTTACAAATAATTTGTTGCAGCTTTGTTCGAATACTTCTCTTGTCAAATATTGTGTTACATAGTTTAAACTGATTGAGTTATTGAAGTAAACATGTTATTTGTTAAAACGGAGTAATCTTGTACGAGAGAGTTATGTGATTCAATCGACGCAAATGACAACATTTGGTGTACTTGTTCTTATTTCATAGGTAATACAGTTTTGTGAGGAGCTCTATGCCCTCGTTGCGCGTATCAATGTAATCGAACACGCAAGTTAAGCAACGTCGACCGCAGCCTGTCCATGGATGGGTTTATTTATCTCGAGCTCCTCTGTGTTTCCGAGGGCACGTTAAGCCGTCGCGTCGGTCCCGGCTGTTGTTACTAGATGACAGTCGTTAAGTCAAGCCAAAGGTTTTAAGCGGCTTGAAAACACTGGCCTCCGTCAACCAGGATTTAAGCGGCGTGGAGGAGTATGCTCTAAACCCCTTCGATTGAGGGGAGATCCGTATTCCAGCAGTGGAATGAATAAGGATTGATGACCACAGTTTTGTCTTGAAAAATGAAATTTTAGAAGTATACTCTTTCTTATAATGAAATTGGTGATATTGAGAACAAGCTTTAGTACACCATGTTAGGACAATTATGGTCATATGACATGAGTCATAAAGAATCGGATCCGGCATGGCATGACGCACGACGGCCATTGAGTAGAAACAAAGACGTATTTTAGCGAATAAACGTTTTAAATAATCATCATCATCATCATCAGATCCATTTTAGTCTCCACTACAGGAGCAACGACCCTCTCTCATCCGTCCTAGACGGAAGGAGCCGAAGGAGGATTCAGGTTACACTCCCCACGCTTGCCAAACGGGTTGGGTTTTATATATTATAAAATATTTTAAATAATAATAAGTGCAAATTAGAAGTGTATTTAATTGTCTTGTTTCCTGAATAATAACACTCTTGGAAATATACCTGGTCGACTTGAGGGCGTTCTCCTTTTTTAATTCGGTGAAAGATCTAAAACCAAATGTAAAATAATTTGTAGTGTAAGTAGCTCACCACCATCTTTGAGCAAAGCCAACGATACCTGCAAGTGGTACACCCTGCTGGTTTACTGACGAGACTATGGCGAAAGAGAGGTCTAGCACAGGGCAATTTTAAGCTGCCCGACTGCCTGTTTTACGTACGTCCAACTCAGAATATCGCAGCCAACTAACAATTCCATTGAGGGCTGTTGTGTGCATGCGAGTGAGTGAGGTCACCAGGACGGAAGGAGTTGCTACGTTGATAATTTATATGTATATATATATATATATATATATATATATATATATATATATATATATATATATATATATATATATATATATACATATATATATATATATATATATATATATATATATATATATATATATATATATTTGAGTTTATATAATTGATTTTATAAAGATCTCTTATACATTTTTTTCTTAAATATATCCTACGTACACACATCACGCTTATTAACATTTATACAGAGTTGTTCGTTAAATTTACATACGCATTCGAATTGATAATAATATTTCACTTTCCATAATAACATCAAAATGATATTCTCGTTGAAAGTTTCATATCACCGGAGTAGCAAGCTACCCAGCGTTGCAGGCACGGCGGAATTCACGCGGATTTAATTAAAATGGAATCTGATTACGATGAAATGTGACAGAAACGATGAAATGCAGGCAGATGCAACCGGTTATGGACGCGCCTGCATGTATAACATCGTCGATAGCTTCCGATATTCAAATAGAGAAAATAAATTGTTTCGTAACGAAATTGGAAAAGCGGTTGTACTCGATGTTCGTACTCAATCCATAAGAATAAAATATATTCGAGCTCCGAGTCAAGGTGTTTAGCAAGAGGAGATCAGCCCCCTTACCACCATCTCTTATTGCGATTCAATAACTGAATAGAATGCTTATTCATACCAATGAATTAGCGACTCTATTTTAAATGCAATAGAGTCGCTTATTCATTGGTATGAATAAGCAATCGATTCTATTATTGAATCTCAATAAGAGATGGTGGTAAGGGGGCAGGCTTGACAGTCACAATGAGAATGTAACTCTTATTACGTACGGCATAAGAACAATACAAAGGTAGAAGTCTGAAGGATAGAGTGCCTTTATTCAGCTGTACCACAATATAAGAAGATGAAACATTTATTGTAACATGTGACATGAGTACTATATACAGTATCGCCACACCCTGCCGCTCTCACAAGGCGACCTCACCTCCTCTCTGAGTCGAATGTGGACATAATATGTGTGTGTATGTCACTCTGCCATACTGTAATATATGGCAGAGTGACTGTGACGCAGCATGTAGTTGCGCGGTGTTAATCAGTTACCTTACAGAACCGACTGTACACACATTGATATAAATTCTAGATAGCTTAAGTAAATAAAGAATTTCGTTCCGTGCTAAACTGGGCAAATCCTTGGTAAATGCACCATGGAGGTACACATCATACTCGTATCCACGTATCCACAAGAGCTACTCGTACGTGCCCAGCATGTCGCTACGTCCACGTTTTATCTCCAAAAGCTCAGATTTCGTACAACAAATGATAGCAGGACACCACTCATTAGCATACGGTAACTCTTGCTTATTTGTTTTGACGGACGAAATGTTGCCCCTATTTGTCGTACTCAAAACGAATACAAAATTAATAATTAAATATGCTAAAATATTTGCCATTGGCAATAGTTTCCGCAGTGATATAATTAATCATGTATGCTAGCGTGTTTAAATTTAAATGAATTAAATATTCGTTTAAATTTAAACAATTGGAATTAAACTCTTGTTATGCAGTATGTTTGATCTTTGTACGACTGGTTGGGGCAATACGTTATGATCCCTGATTTTAAGTGGTAAAAGTCTATTAGGAAAATAATAAATTGAGCGACTAAAAATATTATTTTTTAAATAGTTGTCTTGGCCAACTTATTATATATATATATAAATATTTAAAAAAATCCCACATGGGCGAGGAGGTGAATTTTTCCATTTTATAAATATTTACGACTAAAAATACTTAATGGGCGACTGAAATATTAGGTTTGGTATGTTTTATATCATCTTTATTAGCATATCTTTAGTCTCCGAGTTAGTACAATAGTTGCTCAGTTTTATAATTTTAGCTGCTCGGTTAATTATTAGCCATTTATGACAACCCAGCAGTCAATAGTTGCCTCACACTTTATAATAATCTGGGGCTGCCGCTTCTTTATATTATACTACATTCTTAAATTATAGATCTCTATCTAAATAAAAAAAAGAATGGAAATGTTAGTCTGTGTGAGGTTCAAAGTAAAACTGGAGCTGGCTAGCAATGGCCGGTGGGTGCTAGATAATACGTTTGTTCCATTGGCTCCGACGTTCATATCGCGTGATTGCAGCCTCGCGGTCGACAGCGTTCGCCGCGAGCTTGCAGATGCTCTAATTCTACAACCATAGATCATTTAACATTATTGATAGACAGTGATACGAGTAGAAAATGTTGCTTTGGAATTATTATTTATTCTTGTGTGCAATATACAAAGTTTGAAGCAGCGTTGTTGGCCAATAAATGTATTTTTAAACACTTAAGCATACGACAAGACAGTCTAGTATATAGTTTTTAGGGTTCCGGTTTTGGAATTCTCATAGGTATGCAAACTGCAACCTCCCCCCCCCCCCCCTCATGGATTGATTTAAACCGTTTACCGTAGCCTATAGACTAATGCGACGCCTATTTGCATTTGGGGAGATAACTCACTCAGAGGAACACAATCATCTTCAAGGGTAAGGTTGGCAGTAGTCCTGTTTGAGGACAAGTAATTCGTGCAGTTGAGCTTGACTTTGTCTCTAAAGGCGGTAACCAATCACTTAAACCCTATATTTTTAAATTAATAACTACTGTAGAGGTCGTATACTTTTAGAAGATGTGATATAATATCAGTTTGTTTTTTACATACCTATTTTTTTAATTGAGTTAAATGTCAATTTAATACTATATTGCAGTCTAAATAATGTTTTATCTATGTACGGGCCGTCAGTCAGAATGGTAGCGCAATAATGGACGTTTGCAGGGACTCTGGATTGCTGTTATGTGAAGTTAGCACAGCAAAATTGGCTAAATCTTCCTTGTTATATAATATGCGTTCTGCATACACATCGAACGTTGTTGAATTTTGGTTGTAGATAGTTTTGAAATATGGTAACTTGTTGGAATACCTGGGAATGTGATATAAATACGTAAAACCAGACGAGTGAGAGTTGAACTCGTGTGAAGAAGGTCCATACGATGTATGTACGAGTATGTGTGTTATGTTATATACTAGACTATGTTTATGTACAAGAAGTACATACGTTTGGCCTGACTATTGGAGAAAATTGGCTGTGTGTGTCAGTGACAGATAAAGACACACACACAAATGATCCTATGATAGTTCATGATTTTTTCATTCGAACTTTCGGAACCCTAATTATCGGTATAGTCAAGAGTCTACTGCCTGGCAGTTATTTAAATTATTAAATAATAATAAATAAATATTTCTAGACAATTTACACAGCGCCATCAAGTCCCAAATTAAGCGCAAAGTATGTACTATGGGTACTAGACAACTGATAACTGTACTATTTTTTTTTTGTAAATACATACATATAATACATAGAAAATACCCAGACCAAGACAAACAGACATGTTCATGCGCACAAATGTTTGCCATGCCCCGCACATGACAAATCGAATTGTAAACAATTTGCAGTGAATAATAATGCATTTGCAACGGAAAAAACAATAATTGTCACGTGTCTGCACGTTTGGGCAAGCACACTTAGGCATTTTTTTTCTATGCCGTACTACCATCGTTTTTAGGGTTCCGAACCTCAAAAGGAAAAACGGAACCCTTATAAGATCACTTTGTTGTCCGTCTGTCTGTCTGTCTGTCTGTCTGTCTGTCTGTCTGTCTGTCTGTCTGTCTGTCTGTCTGTCAAACATTTCTATGTCGAGAATGCGTGGAGGTATCAAGCTGAAATTTGAACTGTATACACAGATCTACGGTCCCATGAAGTTAAAAAAAAATCAAAATGCTAAGTTTACGTAGAAAAAAGTTACGGCCGTTTATTCAGCAAAAAACGCATATTTCGACACACTCAAAGGAATCAAAACCTATAGGGTACTTCCCGTTGACCTAGAACTATGAAATTTGGCAAGTAACATCGTTATAGACTACAAGTACAGGAATAAATCTCAAAACTATACATTTGTAAATAGATCTAAAAAAATAGGGGGTCTATATTTTTTATAGAGTGTCGAAATTTCAAATTGAAACTACTAGTTCAAATGGGGTATCATATGAAAGGGCTTGATGTACACATTGCAAAATATATTTTATTTATTTTTTTCGACGCATTATTTCTTATTTATAATGAAAAATATCAAATTTAATAATGATACTACGTACCTACGGAACCCTCGGTGGGCGAGTCCGACTCGCACTTGTCCGGTTTTTTTTTTACTCATGTGGTACCACGCCGCGTAACGACCCCCCGCCCGCTCCCTGCCCCCCGCGCGGCAGCACTCATTGCGTACGGGCGCGGTGCTTGGCAAGTTTCTTACTCAACCATAAAAGATAGACATATGCTGTCGTGGGATAATTTTTACATAATTTTAAGGAGAACATTTCCGTCATACATGATTTCTGTGTAGCTTTAACCATTAAGGCTGCACACTTGACGGAAGCTTAAGAAATGGAGTAACTTGTCTCGTTTTCCCAACATTTCCATTCACTGCTCTGCTCCTATTGATCGTATCGTGATGAAAAGTATACTATAACCTGCCCAGGAGTATGAAGAATAATTGTACCAAGTTTCGTTAAAATCCGTCGAGTAGTTTTTGTTTCTATAACGAACATACAGACAGACAGGCAGACAGACAAAAATTTTACTGATTGCATTTTTGGTATCAGTATCGATCACTAATCACCCCCTGATAGTTATTTTGGAAATATATTTCATGTACAGAATTGACCTCTCTACAGATTTATTATAAGTATAGATAGATATAGATATAGAAGATAGATGACGAATGGAAATAATTAGCAACTTTTCTAATTTCATTAAAAAAATTATAAGTTATTTTTACGAATAACTCATGGGGAAACTGCTTGTTACAAAAAAATATTAAAGTATATTTGCAAATTTAGAAATAGGATTTCTTTATATGTTTTCCTACAGGACTACAGGACTACAGGACTTGATTCCTCAAAATGGCAAGAAGAAGTTGCACCTGGCATTATAGGCGATCATAAGCGGTAACTGCTTTCTATCGGGCGGGCCGTGTAATTGTTTTCCATTTTAGTGTTATAAAAATAGGTTGCTGTGCGCGCAACCCTCTTCGTTAGATTATATTCATATATATTATTATATAATCCTTATTCCTTCGATTTGTTTATTCTGTGTACCATTTCAATAAAGAACTCTAATTCGCGTATCCCTTGTTTCATTATTGATTGCGTCGCAACTTCACATAACCCCAGCGGACGCATACCACTAATAGGGAAATTGTGGTGTAAATTATCTATGGCTATGTTCTTCGATCAGGTAATAACATGTTAAAAAAAAAAAATTGTCTGAGGTGAGCGTGGTTGTATATTTACAACCACGCTCACCTCAGAAATATCACATAAGAAAGAGACAGAGAAACGTTGAATTTTATAATATGTACCTATAAATTTAGGAATTTTCTTATCAAAATAGCCAGATGGCTTCAACATTTTGACTCTAAATGATGCTAACCTAAATAGACAAACAAAGGTTTCATACAACCTAGTTTTTACGTCGACGGTGAGCTGTATCGAGAGGTCCCATCGCCAAAATTTCCCACATTAGCAACAATGGAGTGGAGCGGGCTAGGGTTGTAGAAAAAAATATCGATGTATCGATATTTTAGCGATAAGTATCAATTAATACGATATATCGACATAAAATATCTAATATCGAAAGCGTATTAAAGTCGATATTTTTGTTCAATATCAACACCATTGCCGCCGAAGAACTGACTAAAATTGTCAGAATTGAGCCGTATAAATAATGACCCTCGCTATTAATGTAAACGTACTTAATATCAGAAGTAGTTATTTAACAGAAAACATAAGAAACTTAGTATAAATTTATTCAAAATTCATTAATTTTAATAAACAAATATATTTAATACACAATACATCCATATTTTTATTATGATATATATCAATATCGATATCAATATCTTTTGATAAATATCTATGTTATATATCAAATATCGATACTTTTTGACACTTCAACATCCATAGCGCGGGCGAACCACCCACCCGCTCTTTACAAAAGGACAATCTCTCCCCCTTCGCTTCCCACCGAGGGTCGACTCCCGCTGACTTTATGAATGGCCCGAAAACAATATTCTATTACGATTGCGTGTATTATTACACCCGCTTTGAATTGACCCTGTTTTCTGACGAAAGACGCTTTTAATTCCACTTATTAAGTTGATGAATTGTTGATAATCTTTTAGGTGATTGACTCCTGATAAAGTAATGAACATCTCCTCGTATTTCAACAATATATTTTTAATGATTAATGGATAATGGTTGGATGAATGTCTGATGTAGGGATTTATTTTCTATTCAAGGAACCAACAGTATTTTTATAATTAAAAAATAGTAATGTCATTATATGCCGTTCTATTTTGGTTGTGTCAATAGAAATAGCGCAATTCATAGACAGAAAGAAACGATACACGCGTAAATAAAAGATAAAGTTTAAAGGCAATACCCCCTACTATGTCCCATACTAAACGGTGCTATACATACTTTGCCCCTAATATCATTGTTAAGGCAGGTCCACATGGCCACTGCCTTGTGTTGTCTCACTCCAAAAATTGCAGAGTACACGTACTCTGCAATTTTTGGAGTGATCCAGGGTGTCATTAGTAATGGAATTTATAGCTAGCATCTTGCAGTATGATGCCATAGCGACTGGCCACAGCACCGAGGTGCGCGAGGTCGCATTCGAAATACGATATCGCAGCGCACTGCCGTGCGACGACGCGACGACGCGATACCATAATTTGTCAAATTATCAGCAGAAGCAGAGCATGGAAAATTTACACGGTGCACTGTGCGTGTTCGGAGAACATGCGACATGCTTCGCATATGCGCCAGAAGTTTGGTATGTAAGAGTAATTTCCAAAAAAGGCTTAAAGGGATCTTACAGGGTTCACAACAATCTATATATATAAAAGAGTAAATCACTAACTCACTCATCACGAAATCTCAGAAACTACAAGTGCTAGGAGTGTCAAATTTTGACGTGACAACGTCTTATAAATTGGTTAGCCGGGTGACACTTCAAGAAACTGGCTCACGTTATGCGCTTACAATGAGAGCGAGTGAAAGGCGCGTGCCTTTCACTCGCTCTCATTGTAAGCGCATAACGTGTCCCTTCTAAGAGCGAGAGAGACAGACATAAAAAGTGAAAGGCATGCGTCCCTTCCACTCGAAAACATTTTACCACTCAAAGTCGTTGTCACGTAAAACTTTCGCCCGTATACCGACTTTACAGGCAACCAATTTTTCAAGAGGGTTCCTTTTAGGACGTAGGTGCTCACTAAGACGGGAATTTGGAAAATTCAACCCCTAAGGGGGTGAAACGGGGATCCAAAGTTTGTATGGGGAACCAAGATTAGTTGGACTATTTTATACGAAACTTTACATGAGCACTTCTGTAGATAAATGAGTAAACACGTGTTTCAGGATTTTTCAAAATTCAACCCCTAAAGGGGTGAAATGAGGTGCAAACGTCTGAAAATCGTTATGGGTATTGTTTTTATGGTGTATCGGGTCGCTGATTCCGAAAACAACAGCTATTTTATAATCTAACATAACCGACGTGACACAAGAGCACTCCTGTGGGGGTGCGATGGGGTTGAAATGTCATAATATCAATATGGGTGTTGATTCTATGGTTTTCTGAGACGTCAATTACGAAAATGGCATCGATTTGAAAACGTTGACACGAAATTTCCATCTCGGTATAAAAATCCAAGATTTGGAACACCCTGATGCAGAACCATAAAGGTTCAGCTAAACTATAAGAAATATAAAAATGACGCCTTAGCAAAAGTTGTTCAGCCTGATGAGTATTTTTTATTGAGGTATATAAAAATCCAATATTTGGAACACCTGATGCAGATCCATAATGGTTCAGCTAAACTATAAGAAATATAAAAATGACGCCTTAGCAAAAGTTGTTCAGCCTGATGAGTATTTTTTGTTGAGGTATAAAAATCCAAGATTTAGAACACCTGATGCAGATCCATAATGGTTCCGGTAAACTATAAGAAATATAAAATTGACGCCTTAGCAAAAGTTGTTCAACTTGATCAGCATTTTTTGTTGAGGTATAAAAATCCAAGATTTGGAACACCTGATGCAGAACCATAAAGGTTCAGCTAAACTATAAGAAATATAAAAATGACGCCTTAGCAAAAGTTATTCAGCCTGATGAGTATTTTTTGTTGAGGTATAAAAATCCGAGATTTAGAACACCTGATGCAGATCCATAATGGTTCCGGTAAACTATAAGAAATATAAAATTGACGCCTTAGCAAAAGTTGTTCAACTTGATCAGCATTTTTTGTTGAGGTATAAAAATCCAAGATTTGGAACACCTGATGCAGAACAATAAAGGTTCAGCTAATCTATAAGAAATATAAAAATGACGCCTTAGCAAAAGTTGTTCAGCCTGATGAGTATTTTTTGTTGAGGTATAAAAATCCAAGATTTGGAACACGTGATGCAAAATCATAATGGTTCAGCTAAACTATAAAAAATATAAAAATGACGTCTTAGCAAAAGTTGTTCAGCCTGATGAGCATTTTTTGGTGAGGTATATAAATCCAAGATTTGGAACACTTGATGCAGGACCATAATGGTTACGGTAAACTATAAGAAATCTAAAATTGACGCCTTTGCAAAAGTTGTTCAACTTGATGAGTATTTTTTGTTGAGGTATAAAAATCCTAGATTTGGAACACCTGATGCAGAACCATAATGGTTCAGCTAAACTATAAGAAATATAAAAATGACGCCTTAGCAAAAGTTGTTCAGCCTGATGAGTATTTTTTATTGAGGTACAAAAATCCAATATTTGGAACACCTGATGCAGAACAACGCTAAATTTATTTGCATAAACAACATGGTGTATACAATAAATTATAGTTTAAAAAAATAACTAAAAAACACGCCATAATAGCAAATAGAACTAAAAAAGCTACTTAAAAAAACAATAGATAGTTTAACAAAATATTGATTGTATTGTAAAAAAATAACCGCGCAGTGCTACTTTTATGTTACACGTTAGACGCAATCGTTTTATTTATTTACAAAGGTAACGTGGTCTATTTAGTCAGTTTATTATAGACGTGTACGCTAAAATTGAAATGGAACGATTGGTATAATAATATATTCGCACAAACCAGAAGAATGCGTGCATTTGTGGGACGCTATGTAGCAAGATTTTGTGATGCAAAGTCTTTTAAACAACGAGGGGAAACTGTTTTTCTTAGATTCTTCAGGAAGGACTGGAAAAACATACCTGACGATAGCAATCATCGCTGAAATCAGGCGCCAAAATAATATCTCACAGCAGCATCGCCAGGTATAGCAGCCATATATTACTTCTAGGCGGAATGACGCAAATACAATGTTCAATATTATACTCGATTTATACAGAACGGAAACACCGACATGCTTTGCGATACGAAACTGTGACAAAGCGAAAATGTTTCAGGATTGCTGTCTAATCGTTTCAGATGAATGCGAAAAAAAAAACAATAAGGCAGTAGAAGCTGTAGATAGAACTTTACGTGCCCAAGAGTTTTCAAAAATATTATTAAAATTTGGGGAAGATCTCCTTCCTGAAGTAAAGTCAATGTTTAGCAGCGAAATATGTATAATTGAAGCTGAGGTTCTCACTGGGAGTGGTGCCGATGAAACTGTATTTATTCCGCGTATACCACTCTTCCTTCTTACGGCCGTGTGGTTTCCGGCAGACTAGAATAGAATCACTCCGTCTCTTCCCGTGGATGTCGTACAAGGCGACTATGGGAATAGTTTTTGTCCCAGAAATTATATATTATTGTTGTTTATTGTACCTGTATGGCGGTTCTATGTTCGACTTTTTTTTTAATTCAATGATTTCTCCGTCAATTGTACAGCAATTTTAATAATTGTTATTCGTTTGAGAGGGTACACTCTCCAGGTGGTCCCATATTAAAATGAATGTTGCTAAGCGCAAAACTCGAGAACGGCTCGACCAATTCTGCTAATTTTTATTTTAATATTTTCGTTAAGGTATAAGGAAGGTTCTTATGTACATAAAAATTGCGAGGAAAAGAAAACAACACTTTCTACCCGTGCGAAGCCGGGGCGGGCAGCTAGTAATGTTATATTTCTATAGATATGCCACTAAGCGTCAACAATGAACACCCGAAAAGGTAAGGTAATTGTCTCACCTCGTATCTAGTTCGCACAAGCCAGGCGACGGATATGACAATTGAATAAGAAAATGCACAATTCATGTTGATAAAGTAAATAAAGCCCAAATATTTGATGTTAACGCGTATTTTAGATTAATTTCATATTTTGGAAGAAAAACGGACGATGATGACTGCGAGGAAAAGAGATATTAAAGCGCTAAGATGATAAGGATAGCGATACCCCGCCACCCAGACGAGACGGGAACCGTTTTCTAACCCAACCATAACTACAGTATTCATAACATCTTTGGTCCACAACCAAAGGTATGATTCCCTCGTTGTGGACCCTGTGTTGTGTTTGGATTTGCAAAAGTCCTTAAAGCTCATATATTTGTTTCCATACAGTCAACTCAGTTTACGCTACGCCCAACGATTTTTTTTTTGCCTGATCAATGCCTTGGATTGATGAGGGGTGTGATGACTGGAACCTGTGACATATCGAATTATTTTTTACCTTTTAGTACATTATTTTCGTTAAAATCGTTTAAACTTTTTTTTTTTACATATTTTTTATTTTCATGTTTTTAGTTTTATTACATAGTAGATACTTCTCATTCTATTAAGTTTAGATTTGATTTTTGTCATTATTACTTTTTTTTTTACTTTTAAACTTGTATTGATTTGATACCCATATTGAAAACTGAGAAAATATATAACCGGTTATTTTATTGACGGCCATCTTGGATTTTAATATTCATCGTGAACTGTGTTCTACCTAGGTTCTACTAGCCAAGCCCTTTTATTTGATACCCATACTGAGGTAGTCGTGACAAAATTTGTAAACTGCCTTTTGTAGCGACGCGACGGCCATCTTGGATTTTTTTTTTTTCATAGTGAACTGTGTTCTACTAGGCAAGCCCTTTCATTTGATACCCATACTGACGTAATCATGTCAAATTTTGTAAACCGTAATTTGTAAACCATTTTGTAGCGGCGGCCATCGTGGATTTACAATGAAACAGAATTTATTTAATTGTATTGTCACCAGAACTAATGGTGCGTACCAAATTTCAGATCAATCTGTCAATAGGAAGGGGGTCAAATTTCAATTACTAAGTAGATTTGACCCAAACAATTAAATAAATAAACAAACAGGACAAGCTAAATAAACCCGTTTAAAAAGCGAACTTCTAAAAATACATTGTTGCACGAAGTATTCATTGTATCTCTATCACAGTATAAGTAATAGTACTTGCCTTACAAACTTCTATTTAATAGAGGTTTGTTTGCATAGGCAAACAAACTTCTATTTAATAGAAGTTTGTTTGCATAGAGGCAAGTACTATATTATATTGGTACACAAATATAAAGGTAGATATGATTATATTTTAATCCCATTTTAGCTTTGATTCTGACTGAATTCTGATGTATGAATGTAGCAGACAACACAAATAGAAATGTTAAACCAAAGTGTCGAACAAAGCTTTATTGGAATAGTTTATACCACAGATCTAGAATGTATAGATATGGCAAGTTGAACTTTATATGCATATGTAACAATTATTTACTATTTATAAGGAAAAGTTGCCTGATTGATTGAATCGAGGTATACATAGCACAAAACATAGTCGATGGTAGATCTGATTGATGGGTCTCACATAACCTGAAGTACACGCGTTTTGTCACCCTCGCTGCTAATGCAGTGCAAACTTGCTTTATTATGAAAACCAAATATATGATATATACATTTATTTTATAATAACTCAAAAAAACGTGTGGTTGATATTGGCTTTGGCTCCAAATATATGTATTTAATTTATAATAACTTGTCTTATCTATTTACTCAACATCGTGGTCTAAGTCTAATAATACCGATCTGAAGATTATCAGATTCAACTCGGAATTCGATATAGAAACTTGAATGAAATGGGAGAAACAATATAAACTGTGTTTAATTAACTGATATCGAAAACAATCTCGTGTAGTATTTCATTTTCAAAGTTTAAGGTTCCTTTGTAAAGAGGATTTTGGATATTAGCAAAATGTCTAGTTTCAAAACCATCAAATAACTTATAATTGGGCGGTGAATAGAAATTTTACTTAGCTACTTCAATTTCAGTGTAATATTGTGAACTTGTGGGAAAAACAAATAATGGTAGTACCTATTTGTAAATAGACTAAATTTCGTTCTATAATACTATTCGTACAATATATCGATTTTGATTCATAGGAAAAGAAAGACGCGTCTAACTGTCTATAAGGGTCCAATCAAAATTAAACAATTTCATTTCGTTTCGTTCCGTTTCATTTCATATTATCACCTTCGCTGCTAAAGCAGCATTAGAGATGTTGATTTAGAAGTATATACGTACAAGCCTAGTGATCTCACACCTTCGCAGGAATCATCAAAGGTTATTTTATCTGGGCACTGTTGACATTATTGTGGAGATACCACAGACTAGTAGGATATACACTCGCACTCGTTTACATACAACTCTAGTGATCTCACACCTTCGCAGAAATCCTCAAAGGTTATTTTATCTGGGCACTGTTGACATTATTGTGGAGATACCACAGACTAGTAGGATATACACTCGCACTCGTTTACATACAACCCTAGTGATCTCACACCTTCGCAGAAATCCTCAAAGGTTATTTTATCTGGGCATTGTTGACATTATTGTGGAGATACCACAGACTAGTAGGATATACACTCGCACTCGTTTACTAGGTAGGGCATAAGTGTGCAGGTGAGCTTGACTTCAGCTCTTAAATGATGGTGAGTCACTCACAGTCCGAATCATCTTTATCAGTTTGTATCGACGTTCTTCAAGGCTTCTACATCCAACCGCTTCCAGTCACTATTTGAGTTCATCGGTCCATCTTCACGGGCTTGACGAGCTCGGTGGTCGAATGGCTACCAATAGCCACTTTGACTACGAGGTCGCGGGTACGATTCCCGCACAAGACAAACATTCGTGTGCATGAACATGACTGATTGTGTTGGTTTGAGTGTTTTTTTATGTATTATATGTATGTTTTAACAAAAAAAATGTATATAAGTAGGTAAATTTAGCAGTTATCTATTTATCGTAGTACAAGCTTTGCTTAATTTGAGACTTGAAGGCGATGTGTAATTTGTCCAGGGATATTTATTTATTTATCTACAGAATTACCTTACATTATCGCTACACCATAATGCCATTTTTTTGTTTGTCGCATATTTATGTGATACAACTTCAGCTCATAGACCAACAACAATTAATTATGATATGGTAATTTAAATGACATGTTTATTTGTCACAGACAAGTCATTGGAGAATAAAATATAAGGTATTATCTCAGCGGGGTCGTGGCGGCTAGGTGTTAAAATTTTATAGCTCGCTTTGTAAAAACTATAAAATAGTACCGCTATCTAGTAACATTTATTATTCTACGCTGGTACTAAGATGGACGACGTTGTTCTACTCCCTTTAAATATTTGACTTGCTAACTATACTGTGTCGTTGGTGTTTTATTTTTATTCAACTGTTTTAATTTACGTTTATTGCTTACTAGTCATAATAATGACATCTATTCGTATTAATTTAACAAATTTTAATACATAAATAAATGAAAATGTAAAAGTTATATTACTTTTACAATCTACCTGGTTCGAAGTGGAGAGGCTGGTAATCTGTCAGACAGGTCCTCCTAATATAGATACCACTCTCTCACATAGATAAATACAGTAACGTAAATTATTTATAATTGCGGTTATTTATATATTTGTAACAATGTAATTGCGTCTATGTAAGAGAAGAAACAAAGTATTATTATATTAATTGCCCAAGTTAGGGATACTTTCCGTATAATATATTTCGCTGGATTAAAGACGATACCTGTAAATCCAACACTTCCAGAAGACTTTCTTGTTGACCTAATTTGAATGAAGAACAATCGTCTGGGAAGTTGTACTTTAGTTGCAGTTTTTTGGATGGTGAAAATACTTACTTTGTCGAGGCACTTCACAATATGATTAAGCTCTATCTTGCCTTTATTTCCTATGCCCTACCCCGCTTTTCGAAGCGTCATTTTTTTCTTTTTTAATATGACAAGCGGCAATTTTTTATTAATTTAACGTATTTTTTATGCATAATTTTAAATAGCAATCTGCACTCTTTCTCTATATAAACTATAAGTGTGCGAAATTTCATTCTCCTCCATCGGCGCAATTTTTGTAAAAAGGGGTACAAAGTTTACGCTTCGTATTAATATCAACTATTACTTATACTGTGTTAATACATATATAAATAACATGGACAGGAAACCCAGCTATAGCAATCAAGATGATTATAATTCGATGCCTACGTAAAACATTGTTAATTTCAATCCATGATTTATTTTAATACAAAATTATAATCACCGTTTAATACATCACCACTAGTACCTAATGTCATAGACGGTTTATAAGTTATGCCGCCTTGGGCGAACAATTAAGTTTGAAGCGCGGGCACCGTAATACCATGGTGGGCATCTAATAAAATGTTTGCCCCGAGGCGATTCTGTTTTGTTCAGTGGACGGTTATAATGCAACTGTTCGTTTATAACAATGTAACTGTAAAGATGATTTTTTAATGCGTGGTGCACCCTGCTGACTGACAAACGAGTGTCTGGCCAAAAAAACAGGTATAGCATAGCGTATTTTTTAAGCTGCCCTACTGGGAAAGTACTACCACCTCAGAGAATACCGCAGCTAAATAACAATTCTCTTGAGGGTTGTTGTGTTCCTGCGAGTGAGTGAGGTCACCAGAAAGAAGGGCAGGAGTATAGGCTGGCAACGGATCGGCGACCCCTTGGCGTTGCTGATCTCCATAGGCGGTAGTGATTGCTTTCCATCAGGTAACATACTCGTTTTATATAAAAACACAACAATCCACAAGGTCATTGTTATTGCAGTATTCGATCAGGTGAAGTACTTCCCCAATTAGACTCGATATACTCTACATTCTTTTCATTCGGTTAACAGCAATGTGCACCACGTACAGGTGAGCTTAGTTTTGACTTTAAAGATGGAGGTGAGCCACATACCATAAGATAGATTAGAAGTGAATACCACTACGAAAGTCTTAATTTTTAGAAGTGAAAACTTCTTTAGCGGCGTTGTGCACTTTTTGGAATGGGTAAAAAATGTCGCGTCAGGACACGTGGCCTGCCCCCTTACCACCAACTCTTATTGCGATTTAATAACTGAATAAAATGCTTATTCATACCAATGAATAAGCGACCTTATTTCAACTTAAATAGAGTCGCTTATTCATTGGTATGAATAAGCATTCTATTCAGGTATTGAATCGCAATAAGAGATGGTGGTAAGAGGGCTGATCGAAAATACGTAAGACGGTGGGAGCGTAGACCGCCGGCGCGGCGTAGGAGAGGAAGTAATATCCCCCTGTCCTTCTACCGCGCGGTGAAAATGTATACCTGCTCCTGTTTTTTATTTTTAATGTAATATAAATTGTCATGTTTGTGTACGATAGCGCAATAAATGAATATTGTATTTTATCACATATCTGATAGTACTGACTGATTATGCTGTTAATAAAGCAATTCGTGCGAAATTATTCCATAATCATTCTAAAATATTCAAAAATGCACAACGTTAATGTTCAAGTTTTCACTTCTGTCTGTCACGGAGAGCAACCCGTATTGTTTTTTATAATGATTCTTGATCTCATCCTGGTCTCTTCTCCCGAACATGTTGCCAAGCACGGACAATGTCCTGCGGAGGCATTTTCGTTCCATGATCTCCTATTTCTCTCTTACAAAGTCCGCCCCCCTAAACCTAATCCTAAAATTCTTTTGCAGCGCAATTTTGGTAACATGGATATAGAACGATTACGAGAGGATGCCATGAAATCTGATTGGTCTGTAATAGCACTGGCCGATACCGTTGACGAGCAAGTCGATTTGTTTAATGCTAAAGTGCTGCACCTTTTTGATAAACACGCTCCAATTCGCCCAGTTAAGGTAAAACATCTACCTGCGCCTTGGTTGACTGACGAAATTAGAGGACTAATTGTGAGAAAAAATCGATGTAAAGCGAAATTCAAGGCTGATCCAGAAAACTATCGAGATCGTTATATTCGCGCGCGTAATGTCTGCAACCGGATGTGTAGAGATGCTCAAAGACGCCATATCCACAGATCCGTTGAAAACGGAAATCCAGCTAAAGTTTGGAAATTTTTAAAATCACTTGGAGTCGGGAAGCAGCCTCACGGTAATCCTAATAATGTTGATATCGATAACCTTAATAGGTATTTCTCGTCTTCAGTTGCTTTTGATAGCAGCATTAAAACTAAAACTCTTAATCATCTTGCATCGCTTCCAGCTCCTGATTATCCTCCATTTTTCTTTAATCAATTTACTGATTGTGATGTTGAGAAGAACATACGTTCTGTTGTGTCGAATGCCGTGGGAGATGACAGCATTAGTCGTGCAATGATCTTGCCAATTCTTGACATTGTCCTTCCTACCATTACCTTAATCCTTAACAATTCTATATCATCCGGCATATTTCCAACAGCTTGGAAGAATTCTTTTGTTTTCCCTCTGCCTAAAAAACCTCAGCCATCTTCCTTTTCAGACTATCGTCCCATTTCCATTCTCCCTTTCCTGTCTAAAGTCCTAGAACGCCTTGTTCAACAGCAGTTGAATGATTTCCTCTACAAAAACAGCGTCCTTAATCCATTCCAATCTGGTTTCCGCCCTGGTCATAGCACGACTACTGCCCTTGTAAAAATCTCTGATGATATTCGTTGTGCTATGGATCAGTCACACTTGACTGTATTGACTCTGCTGGATTTTAGTAATGCTTTTTGCACCGTTGATTTTGACATCCTGTTAGAGCAATTGCGTTCTCTCAACATATCTCCAACGGTAATTGATTGGTTCCATTCATATTTGCACGGGCGTCAGCAGCGGGTGCGCATTGAGGATTCATATTCTTCATGGTGTGCGATCGCTGCTGGCGTTCCGCAAGGTGGCGTTTTATCTCCTCTTTTATTTGCTTTATTTATTAATTCTATCACTTCAAATCTTCGCTCTTCCTACCATCTGTATGCAGACGATTTACAAATCTATACGCATGGTTCTTTATCACAAATTACTGATGCCATTTCTATTATTAATGCTGATCTTGCTCTTATATCTCAGTGGAGTGAGTCTCACGGTCTTATAATAAATCCAACTAAGACGCAGGCAATCATAATAGGTAGCCCTTACCTTGTATCTAAAATTGATTGGTCTAACTTGCAACCGATTATCTTTAATGGTATTCATATTTTATACTCCGACACCGTGAAAAATCTTGGAGTGGTCTTTGATAAAACATTATCTTGGGCAGCTCAAATTGGTAATGTCAGTAGGAAGCTTTTTGCTTCCATTGCCTCCCTTAGAAGACT
The DNA here is from genome assembly GCA_937001555.2 of Hypsopygia costalis. Taxonomy (NCBI): domain Eukaryota; kingdom Metazoa; phylum Arthropoda; class Insecta; order Lepidoptera; family Pyralidae; genus Hypsopygia; species Hypsopygia costalis. The sequence goes on along the minus strand of OW443330.2, from coordinate 8,019,424 downwards.
GCAAAATTTTTTACCCATTGATACCAAAATTGCTCTTGCACAATCCTTGCTCCTCCCTATTCTTGATTACGCTGACTCCTGTTATCTTAATCTCACAGAGGAGCAATTAAATAAACTTGAGCGCCTTCAAAACCTTTGTATTCGGTTCATATTCGGATTGCGTAAATATGACCACGTCTCTGAATTTCGTTCTCGGCTCAAGTGGCTTCCTATTCGACTTCGCCGTAATCTACACATCCTTTCTCTTCTTTACTCTACTCTTTTCAATCCTGCTACTCCTGGTTATTTAAATGAGCGATTCTTGTTTCACAGCGATGTCCAGGAGCGTGCTATGCGCAGCACCCTTTCCCTTCGTCTTGTAACACCATCTCACTCTTCTCAATATTATGCAAAATCATTTACTGTGCAGTCCATAAGGCTTTGGAATGCTTTGCCGTTAACTATCCGTAACGCGCAATCTATTGTCACGTTTAAAAATCTCGTTAAAACTCACTATATGTCACTTATCTCTATTTAACTTCTTTATTTTTTATGTTATTATTATATTTATGTAGTGTATGTATGATTATGTGTGTATTTGTATGTTTGTATTGTATAATTATGTAGGTATATAGTATATGCTGCGCCATCTACCTATAGTTCAGGTCTCCTCTACCCAAAGGTTGCCTGGAAGAGATCGCTAAGCGATAAGGCCGCCTTTTGTACTTAATTTGTTTATATGTTTATTTTTAAAACTGTACTGTATTTTTGGTGCAATAAAGAGTTTTGTATTGTATTGTATTGTATAATGAAACATGCATATTACCGAACAATTGAACTAAATTAACTTAACTATTGGAGAGGTAGTGGGTTAAAATCCCACCTAGGTGGGGGAGGTGAATTTACTATTTAATTAAATAAGCATTATAGGAGTAAGTCAGTTTTAAATTTGATTTAAAATTTTCTTTGACGTCGATTCAAAAAGTGAATGTAGGCAAAGAAATGTTGTTAAATTATGGAGAGCTATTTAATTATGAAAAGATTCAGTTCCCATGACATAGGTAGTTGTTATAACTCCCAACAAATTGCAAACGCGATGGGAATAGAAACCGTAGTTGCGTACAAGTACTCTACTAATGTATCTAATTGCTCCCTTATCTGATACAAAGCGGCCTCATGGGAAAGTGGTAGCGGCAACATTTCAACCACACTTTCACCATAAGAAAGATTAGTATTGCAATGGTAGTCTATGTATGTAGGTACAAATAAGTTTTTTTATGCGAGTGTTTGAAATTGCTATGTTGCAAAGTTGCAATATTGCTATTTATTATCAGATGACCCACATGCTTGTGGGTCATCTGATAATATGAATTGTGAATTGTATTCTGTGAGGTGAAGGTCCCCCAATCGAGCATAAGTACGTGGGGCACCCTGCTGATTCACTGACTTTGGCAAAAAGATAGGTAGGGCAGCGCAATTATAAGCTGTTCAAGTGAGGAAGTACAGGAGTTCTGGAGGTGGACCTCACAGAAGACCGCAGCCAAATAACAATTTCTAGATGGCTAGAGGGTTGTTCTGTTTCTGTGAGTGAGTGAGGTTGTAAGGAAGGAGTTGCTGCGATGGTAGCGATACTATTTCGATTCATATCAGGCCCGCCGTCTCCTCGCCTCCCGACGTAAGTAGTATAAAATAGTAGTTTATGAAACTGTTGCTTAATAAGGGTACTTAAAATACGAATGTGAGTTTATCACATGAGCCGAAGGCGAATGTGATAATAGACCACACGAGTATTTTAAAACCTAATTATGTGCAGTTTCATACACTACTTTATCTAATCTCATGAAATAGATGACAATAATATTTTAAATAAAACCATGACGTTAATTTAACAGTTTCATTTGTTACTTATAAATCCATTTGCAGATGGAGCATGCGTGGTGCGCATGCGCGACGCGCCGCGCGCCGCCGCGTTCACATATTATGTAGAAAAATTTTGCAAAGCTTTCGCATTGCAACCTGTTTAAAATACCTGTATCCAGGGCTGAAGCTGTATCGAACTGGAGAAAAAGTTATTTTTCAATACAGTTGTCTATAGAAGAGCTGTATCGAAAAGTAACTTTTTAAATGTATTTTGATGGCTTGTGCGTAAAAGACTAACATTAAGATTCTGTGTCTAGTTTTTTAATCTCTAAATTTCAGTATGAGAGTAGATAAACAATATTGCTGGACGCTGTCGCCATACGTCATCAACCCATAATCATCCGAGTCCGACAATTGGGATACGAGTCTCACTCAATCGAACGTTTGGTACTTATGGGGTGTATATAAAAAAATCTCAGTGAGCCGTTTATAAGTCTATACAATAATGAAACAATTTTGGAATATGTATTTGGTCGTTCGAAACATATGCAGACATAAAAGTCACCACTTTTGAGATTACTCATCGGATGTGTATGATAGCACAGCGGGTCGGCCAAGAAAATGCTCTATCAAATTTTCATACAACTTCCTGACAAACGCAAATGTTGTCAACGTTGATCTTCTATTATTTTTGAGACCTTGTAAATGTGAAAAGTACAAACGATTGTCGACCTAAAGGTGATAATACAGTCCAGTTTCGTTGTCACCTTGAGGGGAAGGTCAAGCTGGCATCGAAGAAACTAGGTGTGCTCAACAGGGCGAAGCAGTACTTCAACCCGCGGCAAAGACTTCTGCTTTACAAAGCTCAAGTACGACCGCATATGGAGTGCTGCTGTCTATGGGCGGGAGCGCCTAGATACCAGCTTGCACCTTGTGACTCAATTCAAAGGTGAGCTGTGAGGATTGTTGACGATCCCAAACTGAACAGGCGGTTTAGAACCTTTAAGTCAGAGAAGAGATTTTTGTGTTTTGTACAATGTCGATTGTACAATGGGGTGTGTTCAGAGGAGTTATTTGACAAGATGCCCGCGGCCTCCTTCTACAGTCGCACTGCTCGCCATCGAAAGGGAATTCATCCTCACACATTAGAGCCTAAGTGGTCGCGTACTGTGCTGTTCCAGAGAAGTTTTCTCCCGCGTACTGTCAAGCTGTGGAATGAAATGCCTGTCGAGGTTTTCTCAGGCGACTACAGCATGAGCTTCTTCAAAAAGGGCGTGAAGAAGTTTTTACAGGGTCGGCATCGCGCGTTTGATGCCCCTGGTGTTACAAGCGTACATAGGCTACGGTAACTACTTTCCATCAGGCGGGCCGTATGCTTGTTTGCCACTTTAGTGGTATAAAAAAAAGATCACTTGTATAGCCTACTGTACTAAACTATACTTGCTAAATCTACAGCGTGAGAAAAATACAAGGAAAACATATACATAATGTAACGTAATAAGAATAGATATATTCCACTCTAGCGGAGTGAACTCTGCTCTCGTCACTCGACACCCAACGGTGAGGGTATTATATTATTTTCCTCGACGAAAAATTGCCAACGATTTATTTTGTAGCCGTTTTTGCAAATAATAAGGTAAGGTTCGGTTTGCACCATAGATATTGTGCTGGGAAAATATTTCTCTCCTAAATTATGCGCATCACAGACCAAGCATTGGGGGTGTAAGGGGTTCATCAAGATCTTTGAACCAAAGCCAACCTCACCTGCGCGTGGTGCAGCTTGCTGACTGCCAAATGAGGTTTTGGCGAAAAGATAGGTATGACATCGCGTATTTTTTGAGCTTTAGACTTTTTTAGACTAATCTATATAAGAAATATAGATGAATTTCTCTGTCCTATAAGTATGCATATAAAATATAAATCACTGTTTAAAAATAGGTTACCTGGCGATATTTTTTCTGTTATAAATGTTAACAATTCTTGTGATAGTAACTGACAAAACGAAGCTCATTACATCAGCCCCTTACCACCAACTCTTATTGCGATTCAATAACTGAATAGAATGCTTATTCATACCAATGAATAAGCGACTCTATTCACAAGGTGTCGTCTTAATAGAATATATACTTATTTATATACTATATTCTCGTCTAATTATATAAAAGACCTTATGTTAATGTGCATATATCAAATTGAATGTTCATATTTCATACATTAAAATGGAATTATAATCGCCGAATTTTAATATTGCGGAGCGACAAAAGGTTTTTGGCCTAACAAATTGAGGTAATAAATAAAAAGACCTGGGTTTAATTAATGCCATTATTCGTAAAATGGTATATTTTACTAATTAAAATTCCACGTGCGTATTGAAATTATGCTACTTAATAAATATACTTAATAGTAAGTAAAAATCATTCGACCAATTTCATTGCTGTTTTAGGTTCCTTTTTAATTGTAAAACGCCTTCGATCAATAATAATAGAACTAGACACAATGACGTACAAAAACTAAGCAAAATAATGTCCGCAGCAGGCAGAAGATGACATAAATCTTTCTTATTTATGACCAATATTAAAAGAATCTACAACTCCATAATATGCATTGTAATTTCACCCTTAGGCTTTCGGTTTAAGATTTACAATTCAGACTAGTTCTTATGTAATTTATGTAAAAACAAGGTTAAAACAAAGACGATCATTAATTTGAAAATAATATTAAATATATCGTTCGAATATGGTTAAGTGAAAGAGCTCCCAGATCGTATTTTTTTTTTGTCTTGGTCTGGGTGTTTTCTATGTATTATAAGTATATATTTACAAAAAAAAATGTATTTAAGTACATTTATCAGTTGTCTAGTACCCATAACACAAGCTTTGCGCTTAATTTGTAACTAGATTGCGCTGTGTAAATTGTCCAGAAATATTTATTTATTTAGGTGCTGTTTCCGTGAGGACGTTTTTTGGGGGTTGATTGTGCATCTAGTTCTAGTATCAATGATCGAAGTAAATCGCATAGAATTATTCTCAATTCACACAACAACATAGGTAGGTTCTGTTGCGACACCGCACGTATTGTCTCGGGCCGATATGTGCATGTAGCCATCAATTCCCCATGTCGGTCCCCATGAGTTCTTTAAAATCCAGAATCTTATTTATGACCAATATTAAAAGAATCTACAACTCCATAATATGCATTGTAATTTCACCCTTAGGCTTTCGGTTTAAGATTTACAATTCAGACTAGTTCTTATGTAATTTATGTAAAAACAAGATTAAAACAAAGACGATCATTAATTTGAAAATAATATTAAATATATCGTTCGAATATGGTTAAGTGAAAGAGCTCCCAGATCGTATGTTTTTTTGTCTTGGTCTGGGTGTTTTCTATGTATTATAAGTATATATTTACAAAAAAAAATGTATTTAAGTACATTTATCAGTTGTCTAGTACCCATAACACAAGCTTTGCGCTTAATTTGTAACTAGATTGCGCTGTGTAAATTTTCCAGAAATATTTATTTATTTAGGTGCTGTTTCGGTGAGGACGTTTTTTGGGGGTTGATTGTGCATCTAGTTCTAGTATCAATGATCGAAGTAAATCGCATAGAATTATTCTCAATTCACACAACAACATAGGTAGGTTCTGTTGCGACACCGCACGTATTGTCTCGGGCCGATATGTGCATGTAGCCATCAATTCCCCATGTCGGTCCCCATGAGTTCTTTAAAATCCAGAATGGTTCTCCGTTTTCTTCACCATAGCCAACTAGAGCGACTTCATGGTTAAGCTCGGTTTTTGAACTGTAAAATAGACATTAGATTATGATCTTAAATATAAATATATATATTTATCTTATGTGAATTAAAGTTGATACTGTTGATTGTTGGCACTTGGTGGAACATTATTATCATAATGTTATAATAAAGCACTTGTACTGTTCCACGTAATTACATTTATTTTTACCAACCGGTTTCGTCGTTAAGGTATTATCAAGGTAAGCAGATGTTCCTACACAAGCAGAACTACAAGTAGAAACAAACACCATCTGCTTACTTTGATAATGCCTTAGCGGCGAAACCGGTCAGTAAAAATAAATGTAATTACATGGAACAGTACAAGTGCTTTACTTGGAATTATTTATGTAATTATTTAAATATTGTAATGTAATGAATGTATATAGCAAAATTGAGTTTCTTACCCTATCAGAATGTAACCACCCTGAATATATAATTGAGAAAAAGAGATCAAACCAATTGAGGCTAGTCCCTCAAGCAAATAAGTACGTTCTACCTAAGACTAATAATTTGTATGGATTAAGAATGGATAATTATTTGATCCCGAAATATTTTAATAAAACTACTGAGATGCTTCAAAAAATGTACAAAGAAAAATCGAAAAATCTTAAGTCTAAATTAAAAAAGCAATAAGTAACCAATCAAAATGTATTTTAACGGCTCACCGGCCTTGGATAAACCCCATGTGGTTTGTAAGGTGTGGTGTATTATCATTGTAATTGTAGTAGGTATTAAGAATTAAACGATTAAAAAAAAACTATAACATAAATTATATTATGTGAATTAGTTAAGCAACCTGGACCCTAGCCAGTCTATGGACGGTTTTATTTATTTCGTAGTCCTCAGTGCTGTATATTATTGCTCAGTGGCTGTGGGCATCTTCAAAACACTAAACTCTGCCAACCAGCAGTTAAGGAGAATGATGGAGTACGCTCTAAATCCATTTGATTGACGAAAAATCTGTATCCTAGTTGTAGGATGAATATGGGTTGACAACGATACTAATAGCAACATCAGGGTACAATAAAAAAAGATATTCTCTTCCCGTAAATTACCAAGATTACGTCACGACGTTGGTTTGTCAAAATTATACATCTTCCATAGAAAATACAACTTATCTCGTAGCCAATTCCAATCACGTGACCCATCTCTCACGGGGAAAGACATATCTTGTTTTATTGTACCAAGTGTAACATGGTGGTTTTAGAGTGAGGTGCGACTAGTAATGTATATAGGTATAGTGAGGTGTGACAGCCAGACGCTTTGTCATCTGCGTGCTCCGTAATTGTAGGTCCTTACGTTACCACGAATCTTATATTATACATATATGTGTATAATTAGCATATGTCTATGTATCGTATGTAATTTTATGTTTTCATAATTATTTATTGTGTGTATATTCATTACTGTTATTTTGTGAATCACATTTGAGTTTTATTTGCTTTTCGCAGAGGTTGTCTGATAGAGAATGCTCTTAATTAAGTTCGTCTTTTGTACTTTTATGGTCAATAAAATTTTAATAAATAAAAAAAACTTCAATGATAAAAACACTCAATATTTCCATCATGCTAATTTGCGACATTATCAGCATCATAAGTATACTTGAAGTCTTACCATTCAGGATCAGAGAAGATGCCACCCCTGTACAAACTAAAAGCTGACGAGGCATCCACAGAAGTAGAAAGAGGGCCGTGGTTGATCAAGGCCAGCTGAAATGGGAACACCTTTTACACAAGTTAATTATAAATAATAAATATAAATATTTCATGACAATTTACACAGCGCCATCTAGTCCCAAATTAAGCGCTAAGCTTGTGCTAGTACTCATAGTACTCGTACAAGCATTGCTTAGTTTGGGACTAGATGGTGTGATTTGTCCAGGAATATTTATATATTATAATATCATAAACCACTATATCGTAATTCATAACAGGAACGAGCCCGGTGATCGAATGGCCGGCAATGACTACTTGGACTCCGAGGTCGAGGGTTCGATCCCCGCACAAGAAAAACATTTGTGTGCATGAACATGTATGTTTGTCCTGGTCTGGGTGTTTTCTATGTATTATAAGTATGTATACAAAGAAAAAAAGTATTTAATTACATTTATCAGTTGTCTAGTATGGGAACTAGACAACACAAGCTTTGCGCTTAATTTGGGACTAGATGGCCCTGTGTAAATTGTCCAGAAATATTTATTTATATTGATTCGAAAAATAGGTCATACTTTATAGTTACTGACAAACATCTTCAGCTTAGTTGGTAGACCTCCAGGGAGTCTACCAGCTAACCTAAACACAAGTACCATAAATTTAAGCTGAACTTGATTTTCGCAATCAAATAATCCGATAGTAATTGGCTTCTGCTTCGGCGGTAGGGGCCATGTTGTCTTGTATGGATTGCAATATTGGGCCGTGAATAGGATGAATGAAAGTAGAATGAATGTAGCTGAGATACAAATGCATTCTAATCCATTCTAGTCACTCCACACATCCCTCTCAGGGATGGATTATTATATACATTCATCATCAGCCTGTATCTACCCACTGCTGGATATAAGCCTTCCCCAATGCCTTCCACCAGATACGATCCTCCGCCTTCCGCATCCAGGCGCTCCCAGCCGCTTTCTTAAGATCATCGACCAGTCACAGACCATATGCATACACAACTAAATTATAATATAAATTATATATATATTATTATAGACATTAGAACGATAAGTTTAGATAAAGAGTAATTATAAATACAATAATTATACATAGGAACATTATATAATTTTGCAAGACGTTTCAAAGTACTGTTGATGGAAGTGCCGAGAAGAAATCGCCTTTCGTGGTATGGGCATGTGATGCAGAGTGATGACAGACATGTCACAAAACATACGATGAATTTGCATGCAAACGGATGAATGGATTGTGTGAGAGATGATATGGGTGGGTGATAGCTGTAGAATTGACGGCTTAGCAAAATTAATGCTGCATACTGCGGCGAACCCAAATAATGGGAAGAGGACAAGCGAATTATGATGATCTCTAGGTAACAGGCACACTCAGGTAAATAATAAATTAATTTATACTAGTGATCGCCCATTGGTCGAAATTCGAGCATAATTAATTTAGCAATAAACAAAAGAGTGTGTGTTCAAATACATGGTAGTATGTGTAATGTTTTTGTATTGATTAAATCTATTATCACTACATAGTATAAAACAAAGTCGCTTTCTCTGTCCCTATGTCCCCATGTATGCTTAAATCTTTGAAACTACGCAACGGATTATGATGCGGTTTTTTTTAATAGATAGAGTGATTCAACTGGAAAGTTTATATGTATAATATATGCATAACATAGTAGAAAAACACTGATAATTTAGAGGTTTCTAATGTGATGTCGTAAATAAACACATTTTTTTGCTCTTTCATTGCAAACGCTGGCTGAACCCAACGAGATAGATCAAAATAATGTAGTACAGTATTGTTCACCTTAAAATGGTCTACAAAAAAGTTCGCGATGGTATATGTCTATCTCTTAGTGGTAACACACAATAACCGTTATTTTATCCTTTGCTTTTTACAAGAAATAATGCCTTATTTACGAAGCGATTTTAAGCAATACAGAATTAATCCTTATCCAATTAAGTACCTTAAATACATTGCGCATTTAATATAGATCAATATGGCCCTTCACAGCATGTAATTTAAATGAATAGTTTAGAAGATATTACACATTTAAAATGCAGGGACATAACGGCTGTGGCGGTACCGGCCGCGGAGCCGGCGGCGTGTGCCTATAACTGGGGAAGGACTGGATAGGACAAAGCGCAAAGACCTTCTGTAGTACATTTAGTATCAGCATTGCACCCGTGCGAAGCCGGGGCGGGTCGCTAGTTAATGTATAATTTAAAAAGCATTCTCTATATAAACTATAAGTGTGCGAAATTTCATACTACTCCATCCGAGCAATTTTCGTAAAAAGAGGTACGAAGTTTTTGCTTCACATATAATACCTATAATGATATAAGAAATTACAGTTAGAACATAGATTAACAATTATTAATAACTAGCTGGCCCGGCGAACTTCGTACCGCCTAATTGTCAATGAATGTCGTGGTATACATATTAGTTGAACAAAATTTATGATGTCTTGAAATTAATATAATGAATAATAGAAAATAATAGAGAAGCACGATGGCGTCATTGCGCGTGTCAGTCTAATTGTACACGCAAGTTAAGCAACGTCAACCTTATCCTGTCCATGGATGAGTTTATATTATCTCGAGCTCCTCTGTGCTTCGGAAGGCACGTAAGCCGTCGGTCCCGGTTGTTATCATTAGATTATCTCGAGCTCCTCCGTGCTTCGGAAGGCACGTAAGCCGTCGGTCCCGGTTGTTATCATTAGATTATCTCGAGCTCCTCCGTGCTTCGGAAGGCACGTAAGACGTCGGTCCCGGTTGTTATCATTAGATGGCAGTCGTTAAGCCAAGTGGCATTTAGGCGGCTTGAAATTACTGGCGTCCGCCAACTCGCAGTTGAGCAGCGTGGTGGAGTATGCTCCAAACATATTCAGTTGAAGGAAGACCCGTATTTAATATTACCCAGCAGTGGGTAAATATTACCCAGCAGTGGGTAAATATTAAGTTCAGTATTTTACTATGTCACAAAATAAAGTACCATGACTCTTGACAACCAATTAATATTCATTTAAATTAAATTCATTCAAAACAACAACGGACAACTTTCGCGACGTAAAAGTTAGACCAATCGATTTGACATTTAATTGAAAATCAATAAATATCCCAATCCGTTTTCAAATTTAATTTTTCGACAATTTTGTCAATGTTTTAATACTTATTATCCTATACCCACATTTCTGAACGCAGGCATACATTTGACGTACGCACGTTAACGTCACGTTTGACAGGTCCGACATCCACGAACATTTTGTATGGAAAAATGATTTTTCTTTTATTTTATTTTTTTCGTAAATTTTCCAATGTTTTTAATAGTTATTCTGCTATTCTGGACGGAGACAAATCCAACAAATCAAAAACCATGGCAATCGGTCCAGCCGTTCTCGAGTTATAAGTGTTGTAACAAACACGACTTTCTTTTATATATATATAGATAATGTTATGGCAGGCGTCCGTCCCTCTTCTGTAATAGCCCGGTATTAAGTTCACCCAGATCTCATCTTCATAGCCCATTTATTTTCTATCACACTTCGCAATAGTCTCAACGCCTGCCGAGACCTGCTCATGGTTATATCGTTCTATTGATACTCGTATATCCTGGAACAGGTCACGGCGGGCGTACAACATTACATCAAACTTCTCAAAGGGGCCTCTACGTGTTGGATCTATATCTCCGCGTATGCCTATCAAATGACCGGGCTTGACCCGTGAATTAAGAGAGATACTTAATAATAAGATAGATATTATTAATAATAAGGGTTAGAACTATATCAGTCAAAAGTTAAAATTGTAGTAACCAATAATGTAAAGACGCATCAAACAGGAATAAAGTTACCTTCATTGCATCCACGCTATTCGGTGTAATATCAGTGTAACCACGAATGAGATAGGTTTCGGTCATGTTTAGAATGTTGCAGTATCCATCCTGGAGACAGAAATGTATAGTATATATGTATTTTAGTGTTTATAATATACTCTGCTAATAAGAGTTTGTAACCTTCAAGAAAAGAGTCTTTAATTCCCTGAAAAGGCTAGCAACGGATCGGCGAACACTTGGTGTTTCTGCCCCCTTACCGCCAACTCTTATTGCGATTCAATAACTGAATAGAATGTTTATTCATACCAATAAATAAGCGACTCTTTTTAATAACTGAATAGAGTCGCTTATTCATTGGTATATATAAGCATTCTATTCAGTTATTGAATCGCAATAAGAGTTGGTGGTAAGGCCCCTGATCTCCATGGGTGGTGGTGATTGCTTTCCACCAGATGACCCACATGCTCGTTTGCCCCCCTCTCATACAAAAAAAACTTTGTTGTTGCGCCGCGGCACTACGTTAAGCGTGTATGCAGGATCCACCATTATGAGGGCAGGATTTAACCTAAAACTTTCTAAAATAACCAATATTCAAACTTGTACGTATTATTCAGCGCTTAGCTAGTTCACAAAATAGGATTTAGTTTAAAATCATATAATATAAAATTACTGACCTTGAAAAGTTAACTAAAGCTTGTTATTTAGCTTTGAGTTTAGACCAATTTCTTAGGGAAGAACTTTGCCGAAATTAGTTTTCTCGAAACAATCTTATCTATGGAAAATGTAAATTTACCTTATTGCTATATTCCCCATATTCTTCAATAGTGGGCATGCCATATTCCATCATCCACTCATAAGCAGCATTATCAGTACCGCCATCACAGCCTGACCCACCGTAACTGTCAAAAAGAATAAATAACAAATCTCAGAACTTATACTATGTACATCAAAACAGCCTTAGTAAAAATAAGCTCAAGGATTGTGCTACTTTTCAATGCTTCAATGAGCTAAATATGTAGTTTTGGACGTATTTTTATATTATCCTTAAATACGAAATGCCAATGAAGACGAGTTGCCTGAAACTTAAGCTGATTAGAAAGCAGTTTACTTTACAGACAATACGTCAATAAAGCCTCTTGGAACCCTACCATATCATTTAATTTATATAGTGGATATATAGTACAAGTTGCCAAAATTAAGCCAGTAAATTTTAAAATCGAGTATTGTAAAACAGTAGCCTAAAGGCGCCAGAAATGCAGAGTGTGCGCTCACTGGCACCTCCGCTGCCAGCTCAACTTCTCTTTACGGAGAAGCTGAGCGAGCTGACAGACCTAAAGACTTAATTCACTTGCAGAAGTGCAAAACCCTGATGCGTATTACATTAGTATGAAAAGGAGCGCAGAGCGTTAATAATTCGCAGCCTAATGAACCTCCTTTACATGCAAAAACGACATTTCGCGACATATCACAGGCGGTGATTTACTATTAGTTCCTATACTATGATATTATTCTATTGTGGTTGTCTGTGAGGAGGAAGTACTACACAACTCGGGCTCGGTACATTACATATACGGTAATTTCTTTTCGCAACACAGAGCTTTGTTTGAGAATTTGGCTCTAAAATTGATAGCGAGCCACTTTCACCCAAATATTGTTAAGGAGTTATAAAAGTATATAAAGTTGTACTAACGACCAAGCGCAATCGATCAGGGCCTGATTACTGAGGGCAATGAGTTTTCCGCCGTTACTTCTAGCGATGGCTCCTTCCGCAGCTGCTGTGGTTCCAAAAGTCCAGCAAGAACCACAATCTTGTTGATCTAAGAAGAATGAAATTTATATATAACCGGCTGATCCGGCCAACGTTATTCTAGAATATAAATCATTTTAGTGGAAAGATTTAAATAAAGCTAGTTTTGTAGCACACCAAAAGCGGTTAATTCATCAATATCTCAATGAATACATTTAACTGTTGATCTGTTGAATCAACTTTAAAATTGCAAAAAAAATATTATTTTTCTTTTGAGTCTTAGATATTTTTTTGCAAAATCTCGGTTATACATTTTAATTTACACAATTTTAACAAGTTAAGATGTTCATTTTGATGAATAGTAATTCTATTCATGGTTCTTTCTTTAGTTTTCTATACTGCTAGCTCAACTCTGCCACGTTTCTCTACGGCCGATCTCTTTCCGGTTCCCATAGAAACTTCAGAACAAAAAGTATATAAAAATCTAATAAATAGACATACAATGTTGTGTAAAAAATGTCAATCCCAGCACTTGTTTTCGAATTTCAAGGAATATTAAATATTAACAGCAGGTTAACTTTTGTACTACTACTAAGAATTTTGAGAGTTAAGGACAAATTAAAGATAATTACTTTTCATAGCAGACACATATCCCAAAAGACGCGAGTCATATTCAGTTGGTAAAGAATCAGATAACTCTCTAATTTTCTTTTCATTGTAAGGGAAAGGTATATTGCCAACTGCTCCGTTTTTTCGCTTAAGCAAGCCTTTGTGTCTCTTCATTTCATCAGGAGTACGGTCTGCGAATTGGTTGACGCCCAACTGGTAACCAAGGTTCTGGCGATTCCTCGACTCGATAAGCCTGAGTAAAAATGTAAATTATTTTATTTCTGTAACTTATTAGAGAAATACTAAAACAGTACTGTTTTTTTTTTTGCCTCATGCTGACTCTGAGAGCTATCCCGATAACTTAGGTTCTCCGTCGAATTTCTTCGCTAAAACTGAAGATGAAGTGGCCACATCTGCCGAGTCAGTGATAGCAGAAGGCTTAGAATGGAGGTCGCATACCGAGCAACGAGGCGTTGAGCGCTACCTAGACGTGCGCTCCTCAAACGTGAAAGAAAATGCAATTAATTTTAAATTTTTTTTGGGGTGTAAGTGGTTTATCAACATCTTTGAACTAAAGCCAACTTCACCTGTACGTGGTGCACCCTGCTGACTGACAAACGAAGCTCTGGCGAACAGAGAGGTAGCGAGCGTAATTGTAAGCTACCCGACTGCGAGTGAGGTCACCAGAAAAGAAGGAGATGCTGCATTGGCAGCCGGGGTGGCGGCGCGCAAGTGATATATTATGTTGCGAGCGTTAATATGGTTACGGTAACCGCTTCACATCAGGCGGGCCGTATGCTTGTCTGCCACCCGACGTAGTATAAAAAAAAAATTGTTGATCCAAAAAATAATCCTTATATATATATAATATATTTTAAAAATATATGTTTAACCTAAGTAACCGAAAATTCAATATATGGAATTCTTATTTATTTATTAACTAGCGACCCGCCCCGGCTTCGCACGGGTGCAATGCTGATACTAAATATCCTACAGAAGGTCTTTGCGCATTGTCCTATACAGAGCTTCCACAGTTATAGGCACACGCCGCCCCGTCCAATACCGCCTCACCGTTATGTCCCTGCATTTTGAATCTGTAATATCTTCGAAAATATTCGTTCAAATTACATGCTGTAAAGGGCCATTGATTTATATTAAATGAACAATGATTTTAGAGAACTTAATTAGATGAGGATTAATGCTGTATTGCTTAAAATCGCTTCGTAAATAAGCCATTATTTCTCGTAAAAAATAGAGTATAATAAACGGTTATTGTGGGTTATCCCTAAGAGATAGACATATACCGCCGCGGACTTTTTTGTAGACCATTTTAAGGTGAATAATATTGTACTACATTATTTTGATCTATCTCGTAGGGTTCAGCCAGCGTTTGCAATGTAAGCGCAAAAAAATATGTTTATTTACGACATCACATTGGAAACCTCTAAAATTATCAGTGTTTCTCTACTAAATTATGTATGTTTTATAAATATAAACCTTCCATAATAAACTCTCTATCTATTAAAGAAAACTGCATCAAAATCCGTTTCGTAGTTTTAAAGAACTAAGCATACAAAGGGACATAGGGACAGAGAAAGCGACTTTGTTTTATACTATGTAGTGATAAAGGGACATTTACCTCATGTTTTGCTGGAAAATGTGCTTCCTCAAAGCGTGTTCACGTTCATGTGCATACTTTCTGTCGTATTTTATTTTGAACCTGCACAAATATAGAAAACGATATAAATCCAAGTGAAGGTTTCGGTGGTAAATGTACAGTAGTTTTCTTTCTTGCTACGCTTGGCTCCAGGAGGTCGAGAACTTCGGAGTAATGGTCTGTGCGCCAGGATTCAAGCTATCAGGATAGTTTAAGTAATAGTATGTACTACGTACAGTATGGCCTCTCACTGCCGCTCTCTCGTGTCGACCTCACCTCCCCTCTGAGACAAATCTGGAACCGTTTGTATGGCGCCGCACCCCACACGCATATTCACGCTCTGCACAGACGTCATTGTTTATGTAGTAGTAAACGACGCGACATTTGTATGGAGTGACCAGGGTGTGCTATCAGAATACAAAATTTCGGTGTCTTTACACGCATGTGAAATCAATAAAAAAAATGCTATTTATTTATTGTATTTGGTTGTTAGGTCATGACAACTTTTTGTAACCAGAAGTTAGCAAAAGGCAATGATATTATATATACATTGGCAAAAGGATTCGTGTCTGGACTTCAATTCACTAAATAAGCGTCGAATAATTGTAATATTGTGAGAACAATATCTTAATATCATTACTTGTTGTTGTTGTTGTAAATATCTTTATTGTACAAAAAAAGTTTCACTAGAAAAAATGAAAAAATGTTGACATACAATTTGTACAAGGGCGGACTTATCCCATAAATTGATCTCTTCCAGTTAACTTTTTTTATTTTTATTTTTAAATATTGTCAGACAAATTACACAGCGCCATCTAGCCCCAAAGTAAGCGAAGCTTGTGTTATGGGTACTAGACAACTGATAAACATAATTAAATACATTTTTTTTTCTAAATACATACTTATATACTTTATACAGACATGTTCATGCACACAAATGTTTGTCCTATGTGGGAATCGAACCCACGAGCGTTGATGTCGAAGCCGCGTCATTGACCGCTACGCCACCGAGCTCGTCAATTTTATTATTTGTACTTACTGATTAAAAATGGTATCGATATCCTCCTCATTTTCAGTTTTTGTGACGATTTCTTCATTGAATTGGTCATCATCACTTTCTGTACAATTATCTAGAATAAAAAAAAATATATATATTAATTCGACCATAGAACAGTAATTGTAAAGTAATAGTAATAAGTACCACAATATCTCTTAGTGTAGACGATATTTTTTGTTGAATACGAATCAAATATCTTCATACAATTTAATTATATATTTGCCGATTGAAATACAATTTTATTTCGTATTTGAATCCTCAAATAAAAAATTGAGAATTTTATTAGTTTTCATAAAATCCATATCATAAAATTGTAACTGGCCGATGTCTATACATAAATATGTCTTTTTGAGAGCCGCAGAAATGAAAACAATTCTTAGAAAATGAACATGTATCACGAAAAAACTACTGCACGAAATTGGATACGGTTTTTACGGTTGTATTCTAACTTGAAATCTTAATACGACGAGTAGAAGCAGAGTTATTAATAATAATAAACTTGACTCCTTTCGTATAATATTTAGCAAGTAAAACTGTATTTACAAAAGCTGGTAGATATATAATAAATAAATAAATAAGTTTTATGAAAACCCATGAGGAGCTCGATGGCGTCGTTACGCGTGTCAGTCTAATCGAACACGCAAGTTAAGCAACTATTACCGTAGCCTGTCCATGGATGGCTTCGGAGGGCACATTAAGCCACATTAAGCCAAGTCAGTGGCCTTTAGGTGGCTTGTAAACACTGGCCTTGAAGCTTGACGGGATTGACAGGAGACCCGTATCCCAGCAATGGGATGATTAAGGGCTAACGACGATGAAAGCACAAGCGGACAGTTTCGGTCTAACGCTAGTTTCTCATAAGAAAAATCGAGAAATGTACTCACATTCAGATACATCGAAAACGTCTTTTGAGAAATCTTTTGCAAAATTATAGAATTCCCAAACTTCGTATTTGTCCAAATTGCCAAGCCAGTTATTGAAAACTATCTCTTGATACCTGTAATAATAATAAAAAAAGCTTTTTTATACCATACTAGCTGTTACCCGCGACTTCGCCCGCGTTTACATTATTTTAATAAATTCTGGCAGGGTCGCCATGTGAAGAGAGGCGCGGGGGTAGGAATATCTATATATAATATATAGATATACTATAATGTCTATATGTAATATATAGATATTATAGTAACATTTTTGTTTTTATTTTTATTATATTATTTTTATTTTTGTTGTTATTAATATAATAAAAAAATTGTTGTTGATTGCACGGTATAAAAATATTTTGTAGACCAAACCAACAAATACCATCTGTTTACCTTGATAATGCCTTAGCGGCGAAACCGGTCGGTAAAATAAAATATAATTACGTGGAACAGTACAAGTGTTTTATTATAACATTATGATAATAATGTTCGATCAAGTACCAACAATCAATAGTATTAACTTTATAAAATGTTATTCCTTAAAAAAAAAGAACTCCACACCTTAAACTTCCCTGTAAAATCATATCAATCCAACGGTTTCTTTCAACGTGATGTACAAACAAAGAAACAAACATACTTTCACATTTTTAATATTAGTATGGAAGTATGGATTTGATGGCAAACAAGCATAAGGGCCCACCTAACTTAAGGCTGTTGATGTAGCTAATGGACACTTGTGACCAAGACCAAGAGTATTGCTGCCATTGCTGGCACCTACTCGTCACATCTGGTGACTTCAAATATTCGGAGGAACATAACCATCCTCAAGGGATTTGTTATTTCGATGCCTCCTATGAACACTACGCCGACTCAAAACATATCCCCCATCCCGATACACACCGCTAGTATGAGTTATATATTTACTTAGCGGTTTGTATTTGTCGATTGTGTTGTGTCTTCATTGTTACTGAAGTAATGAATCGATTTAGATAAAAAAGAAAATTATCGAAACTTTAGTAGGCGTAGTGTTCGTTGGAGGCATCGATTTGTCTGTAAACTTTTGTGAGGTGAAGGTACTTCACCGATCGGGCTCGACATGCCTTACCTGTTTTTCGCCATAGTCTCGACACTAGACTAAAAAAAAATTAAATAGTAATTGTATACTTGACAGGTATCCAAGCGCCCAAGTCGTCATTGTAGTTAGCCCAAAGGGTCAGCTTCTGGATATTACCCTCGTCAGATGTTTCTTGGTAGAATTTGACTACGGGTAAATCATTGATTGTTTCGTTGCCTGCAATACAAAGTAATTATATTTTCTCATTTATCTGAATATATTAGTTAAATCATTGGGCTTCTTTCTTAAATTTTTATCTTAAACTAGCTGTCCCGGCGAACTTCGTACCGCCTAACAATCAATGAATGTCGTGGTACATATTAGCTGAACTAAATTTATGATTTTATGGAATTAAAACAATGAATAGTAGAAAATAATAGAGAAGCTCGATGGCGTCATTGCGCGTGTCAGTCTAATTGAACACGCAAGTTAAGCAACGTCGACCGTAGCCTGTACACGGATGGGTTTATATTACCTCGAGCTCCTCCGTGATTCGAAAGACACGTTAAGCCTTCGGTCCCGGTTGTTATCATTAGCTCATCTTGAGCTCCTCCGTGCTTCGGAAGGCACGTTAAGCCGTCGGTCCCGGTTGTTATCATTAACTCATCTTGAGCTCCTCCGTGCTTCGGAAGGCACGTTAAGCCATCGGTCCCGGTTGTTATCATTAGCTCATCTTGAGCTCCTCCGTGCTTCGGAAGGCACGTTAAGCCGTCGGTCCCGGTTGTTATCATTAGCTCATCTTGAGCTCCTCCGTGCTTCGGAAGGCACGTTAAGCCGTCGGTCCCGGTTGTTATCATTAGCTCATCTTGAGCTCCTCCGTGCTTCGGAAGGCACGTTAAGCTGTCGGTCCCGGTTATCATTTAATGACAGTCGTTAAGTTAAGTCAGTGGTCTTTAGGCGGTTCGAAAACACTGGCCTCCGCCAACCCGCAGTTGAGCAGCGTGTTGGAGTACGCTCTAAATCCCTTCGGTTGAGGGAAGACCCGTATCCATAAAAACTGAAGATTTCATAAAAATAAAGATTTCCTTATTGTTAAATTAAAAAAAAAAAAACGTTTTGTTTTATTTTTTTTAGTTTTGAAATAGGTTTTATCATTTCGGTGATTTGTAATTATCATTTCTTTTGATGTTTACTCGAACTCGAACTTCGTACCGCCTAACAATCAATGAATGTCGTGGTACATATTAGCTGAACTAAATTTATGATTTTATGGAATTAAAACAATGAATAGTAGAAAATAATAGAGAAGCTCGATGGCGTCATTGCGCGTGTCAGTCTAATTGAACACGCAAGTTAAGCAACGTCGACCGTAGCCTGTACACGGATGGGTTTATATTACCTCGAGCTCCTCCGTGATTCGAAAGACACGTTAAGCCGTCGGTCCCGGTTGTTATCATTAGCTCATCTTGAGCTCCTCCGTGCTTCGGAAGGCACGTTAAGCCGTCGGTCCCGGTTGTTATCATTAGCTCATCTTGAGCTCCTCCGTGCTTCGGAAGGCACGTTAAGCCATCGGTCCCGGTTGTTATCATTAGCTCATCTTGAGCTCCTCCGTGCTTCGGAAGGCACGTTAAGCCGTCGGTCCCGGTTGTTATCATTAGCTCATCTTGAGCTCCTCCGTGCTTCGGAAGGCACGTTAAGCCGTCGGTCCCGGTTGTTATCATTAGCTCATCTTGAGCTCCTCCGTGCTTCGGAAGGCACGTTAAGCTGTCGGTCCCGGTTATCATTTAATGACAGTCGTTAAGTTAAGTCAGTGGCCTTTAGGCGGTTCGAAAACACTGGCCTCCGCCAACCCGCAGTTGAGCAGCGTGTTGGAGTACGCTCTAAATCCCTTCGGTTGAGGGAAGACCCGTATCCATAAAAACTGAAGATTTCATAAAAATAAAGATTTCCTTATTGTTAAATTAAAAAAAAAAAAACGTTTTGTTTTATTTTTTTTAGTTTTGAAATAGGTTTTATCATTTCGGTGATTTGTAATTATCATTTCTTTTGATGTTTACTCTGATTTGATTCTTGCGCTCGAACCCCATGGGAAAAGCGTTTTCACCCCTATCGATTTGACATTTTTAAATTTTCATAACAAATCACAGACATAAAAGTGTCACCAATCGATTTGACGTTTTGATATTTGACAACCAATAAATATCGTAATCCCTTTTTCAACTGACACTTTCATTTGTATGGGAAAATGTTTTTTCTTTTATTTTATTTTTTCGAGAATTTTCCAATGTTTTTAAGAGTTATTCTGCTATTCGGGACGGAAACAAATCCAACAAATCAAAAACCATGACAATCGGTCCAGCCGTTCTCGAGTTATAAGTGTTGTAACAAACACGACTTTCTTTTATATATATAGATAAATCATAAAGATTTAAATCTCCATGTGTATTTAAAGTTTACTATAAAGTAATTATCATTATAATTCTACGATTATTGATATAAGTTAGTGATTATAGTCAAGAAAAAATATGAAGCAAATATTCTATGAAACATTTTCTACGAAACGAAATTCCATGAAACTTCTGTCTGTGAAACAAAGGAACACCCAAACGAACAGATTACAAAAATGCTCTCTTTAAAGTATGCTCTTAAAAATAACCAATTAAATTGTACGGGTCGTTCTTCCGCACTCTCCTCTCCGTGCATTCCGTTTGGTTTGTGAATAACGAAGCTGTACAATATACCCAACTTACGATATCTATTTGGGGGTTCTCTCCACAATACTTACAGACTGTCTTGAAGTCATATGTAGATGGCAGCACATCTTGAACTTCTTGTCTTTCATACCTAGTTCCTTTTGTTTTTATACAAGCCATATAATTCTCCTCGTTTTCATCTGTTTCGGGATGAATCTATTGGAAATAAGAATTTAGTCTAATATTAGTCAAATGTTTTTTTTATTCTATATCGGCAGATAAACTAGTAGTACCGTAGTCTATAAATTATACGGTTCCAAACGTATCACTCTTGCATCGTCACCTCCGCTGCCATCATAGCAAGTTGTTCGGCGTTAAGCGGATGTAAGTGGTATTAGTAGAATAAAAAATGTAAATATTTTTCTCAGCGCTATCGGCACAGAGCAATAAGACTTTTAGCTATTTCTTGTGGTAAGGGTTTGGTCATCATCATCTGATGATGATGATGTATATGTAGATATAGGGCTGATGAATATATCTACCCATTGTTGGATATAGGCCTTTTTTTATTGAGGTTTGGTAAAATAGACAAATCGTAAATTAGACCAACATAGATATTAGAAGTATTGGGAAATAGACGGATTAGGGAAAAAATGTGTACGGAAAAACAGATAAATATTGAAAGTGGACAAATTCCTCTATTTTTCCAGAGCTCGTTTGTTATTCAGAATGTAATGCTGTCATAATTCATATTATATGTCATAAAACATGATTTGTCTAGGTTCTAGATGAATTACGAGTAGATATGTTTTATAACGTAGGTGGGCAACTAACTGGATGATCGCGATCGACCGGTCGATGGCAGCTCTTCCTGTCAAGAAGTAAGAAAAAGACATGGGAGAAGCTATGAAAATATACACACCAGCCTGCGAACTAGAACATATCTAAAATAATTTACTTACATCATATTTAACACCGTAATTCCTTCTGGATATAGTGGGTGCTATAATTGTCTTCGTCGCTCCGTTATTGCTGTCTATTCTGGATTCTTTCTCTGAGTACCTGAGACGTTACAGATATTTTAACTGAGCATATCATCATCATCATCATCAGGTCATTTTAGTCTCCACTGCAGGAGCACGACCCTCTCTCGTCCGTCCCAGACAGAAGGAGGATTTGGCCTACACTCCCCACGCTAGCCAAACGGGTTGGGGAGGCCTGATCGATGTTTGTTAATGTATATCTCTTACTCGCCTTGTACGACATCCACGGGAAGAGACGGAGTGATTCTATTCTAGTCTGCCGGAAACCACACGGTCAATTTTTTTATTATCTATATATATTTAAATGCCATTAAAGGCCATTATATATATATATATATATATATATATATATATATATATATATATATATATATAATTTAAATGAAATAATTCACCTCCCGCGTCTAGGTGGAATTTGAACCCACGACCTCTCGATGACCGGTCGACTGCTCTTCCAACTGAGCTGAAGGTTTGTGTTGGTGATGAATTTTTGCATTTTATATTTTACTGCGTGAGTCACAGAGTGGCGCCATCTACCTATTAAGTAATTACACTACTAAAGTGGTGCTAGGTCTCGGTCTCGGTATTGTTGTCTCTTACATTGCCTTGAAGGAAGTCAAATCAAATTCCAAAAATGTCTGCGCCAACTATTTTTTTCTGATTAATATGCCATAATTAAAGGATTTATGTTCATACCATATTTTATACTCTTCAATCAAACCAGATCCTATATAGTACTTCCTTGCTTCACATGAGTACTTATCAGGCCATGTTAGATCGTAGTCCGGTTCATCATCATCAGTCACTGAAAAAACATTAGAAGAGATAAATTTAAGAATATCTATACTTATATTCAAATTGTAACTGATTTCTAAGAGATATTTAAGAAAAAAACGGGGTGCACTCCGGGAGTGCTGGCAGAAATTAAAATGCATGCATTTTTGAATATTTTGGAATGGTTAGACAATAATTTCGTACGAATTGCTTATTTACCAGTATAAAAATACTATCATTTATGTGGCAAAATACAATATTCATTTATTGCGCTATCGTACACAAACATGACAATTCATATTACATTAACAATAAACAGCAGGAGCAAGCATATCATTTTCGCCGCGCGGTAGAAAGAGAAGGGGATATTAGTTCCTCTCCTACGCTGCGCCGGCGGTCTACTCTCCCTCTGTCTTACGAATTTTCGATTAAGTACGAATCCCAAAAAGTGCACAACGCCGCTAAAGAAGTTTTCACTTAAAAAATAAGTATATGAGGCATAGACTTATTCCGAACGGAAAAATAAGTTTTATGAAAATATTAACCACGCGGGCGATGACGCGCTTATTTATTTATTTTTATTTTATTTTATTTAAACTTTATTGACCACAAAATTACATAAGGGTACAAAAGGCGGACTTAACGCTAAAAGCATTCTCTATCAGTCAACTTTCGGGAATAACAGAAATTCATGAATGCGGTTCTAAACACTTTTTTTTTTATACCACTAGAGTGGCAAACAAGCTTACGGCCCGCCTGATGGAAAGCAGCTACCGCAGCCTATGAACGCCTGTAACACCAGGGGCATCACACGCGCGTTGCCGACCCTGTAAAAACCTCTTCACGCGCTTTTTATATGTATTATGTTTAGTTAGTACTCTTCCAGTCGACTTTAGGGTAATGCAGAGATAAGACTTGGCAAGTAGGTTCATACGAATAATTATGGGAATTATAGTATTGACATATTAATATAAATATATAGGTATGTAATATAAATATATATGTTTGTAAGGTTGTAGGCGGTAATCTCTGGATCTGAAAGAGAGGTAGGAAGCGTAATTGTAAGCTACCCGACTGGGGAATGCACCTCTATCTCACAGAATACCGCAGCCAAATAACAATTCCATTGAGGGTTGTTGTGTTCCTGTGTGTGAGTGAGGTCACCAGAAAAGAAGGAGATACTGCGTTGGCAGTGGGGGTGGCGGCGCGCGAACGATATTTTATGTTGCGAACGTTAATATGGCTACGGTAACCGCTTCACATCAGGCGGGCCATATGCTTGTCTTCCACCCGACGTAGTGTAAAAAAATTCTACTGAACCACAATAATAGAAAGCCACGTTATTTGTGAGTGTCATAGTCTATATATATCAACCAGAAAAATTAAAAGGCTATTACGTAAACGTGGGCGAAGCCGCGGGAAGAAGCTAGTTTATTAAAAACTGGAGATGCGCGTTGATATTAAATTATAGATTTACTAAAAATAAATTCTATTAGAACTACTACTAAATGAATAGGTCGTATGCTTGTTTGCCACCCAAGTGGTGAAAAATAAAGTTATGCATACTTAGATATTATATTTTAAAACGTAACTTACAAGTTACAATATTTTTTTTATAAAATTACTTACCAGTTTTCCCTGATGTCACCAAAATAAAACTAAAAAACAGTAAACATGTTATCCCTAACATTTTACTGTTTAATCTAATAAAAATAATGCGAAATGGCGGGCAAAATATAATTTTCAGGTTTTTTATAGTATACAGTAATCTAATACATATTATAATTAATTAGATGTACATAACATGGATATATCCTATTCCTATCGTCCAATATGTTCAACTTTCTGTTCTAGTTGAACATATTATACAACTTTAGTCTATTATTTTCAACTTTTTACTATCTACATACTACACCTCCCGAAACTATTTAACCTACTATGTACCCTAAATCCATTACAGACCAAAGTTGTTCAATATGTTCAACTGGTTGAACATCAAGTTGAACATAGTGGACGATAATAATAAATAATAAATATTTCAGGACAATTACATTTACACAGCGCCATCTAGTCCCAAATTAAGCGCAAAGCTTGTACTATGGGTACTAAACAACTGATATATGTACATAAATACTTTTTTTTTTGTAAATAAATACATCTATTACATAGAAAACACCCAGACCAAGAAAAACAGACATGTTCATGCACACAAATGTTTGTCATCGGGGATCGAACCCGCGACCTCGGAGTCAAAGTGGCCATTGCGAGCCATTCGACCTTCGGGCTCGTCAAACGTAGCCAGTCGGCGATAGATGTCCCTTTATTTCAAACAATCAGCCCCCTTACCACCAACTCTTATTGCGATTCAATAACTAAATAGAATGCTTATTCATACCAATGAATAAGCGACTCTATACTATTTGAAATAGAGTCGCTTATTCATTGGTATGAAAAAACATTTTATTCAGTTATTGAATCGCAATAAGAGTTGGTGGTAAGGGGGCTGTTGATTCAGTAGCTGTTAATCTACAATCGCCATCAACCTTATTCATGCCACTGCTGAGATAATTACACCCCCTCAATCGAAGGTGTTTAGAACATATTCCACCACGCTGCTCAATTGCTCAAGTGCCAGAGAATAGATAATTTACAATGTAAAACAATACTGTAATGTGAATATTCTATTAGAGAACAATTTGTGACGTATTAACTACTAGATGATTTTTGGAATAAAAGAAGTATTACTCCCGTGCTAGTAAACTCAGCGTGTCTTGTGGTGACCTAACTAACTCGCAGAAACACAATAATCCCCAATCGGTACATCCCACTATCCCCATTATGTATTTCCATCTGCTCCACAATCATCTCAATCAATGGAGATGGTGAGAAGTTTCTTGTGAGACACATTGTTTTAGCAATATATGGGCTCTAACTTTTATACTCCGTCGGGTGGCAGATGAGCATACGGCCCGTCTAATGTGAAGCGGTTACCGTAGCCATATTAACGCTCGCAACATGAAATACCGCTCGCGTGCCCTTTCCTCCGCTGCCAACGCAGCAACGCCTTACTTTCTTTCAAGTGACCTAACTCACTTCTAGGAACACAACAACCCGCAAGGAAATTATTATTTGGCTGCCGTATTCTAACTGCGTCCGTCGTCGTCAGTCGAGTTTATCCACAAAAATAATCTCATATCTGGGACTTAGGCAATGTATCCAAGGTATGCAAGAATGTCTGTCTGTCTTTCCCTCTGCTAATTCTGATAGCGAAACTCGGTTTTTTTTTTTTTTTTTATTATTCTACGTCGGGTGGCAGATAAGCATACGGCCCGCCTGATTTGAAGCGGTTACCGTAGCCATATTAACGCTTGCAACATAAAATATCGCTCGCGCGCCGCCACCCTCGCTGCCAACGCAGCATCTCCTTCCTTTCTGGTGACCTCACTCAATCGCAGGAACACAACAACTCTCACGGGAATTGTTATTTGGCTGCGGTATCCTGTGAGGTGGAGGTACATTCCCAAGTCGGGTCAGCTTACAATTACGCTCCCTACCTCTCATTTCGCCAGAGCTTCGTTTGTCAGTCAGCAGGGTGCACCACGTGCAGGAAGTTGGCTTTGGTTCAAAGATGTTGGTGAACCACTTACACCCCAAAAGTCAGTTGTCCTAGTGATAAATAATCAGATCCATATATTTCTAACAAGTTTTATCCTCATTAAAATTTGGAAAAAATATGACCTTTTAAATAGTAAAAATAGTTTTATTTAGTGTTGATTATTATTGACCTGATTAGTGTGTGATAAATATTTATGGTTGCGAGGTGATAAATTATAATTGGGTAGGTAGTAGGTAATTAAGTACTCGTAGAGTTCACTAATCTAAATAATCTATACTATTATTATATAGAGGTAATGTTTGTGAGTTTGTCAGGTTGTAGGAGGCAATGTCTGGGGTTACTGAACCGATTTTGAAAATTCGTTAACCTATAGAAAACCACGTTGTGAGTGTCATAGGCTATATATTAAACCAGCCCCCTTACCACCATCTCTTATTGCGATTCAATAACCGAATAGATTGCTTATTCATACCAATGAATAAGCGACTCTATTTCAAATGGAATAGAGTAGTACCACCATCTCTTATTGCGATTCAATAATTGAGTAGATTGCTTATTCATAATCTCTTATTGCGATTCAATAATTGAGTAGATTGCTTATTCATTGGTATGAATCGCAATAAGAGATGGTGGTAAGGGGCAGGAAAATGGAAAGACTTTTTTCGTAAACGCGGGAGAAGCCGCGGGCGGAAGCCAGTGGTGGGCCTCCATCCCGATAAAAAAAAGACATACTACTCGGGCTTTATTTTATCTACATAAATTGTGCATTTTCGTAATAGAGAAGACTGCATTTTTATCTATTTCAATCTATTGTCACAAACGTCAGTTTCGTCGTCTTGCTTGCTGCGAACTAATTGCGAGGTGAGACAGTTGGCTCACTTTTCTGCTGTTTTTGACCCTTGTGGTTTATCTATAGTATTTATAACATCATTGCATATACAAAAACTGGTAGTTCTGGCTAGTGATGTTACGATCTGCAATTTTGTCAAACCGAGTTGAATCGGTTAGACAATTCATGCAAGTCGATTCCAAACCGAATCGACGAAATCGCGATTTGAATCGGTTTGAACCGATTTGAATCGGTTTGATAGCGAAGATCGGTTTAAAAAGTCGAGTCGTTACAACGACTCGACTTTTTAAACCGATTAAAAAGTCGAGTCGTTACTCGACTTTTTAAACCGATTAAAAAGTCGAGTCGTTACTCGATTTTTTAAACCGATTAAAAAGTCGAGTCGTTACTTGACTTTGTAAACCGATTAAAAAGTCGAGTCGTTGCTCGACTTTTTAAACCGATTAAAAAGTCGAGTCGTTACTCGACTTTTTAAACCGATTCAAACCGATTTGAGCATAAACCGAGTTGCGTCGATTAGCGCCTTTACTAAACAGATTTGGCCGAGTCGAAAGCGATGTAACGACTCGACTTTTTAAACCGATTTGAGCATAAACCGAGTTACGTCGATTAGCGCGTCAGCGCGTCTTGCGTCTACTAAACCGTTTTGGCTGAGTCGAACTTACTTACGCATCTCGCTCGCGCCGCTCTGCGCGCATTCGCCCGTTTGGCCGTTTGCTCGATTGGCCGTTTGACCGTTTGCTTGTTTGGCCGTTTGCCCGTTTGGCCGTTTGCCCGTTTGACCGTTTGGCTGTTTGCTCGTTTGGCCGTTTGGCCGTTTGGCTGTTTGCGCGTTTGCCCGTTTGGCCGTTTGCTCGTTGGCCGTTTGGCCGTTTGGTCATTTGCCCGTTTGGCCGTTTGCTCGTTTGCTCGTTTGGCCGTTTGCCCATTTGGCTGTTTGCGCGTTTGCCCGTTTGGCCGTTTGCCCGTTTGGCCGTTTGCTCGTTTGCCGTTTGGCCGTTTGCTCGTTTGGTCGTTTGCCCGTTTGCTCGTTTGGCCGTTTGGCTGTTTGCTAGTTTGCTCATTTGGCCGTTTCGCCAAACAGATTTGGCCGAGTCGAAAGCGATGTAACGACTCGACTTTTTAAACCGATTTGAGCATAAACCGAGTTACGTCGATTAGCGCGTCAGCGCGTCTTGCGTCTACTAAACCGTTTTGGCTGAGTCGAACTTACTTACGCATCTCGCTCGCGCCGCTCTGCGCGCATTCGCCCGTTTGGCCGTTTGCTCGATTGGCCGTTTGACCGTTTGCTTGTTTGGCCGTTTGCCCGTTTGGCCGTTTGCCCGTTTGACCGTTTGGCTGTTTGCTCGTTTGGCCGTTTGGCCGTTTGGCTGTTTGCGCGTTTGCCCGTTTGGCCGTTTGCTCGTTGGCCGTTTGGCCGTTTGGTCATTTGCCCGTTTGGCCGTTTGCTCGTTTGCTCGTTTGGCCGTTTGCCCATTTGGCTGTTTGCGCGTTTGCCCGTTTGGCCGTTTTCTCGTTTGCCGTTTGGCCGTTTGCTCGTTTGGTCGTTTGCCCGTTTGGCTGTTTGCTCGTTTGGCCGTTTGGCTGTTTGCTAGTTTGCTCATTTGGCCGTTTGCCCGTTTGGCCGTTTGGCTGTTTGCTCGTTTGCCAAACGGCCAACCGGCCAAACGGTCAAACGGCCAAACGAGCAAGCGGGCTAACGGGCAAACGAGCAAACAGCCAAACGGCCAACCGGCCAAACGGTCAAACGGCCAAACGGGCAAACGGGCAAACGAGCAAACAGACAAACGGCCAAACGGGCAAACGGCCAAATGAGCAAACTAGCAAACAGCCAAACGGCCAAACGAGCAAACGGGCAAACGACCAAACGAGCAAACGGCCAAACGGCAAACGAGCAAACGGCCAAACGGGCAAACGGCCAAACGGGCAAACGCGCAAACAGCCAAATAGGCAAACGGCCAAACGAGCAAACGAGCAAACGGCCAAACGGGCAAATGACCAAACGGCCAAACGGCCAACGAGCAAACGGCCAAACGGGCAAACGCGCAAACAGCCAAACGGGCAAACGGCCAAACGAGCAAACAGCCAAACGGTCAAACGGGCAAACGGCCAAACGGGCAAACGGCCAAACGGGCAAACGGCCAAACAAGCAAACGGTCAAACGGCCAAACGGCCAAACGGGCGAATGCGCGCAGAGCGACGCGAGCGAGATGCGTAAGTAAGTTCGACTCAGCCAAATCGGTTTAGTAGACGCAAGACGCGCTGACGCGCTAATCGACGCAACTCGGTTTATGCTCAAATCGGTTTAAAAAGTCGAGTCGTTACATCGCTTTCGACTCGGCCAAATCGGTTTAGTAAAGGCGCTAATCGACGCAACTCGGTTTATGCTCAAATCGGTTTGAATCGGTTTAAAAAGTCGAGTAACGACTCGACTTTTTAATCGGTTTAAAAAGTCGAGCAACGACTCGACTTTTTAATCGGTTTACAAAGTCAAGTAACGACTCGACTTTTTAATCGGTTTAAAAAGTCGAGTCGTTACATTGCTTTCGACTCGGCCAAATCGGTTTAGTAGACGCGCTAATCGACTCAACTCGGTTTATGCTCAAATCGGTTTGAATCGGTTTAAAAAGTCGAGTCGTTACATCGCTAGTTCTGGCAACGTTCATACGGATCGAATCGGTAACATACTTTTTTACGTGATAATGTCTATAAATCGATGATCGCCTGTTGCACGTACGAAAAATCATGACTCATTGTCACGTCCCGCCTGAGCCGAGCGTGCAAGCGATAGAAAGGCTCGATCGGCCTATGCTTCTTATGACGTTATCACGTAAAATTATCGTCCGTGAACCGACTTTACAGGCAACCAACTTTTTTAGGTCGGTTAAAAAGGTAAAAGAAAAACATTTCTAAATCATAGTTTAAATTATTACAGCTAAGGAAAAAGAGGGTTACCAAAATTGTTGTTTATTATATGGACACATTGCCGAGTTTTGTTGGTCTGCTGTCACTGTACCAGCAGTGCCAACACCGATTTGGTATTCCATTGTCGTAGTCGGGCTACGTGAGCAACCTGCGCCAAGGTGATATCAAAACCACAGACATAATATAGATAAAATAGTCCTTAACACAACGACATAAAAGCCTACTTCCTTTACCGCCATCTTCCAACGCAATGCAGTAAAATATTTTTATTTTAACACAGCCTCAGTAAATTTCTCAGCAAACATTTAAAATGAAATAGCTAGGTAGGTATACGTTTAATTCATTTCTTTTATACAACGCCGGGTGCTAAACAAGATGCTTCGTCATCATCATCATCAGTCTGTATCTACCCACTGCTGGATATAGGCCATCCCCAATGCTTTCCACCAAATACGATCATTGTCTTTAAATATCTTTCCGTATCCAGCCAATTCCAGTCGCTTTCTTATAGTCATCAGACCATCTAGAAGGAGGGCGTCCAACTCTTCGTCGTCCTACGCGCGGTCTTCACTCTAATAGCTTTCTTCCCATCACTTACTCGGCAGATGTGACCGGCCCATTGCCACTTCAGCTTGCAAACTCTGAAGGCTATGTCGACAACTTTGGTTCTCCGTCGAATTTATTCGTTCCGAATTCGATCCCTCAAAAAAACACCTAGCATAGCCCTCTCTTTTTCCTTTAGGCTTTGGTCTAGTCCGATGGTCAAAGTCCAAGTCTCTGCACCATCGGTCATTATCGGTCTTCAAGCATTGGAGTATCTGTGCGGCGCAGATGTGCTGAAGCTTTCCAGAAACTGCCCAGTCCAATCGAATGCTGGGTGCTGGCTCAGCTCAAGCTGGATGGAATGTCCGAGACGCTTGCGATATAAGAAGTATTTATTGATCGCGCGCGACCGAAACTTCCGCAGCTAACGCAGCATCTCCTCACATCTGGTAACCTCACTCATTCACAGAAACTCAACAATCATCAAGGGCATTTATTGTGTACGCGATCTTCTGTAAACAACCTTATTCAGGCTTGACCATAAAGTTAATACTTAATGGGCGGCTCGACATGACTTACCTCTGTTTCCCCAAAAACACTTTCCCTAGTCAGCAGTGTGCACCACATGCAGGTGTGGTTGGGTTTGAAGATGGTGGGGAGTTACTTACACCCCACTTATCTTATTTCATTAATATTACATACGTATACAAAACACGTAAAGAATTCAGAAGTTATTAGAATTCTTCCGAGACGTGTTGATGATCCAGATACGATCCATTTGAAAGTTTTCAAATTTTAAGAGAGAATTTCACAGGAATTTGAATAATGAATTTTCTTGAAATGTGCATCAACGGTCTCGGAAAGTTTGAAATTAAATGTTATGAATATACAGGGAATTAAACTGACAATTTCACATAAGTAATGTGTTGATTTTTTATAAGGGTGCTTACATAAAGAACCCTATTACCTGCTTACAGGTAGCCGGTACGTGTTAAAACAATGCAAACTGTACTTTATTCCATATAGATTAGGGGTGTAAGTGGCTCACGATCTTCAGAGCCAAAGCCAACCTCACCTGCCCGTGGTGCACCTTACCGACTAGCGAAAAAGGCTCTAGCAAAAGTGAAGTAGGGCACATCGTATTTAAGTGACCTCCACCTCATAGAATACTGCAGCCAAATAACAATTCCTTTGAGGGCTGTTGTGTTCCTGCGAGTGAGTGAGGTCACCAGAAAGGAAGGAGTTGCTGCGTTGGCGGCGGGGGTGGCGGCGCGCGAGCGATATTTCATGTTGTGAGCTTTCATATGGCTGGGGTAACCGCTTTACATCAGGCGGGCCGTATGTTGTCTGTCACTGTCTGTCTGCTTCTCTGTCCAGGGGATTGCTGGCTTCTTCCTTTTGGGTCATCACTCATCATATAAAAAGTTAGTTTTGTTTATTATATTTCTAATACAAATGCATCGAGACACTTGTAAGTTGTAAGCAAACAAGATTGCGGCGGAAATGTTACCATAGTGAATTTGTGCTGGTCGCGGGCGGGTAGAGTTATTGCTTCCATTAACAGATGATTTATTTCAACGGAACTAATTAAACTCCGATAGAAAGTATGTTAAATGAGAGCATTTGTTTTATATACCCGCCCAATATGTCCAGTTTCTTATGTAATTAATTAGACATAATTTCTTAATGTTCAATTTCTATTTTCTAAACTAGAAACTCGATATACTCGTACCTACAATAAAGTTGATTGTTGGCACTTGGTGGAACATTATTATCATAATGTTATAATAAAGCACTTGCACTGTTCCACGTTATTATATTTAATATTATCGACCGGTTTCGCCGCTAGGACATTATCAAGGTAAACAGATGGTGTTTGTGTTTCTTCAAAACTTTTGTAGAAACACAAACACCATCTGTTTACTCTCGAAGACTAACTCTCGAAGAGACGACTCTTCGTCTCTTCGAGAGTTAGTTGCAGACTGAAAAACGCTTTTTGATTTTTGAATTTCGATAAGTTTTTTATAAGACTGGAAACAACTAATAGGCTAGTTGCCCATGTTACAAAATTATAAAAACTCTATATCAGTAACGTAAAATACATAAAACTAGAACGATCTGCGATCTTAAAATTTTTATAACTTATGTCCGACGTGTTTTTGTTCGGTCAAAGTTTGGTGGGAAAGTCCATTTTAAAGGTATGAAATAATAAAAAATAAATATTACCATTGTAGAAACAATAGAACATACTATAACTTTTGTTACGGCACTGGCTACATAAACACAATATTTAACATAGCTGTCGTACAAATTTCTGATTTAATGCATATAAAATAGCGTCATAACTTGGTGGCCTTTTGTATGGAGCATTTTCGGGATAGCCCAAAATTGTGATCTTCAAGTTATCATATCTCGAGAAGTAAGCAATCGAAGTAATTATTTCACCTATATTTAATTTATTGTGACGTCTTTAAACAAAAATCGAAAAAAGAAAATGGTATACAAGCCTGTTATGTGTGTGCTGGAGATACAAACAAATGTTTCATTCATTCATTCATAACATCATTTGCTCTGACAGCTCGATCTTATCAATAATTCGTAGCCTAGAGTACCCTGATAGAGTAAAATCGGGCGAGTAGCGTTACACTACTGCTTTTTTTATACTACGTCGGGTGGCAGACAAGCGTACGACCTGTGTGATGTGAAGCAGGTACCGTAGCGCTCGTAACATGAAGTAACGCTAGTGCGCCGTCACCCGCACTGCCAACGCAGTAACTCCTTCCTTTCTGGTTAACTTACTCACTCGAAGAAACACAACAACCGTCAAGGAAATTGTTATTTAGTTGCGGTCTTTTCTGAGGTGGAGATACTACTCGGGTAGCCTACATATACGCTGTACCCTTGTTTTTAGGGTTCCGTACCTCAAAAGGAAAAACGGAACCCTTATAAGATCACTTTGTTGTCCGTCTGTCTGTCTGTCTGTCTGTCTGTCTGTCTGTCAAGAATTTCTATGTCGAGAATGCGTGGAGATATCAAGCTGAAATTTGAACTGTATACTCAGGTCTACGGTCCCATGAAGTTGTAAAAAAATCAAACTTCTAAGTTTACGTAGAAAAAAGTTACGTTTATTCAGCAAAAAACGCATATTTCGACACACTCAAGGGAATCAAAACCTATAGGGTACTTCCCGTTGACCTAGAACTATGAAATTTGGCAAGTAACATCGTTATAGACTACAAGTACAGGAATAAATCTCAAAACTATACATTTGTAAATAGACCTTAAAAAATAGGGGGTCTATATTTTTTATAGGGTGTCGAAAATTCAAATTGAAACTACTAGTTCAAATGGGGTATCATATGAAAGGGCTTGATGTGCACATTGCAAAATATATTTTATTTATTTTTTTCGACGCATTATTTCTTATTTATAATGAAAAATATCAAATTTAATAATGATACTACGTACGGAACCCTCGGTGGGCGAGTCCGACTCGCACTTGTCCGGTTTTTTTCTTTTACCAGTGCCTCTTACGCTAGTCGGCAGGGGCAGCTCGTGCAGGCGAGATTGGCTTTGGCTTTAAAGTTCGTGGTGCGCCACTCACAGCCCAAACAGCTTTCATTGTTACTATTCTTAAAGTGCTGGTAGCATCACAATGTACTCGCGCGATTTTACTTCACCGATTTGCCTTAATAGCGGTATTAAAATGTAAATGAATATAAAAATGTTTTGTGGTTTTAACAGCTACTTATAATACTAATTATTTTTTCTATCACTAAGATGGAAAGCAAGCTTTCGGCCGGCCAGATCGAAAGCAGTTACTGCACCCAATAAAATATGTGAAGGTTACCATTGGACAGTTTCAGGGAAGCCATTTCTCATAGTAATCCCTGTGTATGAAGTTACTTCCATTGATTTATTATTCCTAGAGGCTTTAATTTAAATGAATAATGGATGAATTTGTTCGTGGCATAGTATAAATTACTAAAATCTAGTTTAGATATTTTACGGTAACATGGACCAAATTACCATTTTAGACACATATTTTGGGTTGTCTATAATTTATAATTTCCTGTTCATAGAAGTATCTCGGATACGAAGAAAGAATTCTTCATTCAAGAAGATGCAGAAGTATCATAAACCTATATTCATGCCTTCTTCAAAAAGAGCGTGAATAGGTTTTTAAAGGGTCTGCAACGCGCGTGCGATACCCTTGGTGTTCATTCAATCACTTTTCATTATGAGATAAAAAAATATTTCTTTTAAATTTTCTTATAAATAAACCTTGTCCTGACAACATATCTGACAATAACGAATACAAAAAAATCCAATTTGGTGCAGTCGTTAGGAAGTTATGCGCGTACATACGTTTGGGTAATTCATTTTTATTTATATAGATTTACGTCTATAAAAGCCTAGCCTAGCATTAAAATTGGCATTAAATATGGATTTTTCGAGACTTATAAATATGAAATGTAGAAATAATCCTAGATTATGACGCGATAAATCGAAATCATGTTTAATTGTAAATGTATAATAAATTAAAGTTGTAATTTTGAATGTGTAGTGAATATTTTTAACTGCACGTTACCATGTCGACCAACGAACGAGTGTTAGCAGTTCAATTTTCTACTACATGTGGGATATTTGTAATCACAGAGATATAAACATTACTATCCCTGTAACACATTGTTACTTTGTTAAATTTAAATACAAATAGAGTGGCTCTGTCCCTGTTTCATATTGTTTCATACATTGTTTCATATACAAAGTACAACTCTGACATCCCCGGATACTAAGACCACATACAGTATGTATATACTTGGGATTATTTGATCCTATTGTTTAACAGTGTCCGAGAATTTCTATTAGCATTAGAAAGGTGTTCCATGGCTTGATAGAGAGAGGCTGAGCAGCTGTTACATGTTACTATACGATGTAAGTTATAAGATGTGATTAAAATACAAAAATAGAACTCTAAACTAGTATCCAGGTCCGTAAAATGTTCATATAAGGTAGACATAGATAGAGAAATTGATAGCTATGAAATCAATAATCGTATCGAAATATAAAGTAATCGTTTAAGAAAGGAGGGACATAAACTGTCATTTAGGTTGGTCAAGTAATGATAAAAAACTGAAATTCCTTCAAGAGAATACAGCTTTATCATGACATTATAACATACGGTGCAGAAACTTAGATTCATCCATAATTAAGAATCCGCGACGAAGCCCTCCCCCGCAGATGCCACTTTCCATAAAACAGAATAGAAATATGTGCTGTGGCTCTCTCCATCGCTCGCTGAGCGATATTCTTGGAAAAGTTCTACGCGTTACCTAAATACACTGAAATATTACAGTATGACCTGTACAGGAGCTTGAAGGCGAATTTATAAGTAATCACGCAAGTTAAGCAAAATTGACCGTAGCCTGTCTATGAATTTATTTATCTCGAGATATTGAAGATGAGAGAGAGAAGAGATATTGATCCCTCCATCAACCGGCAGTTGTGCCATGTGGTAGAGGACGCTTTGCCTTTCTTTTTACGTAATCCAGCAGTAGGATGAATATAGGCTGATTCAGATGTCTCTACTATCGGAATTTAAACTTAAACGCTTACGCTTATTTTTTGTACCACACCACTTTGGAAGTTACTGCGCTCTATTTAAATCAGCGGACTGCAGACTTCGCCACGCAAATGCAAATTTCATCTCGATTGGGAGTGAAACCGTCCCGGCAACATTTCTACATTTCTGGACTATCACGTATAAATTTAGATGCTTTCTAATATTATCTGTGAAATAACTTGTTACATGTTAACACTGTTAGCGGCAGACAGTTGAAGTTTGCCGTTTATTGTGATCAGTCTTTGCGAAACTTTGTTGCAAAGTTTATCATTTGATAAAATGAGATTTTAGTACTTGATTTTTATTTAAATGACTATCCCTTGCTTTGAACATAGAAGCTGCGTTAGGCAATAAGATTCTTTGGATAGATTAAATTGGTATCACATGTATCACTACCAATCTCATCAAGGAAACCGCAAATATTCTATATCTAGTTGTAGTAATATCGACTAACAGAACAGACACAGTAGCCATTTTTTCCTGTTCGACTGTTCCTTGTTGTATTTTACATGAGTCTTTAATCAAACTTCTTATTTTGTTTGATCGTGCTAGTGCATTTTTAGGGTGGGTACCCAGAATGGGTGA
The DNA here is from genome assembly GCA_937001555.2 of Hypsopygia costalis. Classification (NCBI taxonomy): domain Eukaryota; kingdom Metazoa; phylum Arthropoda; class Insecta; order Lepidoptera; family Pyralidae; genus Hypsopygia; species Hypsopygia costalis. The sequence continues at coordinate 7,982,585 of OW443330.2, read as the reverse complement.
TGTACCCAGAAGACAATATATGTATTCTGTGATGAATTCATAACTACAGTAACTTTAAAGAGTTCAGTGCAGTCCCAGAGAGATTTCATTCCCATTATATACTGCAAAATAAACTTCTTTTACACATTTTATTTATTTAAACTTTATGCTCAATACCAATGTCCACAGGCGAAATTAATTCTATACTAGCATATTTCCATTCCTACTTCATCAGCTAAGCGATTTTCCGAGATTGACGAACTTTAGAGACGCTAGGTATGCTTAGGTTAGGCTTTTAGTAACTATATAAATTTTAAATATCACACCAGATATAGATTTTCGAGGCACTGTTTGTTTACTAAGCCTATCTTGTAGCCCATCCAAAAATAAACTTGCTTGGACATTGTTTCCCCGTTACTGAATTTTAGTTTGGTATAAATTGAAAGGGGTCGGCAGTAACAGTAAAAGATGATGGAATTGAGTTTTGAATGAAGGGTTTCGACGCCCCCTGAATCGGGAATGGCGACGAAATGTTCCTATTTCCTCATCGCCATCAACTTGTTATGGAGGGTAGATTTTATTTCCGTGTAATAACTATCTTGTTTTTTTTCCAAATTTAATTGAAAATAAAAATATATTTGTACAAGGAACCTTGATGTTAGCTAAAGGAGACACGGAATATTTTATTTCTATATTAAAATCACACATATATTGGAGAGTAATGCTCTTAAGTCGCCACGCTGGGTAGGCGGGCGAGAGACTACGGCATGGGGTTCTTAAAAAATGACGTGAAGAGGTTTTTACAGGGTCAGAAACGCGCGTGTGGTGCAGGGGCATCACCTGCATCACACGCGCCGTTACAGTTACCGTAGCCTATGAACGCCTGTAACACCAGGGGGTGTTACAGCGTTCATAGGCTATGGTAACTGCTTTCGATCAGGCGGCCGTATGCTTGTTTGCCACTTTAGTGATATAAAAAAAAATAAGGCGAGTTGGCGACTGTCGCCAGTGCCTCGTCCGCGTGTATCTGTAGGGTGTACCACGTGCAGGTGAGGTTGGCTTTGGCTCCGGAGATGGTAGTGAGCTACTTTACATTTACGATGTGTAAGTAATCTCTATTTACTTACACATCGTAAATGTAAAGGTACACACTAAAAAGTGCTTTCAATTACATCTAAGGTTTTCAAGAGAGTCAAGTTCAAGAGTTCTTCTATAGAAAACAATTCTGCGGCTACGACTTGAAAAGTTGCTCATTTTCGTATGTCTACTTAACTCCTCGAGTGTGTCGAGAGACTATCCTACTAATTAGTCAATCTGAGAGGCAATTAAAATTAAAATGCAGTGAAAATACAAATCCGATCTAGTCCCAATCTCACAAATGTCACATTCGGTATTCGGTCAGGAGTATAGGCTCGCATCGGCGACCCCATGGTATAACTGATCTCTATGGGCGGCGGTGATTGCTTTCCATTAGGTGACCCACATGCTCGTTTCCCCCCCTCTTATATTAAAGAAAAACAGTTATCTAGTACCCATAGTACAAGGTTTGCTTACTTTGGGACTAGATGGCACTGTGTAAATTGTCCAAGAATATTTATTATTATTTGTATCTCTTTTTTATCACGGGTCAATCCCGGTCATTTGATACTCTTGCACGGGGATATAGATCCAACGCGTAGAGGCCCCTTTAAGAAGTTTGATGTAATGTTGTACGCCCGCCGTGACCATAAGCATAATAAAAATATAGCAGGTCTCTGCAGGCGTTGAGATTATTACAAAGTATGATGGAAAATAAATGGACTATGGAGATGAGATCTGGGTGAACTAAATACCGGGATATTAATAGTTTAGCTTTACAGTAACTATGCAATTATTCAATATTAAATCAATAAACAGAGAATAAAATACAAATAATAATCAATTCCTTTAATTATTGTAATGGATTAATATTTCATTTACTCGTAACATGATAAATTGGGAAATGCAATTTTCAAGCTTTTAAAGAGTTTTGTTTTGATCATTCATTAATTACATTGCGTTCGTGTTAATTGAATGTTGGAAACTGATAAGATTTATATAATATCTGTATTATGAGATAATATTATAGTAATGTATTTCGAATAATCACAATTTTAATTAACGCTTTTAATAGGCTATTTGACCAACGTTTTTTTTCGGTTTTATATGTAAGGACGTAAAATAATAAAACCACACGTGAAAGAATTACTTTGATAGCACAAAAATCTCTCGAGATATGTTAATTTGAAAATCACAATTTTGGACTTTGCCGAAAACGCTCCATACAACAGTCTACTAGGTTATGACGTCACAGGTTTGTATTTTGTATGGATTAAATCAGAATTTTGTACGACAGCTATGTTAAATATTACGTTTATGTAATTAATATCATAGTAAAAGTTATAGTATTTTTTTTGGTTCTCCAATGGAAATATATTTTTTCTTAATTTCATTTTTTTTAAATGGACTATCCCGCCAAACTTTGATCGACCCTAAAATAAGTCGGACGGAAGATATTAGAATGAAAGTTTGCAGATCTTTATAGTTTTCTGTATTTTACGATATTGTTAAATAATTTATACAATTTTTGATCATTGTGAAATAGCCAATTACGGTGACCCGCTTGGTTGTTTCGCCATATTGAATCCATGGGCTTACCGCCTACCCTTGAAGCATATTCCCATCAGATTTTATTAATGGCGATAAAAAAAAAAACAACTTAATTTTATGGTACTTGTATTTAGCTTAGCTGATAGCAGTCGGTGGAGCTCTACCGACGAAGCTAAAGATGATTTTTTTTTTATAAATAATAATACATATTTCTGGACAATTTACACAGCGCCATCTAGTTCCAAATTAAGCGCAAAGCTTGTGTTATGGGTACCTACTAGATGCTTACTAATAAATACATTCTGATAAATGTACTTAAATACATTTTTTTTATAAATGCATACTATTTCTAATACATAGAACACACCCAGACCAAGACGAACAGACATGTTCATGCACACAAATGTTTGTCTTGTGCAGGAATCGAACCCGCGACCTTGGAGTCAAAGTGGTCATTGGTAACCATTCCACCAGCGAGCTCGTCAATGTTTATCAATAACTTCAACGTAAGACCTATATTTCCAATCAAAATATTCGATGGTTCCGCTTCGGCTGCAGGGCCCCAGATGTGGTCCTAAATTAACTATTAAGAATTGTAAGGATATTGCAAAACGATTTCAACGCTGCTGGTTCGCGGCTGTGGGTCTAGAGTTGAATGTTGTCAAGGCGAAATTCATGTAGAATGTATACACCGAATTGTAAAATGAATTGTTATCTCTCTAGTCTAGTAGTTAAGAATTTTGTATGTACCACTAAGGTGGGAAACGTCCATACAGCCCGCCTGATGCAAATCAGTTACCGTACCCTATGGACGAACACAATAATATTTTTATTATTGATTGATTAATTTATGCAGAAGTACTTACAAAATTTAACAGCATACGCTTAAATGAGAGCAATATTCAGCGAAATTCATTGTGCTTATGAAATCGTCCGGTCGTTCTGTCTGTTCGTTGCCATGAAACTCAAAATTTAGAAATTCTGACTTCATATTCGTGTAGAGCATCAAAAAGTAGTAATGTAAAGTGACCTTCGTTTTCCGATATCATTTCGGGATTTCGAAAAAAAAAATTTCGCTATGGTGGCGCATGCTGCGCGTCCGATGTTTAAATTTCTGAATGTTTTTGGGTAGGTTTGAGGTGTAAGTGGTTTATCAACATCTTTGAATCAAAGCCAAACTTACCTGAACGTGGTGCACCCTGCTGACTGGCAAACGAGGCTCTGGCGAAAATAGCGTATTTTTTAAGTTGCCCTACTGTGGAAGTACCTCCTCACAGAATACCACAGTCAAATAACAATTCCCTTGAGGGTTGTTGTGTTCCTGTGAGTGAGTGAGGTGACCAGAAAGAAACAAAGGAAGGAGTATAAGCTGTCAACGAATCGGCGACCCCTTGGTGTTGCTGATTTCCATGGGCGATGGTGACTGCTTTTCATCAAGTGACCCACATGCTCGTTTGCCACCCTCTCATATAAAAAAAAAGATAATAATCAGCTTCGCTTCCTCGTACAAAATATTCTTCTTGACATAACAGTTTGTATACATTACTTACATATATAAACAACGACAAAGCTAATTATTCTTAATATTTTTAGGGTTTCGTACCTAGAAAGAAAAAAACGGAACCCTTATAAGATCACTTCGTTGTCCGTCTGTCTGTCTGTCTGTCTGTCAAGACCCTCTATGTCGAGAATGCGTGGAGGTATCAAGCTGAAATTTGAACTGTATACTCAAGGCTACGGTCCCATGGAGTTGTAAAAAAATCAAACTGCTAAGTTTACGTAAAAAAAAGATACGGCCGTCTCAAGGGAATCAAAATTCATAGGGTACTTCCCGTTGATCTAGAACCATGAAATTTGGCAAGTAACATCATTATAGACTACAAGTACAAGAATAAATCTCATTTGTAATTAAATCTTAAAAAATAGGGAGTCTATATTTTTTGAAATTTCAAATTGAAGCTACTAGTTCAAATGGAGTAATATATGAAAGCGCTTGATGTGCACATTGAAAAATAAGTTTTATTTACTTTTTTCGACGCATTATTTCTTATTTATACATATTATTCCTACGTACGGAACCCTCGGTGGGCGAGTCCGATTCGCACTTGTCCGGATCGCTGGTTCGCGGCTGTGGGTCTAGAGTTGAATGTTATCAAGGCGAAAGTCATGTAGAATGTATACACCGAATTGTAAAATGTTTTTTTTTTCTTTTTTTATACTACGTCGGGTTGCAGTCAAGCATACGGTCCGCCTTATGCGAAGCGGTTACCGTGCCATATTAATGCTCGCAACATAAAATATCGCTCGCGCGCTGTTACCACCGCTGCTAACGCAGCAACTCCTTCTTTTCTGGTGATCTTACAAATACGCTTTACAATACCTCTCTTTTGCTTGTCGGCAGAGTGCACCAAGTACAGGTGAGATTGGCTTTGGCTCTAAAGATGTTTGTGAGCCATTTACACACTTCGTCGAATTTAGTTTTCCACTATATTCAGTTACATTCACATACCTACTTTTATGTAATAAGGAAGTAATTAAGCTTGGAAACGTTGTTTTCAAAAAGTCGGAAGTTGGTGACTTGTTTGATCATTTAAACCTAAATTCTATCTGAGAGTACGTTATAACTTTATGTCTTTATGCTCTGAAAACGCTCGAGAAATTGTATTTTCCCCGAGTCAAGTTGCGAGCTTTTAAAGTGCAGTATTTTTAGAAAATAGAATTTCCTTTTCAGTTAGCATCGTAATTTATAAATTATGGCAAGTGGGTATTTTTAGAAACTGTTACGATATTTTAGGCACTACTGTGTTTTATTTTTCTTCAATTCTACATTTTGTTTCATAAAAAAAAAAACGGTCTGTGATTGACCACAAACTTTACTCTATGTACTGTATACTACGTGTAGTATCTGTAGTTCTCTGTGTCAGATACGTAATCTGTAGAGTTATCGCCACATACTCGTAGTTTCAATGTTTCACATCTGCGAGGCGTCCCGCGACGGCTCAATTTTTTCCAATTGACAAGAACTATCGTATTTATTATCATTATTGTATTTATTATCGTATGTATTTACACAATCAATTCTTAAATAAATAAATAATAAAAAAATAAATATTCCTGGACAAATTACACACGACCATCCAGTCCCAAACTAAGCAAGGCTTGTACTATGGGTACTAGATAAGTGATATAATACTTAAATACATTTTTTTTTTGTAAATACATATTAATACATAGAAAATACCCAGACCAAGACAAACAGACATGTTCATGCATACAATTATTTGTCTTGTGCGGGAATCGAACCCGCAACCTCGGGGTCAAAGTGGCCATTGCTAACCATTTGACCACCAGGCTCGTCAAATAACGTCGTAATAAATATGAAAATATGTCACGACAATGTTGTAACTAACTTTGTAACGAATTATAGTGTCTTTCTTATTATAGAGTTTGAAACGAAAAAAACGGTGTGTAATTGACCACACGAACACGATAGACTACTACGATACACTATTGAAGTGTCCCCTTCTGGGGACACTTCAGTAGTGTACACTACAGTAGCAAAGTTATCGCCATATACTCGTGGTGTCAATGTTGCACATCTGCGAAGAAGCCCGCGCGGCTCATTTTTTTTTCAATTGATAAGATATATCGTTTTCGAAACAATCAACTCTTGTATATGTCACAACGATATACGTTAGGGTCCAACGGTTTAGTTAAAAACAATGTAGGCCGGGAAAAAATCCCTAAAGTATCTTGTACAAAAGGCTTTAGGGATTTCATCCATGTAACATGGGTAAAGTTACATTGACTACTAGCGTCATTGCTACAATTCTTAGCATGCTGGTAGCTCCACAATATACTCTTATTTTTCACTCGGTTTTAATAAATCCGTCGCCGGGTACAGTATTCTTATTTCACATCATCAAAAAATATATAAACAACTAATCGATTTATTGATGGTAATTTATCATCATTCTCATCAGCCTGTATCGATGCACTGCTGAACATAGTGAACTTCCCTAATGCCTTCCACCATTTGCGAACCTGCGCTTTCCGCATACAGGTGCTACCGGCCGTTCCCTTGAAGTCTTCAGTCTATCTAGAGTTTGATAGCAATTGGTACCATAAAACTCTTTATAATGAATATCCTAGGATTTTCATCATTAAGAAATTTTTATAGTAGAAATCTCTTGTAGAGATATGTATGTAATCTCTTCCATGATCATACAGTTCTAATGTAACTATTAATTTGTTAAATTCTTTTAAATGTATATTATTACATGTACTGAACGGATAAACTTTCATTCTTCGTATTTATCAGTAAGCTAAAACAATACCCTTGTTATTATTAACCAATTCATTTACATTTTGAGATACAGTGGTATTCGAAGTTATCAGCTGGGTCTTGGTAGGGCCATCCGTCTCCTTTTAGTTCCAACCACGGACCACCCAAATTAGATTAGCGTCTCTTTATTATTCAGCTAATTTGAATTAAGTTGATTAGAAGTAGTAAAACTTAACATTGCTTTTACCTTATTATTTTAATGTCGTCTGTTTTTTTCAGAGCGTTATAATTGGGGAGGACATGAACATTATATTGCTCTAGTTAGACCAATTAACTTTACAACTCGATTGGTCTAATGAACAACGGTAACAAAAACATTGTAACCTTTATTTCGTCGACGTCGTCAACCTTTATTCATCCCACTGCTGGGATACGGGTCTCCCCTCAATCGACAGGGTTTAAAGCATATTCCACCACGCTACTCTAGCCGCCTAAAAGCTAGACTTGGCTTAAAGACTGTCATCTACTAACGATGGCTTAACGTGAGATATTGATGAACTTAACACGAATAATTTCAAAAGATTTCGCATACAGTTTCATCTTCATCATCATTCTTATCTCACTACCCGCGGTCGCTCTCATACTTCACCCCGCATAAACTGTACCTATCGACCGGCATAAAAAGCATCTCTGTTACCTGGATTGTCACATTCGATGATCATAATTATTACCAGCCCGTGTCCAACTGCTGAATATAGGCCTACCAATACTTTCCACCAAATGCGGTTTTTTTTTTGATGTCATTTTTGAGTGCCTAACGCTTCGTTGCCCCATATTGCCCTTTATTGTCAGTGCTTTTGTCACTGATCTGGCATTGATGTGGCCGGCCCACTGCCACTTCAGCTTGATGAATTTTAGTGCTATACCGTAAAACTGCCATGTATTATCTCTGCATCACCCTATCGTTGACTGGTAGAGAATGCTTGTATAGCATTAAGTCCACCCGTGTACAATTTTGTGCATGAAGTTTAAATAAATAAATAACTTTGGTTCTCCGTCGAATTTCTTTGTTCCAAATTAGATCACAGAGAAACTCCGAGCACAGCTCTTTCCATCGCTCGCTGTGCGACTTTTTTAGCTTGTGAACCAGCTCAACGGTCTACGGTTTGTATACCATAGGCCATATCGAAGAGGATGCACTGGTTGAAGACTTGAATTTTCAAGCATTGTTGTGAGGAAGATATTCAATATGTAAACCAAATTTCGTCTTCATCCGTTCAAACCTTTTCACGTGAATGAATTAAAAAAACATACATTCATGCATCTATACGGCCATTCACACAAACATTCAGAACTTGAAATAATTGTTATTTACATCTAAATAACAATTATTCAGATTCCTGTGGTATTTAACATGCGTGAGAATGGGCTTAGAGATGGATAGATGAATGTAGAGATGTAAGGATTTTTGAGACCAGTGAAATCTAAATAACAATACTTAGATTTCTGTGGTTAATAATATACAACAAGTCGGATGATTTACAATGTGACGGGTTGAGGCCGTCTTGTACAGCCGTAGTTTTTTTTTAGTTTTATTTTGAACCGAACAGAGTAAGTAGCGGTGAATGTGATTGAGATTGGATTTTTGTATTTTTATTAAGTATTGGACTTAGAAAGTTGAAATTTTGAGGCTTTCGCCGGGTGTTTCGATAATCCCACGGGAAAAACACCCGCATACGAAGTCGATGGCTAAAGCTAGTCATTAATATATTAGATAATATTGTAACTTTCTAATTGCATGTAATTGCGTCACGTAATAAAAATACAAAAATCCAATCTCAATCACATTCACCGCTACTTACTCTGTTCGGTTCAAAATAAAACTAAAAAAAAACTACGGCTGTACAAGACGGCCTCAACCCGTCACATTGTAAATCATCCGACTACGTAGTCAGATCGACTACGTGATTTCGACAAACTCAAAAAATGCTGTTCGGCAAAAAACAAACGTCGCCGTCCCTTTGGGTCGACAAAAATTGTGGCACGAGACACATTGACCGTTCCATTGTGTCGTTTTATTACGGAGCGAAGCGCCCGATCATTTCGTTACACCAAAACAAATCCTTAAACACAAAGCTCCATTCAAAATCCGGTCCAAATGCAAACATAATAAAGTACAAATCTCGAAACTGTTATGTAGAATATCATTTAAGAATCATTTGCTGTATTGTCACTTCGCTTTGAACTTTCTCCGTAGGTGATAGAGTTTAAATTTGTTTGTAGTGGTTTGCTGTCGACATTTGCTATGGTCCAGTATAAAGGTGCAGGCTGGCACCCGCGAGCTGTCACGCGCCTTGTATTGTCGGCCGTCGATCGTCTGCAAAAACCAATGTGAAGTTAAAATGGTGAGCTAGAAATGTTGCCTAAGCACGGTGTAAGCGACCCGAAATTTCGTTATCAAAGACAAAGTAGTTTCCAAAGTCAGTCTAGTGAATGACAGATTTGGTTAAGGACAGTGAGCTGTTATTGTAGTAATAGTTCAATGGTTAAGGAGTTCCTTATGACCACGGCGTAACCAGGGGGCCTACCGCCTAAGCTGAAGCCGATTAATACCAGATTTTTTGATCGCAAAAATTGGACTTCACCTTACATTAGTGGCAATTGTGTTTAGCTTAGCTGGTAGAAACCATCAAGCTCTATTGGCAAAGCTAAAATATTTGTCAATAACTCAAACCAAACACATATTTTTGGGGATCAAAATATTCAATGATAATCGGCTTCAGCTTCGGCGGCAGGGCCCCTGCTTAGTCTAATGGAACATACAAGTTGAGCAAAGTCTATCGTAGCTTCTCTCTGGGAAGTTAGGCAGCGTTTCCACATAGAGATGTGCTAGGTAGTATCATTTAATACTTAGTTAATATTAAGTGACGTATAATGGTGTATACAAATTGTGTTATTAATTAAACTGATATAATTATTGACTTGTCTGATAATTTGAGAGTTTCTAATATGATGTATATGTGTGATAAAAGTCCATAAGATTAATAAAAAAAGGTCGCCGTTGTTCACCTGGGTGAATCAATTTCAAGGTGAACGAAGGACTAGGCTTATGTTGAATCATTTCACATGGGTGATATTACCTAGATGATATGGTTCCGAGGTGACAATAAAGATTCCACTTTCTTCACCCAGGTGATTATAGTGGAATAAACCTTGAAAGGATCGCTTAGCGATAAGACCGCCTTTTGTATTTTAGACAATGCATTTTTGTATTTTAGATAATGTATATTTGATGTAACATTTGCATTGAATTGTATTGTATGTTAAAGTAAATATCAAATTGTAGTCTTACAATGACCTAATTACTTATTTCAATCGTTTTCGTATTTCAATTTGTGTTTATGTTGCGTCAATTAAATTAATTATTTGAAACACCCAAGTCCAAACCGACGTAAAAAATCAAATTACACCGCCCACTAGATTTTACCTACCAATTATGGTATATCGTTTAATTCAATTTGTTTGTTGTTCATAAAGCTGACAAAAATACTTTTATACGTTCCAGATAAAATTCAAATTTCGTGTGTTTAATTAGTAATTACTTTTCCTACAGGACCTAATTAGTAATTACTTTTCTCAAGCATTTGTAATTAAGTAATTTGTAATTTGAGTTGTTTACGATGTTTGCCAATATCGATTATTTATTCTGAAGTACCCGTCTGAAGTGGTCGTGTGGTTTCCGGCAGACTAGACTAGTCTAGAATAGAATCACTCCGTCTCTTCCCGTGGATGTCGTACAAGGCGACTAAGGGAAATACATTACCAAACATCGATCAGGCCTCCCCAACCCGTTTGGCCAGCATGGGGAGTGTAGGCCAAATCCTCCTTCTGTCTAGGACGGACGAGAGAGGGTCGGGCTCCTGTAGTGGAGTATTAAAATGACCTGATGATGATTCTGAAGTACTGTAAATACAAATTGTATTTGAAAAATAAATTAGAAGGAGATAATAATATAATCACGTAATGTAAACAGATCGTGATTATGTATATTATCTCCTTCTATAGTCACACCGCCCGCCATCAATGGAGAATTCATCCTCACACATTGGTGTCTAAGTAGTCGCGTAGGTACTGTGCGGTTCCAGAGAGGTTTTCTCCCGCGCAGTGCTGTGGAATGAACTGCCTGACGAGATTTTGTCAAAAGACTACAGCATGGGGTTCTTCAATAAGGGCACAGTTTTAAAAGCATACAATTGGGAAGCGAAGGTACTTGCGCAGAGCAAGGGAGGGGAACCCGCGGAGAAGCGGGCGGTGCGGTCAGCGTCCCACAAACAAGCGTAGTTTGTGGGAGCCACCGTGAAAGGCAGTCACGTGCGCGTACTGAGTGTTTTAAACGTTTTTTTTAATTTACGTTCAGTGATTCCTATTTATTATGATGGTGAATACAAATTGTTCTGTATACGGTTGTAACTCGATGTCGGAACACACCAAGAATTTAAAATTTTATAGATTTCCCCATGACGCAAGGTAAGTTTTTTCTATAATTTCGTAAAAACCTACCTACTTTGTCTTTGTTGAAATGTATGTAGCTATATTGTTGGTGAAGTGCAAGGTACTCCAACTATAAGTATACAACAAATAACCGAATTCTTGTGCTCCAACGACAGATGACTAAATAGTTAAGTACTTCGTAACTCGAACTCCAACCTAGCGGGGTTTTCAAGTGTAAATATGTAGGTATATATATTCTTTACGGCGCATGCTCTTGCCCAAAGTGTAATTATTATGTTTACACCTTCTTAATAGTTGGGAAGTCGGACACAGAAGGAGTAGGTATTTGTCTAATATCCAACTGTTATGATTTTATTTAAACCGACAGAAAAAGACAAGGTTCTATATTCACCTATATTCAAGATTTCTGGGCAAAGATATTAATTACTACGTATGGCTGTGCCATTTCTAACATAAAATTTGTCTCTGCGACTATATGCACGTGCTGTATGTGGGACGAACCTAAGTGTATGTTTATGTTACGTAAATGTACACTATAAACTTTATAAACAAATGGGACACCAATTTTTAACTTACACTCTCATATTTATTATTTTCGCTGTCGAAAAGCCAAATGACTCATCGGTTCGTGACAAATTATCTCCTTAGAATGGCCTATCCATACCTAGTAGTTAAGATCTTTGTTTCAGGGCTAGTTTCTTTTTTTAAATTTTTTTAAGCAATCACGTTTTTTGATAATTTTTATTTACTTATTTATTTTACACATTTTAGTTATATATATACAGTAAATTTTGCTATCCAGTCATTGCATTTTGGGTATTGATATTCCTAGTTTCTATTATTAAGTATCTTGCGAAAATGAAGTGAGTAAAGTCGTAATCAAGTTAATTGTTTGGTACCTACATCAACTTGGCTGGCACCAGAAATCCGCTATTTTTTTTAAAATTTTGATATACTCCGTGACACTGGCGCAATAAAAAAAAATTTTACAACTAATCAAAATTGGTTCAGCCGTTTATTAGTTACGAATGAACATAGGGACTTTTGTCTTCGCCATAATAAGTTAACATACCAACACCAACCAGGTGCTGTAGGAAACAATATTTTTAGATAAATTATAGGTAGGTATTATTAAAACAAGTACAGTTTATATCACAGCCATGCTTATGTTTCCCCCATATTTTCATGATCAAATTGTTTATCCGAATGCGAATTCATTATATTGTTAAATTTAATGATAGAAAATTGAAATCTAAAAATAAACCTTCACGTAAATATTTAGCAGTGCAACATTTGTAAATATGTATATTATATTCTTGTTGATACATGATTATAAAAATATTAAAGATTATTTGATTTCGAATTTTGTGACAACCCTTGTATATCGGCGAACGACCGCGTGGATACCTACGCGGGCGGCATCGTGCCACGTCAAAGGCGATTCCCTACTGTATGAAAAATAGTAATACTGTGATAAGGGCGTGATGAGGTTTTTTACAGTGTTGGCAACGCGCGTGTGATGCCCCTGGTATTACAGATGTTCATGAGCTGCGGTAACCGCTTTCCATCAGGCGAGCCGTAGGCTTCTTTGCCACTTTAGTGGTATAAAAATGTTTATTTTTATTCAACTAGGGTGCCAAACAAGCGTACGTCCTGCCTGATGGTAAGCAGTAATAGCAGCCTACGGTTGTGCCGCCAGAGGTATCACTCACTGGTTGCCGACCCTGTAAAAACCGCTTTCCGCTATTCCTCCTGTCTATAGAAAGCGGTGGAGACCTTCTTGGGCATCATATCAAACAACTCTGAACATAACTCATTGTATGTTAAAGATATATACTTATATATATATATGTAGTATATATATATATATGTGTAATATATTATGTAGAAAACGCAAAGAGAGGCAAATTCTCACCTTATACTTAATTTATGAATTAAATACAATAATTAAAGTAATACAAATAGTCTAAACAAAAGATATTTAAAACAATTATTATCATAGCTCTAGAATCATGCAACATCTATCATAATTTTTATTATTTTCATCGAGTACCATAGATGTTTCTATTGTTTCAACTATCTCGTGATTCAATAATAAACCCCGAGTTTAATTAGTCAAGATTAAAAAGAGCTGTAATTTCATTGTCTCCTCAGACAAGGTTCAATTGTTTGTTCTTTTGTTGGACTCAAACGAGTGTTGTCAGCTAATGTTATAAAGACCTCTTTTATTTAAACTCGACTCTTTCATTAGAGCCATTTTATAACCTTTGAAGTCACTGTAGGTTTAATATTCTGTGATATAAAGTGTATTTTTATTTTATTACAGAGTAAAATAGGATACAGGGCGTGTGTAATTTAATAGTGTTAGAACTTGATTTAGGAGATCGAGAAATTACGAGAGCTCATACGAGAAATCACAGAATTGCTCAAGAGACGTTTTGACATAGATTAGTCAAGGTAAGATCGACGCTTCGAAAAGAATTTTTTTTTTTTACGCAAAGTAGGGGGTAATTTGTTGTATTGCTACTGGGTAATCAAAATATTGGCCGTATGGTTTCCGGCAGACTAGAATAGAACCACTCCGTTTCTTTCCGTGGATGTCGTACAAGGCGACTATGGGAAATACATTATCAAATATCGATCAGGCCTTCCCAACCCGTTTGGCCAGCGTGGGGAGTGTAGGCCAAATCCTGTAGTGGAGGTATATTATTCTGTGGTGGAGACTAAAATGGACCTGATGATGATGAATCAAAATATTTGAATGTTTGTTTCGTCTTCCAGACATTCTTTTTGTTGATCAATAATGTATCACTTCTTTAAAAAAAGTTATCTACGACAATCACTACATAGTATAAAACAAAGTCGCTTTCTCTGTCCCTATGTCCCCTTGTATGCTTAAATCTTTGAAACTACGCAACGGATTATGATGCGGTTTTTTTTAATAGATAGAGTGATTCAACTGGAAAGTTTATATGTATAATATATGCATAACATAGTAGAAAAACACTGATAATTTAGAGGTTTCTAATGTGATGTCGTAAATAAACACATTTTTTTGCTCTTTCATTGCAAACGCTGGCTGAACCCAACGAGATAGATCAAAATAATGTAGTACAGTATTGTTCACCTTAAAATGGTCAACAAAAAAGTTCGCGATGGTATATGTCTATCTCTTAGTGGTAACACACAATAACCGTTATTTTATCCTTTGCTTTTTACAAGAAATAATGCCTTATTTACGAAGCGATTTTAAGCAATACAGAATTAATCCTTATCCAATTAAGTACCTTAAATACATTGCGCATTTAATATAGATCAATATGGCCCTTCACAGCATGTAATTTAAATGAATAGTTTCGAAGATATTACACATTTAAAATGCAGGGACATAACGGCTGTGGCGGTACCGGCCGCGGAGCCGGCGGCGTGTGCCTATAACTGGGGAAGGACTGGATAGGACAAAGCGCAAAGACCTTCTGTAGTACATTTAGTATCAGCATTGCACCCGTGCGAAGCCGGGGCGGGTCGCTAGTATTATATAAATACTCGTAGCTTGTATTTAATTTATCCTCCTATACAGATAAATAAAATTGGAGTGTCTGTTTGTAATATTTAAATAACCGCTTTTTAATATGGTATAATTATGTACTGTGCACAGTACATAATTATACCAAAATAACATTTTTTACTATTTTTGTCTGTCTGTTTGTTCCGGCTTAACTCTGAAACGGCTGTACCGATTTTGACGGAACTTTCAGTGGCAGATAGCTGATGTAATAAGGAGTTTAGGCTACTTTTTTTTAGAAATTTTATTTAATCTTATTAATATTAACTAAATAATAAAAGAATAACTATTCCTTTATACAGCTAGTTACTTAATAAAACATACGGGACTCGTAGATAAAAAATGCGAAAAAATCTCTTTTTAACAAGCATGAGATACCTATAAAAATGTGCCATAAAGGCATAAACACGAGCACTCTACCCGTAAATTGCAAATTTGTTTTTTATGTTGCATCAATTAAATTAATTATTCGAAAAGTCCAAACCGTTGTAAAAAATCAAATTAAACCGCCCTCACGATTATACCCACCAATTATGGATACTGCTTAATTCAATAATTCAATTTGTTTCTCAAATTTCAATAACAGATATTATTTCTTATCTTATTATATCTTGAAGAAACCAATATCTTATTTTAAAAATCCACCATTCAGTATACGAGGGGAGGTCAATAAGTTCGCGGAATGAGAGAGAAGGAGGTTGAAATTAAACACCAAATTATTTTTCCTTTTCAATATATTCTCCTTTAACCCTAATACATTTTTCGGATCTCTCAAATAGCTTGTTTATACCATCGAAAAAAAATGATTTGTCTTTGGTGTCAAAATAGGCCGAAATTGCCGACTTGACTTCATCATCGTCGTCAAATTTCTTTCCACGCAGCTCTTTCTTCATTTTTGGAAATAAATAATAGTCACTGGGGGCCAAATCTGGACTGTATGGTGGGTGGTTTAATTGTTCAAAGCCGCATCGGTGAATGGCAGCCGTCGCAACATGGCACGTGTGGACGGGTGCATTGTCGTGCAAAAGGAGCACACCTTTTGACAGTTTTCCTCTTCTTTTTTTCTTAATGGCTTCTTTCAATCTTTCCAGTAAAGAAGCGTAGTACTGTCCCGTTATAGTCGCACCACGTTCTTTATAATCGATCAGTAAAATACCTTCTGTATCCCAAAAGATAGTCGCCATGATCTTTCCGGCCGATTGTGACACTTTGAACTTCTTTGGAGGAGGTGTGCCTTTTTTATGCCACTGCATCGACTCTTGCTTCGACTCAGGTTCATAGTGGTGAACCCAGGTTTCATCTCCAGTAACAATCCGGGCCATAACTTCTTCCTTTCTCTCTCCACAGAGCTCCAGAAACTGGTGAGAGCACTCGACACGCTCGCGTTTTTGAAGTGGCGTGAGCATTCTCGGAACCCATCTTGCACTGACTTTAGTCATCCCAAGATGATGATGTAGGATATTTAAAATACTTGATTCGGATACTCCAACCATTGCTGCAAGTTGCTTCTTCTTCAGTCGGGCATCTTCCAATACAAGTTTTTCTACTTTTTCGACGATTTCCGGTGTGGTGGCCTCAATTGGCCGTCCGGAGCGGGGGTCGTCTTCAATGGACTCCCTTCCTTGTTTGAAAAGACCATGCCACTTGTAAACCATGGTTTTACCAGGGGCAGAGTCCGCGTAAACCGCTAACAGCTCTTGAAAAATCGTCTGAGCGGATTTTCCTTGCTTGGTAAGAAACTTAATAACGGCACGGTGTTCAATTTTCTCCATACTGGCTGACTTCTTCCCGATTTAGTTGTTTGCAGGTCGATAACTCAAAAGTTAATGACACGATTAGGTTCAAACTTGGTATATATACTCTTAATGAGGTGCTTAACTAGTGCCTACCTGGACGGGTAAATTTATCCCCATCAACCCCTCCATTCCGCGAACTTATTGGCCTCCCCTCGTATCTTTTGCCCCTATGTTTAATTTAAAGCGTTCCATTCAGTACACGGATTTGAAATTGGACCGAATTTGGTGTACGGACTTGAGTCTTGAATTGAGTTTGAAGATGCAGCACGTCTAAACTTCGCGTCACCGTCAGGTGAATAGTTTAACGGTAATAGACAATGCATTTAGTAACTGTCGGTATGGGGCTTCGCTTATAAATGTTATATAATACAATTATTTAATTGCTCTTGTTATGTTGTGTTAATGATTGTATTTGTATTTAATGTAACGATATTGGGGATTAAAAGAGTCGGCCTTGAGTTTCTTGCCAGTTCTTCTGAAGAAGCCCCGTCGCCAGAACTGGCACTTAAATTCACTTTCACATTCAAGATAGTGTGATGAAAGTGAATCTAAGCTCTGCGGATTTAGAGTAGTAATGATATAGATATATGTTCTTATATTTAATTTGTATGACGTTTCTAAGTGATTTATAAAGTCCAAGGAATAAAAAAATATTTTGATTAGATTTGAATCACAGTCAGAAAACAGTAGTATATGTATGTAGGTATAGTATGTGTTAAAACTATCGCCCGATCGATTGTCAATCTATCTATATTATAAGATAGCGCTAGGAAGACAGCTTCAATGACGAGCCCGGTGGTCGTATGGCTAGCAATGGCTAGTTCGACTTTTAAGTCAAGTATTTAAATCATTACATAAGACTAGTATTAGTGTGCATGAATATGGCTGTTTGTTTTGGTCTGTTTCGATGTATTGTATGTATGTGTAGTATACCCAAGTAACACAGTGTAGCCGTATAATGGCCGACTTATGGTTTTAATGTATCGTTTTAGCATTAAAACCCAAGTTCTATATTAGTTTTATATACGTTTATAATGCTAATATAATGCTAATTTGGACACAAATTAAACAGCTTTAGGTTCTTAATTGGTTTTTTATTCGCATGACAGAAGCATTATACCAACATTACTATGGTCAAAAAAAGTTGTAACCGCATTACAGAAGCATTATACTAGCACTATTACTGTTATTGAAGTTGCTAATCGCATTACATTTTAAGCATTCAACTAGCATTACAATTTAAGCAAAAGAATTATTGGCGTCTTTCAAGTGTTCACATATAGAACTCAAATAAGTCCTATATTTTTGAAAAAACATCCTTAATGCCGCGGTACAAATGCTTTAATAGAATAAACGTTGTAATTTAATTACCGTCTAGCGATATGACTGATGGTGACGAAATTGAATAAGTTTGTTGTTTGACATTATATTCTGGGTAACTTTTTTACTCTTGTTCTATTACTTGCCTTCAAATATTACTGCGAAATGTAGTTTACTGTCAATGTCTATATAGGTTTCATTGAAAATTTTCACGCGCCTTCAGTTTATAGAGCCTTTGTTAAAAATGTTATAAAAAGATATGGGTGTAATAAAAAAACAATTGCATATTTTTGTGTAGAACGAAATTTTTGCTTGATTAACTTAATAGTTATGAATTAACTTGAGCTATCACTTTATTATAGGTCTATTAGTTTCTTACATAAGTCAAAATAATAATATTTTTTTGGTTATGGAATATTTACAAAATGGTGTCATTCTAAACAGCTTGGTGAACCATAAAAAGGGCTTATAATACCATCAGCTGTATAAATACTCACATGTACATATTTATTAAGCCAGAGGCCAGAGAGAAGACTTTTGATAAACCACCGGAGTGTCATCGTCTGCAAAGTGGTTTTATATGTGTTCACTTATATACCAGTAGACTTCATGTGAACTGATTTAGTTCCGTTACAAAATGCAATTTTAGTGATCCTTGAACGACAAAACCCATTTTCTTTTATTTAACCAGATTTTTGTACAGCTTAAGTCTGTTCGCCAAGAGTTGATAAAAAGGTCTTCTAAACAGATTAATTACTACTAAGTGGATGTATGTACAGCTTTAAGCATTACTATAACTCACATGTATTCTATTAAAGAACTCCTAGGTGTACAACAGAACTCAATTGATCTTTCAAAACGCAAGCACTACAATGATATAAGTTACGCTGTTACGATCATAAAACCAAAGGTACTGAAAACAGCTAAAAGTAGCAGCAGAATTTTAGCATTATAATGGTTCAGGTTTATGCTATTAAGCAGCAATAGGCATTTACTTACTACCTATAAATGCAATTATATAACCAAAAGTACTGAAAACAGCTAAAAGCTGTATAGCGGACTTACGGTGCATTATAATGGTTCAAGTTTATGCTATTAAGCAGCGTTAGGCATTTAAAAATGCTATCGTAGATCCAAAGGCAATAAAATTAGCTAAAAGCTGTACATCGGCATTGCGGTATGCTGCACTAAAACTGAAGGCATTATAAAATCATTTTGTGATACCTTTAGCAAACCGCTATACAATCTAAAGTATTATAATGGCTATCATATGCTTATATAGAGCGTCAGGCTGTTTGATGAACTTTTATAAGAGCTTATATAGACCTCAAGTTCTACATAAGTTCACGACTGGTTAGTTCAAATGCCAATTGTGTTACTTGGGTAGTGTTATGACTTTCGAGTGTATATATATGTTATAGTCAATACCCGAAATCTAGGCGCTCCTAGGTTAGACTAGTTAAATCTAAAAGCAAGTCGAGGTTAGGTTAGGGTTAGCTTGTGATCAACAAAAGCCGAGCGAGCGAAACGAATATATGGATTTTGTTAGCACGCTCTTAGGCTACACCTAAATGGATTGATGGATTTTAGCTTGAGAAGTGTCGTTGGATTCTTCTTAATTGTGGGAGTGACAATAGGTATATCCAAAAAAAAAATTTTTTTTTTCTTCATGTCGAATGGGCTTTCAAAATAAAGAGTTTTAAAAAAGTTACATAAATTATATTCAACTTACATGTCTAAACTAGCTGACCTGCACAACTTCGTCTGCGTGAGAGATAGAGACAGTTGAGAGAAGCGTAGGAATATTCTTTAAAAAGGTTATCGTTAGTCAATTTAAAAAATTAGACATATACTATGCCATCGGTGAATTTTTTAGGACTTTTTAAGATGAATAATTCCGTAATACGTGATTGTTGCGAAACTTGAACCGTTTACGCGGCGCACGCAACGGAAGCTCTCAAATTGAATATTTTTCCTCGTTTTTGCTACATTTTTCATTGGTGCTCCGCTCTTGTTAGTCGTAGCGTGATGTTATAATATGTAGTATATAGCCTTCCTCGATAAATGGGATATCCATAACTAAAAGATTATTTCAAATCAAACCAGTAGTTTCTGAGAATAGCGCTTCCAACCGAACAAACATTGGGTTGTTTTCCTTCCTTCTTCTTTCTCTCAGTTTCGACCGTTTGCTATTCTTCCAATGCACTCCAATATCTTAGAGCACTTTGTTCATCAACATCTCCCGAATCATCTTCATCGTTCTGATCTGCTGGATGAGCATCATCAGTCAGGTTTGCACGGTGGCCATAGCAGCGTCCGCCTTAGTCAAAATTATGGAAGATATACGTGATATTTTGGATCAGAAATATGTGAGAGTCCTAACTCTGCTCAATTTTTCCAGCACTTTTAACTCGGTGGACTGTGAATGACTGTGATTTACTTCTTGGAATTCTTCGAACGCTATGTTTCAGCAACCACTCTTGGTTCAGTTCGTATCTCAAAAGTCGACGCCAACCGGTATAGATCGATGAGTGCAGATCGGACTGGTGTGAGTTGAGTGTTGGTGTTCCACAGGGAAGTGTTCTGTCTCCGCTACTTTTTTCATTATTTATTAATGGTATTACATCGTCTCTGCTATCTTCCTTTCATTTATACGCCGACGATCTCTCTCTTCTGCGTTAATTGATTTAGTAGAGTGCTGTTGGTTTCTTGGACTTTACTGGAGAGTTGCTGGATAAATTGGATCGGAGACAAAATCAATGCATACGGTATAGGAATGTTTGTTATTAATTATTAGAAAGAAAATAATGGTACGTAAAAATACCTTATATGCATGATCGCGATAAATTCTGTCATTATTATCATTTTACTGTACCAAATTTCTTCAAAATTCGTTCAGCCGTTTACCCTTGAACATATATACACAGAAACTTTCACTTTAATTAGGTAAACGAGCGAGATCTATAAATCGAGTTAGTTCTTTGGACAACGAAATCGGTTCAGTAGTATACATAAATTGACGTGAATTTATTACTACTTGTTACCGTGCTTGCTAGTAACTAAATATTTGTATGAATATTTTGCTATTACTCGCGAATCACTGATCCGATTTTAATGAAATTTGTTGCATAAGTAGACAATATTCAAACAGTTTACGTGTTTACTGGCCATTGTATGCAGTAGTTTTTAAGTTGTAGTCGTCGTAGTAGTGTTTAAATTCTTGATGAATGTAAATTAACGAACGTAAGTATGTCTTAGTTTTTTAACTTAATAAATATAATAAATATATTGATAAATTTGACTAATTGTATTGACTCTACGTGTCACGTTTTCTTTTTATTAACATAATAACGCTCTGAAACAATTTTAAATTTAAAAGAAATCAGTATTAATATGCCCAAATAAAATATTTTATTTACTTTGTTTCTTTTTAACCGACACTCATGTCATGTTAGATTGGAAGGTGCTCCCATTAGTGTTAGTCCTAGCATTGGCATCTTGGGTGTCGACATATCGAATATATAAAGATAATCAATATCGACATGTCCCCATCTCTTTTTCCTTCGGATACGACGTCATCCCCGCCGCCTGCTTACTTGGCATTCCATTGTCTTTTACAGAATAATTCTCTTCGAAATTTGTAAACACTGTCAACCACAAGTATCAATACATCTACTATACAATCTACTAATTTACGCCAATTAAAGCTATGTTGTGGACAAGTATTTGCATTTATAAAAGTACACACTTCATTAAGTAACCACTATGATGTACATATTATTATATACCCACTGCCACTGAGTACATTTATTTATTTTACGAATTGACGCACTAATAAAACAAAATATTCAATTTTGGACAGCAAGATTGTTTGACGAACCCAAGTTATGTGTCAAGTGTAAAGTCACAAGTTACCCACGTGTATTACAAAAGTCACAGATAGATTTCAATAAACGACTATAAAACTCATTTGCTTCAGAGGCTCGTGAAACCTGGAGAGGCCATTGCTAACCATTCGACCACCGAGCTCGTCGAATTTCATAATTTGACAAATTCGACGAGCTCGGTGGTCGAATGGTTAGCAATAGCCTCTTTGCCTCCGAGATCGCGGGTTCGATCCCCGCACAAGACAAATATTTGTGTGCATGAACATATCTGTTTGGCTTGGTTTCGGTGTTTTCTATGAAAAAAAAAGTATTTAAGTATAATATCAGTTATCTAGTACCCATAGTACAAGCTTTTAATTTGGGACTAGATGGCGCTGTGTAAATTGTCCAGAAATATTTATTTATTTATTATAAATACTGATGCACATGTCTCTAGTTTTGGCAGATTTAGTTGATGATACGAATATTACGACGTCCGGCAAATCGGTTAGTAATGAATGGCACGTTTAAACCCCCGTTTCACTTAAACATTGAGTAGTCTAACGTTTTAAAAGTTTAGATATCTCGATGATATATCAGAGATAAATACGTTATTGTGAATACTTCCCAGAGCTACCGTAAACCTAGTATTATCTGATCGTAATAAACAAATACAACGGTATTTTTATGGGCACTATCATCACCGCTTAAATTAATGTAATTAACGCCCACCGATACACAATATAAGGCAAAGCAATAGTAATGACATTTCTTATAAACGGCATGCAATGTAAGTCTGAAATGTTAAAATGTTATTTTTTTTTTGGAAATGATGATGTATTAGCTGTTACCCGCGGCTTCACCAGCGTGGTCGTTATTTTAATAAAACTTTTTTTCCTATGGGAATAAGACGTTAGTCCAGGATAAAAGTAAATCACTGTCACTCTCTAGAACTTACACTATCCCCGTTAAAATTTGTGTCAATCATTTGATTTTATTTCGACGTGAAAGAAGGAAAATAAACTTACAATTTAATTGTACTTAACTTAATCCGCATGGTGGTCATTATTATAATTAAACTTTTTTCCCCTTAGAAATAAGATCTTTTTCCGGCATAAAAAGTAGCCAATGTCACTCTCCAGATCTTAAACTATCGTCGTGAGAAAAAATCATGTCAATCCATTGATTTCTTTCGACGTGAAAGTAGGACATACAAATCCTCAGTCATTATTAAAAAAAACCCGTTGGAAGAAGATATTTTTTTCAGTATAAAAAGTCCAAAGGCCATAGGTTATCGATGTGAACTTACTGGTAGTGATGTTTATATTGTATTTTAAGCTTAAATATTGATTGGAGGTTAGAGCACGTGGGTAGATAGTTTTATTATAGAAATTTATTGTTGAATATTTTTAATACTGCCGCAAAGGGTTCTCGTATGCAAAGCATTTTAGTGCAACGCTCAAAAGAATGCCTCTATGAGAAATATTTAGGGCAATAAAATGAGGTTTTGTGAGACATTTTGTTGTTAAAGGTTTGTGGGGCTTGAGAAGATGTTGAGGTGTGAATGACCGAGTAGTATAAGATCATAGCCGATGCCTTTTGTGAGCCGCTTTTTTACATTGCGTAGACAGGTGCTGGACCAATTATTATTATGTAGGTTTTGAAACTGGAAAGGCAGATGTTCCCATATTACTTATGATATATTATTACATTCATACGACGCCATCTTATAGTTTTAGATTTGAAAATGAAAGAGTTAATATTCTTATATCTGGTTGGTTCATTTTGTAATCTAGATTTTTCCTACCATCTTTGGTAGGAAAAATAGTACTTAATACATAGTAATAGGCTGCTTCGTTGGTGGTAGTAATCCTCCATGCATGTATATGCATATTTTTTTGTTTATATATTTTTCACTAGCTGTCCCGGCTAACTTCGTACCGCCTAACAATCAATGAATGTCGTGGTACATATTAGCTGAACTAAATTTATGATTTTATGGAATTAAAACAATGAATAATAGAGAAGCTCGATGGCGTAATTGCGCGTGGCAGTCTAATTGAACACGCAAGTTAAGCAATGTCGACCGTAGCCTGTACACGGATGGGTTTATATTACCTCGAGCTCCTCCGTGCTTCGAAAGACACGTTAAGCCGTCGGTCCGGTTGTTATCATTAGATTATCCTGAGCTCCTCCGTGCTTCGGAAGGCACGTTAAACCGTCGGTCCCGGTTGTTATCATTAGATGACAGTCGTTAAGCCTTTAGGCGGCTCAAAAACACTGGTCTCAACCCGCACTTGAGCAACATGTTGGAGTATGCTCTAAACCCCTTCGGTTGAGGGAAAACCCGTATCCGTAAAAAATGAAGATTTCATAAAAATAAAGATTTCCTTATTGTTTAATCAAAAAAATTTAAAAAAACGTTTTGATTTATTTTTTAGTTTTGAAATCGGTTTTATCGTTTTGGTGATTTTTAATAGTCATTTCTTTTGATGTTTACTCTGATTTGATTCTTGCGCTTTTGATGTTTAATCTGATTTGACATTTTTAAATTTTCAAAACAAATCACAGACAACTTTCGCGACATACCGATTTGACATTTTGATATTTGACAACCAATAAATATCGCAATCCTTTTTCAACTGACACTTTCATCTGTATGGGAAAATGTTTTTCCTTTTATTTTATTCTTTCGTCAATTTTCCAATGTTTTTCATAGTTATTCTGTTTTTCGAGATGGAGAGAAATCCAATAAATCAAAAGCCATGAAAATCGGTTCAGCCGTTCTCGAGTTATAAGTATTGTAACAAACACGACTTTCTTTTATATATATAAGATATATAACTGTTGTAGAAGAATATAATAATATTGAAATACGGCGTTGTTGCGAAGTCCTGCCTTGTGTATGTAGATTTATGTAATTTACCTCAATATAATTTATAACAGTATAAATTTTAATTATGTTATTTACGGAGCTCTAGTAATAATAATTTAAAACTTCTTATTTAAATAAAAATCACTTGTTCCGCCTAATTAAATGTTGACCGGTTTGGTATTCACTGCATTATAAATGTATTTAGGTGGTCTTCTCGTGTCTACAAAAATATTTGGTTATCGTGCAATCAATGACAATCTTCTATTATCATAAATATGTTATTTTCATAAATCTTCATTTATGAAAATAACAACGGGAATTAACGCGATCATACATAAGGGTATTTACAAACCTTTATTATTGTAAGGCAGGCTTTATTATTTACATAAATAATGCAACGCGAAAGTTTAAAACTCAATGACAATTCATCTATCAATAATTGAATACTATCTAAATACCTTGATCATATACCATCAATGAAACATAATTGTTTTCTTGATACTATATGATCGTAAATATATATAAACATAATTAGTTTAAAGCTTGATATAGGCATTTCCCAATTTTTTATACTTTAATCCTCCGCTTTACACATTTTAAATTACTTTTAACGACCGGTTTATAAGGCATTGTATTTTTATTAATAACAAAATGTCTATAAAGCTCCACTGAATGCCAACAACCACCAGCATATATAAATATTCTTTTTAAAAGTCTACAACGTCATTATCACGACTATATTTGTCAAGAAAATAATTATGTTTCCTCTCATAGATTTATTATCGCAAAGTATCAGGTATCTATTTTAAATGTCAAACATTCTCACTTAAAACGAAACTTTAAAATTAATGAGTTGCTAAAGCAAGTTTTAGGTCGCACGAGAAATATGTTTCACTATACATTTATCAGTAAATTAATTAGTCGTAATATTGAAGAATTGGCTCTTAATTGAATCAGTTTTTACAAGGTGAAGTTTATTAACAGATGTCGACCATAACCGATATCGTTTAAACGTATGGTTGTCATTAAAATACTCAGTATACGTAGGTATATGTAGAAAGCTTGAAAAAACTGGATCATTATAATAGTGCTGGGAATGTAATTTGTGATAGTGGTACAATACAGAGTGTGGCATAAATAGTGGTCCGACTCTAAGAATTCGACATATACCAGATAACCAACTATAACATACCATTCGTTTTAGCCATTTTTACCTAACGGTTTAAAAAAAAAATATGTTTAAAAAAAATGGCACCCTTTGTTATAAATTTGGCTGAAGTTTCGTTAAAAACCTTGTGTTTTAAATTATATGAATGATTAGCAATAGCCACTTTGACTCCGAGGTCGCGGGTTCGATTCCCGCTGTTAGTCTTGGTCTAGGTATTTTCTATGTATTATAAGGATGTGTTTACAAAAAAATAAAAAATGTATTTAAGTACATTTATCAGTTGTCTGGCACCCATAACACCAGCTTTGGGCTTAATTTGGGACTAGATGGCGCTGTGTAAATTATCCAGAAATATTTATTAAGTAAATATTTATTTATTATTAATATTCCCGGTATTTAAAAAAAAAAAAATTAATGTAAAATCACTGATATTGAAGCTCTTTTCCATTTTAAAGCCAATTTTTTTTAATACAACACACAACTTCATGTGTGATACGTGTCTAAAAAACGTATTACACTGATCAATTTCAATAATAAAATATTTCAATTTAAATTATACTAGTATCAAAGACATAAATAAACGCTATCAACCTAACACATCAAAAAGTAAAGACATAACTCGCAAAACGATTTCTTTGAATTATATAATGAGTATTTATTAAAATTTTCAAAAATTACTGCTACATAATGTAACGTGTTTTTAAAAGCACGAAATTGGTATGGACCGCCAACCAGTTTGGTGTAACTAATTAAGAAAGCAATTCTCCAGTAATTTATGAGCTATAAAATAATACAGAGGTAGACCGGGCTTATCGGCTGACTCAGAATGGCGAGGATCTAAAATTTACATTTTATATGGGAACCGTTTTTAGACTTTGGAATTGGCTATCTTTCCAATTGCAAGAACTAATTCGTGCAAAAATATATGCAAGATAAGCAGTATGTGGTAAAATAATGCGCAAATAACTTTGTGGTTTTTCCCGCATTATTTTTCTTTTATGTTAGAGTCAACAATCTTCTAATCTAATCTAACCTAACTTGAAGAGAAGGTTTTGGGGTGTCAAAGGCTGATCTTTACATAACCAACCTCACTGGCATTTAGTGTAACCTGCTGTCTAATAAACGAGGTTCTGGTGAATGAAAGGTTGAGCATATAGAGCCCGAATGGGGATCTTTATTTCACTGCAGCCAAATAACTGAGGATTGACTATGTCAGCAGCGGAGATGTCAGCACAAAGACACTGCTTATATGTATACCTAGGCTATGTTAACTTCTTTATTTCAGGTGCTTATATGCTTCTGGAACCTAGCGAGGTATAAAAAAAACTTATTATTATTGACATCTGAATTATAAACAACTTGACATTAAGGTAATAAATATAATATCTTTTTGCTGCATTCCACGACTGCACTGCTTCTATTTATCAATTAAAATATAAATATGTATATCAGTTTTACTTGAATAAATAACATATGTACTGCATAGAAAACACCCAGACCAAAACAAATAGACATCTTGCACATAAATGTTTGTGTGTGATTCGTCAAAAAGTACCTACATTACAAATAAAATGTGTTTTAAACAAAAGACAAAGTCATCGATAAGGAGTTTTCAATATGTAATTAAATTTATGCTATGATACATGCGTTTCGTTTCGTAATACAATTTATAACTAGACAATAGCATCGGAGACAATAGGGTGAGATTACACACATGACGTAAGACGTAGTATTTGCCTATTAAGAAACAATATAATCCGGAGTGGAGGAGAGATCGCGACAAGACCATGATTTATTGATATATTTGTATATAAAGGTTTAGCTACACTGTTATTGCGTGAATTCTAACGTATTTTATACGCGTAAGTTTGTTTGTTAAACTTTCGCAGAGAGATGGAAGTAGTTTGAAAGAAAGATAAGATTATAGTGCGAATGTTACACGTGGCTAAGTGCCTGCAAAGGCCAACAAAAGACCAAAAACAGTTTTTTTGGTTTAGGTTTTTTTCAATCAGATAATTATATATAGCTTTAGTTTTTAACTTTTCAATGCACTGTTTAGACTTTAAATCATACATTTATAAGGGCAAAAACTGTAATGGTGCGTTTACATGCTAGCATTCAACGGGCAGAAGCACGGGCACTAGCGTGTAAACAGATAGCTCGCGCCCGCGCCCGTGCCTGTGATCGTGACTCCCGTGCGTGCGATTGACTGGCTTAGCGCCGGGCTGGGTGCCTAATGGCATGCTGGGCTGGGTGGCACGCGTTACTATAAAATATTAAAAACTATGTTGAAATCCGTGGAACGGTTTAGGTAGTGGAGCGTGCCAAAGAATGAGACAGACACATACTCTCGAAAAAAATAACCCTTCCTTCTTCGGCAAACGGGTAAAGGTCTCACATTTTTCCTTTATGTCATAATGTCAATTAAGTGACATGTCTATCTCAATCACAAATTATTTTACTAATATTCGATTAGTACCATGTGTGTATGCAGCTTAATATTAAGTTAATATCTGTAAGGATTGCCGCTGACACCATATGATTGAATGTTTCGTGATTCAGCGCTTGGCTTTGCCTTACTGCGTATTATAATAGACTGCCCATAAAATTATTACATTATAGCGATTTACTTTATGTTTAAACTCTACATGGCATAAAACAAAGCCGGCTAAGTGCGAGTCGGATTCACATATTAAAGTGCCACTGTACAATTTTCATCGCTACATCGAGCAAAAACCGTCAAAGAAAATATCTTTCTTGTGTTTTCAGCATATTCTCTTCCGCTTTAGTCTCTTTTCTATAAGACTCAAGTTAGCGCCTGCGTGGATTGCTCGAATCTCTGGGACGATTCCGCGCAGTATCTTCTTGAGGCTCTCGATAGGTTGCAGCGGGCTATCCGCTTAGAAAACGAGGAAGAGGGACCTTAGAACCTGTTCAACTTCGTCTCTACGACGTTGAATAGGTTCTAAGGTCCCTCTTCTTTGTTTTCTAAGCGGATAGCTCGCTTAGCGTATTTTATCGCCTCTACCATGTGAGTGCTCTGAAGAACGGTTTTCCCTTATCCCACCTTCTCCCTTACGTCACAAACCTACGCGTGCAGGGTTGCAATGTCTTTGTTCCACTGTTGAGAACAGTTCTTCGAGTACTAAAAAGTTCAGCAACTCCTACGTCTGCCGCACCATTAAGGAACTGAACTTTTTTATTTTTAACTTTATTCTTGTTTTAAAGACTGCTTATTACGGTTGAAAACATACAGTTGTGTAACCGACGGACGGAAAGACGACGGAGACTTAGTATCTAACAGGGTCACGTTGGGAGCCTTTGGGTACAGAACTCTATATTACACTTACTCATAAACTAGAAAATATTTAAATAATAATAAATATTTCATCATATAAAACGAAAATTAACGAAAATCAAACCAAATGTAACAAATACATTTCAGGAAATCTAAACTAGAGAATGGGTTAGGATGAAAAGTTCTGCCCTTTTCCACTGTACAACACCGAAAAAGAGTTAAGTCGCTTGAAAGCGAAGTTTCCTGTTCATTTGATTACCCTCTTGACGTGGTAACACCTGGGAACCATTAGCAAAAGGTTCCTTATTGAACGGTTAAGTATGAGCTCGGAAGTGTGTTTTTGACTCTAAATTGACTTGGGGATGTATCGCATGATACTATTGCTTTCATTATTCTGCTATAGCTTTCGAGTTTAGAGGTTAATTTATTTTATCTACTGTGTTCGATCGATTACAGCTTTCAATGTCCCAACCTTTTCTTAACGCGATCGCCGTGTGCGTGCTATAACATAATATGAACAAGGTAGATATAACATGTGGTAATAATAAAGTGTAAACAGTTGGCAGCTGTGGTCGCGCTCACGCCCGCCTAGACCATCTCAGAGACCCTTCACATCTAAGTCGCAAGTAATACGTCATATAATATTATATTAACTGGAAAAGTAAGTTGAAAACTCTGAAAGTATTAACTCTGAAACCCGTGCATCGGTGAGGGGAGCATTTTGAACCATTCAGTGCATGATTGGCTCACATTTCCCAGAGATTTTCGTTAGCTGGGAACACAAAAACTTTAAAACTTGGACTGGAGACTTTGTTAGACCCGGATAGTCACACTCTCCCTTCACACTAGTATAAATCAGGGTAAACTAGGTTAACTAAGACGAATGGCAGGGCAGAATGCAGGGTCTACAAAACCTGTTGGGGGTCGCAATTCGAAGTTACCTCGATATGGAAATCTGGTGCAAAAATCAAGGATGTTCTTAATGCAGCTATTAAGGAAGCGTTAAACATGTCATAAAATGACTATGTAGTAGTAATTGGAGGCGTAAATGACAACGATTCCTTTGAATTATTTTATAGGCCCTATGCGCCTAGCTGCAGGCACAACAAGTAATTATCTAAATATCTATTAACTAAATATCCTACCTCAAGGTCTCCTATAGCCGTGTGAAAAATATACGTGAAAGGTATTGGCAAAAATATTTCCTCGCAAATATTGAAGTTGTTAAAAAATAGTACCCAAAAAAGTGATAAAATTTTTAGGCTAACGAATAGTTTTTCCGCCGTGGTTTCCCACTAACACGTTCAAACTCTATCTGAAACACGTTCATCGGCCAACCTAAATGTTTATTCTACGGACGTTGTGAATGGTCGGTGCTTTTACCTCAAAATAAAAACATAAATTTTAATTTTCATTCATATCACATAGTGTGTTCTTAGGGCACAAAGTTACTTTGTAACTTAGGGCCTTGGAAGATTTATTCAAAAGTCCTACTGCTAGGGCCCTATTCGGTTAAGTACGTACTGGACTTAGAAACCGGATGGCATCATTGCGCGTGTTAGTCTAATCGAACACGTAAGTTAAGCAACGACGACCGTTGTCTGTCCATGGATGGGTTTATTTATCTCGAGTCCCTCCTTCTTTCGGAGGGTACGTTTAGCCGTCGGTCCCGACTGTAGTCATTAGATGACAGTCGTTAAGCCAAGTCAGTGGCCTTTAGGCGGCTTGAAAGCACTGGCCTCCGCCAACCAGCAGTTGAGCAGCGTGATAGCGTATGCTCTAAACTCCTACAATTGAGAGGAGACCCGCATCTCAGCAGTGAGATAGATAACGGTTGATATTCTGGACTAGAAGCTAAATGTCTGTAAATACGCTATGCGAGAAGATGTTAACTCGAAGTAGGTTTTCTCGCTGCTGCACCTGCGTGACGTGATTACTATTTATATATATAACGATAACGGTATATATTACGTTTTAACTCGATAGAAGTTAGAGACTGGAAGGTCTGGTTAGGGGCAATTATCTGGAGAACCTTGGTTTGATACGTAATTGATCTGTCGGCTCGGTCTGTCGCTCCTGCCAGTTTAGTTTTGCTACATTGCATTGGAAATTAGAACCTTATTTTGCTGCTTTAGTTCACTTCATAGTAAGCGATGTCTAAAAAATATATATTATACTATGTCGTTGGCAGACAAGCATACCTGACGTGTAGCGATTACCGTAGCCATATTAACACTCGCAACGTGAAATACAGTTCGCGCGACGCCACCCCCTCTGCCAATGCAGTAACTCCTTCCTATCTGGTAATCTCATACACTTGCAGGTATACAACAACCCACAAAGGAATTGTTATTTGGCTGCGGTATTCTGTGAGGTGGTGGTATTTCCCTAGTCTGTGACCTACCTCTCTTTCGCCAGAGTTTCAATAGTAGGTGAGGTGACTCACATGCTGATTTGCCCCTCTCATATAAAAAAAAAGAGGTGGGGTACGCAATTTGCTTGACTTTAATTTAAAACAAAAATGATTCAAAGTGATCGATTATAATGATTGAAAAATTATTCAGCGCATATCAACTCTCATAGCAAGTTGATATTTTATTTATATTATTTTGTGAGTCGAAGTGACTTATCATAATAATCAATTTGCCTTCGTTGCTGTCTGTTTGTCTAATGGCCCGCCATAGACAAGGTAGTAGCTAAATGTTATCAGCGATTGTCAATCTGTGTGTTTCAAAAGTAGCCGTCTGTACCCGTTATTGTGGTTGAGGGGTCTTATTGTTTGGTGATCCGTGGTCATCAGTAAAAACCTTCAGAACTTGGAACATGTCTCTAGACAGTCAGAGGAGAGTTACTAAAGAATAGGGAGTGCACAAAAGATTCAAGAGGGTCGACGTGTCACCGGTACTGCAGGACTGGACCTATTTCAAGATAAGAAAAACCTTCAGAACTAGAGTAGAGACATACTTTTATGAAAGCATCAAACTGATAAACTGCCCAACTGGTGAAGTACCTCCACATCACAGAATAAAACAGCCAAATAGAAATTCCCTTTAGGGTTGTTGTTCCTGCGAGGCGAGGTCACAAGGGAGGAAGGATCTAGGAGGAGGAAGATATTTCATGCTGGAAGCGTTTTATTATACATCAGCCGGGTTGTATACTTGTTATGTATGACTAAACTGACCATTTATTTTTGAACTCCAAACGGGACATAAGTTTTTATCGTACCTCAGTTAGCAGGTTAACAATGAAAATAAACACAATTTGTGTGCAAAAAACAACTTAATGCAATTAGTATTCACTATTATTATATCCATATATATTGTGAAAAATAAAAAAAAATGCCCAATTCACCAGCTTTATAAAAGCAAAGTTCCTCTGACAGTAAGTAATTTTATTATTGATTTTATTTATTTGATAAAACACATTTTAACGAGCTTTTCGCGCGCTTTCGGAGAACGGGACTATTTTTGCGTCCCGGCGCTTTTTTTGGGGACAACGGGACAGGTGAACGAGAAAAGGGACAGTCCCGTTCAAAACGGGACGTATGGTCACTTTATGTATGGCTAACAAGCATACGACTCGATGTGGTATAAAATAATATATCTATCACTATGTGGGTCGTGGTGGTCTGTATTACTACCTAAAGACCGGGCTTCCGGGGTGTAAGTGGTTCATTATCATCTTTGAGACAAGCGTTACCAGCGAGGATGCCAGCGCAATAGTTCTTGTACTGCTATATGGCTACGGTAACCGCTTCACATCAGTCCGTATAATTGTTTGCCTGCTGACGTGTAAGAAAAAACTCTCCCTTATGGAATTTCTCGTTAAGCCAGTTTTCATACGCTGAACCTTAAGTCGTTAAGCGCATCTTCTTTGACTAGTTAAAGCTCTTCTAATGATTAGTATCACTAATATAGTATGATTAGTATTACTAATAACTAGAATCACGAATGTTTACTGAGCAGTACTTCATCAAACTAATTAGAGAATTGTGATTAATTATAGGTGATGATGATACAGGGTGAAATTGATGATTATGATCAATGACGATTACTTGTGAGACTCTAGATATAAGCATAATTAAACTTCGACATCAACTCATGATTATCCCTCTGTTCGGATACGAAACTTCAATCGAAATTCAATCGAAAGGGTTTAGAGTGTACTCTACCAGGCTGCTCAGTTGCGGGTTGGCGGAGGCTAGTGTTTTCAAGTCGCCCGAAGGCCGCTGAGTTGCCTTAACAACTGTCATCAAATGACAACAGCCGGAACCCACGGCTTAACGATCTTTTCGAAGCACGGAGAAGCTCGCGATAAAAAGATCATTCTTAGATTGGCTACGGTCGACGTTGCTTAATCTGCGTGATCGATTTGACTGACACGATTGCGTGATGCCATCGAGCTCCGCATATTTCAGTTAATATACATTTAATTCTTATTATTCAGGTGAAACGTTAATGCACAATACCAGAAAATCCTGGAATTGCTGTATGGCAGGGGTCTTCTGTGAGGTGGAGGGTTCCTCAGTCAATCCGTCAGAGCAGCGTATAGCAAAGAGTCTTACCTCTATTTTTCCAGAGCTTCGTTTCTTATTGAGAAGCGTACAATAGAGTAAGTCAGTAAAATCTTCATGGAAGTTTTATTTTTAATAGCCGTATGTGGAAACATTTAGGTAGAGAAATTGCTACGGGACCACATACTATAATCCCTATTCACGCTTGCCTCAATTTTGATATATTCCATTATACATACGGAATTCGAACGTAGATCAAGTGTTGTGATTAGTATTGAAGACTAATGCAATGGACCAAAATAAATGTTTTGATGTGTCGGGTCTTTGTGTCTTATTTATCATGCTCTATCTACGGAATCGGTAGCTCGGTTCTCAGGAAGTCATAGTTAGAACAGTTAATATATTTTATGTATAAAACTTAATCCGAAAATGGGAACTGACTTCTAAAGTCAGTCGGGTTAATATTATTATGGAGTAATAGTTTGTGTACTGTGTCGGTAATGGGAGTGATGTCGCTGGTGTAGCAAACGACGGACTTCGGTTATCATAGCTTGCTTACCATCTGGAGACCAAGTGTTTGTTGCTATATATACCTTGGTGCTAAGAGCTGCCGATTAATAAAAGCGGCTCCGGCAAAACGCTGAACCAAACGTAGGGTTCAGCGTAAGCTGCCAGACTGGAGAAGTACCTCCACTTCACATATTACTGTAGCCAAATAACAATTCCCTTGTAGGTTATTGTGTTCCTGCGAATGAGGGATGTTATCAGAAAGGAAGGAGTTGATGCGTTGGTATCGGGGGTGGTGGCGTGCGAGCAATTTTTTGTTGCGTTGTGTCTTGTGTTTAATAATGTCTACAATATCTGCTTCAAATCAGGCGGGCTGTATGCTTGTTTCCACCCCACGTAGTATAAAAAAATATTATAAAGCAATTGAGAATGCTTCTTTCGAAAACCCAACTACTATTTATATTTAAAAAAATAATAATCCAGGGATTGTTGAAATTATTTGACACAGAATCTATGTATCTTTTGTTAAAAACAACAAACGGTTGATCTCTAGTGTGGCCCCAAAATATAAACACGTATTAGAAGGAGTACAACTTAATTACTTAAAAACAAGATAAGGACTATGAAACAAGAAGGGTGGCCAGGAGTTAGAAGTTATTGACTTGAGCCAATGCGAACCCAACCAATGAACTGGACGGATGAGCGCAGGTGCGCTGCGCCTGAGCCGAAGGGAAAAAAAGAACTCGCCGCCGGCACGTTTATAAATAGCGACGTTACGCTTTGAACAAGACCCTAGTAGCTGTGTAATTATAATGTAAATTAAATGTGAATATTTGCCATAGAAAAATATACATAAGTAATATTTTACTCCAAATCTTTTTCTGTGCAAGCAGTGCGCCTTTGGAACGCGTTACCATCTTAGATCAAGAATGCTCAATCGCTAGCTTAGTTTAAAAATGTTGTTAAAATCCACTATCTTTCTTTTAATGTTATTTAATTTTCATCAGTCACTATTTTAACCTCTACGTACTATTACTTATACTGTGCCTCTACGTCATTAGTCTCATTAGTACTATACTATGTTTGCATAATTTGTGTGTATATGTGTATTTAAGTCTATGTATATATATATGTATATATATCATTTTGCATTATGTAAATATTTGTAATTTATTGCTCATAGTACATAATTAATATTAATAATATCTGTGCGGTACCACCTACCTTAATTTCGAATATTATTTGTCCTCTGCCCTAAGGTAGTCTGGAAGAGATCGCTAGACGATAAGACCGCCTTTGTACTAGTACTTAATGTTTTTCACTGTATATTTTTCTTTTCTTTTGGTGCAATTAAGTACATTGTATTGTATATATAATAATATGGTTTCTGTAAATCAATGCATTGTTATGTTTAGAAATCCCATCAGTTGCCATCCGGACCACAAAGCCGAGTTACAAAAATGTTGAATTCGTCAAAAAGTTGAATTTACAATATTATCGTGATGTCCTACAAATTGAAAACAAGTTTGTTACTTATATTTTTACTACTTTATACATATTTTTTTTTGTTCAGCAAATGCATTAATAACGTAATGTAAGCAGGGGAAAACAAAAGCTGAGGAACTTGTCATCTTGCACAAAAACAAAAACATAATTTGAACTGACAACATTGAAAATTCAACTTATTACGAATTCAAGATTGTGGTCCGGAAAGATAGAAGGCCAATTTTTGTATATTATTTTACATCGCAGAATGAAACTTGACCGAATCGAGATTGAATTAAGTATGATTTGGCTGAAATTTGAGTACTTGATTTCATTCATGGAATTGAGCTTCATATTAAAAAGTTTTAATCAATACCTACACAGTTCGATTCTAAATCGATATTCTGAGGTATGTCGATACAATAAGAAAGGTAGCGACTCTCTCACGACGCAAACATCTTTACACCGGATGTTGTTCCCCGCAATTAAGAATAATTATCGTAAGTTGTGTTTTTGCGTTAGAAGAGTCTTCGAGGGCAATTACAGCAACTGTCGATAATCACAGATGCGGTGAGCGACTTGTCAATCGCGGACTGGAATTACATAGGCCGCAGTAATGTAGATGTGAAGCGATGGTCGATGACGAACGCGAAACTGCTACTCGGCCACGGTTAATACAACAAACTAGATTAATAGGAAGTACCCTGTAGCTTTCGATTCCCCTACGAATGTTAAGTTATACGCCGTATACAGCTATGTCTTTTGACTACGCTGACTTAGAAGTTTGTTGTTTTTCAGACCTCCAAGGTATCAAATGTTTGATCTTCTTACGAACAATGAAGTGATCCTATAAGTAAAGATTATTTTTACCTTTTAATATGTGAAACCCTAAAAACATGTTCATAGTCGTTTGGACAATTTCGACTGCGAGCACTTACAAATTATTGTTTAATTAATATTTAGTTTATTTCTTTTTGTAGGTTTTTTAGGATTATTTGTATGTTTAAATTTTAATTTGGTTCAATGTTACACAATACTTCAGTTCCATTACATTTCCTTGAGTTTAAATTTGCAACCGTTTTGAGTATTGTGTTAGCAGCAACATGATGCCATAAATTTATTTGCTCATTGACTCTATTTTCAGTCATACCTTTGGATGTAGCCAGTATTGTACATAATAAGTTTCTTATATCTGTTAAAATTTCTTGCTTCGGATTTAAGTACAAAGTAATATTTAATTTTTTTCCCACGAAATGGTTATCATTTCATGTATGAATGTGCAACTTAAGTATAATGATGTTCTGTATTGAAATCGTGACCAAAAATAATGACCATAACTGATTCGTAGGTGATGATGTCTCTTGCCCACACACGACTACTTGTCGTCTTAATGCGGCGGAACTAAATGACACCTTGCTTCGTGCCGCTAACTCGTTTTGTTTTGGTCAAGTGTATACAGAGATCCTAATCGTCACATTGAAAGGATTTTAATTAGTAAGTACCACGTTCTACACGAATTATATCACGGAGAGTGCTCGGATGAGCAGTTTGATTTGATACCTGCCGCTGAGTTCCATCCATTATCGTACAACTCGCTGTAAATTAAAATTCCATCCATATTATTATAATCTTGATAATTGGCGATCTACCATAGTACGTTTTCTAAGACATTTTACACCACGAACGGTGAAACTGTAGAATCAACTTCTCTCAGTGGTATTTCCGAACAAATACGACATGGAAGCCTTCAAGAACAAAGTCTATATTTCCCATAAAAGGCTGGCAACAGATATGCGACCCTTTGTGTTTGCTGATCTCCATGGACGGTGGTGATTGCTTTCCACCAGGCGACCTACATGCTCGCTTGCCCACCTCTCATATATATATAAGCAATCAATTGGCTGCTTTAATAATAAAAACAAGTTTTACTAGTCTGGTCCCGCGTTGTCCCAGGCGTGGCCTTAGCTCTAATATCTTCCTCCTCCGTCTGCCATCACTAACTAAGCCCATTGCTACTTCCGCTTGCTTCTCTTAAGGCTATGACGAAAACTTTGGTTCTCCGCCGAATTTATTCGTTTCGGATTGGTGTCCTCAGAGAAACCCCGAGCTATCACTCTCCATCGCACGCTGCCCGAACTTTAGCCTGTGGACTAGCCCGATAGTCACTGTCCAGGTTTATAGTTTGTACTCATGGAAGAATAATGTTCATAAGGCACCACGCTGGCGGGTTGGCAACTGTCGCAGGAGCCTCGGCTGCTGATCGTCAAAGTGCACCAAGTGCAGGTGAGGTTGGCTTTGGCTCTGGAAATGTTAGTGGGTACTTACTTACACCCCTTACTTATTATTCAAAATTTACTTTTCAACTTACCTTTAATTATACAAAATTGTCCATACATACTGTATCTAGTGCGGTTTTAGGTATGCAGTATTTGTATTTAAATTTCTTTCAGAGTTCAGATCCAGCAATAAATTTAATTTAAGAGCGCACCGCTTTCGCTTAGATTTGGATCGTCCGGCTGTAATGCCTATAATGCACCAGAGCTGGTCTGTCTGCACCGGTTATCTTGAAAAATTGAACAATCTGGCTTAGTCTTACAGTTTATTCTATCAAGACAGTAACATTCTACAGAAGCGTTAATTGTGTATACAGAATTTGAGTGGGATCTACTACCATCTTACTTCCCGTTAACAATTAGTTATATATATGTTTTTGGTGGACGTAATCCTTCTCGGCCAGAATACATCAGTGAAAATTTAGTCCAAATTGGTTAAGCTGATTCTGAGATTATCGTGTGCAAATGCATGGACAAAAAGACAAAAATTCTAAAAACTATTTTTTTTAATTAATAAGTACAGAAACATCTCATTTGCGATTTAATTATGTGTATAGGTAAATATGATGTATAAATTTAGCGAATCATTTATACATATGAGTATATGTGATACAAATAACGAGCGTGGTGATTTGTTCCCTCTTTATGAAAGTACAGTCTCAGAAAGTGCTAAACGGGTTTGCAAGATGTTTTTTTTACTAAATTCTTACTGTCCAGCAAAGGTTTTAAAATAATCTTATCGAGATTATTTTGGACAAACTTTTTTTTTATACAACGTCGGTTGGCAGACAAGCATACGGACCGCCTGATGTGAAGCGGTAA
The DNA here is from genome assembly GCA_937001555.2 of Hypsopygia costalis. Taxonomy (NCBI): domain Eukaryota; kingdom Metazoa; phylum Arthropoda; class Insecta; order Lepidoptera; family Pyralidae; genus Hypsopygia; species Hypsopygia costalis. The sequence goes on along the minus strand of OW443330.2, from coordinate 7,943,633 downwards.
CCGTAGCCATATTAACGCTCGCAACCTAAAATATCGCTCGCGCGCCGCTACCCCCGCTGCTATCGCAGCATCTCGTTCCTTTCTGGTAACCTCACTCACTCGCAGGAACACAACAACCCTCAAGGGAATTGTTATTTGGCTGCGGTATTCTGTGAGGTGGAGGTACATTCCCCAGTCGGGAAGCTTACAATTACGCTCCCTACCTCTCTTTTCGCCAGAGCTTCGTTTGTCAGTCAGCATTCTATCAAGACATACGCGGTGCACCGCGTGAAGTTGGCTTTGGTTCAAAGATGTTGATGAAACACTCACACCCCAAAACTCGTGTAACTCGTGTAAGATAACATAAAACATGAACACCTGGATGTTAAGAAGTGAATTTATTTACCTTACAAAACTGCTTTCGGAAACCCAATTCTAACAAATTTGTAGAATGAAGCTGCAACATCAGATTACAAGATTTACTATATTCCCAATTCCCAATCCAATTTCGATAACATTCCACATGGTTCTACAGGTTGCGCAAATAAAGGTCAAAATTGCTCGTTTATACAAAGAATCAAGTGGCCTCGAGATTTTAGTAGCTTTTAGAAGAGACACCGAGGACAATACACAGCTCGGTTGGCTGCGGCACTGACACGGTGTTTCCCCTCGCCCTAATCCAACTACTTGCGCTATTGTTCAATAAAAATGCAATATTTGCCCATCGTAAACTATACTATATCATCATAGCATCAAGAACTATATTTACCTGACCAAAGGTCACGCCCAAATTATACCTCTATTTAAGCGGAATTTAAGGTAAGTCTATTTTGCTCAGCAAAAAAGAATCTTTCTTCATTTTCCTTAAAATCTATTTTTCTTTGGTTGAAGGTATGACAGGTGATTTTATTTTCAGTAAGATGCTGCCGGCACCTCGCTGCATTTAAATATAATGACACAATGAAAAGGCTAAATTTGTCGTAGTGCTTACGGGCTTTTTCCCTTCTCTTTTATTTTTCTCGCAAAAAGGACTGATGCGCTGTTGGGGACGTGATGAAAATAAATGTTTTACTTATGGACCTGTCGGAAGTAGGACAGGGGCTGGCTAAATCGACAATATTGATTAAGGTTTTTGTTATTTTTGAGTAGCTAACAGATTTTTTATACGCCGAGCGTCAAACAGGTGTCAAAGCAGCCTGATGTAAAGAAGTTACTTATAGATAGACGCTGTTAAAGAGTATAGAGTGCTGCCTATCCGTTGCTAATGCAGTATCTCTTCAATTCTGGTGATCTCAGTCATTCGCTGGAACATAACAATCTTCAAGGGTAGGGTTGTCCGGGTTTCCCCGGATTTATCCTTGTTTGGAGAGCGTCCGGGGATCGTCCGGGCGGGGTTTCATGTAGTCCAGGGTTAAAAGTTTTAAATCACTACCGCCCGCTCCGTCTTGTCATAGAATAAAAAGTAGTACTATATACTGATGACATCGGGTTTTAAGAATCAAAATCCGGAGTTTTCACGTCTTGTTCTGCTTGCTAGCGTATAGAGATGGCAACCCTATTCAAGGTTATTATTATGTTTTGGGGTGTAAGTGGTTTATCAACATCTTTGAACGAAAGCCAACTTCACCTGCATGTGGTGCACCTTGCTGACTGATAAACGAAGCTCTGGCGAAAAGAGAGGTAGGGAGCGTAATTGTAAGCTACCCGACTGGGGAATGTACCTCCACCTCACAGAATACCGCAGCCAAATAACAATTTCCTTGAGGGTTGTTGTGTTCCTGCGAGTGAGTGACGTCACTAGAAAAGAAGGAGATGCTGCTGCGATCTTCTGTGAGGTTGACATACTTCCCTACGGATCGGTTCGGAAGTTGGGCAATCAACATTCTCTTCATCTATTTCGTCAAAGCGTTTGCTAGTCGGAAGGGACCTTACAGGACTCTTTTGTTCCAAACATGGAGTAATATCTTTTTAACAAGTAGGAGTATTTTGATAAAGTTAAAAAATGTTTGCCACGGTTTAAACTTGTGTAGTTCATTCTTTATGTGTTGTGATAAGTATCCCCGGATGCTAAGTGCAGGAACATGAGAGTTAACTTCGCAATATTAAGCAGTAATTCGAACACGCAAGTTAAAGTGCTACAGGAAATGTTTAAGTAAATTTTAAGTGATATTTCACAGTTCACGCTCACTAAGTTTATATTTGTGTGTATTTAGAATGTTATGCTTCCATTTAGATTATTTCATGTGCTTATGTTTTATTCTTGAAGGTTCTTTTTACTAGATTTTATGACTACTGGTCTTCGGTTATTTCATTACAAAAAAATCACGTGCATCGGATTACCGATCTCCATACCACATTATCATCAGATATCTTTGTTTGCTTGTCCTTTGTAGTCCAACGGGTTAGGCATCCGACACACACTGGGATTACTTTGTTTGGACCGGTAAACTCAGAATTGAATTGGTGGGCACGCGCGAGGCGCGCCTATTGCTGTATCTATAATCTCGGTAATCTAAGCCGCGTAGGTATCTTACATCTGGTGATGGGTATCTAATACGAGGATTGATATTTGAAAATAGAAACAGTAAATAAAATTAATGTTGGTAATTTTTCGAAGTTTATCTATCAATAAATCAATATAAATAACATGAGGATGTGGCAAAAGAGAGATAGTGCACCGCGTAATGTGGTAATTAAATAAGTTGCTTGACTGGGTAAGTTACCTCATAGAAATCACAGATGACCGCTGTCATATACCAAATGAGGAGCTGGCGAACAAAAGCAGACTAGTCCACGCTAATCGAATATTATGTTGTTACTATTTGAGTGCTCAAAACCCACATTTATTAGATAAATTATCAATTAAAACTAGTTCTATCCTAAACAAAATTAATATCAGAAACGACATTTTCGAACAGAAATAAACTTGTCTTTTTCTCTTATTCATTGGTCTTTATCAGTTATTTTTGCCGCTTTTTTTTGCAAAATACAGTAAATAGGACAAATCCGGTTTTATTCGCCGATTCCTCAAATACCAGCTTGCACCTTGCGACTCGGTTCAGAGACGAGCTCTGAGTATTGTTTTTTTTATCTATTTATACTACGACGGGTAGCAGACAAGCATACGGCCCGCCTTATGTGAAGCGGTTACCATAGCCATATTAACGCTGGCAACATAAAATATCGCTCGCGCGCCGCCACCCCTGCTGCCAACACAGCATCTCCTTCCTTTCTGGTAACCTCACTCACTCGCAGGAACACACCAACCCTCAAGGGAATTGTTATTTGGCTGCGAGGCGGAGGTACATTCCCCAGTCTGGTAGCTTACAATTACGTTCCCTACCTCTCTTTTCGTCAGAGCCTCGTTTGTCAGTCTGCACCGCGTGCAGGTGAAGTTGGCTTTGGTTCAAAGATGTTGATGAACCACTTACACCCCAGTTATTGTTGACGATTCTGAGCTTACGGATGGTATTGAGCCATTAAGTCTGAGGAGAGACTTTGCCTGTCTTTGTGTGTTTTATCGTCTGTACAGTAGGTTGTGTTCGGAGCACTGCACTGCTCGCCATAAGCTGGGGGTTCATCCTCACACTTGGAACCTAAACGGGCACGTACTGTAAGGTTCCTGAGAAGTTTTTTTACCTCGAGCTGTTAAGCTGTGGAATGAACTCCCTGCTATGGTTTTACCAGGAGACTACAGTACGGGGTTGTTCAAGAAAGACGTTAAAGGGATTTTTGCAGGGTCGGCAACGCGTGAGTGATGCCTCTGGTATAGCAAGCGTCTATGGACGCTACGATGGCTACGATGATTGCTTTCATCGTACGCTTGTTTGCCAGCCTAGTGGTATAAAAAATAGTTTCGAAGAGGGTAGAGGCCTAGAGGATTGTTGTACACCGTATTACACTACAGCTACATTAGATTTCCATGTATATCCGAAGCCATCACGTATCTTTCCAAAATAAGCGATATCATAGGATGATAAATAGCCATGTCTCCTGCAAAGTAACTATATCGGCAGACTGGTATGCTTTTCACTTTTTTGCAATTGAAACTCATCAAGCAAGACAGCATTGGCTAGTAATATTGAAATCCGTTGTCTTACGAACGTCACAGGGTGACTAGAATAGATCTCTAGAGATTACTTCGGCTGTGCAAAATACTAAATAGTTATAGTTCTATCTCGCTGTAATAAATAAATAAATATTTCTGGACAATTTACACAGCTCCATCTAGTCCCAAATTAAGCGCAAAGATTGTGTTATGGGTAATAGACAACTGCTAAATGTACTTAAATACATTTTTTTTAAAATACATACTTATAATACATTTAAAACACCCAGACCAAGACAAACAGACATGTTCATACACACAAATGTTTGTCTTGTGCGGGAATCGAACCCGCGACCTCAGAGTCAAAGTGGCCATTGCTAACCATTCGACCACCGTGCTCGTCGATGTAATAGATGTGTTTAATCATTGTTAGACTACAGTATTTAGATATAGTTACACTATTGTATTGGGTATTACCTGTAAAAAAGTTGTGAGTGTAGAGGTAAATAAATAAATAATTATTTGTATCAGTTCTAATTTACATTATGTTATCGTTTTTAAATATAAGTTATATTTTGCAGACGAGCTCGGTGGTCGAATGGATAGCAATGGTCACTTTGACTCCGAGGGCGCTGGTTCGACTCTGATGTCTGTTTGTCATGGTCTGTGTGTTTTCAATGTAAGTATTACATGTATTTATTTACAAAGAAAATGTATTTATGTATCAGTTATCTAGTACTTATTTAGCTTGCTTAGTTTGGGACTAAATCGCGCTGTATAATATTTTATCTAATCTCATACTGAAAATTACACATTAAAAAACTAAACACAGTATCTTAATGACAGTCTTTACGCACAAGCTATCAAAATAAATTTAAAAAGTTATTTTTCGATACAGCTCTTCTATGGACAACTGTATCGTAAAATAACTTTTTTACCATTTCGATACAGCTTCAGCCCTGGATACAGGTATTTTAAACAGGTTGTAATGCAAATACATTGCAACTATGCAAAATTTTTCTACATAATCTGTGAACGCGGCGCCGCGCGGCGCGTCGCGCATGCGCACTACGCATGCTCGATCTGCAAATGGATTTATAAGTAAGAATTATAGCTGTTAAATTAACTTCATAGTTGTATTTAAAATATTATTATCATATATTTCATGAGATTAGATAAAGTAGTGTATGAAACTGCACATAATTAGGTATTAAAATACTCGTGTGGTCTATTAAAACATTCGCCTTTGGCTCGTGTTTTAAACTCACACTCGTATTTTAATAACCCTTATTATGCAACAGTTTCATAAACTACTATTAATATCAAATATGCAAATTAAGCAATATTTATTTATTTATTTGTGTTGTGTTGTGTTTTTATTTATATGCAATAAAGAACATATAAAATAAAAAAATAATTTGAATGGGTGAATTAAACGCAGATCTTAATTCTAGATATGCAGAAGATGAATACGATATCAACAATCAAATTCCGTTACACGAATCATTCCAACTGACATGTGATACGTATATCGAGGATGGATCAAGATTCAGACCATTTGATTAGCAACGTTACGCCATCTATTAACGTCTATAATGATGGTGAAAGGGTTATTGTTCGCCATTCTCCTCATACACTTAAGTATTGATGCATATCATCAAACAGAGGAACGTAAGAACAGTTACGTATCTGTTATTAGCAATACAGTTCTGTTACCTTAATCTGTGACGAGTCCGTTGGTACTTTGGCAGTGCTCACAGTTTAGATTTTGCACCTTAACTACTTACAACACCGGTTATATATATAAAAGTGCCCATTTTATGAAGGACTAACTGACCTGACACGTATCCTATACCTAACTGCTAATGCGCCCCTGTGTGCCAACCTTCCGGTTATATCACAGGTTTGCCTCATGTCCAGTAAACCAACCAGGACAGGACCTTACCCGCACCGCTCTTGCGCTCAGTAAACCAATCGAGCATCCTAGCTGATCCGACAGACGTTGTTCTGTTTTCTTAACAATGAATATTGAATCTGAATTGGTTTTGCGCAATCTGTCAAACGTCTGACAGTTTTGTCAAACGTCATAAAGTTACATTAGAAAAGTTAATATGGTCGTTTAATTTTCTTAAATTTTCTAATTTTCCGCGCAACTTTCTTATTTCTTTATTTCCTAAGAATCTCCTGACAATAACAAACAGAACGAAAATAGTAGTTTATGAAACTGTTGCATAATAAGGGTTATTAAAATACGAGTGTGAGTTTATAACATGAGCCGAAGGCGAATGTTATAATAGACCACACGAGTATTTTAATACCTAATTATGTGCAGTTTAATACACTACTTTATCTAATTTCATGAAATGTATGATAATAATATTTTAAATACAACCATGAAGTTAATTTAACAGCTATAATTCTTACTTATAAATCCATTTGCAGATCGAGCATGCGTAGTGCGCATGCGCGACGCGCCGCGAGGCGCCGCGTTCACAGATTAAGTAGAAAAATTTTGCATAGTTGCAATGTATTTGCATTGCAACCTGTTTAAAATACCTGTATCCAGGGCTGAAGCTGTATCGAAATGGTAAAAAAGTTATTTTACGATACAGTTGTTCATAGAAGAGCTGTATCGAAAAATAACTTTTTAAATTTATTTTGATAGCTTGTGCGTGTCATTAAGATACTGCGTTTAGTTTTTTAATGTGTAAATTTCAGTATGAGATTAGATAAAAGAATTAATGCAATCGATACAGTCGTTAACGTGCTTTGACCAAAGAAAATAGGGATTCATTTTTATATATATAGATATATTCCTTCGATAAGAGCGTCACTTTTATTGACCAGAAGGCGAGATGTCACGGACAGCAAATTTTCGTCCATTTACCGCGACACCGCAATTGTGTGGAACAATGCTGAGACAAAAACCAAGGAGCGTACACAAACTACACAAAGCATACGCGAACTCCGTAACGAATCGTCGGAACAGATGGTTCCTGTCATTGTTTACTGCAAACTACCGTGAATTGCTCGAATTCACTCAGCCCTGGTGACAGGTTCCCACGCTGTACCGTACGCAAACGATAGGTTGGCTAATTGACCATTTAATTTACTTTAACTAGACTTGCGCAAAACAGTTCACTGAACTGAAAAGAGAGATGCAATTCTTTTGACGCAAATGAACTATATCACTCATCTAGTTCATTTAGTTCAATTGCTTCTGTAGTTCTTTTGACTCATTTAGTTCGTTTAGTTCAATTGCTTCTGTAGTTCTTTTGACTCATTTAGTTCGTTTAGTTCAATGTATCTTTGATTCAATCGACTCAGTAGTTCTGTTGACTGATTCCTTCTACATTCTTCTATGTTCTATTGCATCATTTTGATGACATTGTATTTTTGTATTAAATAAGTAAGTGATTAAATATTTTATAAATTTCCTTCCAAATATTGATTTTCCTTCAAACTTTTCACAGGCTTAGGACTGTCAAGCTTGAGTAAAAAGAAATTATTTTGTGGTTAAAATAATAATTAATATAAAAATTGAGCCTTGTACTACTACTATAGCATATTTTCGCTAACAGCTTATGGTTCTTATGTCCTTAGCCTTAGAGTTCGGTCAGTCAACCACGCTCGAAACTATCTGTCTCGTTTTATCACGAACAATTTCAGAATCTTCCGTCCTTTTCGCTCTCTATGAGCAATTTTGGCATTACAACGTATCTCTCTCATTCTAGCTCGTACGCTTTATGTATTTCCGTTCTTTTTACTCTTTGTCACTCATTGAACTAAATGACGCAGTGAACTACATGGGACAAGAAAGAGTGAGTGACAAGAACCGGCTTGTATAGTGAACTGGTACAATTGAACTACTCACTCAGGAACTACACAAGTCTACTTTTACAGTGTTACGTCAGGTTCATCAGTGCATACTTATGGTTCTGTACCTTAATTTAAGAAAGTTTATGCTATTGTTTCGTTGCTCTCGGGGTGTCCAATAGGTATTCCATTCTGGATCTTTCTGGATGAAAATCCTCTACGAACTCTCAAGTAGTGGAATGAACTCCGTACATTTTCCTGGAGACTATATATAGGGTTCTTCAAGAAAGGCTTGTCATGGTCGGTAGAAAAGGTTGGTGATATGTGAGGTGGTTTTGGTGTTCCAAGCTTGGGTCACGGGCTTATAATTGTTCATAACTGTTTACCATCAGACATGTCGTACGCTGTTTTGCCTCTCAGTGCGGTTTCACCAAAAACAAGCATAAAAAATTCAGAGCATGAGACTTCTCTCATGCTCTGAATTTTTTCTGAATTTTATAAGGAGTCTTCACTCCTTTTGGTAGAGAGAAAAATAAAACCATTTTTTATGTTTCAGCATTAAGCATACCAAACCAATGAAAACCAGCACATCTTGTGCTATAAGCAGGTCACCCCTATCTTTATAGCCAAAGTCAGTCTCACCTGCACGGGGTGCACCCTACCCTCCTTTTTAGAAAATACCGTAGCCAAATTAGAATTCCCAAAACCCTAGAGACTTGTTGTGTTTCTACCACTGAGTGAAGGTCACCAGGCACATGCTGTGTCTGCAACAGATGTGTAAGTCCGCATACAATTATCCTTGTAATGGCATCGGTAACCCCATCAGGCGGGCCTACGCTTTCATAGCTACTAAACCCAGTGTCGAATAAAAAAGCCACAATGTGTAAGATCATTGACCAAGTTAAAATTAAAACTAAAAGGGTTCTATGGTAGAAAAAGATAACATAAAACGGTCGTGGGAAGGACGCCGTACTCGACATTTCTCTTATGTGTAAGTCAAGCCAGATGTTTCTCGACAAGACTTGCTCTGTTTTAGATCAGATGGTAACGTATGTTGAAAACACATGGAGCATTGATAACCATGGCCCCTTTAAACTCTTTAAATTATTGTAGTATGATATGAGGGGTGTAAGTGGTCCATCAACGGGGGTGTAAGTACTTCATCAACATCTTTGAACCAAAGCCAATTTCACCTGCATGTGGTGCACCCTGTTGACTGACAAACGAGAATCTGGCGAAAAGAGAGGTAGGCCTCAGATCACAGCACACAAGGGCCATAGCGTATTTTGTAAGCTGCCTGACTGGGGAAGTACAGAATACCGCAGCCAAATAACAATTCCCTTAAGGGTTGTTCTGTTCCTGCGTTGGCAATGGGTCGGCGAACCCTTGGTGTTGCTAATCTTTATCGGCGGAGGTGATTCCATCAATGACCCACAAGCTCGTTTGCCCCCCTCTCACGTATAAAAAAAATAACTGTAATAAGACAAGTGATGCAATTATTTTCTTTCTATGTGATTTACTTATGGTTTTTTATACTATACACTTACTTGCTGGAACACAACAACCCTCACAGGAATTGTTATTTCTTTTTTTTTTTGGCTGCAGTATTCTTAGAGGTAGAGGTACTTTCCCAGTTTGGCTTACAAATACGCTGCTCTCATCTACCCTTCCTGTCATTTGCCAGAACTTCTTTCATTAGTCAGCAGATTGCCCCACGTGCAGGTGAGGTTGGCATTGGCTCTAAAGATCGTAGTGAGCCACTAATCACTCAATTATGTTATGTGACGAAATAATAAAATTCAAAGACTTCGGCGAAGTAAACAAATATGTTTACTTCGCCGAAGTATGTAATTACAAAAAGAGATGTATGTATGTAATTACAAAAACAGATGTATTTAAGTATATTCTATCAGTTATCTAATACCCGTAGTACATGATTTGCTTAGTTTGGGACTAGATGGCGGTGTGTAATTTGTCCAAGAATATTTATTACATTATATACTAGCTGATGCCCGCGACTTCGTTCGCGTGGACTTTATGATTCCGACGTATTAATACAAATACCAACTAATGTAGATATATAAGAAAATACTTGTTATACGTTAAAAGTCAATAAGTTATTATTATTTTTTTATTTAACATTATAACCATTGTTTAAAAAAAAAATGAAAAATTGAGGGAGTCTTTGTTTGTTTGTATTATCTTTATTGTTCAGATTACAACGAATGAGTACATATAAAATAAAGGGATACAAAGGCGGACTTATCCCACACGGGGATCTCTTCCAGTCAACCTTAAGTCTTTCCTTCGGGAGCTAATATGAAATGACCTGAAGCATTACTAACTCTCGAGAAAGCCACGTAAAGTTGGCCATGCGAAAAACAACCAGTCTTAAGCTTGACCAGCGAATTTTAGTGATGTCTTTATTATCATAGCCAAGCAACTGGTCACAGAGAACTGTGTACGTTTAAAATTAAAATGTATTTTTTTAGAGAAGAATGGTATACGCGGAATAAATACAGTTTCACCGGCACCACTCCCAGTGAGAATCTCAGCTTCCTGAAGTAAATTCAATGTCTGGCAGCTATTTCGCTGCCAGACATTGAATTTACTTCAGGAAGGAGATCTTCCACAAATTTTAATAATATTCTTTAAAACTGTTGGGCACGTAAAGTTCTATATACAGCTTCTAGTGCCTTACTGTTGGCTATTTCGCATTCATCTCAAACGATTAGACAGCAGTCCTGAAACACCTTCGCTTTGTCACAGTTTCGTGTCACAGAGCATGTCCGTGTTTCAGTTCTGTTTAAATCGAGTAGGATATTGAACATTGTATTTGCGTCCTTCCGCCTAGAAGTAATGTGAGCATCTAAGAAAAACAGTTTCCACTCGTTGCTTAAAACACTTTCTACATAGCGTCCCGCAAATGTATTCTTTCTGGTTTGTGCGAATATATACCAATCGTTTCATTTCAATTTTAGCGTACACGTCTGTAATAAACTGACTAAATATACCACGTTACCTTTGTAAATAAAATAAAACGATTGCGTCTAACTTGTAGCAGGTGAGAATATAAGTAGCACCTCGCGGTTTTTTTTTTACAATACATTCGATATTTTGTTAATATTATTTTAAATAACTTTTTTAGTTCTATTTGCTATTATAGCGTGTTATTTTTACTTTTTTTAATCTATAATTTATTGTAAACACATGTTGTTTATGCAAATAAATTTAACTTTGTTCTGCATCAGGTGTTCCAAATCTTGGATTTTTATACCTCAACAAAAAATGCTCATCCGGCTGAACAACTTTTGCTAAGGCGTCATTTTTATTTTTCTTATAGTTTACCTGAACCATTATGGTTCTGCATCTGGTGTTCCAAATCTTGGAATTTTATACCTCAACAGAAAATGCTCATCGGGTTGAATAACTTTTGCTAGGGCATCATTTTTGTATTTCTTATAGTTTACCTGAACCATTATGGTTCTGCATCAGGTGTTCCAAATCTTGGATTTTTATACCTCAACAGAAAATGCTCATCAGGTTGAATAACTTTTGCTAAGGCGTCATTTTTATATTTCTTATAGTTTACCTGAACCATTATAGTTCTGCATCAGGTGTTCCACTTTCCAAAATCAATTATACCCTATATGTTGCCCAGGCTTAACAGCTATATAAGAAAAAAAGTTTCATTCGAATCCGTCCAGTATTTCCAGAGATTAGCGTGTACAAACAGACAAACAGACAAACAGACAAACAGACAAACAGACATACAGACAAACAGACAGACATTTTTTTTTAAATTCTTACTCTATTACTATATCTCCATCGCCTCCAATTGTTTTGTTGTAAATATATTCAATGTACAGACACATTATTTTTACTGTTTTATTATATGTATAGATGTATCTCTTTTTAATTACGGGTCAAGCCCGGTCATTTGGTAGGCGTGCGCGGGGATATGGATCCAACGCGTAGAGGCCCCTTTGAGAAGTTTGATGTAATGTTGTACGCCCGCCGTGATATGTCAATGGAACGACATACCCATGAGCAGGTCTCGGCAGGAGTTGAGACTATTGCGAAGTGTGATGGAAAATAAATGGGCTATGGAGATGAGATCTGGGTGAACTTAATACCGGGCTATTACAGAAGAGGGACGGACGCCTGCCATAACTGCTTTTATTGCTAGTTATTTGCGGCAGGCGGTGGCTTGCCACTCACTAGATGGGCCCCCGAAATGCCAGGAAAACGGCCGGGGGCAACACCGGTGTGAGTGACTCAGGGATGTCGAGAGGTGTGCTGCGCTTTCTCTGAAGTTACTCGCGGCGTGATGTCCTTTAACACTTCCACCCCTGGAGCATATAGCTTTAGCGGCTCCTCTCTGGACGGCCAAAGAAGGCAAGCCAGAGCTGAGAGTCCTGCGGGCATTCTTGTGTTTACACTCCGACCGATGAAGACACGCCTGAGACGAAGGCCCTGACCGACTCTCTGGAGACTTGGGTCCGTGGTGTGGCTACTCACACAACAGCTCGCTACACAAGCTGCCCAGCGGACATATATAAATATTATTATTATTATCCTTCGATTATAATAATAATATTATTTATTATGATTATAATCGAAGGATCAGCTGCAAAACAATAGGATGAAATATTTAATCCGTTTCTACAGTCCAACAACTCATTGTTTGTTTTAAATTAAAATCAATAGCCCACCGTGGATCTCCTTATCATTTATTCAGTTCAAATTAAATTTTGCTCAGTGTAAAACAGTATTGATTTTAATCTTTCGCGGACTGTGTACGATTTCTTAGTAGAATGTCGCTCGTAGGACCGGTGGTACAAGTTTCTATAAAAGTCTTCATGAGAATTGATGTGCACTATATGTGTGTACATTATTATACATGTTTACGTATCATATTACATACTGTTTTAAATCTTATATTGTTCTGCTTAAGTTTCACATTCAAATAGACAGATTTTATCATTGACGTAACTATAAAAGATAACAAATTTGGAAAATGTGTGTTTAATTCCGCGAATTACAAGATTCACGCAGATTAACAAATGATAGAGACAAAATATGGCTATCTGTCAACGAGATTATAGCACAGTATAAGTAATAGTACTAACGATTATAGTCTTTTATAGTGTGACATATTATATATTTTAATAAGATTAATATGATAGTTGTAATTTTTTTTGTGTATAACCACAGTATAACTATGGCAATATTTGAGATAGTCATTGTAACTATTAGTGCCGCTTTTTGCTCGACTTGACCCCCACCAAGTCGGGCACTGCCGTGCCCCCAGATAATAAGTACAACGACTATCTCTAATATTGCCATAGTTTTGTTTATATCAGAGGTCCCTCTCACGAGCATGTGAGTCACTCAAACAGCAATCAGCAAAGCAATCACCATCACCCATGGAGATCAGCAACACCAAGAGTCGCCGATTCGTTGCCAGCCTTCCTTTCTTTCTAGTTTTCATAAGTTTCGCTGGTTCTATAAATATTTTTTTGTACATTTTCCAGGCCATCGGTTTTTTATCAACTGATTACGATTAAATAAAAAAAAAACCATTTACGTGTGAGTACGTGTATTGTACGTACACACACGTAAATAGTTTTTTTATATTAAATAATTAAAATTACAAAAATATATTTTTTAATCGACGAGGATCACCACAAACAATGTAAATATAATCTTGTCACAATATGAAATACTTACAGTTATTAAGTCCAATCCACTCTAGAAGTTTCCTCGCCCTTTGACTCGGCAAATGTGGTCAGCCTATTGCCATTAAATTTCATCTTGCTTACTTCTGAGAGCTACATCGACAAATTTTTATTTGTTAAGGATTCGATCCCTTAGAGAAACCCTAAGATACAAATCATAAGAACCTGAAACATTGTAACACAAAATAAATAATATGTATAATATTGTTCCTTACTGGAACCAAACCAATTAAAATTCCATTCACAATTCGGAGTTTAACAAAATAAAAACAAACTGATCGAATATTTGAAAAATGTTCAGTAGGTTTCGGCATCTATGGGTGCGTCGGGAAGAATGCCTTAATTAAATTAACGACCGCGATTTTGATAAGAGCAACAAAAGTGCCGATATTGTGACGTTAATGAGAATATATTGCCATCGACGTGACGGATTTAACATGGAAATTGACAATCTGTATTTTATTTGACTATTATTGATTTTTAGAACAAGAAATACATCGCCGAGGTGGAAGACAAACATTTTTCTAGATAATGCTAACAAAAGTGTCAATAATAGTGACGTATATGATTAAATATAAGCTCTAGTGAGAGATTTAAAATGAAGATTGTATAATGTGTTTGCTCGTTTCAAATTACTTTACACAATTAACAAATTGATACAGAAGACAGATAGAATAGGAAAAGATGTGGAGAAAATATTTGTTAAAAGTAATGATGTACGAGTACGTACGTAAGTACAATTGAAGTGATTATGTCGTAGTAATATCACACTGATATATTTGATGATGTTTTAATCTGTAACATGGATATGAATAAATAAAATAACAGGTAGAATACAGCAAACAAATAACATTTTACAATTGGTAAAGGTATAAAATATTTTACATTAATGTAAACATTTCACATTTCAGGCAGATACAACATACACAATCGTACAAACGGGGACAGCAGCAGCGAGGAAATACCTGAATTTTATATGGAGCATACTAAAGGAAATATTTTAAAACATTGTCAAAGGATTTAAATAATAAAATTCTAGATAAATGTCAGGAAAAGTCTGGTTGTGAATATCTTTATTTCATCTAATCATATAATAATAAATAAATAAATATTTAATTCTGGACAATTTACACAGCGCCATCTAGTCCCTTATTAAGCGCAAAGCTTGTGTTATGGGTACTAGACAACTGATAAAAGCACTTAAATACATTTTTTTTGTAAATATATACTTATAATACATAAAAAAAACACCCAGACCAAGACAAACAGACATGTTCATGCACACAAATGTTTGTCTTGTGAGGGAATTGAACCCGCGATCTCGGAGTCAAAGTGGCCATTGCTAACCGAATGGTGATGGTGAATGAAGTGGTCGAATGACCACCGAGCTCGTCATCGAATATGAATATTAAACAAAGATTAAATAGCAAGATCATTACGGAACCTTTTAAGTATGCTCCATTTGACTCGCTCGATGACAGCATCAATTAATTACGAACTCCCCGATAGCTTATGGCCGTGATGGAGCAATTAAAAATTTTCGCGTCGTGTTTCGGCCATGAGCAATCCCTGTATTAAGATCAATTGAGCTGATGGGCTCAATTGGATACGCTTGATTAGTTAAGACGTCCCAAATAGGACGAGACGTGTACTAGGAATTCACATAGTTAAATACAAGGAACTTTTGTGTATCAAATGAATGGGGAAATAAAATACTCTTATATACTATAAATTTGTATCTAAACATTGCTAAACCAGCCTAAGCTGAAGCCGATTCCCGTGGAGTTTTTTAATTGCACAGATCAAACTTCTGTTTGAATTTGTGATAAACATCTTTAGTTTAATCAGTAGAGCGTCTCCGTCCCTACCGGCTAAGCTTATTACTATTAGCAAAAATTTAAGGTGAAGTTAGATTTTCGAAACCAAAAAATCCCATCGTAATCGGCTTCATCGTAAGAGGCGGTAGGGCCAGGATTATTTCCCATGATTTCCACCATAACTCAGCTTCTTACATAAGCATCTACTCTTTTGACATTATCATACTATCTATAGTAAAGTCACCACCGGTCTAACAGGTGTGGAAATGATACAATGGTATAGATGCTCCAAGCACGAATTGTCAAGCGGCTTAAGACACAATAGATGAGTTACTAGCTTAGAGGACTTCAAAGATATCCATTTTATTTATTTGCCAACCACATACACATTACACATACGGTAGTCCGTGTAATAAAAGTTAATTAATGGTACAACGATTCCTTGAACTGCTTCCTATGAAGCCATTAGGAAATTAGAACAAATGATTTTCGAGAGTTCTTCGTATTAAGTATATGATACAAAGAGACCTTTGGGTTCGAGAAAGCCGTGTAGATAGCTTCATAATTTAAGACTAACTCTCTATGCGTAGCATCGCTTGCGTCTACTTTATATTTTACTATTATGCAACCTCACCTGCACAATATGTGCTGCACTGCATGGGCAAAATAGCTCCGTCTGACATCACCACGCAAGTCTTATCGGGACACGGTGGGTTTGCCGCGTATTTGTACAGGTTCAAGTGCGTGGACGATCCATCGTGTTTCTGTGAAGCTGGCGAGGGTCAGACAGTGCAGCACATTTTGTTTCAGTGTCCCGCATTCTCCAAAGAAAGATGGGAGCTGGAGCAGCGTTTGGGAATGCGGGCCACTGAAACGAACGTGTCCGAGGTGATGGCTGGAAAAAGTAGAAATAAGTTTATTGACTACTGTGTCAATCTAGCCACGGCTGTCATCAGGCAGAACAAGCAGAATGGCCCCGCCTAGGACCAATGTTGACTTGGGCGCCTATATTTTCCGATAGGCGCCTCGATCGCGGTGGCTAGGTGGGGTTATTGAGTTAAGTGTCTGCCGAGGACAGCTGTGGATGGATTGACAATAATTAGATATTTAGTGTGACCAAGCCATCACCTCAATTTGTCGGCGTCCTATAAGTGGACACAACATTTAGTATTATTTAAATAAGTGTAATTTATGTGACAATTTAATTTAATTCTATTTTAAGCTATTGCTCCATTTGTTTTATCTATTATAATTTTAAGTTTATCGCTTTTGCGTCATGAATATAATATTAATGTAGTAGAAATTATATATAGGTTATTTTAGTTAACATTTTAAACTTGTATGAAAAAATTTAAGTTAAACCTTGTCCACGACAGGGGTGTGCGCACGCCATTTCGAAAGTAAGCCGATCTGCGCATACTCAGCGGCTACTTACACCGCTGAGTGTGTGCATATTGCGATTGGCGAAATAAAAAAAAAAAAAAAAAATTCTCACCTGCACACATAGTACATCCTGCCAACTCCGAAGTCCTGACGAATGAGAACTAGGACTTATCGAGGACATCTGAAGAAGTACTTGCACGTCAATGAAAACTGCACCCAAATATGTAACAATAACCTTGAAGATTGTTGAGTTCCTGCTAGTGAGTAAGGTCACCAGAGCTGAGATGATACTGCGTTATCTGCGGACTGCCAGTTGACGAGTAATTCTTGTACTATGAAGTATTATGTAAGACACCACGAACAGTGAAATTGTAGAATCAACTTTCCTCAGCGGTGTTTCCGAATATTTACGACGTGGGAGTCTTCAAGATCGGAGTCTAATTCAGTGGTGACAGTTTTCCAGCAGGTCACTCACATGCTCGTTTGGCCCCTCTCATATTAGATAAAAAAAGTATGTTTATTAGTTGCTTAGTACCCATACTATAAGATCCAAGTTAGTGTGGGACTGTGTGATGTGTAAACTAACTAGAAAGATCTACTAATTTGTCTATCTATAGGCTACTCTAAGAGTTTAATAGCAGACGGGCCGTAAGATTTTTTGGTATCTGACGTGGAACAATAAAAAGAACATTGTATTGTTTTGTTTTATTGTACGGACTTTCTATTGCTGTTTTGAATAATTAATCCATCGTAATTAAAAGATAACAATGGCTGGTACAACGCCGGAGGTTAATAAATCGGTGTCGAGGAAATCAACTTCAAACAAATTGTGGCTGGAAATAGTTTATTTATTATATATTATATTATTTTTTACTTATTAATTATTTAGAAAACTTGTGAATGAACTGAATCAGAATTTTGTTTAAAATGTGGGTACATTAAAAACAAGAGTTAGTAATTAGGTTTTCATGTTCCGTATACATTTCACCTTAGAGAATCCAAAAATTGAAATTGGATTATGACACTATACTAATACAATTTGGTTTTCACCTCACTAGCTCGTAAAAGCTCTGTTTATCATTCGAAATCTGCGTGGAAAATCGCACTTTATCCGCTAGCGTGGAAAGTGTTTTTAAAATTCGAATATTTTTATTCAATAAAGGTTTCGTACAATAAATTACATATATATAGAACCTCATTGGTTTCGTAATAGTTTATATTCTCTGCAGCCAGTCCATTGATGATTATTTATTAAAACTGTTTTTCTTGCACCTAACATTTTCCTCGCTTTAGTGAGGTGAAAAGTTGTGTGTTGCGCTCGGCAGCAAAGTTATTTAGCGTCTCGTACCTTTGAAACCCTCGCTACGCTCAGGATTCTATATTTGAACCACTCGCTTCGCTCGTGGCTCAATCCTAGAATCCTTCGCTTGCTCAGGTTTCAATACAAGGTACTCGCGCCAAAAATTAACTTTGCAGCCTTGCATAACAAATAACTATTAAACATAAATGTCATGTCAAATATTGCATTGAAAATGTTTGGAATTTCTGATTTTCTTATACGACGCTGAAAGTTGTACGCTGAAGCTGCATGACAGATGAAAAATAGTTGCCTTAGAGATGTGGTGCTGGGGAGTATCTTTTGAGCATAAGCTGCATATCGAACAGCTTTGATTTTGAAAAAAAAAAACGAATTAAACCAAATCATTTCGTCGATTTGTTGATTAACGGATCCTGATATTTTTCAGTCATGTTATCCGTAAAACCCATGGGACTTTTGGTAATCCAAGGTAGAGTGGAAGGCAATGTGTTTCGTGGTTGGACTTCAACAAGATGGTTAGACGTAATAACGTCTGTCACATTGTGCCCGAGCACTTCATAATCACGACTACTCTATCAAAAATACACGAAGATTACAATAGGCTCTGAAAAAATCCTGTGACGATCTTATTATAGGCTTCGAACTCATCGACGTTAGAACCAAAGTGATAGAACTGATTTAATTACTTACTTAAGTATGTTTTCTTCCCTCAATCTAGTGTATGTATGTTTTTTTTGACGTGACAACGTCTTATAAATTGGTTAGCCGGGTGACACTTCAAGAAACTGCGTTACGCTCCGCGCTCACGTTATGCGCTCACAATGAGAGCGAGTGAGAGGCACGCGTCCCTTCCACTCGGGCATGGTTAGCCCGCCTAAGAGCGAGAGAGACAGACATAAAAAGTGAAAGGCATGCGTCCCTTCCACTCGAAAACATTTTACCACTCAAAGTCGTTGTCACGTAAAACTTTCGCCCGTATACCGACTTTACAGGCAACCAATATTTTTTTATTAATATTTTTTATTAAACTTCCTTTATCATTTTTAGTGTTCCGTACCCATAGGGTAAAACGGCGAGACTCTATTGCTGAGACTCCGCTGTCCGTCCGTTTGTCACCGGGCTGTAGGTATGTCATGAGCCGTGATAGTTAGACTGTAGAAATTTTCACAGATGATGTATTTCTGTTGCCGCTATAGCAATAAATACTAAAAAACAGAATAAAATAAATATTTTTTTTGTCGTATTTATAGACAGTACGGAACCCTTCGTGCGCGAGTCTGATTCGTACTTGGCTGGTTTTTTTTATTCTACAGTACTACCTGGTCACTCTTGAGACACTCAAAGGTTGACTGGAAGAGATCCCTTTTAGGGATAAGTCTGCATATATACTTTTTAATTAATTTACTTCTAAAGATATGAAACACAAAAGACGAAGAATTGAAGGAAGTGGGCAATCAATCTCTCACTGATACTGGCTGTTTTGTTTTATATGAAAGGGGGCAAACGAGTATGTGGGTCACCTAATGGAAAGCAACCACCATCGCCCATGGAGATCAGCAACATCAAGGGGTCGTCGATCCGTTTCCAGCCTTTAAAATATATTGTTCATTAAAATCGGTACAGTTCTTCAGTAGTTACGAGAAATAAAGGATCAGACATCTATATTTCTTTTTATATGAGAAGGGGGCAAACGAGCATGTGGGTCACCTGGTGGAAAGCAATCATCACCGCCCATGGAGATCAGCAACACCAAGGGGTCGCCAATCCGATGCCAGCTTTTTAAGGGAAATAAAGACTCTGTTTTTAACGGAAAAAGAAGTTTTTTAACGGAAATACCGCTTGGCAGTTGATTCCACAGTTTCACCCTCCGTAGTATAAAAACAACATACATATAAGTCAAATACATAACTCTTCCTTTAAGCTTCACCGAAGTCGGGTAAATATAAAACATTATTCGAAAGCAAAAGTATGCTTTCAAGTACAATAGACGCATTTTCAACTCATTAGTTGATATCGGCCGGCATCAAAGCGGATGAATTTTCGCATCAGCGGAACATGCCTCCCCCTCAATCGAACTTGATTGATGACGATGAAATTTGTAATTTTATCTCAATAACACCGAAGTGAAAAGTTCTAGCACCACTTTCATCAATTCTGCGCTCCTATTACATTGATCATTCGAAGAATTTAGGTAGTTTCTAAAATATTTTTAGCTGTGTTCGAAGGTAGGTAGCTCTTTAGAGCAGTGTTCCGCAAACTTTTTGTGTTTAAGGTACCTACATCTAGGAAAACGTAAATTTTTGAAGGTACACCAAAAAAGAAAAATCTGTTTTTATTATATATATGACTAATATGATATATAATAAGAATATACTGATATATATGACTGCTATAAAGCAGTGTGGTGTATCGTGTTCATTAGTTGGTGTGCCTCGGAAAAATAAGGTTATCTCATAAAGCTACATAGATGGACGGAAGAAAAATACTTAAACAAATAAAAACTGATTTTTCATTATTGGTGTACCTATCTCCAAAAATTTTCGTTGTCCTAGATGTACATTAAACACAAAAAGTTTGAGGAACACTGCTTTAGAGGTGTGTGTAGTTCAAGGAATACAGTTTAAGTGTGTCAGTATATTCGAGTGACTGTTTCTTTAAATTTCTCTATATTAATAAATTTATCTATTAAAGAGTAAAGAGACTTGCCCGATGATAGAAAGGCTAGATATGACTACTTTAACTACGAGGTCGCGGGTTCGATCCCCGCACAACACAAACATTTGTGTGCATGAACATGTCTGTTTGTCTTGGTCTGGGTATTTTTTTATGTATTTTATGTATAAGTTTTTTTATGTATAAGTATGTATTTACGAATAAAAAATGTATTTAAGTACATTTATTTATCAGTTGTCTAGTACCCATACGGGTTGTGTTCGGAAGAGTTGTTCGGTGATACCTACAGCTTCCTTCTACAGTCGCACCGCTCGCCATCGGTAGGAAATTCATCCTCACACATTGGAGCCAAGATGGTCGCGAACTATGCCAGGGAGGTTGTCTTCCGCGGACTCTTAGGTTGTGGAATTACCTGCCGAGGTTTTCCCAAGTAGTCACTGTAGTCACATCATGGGTATCTTCAAGAAAAGTGTGAAGAGGTTTTTATAGTTTCGCCTCGCTATCCCTCTATTATTATAGCGAGTGTGCATAGGCTGCGTTATCTGCTTACCACCAGGCGAGTCGAATGCTTGATTCCACCTTAGTTGAACAAAAAAAGACTTCATAAGAAACCTACGTGCCCAATTTGGTATCTATGGATCTAGCGGTTTGGGCTGAGCGTTGATATGTCAGTGAGTCAAAAAGGAACTGACTCCTTTTTTTAAACATAGATTTATAGATGGATGTATTATGTTACATAAAGTAACTTACGAAATATCCAATGTCGAATTAAGTAAAAAAATAAGAGATTCTAAAAGGTTTAACAATATTAGAGTTTCTAAAAGGAGTTTTTGTTAAGTTTGTTAAGTTGACTTGTGCCAATAATATTTTTTCCTTTGGAAAAATGTTTCTTAAGCTGATGCTCTAGATTAAATTGTAGAGTTAGTCCTTTAAACTACTAGCCACTCGATCACAGAGCTTCATAAGAAGTAGATGTCGCGTCGCATGTCATAATCACCTGTCGACCATCCCTCATCCTTAAAACCGTAACAATACGGGTTTTCGGATATTAAATCAGCAGAAAGATGAGAGGGTGTGCGCAGACGAGCCTTTAGGCGAAGTGAATGGCCTATCAACGGGCTCTTATCAATTATGTGAGCCTGGTAGATGAGTCACTCGACGTTGAATATATTGACGCCGAGTGCAGTGACCCTATAAGTTTTAAGAAATTGCTTCAATTGTTTAACTGACTAGACGACTAAATTGATAAATGTTTGCCCATATGTTATCAACTCTCTACTCCTAACCGTTTAGTGCAACAAAAAAAATGGTTGTCTCGGTTTACGTGATAACGTCATAAGAAAACATCGGCCGACGGAGTGGAAGAGAAATAGATGCGTCATACGCTGAACGCTTAGGCCGACCGTGCCTCTCTATTGCTTGTTCCGTGCTCTCGCTTTCACGCTCGGCTCAGGCGGACCGTGACAATGAGTCATGCTTTTTCGTGCGTGCAGACGGCGTTCATCAATTTATAAGACGTTATCACGTCAAAAACAACGATGTGTGCTTGACCACATGACAGAAGTGAAAACTTCATTTCTCGCTCCGTCTCGCTCTCTCCTTGCCGTCTTTACGCATTTGGAATATTTACAGCGATCCCTCAAGGTAACCATGCATTTCATTGAGTAGGTGCACAACTAGATTATAACGAAAAAAATATAAATTGCATTCGCCTAAAAATGCTGTTAGTTAGCAGTGCCATGCTTCGATACTAGTGCTGTTTTATATTAAATTTTATATTAAAATAAAATAAAATTTTATATTAAAGATATTTGTTGTGGTTCGTACACTGTAGTTCAGCCACATTTCAAGTCAAAAGGTTACACAATATTGTTATATAAGCCAGGGCGATTTAGATGAAGATGCAGTAGTAGAGCACAACTTCTGAAGACCAATCATGGTAGACACTTCCTTGAAGTGTGGAGTGTTAATGACATACAACTTTGACATTCACAGCTTTTACAGAGTCGGCAACTTGTGGGTGATTGAAGCTCCTGATTTTGCATGCACCCATACGCTACAGAATCTGCTTAACATCAGGCATGCCCTACGCTGGTTTGCCACCTTAGTTGTTACAAAACGATATTATCGTAAAGTTGTAAGCGCCAGAGAAAAAAGATTGACAGAAAAACAGAAAGAAATAAACTTTTTGGGGCATCAAAAGAGTCTGTTGTCGATGGCAATAATGTTATTTTTTTTTTATCTCACGTCGGGTGGCAGATAGGCATACGGCCTGCCTGATATGAAGCGGTTACCGGAGCCATATTAACCGGAGTTATATTTCAGAAATATGAAGAAATCATATGTATTAAAAGTTTTACAAACAACTTTCAATATTTGTGTTTTCCTACTAAGATTTTAAAAAGGTGGACCGATTTTGTTGCATCCGCGATTCCTTTTCTTACCACTCTCTATTTAAGTGGTATATTTAAATTTATATAAACGAATTAAAAGAAACCAGCCTGTACATTTAGCCTTCGTTTAGCATTCAAAAAATAATTGCATTAAAAATGTTATTTATTTTTATAATAAGAAACATTAATTGCATTTAAATGTTGCACCCGCCACAATGGCATCGCCCAAATGTATCATAACAATGTATGAACACATCTTAAGTGAGTATACTATACTCACTCACCTAAGATGTTTTCATACATAGATACTCACACTCGCGTTAGTCTGTGTGTGTCATCTTGGCAGTATAAATAAAAATAAATAAATATTCTTGGACAAATTACACACTGTCATCTAGTCCCAAACTAAGCTTGTACTATGGGTACTAGGTACAATAACTGTTATAATACTTATTTTTTCTGTAGATAGATACATCATAATTATATATATATAATTGACGAGCTCGATGGCGTAGCGGTCAATGACGCGGCTTCGACACCAACGCTCGTGGGTTCGATTCTCACGCAGGACAAACATTTGTGTACATGAACATGTCTGTTTGTCTTGGTCTGGGTGTTTTCTATGTATCATAAGTATGTATTTACAAAAAAAAATGTATTTACGTATGTTTATCAGTTGTCTAGTACCAATAACACAAGCTTCGCTTACTTTGGGGCTAGATGGCGCTGTGTAATTTGTCTGACAATATTTATTTATTATTTATACATAGAAAACACCCAGACGAAGACAAACAGACATAATCATGAAATGAAACAAATATTTATCTTATGCGGGAATCGAACTCGTGACCTCGGAGTCAAAGGGATATTGTTAACCATTCGACCACCGAGCTCGCCGAATGTTTTATGAATCGTTGGTCTAATCGTCTGTTTTTTTATTAATGGATACAACTAATACAACAGTGAATAAAAACTGGTAGATTTACATGAATACATCAAGAATATAAACAGGTATATTTACATTCCTAATATAAGATTGTAATGGTTTTGGGAATCCCAATTTTGCATACTTTTTTTTGTCACTATTGACAATATAAATGACTAAAAATCAAGCATACTCGTACATACTAATAGCGGAAAAAGATTGCAATTCGAATACAAATGTGCTAAAATCTAGATAAACGAGTCTAAAATGGAAGCACGTTCAGGTTTACATGATGAGTGTGGTCGTGAAATTAAATCCATAGATAATAACATTAGAGATAATTTCTAATGTTGTAAATATTATCTCAACTATAGAGATGACGGCAGGTAAAAAAAAAATAAGTAGAAAAGATACTGCGCCGACTCCAAATAATGAGAAAAGGACAATAATAAAATGAAACGGTATAGAATCTTGGTGTCTGAGCAGAGAAATGCGTCCCTTTGTGTGTTCTACCAATTGACGAGCTCGGTGGCGTAGCGGTCGCGACGCGGCTTCGACACCAACGCTCGTGGGTTCGATTCCCACACAGGACAAACATTTGTGTGCATGAACATGTCTGTTTGTCTTGGTCTGTGTGTTTTCTATATATCATAAGTATGTATTTAAAAAAAAATGTATAAATTTACGTATGTTTATCAGTTGTCTAGTACCCATAACACAAGCTTCGCTTACTTTGGGGCTAGATGGCGCTGTGTAATTTGTCTGTCAATATTTATTTATTATTTATTTATTGTGCAATGGGGTGTGTTCAGAGGAGTTATTAGACATGGTGGCCGCGGCATCCTTCTTCAGTCTCACCGCTCCCCATCGACAGGGAATTCATCCTCGCACATTAGAACCGAAGTGGTCACGTACTGTGCGCTTCCAGAGAAGTTTTCTTCCACGTACTATCAAGCTGTGGAATGAACTGCCTGTTGAGGTTTTCCCAGGAGACTATAGCATGGAGTTCTTTAAAAAGGGCGTGAAGAGGCTTTTATAAAGTCGGTAACGCACGTGTCATGCCCCTGGTTTCACAGGCGTCCATAGGCTACGGTAACTGCTGTCCATTAGGCGGGCCGTGCTTGTTTTCCATTTTAGTGGTATAAAAAATAAAATATAATACAGCGCTTCATATTAGTATTATATTTTATGTAGCACTCTTGGCATGGAATAGAAGGAAAGTCAACGCTTCATTGCCTAACTAAACGAAAAATGAAATTCGCCATTTTGTTACGAAACCCTAAGAGGAATTTCCTAAAGCGCTCCGCGTCAGTGTCTTTTGGTTAATTGCATTACTTCCCTTCATTAGTTACTTTTATCTAAGAGTGGCTGATGGGAATTAAAGAGATCATTTAATTACCATTATCTACCCTCTTATTGACGTTGCTTCTTTGCTGTTTTACCTTGTTTCGGTATTTTATAAGAAAATAATATACTGGGACACCGGTAGTAATGAACAGCATAGTCCTGCCTGACCTTATTCTGTCATTAATTGTATTTAAGTATGGAACTAGCTAGATGTTCTAACTTTGTTAGTTTAGTAATAAATACATTTATTGTTATATCTATATATATATATATATCTTTTTTTGTCGTATTTGTTATTGTCAGGAGAAGGTTCTTTATAAAGAAAAAAATTAGAAAATTTCGTGGAAAATTAGAAAATTTAAGAAAACTGAACGACCATATTAACTTTTCTAATGTAACTTTATGTCATTTGACAGAACTGTCAGTCATTTGACGTTAAGAAGACAGGACAACGTCTGTTGGGTCAGCTAGTTATTATTATATAAATGGCTACTATATAACATAATACATTTACAATATTTGGGGTGTAAGTGGTTCATCAACATCTTTGAACCAAAGCCAACTTCACCTGCACGCGGTGCACCCTGCTGACTGACAAACGAAGCTCTGGCGAAAAGAGAGGTAGGGAGCGTAATTGTAAGCTACCCGACTGGGGAATGTACCTCCACCTCACAGAATACCGCAGCCAAATGACAATTCCCTTGAGGGTTGTTGTGTTCCTGCGAGTGAGGTCACCAGAAAGGAAGGAGATGCTGCGTTGGCAGCGGGGGTGGCGGCGCGCGAGCGATATTTTATGTTGCGAGCGTTAATGTGGCTACGATAACCGCTTCACATCAGGCGGGCCGTATGCTTGTCTGCCATCCGACGTAGTATTAAAAAAAAAAAATTCTTCGGAAGTAAGTTTTTCAAAGGACAGGCTGGGTACTACAAAGATATTTCAATACTTTCTGTAGCAAAATATTTCTGTAGCGTATTTCCTCGTAAAATTTAAACATTTACGTGCATTTTATATGAATATAATTTAATGCTTATTTGACTTTCACCTTTAAAATATTTAAGTTAATATCCATATTTATTAATGGAATGAAAATTGACTGACTATATTCAACATAACATCGTTTATACTGATTCTCAATTCAACAAGCAATAACATATTATTCAATTATTGATATCACATTACTCACCAGGATGTTATTACGGAGTACCATAATATGCACATACATATCGTAAAAGTATAGTGACAAACGCCCACTCACTAAACTCAAGTGTAGTGTGAAGAGGCCAAGTTTAAAATTTTCTATACCCTGTGCCATAAACCCTGTCGAGAACAGGTCGTGTGCGTTAATTTATCATTCATAAATTTATATTAAATTTCTGGATTATACGATGAGACTCGATACCTGAGTATTTTACATCCAAATCGGCCTAATATCGAATGGCACCCATTTTATTATAGAACTCATTTACTTATTATAATAGCGAATAGAGTGGTAGAGAATTGTATTAGGTAGTATTTTTTTTTGAATATGAGAGGGGGCAAACCGGCATGCTCCGGTCACATGATGGAAAGCAGTCACCACCGCCCATGGAGATCAGCAACACCAAGTGGTCGCCGATCCGTTATCAGCCTTTTAAGATAAATATAGACTCTGTTTTGAAGGATCCCAAGTAATTGTTCGGAAATACCGCTGAGGGAAGTTGATTCCACAATTTCAGTTCAAAATTAATTAGATAAATTTAACGGGTCACTCACGTCTTTTTGTCGGGAAAGCAGACTAGTTTCGATCTCAAAAGGAGACCTTCATCAGGGCGAATGTCCAGACACGTCCACCCTTTGTCTCTCGCGTCGGATACAGCGCGCCAATGCGCGCGCCGCACGACTGGAAAGGGTGGTGGGGGGTTGGTGCGTTGATTGGTGGAGCGCTGCCTTCGACGATGACGTAGTGGCAGCCGGTGGATCCAATTCTTCTATCTCTCCGGGCGCGTGGTCATCTAGTGCGCTTACCATGTGGTGGTAAAAACTGACAGTATCAGCATTGGCGACTGTATCGTGACTCTCTTTAGAATCAAACTGGAGCACTGGTTTCCAGGCCGTTGGCAATACCCATCCGGTATCACGGTTGAAATTCGGACGTCGACTAATTTCGATAGCTTTTTTACTGATAGCTTTTTCGCGGATTTTACGTGGAACAAAGAACTTTTCCTTTGCAACCACCTTAGCCTTATCGAATCGGATGTAATGAGAGACGCCCGAATCCAGTACGTGTTCCGTGATCGCCGAACCATTTCTGTCCAGGTTTTTTAAGCTCCTAATATGTTCTGAGAGTCTTGTCGCTACATTGCGTCCTGTTTCGCCCACGTAGCTGCTGCCACAGTCACAAGGTATCACGTAAACACCTGGTGTCCCCAGCGGGTCACTATTCTTCGGAGACCGCACCCATTGTCTCAAGCGTGTCACAGGCCGAAATCTGGTTTTGATAAGAAATTTTCGGCGTATCATTTTTGCTATTTTATTTGTGACTCCCTTCACAAACGGTAGAAACATGGGCGCTCTCTCCACCGAGGCTGGTCTGGGTTTTGCGTTTGTGCTCACCCGTACACACTGTCTCCATCGGTAGCCGTTATGTTCCAGTACTTGTCTCACATGTCTCAGCTCTGCGTCCACATACTGTGCATCACATATGCGTAGGGCTCTGTCAATCAGTGCACGTGGAACCACCGCTAACTGATGTGGGTGATGATGTGAGTCACCCCTCAAACACCTATCAGTGTGTGTCGGTTTTCGATACACCGTATGTGTTAAACGACCACCTGGTTCCCGCCGTACCAATACATACAAGAAAGGGAGGGACTTCTCTTTCTCGTGCTCCACGGTAAATGATATTTTTCGATGTATAGTATTTAGATGTTCAAGGAAAATGGTCACGTGATCCCTGTGTACAATCGCGAACACGTCATTCACGTATCGCCACCAGTATCTTGGTTTGTGCGATGCTGTTTCAAGAGCCCGGTCCTCGAACCACTCCATGAAAATGTTCGCCACTACCGGAGCAATGGGTGACCCCATGGCAACTCCATCCGTTTGCGTATAATATTCATTCGCCAGACAAAGAACCCGCTCCTTAGACATGACTCAATGATACACATGTACTCGGTAGGTATCCCTGCAGATTTCGTAAGGTCTGTTATTATTTTAATAGTGTCCTCTATCGGTACATTTGTAAATAACGAGGTCACGTCGAAGCTTACCATAAGTTCGTCGTCTTGCAGTCTTACGTCAGTTAGAAGTTGGACGAAGTGCGTGGAATCCTTAATATAACTCGCCGATTTTCCCGTTAGAGGCAATAAAATATCCGCCATAAAACGTGAAGTTTTATAAGTAGGTGAGTCAATTTGGCTTACTATAGCCCTGATGAAGGTCTCCTTTTGAGATCGAAACTAGTCGGCTTTCCCGACAAAAAGACGTGAGTGACCCGTTAAATTTATCTAATTAATTTAGTATAATGTCTCACGTGAGTTTTAATAATATTAATTTCAGTTCAGTTCGTGGTACAAAATGTCTTAGGAAACGTACTGTGATAGATTGCCAATTATCAAGATGATATGGATGGAATTTATTTTTTTAGCGATTTGTTCGAAAGTGGAACTCTGCGGCAGGTATCAATATCAATCGTAATAGGTACTTAAACTGTATATAATATAGTATAATCAATGCATAATAGTGCCGTGTCACATCTAAGTGCCCGCAGAGAGAGACTCAAAGGCAAATGAATACAATTATTCCATTACTAGTATGCTTCTCCGCCTTTATTGAAAAGCCGAGTTTCCACGGGCGTAATAATGCTCTTTCTTAAATGTAGACAAATGTCGCTACGGAGCCAAGAGACGATATTCCATACACGTTCATTGTCAATGACGCTTGAAACGACTTGATCGTACGAACGGGGACTGCAAAAGAACGAAGTGCAAATCAATCCCAGGGTTGATACATTCAAGTTGTCAATCCTAATAGCTATTGGCAAATGGAAGTCATTTGATATACGAAACGAAGCTATCGTTACTAAAGGTTTATTTAACAAGTAATTTAAAATCAGGAATGAGCACATCCATTGTAGAACTATAGTTAGTGTATTGATTATACATTGTATTGAGTATGAATTTGCAAGCAGCAGTAGCAGTAAGCCCACATAGAAAACAAAATTGACATAGCATCCAAATAGAGTTGCCATTTGCCGTCTGTCCGGGTTTCCCCGGATTTGTCCTAGTTTGGTAGGCGTCCGGGGAGCGTTCGGGCGGGGTTTCTTCATTTGTAATCTAGGATTAAAACTTTTAAAATCACTACCGCCCGCTCCATGCAGGGAATAACCGACAATCAAAATCCGGAGATTTCACGCATCTTAAGGCCAATTCTCGTAATTTTTCTACTAACGCTGATTGAAAGTTGACCGAATCGAGATTGAATTGTGAATTGACTAAATTAATTTTATTAATTAATTATTATCAATTCTTGTTGTTGGCAAATTAACATTCTCAGTTTGTTTAATTTTCACTCATATTTCGATATAATCCCGCTTAAATTTAATTTTGAAGTTACATATTGTGTTACGAGAATACCAATTGTGACATTTGTGAGATCGAGACTGGATCGACACTGAATTTTGAGTATTTTTTAATTACGAGAATTGCCCCTCAGGTCCTGGTTGCTAGCGTTTAGAGATGGCAACCCTGCATCCAAACAATGCTAACGTCACATCCACATGAAGCGACTAAAGAAGGATGTGATGATGATGATAGTTTCCACACCAGGATTATACATACACCAATTTATCTTACACCATTGAGTTAAAAAATACTTTATTTAAACACTTTATTGACCATAATAAACAATCATACAAAAGGCGGACTTAAGGCTTTATTTTTTACCAGTCAACCTTCGTGAAGTGTAAACATTCACGAATGCGGTTTACAAATAGTATAATATATTTAATATCATATAATATAATCGTCAATATCACAAATATAAATGGAAATCGCATTTTCGCAATTAAACAACCCGATGGGATCGGTTCCAGCTTAGTCGGTAGGCCCCTGCATACTGCCTTTTTCGATCGCCGAAGCTGAAGCTGATTACCATTAAATATTTTGATTTTAAAAAATAGGTTTTACGTTTAAGTTATTTACAAACATTTCAATCTTCAGCTTAGTCAGTAGAACTCTAGGGTTTTTCCCAGCTAAGTTAAGCTTAAGTACCATAAATCTAAGTTAAAGTTTGATTTTCGCCATCCAAAATCCAATGGGAATCGGCTTCAGCTTGGCCGGTCAGGCCTATGATACTGTCATATAAAATTCGATGAAATTATTTTCACCGTTGATTTACTTATGACATGATCGTTGTCGGATAATTAGATTATAGCGGTCACTAATTAACTGACAAATGACGTCATTACATTGATTGCTTAATGTTCATTAATTGGATATTAGGTCTATTATGTTAAGTTTATACATTTGACTCATCTAATATCAGAGATAGCGGATCGACTAGCACGAATACAATAAAAAAATTACATGCTAATAAATTTTTGGAGGATCTCGTTGGCGTTATTTCACATGTCAGTCTAATGCATTGCGCAAGTCAAGCAACATCGACGGTAGCCTGTCCATGGATGGGTTATATATCTCGGGCTCCTCCGTGCTTCGGAGGGGACGTTGAGCCGTCGGTCTCAGCTATTGTCATTAGATTGCAGTCGTTAAGCCAAGTTAGTTGCCTACGGACAACTTGAAAACACCTGCCTCCGTCAACCAGCAGTTGAGCAGCGCGTGGTAAAGTACGCTCTAAACCCCCTACTAATTAAAGAGAGACCCGTATCCCAGCAGTAGCTTGAATAAGGGTTGACGATGACTTACTCGTAAATTTGAATATGTATTTTTCTAATATATTGAGCTTAATGATAATAGGATGACAACGGAAATTTTGGTGTACGAATTTTTATAACGCAGTATCGCCCATGTCTAGTAAGAATAAGTTGTCTGCAGTTTTACAGTCTCCGTCCGTACGAACATGTCGTTACAAGCATCATTGAGGGACGTGTGTTGACTGACAAACCTTTTTAGGGTTCCGTCTCGTACCAAACGGGTACCAACGGATCTCTTTTTTCTAAGGATTTGAGGTGTGTCCCGTGTGTCCGTTGTCTGTTCGTCGGTCACTGAGCTGTTTGTTTGTAAAATCTTTATTGTATTAAATATTCCATAACACAAATTGTAGTGATTAAACATAGTGCACAAGGGCGTACTTGTCCCTATAAATGACCTCTTCCAGTCAACATTTGAGTCTCTGAAATGAAACTATGAATTGGCGGCGAAGAAAGTAAATAATTATAAATTATAGGTACATAACATAAAAAAACCGGACAAGTGCGAGTCGGACTCGCCCACCGAGGGTTCCGTAGGTACGTAGTATCATTATTAAATTTGATATTTTTCATTATAAATAAGAAATAATGCGTCGATAAAAATAAATAAAATATATTTTGCAATGTGTACATCAAGCCCTTTCATATGATACCGCATTTGAACTAGTAGTTTCAATTTGAAATTTCGACACCCTATAAAAAATATAGACCCCCTATTTTTTAAGATCTATTTACAATAGGCTAGACGACAATGATAAAAAAATATAAAAAGTACATAACAGTGTCATAAAATATGCAAAACTAGAACGATCCGTGATCTTGAAATTTTGATAACTTATGTCCGACTTGTTCTATGATCGATCAAAGTGTAGTAGGAAAGTCCAATTTAAAAGAATGAAATTATAAAAAAAAAAAATTAATTTTGGAAAAACAATCAAAAATACTATAACTTTTGTTATGGCACTAGCTACATAAACGCAGTATTTCACATAGCTGTCGTACAAATTTCTGTTTTAACGTATACAAAATACATAAGTGTGACGTCATAATTATGTAGCCTTTTGTATGGAGCGTTTTCAGGAAAGTCCAAAATTGTGATTTTCAAGTTATCATATCTCGAGAAGTTTTTATGCTATCGAAGTAATTCTTTCACCTATAGTTATATTATTGTAACGTCCTTACATAACAAGCCGAAAAAAAAAATTGTCGTCTAGCCTATTGTATAATTTTGAGATTTATTCCTGTACTTGTAGTCTATAACGATGTTACTTGCCAAATTTCATAGTTCTAAATCAACGGGAAGTACCCTATAGGTTTTGATTCCCTTGAGTGTGTCGAAATATGCGTTTTTTGCTGAATAAACGGCCGTAACTTTTTTCTACGTAAACTTAGCAGTTTGATTTTTTTACAACTTCATGGGACCGTAGACCTGAGTATACAGTTCAAATTTCAGCTTGATACCTCCACGCATTCTGACAGACAGACATCCAGACAGACGGACAACAAAATGATCTTATAAGGGTTCCGTTTTTCCTTTTGAGGTACGGAACCCTAAAAAAGACGAAACATACATCTAAAACGTAAGAATATACCTTATAAAAATATTATCATTTGTACATACGTGTATATTATGATACAAATATATAGCTGTATCACGGCCGTCATATTTTATTAAACTACAATTAAAATAATGAGAAAAAATAACTGTATCTTTTGAACCTGTGGTGTCCATGTGTTCAGGGGCAATATTATTAAATAAATAAAACACAACAGTTCTGCAATTAGTATAATATCAGTTACCTAGTACCTACTCGTAGCACAAGATTCGCTTAGTATGGGACTAAATGGCCGTGTGTAATTTGTGCACGAATATTTATTTATTTATTTCATTATTGGGGTCTAGTATAACATTAGTGTTATAATATCTAACAAATTAAAAAAGTAAAACATCTATCCAAGAAACGTATCTCTTTCTATTTTTTTTGCTTATTTAGTGTTAATTTGTGCGTGAGTCCGACTCGCACTTTAGACGGTTAAATTTTCTTTTTTAAACGGTTGTCTACATTATGAAAACTATCCCCAAATAATATTTAGTATCTGTGTTGTTTATAATTTCGATATTGGATCAGTTAGCGTATTATTACCCTATTCCCTAGTCTCGACTCTCGACAATGTGTTAAAGCCAAAAGCTCATAACCAGTCAAAACCATTTTTAACTGACATATGCAATAAAAAGAAGTTTTGCCCAATGATGAGGGTTAGGTTAGGTTATGCTTGTGATTAATGAAAGTCGAGCGAGCGAAATGAGCGAGGCTCGACTTGCCTGACTTTTGGAGAGAGAGATAAGGTAAGATGAGGTTTGACTAATCCAACATGGGAGCTCCTAGACTTAATAGATTAAATCAGACACTGTCCAAAAAACTATTTTCGAATACGTTGGTTAAAACCTCTTGACATGATAACGTCATATAAATCGATGAACGCCGGCTGCACGCACGAAAAAGCATGATCCATTGTCACGTTCCGCCTCAGCCGAGCGTGCAAGCGAGAGCGCAGAACTAGCGATAGAGAGACACAATCGGCCTAAGCGTTCGGCTTGTGACGCATTTATATCTCTTCCACTCTGTCGGCCTAAGTTTTCTTATGACGTTATCACGTAAAATTATCGTTCTTAAACCGACTTTACGGACAACCAATTTTTTTTGCTTGATTTTTAGCAGTAAAAACTAGTTTTAACCGATTATAAGTTTTGACTGTAACAAATACACTTCGCACATACATAGGCAATACTACGATACTACTTACACAAGCGCTAATACGTACAGATCCAAACTCGCAATTCCCGATACTGTAGTCGAGTTTCCGCGTTCGACTGATCTATGCTAACAGATAATGAAACACGGCAAACAAGCTGGGCTAACAACTGTCTGTTATCGGTCATTGAACTTGGTTTGATCGAAAGGCCGTTAGGGAAGCCGCTCCGAACACCTGCCTATATTGCGTAGAAACTAACCACCCGCAAAGCTGTTAGTCGGTCGATTTTATAACGAACTTTTGCGTTTAAAATCATACCCTTATTAAAGTAATCCTTACGGATTATTTTTTTACTAGGTATGTGATTTATTACAAAAGTAATTTGGGGTGTAAGTGGTTCATCAACATCTTTGAGCCAAAGCCAACTTCACCTGCACGAGGTGCACCCTGCTGACTGACAAATGAAGCTCTGGCGAAAAGAGAGGTAGGGAGCGTAATTGTAAGCTACCCGACTGGGGAATATACCTCCACCTCACAGAATACCGCAGCCAAATAACAATTCCCTTGAGGGTTGTTCCTGCGTGTGAGTGAGGTCACCAGAAAGGAAGGAGATGCTGCGTAGGCAGCGGGGGCGGCGGCGCGCGTTCGATATTTTACGTCAGCGAGCGTTAATATGTCTACCGTAACCGTTTCACATCAGGCGGACCGTATGCTTGTCTGCCACCCGACGTAGTAGAAAAAGAAAATAATAATAATAAGTCCACCTAAACCATCCTTGTAGCCTATTTATTCATTAATACACTTTGCAATAGCTACAATGCCTGCCGAGACCTGCTCATGGGTACTCGAATCGAATATTTTGATTAAAAAATAGGTCTTACTTTTGAGTTATTGACGAACTTCTCCAGCTTAGACTGTATAGTTCCAAGGTTACTACCAGCTAAGTTAAACACAAATACCATAAATCCAAGATAAAATATTCGGTAGTAATCGGCTTCAGCTTCGGCGGTAGGGGCTCTGCCCCCCTAGCCAAGTGTAATTCGTAGCGTAACGAACATTAGAAAAATCACGTGACATTTGTCAAAATGGAACATTTTAGAACGGGTTTAATTCCGTGAATTTAAGAGACATTATGATACAAACAAAAAACGTTCTATAACTCATAGTCTGTATAAAATTAAAGTACGTCTTCACAGCTCAATAGTACAAGAAAAAAAAAAACAGAATTAGCACAAACCATCTGTTTGATATTCGAAGGACATAGTCCATATTTCAGTATGTTCTAGTTTTTGACAGCGTTCCGCGGATCGCAGCAAGTGCCGAGATTAGGGGCCATGTGGCGTTTATGTCACCTCTAATGGCCTTTGTGGTTCATGCCGTTGGTACTTATTTGGGACATTTAAAGTTTTAAACTATTTATAAATTAAAATTCATTGCTTTGGAGGGTTTAAGCGACTTCAATAAAAGAGTACGTTCTGAAATCGTTTAATATTTTACTTTCGGGATGTAAGTGGATGTTTCGAGCAGCTGCCGACTCTGAAAGAAAACAAAAGAGGCTCTGTCAAAAGAGAGGTAAGGTACAGCGCACCACATCACAGTAAACCGCAGCCAAGTAACAATTCCTTGAGGGATGTTGTGTTCCTGCGAGTGAATGAGGTCAACAGAAAGACAGGAAGAAGCGCGGTTGGCGGCGTGCGAACAATATATCATGTTGCGAGCGTTAATATGGCTACGGTGACCGCTTGCTTGTCTGATCACGTAACTTAAGCAACGACCACCGCAACCTGTCCATGTTCGGAGAGCACGTTAAGCCGTAGATCCCTTAAGCTCTGGCTGTTATCATTATACGGCAGCCGTTAAGCCAAGTCAGTGGCCTTTGAGCGGCTTGACACTGGGCTCTACCAAAACGCAATTGTACAGGGTGGTGGAGTACGCTCTAAACCCTGTTCGAATGAGGAAAAGCCCGTATCCCAGTTGTAGAATGATGTAGAATTAAAAAAGATTAGTTAAAAGCATTAATTTCTGCTAATTATCATCAAATTATGGATACATAAAGACTTGCTGTATCTTCAGCAAGTTTCCAAATTTGGTTAACAAATGGAGTATAATTGGTAATCAGAATATTTTTGATGGTTAAAATGCATATCTTATTCAAGCAAAGCCTCTCGTGTGTGGCAGAAAAAGAGAATGCTGTGTCGTAATATTTTAATATCTACGTACGAAAAACATTTCTCCAATACGTGCTTAGTGTTGCAAAATTAAATTGAAATTGTAAAGGTTAGTACTGATTTAGCATTTGCTTGG
Organism: Hypsopygia costalis; assembly: GCA_937001555.2. Lineage (NCBI taxonomy): Eukaryota > Metazoa > Arthropoda > Insecta > Lepidoptera > Pyralidae > Hypsopygia > Hypsopygia costalis. The sequence goes on along the minus strand of OW443330.2, from coordinate 7,907,226 downwards.
TCAAGTATGATTTGCAGACTAAATATTTCAATATTAGTGTATATTATTTACTACTACACTTGCCCTTTTTTCGAATCGTTATACGAATGCATATCCATTGTTATTATTTTACAATTTTGATTAAACTTTTACATAAAAAATTAGGGGGGCAAGAAATCGGTCTAGATAAGTAGGTGTCAAAGCTGGAAAATTAGTTATCACTTAAAAACACGGCTCAGTTAACTAGGTACATCTACAAATTGACAAAAATGTGAGGATATGATATCTAAGGGATAATGGTTAGAGGCAAAGGAATCACTAACATGGGACATAAAAGGCATAGTTACCCCCTTTTATTGGATTTAATTTGTAATTAATTCATTTTACCCAAAATGAATTAATTACAATTCATTTTGGGTAAATTAATTTCTTATTGATTAATTAATAAGAAATTAATGTAAATTAATTTCTTATTAATTAATAAATTATTTATTAATTAATAAGAAATTAATTACAATTCATTTTGGGAAAAATCCAATAAAAGGGGGTAATCCTCCTAAAGATAAAAAAATAATAAAAAAAAAAATTAATAGAACAATTATTATGGGTAGTATAGAATATTCTTTTGATATTATAATTTTGATAAGTATTGTCACTGATTGCACGGTATCAAAATATTTTGTAGAAACACAAACACCATCTGTTTACCTTGATAATGCCTTTAGGCGAAACCGGTCGGTAAAAATAAATTGTGGATCAGAACAAGTGCTTTATTAATAACAAAAAGGCATAGTTCATTCTCAAAAAGTAGGGAGAGAAAAAAATATCTTCATATTGCTTTTTATATCGTACGACCGAAGTCAGCGCTCTCCTTTATTGCCGGCCGCTCAACATCTGCAGCGTTACTTGTTTGTTTGTGCATCTGTAGTCAGTTTTAAATGTTTAACCACGTTACCGCATGACTTTGTACATAGAATATTTAAAACTTATTTACTTAAATTTCTATATAGAAAATATTCAGAGTAAGACCCAGGAAGCGGTGGAAGGATTGTATAGAGAAGGATTTGTGCATGTGAGTACGAACATCTGGCAGCAAAACATCAGGCCAGGGACAGAGCGATTTCGGTTCTGTTTTCGGTTCGAAAGAAGAATGGCTTAACGACTATCATCTAAATCAACAGCCGGGAACGACGGCTTAACGTGCCCTCCGAAGCACGGAGGAACTCGAGATAAATAAACCCATCCATGGACAAGCTACGGTCAACATTGCTTAACTTGCGTGTTCGATTGATTTAAAGACACCATCGAGCTCCTCGTAGTTATAACAGGCTACTGTTTAATTAAATAAAGTTTTCATTTAAAAATCGAAACGCAATGCCATTGTAACCTCAATAAAATCGGAGCCAACATGGAAAAGTAAATTGACGTAGATAAAGTAATCAGTGAGAGAACGTTGCCAATTTCAATTTTATGTCTCGTTTACTGGGAATACGTTAAATGTTGTAGGTACTACTCGGGATACGGCTTCAGAACTACTTATATTATGTCATTGGATATTGGCGATGTTATTTGTGCGTTCCCGTTCGGCATCTATGGATATCGTTGGGTATGAGAGAAGAGAGATTCATTGAAATACAGAATAACACATGAGAAAATCATTATGAATGAAGACGTCCCGATTTTTGGCGGGATGTCCCGCTTTTTTAGGCTACATTGTAATGTCCCGCGCGGGACACTACATGTCCCGCTTTGGGCAGTGGACGCCAAAAATATGATTTGATAAACTGAAATTAATGGACGAAATACCAGAATTTGAACCTTTGAAAAGATATATAAGCAATGTAAACTTAAACAAACTGAAATATTTTTGATCTTTGATTGTAAAATACGCCTTAAAATAAAACATTATTGCAGACTTTTGTTGTGATACCTTGTACTTTATATACTTTACCAACATAAATTGTGCATTTTTGCACGTATACGCACGCATACAGAGGACGGTATTTTCACCTATTACAATCAATTGACCGTCGCCTTGCTTGTGCGAACTAATCGCGAGGTGAGACAATTATCTCACTTTTTGGGTGTTTGTTTTTGATGCTTCCAGCATATCTGTAGTATTTATAACATCATTGACTTCTATATATTGCTAATTTTGTACACATACAACTAAATATAAAAAAAATACTATATCTCCTTTATCCATAGAACATTAAAATAAACAAGAAATCATCAACTGAAACAAAAAAACCCGACTGAAAATTCTAATTCTTTTTTATACAATATTTTCGTTTAGACGAATCATAATAACACCTCATATGTAGAAATCCGTCAAGCAGTTTAGGCTGTAGAGCGTGTCAACAAAACGTAATTAAATCTCCGTCAACAAGATTATTATTCCTTTTCATTGTGTCCGACCATCCTACACATACATACCCTCGAAAAAGAAAACCCTTCCTTCTTTGTCAGCCGGGTAAATATACATCGAATGTTAGCCTCAAATAATGAATGACAGTACTGAGTGCTTAATGGGAGTATTTTGGTCACGTTCGAAAGTGTTCACATTTACATTAATTGAGAAAAAGTTTCTCAATTAATTAATAATTTAATAAAATTAATAATTTATTATGAATTTACCAGAGGTGTTACATATCCATATTAGCCGGGTTGCTCTTTTCAAAATATGAGCAAGTAAGTCACATAATTTTGATATGAAACACACGTCATATAAACTTACAACATGAAAGTGCTTCTCTACTTGGTCGACTTGTTTACGTTGACATGTTCGAACGCGAACAAAAAACTCGCATTAAGCACTCGGTTTTGAAAACGTGTTGCAATAAATCTTGTAAGTATCTATAAAAATGCAAATTTTGTAATTCTTGTACATACTCGTTAATATAACTATGTTGTATACTATATAATATATAAAATACTTACATTAAATATAGCAATGAGCCGCTTCCAAAGTTGCATAGTTGTCCAACCGCATGGTACCAGTAATCTAAACAATGCCGAGGTATTCCCTTGCATCTTGTTCACACGAGCAGAGTTGGGAACACGTGTACCGAATTCCCACTGTTCATATAGTATGCGGGTACATTCTACTATCCCCCTTAAACATGAATTGTGATTAAGGATAGATCGTGTTTCTAAGTTGATTGGAAGTTTTTTTTATCTGGATAATTGGATCAGTTTTGTCTAGACTTATAAGTCAGTGTAATTGGGCAGGTTTTTATTCATTAGCAAAAGTTATTCGGATTTCTTTTGAAACTAATTTGGATTTTTTTATTGTTCGTTTTATCTTCTTATAGTTATTTTTGTTCTTTACTTTTTCTTTTTTCGACTTTTGTACTGTTGATGGCTGCTGTCCGAGTGAACATCTTAATTTTGTTTAATAATTATTATTATATTGTACATATACATTACTAATAGTTATAAAGAACAATGGCCGCATTACTTAAACCCTAACTTTATATATTAAATGCGAAATAAAGGGGTCAACTTTTTTATTAAAATTATACACTTGAAAGTCTTGAAACTGTCAATTTAATGATTTTATCTCCTTTATTATTTACTCCTTTACTATATCGTTATCTATTTCCAAATTTCTATATTGAGAAGTAGGGAAGTAGGTACCCAAATTTTTATTTTTCGAATTAACGAACTTCATTATCAAATTATTAGGCATAAACGACGATGTTTCGACTGCGTTGAATTAGAAGATTTTTTTACAGATCCAATGGATCTCAGACTTGAGAGTATATGATATAAATTTCACCTGATACCTATGACAGGCAGACACACGATGTAGAACCTTAATTGATATTAAGATAGTGATAGTTATAGTGATCTGCCAACCCGTAGTTGAGTCTCAGTCACCTGGGAGTATACTCCGAAATGAAAACCTGAAGTTTTCGCCGAAATTTGGAAGTTTTAAAATATGTTTGCAGTGCGATCGAGAAAACAAATATCAATCTTATACAATATTGTGTTTTTTTAATTCGGCCACGCTAGATGAAATATCCGCATCTACCGACCGATTCCAATGAAATTCATATCTCAAAAACTCCGAACTTGAGCTCGAAACACCGGATTTCAGTTGAAATACCATAGTGTAGTATGCCCTAAACCCCCTTCTTATAGAGACGATGAAGTTATATTTCAAAAACAGTCCTGTTTTTCTAGACAATTACAATAAAACAGCATTTTTTTTTATACTTACCACTAAGGTGGAAAACAAGCTTACGGGCCGCCTGATGGAAAGCAGTTACCGGATCCTACCAGAGGCCTCACATGCGCGTTGCCGACCTTGTAAAAATCTCTTCACGCTCTTTTTGGAGAACCCCATGCTGTAGTCTCTTGGAAAAACCTCAACAGGCAGTTCATTCCACAACTTGATAGTATGTAGAATATATTTGAAATGTGGCCTATTTTCGATTCGAATTGAAAATACAAGCACAGTTTGCTTTATTAAATATCTTTGTAGACTTATAGGAATCTCAAACACCTCTAACAACCCTCATATCGCAGATATCAGAGCAGCCGCGCACCTAGAGATAAAACTAAAGTTGGCATGTGTTAGTTGAACTGGATATAGGAGATTCCGTACATTTTCTTTTCTTTTTATGTTACTTATGCGACATACTTATATCAGGTGGGCCTCGACTCGACTCATTTAAAACTCATTTAAATTGCTGAGTCATGCTTATTTTCTCAAAACTGTACAAGAATTGCAGGCTTTACTAATTTATTACTTTTCTGAATAATTATATATGTTATGTATGTATTTTAAGTAGCGTTATGTACATTGTGTATTTAATGTTGTATGTATTTAAATTAAGTATGCGTACTTATATTTATTTATATTAACGGTAACCGCTTCACAGCAGGCGGGCCGCATGCTTGTCTGCCACGCATAGTAATATAAAATAAAATATTACAAACAAATCTTGTGTCTTTCTACTATGAACACGTCTTACATTCTTTATTAAGCTTTCGCGTTATGTTACGGAACCCTAGAAGCGAACCCCGCTTATAGGTGTGTCAAAATGATAAGGCAGTGACGAGTGATACGCAAGAGCTTGTTATCTCCGAGTCTTGTTATCTCGTGCAGGTTTCCGATTTACACCGGCAAATCGAAATAGACGTGTTCGAATGGATAGCTATTTCCAGGGGTGAAGTGAAGTAATGAATCCGCCTTTTGTGGTATTTATAGTTTGGGTTATAGGTAATCAAAGTTTTTAGGTATAAGAAGTACCTAATATTAACAAAATAAGTAATAATTTTATTTAAAAAAAAAAATCTGCCCATCATCTGCCCCCCTAGCCAAGTGTAATTCGTAGCGTAACGAACGTTAGATAGATCACGTGACATTTGTCAATTCTCTTACTAAAATGTTCGATTTTGACAAATGTCACGTGATCTATCTAACGTTCCTTACGCTACGAATTACACTTGGCTAGGGGGGCAGGAATCTGCGAGACAATCAACTTAACATAGTTAATGTTAACTACTGACAATAGATGTCACTTACATGATTCGGAAAAAATGCGTTTTGTACTAAAAATGTCAGTCTGCCAGGTATTGTTAATTCGTAAAATCTTAGGAAAGAATCGCATGATCTTTATTATAGATATAATAGCAACTAAATCCATGTCAGCGAAAGGACTGGATAGTTGCTAAACTCAATTTGTAGCAGTTATTTCGGGCAAAGCGGCTATTATCTAGTAGGTACGGCGGGGTCGCTCCCGCGCCCGCCTCGTACGACTAAATTGGCAATTTTGACTTACACCACTTTCTACTGTAACCCATTTATAACTTATTGTGCTGTATTATTTTATGAGGTTTTATTTAGTTAGAGGAAATGTAAGTAAATTTATACTAATAATAAGTTTCTTTGGCCGCCTGTTCTTTTATGACCTAATTCTCTTTTGCTCGAGCTTTGTTAATCATTCGTTAGGATCGCAGGTTAGGATACATGTGCAAGTGAGTTGGTTTCTAAGTTTTAAAGATGGCGGTGGGACCTTCTCTATTGGGATACGGGTCAATCGAAAGAGAAAAATACTCAGTGTGGTGGAGTAGTCCATGTGTTGAAGCCGAAAACGCCTGTTCTCCGTCAACATGAAAATGAAGGTTTTGATTAAAAAAAAACCATTATTCCATTACGTAAAAAATTCTACAATTTAAATTCGATAATTCTCTATAAATTTAAATTATAAACAATGTTTCATTGTTTTAGCTTTACTGATACTGCCCTGGTCCTACCGCCGGCTGAAGCCGATTACCATTGAATATTTTGATACGAATAATTAGTATTAATTTACAGTTATTGACAAACATCATCAGCTTAGTTGGTAGAGCTTCAGGGCTACTACGAGGTAAGCTAAACACAACTAGTCTAAGTCTAAGCTTAAAGATTGATTTTTGCAACCAAAAAATCCGATGGCAATTGGTTTCAGCTTCGACGGTACAACCCAGGACGACTACAATATATTAAATTTCGAGGCAATGTTATTAATTTATCCTTTAGCAAATATATTGCATTTTAGTACCTCAACATATTTTTTTATTTATTTTTTTTAATTTAGCGTAAAAAAATCCACGTGTTACAAATATATCTGTCCTGACATCAGAATGGCTGACCAATTTCTTTATAACGAGTTACTGAAAACAATAATTTCGTATCAAATAGTATCTAGCAATAAGGTATAGTAATTAGATATTTCCTAAATAACAAATATAGCATTTGGCTTTAATTTTAACAAATATAGTATTTGGCGAGGTTTATAAACCAGTGGTAAAGGAGGCCGCGTAAATTCAACACAGTTATTTCGAATAAAACAAGCATTATTTCTAATCTAGCAAATCCCTACTGCCCTGGTCGAAGCAGGCTCGGGCTGAGACGAGCTGACAGACAATTTTAACTGCGGAATACTTAATCCGCTTTAAGACTGTTTTATGCCACAAAACGAATTACTCATAGACAGACTGCATTTATTTAGATATTTGAGCATTTACTCATACTATTGCAGGTCCTAGTAAATTATAAATTAACATTGTATAAATACTTTTTATTTTTATTGTACAAAACAGTCTGCTTATAATTTAAAATGATTTACGATTGTTTACGGCACTATTGTTAACCTTTAACAGACTGTAACATAACAATGTTATCGTTATTTTTAAATTTTATAATTAAGTTAGGTAGGTACATATATAAAATTTCTTCTTAAAATTAAATTTAAAACTATTTAAACTATTATCTATAAAATTAAACCACTTAAAAATAAAAAAATAAAACAAATATATATAAACACTTTTATTTACAACATTCTGCATCTGTATATAAAAAAATAAAGACGTAATTTGCTAACACTAAAATATTTTTCAACATACAGACAACAAATAACAATTTATTGTATGATAATGGACAACAAATACGCTCAGCCCCCTTACCACCATCTCTTATTGCGATTCAATAACTGGATAGAATGCTTATTCATACCAATGAATAAGCGACTCTATTTCAAATGTCATAGAGTCGCTTTTTCATTGGTATGAATAAGCATTCTATCCAGTTGTTGAATCGCAATAAGAGATGGTGGTAAGGGGGCAGGGCGAAGGACGCGCGGGGAGAATCACCGCTGTCGCGTGTCGCTCCAGCAGCCGACATTGGTCCGCGCGCGACGATCGACCATTAGAATTTCATTGAGAACACCCGCGTACCACTGCGGTCGGGTCAACTGTTACATTCAAATCTCGAGTGAAGATTAATAATTGTGGTCCTATATACCTATACCTATACAAATAAATAAGTAGGAGTGATCTGTAATCTTTAAACTGAATTATAAGTTCTGTATCCCGTGTCTGGGAACTACGTTCGGGCTGAAATTGCTGCCACTCATACCTCAAGCCTCATACCTCAAGCTCAACACCTTACCTCACCTCCGAGACTCGCTTTGGATCCGAGCAGCCTGGCAGCCCGGCGGAAGCGGCTACCTTCAGGGGAGTCAGGCAAAGAGAAGGGGAAGGGCAGCCTTGATTGGAACCAACACTTCACAAACCTACCCACGTCTGAGACTTAACTTATCTATTATACAATATAGACTTATAATACTTACTTAATTCGGCCGTTTTATTCTATCTCCTAGATAAAACGTGACACGGGTGTACAGGTTGCTTCAAACTGGTGCAGCTTCGCGGAGTGCCGCGGCGAATATGTTAGGCTCGGAACACATAACCGCGTTGCGGCAACGTACTGCCATAATTGACAGTGCTGCCCGTCGGTACGCAGAATTTGGCGGTGGCCCGGTGGGCCGCATATACGTAGTGTACAAAAAATAACAAAATGTCAGCGTTTAATCAAACGTTAATGTTAACAAAATGTAACACATTTTGTTATTTTTTTTTATGTTCGCACGGTGGCGCGTTGCATTACGGTGCAAAGCCGCAATGCGGTTATGTGTTTCAGCCCTTACTTCAACCAACTTCAACTCATAGAATATGTGCCAGGAGGCCGCGCGCTGCACCGCATCGTTTCGCGCCATTGCGCGTTGCGCCAGTCTAAAGCAACCTTAAAGAATCGTTTCAGAATGGCGGTGGATAAACTAAAGGTTGCCACGATGATCGCTAACCTCCGGTGGGAGATGGAACTTGAAAGAAGAAGAAAGCAATCATCTGCTGGCTTCAGTCGACTCCTGACCATGGCGTCTCTAACTTTCGAGTCGTCATGCACCCAGCTTCGCATGGGTGCAATAAAATATCGCTGACCACATGATCGAAACTGACCAACTGCTCAATAGTTTTTGAGTTTATCCATAAACAAAAATACGAATTTTGTCACTTTATACGTAATATTAGTGTTAGTATATACTAATAAACCGCGCTAAATTCCGTATATACAATAGAACTCTATCTATATTATCTGCTCTTAAAACTCTAAACAAAAATAAATATTGAAAATACGCCACAACTTGACATTAGAAATGCCAAAAACGTATCTACCTAAACCTAATTAATATCTGTCTTTAATATTAAATTGAGGGATTAAAAGAGGTCATTATGGTCACTTGATAACACGATATTATCACTAACTTGTTTTTTTATAATACTTGTCAACGGTTACACTAATCCTCAATTTTTCTCATCGTAAATCGACGGATTCGATACATTGAAAAACCATACTGGTAATCGATTCTTTTTAGATTCATAATAACGTGTAAAATATCGATATTTATAATGGGGTCGTTTGTAATCGGTATCATTAGGTATTAGTATAGTAACTTGTGTGTTGACATAAAATTTGGTAAAAAAATCTTGATATTTGGAAAATGACGTAAATGTTCTGGATTTTACTTAAATATAAATTTGGCAAGCGCTTTTTGGAATACGTGCAATAAATAATAATTAGTACATTATGGTAGCCTAAACCAGAGTTTCCTGAAGGTTAAATCGCGATCCGGTAGTACCTGATAGTTAGAGTCGGCTCTGACAGTACATACACTACCCAGCCTAGCTGCATTGTCTCGTTGTATTACATCTTTACGGTATCTATAGTTTAAAATAATTTAGTGGACCACTAACCCTAAGTTATCATTATGCTTTGGGAAAGCATAATGAGAACCAAGTCACGTCATGACCAAAAAGTTTGAGAAATGCGTCGCTTAGAGTACGTTTTTCAACAAGTACTAAGTATAAGTCCGCCAATCGCACAGTATAGTAGAATCGTGGAGTAGCAGTGGGATGAGTAACGGTTGAGACAGTTGTTGTCAAAATTTAAACACGTAAGGTGCCACCTCTGGCGCAGCACAGCAGCAAAGCAAACAAAGTGTAAAAAAACTTAAATTATATTTCTTTTGTTAGTGTGGTTACCTAGTTCATTTGTGAAATATGCACCACGAATGATAAGCAATTTTTATTTTAATTTCCAAGATAAACGTCTGTGAGATACGTAGATTTATGATGTGATATATCCTGTTGCGCTTATACACTACACTTTTATTGTTATGTCTAAATAACTGACATAACATGAAAGTACAAAAAGGGTCTTTTTCAGCGTGGTCAAAGTACTTATGTGTAATAGTACTTAGTACTTACGTGACGCGGTTGTGTTACTAAACCAATTTTCATATATTAATGTATTTTGATGTTGCTTCTTAATGATCATTAAAAATGTTTAAATAGCGCTGTCAAGTCATTAGAAGAAATTATGGAAAATTGGAGTAAAATTGCACTATCGGCTTACTGTTGAGTTATTACAAGTAGTTGAGGAACAAGAAGATTCCTGACGATATTTTCTGTATGTTCCTGAAGCTGAAGGAAATAAGATGAAGAAAATAACCTTTCGGCACTATAGGAATACAAAGGCGGGCTCTAAAGAACTTTGTTGCCAGAGCCGTCAATTTATTAAAAAAAAGAGACCAAAAAACAAGGAATAAACTGGCCCAGCGTGAACTGTCGTTTACAATGATGGAGACAATTATGTCCCATAACGGCCGATAGCTCCGTTCCATTGGACCCAATATTGTATCAACTTAATCTTGAAGTAACTCTATACTGATGGTTATAAACGTCAACAAATTTGTACCTACGTACATAGTAAATTTTATGCTTTCATTGGCCGCATCGTAAAAAGGCGGTTAAACCATTAAATTGTAAAGAGGATTAGTTTTGTTCCACGTAACGTTTATTAGATTTTCTGGGATTTTACAATATGCCGTATGACGTCAAGAGATTGGAAGATGGTAATGATACGGTTCACATGATATGATAAAATAAAGCCAAAAATAGATGACCACAAAAAAATTACAAAACGAATAGTAGTTATTCTATGCGATTACTGTGTTAAACAAAGTAAGATTTTCACAATTTTCATTTAATTGATGTTATTTTTGAAAGTTCTTTGTCAACTTATCAAAAGTCGCACAAAAGATTGTAAGTTTTAAATAAAATAAATATCCCTGGATATAATCTTGGACACAACGCCATCTAGTCCCAAACTAAGCATGGGTACTAAATATCTGACAAATGTAATGTTTTTTTCGTATTTACATACTAATAATATATAGAAAATACCCAGACCAATACATGTCTGTCTTGTGCGGGGATCGAATCCGCGACCTCATAGCCAAAGTACCCATTATTAGCCATTCGACCACTGGGGTTGAAGTATTACCAGGTAATTTCGTACCAGTATCTTCACAAAGCCCAAAAAAATAAGAGCAGTGCTGTACATAGCAGTGTTAACAACTAAACGCCATATTACTGTCATAAAACAACAATTCAGTTTATAATGTAATACTATATTTCTGTAAGTAAGTAAACTGATTTAAACACACAACAAAAAGCGCTACAAATATAAATAAAAAAGCGAAACAGATATTGATAGAAAAAAACCGGACAAGTGCGAGTCGGACTCGCCCACCGAGGGTTCCGTAGGTACGTAGTATCATTATTAAATTTGATATTTTTCATTATAAATAAGAAATAATGCGTCGAAAAAAATAAATAAAATATATTTTGCAATGTGTACATCAAGCCCTTTCATATGATACCCCATTTGAACTAGTAGTTTCAATTTGAAATTTCGACACCCTATAAAAAATATAGACCCCCTATTTTTTAAGATCTATTTACAAATGTATAGTTTTGAGATTTATTCCTGTACTTGTAGTCTATAACGATGTTACTTGCCAAATTTCATAGTTCTAGGTCAACGGGAAGTACCCTATAGGTTTTGATTCCCTTGAGTGTGTCGAAATATGCGTTTTTTGCTGAATAAACGGCCGTAACTTTTTTCTACGTAAACTTAGCAGTTTGATTTTTTTTTAACTTCATGAGACCGTAGACCTGAGTATACAGTTCAAATTTCAGCTTGATACCTCCACGCATTCTCGACATAGAAATTCTTGACAGACAGACAGACAGACAGACAGACAGACAGACAGACAGACAGACAGACAGACAGACGGACAACAAAGTGATCTTATAAGGGTTCCGTTTTTCCTTTTGAGGTTCGGAACCCTAAAAAGCGAAATAGAAATTGCATTTTAACATTTAGCTTCTTCAAAATGACAGTAAAATATAAAGATGAAAAATTAAAATGCAAACAAGATCCGAATGAGCAATAAAATAATACAGACCACACAGTTCAGTAGGATTAAGTCATGAATGAGGCATAGCCATTCAAACACACTCCGCGTATAAATAATTTAAGATTTTTCTAACGTACACACCTCGTTTACCTATATTGCAAATTCTTTTCAATCCAATGGATTTAAAGTTCAATTTTCAATACGAGAAAGAGTGATCAGTACGACGCGGTAAGCCTTTCAATTTCCAACTATGTTCAGTATGCGAAAATTGTTGTCGACCTTTGATCGCGTTTGATCCGAGGAGCCGTCATCTTTTAACGTAGACGTATGGAAGTGGTTTCTGAATACCTATCAATAATAGGAGCTTCTAAGAAGGCACTTTCACCAGTAGTGACACTCTCATTGTGGTTTTGTTTAATCTAATTTCAAATACACTTATTATTTGTAGAGTATACTGTAGATTTGTAGAGTATACTATAGATGTAGATCATCGTTTCTAGTGTGTCGATTTATGAAATAGCAAAAAAAAATTATTGTATGTAAAGACGAATTACGGACGATAATTTTACGTGATAACGTATAATAATAAAACATCGGCCGATGGAGTGGGAGAAATAGATGATAGAAGCGTCACAACCCGCGCTCTCGCTTGCACGCTCGGCTCAGGCGGAACGTGATAATAAGTCATGCTTTTTTGTGCGTGCAGCCAGTGTTTATCGATTTATAAGATAACCATCTTCATCCATCGTTATAACGTCAAAAGTAAAAAACAAACAAAATTGCCAAAGGAGGGCCCTTTCATTAACATATAAGCTATTACCGTATTTAATATTTAAATAATAGTAGTTTATTCAGTAAGGAGTGTAAGGTAAAAGAAATATATCACGAGTGTGATTTTGGAGGTGTCGAGCGGTCAGGCGTATGCATTTTCTGATGATTTTTGTATATAAGTATAATGGATTTTCATTTACTTCCCGGAAAATTTGAGAGGGAATAATGAGCGATTTTCTCTTCCATTATTGGGGTCGTAATTAAAGATTACAAGGTTATTGTAGTGTAAAAGGTTATTTCGTACACATGTCAAATGTCTTGTACACATTGCGATCCCCTATAATTACTGAAGGCAAGATATCTAAGGGTCGCGAACCTTAGACTAAGAAACGATGTTGTACAATCACAGCTGCTTACTTTTGACACCAATCTTGTATTTACATACAAATACCCTTAATTTCGTTTAATTACTAGATTAGACGCACTGTAATAGTACATCATAAGCAATAGAGTGCGTTTAATCGATTATGAAAGTTGGCACGGGTATGAACAATGCGATGTGGTGTCTTATACATTCTCTTTTAAATAACAATTATATACATATTATCATCTAGCCATACTAATTTGAATCATTTAGCCATACTAATTTGAAAATAGCAAAATGTATGAAGTATATATTTACGCTGGGCACAATAAACATTACAATGGCTATAGAAGTGCGCACTCTGTCATTTTTATATACTCTAAGGCCTCGAATGACAATAATTAGTTGCTCAACATGCAGATATCATGTTATCATATTTTATCAGTATTGTAAGACGTCCCGATTTTGGCGGGACGTCCCGCATTTTTAGCCTAATGTCCCGCGCGGGACACCACATGACACGTTTTTGGCGCTGGATGCCAAAAATTGTGATTTCGTCAACTGAAATTAATACACGGAATGCCAGAATTTTAATCATTGGAAAAATATAAGCAATTTAAAAGTTTTATATTTTTACGTTTTATTTATTTTTCATAGTATTGAAATATTTTTGATTTTTTTTATTATGTACAATTGTACACTCATGCCAAAAACACGTATTCATTCATTCTACAAAAAGTCTTCTATAATGAATATGTATTCTTATAATCCTGCTTTTTTCAAACGTATTCCGCTTTTTTTACTTTCGAAAGTTCGAAAAAATTCAGCTTTGGTGTATTATTAATAAATTTATTGAAAAATAAAAATATTTTTATTTATCAATAAATCTGCTCTTCAGTATACGTATACGTATTTTTAATCGCCAAAAATATTGATTTACGCAAGTGACATACGAAAGTGGTTATGAAAATACGAGTGGAATTTTTGGAAACAATACTTGTAAAATTCTAAATAGATAGCACGATTGTTTTAATACCTTTTACATGCCTTTATATAATGTTCTGGTCAATTCGTACAATATATAATGTTTTCGTCAATTCATATAACGTTTTAAAAATGGCTCCTATTTGAATGCGGCGGAATATGTTATTAAATTAATTATACTATACAAATACAAACTACTTACATCGCGTAAACAGATGGATGTTTCCTATTCCTATCGTCTACCAATACTACTTATGCTTAGGCCGCACTCATCGCGATAACATTCGGACGATAAACTTCGTCTTCGGTCTACGGCGAATATTCGCGGCCACATAATGCGCGTATTGCGCGATGTAAAGTTTATCGCAAAAAAACAATATGGACGCCGCGGTTACTCCGTATCTATTTTATGGCAGCAAATAATATTTTATACATTTATGTCATCTAAAAAACAAATCAAAAGCAAGAAAAAGAAGAAAAGAAAATATAGTGACTCCAACCCATGTTACATTTCAGCTATATTATACACTGTAGTTACATCTAACACATCCGCTAAGAACGATGGGTGCGGGCCGACTGAAGGTGGCCGCGCAAGCGAAATTCATCGCGATAAAACCCTTTGATGTGCGAGAGTTTACCGACGGCGGAGCGATGTGCCCGATGGTTCGCCCGAAGTGTCGAAGTATTCGCGAATACTTGGCTACATACATTGCGATAACCCGAATATTCGCGTTACCGCGATGAGTGCGGCTTAAGCATTATAGTTATTCTGTAGCTATAGCATGCTGTGGCCTCAGTTGTCATATTTAATATATACCTACGGCCTTAATGACCCGTCTCAGCAAGATACTGTAATAAGATTTGTCATTATTCCTGACTGGTTGTGATGATTGCAAAATAGCTACACTATATTTGATACGAGGAATTACTATTGATCTAGTTTCTACACAGTTTATTAAGACAGAAATCGCCTTTGCTTATTTACATTCCGCTTTAGATATAAATAAGCAATTGTACTATGGGTGGTGCTGGTTATGGACAACTTTTAAATGTACTTAATAGATTTGTTTTTGTAAATACATACGTACAATGAAAAACACCCAGACCAAGACAAACATTTTCATGCACAATTGTTTGTCTTGTGCGGGGATTGTTCCCGTGACGTCGGAGTCAAAGTAGCCTAGTATAACTCAGAATAGAAATATCAAAAGTTATATGTGTGCCAGCGATAATGCTATCGGCTTAATCCGTTTATTTACCCAAAAACTGGCACCCGAAGATGGATACGCATTTCCGAATATCCATCTAAGCGTGGATAGACGGAATAATCATACTATTCTTTTATTATAAGAAATAATATTGTATTGATTTATCTAATAATTCATTAAGGAATCGCTGAAAACTTACTATTTGACTAAAGGAAATTAGGTATTTGGTATTAATTGAGAATTTTAGGTTGCGTAAGTCATCCATAATCATCATACGCATTTGGAGAAAATTTTAAATATTGATGGAATATGTTTGAGAATTTTAGGATGCGTAAGTTCTCCTTAATCATTATACGTATTTTTTGAAAATTTTATATATTAATGGAATATGTTCTGTATTAGGTAATACTAATCATGTCGTTACTTGTAGGTAGAGCTGAGGGTAGAAACTAGTCAATATTACGAACATTAATTCTGGAAAACAAATGTATGGTTGTTAGGTTAGGTAAGGTAAGGTTAGGTTAGGTTAGCTTAGTTATAATACGTTTCTACGCTTTCAATAATTAGAACAATTTAATTTATCAATCACGTCTTTGCTAAAGTTGCTCAGTTCTATAAAGTATTTGGAACACAAATTGTTTGTTGTTGGCTCTGCCAGATGTTTCTTCTGCCAGAGTTCCTAACAAGCTTCTATAACAAACACACCAGTTCTTTGCTAAGAGACGAAATAGATGGCTACTCGCTAAAGTATCTGAGGGCAAAGTTTTCTTTACGCTCCATTTACTACATACAGTTCTTGGTGATAAATTAATAACATTACTGTCTCATCCTCAGATCAATAAAAATATAGATAGCACATGCGAAGCTACAAAATCCATACTCACTAAGTAAACACACACTATCATGCATAAATAATTAATACCAAGTTCATTTGTGAATCTCTCCTTACAAAACGCCTGACTGCATTTCATTACGTAATGTGTCATCAACAGTAGTGCCATCAACCAGCGTCACTACTGGGAAACAGATTTTTTAATAATATTATTAAATCTTACGTGAGGCAATGTAATAAATATTAATTAATTAAATTAAATGATTATTCCTTATAGTGCAGGCGCCACAGGTAGTTGAGTGTGCAAAATATGAGGACCGCATTCTATAAACAGTTTTGAATTCAGAAAAGCTTGTAGATTATGATTCTGAATGTTGCCAGGAAGTTTCTTGGTCCAATTTTTTTTTATACCCCATTCCCTTGGATATCGAGTAAATGGACTGAACAAATGCTTTACAACAATTTTAATCATTGTTTTATTGAAAATATCCAATTCTTTCTTATGATTAAAGATACTTATAGCTACTAAGTGGAAATAAAAAAAAAACAAATAAAAAATTCAAGAAATATTGCTGAAAAAAAAACATAAAAGGAAATTTTTACATAAGTAATCAAAAATTTTCATTTATATTTGTACAGTTTGTTTTTTACCCTCGACGGAACGGAGACGGTATATGCGTTATTTGGCAGTTTTATAGTAACTTGTATACTTATTTATATTTATGTTGAAATTTAAAATAGAGATGGCAGCCCCCGACGGATTTTCTTGGATTTTTTATTAAGTTCATAGCATAAATTCTTTAAGTCGGGGGTTTCAAAATTATTTTATCCTTTTTCAACTACGTTTTAACCGTAGTGTGTTTTTTCAAAATTTTTAATTTTGTTTTTATTTCAACCTTTTTAGAGAGCAAGCGTAGGTATTACAATTGAAAACCGCATCAGAGTCAGACTAGTAGTTTTGGTTTTGCACAAACAAATGTTTACTGCAGCGCCCTCTGGTGAGTTGTCACTGTAACATCTATCTAAGAATATGCACCAATCAAACTCGGACCCATCACTGAAAACCGCAACAAAATCGGACTCGTAGTTTTGGAGATAAATGGCAACATTGGTTGCACAAACAAATGATTACTGCAACGCCCTCTGGTGAGTTGTCACCGTAATACCTATTTAAGAACATGCACCAATCAAACTCGAACCCATCACTGAAAACCGCATCAAAATCGGACTCGTAGTTTTGGAGATATTTATTGGCATTTGGCAACATTGGTTTCACAAACAAATGTTTACTGCAGCGCCCCCTGGTGAGTTGTCACTGTAATACCTATCTAAGAACATGCACCAATCAAAACCAAACCCGTCACTGAAAACCACATCTAAATCGGACTCGTAGTTTTGGAGAGAAATGGCAACATTGGTTTTACAAACAAATGCTTACTGCAGCGCCCCCTGGAGAGTTGTCACCGTAACACCTATCTAAGAACATGCACCAATCAAACCCGAACCCATCACTGAAAACCGCATCTAAATCGGACTCGTAGTTTTGGAGATAAATGGCAACATTGATTTGCACAAACATCCATATCACCCCAAACGCATGTACCGTCTCCGTTCCGCCGCGGGTAAAAATAAAAAAGTATTAAAAAGAAATAATAATACTAACAAAACATGCAAATCCTTATTATGCAAAATGTAGATACACATTCTCCTAAAAACGGAAAGTGTATTGCCGGTCCTCACATTTTGCATACTCAACTTCCTTTTGCTTATGCGTTATTGTACATTCAAGTACATTTTATAAATTACTCCTTTGTTTTCCTTATTATAAAAGTGATTGGCATTTACATTTGATCTTTGATTTATTTTCTACATCAGTGTTTCTGGGAAGTCGGCACTGATCCATGTGGAACTCCTACTATTATATTATGGATGTCCGTTCAGTCAGTTCTCCTTCCTCTCTCACCTGAAATATTCGATTTGCGAGACAGGACTCTACAAGTAGATAATAGCTATGGGGTAGAGATGTCCTTGTCTTGCACAGGAGGCCTTTGTGCCACACCTTATCAAAGGCTGTTTGTATGTCCAGAAACACGGCAGAGCAGTATTCTTTTTTTTTTTCAAAAGAGGATCGTATAGGTCGATCGATAAGATTTTTGTAATCGTTTATTTTTGTAAAAAAAAAAAAAATACATAAAATATCCTTTTACGTAATATTCTTTGTTTTCAATAATTTTTTTTGTTTTTTTATTTCCACTTAGTAGCTATAAGTATCTTTAATCATAAGAAACAATTGAAAATTTTCAATAAAACTATGATTAAAATTGTTGTAAAGCATTTGTTCAGTCCATTTACTCGATATCCAAGGGAATGGGGTATAAAAAAAAATTTGACCAAGAAACTTCCTGGCAACATTCAGAATCATATTCTACAAGCTTTTCTGAATTCAAAACTGTTTATAGAATGCGGTCCTCATATTTTGCACACTCAACTCCATACAGCGCCCGCTCTATTAGATAGTATTTTTATAATGTTGCAGAAGTGACGTAAAATACTTCATAAATTAAATGTCAGAAAACTTTTTTTAAACTATATTTTTTCTCGAATTAGAATTTGTAAACAATATTTTTCTCCTTTCTCGTGTCGTACTCGTTGAGGGCATTTCGCCTTCATTGTCAACCCTTATTCGGGATAGGGGCTTCCCCTCAATCGAAGGTTCGTTTAGAGTATAAATCAGCACACTGCTCAACTGCGGGTTGACGGAGGCCAGTGGTTTCAAGCCGCCTAAAGGCCACTGACTTGGCTTAACGGCTGTCATCTAATGACATCAGTCGGAACCGACGGCTTAACGTGCCATCTGATGCACGGAGGAGCTCGAGATAAATAAACCCATCACTAGACAGACTACTGTCGACGCTGCTTAACTTGCATGTTCGATTAGACGGTCACACGAAACGACGCCATCAAGCTCAATTTTTTCGCCTAAAACTAACACGATAATTGTAATTAAACATGATTAGTGTGTGTATGTTTACATAAGCAACATATTTTTTGCGACTTCACATCTAACACAGGTGACATCTACCTTTTTTATTGGTCTAAGCTCGTACCCATCAATCTTGGGACCATTAGGTGATTAGATAGGGTGTTCTAAAAATCGATATGTCGCCACCCACACGACAATCGTTACTTACGTATAATATCGACTCCCGAAATCTGGTGCGATAAATGGGGCACTGCTGTCGAGTTTAATTTGGGTACCTTTGTGATTATGTGATCCCATCTATCATTTTGGACGGGGGCTGGATTCCGCTTTGATACTTCGATACCAATTAATTGGTCCAATGCCCTAATCTATCTATCTAATAATCTATTTTGAGCATTTTTTTATAACATGTATGGTGCCAAACAAGTATACCTACAGACCGCCTGTATTAGATGACAGTAGGCCAAACCTTTGGTCAGCTTCAAAACTCTGGCCTCGCTAACCCGTAGTTGAACAGTTTGGTGGAGAATGCTCTAAAACCTTTCGCATTTGACGGGAGATCTGTATCCCAACTCGATTTGAGATACCTCATACGGATTTGAAAAAGAGAAGTAGGGTATAACAGATTTGTAAGCTGCCCAAGTGGAGAAGTACCTCCACTTCATAGAATATTGCAGCCAAATAACAATTCCTTTGAAAATTGTTATTCTCCTTATAGTGTGTGAGGTCACTGGGAAGGAAAGAAGGAGTCGCTGCATTGACAGCGGGAGTGGTGGCGCGGGAGCGCTATTTTATGTAGTGAGTGTTTGTATGCCTACAGTAACTGCTTCACATGAGGCCGGCTGCATGCTTGTTCGTAATCTGACGTAGTATAAAAAGAACTCGACTTCTAATACACGACCCTGGTAATTATCTCTTTTGTTGACGTTACTGTAATCACTCTGCCAGATAGAAACAAACGTAAGGCTGTTTCAAATAACGTAACCACTTGTACTACTATTTATTCTGTGACCGAACCTAGGATTATAAACTTAAATGTACAAGAGAATTTTCTTTTTATTTTCAAAATGTTAAATGGGTGTAGCTCCAGAGAAACAATTTATAACTCCTACAGATTTCTCAAGCCGTAAGTAAGCGAGCATCTGGTGCGCGGCGTTCTAACAAGATTATGTTACTGCGAGCACCGGTATTCCCTTTCATGAGATTGACAATATTTCCTTGAGGCGGCTCTATTTTTATTTTGCTTGGCTGTGACATGTCTATTATTATGAACTAATGAAATACCATTTCCTTATGTTGTTCTTACTAATTTCTTCTGATTAAATTCGTTGTGTGTTCCAAGGCAGCCGTAGTCTTACCCCGGGACTGCAATGGACTTCATTATTCATTGCCTTTATTAGTGATCGCCGCTGTTACTCCTGGCTACACGGGAGACCAGTGGTGGGAATGTGTGTGGAAATGGGTGGATGGAAATGGTATGAAATTAGATTTGTATGGGAATCTAGCGCTCCAAACTCACACAACGATAGGAAAGAAATTTAAGTATACTACTAAAAACTTCGTGTTGTAATTGGTTTAAATAATTTTTATGGTATTCTGATGGAGGTTGGTGCATCCATAATTAAAAAGAAATGTATTATAATCATAAGACATCGGTTTAACATAAGCAAGGTTACTATAGTGATTGTAATAACAAAGTGTGTCACTACAAGTTGTGCACGAAATATATTTATTGAGAGCTGAACTGCTTTTAGTTATCTCTGCTGATATAAATTTATAACTAACCCAAAATAACATCACGAGTATTGAACATAAGGTTATGGACCGTATGTGCTAAAAACTCGATTGATAAATATTTCGTAAGTGATTGAAAATATTGTGGTCGAAAATTTAAAGTATATAAAATCATATTAGCACGATTTATTACGTATGCGACTGATAGAAAACCATATTAAGTTAATCGTTCGGACGCTTACTGTTGACATGCGCGCCACGCTTACATCCCATGTCTACTATATACTGTGGTATGTGAGTACATAAGTTTCGTCATTGTCAACCCTTATTTATCCTACTGCTGGGATATGGGGCTCCCCTCAATTGAAGGGGTTTAGAGCATACTTCACCACGCTGCCAAACTTGGTCGGTTACTACGGTCGACGTTGCGCGTGTCAGTGTAATCGAACACGCAAGTTAAGCAACGTCGACCGCAGACTGCCAGGATGGATTTATTTATCTCGAGCGCCTCCGTGCTTCGGAGGACACGTTAAGCTGTCGGTCCTCTGAGTTGACTTGACGACCATAACTTTATGTCGTCAAGTCAAGTCCACTGAAAGCCGCCTAAAGACCACTGTCTTTAGGCGGCTTGAAAACACTGGTCTCCGCCAACAAGCAGTTGAACAGCGTGGTGGAGTATGCTCTAAACCTCTTTAATTGATGAGAGACCCATATCTAAGCAGTGGAATGAATATTTGTATATATTAATCTGTATTTCAGGTACAATTATGTAAGAACAATGGTTGTGTTTAATTTTTTCATTCAAACAACGGAGCAAATTAATGTTTTTACTTATCCAAGGCGTCAACAGCGTCATTTGTAATATCTTTTGTGCCTTTGTTCTCGTTTTTTAGGGGTGAGCTTCCAATGAGAAATCCTTAAAAATCTTCCTGGTTTTTGCCTCATTTTTTTAAAAGAAAGGGGGCACCCGAGCATGTGGGTCACCTGGTGGAAAGCAATCACCACCGCATCATTATCAGCCTGTATCTACCCACTGTTGGATATAGGCCTTTCCCAATGCTTTCCACCATATGCGATCCTCCGCTTTCCGCATCCAACCGCTACCAGCCACTTTTTTAAGATCATCGGTCCATCAATTTGTTGTGGTGGCCTACCGACCGGAGATTCTGCGCACCCTCCGCCCTGCCGTTACCGAGACCGCCACCTTGGCCCGGGATAGCAGGGCTGCCGGGTACTGGGGGCCAAACATTATTGGTGTAACTCATGGAGAAGTGATGCCCTTAAGTAGCCACGCTGGGCAGGCGGGTTGGCGACTGTCGCTAGAGCCTCGTTTGTCAGTCAGCAGGGCGCACCACGTGCAGGGGAGGTTGGCTTTGGCTGAAAAGATGGTAGTGAGCCACTTACACCACCGCCCATGGAGATCAGTAATACCGATCCGTTGCCAGCCTTTAAATTTCTTTGTTGAAGTCGATTCTTTGATTGATTAAATGGTTTGCTCTAGACAGACAGGAGTGTAACTGGTTTGAGCCAAATCCAACCTTGTCTGCGCGTGGTGCATTCTGCTGACTAACGAAACGAGGTTTTAGCCAAAGAGAGGCTGGGAACAGCGTAGCTCATTACCATATCATTACCGCCTAAGCTGAAGCCGATTACGATCGGATGTTTTGATTGCAAAAATCTAACTTCATCTTAAATTAGTGCTAATAGTGATATTGTCAATATTGATACTGACAGTTTTTACCACCACATGGTAAGCGCACTAGATGACCACGCGCCCGAAGAGATAGAAGAATTGGATCCACCGGCTACCACTACGTTATCGTCGAGAGCAGCGCTCCACCAATCAACGCACCAACCCTCCACCACCCTTTCCAGTCGGGCGGCATTTGCGCGTAGTGTCCGGCGCGTGAGACAAAGAGTGGACATGTCTGGACATTCGCCCTGATGAAGGTCTCCTTTTGAGATCGAAACTAGTCGGCTTTCCCGACAAAAAGACGAGAATGACCCGTTGAATTTATTTAATTAATTTAGTATAATGTCTCACGTGAGTTTTAATAATATAATAGTAATAAACTTAACCAGTAGTGAGGGAGACGCTCTACCGATTTAATTGAAGATGTTTATCAAAAATTTAAACATAACTCAGATTTTCACTATTAAAAAACGCGGTAGGAATCGGCTTCAGATTAGGCGGTAGGCACTCAGATCCATAACGTCAGGCGACAATCTGTTGAATAATTTAATTGACTGGTAGTGAGAGCGAGATTTGCAGCGGGGCTGGCGGGCAGGCGTAGCTATAATTAATATCGCAAGCATCAATAGACTATGATAACCGATTGTCTACAGATGGGCCGTACGCGCGTCTGCCGGCAGTTGTAATACCAAAAAAGTAAAGTTAAGAATTTGAATTGTCCTGCTACTTGATATTCTATGATATGAGACACTATGATTCCTCTGTTGTACATCTCTTCTATGACAAACAGCACTTAGCACGGATAATCTAGTAGCAGCCAGAGGCTGGGCTAGAAGGAGCATCGTGAGGAACCACGCCCACGTCATGACTATAAATAAAGCGTGCGCGAGACATGCCTCAGGCGAACTCGGACGCAGCTGCGCTTACTGATTGCAGGGCTGATTTAAACCTATCTATGTACATAGTCTTAGATTATGTTGTAATAGTTGTAATAAGCAAGTCCAAGTTACTGTTAAAATCGTAAATTATAGTCGATATAGGGTGTATTAATAATAACAGAAGCAAGTATCAAAACTCGACGAGCTCGGTGGTCGAAAATGGCTTATAATGGTCACTTTAACTCCGAGATTGCGGGTTCGATTCCCGCTCGAGAGAAATATTTGTATGCATGAACTATTCACCATGGTGTGGGTGATTTATGTGTTATATGTATGGATTTACAAAAATATTTAAGTATAATATCAGTTATTTTGTACTATGTGTACAAAATAACTGATACAAACTTACACAGTTATTGTGTACTATGTGTACACAATAACTGGTACAAGGTATGCTTAGTTTAAAAACTGAATGGCAGTGTGTAATATGCCCATATATGAGTTATTTTACGTGTATATTATATATTTATATATCACTTTGGGAGAGGCCAACGGCGACTGTACCTTCGCTATTAAAAAATATTAAATAAAAAAAATCATTTAATTCAGGTGAAAATACCCGTAATTGTCAAAGAAAAAAAAAACATGTCAAGATTCATTATTATATGTATATTCAATAATTTAATGTCACTACAATACATTTCTAAAATATTATTACGATTACATATATTAAATTCACAATTGATTACAATTTAAATAGTCACAATTTATAATCGCCCCTCGATTCGGCATGGCGCGGCGGGACATGTCGGTCACTGTAATGCCTAATATAGGGGCAGTCCAGCTATTAGCTTACCCTTAACACACCTTACCAATATAACGCAATACAACGCACGATTATAAACCCTAGTGTTTGCCGTAGGTAAACCCTAGGGTTTACACTAAGCGCTATACCACAGCATAGTAATACAACCAGTACTTTAAATTCATACTAGCGCCCAAATCGGTTGTTATACGACCGCTCAGGAAGTTTTTAAACTTCCTGAGCGGTCGTGTAAATGACGCTTGGCTGTGTGCGTGCGCCGTTTTGGGCGCTAGTATGAAGTTAAAGTACTGGTTGTATTACTATGCTGTGGCTATACGATCGTGTGTTGTATTCAAAAACTCGCTTACTATATGATCGCTTTAGGACGTTTATAGCTGTTGGTGCACTGCTGTGTAAGTTTACTGTGCCAAAAACAGCTTAGCATTAATTCTAATTTGAACGCTGGCGCTGCAATATAGAAGCCCCAAATTATTCGGTCAAACATATTTGATCGATACTCATTACCGCTAGCTATGCAACCACTAACCACAGCATTTGCATGATTAAGTAACGGGTTAAATATACCTATGTATGTCAGAACTGCAATGTTGGTTTAATTATATAATGGTTACTAGCGACCGCCCGCGACTTCGTACGCGTGGAGTTAGTTATTTGCACATAATTTTTAATTATATTCGAAAAAGCTACGTACCTAATGAAAGGAAAAAATAAAAGAAAGATAAAAACAATCAACATCTAGACGAATTTTTAGAATCAATGAAATCGACGGATATTATTTTTTCAAAACCTCTCTGTAAAACCTAAAATACTTTTTATTGTTATAATAAAACATCCATCCTTATAATAGTAAGTATGTAGTTGTTTTCAACATTTCTTATACTTAAATACCATTTAAAATCCTTCTGCCATAATTACTTTAACTTCAATAAGTTTGTATGAAAGTCCAATTTAAATTCAAATTGGACTTTCATACAAACTACCATCCCCCGTTTTAACCCAAAAAAGGGATTGATTTCTAAAGATATATTATTAGTACACTTCCACACCATCTATAGAGCATACATTTTAAATGTCAAGTCGCTTACTTCAAAAACATAGAACTTTCATACAAACTTCCAACCCCCGTTTTAACCCCAAAAGGGGTTGATTTCTAAAGATACATTATTATTAGTACACCTCCACACCAGCTATATAGGATACATTTTAAATGTCAAGTCGCTTACTTAAAAAACATAGAACTTTCATACAAACTTCCAACCCCCGTTTTAACCCCAAAAGGGGTTGATTTCTAAAGATACATTATTATTAGTACACCTCCATACCATCTATATAGCATACATTTTAAATTACAAGTCTCTTACTTCAAAAACATAAAACTTTGATACAAACTTCCAACCCCCGATTTAACCCCAAAAAAGGGGTCGATTTCTAAAGATACATTATTAGTACACATCCACACCATCTATAGAGCATACATTTTAAATTTCAAGTCTCTTGATTCAAAAACATAGTACTTTCATGGAAACTTCCAACCCCCGTTTTACCCCCTTAGTTTCGTAAAATCCGTTCTTAACGGATGTCTACACCCTATCCTAAAAATAATCTGACAACCAAACTCGTGACTTGGTTCTCTATGACTCCGTTTCATATCGGGTCATTTCGTTCTAGTCAATGGTACTACTGATCCAAAGGGATCATTTCACTTCAGTATTTTTCGTCGCTCAATTTATTATTTTCCAAACAAAAGGCACCATATTAGTTTTCATATTATGTTACTTACAACTAGCAATTATGTAACTTTAGTTTTGCTATCTAGCGGCATTCTATGGTTATGATAATGGTTCTTGCAAAACACCAACTTAGCGGAATTAGAGTTTAATTCTCTCCGCACACTTGCATTGTACGGCTAAGTAAGTTCGTAAGGTAACGTTGCATTTTGTTTTTAACTAAAGTCTGGTACACTAACTAAACTACTTTCGCCCACGTCTTTGTACGATTAAATATATTTTTTTAATCCGAGTCTACACAAGTAAGTTTTAAAATTTCTCATTTCATTTTCAGACTAACAAGTTATGATGAGCTCCCTGACGAGTTCCGGAGATTACAGCATAAGGTTCTTCAACAAGGACGTAAAGAGATTCAAACAGGGTCGGCAACCGGCGAGTAATGCCCTTGGTGTTGTACACGTCTATAGGCTGCGGTAACTGCTTCCCATCAGGCGGGCCGTATATAATCATCTGAATAAAGAATATAATATTTATTATTAACTATTTGTATAGATATATAACATTAGAACAAATAACAAAATAATAACTTTCTCCCAAATTTCTGACACACAATATGTACAAATCGCTTAATGTGTAGAACTCTGTTGAACAGATTCGCAACTAGACAATGTAGTATGTAATATTAAAATAATGTACTAGCTAGGACATCAGAAAGTGGTAGGAGGTAAGTTTTGAATGAACGATCGACGATTTACTAAAGCTATGTTTAAAACCTCTTCCAATTACTGCTATCCTAGTACTTTTTGAATTTTAACTTAAATATTTTTTTTTATATAAAGAACATCGAACATACACCCCCCATATCATAAATATTCGCCTTCATAATATTAGTAATTTTTATATAATAATTTATAATGATGATAACTGAAACCTCTGTGCATTGAATGCTGGCCACTTATAATAAAATGATAAACGGTTTGTAATTTTCCTTTAATATTGTCAATTCACGTTCATAAGGATATAATTCCTTAGGGTTCATATCGTCTAAAGTATTAAAATGTCCATTGTATCAAAAAGACTAGTTATTCATTAGGTCTAATTTGCTAATTATTTGTTTGTAAAAATATAAAATAACTACTATTATACAACTATGTCACATATTGTGTTTTCAAAAAACCAAAAAGATAAAGATATTTTAATATTAGAAGGGAAGTGGACACTGACTAAAGATGGTAAGACGAACAATAATGGTAGGACACGCTGGAAGTGTACGCAACGAGACATGTACAGCTACTTTAGCTTTAAGCACGGATAAAAGTAAAATAATTCATCAAACTAGCCACTCACACAACAACATTTTCTTCGGCGAAAACTTCTTTATGTAGTGCACGAAAAAATTTTTAGGATCTGATAAACTGATTTAAAAAAAAATGAAATGTCAAAATTCTAAAAGGTGTGTCGAAAACTTTTAAGGTGATTGAAGACGGAGACAAGGAAAAAGTATTGTATTATGTTCTAGGAAGATTCTGAAATTACTGAAATCTGAGAAAAGTGTTTCTTATTACGGAGATTGTACTTTTAGATCATGCCCCCAGCCATTCTATCAGTTATACATTATTCATCTTGATGTTTATTCTGATGATAAGACCATAAATATTTATCCCGTAATTTACGCTGTTTTACCTAACAAAACAGAGAAAACATATACACGGTTATTTAAATTAAATAAGGATCAGCTTGGAGTAGTTCGTATTGCTAAATTTAAATGCAATTACGAAACAGCTCAAATAAATGCAATAAGGAAAGTTTACTCTGAAGTGAAACTGACAGCATTTCAACAAGGCTGTTTGGAAAAGGGCAAAACAATGCAATTTGGTAAAAAAGAAATACACCAACAGTCTTGCCCACAAATATGATAGAAATGTCGTACGAATGTGCTCTTATTTTGTTTTACTTCCCCCGACGCATATGACAGAAGCCTGGCGGGATATTGTGGCTGCTGCCCCCCGTGACTCTGAAAATTTGCAAAGTTTTCTTCAGTATTTTGAAGAACAGTGGTTCAGTATGGATCACAAGTTGATTAGCTGTGCAAACGATACCCACAGAACAACTAATTCCGTTGAGTATCACCGAAGAATTAATTCAAGACTGCCAAAAACTCCGAATATATTTTTGGTTTTTAAAACATTACTAAATGAAGCTTCCTATTGTAACCGTAAACTTTCTAGATCTCTTTTTTTCCCCTTCAAGAAAAATAGA
The DNA here is from genome assembly GCA_937001555.2 of Hypsopygia costalis. Lineage (NCBI taxonomy): Eukaryota > Metazoa > Arthropoda > Insecta > Lepidoptera > Pyralidae > Hypsopygia > Hypsopygia costalis. Next base: position 7,878,893 of record OW443330.2, on the reverse strand, counting down.
AGACTAAAAGATTTATTATTCGATAAACAATTTTCGAGGTTATTGGTAAAACTTAAAAGGAAAATATTGCAGCCATTGCAATTTAAAAAAAAAAAAAAATATTTAACTTGACGACTCAAATTAGGATTTTAATACCTTTTTGAACCTTGCTGGCGCACGATAGAAGCAGACGCGTTGTTGTAGTAAGCAGTACGTCTAATTTTTTTTTTTTAAACAATGAGTTTTGTTTTTAAGAGGTTCATAAATGAATAAGTTATTTTAAAAAGTTTTTGTTTTTAATCTGAACTACAACAGCATTTCCTATTTTCCTTGGTCATGGTATCACGCGTGAATCAATTTTGCTGGCTAGACAAATTCGCTCCGGTTCGTATAGTATATAGAGACCAATGATATTATGTAAGACAATCCCATTGCGTCAATTTCCTACAAATGTCAGAATCTCAGTTTGACTTGATACCAGAATTCAACATTTTGAGATTCCATATTTTGCGAGTTCAACATTTTGTGATTCAACATTTTGCGAATTCAACATTGCGGGGTCAACATTCTGCAAATTCAACATTGCGGTCCAGAAGTCCGGCGGGTATGAAGTTGAATCGAACTTCAACTTCAACTTCAACTACGGATTTGTACAAACAAACAAGCAGGCAGATAAACAAAAAATCCAAAGATAATTGTTCTGGCTTTTATTGCTCTTCCATTCAATAGAGGGTTTCTTTAAACTTTCCCTAGGTACATACATCGATGCCGGACTTTCATTCTTCAGTCTGTATCTATTAAAGGCGACCGTTATTGTCTGATCTACCACACTCAGCACAAACCACATGATGCATCGAGTTGAAATTTGGCGTACAGCCCCCTTACCACCATCTCTTATTGCGATTCAATAACTGAATAGATTGCTTATTCATACCAATGAATAAGCGACTCTATTTCAGATGAAATAGATGTATCTATTATAACATAGGTATCCACTAAGAATGGCTCCCACAGGATGCTAGGATAGGAGCGTAAAAGTGCGGGCCAAGCTAGGCTGCTATATAACAAACTAGCTTCTAGCTACGTATGCCTAGTACGTAGCGACTCGCCCGCGTTTACGAAAAAATCTCTTAATTTTTCGGGTTAATATATAGTCTATGACACTCATAAATAACGTAGGTTTCTATTGGTAAAATAATTTTTCAAATCGGTTGAGTAGATCCAGAGATTATTAACATTTGAATAATAGAGGGGTATTTAACTACATATTATATGGTATAATCGCCTATGGTGGAGTCAACATGGACAGATATATACCCAAATAAAGGCGCATGCTGCTGAACAGGAGCGCAGATTACATAATAGTTAGGACGAATATATGGTACGAAGTAAAAGAAAGATGTTCATATCATATTATATTTGTTTCATTATCACCAAGGGAGGTTTATTCACTGTTACTTTTACATTCAGCGTAAGGTACGCAAACGCCGTTCTTTCTCCAATAGTTTTTTATACAGCGACATTTCGGTTGGCACTCCAGCACTATGCCAATCCTTCCAGGCAATGGACAGTGGCCATCGGCTGTCGCTTGGTCGCAGCTGTCTGTAGGGCATAACGGCGGACAAGGGTTATACTCTTCGTTTTCGCCAGGGCAGTCAAATGCAGCTGTAATTTAAAATAACTTTCATTAATTTAATGATTTTATTCGGTTTTAAGTATACTGAATAACACGGTTGCCATATTGTATTACTTTTCCTGTGCACACTCTATCTCTACATCACCCTAAGGTTGACTAGTCCTCCTCCTGGAGTGGTCTTTCTTATTGATGAGGATCGTGACTGTCTGATGCAGTATGGATGGCCTTGCGATAGTAGTGAGTGTCGAGTGTAGATCGAACTTGATCGGATTAACGCATCGGACTCTGCCTCCTTGATCGTTTTCCCTCAATCTTGCAGGCTATTAACAGTTTCTCAAGGTTGTCTCCGCTTTTCCTAGCAATATGGCCAAAGTAGTTGAAAACCCTGCAGAAACATGTGATGGAGAGAAGATTGAATGGTAGAGGATGCTGGTTATAGCATTAAGTCCGCCTGTGTATGTGTTGTGAATGAAGTTTAACTAAATAAATATATTATACTATGGCTACAACTTTTTTGTCTTTCTTTGTTAAAAAAAAAGTTAAGACAAACTTAACAAAATATTTTTTTTTTAAAGTTATACTGGGAATCTCTGTGTAAGATGAATGGCTGATAATCATAGCTTGAAACACCTTTTCTTTGCAGTTTTGCCAACTCGGATTTCGACCATTTCTGAACCCATTAGTACCAGTGGGTATTGATGATGATCTAACTGTTAGTATTACTTACGACACTCTCTAGTAGGAATACATGTATCATTGTCAGTAGTCCGGCGGTAGTTGAATCTGCATTGGCATCCCTCTTCGCATTCATCATCAGAGCAAGATTCATCGTTGCTGGTTGGGCAAGTCGATATACATTTTTTATAACAGTCTACTTTGGATGAGTTGGCCCCGCATTCTACGTCAGCTGAAATAACGAAATAAATTTTATTTGACGTATACAGTAAAGTGCCTGTGACGTCAAACTATTCAACATACGAGGGGCGTTCAATGTATTCTCGGTATCGGGGTGATATACTAATGATGAGAGTAATTAAATTATCTCATTACTTAAATACACTCTTTGGGGCTATAAATATGAAATTTAATTTATTTGTCATCATTAGTATTTAAGATATCATTACAAAAAGACAACTACGATGTCAGATGCCACTATGTTGAAAAAAATGGAGCATCGCGCTGTGATAAAATTCCTTACGAAACAAGGAAATACTCAAAAAGTTATTCACGAAGAAATGGTGGCTGTATATCAAGGTTTTGCTCCTTCATTATCCGCTATTCAGAAGTGGTCTAGTGAATTCAAACGGGATAGAGAGAGTATTGAAGACGACCCCCGTGCCGGTGGGCCGGTTACTGCCACTACTGAAGAAAACATCAAAATTGTTGAGGAACTTGTACTCGAAGATGCTCGTATAAGAGTAAAACCATTAGCAGAAAGGACTAAGCTATCCGTGGGTACCATTCACACTATCCTTCATGAGCATCTGAATCTGTCAAAAGTCAGTGCAAGATGGGTGCCGCGAATGCTCACGGCACCTCAGAAACAAGTGCGAGTTGAGTGCTGTAAGGAGATTTTGGAGCTCTGTGGTGAAAATCCGCGTAGTTTGAACGCCCCTCGTAGCTGAGGTGTTTTGGTATCAGCACGGTGCTGCACCGAACTGCACGAACACCTCATTCATACAGATTGCTTAGTGCGTTTTGTTCGCATTCGATCATGTCAACGTAAACAAACTGACCAAATACAGAAAAACTCTCATGTTGTAAATTTATAAGACGCGTGTTACATATCAAAATTATGTCGCTTACTTGCTCGCATTTTGAGGTAAGTAATCCGGATAGTTTTGATATGTAACACGCGTCTGGTAAATTCACAATATGAAACTTTTTCTCAATTTGGTCGGCTCGTAAACGTTAACAAGGTCGAATGTGAGCAAAAAACTGACACTAAGCAGTCGGCTCCTAGAACCGAAGTTGTGGGCGGACCTCGAGCGAGAGCTCTTTACACGGGCAGTCTTCATCGGTGCACTAACCACGGGTAATGCTGGCGCTCATGGGGTTCAATTAGGCCCCCACTACAGAAAACATTGTCAGGGTTGCTTCATGACATGATTGACTGACATTTCAGGCAAGCAATTTTAAACCATATGCTAAATTATGTTAACTGATAGAGTCAGATAAGTCAAATACTATTTATTTGTACGTTTCATAAACAAACTTGGAAAAATTGTCGTCACAATTGAAACACCTGTGTAAAAAAATAATTAAGTCTATTTTGTTATCAGTAGTTGTCAAGGCTATAAAAATTATTTACATATAAATGGCATTGTTCAGACTCTGTTTTTGGCTGGAAAACAGATAACTTTTAATAAGTTTAGATTATGGTAAAATAGAGTTTGGGGTGTAAGTGATTCATCAACATCTTTGAAATAAAGCCAACTTCACTTGCACGCGGTGCACCCTGCTGACTGACAAACGAAGCACTGGCGAAAAGAGAGGTAGGGAGCGTAATTGTAAGCTACCCGACTGGGGAATGTACCTCCACCTCACAGAAACCGCAGCCAAATAACAATTCCCTTGAGGATTGTTGTGTTCCTGCAAGTGTGTGAGGTCACCAGAAAGGAAGGAGGTGCTGCGTTGGCAGCGGGGGTGGCGGCCCGCGAGCGATACTTTATGTTGCGAGCGTTAATATCGCTACGGCAACCGCTTCACATCAGGCGACACAAAAAAAATCAACCCTTAGTCATGTCACTGTTGGAATTCGGGTCTCTATTCCATCGAAGGGTTTTTTTTAAAGTATATATGCCAATCGCATTATGCGCACATTCAGCTGCGTAAAGTGCCAATGAGTGTGCGTAGATCGACTTACGTCGTACGTAATGGTCACCCCTGTCGTGGACTAGGCTCTCCTATAGCCTTCGTTTCTTAGATTTGTCTAAATTATTAAATAAGGAGTCTTAAAGCTATTTAACGTAATACAAAATTATGTAATTAACAACTTTGTGCAATAGCATGATAAACAATTGTCTTAATTATAATTTAAAAGTTGTAATAATAAAGATACTCGTATAATGCTTTAGCATAAAAATATTGAATTACAATTATAATAATATGTCACATTGTGTCCAACTTGTTGGACGCTAACGATTTGGGTGATGGCTTTGTCATTGTAATCAATTATTATTCATTTATCTACAGATGTTCTCGGCACTTAAATCAACGTCATCCATCCATCCATCTAGCCACCGTAACTAAGGTGCCTATTAAAAAAAATAAGGCGCCTAAGTCAGGTTTGGTCCTAGGTGTAAAAAAAATACTACATTGTAAAAAAATAATGTTTTCAGGCACTTTTTTTATGTGTGTGTGTGTGTGACTGTAGTTTGTAATAAACGTATCTATCTATCTTTCTTTCTGAAAATATTTTTTTGTTAAGAAAATCTCTTTAATATATAATAATATAAATAACGGACTGAAACAGACAAAAATCAACAAAAGGGAAAATTTACACTTTTTTTTACTATTTAATCATATTTTCACATTGTACGGATTGTATACTCTTTTTCAATAACTATATGTTATCAAATAACATTTAATACATTATGTTATTATAATAACAACATAATTCAGTGTATTATTTATAATAGTGTATATTTTCATGAGACTTGATTTTCATTACAAATTCAAAAGAAAATTAGTTTTCATTGTTAGTGAGTATATTAAATATTACATAATATACGTAATTAAATGAACTTACCCGCAACGTGAGAAACTAAAAAGAAGCAAAGAACAAAGAAAAACAGACGCCACATGATGCCACCACCAGCTACAGTATAATATCGAATGAAATTTAAACAAAAATAAGTCGATTTATATTGATATAGCAGCTGTAAAGCAATAGATAGCGTGATATTTACTAAAACAACGTATTTCAACACACGTACGTACGTATAGGTACTTTTGTTTAACAATATGCATGCTTTGTATATAAACTCGTATGTAAATTGAATGTAGGTAAGAAGATTGCGACAAGCGCTTTGAAAAATTACATATCTCGACTTGACGATCTTTGACGAGCTCGGTGGTCGAATGGTTAGCAATAGCCAGTTTGACATCGAGGTTGCTGGTTCGATCGAAAAATGACTTCACATCTGGATTTTCATTTTTATATTTTTCTAAAATAATAATGTATAACGACGGAAAATTATTGCAATAATTTACCTATCGCGCGTGTCTCTTCTACGAGTATCATCAATGCTAAAACATTATTGATTGAAGGCGTGACGTGTCGTAATTAAAATTTTACCACAAATGGTTTGACTTGAAAACACACCTAGCAAGCAATTCTGTTTTTCATGTCGGTCCCACTGTTACCATTAAGAAATACCAGTAATGGCAATAGTGGCAGTACTTTTCTCACCGTTACCACTACGCTTTATTCATGCCACTCGTAATCAATGGGTATAGTATTCTTGCTATACCCATTGATTATTATGGAATGTTTTGAGAACAAAAAGTAGTCACAGAATTACTAATGTAATACTGGGTAGATAATAGTGAGAGCTACCCGTTTATTGGCGTTTTTAAATTTCTTAAAAATTATTTATTAAAAAAAAATATATATATATATATATATATATATATATATATATATATATATATATATATATATATATATATATATATATATATATATATATATATATATATATATATACAGCCAGTACGATTTATATAAAACATAGTAAATAAATAGCTAATAACCATATATATTACAAGTAATATATTTTTGGATATACCTTTCTATCGTTGCGGCTAAGCTTCGGAACTCCTTATCATCTGATGTAAAGATATCATCATCAGGTTTTTCAAATCGACTTAAAAATATATTTTGTTACAATCTTGAACTGTTAGTATCGACTATATTGAGTTCTATAAATTTTGACAGTTTGAAATTGATATGAAAAACAATCTCGAGGTCTCAGTCACGGTTGACGATTAGTTAATGTGTAAAGAAAAGACAGCATAATGCAGAATGGACTTTTTGGCATGAATGGTCTTCTAACTGAAATAGCTTATTATTACTTAGTTCCGTTCACGCGATTAACATGTCACCACCCACGCTATTGATATCTATAACGGCGCCTCTCCTGACCCACTACTAACCAGTGTGGGCAGTATTCTAACTTATCCGGTAACCATAATGAAATTCTGAACTAAGTTATTACTTAGCTAATAACCAATTTGATTTTACTAATTTAATGATACATATAAAGTACTGTAGCCCAAGATAATATTTAAGTACCATATTGTATGTTAATGTAAAAGGCTCTTTTAATAGAAATTAGTAATATTGCAAACAAAAAAAAAACTGTTATTGACAGCTGCATTGTGTATGGGACTGGCCTACCACACATGGGAATGTGTGGAGGGCCAGTCCCCCCCCCCCCTCCCCCTATGTCTCCTGTGTAGCCAGGATCACCAGCATCGACTGCCAAAAAGGCAATGAATAGTAAAATCTACCGCTGTCTCAATGGTAAAACTACTTCTGCCTTGGAACTTACATAAAAATCTAATCACAAGAAATTAGTTTATTGTATATGTCCGATTTATAATTCATAATCTGATTATTTTTGCATATTTCATTAGGTTGGCTAGTACAAAATGATTGGCTCTTTTTCAATGCCACTTCGGATGCCAAACAAGCATACGGCTTGCCTGATGTAAACGGTTACCGTAATTCGTACGGATAGGATTCGATCGCCACTGGTTTCCAACAAAAAAGTCTTTGATTGCAATTGGTGACGAAGCCCCAGTTTCGTACACGGCCGGAGGAAAAGACACGCTTGCATTACTAGGATTACTTGCAAGATCACAATAATTCTTAAGCGTAATCGATAATCGAAATGGTTGTTCAAAACAGAATATACATCATAATGTGCTTTACTGTATCTGCGTAGAAATTTTAGAAAACAAACCAAAATAATTGAGTGCTTTCCATGCATTTATGTTATTCTAAGAACCACTCCAGTCTTGGACAAGCCAAGCAAGTAAACTTTAAATAGTGGAAGCTGCTCAAATGTAGACGAAAAACATTTGCCAAGCTCTCTAAAAACCATTAAAATTCAATTCATTTCTAGAGTAGGTTTGAATATTTACTCGTATGTTAAACAGGGTTATATCTATTGATTCTACATGCACCACTTGTAGTTTAGGTTTGTTTTGGCTAAAAAAAAATGAATGTGGAGAGCCACCCATATACTAATCAACACCAAAAACTATAGTACCTAGTGTCCAATGACCGACTGTAATACTGCTCACATAAATAAAAGATTTGCCCAAAGAAAAACTATAAAATTCGTAAGGTGCGACCTGAAAAATATAGATTGGTTAAGAGTCCTAGCTTCGCGGATCGGAAAAGGCAGCGTAAGACGATCCCCGACTAGATCGATGGATGATTTGATGAAGATCGCAGTGAGTCGATGGATGCAAACGGCACAAAACCGATCATTGTGGAAGTGTAAGGGGAAGTTGAGCAGTGGACGTCCTTTGGTTGAATTGTTCATGATGGAATGGCACTGGCAGACATGCTACTTTTAGCATCAGCGATCGACTATGTAGCTGCTTTGCGGCAACAACGAGTAGCGACCGAACGCTACACTTCGCTCATTTTCTGATGCAAGTCGCATTATAACGCGACCGAACCCAGCAAGTCGTCAAAACATCAATGCAATCGCAAAAATGCCATAATCGCCAATTCTAAAAGCAGTATTATGTGCATGGTTCTTAGGTTTGGTTTGATTAAATTAGAATGCGCATGTGGATTGAGTAATCCACATTCTAATTTAAGTAGGCTCGGTAGAAGAAGACTTATGCTTTTAGAAGCTTAAGTCTTCTTCTCCCGAGCCTACTTCCCACATTTCTTGAGATCAGCCCTCCTTATACTCCTTTTTTAGACCTCACTCGCAGGAACACAACGACCTTCAAGGGAATTGTTATATGTTGCGGTATTCTGTGAGGAGGATGTAGGTACTTCAACAATCGCGCAGCTTACAAATACACTGCACCTTGCCTCTCTTTTGTCAGAGCCTCTTTCGTTAGTCGGCAGAGTGCAACACGTGCAGGTGAGGTTGACTTTGGCTTTAAAGATCGTGGTATGGAAGATGACGAGCGGTGCGCTTTTGTAAAAAGGCCACGGGCATCAAACAACTCCTCTGAACACAATCCATTGTACAGTTGAGTTAGCATAATCGGTAAAATATTGAAGTTATGAATTTATTAATGACTTTTATATTTAATCAATTATTCTGAAAAGTTGAATTACAAAAAAAGTAGGTTTTTTTTTGCAAACGTACACTCGACTTACAGTAAATCAGTCAACCAAGACGCCCTCGTCAATAAATTACAAACTTAAATGCAGCAATAAATGAAATGGAGTAAATTTATTGCCAAACACACACGTGATACAATAATAATAGAGAACATCACTTAAATTATTAGATGCAGAGAAGTATGTGTAGCAAAAAGGCATTGACACAGCTGTATGTTGACCAGTCTCTAACAGGATGCCGACACTAACCAACGCTGGTTTTCAGTCAGCTATAAACAAATAAAGTAGTCCATATTGCGAGTTAACATAAGCAATAATTTGTTTTATACTAAGACCCAAGACTAATTCGGCTTATATGTGAACTAAAAATTTACAATCATCTTCCTGACAATCTTAAAGAGCTGAAATTATTGTCATTTAAGAAAAAATTGCATTACATTCTATTAAATAAATGTTTTTATTATATTGACATATTACTTGCGACATTAATTGGAATTAATTTCAATAATAACGATTTGTATATTGGCGACTTAAACTGTATTAATTTAAATAATTATGATAATTTTGTTAGTTCACAACAATTAGTTCACACGCCAAAAACCAGGCAGAATAAGTGAAACTCAACTTTTAAATCTGACACCTGTATCAACTTATTTTTGTGGATAAAGAAATTTTATCTTATTCAACATTTATTGAATCTGTGGCGACACTAAGTACGGAATCTTGAATGCTGAGCTTTTCACTGTGGAGCTGTAAAAAATCCACAAGAATTATTAATCCGTATACAGCTTACTTTATTACGTCTATCGTTGCCGGATTTTTATAATCCACATAACGTATTTTATTAGTGTAATTTCCAAACTGAATGTTTCGAAATTACTCTAATAAAATAAGCAATGCCGCGATGTAATTTCTAAGAGTGCATATTAAAATTTTTATCTCACTTTTTGTGTAACAGAGTACAATACGTAGGTACTCGTGCATTGAGAAATTTTCCTTAGAGCATCGTTTCTTAACGTTTATGGTGCCGCGACCCACTTAATAGCCAAAAAGTAATAAATTTAACAAAAAAAAAACGACGAAGTATACTCTTTCAAATAAAAAAAGTTTTTTCAAATCGGTTTATAAATGACGGAGTAATGAAATACCAAATCTAACAGTGGGTAGATACAGGCTGATGATGATGATGATGATGATGAAATCAATATAGGACCAATCTGGAAGTATACTCTTTCAAATAAAAAAAATATTTTTTAAATCGGTTTATAAATCACGGGACACGGAGTAATTATGTAACAAATATAAAAAAAAATACAGCCGAATTGAGAACCTCCTTTTTGGAGTCGGTTAAAAAATAAAATATAATCACATATATATATGTTCGACCTATGATGTCAACTGGCCTTCGATATGGTACTGGGATATCGGAAATAAAATCCTTCAATCTTTTCCACAGAACGGTTTATTGGAACGATTCAGAGAACCCTAATTTACAATAATAATTCGACGCTTATACATTACTCATAAAAACAAAATATAGCGTGATGATACTTTGTGCAATAACGTACAGCGCCATCTATTGGTGAACGTTTGAATTACATACAAACATTGATATTACGTTATACAATATATCCATACTATACTATAACATCAACATTGCCAAGAGGTAGGGTTGCCATCTCTAAACGCTAGCAACCAGGACAAGATGCATGAAAACTCCGGATATTCAATCTTAAAACCTGGACATGTCATTATTGTTTATAGTACTAGTACTATTTTATTCTGTGACACGACGGTTATTCGCAGTATGGAGCGGTAGTGATTTAAAACTTTTAACCCTGGACTACAAATGAAACCCCGCCCGGACGCTCCCCTGACGCCCTCCAGACTAGGACAAATCCGGGGAACCCCACGGACGGACGGAAAGGACGGCAACACTACCAAGAGGGGAAGTCAAATTCCAAAAGCTTCATAATCCTCATAATTTCTTCTGATTAAATTCGTTGTGAGTTCCAAGGCAGCCATAATTTTACCCCCGGAACTGCAGTGGACTTCTTTGTTTACCTTTTTGGTCAATTTGGTGCCGCTGTTAATCCTGTCTACATAGGAGACATAGTGGTGGGAATGTGTGGCGAAAAAGATCACGCGGGCGAAGCCGCGATTAACAGCGAGTCTTTGGTGAAACAAAGTCGGGTTACTTACACTTTTTTCGGAATCATCATCATCAACGCTATCAGCCTGTATCTACCCACTGTTGGATATAATATTTCCACAATATGCGAACCTCCGCTTTCAGCTCCCAGAAGCCTCTTTTTTGAGGTCGTCGGTCCATCTAAAGAGGCCACACTTCAGCAAACTTTAACTAGCTAATTTGCAGTTCAACAAGTACGGCCTAAGTATGGCCGTAATGTAAAACTATACAAGCAAGCGAGAGTTAAATTCGTTGCAAATTATTGGCAATTCTTCTACCTAGACATTTCATTAGAATTAATTGTTTATTTCATAAAATAATAATTATGTAAACCAACGAAATAATTCTTCAATATAAGTAAAAAGGCAGAAATTGAAATAATTATATCATCAAGATCAAGTAATAATAAGAAGAAATATTTAACGTGATTGAGATAACGAATAAACAGTCAGTCCCAAATTTAGCAAAGCTTGTACTATGGGAACTAGATAACTGATATTATGTACTTATATACATTTTTTCTTAAATACATACATATACATTAGAAAACACCCTGACCAACACAAACAGACATGTTCATGCACACAAATGTTTGTCTTGTGCGAGTATTGAACCCGCGAATTCGGAGTCAAAGCTATTGCTAGCCATTGACCACCGAGCTCGTCAATGATACGTCGTGCTATGAATTTTATTTTTATTATTAATCAATTGATTGATAAATTGAATACAAATGTTAACACATTCAGTGTTGACCTTAAGAGAATGTCGTTAATATGGAAATGGGCATACGTTTAGTGACGAATAGCGGTTTTTTGTTGGGCTGTCATAAAAAATACTAGGTATAATAGAGCGGCTTTGCCCGCCCACTCACACGTCCGATAGACTACGCCTCCATGTTTTAACACGTAGTAATATGAGGTTATATTTCTATCTCTATCCAATTATATTCTATATTTTGACGTAAATACATCTTTAAAATGCTTCCATAGTCGGACTCGCGCACGAAGGGTTCCATACCAGTATCTATAAAAACGACAAAAAAAATCACGTTTGTTGTATGGGAGCCCCCCTTAAATATTTGTTATATTTTTACTTAATTATTTATTTTTAAAGTGAATATAAAACTAAATATTATGTAAGTATTTCAAGAGTCTACCTATTGCCGTTATCAATTGCGAGCAAAAACAAGCAAAGAAATTACGTTTGTTGTATGGGAGCCCCCTTAAATATTAATTTTATTAATTTTTTTTGTATTTGTTGTTATAACGGCAACAGAAATACATTATCTGTGAATTTCAATTTCAACTATCTAAATAACACGGTTCATGAGAGTTCAGAGACTCAGAGAGAGCCTGGTGACAGACGGACGGACGGACGGACAGCGGAGCCTTAGTAATAGGGTTCCTTTTTACCCTTTGGGTACGGAACCCTAAAAAACGAATGATAACAAAATCGGGGGATACATTTTGGTGTTGCATCTACAAATCTATCATCGCCATACAAAATTCTATCACACCAATGGAGAGATGAAGGATCAAAGAATTTATTACGCTAAGTAAGGACATGGAACATCACATGCGGGGGAGGGGGAAGCGCTGCCATTTTGAGATAATTTTAGTGCATATAAAGTATTCACGTACTACACAAGACCGTGTCCATGACCAGCCACACTATTTTTTTTTCATTATTATAGTGTGCCTCGTCATCAGGTCACTTTTTTTTAGTATCCACTACAGGAGCTCGACCCTCTCTCGACCGTCCCAGACAGAAGGAGGATTTGGCCTACACTCCCCACGCTGGCCAAACGGGTTGGGGAGGCCTTTTTTATTTAATGTTTTTCCCTTAGTCGCCTTGTACGACATCCACGTGAAGAGATGGAGTGATTCTATTCTAGTCTGCCGGAAACCACACGGCTTATAATAGTGTGCCTATCCGATTCTAATTTCCCGTGTGGTATTAATTTTGGGTATTCCATTCAACAGGCGTACAACACTAAATCAAACGAATGATTAAAAACTTTAATAGATCTCTCTCGAATTGAAAATAGCAATCGTAATCGTTTTAATACACTAGATCAGCGGTTCCCAATTAGTTTTTTCTACGTACCACTTCAAGAAAGACCTCAAACTTTCGTATTGCCGGAACGTTAAATAAAAAATGAAATCAGGTGTATTTTATATTTATTATCATTCTAAAGACACACTAAAGCCCTCGATGCATACGTTTGACTTACCTACCGATCGTTTAATTGAATTGAATATTTTTTTGTCAATTATTGCATTATTATTTTTAAGAATTTAATATTTTAGTTAAGTGCGTACCCCTTGATGCAATCTCACGTACCCCCGGGGGTACGCGTTTGGGAAACACTGCACTAGATTAAGCAATAAAAGTAATAACAATTTTATTGCTTACTGTATAATACATTACCCTTTATTGTAATATATACAAGGAAAACTTACTTCCTTGCATGACAAGTCAAATTCAAAAAGCTTCCAATTCCTACTAATTTCTTCTGATTAAATTTGTTTTACCCCGGGGTTTTACCGCCGAGTAGGACTGCAGTGGACTTCATTCTTCATTGCCTTTTTCGGTGATCGCCGCTGTAATCCTGGCTAAAGGAGATGCAGTGGTGGGAATGTGTGGTGGGATCCCGTTTCGTTTCTGTGCATGACCACTAATACCACAATTATCTTTATCAGCCTGTCTCTACTCACTGCTGGATATAACCTCTACCTAACCTAGGCCTTCGCCAATGCTTGCAATCATATGCGATCCTCCGCATTTTGTATCCAGTCGCTTTTTTTAAATCATCGGTTTATCTAGAGAGGGGCTTGGTATACAATAACAATGACGTAAAAATCTGTAAAAACTGGGTTCAGTGATTATCGCTTTCCAACACTGTCGCTCTAAGGCACGTCATATTAAAATTACCGACTACGTAATCTTTGTGATTTGTGTCAAAGTTCCGCTATGATAATTGACGTTTAGCGTTTAACACACGTGATGAATTGTAAAGGGATGTACATACTTGCATGCCTCAGACGAGGCATGCTTACGTGCCTTGTCACCTTATTCCAATGCTGCCAAAAGGCGTTATACAATTTTTTTTACTTCAAATTTGTAGTTATCGTATCTTCTAGTTTCCAATGCGAAATTGATTTCAACAGAAAAATCACTACATATTGAATTGATGTAGTTTAACTGTAAAAAGAAATAACCTTATATAAAACCTTATATTAAACTAACACAAGCAATTGTTCTGCTTAAAAGGAGTACCCAAACAATTGTAAGGACAGTGTATTTGGCAATAATAATTTATTTTATTTTATTTTGTTTACAAAATATATATTTTGTTATCATATGCTCACCGTTTACACAGGTAATATTACAGAGAGAGGTCAAACTACAGAGCTTGACTTTTATTTCTCAACTGGGCAACTAGGTATCTAAAGAAAACTATGTAAGTATTAATATATATAAATAATATATATAAAAAGACATATGAATAGAGTTATACAACTTTTATGTAAGATCTCTAAATGTATATGTACTTATATAAAACAAAGACGTGTTAGTTAACCATATCTCAAGACAGTTAAATAAATAACTCAAAGAGCTGGGCGGATTTTAATGATCTTTGATTTGTTGGCTATGTCGCTATTCCGAACAACACAATAGCTGTTAACATTTTAGAAAAATTAACGAAAAAAAAAAACATTTTTTTAAGTTTGTTTCTGCCTCGACATAAGTGTGTACACAGCTTTATAACTGTTATGCTACATTTATTGTATTGTGTCTAAGCATTAAAACTTAATTATAGTTATTGGCGTCTTTTTTCTTTGACGGTAAAATGATAAGATTATAATAACTAAGAGCAGATCAAGCTTGACATTTGCAGTCGGTTTAACTGTATTGAGTTCAAAATATCAAACTTTTATAGTACTTATCTATCAAGTATGTATATCAACTGACAGATTTAATCATTTTTGTAAGGTGTAAAATAAGTGTACGACCTACGTGATGGTAAGTAGTTACCGCAGCCGATGAAAGTTAGCAACACCAGAAATTGTAAGTATTCTTGGTAGAATCATAGGAAAGATTAATGTCCCGTGACGCTATGGGAATAAAACGATGTGTCATGGGCAATGAGTTAATCTTTAACGAGCTCGGTGGTGCAGCTAGCAATGGCACTTTGACTCCGAGTTTGCGTGTTCGACCACCGTACAAGACAAATATTAGTGTACATGAACATATCGGTTTGTGTTCGTCTGGGTGTTTTCTATGTATTTAACAAATAAAAATGTATTTACATATTATTTCAGTTATCTAGTACCCATAGTACCAGCTTTGCTCAGTTTGGGACTAGATTGCAATGTGTAATTTGTCCAGGAACCCTTATTAATTAATGATCTTTAGTAGTATGTGTTTATATAAAAAAAATAAGTATATTATCAGTTATCGGGTACCCATAGTACAAACTATGGTTAGTTTGAGACTAGATGGCCGTGTGTAATATGATAAGGAATATTTATTTATTTATATAAAAATAAATAGCCGTTTAATGTTTAGCGTGCCGCAGTCCCATAGCGGGTACATCGTTGGTACAGAATTGACAAGTCGCGGCCCGCGAGGGTATAAACGGGAAATTTTGATAGATTAGTCAATGGAAATGTATTCAATATAGTATCACGGTATAGATCATCGGAAAAAAAATGAAAATAATGACTCTACCGGCTGAATAATGTCTAAGCTGAGTCGGAACCTGCCTACTCAGGTTATTTCCACACACAGAGTACAATAAGTGATACAGACATACAAAAAGCTCTTAAATACATCCATTTCCTTGATAGCAAGCCCGATGGTCACACTTGCGTGGCGTGGGAACGGCCCGTCTCATTATGCTAATAACGGAGTGGGTCGACCAGCTAGACTAACATATAGTTCAATGACTAACTTAAAGATAGTTTAGAAAATTCCTTTGTTTTCTAGCGCTTGGAAGGACAGATAAATCCACCGAGGAATGTACTCAGATCTGAGCAGCAAGTGCAGGATGCGAACCATTTAGTCCTTCCGACGCATAAGGACAAAACGCAAAATGGCAAATAGATGCATATTGATCAAGACGCTTGTAGACACATACACATGCGCTACCGGCGTGCATAGGCTACGGTAACTGCTTGTCAGTAGGCGGCCCCCGTATGCTTGTTTGTCACCTTAGTGGTGCGAAATAAATTTATAACTCATCCGAATTTCGACTAACATCTTAAATAAGTAAACATCTTTTGGCAGTTCCAAAAGTAGTCTATATAAAGTTTTTCTATTATAACCTAAGTATAATAGACTATTTGATCAACATTTTTTCGGTTTGATATGTAGGATCATCTCAATAATATAACCATTGGTGAAAGAATTATTTCGATATCACAAAAATGTCTCGAGATATGTTAATTTGAAAATCACAATTTTGGACTTTCCCGAAAACGCTCCATACAAAAGGCTACTGAGTTATGACGTCACAGGTTTGTATTTTGTATGCATCAAATCAAAAATTTGTACGACAGCTATGTTAAATATTACGTTAATGTAGTTAGTATCATAATAAAAGTTATAGTATTTTTTATTGCTTCTCCAATGGAAATATTATTTTTTAATAATTTCATACTTTTAAAATGAACATTCCCGCCAAATTTTGATCGACCCTAAAATAAGTCGGACGGAGGATATTAGACAGAAAGTTTGCAGATCTTTACAGTTATGTGTATTTTTGAAAATTGTCAAATAGCCTATGTATATAATTTATTTAGGTAATTTTTACAAAGTATCCGGCAATAAATACCATGATTTCTGTTATTATCTTTCTGCATTTGAAGACTTTGTGAAGTAATTTTTTACACCTTTTTCACCGTGGGGCCTACTCCGAAGGGAAAATGCGAAATTCCGAATTTTTCAAATCCTATTCTATCTATTTCGTCGGTCTCTACGAACTTTTCTTTTGGCATAGCTTAGTCGTGACCGTCAACCCTTATTCCTCCCACTGTTAAGAAATGGGCCTCTCCTCAATCGAAGTGGTTTAATGCATACTCCATCGCGTGATGATAACACTGGCCTCCGCCAACCCACAGTTGAGCCGCGTGGCACAACTGTGGGTTGGCGGAGGCCAGTGTTATCAAGCCGCCCAACTTAGCGTAACTTGGCTTAACGACTGTCTTCTAATGATAACAACCGAGACCGACGGCTTAACGTGCCCTCCGAAGAGAGCTCGAGATAATGGACAGTAGACGGTGCTTAACTTGCGTGTTCGATTATTCTGATACGCGCAAATAGGTCATGAAGCTTCGCCTAAGAGTAACCTATCTATACTAATATTAGAAAGCTAAAGAGTTAAAGAGAGAACTACTTAATCGAATTGAAAAATTATTTTAATGTTAGATAGCCTATTTTTCGAGTATGGCTATAGGTTGTATAACATCACGCTACCAACAATAGGAGCGGAGCACTAATAAAAAATGTGGGAAAAATATTCCTTTTGAGAGCTTCCGTTCCGTGCGCTGTTTAAACGGTTCAAGTTACGCAACAATTGTATAAGTCGGAATTATTCACCATAAAAAGTTCTAAAAAAAGTCCGTGACATCATATGATATATAGACATATGTCTATCTTTTAAGATTGGCTCACTATAATATTTCAAATTTCAAATCATCAATGTTTCAAATGGTAACTTTACGCTTCACTCTCAACGCTCTGTCACACACACGCACGCAGACGAAGTTGCGCGAGTCACCTAGTGGTAAATAAAATAGTGAGCAAGGGACATATATTTCTCCAAGAAAACAAAGAATGCAATTCACTAAATCTAGGTCGCAAAATAAGTTTAAAAGTAGAGTCTCCCATTTATCTTGATTTCGTGGTCGCCACGGACATCGAAATTGCGTTTATTGTGTTCTTTGTCTCACTCTGACACGCTCCAGCAGTTTCACTCACGTATATACAATTTAAAACAATTAATGCTACATGTGTCCAAAGAAAATGAATGAGGAGAGTCTTTGTGGGGCAGAAATATAAATAATAAATAAATAAAATAAATAAATATTGTCAGACAAATTACACAGCGCCATGTAGCCCCAAAGTAAGCGAAGCTTGTGTTATGGATACTAGACAACTGATAAACATACGTAAATACATTTTTTTTTGTAAATACATACTTATGATACATAGAAAACACCCAGACTAAGATAAACAGACATGTTCATGCACACAAATGTTTGTCCTATGTGGGAATCGAACCCACGAGCGTTGGTGTCGAAGCCGCGTCATTGACCGCTACGCCACCGAGCTCGTCAAATATGATCCGACATTAAAGAGAGAATGTCTAGATTTGCGACTAAAACTTTTCGGCCTAAGAGCCCGTGATTGTCAGACCAAGGCACGTCATTTTATAAAATCTGAAATCGGAACACGGAATCGAAATTCGGAATTTTTCAAATTCTGAATTTCTAAAGGAAAATTTTCCATTTGTAAAAAATGTTTAAATTAGCATAGGTAATTTTTAAACATATCACTTCCATAACATCCGATTTGAAAAAAAAAAAAAAACGATGATTTACAATTCGCGTGGTGATTTACAATACTGGATTTTTAATTAGACCTATTTTTGGATTGTTTTAGAAAGTCTCATGAAACATTTATATACCTAAATAAAGAAAAACTAGGGATGTTACGTAAAGTTGAAAACATTACTGTCCTCAGAAAGAAGACACATTTTTAAACGACTGCTCTAGAGTTGTCGTGTAAAAATGTACAATTTTAAATTAGAATTATTTCAAGAGTTTTATACCCATTCTTATACACCAAGTTGTCTAGTTAAACGAAATATGGAAATCAGTTTGTCTGTACATCAATTATTCAGGCTGTTGTTCAGTAGACTGTGAGCAAAAAATGCATCAATTTAAATAAATTCTTGCTACTAGTACAACTTTAACTGATGTTGAGATAACCAAGTTTAATTTTTTTTAACCCGACTGACGACGAAGTGAGGGTTATGTTTTTCGAGTGTATGTTTGTATATTTCTTTAGCACGCTCAACAGTTTAAACCGCTTGACGCATTTCATCATACTAGTGGTAGCCTGTTGGTCGAAATTCGACCGTATTGACATGACGAGAGCTGGTGTTGAGATTATTACAAAGTGTTCACTGTTCATGGAAAAATAAATGGGCTATGGAGATGAGATCTGGGTGAATTAAATACCGGGCTATTACAGAAGAGGGACGGACGCCTGCCGTAACTGCTTCTGTTGCTCGGTAAGAGTATTATTATTAGATTAGCATAGGCGAATGGTCTAGTTTACTAATAAATTTTATATATTCTTAAGAGGAAACCGTGAACACGATTTCCTGTTAAAAAGTATATTAAATTTAAATGTAATAATAAAAAATAAAAATATATTAGCGTATAGTCACGATATACTATCGTATTAAAAACAACAATGCCATAACTAATATTGTCAGCGCTGGTTACTTAGTCACACCTGATTTTGGCAAATCATTCCCTTCCTCTTAATATTTAGTTCTGACGTAGTTTATCTGTATTAAACATCATGTCGGCTTTTAATTTCATATTATTGCTTTGGAAAAAATGTACTGTTTGCGGTTGATTCTAGATAATACTTCTAGAACTTTTGGGTACCTACATAATTCCATTCAAAGAAATTTAAACAGCGTAATAACTTTGTTACATTTTATTCATAACATGAAGTTTATTTGTGGTTTGGTTAATCCTATTGATAATGCAATAAGGTGCATATTAAACTGTTTAGTATCATACGAGATTAATAGACCGACTTCAACAGACGCTCGACATCCACGTAATATACTTAGGTAGGATGATAATAAGATAATACACCTATGTTTAGGAGATCGTTACATAATTATTCATGACAACGTGTAATAAAGGCACGCCAATGCGATCGGTATACAAATTTTCATTAGATATCTCACCAACGTCCATACCACGTTGTAAACACCGGTTCTCGTCCGATCACCGAAGTCAAGCGACGTCGGGCGCGGTCAGTACTTGGATGGGTGACCGCCTGGGAACACCGCGTGATGTTGGTTTTTTGCTCTTCTTTTTTTTGGATAATATTGTTTTTCATATTTTTTTTATTTCTACATTTTTGTTTTGCCTGAGTGATATACCTTGTGATATTGGATTTTTGTTTAATCACGCTTTTTTCAGGTATTTTTTTTTTGCAATCTTATGATAAAAATGTATGATTATTTCATTACACATATTTTTACGAAAAGTTTGTTTTCCTATACCCAAAGGTTGGCTGAAAGAGATTGCATGTAGTGATAAGTCCGCCTGCCGTACTTTACATTGCTATCTTGTAACTACATTGTTAACCTATATGTGGTGCAAAAAAGAGTAATGTATTAGGAATATTATGTATTAAGTTGTTTCGATATCTAAATTTTCTAAAACTCTAATCACATTTGTTGTCATAGATTTATTTTTATTTTTTCACTACTCATAATTTATTCTTATTAATGAATGTATCGACTCATCCGATCCGAAGTCGGATCTGTATGTAGGTAGTTCGTTTTTATGGCGAGCTAATTTCAGATTGAAAGTTATTTGATTCTAAATATCAGAAATCTCTTTACTGTACACCAATAAAAACATAAATTACAATATTATAATATCGTTTTTGTTCCATGATCACATCGGACTCTGTTCTAATGGGTCGGTAACTATTAAAATGATACTAGCATCTGTAAACATAATCTAACTGATAGATATCAGTAAGATAATATAGCACAGATGTGCTAATTTATAAATAAGAGATTGCTCTTCTGTCACAACAATAAAAAAATAAGGACACTGTTCGTCTCAGATAATATATAAATAAAGCGCGTGTGCGCGTTCCGTCTAGGGTTGTTACAGATTAGTTTAATCAGAGAGCGGTGGACAGTTTCTAAACTGCACGGAACACTATTACTTACGCTGTGACACCAAATCAAATTTAAACTAACTTCGCAATATAATTCAATGATAAGAACACAATAAACGAGATATCATCACGTTATAATTTGCAGTCTTTGTCTTGCGGACAATGCGGGGCAGTAATTAAAATTATAATGGCTTTGTTAATAAGGTATTATGTGATCGAAAATAAATTTCGTAGAATTTTCATACATAAGATATGTTATGGTCACTATATTCGTCAGATCACATAATATTTATTACGTATACTGAAATGCTTTCTTCAATGTATTTGCTCATCATAGGATTTGTATGACAAACGAACAAAATACCAAACTCCCTATTAAAGACGTAATAACAGCTTTGAATATTCACTTAAATAAATAAAAATAGAAACGAATAAATAATTTGAGTTTTATTTATAAATTTGTGATAACTGGAGATTAGTTGTGGACTGTTAATGAGAAATATGGAGGGAACACTTAGTAAAATAATAGAAATTATAATTCGTGACATCATTTCTATCGTAAGACACAAGAACTATAGGCAAAGACAAAACATATGAACGTCGCATATAAAAAAATACATTGGAACCAGCCAGTCGCTAACAACTATAGGCAAAGACAAAACATATTGAAATGCGAACGTCGCATATAAAAATATACATTGAAACCAGCCAGTCGCTAACAAATTGTTTACCAAATGAAGCAGCCTGGCGCAACTCAAGGTAAAAAAACGACTCTATGAATCGGAAGCGAATTTGGTACAAATTCTGATTGTTTTCGCTCCCATTTCATACATTTAGAATTTACGCTATTTGTATGGCACATCCGTCTCTTAAAACGTAGTGGTTACATTCTCTTTGAAATGAAGGGTACAGGCAAAGAACAGGGAATGTCACAATTTTTATTTTTCAATTTTTTTATTGGAAATAAATCTTTATCTATGGTAATTTAATTTCCAATCCCTAACTTTAAAAAAAAGTAAACAGATGGCGCCAAAAAGGCAAAGTTTAAGTTACTACATACGCTGATTTCAATGTGAATTGTAATACTTCTGAACTTTTAACTGTGTATTTCTCAAAATCTATTCATTAGGACATTCCCTGATCTATGGCTGTACCCTTCAAATTATACACATAGGTACATAATATAAATTATACTTATAAACATTATTACTGTAGATCGAACACATAATTCTACTTTTGTACGAAGTAAAATCATTGAAAACGTTGCTTATGGATAACTTAGTAAGATTATAAACACATATTCCAAAGGTTCAGTTGACTTTTCTAATATTGGCATAATAATAGGTGCAATCATTCACTTTATATCTATTTTACTTATTTTATATACAAGTTTCAATAAATTGGACGCTATTAGAGTCTACTACTATTACCAGATTTATAAAACATACCTATAAAAAACATATAATACTTGCCTGTTAAGTCAGTTAAGCAGGAAATGAGTTGACCAAAACAGCTGAAATGCTTTAATTGAACCGATCCGACCCTTTGTGGCGTGAAGCCTCCATCAATGAAATTAATGCCTTCTTAAACGATACTGATATTCCGTGAACCAGAAATGATTAATTGATCATGCACATAAATGAGTTTTATTCTTTTGGTATTTAGACGGCACACTTTCCCGTGATTTTTTTAACTTTTGGACTGGCAACGACTTTAAAATTGCTCCGAAATATAAGGATAGCATTTCAGAAAAGTGAATTGTAACGAAGAGGTCTACAAAAATATAAATAAATATATATAATGACATTCGGCATCAAGCCATAAGCATCCCACTATTGGGATTTAGGTTTCACCTCAAACGAAGTGGTTTTAGAGCATACTTCACCACGCAGCTCAACTGCGGGGTGCAAGTGTTTACATGCTGCCCAAAGGCCGCTGAATTGGCTTAACGACTGTCATCTAATGATAACAACCGGGACTGACGGCTTGACGTGCCCTCTTAAGCACGGTAATGTAATTATGGTAGTGTCATTATTTAGTTTTTATTATAATCATTTCTGCAATGACTCATGGTGTCTGTACCACCAGAGATTGATACACCAACCCAGTGGTTGGTGTCCTAAAGGCCACTGATTTGGCTTAACGGCTGTCATTTAACGACAACAGCCCCACGGAGGAGCTCGAGATAAATAAACCCATCCCTGGAGAGTCTACGGCCGGCATTGTAATTGTGTTAGATATTAGCGGAAAAATTCACCAACCATAATGGTGCAAGGTGTTTATTATTTACTCATAATATACAAGCGTTATTAGAATTGCCACATATTATAAGAAAAATAATAGATCTACATTCCCATATTTTACCACAGACAATTACCAATCATCATACTGGCTAGCACTCTTTTTTAGTGGGAATGTGTGCTGGAGCCCACCACATATTCCGATCACTGTGTCTGTGTAGCCAGAATTAACAGCGGCGACCACCAAAAAAGGTAATGAACAATGAAGTCTATTGCAGTCCCGGGGGTAAGACTACGGCTGCCGTTGTGAGTTCCAAACTCACAACGAATTTAATCAGAAGAAATTAGTAGAAATAAGAAGCTTTTGGAATTTGACTTCCCCTCTGAGACAGCAATTTGGTAAATAAGTCATTAAATGCGTAAGGAGATGGCTAGTCAAGTGAATGTCAATTGCCGGGGTGTGCTAAAGCATTGAGTTGTTACCTAAAACATCGATTATAAATTATAATAGATATACATACTGGCTAGCAGTCCTATGAAAAACACTGAAGACCCCTGTCTGAACAATGAAATTATGGAATGACAATGACAAATTACTTAAACTACTTAAATAACAAGTTGCGGAACAGTTAATGTAATTAAACATCGATTAAGCAAATGGAGGGTTAATTTCAAAAAGTTCATTACAGCCTACCATGTTACTATTTGGTTAAAGTGTTAAACATAAATCTTGTTCCGGAGGTACGGCCTTATCGAACAAAATAAACAAGAATATAGTGCGAGCTCTAATTATTCTCCTGAGCATCTACTCAGTAATGTGCCTGAGGTCTTTGTACTCCGTTTTGTTAGTTGTTGAGCTTGTATTGTTGATTTGTACTGAATGATTAATTGTAGTTTTAGTAACAATATTTTTAAACGTATAAAAAAATCTCGGTTTTTTATTCTGCATCTTTATTTATGAAAATAACAACGGGAAATAATGCCATCATGCATAAGGGTATTTACATACCTTTATGATCGCTGAGACAGTCAGCCTGTGACCACGGCCGGTGCAACCTGAAGGCCAATTCTCGTAATTTTTCTACGAACGCAGATTGAACGTTGACCGAATCGAGATTGAATTGTGAATTATATACTTGATCTCATTAATTAATTATTATCAATTCTTGTTGTTGGCAAAGTAACATTCTTAGTTTGTTTAATTTTCACTCATATTTCGATATAATCCCGCTTAAATTTAATTTTGAAGTTACATATTGTGTTACGAGAATACCAAATATGGCATTTGTGAGATCGAGACTGGATCGAAACTGAATTTTGACTATATTTTAATTACGAGAATTGCCCCTCAGCTCTGGTCGAAACGTCAGGCAATAATAAAGGTATTATGCATGATCGTGTTAATTTTCGTTGTTATTTTCATAAGTCATGCAACGCGAAAGTTTAAAAGTACTTGTTTATTTGTCCTTTCTCATTTTCTTGTTATATATGAATCAACAATGAAAATAATAAAATCACATTGTAATTTTTATATGAACACTGTTGATATAGAAAATGTATAAATAGAGAACTAAAAGAAATTGTGATGAATAAAATAATATTATTTAAAAAAAAAACGAGATTCGCAGGGCAGTATATAGGTATAAATAGCATACGGCCCGCCTTATGTAAAACGGTTACCGTAGCTATATCAACGCTTGCAACACAAAACTATCGCTCGCGCGCCGCCACCCCTGCTGCCAATGCAATTCCTTCCTTCCTGGTGACCTCACTCACTCGCAAGAACACAACAATCCTTTTATTCCGTTGTTGTTGCGTTGGCTGCGGGGTTATCTAATATGGCTACGGTAACCGCTTTACATTCGGTGGGTCGTGTGCTTGTCTGCCACCGATATAGTATAAAAAAACACGTTATTACTATTTTATTATACTATACTATATCATTAGCCATAGTTACAAGTTCCGTGTGAAAAAGATTTTAATAGCTTTTTAAACTCAAACTATGCGCCATTTAAGAAAAACTAAAGTGATGTTTAATTCATTTTCACACTATTATACTGCCATGATTTATTATGAGTCATTGAAAAGTAATTAAGAATATATTAGTAATGTGATGCCGCAGAGATGTCATTCGAAATGTTGTGGCACTTTTAGAATAGGAGGTGCCGTTACAATACGATACCTACAACCCAACAGTTCATTCCGTAGGTAAATTGAATAGGTTTACTAGTAAAGAAGCTTTTAGCGTTTAGTTCGTCTTTTGTGTATCTATGTTTAATGTTGTTTATCTACGTAAATACATATTAATAATAAGTAAGTATAATTCGTGAACATATTTACAGATAAACTCTGGCTAAGGTTAAGCTAGATTATTGATATACATACATAACTAAACCTATTTTATGTTAGAAATAAATAAATAATATAAATAAATATTTCTGGACAAATTACACACTATCATCTAATCCCAAACTAAGCAAAGATTGTACTAGATAACTGATATAATATTTAAATACATTTTTTGTACTATATTTTTGTAAAATACATAGATACGTTTAACACATATTATTTCGGTTTGAAGGTATTGCTAATGCAGAATTACATGGATATGTTTTTGTTATGTGTGTACGTTTAACGAAAAGAAATATCATCCATTTGTTTTCGATAAACGTACCGTTAAAAATACAATAATTTTATTCCCAGAACAGGCATAATGCTTAAGGTCAAGATATTCCGGAAGTCAACAATACGTTTGAATTCAATGTGATACAATATTTCAACATAAACTAAACTCTCTAAATTAGATACGCGGAAAAACCTTACACAACCATTTTGTATTTCGTAGCACTACGTCTACCGGTTATCTTTGTCGTCTCCATTTTTAAGTACTCTAAGTTCGCGGGTTTCGTGACACATTGTCATAAATTCTTGTATATTTTATAGACATGTTAATTGGATAAAAGGCACCGAATGAATCTGCCATCTTATACTATTGTAACAAGATACGACTTATTCCTTGTAAGTTATCGACGATTATGATAATTTTATCATTATTTTGTTGCGTGCAGTGTTAACATTGTGACTATACTAAAATAGTTGGACCACACGACTGTTAAATATAATTTTTCATGTTCCTTTATAACAAATTGCTTATATTTACCAATAAAAAATGTTGTAATCGTATGTGGTAATTATGTGTCAAGTTACTTTAATTTGTTGAAATCAAAGTTAAAATTAAATACTGTTTTAAGCGATGTTGTCGGAAACATGTGTGTTGTAAATAACTTGTTCTACATTGAGTATCTAATCTATCCAACAATAAAAATAAATCAAAAGGGTTGCCAACCATACTATAATATATTTCGGAAATTTCGTATAAAATTTTATTTTCTTCTTCTTCGTCCTCTTCCGCGGAATACCTTTTTTTAGAAATCTGTATCAGGGGTACCAAAGCTGTTCTCGGCGTTGTTTACTGCCCACCCTGTAAAGATTATTTCACTGATTTTGAAGCTGTCCTTGATTCTGTTGGTACTGATTATGAGCATCACATCATCATGGGAGATTTTAATACCGACTTGATTGCTCCTTCTTCCCGCTCTCATAAACTCGTCAATATCATTGAATCAGCTAATTTACATGTGCTCCCAACGCAAGCCACACACCATAATACAGTGGGTAACGATACATGGCTTGATCTTATGATTACATCCTGTCCACGCCTAGTTTTATCCCATGGTCAATTTCCTGCTGTAGGTTTTTCCCATCATGATCTTATCTACATGACATATTCTTTGAAGGCGCCAAAACCGCGTCCTAGGGTCATGCGTATGCGATGCTATTCTCGGATAGATGTTGAGAAGCTGCGCACGGATGCTTCTTCAATAGACTGGGAGTTGATAGTTTCGGCCGCGAATATTGACGACAAGGTACAAATTTTTAACGATATTGTTCTTGGGTTATATAACCGGCATGCACCAGTTAGAGAGGTTAAAATTAAGCGTCCTCCTGCACCTTGGATATCAGCTGATATACGGAAGGCAATGGGACGAAGAGATCGCGCGTTTCGCCGACATAAAATAGTACGGACTGACGATACCTGGACAGCGTTTAAGGTTGCAAGGAATCAGTGTAATAAAATGATACGTAATGCTAAACGCCGCCATATCCATGACAATATATCCAGCGGATCTCCTGCGGATATTTGGAAATTTTTGGCAACACTTGGGATTGGCAAATCTCCTAACTCAGAGGTTCCATTTAACATCTGCATAGATGACATCAACAAACACTTTTCCTCTATTGATGTATTGGATCCTGTTACCAAGCGTCAAACAGTTGACTTCATTGCCGGTTTCCCACTTGCCAATGTAGACTATTTCAATTTTACTTCAGTAAGCCCTGGTGAAATCAAAAAGATTATCCTATCCATTAAGTCCAAGGCTGTCGGTTGTGATGGCGTTAGTCGTTACATGATAATTACTATCCTGGAACAGCTACTCCCGGTCATTACACACATTGTTAACTTTTCCCTTTTAACTGGCCAATTCCCCTCGTTGTGGCGTAATGCTCTCGTAATTCCATTACCTAAAATATCTAATCCAACCCTTCCAAAACACCTTCGTCCCATCTCCATACTTCCCTTTCTTTCAAAGGTGCTGGAAGCCTGTGTTCACAAACAACTGTCCCGTTTCGTATTTAGCAATAATCTACTCAGTGATTTCCAATCTGGATTTCGGCCAGGTCACAGTACTGTAACTGCTCTTCTTAAAGTGATCCAAGATATTAGAGACAATATGGAGGATTCTAGGCTTACTGTGTTAACCCTAGTAGACTTCTCAAATGCTTTTAATACCGTGGACTATGATATCCTACTTGCGATCCTATCCTATCTCAAGGTTTCACCTCTGGCACTGGAATGGTTTTCTAGTTATCTTCGTGGCCGCTGGCAGTCTGTTCGGCTTGGGGAAACTTCCTCTAGCTGGACTGTACTTGATGCTGGTGTACCACAAGGCGGTATTCTTTCTCCTCTTCTATTCTCCATTTTCATTAATCAACTTGTCTCTAGTTTTCAGTGTTCATTTCATTTATATGCTGATGACTTGCAGCTTTACTCTCATGACGAATTAAACGATCTCCCACTAGCGGTTCATAGGCTCAATCAAGATCTAGTTCGCCTTAAGACTTGGTCTGGGCAGTTTGGGGTCACTATAAATACTACAAAATGTCAAGCCATAATTGTGGGTAGTTCGCGAATGCTAAATAAACTTGACCTGACCACTATGCCACCTATCATTTTTAATGGTGAGACCATTCCGTATTGCGCTTCTGTAAAAAACCTTGGACTGCACATTGACTCATCTCTGACTTGGCAAGTTCAGATCTCTAGCATTTGTCAGAAGGTGGTGGGATCCTTGCGTAATCTTTATCGTTTTAAAAACTTTCTTCCTGTCAAAACAAAGATCATGCTAGTGCAAAGCCTTATCCTTCCCATAATTGACTATGGTGATGTGTGCTACACTGACTTGAACTCAGATCTACTCAACAGACTTGAACGGCTTCTTAACAATTGCATTCGTTTCGCCTTTGGGCTTAGAAAGTATGATCACGTATCTACTTACCGATCTCAACTCAAATGGTTACCCATTCGCCAGCGAAGAAATGTTCGTATCCTCACTACTCTTTTTTCTATAATTAATGGTACTACATCTCCTGCTTATTTAAAAACCCAATTTCAACACCTTTGTTCTGTTCACAGTAAAGATCTTCGTTCTGCTGATAATCTTCTTCTTTTGTGCCCTCCTCATCATTCGGGGTTTGTAGACCAATCTTTCAAAATCCAGTCTGTTCGTCTTTGGAATGCGCTACCTGTCGAAATCAGGAGGGCCTTGACTCGGAACTCATTCAAATCAATGACACGTGCCTACTTTCTTAAATCTATTCAGGAATTGCAGACATAATTATTTTCTGATTACCTATGTGTATCTATATGTATGTGTGTTTATATATATGTAGGTATATGTATGTGTTTATGCGTATATATGTATGTGTGTTTATATATGTATATATACTTTTAGCAATTCGTTAGGAAAGTATTTTTTTAAAAACAACAGCATCCTAACGACTGATTTAATTACAACAAAATTAAACAATTGGCAAGAGTTTCTACAAAAGTACTCGAAATGAAAATACGCTCTGATGTTCACGCTTCGACGACCAGCAACGGAATGAGAGCCGGCACGTGTTCGCGCCGGCTTTTATACTCTTCTGGCTGTCACTTCCAACACGGCCTTTCCTGACAGGAGGCCGTCCTCGGGCTCCCTTGCTTTTCTTCAGCTCCTGCTGTTCCTCAAACGGAACACCGGGCACAGCGGCTATCGCAGTACTAGGCGGCAACGCGGATAACTGCGTGCCGGAAGTGCTGGGCTGCGGCTCGCTGTCCAAAGCAGGCGTACAGCAAGCAGCGGCGAGAGCAGACTCCTCGTCCTCATTGTCTGCACCTTTATAAAAACAACAGATAACGCGTATTTCTACGCATACATTCATAGATCACATAAGTACATAGCAAGTACACCTTAGTTACACAAATACATTGTGCAACATGAAACTATTGAGGAAAGAGGCACGACGTGAAGCGTTTTCTCAATAATTTCATGCAACGATCAACTTGTGCTGAGACAGAGGCACGACGTGAAGCGTATCTCAAACACCAGCTAAGTTAGAGGCACGACGTGAAGCATAACTTAGCAACATAAAAACACATAAGCACAGAAACTATTGAGGAAAGAGGCACGACGTGAAGCATTTTCTCAATAATTTCATGTGGCAATCAACTTGTGCTGAGACAGAGGCACGACGTGAAGCGTATCTCAAACACCAACTAAGTTAGAGGCACTACGTGAAGCATAACTTAGTTACAGGTCAAAACAGAGGCACGACGTGAAGCATGTTTTAACCACAGTAGGACAGAGGCACGACGTGAAGCGTGTCCATCTCGCTCCCAGCACCGTCTGTAGTGCTCGGCAGCGATCCCAGCATCGGCTGGACCTCCCGGCAGCGCTCCCAGCATCAGCTGGAGCATCGACTACAGCGCACAACATAGGCGCGTAGCAGCACATGCGTCGGCCACATGACGCAGCACGCTCAACATCTGCCGGAGCACTAGTCACAGCCTGCCGCACAAGCGCACCCAGCATCTGCTGGAGCGCTCGTCACAGGCGCCACAGAGGCGTGCAGCAGCGTCAGCTTCAGACGCTGCTTATGGGCCAGCATATATCAACTAGTCGCAAAGACCGTTCAGCCCAAGCCTGCAATCAATTGAAACAAAACAATCGAATCATCACTGACAACTTGACAAGGTCACATCACACTATTGTAGGCTTATTGGTTAACAAAGTTTTTAAGGTTCTGCATCTAAACCTTAGTGGTCTTTGGACGGCGCATACATTAGCAGGGATTCGACCCAGATAGTCAGTATATCTCACAGAAATGCCCATCTTTATGGTCCAAACAAAATCAAAATCTTGAAGGTACACCCACCAATGGGCTACCCTTGGCAGTTAAGCTCTCTTGCGTTAAATAACTTTCAACGCATTGCAGTCAGTACAGTGGAGTGCATCCCCACCGAGTAAGGCCTGAAATGCTGCAATGCTTTCACTACAGCGAGAGTTTAGAGTTTGTACGAACAGTACTTATTCTCTGCGCCTTGCATTAACCTACTGAGATAGGCAACTACTCGCTTGCGAGTAACCTCATGAGTTTGTAACAACACAGCTCCATAGCCGATGGAACTCGCTTCCATTGGCAAGGAGGGGTCATAAATCGCAAGAATCGGCTTGTTCATCAAGCATTCGATTACATATTTGCGAGCAGCTTGCTGCTCACTGCCCCAATTGAACTCCACACCCTTCCAGGTTAGGTCAGAAATAGAAACTGTTTTCAGGGCACAGTATGGTAGGTACTTGCGAAAATAGCTGGCCAAATCGAAAAATTGGCGGGCACGCTTAACATTTTTGCCACAGCAGAATCGACCAATGCTTGGATTATACTACCGCTCGGCTGTACCTGACCAAGACTTACAGCGCGTCCTAAACGAGCGCTTCCTTACATAAAGTCATCATAATCTCATCTACCGTATATCGCAAAACAAGTCACGACCTTGTGACCAAGTTTTTGGCAGATACCACATGGTTCAGTCTTTATTACAACTATAGACAAAACACTTTTGACCGTTATCGCCACTATTGCCATTGCTTGAATAAGATCTAGGCACCTTAGCACAATTACATTGCTTATGACCGTATTTACCACACAGAAAACATTTACCATTGTTAAATCTTCGCTTCCGATTAATATCATGATCTACTTTTGACTTTTCGACATGATTATTATGCGAAATATTACTAAACTTTTTATTGGATGTATTTGATTTAACGTAAATAGAAAAGAATTCTACTAATTCATTTGACCTTAGTTTTGCATTCGTGGCAGAGGCACGGATTTGTAGATCCGTAATACCCCTTATCACCATAGCCGAAATTAGCTGGTCACTTAACTCTCTAACTATACGTAACTTTAGTAAAGAGCGGCGAGCATAATCAGCATATGTCGGGTAAATACTCCGATAAATATCAGAGCTAGTACTCATGACCTCAAAATGTTTGCTACATCTGGCTTCTTAGGGCACACACGCTTAAACTCTTTCATAAAATCGCTCTTACTACGGTCATTTCTGTGTCAGTGGGTTACCCACTCATTAAACCAATGAGATATAGACACTCATTATCACACCAGTCATTGAAAACTGAACACTTCTACCTCTTCCCACTAATTGTAGGATCAAAAGTCGAAATATAGTAAGCGTGGTTAGATCTCACCATAGTATTGATGGATCGTATAGCATCCATTGTACGATCAGTCGCGCTGGGGTCTCGATCCGTAGTAGCACTCACGGAGTACCCCGGCGAAAGCGGAGCTGCAGAGCGCTGACTCGCAGTATCAGCTCTCACTCACTCGCAGCACGCAGACCATCGGCACAGTCTGCCAACGGTGGCTGCAGCGGCGACGACACCAAAGACGCAAGGCCACTCGGCCCACGTAGCCACGGTCGACGCTGTCCTCAATGGTGTCAATTGATCTAGAATTTGTTGCATTCATTGAGTTAATACATTGCTAGAACAGCTACGTCGTCTGCGTTTACGACTAGAACATGAATCACGACGTCTACAACGCAAATCACGATGTCTAGAACGTGAATCACGATATCTTAAGACGAGCATCACGGCTCCTAGAACGAATTCTGGAACGTCTCCCAGAATTACTTTTGGAGTAGCTTCTAGTACGGCTTTCACAATTATTAGCCATCTCCATTGATTTACTTAAAGAGATATACAGCAAAAGTGTAAGCAAAGAACAGTCAACACACTATATCAGATTTGAAATAAAACGGTGAAACCACAAAATATTCACCAACAAGTACATTCCGCTTTTCTAGATTTCGGTAAATAAATTGGAAGGTACATCAAAAATTACAGACATATAACTGTCTCCGTAAACGGATATAACAAACTACAAAAATATTCCATTTGCCAAATTGAAAAGTAGTCTTGTGCTTAATCGGACACTCTTAGGTGCGCACTGTAATAGTACAGTCCGATTAATGTACTAGTACACCTTGATAGTACTATTAGTACATATTAGTACTCAGAAATGTAGCCGACAATATAATCATTTAACAATGTAAATTTGGTAATTACAAGCACTATACAGCGCTATATAAGATTTTCTATGAATAAAACACACGGCGCTGAAAGCGATTTATACCAGTGCAGTGCGCTTACCCCCTATCTCGCTTACTCTTACGATAACATTGCAAGACGCTTTATTCTTTGTCTCACGG
Organism: Hypsopygia costalis; assembly: GCA_937001555.2. Classification (NCBI taxonomy): domain Eukaryota; kingdom Metazoa; phylum Arthropoda; class Insecta; order Lepidoptera; family Pyralidae; genus Hypsopygia; species Hypsopygia costalis. The sequence continues at coordinate 7,845,677 of OW443330.2, read as the reverse complement.
ACAGACCACAGACAGACAAGTGTTTCGGGCTTGCATAACATAGTACACTGTACGAGTGTACGAATAGTCCGATTAGGTCCGAATAAGAGTTCGCGTTTGGTAACATTTCTTCTAGTACAGTGTCAAGTACCGTCACCTATTAGTACATCGTACATGTACTACTCAAGACTATTGAAAAGTCAAATTGCTAGCCTTAAATAACACAGTGGGTAGATTTATTTTCGAGACAAAAATTAACCTCATTTCTATTGTGCGTCTCGGATTTTTGTTTGCCAAAACAATTTTCGATCTTATGCCCAGACTTGTTACAAAATGAACACAACTCGGATTTCGATGGTACAAATATAGCCTTTGCGTTAGATAACCCACTAGTACTAGGACTTTTGCAAAAAGCCTGTTTATGTTACATTGCACCACATATAAAACAACCGTCATCTAAACGACGTGTACCAAAAGAATTACTAGGAGTATGCCTATTTTTTGACAAGAAATTATTCTTTGGGGTAGTACGCAACATACTAGATTTTAAAGGCTTTACGTATGTACATAGAAATTCTACCAAGTTATTGGGCAAAAGCTTAGCGTTTGTGGCTGATCCACAGATCAGTGATACCGCGAATCACAATAGCGGAAATCAATTCGTCACTGAGCCCCTGTACTATACGCAATCGAAGTAACGATCTACGGGCGTACGGTACGGTACTCATCACCTCAAATAAAATATTCGCGATATCGGGTGTTTTCGGACACAAAGGTTTGAATTCCTTTTTGAAATTGCTCCATGTGCGATCATTAGTTACCCACTCATTCAACCACGTTCGAGCATCACCCTTCAAGCAGTTACCTATACGTGAAAGGCACTCATAATCACCCCAGTTGTTTAGGGACTTACTTAGCTTGGTCAACTTCATCGCACCAATCGTTAATATTGTGCAAATTAGGGTCAAAGTTTGATATATAAAAATATTGGTTGGATCTCACCGAGCTGTTGATGGGACGAATAGCATCCACAAGTTGACTCGTGACCCCAAGTGGCATGCTCGCATCGTTGTCGGCCTGCTCGGAGATGGACTCCGCAGCACGGGTAGGCTCCGCAGGCGCCTCGCTCCGCGGCACCGGCGGCAGGGACGCTCGCGCCGCGTGCCAGATACACGCTGAGACGGCGACTCGCGCCGTGAGCTCGCTGCACGCGGTGACAGCGCTGTGCGGGCTGCTGGCCGGCACGATGACTCGCGCCGCGTGCCAGATGCACGCTGAGACGGCGACTCGCGCCGTGAGCTCGTCGCACGCGGTGGCAGCGACGTGTGTGCCGCTGGCCGGCACGACGACTCGCGCTGTGCATCAGATGCACGCCGAGACGGCGACTCGCGCCGTGAGCTCGTCGCACGCGGTGGCAGCGACGTGTGTGCCGCTGGCCGGCACGACGACTCGCGCTGTGCATCAGATGCACGCCGAGACGGCGACTCGCGCCGTGAGCTCGTCGCACGCGGTGGCAGCGACGTGTGTGCCGCTGGCCGGCACGACGACTCGCGCTGTGCATCAGATGCACGCCGAGACGGCGACTCGCGCCGTGAGCTCGTCGCACGCGGTGGCAGCGACGTGTGTGCCGCTGGCCGGCACGACGACTCGCGCTGTGCATCAGATGCACGCCGAGACGGCGACTCGCGCCGTGAGCTCGCCGCACGCGGTGGCAGCGACGTGTGTGCCGCTGGCCGGCACGACGACTCGCGCCGCGAGCCCATTGCACGCGGTTGCAGTGACAGCAGCCGCGCGCTGGGCTCACACCGGCATGGCGGTGGCGTGTTCGACACGCTCGGCGAGCGCCGGGCCGGTGGCGTGCGCGGCAAGGAAGCAGTACGGCCTGCCGACCACCTAGGCCGGCTCCCTGCACGCTCCTCCAACGCTCGCAGTCGGGATCGCATTGCTGCCATCTCCTGCAGCAGTTCGCTGTCTGGAGTGCGATCCCGGCGTCTGGAATCGCGACGCCGAACCTCGTCCTCATGACGAGCTCGACTACGGTCACGGTTCGACATCTATGAAAAACCTGTAGCTGTCAAAGATAGAGCGGTTAATACAAACACGTGACTTCTATCCCACTTCTGATTTTAGCAATTCGTTAGGAAAGTATTTTTTTAAAAACAACAGCATCCTAACGACTGATTTAATTACAACAAAATTAAACAATTGGCAAGAGTTTCTACAAAAGTACTCGAAATGAAAATACGCTCTGATGTTCACGCTTCGACGACCAGCAACGGAATGAGAGCCGGCACGTGTTCGCGCCGGCTTTTATACTCTTCTGGCTGTCACTTCCAACAATACATATATGTATTTGTGTATATATGTATGTATATTTATAAAAGTAAAATTATTTTATTTAATATGTACGAGTATTTGCATTCGTTTAAATTTATAATATAACTAAATTAACACTTTAATATTCTATTATACCTTTCCTGTGCACCTGCCATGTATTATCTCTGCATCACCCTATGGTTGACTGGTAGAGAATGCTTGTATAGCATTAAGTCCGCCTGTGTACAATTTTGTGCATGAAGTTTAAATAAATAAATAAAATAAATAAATATATATATTTCGGCTTACCGTACTATACACTATTACTAATTGTGGGGTGTAAGTGGTTCATCAACATCTTTGAACCATAGCCAACTTCACCTGCACGCGGTTCACCCTGCTGACTGACAAACGAAGCTCTGGCGAAAAGAGAGGTAGGGAGCGTAATTGTAAGCTACCCAACTGGGGAATGTACCTCCACCTCACAGAATACCGCAGCCAAATAACAATTCCCTAGAGTGTTGTTGTGTTCCTGCGAGTAAGTGAGGTCACCAGAAAGGAAGGAGATGCTGCGTTGGCAACGGGGGTGGCGGCGCGCGAGCGATATATTATGTTGCGAGCGTTAATATGGCTTCGGTAACTGCTTGTCTGCCACCCGACGTAGACTATACATATTGAGGAGCGCGATGGCGTCGTTGCGAGGGTCAGTCTAATCGAAAACGCACGTTAAGCTGTCGGTCCCGGTTGTTGCCATTAGTTGACACTGTTGTTAACTCAGATTAAAATTATAGAATCGCTTATTCATTGGTATGAATAAGCAATCTATTCAGTTATTGAGTCGCAATAAGAGATGGTGGTAAGGGGGCAGGAGGCCTACTCTGGAATCTCTGATTCTGAATTATATATAAAATACTAATTCGAAGTTTTATATCTGCAGAAGAGTTACACAATACAATTTTATATACTTACTAATGGTCGCCCACTGGTCGAAATTCGATCCAAAGAGTATATATATATATGTATATGCGTGTGTGTAATGTTTATTTTTATTGATTTAATGTATTTATATTCATAATTAAAAAAATATCATTCTCTATTTAAACTATAAGTGTGCGAAATTTCATACTCCTCCTTCCGCGTAATTTTCATAATAAGGGGTACAAAGTTTTTGCTTCACGTATTAATATAATAAAAAGTAAAAGAATACCCATCGACAATTTATATATTACACATAGGAAAAGTGCAATATTTGTGATACTGCGAATAAATTATGTTTGTCTTTGCCGACATTTCACTTCCAATTAAAAGAAAACTGTTCTCAAGAATGTCAAAGGGGATTTATAAAGTTGGTACTATTGTCTATAGTTTCATTTCACGCCGTTTTGACGTCTTATAAATTGGTTAGCCGGGTGACACTTCAAGAAACTGGGTCACGTTATGCGCTTACAATGAGAGCGAGTGAAAGGCACGTGCCTTTCACTCGCTCTCATTGTAGGCGTGTCGTGGACGCGTGTCCCTTCTAAGAGCGAGAGAGACAGACATAAAAAGTGAAAGGCATGCGTCCCTTCCACTCGAAAACATTTTACCACTCAAAGTCGTTGTCACGTAAAACTTTCGCCCGTATACCGACTTTACAGGCAACCAATTTTTTTTCGTATTGAACCTTTATATTTTATGTAATAAATTATCGCACTTTTGACAGCAAAATGATCATAGGAGATTTCAGTGAAGCTCTCTGATCCCCCATGCATTCACAGTTTACTCAGATTAAGGCTTCTTTTTTTCTAATTCCAACCCCCACGTAAAATAGCTTTTATTTTGTTATCGTAAACTTTGACGCAAAATTAGGTTGAACTCTTGTCACACTTAAATTATCGGTCGCTCATAAATTGATCGAATTAAAGTTTATGACACGATACACGTCAAGTATAGTTCGTTCGGAACGAATGAAAATCCATGCCAACCGATCGAATCGAATGAAATTCGTGGTAAGTGCGACTCAGAGAGGAACGAGGTCGTCGGTAAAGAGTGGCAGGGTGTGCCCACACTCTACGTAAGTAAGTAGGTACTGTTATAATGCGTCTAAGCTATACGGAGGGTTAGAATACGCGCGGATGATTCTGATCCTTACAAAATCCATAAACCACATAAATTATGTACACACCAATTATTTTGTTGGCGATTATCAATCAACGTTTATTTTTCAACAAGAGCGCAAAGTGCCCGCCGACGTGAACGTTGAAATTAAACATCATTATGCCTAAAACAGAAATAAATCAACAAGGCATACACATCACAGCACGTTAATTTGTGTGTTCCGACCATTGTCTGTCATTATTCATTGTTAATGATACTTAGTCGGGAGTTCCCAATGTTTTTCTACTTTTCTGGTAATTAAATTCACACTAGCAACATTTGTGTCGACTGATTCCGTCTTGAGTTAGTTAATGTCGCCAATAAAGGATCACTTCGTTGCCCGACTGCTTGTTGTTCAAACCCCTTTTTCTCAGAAGTGGGTGCAGGTATCAAGTTGAAATTAATATCAAATACTCAAGTCCGCAATCTTCTAGAGCTGTAAACAATTCAAAATTCTGGGTCAACTTGGTTTATACTACGTTGCATGTTTTGACACTCGTTGCATGCTGTTGACCTAGAATCATGAAAATTAGCAAAAAAAAAAAGTTTTCGTAGATATTATCGCGTTATTTTCGGAGGACATTTATTCATTCATGATCATTGGGGAAGGTATGTTTTTATCCAGCAGTGGGTAGATACGGGATAATGATGTTAATGAAGTTTTCGCAACACAACCACACCACTCCTCACACCTTCTTTGAAGAATCCCGTGCTGAATTCTCCAGGAATCATCGGCTTGGAGTTCATTCCCAGATTGAAAATTTACAGACAAAAAAGCAAGCTGGCATTCCTGCTTCAATGCTACGCGGGTACAACCGGTTTAGGTTTTTCCATTTTTCATTTAAATTCGTAAGTTTTACATTGTTTAGTTTTTTATTTACTTGTTTTTATTTCATAGGTTATATACTTTAATTAACAATATTATATACTTTAAATAACATGATTTTTTAATTAAAATGTGTTCAAATTTATGTATCAGTTGTCTTGTACTGTGGGTAATAAAATAACCCACAGTACAAGCTTTGTTCAGTTATGAACTAGGTCAGTGTTTCCCAATTAGTGGTACGCGTACCCCCGGGGGTACGTGAGATTGCATCAAGGCGTACGCGCAGCAATCACTGAACTAAAATATTAAGTCCTTAAAAACAATAATGCAATAACAATTGCCAAAAAAATGTTCAATTTAATTAAACGATCAGCAGGTAAGTCAAACGTATGCATCGAGGGCTTTAGTGTGTCTTTTGAATGTCTTTTGATGATAATAAATATGAAATACACCTGATTTCATTTTTTATTTAACGTTCCGGCAATAAGGGGTCTTTTTACGCAAGTTTGAGGTCTTTCTTGAAGTGGTACGTAGAAAAAACTAATTGGGAACCGCTGAACTAGATAATACTGTGTAATTGATCCAGGAATATTTATTTTTTTAGTAATATTTATATTGTTTCAATCACGGGTCAAGCTTGGTCATTTGATAGAGGTGCGTGGGGATATGGATCCAAGGCGTAGAGGCCCCATGAGAATGTTAATGTATATCCGCCATGACCTGCTCCTGGTTATATAAATTATTATTTATTATTGTTATCATATATTTATAAAGATAAATAAAGAGTTTGAATACCTCTGACCCAGCCCTTACACTTAATGATGTGATGTACTAATACCTTCTTTTCATCATTAGTTATTATTATCGCACGCAGCGTGATATCGTCTGATTAATTGTGGTTATTGAATATAATGTTCTTAGGCTTTGTGTTGGGTACGAAGTAATGAAATTTAATTAAAAATGAACATTGTTTGTGAGACTTTAGTTGATTGATTTTAATGAAGAGGATTTCTTCTCGTATTTAATTATTATTATGACCAGACCATTTTAATGTACAATTATCAGGTTTCGATTCTTAGACTACATATATTTAATGGGTATATCTTTATTTTATATAAATTCAAATATAATTATAGAATTTATACACGTATCTGACTTAATTTTGCGAAAGTCCGTTTTTTTAAATCGTTTAGATAATCGTTAAGTGTGAAGCTTAGAATAAAAGTTTGTAAAAGGGTTACCATATAGAGACTTGCAATACGAGTAGTATTGTTCACGCGCTGGCAACTCGCGTGCTGACGCAGCATTTCCTCACATCTGGTGCTTCACTGACTCGCTGGGACACAACAATGCTATAGGGGACTGTTATTTTGTTGTGGCGGTTAGCCATTTTAATTTATAAAAACTTTTAAAGAATGCACAGTTAAGTTTCTTGTCTAGACGGTCAATAACATTGTCAGAGTTTTAAATTAAATAATTTTTCGACTTAGGTACGCATTTTGAACAGAATTTAATACAGCGTGAAATAACTTAGTATCGTCTGTCTGCATCAATAGTGGAGGGTGTCCACCGATGCATGAAAAAGTATAAATTTATTATTGTTTACCTACTCGTGGGTATAATGGAAATAAGTGGTGTATCCCAGCTGTCCCGTGCACTGTAATCAAGGAAAGTTTTATCTACACAGGTTTCCATGCACTTCAAACTTCTTAGAGTACGTATGCTACATTAGCTATTCTCAAAGGTCAATTTATTATCAAGTAGCTTTACGGCTCTGGATTCAATGTCCTTTAGAGCAGATCCTTGTATTGTTTCATTATGACGAGCTCGGTGGTCTAATGGTTAGCAATGGCCACTTTGACTCTGAGGTCGCGGGGTCGATTCCCGCACAAGGCAAACATTTGTGTGCATGAACATGTCTGTTTGTCTTGGTTTGGATGTTTTATATGTATTATAAGTACGTATTTACAAAAAAAATGTATTTGAGTACATTTATCAGTTGTCTAGTACCTATAACACAAGCTTTGCGCTTAATTTGGGACTAGATGGCGCTATGTAAATTGTCCAGAAATATTTATTTCTCTCATTCCCGGCTTCAGGAACATGCTGAAAAATATCGTCAGGAATCTACTTGTTCCTTCATTACTATAATGACATTTTAATAATTAAGATTGAAGATGAACTGGTACAAACTATATATTAACAAAGTACTAACTAAAGTAAAGTAAATAAAAATAAACTAATCTATGCCTCAAAAATATCGGCCCCATGCGACAGGGATGCAAGAATACTGGCTGCGTTTCCTCGCTGAATGGCAATACTGACTTTTTGAGCAAAGAAAGAGCAAGCCCTCCTGTCCCCTGAGACTTACTTAGTATATACAATATTTAAAATTTAAAATTATGCATCAAAATACACTAAATCAATAAAAAAAACATTACACACACTATCATGTATTACACACACACACGCACAATATATACTTTTGTTTATTGTTAAAGTAATAATTTAAATTAATTATGATCCAATTTCGACCAATGGGCGACTACTAGTTAAATTAAATATGCCAAAGTTATTTATAGATGAAACAAAATGTTAGCAAGCGTTGTTAGAAAATAATTTATTAAGAGTTCAATAAAACCATTCGCTATTTCAGTACACAAAAGGAAAAGTTCGAAACAACAACCATAATTGAAACCTCATATCAAAATCACAAAGTAACGTTCCTGTGCAAAACAACGAAGTTTCCGAAACCGCACCGACTATTAGTGGTTTTTATAGAGTAACTTTCAAAGATGTGGTCGCTGATAAAAAGTTTAAATGAAAGAGGCTTTGCGGGAAACAAGTGCCGTGGTTTTAAAATGACCTACGATTCCAAACTAAGCTCATTTCGAAGGATGTAGTCGGTTCACTGTAATTTTATTGCAGGTAATAGCTGTTAACATAAAATATCATACAATTTTAATGATCTTCATTCGATTTTATCCATGACTAACTTTCCGCGACGCGGTTTACTCGCATATGTTTAACGTTTATCTTTCATATATTGGAATTTCATACAAATGTCATTTGATGCCAAGCCATGTTTCGATTTAGTCCTTTGATTCTTCCCAATAAATCTTACGTAAGATCAATAATATCCAGTGTACAACCAAGTACTAAAAATATAGAAAAATGTGTATTAGTTTTAGCTATTGTAAAGTTAACACTCATAATCCGAAATAGTCTCGCTCGATTAGCGATAATGCAAAATTGTTATTTTCTTAAGGCCTGTGCAGACGTGGGACGTTTGTTTTCCGTCTAAAAAAAAAATCTCCGAAAAAAGATACTTAGCTTTCTACGGCTAATAACGCATTAATGCCGCTGCAAGCTATCTTTTTTTTCTGTTTATACTACTTGGGTACGACCACATGGAAACAAGCGTACGACCAGTGTGAGCAGTCATCATAGCCTATGGACGCTTGCGGCACCAGAAGCATCATTCACGCGATGCCGACCCTGTAAAAAACTCTTTACGATTCAAAAAAGCGTAAAGGGTTTTTTACCAGGTACAGGGAACAGGGAGTTCATTCCACAACTTGTGATTTCGAGATAGAAAACTCCTCTGGAACCGTACAGGACGCGCCCAATTTGGTTCCAATATGTGAGGAGGATATATTCCACCAAGTCGCAGTTGACCAGCGTGGAGTATGCTCTAAACCCCTTCGATTGAGGGGAGACCCGTATCTCAACAGTGGGATGATTATGGGTTCTTGCCATATGTGAAGATGAATTCCCTGCGTATGGCGAGCGGAGCAGGCAAAAAAGTCCGTGGAATATTAAAGTTCCTGTCAGCCTGTATCTACCCACTGCTGTACATACACCTTTCCCAATGCTTCCTACCATATGCGATCCTCCGCTTTCCACATCCAACCGCTATCAGCCACCTTTTTGAGGTCGTCGGTCCATCTAGAGAGGGGGCGCCTCATGCTTTGAACGCCCAAACTTGGTTTCCACTCCAGGACTTTCCTTCCCCGTCTGCCATCGCTGACTCGGCAGATGTGGCCAGCCCACAGCCACTTCAGCTTACTCTCTGAGAACTATATCGACCTCTTTCGTTCTTCGTCCAATTTCTTCATTCCGGATTCGATCCCTTAGAGAAACTCCAAGCATTACTCTATCCATAGCTCGTAGTGTGACTCTTAGGCTGTGAACCAACCCAACGGCCAGCGTCCAAGTCTCTACACTATAGGACATAGACTTGTATATAGATATACATACTCGTAAAAGCAACAAGATGGCCTTATTACTAGAGTAATATTTTCAAGGCAACTTTGTGAACAAGGAAATAGGTGAAATATTTAATATTGTTTGAAGTTCTTTAAACATCTTGCATGTTCAAAATAGTTAAACTAATCCCAGCCTCCCATTTCATTATATTGCCATCAACGAGCATTAGAATACGTATTTATGTTAATGGGCACTAACCCGCCGTTTTGTTATAAAGGAGCGTAATCGTGTCGCGTTAAAACTAACGCCTATAATAATTTCCTTCGGCGGCCGCTCGCCCATTACCGTATCGATAGGCGGGTAAAGTTACGGATGTAGTGTCTTTTCAAGATTCTGGCAACACTATGGTGCCAAATATGAAACAATAAAACGGTAATATTCATTGAAGTGTTACATAAAACAAGGGTGTTTTCTATGTATTATGAGTATGTATTTACAAAAAAAAATCAATTTATTTAAGTACATTTATCAGTTGTCTAGTACCCTTATCACAAGCTTTGCACTTAATTAGATGGCGCTGTGTAAATTGTCCAGAAATATTTATTTATTTAGCTATCTATCTTCTTCTTCTATACCTATCTATATAAAAGAGAAAGTATGTATGTATGTTCCGTATAGACTCCGAAACGGCTGGACCGATTTCAACGAAATTTTCAGACAATCTTTAGATTGACCCAACGGATAATCCTGTGAGGTTAGGTAGCGTTCGGAGCATTTTTTTTTGGCTACGCGGGCGAAGCCGCGGGTAACAGCTAGTTTATTATAAAAGAGCCATAATAATTTCATTTTTAGGGTTCCGTACCTCAAAAGGAAAAACGGAACCCTTATAAGATCACTTTGTTGTCCGTCTGTCTGTCTGTCTGTCTGTCTGTCTGTCCGTCCGTCCGTCCGTCCGTCCGTCCGTCCGTATCGCGGTGGTGATAGATTTCCACCAGGTAAGGATAAAAAAAAAATCGTTTGCAAGCTGCACCCGCGCTGCTGACGGAGTATCTTCTACGTCTTGTGCCTTCACTCATTAGCAGCAATAATACTTATTTGGCTGCGTTCTTCTGTTCTTCTGTAAGGTCTCGACCCTCGGTTAAGCCTCTCTTTCATCAGAGCCCCGTTTGATATTCCTCATTTGATGCATCATGTGCTGGTGAAGTTGCTTTGGTGGCATTACGGTGCCGGGCATGAGCCACTTATAATAAATTATAAAGTGGAGATTTTGGCACAGGTGATCTCGGAATTACCCATCTAATTTCTAAATCTTTCACAAATATTTAGAATCAAGCTTCAAGATGGCCGTAGCTTTATATTACACTATCTTCTACCCGTGGCTTCGCCCCGCCTGAAATACCTGAATTAAAAGTATGCCAAATTTAATCTAAATCAGTTCAGCCGTTTACCCGGGAAAGACTAACGAATATACGAATATACACTTAGTTATGCAATAAAGAATTTTGACTTTGACTTTGACTTTGATATCCTCCATTTTTCACATTCATACATCCTCACACTCTGCCAACCCGCAGTTGAGCAGCGTGGTGGAGTATGCTCTAAAGACTTTCCATTGAGGGAACACCCATGTCCCAACAGTGGGACAATCATGGATTTATGCTGATGATACATCCTCACAAACTTTTACATTTTTACGAGTATAATATTATTAGGAAAGTAGGAAGTAAGACTTGCACGAGGTCGCGGGTATCTTAGGTAGTCTACAATAGCTATATATATATATATATTTTTTTTGCCTAAACGTTAAGGATTATTACACAGCACCAGACTACAGCAAACGACGTGTTGCCGCGACATACGGTTTCCGTCGTTAGCAACACTGCCAAATCATAAAGTTGTGGAATATACCGCCGGCACATGTTTCCTTGCTCCTTTAATCCTGAGTCTTTTAAAAAAAATCGTGAAGAAATTCTGTTTATAGAATGTCAAGGCAGCGATCGTCAGTACGAGCGAAGCGTTAATCGCAGTGATGGCGATCGTCACAGTTGGTCATCACCAACTCTATCAATCAGGCGAGGTGGCGGAATTTTCCCGGACTACATTGGAAAAGAAAACACGTTGCCTTTTTTATATGAGAGGGGGGCAAACGACCATGTGGGTTACCTGATGAAAAGCACTCACCACCCATGGAGATCAGCGACACCTTCCTTTCTTTCTTTCTGGTGACCTCACTCACTCGCAGGAACGCGACAACTCTCAAGTGAATTGTTAATTGGCTGCGGTATTCTGTGAAATGGAGGTGCTTCCCCAGTCGGGCAGCTTAAAAAATACACTGTGCCCTACCTCTTTCTTCGCCGGAGCGTCGTTTGTCAGTCAGCAGGGTGCACCACGTGCAGGGTGAGGTTGGTTTTGGTTCAAAGATGTTGATAAACCACTTACACCTCAAAATTGCCTACCTGGTATTTCAGAGTTATACATAGAAAGGGAGACGTAGTATTGCGGAGTCCCGTCATAATCTTTCTCTGCTGCTGCCGCTTGCAGCGGATACGGAATCGCCAATTTACGACTGATTTCATATGTAGTGCGCATGTGCATCTGTAGATGCTATATACCTCCCATGGAAGACTGACGACGATCGTGTTCATAACTTGATTGTCCTTCCGCCTAAGTTTAATTAATTAGAAAGCGAATTTGATTTAAATCGAATCCCGATGCGATGTTCGATCATTAATTTGCATAGGTAATAAACTGTTCGACAGCTGTTGTCATTAGTATCATCAAATGATGATTTAATGACATCTAGCGACTTTCAAGTTGGGTGGTTTGAACACTGTGGCCTTTAGCACGGAGCAGAGGCACCGCAGAGTGCACTCTAGATACCTTCAATTAACAGCAAACTTATCATAGTGCTTTCCCGTAGTTACGATTGTGCTGGGAGGTAGTTTCCGGCATTATGATAAGAACAGGTTGTTACATGTATGATATTTTTGTTAAACCACAACAGAAACAACGAAAAAATTTATTATTTTTTCTACGATTCAAGAAAATCAAACTTTTATGTTGATGAAGGACTTACCGATTCGAAATTTGGTATGTTGTTTCCTCAATGTCATTACAAGTACATGGTAGCCCTGACTTAATGTTGCAACGTTACCTAGAATCTGCAGGATAATAAAATTATTCGAGTCTGGGCATTAAAATGGTATCAAGGAATCCTACTAGTCAAATTATTAATATTATAATGTGACAGTGTGCGAGGATGTACTGATGATAGTTTGTTACTCTTTCACAAGTAAACGATTTGGATGAAATGTGGAATTCATACAGAATATGTTCTGAATTAACACATAAACATTTTTTTACTAGGTACTGTATTCATCCAGGGCGCAGTTACCGTTAGTTACTATGTAGTTAAATAAATGGTAATTAGGTACTATACTCTGATAATGGAACAGGAAATAGATTCTCGTTTTGTGTCGACGATTTAATAACTGTTTAATTTATACTTCTTATAAGATCTACATTGCAAAATACATTTATACATGCTCAAGAGAAATCTATTTATTAAAGTTTAATTTAATGCAGCCGTCTAGCTAGATAATTGATAATAGATTTCTATCAATAAAAAAATAAATAAGTCATATCGTTCACTTACAAATATAATAAATGAGCCGTCTCACTTCGTTACATTGAAATATGATTCTTTGTCAGCGAGTACTTATCTATCGGTCCCACGACAAAAAAGCCTATAATCAAGCCACGTATGGATAGTCAAGATTAACTAGGTATTGCAGACGAAGTAATTTGACGTCCAGGCAAACTAGTCCAGCCTGTTTTGTTTTTTACTTGAATGTAGCAGGGAGATTGATAAAATCGGAGTAATAGAGTTTGACTTATATTAGATACTATACTTATATTAGATACGTGCTTTGTAGATTTTTTTAAATGCTTGTTAATTTTGAGCTTGCATACTCATATTCGAAAATAATTCTAACGGTTTTGATAAACTTCACAATATAAGGTTTTTGGGTGGCAGAAAATTTATCTTAGTATATTTATACATCATACTGATAGAGATATGTTTAAAGGATAGTAGCCGTGGTCGTATGCCACTTTGATTTAATTTCATTATTATAATGAATCTGTTTTGCTACAATAGGTGGCATACGACCACGACTATCCTTTATACACATCTCTAGCAGTATGATGTATAAAAAACTACGTTAAAATATGCTACGTGTAAGTAAGTTGTTTATTTAAAAGTCGGTAATTGTTTTATACTTAGTATGTACATAATAATTTCAGCGGAGACTATTATTTTCTTGTTTCGTACTTTTTAGAGCATATTTTTAGTAGTCGGGTTTTAGTTTTTTAAACTTTATTTTTATTTCAAACCGATGTGTACAAATTGACTTCACGTTTCAAGTAATAATTAAGGGGGTAAGTTTTGAGTGGTTTGGTAACAAGTCATGAAAAACCATAGGAAAAGACTGCAGTCAAAGTACTGTGTACGTTGTACTTTGACTGTAGTCTTTTCCTTGCTTGGGTCAAATGTATTTATGCAATATCTAGATTCTTTTTAATAATTCGTATTTAACAAACAACCGCAACATAAACATCAACACCGTTTTGTAATTACTCGCCCAGTCTCAGGCTAGAACTAGATCCAGTTCCAGACATAATGACATCATAACAGAATTATCTATCTAGCATTCGATATGCAAATTAGTGTATCATTTCCATATAATTTGTCATGGGCAATTATATTGATTTATTGTAATGGCGGCTTTTATGACCATAGAGATTTTGGTATTAGAAAGTATCCACATATTGTCTATCATCTAGTTGGTAAATAGACTGTCTATGGTAATACTAAAAATATTAGTTTAGTTTATAATATAGGTACTCATATTTTTTTTAATAATGTTCAATGTAAGTTTCTGGTACTCTGCTAGAAGAAATCATTGGTCTTTAAGAGAAAATTTCTGCAAGGGTAACAAAATTATTGCAATTTCCTTTAAACGCCTATTTTGAACCAATTAAGAAACCCTACTCCGCCAACCCGCAGTTGAGCAGCGTGGTGGAGTATGCTCTAAACCCTTTCGATTGAGGGGAGACCCGTATCCCAATAGTGGGATAATTATCGGTTGATGCCGAAAAGAAACCCTTGCTAGTCTCCGGGGAAAACCACGATAGGGAGTTCTATTTACAACTTAATACTTCTCTCAGAACATGTTGGTGAACCTGTTGCTGACGGTTTATTCACTCAATTTCAATGTATGCAGTGCAATTAAATGTTAATTGAACAACATTGATTACATTTCTTAGAGACCTTTCACTGAACTGCTTTAATTGCACTAGCGAGCTGAACTTGTTCTAACAACACGCCTCATCGAGGTTTCACGACATTTGTTTTATAGGCTATTTGCAAATCTATATATATACTTATGTCAAGTGTGTGTTGAAATCATGCACCGATATTAACGTGTTATTAAAATATAATTCGTATATTCTTTATTGCATATAAATTATACAGGTCAGGTAGTATATACGAGTATAATATGCAAAGGCGAGCTTATCTCTTTAAGATATCTCCTCCAGCTAACCTGTAGCATATACAGATATCGCTCATTTAAAACTACAACGTGGCACAACGAAAAACTGGAATTTTGGGAAAACGACTTTGAAACTTTTTTATTCTTATAACTTTTAAAGTAAGACAGCTACAAAAAAGATTTTTATGCCCGTTTTAAATTTCACTAATAAACTATCAATTTCAGTGAAAATGTCATTGATTTATGCATTTTTTTTTGTGAAATTGTAGTTTTATAAAAAAAAGTCCCTATATGTCACGTTCTTTCTCTAAAAATAATGAACTTACTGACTGACATAGGGTTATATCACGTTATAGGTAATAAAATAAAGATATTTTAGAATGTAGTACAGAATAACAACACTGTGTTGAAATTATAATAAGAGTATTTATTGAATAAAACAACTAGTTAAAGTGTAACTTACAAGTTTTATAATCAGTATCAAACTAACAAATAATACAAAAATAAGTAAGTAGCGTCTTTTATACCTAAATTGAAACCTTAATTATCAGTCTAAACAATCCTATGTCTAAAAATAATAATTTAAACTGGTGTCATGAATTATAGAAAGATTAATTATAGTGTCGTATATGGCAAAATTTGTAGCAAAAGAAAGGTTTAAATGGAAAAGTACTGCTAAAGTATCACAAGGTACTTAGGTAACGTTAACTATTTTTAGAATACTTATTTAATCATAAAACATGTTGTTTATAATGGCAGCTTCTGTACATAGTTTATACTTATAATTAGACAGGTACTTCTTTTAAAATAAACATAATGACTTAGGTATATTGACTATTTGCGAACCTATAAAAGATCTAGGAAATATCACAATCAATCTTTTTTGAGGAACAGAACTAGGTACTAATATTAATCTCACTTCCCTTAATTACAGTATCAGTCTCAAAATTAACTTTAGAAGTAGGTAGGTCATCTTATTGTAAAAATATGCATGATTTTGTCATGCATGATATTCTGTTTTAGAAAGTACTTATCATAAACATTAGATAAATTTCAAACTCCAAAATCAATAACAAAATAAAAAAAATATAAAAGAATTAAAGGGATTCGAAAAATGCTCTATAATAGGACGGTATCATTTTCTTGTTAACTAAATCTATAAGGTCACTTTTTTTTCTGTCAGCCAATCCTGGCTTATTAGTATAAGCTCTTTTAACTTCTACGTCTATATCCTTCTTCCTTTTTATCACAAGCGCTTTCTGAAATTCTGTTTCTTCATATGACGTTTTGAAATATATAGCTCGTGGTTCAGACTTTTGAACCATGATAACTTTAAGACCTGCCAATTTAACAGATTTGTTATTCTCATCTTTGTTGATAGCCAAATTCATTTGACTACAGACATCCTTCCAATCATAAATATCTGAATAACATATTTCTGTAACGTGAATAGGAGAGCTTTTTTTTCTAGAAGCTTTTATTGCAGCTATAAACGCATCTGGAGTGTACATGGGTCCACTTCTCAATTGTCTTTTCACCTGCCTTTCAATTTGAGAATGTGCAGAATCACCTTCATTCTGCGTGTGTCCTTTAATGAGAAACTTATGTGTGATTGATTTTAAGTTTGGAAAGTTTTGTACCGCAAATAAGTACATAGCCACCATGAATTTATTTTTTTGCTGGCCAGGGCAATTATCTGAATAAAAAATGACGTCTAAATCCTTACCTGCTCCGCAAACCTTTTCCAGATAGTTAAAGACACAAGTTCCTATTTCATTCACTCCTCTATTCGCATTGGATTCGTCCCAAACAAAGCTTTCAACTTGGTTTTGCTGTATGTCATAGATTGTTAGGTTCAGAACATTTAGTTTTGATTTATAATAAAATACGGATATTTCTCCTTTCGGGCATTGAAACACAGCTTGCAGATCATAGACAGCAACCACTGTATCAGTTTTCTTCTTGTCATTCTCCTTTTCGATTCGGGAAAGTTGTTTTTCTCGAAGGTGCTTATCATAGCATTCCTTCATAAATATTTTTTCTTCATCGGAGCTATTTTTGTAACCTTCGCAGGTATCACAAAGGTCCTTTTTGGGCGTAAAGAACGATATATTAAAGTCCTGATTAAAAGTGCGATAGAAAATGGCATAACTCGTGTAAGGAGCATTGTTAGATTTACATAGTTCAACATAATCTCTATGCAGATCTGCTACAGATTTGCTACCATCAATGTACTGTTTGGTCGTATTAGCTCGGGTGTAATGCGATTCTATTTTAGGTATAGCGTTAATAAAGGATAATACGCCAGCCTTCAAATCGTCATTAATTTTTGGTTGCTTCCCATGTGATCCACGCTTATCCTTCATTTTAGCAATGTTTGTGTTGTTATTTTTTTTCTTCAGAGTTGTCTCTATGGGGCGGTTGTTGATTGCCAATGTATTTTTAAAAAATAACTTACACACTCTAATTTTTTTACCTGATGACATAAAATAGTATGCATTGACATGTTCACGCTTGGACTGAATCTGGTTTCCCTCGGAGTCTATTTTCACATATCGAACTTTGGGAACGATAACTTCGGTAGAGTTGGCAACAAACGTCCATTGTTTTTCAATACTACCCAAATTCCAGTAATCTTCATGTAATTGTTTTCGCTGTTCTACGGTAAAATTAATTTGACATTTAAATGAACAGTTATCTTTGCAAGGCTCCTTCATTTGACGTTCAGGCACAACTTTCGTAGTCCTGATGGAAGTGTAGGATTTTCCGGTGTTTCTTAGTTCTTTCGCGATATTTTTCTTCCACTTTTCTTCTCGTCTTTGTTTCTTCTTCCCCTTCTTTGTCGGAGTAATTTCATTTGTTATATTTTCAGTATTCTTTGCCACGACATCTTCACGAGCCTCATCCTGTGGTGTGTTTGCATTTTCTTCCTGATCGCATATTAAATCCGCAACAATAGGATCTTCAGATGTAGCTATGAATTGGTCTATAGTGCTGGAAACACAATTTTCTATCCCTGCACTATTTATTAAGTCTTGTGAAAATTCGTTTAAAGGTACTGTAGTCAGTGTTGTCAAGGTGTAAGCTTCTTCATCATATTCTGAACTTTCTTCAATTACTTTGTTGACGGTGAAATGCGGGTCTCTAACGGAATCGTCGCTATCTTCGATGAAGGATTCCTCACCTGAGCTTCTAGATGAGCTGGAGCTAGAAGAATTACTACGCCGACGCTTTGCTGGATGATAATTTTCATTCGCCATTTCTATCATTCTTCTTGATCGTGACCCCATCTTGAAAGAAAAAAAAAGCTTTATTAGTAAAATATTATTATAAACAATGTGACAAAACGATGAACTTCTTAATTTAATAACAATATTTCAAAGATGTACCGCGACATCCTGTTATAAACGAAGCGTGAATTTAAATAAGTATAAAAGTTTATTGCATACAACGTGACAGGCTAACGCAAGCCATTTTATTTTCGTAATTTTCAAAGGAACAACGCGTTATTAAAGTGATGAGCAAGTACGATCAATTAATTTTTTAATACTAAAATGCTACATAATAAGTGTGACACATTATAGAATAAAATAAATAAGTAATAAAATAACTTACCTTTACTCCAATAAGGTGTCATGCAGGTCGTGACACGTTGTTGTCTTAAACCGCGAGCAAATACTCTCGCGCGCTGCACTGTCACACTGAGGTGGAGCGGTGTGGTAATAAGCTTAGCTGCAGAACGGGACAGCGCTACATCGTGACATGCGCTCTCTTTTCCTCATACTTTTGTCAGTATTGGCTTAAATTATACCACGTTTTTGCACTAAATAGATTCGGGTACGGTGAATAAAATGGTGGTAATGACACAAAACCGAGTTATGCCACTGTGACACGTTGTTGTTTTAAACGAGCGATATAAAAAAATGTCCACATTATGTGAATTTTAACTTCAGACGTTTAGTATAAAAAAATTGCATCGGTATTTTGTCACGATATTAGAAATTGTAGATGTTAGAATTTTTCCCAATTGTGTACTCGCTTATTACGCCGTGCTCTACCTCCCTTTTGTCAGAGCCTTGTTAATTAATCAACAGGATGCACCATGTTCAGGTGAGGTTGACAAACATAATCATAAGTCTTATACCACAAACTCATTACTATTTTATCTAAAACAAAAAGCCGTTTATTGAGGGCACACTGTTCGAAATTGCGCGAGAAATACTCTGTATCTCTACTACATCTCTACATCAGTGTATGTGAATTGATGTAGCCCATTGATCACTGTTTATATGATAAAGTACACATTATGTTGTTATCAGCCAGACTCGATTTTGAAATAACTAGATTATTCTAGGCACGTTATAAGCAACCTGTTTTGTATGCAAATAGAGACAATCTATATTAGAGTGTCTAACCCATATACCTAGTACTTTTGGTTACGGTCGAACCTTACTTTATGAATGTTTTACTTACTATAAATATGAGACAACTTTTGACTATATTTCCAGGATTAAATCTATATACTAAATGACTAAGGGAACTATAGATTTAGCGAAATATACCTCAAACATTTTATTTATTGCATGACTACATGACAAATTTAAATAAAACCTATCTAAACTACATAATATATACAGCTAAAAATATATACAATATACCTCTTCTTTTTATTTTTTTTACATGAGAGGGGGGAAAACGAGCATGTGGGTCACCTGATGGAAAGCAACCACCACCGCCCGTGCAGATCGGCAACACTAAGGGGTCGCCGATCAGTTGCCAGCCTATACTCCATTCCTCCTCCTTTCTTTCTTTCTGATGACCTCACTCACTCGCAGGAAAACAACAACCCTCAAGGGAATTGTTATTTGGCTGCGGTATTCTGTAAGGGTATTTCCCCAGTTGGACCGACTTATGGAAACCCTCTGTTGAATGGATTTGAATTAATAAAAAATATATAAAACATATGGACAAAGGATATAGAATGGATCATATAGGACACTAATATAAATTATGGTTGGTTAGTGCGATCACGTGAATTTCGTCCCTATGTAATAAATAATCAGTAGGTGTCACAAGTTACCCACACTTGTTAGAATTCGCAATTGTGCGGATTTATTGCTTAAAAGACATTGTGACCAAATCACAGCTGTTTTATCTAGCTGCCTGATTACGTATCAATAATAATGAAAATCAATATTAATATCTACAGATGATCTTATATCACGATAGATAGATTGATTAACTTTTGCTCTTTGTGTCTGGTCATGAATTCATCAAGATCAGCCTGCATGTACTCGCTGCTGGATATAGACCTTCCCCAATACTTTTTACCAAATGACATCCTTTGCCTTTCGCATCCAGCCGGTTCTTGAGATTATCAAACCATTTTGAAGAGGGGCGACTACAGAGCACCTAACTAACGAACAACGCTTCTTCGTCCACACAAGGTCTCCAATATAATACCTTCTTCCCTATCCATCTACCAACACTGAATCGGAAGATGTGGCTGGGCCCACGGTTGGGGGCTATGTGGACAACTT
The DNA here is from genome assembly GCA_937001555.2 of Hypsopygia costalis. NCBI lineage: Eukaryota > Metazoa > Arthropoda > Insecta > Lepidoptera > Pyralidae > Hypsopygia > Hypsopygia costalis. The sequence continues at coordinate 7,825,116 of OW443330.2, read as the reverse complement.
TAGTTGGATGTGTATGTTAATTAAATAAATTAAACGGGTCACTCACGTCTTTTTTGTCGGGAAAGCAGACTAGTTTCGATCTCAAAAGGAGACCTTCATCAGGGCGAATGCCCAGTCGGGCGGCGCGCGCATTGGCGCGCAGTGTCCGGCGCGAGAGACAGAGGGTGGACGTGTCTGGACATTCGCCCTGATGAAGGTCTCCTTTTGAGATCGAAACTAGTCTGCTTTCCCGACAAAGAGACGTGAGTGACCCGTTTAATTAATTTAATTAATTTAGTAGGATATGTATGTATTTAAATTACATGAAAATTACTTCTATAATAATAATACACAAAATTAATTAAATCATTAATAGTAAATAAAATAAAAGTAAATATAAAAGTTAAGAAAATCGCGATCCTGTCACATTTCATATTTTACTGGCACATATATATTATATATTTTATTTTAAGCTTTTGTTCAGCCCAATTTATTGTTTGTAACGGTGTGGAAATAAATAAATATAAAATAAATTACAATAATATGTGGCAGTTATAGATTTGTTATGATGTCAAACAGGTCAAAAGTCAATATATGACTACTTTGTGTCAAAGGTCAAAAAGCTATAAAATTGCAAAATTAATCTATATGCAAAATCATGTAAAAATACATGTTTGCTTCAAGTTTGCCTGATGTTTACTTATTATATGCTATTCATATATGACATCATTGTATGTTAGTTTTATTTCTCTTTTGATCATGAGATTAGCCTGGTCATTTGATAGGTATGTACGGGGATATGGATCCAACACGTCGAGACCCTTTGGAGAAATTTAATGAAATGTTGTACACCCGCCGTGACCCGCTCTAGGATATATCAATGGAACGATATATCCACGAGCAGGTTTTTGTAGGCGTTCAGACTATTGCAAAGTGTGATAGAAAATAAATGGGCTAGATACTGGGCTATTGCAAAAGAGTCAGTGCGTCTTTTTTCCTTGCAAAAATATGAAATGAAACCTAAAATATGCGTTAGTGTAAAATATATAAACAAAGATTTATCAACATAATTGTGCATTTTCGTAGTACAGAAGACAGCATTTCTAATTCTTTAATTAATTGTCACAAACGTTAGTTTCGTCGGCTTGCTTGTGCAGACTTATTGCGAGGTGAGACACTTGGCTCACTTTCCCGGTATATGTTTTTGACGCTTGTGGCATATCTGTAGTACTTAAAACATAAAATATCTATAAATATAAAAATGAATTCCTATTTTCGTTGGTCACGGCATCACGCGTGAACAACATAAAATAAAACCGGCCAAGTGCGAGTCGGAGTCGTGCACGAAGGGTTCCGTACCATTATATATAAAAAGGGCAAAAAAAAAACACGTTTGTTGTATGGGAGCCCCCCTTAAATATTTGTTTTATTTTTATTTAATTATTTATTTATAAAGTGAAAATAAAACTAAATATTATGTGAGTATTTCAAGCGTCTACCTATTACCGTTATCAATTGCGAGCATAACGAGCAAAAAAATCACGTTTGTTGTATGGGAGCCCCCTTAAATATTAATTTTATTCTATTTTTTAGTATTTGTTGTTATAGCGGCAATAGAAATACATCATCTGTGAAAATTTCAACTGTCTAACTATCACAGTTCATGAGATACAGCCTGGTGACAGACGGACGGACGGACGGACGGACAGCGGAGCCTTAGTAATAGGGTTCCTTTTTACCCTTTGGGTACGGAACCCTAAAAAGAAGCGAACAGCGAAATCTGTTCAGCTGGAACAGATTTCGCTGTTCGCTTCTTTTTATGTTGTATTTGTTATTGTCAGAAGATGGTTCTTATGTAAGAAATAAATAACAAAGTTGCTTGGAAAATTAGAAAAAACTAAACGACCATATAAACATTTCTCATGTAACTTCATGTCGTTTGGCAGAACGGTCAGTCATTTGACAGATTGCGCGATAACAATTCGAATTCAATATTCGTTGTTAAAAAAACAGGAAATCGTCTGTCGGATTAGCTAGTTATTAATAAATTATATCCACGTGAAGTTACACCTACAGATCGAGAGAATAAGTATTAAATTAAAACTATTTTCTTGTAGTTTTAGCATTTATAATGTAACTATATCTTAAACGCGAGATAAATTATTTCTCTTGACAGTACGCCATTATTATTTTTTATCACCAAGTCTAGAACTTTCTTTCAGACTATTTGTAACTAGTTTATAAATAAATCGCCATTACAATACGTAATAAAGCATGAAGGCGACAATTTAAATGTCCGTGTCACGATAGGTCGTTAGTATTCAGAGCTGGGCTGGGTTTTATGACACTGGTATAAGAATAAACTATAGAATAATTGTATTGTGACAAAGGTGACTTGGTCCATTATTGAATAAGTAACAATGTGTGAGGAATAAGGCGACTAAATGTCTGACTTCTTTTGAAGTTTGGAGGTGGCCATGTTCTTCACCTATGTGATATTACAATTTATCAAGATCTTTATATATAAAATGAATCCACAATCTATATACATATATAAAAAGGAATCCATGTTTCCCTTGGTCACGGCTGGACCGATTTTGCTAATTCTTTTTTGTTGTGTTTGTTAATGTCAGGTGAAGGTATTATGAAAGAAAAAAGTGCATGGAAAATTTGAAAATTTAAGAAAACTAAAGGACCATATTTACTTTTCTAATATAACTTTAGTTGTTGTGTTTATGACGTTTGACAGAACTGTCAGACATTTGACAGATTACCATTGTTAAGAAGACAGGACAACGTCTGTCGGGTAAGCTGGTTTATAAATAATAATGCATAAGTATATTTTTTTCTATTCCATTATTAAAATGCCAAAACATAATGTCAAACTTTATCTTCTTAGTCATCTTGATTTACTAAGTTGTTATTTTTGCCTAATAACTTGTGACTGCTAGCAGTATAAATCCTGTTTACTATTTAGAGACCGTCGTCCACTAACGCGGCAAATATTACCTAAAATAATATCGATAACGAGAGTGTTTTTTGCAAACATATTTTACAATTTATTTTATACTACAAATGTGAAATAAGCATCCTGCATCTCATAGTAAGTAGTTAACACATTCTATTGATGTGTGCAACATCGGGGGCTTCGTATACTTCGCAAAAACCTCTTCACATTTTTTTTCACCAAGCTTACTCGTACAATGTAGTCGAGTTTGAGACACCTCTTACAACTTGATAATACGCCGAAATAGAATCGAATAATATTTATTTGCGAGAAACATGGTATAAACAATCTTGACATTACTTTTACGAAGTAAATTCAATGTTTTGTCATTTTTTTGGATACTACGGGTGACAGCTTTATACGGCCTTCCTGTTGTCAAGCGGTTACCGTAGCCATATTAACGCTCGAAACATGACATAACGCTCGCGCGCCGCTGCCCCTGTTGCCATCGCAGCAACTCGTTCCTTTCTGGAGACCTCTCTCACTTGCATGAACACAACAAACTTCGAGGGAATTGTTATTTGGTACGATATCCTGTTCGGTATTATATTAGGCATGCAAAAAATCATTTACTTAAATAAACTTATTTCGCCTAATGTCATTAATAATAAAAAAAAAAAACTTTTAAACTTTCACGTTGCATGATTTACGAAAATAACAACGGGAATTAACGCAAAAATGCAATATAAACGTCAGGCAATAGTAAAGTATGTAAATACCCTTATGCATGATCGCGTTAATTCCCGTTGTTATTTAAAAAAAAATGTATTTATTGCTTAATGAGCTAATCATTTATTTTTATTACCGTCAAATAATAGGACAAAGGAAAAACTTTTCTAAGTCCACGCAGTAAGTTCTCATTACGATTTGAAAGTAATCTTACGTTCCCCGAAATTATCCATCTTCACAAGCAAAAATATAGCTAAATATATTTTATAGTAGTTATTTGCCAGTGGTTAACTGGATTCGATAGCTAGGCCACAACAAACGTAGATTGGCGATCTATGGCGGTAGTTCAAACCGGGTGTGGTGGGTCACGATGGCTGGACCGTACCTTGAATGCCTGTCATTGTGCAAGTGAAAGGATACTAAATGGTTTAAGTAATACACTTATATTGGGTTGTTTATTAGCAGCAGCTAATTGGGCGTGGCGTGGGTTTTTGCTCGTAAATACTTGCTATGTAAAATATAGTGTTTGTATTTGAATTGTACGGAATAGTGTCAGCCATTTTGTGTATCAGTAGAGTACTTGTTATTAACATGTATATTTGTACATATATTATTTATGTTTAGATTAAAAGTGGCTCACCACCATCTTTAGAGCCAAAGCCAACCTCGCCTGCGCGTGGTGCACCCTGCTGACTAGCGAAAGAGGCACTGGCAAAAAAGTTGCTGCATTGGCAGCAGGGATGACGCCGCGCGAGCGATATTTCATGTTGCGAGCGTTAATATGGCTAAGGTAACAGATTCACATCAGGCGGGCCGTATGATTGTCTGCTACTTAAGTGATATTTAAAAAAAAGAGTGATATACATAAAGGATTTTCCTACTCTTGCATGCATCACGTGCAGGTCAGGTTGGCTTTGGCTCTAAAGATGGTGGTGCGCCGCTTTTTTAATATTAACTAATAACAATATGCAATGTTTATACTATTGCTGTATCGATATATCTTGCAATACGCGTTCAAGAGCCGATCGATACATATTAATAAATACGAGATCTTGTTAGTACAAGTTACCTATATTTAAACCCGGCTTCGTCGTCCGGTTACCTTATAATTGAGTGCGGCAAAGTTAATAACAGTTTTATCTGTGAGCAGACCGGTTTTATTAAATACACCCCCAACCCTGCGCAGGGCTGCCTCACGATAGAAACTTTGCCGTGACGTATTTATGATTCTGTCTGGGTTTTTAATATTATTCTTTTTTTAGAAGTAAATTAAATTATACATACTCAAAACAGAAATGTTCACACATATAATGATGAATTTTGTGAATTTTGACGTTTTCATCTGATATAAAAAGTCTTTTTTTTAAGTACCTAGAAAAGTAGAGACTTTTCTAAGTATAATACTTGGAAGAAAAAATATTTTTATTAAAGCAAATCGATCCTCATGATAAACGTCACGGTTCATATCTACTTTGATGAAAATGTTGCTGAAGAAAACGATCACGCAAGAATGGAAGCGTTCCGGTTAGATGAAAGCTGTTGGAAACAATGAATTATTCACCGAAACAATAATCCCAAATGCAAAATTCCAACATGTTTTTTAGGGTTCCGTACCCAAAGGGTAAAAAGGAACCCTATTACTAAGGCTCCGCTGTCCGTCCGTCAGTCCGTCCGTCCGTCCGTCTGTCACCAGGCTGTATCTCATGAACCGTGATAGTTAGACAGTTGAAATTTTCACAGATGATGTGTTTCTGTTGCCGCTATAACAACAAATACTAAAAAAATAAAATAAAATAAATATTTAAGGGGGCTCCCGTACACCAAACGTGATTTTTTTTGCTCGTTTTTGCTCGCAATTGATAACGGCAATAGGTAGGCGCTTGAAATACTCACATAATATTTAGTAATATATTCACTTTTAAAATAAATAATTAAATAAAAATAAAACAAATATTTAAGGGGGGCTCCCTACAGTGACTTTTTTTGCCGTTTTTATAGATAATTGATAGTTTTTATAGTACGGAAGCCTTCGTGCGCGAGTCCGACTCGCACTTGGCCGGTTTTTTTGTTATTTTCCTCTAATTTTCTTTATACGGACGTCATATTGGATTAATATACCCAATGCTACTCGCACAGTTGAGACGAATCTAGTGAAATGTTGAAACTATGTTGAAATTTAAGATGCAGAGCGTACCAAAGAAATTCTTAGGCATACATTCTATGTACTACATACCTATACTCGAAAAATATAACGTTCCTCTTTGCTTTGACGAGACTATTTGTTCTTAGAACTTGTCGATTCTGATGTTTTTGCATTCTGGACGACAACTATCAACATAAAATTAAAAAGTAAAACATATAAATATAATATTTAGAAATCAATTATAATATCTATGAATTACTCGCTTAATAATATTATTTATTATAAATCCTAAAAAATCTACAAAAAATACAATAGCTTGCCAACCCTAACCCATATAATTATTCTTTGCTCGGAGTAACTTCTCATCCGACGCGCAACTGACAACTTACGACACGTGTATTTATTTTAACAATTTTACTGCCTACTGAAAACATATTTCTTTTCAAAGAAATTATTTTTAACGTAAATAAGTTTTGTTACTATGGTCACAGTTAGATATCATCATCATCATTTCTAGGAGTAAGCGGTTCTTTGATGGGGATTTTAATGTCTTATTTTCGTTTGAATAAATACCATAGAACGAGAATGTAGACTGTTTTTTTTTATACCACTAAGGTGACAAACAAGCAAAACCTCTGGATATAACATAATAGTACATATAGTAAAATAAATAAATAAATAAATAAATATTGTCAGACAAATTACACAGCGCCATTTAGCCCCAAAGTAAGCGAAGCTTGTATTATGGGTACTAGACAACTGATAAACATACGTAAATACATATTTTTTTTTTGTAAATACATACTTATGATACATAGAAAACACCCTGACCAAGACAAACAGACATGTTCATGCACACAAATGTTTCTCCTATGTGGGAATCGAACCCACGAGCGTTGGTGTCGAAGTCGCGTCATTGACCGCTACGCCACCGAGCTTGTCTAAATAGTATATAAACGGAGTACATAATGCGGATTGTCTTGGAGAACTGAGACAAAGGTGTTTCTGTTGTCTAAGGTTATGTAACCTAAAATATGTTGATGACACCACTCTTCTAGCAACATCTAAAGAAGACATGGAACAGCTCTTGAACTGCTTAGAAGCAAACAGTTTGGACACACTTTGAACTCACTATCAAAATGATGATAGTGGACAGGGCCGAGAACAATCAATCATCTGTTAAAACTATCGCCAACTGTGATGTCGTCCAGAGCTACATTTACTTGAGCTCCAATATCACCAATGCCGGGGGGTGTGAAGATGAGATATGTAGGCGTTGTATTGTAACGCGGTCTGCTGTCGAAAGGCTCGCAAAAATTTGGAAAGATCGCAGAATTACTAAAAACACTAAGGTGCGACTGATGCGAAGTCTCGTCTTTCCATTTTTTCTGTACGGAGCTGAGATATGGAAGGCTTGAGGACAAGAAAAAAATCGATGCCCTAGAGATGTGGAGCTGGAGACAACTACTGAGAATTCCGTGGACTGCTCGCCGAACCAATGCATCGATCTTAAAGGAACTTCATATTAAAGAAAGGTTATCGTCGACTGTGCAAATACGTATACTGAAGTTCTTCGGGCATATTACCCGAAAAGAAAATTCTATGGAACGTCTTGTAGTCGAAGGCAAGGTGGAAGGCAAGAGACCCCGCGGCCGCTCTCCAACCAGATGGGGCGATTTAATTAAGTCTCTCACAAAATCCTCCATGTCCGAATGCTCCCATAATGCCTCCAACAGAACCAAATGGAGAAATATAACAGGAGCCGCCATTCGTAGTGACTGCCCATGATCACGACCACTCTGCCAAGAGTATCCGACTGAGAAGGATCTAGTCCTAAACTAAGCAAAGCTTACACTAGCTAGATAGCAGATATTATACTTAACTATTTTTTTTGTGTATACATACAAGTAATGTATAGAAAACACCCTGAGCAGGATAAAAAGACATGTTCATGGACACGAATATTTGTCTTGTGCGGAGAATGAACCCGCGACCTAGGAGTCAAAGTGGCCATTGCTTGCCATCGGAGTAGTCGGGAGAAATGTGCATGAAATTCTCTATGTATTGTTACCTCGTGCTCTTATGCGTTGCAGAGTGCGTTGAAGCTTCCATAGTCTCGTTTTTCTGCCTCTACATCTATATAAAGGGCAAAGTTTAATTTTAACTTATTAACTGTAACTTCCAGCTGAGTTACCGCTGCTTGAAGTAGCGCCTTGAGCATGTGTTATTATGTGGTAACCTCGTTATAATTTGCCCCCCGCGTGGGTGCTCCAGCTTTTATCATCTTTTATTGGTGAACAGGTGCAAAGTGTGCAGCTTTTAAGCCTAGCGTACACGGGTAGAGTAAAATCGGACGAGTGGTAGCGTTACATTGACCATTAGTTTCATTGTTACTATTTTTAACATACTAGTAGCACCGCAATCGTTCGTTTACTCCACCCATGTATGCTAGACTCAAAGTTTTTTTTATATATCAGGGTGGGCAAACGAACACAACAACCCTCAAGAGAATCGATATTTGACTGCGTTATTCTGTGAGGTGGAGGTATTTCCCCAGTTGAACATATTATCAGGACCCTCTTTTCCACTGTATACTTTCAGGGCTACGTGATCGATGGCCTCTTATTTCCTAACAGATCATCAACCAATATTATCGATAAATATTGTAGCGGGGCAAAGTTTACTAGACATTTCTTTCTAAGATCGAAGGGCATATCTGTATTCATCTAGATATTTTGTAATATACTTTTGTCATAGATAAAAGGAGGAAGAAGGGCGTGGGGAATAATCAAACAGTGCCCAGGGCCTTCAATAGGTTAAAGACGGCTCTCTGCATATTAAGTTATAAAGATACCGTATCTCTCTCTTAATCTATATATATAAAAGAGTAAATCACTCACTCATCACGAAATCTCAGAAACTACAAGTGCTAGGAGTGTCAAATTTTTCAAGGGGGTTCCTTTTAGGACGTAGGTGCTCACTAAGACGGGAATTTGGAAAATTCAACCCCTAAGGGGGTGAAACGGGGGTCCAAAGTTTGTATGGGGAACCAAGATTAGTTGGACTATTTTATACTTTACATGAGCACTTCTGTATATAAATGAGTAAACACGCGTTTCAGGATTTTTCAAAATTCAACCCCTAAAGGGGTGAAATGAGGTGCAAACGTCTGAAAATCGTTATGGGTATTGTTTTTATGGTTTATCGGGTCGCTGATTCCGAAAACAGCAGCTATTTTATAATCTAACATAACCGACGTGACACAAGAGCACTCCTGTGGGGGTGCGATGGGGTTGAAATGTCATAATATCAATATGGGTGTTGATTCTATGGTTTTCTGAGACGTCAATTACGAAAATGGCATCGATTTAAAAACGTTGACACGAAATTTCCATCTCGGTATAAAAATCCAAGATTTGGAACACCCTGATGCAGAACCATAAAGGTTCAGCTAAACTATAAGAAATATAAAAATGACGCCTTAGGAAAAGTTATTCAGCCTGATGAGTATTTTTTGTTGAGGTACAAAAATCCAAGATTTGGAACACGTGATGCAGAACCATAAAGGTTCAGCTAAACTATAAGAAATATAAAAATGACGCCTTAGCAAAAGTTGTTCAGCCTGATGAGTATTTTTTGTTGAGGTATAAAAATCCAAGATTTGGAACACGTGATGCAAAATCGTAATGGTTCAGCTAAACTATACAAAATATAAAAATGACGCCTTAGCAAAAGTTGTTCAACTTGATGAGTATTTTTTGTTGAGGTATAAAAATCCTAGATTTGGAACACCTGATGCAGAACCATAATGGTTCAGCTAAACTATAAGAAATATAAAAATGACGCCTTAGCAAAAGTTATTCAGCGTGATGAGTATTTTTTATTGAGGTACAAAAATCCAATATTTGGAACACCTGATGCAGAACAAAGCTAAATTTATTTGCATAAACAACATGGTGTATACAATAAATTATAGTATAAAAAAATAACTAAAAAACACGCTTTAATAAGCAAATAGAACTAAAAAAGCTACTTAAAAAAACAATAGTTTAACAAAATATTGATTGTATTGTAAAAAAATTACCGCGCAGTGCTACTTTTATGCTTACCTGCTACAAGTTAGACGCAATCGTTTTATTTATTTACAAATGTAACGTGGTCTATTTAGTCAGTTTATTATAGACGTGTACTCTAAAATTGAAATGGAACGATTGGTATATATTCGCACAAACCAGAAGAATGCGTGCATTTGTGGGACGCTATGTAGCAAGATTTTGTGATGCAAAGTCTTTTAAACAACGAGGGGAAACTGTTTTTCTTAGATGCTTCAGGAAGGACTGGAAAAACATACCTGACGATAGCAATAATCGCTGAAATCAGGCGCCAAAATAATATCTCACAGCAGCATCACCAGGTATAGCAGCCATATATTACTTCTAGGCGGAATGACGCAAATACAATGTTCAATATTATACTCGATTTATACAGAACGGAAACACCGACATGCTTTGTGACACGAAACTGTGACAAAGCGAAAATGTTTCAGGATTGCTGTCTAATCGTTTCAGATGAATGCGAAAAAAAAAAAACAATAAGGCAGTAGAAGCTGTAGATAGAACTTTACGTGCCCAAGAGTTTTCAAAAATATTATTAAAATTTGGGGAAGATCTCCTTCCTGAAGTAAAGTCAATGTTTAGCAGCGAAATATGTATAATTGAAGCTGAGATTCTCACTGGGAGTGGTGCCGATGAAACTGCATTTATTCCGCGTATACCACTCTTCCTTCTTACGGCCGTGTGGTTTCCGGCAGACTAGAATAGAATCACTCCGTCTCTTCCCGTGGATGTCGTACAAGGCGACTATGGGAATAGTTTTTGTCCCAGAAATTACCTATTATTGTTGTTTATTGTACCTGTAGGGCGGTTCTATGTTCAACTGTATGTATTTTTTTAAATTCAATGATTTGTCCGTCAATTGTACAGCAATTTTAATAATTCTTATTCGTTTGAGAGGGTACACTCTCCAGGTGGTCCCATATTAAAATGAATGTTGCTAAGCGCAAAATCGAGAACGGCTCGACCAATTCTGCTAATTTTTATTTTAATATTTTCGTTAAGGTATAAGGGAGGTTCTTAAGTACATAAAAATTGCGAGGAAAAGAAAACAACACTTTCTACCCGTGCGAAGCCGGGGCGGGCAGCTAGTGGTATATAAGCCTAATCAGTAGACATTCTTCGACTGAAATGATGAAAAATAACAAAAATATATTCCAACAACTTAATATACTACATAATATCATTGTTCGCGGCCTTGTGACTAGGAGAAAAACAACTCTCCGAAGTAGTCAGTGGATGAACGGTGATTTTTATTGCTCCAGCAATTTTCGTTATGATCCACATTTCGTTTGTCTAATGAGTTTGTTTTTCTGTTCAACATGGTTTGTCCCAGACCGGGTCATTTACTAATTAGAATCTGTAAATATGCTGGGTAAATAGAAAATCTGTATCTATAAAAGCCAACCGTTACTGACTGAACTATCAACGCACAGCTCAAACCACTACATGGATCGGGTTATAATTTGGCATACAGGGCATCATGACGTTGACGCTATGGGGAGATTTTTGAAAATTCCCTCGTACAAAGTCGCGGTAAGCTAGTTTACTATAAATTGAGACTTTACTAACCCACTGTGTGTAATAAGGGCTGAGGCTAAAAGTTTGTATGAGGTAGTTTAAAAATACATATGACTTGAAACTTTGAACTTTATATTTAGTCCTATTATGACATAATAATTCGCCAATTTCGTGGCAATGCCGCTTAATATAAACAATTAGCAGAATGGTACTGCCATTCTTTTTTAAACATACATTAAAAGAGAAAAATAGAATAGAACGGTTTGAAGGAGAGGGAAATAATTATATGATGCAGTATAAAATGCAACCGAGCAAAGCCGCGGAGTAGAAAGCTAGTATATAAATTATTTTCAATATTTTTTTTTCTAATTTTCAGTTCGAGTTTATTTTTATTAAATTACCTCTTTGATTGATTGTTATGTACAACACACATCTAACAAAGAATGGCAAATTAATTATAATAAACTTGAAACTTTATTATCACTTTGAGTTATGAGGTGATAAAATAAATCCGACACCAAAAGACGATCTTATACCGAAATGAAATATCTTCGGGTAATTAAATTTCAAAATCGATTAATCCTTATCTTACACAAGAGAATTCACTAAGCCCGTCGAATATAAAATAGAAAAAGATAAGGAAAGAAACGCTGACGTAGAAACAAATGGACGCCCGTTTTTAATTGAGTGTCATTTCCAAACTAATGGGGCAAAGATCATTCGGCACTCTTTGAAAGCTTAATTATGTTTATTTGAAACCATTAATACATGAACCAGTTAGCTTAATCGTTCCGCTTAGAGCAGTTAAACTCATTGGAAAGTTTTTATATGATACAAGTGAGAGGTTTGAAAATTTATACGTTCAGTTAGTGAATGCTACTGATGACATCTCTTTTAAATGGTCGTAAAATATCGAATGTATTGAATACTAGAGCACAGAACCCAAATTTGTAGATAAGAAACATATTATACTGGATAATGAAACTAATGAAGTACTTAAAGAGAATACGTTAATGATAGTGGTTGGGAGCGGAGTGAAGCCAATTGAATTTCAAGATAGAGCATCGATGCTGGTACAAAAAGGCTTAATCAGTGTAAAATTTTCGATGCAGCGGGCTGACTTTATTGCGCCAGAACAAATTTGGGCGGTACCCAATTACGTGAAGTGACTTTGCAGTAATAATCGATCAAAGGGAAGAAGCCAGGTGTCTCGAGACAACTCGGGACCTACCACCGTGGAGCGAATTGAGCATGTCAATCACTTTAATTAATCATTCAAATTGCTTCAAAGAAAATTCCTTTCTGTAAAAATTTATCATATTTTCTCAGGCTGGGGTGCCCTGACTAAGCTGCCGTAATCCTTTGTTTCATTACTGGTTCTAATAAAAATATGAACTTAATAAGAACATAGATAGGAATTCAAATATAAATAAATAAATATTGTCAGACAAATTACACAGCGCCACCTAACCCCAAAGTAAGCGAAGCTTGTGTTATGGGTACTACACAACTGATAAACATACGTAAATACATTTCTTTTTTTGTATATACATACTTATGATACATAGAAAACACCCAGACCAAGACAAACAGACATGTTCATGCACACAAATATTTGTCCTGTGTGGGAATCGAACCCACGAGCGTTGGTGTCGAAGCCGTGTCATTGACCGCTACGCCACCGATCTCGTAAGTTAAATATGTTTATCTAATCTCATACTGAAATTTACACATTAAAAAACTAAACACAGTATTATAATGACAGTCTTTACGCACAAGCTATCAAAATAAATTTAAAAAGTTATTTTTCGATACAGCTCTTCTATGGATAACTGTATCGTAAAATAACTTTTTTACCATTTCGATACAGCTTCAGCCCTGGATAGAGGTATTTTAAACAGGTTGCAATGCAAATACATTGCAACTATGCAAAATTTTTCTACATAATCTGTGAACGCGGCGCCGCGCGGCGCGTCGCACATGCGCACTACGCATGCTCGATCTGCAAATGGATTTATATGTAAGAATTATAGCTGTTAAATTAACTTCATAGTTGTATTTAAAATATTATTATCATATATTTCATGAGGTTAGATAAAGTAGTGTATGAAACTGCACATAATTAGGTATTAAAATACTCGTGTGGTCTATTGTAACATTCGCCTTCGGCTCATGTTATAAACTCACACTCGTATTTTAATAACCCTTATTATGCAACAGTTTCATAAACTACTATTATGTCATATGAATACTTTTCAATAAGAATATTATTCTTCTTCGATTCCATATGACTGAGGGCCGAGACCATCACCATTACTTTGCTGGACCAATTCCATCCAAGCCTCACGACATACAACTTGTTTTTTTTTTATACTATGTCGGTTGGCAGACAAGAATACAGCCCGCCTGATGTAAAGCGGTTACGCTTCCTTTCTAATGACGTCACTCGCAGCAATACGACAACCCTCAAGGGAATTGTTATTTCGCTGCGGTATCATGTGAGGTGGAGGTACTTCCCCAGTCGCTTACAAATACGATGTAGCCTGCCTCTCTTTCGCCAGAGCCTCTTTTGCTAATCGTCAGGGTGCATCACGTGCAAGTGAGGTTGGCTTTCGCTCTAAAGATCATGGCGAGCTCTTACACCCTATAGTATTTTAAAGCACCTTGGAATGCTGCACTGCGTGGCTTCCCTGAGACGTCAGCCCATCTGACAGGAGATCTTCCTCTACTCCTTTTTTCTTCCACAGGATTTTGTTACCGATTCATTTATACTTGTTTTTTTTTTGACAGGGACTTTGTTTTACTACTTTATGGTGGCTGCTATTTAGGGTGGCTGGTATCATAGTTGTTATGGTACCAGCCACCCGTACCATAACAACTATGGTACCAGCCACCCTAAATACTGCCTGGCGACGTACGCATGGAAGTGTTTGGTTAACACATATCGACGACATAGTGACTGTTGCTGGTAATTTATAGAAGCTATTTCTCACGAAATTTAATTTATTTTTATTCGTGTATTTAATGATGTTATATGATATGACAGAATAAAGAAAAATTCTAAAGATAATTGTTTTTGCTTCTATTGCTCTCGTAATGATCTTATTTTTTTTTTTAATAATTATTAGCGACGCGACGCCACGCATTGTATGACTGCGGCTTTCTGTCCAATTGGCGAACTCTCTTATCGCTCAGGAATGTTTTGTATAAAAACAGATTCAATGTTTCAAGCTTTCCAGGCGACCTGCAATATATATTTTTTAATATTAGTACAGAGTAGTACAGACATCGGCCAAGTTTTTTTTATTATTATATATCCTAAGAACCACATGATATCCATTGGTAGCCATTTTTAGGACGACCAAAGATACAGTTTATTTTAACGGAAATATAATACAAGTTCTGAAGTTAATTTCCGTCCTATGAATGGGTCCATATTGAGAATCTCACAATAAGGGTTTATATTCGTTCCTAAAGCCCTTCTTCGCACCAACACGGGTTATAAATTATTGTCGTCTAGATCAGGGATGGCGAACCTTTATCGAAAAACATGCCATTTTTTATTTGAAACATCTAATGGGTTGGCTCATTGCTATGTCAACGCGTCGCCACGGGCTGTTAACTGCGGCTCTCTGTCGAATTGGCGAACTTTTCTATCGCTCAGGCATGTTTTCTATATAAAATAGATTCAATGTTTCAAGTCTTCCAGGTGTACTGCGGTAATTTTTTAAAATATTAGATGGCATTTTTTAAATAATAATAAAAATATTGGATGGCCGTTACAGGTCGTTACAGAAACTCGTTTTACTAATTTGGCATTGATGAAGAAATAAAACCGTGCTTCGGAGGGCAAGGTTAGCTGTCGGTCCTGGCTGTGTTCAATAGATGACAGTCATCAAGCCAAGTCGCAGTTTAGCAGCGTGGTGGAGTATGCTCTAAACCCCTTCCATTGAGGAGAGACCCATATCCCAGCAGTGGGATGAATAACGGCTGTCGGCGAACAAATAAAAATGGTGTTTGGTTAAGACCGCACGAGTGAAAACTTCATCTATCTCTACCTCCCAGCTACAGATTAGTTTCATACTAAGTTACTTTAACATAAAATGCAAACTGAAAAACATTTTTTGCCAGCAAGTAATTACTTACATATTATTTTTGTTTTGTCAATTTATTATAGACGTGCCATTGGTTTGGCAATTCTGGTCCAGACCTTCAGTACACCTTGAGTTCCTTTTATGGTATTGATTGGAGAGTTTCAGGCCTGATGAATACTAATTCGCCGGAGGTGTTAAATGTCTCATGTAATGGGTACCCCATTCATATGTCTTTCTCCCCATATATGTCTACTGTCGGCAAGGATAGTCAAAGTAGTAATTTATATTATTAAAGATATATTATTATTTTAGTTGTATTTTCCATTTAGTTTGGCGACACACGCACGGGTAGCTGTACAGCTGGATGACATCTGGTGGATGGGTAAAAATTGTAGACAGAGAGAGTGAAGCGAGCGAAGACTTCAAATTGAAGAGGTCATATTTCGTAGCGAACGACTATTAATCGATACCTCCAATGAACACTACGACAACTCAAAACATACACATCCAGATACACACCGCTAATATGAGTTATACATTTACTTAGCGGTTTGTATTTGTCGATTTTGTTGTGTCTGTGTGTCTTTTGTAAATAGAATTCAGGTAGCATAATGTTACTGAAGTAATGAATCGATTTAGATAATAAAAGAATAGTATCGAAATTTTAGTAGTGGCGTAGTGTTCTATGGAGGCGTCGATTTATTGTGAGTGTTTTTGTTTATATCTTGTTTCTTAAAAAGTATATTTTAAGGTTGGCACCTTACATTTTTTTTCACACGCTTTTATTAGTTGTTAATAGAAAAAAGAATGTAAAAGTTTACCTACTGTCTCTCGCTCATCAAACTATTTCATTTGATACCCATGTCTTAGGGGTTAAATTGAAAACTATAAATTACACAGTTACAAACACCATGGTGAAACTGAATAAAAGCTTTTAAACTAAAATGTACTGTGGAATACCACCATACCTACTTTACTTTTTGTGTAACAATGTTGCGTAACACTACGTAAGTTATCTGTAAAGTAGGAACGTTTTTACAGACTTTATTGTAATTTTTAAATGTCACAGGTGCGTAATTAGTGTGTTTATTTAAAGTTCATACCTAACTAAAATAACGCAGAACCTGTATATATTATAGACTTTTTATTTTTCTTGCAATGAAAAAATGTAAAAGTTCGTATTTAAAATTATAACCAGATCTTCAATAGAATGCGAAAACCAACAGTAAAACTATTGCAATATGCAATAAAACGGCATACATATGCTCAGGACAATAACCTTGCATTCTTAGGACACCGCGGTCGTATTGTAATGCGTCGCCCAGTAACTGACGATTCACGACAGTAGTGACGGTGCATCCATATGCATGTGCAACGTGCTTGGTGACACGGTGCAGTGGTCATCGGCAAGTTTGCTTATACATAAGTGCGTAGTATGGTGCTTATATGTATAACCATACTAATTTACTAAGTTAAGTAAACCATATTAAGTTACTAAGGATTTTAATCATAACATAACCTAATAATAAAAGTTGTAAGAGTAAGCAGCCTGTACATATACATTATGATTTATCTATTCCATTCCACGTGAAGCGGACGGGTAAATAAAGTTGATGTTATAAATTTTAGTAATATCTGACTATGTTATATCTATATACGTCCCCGACCCAGTATGCGCTACAACCTAGTAGAATGTATAATTGACGAATGAAGCTTCCTAGCTGCATTTTTGAAAACTAAAAAAGGTTTTTTTTTTTTAAATATGCTATTTAAAATTTCACACTTGATTTTTTCAAAGTATGACCAGTTTTATTTTTTGCTTAAAATAGGTATTAATGTACCGATAATTTTCGCTAAGTTTCATAATGGGCCTAAAAGTCGTTTAGGCATTAGAGCAGTCACAATGGGCCGCTCGCTAGCGACAGCTCACAGAGAACTACATATATACCAATCGACATTAGTGTGACAAAATGACCATAAAATATTTTATTGCCTTCTTGACGAAACAGATAATTTTATTTTAATTTCCTACAATTTTATTTTAATTTCGAAAACAGCTATATTTTTCCTTTTCAATGGCGCAAATATATGACACAAAATCGTCTAATAAATGACTTTTATGATGTATTGCCCTTATGTTTGTGTACTCGTAATGACATTCCGTTGTGTAGCTTCATAAAGTCAATGCCTTATTGACGGCAACAAGCGATAACAGACAGATTTATTGCAAAATCTGTCAGAGAAATGTACATGGTTTGTATAATTTGATGCATTTCTTGACAAGCCACGACGAATTGCTAATTTAATTGTAGGATACGTGTATGGAATTTTAATACTACGATGTGATGACGCTTTCTTGTTTCGAATTTGGCAAGATTTTTTTTACGACTGCAGCCAGTCAAGTAGCTGGCATCGTCGAATACCAAATGGTCTAACCGCGTGTTACTTTTTAAATTAGATAGTTTAAAATATTTAAATGATATATTGGGTTGTAAGTGGCTCACCAATATATATGAGCGAAAGCCAACCTCACCTGTACATGGTGCACCCTGCTGACAACTAGCAAGGCTGTGGCGAAAGAGATAGGGCGAGCGTAATTGTAAGCAACCCGACCTCAAAGAAGACCGCCAAGCCAAATAATAATGTATGTGTATGTATATGCGTAAGTTGTGTATGTGTATGCGTATGTTGTGTCACCTCACCATCATCAGCCTGTATGTATCCACTGCTGGATATAAGCCTTCCCCAATGCGTTCCACCAAATACGATCCTCCGCCTTCCGCATCCAGCCGCTTCCAGCCGCTATTTTAAGTTCATCGAACCATCTAGAAGGAGGGCATCCGACGCTTCGTCTTTTCGTATCGTTCGTATGTTGTGTATGTTATTTAAAATAAGGCACCCCTCCTACAATAAATCATACACGTCCGAAAGGTAAACTGGTAGACAATGTTTTAGCATTAAGTTCGCCTTTTGTATATAATCATTTAATGGATTGTGTGCAACAAAGAATAAATAAATAAAATGAAATACCCCAGGAGGTCAGGAGTTGCTGCGTTCATAGCGGGGGCGGGCGGGCGCAGCGATATTTGCAATATTTTATGTCGTAATTTACGAGCGTTTATGGCTGGCTGCGGTGACTATATCGCATCAGGCGGGCCGTATACTTGTGTACCATCCGACGTAGCATAAAAAGATGTATAGTGTATTATGTCATACTTACATTTGACTTTAAGACAATTTTAAGCATTTTATGGCTGAAATAAATTATGATTATTTATTTTTAATTAGGTCAAACAGTAATATTAGCGATTTTCATATTGGTTCAATCTACAATCATTATGAGGTTGGTTCGCACTGCATCATCGTTGTTACTCTTTATGGGATGAATTTGTCTAAAGCCGAGCCGGGCACGAGCCGAGCGCGCCTGTGCAATGAAAAATAAAGCTTATTTATAAGCAAATAGACAATACAATGATTAACTCAGTCGATACGAAAGTGACCCGTCTTAGCCATCCGGTGGCGGCTGTCAGCAATGGCAGCATTGCATTCCATTGTTTACGTGGTTGTTGATAAGGTTGATTTTTTTTCCCGCGTGTGCCCGGTTCGTCGTAGCATAAGTCATTCCATATTCGTTAACAGTATTAGAGTGCTATAAGCAATAGTAAGCGCTTTAGGCAAACAGTATAATATTCCGAATTCACATTATATGTGAAGCGCAACCAAAGCTAGAAGACAAACCATTGTTATTTCATAGTTTTAATTTTTTCTTTACAAGAAGAAGGGATGCCCTGCTCCTCATCATCATCATCAACAGTCAGTATCTATCTACTTCTGGATACAAGTCTTCTCCAATGCTTCCCACCAAATACGATACGAAGGCGGAGGGCCTTCTGCATCCAGCCGCTTTCTAAGGTCATCGGACCATCTAGAAGGAGGGCGTCCTACTCTACTCCACTCTACCTTTCTCCCCATCTGCCATCACTTACTCGGCTGATGTGATCGGCCCTGATAATTTATATTTTTGTACTGGAATAGTAAGCCCGAAAATTTGCATTGTTATCATAAAAAAAAAATAAGTTGTCACTTATCTCTTCAATAACTTAACAATGAGGAGGAAATTCGACGGACAACCAAAGTTAGTACATAGGCTTCAGAGTTTGCAAGCTGAAGTTTGCCACTTCATTTTCTCCTCATTGTTAAGTTATTGAAGAGATAAGTGACAACTTAATTGTTTTTTATGATAACAATGCAAATTTTCAGGCTTATTATTGCAGTACAAAAATATAAATTATAATAATATTTATTTATTTTGCTATAATAACTTTTAAACTTTCGCGTTGCATGATTTATGAAATATAAGAACGGGAATTAACGCGATCATGAAAAAGGGTATTTACATACCTTTATTATTGCCTGACGTTTCGACCAGGTTGCACCGGCCGTGGTCACAGGCTGACTGTCTCAGCGGTGTTACTCTGTCTCCGTTGTCGAGGTCGATGAATCTTCATCTACCCCCGTGTTGTTCGATATCCATGTACCCGTTAATGTGTTAATTCCCGTTCTTATATTTCATAAATTTATTTATTTTCTCCACACAAAGGTGTCTTAAGCATAAGTACTTACAATTTTAGTGCCTAGGTAGTAAGTAATACAGCCTATGAGGTGAGAGATTAGTGCCTGAAGTCTAGATCATTTTTTCATCCCTCCATCTCGGAAAGAGTATTTTTGCTCTTCGATATCTGAATGCAAAAGTAGTTTTTATCCGCTAGAGGATAAAGTAAATTTGAATTTAGAACATCGTGTGCACTAAAGGTTATGAATTCAAAATATCATTAAACCTATTTACTTCTACCTCTGTGCCGAATTTATCATACAACTTTTTTTAATTTGTTAAAAACTCAGACTCGGAACCTCCTTGGTGTACTCTTTTTTAATTTTCTTTGCGCGCGTTAAATACAAGAAACTTGAAAAGAAGTGAAAAACTGAAAATGAGTGTTTCTAGCGACGAAGAAGTTTATTTGACGCCAACAGAATTGACTGAAACTATTAATAATGCGCAAATGAGCTGTTTCCCTCAACAATCTTGTGATTGTGAGTGATTTTTTTGCATTTAGTCATTTCCATGCTGAGGGGGGATGAAAAGTTACGTGTTGCACTCGAGTGCAAAGATTTTTCACCTCATGCTCTTTTAATTCCCTCGCTAACGCTCAGGATTTTAATTTTTTAATCAATTTTAGAATCCTTCGCATCATTTAGGTCATCAAAATTGAATATCTTGATAACTATTATTCTTATTGAATCAAATGGCTAAAGAATCGTATAAATCAAATAATGGTTAACAGCACGCTACTAAATAATATTCGTTAGGTAAATAATAAAATACATAAAATAAATATTGAAGCAAATTGTTATGCGGTACCTAACTAATCTAAATCTCCCACTTTTCGTGTTTAAATCAGTTAATTAATATGCAATGAGCGAATTTACACCTAAAACCGTTGGTCCATTATGACCATTATGTACTTTATTTGAATAAATTCCGGTAGCGGTTATGCCGGTGATCTACTCGCAGGTACCATAATATTATGCCGTTTTATGAAATACACATTATTACGGTAGGGATTATAAAACCATCGCTCTTAAAGATAATTTAATCAACATGTTGATTAAATTAAATAATATAATTAACATGTTGGTTAAATTATTAATAATATACCTATAATGTTAATTAAATTATTTTATATACGTTCTAGCCACGAATACAAACCTGATAAAATGGCATAATAGTATGGTACTAATACGAGTTATATACGTATGTTATAATAACATACGTTGATAACTCAATACCAGAATCTAGGCGCTCCTAGGTTTGACTAGTTAAACCTAAGCACAGACCTCCAGATCCTCCTACAGAAGCAGGTACCTCACCTCCCTCTAGTCGAGCTTCTTCTCTTTGCGTCTCAGTACCTATTTCAATTTTAATAATCAAATTACCTCTAACTATTATCAGATCACCATCATCATCAGCCTGTATCTACCCACTGCTGGATATAAGCCTTCCCCAATGCTTTCCACCAGATACTATCCTCCGCCTTCCGCATGCAGCCGCTTCCAGCCGCTTTCTTAAGGTCATCGGACCTTCTAGAAGGAGGGCGCCCAATACTTCGTCGTCGTATGACTATCAGATAGGAAGGGCTTTATAAATTCTTCATTACCTGCCAAATCCTAGTTAATTCTAGATGCGCTGGGGATCAAGTCAGATCCAGTCTAGGATTGGATGCGATCTATGTTCTTTTATGAAATATTGAAAAATAAAACAAAGTAATAAAAAAATTTAGATTGTTTATTTTATAAACAAATTAATTTACAAACAATGTCATATCATTTGACTGGAATTTTAAATATAACATTTCAATAGCACATTGCTTTAATCTATTCATAGTTTTAAAACTAATATCACAGATTTTATTCATAATAAAAATAATCTAGATATTACATTATATACGTCTGATAATTGTAGGATTATAAATACAATAACATATTAAAAAAAAGCATAGTAACCTAACTTCAGCTTGTAAACTCTGAATACAATCAGAGATCATCATTTCGTATCGAAAAACATTACTTGGCATATAATGACAACGAGAGCGAGGGACACGCGGCGGATAGTCAAAGCAAATCCTTATTCCATCGACCTACCAAGCCTTATTCATAAAGATTTCCGCGCGTCACAGCGTACGATTATCACACGCACACAAGCGCAACTTATCCACATAAAGCTATTACTGATTTTGACTATGAATATTGAAAAAAAACAAAGTGGCTGTGTATGGAAGTTGTGTACTTGGTTGCGTACGATGATGGACTATATAAAGGTGGATTCCTCCCTATTTTAGTTAAGCCGACATAGGACCTATTCGCAAAATGTCCCGCAATCTTACAAAGGACATATTTGAGCCTCGTGCGAGAAATACACTATGATAATTGATTAAAAATCGATTTCGAGAACCAAACGTAATGAAAATTTTATGCAGCTTGTACGCACTTAGACGTCTTACTCTTTTTTTTCTTATCAAAAGTATTTTTTTTATCTACTAGCATTTCGGACATTAGGAAATAATAGGAATACATAGAGGCAGTATACATAGAGGCCAATAATCCATTTTGTGAACATGCCTTTTATAATATAGGGCATTTTGCGATGAATCCTTTTCAAATATTGACATTCGAAGATTAGGTATCATATTTAGGCGCAAGCTGTTTTACGAATAGGTTCTGTCGACTTAACCTTTTAACCTTAATTTTAAACTATTACAATGCGGTGAATTGTTTAAATTAAATTATAGGCTACTGCAATTCTTATTTGTTTATCATAATATTGTTTTGAAATATCACAATCTAAAATCATAATTTTGTGTTCATTTATACCACAAATGTATATTTGATTGCGGCCGCTATAATGAATGTCAATTTATTCACTCCGAAATTACAAACTCCCGCTAAATTTACCAGTTGTTTTATAAAAAAAAAACCGAGGTTATTGCACAATATCCAACTCTACAACTTTTTTGTTTTTAATAATAATTTTACAATATAACAACTTTATAGATTATGATAAAAAAAAATATTATAACCTATAGAATAAACATGATTTTTTTAAACGAATCTATCGAAATGTGAATTTGACTTTCGTCATGCATCACATTGAAGTTTAGTAATTAATAAATAATTGTGCAAAGAAATATAAATGATTAGAGCAGGAATATTTAATAATATAACTTTCATTATAATATAAAGGAATTGAATTAATTTTGAGATGTATCTTTCGAAATTTTGCATTATCAGTTTTTCCTTTAGCATAAAGCTCATAACTTTCCTTATTTTATTTTACAACGAATAATAACAACATGTAACACATAATAACGTTGACAACTCTTGAGTTACTTCTTTAAAAATATAATTACCTGATATTGTTGCGCATTTTGAAGTGAAAACCATGAATTCGTATATACTTACTATACTATTACTAACATAATCAAATAGGACACAAAAAGAAATTGGCTCAAATAATTCTATAAGAAACATTGGTAAATACTTATGTTAATAAATAAATAAATAGTCAGCTAGATTGAAATTACAAATCAGAGAGTTGCGTCTTCCTAATTTACAATTCATTTTCATATTTATTGTTATTGTTAAGCTACTACCAGACCTCGAAATTTCACAGTAAAACCGCAAATTGAACGCAGACGGAATTTGTAGAAATGTATCATAGACGATAATTTAATTTACAAGTTAGATTAAATCTAAAATATTCCTGGAAATTGTTTCATCAGAATACTAAACTAACAGCAGAC
This sequence comes from Hypsopygia costalis, assembly GCA_937001555.2. Classification (NCBI taxonomy): domain Eukaryota; kingdom Metazoa; phylum Arthropoda; class Insecta; order Lepidoptera; family Pyralidae; genus Hypsopygia; species Hypsopygia costalis. Next base: position 7,801,234 of record OW443330.2, on the reverse strand, counting down.
TGTTCAGTAACCAACGGGTAATATATTTATAAAGATGATTCTTTTTGTAATTGTGCAAATATTGCTCCCATTGGCAGCTAACTCTTGACGGATAGATTGTGCGATTAAGTTGTCGTAGCAGTCGCATCGCATCTCAATAGACGGCTCAGATTCCAGATAAAAGTTACATTGAGCGTTTATACAAACGCACGTGCGATCAATCGTTTCGTAGACTATAATATAAAAGAAACACGTTCTTCCACACCGACCACGACATAGATGTAATACGCTATGCAGCGCTTATTTACTCGGATTTCTCGAGTGCGCAACACTTTCGAGTGCACAAGCACTTTTAGACATTTTTAGAATCGCTCACTCAAACAACAAAATTGACAAAGAATAACGTCAACAGCACAATATGCGCATCACACACGGAATCATAGTTATCTCACTCTTAGTACCTATATCGAACATAGTGAAGCAAGTGATTTTCTGTTTCATCATGGTCCATACATTAAGAATGAGACAACACTTTATGTTACAGTATATTATAGCGCCGTATGTGACTCTACTGTGTGTAACCAATGTGCGCTCAGTCTAAATGTCTTAGATTAGGTAGCACCTTAATAGGCATATTAATATTACGCTATCTCGGACAGAACTTAAATTGGGGAAACAGGAAACAATGCAGTGACAGGAACCTGCAACAAAGAACAGTTTCACTAAGAATTGGCTTTTATCCTTTGTATCTACGGAGTTTATAGTCTGCTTTGTCGTAAGGAAACGTAGACAGAAGTTTGAAATTAGAAAATACTATTTATTTCACGTGATTGACTTTGCATGCAATATTACATGAAATGATTATAGTAGTGAGAAATGGATTGATTGAAAGGAACTTCTACTAAAATTTATAACAATCAAAATAATACATTTTTATACAATAATAATACTAAATTTGATAACTCGTAAGTATTCATAAGATCTTAATCTAATCCGTAAATTGCATAATTGCAAAAGTGTGTTTGTTAAAATTTGGAGTGAACTCTGCAAAGGGTTATGTATTTATATGTCATTCTGCCGTGATCTACACGAGCGGAGTCGGAAACTAATAAATAATAATAATAATAAATAAATATTGTCAGACAAATTACACAGCGCCATCTAGCCACAAAGTAAGCGAAGCTTGTGTTATGGGTAAACATACGTATATACTTTTTTTTTTGTAAATACATACTTATGATACAACAAAAATCTACTGCATGAATAAATTTCGTTTGATGAAATTAATACAACATATACTTAACAAACGCTTGAAATGAAGAATATAAAAATATACCAATTGGAATGTAATTTTGACAAAAAATATCAAAAGTATGGATTAGCGTGCAATTTAAAATATATTACTTTCTTACCTTGTAGGATCATATCTGGTGTCAAATCCTGGAACATTGACAACATTCCACTCATCCTTGGCCTTGCCGTAGCTGAACGAGATCTGGTCGCGGAAGGTCTCCGACGCCAACAGTTTCATCTGCTCCAAGTGTGAGTGGAATTCTGGGACTAGGGTCAAGTTCTTCTTCATCATATGTTCTGAACAAACAAAAAAGTCAGAAATTAAGATATATAAGAACTACATAAGGAACTAAATAAGAAACTATAGGCTAGTAGCCGCTTTACATCAGACATATTATTTTAGTGTACTACGTTGGGTGGGAAATTAGCATATGACCCACCTGATGTGAAGCGGTTATCGTAGCCATATTAATGCTCGCAACATGAAATATCACTCGGACGCTGGCACCTCCGCTACCTCACTCACTAGCTGGAACACAACAACCCTCAAGGGAATTGATATTCTACTGCAGTATTCTGTGAAGTGGTACTTCCCCAGTCGAGCAGCTTACAAATACGCTGTATCCTAGTCGGCAGGGCGTACCACATGCAGGCTTTGGCTTTGAAGATAATGGTGAACTACTTAAAACCCATAAAAAGTAATCATTTCTTTGAGTTGATTGCCAAAAAGTTGTTTGTTGACATAACCACGGTAATTAGTCACAAATTTACCAGTTACCCCAACAGAGCGCAATTGACTAGATATTACCTACGCGAAGGTATTTTAATAAATAAAATTCCATCTATCCGACGACTTGTTAATTGACACTGAAATAGCATAGGCTATGCGAGAAATCTGGAATCTATCCTATGCAAATTAGTCTACTTGCATTTACTCTGATATCACGAGAGGGTCTCGAGAGCCGTCATCCTGCGTGAAAGAATGTCGGTCTCACTAACACTGGATTGAAATAGCTACTTAGCATTCTGCATGCGGCTGATCTCATCAGAGCTGGAAAATGTGATATAATAAATCTAGAGTAATTTATACTTTTAGGGGTAGTAATTTATATTTAGGGGTGTAAGTGGTTCATCAACATCTTTGAACCAAAGCCAACTTTCAAATTTCTTTGTATTTAGACAAACTATTTAGTTTTTACGATTGGACCACACCCCGGCCACTCCATACAAATGTCGCGTCGTTTACTACTACATAAACAATGACGTCTGTGCAGAGCGCGAATGAGCGTGTGTGCGTGCGGCGCCATACAAACTGTTCCTGATTTGTCTCAGAGGGGAGGAGAGGTCGTCACGTAAGAGCGGCAGGGAGTGGCCATACTGTACGTAGTACTATTACTTATACTGTGATTGGACCCTGTTATGCAGAATAGATCCAACCGACATTTTGTTACTTTTAAGTTCAAGATATTTAAAATTTAATAGGAATAAAAATATCACGCAGTATAAGTTTTGGGAAGCACATTTCATCAAACTGCTAGAATCTTTGGGAATATATAAAACTCGATTTGAAGTTTCTTGCTATATATGTATTATATATCTCTGAATTTGGCATAATTTGTCGGTTGGGTCTGATCTGCATTACATTTTTAAATTTGAAACCCTAAAAGGGTTATTTTACATACAATTTTTTATTAAAAAACTATCATCATTGGCTGACTACGCAAAACTTTGTTTTTTTGCATTACATACTATGTCACATGTATGCATGTACTAAAATTATTTATTGCTATGTAACTGTTAGTATGTATTAACCATATTGTTTTTAATGTATATTTTTGTAATGTAGCTAATGTCAGCGTCAACTCTTAATTAGTGATGTTACGATCTGGAATTTTGTCAAACCGAGTTGAATCGGTTAGACAATTCATGCAAGTCGATTCCAAACCGAATCGACGAAATCGCGATTTGAATCGGTTTGAACCGATTTGAATCGGTTTGATAGCGAAGATCGGTTTAAAAAGTCGAGTCGTTACAACGACTCGACTTTTTAAACCGATTAAAAAGTCGAGTCGTTACTCGACTTTTTAAACCGATTAAAAAGTCGAGTCGTTACTCGATTTTTTAAACCGATTAAAAAGTCGAGTCGTTACTTGACTTTGTAAACCGATTAAAAAGTCGAGTCGTTGCTCGACTTTTTAAACCGATTAAAAAGTCGAGTCGTTACTCGACTTTTTAAACCGATTCAAACCGATTTGAGCATAAACCGAGTTGCGTCGATTAGCGCCTTTACTAAACAGATTTGGCCGAGTCGAAAGCGATGTAACGACTCGACTTTTTAAACCGATTTGAACATAAACCGAGTTGCGTCGATTAGCGCGTCAGCGCGTCTTGCGTCTACTAAACCGATTTGGCTGAGTCGAACTTACTTACGCATCTCGCTCGCGCCGCTCTGCGCGCATTCGCCCGTTTGGCCGTTTGCTCGTTTGGCCGTTTGACCGTTTGCTTGTTTGGCCGTTTGCCCGTTTGACCGTTTGGCTGTTTGCTCGTCTGGCCGTTTGGCCGTTTGGCTGTTTGCGCGTTTGCCCGTTTGGCCGTTTGCTCGTTGGCCGTTTGGTCATTTGCCCGTTTGGCCGTTTGCTCGTTTGCTCGTTTGGCCGTTTGCCCATTTGGCTGTTTGCGCGTTTGCCCGTTTGGCCGTTTGCTCGTTTGCCGTTTGGCCGTTTGCTCGTTTGGTCGTTTGCCCGTTTGGCTGTTTGCTCGTTTGGCCGTTTGGCTGTTTGCTAGTTTGCTCATTTGGCCGTTTGCCCGTTTGGCCGTTTGGCTGCTTGCTCGTTTGCCAAACGGCTAACCGGCCAAACGGTCAAACGGCCAAACGAGCAAGCGGGCTAACGGGCAAACGAGCAAACAGCCAAACGGCCAACCGGCCAAACGGTCAAACGGCCAAACGGGCAAACGGGCAAACGAGCAAACAGCCAAACGGCCAAACGGGCAAACGGCCAAATGAGCAAACTAGCAAACAGCCAAACGGCCAAACGAGCAAACGGCCAAACGGGCAAACGACCAAACGAGCAAACGGCCAAACGGCAAACGAGCAAACGGCCAAACGGGCAAACGGCCAAACGGGCAAACGCGCATACAGCCAAATGGGCAAACGGCCAAACGAGCAAACGGCCAAACGGGCAAATGACCAAACGGCCAAACGGCCAACGAGCAAACGGCCAAACGGGCAAACGCGCAAACAGCCAAACGGGCAAACGGCCAAACGAGCAAACAGCCAAACGGTCAAACGGGCAAACGGCCAAACGGGCAAACGGCCAAACGGGCAAACGGCCAAACAAGCAAACGGTCAAACGGCCAAACGGCCAAACGGCCAAACGGCCAAACGGGCGAATGCGCGCAGAGCGACGCGAGCGAGATGCGTAAGTAAGTTCGACTCAGCCAAATCGGTTTAGTAGACGCAAGACGCGCTGACGCGCTAATCGACGCAATTCGGTTTATGCTCAAATCGGTTTAAAAAGTCGAGTCGTTACATCGCTTTCGACTCGGCCAAATCGGTTTAGTAAAGGCGCTAATCGACGCAACTCGGTTTATGCTCAAATCGGTTTAAAAAGTCGAGTAACGACTCAACTTTTTAATCGGTTTAAAAAGTCGAGCAACGACTCGACTTTTTAATCGGTTTACAAAGTCAAGTAACGACTCGACTTTTTAATCGGTTTAAAAAGTCGAGTCGTTACATTGCTTTCGACTCGGCCAAATCGGTTTAGTAGACGCGCTAATCGACTCAACTCGGTTTATGCTCAAATCGGTTTGAATCGGTTTAAAAAGTCGAGTCGTTACATCGCTACTCTTAATCATCCCACTGCTAGGATATGAGTTCTCCTCAATTGAACGGGTTTAGAGTATACTCCACCACGCTGCTAAACTACGGGTCAGCGGAGGCCAGTGTTTTCAAGCCATCCAAAGGCTACTGACTTGACTTAACGACTGTCATCTATAATGACAACAGCCGGGACCGACGGCTTAACGTGCCCTCCGAAGCACGGAGAAGCGTGAGTTAAATAAACCCATCCATGGACAGGCTAAGGCGGACGTTGCTTAACTTGCGTGTTCGATTAGACTGACACACGCAACGTCGCCACCAAGCAGCTCATAGCTGATGTGTAAAAGTACATTAGCTATCTAAACAAAAAATAAGGATAATGGTATAGGCGTTACAGTGAATTTACATTGCAAACCATATAAATTGATATGGCAACTTGAGAACAATACATTTAAATCTGCTACATTTCATCTTTTCAGATTACATAGCACTGTTTCTGATGAGTTGCATAGTGGAAAAAGCATTCTCTTCGCCATTATTAAGTTTGCAATGTTTATACTTAATTGGCCCGGACTATTACAACAATTATTACGTACCTCAATTATCTTGCCATGCGATCAACGTGGAATGTTTCATTAAAATTTAAATTACAAACATACAAAGTTTTACTGCAGTATGAAATTAAAAATAACCAATAAATAAAAGTAAAAATTGCAGGTACAACATAGTAATTGAAAGAATGCTGAATGTTAATACTTACCAATTATGAAACCCATTGAGACGTCATCTGGTAACCGGATGCCCTCGCAGATACTGATGAATCTGCCGCCACTGCAACAAAATACTCTTTTAAAAAGGTAAAATACATGTTAAAAATTAACGGTCGGTTACTTTCCCCAAATGGAGGATAATGTTGCATTGAAAATAAAAGAGTTCACGTTGACAGAGTTATTTAGGAACATTGTAACCGTAAAAATATTTTTAAATACTCGCTTGTCGTCAACCCTTATTCATCGCACTACTGGGATACTGGTCTCCCCTCAATCGCAGGGGTATAGAGCATACTCTACCACGCTGCTCAACTGCGAGTTAATAAGAGTTCGATCCTCGCACAAGATAAACATTTGTGTACATGAACATGTCTGTTTGTCTTGCTCTGAGTGTTTTCATGTATTAACAGTAGGTATATACAAAAAAAAAATGTATTTAAGTACATTTATCACAGTACAAGTTTTGCGCTTAATCTGGGACTAGATGGCGTTGTGTAAATTGTCCAGAAATATGGTTAATTAATTAATTTCATTTTTCTTCGGCAACAGGTATAAAATAATATACTAAATACAAACCTTGCAACAGGTAACATTTTCAGAGCCAAACTCCTGCTTATGCAGAACCCAGCACCGCCAGTGGCGAACCAAAACGAAAACATTAACTGAAACAAATTGAACTGTCTCAACTTCGCAAAATAAACTGGAGGAAGGGAACTCTGAATTAATTCGGGTTATATTAAAACTGAGGCAAATGATAGGGTCTTATTTCGAATACACTTAATGAACAAATTTTACTTATAAACAATTTCTTTATCTCCCTATACCTAAAATTAATTCGGCATTGATTCTAAAATGTCCGGAAATATATTATGTTAGAATGGTTCTAATCTAGATTGCAGCAAGGTAGCAACAAAACAATTTAGGCATATTTTGGGACAGGTTGCCAAACAAATGTCAACCCTTCTCAAAGATTGGATTTGAGTTTTCCAGAAATATCTCTGTTAAAATTGCATTAGCATTCTGAATGTTTAAATAAGAGAATTTCTCGGACTATGATCACGTTATAATTTTTTTAGGCACAATACTCTTTACTGCATCAAAATCAGTTTAACAATAATCAATGACTTAAAATGTTAGGTACAAAGGGCGGCCTAATCGCTTAGCGATCTCTTCCAGGCAACCTTTAGATACTTCTGTATAGTGATGGTTTAGAAAGAAAAACTAAAAATAAATTAATGTATTACCTTATTAGTTGGTTTTTTATAAATTTTAACAGGTTCGTAAACAGATGTCCGGCCGAGATACCAATCTTCCTGATGATTATATTTCTGAAGCACGTTGACCAGACGCGGCACATTCACGTAGTTGTCGTCGTCGAAGTGACAAAACCATCTGTTAACAATGAACTTTAAGTCAATGCGGTAAGTTACATAAAAACATAAAGAATACACAGAGCGACGACAATAACCGTAAGACAAAAAGAAATAAAAAGCAAAGAATAATCATCTTTTAAAGTAACCGATAATTTAAACGGTCAGTCTGAAAGTGGTAATATAAAACTGGAAACGTTATCAGCTGCCTACGCAGAAGCATAAAGAAAATAATTGCAGGAATGTACCGAGCTTGCTTCGGGTGCCAATAATTAGTGCTACAGTATAATTTTGCAGCATTACGCTCGGTGCAAATAACAGGAGTGCGTTTGCGCAATTCGTGACCACATATTGCAGTACGGGCGTACGACAAAATGGCTTTGAGACGCCAACTTATAATCTGTATCAGGTTTCTGCATATCGAGTTTAAGTTTGCGAAATTATAGCTCGGCATATGGTATAAAATTTCGCATGGTGGCTTTAATAATAACAATTATGTATCTAGAATTAATAGCACATGACGCAAGACATATCAAACACAAGGCTGTGTTAAAAGTAGTGTTGAAAAATTGACACCGCAAAGAAATAATTATTTGAGTGGTTGGGTACGTTTGTAAAACGTTAGGAAATTTTGATTGGAGTTGCGTAACTGGTATTTATTTATTATTATTAGAATATTATCAAATTTATTTATTTGTACCATCTTATTTCATACATTTTTTAATATATAATATAAAAAAACCGGACAAGTGCGAGTCGGACTCGCCCACCGAGGGTTCCGTAGTATCATTATTAAATTTGATATTTTTCATTATAAATAAGAAATAATGCGTCGGAAAAAACAAATAAAATATATTTTGCAATGTGTACATCAAGCCCTTTCATATGATACCCCATTTGAACTAGTAGTTTCAATTTGAAATTTCGACACCCTATAAAAAATATAGACCCCCTATTTTTTAAGATCTATTTACAAATGTATAGTTTTGAGGTTTATTCCTGTACTTGTAGTCTATAACGATGTTACTTGCCAAATTTCATAGTTCTAGGTCAACGGGAAGTACCCTATAGGTTTTGATTCCCTTGAGTGTGTCGAAATATGCGTTTTTTGCTGAATAAACGGCCGTAACTTTTTTCTACGTAAACTTAGCAGTTTGATTTTTTTACAACTTCATGGGACCGTAGACCTGAGTATACAATTCAAATTTCAGCTTGATACCTCCACGCATTCTCGACATAGAAATTCTTGACAGACAGACAGACAGACAGACAGACACACAGACAGACAGACAGACAGACGGCCAACAAAGTGATCTTATAAGGGTTCCGTTTTTCCTTTTGAGGTACGGAACCCTAAAAAATACTTAGAATTATTATTAGAATCTCTTTTTAATCACGGGTCAAGCCCGGTCATTTGATAGGCATGCGCAGGGATATGGATCCAACGCGTAGAGGCCCCTTTGAGAAGTTTGATGTAATGTTGTACGCCCGCCGTGACCCGCTCCAGGATATGTCAATGGAACAACATACCCATGAGCAGGTCTCGGCAGGCGTTGAGACTATTACGAAGTGTGACGGAAAATAAGTGGGCTATGGAGATGAGATCTGGGTGAACTTAATACCGGGCTATTACAGAAGAGGGACGGACGCCTGCCATAACTGCTTTTATAGCTAGTTATTTGCGGCAGGCGGTGGCTTGCCACTCACTAGATGGGCCCCCGAAATGCCAGGAAAACGGCCGGGGGCAACACCGGTGTGAGTGACTCAGAGATGTCGAGAGGTGTGCTGCGCTTTCTCCGAAGTTACTCGCGGCGTGATGCCCTTTAACACTTCCACCTCTGGAGCATATAGCTCTAGCGGCTCCTCTCTGGACGGCCAATGAAGGCAAGCCAGAGCTGAGAGTCCTGCGGGCCTTCTTGTGTTTACACTCCGACCGATGAAGACACGTCGGATACGAAGGCCCTGACCGACTGTCTGGAGACTCGGGTCTGTGGTGTCGCTACTCACACAACAGCTCGCCACACAAGCTGCCCTGCGGACTTATTATTATTAGAATTATTATTAGAATAATGTTTTTTTTTTTAATTTTAAATTAGTAATATTATTTTTCATTTTCGAAAAGAAACGTTAAATTTGTCGCAGTTTGAGTAGATACGGCACATTATAGATTATGTATCCAACAACAATGCTCAATAAAATTATTTTCACGTGTGTGTCGTAATGATTAACAAATGCGTCAACGCTTTTGACTTTTGGCTGACGGAACAGAGTTGGTATGCTGGAGTATCTTCTTTTATTACAAGTAATTGTATTCTTATAATATAAGAAGCATTGGGTACACCCTCACTTGTTAAATCGATAACCTAAAAAAAGCTACCGGAAATGGCTGGATGTTCACAAATTGTGGAAAGCATTAGGAATGCCTTATATCCAGCAGCGAACCAATGATGATAATTAAGATAAGTTACATCGCGTGTTCGCCCATATGAACACACAACCGAGATAAAATAAATATTTTTTTTATATACAACTAAGGTGGTATACAAGCATACGACTTGCCTGATAGTAAGAAGTCATCGCAACCTATAGATGGTCGCAACACCAGAGGTATCATTCACGCGTTGCCGACCCATTAAATCTAAGTATCTAAGCATTGAAGAATAAGTGCATATTTAAAGAGTGGTAGCGTTAGGCGGAATATCGCTTATTTTAGCGAAAAGCATCGACGAAAATATTAAAGCATTGTGAATGCATGAATATAATAGGCTGATAATGATGATAGATGATAATATTTAGTCTGATCGGCAAATTAATCAAAATCCATTCCAGCGCAAAGGCATGAAAAATAACAAGCATATAGTGACCAACTTTCACATTAATATTATTGCAGTGGGAAAGTGAGATTTCAAAATTACCTACCTCATACCTGCCTGTCATGACCATTATCAACAGTAATGATGAGTTGACTAAACTGATAAAACAATCAAATCAACAGTATATTTGACATTTATTTCTCAAACGTTTAGCTGTAGAAATAAATGAGACCTGTCAAGTACACGCGCTACGATAAACACCCTTTGGCAAAGATAAATCATAGACCCACATATACTTTAAAATGGGCAAACAGAGTAAAACGAAAGGCAGGGGCGCTAGAAAAGCAGTTAACGTCATCTGGACGGCTGTAAATACCCGAAAAGGGATTAACGTCGGGTAAGTTATCCCAACACAGTGCCGCAGTCCCGATCCATGCTTCAAATACCCCACATAAAGTGTTGTCACAAGCATATAAAGTTTATAGGAAATACTATTGAAGGAGTTATTTGGTAATAAAGTGTTTCGAGGTAAAATGTTGTTTTAGTTTAAGTTTTTTATTATTACGATTTTAGCATAAAGGCTTTTATGGAGTTTTAAATGATTTCTGTGATCTTGTAACCGTCCATATGACTTTTTATATTCGTGCCGTCCTGCGTGTTGACATTATCAGTATGTCCAAAAACTCCAAAAAAGTAAGTTCAAAAAGGGCGTGAAGAGGTTTTTACAGGGTCGGCAACGCGCGTGTGACACCCCTGATGTTACAGGCGTTCATAGGCTACAGTAACTGCTTTCCATCTGCGTATGCTTGTATGCCACATTAATGGTATAAAAAAATGTCCTGGCTGTACGTATGGACGCTTGTGTTATTCGGGACTTCACTCTCTGGTATGTTTCCTTTTTAGGGTTCCGTACCCAAAGGGTAAAAGGAACCCTATTACTAAGGCTCCGCCGTCCGTCCGTCCGTCCGTCTGTCACCAGGCTGTATCTCATGAACCGTGATAGTTAGACAGTTGAAATTTTCACAGATGATGTATTTCTGTTGCCGTTATAACAACAAGTATTAAAAAATAGAATAAAATAAATATTTAAGGGGGCTCCCATACAACAAACGTGATTTTTTGTTCGTTTTTGCTCGCAATTGATAAGACAATAAGTAGACGTTTGAAATACTCACATAATATTTAGTTATATATTAACTTTAAAAATAAATAATTAAATAAAAATAAAACACTCATTTAAGGGGGGCTCCCATACAACAAACGTGATTTTTTTGCCGTTTTTATAGATAATGGTAAGGAAACCTTCATGCGCGAGTCCGACTCGTACTTGGCTGGTTTTTTAGTATGTTTTGAAATTTCTTTACAGCAAAAGTACAATGTATCCTTGTACCTTTACTAGACGTAGACGATTTTTTTTCCATCTTTAGATTGCTCTTTATTATTGTCAAATAAAATTTCTAAATTAGAGACAATCTTCTCAGTGATGTTCAGAGCATAGAAATAACAAAAATTCAGAGACATTATTATAATCGCCAACAATAGTTAGGATGGACAAACACACTTTTGCTCATTGAACAATGTTTAGGTACGTGACTGTGGCGTATCCAGCAGGAATAGTTTCTTTGCTAAAGGATCCATAATCCTATTATGCTAGCAGTCCACCTGAGGCCGATAAAGAGAACTACTCTAATTGCCACTGTTCCTATTTTTTATTCGTTGGAGTTGTAACTTGTGTTAATGAAATTATGTGCGTGCACGTATTGTATGTACAACATATAACAAAACTGATCTGTTGAGAATTTTCTTTTGTAAAACAAAATTTATATCTTCAATTATATTCAAAAATAGTGAAGCAACTGTTTGAGGCCATTTTAGCAGTTGAAAGAGTAGTTGATTTCGAACAAATATGAAAAAGTCTTTAATCGTAACTGGTTTCGTAGAAGGACCAAAAATATTTCGATCGCAACTGGGTATACGCCACAGTTTTGTACACGGCAAAGGCGGTTCAATGATACCTAATGGCTTTTCGTAATTGGTTAATTCTCTTACGAGAATATCAGACAACGAGGACCATACTAGTTTGCTATAACTAGACGTTCTGGACGACACGTCCTAATAACATCTCTTTGAATGCGCCGCTCGGCGCTTCTTACCACTGTCTCAACCGGACTCAAGTAGCCCTACGCTAGGCCCGACCTACCCCGCCCAGCCGGATAGAGTCGAAAGTTACACTAGAAGTCAGCAGACTTTGATGGTATGCGCGAATTCTACGCATCGTATCATTGGAAGCAGCTTTGCTTCAGATCAGAAGACATTTACCAATACTTTTATACAAATGATTAAATTTGAGTTTTTTACTAAATGTTTGTCATCCTAATCATATAAAAAAGAACCTACCAAATTACGAAATAATCAACTACATATATACCGGAAAAGCTAAAATATTATATGTTATTTGTACAAATGTTAAAGTGTCATTGACATTTCAGTTTAATATATAATTCAAATATGTATTTAAACAATAAATAAAATTTGATGTAAATTACATGTAAAAACTATAAATTCCTACCGAGGTAGAAAGCACTTGTTTATTTTGTTCTGAAAAAATCATTTGAATTATAAGATTTGAATGAAAATGTAAACCCTGTTTAACCAGCACTAATATATTATGTAGGCGGGCCGTACACTAATTTTCTGCCCGAAGTGAGCGGCGTAACATAAAAAATGTACCATACACAACCTACAAGAATATAATATTAAACGAAATCCTGTTTCATTTTTACAATTTTCATCGTGGTTTTCTTTGTTCAATCAAAAAACAGCTTTGTCCTGCATTAGCGCGGTCATCCATGAAGCACCAAGAAGCTTTATTAAATCGAGTGAAAAACCTTTTAATCTGTCCACACCTCACAAACAGAACGTTAAATACACAACAAACGTTAATGGTTTTTGAAGAGCAACTCCAATATTATGTTCAGACCTCCGGTGTTTGCTCACGAATGCTTTTATTCGTCCCTTTTTTCTCACCTCGAGATGATCGAATACGGTATAGTGGCAAGATGAAAGTGATGCTTACTATATTCACTTCTAATATATGCTATTCTAATACATATCGACACCTGCAAGGAATAACGTTGTAACTCACTTTTTGGCGGTTTTGAAAGAATAATCTTTGGAAAAGAAATAAGTATTTTTTGCAGTTACATTTAATTCTTTTGCTTTGAAAATATGTACAGGGTAAAAAAATATTAGTGTAGTCAAGTGTTTACAAAGTAGGCAAGTTTAGGGAAGTTTTCACAATTGACAGACACGCACAATGACGCTATCGAGCCCCTCAGAGATATTTTAACAAGCTAAAATTTCTTTGATCAAAGGCTGTATTAAAGATATGGTTGGCGTGATCACTCTGTAATTAATTACACATAAAAAAAAATATACTACATCACCGCGTAGTAGTATGACAAATACGAATACGATCCACCTGCTGTGATGCAAGTAATAGCGCTATAAGGTTCGCTCAATAAGGAAAACTTACTTAGGAATTGTTATTTGGCTGCGGTATTTTGTGTGCGGGGAAGTACTTTCGTAGTTGATCCGCTTATTATTACGGTGTGTACTACCTCTTTTTTGCCAAAGCTTCGTTTGTTGATTGGCAAAATGCACTACGTGTGTGGTGGTTAACCTTAGCTAAAAATATTGTGAACTACACCCCAAAATCTGTAATCCATTTAAGTATGTGACCGCTATTTTTTGCATTAATAGATCAAAAATGTCTCTGCGTGAAGTATAAATAAACATTATTTTATAATAATTACTTGAATTATGCGCTTTCAGTTTTTCATTCTTCTGTAATATTTGCTTGCAACACAGAATAAGAATTAATAGGTGCTTGTACCCGCATCTACTGCAATATTTTACGCCCACTTATGAGGAACAAATAAATGGGAGGGGGACGAACCACACATTCCCACCACTGTGTCCCCTGTGTAAGTCTCTAACTACATTTAGTTTATAAAAAAAATATTCAGTTCCATGGAACTATTGGGAGAAAAAATCCAAGAAGTTCCATCGTCGAACAATTGGGATCTAATACTTATTCGCATTTAATGCAGAGTAAGATAAAAATATTATGACAATAATATTTTTATTTTACTTAATTATTACTTATTATTTATTGTTATTACTTCTAGGATGGACTTCTCAAAGCCTAACTTTCAAGTATTTCATGTTAACAATTTCAGTTCAAATTACCATCAGGTAACAATGTGTGTTGTAAACAAAAGAGCATGTATACAATAGTTTAGTCTATAATGTGTTAGTTAACAAAAGTTACCCACTACGTTTAGAACTCGTTACTTAACCCATTAATCCTTTGCCCACGCATCAATTTGTTAACGAAACGTAAGGGGCGACCCAATGGGCAACCACTTGGTCTAAAAGGCTATACAACATATTGTGAGAATTTGTGGGAGGACGAGTTGTGTGTTTCGCCATTTTGATTTTGTGTTCAAATTTTGTCAATAAGACCAGTTTAAAGTCAGAGTTTTCAGCAATAAGACCGCCTTGTTATATATACAGGATGGAAACGATATGTGATCTCAATAAAATATTTTTTAAATTATTCAAGATATTAGAAAATTGATTCCGCATTCGGCATCAACCAATATAATCATCCCACTGTCGGTATACGGGTCTCCCCTCAATCGAAGGGGTTAAGAGCATAGTCTACCACGCTGCTCGACTGCGGGTTGGCGGAGGCCAGTGTTTTCAAGCTGTCCAAATTTATCCCATACCTATAAGATTAGTAATTATAATCAAACTCTAGATTGAAGAACAATGTTTTGATCAGCCAGGAAAACAATTTGAATAAAGAGGAACACTATATTAAGTAGGTTTTAACTTTAATTTATATTAAATATAAAATTGTAAAAGTATATCATTAAATTTATATATATAAAATATTACCAGATAGTGAATAGCTATATTTAGGTGTAACATTGGATTTTGTAACAAAACGCTATAAGAAACAAACTGAAAATAGGATCAGTTGCTCTATATTGTATCCAATTCGAGTATCTGACTTTACTTTTGTGATTTTGCAAGATACAATGAAATAAAGTTACAAGTATCTGATATCTATTTTACAACGCTGCCTTCCCCAGGCAGTATATAACCAAATAACCAAACAGAACGCTTTTACAGAAATATTTTTTTTTTGTATTAATTTTCTACAGAACGGTACAAGCACACCCAATATTCCCTCCACTGTGTCTCCTACACCAGCTAGGATTAACAGCGGCGATCACCAAAAAAGCAATGAACTATGAAGTTCACTGCAGTCCCGGAGGTAAAACTACGGCTGCCTTGGAACACACAACGAATTTATAGAGAAGAAATTTGCAAAATTATTAATTAAATTAAACGGGTCACTCACGTATTTTAGTTTAGAAAGCCTACTAGTTTCGAACTCATATGGAGATCTTCATCAGGACGAATGTCCAGATGCACATGTCCCTCTCTTTATATATATAGAAGAAGTTTGTGGCAGTAGGAAGCTTTTGGAATTTGACTTCTTGGCAATGTGAGAGACAGCATTAGGGCAAA
The DNA here is from genome assembly GCA_937001555.2 of Hypsopygia costalis. Classification (NCBI taxonomy): domain Eukaryota; kingdom Metazoa; phylum Arthropoda; class Insecta; order Lepidoptera; family Pyralidae; genus Hypsopygia; species Hypsopygia costalis. Next base: position 7,785,585 of record OW443330.2, on the reverse strand, counting down.
TAAAGCATAAAAAGCCTAAAGACATATGGCCATTCAAGTGAAGTACAACTGCCGTGCATAACTGATTTTAAATATCTAACACTATTGGATCCCACACCTAACACATCGATTCCAATAATATAAATTGCAAAATCGTAGACACAATTCATGTATTTCTACTGAAAACCCTCTATATTATACTCACAAACTAATGTTTACAAAAATCTCGAGAAACACCAAATCATACCGTTCACAGAATCCGTGAGACCGATAAATACGATCGTTAAGATCGTTAAACAAAAACCGAAGGACAATATTTATTCAGACAAGCCTGTAAAAACAGAAGTTAAGAGCACCTTGTTTTTACTAAAAACAAAGATGCGACCCCTCGTCTAAGTAAAGTTTGAACGAATACAAGCGTTTGACTAAAAAACACCATTTTTGAGAACCTCTTTGAACGATTACCGAAATTACTGTTCTTAAGAAACGTTTAGAAAGTAATTTTCGTGTTGTTTTCGGAAGGAGATTTCTAGCACATGGTTATTGAGAACGTAAAATTCGAAGAAACACAAAAGATCGAGATAAATACAATTGTTTTTCTTTAATATATCTAAGCGGTTGTCATCGAATCATGATATAGGGTTCTCCGTTCTGAAATTATGATTGAGGTTATACGAAGGATCGAAGCAAAGCTAGAAAAAACAAATTTGCTTTTATATTTTCCGACGTCAAAAAACAAATATTTGAAAAGTGGTGTATTTTTGAGTTTATATATTGAAGAACTATCTATTTATCATAAACAACTGAAATACTCTTTATGACATTAGACTTTTAAATACTCTTTATTGTACCATTATGACAGATAATTTGTATAAATCCACTTAATTTATTTTTACGGTTACGGTTTCGTTTTTTTATTATTATTACAGCATTATTAAGGTACGAAGACACCTTTTCACACACCTAGTAATACAAGTAATACGGAATAGTACAAGTGATTTTATTATATAAAAAACCGGACAAGTACGATTCGGACTCGCCCACCGAGGGTTCCGTACGTAGGATCATTATAAATTTGATATTTTTCATTATAAATAAGAAATAGTGCGTCGGAAAGAATAAATAAAATATATTTTACAATGGAACATGAAGCCCTTTCATATAATACCCCATTTGAACTAGTAGCTTCAATTTGAAATTTCGGCCCATTATAAAAAAATATAGACCCCCTATTTTTTTACAAATGTATAGTTTTGAGATTTATTCTTGTACTTGTATTCTATAACGATGTTACTTGCCAAATTTCATAGTTCTAGGACAACGGAAAGTAATTTATAAGTTTTGATTCCCTTGAGAATGTGTCGAAAATGTTGAAATATGTGTTTTTTGCTGAATAAACGGCCGTATCTTTTTTTACGTAAACTTAGCAGTTTGATTTTTTTATAAGTTCATAGGACCGTAGACCTGGGTATACAGTTCAAATTTCAGCTTGATACCTCCACGCATTCTCGACATAGAGGGCCTTGACAGACAGACGGACAACAAAATTATACTATCTAAGAGTTCCGTTTTTCCTTTTGAGGTACGGTAACCCTAAAAATTATGACAGAATTACTTACAGGAAACTTACAATGTACAAAAGACGGCCTTATCGCTAAAAGCAATGTCTTCTATTTCAAGTTTTACTGAATCAATTAAATAATTAAGTTAAACAAAATTACGGACCTACAGGCAGCGTAATCATTTCTACAAAATAATTTTAATACTACTATTATGAATTTATAGGATAAATTTATCATTATTCCAGATGAAATTCACCTTAACACACGTCTGTAATCATTATCAAATCTTATAGCCAAATCATAGTTCAGATTCACGCCATTCATAATTACAGGGCTTATTAACAGCATCCATCATCTTGTTACAAACATTGCTTTGATTGCCTTATAATTGCTGAGATATGTCATTTTGATGGACTAGGTATTATGGGAACTAGTTATTAGGCTGATCAAATTTTCTCATGTTAGGATGTATTTACATTTAGATGTGATTCAGAATTTGATTGGTTGTATACAGATCGTGTGAGTATGCGAGTTGTCAATACAGTTTGTTTAACTATATTGTAACATTTTTTTTTAAATTTTCTACAAAAATATCAATTAATAATACTGAACTTTACAATTTTGAATGCAATAGAACCTTATGTGAAGATATGAGAATATGGGTGAATATACCTACGTAGCAAAAAAGAGGATAAAAATGCTGAGTTGTAAGGACCCTTCGTTTTCCTCGTCTTAGGCAGTTTCTCTGCCTTATATTAAATTCAGTTTGTTTGTAACATATATAAAAAATGTCGATAATAATGAACTAATAGATTATGTATTGTACTGCTCAGTTATATGTAACAAAGGAGAAGGAAATAGATGGATATAAATACATAATGTTTAAAAGAAAACGCAATAAAGATTAATATTATTAAAACTTTCGTGAGACATTATACTAAATTAATTAATTACATTAAATGGGTCACTCACGTCTTTTTGTCGGGAAAGCCGACTAGTTTCGATCTCAAAAGGAGAACTTCATCAGGGCGAATGTCCAGACACGTCCACCCTTTGTCTCTCGCGCCGGACACTGAGTGTCCGACAAAGGGAGTCTGGACATTCGCCCTGATGAAGTTCTCCTTTTGAGATCGAAACTAGTCGGCTTTCCCGACAAAAAGACGTGAGTGACCCGTTTAATTTATTTAATTAATTTAGCATTAAAGATTTTTGATTGGGATCTTTGAGATCAGATTTTACACGCATCAATCTAACTAATCGGAAATGCAAGATATGTCGGTCATAGAACTCGGATATGCTTAATAATGTTAAGTTGCACCGTGCTTCAGACGTTAAGCCGTCAGTTCCCTATACCGACTGTACCTAATTAGGTAGCAAAAGATAAACCTTCGCATAGAATTAGGGAGGCTTAAAAGCACACATTGAGGTTGCTCGAAAATACACTCGAAATTAGCCGGAAAGGCGGAAATTATAGACGACACGTGAAAGCATGGAACATAATTTGTTCGCCATAAACTGACGCAAGTAAGCACGCGGTAGTTTCAGAGCTCTTTTCTTTAGCGAATGCTCAAATTGACCAAATAACTCCTTACCGAGGTATCCCAAATGATTCAGCATTGGGTTCTCCTAGGTGAACATAATAGCGGAGAGATTTTTATAAGGCAGAATTAGCAATGCGCAAGATGCCTTTGATGTTGCAAGCATCAGGCTATTGTTTGCCACATTAATGACTAAGTATGCGTTGGTGATGGTGTACCTAAATGATAGAACTACAGATTACAAATTATGACTCAATACACGTCCATCAACATTGGCTTTAATTGGTACTCTTTGTAATAATATCATGTTTTGATTTTCCGCTGAACAAAATGATAACCTTTGGACGTGTACCATTATTGAAACAATTTGTTTTGAAATCAATGAACGGATGAGTGAGGTCGAACTAAAATGTAATCAAAACATTGGCGGTTCGAACATAAAGTGAATGTAATTATTGATATGATCTGCTATTATTACAAGTACATACTTATGTAATTTGCAAAGCATTTTTTGTTTGTGTTGGCTTTAGGATTCAAAATGACCTGACAGATTGCTAAGTTTCAGATCAAGCTATATTTTCCACATACATAATGTGTGTTTTGATAAATCCCGAGGAGCTCGATGCCGTAGCTGAGTATGGCAGTCTAATCGATCACGCAAGTCAAGGAACGTCGACCGCAGTCTGTCTTTGGATGGATTTATTTATCTCGAGTTCCTTCATGCTTCAGAGGGCATATTAAGCCGTCGGTCTTGGCTGTTGTCGATGTCTTCCAGCCAATCTTAGAGCATCTGAGAGGACTTCATGAATAGTTGAATACCGTTTATGACATATAGGCAAGGAATAAGGTTTTTATATCAAAATTTCTTCCTGATACCTCGGCGTAAGAAAAATTCGCAGGTATCCTTACTTTTACAGGTTTGTTTGTTTGTATCGCTTTTACGGTTCAATTGTTGGATATGAAATTTTACATGTTAAATTAATGTTAAAGGAACACTACTTAACTGTAATGAACGACTGACTAAACCGCGGATAAACCGTTTATGGTTTGCTTTGGTTGGTACATATGTAATTTGTTAAGTTAAGAAATTATCATCAATAAAGAATTGGAAAAAAAAAAACATATATCATATTAGAAGATCAGGGTAAAAAAACCCGGCCAAGTGCGAGTCGGACTCGCGCACGAAGGTTTCCGTACCATTATATATAAAAAACGGCAAAAAAAATAATGTCTGTTTATATGGGAGCCCACCTTAAATATTTGTTTTATTTTAATTTAATTATTTATTTTTAAAGTGAACATATAACTAAAGCGCCATTTAGCCTCTGGTAATGTACTACACAATTCTATTCGTCTTGCAATACATTTTATAAGTTCGTCGGCTATTACTCAGTAACTTGTAAAGTCTACTTAGCCGTGATAGTTTTCCTTTTAAATTCACTATATGGACTACTTCCATGTTTTTTTTCACATTTTTTATTATAAGTTTCGTTAATACAGGGGGGGGGGGGGGGGACACTTGCGTCAAACAAAAATTTGCACGTTAAATGTAAATAATTCGCAAACAGATTACTATATCGAAAAATGATCTTCCCACACTCCTAGTTTCTAAAAGACCTATCCAACGACACCCCACACCATGGCAGAAAAAAATATCATCCCCATTTTACGTGTAGGGGAGGTACTACGAAAAAAATATTTTTCAAAATTTAATTCTATCACTTTGTCAGCATAGTTAATATGTGTCTACATGCCAAACTACAGCTTGGCCGTGGACGGACGGACGGACGGACAGACGGACATGGCGAAACTATAAGGGTTCCTTGTTTACTACGGAATCCTAAAAATAGGATATTTTTCCCAAAAAAATTGCTGTTCCCGACGGATGACCATAAGTTTGTAGCGATAACCGACTTTCACGCGATTGAAACCGCAGGTTAATAATAGATCTAGATGCACTTACTAAGACTCGATATTGGCGCCAAAGCACCGTAGATAAATAGAAAAATAAATTTTAACTTGCATTTCAAACTTTATGATAAAAAACTTTACTCACTTTTTACCGGTCTCCAAAAAATGGTCGTATTCCACAGACATTTTGCAGCAAAGGTGTTTGCGTTGATGTGACGCCGAGCAATTCGTGTTTACCATGTGCCCATCTGATAACAAAGAGAAAACTGTAAATGCGACCCTTTGGCGCCACAAATAAAGTTCAGCTTTGAATTAACACAGTACGCAAAACAAACAACAAAATTTTGCACATTACGAAGCAATGATAAAATTCTAACGGAAAAAACTTACTTGTTTGATTTTGATGTTGGCGGTTTTCTGTGTCGGTGAAGAACCAAGTCTGAAACAAAACAAAAAATAATATTTATAAAGTTGAAATTTTTAACACTAAAATCTAAAATTAGAAACGTGTAATATGACTTTGAGCTTGTATTTACATAAAAAAATAATAATAAGGCCCCCACTTCGCATAATATCTGCGAGTATAAATAACCAAAAAGGTGTAGAAACGTTTGCACTAACATCTCACGTACACACTTACTCAATAAAAGATCGAAATGGGGAAGCAATATAACTCTTTACTACTTTAATATACCTAAACACCTATACAGTATTTATTCTGTGCCTGTACTGAATATTTTAGTCTAAACGACTTTACAAAAGGCAATTTTATCTACACTACTTTGCGTGCTTCCGCCACCAATTAGTTCATGCAAATTACTGCCAGTCGGCACCTACCCACTACCACACGCAAAGTAGTATATATCAAACTAGCTGTCCCGGCGAACTTCGTACCGCCTAACAGTCAATGAATGTCGTGATGTACATATATATATGAACAAAATTTATGATTTCTTGAAATTAATACAATGAATAATAGAAAAAAATAGAGAAGCACGATGGCGTGAGGCACGTGTCAGTCTAATTGTACACGCAAGTTAAGCAACGTCAACCGTAGCCTGTTCATGGATGAGTTTATGTTATCTCGAGCTCGTCCGTGCTTCGGAAGGCACGTTAAGCCGTCGGTCCTGGTGTTTATCATTAGATGGCAGTCCTTAAGCCAAGTTAGTGGCCCAACCCGTAGTTGAGCAGCGTGTTGGAGTATGCTCTAAACATCTTCGGTTGAGGGAAGACCCGTATCCCAGCAGTGGGTAAATAATAAGTTCAGTACTTTACAAAGTCACAAAAAAAGTACCAATTGACAACAATAAATATTTCAATCCACAAAACAAATCACAGACAACATTCGCGACGTAAAAGTGAGACCAATCGATTTGACATTTACATAACAATCAATAAATATTCCAATCCTATTTGTATGGGAAAACGTTTTTTCTTTTATTTAATTCTTTCGTCAATTTTTCAATGTTTTTAATACTTTCCCGACCAAGACACGACATTATTTTATATATTATATAGATTTATGGAGCTTGATTTAAATTTCTGAACGCACGCATAAATATTTTAGAACCAATAAATCAGCCTGGCGCAACTCAAAGTAAAAAAACGTCTCTATGAATCGGATTCTGATTGTTTTCGCTTCCATTTCATACATATTAGAATTACGCTATTTGTATGGCATATCCGTCTCTTAAAACGTAGTGGTTACATTCTCTTTGCAATAAATATTTAAATCCACAAAACTGTTTTCAAAACAAATCACAGCCAACTTCCAAGACGTAAAAATGAGACCAATAGAGTTAACATTTGTTTTTAATCTATGACATTTGTTCTTAATAATAATGATAATGAATAATTAATAATAATGATAATGAATAATTAATAATAATGAGCTTAATATACATTTCTGAATGCACGCATACATTTGGCGTACGCACGTACGACAACGTCACATTTGACAGCTACGACAACCACGAACATTTTGTATGGGAAAATGTTTTTTCTTTTATTTTATTTTTTCGAGAATTTTCCAATGTTTTTAAGAGTTATTCTGCTATTCGGGACGGAAAAAAATCCAACAAATCAAAAACCATGGCAATCGGTCCAGCCGTTCTCGAGTTATAAGTGTTGTAACAAACACGACTTTCTTTTATATCTATAGATTGCCTTTAAATTTGACTTCCGCAAAATAACACCTGAATCAATTAACCATGACTTTACAAAACACAAAAATACAAATAAAAGAATTGTGCGGAGACTTGGCTACCGTTTTTACCGGCAATACTTTTCATGGATGAATATGCTTTTAATTCGGTTATGTGAATGTATTTTACTCGCATTTTACATAACCCAAGTATGGAATCTAAATGTAAATATTGTTTGTTTGTTTAGGGAGACAGCGAGATAATATTCGGAGAATACGTCCCTGTATTTTGAATGTTGATAGATAACCGAGCATCAGTCACTTCAGGAATTTTAAGACGAATGTGTGTCCTAACATGTTGACGGTTTGTATTTATTTAATATGTTTTATTATAGTAAATGTGAATGTCGCAACCTAGATAGTATACTATTTTGATTTGGTAGCTACAAGGGAGAATTTCTAAGCGTCAGACGATTTTGCAATTCATATTATTGGAATCGATGTATTAGGTAACAACTCAGTGTTTTAGGTCCCCAATAGTGTTAGATACTTAAAATCCGTGGTGCACAGCAGTTGAGCTTCACTTGGCTAGCCATCTCTTTTGGCTTTTAATGCCGCATTTGCTATATTGCTGTCTCTCACATTGCTAAGAAGCTGGGGAAGTCAAATTCCAAAAGTTCCTTACTTTTACTAATTTCATCTGATTAAATTCGTTATGAGTTCCAAGGTTAGTTGTATTCCAGCGAGTGAGTGAGGTCACCAGAAAGAAAGAAAGGAAGGAGTATAGCCTGGCAACGAATGGGCGACCCCTTGGTGTTATTGATCTCCATGGGCGGTGATGATTGCTTTCTATCAGGTGACCCACATGCTCGTTTTGTCCTCTTCTCATATAAAAAAAGACTGGTTTCAAATCCCACCTAGGGGGGGGGGGGGGGGGGGGCAGGTGAATTTTTCCATTTTTCAAAAAATATTTATCTGGCAAGTTGGCCTAGACAACTGTTTAAATAATAATAATTAAAAAAAAGACTGTTCAAAAGTGTAATTTTAAGTCAATTACTTTGAAAGTGCCTTCATATTTTTTTATTTCCTGATCTATAGTACAATGTTTGTTTGTTTGGCGAAGTGAGATAATTTTCAGCAAACACCTATACTCATTCTGTATCTTGCCAAAGTTTGTTTTTATCTACTTTTGAAGTATGCTCAAGTTCATTTTGCTTGGAAATACTCCAAAACTCGTTATCTTTGATTTGTTTAGAAACATTATTTTTTATGTAAAACGATACGTTTAATTTTATTTTCGAGGGTTATATATAATATATGGTATGTTAAAAACACCAAAGCTTGTTAAATTAAGTTTACATATATGTAAACAACAAATTATTTTTAGGTCAATCATTATTTTTATTCATCAATCAATTGTGCCAATTTGATTCGTCATATCCTCACAGCGGAAATACGCAATGTCCACCACCAAACCAACCAAAGTCTTCAAACAGTGCTTTCTCCTCGCCAAGACCTACGGTGTAGAAATTTGAACAGTCGCCGTTGGGCTGGTCCAGAAATTAAAAGTCGCACAGGGGGTGATGTTGAGCATTTCTCGAAAAGATCGGCCTTTTAGAGAAATGCTTAGCATAGCTCTCTCCGGAACAATATCCGGGACGACGAAATTCGACGGACAACCAAAGTTGTCGACGTAGTTCTCAACGTCAGCAAGCTGAAGTGACAGTGGGCCGACCACATCTACCGAATCAGTGATATGAGGGCGAATGGGGGTGGAAAGTTACTCGTATTAGTGTCGCGTATGTGGGACGAAGCATTCCTCTTCTAGATAGACCGATAAAGAGGCGGACCTCTTTCCGCATCCAGCCACTTTCGGTCTGGGATCTCATCATAGGGAGTTTTAGTGGAGTGCGCCGCGTAAACCAATAGAGAATCATGTGAAGCCGGGGCGGGTCGCTTGTCTTAACTAATATTTTCTCGAAGATATTTTTTAATCAGTGATCTCAAGCCCTAAATAAAAGTAAACAGTGCACGCGCCTCCGAGTACTACTTTGCTCATACTAAGCAAATCATTTTTCTTCTAAAATGTTACAAAAATAGACGCGAACGTTTTGACTCTTATTTATTCAACGTCCATTTTAAATGAATATAAATCGTGCCATTAACAAATTGATAGAATAATAAACATGCCCGATGGTTTTATGTGGCGTTTAAGAACACCTACAAAACTGTATAATCGAAGATATCGAGAGACAGAAGAGAGATAATATATCGAGTATCATATTCATAGAAACGAATCATCTATATTTGGTAGTAGAACCAGAGACGTAATTATTGAAGTAACATATCATAGAAATATATTTTCATTTTGGACGAAGAATCTTAAAAGTTACTTGACTTGGACTTCAGTCCATAGTTTAAAAAATTGCAGAATAAAACCTCACAAGGCTTCATATCTATCTCATGTGGAGGAGAGAGGCGAATAACTTGAGTCATGAATACTTGAGAATCGAGCACTCTGAATAGAGTTTTCGATTGGGGGCGACCAAATTTAGTGCAATTCAACCTCACGAGTTTGCGCGTTCACCGCTAATATCCCCATTCGTTGTGTCCTCTCCATTTCAGAACACTCCGAATAGAGTGTTCGATTGGGGGCAACAAACCTTACTCCAATTCAACCCCATGAATCTGCACGTTCACCGCTAAGAAAACCCAATTCGCTGTGTCTCCTTAATTGTAGAACCTTTTACTCTTGCCAAAAGTATTGGAATTCTTGGAGTTGAAGTCTCCAGCGATATTTAGTTTCATTGTCTGGAGGAAGAGGTCAAGCTGACGTCGAAGAAACAAAAATATCTATGTGACAATAAATTCATTACCAATGGCTAAAAGGAGTCGTTGTAAGAAAAACGCAGTGGGTATCATTAATATGATATTATCTACTTTTAACGCAACCCTTTGTCAACCAATAGCTGCTACCAATATAACTGTTGGCTAAATATCTTCTTACTTACTTGACTTAGGAGGCTCATCATCGTATGTAAGCATAGATATAGCCCGTATCTGAACTGAACAAGGTCCTGTTCAGGTGCTTCTGGGCAAAGGAGAGACAAAATACCCCATTACGTATGCAATAAGTATTATCATCATAATTTCGGACGAAAGATTACCATTACTGAACTTTTTCTTTTCAATTGGGCCTCCCTTTTAGATATCTACAGAGAACGGGTTTGTGCCCTTTGCATCCGACAAGAAAATTTGTCGTGTCATCTAGTGGGTGGGTGTGGGTGGAGGTCGCTAAATCCGGTATATTTCTGATCCCAACGGCCGTCAGTTCTGCGAGCTATGTGGCACGTTATTTGGATGTAATCATAAATTACGTAGAAAAACTCAGTGCATATGCGTCGCACGCTGCTCAATCTTGAGCTTTCGTAAGGGACTACCCTTATATATCTAAATGCTGTCATTTATTACTTGTTGGGAACACACACGGATCTTTTGTCTCAAAACATGAATAAACCCATACCTATGAATAAACTCATTTCTAAATCGCGCTATGGTTGTGTATATAAATATACACAAATTAATGGCAGCTACCCTGAACCACGCGGGCGAAGTCGCGGGTAACAGCTAGTATAATATAAAATAAACATGTTTAGCCAAAGAACGGCTAAACTTAAGTTTATGTTTACATCTATATCTAATTTTAATTCGATTTCTTATTAATTCTATGCCATTTTCGTTTTATTCTAGAGATCTTTTTTAAGACATTTTGTGTTATATCAGTTTGACCTGAGTCAGAACAACGAAGTTGCTTATCTAACGAATATTGTGCACGTGCCCTTTCTGATGATTGTCAATGACATCATTGTAAATTCTGTGGAGGTACCAATTATTAACAAGTAGGGTGAATTTGCCGCAATCTAGGCGTCTATTGACAGTACATGGTAGGGAAGTAATACTTGCTGGTATAAACAATACAATGAAATAAATATTATGGAATTGACAAAATATTTTAGACGTGCGATGCTCTGGGATATTTATGTTTTGAAGTAAGTAGGTAAGATTTGTTAATTACAACGGTATCGGCCCTGCTGGTGACGAATGAACTGAATACCTTGTAAATTGGTATATATTTATTTAATATTATTATTAAATACTCTTTTGGAGGGGATGAGTTTGAGTCAAAAGCCATTCTTTACATCAATGTGACTTTGACTAAAAATTTCAACAAAAAGAATATATCTCAGTACTTAGTTCTTTCATTCTTATATATTGGAGATAAAATGGTGGCAAACAGTGTTGTTCCAGAGAGGTTATCTTCCGCGAACTCTGTAGAAATTTTCAAGGTTAGTACAATAAAAATGTGTAATTATTTGTAAATCTATTAATAAATAAATAAAAACAAAACTTAAATGAATTAAATATATTCATACGTTCTTAGGCAAATATATATATATATATATATATATATATATATATCCAACCTACACTTAGGCAGACGTCGTTGGCTATGCAGTTGCAAATTCGCATATCTAAATTGCTCTAAGCTCGGAGGCAAATGGCCTTAGTAACGATAGGCCATTAGCCGCGAGTGTGGGCTTCGATTATACTAAAGAATTTTATGGAGCTATATTCTATTAATGTGTTAGAGATTTTAACGCAACATGCTTTAAGTGTGGCATCGGTAAACCTAGATTTTAAAGTTAGGTAGGTTTGTTACATTTTCTTCTTGCCTCGTTATTTATAAAATAATAAATAAAGAAATCTTTATTTGTATTTGTCTGTTTGTTAGGTCAGTTTTGTTTGTCAGGTTAATCTTCAAAACGCCTAGCATATTTTAGCTATTGCTAAGCTACATTTATTTTAGAAAAATATTTTCGGTTTCATAAATTCCACGTGAACGAAGTCGCGGGTAACAGCAAGTAACAAATATAATCTAGATCGTATATCCAACCTACACTTAGGCAGACGTCGTTGGCTATGCAGTTGCAAATTCGCATATCTAAATTGCTCTAAGCTCGGAGGCAAATGGCCTTAGTAACGATAGGCCATTAGCCGCGAGTGTGGGCTTCGATTATACTAAAGAATTTTATGGAGCTATATTCTATTAATGTGTTAGAGATTTTAACGCAACATGCTTTAAGTGTGGCATCGGTAAACCTAGATTTTAAAGTTAGGTAGGTTTGTTACATTTTCTTCTTGCCTCGTTATTTATAAAATAATAAATAAAGAAATCTTTATTTGCATAAAACATGGTATACAATGAACTTAGGTGCTCAAGTAGGGCGCTCATGTCTTGCCAATATTAATTTGAAACTTATGGTCAAGTAATGCATTAATACAGTCAAAGTTTTTCTCGTTAAGCCATTTGTACAATTTATTTTTGAGTTACGTGATATTTAATTCTTTGAACTCGCCCGGAATTCTATTATATATATAAAAACACATTTCGATAGGCAGCTAATGACATATTTAGCTGATCTAAAGACACCCGTTATTGACTGATCTATCAAAGTACAGCTTAAACCGCTGCGGGACAGATCGTGTTGAAATTTGGCATGTTGGTAGCTGTTATGACATAGGATTTATGCAAATTCCGCCCAATACCAAGATATGTGCCTACGATGTCGCGGACACAAGCTAGTCTTTTTATGTCTGTAACTATAAAAGGCAACCGTTACTGACTGATCTATCAACGCACAGCTCAAGCCACTGGACGGATCAGGAACCCTACCGACTAAGCTGAAGCCGATTTCCATCGGATTTTTTGATTGCGAAAATCAAACTTCAACTTCTTGTGTTTAGCTGGTAGAAATCATGGAATACTACCGATTAAGTTGAATATGTTTGTCAATAACTTAAACGTAAGACCTATTTTTCGAATCAAAATATGTAATGGTAATCGGCTTCACCTTCGGCGCTAGGGCGCATAATAGGAGGGATCCGCTAAGAAAGGACTTTCGAAAATTCCGGGATACTGGGATATCGTATACGTAAGGAGAGTGCATTGGTAGACGTGGGCGGGTCCGGTACGTAGTTTCGAAAAACGCTGTAGCGTACCACGGTAAAATATTTTCGCGACAACGTGTGTCGCTACAGCGTCTTTCAAAACTACGCGGGCACTAGCTAGTTTAATATAAAGTTTCAGTTTCACTATCAGCCCCCTTACCACTAACTCTTATTGCGATTCAATAACTGAATAGAATGCTTATTCATACCAATGAATAAGCGACTCTATTTCAAATTTAATATACCAATGAATAAGCGATCACTTATTCATTTCAAATTTAATAGAGTCGCTTATTCATTGGTATGAATAAGCATTCTATTCAGTTATTGTATCGCAATAAGAGTTGGTGGAAAGGGGGCAGGGCTATTATCTGCACGTGTTGCACCCTGCTGACCACCTAACCAGGTTCTGGCTAAAGAGAGACAGGACACATGAACCCCGACTGGGGAAGTGTCGCCACCTCACTTAAGACGGCAGTCAAGTAACAATTTCCTAGAGAGTTGTTCTGTTCTTCTGGGTGAGTGAGGGTATAAGGAAGGAAGGAGGTGCTGCGATTGTAGTAGGGTAGTTATTCCAAGCATCTATAGGCTACGGTTACCGCTTCACATCAGGCAGGCCATATCTGGCACCCGAAATAGTATAAAAAATGTCCGTCTATGAAAGTATTTCTTTCTTACACATACTATACATAATGTTGTCAATGACCACGGGGTAGACTCGGCTAATATCAAGTAACTAAAATACTATTAGATTGCAGAACCGCTTGAACCTTCGACAATTTGGAGTACAAGTCAGCTCTACGCTCAAATGCCACTTCCGTGGAACACTATCGCTTTAACTAGGTCGGTAAATAGCATTAGACACACCCCGGTTTGTTCGCGACATGTTTGGTTAACGTGCTGAGACGATAAATCACAAAGGTTCCGTATCTGTGATCTCATTTGGGAAACGTTCAGGGTTTAGTATCTGCTTGTGTAACTATCCATACATTGACATTGCAAGTGTTTAAGTAAGGAGGAGCTCGATGACGTCGTTGCGCGTGTCAGTTTAATTGAAGACGCAAGATAAGCAACGTCTAGCCTGTCCATGGATGGGTATATATTATCTCGAGCTCCTCCCATGCTTCGGAGGGCACGTTAAGCCGTTAAGGCTGTTGTAATTAGATGTACAGTCGTTAAGCCAAGACAGTGACTTTGATACACTGGCCTCCGCCACCCGCAGTTGAGCAGCGTGGTGGAGTATGTTCTAAAAACCGTTGGATTGAGGGGAGACCCGTATCCTATTTTATTTTTTTTATACTACGTCGAGTGGCAGACAAGCATACGGCCCGCCTGATGTGAAGCGGTTACCGTAGCCATATTAACGCTCGCAATATAAAATATCGCTCGCGCGCCGTCACCCCCGCTGCCATCGCACATCTCCTGACGTTGCATGTTTTCTGGTGACCTCACTCACTCGCAGGAACACAACAGCCCTCAGGGGAACCGTTATTTGGCTGCGGTATTCTGTGAGGTACATTCCCCAGTCGGGTAGCTTACAATTACGCTCCCTACCACTCTTTTCGCCAGAGCTTCGTTTGTCAGTCAGCAGGGTGCGCCGCGTGAAGTTGACTTTGGTTCAAAGATGTTGATGACCACTTACACCCCAAAAAAATCCTAGCAGTAGGATGAACAAGGGTTGACGATATTTATATTTTAGAAACATGATTTTTGTATTTCTCTTAATATGCCATTTTCTTCATAAAAGGCATATAAAATTTTAGAAATGTTGCAACGGGATTACCACGGGGAATTTTCAGATGAGCTGTTTGATTTGATACCTGCAGCTGAATTACACTATCGTACAACTCGCCATAAATAAAAATTCCACCATAGATATCATCTTGATAAATTGGCGGTCTACCACAGTACGCTTTTAAGAAATTTTCTAACACGAAATGTAAAATTGTGGAATCAACTTCCTTCAGCATTTCCGAACGAATACGACAAGAACAGATTCAAATGCAATCCGCCGTGCGGTTTCCGGCAGACTAGATAGAATCACTCCGTTTCTTCCCGTGGATGTCGTACAAGGCGACTAAGGGAAATACATTATCAAATATCGATCAGGCCTCCCCAACCCGTTTGCCCATCGTGGGGAATGTTGGCTAAATCCTCTTTCCGTCTAGGACGGACGAGAGAGGGTCGTGCTCCTGTAGTAGACACTGAAACGGACCTGATGATGATGAGATTCAATGTTTCCCTTACAAGGCAGACAACGGATCGGCGACCCCTTGGTATTGCTGATGGGCAGTGGTGATTACTTTGTATCAGGTAACATACATGGTCGCTTGCCCCCCCGCCCCCCCCCCCCCCCTCTAGATTATATAAAAAAAATTGGTTGTCTGTAAAGTCGGTTTACGGACGATAATTTTACGTGATAACGTCATAAGAAAACATCGGCCGCTTAAGCCTATCGTGCCTCTCTATCGATTGTTTCGCGTTCTCGCTTGCACGCTCGACTCAGGCGGAACATGACAATGAGGCTTTTTCGTGCGTGCAGCCGGCGTTCATCGATTTATAAAACGATATCATGTCAAAAAAAATTGACCAGCCCCCTTACCACCATCTCTTATTGCGATTCAATAACTGAATAGAATGCTTATTCATACCAATGAATAAGCGACTCTATTTCAAATGGAATAGAGTCGCTTATTCATTGGTATGAATAAGCAATATATTCAATTATTGAATCGCAATAAGAGATGGTGGTAAGGGGGTTGTTATATTTTATTGCAAATTGTAAATGTTTGCTATTGTGAAAACGTACCATTTCTGTTTTCAATAAATGATTAATATTAATTACATTCTTCCATAATGCAAATATTATGCTGTTGCCGTGTACAAACTTACATAAACAAAAAGCTCGTTACTCGCATGCAACGTCGAATGAATCTTAATATCGCCTTTATTTCTTTTACACAATATTATTTTATACTGTACTCGTAGTTGTTTATTAAACATTTCGACGTACTCTTTGCATTGAAAATACATTGTAAGTGATATTTTACACCAGCTTATGCTCGTGGCTTTGCCCGCGTGAATATAGATAGAATATGCTTTATTTGCATAATACAAATTAGAAGTACAGTGAATCCATAAATAGGCTTGTA
This sequence comes from Hypsopygia costalis, assembly GCA_937001555.2. Taxonomy (NCBI): domain Eukaryota; kingdom Metazoa; phylum Arthropoda; class Insecta; order Lepidoptera; family Pyralidae; genus Hypsopygia; species Hypsopygia costalis. Next base: position 7,769,291 of record OW443330.2, on the reverse strand, counting down.
TCCCATTTTTTTTTTCGATTTCTTATTTAAAAACGTCACAATAATATAAATATAGGTGAAATAATTACTTCGATTGCATAAAAACTTCTCGAGATATGATAACTTGAATATCACAATTTTGGACTATCCCGAAAACGCTCCATACAAAAGGCCACCACGTTATGACGTCACACCGTGCTATTTTATATGCATTAAATCAGAATTTTGTACGACAGCTATGTTAAATATTGCGTTTATGTAGCCAGTGCCGTAACAAAAGTTATAGTATTTTTTATTGTTTCTACAATGGTAATATTTATTTTTTATAATTTCATACCTTTAAAATGGACTTTCCCACTAAACTTTGACCGCACATAAAACACGTCGGACATAAGTTATTAAAATTTTAAGATCGCAGATCGTTCTAGTTTTATGTATTTTACGTTACTGATACAGTGTTTTTATAATTTTGTAACATGGGCAACAAGCCTATTATCACAGACTTGTTTAATGCAACAAGGCGGCCTTATTGCTGAGAGTAATCTTTTCAATTTTTTCAGCCGTGTGGTTTCCGGCAGACTAGAATAGAATCACTCCGTTTCGTCCCGTGGATGTCGTACAAGGCGACTAAGGGAAATACATTATCAAATATCGATCAGGCCTCCCCAACCCGTTTGGCCAGCGTGGAGAGTGTAGGCCAAATCCTTCTTCCGACTAGGACGGACGAGAGAGGGTCGTGCTCCTGTAGTGGAGACTAAAATGGACCTGATGATGATGATAATGATGAATCTTGTCAAGGCAACCTTAGGGTAACGAATTTGTGCATGGAGTGGCCAGGATTCACAAATCTAAAGAAATTAATGAAAACTAGAAGTATAGTAATATTATGAGAATCATTATCACTACATAGTATAAAACAAAGTCGCTTTCTCTGTCCCTATGTCCCTTTGTATGCTTAAATCTTTGAAACTACGCAACGGATTATGATGCGGTTTTTTTTAATAGATAGAGTGATTCAACTGGAAAGTTTATATGTATAATATATGCATAACATAGTAGAAAAACACTGATAATTTAGAGGTTTCTAATGTGATGTCGTAAATAAACACATTTTTTTGCTCTTTCATTGCAAACGCTGGCTGAACCCAACGAGATAGATCAAAATAATGTAGTACAGTATTGTTCACCTTAAAATGGTCTACAAAAAAGTTCGCGATGGTATATGTCTATCTCTTAGTGGTAACACACAATAACCGTTATTTTATCCTTTGCTTTTTACAAGAAATAATGCCTTATTTACGAAGCGATTTTAAGCAATACAGAATTAATCCTTATCCAATTAAGTACCTTAAATACATTGCGCATTTAATATAGATCAATATGGCCCTTCACAGCATGTAATTTAAATGAATAGTTTAGAAGATATTACACATTTAAAATGCAGGGACATAACGGCTGTGGCGGCACCGGCCGCGGAGCCGGCGGCGTGTGCCTATAACTGGGGAAGGACTGGATAGGACAAAGCGCAAAGACCTTCTGTAGTACATTTAGTATCAGCATTGCACCCGTGCGAAGCCGGGGCGGGTCGCTAGTTATGTATATACGATATATTACATGGATTGCAAGATATCCTGAGTGGTAAACCGGAATGCCAATTCTCGTAATTGCATTTTACGATAGCAATATGAAAGTTGACCGAATCGAGATTGAATTATAAATTGACTAAACATTATATTATATTTGATTTAATTATCAATTCTTATTGCTAACGAAATAACATGCTTACTTTGTTTAATTTTCGGTCATATTTCGATATAATCCCATATAAATTAAACTTTGAATTTCATATTGTTATACGAGAACTTATTTGACATTTGTGAGATTGAGACTGGAACGGAACTACTCGTAAATTTTGTACTACATTTAAATTACGAAAATTGCCTCTCAGGTTTTTATAATTTTAAGAAATCTCATAAACAGATATTTAAACATAAAAACGATTAATACATTAATAAAATTAAGTGTAAAATTTGGTTATACTAGTGATCCGCCGCGGCTTTGCAGCAGCAGTGCAATTTTTTGAGGCTTGATTACAAAGCTTTATTTTTCTATGTACATTATAAGCTTCATTAGATTTACATAACAAAATATCTAACTGACAGTGAAAACCGCATTAATATCGCGTAGTTTACTAGTTTACTAGGAGGTAGCAAATAAACACAGACATGAAAAACGACGCGAAAACACTGGAGGTTGATGGCTAGATTTTTTTGTTATAGACGAGGGTGCAAATAGGCATGTTAGCCATCTGATGGTAAGCAATCACCACAGACCATAGACATCGGTAACACCAAAAGGTCACTGATCCGTTGCAAGTCTTTTTAGAATAGGCTCTTTTGTTGAAGACTCCCATGTTGTATTTGTTGGAACATCGTTGACGGCAGTTGATGAAACAATTTCACCGTCCGTGTTAGAAAATATCTTAAAAATCGTACTGTGGTCAGACGGTCAATCATTGAGGTGGCATGGGTGGCAATGGACAAAGGTAAAAATCTTTAAACACATTTTTTTTATACTAAGTCGGTTGGCAGACTGTTATTACCACAGAACTAATAATAATATTAGTTCTGTGGTTATTACCCTAGCCATATGGCTACGGTAATAACACTCGCAACATGAAATATCGCTCGCGCGCCGCCACCCCCACTGCCAACGCAGCATCTCCTTTCTTTCTGGTGACCTCACTCACTCACAGGAACATAACCCTCAAGGGAATTGTTATTTGGCTGCGGTATTCTGTGAGGTGGAGGTACATACTTCCCCAGTCTGGCAGCTTACAATTAAGCTCCCTACCTCTCTTTTCGCCAGAGCCTCGTTTGTCAGTCAGCAGGGTGCACCACGTGACCACTAGGTTACACCCCTGTGTAACCTAGTGGTCACGTGATGACCAGGGTGGTGGTCATCAGGGGATTCATCCCCTCGATCGTTTCGATGTTTGTAAGTGGTTCACCACTTACAAACATCGATTTAGTTTAGAAAATATCTACTAATATTTTGACACCAGTATCAGTTACCCGTTGTGGTTCATTGTATTTAAACGGCGTATTTACCTTCACCGCATATCCGGATATCGTGTTTCTCCATACTAGGCTTATCAACGCATTTCGAAATGTTTATGCGATGTTTGATTCTTAGAAGTGTACCATTTTTGTCAACGCTCCATTGTAACCTAACCTTTATGTACGTTTTTATATGTCCGCTCACCTAATCTCGTATTTCTCAAAACAGTGGTATCAGGTTATATTGTCACGTAGGGTTTATTGGAGTGGGATTTCTAACGTACGTTGCATGCTTTGCTGACATCGTGACTGAAGACCAATTCTAGTTCTCTGTTACATTTTCATAATCTGTGTTAAAGATTGCCAAACATCGAAAGTAGGATTTTTTTTTTTTAAATGCATGCTTCGGATTAATAATAAATATTCCTGGAAAAATTACATAGGTACGACCATCTAGTCCCAAACTAAGCAAAGCTTGTACTATGGGTACTAGATAACTGATATTATACTTATATAATACAACGTATACCTTATTAATTATACATATTACATATAATAAGTACATACATACGTATAATATACGTAGTATAAAAAAAATGTTTGTAAATACACACATTTAATACATACAAAATACCCCGACCAAGACAAACAGACATGCTCATGCACACAATATTTGTCTTGTCCGGGTATCGAACCCGCAATCTCCGAGTCAAAGTGGCCATTGCTAACTATTCAACCACCGAGCTCGTCAAATTATATACTCGTAGATCCATACTAAAATCCATTAAATGCAAATATATTTTGTACTACTTTTTTAATAGAGTGCATATATATGACAACAACCGTTTGATTCATTCAATACGTTTCTTAAAAAAAAAACAACAAAGCCACGAAAGTAAATCAACTATAAAATGTAAGTACAAACATAAATCAAAAATCGAAGCGCAAGCGAACAAAAGGGCTAAAAGGAACGTAGTTTGGTCACGTGGACGGCGCGCGCCTTGGACACGCGCGGGCGCAGCGCAGGGCCAGTACAATAGTTATTTATGCTGGTCCTTCGAGCCGGATTAACGGTTGATTATGCACGCTCCAGATTCAGGAAACGAGTTAAATGGCTGCCGCACGACCGGCCTCGGGCCGGACTATTGTCAGCTCTTGCATTGCTGTATGCAGTAGAGATACTTTACTTCAATGGTGGTTTATTGGACCATTGAATATGAGATTTAATTTTGAACGCGAGTTGCGAAGCGTTATTTTATCTATAGATCTTTCCCGTAATGTTTGTCTGTTAAGTAAAGTTAAGTAAGTAGGAATGGTATATTTTTTGTAGTGTATGTATGTTATTGTTATGTTTATGGTTACCTATATTACGAATAAAACTAAATAGAATAATAAATAATTATAAATAATAAATAAATAATAAATCTTTTATTGAAAAAACGTAAGTAACAAAAAAACTTAAGACTAAATTAACATAATGGAATAATTTGCCATGTGCCTGAACTAGGAGTATTCCTGTGTTTCAGGCAATTTTGAATTAAAATAACATTGTTTTTTTTATATTCAAAATTGTGTGTAATTATATGCATAAATTAAGATTATACGCGCATTATTATTACAACAACAATATCAGTTATTTTTAGTATAAGTTACTGTATGAATGTAAAAAAAAATATACATATATACAGTATTGAAATTGTATTGTTTGTTGAAATTTTGTTTAAATTATATTAAAATTCAGAAAAAATATACAAATTAATGATGATTAAAATACATTACACCCATAATTCCCTATCCATATTCAAACATTTACACATCTACCAAATGTTTAATGGTTGAAGAGATTTCTGATAAACATTTGCCTTTCACACACCTTTCTTTATATTATTTTATGATAAACTCTCTTTATTTTGTACTCACAAAAACAACAACACTTTACATAATAAATTTAATCTAAACTGCTATACAAAGTCAAAAGACGCCAGGGCTACCGGCTAAGCTTAAACCGATTACCATTGGATTTTTGACGTGACAACGTCTTATAAATTGGTTAGCCGGGTGACACTTCAAGAAACTGGGTCACGTTATGCGCTTACAATGAGAGCGAGTGAAAGGCGCGTGCCTTTCACTCGCTCTCATTGTAAGCGTGTCGTGGACGCGTGTCCCTTCTAAGAGCGAGAGAGACAGACATAAAAAGTGAAAGGCATGCGTCCCTTCCACTCGAAAACATTTTACCACTCAAAGTCGTTGTCACGTAAAACTTTCGCCCGTATACCGACTTTACAGGCAACCAATTTTTTTTTTAATTTGAAAATCAAACTTCAACTTAGATTTATGGTTGGTACTTGTGTTTAGCTTAGCTGGTAGCAACCCCGGAGCTCTACCTTCTAAGCTAAAGGTGTTTATCTTCACTTTAACTTATGGCCTAGTTTTGGAACCAAAATATTTGATCGGAGTCGATTTCAGCTCTTCTTCAGCTCTGATCTTGGTTGTAACATTTAAAACATCGTCATCAAAGTCTTTTGACTTTGTATAGCAGTTTAGATTAAATTGATTATGTAGTGTTGTTGTTTTTGTGAGTACAAAATAAAGAGAAACTCTCTTTATCATAAAATAATATAAAGAAAGGTTTCATACACCTTTCTTTAAGATATAAGGCAAATCTTTATTAGAAATCTCTTCTTACTTAAACGTAAGACCTATAATTCGAATCAAAATATTCGATGGTAGTCGGCTTCAGCTTCGGCAGTAGAGCCCCAAGAAGGTTTTAACTTATTACATTAAAAATTGTTAATAACAATTTCTCCTAACACAAGCAATCGTTAGCTTAAAAGGAGTCTCAGGCAGAATGATTTAAAAAAAAAAAAAAAGACGTGTGGCACTCGGGGACTGCCTCGGTAAAGCTATTGCATAGCATTTTGTATCAACTTATGCAATTATAATTTTATTTATTTATTTTATTCATGCAGTATTGCTTTTTCTTTGATATTAATTCAAGTTACACTTTTTGAGCGTGGTGACCGATAAGAAAACAAATTTTTCTATTATTAAATAAATAAAACGAGTTTCGTAGAGTCGTACAATACGTCTAATCGCACGCACACAACGCCGTGTCGAAGACTGCCGAACTGAAACGACGTTAGACGATGCACGGCCTTCAAGCCACACCTCCTTGCCCGTCGGAGTGGGGAGCGTGAGGTTTTTTCGTTACGGAATTTCTGGATTCGGTCCCCGCGCTCAAGGCCCGCGATAGAAGCTATGCAATAGCTTAAAAAAAATACTGTCCAAACAAAGAAAAGAGAAACATACAAAGTAATTACAATTATTATTAATGCATATACTGACAACTTACAAAGCATGGTATTTGGAGGTCTTTTGTTAACCGATAGTGAAGTTAATGGCGATATTGACCTTATAAGATACACGGCTCCCGCTGCGAACATTTCTGTTGCATTTATCACTTTGGTATTAAAATTTAACACTGCGGGGTACATTTTATGGTATCCAGGCTATATCTCCAAGTTTATCGTCATTGTTTTTAACTCAGTAGTAACACTAGAACTGTAATAAATATGAAGAAAATTTGCGTAAAATTCAATTTTAGTTATAGTTAAAATAGTTGTGCAATTTAGAGATGAAAAATATTTCTATTGTTTTTTTACATTTCTATTTATAATTAACTTCTTTTCTGCTAATGTATTGGGTATATAATAGTGTTGGATAATTTCTTATGCTTGAGCTAGCATTTTCAATTCAAACAACCAACAAAAATGACGTAACTTTATCTGCGTGTTTAGATTCCAACTTTCATATATCATTTCAAAACCCGGGGTTTCTTGTATATCAATGGAAATGATATATTAATGAGGATCCTATAAGGAGAGTTGATCATTGATTGTATATAATGATCAACTCTCCTTATAGGATCCTTAAGCAAGGAAGCTTTGCTAAGCATCAGACTATTACTTAGCATGCAATTTTTGACTTTTATTTGATAAAATATTTCTAATTAGACATTTCCATAATATAGTTCTGCAAAAAAATATTCCCAATGCAGAAACTACATACTTTATTGTTATCTGTTTTATTTTATACTAGCTTCCACCCGTGGCTTTGTCCTCGTTTACTTTTTTTTAATAAAAAGTATCCTATGTCCTTTCTAATACCTTTGAGAATATATGTACAAAGTTTCATGATGATTGGTTGAGTAGTTTCGCCGTGATAGCGTAACAAACTCACATTAATAATATTAGTAGGAAAGTAGGGATACTGTTTTATTATAAAGATACCCACTAAGATTAGTGGGTAGACTAGGATTTTGCATTGAAATTTGTAACAATGTTCATCTATATAAAGAAAAATGCGATTCAATTATGTATATTTTATTAAAGGCATAAGGCCAAAAACAGTATACCTACTGGACCGCAATGCAGTTCATTCAAAGTCAAAGCGAATGTCTTTTACTGCGGTTGTAATTCTCTCAGGACACAGCAATGCTTAGAAGATTTTAGAACAAAATACGAAAGGTAAAGCGACTCAATTTTAGTTTTTGAACAATTGGATTAGTAGGTATATAGCGTATATATTTTTTTTACTTGAGTAGTTTTGTAGCATGGATCCCCTTCAGTAACAGCTTATTGTTTTTAATTTTTTAGTAGAAATATTTTAACTCTGTGATTATAAATGTTGGATAGGTTATGTAAAAATATTTCAAAGTATTTGGGAGAATAACAGTTGTAATTTTCGTTTTTATACTCATTTGCGGACTATGTTAATACATATATTATATTTTGGGGTGTAAGTGGCTTCCTACCGTCTTTGAGCCAAACCCAATCTCACCTGCACGTGGTGCACCCTACTGATTTACTAATGAGGCACTGGCGAAAAAGAGGTAGGGCATAGCACAATTTTAAGCTGCTCAATTGGGGAACTACATACCTCCACCTCACAGAATACCGCAGCCAAATAACAATTTCATTGAGGGTTCTTGTGTTCCTGCGAGTAAGTGAACCAGAAAGGAAGGAGTTGCTGCGTTGGCAGAGGCGGTGGCGATGCACTAGCAATGTTTCATGTTGTTGTTATGCGATGTTAATATGGCTACGGTAGCCGCTTCACATCGGGCAGACCGTGTGCTTGTCTGCCGCCCGACGTAGTATACAAAAAAAGAAATGTATATTATTCAGTCATGGCGGTATGCACTTGTAGTGCTTGTAGTCATGAACAATAAAATTTTAGTAAATTAGAAACCGACCGACTGACCGTTAATCGACCCCTTTTCCTTATTAAGAAAACGTCAGTAAGATATTTCTTAGTGATAGCTTTAAATAATTTTATATGGTTTTAGTAGTTATGAATATAAAATGTGTTGTGATTTAAGTTAGATATTATTTTGATTTTTGATTGTGTTTAAAATATCTATTACAAATATTATTTGTCATTAACTGCGAACTGTATTTTCCTGTCATTCCAAAAAAATATAATGTCCCAAAAATTAATTAAATCACGCATGTATATATTTTAAAGTAAAATGAGTGAAATGCGGAAATTTTATATGGAGGAACTAGAGATGGGCATAATTCCAGGCATTTACGATAAATGCCCAATAAGTATATATAAATGCCTAAATGCCAAATTATTGGGCATAAATACAGAATATATAATTTAATTATTGGGCATTTATCTTAAATGCCCGGTATTTTGCCCATCTATAGTAGGAACTGTATCAGTATAAAACCATGTATAATGTATAAGTTACTTATTGGTTTGATTAGATTAATTATTGTAAGTACTTTATTTCGTAATCCACAAACAGAAATAGAAGAAATACTTAACAACAACTTTATAGTAACTTTCTATCAATCGATTAAGAAATGTTTGAATTATAAACTTTATTTACGATTTGCATACGTTGCGTTATTGTGTATTCTCTATACATTTCCTAGGAATTATATAGAATTCCCGGGCTTCCTACCCTTCTGGTAATTACAACCTACCTACTAACTACACCAAAATTTCATTTTCTAACATTTTTTGACAGATTTGTTTCTATATCTTTAATTTGAATTGTAACATTTGTGTGCATGAACATGTCTGTTTGTCTTGGTTTGGGTGTTTTGCTATGTATTAATTTATAAGTATGTATTTACAAAACAAAATGTATTTAAGTACATTTATCATTTTTCTGGTAGCCATAACACAAGCTTTGCTTGAGCTTAATTTGGGACTAGATCGCGCTGTGTAAATTGTCTAGAAAACTGATAAATGTACCTACCTACTTAAAGCTATTTTTTTTTTGTAAATACATACTTATAAATTATAATACAGAAAACACCCAAACTAAGACAAACCGACATGTTCATGCAGACAAATGTTTGTCTTGTGCGAGGATCGAACCCGCGAGCTCGGAGTCAAAGTAACCATTGCTAGCCATTCGACCACCGGTCACTCGTCAAATATTATTATTATGTATTATATTTGTATGGAGCTTGCTACTAATTTATACTCGTAAGATAAATAAAAGAGGGTAACAATGCTCAACATAGGCAGTGAGTATTATTATCCACCTTCTTCTTTACTTATTACTAGTATATTATCCAAAAATCAAACGTACCTGTTGCTTCGCAAGTTGAAACCATGTCTTCAATATAATTGGTAATCTCGTATATTGATAATGTTTAGTTGTTTTAACACTAATAAAAATGTCATCTAAAGTTATATTTTTACTCTGTCCACTGTCATAAATACTAGTTTTGGTCACAGGTTCAATTGAAAGATCTGCCACTTGCACTGGTCTTTCTTGGAAGTTGAAAGTTACGCCTCCTTGATACACCAAGAGACTGCAGTACCCTAAGGTTATCAGCACTACTGCTGCCTTAAGCAATCTGCGACCTCCCATCCCAGAGCCGGGTGGCGCCGAGGCACCTACAAGCTTGAGAAAGTCTTAGCACTTTATCACTCATCTGTTTGAACTTTTATTATCGAAATACTATTGATAAACAGCGCTCGAACTAGCTGTTACCACGAAACAGAGCTCTACCGATAAAGAGCGGGAACAAACTAAATAAAAATGTAGCACAGGCAGCATACACACGCCCGCGCAGCCGCCCCCACCACGTGGTGCGAACTAGAAGTCCGATGTAGCTTTCTCGCTTTAGCAGAAGGGCCTACCTGCGCGCGCGCCTGTCTGCCGCCTGCATCGCCGCCGGCAGCGAACTCATGTCAATGGCTCACACATAATTACTTCCAACAACTATAGAATATTTAACCTTGCCCAATTTTGTATTTGAAATAATAAACAAACCATATTTTGATAAATAAACAAATAGTATTTTTACATCTTCAGGCTATTCTATTGTAAATATTCGCGAATAAATGACGGAGGAAGCAAACCAAGCGGCAATAGGCCTAATATCTAATTTAGTAGCAATATAATATTCATTAATAAATAAGTCAAATAAAGAAATGATTAGTTTATTATTAACCACCCATACTTTTTGTTCTATTGCGTTATCAATTTCCACTTACAAAAGTATTGAATGTTTTGTTTTGTGTTATGTAGCGTTGGATATAAAAAAATGTTTGCTGGTTTTGGAACACAAATTAATATAACCCTTAGATTGTTTTTTATTATCAGAGTAAGATGCTGATAAATATTTTAATTTTAACCATACCAATTATTTATCCATACTTCTTACATACATTCGAATATCTAGCTGTCTATTATATGTTCCCATAGCATACTTAAATGATAACTTGGAAATTAAATTTCCAAGTTATCATTTTGTTTAACAAATTCCTGCAAAAATTTTATTTTATTAGATAAATTAATACACGTGTATTAACTTATTGATTATAATAATAAGTGTATTAATTTATCTAATAAAATAATAATTTTATGATTATTTATATTATGTACCAGGAATTTGTTAAACAAAAAGAAAACTTTTCTTCAAAAGTTTTACAGCTGTGGGAACATAATTAGACAGTTGAGACTTGCTTTCGAATGTATGTAAGAAATATGGATAAAATTTTAATATTTATCAGCATCTTACTCTGATAATAAATAAAAATGCTAAGTGTTATATTAGTTTATGTTCCTAAACCTAATATATATCTAATAAAATAATGTTTTTTCTAAGATATATTTATTATATTATATAAACTCGAACTATACCAATTATCTATAGAAAAAATAAAAAAATATTTACAAAGAATTTTATTCTTACCATTTTAGAGTTATGTTCAGCCTAGAGTTAGTTCATATTACATTAATTTATCATTACATCACTACCAATTTATTTATAATTCGAAAGCAACTGAAATAAAAATGTTGTTTCTTTCCATTATATGCACAAAGTTCTTAAACATAAAATAGTCTTTAATAAACATTAATTTTAATTTATAAAGTGGTTGTGGTAAGTAATGATGAATGAACCTATATTTAAAGTAAGACACAATTCGTTTAATAAATTTATTCTTAGTATCATCATTAGTTACCACAACCACTCAATCTCCTCTGTAGAGTAAATATATTCATGAAATTAATTTCTCATTCGAGTTTTATCTGCTTTTCCCTATGATCGAAGGCGCTTTTTCCAAAAGTTGACTGGTAGTCAATACTCTCAGAGATCGACTACGTGCCCTTATTTTTTGGTCAATAAAGTAAAAATAAATAAAAGAAAGGTATTAGGGCTGTAATAACTATGAAATTATAAACGACGAGCTCGGTGGTCGAATGGTTAGCAATGGCCACTTTGACTCCGAGGTCGCGGGTTCGATTCCCGCACAAGATAAATATTTGTTTGCTTGAACATGTCTGTTTGTCTTGGTCTGGGTGTTTACTAATGTATCATATGTATGTATTTACAAAAAAAATGTATTTAAGCATAGTATCAGTTATCTAGTACCTATCCATAGGACAAGCTTTGCTTAGTTTGGGACGCCCATCTGGCCGTGTGTAATTTGTTCAGGAATATTTATTTATTTATTATAAAGCTACGGTCAGAATCAGAAGATTAAAATAATGTACGTAAAATAAAAACGAAAAATACACTTTTTTTATTGATAATAATTACAATCTACAGACCCCGGGATTCGTACCTTGTTAACAATCTTCTATTTTTATTATCTAACAATTTATTAATTGCACGTCGCTATTATGCGAATACTCATGTTATTATATACATATATAAAAATACACTTTTAAAATTGAATACAAGTAGGAACTTACAAATATAATAGGCATTATTTCCCTGAAATCAATCCTAATTAGCTGATACAAAATCCAAGTTTGTAAGTTCAAAACCGCTTAGTCATTTAATATATAATTTGATACCAGTGCTCCACAATACATTTTGTTACGGAAGAACGGTTATACTGACGTCTCCTCGACAGTGGGTGGTAATGAAATTAAGACCTAGTCATTGTTGCATTAAATTCCACTCAAATTAGATAATAAGAGACGAAATTGCCTAGCAACCGAGATTAATAGCGTGATTATTGAAAGTTACGGGATAGCGAGTGAAAGAAATCGTACCGTAGTACGAATACACGGAACAAATTTTTAATTTGCGCCTCTATTTGACGCTGTTAATGTTTATTGCTGAGTTTCACTTTGCAATTATTCTCTAGTCTGTATCTACCTTTACGAATACCGATAACTATAGAACTGTTAGAGCTTTTACTATTCATCATCATCATCAGCCTGTATCTACCCACTGCTGGATATAAGCCTTCCCCAATGCTTTCCACAAAATACGATCCTCTGCCTTCCGCATCCAACCGCTTCCAGCCGCTTTCTTAAGGTCATCGGACCATCTAGAAGGAGGGCGTCCAACGCTTCGTCGTCCTACGTCCTCCTCCACCATCTGACATCACTTACTCGACAGATGTAACCAGCCCATTACCACTGCTTGCAAACTCTGAAGTTCCGGATTCGATCCCTCACAGAAACCCTGAGCATAGCCCTCTCCATCGCTCGCTGAGCTTTTTCTATTACGACTGTATACGACTGTAAGGTGAAAAATCTTGGGATTTACCACAGTAAAGGCTAGTGTACACGGGTTGAGTAAAATCTAATGAGTACAAGTACATACTTTGCGGAGCTACCAGCACGCTAAGAATAGTTACAATGAAACCAGTAGTCATGTGTCTAGAGATGGGCAAAATGCCGTGCTTTCACGATAAATGCCCAGGTTTTGGCATAAATGGCGAATTAATATGTACTTATTGGGTATTTATCGTACCAAAATGCCCATCTCTCGTTCAATTTTACTCTACGCATTTATGCCACTAAGCATCAAAAACGAGCACCCGGAAAGTGAGTTGTCTCGCCTCGCAATTATTCTGTGCAACTAATTGCAAAGCGACGAATCTGACGTTTATCTCATTTGATTGAAATAGGTTGAAATGCCATCTTCTGTAATAAGAAAATAATTTATGTTGATAAAGTAAATAAAGTCAAAGGGAGCACATATGATACGAAAGTAAACAATAGGTAGTATTTCATGTTAAGATGTATTTTAGGTAAATTTTTATCTGGATAAAAATGCGCTATGTCTGAACCCAGACCATGTTCTAAATGCATGCCAGATTTCATTAACATCCATTTAGCCATTTACCAGTGAAAGAATAACAACCAACCATCCATACATACCTACATTCATTATTGACTTAAGTATATATGTTTACACATAGAATTAATGTAAATGTCTAAGAAGTTATGGTCTATAATTTTAACCGTTATTCATTCATTAATGTCTTTGCTATGAAAGAATTCTAATTAAAAATAACTATCTTGATTATGATCCAGTTATGTTTCTACAAACTGGTGTCTTCGCCCACACAAATCAATTGCGCAACTATCATGGCTGTGTATGTTATATTTTACTTTCGATTAAAAGTAGCTAATAGTCATATGAAAAATAATTATATAACGCAATGTTCGTATTAATACTTTTTTTTAACAGGTCCACCCACCACACATTCCCACCACTGTGTCTCCTATGTAGCCAGGAATAACAGCGACACCAAAAAGGCAATGAACAGTGTAGTTCATTGCAGTCCCGGGGGTAAAACTACGGCTGCCTTGCAATCAATGGCGGATTTGCCTTAAGGCCCACTAGCCCCGGGCCTAGGGCGGCCAAATGTTAGGGGCGGTCGGAACAGGGTATTACCGAATGGTAAGTCTAATAAAATAGACTGCCATGGCGGTTTTGCGGAGAAGTATATTATAAATAGGTATAAAGCTGAAAAATAAAAGCCAAGGGACTATATAATAAGGAATATAATAGGAATACGGAGTCAGCTTATGAGAATTAAGATACGACCTAAGGCGACCAAGACTACAAATCCGCCTCTCCTTGCTACCCATAATGAATTTAATCAGAAGAAATTAGTAGGGGTAAGAACTAATTTCTTCTGATTAAATTCGTTATGTGAGAGTTGAAGAGTGAGATACAGAATTTTCTTATGAAAGAAAAAATAAGAAAAGTGCGCGCAAAAATTGAAAATTTAAGAAAACCAAACGACCATGTAAACATTTCTAATGTAACTTTATGGCGTTTGACAGAACTGTCAGTCATTTGACAGATAGCACGAAACCAATTCAATAGTAATAGTTAAGAAGACAGGATAACGTCTGTCGGGTCAGCTAGTTTCCAATAATTACAACAAATCATTATAAAGACTAGGTCTCAAACGCACTAGGCGACCACGACAGCGACAACAGCTGGTCGCAGCGACTGACCATTTGCTGGACGCGGTGGCGGTCGCCTAGTGTGTTTGAGCTCTTGCTTTTTTCATATATTAAATTATCCGATGTTTCGATTATCTGAATGAGCTACGATAACAATTTATAAGTCCGGTTGGCCGTGTGGTTTCCGGCAGACTAGAATAGAATCACTCCGTCTCTTCCCGTGGATGTCGTACAAAGCGACTAAGGTAAATACATTATAGAACATCGATCAGGCCTCCCCAACCCGTCTGGCCAGCTTGGGGAGTGTAGGCCAAATCCTCCTTCTGTCAGGGACCGACGAGAGAGGGTCGTGCTCCTGTAGTGGAGACTAAAATGACCTGATGATGAAGTCCGGTTACTCAATCTGCGCTGTATATAAATTTATGGTGCTGACTGTATCGATGTAGTGTAAGTAGTGGCAGCTAATAATCGTGTTAGTAGCGAGAAAGCTAAACCGTATCCCATGTAATTGCGGAAGCATACCGTAATGACTATCGCACACGCCAATGCCGCCGTGGGAACAATAACTATGGAAGATTTTTTATCTAAACCATTATTAGAAGTTGATGCTCACTTTCAAAAAGAAAATAAAAATATAAATGAAAACAAGTTACTTAATTAATTTATTTTTTATATGAGCGGCGGGCAAACGAGCATGTGGGTTTATGAAAGCACCTGATGGAAAGCAATCACCACCGCCCATGGAGATCAACAACAGCAAGGGGTCGCCGATCCGTTGCCAGCCTATACTCCTTCCTTCCATTCTGGTGACCTCACTCACTCGCAGGAACACAACAACTCTCAAGGGAATCGTTATTTGGCTGCGGTATTCTGTGAAGTGGAAGTACTTTCCCAGTCGCACAGCTATCTTT
Organism: Hypsopygia costalis; assembly: GCA_937001555.2. Lineage (NCBI taxonomy): Eukaryota > Metazoa > Arthropoda > Insecta > Lepidoptera > Pyralidae > Hypsopygia > Hypsopygia costalis. The sequence goes on along the minus strand of OW443330.2, from coordinate 7,753,647 downwards.
TCGCCATAGCCTCGTTTGTCAGTTTATTTAATTCATTAATTTAGTTATTTCAACACATAATTGCTGTGAGTTTAAATCAAATCATTTACTTCTAAACATTCATTTAAAAATATGAGTAAATTTATACTTACGCATTTATATACGTATGTACACATTCTTATAGCTTTACTCATTGTTATCATCAACATCATTATTTCAGATCCTATGTCCACTGTTGAACTTAGACCTTGAGCGCTATAGGACCCGATCCAGGGGCCCTACCGGCTAAGTTAAAGCCGATTACCATCGAATATTTTATTATGAAAAATAGGCCTTACGTTTTAGTTATTGACAAATATCAGCTAAGTCGGTAGAGCTCCATGGTTCTACCAATTAAGCTAAATACTGGTACCATAAATCTAAGCTGAAGTTTGATCTTCGCAGTCAAAAAATCTAATGGCAATCGATGGATGCAGATGACTCAGGGGCCCCCTGAGTCATCTGCATCCATCGACGCCCTGCAACTTTTATAAGGTCATCCCGATCGCCTATCCAATCCTTCGCCAGTACGAGGTTACCACTCGAGAACCTTTCTTCACCAGCAGTTGTCGGTCTACTAGCTATGAATGTAGCCCGCTCACTGCCATTTAACGTATCCTTTAAACTATGTCGGGTACCTACTTTGTCTGCGGATATTATTTAGATCCTATCACGCTGAGAGATTCCGAGCACAGTTTTCTCCGTAGCTAGCTGGGCGATCTTGAGCTTCCTTATACGAGCCGCAGTGAAAGACACTCAATTCCGAATGTACAGTCAACAGCTGTAGATCCAGCGTTACATTTTTGGACCGTTCTTATGCCGTCGGATTATGATGAGCGGTCCACTGTACTAACACAGTATAAGTAATAGTGTACTACAGTATAAGTAATAGTACTACCTACAGTATGGCCATTCCCTGCTGCTCTCTCGTGTCGACCTCACCTCCCCTCTGAGACAAATCTGGAATAGTTTGTATGGCGTTGCACGCACACGCGCTCATTGCCGATCTATACAGACATCATTGTTTATGTCATAGTTAAACGACGCGACATTTGTATAGAGTTGTGTGTTTTTACTAAGGACTAGGCTAACTCGAAAAAATATACATAGTAATTAACCTTATTGGCAACTTCGTGTTTGCATTATTTTATTAGCTATGAGTCTTTTGACCCAACTTTATCAAATGCACCTTGTAGACACGTGTCATAACAGTTATTGTGATTCAGTGAAGCAAAGAGTATGTTCACTGGCGCGTTAACATATGTTTTAGTTTGTCGAATTGAATTAACGTTACGAGCAAGTTTACGTTCATGTTTTGATTGTTCAATTTTATTTCACAGTATGGGCGATCTAGCTTCACTCGACGTGTTGGTTTTTTTTTGTCATTTTTGAGGTATATGATAATAATCAACTATGTTGTGAGTTTTATTAATTTTTATTTTATAGTCATAATAGTTATCATCGTGCTTCGGAGGGCACGTTAAGCTGTGTCGGTCCCGGCTGTTATCATTAGATGACAGCCAAGTCAGTAGCCTTTTCTGCTTGAAAACACTGAGCAGCGTGGTGGAGTATGCTCTAAACCCTTTCGATTGAGGATATTTGTAAGCTACCCGCCTGGGGAAGTACCTCCACCTCACAGAATACCGCAGCCAAATAACAATTCTATATAGAGTTTTTGTGTTCCTGCGAGTGAGTGAGTTCACCAGAAAGGAAAGAGTTGCTGGTTTGGCCCCTGCCAAAGCTTTGGCTGCAGGGGTGGCGGCGCGCAAGCGATATTTCTTGTTGTTAATATAGGTACGGTAACCGTTTCAAACAAAGTAGTCCGTATGTTTGTCTGCCACTCGACGTAGTATCACAGTATAAGTAATAGCATACTATTACACTGTGTAATAATAGTACTACAGTACTCACAGTATGACCACTCCCTGGTCGACACGAGAGAACGCTCTCGTGTCGACTTCACCTCCCCTCTAAAACAAATAATGTTGGAGCAGCTTGTATGGCGCCGCACGCACACACGCTCTACATAGACGTCATCGTTTAAATATTAGTAAACGATGTGACATTAGTATGGAGTGGCCGGGGTGTGGTAGTGTACTAAAAAAAAGTTAGTCAATGTCGGCGGACTATTTTTAAAAATCAAACCCACATCAAAACATAATCTTGAACAGTAGGCCCACATATCGAAATAAACGAATTAAGAACAAGTAATTTAATCCTAACAATGGCACGTCATACTCTGTCTAACAAATGTCATATTAATCTATATCCGTTTAAAGACCGCGATGGAACGGGCTTAATGGGTTTCTTATAAGCTCATTATAAAAATACCAATCAAAACTCAACTGGATAAGGACTGGACTCGACTGGAGATAAGAAAACATTGCTCTGTCTTGAGGAAATGTACGGCTTAGTGTCAAAGTTTTGATGTATATACCTATAGGTTTTTGTGAGAGCCGCAGCGCCGCCGGTCCAGATTTGTAACATACTTTCACGTTTAGAAAATGTTTTGCATTACGTAAATGTATATAAAATTATTCGCCTAAATGTATGTTATGTACGCGCATAACTTCCGAACGATGGCACCAGATAAGATCACTCTTTATTTTTGTGTTTGATTTTTTTTTAATTATGTCGATATGAAGTTTGCCGGGTCAACTAATTGTTAATAATATCTCAAACCTATAAGTCAAGATATTTAAAAATCATTTTGAAATCTACACTACAAAAATCTCATTATTGAAATCTACATCTATAAATTTTGAAAATTTATTTTTATTTTTGGACTAGTAACAGGGTATTGTACACACAGTGTACATTATTTTAACAATAAATTACGTTACATCAACTAAATACTTAAAAAATAAACAATAATAATAATACTAAAAACAAACTTACAATAAAAAAGTTTCAGTTAACCCTCTTCCCTGGGGCATAGTGCCCATTACGCTGGCGGCGTTACCTCGCTGGATCGCAAGATTTTTGGATATATTTTTAATTTCAAGCTTTTTATTAATTTGTCGCGAAACTGTGTATTTAATTATGTATTTCTTCTTTACAATTTGCAATGGATATTGTTTTTTATGGATTTCGTAGTAGATATTCTAGATGCCACACTTATTGTCAATCTATATTCGAATCCCAAATAATTGGTAACATCATAAAAATACTAAGGTTGCTTCATTAACGAAATACAAATTTTAATGATCTCTGAAAATATCTTCCAGTTTTTTGTACAGGGTATGTTTTTTTTAAACTAAACGTAAAATAGCACTTCAGTGTTGTAGACTAAACCAAAGTAACTAATTTGACTAATATAATATTACATATAATATTGCAGTAAACAAGTTCATAAACGTGTTAAATAGTATTAAAGCTTTTAAAAATATAAGCGATACCTCATTCTATTCGATATGATGTCTAGAGAAATGTATTCTAAGCATTTTCAATCAAATTATAATATTTTCAAACATATTAATTCATTTCGTTTTTTGATAATAATACAAAATTATTAACATTTAAGAATTTACCATCTTAAAGATTAGGAAATTTTCAATAAAAATCTCCTAACTTCCGGAACTCTATCTTTATTATCATTACTTATAATTTTAATTTAAAGCTGAAAATAGGGCTTCTCGCGACCGTTATAGCATGCGCGCACTGCCTCTATAGTGAGTAAGTACGCCATAGAAAAATAAATATTTGTTTAGAGAAATAAATTTCAATTAAGAAATTTGAATTAATTATGGTGTATTCATACCATACTTAATTCAAATTCTTTGAAAGAATAATATCCCGTTGAAAAAAAAAATAAGTTCATTTTTCGATACTTTGGCAATTGTTAATTAACAAAATTTTGTTAGTTCATCGAAGACATTAAAAAATGTTTAAATAATTGGACTGTAATTTTTTAAATTAGGGTATCTAAATCGTAGTTAATTACAAATGACACTAACATAATCAATTTCATTATAATACTTATATTTAATAATTCCTTGTTGAAATGCTACTGTGGCGGTATGAAAAAAGACTGTAATTACAGAAATTTTGGCCCCGTGACTCCAAGTTACTGGAAGTAATTTGTGAAACGTCGCCGTATTTATCCAGATGGCCCGAGATCGGTCGCGATAAAAAATATGTCACGGGCCGGCCGCTAGCCTTCAGACTGCCATTTCCCCATGCCCGACCTTATACACTTTCACTTAAATCAAGAATTGATTGGGTCTGGTCTTGATTACAGGAAAATATAAAAGTAAAATTCGATGGCTTCTTTGCGAGTTTCAAACTAAATAGGCAATCCATATCGAGCGTAGATAGTCGTTTTCCGTTCAGTGCAAGTTAAGATATCGTTTCAGACATGGTGCAAAGATTTAAGGTCTGTTCTTTAGCGACAACAGATCACGTGATTTGAACTCGCTTACGTCATCAGCTGTATTTTGTATGGAAAATGACAGATTTTGACAATCAAATTCGTGACGTAGCCTTGGCAGCATACGGGGTGAACATTACCATGCATCGAGATATAAGTCTCGATGTTACCATGTGTATATTTACCATTTACCATGGTTCCAGACAGTTTCTTAGATGATAGTCGTAAAAGGACACTTGGTCGGGTCGCCGACTCGCCACCCAGGTAGCGGGAGTTCCTGTTGAGCTCTCTAACTCAAACAGGAACACAACAACCCTCAAGGGAATTGTTTATTTGGCTGCGGTATTCTTTGGGGTGGAGGATAGTTCCCCAGTTAAGCAGCTTATAAATACGTCCTACGTTTCTACGTCTTAAGCAATATTCATTTGATATGACATACATAATATCAGTATGTGAGCTTCGTCAATATTTTTTATATCGTCAGTATACGAGTATATGTATATCGTGTATATTAGGTGCATTTAAATTTATTTATACAAATGTATATTCATAAGTCCGATTTCCTCAAGAAAACGGCAAAAAGCGGCTGATGCGGAAAGCAGAGGATAGGAGAAGGCCTATATCCAGTTATGAGCAGATACAAGCTGATGATGATGGATATTATTCAGAGTTTGCAAGTTGAAATGTCAATGGTCCGGCCACATCTGCCGAGTCGGTGATGGCAGATGGGAGAGGAAGGTATTAGAGTTGAGGCCGACACGTGGAACGATGAAGCGTTGGACGCCCTGCTTCTAAATGGTTCGATTTTCTCAAGAAAACGAAAAAAATCGGCTGATGCGGAAAGCGGGCATTTGGTGAAAAGCATTGGGGAAGGCATTATATCCAGCAGTGCGATGACGACGATGAAATATATTGCCAACAGAATAACGTAGCTGCGTTATATATCACGGATTTTAGTATGACTACAAAGATCAAGTAACTGCAAAAAATGTACACTGTCACCAACCGAATGAACAGATCAACGTCGCTCATGATAAATCCGAAATGAATTGGATAATAGTGCGTACTGAGCGGCCGACGCCTGCCCCGGACGCGTCCAATCTTCGTATTACCGCAAGTGCCGATAACAATCCCGTGTAATGTACTCCTCAATCCTTTAATGGAAGACATCCGATGCAAAAGTTATGCTTTCTCACAATGTTACTTACTAGCTGTTTCCTTCGACTAACTTGGTTCGCAAATACTAGATAGATTCCGTTTTATTTATTTGCTTGGAATGTGCTGTGTGTGTGTAGGTTGATTTGCAAATACTGATAGAATCGGTTTTATTTTTGATAGATTGCATTGAGTGTATCATCAGCGGACTATATCAAAACCAACCTAATGTGCACCCTAGTGAAGGCGAAACAGCGTACAATAACATTTAATTTTATTTTTGATTGAAGCATCTACTGTAAGGTACGGATGTACCATATAGTAGATGCACATCCGTGGTTTAAATTTCCAGCGAAATAAAAAATAAAGAAGAATTTTCTTCGCAAACGTAGCATTTGCTACGGTAGGTAGGTACGGTAGGTAGAAATCACGGAGAAGTGCTTAAAATTATTAGGTAATTTCTCTTTTGATATCTTATCAAAATTTATCTAATATAGCACCTTATCTTTTACCACAGTTAATACTATTACACAAGTTCATGAAAATGTTTTAAAATGGGACAAAATCATTTCTGTTTTGCAATACAGATGGGATTGTTATATAATTTTCTCACCTACGACGATGATACATTTTAAAAGCTCTACTAGTTTGAGGAGTAGCAACCCTGAATTGAGTTACCCGAAATTTTGTAACTAATAATGAATTAGCCATATATCAGAACTGTTGGAAAGTGTCGGCCATTATTCTTCTTTATCTGATGTCATCCGCTTTTCAATTCGCTTCTAGAACATAATCCCGGGAAGGGATGACAAAGCGTTCCTTCTTGGTGCTGAATTATGTGCTTGAGATGTTTATACTTTAAATTACGATATAATGTTACACAAGTATGCTGTATACTTAGTTTTGGGTGGGCTCAATTTATTTTACATGTTAATAAATCATGAAGATAATTTTTCATTATTTTATTGAGGATATTTATTATGACTTATATTAAACTAGCTTTCGCCCGCGGCTTCGCTCGCGTGAAATTCGGGGCAAACACGTGTTTACTCATTTATCTATAGAACTTACTCGTGTAAAGTTTAGGATAAAATAGTCCAACTAATCTCGTTTCCCCATACAATTTAGGACCCCCGTTTCACCCTCTTAGGGGTAAAATTTGAAAAATCCTTTTAGGTAATTTCTTGTCCACTATGTTATATTTTCAAATCGATGCCATTTTCGTAATTGACGTCCCAGAAAATCATAGAATCAACACCCATATAGATATTATGACATTTCAACCCCATCGCACCCCCACGAGGGGGATTTTATGTCACGTTTGATTAGAAAAAAAATGTTATTTTCGTAATCAGCGACCCGATAAACCATAAAAACAATACCTATGACGATTTTCAGACTTTGTCACCCCATTTTAGACATTTCCACCCCATCGCACCCCCACAGGGGGGATTTTATGTCGCGTCGGCTACGTTTGATTAGAAAATAGTTGTTATATTCGTAATCAGCGACCCGATAAACTATAAAAACAATACCCATGACGATTTTCAGACTTTCACCCCATTTCACCCCTTTAGGGGTTGAATATTGAAAAATCCTGAAACACGTGTTTACTCATTTATCTATAGGGGCGATTCATTTATTACGTGAGACGATTTAGGAGGGGAGGGGGGGTCGACCATGTCTTGGAGTCTTGATAGTTCTTACGTAAGATTACGTATGATCATCGGGGCTGATGTGGAATGGATGGACATCGACGACGTCGACGACGTGTATAACCAACTAGAAGCAGCACCTATTATTACAGATGTTCCAGTGGCAGATCCACTTTCCGAGTGGGTTTTGAGCCCCTGGACTGAAAATCTTATGTAGGTAAAGATTTTCAGATGTATGATTTTAAGATGAATGATTAAAACTTGTTTATTACTACCAAAAAATAAAAATTATTAGCACCTTTGTAAGTACAAATAAACATTTCTAAAAATTGTTACTTAGAAAAATTGTTCTTTTTCCTTTAGATTCTTACGTAATAAATATTTAACAGGGGGGAGGGGGTCGGCCTATTCTTATTTTTTCTTATAATAGGGGGGGAAGGGGTCAAAAACTAGCGTAAATAGCCTTACGTAATAAATTAAGTGCCCCATAGTAGTACTCGTGTAAAGTTTCGGATAAAATAGTCCAACTAATCTCGTTTCCCCATACAAACTTTGGACCCCCGTTTCACCCCCTTAGGGGATGAATTTTGAAAAATCCTTTCTTAGTGTACCCCTAGACATCATAAGGAACCTACGTGCCAAATTTGGAATCTCTAGACCCAGCAGTTTGGGCTGTGCGTTAATATATCAGTCAGTCAGGACTTTGAATTTTATATATATAGAAGAGAAATTTTAATAGAAAATTCTTTGGCAACTACGTAATTTCTCCAGCGGAATCCCAGATCTGTCGTCGTTTCTCTCAGTAGTACTCCTTGAAAACGACTCCGTTTCAAAATTGACTTATACTGCACCGAAATATCACTACATAGTATAAAACAAAGTCGCTTTCTCTGTCCTTATGTCCCTTTGTATGCTTAAATCTTTGAAACTACGCAACGGATTATGATGCGGTTTTTTTTAATAGATAGAGTGATTCAACTGGAAAGTTTATATGTATAATATATGCATAACATAGTAGAAAAACACTGATAATTTAGAGGTTTCTAATGTGATGTCGTAAATAAACACATTTTTTTGCTCTTTCATTGCAAACGCTGGCTGAACCCAACGAGATAGATCAAAATAATGTAGTACAGTATTGTTCACCTTAAAATGGTCTACAAAAAAGTTCGCGATGGTATATGTCTATCTCTTAGTGGTAACACACAATAACCGTTATTTTATCCTTTGCTTTTTACAAGAAATAATGCCTTATTTACGAAGCGATTTTAAGCAATACAGAATTAATCCTTATCCAATTAAGTACCTTAAATACATTGCGCATTTAATATAGATCAATATGGCCCTTCACAGCGTGTAATTTAAATGAATAGTTTAGAAGATATTACACATTTAAAATGCAGGGACATAACGGCTGTGGCGGTACCGGCCGCGGAGCCGGCGGCGTGTGCCTATAACTGGGCAAGGACTGGATAGGACAAAGCGCAAAGACCTTCTGTAGTACATTCTGTACATTTAGTATCAGCATTGCACCCGTGCGAAGCCGGGGCGGGTCGCTAGTATAAATATATAAATTTCAATTTGCAACATTTTTCATAGATATTCCGCTTCTATTAGTCGTGGCGTGATATTACATATCCTTTACCCTTCCTGGATAAATGGGCTTTACAACAATAAAAGAATATTCCAATTCGAACCAGTAGTTCCCGAGATTGGCGCGTTCAATGAACCAAACCAACAAATCAATTTAGCTTTATATTATTAGTATAGTTTTATACCTCACAACATAATTAGTCCCATGATTTGTTGTTGTTAATTGATGAATTTTCAACGAAACGTTATTATACTCGTAGTCAAATATTAATTTTTGTACGCATAAGGGATCAGAACGAAATATATTATTAGCTAGAATCATTAACAACAAATAAAACAATGTATAAAGTATCTAATAGACAGCTGAACAAAATGTTTACATTGTATATTAATTGTAACGGTAGTAAAAGGCGCCAGACTACCCACAGCGTAACCTAAAGTCGTAATCATACAGCGGGCGAAGCTCGGAAGTTTATCATAATACACCAAGTCGAAGTGAGGGACGGGGCCTCCATACATTTCCACCACTGTGTCTCCTGTGTAGCCAGGATTAACAGCGGCAACCACCAAGTCCCGAGGGTACTTTGGAACTCATAACGAATTTAATCAGAAGAAATTAGTAGGAGTAAGAAGCTTTTGGAATTTGACTTCTCCTCTTAGCAATTTGATGAATGATAAATCAATACCTCGGGAACATTTTTTTTATATGAGAGAGGAGGGGGGGGGGGGGGAGGGGGGAGGGCAAAGGAACATGTGAGTCATCTGGTGAAAAGCAATTACCATCGTCCATGGAGATAAGCAACACGAAGGGGTCCCATGTCGTAATTGTTCGGAAACACCGCTAAGGGAAGTTGATTCCACAGTTTCACCGTTCGTGGTATATAATATACTGAATATTAAATAAGTACCTTGGTGTAATTGATTGGTGTCCTTCAAATCTTGCTTAAAGTCTGGTTACATTTTTGTACAATACAATAACAATCTCATGCACCAAGTTTCGCTGTATGACAATACCATTACAGAGGATACAAGTCCGATGCCTGTCTGCGCTCGAGGCAAATCAATTAGACATGTTCTCAGCGGGGCATTCCTGTTGTTTTCAACGGGTTACTTACACCAACATAAATTTTAACAATGTCTATGTAATATTATACCTTTGAAGATACCTATTACAAACAAATTGTGAATAATTCTTGATTAATGTAATGGATGTTTAATAACGTTTATTGTATTGGGAGACAATTCATTGTTTTAAAATTAAATTTGGGTATTTTTTTTAAAGTAAAAGATATTCCTCATAGGATCACTTCGTTGTCGGTTTAACTGTTTGTCTGTTAAGATTAGCCGGCATAAAGGAGAGACAGACAGACAAACAAATAAAAAAGAGCCGTTGTGAAACGCCTAGCAGATGTGACATCGAAACTATTTTGTATAGAGAATATGCCTTTCAGCAAAGGGAACGTCACCGAGCCGTACTGAGGCCCTACCGGCTAAGCTGAAGCCGATTCCCTTCGGATTTTTTGATTGCGAAAATCATACTTCAAAGAATTATGATTACAATCTTCTGCCCCCTAACCACCATATCTTATTGCGATTCAATAACTGAATAGAATGCTTATTCATACCAATCAATAAGCGACTCTGTTCCATTTGAAATAGAGTTGCTTATTCATTGGTATGAATAAGCAATCTATTCAATTATTGAATCGCCATAAGAGATGGTGGTAAGGGGGCTGTTTAGCTAAGCTGGTAGAAACGCTGGAGCTCTACTGACTAAATTGAAGATGTTTGTCAATAACGTAAACGTAAGAGGTAAGTCCGCCATTGTACAGTACAATGTACATTGTACAGTGTAATGACTTTTGTATATTACGTACATATGTATATGTATGTTTTACACAATAAAGTTTTACAAATAAAAACTGTAATTTTTATACAAATATACACTTCAATTTTATTTATTTGTTTGTTCGACGAGCTCGGTGGCGTAGCGGTCAATGACGCGGCTTCGACACCAACGCTCGTGGGTTCGATTCCCACATAGGACAAACATTTGTGTGCATGAACATGTCCCGTTTGTCTTAGTCTGAGTGTTTTCTATGTATCATAAGTATGTATTTACAAAAAAAATGTATTTACGTATGTTTATCAGTTGTCTAGTACCCATAACACAAGCTTCGCTTACTTTGGGGCTAGATAGCGCTGTGTAATTTGTCTGACAATATTCTTATTATAAATAAGTTACCTACATAACATTATCAGTGAGAAAAATCAACCGTTACTGAATTGCAAATGCAGAATGTCAGAACTAAAACAATTTCGACGACCTAAAATTCCTTACTTGCGGCCTATTTCTAAACCATTGTTTTACTTGGTCATTCTAGAATTTGAGGCATTTAGTAAGATTGGCTGAATAGCAAACGAATAGCTATGTAAATACCGTGAACAATTGACAACGGTTATGCAGAAAGCTACTAGAAGTACTTAAAGTGAAATTACTTATTGTGCAAAGATATCGCTTTACTACAACTACTATATTTTATATTTTTTTATACTACATCGGGTGGCAGACAAGCATACGGCCCGCCTGATGTGAAGCGGTTACCGTAGCCATATTTACGCTCGCAACATAAAATATCGCTCGCGCGGCGCCACCCCCGCTACCATCGCAGCATCTCCTTCCATTCTGGTGACCTGGTGGTGGAGGTACATTCCCCAGTCGGGTAACTTACAATTACACTCCCTACCTCTCTTTTCGCCAGAGATTCGTTTGTCAGTCAGCAGGGTGCACCGCGTGCAGGTGAAGTTGGCTTTGATTTAAAGATGTTGATGAACCACTTACATCCCAAAACTACTAATAATGCTCAATTGAGCCATAGTGAAACGTGGGCTACGTTTCACTATGGCTCAATCTTCCCGTTCCCATCCCCATTCTTGTGGATTTCCCATACAAACCTTGCCCTGACAATTTCATCATAACTTTTATTTTTTTCGTAAATTCTGCTGTTCGGGATGGTGACAAATCCAACAAATCAGAGATCGAAAGATCGAAAAGAGATTGTTGATGATCCCAAACTGACAGACTGTTTAGAACCTTTAAGTCTGAGAAAAGATTTTGCGTCCTTTTGTGTGTTCTACCGTTTGTATAATGGCGTGTGTTCAGAGGAATTGTTTGACATGATGCCCACGTCCTCCTTCTACAGTCGCACCGCTGGCCATCGACAGGGAATTCATCCTCACACATTGGAGCCTAGGTGGTCGCGTACTGTGCGGTTCCAGAGAAGTTTTCTCCCGCGTACTGTCAAACTGTGGAATGAACCGCCTGTCGAGGTTTTCTCAGGGGACTACAGCATGGGGTTCTTCAAAAAGGGCGTGAAGAAGTTTTTACAGGGTCGGCAACGCGTGTGATGCCCCTGGTGTTACAGGCGTTCATAGGCTACGGTAACTGCTTTTCATCAGGCGGGCCGTATGCTTGTTTGCCACTTTAGTGGTTTAAAAAAAAATCATAAAAATTGGTCCAGCTATTCTTGGGTTATAAATGGTGTTAGGTACTAACCAGGGGTCCTACCGCCGAAGCTGAAGCCAATTACCATCGGGTTTTTTGATTCATCATCATCATCATCTCAGCCATTGAAAGTCCACTGCTGGACATAGGCCTCCCCTCTAGATCTCCAATAAGACCGGTTGGAAGCGGCTTGCATCCAGCGCGATCCCACGGTCTTAATGAGGTCGTCTGTCCACCTTGTGGGTGGACGTCCTACGCTGCGCTTGCCGGTACGTGGTCTCCACTCGAGAACTTTTCGACCCCATCGGTTTTTTGATTGCGTATATCCAAATTCAGCTTAGGTTTATGGTATCTGTGTTTAGCTTAACTGCCCCCTTACCACCATCTCTTATTGCGATTCAATAACTGAATAGATTGCTTATTCATACCAATGAATAAGCGACTCTATTGAATTCAAAATAGAGTCGCTTATTCATTATTATGAATAAGCAATCTATTCAGTTATTGAATCGCAATAAGAGATGGTGGTAAGGGGGCTGGTAGAAACCCTGGAGCTCTACCAACTAAGCTGAAGATAATATTATTAAAACTCACGTGAGACATTATAATAAATTCAACGGGTCACTCACGTCTTTTTGTCGGGAACGCCGACTAGTTTCGATCTCAAAAGGAGACCTTCATCAGGGCGAATGTCCAGACAAAGGGTGGACGTGTCTGCACTCACGTCTTTCTCGACAAAAAGACGTGAGTGACCCGTTGAATTTATTTAATGTAGTAAGCTGAAGATGTTTGTCCCTAAAACGTACGGCCTATTTTTCGAATCAAAATATTTAATGGTAATCGCCTTAGCTTCGGCGGTAGGCTCCCGGACTTTGTTTTATACATATAGATAGAAACAACCTTGTGACATGATATCTTCCTCTTCTTCCTGTGGTTGCAACAACCCATAATCATCCCACTGCTGGGATACGGGTTTCTCCTCAATCGAAGGGATTTTAGAGCAGACGCCACCACGCTGCTCAACTGCGGGTTAGTGGAGGCCAGTGTTTTCAAGCCGCCATAAGGTCACTGACTTGGCTTAACGACTGTTATCCTAACGACAACAGCCGGGACCGACGGCTTAACGTGCCCTCCGAAGCACGGAGGAGCTTGAGATAAACCCATCCATAGACATTCTACGGTCCACGTTGCTTAACTTGCGTAATCGATTAGATTGACACACGCAACGACGCCGATTTTGGTAACCCGTGATGGCAATTAAATGATATGTCGTATTATTCGGCGTGATAACTGTATAGTACACGATGTTTCGCCGATGTTACGAAATGCATTTTTTTTTATACTACTTCGGGTGGCAGACAAGCATACGGCCCGCCTGATGTAGAGCGGTTACCGTAGCCATATTAACGCTCGCAACATAAAATATCGCTCGCGCGCCGCCACCCCCGCTGTCAACGCAGCATCTCCTTCCATCGTGGTCCAGCATCACCTCACTCACTCGCAGGAACACAACCACCCCCAAGGGAATTGTTATTTGCCTGCGGTATTCTAATACGCTGTGCCCTACCTCTCTTTTACTGTCAAGCATGATCTGCTCATATTGCTCATTTGCTGCAATACGGTCACAGCGTACATATGTCGTTGTTGAACGTAGATCACTTTTATGATTATCCAACCAAATAAAACTTATTAATTGCAACAATAATAAGAGAAGAAAATAATTAGGCACTTCTAAAATGTTAAAAACCTATTAAGAAGAATCTGAAAGAAGAAACAGTATATCAAAATAACGTTCGGAAAATTCATGTTGACTTTAATTATGACGTTGTTGCAGCCAATGAGCGATGCGATATATAATATTTATTTACTTAATTAAACTTTATGGACCATAAAATTACATAAAGATACAAAAGGCGGACTTAACGCTAAAAGTATTCTCTACCAGTCAACCATAGCTCTTTGTACTACTTATTACTTATACTGAGGTACTGGTGAACCTTTATACGTTTACCAATAAGGGTATTTTTACACAACACAAATATAAATCAAACGTCGTTTGTTATAGTATTTTCGATACCTAAATCATTTTTATTCTCATGTTTTGTTCAAGCTATCTCCGAGCGCGGTGCACAAACAAAGTCACCGTTGCTTTTAACTGAATGAATTTGAACAAAATACCCAACTGAGCTGATTATATTCGCCCGCCATTTTTTCAACGGTTATTTTCGTATGTACCTATTTCGTATGTAAGAGTTTACTGTTATAATTATATTAATAACTACAGTAAACATTAGTGTTGCTTATATCGTTTTTGAAAATTAACTCACTATAGGGCTCTCTTACTGATTCAGGTAACGGGAATTTAAGTAAATTATCCGCATTTAATTCACATAGGGAATGGTTGTTGGTTTAGTATTTTTTGTTATAATTGTTTTGAAGAAATAATTGACTTAGTCTTAGTAAAAGTCTTAGCTGACGGCAAACTAATTAAAATCTATAATTGTAGCAACAAATTCCTACAGATATAGTAACCACACGTACTGACTGACAGAGTACGTCCGATTCATTTAAAAGCAAACATTATGCCTTCACTAGTTTTGAACACAAAATATATATAAAGCGCCTGTTTAAATATTAATAGCAATATGCTGCGTAGAGGTGTTATTGCAGATATGAGTTCTCGAACAAAATTTTGTAAATGTAGAACCATATAAATAGATAACTTTTGTGATGTAAGTGGGTTAAGAGTACCAAAACCTACATTAACTGTACGTGGTGCACCCTGCTGATTAGCTTAGCAAGCTCTGACAAATGAGAAGTTGTGCATGTAGAGCCCGACTGGGGAAGCACTCTCTACATTAAAGAAAACTGCAGTCAAATAACAATACCCTTGAAGATTATTGTGGTCTGCGAGTGAGTGAGGTTGCCAGATGTAAGGAGATCCTGCGTTAGCAGCAAGGACGGCAGCGCGCGAGCAATATTCTGCGTCTATAATGAGCAAGGTAACCTGCTTCACATCACGCCGTGCATTATTCTTGTTTGACACCCGGCGTTTTATAAAAAAAAACAGATAGATAGGCGGTAATAGGAAACTTACTTTTCCATTGTTTTGAAAAGAAAAATACAGCTCTAGATTGCTAGACTTGTATTCATTTTTTTTTACGTAAGGGTTTTTTACGTAAGGGTGTTACGTCGGCAGTAGCTTGCAGGCGCGAGAATTACTCCTTATGGCTGAAGTCTTCTCTGAGGTGGTGGTACTTTCCCAAATGGACTATGCTTTACATTTCCTTCTGCATCAACCCACACTCATCCGCACTGCTGGGAAACGGATCTCTCCTGAATCAACGGTATTTAGAGCGTTACATTCGGAACTATAATTACATTTCTTTATAAAAGAGTTAATTTCAAGAGATCGGCAATGCACGAATACCTTGGAGACTTACTCCAAAATAGAAATCCGAACTTTAGTCTGAAAGTTGGGATCTTTTTCATTGTAGTGTCTTTGAGAAAACAAAAGTGAATGTTCCATATTTATTACCTTATTTAGACAAAAATTAGGCCCTGTTGGATGAAAGGTCCACATCCACCGGCCCAATGCACAGAAATTTGTATCTGAAGAATTCCATACTTTAAAAACCCCCATGATTCCTCTCTCTCCGGAATACTTGAAATGCAAATTTCGATTTCATTGTGACTCTCACAACCTTCCACTTCGTTCTGACAATACTCGTCAGCTTTCCATTCCCCTTTACCATTCTGGCTTTATGTCTGATTCCTTCACACTGCAAGCTTCACGTCTATGGAATGCGCTGTCTGAATCACTTAGAAAGATTTCAAATAAATTCAATTTCAAAAAGAAAGTCCATGCTTATCTTTTGGACGGCTTAACGAAGAACTGAATCATCATCTTCCCATATTAGTTATTTATCTATGTATACGAGTATGTATGTACATTTATAATAGTGTTATATTCTTATGTGTGTTTATTTTGTTTGAATGAGTAATATCGTTTATTTTTTTTTCTCTCTCTTAGTTGAATACGCATTACATATGTCTATTTTCTAGACACAGTTATATTATTGTTTTTTTTATCTGCTATTATTATATATATTTCTGCTATTCCCAAAGGAAGGTAGACTGGTAGAGAATGCTTTTAGCGGTAAGTCCGCCTTTTGTACCCTTGTGTCATTTTGTAGTCAATAAAGTTTAAATAAATAGATTTGCAAAAGTCAAGCTACAAGTACGAGTACCATCAAAATAATTTTAACGAGACTACAACGTCTGGTTACTTCTGTCTGTCGACCCTCGTGGATTGTAATATTACGCTTGTTTGCCTTAAAAACATTTGATTTGTTGCTTGGCATGGGTTTTAAAATGGTCTTAAATCTTACTTCTATAGATTATTATATAATTTATCACCAAAACAACCTTTGATTTATAGTCAATGGCACACGCACCAAGTCTTTAATACAAAGTTATGTCGCTTATTCGCGTGGCATTAATCTTTAATGCTAAGAAACTTTTTCGAGTAATAGAAAGTATGAAGTCATTGATTTTACTTATGTGTAATAAAATTTAATTACGAGACTAAATCGAATGAGTCGGCTAATCCGTTATTTATTAGGAATCGAAGGGACGTACATGGAAATGTGTGGGATGTGCTTAAGCTTATCAATGTATAAAATGTATGGTGGTTTTACGTATAGATTGAGAATAAAGGTGTTTGGTTGTGTGGTGATTTATTTATTATCATGAAGGAACAAAAATATAAGTACATATTTTTTTTCTTTTTAAGCTATTGCATAGCTTTTATCGCGGGCTTTGAGCGCGGCGACCGAATCAAGAAATTCCGTAACGAAAATAAAACCTAACACCACCCAATACATACACGTATATCGCCAGTGAGTATTATCGAGTCAATGGCGCAATTGTAAATGTGTGACCAATTTGGACTATCGTTTCTACTTTCGCGCCTCGATGTGGTCATTACTCTTTTTGTAACTTTATTCGATGTTGGTGAAAGACTAAAGACTTTGTTGATATTTTCCCTATTATTATTTTTGACACTCGATTTTGACAGCATTATTTTTGACATTATTACTGATTTTGGGATAAAATTTTAATTTAATAAAAAAATACATACTACCTAGTAAGTCACCCTTACTATGATCATACGAGCCCGACACTAAAATTCGAATTTGACATATAGTTTTTCGGGCGTTTAACCTTACTTTTCACGAGAGCTTAAGTGCTACCGTAAGAGTTTCGGATTAACATTGTTATTGTCAATTCTTTATCAGTTTGGGTTTTGTATGACTACTGAGAAGGTGTAAATGTCTTATTAAAAATACTGTATAAATAAATAATTATAAGTTGATAAAAAATGTAATGCAATAACTTTACCGCGGCAGTCCCCGAGTGCCACACGTATTTTTTTTTATCAAAAATATAAGTACATATTTTTTTAATGGTATAATGAAAGTAGGTACAGTAATAAACAAAGTAAACAAACGAGACTCTAGCGAAGAGAGAGATAGAGCATAGCCTATTTTTTAAGCTGCTCGACTGGGAAAGTATCTTTACCTCACAGAATACCGCAGCCAAATAACAATTTCCTTGAGGGTTGTTGAGTTCCTGCGAGTGAATGAGGTCGCCACAAGAAAGGAAGGAGTACAAGCACGTACAAGTACAGAGAGCAGGTCGGCGATCTCTTGGAGTTGTTGATTTCCATGGACGGTGGTTATTGCTTTCCATCAGGTGACCGACATGCTCGTTTGCCCCCCTCTCATGTAAAAAATAAACTATCCCAGATGCGACATGCAATTCAGCATGTCGTCCTGCTCCCGTCGTCAAAGATCACACTCTCAATGAACCTGGTGTGTCCCTTGTACGAATTCACGATTTACAGTAGAACATTCGCATATTGGCCGTGTGGTTTCCGGCAGAATAGAATAGAATCACTCCGTTTCTTCCCGTGGATGTCGTACAAGGCGACTAAGGGAAATACATTATCAAATATCGATCAGGCCTCCCCATCCGTTTGGCCAGCTTGGGGAGTGTAGGCCTTCCGTCTAGGACGGACGAGATAGGGTCGTGCTCCTGTAGTGGCGACTAAAATAGACCTGATGATGATGATTCGCATAGAGGCGATTGGACAAGTTTACACGAAAAAAGTTTAAACTTGAAATTCCATACCCAGATAAAAATTGCGAAACTTGGTAATCTACTCTTATTCGTCATCTCTTATTTATCCCATTGCTAGGATACGGGTCTCCCATCAACCGAAAGGGTTCAGTGCATACTCCAATACGCTGCTCAACTGCTGTTTGGCGGCCAAGCGTTTTCAAGCAGTCTAAAGGCCACTGACTTGCCTTAATGACTGTAATCTAACGACGAGCCGGGACTAACGGCTTAACGTGCCCTTCGAAGTACGGAGGAGCTCAAGATAAATAAACCCATCCATTGACAGGCTACGGCCGATATTGCTTAACTTACTAGATATCCAAAGAATTCTACTCTGTTCTAATGTAGTAAGTTCATTGTCTGAATATCTGTAAATTACTTTTGTACATATAATTTACCAATGTAGAAAAGTAATTTACAGATATTCAGACAATGAACGTACATACATTAATCCTTTGTAATTTAGGCACTATGCAGACATGGCAACTTTAATGTCGCAAAATTTTAGCAGGAGGTCAACCGCAACTAATTGATACTTTAAGAAAAGACAGAGGTGAAATGAAACTTAATAGCATTTCTCAGAAACTTAGAACTATTTCAATACTCTCTTTTTAGCTGACTATTAAAATAGTTACATAAAGTTGCATTAATATGTAAAATAGTAATAGGTATAATGATCAACGATAAAATATGCCGGACACCGTATTACATATCGGAAGCTATAATATTTCTGGACAATTTACACAGTGCCATCTAGTCCAAAATTAAGCGCAAAGCTTGTGTTATGGGTACTAGACAACTGATAAATGTACTTAAATACATTTTTTTTGTAAATACATATTTATAACACATAGAAAACACCCAGACCAAGACAAACAGACATGTTCATGCACACAAATGTTTCACTTGTGCGGGGATTGAACCTGCGAACTCGGAGTTAAAGTGGCCATTGCTAACTATTCGACCACCGAGTTCGTCATAGCTAAAAAAAAAAAATTAAGTTAAGCGATATAGTATCGTCAACGTCATAAGATACCAATACGTACAGCCCCCTTACCACCAACTCTTATTGCGATTCAATAACTGAATAGAATGCTTATTCATACCAATGAATAAGCGACTCTATTCTATTTGAAATAGAGTCGCTTATTAATTAATATGAATAAGCAATATATTCAGTTATTGAATCGCAATAAGAGTTGGTGGTAAGGGAGCAGATTTCTCTTCTAGACCGTGACACCCACATGTTCTGTGGTGCTGGTGACACCACCTCTAGTATAAGATGGTCCTGCGTAGCCAGAGACGTTATGTAGCATTCGTAATATGTACTACGCTGGACTCTAAAGTTGCGTGCGTTTTCAAAAATCTCAGAAATCAAATGATCAGAGCAATAAATCGTCTAAGAATTAACTCGGCGTTAAAAACGCTCCACTGGTGTACGATCTTTATTTGAATTCTACACGAATTAGGAGTGGAAAGTGGTCGACATAGCTCTCAGAGTCAGCGAGTTGAAGTGGCGGTGGGCTGGCCACATCTGCCGAGTCAGCGATGGCAGATGGGGGAGGAAAGTCCTAGAGTGGAGGCCACGTATGGGACGACGAAGCATAGGGCGCCCCCTCTCTAGATGGACCGACGATCTCAAAAAAGTGGCTGGTAGCGGTTGGATGCGGAAAGCGGAGGATCGCATATGGTGGAAAGCATTGGGAAAGGCCTATATCCAACAGTGGGTAGATACAGGCTGATAATGATGAGGAGTGGAATCAAGAAAGTGTGGTTTAAAAAAAATGACATCCAATGCTATTTTCTTTTTTTTTTTAGTAAAGTTCCAATCATAGATTAACAATTGGTCGCCGCTCCGCTTCGACCTGAGCGGAGACCAATTGATAATCTAAGGTTCCAATTACTCCAATCGTTGCACTAGCTAAAAGTAAAACACTAGTAAAACTGCTAAAAAGTTGTCAGTTGCTGCAAAGTTTCTATGTCTACATAACGCCCTAATCTAACTCATGTTGAAATGTTCAGATTAGGTAGGCACTGTTGTATACTAATATTCACTGAATTATGTAATTTTGATCTCGGGTAATTAACAAGTAATTCTAACTAATCGTCGCCTAGATATTTCTGTAGAATTAACATTTACCATAGATAAATATAATAAAAATAAATATTGTCAGACAAATTACACAGCGCCACCTAGCCCCAAAGTAAGGGAAGCTTGTGTTATGGGTATTATACAACTGGTAAACATACGTAAATACATTTTTTTTTGTAAATACATACTTATGATACATAGAAAACACCCAGACTAAGACAAACAGACATGTTCATGCACACAAATGTTTATCCTATGTGGGAATGGAACCTACGAGCGTTGGTGTCGAAGCCGCGTCATTGACCGCTACGCCACCGAGCTCGTCAATATATACCATACTAGATGTTACCAAGGAAGCTTTTCATTTATGTTTACAACAGAGTGCTTAGAGTTCTTTTGGTTACTATCGAACATGTTAACGGTTACAAGCCGACCAAATTGGAAAAAAAGTTTCATATTGTGAATTTATCAGATGGTGTTTGTTACATATCATAACCGCGTTGATCTCACTTCAAAATGTGAGCAAGTAAGCCGCATAATTTTGATCGAACGCGACCAAAAAACTCGCACTAAGCACTCTGATAATAAAATTGCATTGATATATAAATATAAATATTGTCAGACAAATTACACAGCGCCACCTAGCCCCAAAGTAAGCGAAGCTTGTGTTATGGGTACTAGACAACTGATAAACATACGTAAATACAATTATTTTCTCATAAATACATACTTATGATACATAGAAAACACCTCCCTCTCACAGAAGACCGCAGCCAAATAACAATTACTAGATGTTTAGCCGAAGAAGAAGAACTTTAGGTACTAGGACTAGATTATAATCACTCCGTTTCGTCCCATGGATGTCGTATAAGGCGGCGACTAAAGGAAATACATTAGCAAATATCGATCAGGCCTCCCCAACCCGTTTGGCCAACGTGGGGAGTGTAGGCCAAATCCTCCTTCCATCTAGGACGGACGAGAGAGGGTCGTGCTCCTGTAGTGGAGACTAAAATGGACCTGATGATGAGAGGTCTAGCGGGGTTGTGGTCCTACGAGTGAATGACGTTATCACGAAAGAAGGAGTTGCTGCGATGGCAGCGGGTGTGACGGTGATTTACAGGCAGGCGTCTGTCACCCGAGGTAGCAGAAAACCGTAATGACAGATGCACAGTAAGTGCAGTACCATCTATCCTATCTTTAACTGGGGGTGGTACCCTAGCTTTAAGTGGTTCATCAATATCTGTGAAACAAAGCTAACCTCACCTGCACGTGGTGCACCCTGCTGACTGACAAACGAGGCTCTGACGAAGAGAGTTAGGGTACAGCGTATTTGTAAGCTGCTCGACTGGGGGACTACCTCCACCTCCAGAATATCGCAGCTTTCTTGTTGTTGTGTTCCTGCGAGAGGTCACAAGAAAGTTGCTTCGTTGGCAGAGTGGTGGCACGCAAGCGATATTTCATGTTGCCAGCGATTCCTATGGATATTGCCGTCCAGTAGAAAAAAAAAACAATGTATGAAATAAAATCTGGAAATTAAAGTTAAGCTCTATTATGTGGTTAAGCGTAATGTCTTCTTAGACTTAAGATTTCGCGCAATACATCCAAGAATTGTTTTACAGTTAAGGACATAGGTTCTTAACTGTAAAAAAAACCGTGTAAAAATCGATAACATCTGCTAAAAAATGTGATGTGGCTGTGTCATGGACACGGCCATGTATTGTACATTCGCGAATACGTTATATGCACTAAAATTATCTCAAAATGGCAACGCTTCCCCCTCTCCCGCACGCGATGTTCAATAGTCCTTACTTAGCGTAATAAATTCTTTGTTCCTTCATCTATCCAATGGTGTGATTGAATTTTAGATGTAGAGCATAGATTCGAAACTACGACGCCAAACTCTATCCCCCGATTTTGTTATCATTAATATCATTTTTTTTTAAGCCGTGTGGTTTCCGGCAGACTAGAATAGAATCACTCCGTCTCTTCCCGTGGATGTCGTACAAGGCGACTAAAGGGGAAAACATTATCAAACGTCGATCAGGCCTCCCCAACCCGTCTGGCCAGTGGGGAGTGTAGGCCAAATCCTCCTGTCTATGACGGACGAGAGAGCGTCGTGCTCCTGTAGTGGAGACTAAAATGACCTGATGATGATGATGAAATAGATTTTTTGGATAGCCCCCGTATGGTCGTAAATTTAAAGACGTATTCACGGTAAAAATCTTTCTGAAAATGATTGCACAGTAACATTTTCCCCAATGTAGGTAATTTAATATATTTTTGCCCTTGTATGGACTAAGATTTGCATTTCTGAAACACTACAAATCATCCTACTTCCTACTTTATAAGTAAAACGCGAAAGTTTGTGAGTATGTGTGGATGGATGGATGTTTGTTACTCTTTCACTCAAAAACTACTGAAGGGATTGTGATGAAGTTTGGTACACGGGTAGAATATAATCTGGAATAATACATAAAGTACTTTTTATCTCGACATTCCCACGGGAACGGGAATAATGAGACTGAACGTTTAAATCACTAAGTACTGAAGGGATTGTGATGACATTTGGTGTACGGATAAAATATAATCTGTAATAACACAATAGTTTTTATCCCGGGAATCACACCGGGGACGGAAACAACGGGATTGCGCGGGTGAAACCGCGGGCGTTCGCTAGTTTACAATAAATTCCGAATTGTGTCTGGTAAGGCACGTGCGTTCAGGATTGAGGGCAACAAGAGATATATTGTGTTACGTGTTATTTGCAGCGAACATGAGTAAAACGCAAACACATTACGTTGAAGTACTTTAAATCCTATAATTACAAAACTAACATGAATTTTTAATCAATAAAAAATTAAAACGCTGTGGGATAATTCTCCTGATTAAAGTGTAGTCAAAAATCAGTTCCGATCCAGTCTCGATCTCCCAAATGTCAAATTTGGTATTCTCGTATCAGATTATGAAACTTCAAGGTTTAATTTAAGTAGGATTAGATCGAAATATGACCGAAAATAAAACAAACTAAGAATGGTATTTTGCCAACAATAAGAACTGACAAGAATTAATTCATGAAATCAGGTGTATAATTTTTAGTTAATTCACAATTCAATCTCGATTCAGTCAATTTTATTCTGGTATCGTAATATTAACGAGAATTAGCCTTCTGGTTAAAAACATTGTGCTAAAATCGATGAGCCCGGTGATCGATTGACTAGCAATGGCTACGGTGGCACCAACTATGTATTACTTATACTGTGGTGGCACTAAAGGCCACGGGATCAATCTTGCGCAGGAAAACCTCTCGCGCATATATCGCCAATAGATGGCGTTTTTTTTAATACTTCGTCGGGTGACAAATAAGCCGCTTGATTTGAAACGGTTACAATAGCCATATGATCGCTCGCAACTTGAAATATCGCACGCGCGCCGCAGCCACCCTTCACGCAGCAACTCCTTCCTTTCTTCCTGACCTCACTGTGTCTCTCGGTGACCTCACTCACTCGCAGGAACATCACAACCCTCATGGAAATTGTTATTTGGCTGCGGTATTCTGTGAAGTTATTGACTTATTTGTTGTATATTTTATAATATGTAATGTATGCATTTTTATTTATTATTTAATTATCTATCAGTCAAAAAAAAAAGTCAAAAGTCAAAATATCTTTATTCCTTGGACTTTATAAAGCACTTAGAAACGTCATACAAATTAAATATAAGACATGTATCTAAATCATTACTATCTACTTAAATCCGCAGAGCTTAGATGCACTTTCATCACACTATCTGTGAAAGTGAATTTAAGTGCCAGTTCCGGCGACGGGGCTTCTTGAGAAGAACTGGCAAGAAACTCAAGGCCGACTCTTTTAATTGCCAATATTGTTAATTTAATTTAAATGATTAGAAATGTCATTATTAATTTTCTAATAATGACATTTCTAATCATTTAAATTAACTCATAAGACAACAGAGGTAACAACCTCTAGCACTAATTTATTAAATTCACAATTAATTGATTTAGCAATACAATCAAACAGTAACTATAACATGTCACTATGCCCACAAAAATGTAATAATTACAACACAAATAATAATATTAACCTGGTACATCAAAATATATATTGTATGACTGAGGGCAAGCAACTAGAACTGGAATTATTCATGAACTCTGATAATATTAGTATTATGTGTATTACTGAGCATTGGTTAAAGGGGCATCAGCTCATGTTCAATTTCAGCAACCACCAGGTCGGTAGTTCATTCTGCAGGGTCAATACAGTACATGGCGGGTCGCAAATTTTGCTAAATAAAAAACTTAAATTTAAAGAACGGAAAGATATTGTGTCTCTCTCTCTGTAGAATGTTCCATAGAACTATCCTGTGTACAATTAGAGCAGTTCATTGTTATATGTGTATATAAACCTCCTTCCGCGGATCTTAATTTATTTTTAGAAATCATGGATGAAGCCCTATGCAAAGTTAGTAACTCAGGTAAAACTATTTTGGTCTGTGGAGATTTTAATATTAATATACTTACAAATACAACTGCATCAAGTAAAATTTAAAGTCTTTTTAAATCCCATAATTTAGTTAACTTATTTATGGAGCCTACTAGAATAAGTGCCACCACGGCTACCTGCTTAGATAATATATATACAGATATTAGTCCAACCCAAAAAAGTATTATTAATAAATTGGATTCTGATCATTCTGGGCAAATGATAAGTATTAAAATCTATACTAATATTATAAAGCTGAAGAGTTTGTTTGTTTGTTTGTTTGAACGCGCTAATCTCAGGAACTACTGGTTCGAATTGATAGGGGATAGTTTCCGGTCTGGAGAGTGACATAGGTTACTTTTTATCCAGGAAAAATATTTTATTCGAAGGAAAAATAAAGAGGGCTAACATTTATGTGGTGAACAATTATTTTCTCTTGAGTGTGGGCGTTCCATCCATACAAATATTAGAAGTGTTAAAGTAAATTCGTTTGTTTGTTATTTCTTCATGCCTTAACTATGCAGCCAATCATCATTAAAAACCTTTTTTTTTGTAAACCTTTTAGTAGTATTGGGGTGCTTAAGTCTCTTTATTTTGCATATGTTCGTAGCGTTATGGAGTACGCTAGTCCGATTTGGTCTCCACAATATATTATATACAAGAATCGCTTGGAACGAATTCAAAAAGTTTTTATAAATTATCTAAACTATCGTTATCACAAATGCCCCGGTTCATATGAGGAGGGTTGTGTCGAGCATGGTTTCTTGACGTTGGAGCAAAGACGTGCTATGCTAGACCAATGTCTACTTTTTGATATTTTGCGCGGACATATAGATAGTCCTGAACTGCTATCCAGCATTAGTTTCTGTGCGCCCACTTACCGGACTCGACACACTCCTCTATTGCGCGTACCGCGACACTTTACCAATTATGCAAAGAACTCTGTTCTTTCACGCATAGCGAATAGCTACAATTCTTCATTTAATCACTTAGATCTGTTTCATTCTTCAAAGGATACATTTAAAAGGGATCTAGCTAAAAGCCTAACAACGGCGCATCTATAGGTGTCAGTGGGACGTTTATTCGTATGTATGTATGTGTTAAATACGTTCTACCTAGACCCATTGTGGCCGGAAGAAAGCAAGGAAGAAAGAAAGCAATTTCACGTCGCGGCCAGACGTTAGTGTTAGTGTCTAAGTTCTTCTCCTTACAAATGCTTGAGTTTTCAGTGAGCTGTTTGTAGCCAATTTTTACTGTCGCGATGTTCGCCCGTGTATATGTAAAATGTAAAGTGTCATAGTGTGTAGGAGTGTATGAGTTAGTGTGTTTAAAGATGAATATATAATTAATACTAATATGTAATAATATAATCAATAAATTGACATTATATCCCATAATTTTGGCCGGATCCGTTCGGCCGTTTACCCATAGAGTGAGTGCATGGGTGTTTGCTGCACCAAACCCGTTATATACTCTAACATAATGCATTAATTATATATAATTATATAACAGTAATGTAAATGTAAGTGAATAAATAATAAATATAAGTATGTTATCTATCTTAAACATGGTTACCCGGTGTTGAGCCGGTTAGAACCACTGTGCAATGTAACACGCAATCGCTATTGTTGACTTCAACGACCACCTACATAATTAATAATTATTAATTATTATTCATAACATTAATGTTAATTTAAATTTATATTTTGATCTCGTTATTTTTCAACTGCCAACTACAATAAGCGTTATATACTTTAACTTCATAAGAATATTTGAATGTTTATTAATATTATAATAGGAAAACCTATCATTGGCATTACGATCTAATAATACATAAATATTTAACCATAATTTGTAAGCTGTTGGTTTTCTAAATAAATAAATAAATAAACAAAATTAGCGACCCGCCATGTACTGTATTGACCCTGCAGAATGAACTACCGACCTGGTGGTTGCTGAAATTGAACATGAGCTGATGCCCCTTTAACCAATGCCTGAGCATTGGTTAATACACATAATACTAATATTATCAGAGTTCATGAATAATTCCAGTTTTAGTTGCTTGCCCTCAGTCATACAATATATATTTTGATGTACCAGGTTAATATTATTATTTGTGTTGTAATTATTACATTTTTGTGGGCATAGTGACATGTTATAGTTACTGTTTGATTGTATTGCTAAATCAATTAATTGTGAATTTAATAAATTAGTGCTAGAGGTTGTTACCTCTGTTGTCTTATGAGTTAATTTAAATGATTAGAAATGTCATTATTAGAAAATTCCATGTCAACAGTCCGCTCAATAGAAGCGGATTTTGTAGCCAAGTTTTTGGCTGAAATGTCAAAGAAATAGGATAGCGAAAGTGCTATCTGTCGCTTAAAACTAGCAGAAAGGTAATATCTACCTTTAGTCAAATAATATAAATTTTTGCTAACAAAACTGTTAGTATCAATCAAATGAATACAATCATTATATGTACTTATAGTGTGTAGTACACTGTTCAACTTATATCTAAGATTATTTTCTGCATCTGACAAGCTCTTAGAGTAGGGGAATGTAAACAAAATTATACTACTTAAGTCTAGAGATAATAAATAATCACAAAAATCTATTAAATCCTTTTTGTTTAAATTACCCCTATTTTCTACTAAAATAATGAGATTTTCATAATTATTAAATTTGAATTTTAAAATACTTTTCATAATTTCTTCATTCAGTAGATAATTTCTTCATTTCAGTAGATAATTTTCGACTATATATACCTATTAATAATTCTTTTAATATTACTATACTTTTAATTTTCCTTAATTTCTTTTAATTTACGATCCTGTCCTCTCTACGCATAAATTCGTTACCCTAAGGTTGTCTTGAGAAGATTACTTTAAGCAAAAAGGACGCCTTGTTGCATATATATACAAGTCTGTAAAAAAATTGTACACTGTACCTTAAATTTGTGTTATCCAAAGAAAGCGTATTCTATCTATCTATGTACCTACTTCAATTTAAATCATGCTACTAGCACTATAACTCTGCATGGCTAGTTCAAACCGCAATTTGGCCCGCTAAACGCAGCACAGCAGTAAATCAGTGCTGCACTCCTATCAAACTTAGGAGTGCTTTTCACTCCTCGGTAGATGTATCTATTTTAAATTATATTTTTTGTTCTAATATAGAATAAACCTAAGATGGCAAACAAGCATACCACCCGCCTGATGGTAAGCAGTCATCGCACATGGACGCTCGCTACACCAGAGGTATCACTCACGCGTTGCCGATCTTGTAAAAAACCTCATCACGCCTTTCTTGAAGAACCATATAATTCATAAAAGAATATCTATACCCATAAAAGAGAAAGTATGGCATCAAGTCAATTAAACAATAGTTTACTACATAATACTTTTTTTCCTAGATTAACAACTAGTGCCGTCGGTTACGAACTGCAGTGGAATCCGGGGCCCTACCGCCTAAGCTGAAGCTGATT
Source organism: Hypsopygia costalis (assembly GCA_937001555.2). Taxonomy (NCBI): domain Eukaryota; kingdom Metazoa; phylum Arthropoda; class Insecta; order Lepidoptera; family Pyralidae; genus Hypsopygia; species Hypsopygia costalis. Next base: position 7,725,094 of record OW443330.2, on the reverse strand, counting down.
ATTTTTTTGATTGCGAAAATAAAACTTCAGTTTAGATTTTTGGTAATTGTCTTTAGCTTAGTTCGTAGAAACACTAAAATTCTACCGACAAAGCTAAAGATGTTTGTCAATAGCTTGAATCTAAGACCAATTATCGGGGTAAAAAATTCCGATGGCAATCATTTTCAGCATTGGCGGTAGGGCCCCTGATCCGAACTATCCTTTGCTTATCTGTTACATGCTCCACAACAAAGAGATATAAATAACTCAGAGTTTGGATCAAATTCGTAATACAAAGAAAATCGTTTCATTTCAACTGTTCCACCACGAATAGAGGGTTTTTTATTTTATTCTTGTTAATAGAGTTGAAATATTTTTCAGTACCTGTTCTGATAGTAAATCTGGAGAGAAAACTACTACATTACTACGTACTGTATAAATAGGCAAACACATCACGAATATATTATAAATATTTCTTATATAGGTATCATCATCATCATCATCATCTCAGCCATTGGAAGTCCACTGCTGGACATAGGCCTCCCCTCTAGATCTCCAATAAGACCTTATATAGGTATATGTGTGTATTATTGTGTTGAATTTATTGATGATATAGGACAGCGAGAACATCTCACACATGTAAAAGTGGCTGGTAGCAGTTGGATGCGGAGAAAGGATTTTTTATAATTGAAAGATTTTGTTAAAATTGCATATGAAATATGTTCTGGACATATTCTGAGCACATTTTGATCGGCTCTTTCGTGTATTACTTAGTACAGTATAAATAATAGTACTACGTACAATATGGCCTCTCCCTGACGCTCTCTCGTATCGACCTCACCTCCCCTCTGAGAAGAATCTGAAACAGTTTGTATGACGCCGCACGCACACACGCTCATTCGCGCTCTGCACAGACACCATTGTTTTTGTAATATCGAACAACGCCACATTTGTATGGAATGACCGGGGTGTGATACTACTAAAAAGACTGCGTAAAATGTGTCTTAATACTACTTTACGCTAAACGCAATAATATTTTTTTTTGCGCATCCTTAGTGTTTAAAAACGATATATTCAATTATCTAGTAGCGTAAAGGCACCGGTTTGCAACTTAAGGGAATCCTTAAGTTGAATTCTTTTGAATCTATTTCATATTTGTGACATTTGAATGTAACCTTATATGTTCATAGTATTAATGATTGAAGATTCTTGCAAATAAATTGAATCTGAAATATACTGAAAACCAAACGAATTTACGATGCTTGAAAGTTGAAAGTGCTCGACTGCAGTGTAGTAGTTTATCCGCTGTGTGGTATTTAACGGACCAAATTGCGGTTTAATTAACCACGCCAGTGCAATATTGTTGCATTAAACGTACTTGATCTATTAAACGAGATAATACGCCAAAGAATTATTATAACTATGACTATCATTCAAAATCCGAAATGTATTCGAATAAATAGCATTTTCGGACTGCATATTTTCGCGGAATAGCAATCTCGTATTGCATATTTTTTTAAATAGTACACGTTTGCTTTGTATCGTGAGCGTGATATTTTTTTTTATTACGTCGGATGGCAGACAAGCATACCTACGGCCTGCCTGATGTGAAGCGGTTACCGTAGCCAAATTAACGATGATCAGCTCGGTGGCGCAGCGGTCAATGACGCGGCTTCGACACCAACGCTCGTGGCCTCCTGGGTTCGATTCCCACATAGGACAAACATTTGTGTGCATGAACATGTCTGTTTGTCTTAGTCTGGGTGTTTTCTATGTATCATAAGTATGTATTTACAAAAAAAAATGTATTTACGTATGTTTATCAGTTGTCTAGTACCCATAACACAAGCTTCGCTTACTTTAGGGCTAGATGACGCTGTGTAATTTGTCTGACAATATTTATTTATTATTTATTTTATTATTATTTATTAACGCTCGCAACATAAAATATCGCTCGCGCACCGCCATCACCTCTGCCAACGCAGTATCTCCTTCCTTTCTGGTGACCTCACTCACTCGCAGGAACACAACAACCCTCAAGGGAATTGTTATTTGGTTGCGGTATTCTGTGAGGTGTAGGTACATTCCCCAGTCGAGTAGCTTACAATTACGCTCCCTACCTCTCTTTTCGCCAGAGCTTCGTGAAGTTGGCTTTGGTTCAAAGATGTCGATGAACCACTTACACCCGAAACAAAATTGACTAAGATTGATACTAATTTTCACCCTCGTTTTAACTTCTTAAGGATTTGCTAAAAATTCCTTCTTGGGAATTGAACACTTACGTCATATAAGGACCGTTTGTATAAATTTTGATGCAACTAATTCCAGCTTTTATGAATCATTCACTGAATTAGTCAGTCAGGTTCTTCTTTTGTATAATTTATAAAAGAATACCCTCTATATTTTTTATAGAAGACTAGCTGTTACCCGCGGCTTCGCCCGCGTAGTCTAGGGGTGCAGGATTATCCGCTGGGGCAATCTAAAGATTGACTGAAAATTTCGTTGAAATCGGTCCAGCCGTTTCGGAGTCTATACGGAACATACATTTCATACAATGTATCATAAATTTGTCATTAACATCTTCAGTTTAATTGGTAGAGCTCTTCCTGCTAAGCTCATTATTAGTAAGCACTAATTTAAAGTGGAGTTAGAAATTTGCATTCGAAAAATCCGGCATTGGCTTCAGCTTAGGCGGTAGGGCCCCTGATTTACATTTCACGTTGCTTGTGTAGACGATCAAAGTGGTCGACATAGCTCTCAGAGTCAGCGAGTTGAAGTGGCGGTGGGCTGGCCACATCTGCCGAGTCAGCGATGGCAGATGGGGGAGGAAAGTCGTCGAGTGGAGGCCACGTATGGGGCGGCGAACCGTAGGGCGCCCCCTCTCTAGATGGACCGACGATCTCAAAAAAGTGGCTGGTAGCGGTTGGATGCGGAAAGCGAAGGATCGCATATGGTGGAAAGCATTGGGAAAGGCCTATATCCAGCAGTGGGTAGATACAGGCTGATGATGATTCGTAGACGATCAGCGTTATAGAGCAACAAATCAAGTACGTTGAAGTTATCAGTGCAGCACAATCAATAATGTTGTTGACGTCCTAACAACATTACTCTTCTTTAATCTCAGTACACAAGTAGTAAGCGAGCATGTCTGTTTCCTCAACGCCTTGACAAATAGTCCCAACAGCCTATCATTAATCAGAACAAATGCGCAAAAGCCTAATTCTCAGTGATACCAATCACGCGAAACCTTTATTGACTTTGTGGTTTGATTGTTAGTCGATTTTACTCAGTTACTCCTTAAATTTGGACTTCAAGTGATATTTAGAGTTTAAACCAATCACATATGAACGTGTTGCACCCTGCTGACTAGGTAACGAAGGTCTGGCCAAAGTGAGGAGGGCACGGCAAGCCTGACTAGGGTAGTAATGGACTTCTCCTCACAGAAAACCTCAGCCAAGATTGTTGTGTTCATCTGCCTAAGAACCTTTTGGGGTGGGTGGTTCATCAGCATCTTTGAAACAAAACCTTGCACGTAGTGTACCTTGCTGCCTGAAAAACGAGGCTCAGGTGAAAAGACAGGTAGGGCATAGCGTATTTTGTAAGCTGCTCGACTGAGGAAGTACCTCCACCTCACAGAATACCGCAGCCAAATAGCAATTCCCAGGAAGGTGTGGCTGCGAGTGAGTAAGGTCACCAGAATGCATGGAGTTGCTGCGTTGACAGCGAGGGTGGCGGCCCGCGAGCTATATTTCATGTTGCGAGCGTTAATATGGCTACGGTAACCGCTTCACATCAGGCGGGCCGTATGCTTGTTGGTCACCCGAAGTAGTATAAAAAAACAGGAATGGTGATCTGTGCTCGAGATAAATAAACCGGGCAGACAGGCTACAGTCGTCGTTGCTTAACATGCGTGTTTGATTAAACTGACATGTGCAACGGCACAATTAAGTTCCACATTTTCTCTTAATTATGTCTTCCTTCATTTTCTAGTCATCGTCATCATCAGCCTGTATCTACCCACTGCTGGATATACGCCTTCCCCAATGCTCTCCACCAGATACGATCCTCCGCCATCCGCATCAAGCCGCTCCCAACAGCTTTCTAAAGGTCATCGGATCATTTAGAAGGAGGACGCCCAACACTTCATCGTCCTACGTAAGGCCTCCACTCTAATACCTTCGTCCCCATCTACCATCACTTACTCGGCAGATGTGACCGTCCCATTACCAAATCAGCTTGCAATTTTTTAATAATTGTGTAGAATTCTTCGATTTCATATTTTATATTGTAACAATACAGTACAAAGTAAGAAAAAACTAATTATGTTTCACAGTGTTTTGACGTTAATTCCAAATAAAATGTGTTCAAACTGCAACTGTAACTTTACCCAGGACCGTTACAAAACTTGTACATCGTATTTCTATTTAACTGAAATTACCTCCATTTTCCGAGTACACTGTAAAACTTTCCTAATACGGAACTATTGCAGTAAACTGTTTCCTAAAATACACACTGGGAAAAGAATACAGCCAACGCTTTACTCTGCATGTTCGTAGTACATTTTCGTAATTTTTCTAATAGCCTGACCATAACGGGAAGCGCGCTTATGTAAAAGCTTTTAAAGCTCATTAGGCCTTTAGAAAGGTGGAGTATCTTTATGATCGACTTTAAAAAGATGTCTATAATACAATTTTTCAACAGGCTTTTTGAATAATAATTCTGAGTTAAGGAAGGAGTTCGATGGTATCGTTGCGCGTGTCACGTCTAATCGAACACGCAAATTAAGCAACGTCCACCGTAGCGTATCCATAGATGGCTTTATTTATCTCGAGCTCCTCCGTGCTTCGGAGGGCACGTTAAGCCGTCGGTTGTTGTCATTAGATGACAGTTGTTAATTCAAGTCAGTGACCTTTAGGCGGCCTGAAAATACTGGCCTCCGCCAACCCGCAGTTGAGCAGCGTGGTGGAGTATGTTTTAAACCCCTTCGATTGAGAGAAGACCCGTATCCCAACAGTGGGATTATTATGGGTTGATGCCGACATGCCGACAAGGAAGGCTTGTGTCACTTCCAATTCTCGCACTGTTAGAAATTTCCTTAACTATATGATATACTATACGAGTATCATAAAAATGAAAGTTTGTGAGGATGTATTGTACACTTTCACGGGTAAACGGCTAAATAGATTTGGATTAAATTTGGCGTACATAATCTTCTGGAATAGAATTCATTTTATCCATGTCCAGTGTTCACACGGGGCAAAGTTGCCGGTAGAAATATGTATAATATATAACGTTGTTGATATTTCCATTTTGCTATGATTGCTCCGTCGCAAATGGATGTGCTGAAATTTGCTAGTCCTGGATTCGGATCTCACAGTACCTCGATAAGCGATGGTCGAAATTTTTTGTATTTTCTGGATGTTTTTATGGTACGTTGCATGCCAAGCGAGTTGATATCGAAGCCTGTAACATGTAATACATAGAGCTCACACGCTAGCAGCTCCGACACTAACGCAACGGCCTTTTGTGTGATACGTACAGCAGCTTCTCACGTCTGATTATCTCAGTCAATAACAGGAACTCGACAAACATCAAAAGAGTTGTTATTTGGCTACGGTCTCCGCCAAAGTGGGCATAATTATCTCCTAGGGCGGGAAATGCTTTATCTGACTCTACCCGAAGTTTCTTTTACAAGTTAACAGGAAGCACCACATGCATGAGGTCGGCGTTTAATGATGAAGGTGTTGGTGATTCCCGTATTTAATGAAATTTAGAGATTATACTGTTTCATAGTAACATTGCTCGAGATTGCAATCCGTATTGCGCCCGCCCCTTGGGTAAAGTTGTTGAGATGAAAAATCCATGGGTCGAAACAGTTTCGATACAGCTACGGGTATACATACGTTCCCTGTCATACTCCACGGCTGCAATCAGAAAAGTTTATTTTTCCTCGTTCTTAACATAAACTTGTCCAGGTTGAAATAGACAACAGGTAAGTTTAAAGTATTTATTGCATTTTACCCTCTGATACATATCATGGTTTTCTAAATTGGTCCCGGAATGTTTATCACTATCGGAAATAGTATTTCTTGTTGATACTGAATGTTCAGTTGCCAGAATATAAGAGAATATGCGTAAAGGTCATACAGGGTCACCTGTATGACCTTTACGCATATTTCAACATAGGAATTTGTTTGAAAGTCATATACATAATAACCTTAAAATTCCAGACACTGCAAACTCAAACAAACTGTGTGTTATAAATCTCCATGAGGATAAATTCTCTCATATGCGACAATTTAAACCATAGGCACACAAAAATGCAGATTTCATCTCCGCCGTAATCTTAATATCAAAAACACCTTTGTATCCCCGAGGCGCCATTTATATGAAACAAAAGGAAGGCAGTGAAATTTTGCGTCAGAAAATTCTGCCAGCGAAAGGCCTCCTACGGTCGAATATTCAAAACAATCGCTCCACCGCCTCCATCGGGATTAAGGAAAGATTTGTATTTCTTTTTTCACAAAGAATAATGAACGGAGCAGAGTGATAAGGGTTGAATGTTAAGTGAAGCAATAATTTACTTGTTCACATCCATTAATTGCTAAAAACCTCGTTCTTTCCAACACATCTTTAAATATTCTTACTTTACTTTCGCAAGTTGTTTTTGTTTCACTCGATTAACCCATATATTTGTGTACGAGAGCCTGACGTCACGTTACGTCCTCGATTTTTCTATCAGCGAGGGGCGTCGGGTCAGATCGGATCCCGCCGGTTCGCAAATGTACTACGCATGCGTTGAAATTGCGCCAATTTCGCAAGCGGCGGCCTCTGCCGGCAGTTCCAGTCCATTCAGAGCTAGAGGAGGGATGTTGCACTGTGCGACGCCTTACCTCGCGAATGTCAAAAATTTGAAAATGGAATAGTTTGAAAGTGGAAGCGGACTGTGTGGTGACTGTATCGATGTATTTGCGGTACCCAACGTTAAGGCTTGATGAGTGTTGTGTGTTTAGGTTAAGTGTTCAGATTTAGGATTTTAGGAACAAATATGCTTTAGATTTAGGTGAAATAAGATTAAGTCGTGTAGTTGATTGTAGGTGGTCTGAGCGAGTGTTTGATTGCAGTGTCGCGGCGGTCTCATTCAAGTGCCGTATAACCTTGACACGATTTCCCGCGCTAGCGTCCCTACCTTGTTTTCCGTTGCACTCTCGCTTGACATTTACCGCAAAAGAGTGCTTTTGCTAATTAGCCACGGTCTATAATTAGAATCTTACCGATAAACTCAGTAGAAATAATTTACCTAAAATTAGTATGGCGATTAGAACTGCTTTTTAATTCGTGATGAGTGGAGTAAGGCATTATTATGTAATTCCTCGTAAAGTTTGAGTATAAACTTAGCAATAAAATTAAAAAAGTTTGAAGATGAACCTCTTGTGACCGTTCAGTGACAAGAACTCCGGCGCTTTCAACATGAAAATTTCAAAGGGTAAGTTAATTAAGTATTCCTTTTTATACCTATATGATATTAAACAAGCACACAGTCCGACTAATGGTAAGCATCTCGCAGCTTGTTCACGTGTACATTACAGTGGTGTTTCAACACTTAGGATTGTCAGCTCTAGCATAAAATTCGTATTTTCATTGTGTTTGTTCTAAATTACATTTTTACAAATGTGTAAATCTTGACATACGTCATTGGAATAATTTAATGCAAATTGATCTTCGAAACTAGAGTTTTCTGATGATATTTTAAAATAGTCAGCAGGACGATGGGCTCCTATTTCTGTTGGGAGAACACCCAAACCTAACCAATTATACTCAAATCTAATCACACACGATTTTTTTACATAGCCCAAAGGGATGGATATTATGAATGTACCCAATCTATCAATATGTATATAATCTATAAAAATTTAAAACTTTGTATTATTTATGAAAAACTACTCCCACATTCTATGAGTGAATATATTCGCAACGAGGTCTTCCAATCAATACTAAAATTTACAATTTCATCAAGGATCTCTTATTCATTCTCAATATATTCACAATGAAATACAAATTAACAAGAACCTAATTTGTTAAACAAATTGGATAAAATAGGCTCATTTCAAAGTACCTAAATATGGGCTCATTTCAAAGTACCTATCACATTTCAGAAAGGATTAAATGTTTCTCGCCGTACAATCTATTTGATGGTCAACACACATATTTGTCAATAGGAAGGTATCTAATGACCGTTTGCTTCCTCAGGAAATTCTTAAGATATTAGGTACTTTGGGTTGATTCAGACCTTTGATTTGTTCTGTAACTAAATAAAATGTTTTAGTTACAAGATAGATACAAGGTAAATAAGTAATTAGTATATTCTTCGATCAAGAATAAACAACGTATATTACGTTAATTAGTAACTAGTATATTATAAATTTAAATATTAATCTGTGTTGGTAGTGCTATAAAAGGTTATTCTACGGAACCGATAAAATTTCCTACTTTTAGTGGCTATTCTTAGGAATGGACTTACAATGTGTGGGCAACATAAAGTTATGCCTGCTTACTATACTATATTTACTGTACTATACTATACTATGCTATACTAGTCTATGAGAAGATGGCATCATCGCGCGTATTAATCTAATCGAACACGCAAGCAACGTCGATCGCAGCTTGTCCAGGAATGGATTTATTTTTCTCGAGCTCCTCCATGCTCCGGAGGGCACGTTAAGCCGTAGGTTCCGGCTGTTATCATTAGATGAAAGTTTGTCAAGTCAGTGGTCTTTAGGCCGCTTGAAAACATTGGCCTTCTCCAATATAGAGTATGCTCTTCAATTGAAGACAGACCCATACGCCAGCATTGGATTGACGACGACGACGACTATACTAGTCCTTATACTTACGAGGATGTAAACTTCCGACTGATCAAAAAATGTGTGGTGTACCTTAAGAGCTTAGTATAGCCTCACCTGCTACTGGTAAATAGAAATATTCCAGTGGTCGAATGGCTAACAATGGCTACTTTAACTCTGAGGTCGCGGGTTCGTTCCAGCACAAGACAAACATTTGTGTTCATGAACATGTCTGTTTTTCTTGGAGTGTTTTCTATGTATTATAAGTATTTACAAAAGAAATGTATTTAAGTACATTTATTAAATGTCTAGTACCCATTATATAAGCTTTGCGCTTAATTTAGGACTAGATGGCGCTGTGTAAGTTGTCCAGAAAAAAGTGTTTCAGCGACTGAGTTGCTGCGTTAACGTAGCGTTTGAACATTTGCAGGAATCGAAGCGCTGCTGATATTCATTTCATTTATTGCATTTCATTTAAAAATATAGGTAAAAGGATGTAGCATTGACGCAACACTACTGCATGCACTTATGTTGCATAGTTCTCATTATTACTATGGCTTTGCTCTTTGTTTGTCTGTCCATTCATCCGTCACCGGATGACTGGAAAGATAGTATTTATATTTTTTATAGTGTTTACTGTTTTAAAAATCAGATATAGGATTTCGGTGATTCGGTTTAGAATCATAATAGGAACTAGGTTACTACTACGTTACCAGATACGGTATGAGAGGAGAAAGGCATTAGAGTGAAGACTGCGCATAGGACGACGAAGCGTTGGACGCCCTCTTTCTAGATCGTCCGATGGCCTCAAGAAAGCGGCTGGATTCGGAAGACGGAAGATCGTATTTGGTGGAAAGCATTGGTTCCCCAATGCTTTCCACCAAATACGATCCTCCGTCTTCCGAATCCAGCTTATATCCAGCAGTGGGTAGATACAGGCTGATGATGATGAGGAACTACGTAATAGTAATGTCTATTAGAAATACTAATAATAAAATAAAGTTATTAAATAAAATTTGTCTCCGATTTTTACGCCGAGCCAAAACACCGCTAGGGCTGTTTTGGCTCGGTGTAATGTTAAAATTGCACGATCTACGGAATTTTTCGGGCACGTGTCCCACTCGTAATTGGTGGATTTTTATGAATATCATAAAAACGTGAGACCTCACTAAAAGTAAGCTAGGTTGTTAATGTTCTTATCTCCTGCATGAGGATGAAAATATTTGAATTTGGACTCACCTGCGGAATTTCGCAGGGTGACAACAGAATATTTAGAAAGCGTGATTACATAATATGTGCAATTTATTTATAATATGTGATATGTTGTTTAATGTAAAGTGTTTTAATATTTATTGATATAGTTTTTTTTTTTTTTGATAAGTAAAAACCAACACATTGGCTTGCTGTTTGACAAGCGCATTGGCTTGCTGTAATGCTTGTCAAAAGGAAGATTGTAATAAATAAATAAATAAAATATGGGAACTGCGCTGAGTGAGATGATATGTTTTTATCATTCTAATGATTATTGGCACTTACACAATATCGACAGTACAGCTATATCTAATATGCCCAGGCAGTTTGTTCCAAAGCTGTGCCACACGAACCGTAACTGACTGGAAGAAAAAACATATGTTTGCTGTAGGATAGTTCAAAGTTGGTGAAACAGGGGCGTTGGAAATGGATTCCGATCCGTACATACTCCGGTATGTACCAAGTGGAAAACCGGAGTGAAGGTATTGGGGCGCATCAGTATTTTTTAGAATTTTGTAAAGGAAGGATTAATATGTGCACATTTCTGCGAAGGCGAATAGGGAGGGAGCCACTTAAATTTAATTAATAATACATTAATTCATTTAAAACAAATTGAGGCCAGAAGATTATAATTAAATTATAAATAGAAATTCGGAATAATTAAAAGTTTTACAATGAAAAAGTATAAGAACAATTTAACTTTTCGAACAAAAAGCAAATTGCCACATCTTTTGTTGGGCTCTAAATCAAGATTAACTTTAATTTCAGAGCTTTCTCGTACAGACTGTAAAGGTTATACGCTCCAGTCTGGGTCCCTGAACTTTCGAAAGCACCTTTATTTAACCTTAAATATGTGACCTCTGGGCAAACGGTCTGTATTACGCATACTAGAAAATTCTGTTTTACTGTATTTTTAATACGATTTCAAATAAAAAGGAGTATTGTAATTTAAATATTTACTAAAGTTAGTTGTCCCATGTGAAGATGAAAATATAAAATGTAAGGGATCTATCCGAGGTGTTGAGTTAATTATCTATATAATAGTATGAATTATTTATTGCTTTCATTAAAAATATTTGAGGACCTCTATAGCAGCGATTTCCAAAGTGAGTGCCGCGAACGTATACTATAGGCGCTGGTTGCCGCAAGCGAATGCCACAACAATTAAGTTAGTCATATGACTTTAAGAGTAAGTATGCCGCGATTGTTTTAATATAATAAAATTGCGGTTTCGCTTTTACTATTATTATTTACATGGTATTTAGATGGTTTTTGTGTTTCTACAAAACATTCAGAGTTGAATGTGGAATAATACAAGCACAGTATAAATACTACTTACAGTATAGCCACTCCATGCCTCTCTCTCGTGTCGACCTCACCTCTAAGACAAATCTGGAACAGTTAGTGTGCGACGTGCACACACACGCTTATTGACGCTCTTTACAGACGTCATTGTTTATGTAGTATTTACCGACACGACATTCGTATGGAGTGGCCGGGGTATGGTGCAAGTAAGACTAGCGAAAAATGTGATTATAATACATCAAAATGTTTAAAAAAAACCAGTACCAACAAAAGTAAAGCGTTACTATTAAGGAAAGCTTCCTAAACGAAGGAAGAAGGGCAGTCGCTAGATTAGATTTTGTTAGGAACGTAATTGAATTGTGGTTTAGGCAGAGTACACCTCGGCCACTCCATACAACTGTGGCATCGTTTAGTACTACCACAGTATAAGTAATAGTACTAACGTACCTAAATAAACAATGACTTCTGTGCAGAGTGCGAATGAGCGTGTGCGCGTGTGGCGCCATATAATCTGTTCCAGATTTGTCTCAGAGGAGAGGTGAGGTGGAGACGAGAGAGCGGCAAGGAGTGGCCATACTGTAAATAATACTATTACTCATACTGTGGTACTCGTACTGGTGGTAATTACCATGTTACCACAGGATCATTTAAAACTACCAAATTATAACAAAGTTGAAGTGAAACATATAAAGCGGCTAGTCAGACTAGCTAAATCGTGTCAACGCGTCGCCATACGCTCGTTCGTAAGCAAAGGTGTACACAGACATAGCTGGGTGTAAACCTTAGTATTATACAGTAAATCAGTTTTCAACTTCGGTAATCTAAGGACATCTGAACTTCAGCAATGAACTTAAGTGAATTCAGAAAAGTTACTGAAAGAGGGACCTCTTGGAGTCCGTCGATCGTATTTTTTGTTTTATTATTTTGTGTCAGAAAATCTATTTGTTAAACTTTAAATTAAATTCGAGACTTTTCGAAAATATATAAGTAAACAAATCGATCACAAAAAGATTTATTTACATATCCTAGTAGTCGCCCAGTGGTAGAAATTCGACTATAATTCATTAAAATTATGACTTTAACAATAAACAAAGGAGTGTATATGTATATAGTGTAATATGTATGCATGTGTATATCAAATACATGGATGTTAGTGTATATAATATTTTTTTATTGATTTAATGTGGTTTTTTATGTATAATTTAAAAAATATATATTAGCATTCTACATTCCTTCTTTACTTCCGTATAAACTATAAGCCATCGCATCGTGGAGTATACTCCACGATGTTATCGCTTCATTGAGGATTGGAGAAAAAGAGTGCCTATTTTTAATATTAAGTTCTCTTCATTAAGGTGGCATACAAGATACATCCGTGCTTCGGAGAACACGAGCCAACGGTCCACGTGTTGTCATTAGATGACCGTTAAAGCAAAGTCAGTCTCCTTTAGGCGGCTTGAAAACATTGGCCTCCGCCAACCGCAGTTGAGCATCGTGGTGGAGTGGGGTGAACAAGGGTTGAGAATAGTCATTCTCAACCCTTATTCACCCCACTCCACTATCATTCCAGTCGGATACTAGGATATTTGCAATTAAAGACATCATCACTTGACAAGCCAAATCACTCTCTTCTGGAACATACCAAATTATACCTCTTTAGAAGACCTCGTCAGGGAGCCATTTCGTAATATTCCTAGACATATTACACACCGCCATCTAGTCCCAAACTAAGCAAAGCTCGTACTATGGATACTAGATAACTGAGATAATTGATAATAACTTAAATACATTTTTTTTTATAAGTACATACATATAATCCATTGAAAACATATTCATGCGCAAATATTTGTCTTGTGCGGGGATCGAACCCGCTACCCCGGAGTCAAAGTGAAAATTGACTAACCATTCAACAACGGAGCTCGTCAATAATGTAAAATTTGTTACAGAAATTCGCTCAAGAAAGATCTGAAACGGACGAATGAATATAAGTGACGCGTAGTGTGCAACTACGCGACACTTATATCTCTTGAAGACTTAATTATAATACTCTTACACATGAAAGTTAAACCTTCAACGAAGTTTCACTAACAAAATTATAATTATCTCACCCAACGTTGGTTAAATCCCACAGTTAACTTAAACTTGCCGTATAATCACATGACGTACCTGTTCATGACATCAAAACCCAAGATAAAGGGCTATGCCCACGTGCCGCCCATATTTACATGGGTTTGTACCTGTATATTAATATTCGTAAGATCAAAAGTCATATTGTTAGTATCCCGGTAGTCAAAATAATATGAAAATATATATATACTGGTACAAAAAATCTAATGTTGTCCTTTTCTACTCTTACTCATATTACAAACGTGAAAGTATGTAGGTGTATATGGATGTGAGGATGTATGTTCGTTACTCTTTCACGGATAAATGGCTAAGTGGTTTTGGATGAAATTTGGTAAACATATAGAATATATTCCGGATTAACTTATAGAGTACTCTATATTCATGTAATGTGTCCAAGCCATGGGTGGAAGTGGGTGATATGTCAGAAGTTCAAAATATCTGAATTCATGAATTGACATATATCTTATAATCAAAATAACATAAAAATATATACTGCTCCAAAAAATACTGTATGAATGTATGGATGCATGTTTGTTACTCTTTCACGGGTAAACTCCTAAATAGTTTTGGATGAATATTGGCAAACATAAAGGATATGTTCCGGATTAACATATAAGGTACTTTATATTCATGTACTGTGTCCACGCGGGGAGAAGTCTTGGGTAGAAGGGAGTGAAATGTCATAAATTCAAAATATATATTAGATATGATAAGTAATCATTACTATAAATAATCAAAGTTTATATCGAATACTTGAAATAAAATTATACTATCAGTATAGGGTAAGCTTAGAAGCCTTACCGGCTTGTCCCTATAGAATGGCTGAGCGCCGGTGCCTCCATTGACCTCCAAATTGACTGGTGGGTTCTTGAACCCAGGCTTTGCTCTGCGAGCCTTTAAAGTCCTGCAGGTTTTGCAACTGCCTAAGAGACTTCACTACAAATATTATGCGAATATGGCCGATTCATGCAAAAACGTAGCCAAATCTTAGGGAAATCTCTTTGTGCCAAAATAAGCTAAGCAGCGCATTGTCCTAAAGGCCCTACAATTACTCATAGGAGTCGGCTAGGCGGCGAACTATAGAAATGTGGCATATATCAGATAAGATCAAGTCTGGTTACAAAAAAAAAGGGTTTCGTTGTCTTGTGATTAAGGCCGGAAAATCTCCTCGGAGTCTGGGTCCGTTGCTGGTTCGTTTGGCTCTCTGGATATGTCTGGTGGAAAAGGAAAGTTAGAAACAACCTGGAACTAGTTCACTAGGAGCAAATATAGCTAGTAACTTCCTCTGTGGTGATTTTGTTAACTGCAATGTTGGTTAATGGCGGAGGCGGAAAGCATAGCCCAGAGCACGTGTTTTGATGTTTGCGCTTCCCCTCTTGTTTGTTCGAGCTAGTACATATCACAATGAGGCGCATAGTGTAGCAGCATTCTCCATTGTCTTTAGAGCAAGTCCGAATAGAAGAGAAACCAAATTTTGGTTTATAAAATAAATATTTTATGAACCAATGGTCCGAAGTCAACTAAATACATGTGAGAAAATTTGAACAAAAGGTGGCCCGTATACTGTTGATGAATCATTCATCTCAATGTTACAACAGTAACTGCATACAATTAAATATGTTCGACACTATACTTAACTCAGTATACTCGTACACAAATGTATGTACTGGGTGAAACCTACTGAAGCAAAAACAATGGCCCCATCTCATTTCAACCCATCACATTTCACTTAAAAACATTAAAGCCGTTTAGGAGGACGACACTCATGCATATGGAAACCTCCCGCTGTAAATACATTTCATAATTCATGGCATTCATGTGACTTTATGGTGAATTACACCTCGAGCAATGTTTGTAAAACAAAGAAAATGCTAAAGTTATTTAGGCAGAGGTAAAAAAATATATGTAATTATTTAACCAGAGGTTGGCCGTGTGGTTTCCGGCAGACTAGAATAGAATCACTCCGTCTCTGCCCGTGGATGTCGTACAAGGCGACTAAGGGAAATACATTATCAAACATCGATCAGGCCTCCCCAACCCGTCTGGCCAGCGTGGGAAGTGTAGGCCAAATCCTCCTTCTGTCTCGGACGGACGAGAGAGGGTCGTGCTCCTGTATACTACTTGGATACTTTATCTATCCAATGGTGTGATTGAATTTTAGATCTGGAGCATAGATTCGAAACTACAACGCCAAACTCTATCCCCCGATTTTGTTATCATTAAATAGTTTCTTTTTTAAGCCGTGTGGTTTCCGGCAGATTAGAATAGAATCACTACGTCTCTTCCCGTGGACGTCGTACAAGGCGACTGAAGGGAAAAACATTATCAAACGTCGATCAGGCCTCCCCAACCCGTCTGGCCAGTGGGGAGTGTAGGCCAAATTCTCCTGTCTATGACGGACGAGAGAGGGTCGTGCTCCTGTAGTGGAGACTAAAATGACCTGATGATGATGATGATGATGATTTAACCAGAGGTAAAGTTTAATGATCTAACTAATATTTTCTAACACTAAGTGGAAAAACAAGCGAATAACCCGTCTGATGGAAGCGGCCATAGCAGCCTAAGGATGGACGATAGCAATGCCAGAGGTTATTATAGACGCCTTGTCGGCAATGCTGACGAAGTAACAACCACTTTAGGATTTCCTTGAAGAACTCCGTGCTGAATCCAGCGATATCCGCAAAGAAAACCCCTTTTGCTGTGGCTCCTCAATTCCAGAACACACTGGTGTTACAAGCGTTCATAGGCTACGGTAACTGCTTTCCATCAGGCGGGCCGCACAATGCCACTTTAGTGGTATATAAAAAAACAGACGACCAAGAAAGTAACTAAATCTTGGTCATCCCTATGGACCCACTGGTGCCATAAAACTCAGCCCCCGGAATAAAAGTTGCAGATTGGTCTCCTATACAGGTGTCCCTTGGTCTCCTAATAGGTACTATAAAGCTGAACGCACATTTATCCGAGCCGAATGCGCCAAACAAAACGAAGTTTAGAATTCTTTTTATTAAATCTAATGATACCTCGCACACCGGCGAATCCGTGCCGAATCGTCAGAATCGCTGTGCGAGGTGTCATATGGTTTTATATAAAGAATTTTAAGATTCGATTCGTTTGGTTCGTTCGGCGCATTCAGGTCAGATAGACGTGCGTTCACCACTAAGGTAAAATATTTTTAAACGAGCTCTGCGAATAAAAATTATAGATCACCCTTAAAAGGAGCACATTGGTCCTCTAAACTGAAATCAGTTTATTAATGGAGATCGCATGAACCGTGGAAAGAGAATAATAATAATAAATTTACTTATTCTCATCTCACACAGTCTTCGTATTATAAAGTAAGATAGCGATTTAACAGAATAATATTGTGTGAGAAGCTGGTGCCTGATGTAGGCTTTGAGAAGCCTGTATTACAGGTCACCAGGTTCTCACCTCTCAGTGCAAAAAAATCAACATAATTCCCTATGATATGATATTCTTAAGTATTGCTTATCTCTCTTAAATCACGGGTCACGCCCGGTCATTTGATAGGCGTGCGCGGGGATATGGATCCAACGCGTAGAGACCCCTTTGAGAAGTTTTATGTAATGTTGTACGCCCGCCGTGACCCGCTCCAGGATATGTCAATGGAACGATATACCCATGAGCAGGTCTCAGGGCGTCAGGTGTCGAGACTATTGCGAAGTGTGATGGAAAATAAATGGGCTATGGAGATGAGATCTGGGTGAATACCGGGCTATTACAGAAGAGGGACGGACGCCTTATTATTATGTAATAAGCTACTTTCAAACACTACGCGAGTATACTCGTAACCATGGGTGTGCCATGGGCAAGCATAACCGGTAAAAATATCGATTACTCTATATAATTCAGGCCAAGGCAAGCCGAAGATCTTACTATCTGGACGAAATAGAAACTTCTTGAACCAACATATAAAATATAATTCGGTCATTGATGGCTGAAGTGATTTTTGGGGGTGTAAGAGGTTCATCAACATCTTTGAACCAAAGCCGACTGACTTCACCTGCACGCGGTGAAACTTGGCAACCACCAAAAAAGGCAATGAACAATGAAGTCCAATGCAGTCCCGTGGGTAAAACTGTCCCGTAACCCACTGCTGGGATACGCATCTCCCCTCAATCGAAGGAATTTAGAGCATATTCCACCACGCTTCTCAACCGCGGGTTGGCGGAGGTCAGTGTTTTGAAGCCACCTAAAGACCACTGACTTGCTTTGCGCAGCTGTGAGCGCCCCTTCGGTGTCGATGGTGACTTCAGCAGGCTACGTGGTTATTTGCCAATTGGTGGTATTTTCAATGATTCTTTTATACCACTGGTTTTACCCACGGTTTCTTTAAGTCTAAATAAATACACTGCTGTCATCTCATGACAACAGATCCGACGGCTTAACGTGACCATACATGGTTGCTACGGTTGATGTTGTTTAATTTGCGTGTTCGATTAGACTGACACCACAGATTACATAATAGTTACTACGAACTGAACACGAGCAACGACACCATCGAGCTCCTCGTGTTTTGTTATGTTGTTATATACCACATGAACTGTTGATGTGTTGTCATCATAAAAACGGCATATTAAAAGTATAATTAACATCATTTGTCTTTCATCCATTAACTTTCGCTATACGTCGCATACTTTGAAGTTCTTTTTTGATTTATGACTTTTCATTCCTTCTTCGTCATTAAAAATGTTTAAAGAAAACGGGAGCCTTTGTAATCCAACTTTATTGCAATTAATGTAAACCGCTGCCCTCTGGGGATCGCTGGGCGATTCCAAGCCAGTCTCTTGATTTTGGGGATTCGCTGAATCATTGTTTTTAGAATCTAAGCTACATATACTTAGTAGTCTTCTCAGCTTTTCGTTACTGGATTTTTAATTAATTGAATTGTATTTGTAAATTGACAGCCTATTTATACACAGGCTACAACAGCAATTAGAACAGGCTTTCAGGAATATCGGTTGAAAATTAACTATGTCTAGAACAGACAAGCGCAATTAGCAGTAGTTTTGAAAATATATAACACCGTTTTCTTAAGTCATGTTAATGATTTAGATAGCTTAGAAAATCTAATTGCATCCATGTAATATTTTTTATTACATATAATATAAACCTTAACGTGAAAACATAAGGTAACCATAATTTCCATTATTATTTAGCAGGTCATATAAAATTCAAAGTATCACGCCGCATTAGCTATATTATATATTATATTAGGTTTATCATAGTGTTCAGAAGTTTATACAAAAACGCTGCTATATCGATCTGATTAGGGCATCAGTGAATACCAATACAACTGCAGATAGATATGCGTAGGACAAAAGTAGTGACTTCTGGCTGATTGCTGTTAATAGCGTAATCATGACGGCGGAAACGCTTGGGGACTAGGGCGCAATGCCCAAAGAATTCAGCAAAGCATTCCAATGAGTAGTTCTTATGAGTAAAATGGGTTTAAAATGAAAACTAACTGAATGCAATTCGTAATATAATCCGGATGAAAAGTGTCCGAAATTTGCAACAATTGCAAATGTGACAGACGTTACGCTTGTAACACGCCCCTTGCCCTTTTTAGTCGAAGATTAATCTTATTATGACCTTGTACTTACTAAGGAGAAGAAAGTACCTACAATATTAAAAAAAGCTGCCTGCGTCTATATCGCCATAATGGGAAATGTTTATTATTCTATTTAAATCGGATCTCTGCAAATGTTAATTGCTTATGTGAATAATATTGCATCACTTTAATAAGTATTAGTTTATCCGACTAGGAAGGATATAATGAAAATTGTTTTGATTGATGACGCTTCTTCCGTGACCATAAAAACCCGAAGAAAAACGGAAGCCTTTGTAATCAAACTTTATTCCAATTAATGCTAACCGCTGGCCCCGGCGATCGCTTTGGGACTCCGGAGGCAGTTTCCTGACCTTTATTGTGGATTTGCAAAATCATTGTTTTTTAGAAAATTAAGACAACTTCACTACATAGTATAAAACAAAGTCGCTTTCTCTGTCCCTATGTCCCTTTGTATGCTTAAATCTTTGAAACTACGCAACGGATTATGATGCGGTTTTTTTTAATAGATAGAGTGATTCAACTGGAAAGTTTATATGTATAATATATGCATAACATAGTAGAAAAACACTGATAATTTAGAGGTTTCTAATGTGATGTCGTAAATAAACACATTTTTTTGCTCTTTCATTGCAAACGCTGGCTGAACCCAACGAGATAGATCAAAATAATGTAGTACAGTATTGTTCACCTTAAAATGGTCTACAAAAAAGTTCGCGATGGTATATGTCTATCTCTTAGTGGTAACACACAATAACCGTTATTTTATCCTTTGCTTTTTAAAAGAAATAATGCCTTATTTACGAAGCGATTTTAAGCAATACAGAATTAATCCTTATCCAATTAAGTACCTTAAATACATTGCGCATTTAATATAGATCAATATGGCCCTTCACAGCATGTAATTTAAATGAATAGTTTAGTAGATATTACACATTTAAAATGCAGGGACATAACGGCTGTGGCGGTACCGGCCGCGGAGCCGGCGGCGTGTGCCTATAACTGGGGAAGGACTGGATATGACAAAGCGCAAAGACCTTCTGTAGTACATTTAGTATCAGCATTGCACCCGTGCGAAGCCGGGGCGGGTCGCTAGTTCAATATAATTCTTTTTTTTTACTCATCACTTCTTATATCTTTTGCACAATCTTTAGTACTTACATCTAATTTACAAAATATTTTTATAATTAATTCTAGCTTATGAGGACAAATATAAGATTTTCCATTCCTGTTTTAATATTAGAAACTTAGGTTCTAGTACATAATGATCGAAGGTCTAATATAATGCTTAGGGCCTTTTCCTAGTCCGCCTTTAGACAGGGACACAGCACAACCTAAATTTTATTAAAGGCAAATGAAGATGGGTCATATTGGTACACATGTATACATAACGGTAACAATTCTTAATCTTATTTTTTAATGCTTTCAAGACGGTCGATTGCCGGAACCATATTGTTATACTTCAATGATCTTCAATGATCGGTGTTTGATAGGTTGTTAGTAGTCGTTGTTACTGGCGTGCCACCGGGCGGTGTTGTCTCTCCCATTTTACTTTCCAGTATTCTTTCATGTCCGTATCATTTTTGCTTTTAAATAAAGCCGAAAGGCGTGTGGATGACTATCTAAACTAAGTAAAAAAATATACATACCATCATTAATTATGCTGACGTGTGCTGTCCGTGCTAACTGAGGGGTATCTAAATAATTTAACGTCTCTTGGGTTCATATTTTGTTTTCGCAAATATGACCGTATTTCTTCATATCTTAATCTCCTTAAAAATTATGTGTATGTGCATTCATGTATGTATGAATGCTTATATGCATAGGATCTATATATAGATACGAATATAAACGTGTGTGACGTTGTACTATGTAAATTTCACACTCATTGTACTAGGGCACCCGCTCCTACAAACATTATACGTGTCCCAAAGGTAAACTGGCAGACAATGCTTTTGCATTAAGTTCGTTTTGTATTTATTTATGTAATGTATTGTGTACAATATAAGTAAGTAAATAAAATGTGATATTATATTATATTGATAGCATATGTTTGTATGAGTGCGTCGATTTCGGACATTTGTAGGGAGAACAGTTGCTATAGGTATGCTCTGTACATCTGCTGTGGTGATGCTGAGGATATTATGGTTTGCCAAATCGAGATAAATAAAAAAACTATACTTGCACTACTTACTGATATAGATAATGTTCTACACTACTTCATCATCATCATCATCAATACATAAGAGATGCGCTCTTGTCGGTGGAGCTTCTACCATCCGTTTCTTTTACCCTTGATACGACTTTCATAACGTACTGATTCACATGTCTTATATTTATAAAACACTAGCGACCCGCCCCGGCTTCGCACGGGTGCAATGCTGATACTAAATGTACTACAGAAGGTCTTTGCGCTTTGTCCTATCCAGTCCTTCCCCAGTTATAGGCACACGCCGCCGGCTCCGCGGCCGGTACCGCCACAGCCGTTATGTCCCTGCATTTTAAATGTGTAATATCTTCTAAACTATTCATTTAAATTACATGCTGTGAAGGGCCATATTGATCTATATTAAATGCGCAATGTATTTAAGGTACTTAATTGGATAAGGATTAATTCTGTATTGCTTAAAATCGCTTCGTAAATAAGGCATTATTTCTTGTAAAAAGCAAAGGATAAAATAACGGTTATTGTGTGTTACCACTAAGAGATAGACATATACCATCGCGAACTTTTTTGTAGACAATTTTAAGGTGAACAATACTGTACTACATTATTTTGATTTATCTCGTTGGGTTCAGCCAGCGTTTGCAATGAAAGAGCAAAAAAATGTGTTTATTTACGACATCACATTAGAAACCTCTAAATTATCAGTGTTTTTCTACTATGTTATGCATATATTATACATATAAACTTTCCAGTTGAATCACTCTATCTATTAAAAAAAACCGCATCATAATCCGTTACGTAGTTTCAAAGATTTAAGCATACATGGGGACATAGGGACAGAGAAAGCGACTTTGTTTTATACTATGTAGTGATGTGCAAACTGCAAAGCCGCGGCCTAACTTACAGCTGCTGGCAGCAATTTTTTTAGGACAACCATAACGGTAATAGATTTGTGTACGAAGAAGATAGAGCTTGCAAGCGAAATATGTACAAGTTGTAGGGTTTCACATTTCAACTAATTTGCATTACGTAAATACTAATTTGAGTCTTGGTAAAGAAATATATTAGTATGTTTCCTTATTCAATTGTAATTTAGCAGAAGCACGGAAAGTAGCGTAGATCAAATTGCCTATAAATTTGACTTCCGCAAAATAACACCTGTATCAATTAACTATTTTGGAAAATATCTGTTCTTGCTAAAGAATTCAGAAATTTAAGTAATAAATTATTTCGGTGTATCATATCTTTAATAATGTAAAATAAATATTTTAGTAGTACTTTGCCTGTATTAAAATTCCTAATGGAAATTTCACGGTACAGATCTTTTTAATTCTCCGGGAATCTCGCGGTATTTTTTTACCTCGAGGTCGGTCAATTACTTTTTATGCTGATTTAATACCTTCGGTAGCGTTAACTTCAGAGATTAAAATGGGGAAACCTATAAAAATATAGAAAATTTAAATTTTTTATTAAAGATATTTTGTTGCGCAATAATTGACAAGTCTACATTTAAAATTATACACTGTTAATTAAACAAATCGACGTTATTAAAAATAAATTGAAGAATTCAAAACTGTTGTATGGACAGCTTTAAATTCTTCTAAAACGTCATTAATAGTAGAATCCCCTTGGGTATCTCCCGAGAAAACTTTGGTAAGAAGCCCCCCATTCTTTTCGCCAATCTTTTTGAATAAAGAATTTCTTTAAATTGTTCAAATCTGTTAAATTTATTATGTTCATTAATTTAAGTATTTAAGAGTACAAAAGGAACAATTTTGTCATGAAATTTTTGATTGCAAAAATAATCGATAATACTTCTAAATTTTTATCGTCGTTATATCCGTTTATATAAGTACATTTTTTGTTAGAGTCAGCACGGGGAGGGCTCACGTATATTTATCCAGGTTCGCCCGACAACGGATCGCTAGAGAATTATTTTCAGCTGCCTGCCCTCGCTAATACGCGTGAAAAGGGTGAAATTGTAACGGCAAGCAGGATATATTTATTCAGCTCACATAGGGTTGGCCGAATCAAGCTAAGAACTAGAGAAGTCATGTAATGTGTTAGAATCTAATGTTACTCTTTTATTAGAGTTGAAGTTCCTGATATTACAACTACCTAAATATTAAAAATACGTACAATCCTCAGGGGTTTTACCTAAGATGAAGACTTAAAATCAGATTTGAATTAGAATCAGAACATTGATGATTAGATATGTGTTCCTTTGGCTCAGCTCAATCCGTAGCGCTCTTAAATAGTTATAATAATTATTTATCTAACCGTATCATGTGTACTTATGTACATTAAGTTTCTGTTATATTTTCAGGCGCCTATCAATTATATTTTCCTTTATGCTAAGGTTGCCTGGAAGAAATTGCATTTGCGATAAGGCCTCCTATTGTACTATGTTAATATGGCTACGGTAACCGCTTCCGTAATAAAAAAATATCGCCCGTAAACCGACATTACAGACAACCAATTTTTTTATATCAAGATTGGAAAAGATGAGATTTTTTCTCAAGAAATACACAGAAATTCGTCTCAAGGTAATCCAAACAAATGGCGCACCCCGAGATATTAATGGCGGGGGCAGATTCTTTGAATACCCCATTATGAGTGTGGGACTGTTCCGTCATCATTTGTATGCAATGCGTAGCTTCAGTGGGACGCAGAGATTTCTCACTCCGAAGTTTTTATGAACAATTACGGACTATGACCTATATCGAATAAGGTGGGTCCGAACCTTTTAGAACAGCTCACAATGAAAACGTAACATTTTCACAAAATAATTTCTCATGTACTTATAATCAATTAAAAAATGGAGTGTGGCTGTGCCATGGACACGGCCGTGTGTTCTACGTGAATACGTTACATGCACTAAAATTATCTCAACATGGCAGTGCTTCCCCTTAGTCCTTACTTAGCGTAATAAATTCTTCGTAATAGATCCTTTATCTATCCAGTGGTGTAATTGAATTTTGGATGGAGATGAAAGTAATGTAACTGCAACACTAAACTGTATCCCCTGATGTTGATATCATTATTTTTTTTTAATTGCCTCCCTATTTAGGAATATATAGGAAGCATTTTTAAAGACGTGTTCATGTCAAAAAAGTAAAATTGTATAAGATCCGCAATGTTCAATCTAACTTAACCTAAATGGGTACATCAAACCCAAGCCTAATCCAATTTAAATTTCGAACGAATCCTTTCCACCCGTTAGGAAAATTGAAATAAAAATAAACATAAACATTTCAGGACAATTTACACAACGGCATCTAGTCCCAAATTAAGCGCAATGCTTGTACTATGGGTAGTAGATAACTGATATTATACTTAATTTTTTTTTTTGTAAATACATACATATAATACATAGAAAACACCCAGGCCAAGACAAACAGACATGTTCATGCACACAAATATTTGTCTTGTGCGGGAATCGAACCCGCAACCTCGGAGTCAAAGTGGCCATTGCTAACCATTCGACCACCGAGCTCGTCTGACATAAGAAAGAAGATTC
The DNA here is from genome assembly GCA_937001555.2 of Hypsopygia costalis. Taxonomy (NCBI): domain Eukaryota; kingdom Metazoa; phylum Arthropoda; class Insecta; order Lepidoptera; family Pyralidae; genus Hypsopygia; species Hypsopygia costalis. The sequence continues at coordinate 7,700,309 of OW443330.2, read as the reverse complement.
GAAAGACAGCTGTGCACCCGCTTGATAAACAACGATCAACGCGTCAATTTCAATGAAGACGATTTCGCACACAACGTTGATACATAGTCGTACCTAAGCATTTTATTTGTATGGTTGGTAGTGATTGATTTATGTACAGAAATACGACAGGAAACGGATATGTCTCATCCTTGGTGCACTAACTGGCCATTATGCAGCCATGGGCCAATACAAGACGAGACTTGTCAATAACAATGCAGAACCTTATGAGACCATGAAGTACTTGATGTGTCAATGTGATGCACTAGCTGGCAAACGAATGGTAATCCTAGGAACGGTGTGGAGGATGGAGGAATGGAGGACTACAGACTTTCCCCAATTAAAGGCGTGCTAAGTACATGGAACATGTTTCTAGACAGTCCTGACTGTCACTAAAGAGTGAGAGTTAATAAAGGTTATAGGAAGCACACAAAAGATCTAACAGGGTCGACGTGCCACCGGTGCTGCAGCATTGGATCCATTTCAAGATAGGATAAGATAAGATAGTACTGATTGCTTCTAATATAACTTTACGATGGATATTTTTCATCTTGTACTGTGTTAACATGAACGGAGCTGCAGGCAGAAAACAGAGAGAAATAAATTGCTGCATCAGACACTAGCATAAAAAGTCCGTTCTTTTACAATACCAACACTTTGCCAAATAATAGAAAAGGTCTATGTTTCCAAAACGATATTGTAGCATTGAAATTCAGTGAGAGTCTGAGAGCAATCGAATGTATCTAGTTATTTGGAATAATTTAGTTGGAACTCCCTCGACTACGTGCTAGCATCCTAGAATATCAGCAAACTAAGACGTAAATAACTCGACTGATGAACTTGAATATACTGCCTGCTACGAAGTTATGTGACAGCATTGGAAATTGAATTTGGTTTCATTTACAATATAATATATTTTTTAATATTTATTATATACAATCACGGATGCTAAATACGAGGAGCTGGATGGCGTGAGGATCTCGATGACGTCGTTGCGCGTGTCAGTCTATTCGAATACGCAAGTTAAGCAACGTCGACCGTAGCCTGTCCATGGATGGCTTTATATTATATCAAGCTCCTCCGTGCTTCGGAGGGCACGTTAAGCCATCGGTCCCGGCTGTTGTCATTACATGATAGTCGTTAAGCTAAGTCACTGGACTTTAGGCGGCTTGAAAATACAGGCCTCCGTCAACCCACAGTTGCGTGGTAGAGTATGCTCTAAACCCCTTCGTTTGAGGGTTGACGTCGTTGTCGTTGGATGCTAAATAAGCATACGTCCGGCCGATTACAAAATGATTACCTTAGCCACAGAATAAATAATAGTACTAGTCTATAGTTTGCGATGTAAAGAGTATTGCTCGCGAATATGCACCCCTGCTGTTTAAGTAGCATTTCCTTACGTCTGGTGACCTCACTCACTCTCAGGAACACAACAATCCTCAAGTGTGTTTTATTTACCCGTAGTCCTCTGTGAGGTAGATCTACTTTCCCAGTCCGAATTGACGACGTTATCTCTCTTTCACCAGAAACCCATTTATTAGTTTGAAGGATGCACAACGTGTAGGTGAGATTGGCTTTTGACTCTTTGGCTGTGAAAACAAGGTAGTGAGCTACAACTTTTTTTAAATGTTGATAAATTTGAGTATCAAGGACCAAAGCCAATATATAATGCCGGTTTCAAATAAACTCCATAATGATTAATTCTATTTTTAGTCTATACTTATCTTGTATGAATAAAGCTTTAAAACGACTTCTTTACATCAAAGCGAACGATGATAAGGTACTCTGAAACTCATGCGAAACATTCCCGTATTTGAGACTTTGACACAGTGTAACGAAAAACAGCAATATAACTTTATGAAACACAAGTGACATTTATGAAAAGTGACATTTGTACCATAATATTGTATGTAACATCTTTAATAACTTGTGACTTGCAATAAAAATCTGAAATCTGAAAATAACAATGGGGGGCGTCCATTAGTATGTGAGGTGGGGGGCGGGGGGGGGGTCGAGCCGAATCTTACTAAATCTCCCTTAGGGGAGAGGGTGGTCTTGGCAAATATCACGTAATTTTTTGGGTACCAATGTATAAATTTTTGAAAAATCTCACGTGAGTTTAGGGCAGGGAAGTAGGATCGAGAAAAATCTTACAACATCTCACCAAAAGTTCAAAAATCCTCAAAAATGCCTCAACTAATTAATGGACGCCCCCATGGGAAGTAACGCGATCATGTATAACGGTATTTACATAGCTTTATTATTGCCTGACGTATCGACCAGGTTGCACCGGCCGTGGTCACAGGCTGACTATCTCAGCGTCTCCGTTCCCGAAGTCGATGATTTTTTTATGTACCGCCGTGTTGTTTGATATCTACCGCACATACCACACTCACGACATCCCATATTCTGCGAAATAGCCGACAGTGATATTATTTGTATTATGTATCATCCTAATTATTCATATAATAATCAGCATTATGCATATGCCATGTTCACACATACAAAACCTTAGTTCGCGGCAAATGACATGTACAACAACTGTGGTGGTTCGCTTTGAAATAAGACCTATCAATGGATCTTCAAATATTTTTTTATATCTTGAGAAACTTGAATGATTATAGAGCCCAACTCATAAGGCACGACGGTATTCATTACTGCGTTAATATGAGACGAATCTTCTATGCAACAAGGTGTAGAAAGATGAAATAAAACCATGTACGCCGTCCATCACGAAAACATAGTTAAGAAGCTAGACGCGCGCTAGGCGGAGGCAAATAACATTTGTGCTGAACGCAAAATTCGGAGACGTGGCCATATTTATAAAAGCCAAATACTGAACGGATACATAGATTTTAGGATGATTAGGCCAGTTCAATAGCTCTGTCAGTACTATTACTTATACTGTGCTTCTACAGTGAGTGAGTGTTCTTTTAGAAGATTGAGTAATTTATTTGTGCTGGTTACTGTTAACATGACCCTATGACCCAGGGTCATGTTAACAGTAACCAGCACAAATAAATTACTCAATCTTCTAAAAGAACACAAACCTTTCTTCTATCTGCGCAGGCATATAATATTTAAAAGCCATTTATTTGTTTTTTTTTATACTACATCGGGTCGCAGACAAGCATCCCCCGCTATCAACGCAGCAACTCCTTCCTTCCTGGTGACTACTTACTCGCAGGAACACAACAACCCTCAATGAAATTGTTATTTGGCTGCTGTGAAGTGGAGGTACTTCCCCAGTGGGAAAGCTTACAAAATACGCAATGCCTCCCATTTCGCCAGAGCTTCCTTTGTCAGTCAACTGAACGTGGTGCACACCGCGTGCACGTTGGTTTTGGTTCAAAGATATTGATTGATGAACCATTTACACGCTTACTTTGTTTATATATGTTTCAACATATGCATTGAAAATTACATGTAATGGAAATCATATAACAAGCAAATAGAAGAGGAGACATTACGCCACCCTGAAATAAAGATGTAACTCGTTATATTTGTTGAGCACCAAGAAGAATTCATTTTCTTCTTGGTGCTCCTTGAGTACTCCTACCAATTTAACTCTTGGAATACAGTGTGGATTACTGTCATTATTACGCTGTGACTAACTTCCAAGTCTTGCAAGTTATTTCAGGAAAGTATTGACGGGGAATCATGAATACTGAGGCGCCGTTGACGAGTCGCTAATCTAAATAAACCACCCTCAAGGCGCACGCAGAAAATATCTCGAGTATATTTCCTTATATAGTACGATATCAACGCAAATTTTTTGTGGCAAGTGGAGTGAAGAAGCGGGCGTGTTTTAAGCAAGTTTTTTTTTATTGAAAATTTTCGCCCGTTATATAAAGACGAAGATCTTATACAACCACGCTATGCCTGAAATAAAATTATAAAGGGAACGATAATATTGTGCTTTTTGAAGACGCACCTGATTCTTTCTCGTGGACCAAGTCTAAGTCATATAAACATTATAAGTGTACAACTAGTTCTTTGAATTAATAAGAATATTTACTTTGTGGAACTCTATACAGCCAGCCTCACCTCCCCTCTGAGACGAATCTGGAACAGTTTGTATTGCTCCGAACGTTCACACGCTCATTCACGCCGGGGTGCGGTGGAACTTTAAGAAATGCGACTGCTCCGTGCTTCGGAAGGGACGTTAACCATTAATACGCTGTACCCTGCCGCTCTATTGCCAGAGCTTCTTTCGCTAGTCGGCAGGGTGCATCACGTGCCCCTCACCTAGGTTGGTTTTGGCTATAAAGATCATGATGAGAGACTTACACCCCCTAAGATGGCAATTTATATCATTATTTTCGTTCACGTCTTGGAAAAGTTATAATAAATTTTACGACAAGCGAAGGTCGGCCACCCAGGTACATATAGCAATTTCTAAAAAAAACATAAGTAGTTTCAACAAAATATTTGTCAAATTTCGTAGATTTAACAAAATGTTCGTAGATTTAATAAAATGTTTTTAAAAATCTTTATTTTTCGTTGCAGCTATGTTGCTGGTTAAACTTTCGTGAAATCCGGAATTGTCATGTCGTGTTTTAAATTGCAAAAGTTATAACAGTACTCAGTTTGTAGTGAATAATAACTGCAATGGCGGTACTGGGAAATATCTCATTGTAAACAGAATCTACAGTTTATCTACTTTTAGTGAAGATTTTTTTTAAGAAGACCATTTATACAGCGCCATCTAGTCCCAAATTAAGCGCAAAGCTTGTACGGATACTAGACCACTGATAAATGTACTTAAATATATTATGTTTTTGTAAATAAATACTTATAATACATAGAAAACACCCAAACCATGACAAACAGACATGTTTATGCACATAAATGTTTGTCTTGTGCAGGGATCGAACCCGTGACCTCGGAGGCAAAGTAACCATTGCTAACCATTCGACCACTGGACTCGTCCACAGATACAGATAAAATTATAGAGTTTCGAATTAATTAACTTATAATATTACTTAACAAGAATAAACCAAAAATAAATTTAAGGTAGGGCGAGTGATTAATTTTCCTTAAATGACGTTAAAACTAATTATTTTAATAATATAAAAAGAATATTTGATACCTTCACAGCCCTTTTATTTGTTTACAAAATGCTGTACAGTTTGCAAACCATTTTATTTTTCTCATTTTCGAATCTATGCAAATATTTTTTTTTCACTATTTTTAATTTGCCGTCCAAAAGTGACTTCCATATTCAGAATGCAATAATTTGCGTTACATGCTCGTGTTTGGGTCACAAAAACTCATAGGTGTACCAAATTATATTTTAGTCGGTTCAGAGAAAAAAAATGGTTTTAACAAACACGCATATAATCCAAGGTGTTCGTAATTTTTTTAATCTGACTTTTTTTAACGGGACGAGGGGCCCACCACACATTTCCAACACTGAGTCTCCTGTGTGGCCAGGATTAACAGCGGCGATCACCAAAAAAGGCAATGAATAGTGAAGTCCATTGCAGTCCCGGGGGTAAAACTACGGCTGCCTTGGAACTTACAACGAATTTATTCAGAAGAAATTAGTAGGAGTAAGAAGCTTTTGGAATTTGACTTCCCCTCTTAGCAATGTAAGAGTCAGCTTTGATCTGTCTTACGAAACCCTAAAAAAAGCAGTAGAAGACTGAAAAATAATAGACAAAAAAAATTAAAGGCTTACAGGCAATTTGATCTACACTACTTTGCGTGCTTCCGCCACCAATTAGTTCATGCAAAATACTGGCGGCCGGCACCCACCCACTACCGTTAGTAGATTCATGCGACTGCCGTGGCTGCGTTGGTCGTCCTTGCTCCAGCTGCTGCGATCATCTCGGCGAACCTCCAACATCTGAAACAGAAGAAACATGAAACTGCTGCCGCCCCGATTGCAGTGTTCGTCTCTGTGATACGTGTTTCGCATCTACGCGAGGCATCTTCAAGCGAACCTACAAATTTTGCATGAACTAATTGGGGGCGGAAGCACGCAAAGTAGTGTAGATCAAATTGCCTGTAAATTTGATTTCCGCAAAATAACACCTGAATCAATTAACTATCTAATTAAAGGCTTATCTAAATGTATGCAGAAACCGAATGGCATACAAAGATATTTGTATTATCACGTTATCTAAATCGTACGTTTAGTTAAAGAACCACTTACGTACTGCATCTATAAATTATGTTATGTCATAGTAGCAACGTTACTGTTATGTACGCTAGCTAAAGTCCAGTGACCTCGTTCAGTTCAGTTCACCCGGGAGTAATCCAGCGTGTCAAGCGACCCTAAGGTATAATTTACTGAACCTTCGCCGTTTACCTCCCGAACTTTAAGAGCTGGCTTTAACAGCAATAATCGTATGTCGGATATAAGATAGGATCGTACATGAGCTTACATGAGAAATATTTAAGGCTGAGCCATTTAGAGACCTAGGGATTTCAACTGCGATGCGGTTGTAAGATTTCATCCGATTCTGTTGGAGTAGCTATGTAGATATTCAGAATCTTATTTAGTTATAGTTGTTTCTAGATTCTGCTGTCTTGTATTTTGTAAGTTTGTGCAGGGTGGATACTTCGAAACGCGTCTATCCATCTTGAAAGGGGTTGATAATTGGAATTTACATAATATTTTACTTATCGAGGTGGATAGATGGCTGTTTAGGGTGAGTAAACGGAATAAATCCATGATATCTGTAGCACTGTAGCCATGTGGTACCACAGGATACATAAATATCTAAATGACGATGCAGTTTTATCGAGCTAACCAGCGTTGTTATTTGGCTGTTCTGTAAGCCTTTTGTTTGCCGATATCAACTATTTAAATAATTATTATTTTTCTATACGACGAGCTCGGTGTATATTATTTAACGACGAGCTCGGTGGTCGAATGGTTAGCAATGGCCACTTTGACTACGAGGTCGCGGGTTCGATCCTCGCACAAGACAAATATTTGTGTGCATGAACATGTCTATTTGCTTGGTTTGGGTATTTTCTATGTAATATATGTATGTATTTACAAAAAAAATGTATTTAAGTATTATATCAGTTATCTAGGACCCATAGTACAAGCTTTGCTTAGTTTGGGACTGGCTGGCGACTGGATGGCCGTGTGTAATTTGTCCTGGAATATTTTTTTATTATTGTCTGTTATCACTTATTAGCAATATCGTTATAAACTCTCATATGGTAAAATAATGAGTACACCACATGATACCGGACTGAAGTATCCAAGTGAACTTTCCCCGCGGTTTTCCTGCTCAAGTGTTGGCTGAAAACAAACAAAAGTACAGTTATTAAAACTATTTCATATAAGTGGAAAAGTTTGAGGGTTCTTTATACGTGAGCAAGATTATTGAACCAATTTACGTAATGTTAGTTCGAAAGAGTATTTAAGATAGTTTGAGAAGGAAACCGTTAATTGTGAAGTTGGGATAATCTTTTGCAGGTTTATCTGCAATTAAAAAACTTATGTTTTCCAGAAAAAAATATACAACGTGTAACACCAAAACCTTAAACACCCCAACTTAGTTTTATTATTATAAATTGATATATCTAAGTACCTAATAATTTCGAAAAAAGAAATTCTCAGAGATTTGAACACTTTTCTGTTTTCCTAATAATTCTAATAGTTTCTGAGCTCTGTGGTGCTTTCTTATCAAAAAGACGCGCCAATGACTACGATAGGCAAATATTAATATTAAAGAGCGAGCATCGCGTCAATGACGCGTAAACGCCGCTCTCTGCACGGCGCTTAAGACTTTTTGGACGCGGCGGTATTACGTTTGTTTACCTACTTTACATTTTCTCGCTTGATTGTCGACCGCAATTAAAAATAATAGTTATTATTTTTCAAAACCAGTTACTTTCAAAATGGATGAAAATTATGGAATTGATTCTACTCATGATTCTGAACAAACTATTCTTAGGTTTTGCGTACTTGAAGTTACACGTTGTATGTACTCGTATACTAGCTGACCCGGCGAACGCAACAAGTAGGGGCCCGCTGCGACCTGAAACACGAAATCACACGAGTATGATGTCTGTTGTGTTGTGTCGTAAAGTGTCGCATTATGTCATGATTTAAGTCCGTTGTTGTGAGTCCGTTTTTTCGCGTCATTTGTATACTTCTTGCCTCTACGAGGCCTTTGATCAGTCAGTTGTCGGTCCGACCACCACCTCTACTTCCCACACCCAGGAGCGGTTCGCCCCTGGAGTCTTGCCCGGGCAAAGAGTATTTAACTCGAGGCCCGTATGCGCCTAGGCGCAAGATTACTGACCGGCAAACGTTGTTTTGACATATAAATTTAGGGGTTGATGGTAGAACGTTGAAAGTTTTAAGTTGTATGTATTTTGCAATACTAAATCATAATAAAACAAAAATAAATAAAAAACTCAATAAAATAAAATAAAAATATTTAGGGATGGGTATTTGGGTACCCCATAGCATTTAGGGATCTCATTTATGAAAAATAGATAACAACCTATTCTCAGACCTACCAGATATGCACACAAAATTTCACAAAAATCGGTCCAGCCGTTTCGGAGGAGTATGGTAACTAACGCTGTGACACGAGAATTTTATATATTATATTAAAATATATATAACACGAAAGTAGAAGCTTAATAAATGGAACCAAAATAAGTTTATTTTAGTTACGGATACGCCAGTTTTCCTACACAACTCTACCAATCAACTACGATGTTACAGAGGCACGGGGGCCTCTCTACATCGCAGTTGATTGTACAGACTGTACGTCACAGTCGTACATTCGTTCAATCAATCATTAACTTTATATGTAAAACAATCATAGAAATAAAAACAATTGGGCTCATCACTATGTTTTGTTGTTTATTGGGCTTACAAATATTACATAAATTTGATGTTAGACCGTTACATCACAGTATATGTAATAGTACTTTTATATGTCGTTATAATATTATGCGCGTCCGGTGTTTTCCAATTTAATCATTTTTGACGATTAAAAAATTATTAGGTATTATATAGGGCTTGAAACAGATGATGGGCATTTCTCCCCTATAAATGAAAATCAGATTATAAAAATAACTTCAGTCACATATTCTACCAATCCTAAAATATTCATGAAAAGTACATTCGTTTATACCGGTCAACCGATTTTGTTGAAATCTGGTTTGAAAGAAGTGGAGGCGCAGGCGAAAGCGTGTTTATTAAATAAATAGATAGATATAGCATTGACTTGTTTTTACAAATACATACAAGAAATTGCTAGGTTAAATTAAAACAAGTATAGTATAATAAAACACACAATGTATGTGCAACGCTATAAACAAAAGGGGCACAGTTCAGTGCATAAAATTGCTCAAGATGAGCAAAACACTGGTTTTCTGTTGCATCCAAAGGTCAGTCACAACACATAATCAAAGAAGCAGCGACATCAAGGGTCAAGCCGTTGTTGGTCAATAAAAATACTTTAAATTAATTTCTGAAGCTGACTTTACTATTGAGTATACACAATGGCGGAGGTATGATATTCCAACATTTCCTAGCTTGATACCGAAAGCTGCCATAAAAGTGGCGGTTCTATGGGAATAACCGACTAGCAAATCCTGTAGGTCTGTATGATTTATTCGATGGACGAAATTTTAGCTTGGATTAAAGGTATGTTGCTTGAACTTCTGTAAATCGAACAGAAAACAAGCAAGGTGCAACATTTTATGGTAACATTTGTAATGTTGTAGAATTGTTTAAGTAAGGTGTTATGTGATTGAAATATATAGTTTGTGAGAAACTAAATACTAGAAGGTAGCATCTAAGTTCCTCTGATGCTACCAATAATAAGACATGGTAGTATGGTAGTACTTTTTTATTATTAGTAGTGCTTTCTGTCAGTGAAACAAATCTTACCTTTCGAAAAACTCTTGAAGAATTTTCTCAATGAATTATATATCTTCAAAACTTGAGCTTCTTTCTCCACAAATTTTATATTCATCCGGATCACAATAGCGCAAAGGTAGGGTTATTTTCGGATGTAACTCTACGTTTTGTTATTCCGACCTTGCCTCGAGACAAGATTATTCAAATATAATACTATTGGACGCAGCTACAGTCGGCGTACTTGCGTTCACGTTACGACACTCACGTGAGACATATCCGTCAGTCATCTTATATGGGATTTTATATTAGGGTGACTTCATTTACTCTGCAGACTAACTGAATATGTAACAAAAAGAAGACTTTTGTGTTTAGTTATGTTTGAGTATTTCATGTTCTTTCTATTTTCGGAAAACAATAGGCTATTTGACAATGTTCAAAAATTGTATAAACAGAGAAGGGGGCATTGGGAGAGGATGTGAGTCCCCTTCGCCCTCAACCATAGTGCCCCTCTCCTCCCCATTTTATAATACTAAGCTGAAGCTGTTTTGGTTGTGCGTCAATTGTGTTTCGGTGCTTCAAGTGTGCCTGGATGCGCGCCCGGTCTACCCAACCCAGTATTCCGAACTGTTCTATAGTTGATTTGAGACTCGGCAAATCTTAATAGAAAATCTTAGCATTTATTCATGCTTTTATAGTCACATTTATATACATTACTTACGTCATTATATTAAACCAACTATCTCCATATTTACTTGATTAACGTCATTCGAATCCAATTTATGAGGCTGTAAAACATTATCAGGAATGTCGGTCAACCTGTATTATTATTGTTTTCGAAAGCAATAAAATCAAATCCATCGGGAAATCTCGTAAAGTAGCGACTTTATGGGGCATAACATCAGAATATATTAGTGTACCGTTCCAAATATAGCATAACATAGTACCTTTAAGGATTATTCTATTTGCTATTGGAATACCGATATTTTTTTTGTTTTTATATCTACCACTAAGTTGCCTGATGAATAGCAGTTATCGTATCCTATGAACGCCTGTAACAGGCGACATACGGACGTTGCCGAACCTAGAAAACCTCTTTACGCCTTTTTTGAAGAACTCCATGCTGTAGTCTCCCGAGAAAACCTCGACAGAAAGCTTCTCTGGAACCGCACAGTATGCGACCACTTAGGCTCCAATGTATGATGATGAATTTCCTGTCGACGGCGAGCAGTGCGACTGTAGAACAAATTCTCTGAACACATCCCATTGTACAATCGGTAGAATACATAAAAGGACGCAAAATTTCTTCTCAGACTTAAAGGTTCTAGACCGTCAATCAGTTTGCTTTGAAAGAAGACTATGGTGCCAGACCCGATCGAATGCTTTCGCAATATCCAGACCAGCAGCCAAAACCTCGCCTTGACTCTCTACGACTAAAGTCTAGCTATGTGTAAGATACACTAGAAGTTCACCAGTCGAGCGACCATGATGAAAGTCGTATTGATGGTCGCTGATCAAGTCTTGCTCTTCGGATCTTCGGATCGGACGGTGCAGGGTGCAAGTGATTTTATACATTTTTTTTTTTATACAAAAGTTAAATTTTACCTCATATCAAAAATTTTGTCTGAATTAATTAAGCAAATTAATTCTAATCGTGATACAACACGGAAACCATTGGGTAGGGACTACCTTATTTATGGAAATTACACCTCGATAAGAAGTGGCGCTATTGTATTGTTCAATAAAATGCCGACAGTCTTTGTTCCTTATCGCTCTGTTGTGGGAAATCACTTCGACGTAGATAGAGTCAGATTAGAGCCTTTCAATAGACCGTAGTTTTAAGTTAATGGATTTACTGCCGAATCGTCGCTACTTAGGAACACTAAATCCTGAATCCCAAAATTCACGTTTGCCACAATAAAGTTTCTCCACCAACCCGCAGTGGAGCAGCGTGGTGGAGTTGCTCTAAACCCCTTCGATTGTGAGGACACTCGTATCGCAGTAGTGGGATGAATAAGGATTGACGACGACAATAAAATTTAATCATGTAAATATAAAAATGATTCATTTAATAGATAGCAATGCATATCTTTCTGTGACTTTCTCACAAATTGCATCAATTTGGTGGAACCGTGTAATTTTGACGAGCTCGGTGGTCGAATGGCTAACAATGGCCACTTTGACTCCGAGATCGTGGGTTCAATTCCCACACAAGAAAAACATTTATGTGCATGAACATATCTGTTTGTGTTGGTCTGGGTGTTTTGTATGTATTTACAAAAAAAAATGTATATAAGTATATATATGTCAGTTATCTAGTTACTAGATGGCCTAGATGGACTAGATGGCCGTGGTAATTTGTCTAGGAATAATTATTTATTTGCACAAAGAAAGAAAAAATAATAATTCGCGATTGTGTTATTGTGGAACGTTTAATCTTTGACCTCGATTTGTTAACGAAGACTACAGACATATATTTCTTAGGTCGATAAGGTTAACTTTTACAACCAATAATAGCTTTGTCATAAAACTATGCGTATATTGCCCGTCTATGCGGAAATTACGTGACCAAAGTACGGCAAAATTCCTCATGCAATGCTTTTTTAAGGCCGTCTCAGTTGTTCTTATTTTTTTTAGTTTCAATTGTATTGATTATTATTTACTACAAATGTATTTAGTTGAATGTTACCAAACAACAATAAATAAATTTTAATTTCTGCGAATTGTTTTACTAGAAAATCCAAAAATCCTGTTACATGTTAGGGCAAATCCTGATGAATGGCAATGTATTCTAGGTCATAATTATTAATAAAATTAAAGTATGGAAATTGACAGCATTTTTTTTATAAAAGCTTTAATGGTAGAAGGTCAATAGTGAAATATATATTACTACCGCGTCAAGTGCCACCAAGCATACGACAGCCTAATTGAAAGTGGTTACGTGAGTCTAAAACGCTTGCAAAAAATATAACTCTACTAATACGTTTTTCAGATCATATCCTTAAGCTATGAGATTCTATAACGTTATCCATACCCAGATTTCGGAAATCTTCTCCATAAATGCCCGAAATGATAGTACCTATAAACGAAACAATAAAATTATGGTGGTAGCTGAGCAATTCAATTAGATTATACGCCTCGCCAAATCAGTTCAAGAGACAAGAGGGTGAACAGATTGGGTACTTATTTGTAGCGGAGAAAAATGTTCTGGATAGATTCGACTTTGACTATATTGTCATTAAATCTTGAAGAAATAGGGTCACTACGTGGCTCCGATAACATGCATATTGAGATGCGCGAGTAGAGTAAATATGCACAGTGAATTAACCGGATTCAGTAACTAAAACTTATGTTTGAACATACATAATTATATTTGAACATCAGTGTTGAATTACTGAATCCACGTTATTGGATCCAGACTACAAAGCTTTAATATAAACACGCCCGCGGGTCTAGAGCTCGCCGCTCTCCTTATTAATATATGTATTAACTTTATGGACAGAACAGCCCCCTTACCACCATCTCTTATTGCGATTAAATAACTGAATAGAATGCTTATTCATACCAATGAATAAGCGACTCTATTCCATTTGAAATAGAGTCGCTTATTCATTGGTATGAATTAGCATTCTATTCAATATTGAATCACAATAAGAGATGGTGGTAAGGGGGCTGATCGCCGGAAGATCACTATCGGCTCCGGTACCAAATCCGCTCTGATGCCCTACCGCCTAAACCGAAGCCGATTCCCATAAATAAGTGTCAAATTAAGGTTATTGGCAATTATTTTTAGCTTTGCCGATGGTTTTTTTTTTTTTTTTTTTTTTTTTTTTTATACTATGTCCAGTGGCAGACAAGCATGCGGCTCGCCTGATGTGAAGCGGTTACCGTAGCCATATTAACGCTCGCAACATAAAATATCGCTCGCGCGCCGCCACCCCCGCTGCCATCGCAGCATCTCCTTCCTTTCTGGTGACCTCACTCACTCGCACGAACACAACAGCCCTCAAGGGAACCGTTATTTGGCTGCGGTATTCTGTGAGGTGGAGGTACATTCCCCAGTCGCGTAGCTTACAATTACGCTCCCTACCTCTCTTTTCGCCAGAGCTTCGTTTGTTAGTCAGCAGGGTGCACCGCTTGCAGGTGAAGTTGGCTTTGGTTCAAAGATGTTGATGAACCACTTACACCCCACAGGAGTTTCATGGCTTCCACCAGCTAGGCTAAACACAATTGCCTCTAATCTAAGCTGAAATTAGACTTTCGCAATCAAAAGTCCGACGCGTGTTGGAGTACACTTCGCGGCGCTCTTATGCAAAACCTATTGACTTTATGAAAAAAAGGTAAATACATAAATTGTAGGAAATTGTGTCTAGTTTCATTTTATATAAAACTGTTTTTATCGTAAAATGAGTCGGAAAGGAGATATTGCCAAAAAACCGCTTTAAGGCGACAATTTTCAATATGGCGGCGCGAGCCGCAAAAATACGAGGTGGCAAAGTTGAAATTCGGAAAGAGCACATCAAAATCTATAAAATTGCCAATTTTCAAAACTCCCGGAAAACTTTCCAGGTAAAACTACCAAATGACTGTACTATATGTATGTATGTCGCTTTAAATATAATTTATAACATCTAAAACTAAATCTTTATCTTTCAGATATCGATTTATCACTTGACCGAGGAGTTGACTATAAAAGAAAAGAAAAAAAAACTTTACCCTTTTTGTCGCAGGTATCGCAGTCGGATAATTAACCGCATTTTATCGGTAGCTAACCATAAATTTGGTTAATTAACGGTAGTTAACGGGTTTTTTACCACTATAGTCTCAACATAGCACTGTCTCAATCTAAATATTATGTCGTATCTGGTTAGTCTTTTTTTTTAAACGGGGACGGGGTCCACCACTCATTCGGATCACTGAGTCCTGTGTAGCCAGGATTAACAACAGAAGCGACCGCCCAAAAAAAGGCAATGAACAGTCATTGCAGTCTCGCTGGTAAAACTACGGCTGCCTTGGAACTCACAACGAATTTCATCAGATAAAAGTAAGAAGCTTTTGGAATTGGACTTACCCTCTTAGCAATGTGACAATATATGGCAAATTAGGCATTAAAAGCCTAAAGAGATGGCTACTCAAGTGAAGTTCAACTGCCGTGCATCACGGATTTTACGGTTAGTGTCTTATGCGCTTTATTAACTTTGAGATATCGCTGCCAGTATGGATAGTAAATACATTTTAGATTTAAATAAGTTTTTACTGTGGACAAATCGGTCTTGCGAGTCGGTAGAGCCTCCACTGTTAGCGATAGGGTCGCCTTCTATATACACTGTCGGTCAGGCTTACTATTTATCTTGCTTTTTTCACAGTGTGAACAAATATATACCTTGACGGGAGACTTATTCCGTTTATTCTCCGTAAAACAGCCAGCTCAAGGTGAAAACTCGGAAACGCGTGTCCATCCTGATAAGTAAAATATTATGTAAATTCCGATTATCACCCACATTCAGTGTGGATAGATGGACACGCGTTTCAGATTATCAATCTTAGGGTAGCTGTTTTACGGTGGATAAACGGAATAAACCTCCCGTGTAGATATATATTTGTGGACACGTGTTTCCGAATTTCCAACTTAAGCTGGCTGTTTTACGGAGAATAAACGGAATAATTCTCCCGTCAAGGTATCATCAAAGTATATATTTGTGCACACTGTGACCAAAAGCAAGATAAAATCTTTTTCTTAGGGTTCGCGAATTGTATCTCTGAAACTGGGACTCGACCCAACATCGCGCGACAGATGTCTTGTAGGCCTGACATTTCCGCGCCTGTCATACCTCGACTTGACAAGTTTCCAATAAGGAACTTGTACAGACCAATCAAGTGCCTCCAGTAACTTAAGTTATGAGAAATGGGACCAAGTAAATTTTCACATTTATCGAATCTCATGACGGCTCGACGATTGCACCTTTGTGTATGAGATTAGCCTTGCCTACTTATATCTTTTTACTTGGGACTTCATAACTTTCCCATTTAGAGTTCCCGACTTGTTGATTCAGAATGTTCTGTGAGTTTAGTACTATTAAAAGTTACTTTACGAGGTTCATAAGCATCATTATCAGCTTGTATCTACCCACTGCTAGATATAAGCCTTTAGCCGTATGTTCTCGATATGTTATAACCAACGAAGCAGTGCAAAAATATGTTATAATCGAGCACTTGATCTAACTTATTTCTCAAATCGTTACATAATTAGCTTTACTTTGCTCGATAGAAAAAAATCGCGAACATAGATGGATTTCAAAACTATTTCTCATTTATTTTTCCTGCTGTGTATAAAATGAAAAATATATCTATATAATTGTCATTATCTGTGCGAGTTGATCATAGTCAATTATTAAACCAATTCGTTCAAAATTACCGCTCGGCCGATGCGATTTTGTACCATACGCACCGTTGATTTTCAAGGTTTTGACGTAACCAAGCGATGAATATTCTTTTGATTTAAAAATTCACGCCAAGATCTACTCGCACAGAATTTTGATATATATATTTCATTTAATAAAAGTAAACATAGCAGGTAAAAGAGAAATAGTTTTGAAATCGACCTCTGTTCGCGATTTTTTCTATCAAACAAAGTAAACCTAATAAACATAACCAATAGAGAATAAAATAGATCAGGTACTCAATTACGACGCGGACGACTATAGTTCAATGTCTAATTGAAGTACGAATAGTCCTACCATTAAGGGTATCCGTTTAAAAAATGTAACGTTATAATATAATCATGTGGCTATATAAAAAAAGGATTAAAATTTTTGATACTTTGGGATTTTATCTGGGAGAGAAGCACCTCTAGTAAAAAGTCTCCGGCCATTTGTAAGATGTTTCAAATGTATATGAAAAATAACAACGGGAATTAACGCGATCATGCATAAGGGTATTTACATACCTATAATATTTCCTGACGTTTCGACCAGGTTGCACCGGTCGTCACAGGCAGACTTAGCCTACGACCACTTGGTAAAATTAAATAGCATTATGCATGATGCGTTAATTCCCGTTGTTATTTTTCATAAATCATACAACGCGAAAGTTCAAAAGTTATTAAGATATTTCATAATATTTTTCATGTCAAACTATCAAAATATTCCGAGCGTATTTGTTGTTACATTCAACTACGAAGAATGTTTACCATCAGGGTGATCGCATGCAAATTTTTACCTTAGTGAAAAAAGTACATGTTCAGAATGTAGGTCAATATTGGAAAAAGTTATATCTGAATTCATATATATTCATAGCAGCTATGATCATGACATTTTCACTTAGTCGCATAGCGGCTATGTGACTAAGTGTAAATTAGGGTTGTAACGGAGGTCTTCTTAGCGGAGGCGGAGGCGGATGCGGAGGCAACGAGACAGAACCTCTGCGGATACGGAGTTTAACGGAGGCGGAGGTAAAGTGGATGTAGAAAAAATAGTAATTTATGGTTCATTAAAACTATTAAAAGAACGATATCTTTGTTTCAAATACTTACATTCATAGTACATTTAAGTAAACATATAAATAGAAATTACCTTTTAGTAATCAAAATTAACACAAAAACTGGAATTGATGTCTTCAATTAGGTTTTATCGGACGTTATTGTTCTATAATTACGTAAATAAACCTCCGTTACAACTCCGAAAAAATTGTACGGAGGCGGAGGCGAAGGCGAAGGTACGATTCCTTGCGGAACTTCAGCAGTATCGGAGGCGGAACCCTAGTGTAAATGTGCGAATATTGCATTTCAACTAAGCAGGCTTCATTATAGTTACAGAACTTGTTGATTCAATAGAATATTCAGGGTAGTTAAAACCACAAATGGTTAGTTTATGACCGTCGTCAATGTAATGGGTACTTAATGTAATATTATATGGACACTTACTTGATGTCCTTGCTTGTGCTAAAGGGGTGTTGTGTAATTAACATTTATGGTTCATATCCATTAATTAACAAAGATAAAACATGAAAGAACAAGGACGAGAAACTGGCGAAGTAATATATTTTGTCATAGATTTCCTTCCCTGTGTGTATTCCATGTGTGTAGGTAGAAATCCTCCGACTGTAACATTTGAAATGATGCCCTCAGTTCACATCGCTCACTTGACTAGCCATCTCTTTAGGCTTTTAATGCCTTGTTTGCCATATTCCTGTTTCTCACATTGCTAAGAAGGAAAATCAAATTCCAAAAGCTTCTTACTTCTACAAATTTCTTCTGATTAAATTTGTTGTGGGTTCCAAGGCAGCCATAGTTTTACCCCCGGGACTGGAATGGACTTCACTGTTCATTGCCTTTTTTGGTAATCACCGCTGTTAATTCTGGCTACACAGGAAACACAGTGGTGGGAATGTGTGGTGGGCCCCCGTCCCGATAAAAAAATCAGACTGCTCGCTAGTTAATGCATCCTCATTAGAGGTGGGTGAAACGGGAATTTACGATAAATTCCCAATAAGTACATACAAATTCTAGTCTGCAGACTAGAATAGAATCATTCCATTTCTTCCCGTGGATCTCGTACAAGGCGACTAAGGGAAATACATTATCAAATATCAATCAGGCCTCCCCAACCCGTTTGGCCAGCGTGGGAAGTGTAGGCCAAATCCTCCTTCCGTCTAGGACTGACGAGAGAGGGTCGTGCTCCTGTAGTGGAGACTAAAATAGACCTGATGATGATGATATATGATGATAATTAATTTATTTTGCCTACCGCTTTTGCCTTACGGCATTATCAAGGTAAACAAACAAGTGTTATCATTTTCTCGAGAAAACGATATCACCGCCTGCCTTACGGCACTGGTGATTGTTGGCACTTGATGGAACTTTGTCGACATTTTTATTTGTGAAATTAGTTGTACTGTTTCACTTAAGTTATATAACACCTGTTTGATCATCTTGATAAATAAATAAATTAAATGGAACAGTACAACTGATTTTACTAATAAAAATGCCTACGAAGTGCCAACAATCACCAGTATCAACAATACCTTTTCCTATGCTTTCCAATATATGTGATCGATCACGAAATAATTCCTCTGTAGTGTAGTGTAATATTTACACTATAGCGAGCTTCTAAATGTGTACGCTGTTTCCATTTCAATTTGAAAATGATTTAGCAAGCACAGCAAACTAAATGTAAATGAAAGCTATGCAGCAGGTAAATCTGTAGCGTTTCGAGCGCACTGGAGTGCTGCTCGAATTAGCATTCAATTTGGTTAATGGGCATTAATGCCTGACGTGTTAAATTCAGCTCGTTACCTGAACGCCCAGTGATTTTTAATGGAAATTTTGTTTGAATATTCTTTTCATATATGCGGTAATTTTATTTAAATAGTTTTTGGGGTATAACGGGTTGACCACCATGGTTTGTAAGAGACTCAGCAACAACTTTCAATGAGCCCGGTGGTCGAATGGCTAGCAATGGCTGCTTTGACTCCGAGGTCGCGGGTTCGATCCCCGCACAAGACAAACTTTTGTTTGCATGAACATTTCTGTTTGTCTTGGTTTGGATATTTACTATGTATTATAAGAATTAACTATGTAATTAAATGGATATTTTTTTGTAAATACAATCTGTGGTACAGTACAGTAGTAGCAGTTGACAAGTTTGCGCTTAATTTGGGACTAGATGGCGCTGTGTAAATGTCCAGAATTATTTATTTATCTTTACTGTCTAAGCCTACTTTACTTGCACGTAATATACCCTGAAGACTTGCGAGGGCTCTAGCGAGAGAGAGGTAGGGTATGTCATACCCGACTGGGGAAGTACCTACACCTCAGCCTAATAACAATGTTATTGAGGATTGCTGTGTTCTTGCAAGTGAGTAAAGGCTACAGACGAAAGAAAATGTTCATGTTGGCAGTGAGGGTGGGTTTGTATTGTATGTATCTGTGGGCTACGAAGATGTAACACAGATATGATGCATTGCATAAACTGTATTAAACGTTTTCGACGTTTAATACAGTTTATACACTGCCTCCATACGAACTCATATTAAATAACAAATACGTGCATTCTGTATAAATTTCCATGCATTTTCGTCTAAAAATAATCATGTGTACACACACTAGTGCTACGTTAGCACTATAACTTATACTGTGCTAGTGCTTAATTTAATTATATATACGTTTAGTGCGTAATTGTACTTTATTTTTGGTCCCTTTTTCTCTTGTCAATAGCCACGTCTATAGCAGAATTATTCTATTGCCCTTCAAAACTCAAATTTGATAGCCTTGGTCGAAATACATCTAAAATTTAAAGGGCATTTCTAGCGAATCGGTTGAGCCAAGGTTCAAATGAAAGACTTCTGTAAAGCTGTATATGAGACTTTTATAAATGAATTTATTCAAAGTGACCCACTCCGCCAGACGGTCGAGGCCAAGTATTTAGGTCAATGCTGCAAGGCAGGGAGTTCGAACGACGTCGTGGTTGCAATTCTTAGTGCATGTAGTTTGCATAAATCAATGCAGTTACATTACAATCAAAGTTTCGAATAAAATTTAATCTTTACTTTAGTAATCTGTCTGTTTATTTGTGAGGATTTTGTTTTATCTTAAATATTAACTCACGAAAACCAGTAAAATTTGTTGTGTCTGCAAATCTCACTTGAATTTGAAACGCATGCTTAATAGCCATGACAAGCTCGTATGGCGTCTTGAGACGTAACTAAGAGCACAGCATAAGTAATAGTTGCTATGAGTAAGAATAGACCTAACGTCGAACATACGACAAGAATTATTATGAAGATTGAAAAAGCCGACTGCCTGGATGGCAACCATTTTAAAGGACACGAATGTGACGAGTTTAAAACTGCAAATTAAACATCATCCCGATGTCACTCACCTTCATAAAACCTTTATAAGATGTCAATGGCATAAAAGGACTAGGAAGACCGACCTTGTTGTAATTTTTGTGGTATTAATAGATATTTTGTGGTTGAATCTAAGAAAAATACGTCTTCAGTTGAAGATAGTATATTTGAAAGTACAATGTGTCAAATTTAAAAAATGGTAAAAAACATATAAATAGAATACAGGTGTTTTATGATTAGCCAGTTCCAAGAGGAACCAAGGTATCCCTCTAGGTGTAGGAAACCTCCAGATTTCCTGACCTATCAAGCTTTAATATGTTCAAATGAACCAACGAGTTACTATGAAGCTGTTCATACTGAAGATGCTCATAAGTGGATGTCAGCAATGACCGATGAGCATAACTCACTAATGAAACTTCATACCTGGGAGCTTGTGAATAGACCAAATAATAAGAAGGTCATACCATGCAAATGGGTGTACAGATTAAAAAAGGATGCTTACGGAAGCTGTACTAAGTACAAGGCAAGACTTGTGGTGAAAGGCTTTAAGCAGACGAAAGGCGTGGACTACCATGAAACCTTTGCACCGGTCATCCGTCATTCTTCCCTACGCACTTTATTTGCATTGGCTGCCGAAATGGGTTTAAAAATGTGGCACTTAGATGTCGATACCGCATTTTTAAATGGAGATTTACACGAGGAAGTTTTCATGGAACAGCCTCCTGGCTTTGCAATGAAAGGACATGAAAACAAGGTATGTCTATTGCGTAAATCTCTTTACGGGCTTAAACAGGCATCTCGAGAGTGGAACAAGAAGTTAGATGAAACCCTTTTAAAAATAGGCTTTATAGGAACTCCTTCCGAACCTTGTGTATATACAAAACTTTTAAATGAAATATCCAAGGAGACGTCATCAAATAATACTGTTTTACAAACCAAAGCGATAAAATGTGGACCGAAGAATAAAAAGGCAATTATTTGTTATGATTGCAAAGCCCCGGGACACAAACGGCCTGACTGTCCTATAAGGCAGAAAAAGACCGCGGAAGGCAAGATGAAGGACAGTGCTGCCTCCTTCACTGCACTTAATACGTCTGGCGATTCCAGCAACGTTTGGTACGTAGATTCTGGTGCTACTAAGCATATGACGTCACAACGGGATTGGTTTAAAAACATTTCTCTGTTTGAAAATGGAAAAGTTACCGTCGCTAACGGAGAACAAATTAAGTGTTGCGGGATTGGAACCATTTCAATTAAGACACCTAAACATGGTTTTGTTATCCTTATTTTTTCTACCTCTTTTTTTTAAAATTCTTTATGGGGTTTTTAGATTAAGGGGGAGTGTTGGAACTGGCTAGTCATAAAACACCAGTATTCTATTTATATGTTTTTTACCATTTTTTAAATTTGACACATTGTACTTTCAAATATACTATCTTCAACTGAAGACGTATTTTTCTTAGATTCAACCACAAAATATCTATTAATACCACAAAAATTACAACACGTTATCAGCACGAAGCTCTATTAATAGGTATTCAGCGGTTTTCTAAAAGAAACGTTTGTGTTTGTGACCAAAAAGTTGTATCAATTGGAAAACGATTTTTCTTTCCGTCAACATGGCACACGGAACTGGAGATGGTACAAGTAAGTCGAATTCCTCGTCAATTCCTACATTCAGCCTTCGAAATAGAGATGGGTATCCTACGTGGAAATTTAAAATGAGAAATTATTTAATCCACGAGGATTTATGGCAAGCAGTAGCTGGTTATCCAGATGATGACCAGACGTCAGCATCTGTAAAGAAAAAGAACGATTGCAAGGCACTTGCAAAGATATGCTTGTCAGTGGACGGTGAGGCCATCATCCATGTTAGATGCGCAAAAACTGCTGCTGATGCATGGAAATCTTTGCAAAACGCGTTTGAGGACAAGGGGATGGGACGCAGACTAGCGTTGGAGCGAAAGCTTTATAGAATGTGTTTATCTGACTACGAAAACTTAGAGTTATATATAAACGCCGTTCTGTCTACCGCACAAGACTTGGCGGATATTGATAGGGTGATAGACGACTCGTCAATTGCAGCTATACTTTTAGGAGGTCTTCCACCAAGGTTTGATCCTCTTATTATGGCGCTAGAGAACTGCAACGTTAATGTCACGTCAACAGTAGTCAAGACAAAACTTTTAAATGAAATATCCAAGGAGACGTCATCAAATAATACTGTTTTACAAACCAAAGCGATAAAATGTGGACCGAAGAATAAAAAGGCAATTATTTGTTATGATTGCAAAGCCCCGGGACACAAACGGCCTGACTGTCCTATAAGGCAGAAAAAGACCGCGGAAGGCAAGATGAAGGACAGTGCTGCCTCCTTCACTGCACTTAATACGTCTGGCGATTCCAGCAACGTTTGGTACGTAGATTCTGGTGCTACTAAGCATATGACGTCACAACGGGATTGGTTTACAAACATTTCTCTGTTTGACAATGGAAAAGTTACCGTCGCTAACGGAGAACAAATTAAGTGTTGCGGGATTGGAACCATTTCGATTACGACACCTAAAGACGTAGTAAAATCTTATAATGTTGCTTTTGTACCTAATTTAAATGCTAATTTATTGTCTGTTCAAAAAATAGTTGAAAAGGGTTTTATAGTTGTTTTTGATAAAAGCGGTTGTAATTTTTATAAAAATGATAATTTTTGTTTTACAGGTGATTCTGTACTTCATGCTTCGCCCTGTGGAGGACTGTACACGCTTGACTGTACTGTCAATATCCCTCACAACGTGGACAATATTTGTATTGCGAACTCTATGCATTCTGACTGTCTAGACAGGTATCAACTCTGGCATAAGCGGTTAGGGCATTTGTGTCGCATAGGCATGAATCAACTTAAGAATCACGGGATAGGTGTAGACTATACCAAGGTAAACAAAAGTAGTTGCATCGCTTGTGTTCAAGGAAAACAGGCTAGAAAACCGTTTAAAAAATTAGCATCGTACAGTAAGGCAACATCTCCTTTAGAATTGATTCATAGCGATCTCTGTGGAGCGATGTCTACGACATCATTTCAGGGTAACAAGTATGTTTTAACTTTTATAGATGATTTTACACGCTTGATATTTGTTTATTTTATATCTTCGAAGACTGAAGTTATGAACAAGTTTCGTATTTTTCAAGCTTTAGTGGAAAATCAATTGGATACCCGTATAAAGTCCATTAGAACTGATGGTGGAAAAGAGTATGTAAATAAAGATTTTGCTGATTATCTTTCTTCAAAAGGTATCGAGCATCAGACTACAACACCGTATAGTCCTCAACAAAATGGCGTTGCGGAACGCACTAATCGAACGATAGTTGAGAAGGCAAGATCGATGTTGGCCGAAAGCTCCTTACCTCAAGCATATTGGGAAGACGCATTTCAGGCAGCTGTTTATTTGAAGAATAGGTCCCCTCATCGATATTTAAACGGTCAAATTCCTCTCGATAAGTGGTGTGGACGAAAAAATGATCTCCGTCATCTAAGAGTCTTCGGGTGTAGAGCTTTTGTTCATGTACCTTCATGTCAAAGGAAAAAGCTCGACGTGAAAGCCGAAGAAGCTATTTTTGTTGGTTACTCGTAAAATCCCAACACGTATATTTTTCGAGATTGTAATAATCCTAGACACATTTTAAAGTCAAGAGATGCATCATTTTTTGAGAATTATTTTACACCTTTAAAAGAAACGGAGTCATCGAATCATCAGAATGAAACGTCACCGATGCTGATATTTGATGATAATTTTGTTGACGAAAAGGATGAATTTTATGATTGTACCGATTGTCCAAGTTCTAATATCGAACCATCTACTTCTGTAAGTCCAGGGTGCGTGAATGCAGATTGTCCGTCTACTTCGGTGAGCCCCGAAGAAGTTGAACGTGATTTAGACGTAGGCTTGGATCAACAGCCAACTGAGGAACCAAGGTATCCCTCTAGGTGTAGGAAACCTCCAGATTTCCTGACCTATCAAGCTTTAATATGTTCAAATGAACCAACGAGTTACTATGAAGCTGTTCATACTGAAGATGCTCATAAGTGGATGTCAGCAATGACCGATGAGCATAACTCACTAATGAAACTTCATACCTGGGAGCTTGTGAATAGACCAAATAATAAGAAGGTCATACCATGCAAATGGGTGTACAGATTAAAAAAGGATGCTTACGGAAGCTGTACTAAGTACAAGGCAAGACTTGTGGTGAAAGGCTTTAAGCAGACGAAAGGCGTGGACTACCATGAAACCTTTGCACCGGTCATCCGTCATTCTTCCCTACGCACTTTATTTGCATTGGCTGCCGAAATGGGTTTAAAAATGTGGCACTTAGATGTCGATACCGCATTTTTAAATGGAGATTTACACGAGGAAGTTTTCATGGAACAGCCTCCTGGCTTTGCAATGAAAGGACATGAAAACAAGGTATGTCTATTGCGTAAATCTCTTTACGGGCTTAAACAGGCATCTCGAGAGTGGAACAAGAAGTTAGATGAAACCCTTTTAAAATAGGCTTTATAGGAACTCCTTCCGAACCTTGTGTATATACAAAACTTTTTGGTAGTGAACTTGTCATTCTAGGAATTTATGTCGATGACATAATTATTTACTGTAAATCTGATTATACTTTTGACATTGTCAAAAACGATTTGCAAAAATATTTTACTTTGAAAGATCTCGGTATATTGAAATCATATTTGGGATTAGAAATCAAATGTAGTGAAGATATTATCAAAGTAAGTCAGTCGAACTATATTTTGTCAGTCTTAGATAAATTTAATATGCGCGACTGTAAGTCGGCGAGTACTCCTTTAGCTCAGAAAAAGCTAGAAAAGATAACCGATGGTGAGTCACTTGAATTACCTTACCAAAATCTGATAGGATGTCTCATGTATCTAGCAGTAAACTCACGTCCCGATATTGCATACGCAGTGAGCTACTTAAGCCAATTCAATACATGTTTTACACGTGAACATTGGCAAGCAGCAAAAAGGATACTACAATATCTTAAAGGAACAGTAGATTATTGCATAACGTATAGTAAAACTGATGAATCCTTAGTAGGATATTCTGATGCCGACTGGGCAAATTGTCCAATTGACAGGAAGTCATACACGGGCTACGTGTTTAAGTTAGCTGGTGGACCAGTGGCATGGGAGGCGAAGAAACAACCTACGGTAGCGCTCTCGTCCACGGAAGCTGAATACATGGCACTGACGGCTGCTTCAAAGGAAGCAAGTTATTTGCGGCGTTTTATATCTGAAATTACAGGTAAATTACACTCTGTAAAGATATGGTCAGACAGTCAGAGTGCTCTAAATTTAGTACATAACCCCGTCCACCACAACAGGACGAAGCACATAGATACTCGTTTTCATTTTATTAGAGAGAAAGTGTCAAATAAGATAATTTTGTTAGAATACTTGAAAACCTGTGACATGCCTGCTGATGTTTTAACCAAACCGCTTGGGCCTGTCACACATAATAGGTGTATAGCTGGGATAGGGTTAACAAAATAATTATTTTAATTTGTTATTATTTTGTTATCCTTATTTTTTCTACCTCTTTTTTTTAAAATTCTTTATGGGGTTTTTAGATTAAGGGGGAGTGTTGGAACTGGCTAATCATAAAACACCTGTATTCTATTTATATGTTTTTTACCATTTTTTAAATTTGACACATTGTACTTTCAAATATACTATCTTCAACTGAAGACGTATTTTTCTTAGATTCAACCACAAAATATCTATTAATACCACAAAAATTACAACAGACCTATATATGAGAAATACGTTAAGGGAAAAAAGAGATACAGGCTAGGCATGAAACGCGCAAGGCTACTGCGAATAGAGGCGGAGCGGACTAGATTCGATGTTTATGTATCTAGAGCTTGTCTAAGCTGAAATGGCACGCCCCACTCCCCAGTTTATTTACATAAGGAAATTTAAAATATAGACAGAACACTAGTGTTAATAATCGAAGCAGATCACACGTAAAAATGTCATTCGGGAATTTGGCTGCGGTATTCTGTGAGTTGGAGGTACTTCCCTAGTCGAGCAGCTTGTAAATGCGCTGCCCTTCTCTCTCTCTCTCTCTGTCTCTTTTGCCAAAGCCTCTTTCGCTAGTCGGCAGGGTGTAGCACGTGCAGTTGAGGTTGCTTTGGCGCTAAAGATCGTGGAGAGCTACTTACACCCCAAATACGTACGTACAAATGTAGACAGTCAAAAAAGGACAGAGAAATGCCATTATTTTCGTATAAAGTACATTATGTAAAATGTCACTTTCGGAACTTTTCGCAAAACGGATCGACGTAAATACTTTTGTAACACAATAAGTTTTTCATAACAATCAAATATATGCAAGGGATATGTCGATACCCTTTCGTTTCAATTATTGAAGAAATCGATCAACCTAAGGCAGTTGATATATCAGAGAGAAAACCAGCCCTACATTTATATTGCAAAAGAACCTTATAACTCTGAATACAGTAGTTATTTATATGATAATACCATGTCCCTACTCGTTTATATCTTAACAATGTGGTATACCTTCCCAGAGATGTACAATACTTGACTTGTCAAGTATGACTCCTGTTTATGGACCCTTGTCATAAGTAATCATGATCTGGCAGCCGATAAGTCATTCGCGATCACTGGAGAGGGAAATCTATTCAGCGTAGTGACATTACTTTAGCACAGCCTGTGATAATAGTTTCTATTTGATGTATTGAAGGAAAAAACTATTTTTGGGAGTTATTATTGTTGTCTGAATGTTGGAAAATATGTAGGGGGAATAATTTATACAGTTGGTGGACGCATTCTTCCACTCCCGTGATTTGGTCGCTGCTAAAATACAAAGTTCGACGCGAGTAAGCGGGTGGGGGCGCGGGGAAATTTGGGCCACTCCAAGTGCATCATTTTTTAATGGACATGTATTGACCCCATTCGAGTAATTAAGGGTTAAAACAATGAGGAGCTCGATGACGAAGTTGCGCGTGTCAATCTAATCGATCACGCAAGTTAAGCAACGTCGACCGTAGCCTGTCCATGGATGGGTTTATTTATCTCGAGCTCCTCCGTACTTCGGAGGGCACGTCGTCATAACCCCGTAACCGTCGTAACCCCGTCGTTGTATCCACACTTTGGCCAAGGTAGTTGACTACATGATTCAACGCAGACGAACATACTCAACCTCTGTAGCTAAACCACATGCACGTGAGTACACGCTCACAAAGCCATCTCGAATAGAAAACCCTTGACTGGCAAATTATGGGCTTGTCAGCCAGTCGCCGAGGTACCCTGACCTAAACAGCCGGACCCGTAGTTCCTGCGAAACTTCCCACCGTCGGATACTCATCGGGGAGTATCTTATTTACAGTACGGATACTCTCTTATACTGTGGAAGAGATGTGGTTGCCTTTGACTTTTAAGATAAACGGCCATCCACTATAGGGTGTAATAGGCTCACCGCTCTAGCCGCAGCCTACAAAATGCTGTCATACTGCGAGCGTTCGTATTGTTACATTTTCGGTTCAAAAACGATAGACGATCAACATTCTTATAATCCAAAGATTTTTTTAAGGTAGGTCATGTCAATCTTTACATAATTAAAGATCATGTCCTCAATGTGACATGCGAAATGTCTACTCCCTTTATAAATTTATACTACCTATTCAAGGCAGTTCAATAAGCAGAGATGGAAAGCATGAAAAGACGTCATTCAGACGGCCCCAAGCAAGATTGATGACAGTTCCTCCCGGATCCTATTCAGTTAAAAGCGAGGGAGTAAAAAGTTTCCTAGTGAGGGATGAGGTTTGTCTATTGAAAATTATCTTTGCTTTTATAATGTTCCTTGGAATAATTTTGGTTTCGAGATTATGAAAAAGACATGCAACAAGAAATTAATGAAACAAAAACCGTTTTTATTAATTATCCCTGTTTTTTGCGGACGTCATTTTGAAGTAACCTTTTGTCACTCCCACTAGCAAACACACGATATGTATTGTTAGCGTCTAAAGGCTAATTACCCGTTTTATATCAGGCGATCCATATACTTATTTGACACCCGACGTGGTACTTATTTCAAAACACTCGATATCATCCGACATTCTAACCCTCATTCACATGGCTTACCATGCCTCTATAAGGCATGGTCAAGCGTAATGAATTTACCACATATTCTAAAATTATGCGTGTATGTTCTGAAAAAAAAAATACAATAATATTTTTTTATATCACAAATGGCAACAAACGTAAACCCTGCCTGATTGATAACTGCTTTCTATCATGACCTTGCATCTCTTCACACAACTTTTATAGAACCCCATACTATATCGTCACATCCACGGTAAACTTACGAATCTGCTGTTTTAGCTAAATCAATATTTTAATGAAAAACTGTACCTAATGATGTAATACACACTATGGCAAACTTATGTATTTCTATCAGTGATGGTTACAGAATTGAAAGTGTTCGAATCTACGTTTTATTCTGATACACCCATAGTAAACCTACCAAATCTATTTAAGGTAGTTTACCAATGAGAATTTACACAATTCGCGCATGATGTGCCACTGTCAATTTACGAATATGGCATATTCGTAAATTTACATTAGTTGTAAACATTATCTATCTAATCAAAAAACCCTAAATAAACATACGAATCTGGCACATTCGTGAATTTACATTGGTAGAAAACATTATCCAAATGATCAAATAACCAAGCAAACATACGAATCTGGCACATTCATGAATTTACATTGGTAACAAACATTATCTATCTGATCAAATAACCCATTGTACATTTACGAATCTGGCATATTGGTGATTATATTGGTAGCAAATAGTATCCAAATGGGTTTCGTAACCCACAGCAAAAATATGAATCTGAGATGTTGATGAGTCTACATTGGTGCAAAAAGTATCCAGATTTTCCCTAGTAAACTAAAATAAATTACTGAATTAGCATAATCGATTTATTTATGTAGGTAATATTTTAGAATAAAATCGTCGTATTTGAAAGAGAGAGTGAGTGAAGACTCTTACAACAAACCATTTGCATCAGATAATGTTTCATTAAAATATTATAAAATTTCCAAAAGTGGCGCCAATTTCAAATCTTGTTTGTCATTATAATTAAACAATTAGGTATGTTAATTTAAATATGTAAGACATAAACAATATTTATAACTTTTCTTTCGATTATTGTTTTTTATAATAATAGTACGTATATAATAAAAGTAATCGATTATAATTTAACAAAAAAAAACTATATTGCACATCTCTAATTAGTTGCAACAGCGTAGATAGGGGTGCCCTTCTAATAGAAGTCAAAGACAAAATTCCAAATTTATACGGTTTTCTTTGGCAATGTTATGGTTCTTCTTCAAATTTGATATATAACGGACACAAAATTTCTTCCGCTGTAGATTGTCAGCAAGGCGATCCTCTGGGTCCAGCTGTTTTTAGTCTTACTATACACCCCATCATACAGCGTCTACAATCTAAACTAAATGTTTGGTATTTGGATGATGGTACGTTAGGTGGTGATGAAAATAACTTATGTGAATACCTTACCTTAATATCTAAATTTCGCTCGATTGGTTTAGATCTAAATTTTACAAAATGCGAACTCTTCATTCCAGACACTTATCCGGAAAAAGATTCGGCGATACAAAAATTTAATAATCTGGCTCCAAATATAAAAATAGTCGATAATAGGACGCTCTGTTTGCTAGGGTCTCCTATCTTAGATGAATCTTTCCCTCGGTTTATCAATGATAAAATTCAAAATTTTCTACTAGTCTCGGACCGTTTAACTAAAATTAATACTCTTTTACAATTTAGGCTTTTACAATTATTCGTTTTTGTCTATTCATACCCAAATTTCCTTATTAGATGATAGATTCCTTGTAAGATGTTGCCAACTTTGGAAACATATAGACCTTATTAAAAATTTAGATAGTATTATCAAAAAATTGGTTGCCTGTAAAGTCGGTATACGGGCGAAAGTTTTACGTGACAACGACTTTGAGTGGTAAAATGTTTTCGAGTGGAAGGGACGCATGCCTTTCACTTTTTATGTCTGTCTCTCTCGCTCTTAGAAGGGACACGCGTCCACGACACGCTTACAATTAGAGCGAGTGAAAGGCACGCGCCTTTCACTCGCTCTCATTGTAAGCGCATAACGTGACCCAGTTTCTTGAAGTGTCACCCGGCTAACCAATTTATAAGACGTTGTCACGTCAAAAAACTTTGGCTTTAATATTAAACATAAACTTAAATGATCGAGAGTGGTTACAGGCATCTCTTATTTATTGACAAACAACCCGGCACTACAAACAATAGATCACGTTTTTTATGAGACTGGGCATAGCCACATGCAATGTGATTCTGTACACTCGAAAATTGAACAGAGGAGTAAAAACTACACAGTATATACTCCAGAAGGATGGATTCAAATTATGAGAGCTGGTAGAACGAATCCCCATCCATTTAATGTCAATGTAGTAATGTTCATGGAGAGTTTTTAGACTTCAATTCAAATCAGTGCCAGTTTGCTGAAGAAACTACGAGGAAACAAACATAACGTAAGAATAGATGTTTAAATAAAGGAAAAAAGAACAATGAGCAAGAAAAAAGGAACAACAAGATGAAACTGAAGTAAAAGTAAAAACCAATTTTCATGATGCTGTATGGATTCAATATCATAAAGACTCTCCTAAGGCAATTTTTATTAGGGGGAAAAATGCCTTAATAGAACCTGTACCTGTTTATAGTAGAAGAATGTTTATTTCGAAAGCAAAAAAAAAAAGACTTAATGAAACTCTGTCTAGATAATCAGATACCAAAATATTATCATTCCTTTTATGAAAATCTACCTCACTCAGAAGCAGTACAAGACCGCTTGTAGAATGCCAGATGTAGAAGAGGCTGAAGACTTTTAACCATTAATAAAATAAAGATTTCTTTGACTGTAATACGCATTTATTGTTGTAGTCTCTATTTCGGATTTTATTTACAATGCAACTTACTTCTTGTACTTCAATTTTACAGTATTGGTGTTTACTTGAACATTTTCTGCAGAATAATAAAAAGGAATCATACTTTTTAAATATCCAATTAAAATCGACAAAAATTCAATATTCTCCAAAGATCAGGAATAAACTCACATTCGTAAATTTACAACATTATAATATTATTATATAAAAAATAGAAGATATTTATGTACACCTTGGTAATCCTACGAAAGTGCCACTTGCGTAAGTTTACTAAGGTTGTAGTCGATTATTATTCACATGATACTTGCGAAAGTGGCACTTTCGTAAGTTTAGCAAAGTGTACATAAATACCTTTTAATTTCTATGTATAATGTTGTAAATTTACGAATGTGAGTTTATTCCTTTTCTGTAGAAAATATTTCAAATTTGTCAATTCCATCTAAAAAAGATAGTATTTTGAAAGCAAAAATGTCCAACATCACCAGAATGCCTATTACTACAAAAAAAAAATTTATGGTATAAACCTTCAAAACGCTCTCGTGTAAAATTCATTTTTTGCAGATTCGTTACTTTACCATAGAAGTGACGATATCTTCTTAAAAGCTCATCAGGGAGATTGTTCTACAAGTGAACAAGTGAGTGGGTGAACTTCCCTCTGAAACAGCACCGTACAATCTTCTACTTCAGTTATAAATTGTGACAATGATTTCCCTGCCGATAGCTATCGATACGGTGGTAAAAGAATGCCATGGGCATGATGCATCAAACAACTCCTCTAAACCACAGCCCAATATAACCGTTGACCAAAGAGAGGGAAAGTACAGCAGGATTCGTCAGTGATCCTCACAACTCACCTCTAATTCAAGTCACAAAGAACTAAATAGTTTATTAACTGTGTTTCGCCTATCAATACCTTTCATTTGATATCCATAGCATAGGAGTTTATGTGGATATAAAACGCCATGTTGTGGCAATCGTCATATTGGATTTAAACTGGTACGTAGAGGTAATCATGTATTGTCACGGGAACCAAATGAGTGTGCCAAATTTCAGCTCAATCGGATACTGGGAAGTGGGTCAAATTTAACTAATCATTCATCATCATTATCATCCTGTATCTACCCACTGCTGGATATAGGCCTTTCCCAATGCTCTCCACGATATGCGATCCTCCGCTTTCCGCATTCAACCGCTAACTCACAAGATTTGATTACAGACACCGCGCTGAAAATAAATAAAAGCTTGTAAAATGTTAATTCAGGTGGAGAAGATTACACAGTTTCTGTAGATTTTGCAACCGAAAATGTATGAAAACCTAAAGTAAACAACACACATAACCAAACAATTACTGCGGTTAAACAAAACGAGATTAAAGTCAAACAAGATCGAGCGCTGTGCACACTCGTTTCTAATCAACTAGCACTGCGACTTCAGATATTTACTATTGCCTTTATTACTCGTATGGAAACTTCAGCTTGCTAGAATTTTATCTGTTTTTCACCCGCCTATAGCGAAGAAGTAATGCTACAAATAAATAAATAAATGTTCCTGTACATACATACATACCTGTATAGCGCCATCTAGTCCCAAACTAAGCAAAGTTTGTACTATGGTACTAGATAACTGATATGATCTACATAAATACTTTTTTGTACAATATATAGATACAATATATAAACACCAAGATCTAGACGAACAGACATCTTCATGCACATACATGTTTGTCTTGTGTGCGAATCGAACCCGCAACCTCGTTGTCAAAGTGGCTATTGCCAGCCATTCGACCACCGGGCTCGTCAAGTAGGGCTATGTATGTGACCAATATGCATTGGCCTACCATTCATATTTAGTTACCAGCCCCCTAACCACCATCTCTTATTGCGAATCAATAACAGTTATTGAACTGAATAGATTGCTTATTCATACCAATGAATAAGCGACTCTATTTCAAATGGAATAGAGTCGCTTATTCATTGGTATGAATAAGCAATCTATTCAGTTATTGAATCGAAATAAGAGATGGTGGTAAGGTGGCTGTGTGTAACATTGAGTTGCTCGATGACATCATTGCGCATGTCAATTCAATCAAAACACACAAGTTCTGCTACGTCGGACGTAGCTTGTTTATACTAAATTATTATTAACCATAAACAAGCTACGGAGCTCGATATAAATAGACTCTACATATATCGAGCTCCTCTGTCCTTTCAAGGGCACGTTAAACCGCCGCGGCCGTCCCGGCTGTTGTCATTAGATGGTAGATAAGTCAGAGGCCTTTGGGCTGTTTGAAAATACTGGCCTCCGTCAATTCGCAGTTGAGCAGCGTGGTGGAGTACACTCTAAATCCCTTCGAAAGAGGGGAGACCCGTATCTCAACAGTGGGATGATTGTGGGTTAATGTCAATTGATGTATGTATGCTAAAATCTTAGTTCTCTCGTAATTACTGAAAGGCAAACTTATTTTGATTAATGTTACGCCATTTGATTTGTCTTAATAAGGTTAGTGTCACAGGATATGTAGATAAAACCTCTAAAAATAAAAATGGAGGATTTTGTCGCCAAAATGTGCATCTGGAGCATAATGAAATATTCAAGGCGATGACAAAAATAATAACTCACATATTTAAAGCAATTAGAAGCAACAAGTTCATAACATACAGATCAAATTGTAATGGCCAAAAATGTTATATTTAAAAAAAAATTGATTCTCAATTTATAAACTACTACCTTTAATTTACCACCATTGGGCTTTTATTTAGGTTTATAATATCTATATGACTATTTAACGTTGGTGTTTTGTATACACGGTAGAACGCAGCTGCACAGTTAGAATTTACATAACAATGAATGTATTTGTATAAAGACATCTGCTCCCGAAATAAAATTGTCTTATTCCATTGTTACAGGTTTCAACAGTATCCTAATAGAAATCGGAATTATTTTTATAGCCATCACAAAACTGAACGGTGACGTTGTTACCGATATACCTAAAAACAAAGAGAGTATTGAAATATATCCAAGAGACAGTCCCAAAACCAGAGACCGCATTGAAAAATACCAAAAGGATAATCCAAGCAGAGAACGCAATGAAGTTTACCAAAGAGATAACCCGAAAGATGTTATGGAACCTGAACTTCTGCCAGTGCTACATGGCAATGATACCAGATGCCGGATATCTGAATACCTCTGTACTAATAAGAAATGTGTCCCTATAAATAGATTCTGCGATGGCACGAATGACTGTGGAGACTCGTCTGATGAACCAAGGCACTGTACACGTAAGTACTTGTATCTTAATTTCTTTATGTTTCAATCCGTCAACTGGAATGATCTCGATATCTCAATTATTAAGGTCAAGTAATGGTAAAAATCGACCTTTTTCGCAAAAGCTTAGGTATTACTGTCTCGTCTTAACTCTCCCATATCGGGTTTTTTACAGGCTTTGGAAATTAATTATGAATGTCCCAAAGGTAAACTGGGAGACATTGCTTTGGCATTAAGTTTACCTTTTATATAATTATCACATACATTTTTCGCAATAAAGAATAAATAAATAAATGAATTCATGGCATTTTATTATTATTTAAATAGTTGTCTTGTTTAGTATTGTAATTACTTAATGTGTTGATAACGGTACACTGTCACTCACGCAGTAGAATATAAGATGCAAAATTTCGTCAGCAACACAAACCTTCCTGGTAGCTCAGTTGGAAGAGTACTCCACCGGTCATCGAAAGGTCGTGGGTTCAAATCCCACCTAGGGGAGGCAGGTGAATATTTCCATTTTTCAAAATATTTATAATCATGGCATTTTGTAAAGAAAGGTCTCCTTTTTACACACCCCGATATAAACCCAAAGAATAGAATACGTGCGATAGTACTGAGACACACTTTTTATATCAAAGACCCTTTCTTAGCACAAGGTCAGTATAAATATGTATGAATCTATAACTAAACACAAAAAAGAATGAGACATAAAATTCACTGAATATGAAGCAGAATCCGGAAGAGATAAGTGATTTTTCTTCGAGCGAGGTTAAATCTTTCACACTTTCATAATCTTTTTCTTATATAAATTTCTTGCACGATGTGGCAGCAGCTGGAGCCCAGGTGAGGGTTTATTTTATTTTGAAAAGGGTATTATTAGAATTAGTTTTATTGGATACTATTGAAAAAAAGCTAGGAGTATATTGCCTATTTAATTTAATTCTTTTTCGTGGCCATCTTGATATTCACGGCAATGACACTACTTTTTTTTTTTTTTTTTTTTTTTTTTTTTTTTTTTTCCCTTATTTACTATTTTATTTCAGCATGAATACCTAAGCAAGTGTCTATGCGTAGTAGGTGACTGACTCTGCGTTGAAATGGCTCTGTGTGTGTGTAATAAATCATATAAATAAATAAATTTGAAAGGCGACTTTGAGTTGTTATATATAAGATTTCAAACTGTACCTAACCTACTTCGTTTTAAACGTAGCACTAATATTTTAAATTCAAATGAATGTTACCATTTATGTTTTTAATTTTTGCATTATATTTAAAAAGGAGCTTTAAGGCCCCCTCAAACAGCCGCGATGGCGGTGGCGGTGGCGGTGGTGATCTGATCGCGCGATCACTTGTACACAGACTGCCGCGGTGGCGATCAGGGCGTGACCAGCGATCACAGCCATACCGCGCGATCAAGCACGCGCATTGTTACGGTGTAGTTCTAATTAACAAGATGTGACAACAATTTTTAATATTTTTTTTTATTTTTTTATACTGCGTCGGGTGGCAGACAAGCATACGTCCCGCCTGATGTGAAGCGGTTACCGTAGCCATATTAACGCTCGCAACATAAAATATCGCTCGCGCGCCGCCACCCCCGCTGCCACCGCAGCATCTCCTTCCTTTCTGGTGATCTCACTCACTCGCAGGAACACAACAGCCCTCAAGGGAACCGTTATTTGGCTGCGGTATTCTGTGAGGTGGGGGTACATTCACCAGTCGGGTAGCTTACAATTACGCTCCCTACCTCTCTTTTCGCCAGAGCTTCGTATGTCAGTCAGCAGGGTGCACCGCGTGCAGGTGAAGTTGGCTTTGGTTCAAAGATGTTGATGAACCACTTACACCCCTAAAATTTCTATTATTTGCTCCGTTTTGTCCGCCATTTTGAACTTATGTCACGCGGTGACGCGATCAGTTGTGATTATTTACAACTGAACGCCACCGTGATCGCGACCGCGGCCGCTGACACTACAAACCAACGCGGTGGCGATCAGGGCGGGGCTAGGGCGTGGTTTGCGGTGGCGGCCAGCCGCGTCCTGGCCGCGCGGCGACCGCGCTTGTTTGAATGTTTCCTTGTGTTACCTAGCGTTATAACTGAACGCCACCGCCACCGCTGATCGCGGCTGTTTGAGGGGGGCCTTACGAATATTTGCGGTGAAATAAACGACATAGTTTTATCCACTTTTACAGCTACTAATAAAAATTTTATTCTTGATATTCCCATAGCTGATGTATCTGAGTTCATAATATGAAAGCTTTCTCATCTAAAAAATATAATTTTAATCGCTCTGTTTCTCCAAAATCAGGCTTTTCTGTGAACAGATCATGTGGTCTACTAAAAAAAATACAATAATATTTTTTTCTCGTGGTACACCCGTCCGAACGAGGCTCTGGCGAAAAGAGAGGTAGGACATAGCGTATTTTTTAAGCTGCCCGACTGGAGAAGTACCTCCGCCTCATAGAATACAGGACAATTGTTGTGTTTCTACGAGTGAGTGAGGTCAGGTCATCAGAAGGAAAAAAAGGAGTATAGACTAGCAACGGATCGGCGACCCCTTGGTGTTGCTGGTCTCCATGGGTGGTAGTGATTGCTTTCCATCAGGTGACCCGCATGCTAGTTTCCCCTTCTATCATATAAAAAAATGGATTATCCATAACTAAAACTTAAGAACTAAAACTTAAAACAAGAATCAGATATAATGAGCGGAAATCAAAAACGGTGGAACTAATAAACAAGAATATACATCTTATTAGTAATATTTATAGATATAATGTCAAATGTATCCGGATAAAGTAGGCTTTCAATGAACGTGAAGGAAAAAGCACCATTACTCTCTAAGAAGGGCACGGCCGGGTCAGACCGGCCGGGCATCTCGGTCAGGTATAGGACCGAGATTAGTTTCGTTTCCTTTTACCTTGTAAAAGCAGAGATAAGTGTGATACCACTTATCTCTATTTCATCCTTTAAATTCTAGAGATCAGATCGTAATGAAACTAAATTTAGTTTACAATAGTTATATTATCTTCTTCTTCTACGTCAACCCTTATTCATCCCACGGCTGGGATACGGATCCCATCAATCGAAGGATTTATGGGAGACCACTCTTAGATACCACTATTATTATATACTCCACCACGCTGCTCAGCACTGAGAGTCGTTAAGCCAAGTCAGTGGCCATTCGGCAGCTATAATAGACTGGTTTCCGCCAACCCGCAGTTGAGCAGCTTGGTAGAGTATGCTGTGAGCCCCCTTCGATTTAGGGGAGAGCTGTATCCCAGTAGTGAAATGAATATAGATTGGCACAGAATATGAAATGGATACTTATCTAGTCTTAGTCTCATACCTATAACTAGAATTGTGAAATTTCGGTTCTTCAAAGATCGGTATTGAAATACGGTATAAAATAGTCGTGATAGTGGGTTACGCGTGTACAAAGTGAGCGAAAGCCAGGTGTGATATAAAGTCTGTACAATTCGTTACCCTTAGAACCCCCAATTTTTATAAATTTTCTTGTATAAACATTCAGAGTCAAGTGATTGTAGGAAATAAGTTTATTTGGTCACTGGTATAATAAGGTAAACTGGTACAATAAGGTTTAAAGTCGAAATCTCTTGTCAAGATAGGAACTGGCAATATTCCTGTATAACCTGAACGATATGACATGGCAGAAATAATTACCGAGCAGCAGGATGGTTTCATCCGCTCGGGAATACAGCGCATATGTATCACAAATCTATGTGCTTCGTATTTGGCATCATACAGTCAAACCCGTTACATACGAGTACCATAATCATACCTACAACAAGTTTTGGTTAACGAAGTGCATCTGATTGCTACAAACCCAGATTTGCCAACCAAACTTCATCAATACAGTCAATTTTTGCCTGAAAAGGCTGGCAACGGATCGGCGACCCCTTGGTGTTGTTAATTTCTATGGATGGTGGTGATTGCTTTCCATTACTGCATGGTTATGATACACGCTCGCTTGCCCCTCTCATACAAAAAAAAAAAAACATTTCGGTGTGTAGGTAAGTCGCTAACCATCTTCTCTAGAGGGAACGGCATCCTCACCTGTACGCTATGACTATCCCGCCGATTAGTCGGCAGAACTCTATGGTTTCTAGTAGCTAAGTAAATACAATAACGCCAAGAAATCTGATGGATCGGCTTCAGCTTCGGCGGTAGGGCCTCAGGCTTTCCCGAAAAAGAAAGTAGAATATAACAAGCACTGACTGAGGAAATACTTTTATCTCACAGAAGACTGCACCAACCGGGCGGAACCCAAGATGATTGTTTGTAATATCTTTATCGTATTTAATACAACCGGCCAAGTGCGAGTCGGACTCGCGCATCTAGGGTTCCGTACCATTATCTATAAAAACGGCAAAAAAATCACGTTTGTTGTATGGGAGCCCCCTTTAAATATTTGTTTTATTTTAATTTAATTATTTATTTTTAAAGTGAATATATAAGTAAACTAGCGGCCCGACCACGCTTCGCTGTGGCTCAATCTTTTCGTTTCCATCCATTTCCTTAGAGATGGCGCTGTACGTGAAAAAAGATTTTCCCGCTTTTCTTTTCAAATTTTTCCAGAATTTTCTTTGCTATAAACCTCACGGAGCCCGAGACCTTTCCAACGAATGCAAAACCGTGGAAATTGGTTCGTGCGTTCTGGAGTTATAGCGTCAGGAAGGAAAACCCGACTTATTTTTATATAGTAGATATTATGTGAGTATTTCAAGCGTCTACCTATTACCGTTATGAATTGCGAGCAAAAACGAGCAAATAAATCACGTTTGTTGTATGGGGGCTCCCATAATCCCTTAAATATTTATTTTATTCCGGTTTTTAGTATTTGTTGAAATAGCGGCAATAGAAATACATCATCTGTGAAAATTTCAACTGTCTAACTATCACGGTTCATGAGATACAGGCTGGTGACAGACGGACGGACGGACGGACGGACAGCGGAGCCTTAGTAATAGGGTTCCTTTTTACCCTTCGGGTACGGAACCCTAAAAACCAGCCAATATGCGTGAGATTTAGCTCATTCAGACTTCTCAGGAGCTCAGAATTCAGTAGCAAATGACGGTGCCAGGTGCACTGTTCATTGTCCCTGTTACATTATTGTACTGATGTATGTGGATCTATGTGGCTCACCATTATCTTTAGTTAACCTCACCTGCTCGTGGTACACCCGGCCGACTAGCGAAAGAGGCTCTGGCAAAAGAAAAGAGGTAGTGTATAGCGTATTTGTAAGCTGCCAGACTGGGGAAGTACCTCCACCTCACAGAATACCGCAGCCAAATAAGAATTCCCTTGGGGCTTGTTGTGTTCCTGCGAGTGAGTGAGGTCACCAGAAAGGAAGGAAAGGCTGTCTTAGCAGCGGGGGTGGCGGTGAGCGAGCGATATTTCATATTACGAGCGTCAACGTGACTACGGTAACCGCTTCACATTAGACAGACCGTATGCTTGTCTGCTATCCCACGTAGTATAAAATACCACTACGAATGTGCTACAACGACGGCAACGATACAAAAATTACAGCCTGTTCTGATAAACATACTGGAGTAGCAAACTTTTTCCACAAATAAAAACAAACTATAATATTCAGGACACAGAGAATATATACCTGTTATTCCATCAATTTATCTCCGAAGTGTTTCAGGGACTCGTAATATCTTCCGGACGTCAAACGCGCAGCTGGCTGAAATTAGGGCAATATTCATAGAGGAAATACAGGATAATAAAATGGAGATTGCCTGTAACATGGATCAAAGGGTTTCCCGTGAGAAATGTACAGATATAAGATGGTGTCATTGGTTGGATATTTTATACCACTAAGCTGACAAATAAGGAAACCCACAACAAGCTAGTTTCTTTTCATAAATAAAAAACCGGCTAAGTGCGAGTTGGACTCGCTCACGTACCGTTATCTACAAAAACGGCAAAAAAATCACGTATGTTGTATGGGAGCCCCCCTAAAATATTTGTTTAATTTTAATTTAATTATTTATTTTTAAAGTGAATATATAATTAAATATTATGTGAGTATTTCAAGCGTCTACCTATTGCCGTTATCAATTGTCTAACTATCACGGTTCATGAGATACAGCCTGGTGACAGACGGACGGACGGACAGCGGAGCCTTAGTAATAGGGTCGGTTTTACCCTTTGGGTACGGAACCCTAAAAAATGTTCTGGAACCAACTCCTTAAGTCTTTGCTAAGTTATGAATCAAAATTTTCTAACTAATTAATCTTGCTTTCTCAAATATAGTAACTAAAATATCAAATTCCTTCTTACAATGTTTAACGTAATATAATAATACCAAAGGCAGACCTATTTAATTTATTGCCTTTTCGGTACAAAGCCGCATCGGCACAAATCTACTTGAGAGATAGAAGCCGAACCGAATTGGGACGAGCTCTGTGTCGTCGCATTCCTAAACTTAATTATTGTACACGGCGCAGACTTGGGCTGCTACTGCGAATTCTGAAGTATATATGCCTCCAGCGGCGGCTTCGACACCAACGCTCGTGGGTTCGATTCCCACACAGGACAAACATTTGTGTGCATGAACATGTCTGTTTGTCTTGGTCTGGGTGTTTTCTATGTATCATCTATCTATACTTATAATAAATCTGTAGAGAGGTCAATTCTGTACATGAAATATATTTCCAAAATAACTATCAATATCGTAAAATACACAAAACTATAAAGATCTGCAAACTTTCATTCTAATATCTTCAGTCAGACTTTTTTCAGCGTCGATCAAAGTTTGGCGGAAAAGTCCATTTTAAAAGTATGAAATTATTAAAAAATAATATTTTCATTGGAGAAGCAATAAAAAATGCTATAACTTTTATTATGATATTAATCACATAAACGTAATATTTAACATAGGTAGCTGTCGTACAAATTTCTGATTTGATGCATACAAAATACAAACCTGTGACGTCATACGTCGGTAGTCTTTTGTATGGAGCGTTTTCGTTACAGTCTAAAAATTGTGATTTTCAAATTAACATATCTTGAGAGATTTTTGTGCTATCGAAGTAATTCTTTCACCTATGGTTATATTATGGACACGTCCCTACATATCAAACCGAAAAAAATGTTAGTCAAATAGCCTATTCTAGAGATCAGATCGTAATGAAACTAAATTTAGTTTACAATAGTTATATCTTTTTCTTCTTCGTCAACCCTTATTCATCCCATGGCTGGGATACGGGTCTCCAATCGAAGGAGTTATGTACTCCACCACGCTGCTCAGCACTGAGAGTCGTTAAGCCAAGTCAGTGGCCATTCGGCGGCTATAATACACTGGTTTCC
Source organism: Hypsopygia costalis (assembly GCA_937001555.2). Taxonomy (NCBI): domain Eukaryota; kingdom Metazoa; phylum Arthropoda; class Insecta; order Lepidoptera; family Pyralidae; genus Hypsopygia; species Hypsopygia costalis. Next base: position 7,657,961 of record OW443330.2, on the reverse strand, counting down.
GCCAACCCGCAGTTGAGCAGCTTGGTAGAGTATGCTCTGAGCCCCCTTCGATTTAGGGGAGAGCTGTATCCCAGTAATGAGATGAATATAGATTGGCACAGAATATGAAATGGATACTTATCCAGTCTTAGTCTCATACCTATAATTAGAATTGTGAAATTTCGGTTCTTCAAAGATCGGTATTGAAATACACAGTCTTGTAAAATAGTCGCGATAGTGGGTTACGCGTGTACAAAGTGAGCGAAAGCCAGGTGTGATATAAAATCTGTACAATTCGTTACCCTTAGAATTCTGTACAATTCGTTACCCTTAGAACCCCCATTTTTTATAAATTTTCTTGTCACACAGAGAAACACTCAGAGTCAAGTGATTGTAGGAAATAAGTTTATTTGGTCACTGGTATAATAAGGTAAACTGGTACAATAAGGTTCAAAGTTGAAATCTCTTGTCAAGATAGGAACTGGCAATATTACTGTATAACCTGAACGATATGACATGGCAGAAATAATTACCGAGCAGCAGGATGGTTTCATCCGCTCGGGAATACAGCGCATATGTATCACAAATCTATGTGCTTCGTATCTGGCATCATACACTCAAACCCGTTACATACGAGTACCATAATCATACCTACAACAAGTTTTGGTTAACGAAGTGCATCTGATTGCTACAAACCCAGACTTGCCAACCAAACTTCATCAATACAGTCATTTTTTCCCTGAAAAGAAGGCGACCCCTTGGTGTTGTTAATTTCTATGGATGGTGGTGATTGCTTTCCATTAGTGCATGGTAATGATACATGCTCGCTTGCCCCTCTCATACAAAAAAAAAACATTTCGGTGTGTAGGTAAGTCGCTAACCATCTTCTTTAGAGGGAACGGCATCCTCACCTTTACGCTATGTCTATCCCGCCGATTAGTCGGTAGAACTCTATGGTTTCTACAAGTTAAGTTAAATACAATAACGCCAAGAAATCTGATGGATCGGCTTCAGCTTCGGCGGTAGGGCCTCATGCTTACTCGAAAAAGAAAGTAGAATATAACCAGCACTGACTGAGGAAATACTTTTATCTCACAGGAGACTGCACCAAGCGGGCGGAACCCAAGAAGATTGTTTGTAATATCTTTATCGTATTTAATAAAACCGGCCAAGTGCGAGTCGGACTCGCGCATGTAGGGTTCCGTACCATTATCTATAAAAACGGCAAAAAAATCACGTTTGTTGTATGGGAGCCCCCTTTAAATATTTGTTTTATTTTAATTTAATTATTTATTTTTAAAGTGAATATATAAGTAAATATTATGTGAGTATTTCAAGCGTCTACCTATTACCGTTATGAATTGCGAGCAAAAACGAGCAAATAAATCACGTTTGTTGTATGGGGGCTCCCATAATCCCATAAATATTTATTTTATTCCGGTTTTTAGTATTTGTTGTTATAGCGGCAATAGAAATACATCATCTGTGAACATTTCAACTGTCTAACTATCACGGTTCATGAGATACAGCCTGGTGACAGACGGACGGACGGACGGACGGACAGCGGAGCCTTAGTAATAGGGTTCCTTTTTACCCTTCGGGTACGGAACCCTAAAAACCAGCCAATATGCGTGAGATTTAGCTCATTCAGACTTCTCAGGAGCTCAGAATTCAGTAGCAAATGACAGTGCCAGGTGCACTGTTCCATGTCCCTGTTACATTGTTGTACTGATGTATGTGGATCTATGTGGCTCACCATTATCTTTAGTTAACCTCACCTGCTCGTGGTACACCCGGCCGACTAGCGAAAGAGGCTCTGGCAAAAGAAAAGAGGTAGTGTATAGCGTATTTGTAAGCTGCCAGACTGGGGAAGTACCTCCACCTCACAGAATACCGCAGCCAAATAAGAATTCCCTTGGGGCTTGTTGTGTTCCTGCGAGTGAGTGACGTCACCAGAAAGGAAGGAAAGGCTGTGTTAGCAGCGGGGGTGGCGGCGAGCGAGCGATATTTCATATTACGAGCGTCAACGTGACTACGGTAACCGCTTCACATTAGACAGACCGTATGCTTGTCTGCTATCCCACGTAGTATAAAATACCACTACGAATGTGCTACAACGTCGGCAACGATACAAAAATTACAGCCTGTTCTGATAAACATACTGGAGTAGCAAACTTTTTCCACAAATAAAAACAAACTATAATATTCAGGACACATAGAATATATACCTGTTATTCCATCAATTTATCTCCGAAGTGTTTCAGGGACTCGTAATATCTTCCGGACGTCAAACGCGCAGCTGGCTGAAATTAGGGCAATATTCATAGAGGAAATACAGGATAATAAAATGGAGATTGCCTGTAACATGGATCAAAGGGTTTCCCGTGAGAAATGTACAGATATAAGATGGTGTCATTGGTTGGGTATTTTATACCACTAAGCTGACAAATAAGGAATCCCACAACAAGCTAGTTTCTTTTCATAAATAAAAAACCGGCTAAGTGCGAATCGGACTCGCGCACGTACCATTATCTATATAAACGGCAAAAAAATCAAGTATGTTGTATGGGAGCCCCCCGTAAATATTTGTTTAATTTTAATTTAATTATTTATTTTTAAAGTGAATATATAATTAAATATTATGTGAGTATTTCAAGCGTCTACCTATTGCCGTTATCAATTGTCTAACTATCACGGTTCATGAGATACAGCCTGGTGACAGACGGACGGACGGACAGCGGAGCCTTAGTAATAGGGTCGGTTTTACCCTTTGGGTACGGAACCCTAAAAAATGTTCTGGAACCAACTCCTTAAGTCTTTGCTAAGTTATGAATCAAAGTTTTCTAACTAATTAATCTTGCTTTCTCAAATATAGTAACTAAAATATCAAATTCCTTCTTACAATGTTTAACGTAATATAATAATACCAAAGGCAGACCTATTTAATTTAATGCCTTTTCGGTACAAAGCCGCATCGGCACAAATCTACTTGAGAGATAGAAGCCGAACCGAATTGGGACGAGCTCTGTGTCGTCGCATTCCTAAACTTAATTATTGTACACGGCGCAGACTTGGGCTGCTACTGCGAATTCTGAAGTATATATGCCTCCAGCGTGACTTACTACAGCATATACAAAGTTTTTAGTATCAATTGCCTAATGTTTGATTGCTTTTTTTATAATTTTAAACGTATGCGGTTGTTTATGACGCGGCTTCGACACCAACGCTCGTGGGTTCGATTCCCACACAGGACAAACATTTGTGTGCATGAACATGTCTGTTTGTCTTGGTCTGGGTGTTTTCTATGTATCATCTATCTATACTTATAATAAATCTGTAGAGAGGTCAATTCTGTACATGAAATATATTTCCAAAATAACTATCAGGGGGTGATTAGTGATCGATACTGATACCAAAAATGCAATCAGTAAAATTTTTGTCTGTCTGTCTGTCTGTCTGTCTGTCTGTCTGTCTGTCTGTATGTTCGTTATAGAAACAAAAACTACTCGACGGATTTTAACGAAACTTGGTACAATTATTCTTCATACTCCTGGGCAGGTTATAGTATACTTTTCATCACGATACGATCAATAGGAGCAGAGCAGTGAAGGGAAATGTTGGGAAAACGAGACAAGTTACTCCATTTCTTAAGCTTCCGTCAAGTGTGCAGCCTTAATGGTTAAAGCTACACAGAAATCATGTATGACGGAAATGTTCTCCTTAAAATTATGTAAAAATTATCCCACGACAGCATATGTCTATCTTTTATGGTTGAGTAAGAAACTTGCCAAGCACCGCGCCCGTACACAATGAGTGCTGCCGGGGCCTGGCGGGGGGTCGTTACGCGGCGTCGTCGTACCACATGAGTAAAAAACGATGGTAGTACGGCATAGAAAAAATATGCCTAAGTGTGCTTGCCCAAAAGTGCAGACACGTGACAATTATTGTTTTTTCCGTTGCAAATGCATTATTATTCACTGCAAATTGTTTACAATTCGATTTGCTTACTTTAGTAGATAAGTTATTAAATGTTGTTTTCTTCAGTTGGGTCATTGTTTTGTTTATTTCATTCGTTAAAAGTAGATTACTTTCGAGTTTAATTAGATGTTAATACGTCATTATTTTTTGTTGCACATTTGGATGCAAGGCAGGTACCTAAGGACGGTAAGTTAATTGCCCTCACCAAATATCAAAATTCAACCCTTAAAGGAGTAAAATGGGGTGAAAAAGTCTGAAAATCGTCATGGGTATTGTTTTTAAGGTTTATCGGGTCGCTGATTACAAAAACAACAATTATTTTATAATCCAACATAGCCGACTTGACATAAAATCACCCCTGTGGGGATGCGATGGGTTTGAAATATGTAAAAGAAGAAACGGAGTGACTGACTGATGTGTATATACTGTGCACTAAGAAAGGATTTTTCAATATTCATCCCCTAAGGGGTTAAAAAGGGGTCCAAATTTTGTATGGGGAAACAAGATTAGTTGGACTATTTTATCCGAAACTTTACACGAGTACTTCTATATATAAATGAGTAAACACATGTTTCAAGATCCCCTAAAGGGGTAAAACGGGGTGAAAAAGTCTGAAAATCGTCATGGGTATTGTTTTTATGGTTCCGTACCCAATGGGTAAAAAGGAACCCTATTACTAAGGCTCCGCTGTCCGTCCGTCCGTCCGTCTGTCACCAGGTTGTATATCATAAACTGTGATAGTTAGACAGTTGAAATTTTCACAGATGATGTATTTCTGTTGCCGCTTTGACAACAAATACTAGAAAACAGAATAAAATAAATATTTATGGGGGCTCCCATACAACAAACGTGATCTTTTTGTTCTTTTTTGCTCACAATTGATAACGGCAATAGGTAAACGCTTGAAATACTCACAGTCATAATATTTAGTTATATATTCACTTAAAAAATAAATAATTAAATAAAAATAAAACAAATATTTTAAGGGGGCTCCCATACAATAAATGTGTTTTTATAGATAATGGTACGGAACACTTCGTGCACGAGTCCGACTCGCACTTGGCCGGTTTGATGGTATATCGGGTCGCTGATTACGAAAAAAAAACAACTATTTATAATCCAACATAGCCGACGTGACTCTGTAGGGGTGCAATGGGGTTGAAATATCATAATATCAATATGGGTATATGACAAAATCATAATATCAATATGGGTATATGGGAAAACCATAGAATCGACATTCTATGGTTTTCTGGGACGTTAGTTACGACAATGGCATCGAAAAAAAAAGATTTTTCAAATTTTACCTCTAAGAGGGTAAAACGGAGGTACAAAGTTTTGAGATTAGTTGGTTTATATGGGAAAACAAGATTAGTTGGACTATTTTATCCTAAATTTTACACGAGTACTTCTATTGATTAATAAGTAAAATGTGTTTGCCCCGAATGTCACGCGAGCGAAGCCGCGGGCGAAAGCTAGTAAGTAATAACTTGTGTTATGGGTACTAGACAACTGATAAACATACGTAAATACATTTTTTTTTGTAAATACATACAAAAAAAATGTATTTACGTATGTTTATCAGTTGTCTAGTACTCGTAACACAAGCTTCGCTTACTTTGGGGCTAGATGGCGCTGTGTAATTTGTCTGACAATATTTATTTATTTATATCAAGAATTATAAACGGAATTTAGAGCTGTAATTTTTTGTATATTTAACTGCTTTTGTAATGTTCTTATAGCCCTGTAGTTAAATCACATCCCAGCCGTTCCATACAAATATCGCGTCGTTTACCACCACATAAACAATGAAGTCTATGCAGAGCGTGAATGAGGGTGTGTGCGTAAGCTACCATAGAAACTGTTCCAGATTTGTCTCAGACGGGAGGTGAGGTTGACACGAAAGAGCGGCAGGGAGTAGCCATAATGTATGTAGTATATTAGTTATACTGTGGTTAACCTACAAAAATCGATGGAAGGTAGTTTAATAAGTCCAATCGTTATTCTATATATATATAGTATAACAATCAAAATTTGTACAGTTATTAGTTACTATATGAATTCATTTATATCTATTTTTAATTGAATTTGTAATTGAATTTTTGATTGAATTAAAGACAAAATATGTCTCTTCAAACAAAAATCGAATTAAAAATAAGTCTCTGAAATGAACCTGTCTCTTAAATTAATTCATTATGTAGTTATGAAATTAAAAAGTTTCAATTAGCATGTGGCTCGGAATTCAAAAAGAACGTTGGAAATTCGAAATTCAAAAATGATTTTATTTTTACTCCTATGAATCTATATTTTACTACAACATTGTTGTCATGATAATTTAATATAAATAAATAAATAAATATTCCTCGACAAATGACACACGGTCATCAAGTCCCAAACTAAGCAAAGCTTGTACTATGGGTACTAGATAACTGATATAATAATAGATACTTAAATACATTTTTTTTTTGTAAATGCATACATATAATAAATAAAAATCACCCAGACCAAGACAAACAGACATGTTCATGCACACAAATATTTGTCTTGTCCGAGGATCGAACCCGCGACCTCGGAGTCAAAGTGGCCATTGCTAACCATTCGACTACCCAGCTCGTCAAAATGTCGAACTGTTAAATGTATATTGATACAATTCGTGTTGCGGATATATTCTTACTACTTTAAATAAGTAGTAAGAATATATCCTTTGCTAGATCTAATACGTCTCCAAGAAACTTATTAAATGCATCTATTAACTAAATCACACTGCGAAATTACTCCTGAACAGTGTTACTAGAACTGCCATTTATAACAAATGGCAAAGCCGAAGTTTAACTAACGTACCGAGAGCGTCAAATGTAACATATTATGCTAGTTACTAACGCTCCCAGTACTCCCTGGAGAACACTGGTCGATCTATTCGCTAGTTCTATTAAACTGTAACTGCATTGGGTATATATCTGTTGCAATATATAATATGAATGACGTTAAATCTTATAGGTGCATAGATATTGTAGTACATTAGATTATTGAAAAATGTAAATCATTTGATTACTAAAAAAGGAGAAGTCTGGGCCTTCATACCCAAAAATGTATGTATTTAATGAATTGGATCATCTGATATTTGATCTATTTTATATACGTCTATAACTTTTTAATTTTGTACCCTTGTATAAAATACGATTTCACCTTTCAGGCAATGGAGACGGTACATATTTAAAGTGGAATATAGCATGAAATACAGCCGCAGTTTTATGTGTAAAAGTATCTAGTTTCAATCTAAACTAATTAAAGTTTTCGCGAGATTTCAATTGAGATGTTATTTTAAATAAATAAATAATATTCCTGAATAAATTACGCAGCGACATGTAGCCCCAAATTAAGCACAGCTTGTCCTATGGAAAACTGTTAAACATAAAGTACAAAATATTTTTTTTTTAAATATATGGTGATCTTGGAATAGACACTTTCGTACACAAGTGTGTGTTTTGTGCGGGGAATGAACTCACGGTGAAAACTAGCAAATGCTAGGCTATTCGACCGAATAAATCGAATTTCCCTACGAAATAATGTTTGATAAATAACGAAAAATAATTAATATAGGTCTATCACTCTTTATTGCACATAACCTAAACAACAACATAACATAGTAAAAAAATAAATATTGTCAGACAAATTACACAGCGCCATCTAGCCCCAAAGTAAGCGAAGCTAGTGTTATGGGTACTAGACAACTGATAAACATACGTAAATACATTTTTTTTTGTAAATACATACTTATGATACATAGAAAACACCCTGACCAAGACAAACAGACATGTTCATGCACACAAATGTTTGTCCTATGTGGGAATCGAACCCACGAGCGTTGATGTCGAAGCCGCGTCATTGACCGCTACGCCACCGAGCTCGTCATTGTAATATTGGACGTGTATGGTGAGTTTATAAGAGATCCCTTCCATCTAACCTAGAGATAGTAACAGAAAAGTCATTAGTGTTAGAATCCAGAGCGCTTAAAATTGACATATTAGGTAAGTCTCTCTCTGTCCCATGGTATCGATGTAAGGACATTATAGCTATGAATAAAATATTTCATTTGGTATCTGAGTCCTCTGATTTACCTTGTACAATAATAGTCTATTTGACCAACGTTATTTTTCGGTTTTATATGTAAGGATGTCACTATTGTGACGTTATTTGTGGTTTTATTATTATAAAATCACACGTGAAATAATTGATAACACAAAAATCTCTCGAGATATGTTAGTTTTTTTATTTTTATTGATTACAATTTCAATCTACAGACCCCGGGGGTCCGTACCTTTTATTAACAATCTTTTATTTTTATCTTACAATATTCTTACAATTTATTAATTGCACGTCTCTATTATGCTAATAATAATAATTGTTGTCTATTACCACTTAACCTAAATCCTCCTGTTGTTTACCTTGCAACCATGACAGCCGCGGCAGACCTGTCCCCTCTGGCAGCACCCGTTTACAAGTTGATACATGGGGCAGCCATCGCCGCACTCATTTTATTGGGAATGCGGCGACATGCCACACGATACCACCACCAGTTTGAACACTTTAGTGAGCATGACTACCTAGGCTGTCAGGGCGGCACAGTAAAACCTCTATATATTTCCCTATAGTCTTTCTCCTTATCTCCCCCCTCACCCACCAGATACTTATGGTCCGTTAGCCAGCAACAGATTTTGCTGACCAACTTTGAATAAATAAAAACATCAGCTGCCTCTATGTTGGTGGAAAGGTCGTCAGCTGATGCAGTGAAAGGTGGGTCATGGCCCAGGCGTGAGCGCCGATCGCTTATTTAAATACGTCAGCTGACGCCCTTTCCACCAACATAGATGCAGCTAACGTTTTTATTTATTCAAAGTTGCATGTAAGCTATCATCTGACAAATTTTCAAGTGAGAGGAAATCACTGAACGAAAGAATTTTTTTTGCATGTTCGTGTGACCAGCTGAGGTAGAATCCACCACGGTACGGCCAGCTGACTTTTTTTTATCTTCGAATAATTGCGTTATATATCATTTAACAAATTTTCAGTCGGGAGGAAATGACTGAAAACATTTTTTTTTTTTACGTGATTAAGAGGCTGCCGCTGCCCAGCCCACCCACGGACCGGCAGCTGACGTTTGCCATACGGCATAATACAACTCTCTGACGAATTTCACGAGTTATCGCTTGAGAGGAAATGACTGACAAAATATACTATCTGGCTCACGGACTATTACATTCTTTGACCCAGCATATTCCGTCTGTCACTGTCACTTGCATGGGCGACCATCTCGTTTTTGTGTCATCAGTTTCTTACGGAGCTCAGTAGTCGCGTTTCTATGTTGTGTTTTCTTTCCTATTGCTTTGCCAATTCTTTCACGACGGGTGTATCCAGACTCTAGATCGCCATTTGCAAACAATTGTAGTTGTATGTATTGTAGTGCGGAAACTGCTACCACGGAAGCAATCCTCTTCCGTGGTAGCAGTTTCCGCGCGTTTTATGAAGCTAGCAGTTGCGTCGAATAGCTCGCTGCAGTCTGTGTGTAGTGGCAGTTTCGCCACATACCTGTAGCTATGTATATACACAGCTACAGGTATTTCGCGAAACTGCCACCACTGCAGAGGGGACGCTACTATGCAGTTGAAGGTTTTTCATCGATGTCCTGATGATTACCACTGACTCGTATGTCAGTCCCTGTGCTTCATGATTGGTCAAAGTACGAGACCCTTTGCCACTGCCGTAACCTTGACCGATCAGTAGCTCTTTCTCGGCCTGAGTGTGTACCAGGTACAAGGCGTTGGCTGCGCTTGTGGGTATTTGCGACCCTCTTGTTAGTTAGTAGTTGAGATATGTTAGTTTGAAAATTACAATTTTGGACTTTTCCGGAAACGCTCCATACAACAGGTTACTAGGTTATGACGTCATAGGTTTGTATTATGTATGGATTAAATCAGAAATTTGTACGACAGCAATGTTAAATATTACGTTTATGTAATTAGTATCATAATAAAAGTTATAGTATTTTTTATTGCTTCTCCAATGGAAATATTTTTTTTTAAATAATTTCATACCTACTTTTACAATGGACTTTCCCGCCAAACTTTGATCGACCCTAAAATAAGTCAGACGGAAGATATTAGAATGAAAGTTTGCAGATCTTTATAGTTTTGTGTATTTTACGATATTGTTAAATAATTTATTCAATTTTTTATCATTGTTGAATAGCCTATTCAATAGGCTATTCAACAATTAGAGTATATCTAAAATAGGCCCTATTGGGTGGTCTACCACAATTTGAATTCTTACAAGCGAAATGTTCATTTCATTCATTGAAATGACGTCGTATATTTCACAGACTTTATTTCAGCAAGTAATAGCATTATCTAAACGACTGAATCCTTTTAGTTTAATTTCTATTTTATTTTAGATATACTCCTGTAATGACCGCATTAGTTTATATTACAAAGTGCAAAGAGTTGTTAGAGTAATGATATTGTGAAGTAGTAGCCATTATTAATACGATCGTTTTAACCGATTTAAAAAAAGGAGGAGGTTCTCAATTCGGCTGTATTTTTTATGTTTGTTACTTAATTACTCCGTGATTTATAAACCGATTTTTTTGATTGAAAAAACTTTTTTTTATTTGAAAGAGTATACTTCCAGATTGGTCCAATATTTTTTTCATCATCATCATCATCATCAGCCTGTATCTACATACATAAATGTAGAGTATTGTTTGAAGTAGGTTTTTTGTGTTAAAATTATGTTCTAATGTATTCATCAAAAGGACATTGCTCATAGAGCTAGTTAAGTAGTGGCTGTCGAGGTCAGAGTGCTTAGTGTGAGTTTTTTGTTCGCTTTCGATCATGTCGACGTAAACAAACCGACCAATTAAAGAAGAACTCAAGTAAAGTAGTAAAGGGTAAAGTCTTATAAAGTTTATAAGACTTTACCAGAACGAGCTTTATAGCAACAAAATTTGTAAACAGCGCGCTTAAAGATATTTTCGCTTCAAAAATCATGTCAATACATTGGTGACTTTCGACATGGATGGAGGACAAACGAATACACAAACAAACACACTCACATTTATAATATTAGTATGGATATGGTTAATTGACTTTTAAACGATTTCAAAATATGACTGTATAGCGTTAACTTTTTAACTACATCCTAGCAAAACTCCGAACTATTTCTAATTAAACAGTTGCTAAGAAAATTACCGGCCAGGGAAAATACCCTTCCGTTTATGTTTTAAAATTAAATTGAAGTGGCACTTAATTCATTAAACTTTTATGGAATGGAAATGAGCAAATAGCCCAGTCCTCTCTCTCATTATGTACATTATCTTACATTATTTTTGTCTTTGTGTTTTGCGACCGGGGCTTGTTAAGGCTGCTCCGTCCGGTTACAGATCCATACAAACGTCGAAAGGGAATTATTTCTTTGTTTGATAGTGTACGTCGAAAATAATGTATGATTTAGATTTGTTCTAACATAATCTAGGCTTGTTGCTCATTAGTTTGGAAAATATAAACCGAGAAAAATCTATTTTTTGCACCAATTTTTACGGAACTTTTATGCAATAGGCATGGTATATTCAAAAAATTTTATAACTTTATTTTGCGTTAATATATTTAGTAGTTTTTCTATAATTCCAGTTCTACCAAACGACTATTCAATTGGTCCCCTTTTTTCGACTTAGTAATAAAAAACAGGGCTTGTATATTATATGTTTGAAGTAACTAGTAAAATTTTTCATCATTGCCACAATCTCTTTCTTTTTTTTTTGCATTAGAGTGGCCAAATGACCGAAAAAAATATGATGAAATTATCATGACAAGGTTTGTATGAGAAATTCACAGGAATAAGATGGGAACGAGCAGATTGAGCCACAGCGAAACATGGGCGGGCCACTAGTTACAAATAAAACATGAGCACAATCAATAACTTTTATACTCTATGTAGCGGCACAAACGCCTGCAAATTTCTTAATAGCAATAAGTTATCGCTCGTCCTCTGGATATTGCTCCGGACAGGCGTTATGTATTAAGTACAGCAAATTGTTCATACAAGAATTCACTTCACTCCTGTTTTTGTCAATAAACATCTATTATTATATTGTCCAAAAACTAGTATCATTGGCCACCGGTGTATGCCTAAATATTGAGAGGCTTGAGAGGCTCTCGTTCGGCAGTTGGGTCAAGAACCAGATGCAGAAGGCAGTTTTCCTGGACACGACCCGCATCGTGATAAGCTGCTTCACTCTGGAGCCCTGACCACCGGTAGTTTGGGTCTTCGCTCCGCTACCGGCGGGTGCCCCTGTTTTTTTATGTATTTTTTTGTATTAAAAAATGTACAAAAATAACACTAACGAGTGAAATAAACGAATAATAATAATGATAATTATTAAAGACGAATTAAAGACTGTTTAAAAATAATTTTTTTCCATAAACAATATTTACTTAGTCTATAAGAATATCAGAATTCGCCTAGGATCTTCATAAGCGAAGTTAGACTGGGCCGGCTGGTAATAAGTCTTAAGTGCTTCTAACCACCATAAGATGAACCTTTCTCCATTCTCTCACTAATTGCATTAAAATCTAGGCAATTTAGGGCACACTTTATATGCCTTATAGAGCGGTGTTATTTAATTTAAGCGTAGTGTCGTGGCAGGGACGTCTAATAGCTTGAGTAAGGCATTTAATGAGATCTCGTGGTTTGCCGGGACTCGCCCAATTCTGTGACACAAATTCTAATAGTATGCATTTAATTTACTGTACTTTATTGAGTGGAGCGATCGGAACACTTATATACGCCAAAATATCACTCTTGGAAATGAATAGGCTACTAGTGAACTGATTTTTATGAAACTTATCATCACTATTAAAGACCTTGACGTGCTGGAGGGTTTTGTCGAAAAAAAATTGGGATCGATCATGTCCTTGAGGAATGATCATCAAATACATTGCATTGAAATCAATAGAAAACATACACTCAGCGAATATATTCGCTCGACTCAACCTCAATTTCGGCCCCGTGGGCTAGAATCCGGCATAATATACTCTAGGCCCGTGTTCCGCAAATTTCCTGTGTCTAAGGTACGACGAGTACATCTAGGAAAACGAAAAATTTTGGAGGTACACCATAAATTAAAAATCAGCTTTTATTTGTGTAAGTATTTTTCTTCTGTCCGTCTATTTAGCTTTATAAGATAACCATATTTTTCCGAGGCACACCAACTAACTTACACTATCCTCTCCTACCCGTCTGGCCAGCGTGGGGAGTGTAGGCCAAATCCTCCTTCTGTCTCTGACGGATGAGAGAGGGTCGCGCTCCTGTAGTGGAGACTAAAATGACCTGATGAATCTGAATGAAAAATGATCATCAGATGTCAACATCATCATCAGATGATGATGACCACGGTACACCAGTGTGCCGCGGCACACACTTTGCGGAACACTGCTCTAGGCTATTTTATAACTTAATCTTTTTCCTTGTATAAAAGAAACCGTAACGGACTAGCTACTATTCATGCACAGCTGTAACCACTGGAAGGATTGGGTTGAAGTTTGTCATGCAATTAGCTATTACGAGTGGGTATGTAAAACACATATTTAAATTACAGCAATAATAACAGTACAAAGATGGAATTGTCACTGAGTGCCTGTGGCCTGCAAAGGATTAATATCCTAGGCAAACAAGCATACGGCCCACCCGATGTGCAGTTACTCTAGCTAACAAAGGATTAATATCCTAGGCAAACAAGCATACGGCCCACCCGATGTGCAGTTACTCTAGCTAACATAAGTTAGCTAGAGTAAATGATTTGTTGTTATAAATGAATATTTGGATAACCAAATATTCATTTACAACAACAAATCATAATAATCATAACGTGTAAAATGTAGTATATTTTCAGCGTTTCTCATTACATTTCGACATATAAGTTGCATACGTTTTTGAGTATCTTACACAAACCTGTAGAGGGGTTCAAGGTACAATAAAAAAAATAATTATATGCAAATCTATTGATAAATAAATAATAAAAAAGTCCTTTTAATACCATTTACTTTGATATCCCACTCGATAGGAATTGAAGAATTTTTTTTTTCAATACTATTATTTTGATATGCCCAGTGTCACTCACACAATTACGACGAATTTAATTACAAGTCATATATTGAAATTTGTCAAGCGGTTTAGGCTGTGAAACGTGCCAAAGAAATATACATACATACATTCATTCGAAAAACATAACCCTCCCTTCATCGTCAATCGGGTAAAAAGTAAAATAAATCAGTTATAACCACAGAAATAAAAAAACAGGTAGAAATCGTATGACGACCTATTAGTAAGAAAACCTTTGTCGCCAAACTCACACATGTAAAGCAAAATGTTAACGTGTTACTACATGCATGTTTGTGCTATGATTGGTCTAAAAATACTGTAAAAAATGACATATATACAAAAATATGTTAGTTTAAATTCAACCTTATGCAGTTATGACACGGTTCATAAACAATTAAATCCCGAATAAGCATCTAGTGAGCAATAGCTGTACTTCTTATTCTGTCAGATTCTAAACAGTATAGCTAATCGACGCAAGGTGGCGCTACTAATATTGATTTTAATATTATGACTTCTGTCCTTGACTAAAGGCTGATATTTGAATGACCGTACTGCACGAATGTCGATATCACTACTTTTCGAAGTGATGTAGTAATGAGGAACACCAAGTATCACCGAGTACTGCTACCGGATTAATGAATATCTACCTATTATAATTTTTGGTACCATAAAATTGAATATTTTTACAATCTTTTCTTCAACTTACAATGTATGTATGTCAGTATGTAACAATGTTTGTTCGGGTGGAATGCATTCGGGTGGTGCAACTTAATTTTGAGACAGATTTTCAACCGATTGAGCTGAAATTTTGTAGTACACGTTTGTTTGGATGACAATGCATGATAAACGTAAAAGCTGCCGTAGAAGCTTGTCCCAAAAAATATTTTTTTGAAAAAACTTATTAATTATGATGATATATGATGATGATAGGTGAAATCATACTTCACACTAATAATTATAAATGCGACAGTTTGTGAGGATGTTTAGAACTTTGTGACTCGATCAGACTAGATGAAATTTTGCACAAATATAGATAGTCTGGATTAATATATAGGATACTTTATATGTGACAACGAAGTGCTACGCGAGCGAAGCCTCGCGCTACAGCTGGTTTCTTATGCCTGCCTATATTTATTTATAATTTATAACATTTCTTACAATTTATTATATTATGTTCATAATTATGATATAATATTTTTTCATAATTCAAAAATTATACTGTTTCAATATCGTGATGGGAGTAAATAATCAAGTAAATAAATACTGACGATACATGAGTCACATCACTAATCGATTAACGCTAGAATGTTCTAAACAAGAGACGTGGAGTGCGTTAGAAATTTGACCTTAAAATTAAACGCATAAAGGTTACTTTAGTTTGTTCGCGTTTGTGCATTTTATTGAATATGCTTAAATTCTATTAAATAATGAAAATAATGAGAAATATTACTTACCGATGGTATGAAATGCCACCATTAGACACATTATTTTTGCTACTATTATTCTTACACGATAATATGGCACAAGAAGGCATTTTTATATTTTTTTTCTATGATTGTTTCCGCGGCTGTGACAAATGACGACTGAGATATGCGACGATCGAGATATGCCAAATTGGAGTATATTGACCTACGCGGGTAACGCCCACTTGTTATTTCTAGTCCTTTTTTTATTTCTGTGGTTATAACCGTCGCCGTAAGACCGTTGTTTAGAAACTGTTTCAGGGTGGCGGCGCTAACGATAATTCATGTTGCGAGCGTTAATATGGCTACGGTAACCGCTTCACATCAGGCAGACAATGTGTGTGTTGCCATCGGACGTAGTATAAAAAAAAGATACTCACTTCAGCATTTATATTAGTAACTTCGGATGGTTCTAAAAATGGAGGGCGCGGGGGACTTCACTTGCAGAACCATTTATAAATGAATATAATAATCTATTATAAAATTATTATTCGTTGTCAACGTCATTTGTCGTCAACCCTTATTCATCCCACTGCTGGGATACGGACCTTCCCTCAATCGAAGAGATTTAGAGCATACTCTAGCACCCTGCTTAATTGCGGGTTGGCGGAGGCGTTATTACTCAACATATACAATTATTCATCTTCACAAATTATTATAATCTCATAAAAATGTTTTGCACTCACTTCAGGCAATTTGCGTACCTTTTAAAGCATTATATTAAAATTAAAGGAAAATCTCAGTCGAAGCGGCAGCCTAATGGCTTCAGTGAAGCAGCGAATGTATTACAATTAATGTAATATTTTATGTACTTACCATGAAAGTATTTATTTATGAAAAAAATATACCGGGCGGGGGCTCACCACACATTTCCACCACTGTGTCTCCTGTGTAGCCATGATTAATAGCGGCGACCGCCAAAAAGGGCAATGAACAGTGAAGTCCATTGCAGTCCCGGGGGTAACTACGGCCCTTGTAACTCACAACGAATTTAATTAGAAGAAATTAGTATGAGTTAGAAGCTTTTGGAATTTGACTTCTCCGCTTAGCAATGTGAGAGACGTTTAAGGACGCAGGCGGAATCCGTCCCGGAATTCAGAAACTAAATTGAGGAATTCCGGACTTAATTCCGGACCCACGGAATTCCATATGAAACACTTATTTACTGCACAATACTGATTTTTTCAGATTGATCTGACGAAAAATACTGATCAGTATGAAGAATTGAAGAATCTGAATTCCTTCCATACATTTCTAACTCATACACACGGAAATTCTGATTCTTAAATTCAGTTTCAGAATTCTATAATGGATTTTGTCTGAGTAAGGCCGGCCTAAGAATCTGGTACCCTAGTATGACTGTCCAGCCCCCTTACCACCATCGCTTATTGCGATTCAATAACTGGATAGAATGCATTTTTATACCAATGAATAAGCGACTCTATTGCATTTGAAATGGAGGCGCTTATTCATTGGTATCAATAAGCAATCTATTCAGTTATTGAATCGCAATAAGAGATGGTGGTAAGGGGGCAGGCAGTCATTAATCGACTTTTAAAAAGGAAGAGATTCTAAGTGCGACTGTATAAATAAATCTCGTTGCAACAAATCTGAGTTAGTCTTAATCTAAGTTAGTCTTTGTTTGTTTATAAATCTTTAATGCAATAATAACAATGGATAATCAAGTATGGACAATGGTAAGCCATACCACAGTATAAGTAATATTACTTAAAATAATATTCGCAATGGCGGACTCATTTCGTGAAAGATCTCTTCCAGTCAACCGTTGCTATATTTGCGTCTTTATGTCAGTATATAATTTTACTAGTTAGACTTCGTCCGCGTGAATATCACTTATCGTGGTAAGACCATAGGAAATCAAGTAATTAACATAACGGTATAGTTAAGAAAAGAAACTTAAGGTGAATAATTTATATAGGTAGGTACCTACTAATTTTATACCTGCCTTCAAATTTGTTTTCAAATAATGCGTTAATTGCAAACAAATTTGATTGCCATAAAAAAAAACGTTATAGTGAGTCATTCTTAAAAGATAGGCATATGTTGTCGCGGTATCTTCAACAGTTGCTGCGTAAACTGTTGAAGATACGCAAAAAGCACGCAACGTAAGCCCTCAAAAGGAATATTTATTTCCCATTTTTCATTGGTGCTCCGCTCCTATTGGTGGTAGCGTGATGTTATATAGCCCATAACCACCCTTGAAATATAGGCAATCTAATACTAAAAGATTTTTTCAATTCGAACCAGTAGTTCCTGAGACTACCGCATTCAAACAAACTCTTCAGCTTTATAATATTAGTATAGATTTATAGATGTCTGGACTTGACTTAGCTCTTTGCGACTTTTTTTTATATGAGTGAGTGTCATGAGACCAGCAACACCAAGGGGTCGCCGATCCGTTGCCAGCCTTTCTTTTCTTTCTAGTGACCTCACTCACTCGCAGGAACACAACAACCCTCAAGGGAATTATTATTAGGCTGTGGTATTCTGTGAGGTGGAGTTACTTCCCTAGACGGGCAGCTTAAAAAAAACGCCATGCCCTACCTCTCTTTTCGCCAGACCCTCGATTGCCAGTCAGCAGGGTGCACGAGATACAGATGAGGTTGGTATTGGTTCAAACTTGGCACAGAGTCGGGCTGTGAGGATTATTGTCGATTCCATATTATATGATAATATTAAGCCCTTCAGTCTAAGGGGAGATTTTGGCTTGGACTGTGTTCATAGGAGGTTGATATTATGACAACGGTTTCTTTCTACAACCGCTAAGTGTGAGAATCAATGCCCTATTTTTTCATCCTCATGCTTTAGAAAATCAATAGGATGATTTTTTTTTTCACATGATAGCTCAGTGTGTATAGCACCCACTAATCTTTTATTACCAAATCGTCTACGAATTGGTAATAAAAGATTAGTGGGTGCTATACACATATTTTGTCTACAAAAGCTGGATTTTTAAATTAAAAGACTAGCTTCTGGCAAAAGAGCGGTAGGACACAACCATAATTATGTTTTTGTTAGTTAATAGCGTTGTTTAAGATTTCTGTGGACTAACCATTTTATACATATACCACTAAAGTGGCAAACAAACATACCTACGGCTCGCCTGATGGAAAGCCGTTTACGTAGCCTATGAACGACTGTAACACCAGGCGCATCACACGCGCGTTACCGGCCCTGTGAAAACCTTTTCACGCCCTTTTTAAAGAACCTCTATCTACTATTATATTTTACTCCTATGAGTTATGAGTAAGATCAATATACTTAATATGTTAGCAGCAAGATTAGAGACATACTTGAGTAATTTGTATTGCACGCCAAAAGCCTCCTTCATACAGAATCACAGGTAAAGTTTGTTTTCATACCCTACCTATAGTTAGCTACCCTTAAGAAGTTTCCACGCCGAGATAGAGAAAATGTAACGAAAAACAGAAAAAAGAATTCCCATCAACACATGGCGGGAGGAATGGATCAGCCCACGGCGGATTGAAGCCACCATTATTAAGTTTTAATGACGCAGACCACAATTCCAACCCCCGAAGCTATAAACAAAGGATAATGGCCTTTGTGTCTCAGGTAATAAGATAAATAACCGTACTTGCAATCTGGCGGCGAATGTAATCTCTAGCCACGAAATTAAATATGAATGAAGAACCGAGGATGCAGATGTATTAAAGCTAAAATAAAGCGCTCGATTTGGTCCGCTGCAATAAATATAAACCAACGGTAGAGAAAAAGTGTATTTTTTTATCCGACTGTAGTGAAGCTTTACTTTACATCAATGCTGTCCACCATCATCTAGAGACGGCTAGGCCGGCCATACTCTTTTTGACGGAGACTCAGATATTCCCCCCTGCTGACATCTCATATCTGCGTTACCCAGGGTACAAAGTGGAACATCACTTTGTGCCACGAGCCGGTGTTTGCGCGTACATTCGGGAGAATATCTGTTGTCGACGTCTTGGCAGTCTTGAAGCGAGGGACCTGTCAATTATGTGGCTGCGCGCAGATTTTGAGGACCGCACTCGCATTTACGCGTGCCTCTACAGGTCCCACAGCGGAAATGTCGAAACGGAGCGTCTTGTGGAGCACATACAAACGACGACCGACAGTATACTCCAGCAGATGCCTTCTGCAGAGATTGTGGTACTGGGTGATTTTAATGCCCACCACGTCGAATGGCTAGGGTCTAGATCAACTGACCATGCTGGAAGAACTTTCCATGACTTTGCCTTGGCATATGGTCTGACACAGCTGGTTTCCTCGCCCACGCGGGTGCCGGATGTGTCGGAGCATATGGCGTCCCTTTTGGATCTTCTGCTGACCTCCCACCCTGAAAATTATCGTGTGTCTGTTGGCGCCCCTCTTGGGTCTTCGGATCATTGCCTCATAAAGAGTATTGTGCCACTCACACGCCAAAGGCGACCGCGCACAGCCAGCACACGTCGTGTGTGGCATTTTAGGTCAGCAGATTGGGATGGGCTGCGTAGTTTCCTGGCCTCCTACCCTTGGGGGCGGATTTGCTTTTCGCTGGAAGATCCCAGCGCCTGTGCTAATGCTGTCGCTGATGTGGTTCTGCAGGGCATGGAACTTTTTATTCCTAATTCTGCGGTGCCCATTGGTGGCAAATCTCGACCATGGTTCGGAGGGTCTTGCAAAGCCGCGTTGCGTCATAAGCAGGATTCTTACCGAGCCTGGTCCGAGGCTCAGGCAGCTGGAGATGCAAATACCGGTGTCCTTAAGAAGAATTACAACGCTGCGTCAAGATCCTTTAAGGGCTGCATCGCCAGGGCAAAGTCCAAATTCGTTAGCAAAATTGGCGAGAGATTAGTGCGCTTGCCCTCTGGGTCTCGTGCGTTCTGGTCGCTCGCCAAGGCTGTTCAAGGTAACTTCTGTCGGTCGTCGTTTCCACCATTGCACCGAGTGGATGACTCACTGGCCCATACTGCAAGGGAAAAGGCCGATCTTCTTGGACTTCTCTTTGCGTCTAACTCGACTCTCGATGATCAGGGAGCAACACCGCCAACCATCCCACGGTGTGAGAGCTCTATGCCAGACATTAAGTTCTCGCAAAGAGCTGTCCGTAGAGCACTCTTCTCCCTGGACATCCATAAGTCGAGTGGGCCGGATGGCATTCCACCTATTGTTTTAAAAACATGTGCTCCAGAGTTGGCTCCGATTTTAACACGCCTATTTCGGTACTCCTACTCACTTGGCGTGGTCCCCTGCTCATGGAAGGAGGCTTTAGTCCACCCGATCCCTAAAAAAGGCACTTGCTCAGATCCGTCCAATTACAGGCCTATTGCGATAACTTCCATATTTTCCAAAATCATGGAAGCTATCATTAACAAACAGCTGGTAGCCTACTTAGAGGATCACCAGCTGATAAATGATCGCCAATATGGTTTCCGCCATGGTCGCTCAGCTGGTGATCTTCTGGTATACTTGACTCACCGTTGGGCGGAGTCAGTGGAAAGCAAGGGCGAGGCATTGGCTGCTAGTCTGGACGTAGCAAAAGCTTTTGATCGGGTGTGGCATAAAGCATTACTTTCCAAGCTTCCTTCTTTTGGGCTACCTGAGAAGCTTTGCATATGGATTGCCAGTTTTCTATCTGAGCGTAGCATCAAAGTTGTAGTTGACGGAGCACGCTCGGACCCACTACGCTTGAATGCTGGCGTACCACAAGGCTGTGTATTGTCCCCCACGCTGTTTCTTCTGCATATCAATGACTTGCTGCTTATACACAATGTTCATTGCTATGCGGATGACAGTACAGTGGACGTAAGATACACTGGCCAATGTAATGTTTCTCGGGATTGCGTCGATGAGTACCGAACAAAACTTGTGTCTGAGATTGAGACGTCCCTTGGACACGTCTCGGATTGGGGTAGATTGAATTTGGTGCAGCTAAATCCCTCCAAGACACAGGTTTGTGCGTTTACCGCTAAAAAGTCCCCATTCGTCGTAGCTCCTAGTTTGGAAGGTACTCCCCTTAGTGTAAGAACTAGCATTACCATCTTGGGTGTCGACATATCGAGTGATGTTCAGTTTCGCGGTCACTTGGAATGCAAGGCCAAACTGGCTTCCAGGAAGATTGGTGTGATTAGTAAAGCCAGGCGGTATTTTACACCCCGACACCGCCTTCAACTATACAAAGCCCAGGTTCGACCTCACATGGAGTACTGTTCGCATCTCTGGGCCGGTGCGCCCCAGTACTTGCTTGCTCCATTTGACCGCATACAACGAAGAGCAGCTCGAATCGTCGGTGACCCAATGATCTCGGATCGATTGGACTCTCTCTCTACACGCAGAGATGTAGCGTCTCTTTGCGTTCTATACAAATTATATCACGGGGAGTGCTCCGATGAGCTGTTTGATTTGATACCTGCCGCTGAATTCCACTATCGTACAACTCGCCATAAATTAAAATTCCATCCATATCATCTTGATAATTGGCGATCTACTACAGTACGTTTCCTAAGACATTTCATACCACGAACAGTGAAACTGTGGAATCAACTTCCCTCAGCGGTATTTCCGAACAACTACGACATGGGTGCCTTCAAGAACAGAGTTTTCATTTTCCTTAAAAGGCTGGCAACGGATCGGCGACCCCTTGGTGTCGCTGGTCTCCATGGGCGGTGGTGATTGCTTTCCACCAGGTGACCCACATGCTCGTTTGCCCCCCTCTCACATAAAAAAAAAAAAAAAAAAAAAAGCTGAAAAAGAACATTTATGTGTGTTATCTGTATGTATATAGATATTTACACCCGTCCCTATATTCAGCCTTTTATAATCAGCCTTGTTAGTCAGCAGCGTGCACCACGTGCAGGTGAGGATGCGGAGAAAGATGCTGATGAACCACTTAGTCGTACACATCAAACACACCAAACAGTACGTAAAGTATTACCAGCCAAAACAAATTAGCAAATACAGTTGTTCGAAGTATTTATTTTTTACCATTAAAGTGACAAACAGGTATACGTGTAACACCAGGGGCATCACACGCGCGTTGCCGACCCTGTAGAAACCTCTTCACGCCCCTTTTGAAGAACCCCTTGTTGTAGTCTCCTGAGAAAACCTCGTACCTAGCATATAAGGTCTTTTAGGGAAGTAGAAATGATAGTTAGTCTTGGACCAAACTTGCAGAATAAAGTTGATATTGTTGATTGTTGGCACTTGGTGGAACATTATTATCATAATGTTATAATAAAGCACTAATATAATAACGTGGAATAGTACAAGTGCTTTACTATAACATTATGAACTTGCAGAATATCTAAATGTATCATTCCGTTATGCTCAGAAGCGTCATTTACAATAGTTTCATTAGGCTGTATATAGTTTCCTTATTTTACAAACGTAGCTAAAACTTACATTAGATTTAGTTCAGATTTAGAACCACTAGACTAATGTACGTCGTGTACAGTCGGTACCCTAAGATTATCTGACCACTTTATCATACATTTTAGTATGGCAGGGTGGTCAGTTATCTTAGGAAACCAACTGTGCATTAACCAAACAACTGCGTAGTGAGTTGTACACTATCTGTAATCCTCTTTCATCAGTACAAGTCATCAGTAAAAGAATGATAAGTAAACAAGTGCTTCATAACACGTCTAAAAGTTACCAAAAATCATTTAAAATGGATGGTGATTATACAGAACCTTGTAAATGCAAATTACTTGGGAATTTGGCAGATGTTATAAAGTCGAGTTGTGATCACGGAACCGGAGTTGGCTTGTCTGCCCAAGGGATGCTCTCTCTTGGAATCACGTTCTCGATGTAATGAAGAGAGGTTCCGTGGCAAATGAGATTGACTGTTGTCTATATCAATTATTCATTTGAATTTCTTTTAGAATCATTTGTAGTTTGTAAAATGCACATTAATAATAAGAGATTTTGGGAGTCAATAACCTAAAAGATAAAATGGAACTTTATATCAGGTATTTGGTAAGTCAAGTAGATAAGGTTTCAAGCACAAATAAAGTGATATGCATTAAATTCTTCAATCATAGCCGCATGACTTGTCGGACCTCTGCTTTATCAGCCGCATACGAGGCTTGGACCATGGCTCGTATTACTGGGAATGCTAGTGTCCTGACTTGATTTTAATACTGCCTCATGGTTCAATTAAAGAGTGATTTTTAGGGCAAAGTTCGTTTTCGTCGGCACTGTTGATGAGCGTCAGGCTAAGCATCCATCTGAGAGGTGTGCTTTTTGGTCGCTTGCTAAAGCTGAAAAGAGAGACTTTGGAAAAATCGGATGGTATCTGGCTTATAACCCAGAATACCATCGGCTTTTTCTTTAGCTCTGTAGTGCTATAGAAAAAAGCCGATATGCTGGAATATTTTGGCCTCTAACTCGACTTCGAATGAGGGGGCGCTGCACCACTTACCATCAAGTGGTGTGGTATTTTTTTCTGTTTGCTAACTAAATTGTTTCTGTAGTTTGTATACTGCAAATAAAGCATATTCTATCTATCTATCTAAACTTATGCGGAAAATCTCCTCCACACAACGAAGATATTTATTACACTGGTATCTCTCACTCTTATCTCTCGGTCTTTGGAGGAGGATAGCTGCGAAGAACTTGTGTCTGAAATCGAGATCACACTAAATGATTGGGGGCGACAGAACTTAAACGACAGGCAATCATCCTCAGACATCCTCACTCACTCTTCCACTTACTATCAAGCTGTGGAAAGAACTGTCAGCCGAGAGAATACTACAGCATGAAATTTTTCAAAAAGGGCGTGAAGATCCCTGGTGTTACACTCATCTCGTATTCGTTTATTTTTATTCGGCTGTACGAAACACAAAAAAAATATCAACCTTGACTCACGAGGGGTTTACAAAGATAAAGATGACACTCCCAAAGCGCATGCAAACATTTCAGGCTAAAAGCGAATCACTTAGCGTGGGCGGGAAAATTTACAATATTTTCTCGTAGTAGACACATTTTTTTCACATCAAATAAATTAACATTACATTAAAAATTATTTCAGCAAAATAATTTAAAATAATTTTCATGATACGTCCAAAATCATTGATGCGAGTGACTGCACAAAAAGTTGTCTACATTTCATTATTAAAGCTACGTTCCACTCTTCTAATTACTTCATATCAGCGAAACTGTACTTAGGAATGAGAATTATTTTAAAAGCGGTTTTTGTGTAACATGTATGGAATATTTTCCTTTATCCTACAGCAATTCAGTTAAATTCTCGAGTCTCGGTGCTTGGGACTAAAACATCCCTTAAATTTTAAGCATTCATGAAAAGCTGGGACTCATTTTACTTCGCGTTGGTTCAACAAAATGTTATGTTTAAATTTATAAAAAATGCGATATGGATTTTAAAAATTTTCGAGGGTTTTGAGCTGCAAAAGGAAAAAGGGAACCCTTATGGCTTTCCTATCATTTTGTTGTCAATTTTTTTTCTAAGCATAAACGTAGAGATATCAAGTTGAAATGAATACTCAAAGAGATTTTACATATATAGGCTATATTGTATGTCTTTCTTAATATTAAATACTGTACTAAATACTAATGTCTGCAGTCCCATAGAGATTTATAAAAATCATATCACCAAGTCAATACAGTCAAAAGATACTGCCATCTAAGTTTACTTACTGAGGTACAAGTGGCTCACCACTTACTTTACTTACGAACGTTACGTACTTTAGAGCCAAAGCACATTACTTATAAGTAATAGTACTACGTAGCTAAAGCCAACCTCACCTGCGTGTGGTACGCGTATTTATAAGCTGCTCGACTGGGGAAGTACCTCCAAATCAGAGAATAACACAGTAAAATTACACTTGAGGTCTTTTCTTGAGGGTTGTCGTGTTTCTGCGAGTGAGTGAGGTTACTAGAAAGGAAGGAGTTGCTGCATCGGTAGCGGGGTAGCGTCGCGTGAGCGATAGTTCATGTTGCGAGCGTTCATAGCCATAGCTACGTTAACAGCTTCACATCAGGCGTCCCGTATGCTTGTCTGCCACCCGAAGCAGTATAAAAATAATATGTACCCTATGTAGAAGCATGATTCTACAGCACAATTACCTTAAGGAAAATTCCTAAAATTTACAATTTTGAATTTATGTGATACTTTATAAGTCACTTAAGACCTTCACACTAAACGTGTGAAGGTAGTATTCAAGTAATGCACGGCCGTCGGCCAGGCCGCTGACACATGGGGGTTTACCTGCGGTACGCGCGGAAGGCAGTGCCAAGGATATCGGCAAAGTCGGCGGCTTGTGAGGATACACCATTACACGGCAACCTCAGTGCACGAGAGCGGTTTCACTCTCGTGCACTGAGCACTGAAAATAACAAACATGTAAGTGCGGACTTGTTTGTTTTTTTTTTCAACGTGTAATGCAAAGTTTTTTTATTTATTTCTCACAAAAACGGCCAAAACATACAAAAAAATCTTTACTGTAACTAGAAATCAGCGCGGCATTTCCCACGGCAAATAGGTAAGTGTCCGGGCAGAAATAAATAACAGGGTATTATAGGCGAACGATTTTCCTAAAATGAAGATTTACCCAGAGTGCGTGAGAGGGAGGCAAATAAATTAGGACAGACATATAAATTAGACCACTCACTAGCCTGTCATAATAAATTGCTTTGGCCTTAACGCTCGGCTTCAATAGCTTATTAATTAAGATTGTGGATCTCTGCCGTCAATTAAATCCATAATAGTCCATGTTTATACTTTAACTAACGTCTAGCTGCGACTTCGCCTGCATTAACATACTACCTAGAACCTACATTGATAAAAATATTCTATTTGTTGATTCAGAACATACTCGTGTTCCTAGTGATAATTTTCATTCAAATCTTTGAATAAATGAATCACAAACAATCTGACCAAAAAATGGGGTGTTAGGTTTTCAATGTCAAAGGTATGTAATTAAATGGCTACCCCAGCCACACGTTCTTGATTAACTAACGAAGCTCTAGCAATAGAGAGATATTACATTTCTGATTCATTCTGTGCTTTCGGCAGAGGTGTAATGTACACTGTTTCTTTGCTTTCTATAACATTTTACATATACACAGGCCATAGGCGTACATCACTGCAATAGAAAACAACGACAAAGTGCTTACTGAGATCAAAAATTGCCCGGAATGAGCGACTTACACCCCATTAACAATGATACATAAAAAAATCATCGATACGATACAAACACACATGCACATACATTTTTGTCTTATGCGGGGATTGAATTAGCGACCCTTGATACCAATGTAGCCTTTGCTAGAAGTTCGTCGATTTGGGGCTCGTTATGCTGAATATTTTAGATCCTTGGTTAGATCACAGTATAAGTAATAGTACTACGTACAATATGACCACTCCCTGCCGCTCTCTCGTGTCGACCTCACATCCCCTCTGAGACAAATCTGGAACAGTTGGCCGGGGTGTGGTTAGATCTCCATTTGTTTTGAGACCTTAAACTATATGCAGTACTTATATGTATAA
This sequence comes from Hypsopygia costalis, assembly GCA_937001555.2. Classification (NCBI taxonomy): domain Eukaryota; kingdom Metazoa; phylum Arthropoda; class Insecta; order Lepidoptera; family Pyralidae; genus Hypsopygia; species Hypsopygia costalis. Next base: position 7,630,886 of record OW443330.2, on the reverse strand, counting down.
ATTAATACTAAACTGGGAAATTACAAACTCCCAGTTTATCTAGTACAAAAACGGCATTATCACAAATTTTAAACTCTGATATAATTGTCGAACAAATAGTTTCAAACATTCTCAATATTGAAGTTGGAAACTTGAGTTTAGCAACAATCGTAAATACCGTGGGATTGCAACTGCTTCGGGTTAATCAAAAAGGGAGCAGTTAGACTGCTGTTTACAATGCACCAATTATGCACTTACTGTTAATGAATTGTGTAATGAATTGGGTACTTACTGTTAATGAATTGTATATTGACGAGCTCGGTGGTCGAATGGTTAGCAATGGCCACTTTGAGTCCGAGGTTGCGGGTTCGATCCCCGCACAAGACAAACATTTGTGTGCATGAACATGTCTGTTTGTCTTGGTCTGGGCGTTTTCTATGTATTATATGAATATATTTACAAAAAAAATGTATTTAAGTATTATACCAGTTGTCTAGTACCCATAGTACAAGCTTTTCGCTTAATTTGGGACTAGATGGTGCTGTGTTAATTGTCCAGGTATATTTATTTATTATTTATTTATTAATGAACACATTTACAAGGTATGGCTGTAGGATGACTTTTTTTAGTTCATTGTTTTAATCAAAAAGAAACGAGTTTCACATTTAATAAAACATTATGCAAAGTGATTACATAAGTATCTACTGCTTAGTAGTACTTAGTCTCCACTCAGTGTACACTTTTAGTACACTTAGTAAATACTCAGTGTATACTTAACGTACACTTAGTGAACAATTTTTGACAACAACTAAATTTTTAAACAATTAAAAAAATTAGTTGTTTAAACCTCATAGTGTTATTACACTATGAGATTGTTTTATCGATGTATACGACGTACGTTAGTCTAGTAGTACTAAATCGAATGTCAATTTTAGCTAGGTTTGTAGAATAAGGAAACCATAAAAAAGACTAATGAGAATAATGTAAATGACACTTCTAGGTAAGTCCGTACTCAGATGCTTCGGAGCATACTCAGAAGACGTGTCTTTTACATTATTCTAGTTAGTATTTTACCTATACGAACTATATGAATGTATCATTTCGTATGCGGAATGATATTCCGTAAGTTAAGGTATGGCTTAGCTTGTGATCAATAAAATCCGAGCGAGAGAAGCGAGCGATGCTCGAGTTGCTTTAGGAACGGGAGGCGAGGTACCGTATGAGTAGGTTTAACTGGTTAAGCCTAGGAGCGCCTAAATTCGGGTTTTGACTGTAACATAATATATAAACACGATAAAGCCTTTTGTACTCTAATTCAGTGCTTGTATTTTTTTTGTAAATTTTGTATTGATGCAATAAAGTGCATTGCATTGTATATAAACAAGCTACTAGGATCAGTCACCTTAATGTAAAATATTTTTCATCGCGTAACTGGGCTGCTGAGTCGGCTCCCTATTTGTATCAGGCCAGCCCCCTTACCACCATCTCTTATTGCGATTCAATAAGTGGTAAGGGGGCAGTAGTGTAGTGTTTATCGATGGAAGCAGTAATGTAGTCGACTTCAATAATTAATCTTTTTTGAAGTCGACACTACTGTGACACTACAGTCACATAATAAGAAATTGCTACAATTACTGTCACTTGCAGTGAGATTCCCAATTTGGCTGTGGGTCGAGTTAACTCTGTACTAAGCTATTACCTTAAAATAATGGCCCATGCAGTTACGGCCAAATGGCACGCGTATGTATGCACGAAATACGTCATAATTCAAGGGATTATTTCATGAAATATGCCTATTAATCTATTACAAAGTGTGTATAATGTCGGTATAGAATGAAGGTTTATTAAATTTAGCATGTTGTTTTGTCTAGTAGTATTATTTATAATACGTATGTATGCTAAATATATATATTGTCATTAATTTGTTGAACCACTGCATCAACCCATAAACTCCACCATGCTGCTCAACTGCGGGTTGGTGGAGGTCAGTGTTTTCGAGCCGCCCAAAGACCACTGACTTGGCTTAACGACTGACGTCATAAACAAGAACCGGGACCGACGGCTTAACGTGCCCTTCGATTTATTAAATTATTTATCAGTAATAAGTTTGCACATCTCCGTATGTAGTTTGAAAAGTTATAGATATTTGTATAATTTTCATAAAATTCTTTTGATTTGCGAATCCTGTCCACTCCATGCACAAATTCGTTACTCTAAGGTTACCTTGAAAAGATTTCTCTTAGAAACAAAGCCGCCTTGTTGCATATATTCAAGTCTGTAATAATCTGAGGGTGTAAGTGGTTCATCAACATCTGTGAACCAAAGCCAACTTCACCTGCACGCGGTGCACCCTGCTGACTGACAAACGAAGCTCTGGCGAAAAGAGAGGTAGGGAGCGTAATTGTAAGCTACCCGAATGGGGTATGTACCTCCACCTCACAGAATACCGCAGTCAAATAACAATTCCCTTGAGGATTGTTGTGTTCCTGCGAGTGACTGAGGTCACCAGAAAGGAAGGAGATGCTGCATTGGCAGTATGGGGGATGGCGGCGCGCGAGCGGTATTTTTAATATTGCGAGCGTTATTATGGCTACGGTAACCGCTTCATATCAGGTGGGCCATATGCTAGGCTGCCACCCGACGTAGTATAAAAAAAAAAAATACTGATTCACTGTAGGTACTTTAAATTTGTAGTATTCAAATAAAGCATATTCTATCTGTCTATCTATTTATTAGTTATTGTTTATTATGAATTTAAACAAAAAATAGGATAGGTACGCACGGAGAACGTTACAAATATATAAATATTTCTGGACAATTTACTCAGCACCATCTAGTCCCGAATTAAGCGCAAAGCTTGTACTATGGGTACTAGACAACTGATAAATGTACTTAAAAACATTTTTGTTTGTAATACTTATAATACATAGATTATAATTTCGCTATAATTTATTACATATATTATAATTTCACTATTCGATACAATTTCTTGGACGGATAATTCGTAGAAATGGGTAGTAATAGTAGGAAACAACAGAATTAGGAGCTATTCATGAAGTACCACCGTGAAAAGAATCGCAATCAAAATAATTCTGGAGTATACTTCTCAACAAAGTACAAGTTTTTAGTATTTTTGAAATACTACAAATTTGGACCTGTACAGTTTTTGATCGTAGCCTGTGGCTGGATTTATTTATCTCGAGCTCCTCCGTGCTTCGGAGGACAAGTTAAGCAGTCGGTCCTAGCTGTTGAACTAATGGCAGTCATTAAGCCAAGTCAGTAGCCTTTGGGCGGCTTGAAAACACTAGCAACCGCCAACCTGCAGTTGAGCAGCGTGGTGGAGTATGCTCTAAACCCCTTCGATGGAGGGGAGACGCGTATCCCTACAGTGGGATGATTATGGGTTGATGCAGAATGCCGAAACATATTTTTTTTATATTTCAGTAGGCAGAATACAGAAGGCCCTGAATACATCTGTAAGTAGGTGTTACATAAAACTGTAATAAACCTTGATTGGGTTTCAAACTAGTGTAACGGCAAGAGATAATGGAGAAACTTGTGCGTTCGCTAAAGACGATATCTTCGTTCAACTATACGGCTGTCCACACGCCCCAGTTTCAGTGCTAGTTTTCAGATCGATTTATAAACTTTGGTTTTAGTTGAGGCTTTGAGTTTGCAATCGGTTAGTGCATTGTAGTTTCCTCTCGAAGAAACAATATACTCGGTAAAATACAATGGAATTTATCATATGATTTGTAACTTATAACATCATAACATAACTAAAGTCGTATGTGTTTTACACTTCAGCTTAGCCCATTTGAAGTTAGTATATGAAGTCTGTATCAACCTACTGCTGGATATAAATCTTCCCCAATTCTTTTATCTTGGTTTGTAGAAATCGAGTGTTATGCCAATAAGTTGTGATGTCATGCTGGGCATGTGGGTTGGCAACTGCCGTCAGAGTCTCGTCCACTGATCGGCAGATGCACCACCCACAGACGAGGTAGGCATCTTTGGGTCGGTAGATGGTAGCGGGCCACTTACACAGTACTAAGGGCGGATATTCAAAAATCCCTAAATTCTAACTAATACACCTAAAATCTACCAGCATCCCTTACCAAGGAAAATACTCCCGGAAATAGATCATTTTTAAGGTTCGCTTGCGCGAAATTAGAAAGAGCCGATTGAAAAGTGTACCACGTAAATCTATTTCTGTAATCCTTCCAAAAATTGACAAAAAAGTACTGGCTTAACTATAACAAAATCCGTGTAATCCTTAGAGTGTAAAAAACTGGAGTGCGAGCATCGCCCATCGATCATTGTGCTTAGCGTAGGCAGAAGCTACATACCTATATTTTGATATTTTAAAATTTGTTTGAATAGTGCTAGTACAGTGATTTTCTTTGCATGATAAGCATTTGTCCTAAAATATGGCAACATAGTAGATAATGACAGTCAGTAATAGCAATAAAACATCGCACCGCATTATTCATATCGCTGCCAACATTCGACGCACGCAGCAACAACAGACGCACTAAATTACTTAAATCCCACTTTATCCCATATTTAAAAGATATCACTTTATTTCTATTTATGCCCGGCTAGAGAAGTACCTCCACCTCACAGAAAACCGCAGCCAAATAACAGTTCCTTTTAGGGTTGTTGTGTTCCTGCGAGTTTGTGAGGTCACCAGGAAAGAAGGAGTTGCTGCGTTTGTAGCGGGGGTGGCGGCGTGCAAGCGATATTTCATGTTGCGAGCGCTTATATGGCTACGATAACAGTTACAAATCATTACAAATTTGGCATAAAATTTCATAATTCTGGCTATAGATTGATAAAAGTAATCCAGGACTAAACCAAAATTATTTCAAATAAATCCTGGAACACTTACGTTAAATCTGACACGCGATCCGTAATTATCAAAGAGCTATCGTTTCTGGTAACGTGCATACTGTCCCATACATAATATATGAAGAGACATACGAGCTTTGTGCTTTACCGGCAAAGAGCTCTCGACGCACTGAGCCATTTGCGAACCCATCAATCTACGTGAGCACCGGAAATATATTCAAGTAGTAACCCAACGTTTTACAAATGATTGGTTCTAACGAATGAATTCACATTCTTCTTCTAAAATTGATTACTTCAGTCTGATTGATCGTAGAATGCACTAAATAATAATTAATATAGACAAAAAATAATAATTGAGAGTACACGAATATGTGGTGGATATTTTTGTACCACTAAGATAGCAAACAAGCATGCGATCTGCTTGATGGTGAGCTGTTATCTCAGAATGTGGATGCTAGTAATACCATAGGCATTACTCAGGCGTGATAATGACTGTAAAATATCATTCGTGTGTTTCTTGAAGATTCATATAAGTACTATAGTCCCCTGTAAAAATCTCGGCAAGTAGTTAATTCTACAACTGAGAACTCGTGACAGAAAATCTCTTTGGAATAGGTATAACCTTTGGCACCATATATAAGGAATAAGCAAAAAAACTGTCTTACACAATTGTTTATTAACATCAGGTGGGCCGTATGTTTGTCTGCCACCCGAAGTAGCATATAAAAAAAGCAAGAAAACTTCTTTTTACTTTGAGAATATACAAAAAACTTTCTTCAGTCTTTCAGTAAAGGTGTGCTTGACTCAACAACCAAGATTTTACAGAGAATTTTACAGAGTTTACGGATTCACGCATATTTTCGGGGTAATTTTTATGATGTTGCAAATAAATTTATTTACATAGATTTCAGAGTCTGCAAGCTGAATCGGCAGGAGTAGAATTACGTAGTACTATTACTTATACTATGGTAGAATATAGAGATGACTCGTCTCTAAAAACCGGCGCGTCATAAAAGCGGCTGCATGTCGAAAGCGGAGAATCGCATATGTTGGGAAGCGTGTTCTCTTCCCCAAGGAGAAGAGTCCAGCAGTTGGTAATACAGTAAGCTGCTAATCATGATGATGTTTTAGATATTGCAACTTGGCTTCATTGTCTAATTTATGTGTAAATACCGCCTCCTTTGTTTTTCTGCAAGGTCCTCAAATACAAAGTTGAGTTTCTGCTAATGTATAAAATTTGAACGGCCAACATAAAACTGAAACGTTGAGTGTAATAATATTCTATTTGCTACGTTGAATAGAAATATTAAATCGTTTCTACGGTCTCTGTTATAAGTCAAACTGAAAGTAATCGCTCCCAGAGAAATGGCTTGGCGCTCAGCCAAAGCTGCAGCTAAGAACAGCTTATTCTTTATAATATTCGTGATATTAATTTGTTAAATGAACTTTAAACTCCATGAAACTAAGCGACTTAAATGAGAGATACTATACTAAATCCAGATGGTAATTTTATTCTAGTTACATTCATCATGATCATTATCAGCCTGTCACGCTTGGTCTTACCTCGATAATGCCTTAAGGCGAAAGCGGTTGCTAAATAAATTTGATTAAGTTTTTTTTATATTTTTGGACGAATTACACATCGCCATCTAGTCTAAGCAAAGCTTGTACTATGGGTATTAGATAACTGTGATTATTCTTAAGTACACTTTTTTGGTAAATACATACATTGTATTCTTTGTCTTGTGCGGGGATCGAACCCGCGACACCGGAGTCAAAGTGGAGACCGGGGTCGTCAACTTAAGTGAATGAGTACAAGTGCTTTATTAGTAACATTGTTAATAATGTTTCACCAAGTACCAACAATCAACAGCATAACAACACATTTCCTGAGCTTTCCTCACTCCTGTCGATATCAGGAAATAATAGTTGTATTGCGTTATTAAACCAGAAAAATATTAAATCTAAAATACGTTTATAGCCTCGCCAGCTTTATGTCTATCATCTTACTCAGCTCTGTAAGATATAGAAGCTATAAAAGATAATGTAACTACGTAATATTGAGTATCTATGCGCTTTGCACGTTGCTTGAGACCTCGATTTTGCTGAGCCAATATTTTATCTACAAATATGTTGGAGCTGCCCTGTAATATTCTGACGCCGACATTTTGTATCCATTAAACTAGAAATATGCGTGCTATCGAAATGGAGAAATAGGTTGTGTGTTAAAAAATATTGCATAGGTAAGGCCGGATCCACGCTATAAGGTCGATCACGGTTCGGTCGCGGTCCGATCTCGGTCTGGTAAAATATTATTTAATTAAAAACAATGTGCGTATTCATACTATCCGTAACAGTCAAGTTACGTTCGAATCCCATTCCAGCGAACGAACGAACTGTGATCGACCTTTTAGTCTGGATCCAGCCTTATGTCACATTCTGTTTGTGTCGGATTCTAGTGCTGGAAATTATATGCTAAAAAGAATAAACATTTTTTAAAAAGGTTTCATTAGTTGTTAGAAAAAAAGAACTATAAAGTTTATTTACTGTGTTTAGCTCATCGAGCCCTTCATTTCATACGAATAATTTAATAACTGGACTCTATCTAGTCCCAAATTAAGCAAAGCTTGTCCTTATACATTTTCTAGATAACTGATAAATATACATAAATATATTAATGTTGAGTTGTTGAGTTTCACTTGACTAGTCATATCTTTAGGCTTTTAATGCCTTATTTGCCATATTACTGTCTCTCACATAGCTAAGAGGGGAAGTCAAATTCCAAAAGCTTCCTACTCCTACTAATTTCTTCTGATTAAATTCGTTGTGAGTTCCAAGGCAGCCGTAGTTTTCCCCTGGGACTGCAATGGACTTCATTGTTCATTGCCTTTTTTGGCGGTCGCCGCTGTTAATCCTGGCTACACAGGAGATACAGTGGTGGGAATGTGTGGTGGGCCCCCGTCCCTAAAAATATATTAATAGTGTTTAAACTCACGTCATTATAATAAATTTATTAACAGTCGGCTTTCCCGACAAGTACAATTTAATGCATACATTTTTTTTATAAATACATATAACACATAAAACCCCTAGACCAAGACAAACAAACATTTTCATGCACTCAAATGATTGTCTTATGTGGGGATCAATCCCGCGACCTCGGAGTCAAAGTGGCCATTGCTAGCCATTCGACCACCGAGTTCGTCATCCTCATCATCATAGAACATCACAATGTTCAAGTAGAACTATAAAACACTATTATGCGGCTGCCCTTAAAGGACGCCATTTTTAATACAAAATGGTGGCCTTTAGTTAATCATGCATTGTCATAAAAAATAAAGGTTATGCCAAATTTCAGCCTAATCAGGCTGGTGAAACTAGACAAAATGTAAAAATCAAATTCAGTACAATGTATACTTGTTTGCAAGCTACTGACATGCATTATATGCGTGTCATGCTGATAGCTGTCATAGCAAGGAGCTGGTATGCCGTTGTACAAGTTACAGTCACGTATGCCTTTAAGGTAATGCGATCATCTTCGATATTATAGGTGTTGCTATTCCTTCCTTACACTTAGCTATTCTGCGTCAAGTATGTATACACATGTCGTGTCCAGTTACTGTCATTTACGATCCAGTACTATCCCTATTTTTACGACGAACCGTACATACAAACTGACGTAGCTGGATATTTGGGGAAGATAACAAATTTGATAGTTAGCTTTCTGTCAAGTCAACTGTTTGTAAGATGATTTTCTGTAAGGTGAACGCACAACTATCCAAGCCGGACATGCTTAAAGAAGCAAACGAAATGAATTTTAGAATTCTTTACATAGAAAAAAAAATATTAAAACCTCGCACACCTACTTGCCCTTCCTGTTCAGACGAATCGACGCGGATACGAGTAGTTGTGCGAAGCCATAAGATTTCATATAAATAAATAATTATTTTATATGAAATCCGGCTGCAGTGAACTGGCAGACACGGGGCACCAATGTGAATGGCGAGTACATCACATACTTGCAATTTGCCGATGACATGGTCATAATAGCTGAATCGCTGGAAGATCTCAGTCGAATGCTAAACGATCTAAATGCTGCTTCTCAATCCGTGGGGTTGGAGATGAATTTTGACAAAACGAAAGTTATATTCAACGACTTCATCATCCCTAGCCCGGTTATCGTAGAAAATGCAGCTATTGAAGTGATTAAATACTACGTCAACCTCGGACACGCCATACAGCTGAGCTGCGGTATTTAATAAAGAGATCGATAGACGCCTTCGACTGGGCTGGGCAGCTTTTACCAAACTAAAGTGCTCGATATAGTTTATAGAGTCTACAAGCTGAAGTGGCAGTGGACTGGCAACATCTGCCGAGTCAGCGATGGCAGATGGGGGAGTTCTAAAATGCAAACCACGTGCCATGGGACGACGAAGCGAAGAGTGCCCCCTCTCTAGATTGACCTTACAAAAGTGGCTGGCAGCGGGTGGATACGGAAATCGGAGGATCTCATATGGTTGAAAGCATTGAGAAAGTCCTAAATCCAGCAATGGATAGATACAGGCCGATAATGATGATGATGAAAGAATTATAAAATTCGCTTTCGGTTCGTTCGGCTTGGATAAATGTGTGTTCACCTTGAGACGGTCCGGCGTAGCACGGTAGCACTGAGACGTACGTAGCATTCGTAGCGCGACGCGTGACCTTATTTATTTAAACTTAATTCACGACATATGGATACAAAAGGTGGACTTTACGTTGTTAGCATTCTCAACAAGAATACCTTTGGGAAAACACAAATTCACAGATGAGATCCCTACATAAAAAAACACCTTCTTACACTTAAACTTTAAGATTTAAAAGCGCTCGAGGGCGAAGCATGACGTGCGGTAGACTGTATAGTAAAATAGCTTGTGACGAAAAAAAAAATGTATATTGTAGAAATAGGTAATCTTTCTACGTGTTTGTTTTGTGGAAGTGTCTGTCAACAGAATGTTACTAAGGGTTCAGCACACGCATTTACGATCACGCATTCGACCTACAGTTATGAGCAGCCATAAACCTTCAGGAAACAAAGTCGTCGAGGGCAGGCCAACTTTACAGTTTACGATCCGACGCGGTCTATTAAAGGGATTTTGAGAAAGTGGCTTTTATTACTCTAGGTTGCTTTTGTTGCCATTATTGACCGAGTTAAGGCCGGCTGTGAATTTTTCAATTACTTTCCCATTTCCAATAATTGATTCATTTCAGCGAGCCCTTCGAAATAACGACAAGTGGAAATTGTTTTTGGCTGTGATTTCAATTTCTGAATATAAAATTGTTATAATTTTAAGAAAAAATATTACTAACGTAATGCGGCTGGTACAAGAAATAATATTTCCATACGAAATGGCAATTGGTCGCCGCTTTTACGAACCCACCTCTTCATGTTCTCCCTTCAACACATTCTAATTTAGGGATGCCCCAAGACACATTTATATTGACACTAGTTTACGCCCGCGATTTCGTACGCGCGTATATCGGTACCCCTCGGAATTAATTCCTTTCTTAGCGGATGTCTCCGTCATAATATGCACCTGTATACCAAATTTCAACCCGATCCGTTCAGTGGTTCGTGCTATGCGTTGATAGATAATTCAATAACGTTGACAAATTCTTTTATGATTTTTTTATGCCCCACATATGAAAATCATGGCAAACGAGCACGTGGGTCACCCGATAGAAATGGAGATCAGCCACACCAAGGGGTCGCCGATCCGATGCCAGCCTTATACCTTTCTTTCTGGTGACTTCAGATACTCTCAGGAACACTACAACCCTCAAGGAAATTGTTATTCGGCTGCGTTATTCTGTGATGTGTGTCATAAGCTATGCTCTTGGTTTTCACCGGAGCCTAGTTTGTCAGTCAGCAGGGTGCACCACGTGCAGGTGAGGTTGGCTTTGGTTAAAAAAAAAAGATGAACTACTTACATTTATCTTTTTGGTACCTAATAGACATAAAGAAGATTAAATATTAATAGTAAATGCGGTATACAGTTGTCATAAAATCATTGATTATAAAATAATTTCTTTTTCCATTGATTTGTGTTTCCATAACTCAATGTTCCAAAATACAAAAAAAAATTGCGTTCCATTATTTGATTAGAAAATCAATAATTTCAATCAATCCAATTTCACTAAAGAGTTATACAAAATGTAACGTCGAATTGCCAATTATTATGGCAATTAACGTCGTGCCAGTTCACGTCAGTCAGATATTTTACTGACGTAATATTGTCAATGAAATTGACTTCAAATCATTTGACAATTTGAATTTAAGTTGCTTATATCTGGAAATTATAATACTTTGCAGTAGAGGTCATAAATTTGCGTGTGTGGTTAATAAAACCGAATGACTGTTATGTCACGGTTTTAAATAGTTTTCAATAGAAAAATACCAAATTGACAAGGTTACTTTACGATCGAATTATGGCTTTAAAAACGCGGGGTCCATACAAACAAGTTTTAAGGCGACCTAGGTTGATAATTTCGGATTTTTGAACCATGTTTATTCGATAACCAAGTACTGATTGAAAAAAATATATGTTAATTGATCATCTAATCTAACTTATTCCTCGATTCGTTTCAATGATTAGCTTTGCTCTATATCAAACAAATCGCGAAGATAGTTGATTTCACTATTCCTCACCAGAACCAAAAACCACAACAACCAGAACCAGAACCAAGATAAATAAATAACCAAAGTCCCAAATTAAGTGTAAAGCTTGTATTATGGGTACTCGACAACTGATAAATGTATTTAAACATTTTTTTAATACAACTTATAATACATAGAAAACACCCAGACCAACACAAACAGACATGTTCATGCACACAAATGTTGTCTTATGCCGGGATCGAACCCGCGACCTCGGAATCAAAGTACCCATTGCTAGCCGCCATTTATACCAATATAGGGCTCGTCAATAAGATTAAAAGAATTGACGATCTTGGTGGACGATTGGTTAGCAATGGCCACTCTGACTTCCAGGTTGCGTGTTCGATCCCCGCACAAGACAAATATTCGAGTATATGCACATGTCTGTTTGTTTTGGTCTGGGTGTTTCTATATATTATATGCATATATTTAAAAAAAAAATATATATAAGTATAATATTTGTTACTGCGATAACCCATAGTACAAGTTTTGCTTAGTGTGACACTAGATGGCAGTGTGTAATTTGTCCAAAGAATATTTATTTATTATTTTTATTATAATTTAAATCTAAGCTCAATTTTCGGAATTTTTTTTTTGTTTATGTTTAAACTTTGTTACAACTATAGATTCCATTACTTCCAAAACATTTTTTAAATTATGAATTAAACAAACTCAAATTGGAATTCTATTAAAGTGAACTCCATTATCAAATTGGCATAAACCCTCGAACTTTCCTTAAAATTACAATTATTTGAATTTCGAACCAAATCGAATCCCCAAGTCCGTTATGTCGTTCCTTATTATCGAGATGGGTTATCCCCAGGGAGCTGCCGCCGGTACGCGTGAAAGTCACCGATAAAACCTCTACTTTATGCGCTGCTTACCAAAGGTTACCGAAAGTAGCTTCCGCATTCATATGCAAAGTGTGAGCATTTTTTTGTTACAGCGAATTTATTGGGTTTATCTTTAAAACGTTTTAAGGAATTCATTATAGCATCGCTAAAATATTAACTTACGTTAATAAACATTGATTGTCTGTAAAGTCGGTTTACGGACGATACTTTTACGTGATAACGTCATAAGAAAACATCGAACGATGGAGTGGAAGAGTGATAGCTTGTTCCGCGCTCGCGCTTGCACGCTCGGCTCAGGCGGAACGTGACAATGACTCATGCTTTTTCGTGCGTGCAGTCGGCGTCCATCGAATTTAAAAGACGGTATCACGTCATATAGAAATTAAGTAAATTGTAACGTTTAATAACGTAGACGGTGTATCTTATTAATAGGTAACTAAACAGTTTAGTTTATCAAACTTTATAAAATTAGTCTTTACGATATCTGGTCTTATGGCGATGTAGTTCAAACGCGATCTAGTCGTATCGAGATTTAGTCATTAAACGATTTAGTCATATCCAGACTTAGTCATAAAGCGATTTAGCCATACCTGCATCTAGTCTTATCGAGAAGTAGTCCTAACGCTTCTAACCCTAACAATCGAATATAGTTTATCAATTCTGAATGAAATTGCTCTAAGATAAAAAGGCCTTTTTTTGCATGGAAGCCCGGCGCCCTACCGCCTAAGCCTAAGCCGATTCCCACCGGATTTTTTAATTGCGAAATTCAAACTTCAGCTTAGATGTCATAATAGTGGTAAATGTGTTTAGCTTAGATGGCCGTAGAAACCATAAAGTGACAAAGCTAAAGATATTAGTCAACAACTTAACCCGAAGACCTTTTTCTTTGGAACCAAATTATTCAATGGGAATGGGCTTCTGCTTAGGCGTTAGGATCCCTGGTTATAAAGAACAATATAGTTTATACCAGCGTTGCTCTGAACCACTGTATATAGACGCTAAGCAGTGGAACTACCGCCGTAGCTGAAGCCGTTTACCGTCGGAATTTTTGTTTGCGGAAACGAAACAACTGCTTAGAATATTGCTAATTACACTTAGTTCAGCTAGTAGAAACCCTAGAGTTCTACCGTCTAATCCGAAAATGTTTCTCAATAACTTTAACTTAAAACCAATTTTTGGAATCAATAAAACCCATGGTAATCGGTTTCAGCTTCGGCTGTAGGGCCCCAGAGATTTATTATTACAGCCTAGCATTTCTGTGGTGTTAATAAAGGTGTTAAAGTCACGTAAGTTCATAAAAAGACGTATCTTTTGCCCCCACATCCCCGTCACGCGCTGCACTGGCGGTGAGCAATAACCCGCCGCCATTGACGTCATTTAACGTACGAGCGTTTATTATGTCGCCATTTCAGAAAGCAAAAATAGCTTGTGAACGCAGTAAGTTATATTACCTTTATCATTCCTCATGAATATAAATAAAGTATTTTGGGCGGAAGACAAGCTTTTACTGCGGCTTATGGATGCAAGTTGTTACTTGCGTCAGGTATTCCTGAGACATTGCACGTGTGTTGCCATAGCGTCGCCACGCTCTTTTTAAAAAATCTCGTAATGTAGTCTCCTGAGAAAAACTTGACCGGTATTTCGATCGACAGCATAATTGTACATGGAAAAATCTCTCCTTTATTTATATATAGGTATCAGATATTATTTTCAAAATTGGTCATATATAGTGTTTAAGCAAGAATATTTTAAGTGTAGAGCAATGGACTTAAAATGCATTAAGTCACTTCTCGGACGATAAAAGATATAATTTACTAACTCCTCTCCTTTTCTCCTGGGGTATAAGTAGCTCATAACGATCTTTTGAGCCAAAGTCAACTTCTTCTTTCTTCTGGCAAAAGAGAGGTATGGTACCGCGTATTTATAAACTGCCCTTACTTAGGAAGTACGTCCACCTCATAGAATACCGCAGCCAAATAACAATTCCCTTGATGATTGTTGTATTCCTGTGAGAAAATGAGGCCACCAGAAAGGAAGGAGTTGCTGCATTGGCAGCGGGCGTGTCGGCGAGCAAGCGATTTTTCATGCTGCCAGCGTTAATATGGCTATGGTAACTACTTCACATTTGTCTGCCACCCGACGTAGTATTCACATAGTAGTAGTATAGTTATAGTAACAGTAGTAGTAGTAGTATAGGAGGAGCTCGATGGCGTCGTTGCGCCTGGCAGTCTAATCGATCACGCAAGTCCAGCAAGATTGGCCGTAACCTGTCCATGGATGGGTCTATTTATCTCGAGCTCCTCCGTGCTTCGGAGGGCACGTTAAGCCGTCAATCTATTGTCGTTAGATGACAGTCGTTAAGCCAAGTCAGTGGCCACTGACCTCCGCCAACCCGCAGTTGAGCAGCGTGGTGGAGTATGCTCTAAACCCCTTCTACTGAGGGGAGACCTGTATTGGGATATTCCCAGCAGTGGGATGAATAAGGGTTAACGAGAGAGAGAGTAGTATGTCGGGTTCAAACCTTACAAACCGTTATTTTCAATAGCAGCGCTAATGTACTGCATAACGATCCTAATAGTTTTTGCAATGAAGCCAGTCCACAGGCAGCCAATGTTCATTAAACCATACATTACACGTTTAAAACCGATCGTGCAGCTCATTAGGTCACCAGCCGACGATAGTAGGTAATTGAATTAGTTCAGGACACGCGACAGACCGCGTTCCGACCGTTCTGATCCTTTGGTTCCGACACACAATTCGATTACACGCTTCAGCCTGTGACCTGGTTCCGCGTTGTCTGTGAGAATTTCCATTCTATTTTCAATTTTATAGCCTTTGATGTTGTATTTTTTTTATTTTACCTAACATCATCATCACCATTACAGGCAAATTTTCGGTTTTGTGACTTTTGGATCGGTTTCCTGCGATCTTCGCATTCTCCGTCTAGTGTGCTGATGTCCTACGTTGCGTTTTTCGATCCCGATGAATGTAACTTATTAATTTAGTACATATAACGAAAAAATATGATTACACTACAGTTTTTTTTTAATATTCCTGGACAAATTTCACTCGGCCATCTAGTCCCTAGTAGATTGTAACTATGGGTACTAGATAACTTATAATAATATTATACTTAAATACATACATGTAATACATAGAAAACACCCAGACCAAGACAAACAGACATGTTCATGCACACAAATATTTGTCTTATTGATCGAACCTGCAACCTCAAAGTCAAAATGGCCATTGCTAACCATTCGACCACCGAGCTCGTCGTGTTAATATTTTCTAATACGTGATTTATTAATTTAAAAAAAAAAAGTTTGTGAAGTCGGTTTACGCACGATAATTTTACGTGATAACGTCATAAGAAAACATCGGTTGAACATGAAACATGGTTGTATAGGTAACAATCAAAGTTATAGGGTGATAGTATAGATAATAATAAGAACATCATGTTACGCTTAAGGTACCTACGCACTGACCGGTTTGCCGCAACGCGGTTGCCCGTCCAACTAGCCGCAGGACGCGGTTGCAACTGCGGCCAGCCGTAGTCGCAACCGAAAAGTGCGGATAAAAACGTTGAAGAAGTCGTATTTATTATATTTACTTGCGCTATATAAAGAAAAATAAACAAAGAAAAAGGTACTTGGTGCATCCTTATTTGCAAACACGAGATGAGAGTAAACATTTTTTCGAAGCCTATTCTGTATTTCAACTATAAACTTTTGTGTATCGAAATTCATAGCGTCCGTTTTTAGCGTGTCCGTATACACGTGTGTCGTCAGTGGCGATCAACTGCAGCAAACTACTAGTAACCGCGTAGTACAGCAATTGTACGGCTGTCCGTCAGTCGGGCTGCAGTGCTGCGAGCGACCGCAACGGTTGAGCGGCAGCCACATAACGGTGTGCATAAAAACTAATTTTTCATACATATTTTTGACTGCGGTTAATCGGACGGCTGACAGCATTCCGGCTAACTGCATAATGTGTAGGTACCCTTACATACATGGTGTGTTAATAAATATGTTGTGACGAGAGAATATTTTTTTGCTTTTTATTTTTATTATTCTTACTAATATATTTTTAAGTCTTATTTAGTAACTAATTAGTCACTGTTATCTATAATAAATAAACTGAATTGATTTGAAAATAATTTATTCGTTATTAATAAATTACATTACAAGAAGAATAAATTAAATTACAACATTACATGTAAATTTGATTATTTTAAAACTCTTTAATTACATAGTGAATGATAATGATAACCAAAAGTCATTTGTACAATGAAGTTAATAATTAATAATTTTAAAATTAAATAATATTAAATAATTTATTTAGCTGTAAACTTCGCAGGCCCTTTGACATTGTTTCAGTGTCAGGAAATTATTGTCGTTCCCTTCACAACCTCCATATGTAAAAAGTACACATTTGCCGGCTTCTGTACTATAACCATATCTGAAATGAATAATAATACATATATTATAATCCTATACTGATAGTTTAACGGAAGATTATATTTAAAATTTTGAAGATAATATTAAGCTTAAATAATTTTGAAAGTTTAACTTTATATATTAACTTTTTATTATTAATAAAATCAATTAAATCTGTTTAAACGTCTACTACGTCGGGTGCCAAACAATCATACGGCCCGTCTGGTGTAAAGCAGTTACCGTAGCCATATATATGGTTTTTAAATGAGGATATTGACTGTATGAAAAATAAACGTTACAGAATATTACCGATAAGTTACTCAATAAAAATACTTATTGAGGAGTTAGAATAATTGACGTTATATATTCTTATTCAGAACATTTTTCATGCAAAATTGCTTTATACACTACTTTTGGCAGTTGATAAGAAGTGTAATAAATTTGACTGAGATATCAATATCCCTTTTGCTACGTAGTATATCATAAATGCATTATTATGAATGAAGTGTGATGTGAATAAAATATTTAAAAATATTTGATTACCGTTTAAAAGATCCCAAACACAGGCCGCTATCTAGCGGCAATAAACAAACGTTATCCTCTTTGATAACTGAAAATAAAAATAAAAATATTTTAATAAAAAATAATATATCCTTTAATACTTTAATTAAACATAATGTAGCTTTTAAAGTAAAATAAAAATTAATTAAACCCCGAAACACAATCTTTTTCCATTTCCATCACGAGACCCTGATCACCATTGTCCTCAATGACCAGGGGCCCTACCGCCGAAGCTGAAGTCGATTACCATGGAATTTTTTGACTGCGAAATTTAAACTAATGCTTAGATTGTTAGTAAATATATTTAGCTCACCTGGTAGAGTTCTATCTAATAAGCTAAAGATGTTTGTCAATAATTTTATGCTAAGACCAATTCATGAAATCAAAAAATCCTTTGGTAACCGGCTTTAGCTTCGGCGGTAGGGCCCTTATTCCTGAACCTGTTCATTGGGACCATTACAATGAACCCAAATATGTTTATTCAACTGTAAGTTGATGAGAAGTTGGGAGTCCTGCAGATTCTAAATGATGATGGAGCATCAGATCAACATTAGACACTATGTTCTTTTTGGTAAATTCAAATCGATTAGATCCGTGGAAGTAGCTCATATCCCTTTATAAAATTGAAGAATGCTGAATGATTTTCAAACGACCGGACAGAACGATTATAGATTAGAACCCTAAAGTCACCTTTGAAACGAAAAAAAATCAACATTGTTTTAGTCCGTTAGCAGTTACGATGCCATAGACAGGCAATATTGATACATGCACCAAACTTATAATTCCCCTCCTTTTTGTAGGGGTTTATATGACTTTATGTGACGACGAAACATCGGGCGTCTATCTCTTGCTAGACCAATGACCTTAAACTGGCTAGATGTGGAACGTGAGAGATAGCATCATAGGCGAAAATGTCATTAGGGAATACAGACCGATGCATTTTCTGAATGGTTGGTTTTTTACTGTTTATACACAAAATGATGATGATAATGATACAGCCGTATATATCTACTTACCTCTAGAATAACAGCTGCTTATAACCACAGACAAAACTAAAATACACAGAAGACCCTTCATTTTAAGGCAGACTAAAAGGATGGTGTGCTAAAATGTTCGAATCAACAGACCGTATTTTTTCAAAATTTGAATATCGAATGAAAAAAATAATTAACCGTAATGCTTTTATACTATCTCGAGGATAGTAGATCGGAGTTATCTTTGTTTTTGTTTAGCGCATTAAAATTAAGGCGAAGTACTGCATGTATGAACAATGTATTTTGTGGTAAGCACGTACCTATTCAAAATAATCTTTTATATATTTTCTTTAATTAAAATATAATTACAAGAAAAGCTTATTAAGATAGTGATATAAGACTTCAAAGGCCTTGAGGGTTGTTTTATTCCTGCGAGATAGTGAGGTCACGAGAAAGAAAGGAAGGAGTATAGGCTGGCAACGGATCGTCGACCCCTTGGTATTGTTTATCTTCATGGGCGGTGGTGATTGCTTTCCATTAGGTAACCCATATGCTCGTTTGCCCCCCTCTCGTATATAAAAAAACACAGACTCTTTTCTATTGGATTGCGGCGAAGCCCTAAAGGAGAGTTATGTGTTTTACCGGAATATATGTCCAAGTAACTATTGAATGAATGAACCGATTTACATGAATGATACATTGTTATATTTATCTTGATGACACGATTATGAATGCCTTATATTTTTTTTAAATTATTTGTCTCGTTGGGTATATAAAAACCGGCGAAGTGTGAGTCGGACTCGCGTGCGAAGGGTTCCGTACCATTATCTACAAAAACGGCAAAAAAATCATGTCTGTTGTATGCGAGCCGCCTTAAATATTTTAATTTAATTATTTATTTTTAAAGTCAATATATCACTACATATTCTGTGAATATATCAAGCGTAAACCTGTTGCCGTTATCAATATCGAGAAAAAAAAATCACGTTTGTTGTATAGGAGCCCCTTTATTTTATTCTGGTTTTTAATATTTTTCGTTATAGCGGCAACAGAAATAATACATCATCTGTGAAAATTTCAACTGTCTAAATAACATGGTTCATTATATACAGCCTGGTGACAGATGACAGACAACGGTACATAAAGTTTTCCTGGATCTACGAGTCTTTGAACTAATCACAGACAGACAGACGGACATAGTGAAACTATAAGGATTACGTCTTGATTAGGAACCCTAGCAACAAAACTTATCCTGTTCCCCAGAAAAATGTGAGAATTCTAACGACCATATTAATTTAAACCGGCGGTCAGTTGATTAGAAATTATAGTAGAATAAAGTAACTGACAAATATATATGAACCTAGAATAAAACATATACGTAGGTACACTTTTTTGAGACCGTTGTGTAAAAATAAATTCGAAATCCAAAAAGGAAAATTAATAAATCACTATTGAAGGCAGTCATTCGAATTTGGAAGCAAAATTAATAAATCATTATGGAACGCATATGCAAATGATAATTGATTTATTAATTTAGCTCTCAAATTTAAATTTATTTTTCAATTAAATTATATTAATCTAATTAAAATTTAAATAATGGTACCTTAAATATTAATAGTAAACAACTTATCATTAAAGAATCAGTTGATAATAAAACGAAGGGGCATGCGGAGATTCCGGGTATAACATATAGATAACTGACGAGATTGGACTGTATGGGGAAAAAAATACGTTGAAAACGATATGTCCTTATAGTAACATGATTAAGAAACACTGTTAGTAATGAATCAACCCTCATATTAGCGTATCATGGCTGTTTACGAAACCGAAACCGGAACGAGGACATTCGACCGTGGAATAATTATGTTTGACTAGATAAGTTAACTATGATGAATCAACTCTTTTACTTTATTTATCACGTCATAGCTATCGAAAGGTCTCGAAGAGACCCGACGCATAATGATGTAAATGTATTTTTTTTATACTACGTCGGGTGGTAGACAAGTATACGGCCCGTCTGATGTGAAGCGGTTGCAGTAACCATATTAACGCTCGCAACATAAAATATCGCTCGCGCGCCGCCACCCCCGCTGACAATGCAGCATCTCCGTCCTTTCTGGTGACCTCACTCACTTGCAGGAACACAACTACACTCAAAGGATTTGTTATTTGGCTGCGGTATTCTGTGAGGTGGAGTACTACCCCAGTCGGGCAGCTTACAATTACGCTCCCGACCTCTCTTTTCGCCAGAGCTTCGTTTGTCAGTGAGCAGGGTGCACCGCGTACAGATGAAGTTGGTTTATTTCAAAGATGTTGACGAATCATTTACAACCCAAAGTATTTTTGGTTTATACCAACGTCAACATTTTTGGTATTTCGTAGATTCAAAAAAATATATACGCGAATTGCCAAATAAGCAAAATGCCATAAACGCAAAATACCATATCGTATGTGGTAACTGAGTAAACTTCTTACAAGAGAAAAATCTTCTTCTTGAAAAAACCCTATATTGACAAATTTCTTTCTTCGTAAATGTAATTTTATATGTATACTACGTCCGATGGCAGTAAATCATACGGCCCGCCTAATGTGCAACAGTTACCGTAGCCTATAGACGCTTGTAACATAATAGCATCGCTTGCGTGCCGCCATCCTCGCTGCTATCACAGTAACGTCTTCCATCCTTCTAGAAATTGTTATCTGACTGCGGTCTTCTGTGAGGTAGAGGTACTTCCTCAGTCGGACAGCTTATACTTACGCTGCCTTACCTCTTTTTTTGCAAGAGCCTCGTCAGTAAATCTATATGGTGCACCACGTGCATGTGAGATTACTAGACATAAATAACTGATATTAGATTGAACTGTTGGTGTTTAGTGTAAACGAAATCTTATGACAACATTTATGGCTGATTACGATGACGTCATACCGTATGTACATGTGAGTTTTATTTATCTGTATGTATCGTAATTTCATAGACTTTAAAAGATGATGGGTCTTTTTTACCGATGAAAAAACGGAGGAGGTTCTCAATTCGACGCGTATATTTTTTTTTGATTGTTTTTTTTTTATGTATGATCATTCACAACTTTTTATAGAGTAGTCCGATTTTGATAATTCTTTTTTTATTAGAAAGCGTATACCCAAAAGTTGGTCCCAAATAAATTTGGAAAAAACAATTCAACCCTAAGGGTAGGAAAATAGAGGATGATTGATTGTTCACTCACTGATTGTAATGTAAAACCACGCACTTTTCTCAGTTTTGTCCGATTTTGATAGCTATTTTTTTATTGGAAAGGGTATACCCCGAAGTTAGTCTCAAATAAATTTGGAAAAAAAAATTCAACCATATGGGTAGGAAAACAGGAGATGATTTATAGTTTAGTCACAGAATTTTATGCTGATTTGTGTATTACCAAAAAAAAACAAGTTTGGGGTGCAAGTGGTTCATCAACATCTTTGAACCAAAGCCAGCTTCACCTGCACATGGTGCACTCTGCTGACTGACAAACGAAGCTCTGGCGAAACCTGCTGACTAAAAACTGAACGAAGCTCTGGCGAAAAGAGAGGTATTTTACCTAACATCATCATCACTATTTCAGACAAATTTTCGGTATTCTGAATTTTGGATCGGTTTCCCGCGATCTTCGCGACTCCGTCTAGTGTGCTGATGTCCTACGTTGCGTTTTTCAATCCCGATGAATGTAATTTATTAATTTAGTACATATAACCATAGAGAAAATAAATTAATATAGAGTTTTCATCCCATACAAAATATCGTGCACCGAACGAAAGTCAAAATTCCGTATTATTTCTAGATGGTGCTGGCAATAAGACATGAAAAAATTTAATACCGAATATTTCTCAACGAAATTTGATACATAATCATAAAATAATTTTAAAAATTACACAAAATAGTTTTTGTCTGATATTTAACACTAATAATAAAGTTAACAAATGATGCTTTTCACTAAAAAATAATGTTAAATTTTACCCTTACCAATAGATGTCGCTCTGATATGCTTTTGATGATGCTATGTTTTTTTTAGTTACTTTTGGCGCTAGTAGCGGCAGATTTTTGTACAACGTACAAACTAGCGCCGCGGTCGAAGAAAAATAGCAACTTGTGAACGAAATCTTTGTTGATAGGAAAGTAGGTAAATATTATTCTTATCGTATCTCAGGCTGACTTATTGTCAGCCTAAAGGATGATAAGAATATTTTTTTTGTCATACAGTCACCATATTCTTTTAGTTAACTTGCACATTATTGTGAACTCCGTGAATGACGGGACTTAAGATTTTTAACTGTTTGCTTGAGGGACGCCATATTTAATATTTTGTATGGGATCACCACTCTACTTTTGTCTAATTTAGTGCATATGTTTTAAAAATGTTTTTTTTTATTATTAAAATTAAGGCTTGCTTTAAAAAAAAACATAATGAATACGAATTCACAGTAATAAACTATAATACAAAAATTCGCCAATCTCACAAATCTCCTTCATAGCTCATTTGGAAGAACCCTCTGCTAGTAATACATAAGTCCCTAGTTCAAATCCAACCATTGTCCTCTTTTTTGTCATTTTTAAAATATTTTTTATAACTAATTAATGTTTTTTAGGAATATTTTGTACCTATTTTTAATATGTTGTAGATATTTTTTTTAAATATTATTCATAACGTATCTCAGGCTGACTTATTGTCAGCTTAAAGGATGATAAAAATATTTGTTTGTCATACAGTCATCATAATCTTTTAGTTAAATTACACAATATTGTGATTTCAGTGAATGGCGGGACTTAAGATTTTGCAACTGTTCTCTCGAGGGACGCTATATTTAATATTTTGTATGGGATTACCACTATACTTTTGTCTAATTTCGTGCATATGTTTTAAAAATGTTTTTTAAAAGCAAATTAAGGTTTACTTATAAAAAAAACATAATGAATACGAATTCACAGTAATACAGTATAATACAAAAATTCGCCAACGTTACAAATTAGCCTCATAGCTATATTTGGAAAAGCACTATACTCATAATACTTATGTCCCGAGTTCAAATCCCACCATTGTTCTTTGATTTTGTCATTTTTAAAACATTTTTTTATAACAAATTAAGGTTTTTTAGGAATATTTTGTAGTAGACTACTTAGCAATGTACTTAGTAGAAACATTACTAAAAAACCGTAACTTGCTTTTTTGTGCAATGTTGGATGAAAACAAGCATACCACCCGCCTGGTGTGGAGCAGTTACCGTGGCTGTATAAATGCAAATCGCAACATGAAGCAATCGCAATATTGTAGCCCACGGTCGCCTTCGCTGCCAACGCAGAACTCCTGGATTTTCTTCTTGGTGACCTCACTCACTCGCATCAACACGACCCTATAGGGATGTTTGGCTACCGTATTCTGTCAGGTGATGATACATCCCCACCGGGCAGCTAATGAATAAACCTTTATAGGATGGAAGATAGGAATAAAAATGGTCGCAAAAATAGAGAAATATCACGTAAAAGAAAAACCACAAACAATACAGTCGATTCGATGTGAGAAAAGTTGAAAAAAATTCCGCGCCGTGTCAATAAAGTCCAATTTACGCCACAGAACTTTCGATAAAATATCGTTGTTATTAATAATATAACTATTAGCATACTACGATTTTAATTGATAATGCATATTAAAATTTTATGCCTATGTTGAAAACAATAATTGTCGTATGAAACTTTTTTTCATTTTAATAAATCATTCTATTTACAGCACATGACTTCTTGTGTCAAGCGATTGGTACGTAAAACGGAACGGTTTTAAAAACTCTCGGTTATCGGCGCGCGGCCATCCCATTTTTGATACAACGGTACGTAGGTGCTATGGTAGGTAGGTACCTACGTACCTACTTAAGCATTGATAGAGTGCTAGTAGTTTGCGCGCCATCTAGCCATTTTTGATTAAAACAGAAAAGCATAATTAAACAAATTGAACCTTCGTGTACTGATTTTGTTACTAATCAAATTACCTTTATCTAATTTGTGACTCTTAGCGACCTCTGTTGCTCTTTAGAGTAACTAAATTCCGGTGTACGCAATTTACTATGAACATGGTTCGTCCTTTATCTCTCGTCCCTGATATAACGAAAAAATATGATTACCTACTACAGTACATATTGTTTTTTTTAAATATTCCTGGACAAATTTCACACGGCCATCTAGTCCCTAGTAGCTTGTAACTATGGGTACTAGATAACTTATCATCATCATCATCATCAGCCTGTATCTATCCACTGCTGGATATAAGCCTTCCCAAATGCTTTCCACCAAATACGATCCCCCGCCTTCCACATCCAGTCGCTTTCTTAAGGTCATCGGATTATCTAGAAGGAGGGCGTCCAACGCTTCGTCGTCCTACGCGCGGCCTCCACTAAGTAAGTAAGTGAACTAAGTAAGTGATGGCAGATGGGGTAGGAAGGTATTAGACCTTCCTCCCCCATCTGCCATCACTTACTCGGCAGATGTGACCCGCCCATTGCCACTTCAGCTTGCAAACTCGAAAGGCTATGTCGACAACAATAGTTCTCCGTCTAATTTCTTCGTTCCAGATTCGATCCCTCGGAGAAACCCCGAGCATAGCCCTCTCCATCGCTCGCTGCGCGACCTTTAGCCTGTGGACCAGTTAGATAACTTATATTATACTTAAATACATTTTTTGTAAATACCTACTTATAATACAAGAAAACACCCAGACCAAGACAAATAGACTTGTTCATGCACACAAATATTTGTCTTGTTGATCGAACCCGCAACCTCGAAGTCAAAATGGCCATTGTTAACCATTCGAACACCGAGCTCGTCGTGTTAATATTTTCTAATACGTCATTTATTAATTTAAAAAATAAAGTTTGTGAAGTCGGTTTATGCACGATATTTTTACGTGATAACGTCATAAGAAAACATCGGTTGAAAATGAAACATGGTTGTATAGGTAACAATCAAAGTTTTATGGTGACAGTTTAAATAATAATAAGAACATCATATTACGCTTAGGGTACCTACGCACTGACCGGTTTGCCACAATGGTTGCCCGTCCAGCTAGCCGCAGGACGCGGTTGCAACTGCGGTCAGCCGTATGGCGGCTAGCCGTAGTCGCAACCGGAAAGTGCGGATGAAAACGTTTAAGAAGTCGTATTTATTATATTTACTTGAGCTATATAAAGAAAATGAAATAAAGAAAAAGGTACTTGGTGAACATTTTGAAATATTTTTCGGAGCCTATTCTGTATTCCAATTATAAACTTTTGTGTATCGAAATTCATAGCGTCCGTTTTTAACGTGTCAGTATACACGTGTGTCGTCAGTGGCGGTCAACTGTCCGGCTGTCCGTCAGTCGGGCCGCAGTGCTGCGAGCGACCGCAACGGTTGAGCGGTAACCGCATAACGGTGTGCATAAAAACTAATTTTTGATTGCGGTTAATCGACCGGCTGACCGCATTCCGGCTAACCGCATAGTGCGTAGGTACCTTTAGGTACATGGTGTATTAAAAAGTATGTTGTGACGAGAGAATATTTTTTTGCTTTTTATTTTTATTATTCTTACTAATATATTAATATATTTTTAAGTCTTATTTAGTAACTAATTAGTCACTGTTATCTGTAATAAATAAACTGAATTGAAATGAAAAGAATTTATTCGTTATTAATAAATTACATTACAAGAAGAATAAATTAAATTACAACATTGCAATATAAATTTGATTATTTTAAAACTCTTTAATTACATAGCGAATGATAATGATAAAACAATAAGTCATTTGTACAATGAAGTTAATAATTAATAATTTTAAAATTAAATAATATTAATATTATTTAGCTGTAAACTTCGCAGGCCCTTTGACATTGTCTCAGTGTCCGGAAATTATTGTCGTTCCCTTCACAACCTCCATATGTAAAAAGTACACATTTGCCGGCTTCTGTACTATAACCATATCTGAAATGAATAGTAATACATATATTATAATCCTATACTAATAGTTAAACGGAAGATTACATTTAAAATTTTGAAGATAATATTAAGCTTAAATAATTTTGAAAGTTAAACTTTATTAATTAACTTTTTATTATTAATAAAATCAATTAAATCTGTTTAAACGTCTACTACGTCTGGTGTATAGCGGTTACCGTAGCCATATATATGGTTTTTAAATGAGGATACTGACTGTATGAAAAATAAATTAAAACATGTAATCTATTTAAAGAAGTATCACAATACGAGTTTAAAAAAATAACTTCTACTGTTACAGAATATAATCGATAAGTTACTCAATAAAAATACTTATTGAGTAGTCAGAACAATTGACGTTATATGTTCCTATTCAGAACATTTTTTATACAAAATCGCTGTATACACTACTTTTGGCAGTTGATAAGAAGTGTAATAAATTTGACTGAGATATCAATATCCCTATTGCTACGTAGTATATCATAAATGCATTATTATGAATGAAGTGTGATGTGAATAAAATATTTAAAAATATTTGATTACCGTTTAAATGATCCCAAACAAAAGCCGCTATCTAGCGGCAATAAACAAATGTTATCCTCTTTGATAACTGAAAATAAAAATAAAAATATTTTAATTAAAAATAAAGTATCATTTAATACTTTAATTAAAAGTAGCTTTTAAAGTAAAATAAAAATAAATTAAACCCCAAAACACAATCTTTTTCCATTTCCATCACGAGACCCTGATCACCATTGTCCTCAATGACCAGGGGCCCTACCGCCGAAGTCGATTACCATGGGATTTTTTGACTGCAAAATTTAAACTAATGCTAAGATTGTTAGTAATTATGATTAGCTCACCTGGTAGAGACCCTAGAGTTATATCTAATAAGCTGAAGATGTTTATCAATAATTTTATGCTAAGATCAATTCATGAAATCAAAAAATCCTTTGGTAACCGGCTTCAGCTTCGGCGGTAGGACCCCTGTTCCTGGACCTGTTCATTGACACCTTCATAATGAACCCAAATACGTTTATTCTATTGTAAGTTGATGAGAAGTTGGGAGTCCTGCAGATTCTAAATGATGATGGAGCATCACATCAACATTAAACACTATGTTCTTTTTGCTAAATTCAAATCGATCAGATCCGTGGAAGTAGCTCATATCCCTTTATAAAATTGAAGAATGCTGAATGATTTTCAAACGAACGGACAGAACGATCATAGATTAGAACACTAAAGTCACCTTTCAAACGAAAAAAAAATCGTTTTGTCCGTTAGCAGTTACGATGCCATGGACAGGCATATTGACACATGCACCAAACATAAAAATTCTTTTCCTTTTTAGTAGGGGTTAATATGATTTTATGGGACGACGAAACATCGGGCGTCTAGCTCTTGCTAGACTAATGACCTTAAACTGGCTAGATGTGGAACGTGAGAGATAGCATCATAGGCGAAAATGTCATTAGGGAATACAGACCGCTGCATTTTCTCAATGGTTGGTTTTTTACTGTTTATACACAAAATGATGATAATAATGATACAGCCGTATATATCTACTTACCTCTAGAATAACAGCTGAGTATAACCACAGACAA
The DNA here is from genome assembly GCA_937001555.2 of Hypsopygia costalis. Classification (NCBI taxonomy): domain Eukaryota; kingdom Metazoa; phylum Arthropoda; class Insecta; order Lepidoptera; family Pyralidae; genus Hypsopygia; species Hypsopygia costalis. Next base: position 7,602,939 of record OW443330.2, on the reverse strand, counting down.
AACGAAAATACACAGAAGACCCTTCATTTTAAGGCAGACTAAAAGGATGGTGTGCTAAAATGTTCGAATCAACAGACCGTATTTTTTCAAAATTTGAATATCGAATGAAAAAAATAATTAACCGTAATGCTTTTATACTATGTCGAGGATAGTAGATCGAAGTTATCTTTGTTTTTGTTTAGCGCATTAAAATTAAGGTGAAGTACTGCATGTATGAACAATGTATTTTGTGGTAAGTACGTATTAAAAATAATCTTTTATATATTTTCTTTAATTAAAATATAATATATACAAGAAAAGCTTATTAAAATAGTTATATAAGACTACAAAGGCCTTGAGGGTTGTTATATATTCCTGCGAGAGAGTGAGGTTACAAGAAAGAAAGAAAGGAAGGAGTACAGGCTGGCAACGGATCAGCGACACAGCGACCACTTGGTGTTGTTCATCTTCATGGGCGGTGGTGATTGCTTTCCATTAGGTAACCCATATGCTTGTTTAACCCCCCCCCCCCCCCTCCTATATAAAAACACACAGTCTCCTTTCTATTGGATTGCGGCGAAGCCCTAAAGGAGAGTTATGCGTTTTACCGGAATATATGTCCAAGTAACTATTGAACGACTGAATCGATTTACATGAATGATACATTGTTAGATTAGTCTTGATGACACGATTATGAGTGTCTTAATTTTTTTTTACATTATTTGTCTCGTTGGGGATTAAAAACCCGGCCAAGTGCGAGTCGCGCGCGAAGGGTTCCGTACCATTATCTATAAAAACGGCAAAAAAGAAATATCTGTTGTATGGGTATAATCTTAAATGTTTTATTTTAGTTTAATTTTTTATTTGTAAAGTCAATATATCACTAAATATTCTGTGAATATGAAACGTATACCGGTTGCCGTTATCAATATCGAGCAAAAACAAGCAAAAAAAAAATCACGTTTGTTGTATGGGAGCCCCTTTGTTTTATTCTGTTTTTTTTTTTTAATATTTGTCGTTATAGCGGCAACAGAAATACATCATCTGTGAAAATTTCAACTGTCTAACTATCACAGTTCATTAGATACAGCCTAGTGATAGATGACAGACAACGGTACATAAATACAGTTTTCCTGGATCTACTAAGAGTCATTGAACTAACCACAGACAAACAGACGGATATAGTGAAACTATAACGATTACGTGTTGATTAAGAACCCTAGCAACAAAACTTATCCTGTTCCCCAGAAAAATGTGAGAATTCTAATGACCATATTAATTTAAACCGGTTCAGTTGATTAGAAATTATAGTAGAATATAGTACTTAACTGACAAACATACATGAACCTAGAATAAAACATACATACGTAGGTACACTTTTTTGATACCGTTGTGTAAAAATAAATTCGAAATCCAAAAAGGAAAATTAATAAATCACTATTGAAGGCAAATGATAATTGATTTATAAATTTAGGTCTCAAATTTAAAATTATTTTTCAATTAAAATATATTATGTAATCTAATTTAAATAATGGCACCTTAAATATTAATTGTAAACAACTTAACATTAAAGAATCAGTTGATAAATGTTAACATGCGGAGATTCCGGGTAGGTACAACATAATATAGATAACTGACGAGATTGGATTGTATGTGGAAAAAATTATGTTGAAAACGATATGTCCTTATAGTAACATGATTAAGAAACACTTTTTTTTTTTTTTTTTTTTTTATTTCGCTCGCAACATAAAATATTGCTCGCACACCGCCACCCCCGCTGCCATCGCAGCATCTCCTTCCTTTCTGGTGACCTCACTCACTCGCAGGAACACAACAGCCCTCAAGGGAACCGTTATTTGGCTGCGGTATTCTGTGAGGTGGAGGTACATTCCCCAGTCGGGTAGCTTACAATTACGCTCCCTACCTCTCTTTTCGCCAGAGCTTCGTTTGTCAGTCAGCAGGGTGCACCGCGTGCAGGTGAAGTTGGCTTTGGTTCAAAGATGTTGATGAACCACTTACACCCCATGAACCACAACACTGTTAGTAATGAATCAACCCTCATATTAGCGTATCATGGCTGTTTACGAAACCGAATCCGGAACGAGGACATTCGACCGTGGAATAATTGTTTGACTAGATAAGTTAACTATGATGAATCGACTCTTTTATTTTATTTGTCACGTCATAGTTATCGAAAGGTCTCGAAGAGACCCGACGCATAATAATGTAAATGTATTTTTTTTATACTACGTCGGGTGGTAGACAAGTATACGGCCCGCCTGATGTGAAGCGGTTACCGTAGCCATATTAACGGTCGCAACATGAAATATCGCTCGCGCGCCGCCACCCCCGCTGTCAATGCAGCGTCTCCTTCCTTTCTGGTGACCTCACTCATTCGCAGGAACACAACAACACTCAAAGAAATTGTTATTTGGCTGCGGTATTCTGTGAGGCGGAGGTACTACTCCAGTCGGGCAGCTTACAATTACGCTCCCTACCTCTCTTTTCGCCAGAGCTTCGTTTGGCAGTGAGCAGGGGCGTACAGATGAAGTTGGCTTTGTTTCAAATGTTGATGTACCATTTACAACCCAATGTATTTTTGTTTTATACCAACTACAACATTTTTGGCATTTCGTAGATTCAAAAAAATATATACGCGAATTGCCAAATAAGCAAAATGCCATAAACGCAAAATACCATGTCGTATGTGGTAACTGAGTAAACTTCTGTCAAGAGAAGAATCTTCTTCTTGAAAAAACCCTATATTGACAAATTTCTTTCAATATTTCTTTCTTCGCTAATGTAATTTTATATGTATACTACGTCCGATGGCAGTAAATCATACGGCCCGCCTAATGTGCAACAGTTACCGTAGCCTATAGACGCTTGTAACATAATAGCATCGCTTGCGTGCCGCCATCCTCGCTGCTATCATAGCGACTTCTCCCTTCCTTCTAGAAATGAGTATCTGACTGCGGTCTTCTGTGAGGTAGAGGTACTTCCTCAGTCGGACAGCTTATAATTACTCTGCCTTACCTCTTTTTTTTTCAAGAGCCTCGTCAGTAAACCTATAGGGTGCACCACGTGCATGTGAGATTACTAGGCATAAATAACTGATATTAGATTGAACTGTTGGTGTTTAGTGTAAACGAAATCTTATGACAACATTTATGGCTGATTACGATGACGTCATACCGTATGTACATGTGAGTTTTATTTATCTGTATGTTTTGTCGTAATTGCATAAACTTTAAAAGACGATGGGTCTTTTAAATTATTATCGGTTTCGTAATTAAGGCCGTTGCGTTATTAATTTTATTCATATCAGTTTATTCTAGAGGTCTAATATATATATATATATATTTATATATATATATATATTATATATATATTAGACCTCCAGAATAAACTGATATGATGTATAAAACTCATGGCAATCGGTTGAGTAATTAATTCGTGAAACTGGAACCAACAAACAAACACACTTTTACATTTATAAGTAATATTATTAAGGATACATAAATTAGCTTTAAAAACTTTCAAATAAAATATTGATCATGCTAAAGAACCACCAACACTTATACTCGTATGTGCTTATTGAGTGAAGTGAAGATTACTCGTTCGCAAACGTATCCGGAAAACCATCTTGATAGTTCGCCTTCACTTCAATAAAATAATATTCTCTTTAATAAAGATCTTTTGTCTTTGTTCAGTAAAAAGGATAAGTTTTACTTCAATATGGTGGTGATGGTCGACTGATATTGAAGAGCCGCTAAAAATTATTGGGTCAAATATTTGCCTAAAATTTGACTTTATTAGTTTTTTTTTTTTGCTTTTCAGCTTCGCTCGTGCATTTTGTCAAAATTTCGTGGACGTTACTAATAACGTCTACGATTTTTTTTATTTAGTTTCACCACCGCGGTGACATCAAATCACAGGCGGACTGTAATCAAATCTTGAAAGTTAAATTTGATCCACTTCGCAGTGTCCAATTGAGCTGGTATTTGGTACACACTTGTTGAATTCGATTGTCTAGCTCGGTGGTCGAATGGCTAGCAATGGCCACTGTGATTACGAAGTCGCGGGTTCGATTCTTGTGGGGGGCAAGTTAAATATTTGTGCGCATTTTGACCCGGCGATTGCCCACGCCAGTCTAGAAATCCAAAATCGATAAACTTACGGAGTTAAATCGACATTGGAGTTCTTTCGACGCACTATACAACTCCCTAGGCTGAATTCTGTTTCCAGCTGCCTGGAATCTACATTTAGCTTACACACAATTACCGGGGTTAAGCCCAACTAAATGAATCTTTTTACACTCCCAAACAAAGTTTTGGAAGTCGTTAAATAATTACTTTACAAGCTAGCAATTAAAATCACATGTCTGTTTGTCTTGGTCTAGGATACATAGAAAACTATGTATTATATTATTATGTATGTATTTACAAAAAAAAATGTATTTTGTTATCATATCAGTTATTTAGTACTCATAGTACAAGCTTCGCTTAGTTTGAGCGTGCAAGCCATTCGACATCAAATGTTTTGATTATACTTGTTGCTTATATTTTTTAATCCCCACCTCCTTTACTGCATCTTATAATCTTCTTAAACATTTTCATCATCATCATCATCATCAGGTCATTTCAGTCTCCACTACAGGAGCACGACCCTCTCTCGTCCGTCCCAGACAGAAGGAGGATTTGGCCTACACCCCCCACGCTGGCCAAACGGGTTGGGGAGGTCTTAAACATTTTACCTATTTCTTATGTTCAATTTTCACATATAAGTTCAATAGTTGTATGTATGTACGTAATCTCTTTATTATACCACAAAACGATACAAAACAATACAAATAAAAGTAGACAAATAAATTAAACAGTATAAAGGCGGGCTTATCTCTGAAAGAGATCTCTTCCAGCCAACCGTAATAGGTTCAATGCATTTATATTAGTAGGTAGTTTTTGATTTAAATAAGTAAACGTTTTTACATATCTTCTTTTGATCTCTTTTCCCCCAATATTTTCCTGTTATGTCGTTTGAATGGCAGTGGGGGTGGCAGCGCGAGAGCGAGATTTCGTATTGCAAGCGTTTTTATGGCTACAGTAACCGCTTTATATCAAATAGGCCATAATATGCTTGTGTGCCACCCGATGTATATAAAAAATGTATGCAAGTAATACAACATGCATAAATGAACCAAAAATAGGTTCAATGCATTTATATTAGTCGGTAAGGATTAAAATAAATATGTAATCAAGTTGAGTCACATAATAGAGAAAAGCAGTTGTGAAATGATCATTGTAATGGTGCGTTTACACGCTAGCATTCAACACGACATTCAACGGGCACAAGCACGGGTCTGAGCGTATAAACAGGGTCCCTACCGCCGAAGCTGGAGCCGATTACGATCGAATATTTAGCATCGAAATATAGTACGTTTTAGTTATTGAAAAACATCTTCAGCTCAGTCGGTAGAATTCCAGGGCTTCTACCAGCCAAACTAAACACTGGTTTCATAAGTCTAAGCTGAAGTTTGATATTCCCAATCAAAAAGTCCGATGGTAGGTATTCGGCTTTAGCATAGCCGGTAGGGGGCTGATGGCTCACGCCTGCGCCCTTGTCCGTGATTGTGAATGCCGTGCGTGTGATTGAATGGCTTAGTCCGCCGATGTGTGCCTGGTTGCGTGCCGAACGCGCGTTTAAACGTACCATAACACATAAACTGATAATGCCATAATACAAGTATATCTACAACGCAACTCTGAAGATATCAAATAAACTTGATAACAAAAAAATATTATGCTTATTTTATGATCTCGATGGATTGGGTAAAGCATTTATTATGTTTTTATGTACAAGATGAACACATGAAGTCTAGATCAAAACGAGGGAAACAGAAGATTTAGTTGATATCATGGCAGGGTGTGATAATAAGGCGCCGGGAAAAATGGCCAATTGGATCGGCAAGTGTTTACGACAACGCTTCTCATTGGAAAAGGGCTCTCCGTATTCCGTCGTAAAATTCCTGTTAGATTTCTTACTATAACAACGTGATTGAACTGGCTGGTTTATATAGATTTGTGTTTAGTATTAATTTAAGGACAGAAAATAATTAAACTAAATTTCCTGAACAAAGTACATACTGTCATACTAACTAATCAAAGCTTATACTATGGCTACTAGATAACTTATATTATTAGTTTGTAAATACATAGAGGACACCCATACCAAGGCAAACACACACATGTTCATGCACACGAATTTTTGTCTTGTGCGGTGATCGAACCCGGGATCTCGGAGTTAAAGTTGCCATTGCGACCACCGGGCTTGTCATCGATTAATTTCAAGACAGATAAAAAATATTTGGGTGTAAGTGGTAACTTCAGTAACATGCAAGAATAAAACAATCCTAAAGGTATTTTTAGTTAGCCAAGGTTTTGTGAGATGGAAGTAAATTTTCAGTCCAGGTTACATGTGCCCTAACACACTTTCGCCAAACCCTCGTTGATCAACATAGTGCACTACTTGTAGGCGATGTTGGGTAGGCAGTAAGGATGGTGGTGAACCACTTAAATGGTTACGTTACAAAGTCAAAGTCAAAGTCAAAATATCTTTATTCCTTGGACTTTATAAAGCTCTTAGAATCGTCATACAAACTAAATATAAGAAACATGTGTAAATCTTTACTACTCTAAATCCGCAGAGCTTAGATTCACTTTCATCACACTATCTTGAATGTGAAAGTGAATTTAAGTGCCAGTTCCGGCGACGGGGCTTCTTGAGAAGAACTGGCAAGAAACTCAAGGCCGACTCTTTTAATTGCCAATATCGTTACATTAAATACAAATACAATAATTAATATAACATACACTTCTTAAAGTGTGGGCATCCACACCGATGTTACTTTTTTAGTGACATTTTGTAACATGATAACATTAGTACATCATTTAAGGTCACTATGCTCCCTTCCCCTGCCAATGCAGCAACTCCTTCCTTTCTGATACCCCCACTCATTCGCACAACCTCAAGGGAATTGGCTGCGGTATACTGTGAAGTGGAGGTACTTCGCCAGTTGGCCAGCTTACAAATACGCTACAACTGCATCACGTGCAGGTGAGGTTAGTATTGACTCGTTAATCGTAATGAGCCACTTACACCCCTGTAACATTGTTTCACAAAAGGTAACTTCTGTGTGAGTGCACCATTACTTGCACAGATTTATTGATAAAAATGTCTATCTTAGTTTGCTATCTGTATATTTCTCAAAGATTGGCTCGAAAACATCTCTTGTAGCTAAAAGTCCATTTTGTACTATAAATGATTACGCAAACATTTTACATTAAAATTGTTAAATAACTTCAATAAATATATTACCAAGAAACAAGAAACTCGTTCATTCAATTTGGTTTACGAAGAAAAAGACATATACTACAAAGCATCCTAATCCCAAAAAGTATTAAGAAGTTGGCTATTTCGAGGCCGACGAAGGTTCAAATTGTACCCACAAGTTGCGGGCACAAATTCGATTAAGTGAACTTGTACTGGAGTGTTGTGAATGTCCAAAGAGGCCCAGAAGGATTAACTAGTTAGTTCTAATGCTTCACCACCACGAGGTGTTTCCTTTGTTCCTTTAGTGGTTTGCTTTTGTTTCGATTGGGCCGATTTGTAGAGTTATTTCTTTTAGAGTCTCGTATTAGATAAATCATTATTCGTTGAATTAGTCAACAGTACCAACTTTTCCATCGGCGAGCTTTATCCTTCTCTTTGTCTACGTCATAATAATTTAACATTAGTACCAGTACTGGCGACCTAAAACTATATAAGTATACAATATAAATATATATAAGTATATACATATGTGTGTGTGTAGGTAATGCAAGGACATAAGTATATTTCACATAAGTACTTCTAAATACTTTTATAATAATAGATCCCAGCTCCCATTGGGTTTCTGGATAAGACAAACATATTAGTTTGATTTATCTTTTTTGCTTCTATATCCTCATATATTTCTTCACCTATACCACCACTTTCATTCGACCACATTTGTACTTTTCACTTGTTGCGTTGTTTTTAACCCTTAGTGGGTTAAAACGAGCAAACACAGCGCAACGAGCAAAGCGGAACCCTACCGGTTAAGACAAATAATAATAATAAATAAATAATAATAAAATGTTTTATTTTCTCACTAATCAATACAAACACAATCTGTTCGTGCAATTAAACAATCAGGTAAATACATCAATGCGACAATAAACATTGGTAGTATCGACTGCGTGAGACTGGAGCCTCTGAACCAGGCATAAGCCTGTATCTCAGCGCACCAGTGTTCACCTCTCGGTCAAGACAGAACAATTTACATACCATACATAAATCACGGAACTTTAAGTATTGACAGGCACTATCTATATATATAAAATTCAAAGTCCTGACTGACTGACTGACTGACTGACTGACTGATATATCAACGCACAGCCCAAACCGCTGGGTCTAGGGATTCCAAATTTGGCACGTAGGTTCCTTATGACGTCTAGGGGTACACTAAGAAAGGATTTTTCAAAAATTTTCCCCTAAGGGGATGAAACGGGGGTCCAAAGTTTGTATGGGAAAACGAGATTAGTTGGACTATTTTATCCGAAACTTTACACGAGTACTTCTATAGATAAATGAGTAAACACGTATTTCAGGATTTTTCAATATTCTACCCCTAAAGGGGTGAAATGGGGTGAAAAAGTCTGGAAAACGTCATGGGTATTGTTTTTATAGTTTATCGGGTCGCTGATTACGAAAATAACAACTATTATCTAATCAAATATAGCCGACGCGACAAAAAGTCGCCCCTGTGGGGGTGCGATGGCATGGAAATGTCTAAAATGGGGTGAAAAAGTCTGAAAATCATAATGGGTATTGTTTTTATGGTTTATCGGGTCACTGATTATGAAAATAACTACTATTTTCTAATCAAACGTAGCCGACGTGACATAAAACCCCCCTGTGCGGGTGTGTTATGGGGTTGAAATGTCATAATATCAATATGGGTGTTGATTCTATGGTTTTCTGGGACGCCAATTACGAAAATGGCATCGATTTGAAAATGTAACATAGTGGACAAGAAATTACTTAAAAGGATTTTTCAAATTTTACCCCTAAGAGGGTGAAACGGAGGTCCAAAGTTTGTATGGGGAAACTAGCTTAGTGGGACTATTTTATCCTAAATTTTACACGAGTACTTCTATAGATAATTGACTAAACACGTGTATCAGAATTATTCAAAATTCAACGCCTAAAAGGGTAAAATGGGTCCCGAAAGTCTGAAAAACGTCATGGGTATTGTTTTTATGGTTTATCGGGTCACTGATTACGGAAATAACAACTATTTTCTAATCAAACTAGCCGACGTGACAAAAAGTCGCCCCTGTGGGGGTGCGATGGGATGGAAATATCTAAAAGGGGGTGAAAAAGTCTGAAAATCATCATGTGTATTGTTTTTATGGTTTATCGGGTCGCTGATTAGGAAAATAACAACTATTTTCTAATCAAACGTAGCCGACGTGACACAAAATCCCCCCTGTGGGGGTGCGATGGGCTTGAAATGTTATAATATCAAGATGGGTGTTGATTCTATGGTTTTCTAGGACGTCAATTACGAAAATGGCAACGATTTGAAAATATAACATAGTGAACAAGGAAGTATCTAAAAGGCTTTTTCAAATTTTACCCCTAAGAGAGTGAAGCTGAGGTTCAAAGTTTGTATGGGGAAACGAGTTTGGTTAGGCTATTTTATTCTAAATTTTACACGAGTACTTCTATAGATAATTGACTAAACACGTGTTTCATGATTTTTCAAAATTCAACCTTTAAAAGGGTAAAATGGTTCCCAATAGTCTGTAAAACGTCATGGATATTGTTTTCATGGTTTATCGGGTCGCTGATTACGAAAACAACAATGATATTAAAATTCAACGTGGCTAACGTGACCATCATCTCCTATTGGGGTGCAATGAGGTTGAAATGTCTAAAATGCGGTCAAAAAGTCTGAAAATCGTCATGGGTATTGTTTTATAGTTTATCGGGTCGCTGATTATGGAAAAAACAACTATTTTGTATTAGTTATTAACACAAATTTTGTATTAGTTGTTATCCAATACAAAGTTGAAATGCCCTAAGCCCATAATACCAATATGGGTGTTGAATCTATAGTTTTCTGGAACGTTAATTACGAAAATGGCATCGATTTGTAAATATAACATAGTGGACACAAAATTAGTTAAAAGGACTTTTCAAATTTTACCCCTAAGAGGGTGAAACGGAGGTCCAAAAATTTTATGGGGAAACGAGATTAGTTGACTATTTTATCTTAAACTTTACACGACCACTTCTATAGATAAATGAGTAAACACGTGTTTGCCCCGAATTTCACGCGAGCGAAGCCGCGGGCGAAAGCTAGTAAAATATAAGATACGTACATATAGCAGTTTGCAAAACAAATCAAAGGGAGTAAGAGGAATCGTACAATCTACTCAGCTAGCCAAGCTATGATAAAACTATCATTCTATACATAGCAATAATAATGCTTATAACTACTATCAGATAAACCTAGATACCCACGGGCACACAAAGCCAATTCCCATCGGAATTTTTGATTGCGAAAATCAAACTTCAACTTAGATTTATGGTACTTGCATTTAGCTTAGCTGGTAGTAACCCTGAAGCTCTATTGACTAAGCTGTAGGTGTTTGTCAATAACTAAAATGTAAGACCTATTTTTTAAAAGAAAATATTCAATGGTTATCGGCTTCAGAATCGAAGCTGAAGCCGTTTACCACCAGTTTTTTCTATTCCAAAAATTGGTCTTATGTTAAATTTCTTCAGACAAACATCTTCAGCTTAGTCCGTAGAGCTTTAGGGTTTGTACAAGCTGAGCTAAACATAGTTATCTAAGTAGTAGTTTCATTTGCGCATTAAAAAAATGGTAATCGGCTTCAGCTTCGGCGGTAGGGCCCCTGGTCAATTGCTACCTGAAATCAACTATGGACTTTTGCAACTCTAGTGCCAAAAGTCGCACATTGCCGACCCTGTAAAAACTTCCTAACACCTGTGTAACGTCTTGCATAAATTTGCATAACGTAACATAACCGTATGGTTATGTTACGTTATGCAAATTTACGAGTTATTTTTTGTTATTATAAATAACTAGCGGCCCGGTACGTGCTTCGCTACGAATAAAGTGAAATAATTTGTACTGTCAACACTGAAAAAAGTTTCAATTTGACAGCACAATCCCCATCTGAAAAAAGTTTCAATTTGACAGCAAAATCCCCATTAACAAAATGATACGCCATTTATTGAATTCATTTGTTACAAAAAATGTGATAAATTAAAAACCGCTCTACCGATTTTGTGCAAACTTCACATAAACCATCTACTAAATAGTTCGAACAAAGCCTAAACATTTGGTTTGGATAGGTGAGCCCGTTCTTGAGTTATAAAATTACAACGAAAAGTGGCATTGATTTTTATATATATAGATACACAACCAAACTTGAGAGCCTTATATTATGAAATTTTCTGACAGTCATATGATGGCGACTCGTTTACACCTCACTAATACTAGCGAGACAATATCATCTTAGATTGTCCAAAAATATTATAAAGAAGTTTAGGCCCTTATGGTTGTTCCCTAGTATATACCGTTAGAATATATATATCGTATATATGTCGGGGCCATATCTTAAAATTCATCACATCATATAGTGGTTGACCATGTCATGACATGATTGTATTTCATGATATATTCAGCTACAACTGGTCATATCGTTTAATCAATCTACGTTTCGCCATACCATTGATCTAGGGTTTCTCCGATATCAAAGGTATAATAGAAATCCAAATAAAACAGAAACGTATATATTTTATGATTGCTGAAATTGCTTATTACAGTTGAACTATCCGCATAAATTTAACACATTTAATCTAATATGTATAATATTTAATAGGTGATTACAAAAATAGGAGATCTTACAATACATTCAAATTTATTACATGTAAAATTCTAGTAGTATATGTTATAAGTAAGTATTTTTGTGACGTTTGAACTACATTATTTCACTTCAATTAATTTTTTCTTTTATTATTAGTCTTTTTTATCACAGTTATTGTCCGCCGCCATGATGAATCACATAAAGATTTCTGTATGAGCATCTCTCACGGTGGATAATGTTACTATTTTACGATATAATCACAAATGTTTGACCATATCATGAAATAGTCGTACGTAGCAGTTCGTATCATTCATTCATTCATCATCATGATTCGTTCATTGTCGAGCCATATCATAATGTGGGCAGCTGATATTTCTCATTTCATGCAACCATTTCATAAAATGATAGGCCACATCATGATGTGATTAATTTCGAATATCTGACCATGACATTTATATAGCCTTATTTCCTCTTATAAACTTATTTCACACCTTATATTTTCTTTTAGTTAATTAAATTGTAATCCAATCCAATATTTTTCATTAAATAAACTTTAGTTTAACGACTGAAGCTCAAATAAAAGTTGTTAACATGGATCTAAAAAAAAGAATGAAACGCTCAGCAGCGAAACTTTGAAACAGGAAGTAACAAACTAACAACAAAAGATGTCTAAGAGGCGTCACTAGAAAAAGAATAAAAGCACGTAGATTTTATGCCTCAGATACGAGTACACTGAGAAGGGTGCGGAAAACCAGGAGAGAGGGGAATTTAAATGGAAATTCCAAATGGAGCAACGGAAAACAAAGGATACGTGTGTGCAACCCGGACTTGTATAAATGGGCAGGAATTTGCATATATTGCCGGGCTAAATTAAACCTTCTTCGTAAACAAAGTTGAATTCATTTTTCAATGATTGCTCGTAGAGTATTTTTCCATGATCTTAACGTGAAGTTGATAAAGCTGCTTGTATTTAATCTGTATTTATTAATGGATAGTAATTTAATATAGTATTTAATTAATTTAATCCAGTAAGTAGTACCTGACCATAATAAAATTAATGTAGTCTTGATGCAGCCGAATATTTCACAAGAGGTAACAACGGTGTTGATGCACATACCTATTTATTGATAGTTTTCTATTTCAAATAAGGGTCATTATCAGGGTACACATTACAGGGTATACGTTAAAGTTATATCTATTGTTATGTCAAGATAAAAAAAGTTTAACGACTATAATAAATAATAAATAAATTCCTGGATAAATTATATAGCGCCATGTAGTCCCAAACTAAGCAAAGCTATGGATGAAGAAAATATTTAAGTATTTTTATCAGTTATCTAATTGTAAATAAATACATAAGGAACATCTAGACTAATATAAATAAACAGATATATATAACACACTATTAACAGATATAAATATGTTGCTTGTGCAGGGATCGAATCCGCAACCCTCGGAAAAAATCGGAACCGGGCTTGTCTAGTAAAATGTAAAGCCTGCCATTCATCAACAAACATGGCAGCCGTGTTATTCACGTTGCCTAACAATATATTGAATTACTGATATACCTAATACAGTACATTACATTGTATTGTATTGTATATGGATGTAAAAATATCTGCCAACAGTGCAACATAATTAACATGATGGCATTGTATTTATAAAATCATAAACTAAAACACTCACTCCGCTCTATTTGTTTGCAGTACGAGCCTGCAGCCCATCGACCCAAGTGCAAAAACGATCAAATATACATCGTGTCCACAGTGCATGGTCAGCAAAAGTAAAATTTATGGATAATTTATCTATTTTGTGTAAAATTTGGTTTGTAAAATGTTTGGGTTGTAAGTATTAGAACCAAAGCTAACCTCATTTGCACGTGGTGCACCCTGCTGATTTACAAACGAGGCTCCGGCGAAAAGACAGGTAGAAGCATAGCAGCGGGCAGCTACACTTTGTAAGCTGCTGCCCGCTAAAAAAAACCATGAAAATATCATTGGTTTTACTAAAACACACACTAAAAAATAAATTTATAATAGTAAAAATTAAATTTATGTATGTGTCTTTTTTATACTACGTCGGGTGATAAACAACCATACGGCCCGCCTGATGTGAAGCAGTAGTAGCCAATACCCCCCCCTGTCAACGCAGCAACTCCTTCCTCACACACAGTACAGCGTATTTGTGAGCTATCCTACTGGGGAAGTGCCTCCACTTCACAGAATACCGCCGTCAATTAATAATTCCCTTGAGGGTTGTTGTGTTCTTGCGAGTGAGTGAGGTCACCAGAAAGGAAGGAGTTGCTGCGTTGTTGGCTCGATAAATTTATATCTATAATTTTTATATATTACTAGGCCGAATTATAGCCCACGGGGCCGAAATCGAGGTTGAGTTGAGCGAGTATATACGCTCAGTGTATGTTTTCCATTGATTTCAATGGAATATGTATTTGATGATCATTCCTCAAGAACATGATCGATATCATTTTTTTTCGACTCAAACCTCAAGCATGTCTACGTCTTTAATTGTGACAAGTTTCATCAAAATCGGTTCATTGGGTTTGGCGCCTATTCATTAATAAAGTGACTTTTCGGCGTATATAAACGTTTCGCTCGCTCCGCGCTCGCTCCGCGCTCGCTCCGCGCTTGCTCCGCGCTTGCTCCACTTTTTTTTATACTACTTCGGGTGGCAGACAAGCATACGGCCCGCCTGATGTGAAGCGGTTACCGTAGCCATATTAACGCTTGCAACATAAAATATTGCTCGCGTGCCGCCACCCCCGCTGCCAACGCAGCATCTCCTTCCTTTCCTTCTGGTGACCCCACTCACTCGCAGGAACACAACAACCCTCAGGGGAATTGTTATTTGGCTGCGGTATTCTGTGAGGTGGAGGTATATTCCCCAGTCGGGTAGCTTACAATTACGCTCCCTACCTCTCTTTTCGCCAGAGCTTCGTTTGTCAGTCAGCAGGGTGCACCGCGTGCAGGTGAAGTTGGCTTTGGTTCAAAGATCTTGATGGACCACTTACACCCCCACTCCACGCTCGCTCCACTCAATTATCGACAGTTTTCTATAAAGGTAAGTGATATTGTTATACACTGATTGATGATTTAATGATCTAAATATTTTCGTTTTGATGTATTTTTTAGAATTCGCAGTATTGGTGATGTTAAAGGGTTTATTTTCACACCGCCATATAAAATCCAATATGTGAATCACGTCTCATCATGTTTTTATAACGGAACCGTGATCGGTTGCAGGCCTTTATTATTTGTCCACCGCCCTTAGATCCAATAAAAATGTCGCTACAGTTACGGAAATAAACATTGATACTTATTCCGTTGGCTTTTCTGGGTGTGTAGTCAGTTTCACATGCTTGGAGTTAACATTTACACTACGCAACGATTGTAAATTACCCCAGAATTAAATTGTTTTTTTTTTTTATCTATGATGTGTCTGTATCAATCATGTTATAAATTTTAAATACTAAATTGGGTCAGAAATCGGTTCCAATGCCTGGAAAGTTCATGGTTCATTTGTTCAGATGTTCACGGTTAAAGAAAATTGTAATAATGTACAAGTGCATTGTTAATAACAAAAAATTGTAATCTGTGAATGGCATGTATTTTTATTTTTTATTTTGTTAGGATTATAAATATATTCAAATAAAATAAAATTGATTATAAATAATAATAATAAATATTCTTCGATAAATTACATGCTGCTCTAGTTCCAAACTAAGCAAAGCTTGTACCATGGGTACTAGAAAACCGATATTATACTTGAATATATATTTTTTGTAAATACATACACTTCCATATACTTCTTTTTTTGTAAATAAATACACAGATAACACCCTGATGAAGACAAACATACATGTTCATGCACACAAATATTTGTTTTATGCGGCAATCGAACCCGCGACCTCGTAGTCAAAGTGGCTATTGCTAACCATTCGACCACCGAGCTCGTCATGTATGCTATATAGGAGTTCTGAAAGTATCACGTATGTGAGCTAATAGAGTTGTACTGAAAGTAAAGTGATTTCGGTAGAATGTCTGAATAGAAAAGCCATAAGGCGAAAATTCTGCGTACATAATTCATACCGTGGAATTTTCAAAAATCCTTCACACAAGAAATAATGTCGTCTAATTTTTTGTACCGGGCAGCTCAGGGTGCGTGTCAGTCTAGCAGTCAGCCCCCTTACCATCAACTCTTATTGCGATTCAATAACTGAATAGAATGCTTATTCATAGCAATGAATTAGCGACTCTATTCCATTTGAAATAGGGTCGCTTATTCATTGGTATGAATAAGCATTTATTCAGTTATTGAATCGCAATAAGAGTTGGTGGTTGGGGCTGGACTAGCCAAGACTTTGCCTTATACATATCTCTATTGCTTATGACCTCGCCTTTGCTTGTCAAATGTAGGTATAGATGAAAATTGCAGTTGTGCACATATTCTATTTCTAATATATTCACGCAAAATAAATAGCAATTTACGATAAACTGCGACTTGGTTTATTTGAAGCAACGAACGAGGTACCTATTTATATTAGCGGCACCAGCGAAAATGAAAAATCGCCGTCTGAGAATTTATATGTATGCAAATATTAAAAATTTCGCAGAAAAGCGGCAACTTTGCGAGTTTATTGCAAAATGTGCTACTTTATACTACAAAATAACAAAAATAAAAATCGCAGAGATCCACGAAACATTGTTCAGAACTTGGGTTGCAACTCTCCCTGCCAGTTTTAATATCAAGTTTTTGCTCTTAAATTATCCACAAAAGTGAATAGGCGAAAATTTTTTGGCAATTTCAATTTAACTTGTAAAAAGGTACGTAACTTGTCTGGAATTACTTAAGCCATTTTGTGTTGTGTTGTGGTAGGGAGGTAGTTATTTTGGTCATTCTATAATAAATACTCGAAATACATGTAGATAGCCAGACAAATTATACGTTATTGCTAAATTTGATTTTACTTAAAAAAATCTCTAATCTCTAAAATACAATATTCTGACAAGTTCGCTGAAATCATGTTTAAATAATAATGATTGTACTTATTAGTTTTTTTTAGATATTTTTTGCATGGGCCTACCATATGAGGTACGAAACCAAAAAGAAAGTACAATGAAGTACATGTGGTAAAGGGTGTTGAGTGTTAACACAAGATGTTTTTACAAGATTTTAATTAAGTAGTACCTACCGTGATGTCTGAAATCAAATCTCGCAAGTTACTTTTGACCTAGATTCCTGTGACCGATCGAGCTGAAATTTGGCATACGTGTTTGATTTTTGTGACAAGGCAGGATTACCTAAATGCCGCCATATTTAATTCCATCTTTATCGTAGGTTACTGTAGCCATATTAATTGTTATTTTACTGCGGTCTTCTGGAAGTTGGAGGCACTTCCGCAGTCAGGCAGCTTACTATTACGCTAGTCCTACCACTCTTTCGCTAGAGCCTCGTGGGTGCACCACGTTAGTTCTGGCTTAAACGTGAGACGGGGGCCCACCACATATTGCCACTACTGTGTCTCCTGTGTAGCCAGGATTAACAGCGGCGACAAAAAGGCAATGAACAATGAAGTCCATTGCAGTCCCGGGGATAAAACTACGGCTGCCTTGGAAATATATCTATCTATAACAGCCCTTGTTGCGTCCGTCTTCGAAAGTATGCCTACTCTCCCATCCTTCATGAGTCTCTGTCTCTTGCCACCTTCATCCAATTTATGTCGCCCTGTTGGCGGATGTCATCCGTCCATTTTCTAGGTGGTCTTCTTCTACCGCGGGTGTTGACGCGTGGTCTCCACTCCAATGTTCTCCTCGCCCAGCGGCTATGATCCATTCTAGCTATGTGTCCTGCCCATATCCACTTCCGGCGCTCAACTTCTTCCACTACGTCTATTACTTTCGTCTTTTGTCTGATCTACTCGTTTCTTTTCCTGTGCAACATAGTTATGCCAAGCATTATCCTCTCCATAGCCCTCTGTGCGACACGAAGCTTCTCAGCAGACTTTTCTATTAAGGTCGTGGTTTCCATTCCATATGTGAAGACCGGCAGGACACACTGGTTGAACACTCTGGTTTTCAAGTGTTGGCAGATTTTTTCGAACGGACAACCCAGGTCCTCCAACCCAGGAGTAATTTTGTGACCCAAATAGATGTAGTGATTAACCGTATCTATGAGTACAGAGAGCTGTTGATTTTTCGGCTCTAGAATGTTTGTCATGATCTCAAGTCATGAATCAGTAGAAAGTGTAGGAGTAAGAAACTTTTGGAACTTGACAAACATAGTGGTGAGATAATTACACCCCCAAAATTAAATAATCATATCAGATCTAATATTTGTTCTTTATAAATCCAATTAGGCTTTTAAAAACAAACCTTTCCGTGTATACAGCAGTGGGAAGCGTATCAACATCTCAAGGATTTAATTAACCGTATCTGTTTATTTTAGAGCTGAGCCCTGCACGGTATCTACCAAGTCACGTACTACGGGGATTGCTGGGTAACGTAACGTACACAACCCAAGGGTATTTCTGTGTTAGACAAATAATTTAATTCTCAAGTACATTTATATACTGACTAAAAGCTTGGGTCTTAGCAAAAAAGTCTTACGCCTAAGGTACTTATTTTAGGTCTAACCTCCCCTCTGAAACAAATTAGAGAAGTTTGTATGTTTGCTCACGCACACACGATCCTTCACGATCAGCACAGATGTCGTTGTTTATATATAGTTTGTATAGTTCACGACGCCATATTTGTCTGAAGTACATGGTTGTGGTAATGTCAAATATTCCATAATATTGTTATTTATTTTTCATCTGTCTCTCCACTTAGTTTTCCCAAATAAATACGACATGGGAGTCTTCAAGAACAGAGTCAATTTCTCCATTAAAAGGCTGGCAACGGATAGGCGACCCCATGGTGTTGCTGATTTCTATGGATGTGATTCGGTGGTGATTACTTTCCATCAGGTGACCCACTCTCATATAAAAAAAAACTTCACATCCAAAAATTTATTCATGCAGTAAATATACATAGGAGGAAAATCTTCTCAACCACAAAATAGAAATGGGACGAGGGAAAATCACCTCTCCCTCGTGGTGCCATTTAGGAGAGAAAATCCTAAGATAACAAGAGAATGTGTAAAAACATGTGTGTAAATTTAATGTTGCTGTCAAAATACCCGTGGATATATTTACCTGTGAATGACATTGTCTTACTTTTCCCATCTCAGAACGTTACTTGCAATTGTTATAAACATAATGATGGTAAGGTTTAATATACCTCTGTAATATGATTTGCACTTCGTAAACTTATTTTTATTATAAAGGACCCGACTAACGACCTAGATATGTAAGACACATTTGAAAATACTGCAAGATATACGTGGTATTATAATAATAAAAAGATACTGTGGCATATATTTATTTATTGTTTTTTTTTTAATTTTGTCGTTTCTCTTTTGTATTATACTTTCTGACTGGTATACATTGTATATTAGATCGAGCAATCACCACCGCCCATGGAGATCAGCAACAACAAGGGGAAGCCGATCCGTTATCAGCTTTTTAAGGGAAATAAAGACTATTCTTGAAGGCTCCTATGGCGTCATTGTTCGGAAATACCGCTGAGGGAAGTTGATTCCACAGTTTCACCGTTCGGATAAAATATCTTAGGAAACGTACTGTATGATCAAGATGATATGGATGGAATTTTAATTTATGTCCAGTTGTACAATAGTGGACCTCAGCGGCAGGTATTAAATCTAACAGCTCATCCGAGCACTCGCCGTGAAATAATTAACATACATAACCCTTTGCTACCCTTATCTATTCAGTGCAGTGCTCAATATATAGTTAATTATTTATTATCAGTGTATAAGCTTCAGAACTGAAGACAATAAAATAACATTACAGTATTTCTACAACTACTAAATTGAACAAGTTTGCAATTAAATGCTCAATAATGTACAATATATTTTCCCAGAGCAACTCCAGGTTTATTTACGCTTTACAGATTTTCCCCAGAAGTTTTACTTCTGAATTAAACTTGATGTTCACGGACTAAATTATGTGCATGTCTACCTTTCCATATCGCATCAACCCATAATCATCCCACTACTGCTGGGATACACTGTTTGTTTACACTAGGCCAAATTCTAGCCCACGGGGCCGAAATCGAGGTTGAGTGAAGCGAGTAAATTCGCTGAGTGTATGTTTTCCATTGATTTCAATGGAAAATGTACTTGATGGTCATTCTTCAAGGACATAATCGATCTTAATTTTATTTTCGACACAAACCTCAAGAATGTCGAGGTTCTAATTGTGTCAAATTTCATCAAAATCGGTTCAGTGGTTTTGGAGCCTGCTCATGTCCAAGAATGACTTTTCGGCATATAGGTATTTCCGTTCCGTTCGGCGTTCCGCTCACTCCGCTGAATGAATTGACAACAAAATATGACGGCGCGGGGCACATGGACATTCAATCAATCAACGCGCAAGGTTCGTTCCATCGCAGGACATTTGACTGTTACTCGCCAATAGATTATAATCTACCGAAAAATAATTCATGAAATTGTAAGCAGTATGTTACAGTTCATAATATTTCGACAGTTTATAATCTCCCGGGATTGATTATTATTGTGTTTCGACGTATTCTATTGCAAAAATTTCGATCAGATACTGTCGACTAAACGTCAAATATCGCATTTTAAACAAAAAATACTTCCTATCCATATTTTCAGGGTCGGCAACGCGCATGTGATGCCTCCGATGTCCATAGGCTGCGGTAACTGCTTACCATCAGGCGGACCGTATGCAGGAGTCGAACCACATGTCAATAAATTACAATACCAATAAATCTTTCACAAAAATCACTAGCAAGAACAAGCTCGCAATATGCAAATAAGCGCTCAGCGGCGAGCAATGTGAAACTGAGCGGCGCAGCGGCGACTTTGTGAATCAGGTTGTTTGTGCTTTACAAGTTTGATGAGGGTTATTGATGAGCTAGCTGTTTTACTTGTAAATTGAGTGAAATGTATCGTGGGAATAGTGTATGGAGATTAGCTTGGATTAGAATAGCTAATGCATCACACAGCTTGGGGTTCATCAATCAAATTATCATTGAGCTGCAATAATGAATTTATTTTTGCAGAAAATGCGGTCGTACATGTTTATGGAGAAATTAAGAAATCGTTATTTTTCCTACGACGGTTGTTTCATCAACTAAATTAAAAGTCTTGCAAATGTGTCATCGATGATACAAAAAGTGTTGTTTCCTGCTGCAAGTTCTGAGATGATATAAGTGCTATGTGCTTTCTCGAAATAAATTTTGGTGTTTCTCGAAATAAAACTTGTGTGTAAAAATTTGATAATTATAGTTTTACTTACACCAAAAAGTTACTGACTTTATAATAGTAAGTAATGTAAAGAGGTTAATAAGTTGCTGACCATATAAAGACACATTAGTTCTAGTCTCAAACGGCAATCGATTTTTGAGATAACGAGTAGAGCTAAAGATTTCTCCAAACAAGATGAGACATAAAAAGATCAAGTGAGGGGTTTGTGTGGCGATAACGAGCGATTTGAAGGAAATTTATTAAATATGTAAGAAATATTAACACAAATATCAACTATTACAGCATTTGAGAATTTTACCCATATCATCATGACAATTGGCGACCTACCACAGTACGCGCATATTTGCAAGCTGCCCGATTGGGGAAGTACCCTCCCTCGCAAAATACCGCAGCCAAAAAACAAATTTCCTTGAGAGTTGTTGTGTTCCTGCGAGTGAGTTGGGTCATCAGAAAAAGCGATATTTTATGCTGCGAGCGTTAATATGGCTACGGTAACCGCTTCATATCAGATGGGCCTGATCTTGTCTGCTACCCGCCGTCGTATTAAAAAATTCGGATGTTGCGCTTTCTCACAAGTCGCTAATCGGATTTTGATGAAACTTGGTGGCTAAACGATTATAGTACACCCTATACAGTATAATAATTGGCTATCTTTTTTTAAATATATATATTTTTTAACAATAATTCGCGTTGGTTTTTGGTTACATTCGAACGTGTTAACGTTTACAAGCCGACCAAATTGAGAAAATGTTTCATATTGTGAATTTACGAGACGCGTGTTACCTACCAAATTAGCCGGGTTATTCACTTCAAAATGTGAGCAAGTAAGCTACATAATTTTGATATGTAGGTAACACGCGGCTTATATATTTACAACATTAGAGTTCTTCTCTATTTGGTCGGTTTGTGTACGTTGACATGACTGAAAGCGAACCAAAAATTTGCATTAATCACTCTGAACGACATCGACTACCTTTCCGAACTCGAGCAAAGTCATTGGCGAAAAGTAGTAATCGATAAGAACTCGAATCGTATTATAATATTAATATTTATCAAATAAGTTTATGAAACGAGTCACCAGATTTTTCTGTCCAAATCATAGGTTTCAACCCTATTAAACTTAATGTACATTTCTGTTACAAGATTCCTACAAAGCTTCCGAATTTACGATCAATAATGCCTGTTAGAAATTTCGCATGTTCCTAAAACGAAGCTCAATAATCTCTCGACCCAAGTAGGGTTGCTCCTCGGGGATTCCAACAAAAAGGTTCCTTCGAAGCGGCAGATAAGATTTTTATAATTTGGAATAAAATATTTTTCTAAAGGTGAGTTTTTTGCGGTATGTGGTTTTACGGACGAGACCGCGCACGTCCGACATTATACCGCCGTACACCACATCGAGCGAGGCTCTTTCCACGGTGCGGGTAAGTCCCCGCGGATGCGAAATTCAAAGCAGCATTCGTAATGATTTTCTTTAGTTATAATTTATTATTCTTAGCTTGTGCATGTGGTTCGCTTGGAGAAGGACAAAGAAACCAGCCTTTTATATAATTAAAGCTATCTAATCTTCATATAAACTAATAATTTCCAGGAGTATCGGATCCCAAAACCAAGTATCCATTTACATAAACAACATGTATCAGCCCAGAAATTTACATTACGAATTAGTTTCCCGTATTAATTTGTAACATTCGAAGTATTAACGAGCCTACTATGAACAGTTATGGAGATTAAGTAAGAGCAGTTCGATTACCCTTCTAAATATTACAAATTTGAGAGTTCGTAAGAATATATGAATGTATGTATACAGGGATGTTTGTTATTCTTTCACGGGTTAACGGTTGAACGGATTTGATTCGGCATACATATAGAATATCCAACTTGGGTCCGTGTGAACACCTGGATAAGTATATCCAGGTATTCACACGGACGGAAAATGCGAGTAAAAGTTGTATATACCCGACTGTTACTATACTAACAAAGTGTTAGGATAAATTTCCTGCATTCATGGTTAGCAGTGCAACGATAGATAGAGGCAGTGGGCTTAATATCAAACAACTCCTCTAAACCCAACGCATTGTACAGTCGGTAGAACATGTATACAGAGGCAAAGTTTCTCCTCAGACGTAATAGCTCATATCCCGTCTGTAAGTTCAGAATCGTCCACAATCCTCAGAGTTCAACTCTGACCCGAGTCATAAGTTGCTAGCTGGTATTTCGGTGCTCATGTCCAGAGTACTTCATGTGTGTTCACACTCGCGGTTTGCAAAGAGAAGTCAGCCGCGGGCCGAAGCACTGCTTCGCGCTATTAAGTACACTCGGTTTTTCGATGCAAACTTGTCCTTCCCCTCCAATTGACTTCGGAACTGGAAGTCGCTAGAGATATAGACGCCTCGAATACCTATATTCTTCGGGTCTCTATATATAAAAATGTTTGTGCCTCTGTACAAACATTTTTTTATGACAACCCAAACTGCTTTTTAGGGTTCCGAACCTCAAAAGGAAAAACGGAACCCTTATAAGATCACTTTGTTGTCCGTCTGTCTGTCTGTCTGTCTGTCTGTCTGTCTGTCTGTCTGTCTGTCTGTCTGTCTGTCTGTCTGTCTGTCTGTCTGTCTGTCTGTCTGTCTGTCTGTCTGTCTGTCTGTCTGTCAAGAATTTCTATGTCGAGAATGCGTGGAGGTATCAAGCTGAAATTTGAACTGTATACTCAGGTCTACGGTCCCATGAAGTTAAAAAAAAATCAAACTGCTAAGTTTACGTAGAAAAAAGTTACGGCCGTTTATTCAGCAAAAAACGCATATTTCGACACACTCAAGGGAATCAAAACCTATAGGGTACTTCCCGTTGACCTAGAACTATGAAATTTGGCAAGTAACATCGTTATAGACTACAAGTACAGGAATAAATCTCAAAACTATACATTTGTAAATAGATCTTAATAAATAGGGGGTCTATATTTTTTATAGGGTGTCGAAATTTCAAATTGAAACTACTAGTTCAAATGGGGTATCATATGAAAGGGCTTGATGTACACATTGCATAATATATATATTTTTTTTTTTCGACGCATTATTTCTTATTTATAATGAAAAATATCAAATTTAATAATGATACTACGTACCTACGGAACCCTCGGTGGGCGAGTCCGACTCGCACTTGTCCGGTTTTTTTTACCTAGGCTCCTAAATTTATGTCATGCCCATAATTTATTATATCAAGCAGATGATGTCGTTTAGGGTATGAGTGGTCATTTTTTAGAGCCAAGGCTAAGCTCACCTGTACGTGGTACACCCTGCCGTCTAATGCCGTTAGTTTTGTATACTATGTGATGACAGCTCGCTAGCAAGTTCTTGTATTGTAAGCTCTGTATATGCTCGTCAGGCACTCGACGTAATCTTCTTCTTCTTAATATATAAAATTCTCGTGTCACAGTGTTAGTTACCTTACTCCTCCGAAACGGCTTGACTGATTTTGATGAAATTTTATAAGTATATTCAGTAGGTCTGAGAATAGGTTCTTATCTATTTTTATGGCAAAACAACGTTTGCTGGGTCAGCTAGAATAATATAAAAATAGTGATATGAAAAGTGTAGCAATAAACCGAACACCTAAAATGGTGAAACTGGCCGACTATTATACTGACTTGGCGACTAAAATTAATATAAAACAAACCAAACCTAACCTAACCTAACCTAGTATTTCTGTAGCTCATTTTCTATTTTTTTTTTAGCTCATGGTATTATTTTCCATATAAAAATAATCGCATGTTAGCCTTAGAATAAAACAAACCGCTAG
This sequence comes from Hypsopygia costalis, assembly GCA_937001555.2. Classification (NCBI taxonomy): domain Eukaryota; kingdom Metazoa; phylum Arthropoda; class Insecta; order Lepidoptera; family Pyralidae; genus Hypsopygia; species Hypsopygia costalis. The sequence goes on along the minus strand of OW443330.2, from coordinate 7,577,812 downwards.
TACATAGAATAAAACGCGGAAAAAATATTTTCATTCCCAAAATTATCAGCATGAACTGAATAATTTTGATATTACAAAAGCTCGCTCAGGATTACAGATCGCAATCGAGCATAAAAACAAAAGATCAGGATTAATCTGAATTTCACCGGTCGTGCAATGTTCTTTCTGTATATTTTTTTACAGCTATTGTTACGATTGATGTATACTGTACTCACAGATCAAAGAATACTCATCAATGTTGAATTTCTTTTGTTTTCTTCTGAAACAAAGCTTTTTTATTTTGATCAGCCCGGTGATTGAATGGCTAACAATGCCCACTTTGACTTTGGGTCGCGGGTTAGATCGCCGCACAACAATAATATTTGTGTGCATGAACATGTGTGTTAGTCTTGGTCTGGGTGTTTTCTATAGATAAATAATATATATAAATATTTCTGGACAATTTACACAGCGCCATCTAGTCCCAAATTAAGCGCAAAGCTTGTGTTATGGGTACTAGACAACTGATAAAATGTACTTAAATACATTTTTTTTGTAAATACATACTTATAATACATAGAAAACACCCAGACCAACAGAAACAGACATGTTCATGCACACAAATATTTGTCTTGTGCGGGAATCGAACCCGCGACCTCGGAGTCAAAGGCCATTGCTAACCATTCGACCACCGAGCTCGTCAAATCTCGTCTATGTATTATATGTATTGACTTACAAGAAAAAAAAAAGAATTTAAGTATAATATCAGTTATCTACTACCCATAGCACAAGCTTTGCTTAGTTTGGAACTAGATGGCGGTGTGTAATTTATCCATATGTGTTTATTTATTTATTTAAAATGACTAGGAGTCACTACTTTGGCACCAAGGGTCGTGTGTTTGATCCCCGCTCAAGACCGACATTTGTGTATTACACGCCTGTTTGTCTTGGTCTAGGTTATTCCAAGCATGAATGTATAAAAATTATGAAAAAAACATTTTTAATTTTTTTTTTCGTGTGAACTGAGTTCTACTAGTTAAGCCCTTTCATTTGATACCCATATTGAGGTAGTCGTGACTAAATTTGTAAACCGCCATTTTGTAGCGGCGGCCATCTTGGATTTACAATGAAACAGAATTTATTTAATTGTATTGTCACCAGAATTAAAGGTGTGTACCAAATTTCAGATCAATCTGTCAACAGTAAGGGGGTCAAATTTCAATTACTAGATTTGACCCAAAAATATAAGCAAACAAATAAATAAATAAATAAACAAACAGGTCAAGCTAAATAAAACCATTTAAAAAACCGTTTAATAAAACCGTTTAAAAAATAAAATAAGTCAGTTTTTTTTCGGGACGGGAGTCGCACCACACATTCCCATCCTCAGATCACAGCAATTGCTGTGATCTGAGTTCCCACCACTGTGTCTCCTGTGTAGCCAGGATTAACAGCGGCGACTATCAAAAAAGGTAATGAACAGTGAAGTCCATTGCAATCCCGGGGGTAAAACTACGGCTGCCTTCGAACTCACAACGAATTTAATTAGTAGGAGTAAGAAGCTTGTGGAATTTGACTTCCCCTCTTAGCAATGTGTTACTTATCTAGTATCCATTACCCTTAGTACCTTTGTGTAATATAATAACTTTGCTTGGTCTGAGACTAGGTGATGCTATGTACTCGTAATTTGTCTACGAATATTTATTTACCTATTTATTATTTTTTTATAATATCAATCTCTACAGGGTCGGTAACGCGCGAGTAAATACCCTTATATGTCTTACATAATGATTGATGTAGCGACATGGTTATATACTTTGCATATTTATGACATAAATTCGGTATAGTATAACATATATACGTAGGTTTACTATATATATAGGTTTTTTTACTCATATAAATATATTGTTTATCTAATCTCATACTAAAATTTAGACATTAAAAAACTAAACACAGAATCTTAATGTCAGTCTTTTACGCACAAGCCATCAAAATAAATTTAAAATAGTAGTTTATGAAACTTTTACACAATAAGGGTTCTTAAAATACGAGTGTGAGTTTTTCAAATGAGCCGAAGGCGAATTTGATAATAGCATCACACGAGTATTTTAAGACCTAATTATGAGCAGTTTCATACACTACTTTATCTAATCTCATGAAATAGAGAGATAATAATATTTTAAATAAAGCCATGAATTTTATTTAATAGCTTTATTTCTTACATATTTATGCATTTGCAGATCGAGCATGCGTGGTGCGCATGCGCGACGCGCCGCGCGGTGTCGCGTTCACAGATTATGTAGAAAATTTTTGCAAAGTTGCGATGCATTTGCATTGCAACCTCCTTAATATACCTGAATCCAGGGCCGGAGCTGTATCGAAATGGAAAAAAAGTTATTTTTTTTCGATACAGTGAACAACTGTATCGAAAAATAACTTAAATTAACTTCATGGTTTTATTTAAAATATTATTATCATCTATTCCATGAGATTACATAAAGTAGTATATGAAACTGCACATAATTAGGTCTTAAAATACTCGTGTGATGCTATTATCAAATTCGCCTTCGGCTCATTTGATAAACTCACACTCGTGTTTTAAGAACTCTTATTATGCAACAGTTTCATAAACTACTATTTAATAATTGTAAGTTATCCTTAAATCTATATATTTAAAAATAAATCTCTATTTCTTTAAATTTATGGAACAATTTGCTAATTCTTTTTATGTTGTATCGGTTATTGTCAGAAGGTTTTTATGAAAGACAAAAATAAGAAAGTTGCTTGAAAAATTTGATAATTTAAGAAAACTGAACGACCATATTAACTTTTATAAAGTAACTTTATGTCGTTTGACAGAACTGTCAGTCATTTGACAGATTGCGCGAAACCAATTCGTATTCAATATTAATTACTATAACGTCAGTCGGGTCACCTACTATGTAAATAAAATAATATAAGAATATGTAAAATTGAACCTTTTTGTACAACCCTTATTCAATTACTAAAATACGATGTTGCATCGATGAAGTTGCTATGGCATTAAATCATTGGTTCGCCTAAAAAAAAACGAAAATAAACAATAATACAAAATACACACCCATCTGAGACTTCAAATAAAAATGTCACAACCACATCTCGTAGTAAAATAAACATCGGAGAATAATGAAGATACTTTACAAATAAATAAATAAAAAAATTCGCCTGCGTAAGCTCGAGGATAACGGCCCCCTTCCGTAAACACCATTACTGGATCCTCAGCTATAAACCAGCCAAGATAAGATGAATAGGGACCGTGACCGTAAAACTGGATATCGAGTGTTTTCCTTACGTTGTCGTGTAAAACCATATGGCCTTCTGAAATTATCTGGGTCATACCTCACCCTTAGCTGTTTTCTGAATCATCGACGGGCGAATTTATCTTTAATAAATGCAAATAATTTGTGGGCATATTACTTACTTTTCTTATTATATTTACTTATTATTAAACAATAAGGTGTATAGCTTTATAGTACAATGTCTTTCAAGCTTTTTAGGGTTTCATACGAACAATTGAAAAACGAACGCTTTATAGTATCGTGTGTCTGACTGTACGTCTATCACAGCAAATTTGCAAATTTCAGCAAACACAAAGTGTGTATTTGTCAAGCTGTGGAATGAACTGCCTGTCGAGGTTTTCTCAGAAGACTACAGCATAGGTTTTTCAAAAAGGGCGTGAAGAGGTTTTTGCAGGGTCGGCAACGCACGTGTGATGCCACCAGTGTTACATGCGTTCATAGGCTACGGTAACTGCTTGCCATCTGGCGGGCCGCATGCTTGTTTGCCACTTTAGTGGTATAAAAAAATGTATTGTCAGATGTATGAATTCATACGATAGCAAACGTGCAACGTAAATAAATTTATTTTGAACTAGCTGTCCCGGCGAACTTCGTACCGCCACAGTATAAGTAATAGTACTAACGTAGTACCGCCTAACAATCAATGAATGTCGTGATATATATTAGCTGAACTAAATTTATGATTATGGAATTAATACAATGAATAATAGACATGGCGTCATTGCGCGTGTCAGTCTAATTGAACACGCACGTTAAGCAACGTCAACCGTAGCCTGTACACAGATGGGTTTATATTATCTCGAGCTCCTGCGTTGAAAAGGGACGAAATGGACTATAGATGGATAAGAATAATGAAAATAGGCAATGAATGGTTTTATGAGATTATATTTGATATTTTTCGGTAATTTTACAACAGTTGGCACGAACTTCACTTTTTTATCTACAATGTCAAAACTACAATAATAGAAAAATAGAAGGTAACTTCATAATCAAAAAAAAGGTACAATAACATAACCAAGGAGTCTGCAACATCCCGGGCCCTTGTGCAGAAAAGCACAAAGTTGATAATTTACGCAGGATGAGAAGGCCCCCTGGTGTCAAGTAATACTAGCTTTCTGCAGGGTCGCCGTAGCAAGCCCCCTGCAGTGGCTACATCTACCACTCTCACTACACCATCCTTGCCAGGGTATAGAGCGGCAACGCGTCCGCGCGGCCATGTACTTCTGGGTAAGTTTTCGTCAACTATTATTACCACATCCCCCGTTTGCAGATTGCGCTCTTTGTTGTTGTTTTGGCGTGGCTGCATCGTCGGCAGGATCTCGCGGACCCATCGCTTCCAAAAATGGTCGCTTAATCTGAGAGCTTTTTTCCAGTTTGCTCTGCGGACCAGGTCTCCATCGTCTAGAGCAATAGATGAAAGTCGTTGATTGGACGAGTTTCCGATTAAGAAATGGAAGGGAGTTAATGTTACGTCATCATCCGCCTCTACAGAAACGTGGCTGAGAGGCCGAGAGTTCACAATTGCCTCTGCTTCCAATAAGAAAGTTGATAAGACTTCTTCCTTAGGAGCTCTTTCGTGGAGGGTGGCGTTCAGAGCCACTTTAATACTTCTAATGAGTCTTTCCCAACAACCTCCAAAAAACGGTGCGGCAGCTGGAATGAAGCTCCACTTTATGCCTTTGTTAGCTGCAAAATCTTGTACTTTAGGCTGATAAAATTCTTTAAGCAAGCGATTAGCTCCTACGAAACACGTGCCATTATCGGAATAAATAGTGTCGGGGGTGCCCCTTCTGGCAATAAAACGTCGTAGACTCATTATGGCCGAATCTGCTGAGAGCGTATGAACTAACTCTATGTGCACGGCTCTTGTAGTCATACAGGTGAAGAGGGCTACCCATCTCTTTTCCTGCCGTCGTCCTATCGTGGTATTTAATGGCCCAAAATAATCAACTCCAGTATAGGTAAATGGGCGTTTATGGTGAGCAAGTCGCTGTGGTGGTAGATCACCAGTCATTGGGTTAAGTGGTTTGGTTTTGCGTATGCGACAAATCAAGCATTCTTTGGCCACACCACGAACTACGTTTCTCAAACGTAGAATCCAATATCTTTGTCTGATTTCATTAATGACCATTTCATGGTTTGCGTGACCTGCTCTTCGATGGAAAAATTGAACCAACATACGGGTGATCGAGTGGCGACCATCCAAGAGAATAGGAAACTTGACATCTGTGTCCACATCTTGAACAACTTTAATCCTGCCAGCCAAGCGCAACAAGCCGTCTTTTCCCATCGTTGGTGATAATTTCAAGAGACGACTTGACTTTGGGATGGGAGTCGAACTTTTGATACATTTAATCTCTTCTTGAAAGCATTCTTCTTGGACGCGCTGCAGCACATGCCTTTCAGCGGCGTTAATCAGTTCCGCTGACAAGGGTGGGAGCGTGGTAGATGTAGAAGAGGTCGCAACTTGGCGGTCTGGAACAGTGGAGTTAGAGTTAATGCCACGAACACGATTCAAAATTGAACGTAATTTAGCCGCAAATTGCAAAACACGCGCGGTTGCTCTAAGTAATCGCAACCAATCACTAAAACGACTGAAGTCGGCGGTAACAACCAGATGGACAGGCACGGGTTGGGAAGACTGTTTTCGCTCTTCTGTAACCTCAGCCGGACCAGCTGGTTCAACTGGCCAATTCTCAATAGAGTCGAGCAGAAATGAAGGGCCCGTAAACCAACGGTGATTAGAATCTAAATGGAGAGAATTTGCGCGAGTAGCGTCATCGGCGACGTTCAAGCTAGTTGGAACCCACCTCCAATCATTGACACTCGAATTCTCTGTAATCTCACCAACTCGATGGGCCACAAATGGCTTGAACGTTCGCGCGTCGCTTCTAAGCCAGCCTAAGACTGTCCTTGAATCCGTCCATAGGAAGGTACGAACAGGTTTTTTTTTGTGGTATTCCTTGACGCTGACAGCAAGGCGAGAGGCAATCAGAGCTGCTTGTAACTCTAAACGCGGAATAGAGGTCGGTTTTAAGGGCGACACTCTCGCTTTACTGGTGATGAGAGCGAGCTTGCTGGTGCCATTAGAGTACAAAAGCCGCCAATATGCCACACAGGCATAAGCAAGCTCACTTGCGTCAGCAAAAATATGTAACTCTCTATTTAGAGGTTCGCCATTTTGTTTGGCATACCATCGGGGAATCTTAATGTTAGACACAAGTGAAAGCTCTTTGAACCATTCGGTCCACTTGATAACATCAGACGGAGGGAAAGGTGAATCCCAATCAATCTTAGACCTCCAAATCTCTTGAAGCAAGATGCGACCTTTTATCACGATTGGTCCGATTAAGCCAATAGGATCGTAGATTTTCATGAGATAAGAAAGGACCTTTCGCTTGTTTAAATTTTCCTTAAAAACGTCACCATCAAGACCTGTCCTAAAACCGAGCGTGTCTGAGTGAGGATCCCAAGAGACACCTAAAACTCTCACATTTGAAGAGGTATTACAAAGTTGAACTTGCGTAGAAGGTATAGCGCGCAACTCATCCGGTATCAGACGTAGTGCATTATAATCATTTGATGTCCAACCACGCATTTCAAAGCAACCGGCAGCATGAACCTTCACTATATCCGATGCCAGCTGAGCCGCGACGTTGACGTTATCGGTGCTACCTAAGTAGTCGTCCATATAATGGTCTTTTACAATCGCATTGGCTGCTTCAGGATGTGAAATTTGATGAGCCTCAGCATTTTTATTCTTTATGTAAAGTGCTATGCATGGACTGGGCGAGGCACCAAAAATTACCGAAGTCATTCGGTACTCTATTATCGGTTCAGTAATTTTTGATTGCGTATGTCGCCAGCGCCACAGAAACCGTAGGGCGTCTCTGTCTTGTACGCGGATGCGGATCTGTGGAAACATCTCTTTGATGTCTGCAGTCATGGCAATGGAACCTTCTCTAAACCTAAAGAGAATACCTAATAAATTTTCTAATAGGTCAGGCCCAGGAAAAAGCAAAGAATTTAACGATACGCCTTTGTTCTTTGCCGCTGCGTCATGAACGACACGAAGTTTACGTTTTTGTGGGTGGTAAACCCCAAAATGCGGTAAATAAAAACGAATTTTTTGTGAATTAGACGAGTAACCAAACGTAGAATCGGAACTTTCAGCTAATTTTTGGCAACCATAATTTGTACTAGGATCACATTTCTCTGCATATCCCTTGTCGACCATGTTGTCTAAGAACTTCTTATAAACATCAGCAAATACAGGATCGCGATGCATTTGTCTCTCTAAACTGTAGAAGCGTGATAAAGCTTGAGGATAACTGTCGGGAACATTCCCGATGTCGTCACGCCATGTAAGCCCTACCTCATACCTCCCTGATGGCAATCGCTTAGTGGTAGAGTCTAAAATCTCTATAGCGCGTAAATCCTGCTTATTGAGCAATGTGTCGCGTTTACAGATGCCTAGAGCGTCGAGTTTGTACTGTTCTTTGACTAAAGATTCTAAACTTTCGTTTTCTGACCGTTCGCTTAGACCTACTAAACAGTGATTGATAAACTCCGTCGGTTTGGTTTTGCTAGAAACTTCTCCGTACAAAGTCCAGCCTAACGATGTATAGCAAGCTACCGGTTCGTTAGTCTTGCCACTGCGTACCTCCCGTGTAATAGAAAGATGCCAATGTTGAGCACCAATGAGTACGGTGGGGACGGCACTAGTATAAGACAAAACGTTGGTCAAATCGTCTAAGTGGCTATAAGAAGCTAGTTTTTCTTTTGAAATTGTTTGCGCATGTAAATTGAGTGATTTCATCGCTCTAGCATGCTTTACAGGATAGATGTCATTTGAGTGTTTACCCTGTATATGAAAATCGACAAGCATAACTTTAGTCTGTTTTTGTAGGCCACCTACACCTTCAATAACGATCTCTTTTTCGGGCCCTGACAAACCAACACGAGTAGCTACACTTAAGTCAATTATCGTTGCGGAACTGCCATCATCAAGTAGTGCGTAGGTAGCATACGAACCTGCAGGACCATAAATAGTGACAGGCAGCACCTTTAATAGCGTCCTGCGCTCCTCGATGGATGGCTCGGAGGTTGAATCGAGCTGGAGACCCGTAGTAGAGACGACGAGCTTCTCTTCAATAGGAACGGCAGATGAAGACGCAGAAGGAACATCGTTGTGAATAGGAGCAGCACACACTGTATTATTGAAAAGATGTGTATCGGGTGACTGCGTTGACGTTTGCGTGTCCTGCCTACCATGCATAAGAGGGTGGTGGCGCAGTGCGCAGCCATCGATCCCACAAGGATTCACCCTGCATGATTTCCATTGATGCGAATTTCGACGTAAACATTTGTAACAAACTTTATTTTCGCGCAACCAGCGCCACCTATCATCTATGGATAGAGTTGTAAAATCACCACATGCCTTTATACCGTGATCCTTTTTGCAGTAAACGCATTTAGACTTAGTGTTAGGTTTATTTTTGGTAACGCTCACGGAATTGACACTTTCGCGTTTAGGAGGCTTGTACAAATTATGTTGTACGGGTGAAGCGATTTGCAAATATTGCGTAGCTTGTAAAAGTTCAGTCGACATACCGTATTTTGTATGACGTTCATGCTCACGTGTTAGAAATTTAGACATTACTTCAAGTTTAGAGCATGGAAAACTTGAATAATCAAAATCGGCTGCGAAGTCGGACCATCGTTGCCTCGTATTATAATTTAACTTACCTAAAACGGTATAAAAGAGTGCCGGTGAGGATACGTACTCTTCTTGGCCTAATAACTTCATGACAGAAAGACTGTTGCGTACCTTGTTGGCTATTGTGCCTATCTCCTTAAGGTCGTTGCCCAAACGCGGCAATGTACGTATCTCGTGAACCTGGGCGAGGACGATCATTTCAGGGCACGCGAAGCTCCGCTCGAGTGCGTGCATGATCTCCTGGGGATCCTCTGTAGAAAGTAGGAGCGACGCCACGGCCTCCCGTGCGTGTCCTCGAAGCGCATTTCGTAAACGAGCGACGTTTTCTAAAGAGGAAAAAGCAGGTTTAGTACTTTCGTAAGACCTTTTAAAGTGAAGCCATTCTGACGCACTTCCAGAGTACGTAAGAAGATCGATCTTTGATCTGTCCGTCTTTGGTTCTTTGCTTTGCATAGCTAATGCTTTGGTCGCTGCTGCAGTGTCAGCGATAGCCTGCAACATTAAAAAAGACGATAAATCGTTGCTTGAAACGCGTTGTGCTTCGGAGCCCGCGTGAGAGGGTGGCGGCTTGGCGGCTGCCAACCCGGGCGTTTTAGAAGCTATATGTGACATAGCGCGATACGAGAGGTTTGCTGCTGAAAAAGGAGCAGCTGCCTGTCGGGGCAGCAGTGGCGGGATTGCCGACTGGCCAGGCTGCGGGACCTCCTGTTCGTCATCCGCTTTGTGAAAGTGAACTACGTTAGAAGTAGAAACGTTTTGTACCCACTGTTGTGTCCTGCTCATGCGTGTAGAGCTATGCCTACTCCTATGGCTACCTTCCTCATGCACCTCTGCTTCAATTTGTAGAAGCTCCGCGCGATGCTCTGCTTCCTCGACCTCCGCGAGTTGTTCGGCAAGGCGGCGGCGGCGCTGAGCTACATCAACCTCTGCTCGACGGCGACACTCGACCTCCTCTAAATCCGCAAGTTCTTTGGCGCGCTCAATCTGACGGCGCTTGAACGCAGCCTCTGCGATGGCCTTTCGGGCTTTCACGGTTGATGAACTACGGCTAGTCTGTGAGGAGCGCGTACTGCCGGCGTGGGCACGGTCATCACCATTGCCTATACCGACTTTATTGGTTGTGTCTATCGGTTGCACTTGATGAGCGATTGATGATGATTCGACATGAGGTGCGGTAGGGGTGGTGGTATTTTGTGATAACATGGCTTTGCTCATACTACGCGTGATCATGTGAAGCGAAAACGAAAACTAAAGATGAAAATTTCACAAAAAATACGAGATGAAAACTACTATGACAACTAATGACAACTAATTTAGGTGCGGTGAAAATGTATTTACGGGTGAAGGACCAAATGAAAAGGGACGAAATGGACTATAGATGGATAAGAATAATGAAAATAGGCAATGAATGGTTTTATGAGATTATATTTGATATTTTTCGGTAATTTTACAACAGTTGGCACGAACTTCACTTTTTTATCTACAATGTCAAAACTACAATAATAGAAAAATAGAAGGTAACTTCATAATCAAAAAAAAGGTACAATAACATAACCAAGGAGTCTGCAACATGCGTGTTTCGAAAGACACGTTATGCCGTCGGTCCCGGTTGTTATTATTTGATTATCTTGAGCTCCTCCGTGCTTCGTAAGGCACGTAAGCCGTCGGTCTCGGTTGTTATCATTAGATGACAGTCGTTAACCCAAGTTAGTGGCCTATAGGCGGCTCGAAAACACTGGCCTCCGCTATGCGCCAACGAGCAGTTGAGCAGCGTGGTGGAGTATGCTCTAAACCCCATCGGTTGAGGGTAGACCCGTATCCATAAAAACTGAAGATTTCAGAAAAATTAAGATTTTCTTATTGTTTCATCAAAAAATAAAAATAAAACGTTTTGTTTTATTTTTTAATTTTGAAATCGGTTTTATCGTTCAATATTTGTAATTGTCATTTCTTTTAATGTTTGCTCTGATTTGATTCTTGCGACCCCATGGACCAAGCGTGACATGACCCAATCGATTTGACATTTTTCAATTTTCAAAACAAATCACAGACAACCTTCGCGACATAAAAGTGACACCATTCGATATGACATTTTGATATTTGACAACCAACAAATATCGCATTCCTTTTTCAAATGACACTTTCATTTGTATGGGAAACTGTTTTTTATTTTATTTTATTTTTTCGTCAATTTTTCAATGTTTTTATTAGTTATTCTGCTATTCGGGACGGAGACAAATCCAACAAATCAAAACCCATGAAAATCGGTCCAGCAGTTGTCGAGTTATAAGTGTTCGAACAAACCCGACTTTGTTTTATATATATAGATAGATATGACAGTTACTCTCTATTAAGTCACCCTTTAAATGGAAGAATGAAGGACATTTTTAACCAAAAAACAATAATACATATAAAAAAAAAAAAAAAAAAACTTCCTCTGAGGAAAATCAAAATCAGTTCATACGTGTGGCAGCTTCAAACGACACACATGACAGCTTTTCTCCTTTTTGTTCGTTTATTATATCAAACTAACCCCGCTGGTCGAAATTCGACCATAAAATAAACAAAAGAGTCTATTATATGCGTGTGTGTGTATCAAATACATGGTAATGTGTGTAATGATATTTTTATTGATTTAATCTATTTTATATGCATAATTTTGAAGAGACATTAGCATTCTGCACTCCTTCTTTATATAAACTATTAAGTGTGCGAAATTGCATACTCCGCCGTCCGCACAATTTTCGTAACACAAAGTACAAAGTTTTTGCTTCACGTACCTATTAATATACAGATATATGTACAAAGTGTAAATTACATGTGTCTATGCAGGAATACAGATGTCTCTAAATTAAATTGAAGACGACAATACGTCCCATTCATCGCAAGTGGAAACAAAGAGTACACATCGCTAACTTTAGGAACCGAGTCTAAAAGCTCTCTCTTTGATTGTGACAGTACCTACTTGGCTAGTGGGACATCTCTTCGTAGCGAGTTTCTAGGACGTGCACTTGGCAGCAACGTGATGCATTTTGGTGCTTGTGTTGCTGTACCAGTTTGCTTTGACGTTTTTTATACTACGTCGGGTGGCAAACGCTCGCAACTTGAAATAGCGCTCTCGCTCCACCCACGTTGCCAATGCAGCAAATTCTAAAAAAGCTTTTTAAAAATGTATACTTACCTACACAATAACTGTTACATATTCTAAAAATAAACAAAGATGAAACAATTCCTTGATCAAAAGGTAACATAGATAGTGCAGAAGAAACTATAACAACACGAAGACACAATGGAAATGTAGAAAACGTTGAAAAAAAACTATTGGAGTATACGTATTGAAAATGATTAGATAGCTCGATACTGCTATGGCAAATGAAGAAATATCGATATAAAACTAGAGCAAATATCGTCTCGGGAGAGAAAAAATTCCATCCATGGTACTACCGGTAGATTCATGTGAAATATAAATATTCCATAGCTTTAGTAGTGCCACACACCGACGGAAAAAATATTAGCTGTCAGAATAGCTATTCTATAGGAAAGATTACTATAAGTTTTTGACATGATGACGTCTTATGGATTCTGCACGCACGACAAAGAATGACTCATTGTCACGTTCCACCTGAGCCGAGCGTGCAAGCAAGGCCGCGGAACAAGCGATAGAGAGGCACGATCGGCCTAAGCGTTCGGCTTGTGACGCATCTATCTCTCTTCCACTCCATCGGCCGATGTTTTCTTATGACGTTGTCACATAAAATTTTCGTCCGTACTCTCCTTAAACCGACTTTATAGACAAGCATTTTTTATATTTCGTATTATTTACAATAATGTGACATGTATAACAGGCATACCAATCTATAGCTGTAAAATATTCATTTTGTGACATTTGTTTAAATGAAGTCATCAACGAAACAACCTCTGAAGTAAATAATTTATTTATAGTACAGTACAATCTACACAATTAATAATTTCTGGTGACCTCATTCACTCGCAGGGACACAACAATCCTTAAGAGAATTGTTACTTGGCTGCGGTATTCTATGCGATGGAGGTAATTCCCCAGTCGGGCAGCTTACAAATACGTTGTACCTCTGTTTCGCCAGAGCCTCTTTCACTAGTCGGCTGGGTACACGCTCTAAAGATCGTGGTAATTACATCCTATTCTCGTAGAGGAAGGTCGCGGCGAAACTTCTTATTTTACCACAGATTCCTAAAAACAGGAACATAGACACAAAACACAGATATTAAAGGTGCTCCGTCAAACATATTGCACCGGGCTATTGTGTTTGAGTCGAGATCTGTTGACGGGTAAACACAGCAGTTCAACACAAACACACGCCACACGGAGCATACCGAAATGCAAACTCAATAGCTGTACTGACTACCGGAGCGTGAACGTTTTTGCTTTGAATTCCGCGATTTGTGTTTTGTTTTAAAATTGGATATTGCATTTCATTATTATTTTTGTTCACATAAGATTTCTCACAAATAACAAGTCCCTTAAGGGTTGTTGTGTTCCTGCGAGTGAGTGAGGTCACCAGAAAGGAAGGAGTTGTAGCGGGAGTGGCGGCGCGCGAGCAATGTTTTATGTTGCGAGTGTTAATATGGCTGTGGTATCCGCTTCATATGGAGCATCTTCTCCAGTTGGATGGCTTAAATATTACACTGTGCCTCATATTCTCTTGCGAGTACTCAGTTCCTCTTTTGACAATCAAGAGGGTGTACCACGTGCAAGTGAGGTTGTTTGGATCAAACATAAGAATCCCGATTTGCCTTGGTCACGGAATTTATTATTTTATCAATGTAATTCCGCAAATATCGTTTAAAACAGATGCATTGATCATCTGTTTTAAACAATATTTGCAAAGCGTCAAACGCGCCAACCTTCAAACGACTGAAAGTTTTGTCATATTACAAATGTTAATATTGTCGTTCAGTTTTCATAAAGTTTTTAATTTGACGTGCTCGGTGGCGTAGCAGTCAATGACGCGGCTTCGACACCAACGCTCGTGGGTTAGATTCCCACACAGGACAAACATTTGTGTGCATGAACATGTCTGTTTGTCTTGGTCTGGGTGTTTTCTATGTATCATAAGTTTGTATTTACAAAAAAAAATATGTATTTACGTATGTTTCTCAGTTGTCTATTACCCATAACACAAGCTTCGCTTACTTTGGGGCTAGATGGCGCTGTGTAATTTGTCTGACAATATTTATTTATTTAATTTTCCGTGCACCTTTCTTATTCCTTTTTTCATAAGAACCTTTTACTGACAATAACAAATACAACAAAAAGAAATAGCGAAATCGGTCCAGTCGTTCACGCGTGATGCTATGATCAAGGGAAACAATCTTTTTTTTTTATGTATACAATACAATACTCTTTATTACACCAACAATAGAGATATTACAAAAGACAGTAGCATATTAAAGTACAACAGGCGGCCTTATCGCTATGCAATCTCTTCCAGGCAACCGTTGGGTATAGGAGAGTATTAGAGTAGAAAAGGTATATAGATAAGTATGTATATAGATAGCCACGGTGAAATGCAAATAAAAAAGAGTTTCATTTCATTTCAAACGGTTAAAAGCAGAATAATAAATTAAAAACGTGCATCGCAACACCAATTTTCGAATGTATCAAAACTGATTTCATAAGGCAGCGTGTACTGAAATGAAACTTTATCGATCAGCGCAACACGGCAGTTCACTTGGCAATTATTGCCAGCTCTCATTACGTGTTTACGTATGCCGTGTCACGTGTTTGAACCGACAAAGTCAGCGAATTATATTTTATTGCTCTATATACATAAACCGCTGAATTGTGCTTTTTGTTTCGTTAGCTGGGAATATGAATACTAAAGTAGGGGCATAGGAATTAGTGCTGGTTCAAAGGTTACTTTTTTTTGTTGTGCTTAGAAGCATTTATGTAATAAGCCTGTACTTTCCATCCAAAATGAAGTGGATTGTTGAATTACCAAGTATTCAGGGCAAGCAGGCAGCCTACCACTTCCACTACTGTGAATTTCCCTGCAGTCCTGAGGGTACTGTCAACAATATTGGAAGGAAATTTTGAGGTGTAACTGGCTCACCGCGATCTTTAAAGCCAAAGCCAACCTCGCCTGCATATGATGCACCCTACCGACAAGCGAAAAAGGCTCTGGCAAAAGAGGACGTAAGGTTCAACGTATTTGCAACTGCCCGATTAGGGAAGTATCTCCACACAGAATACCGCAGCCTATTCCCTTAAGGGGTGTTGTATTCCTGCGAGTGTGTGTGATAACCAGAAAGAAAGGAAGGAGTTTCTGCATTAGCAGAGGGATGGCGGCACGTTATTTCACGCTATGAGCGTTAATATAGATACGGTAACCGCTTTACATCATGCAGGCCGTATGCTTGTCTGCCACCCGACGTAGCATAATCATTTGATTTCATCTCTTGATAATAAAAAAATAATAATTGAAAAACTAACATAACAACTTTCGGTTCTCAATGCCAAAATTATCCTCAGCATTTATAGCAAAGAACCCATTTACTGTGTTATATTTCGTTAGCTTGGGGCTAGATGGCGCTGTGGAATTTATCCGAGAAATAAAATAAATAACACTTAGTTCAAACATCGATTCAGGAGCACAACCACCTAAAATGATCGATTTTATACCGAGAAAGGGCTTAAACTGACTTAAGTGACAAAGATTCTCAGCTTAGTATACCTCCAGGCTCCCTGGGGGCTAAGCTAAATAAGATTAAAACTATAAGCCTGCATTTCCATCAGAGATATGCGAGGTAACAGAGCGGTGCGAGGATGTGTACCGAAGCTATGAAACGATGTAACCGTTTTCAACTAGACACTATGAAACGGTATTCAGATGACCGGTGCGAAGTTCACAGCTCGCGCAACACATCACTCATTGTAGCAAGCGATACGTGCGAAGGAAGATGTGGGCAAATATCCCTCGCTTGTTTTCTATGTAAAAAAATCTCGCTCACTTCCACGCTGTGCCGAGCGAGGCTAGTAGCGTAGCGTATTGGTGCCTAACAAACACACTCTTCGCTACTCATACTCACAGATCTCTGGTGTAAATGCAGCCTATATCTATGGCAAAGTTTGATTTTTCAATGATCAAAAAATCCGATCAGCCCCCTTATCACCATCTCTTATTGCGATTCAATAACTGAATTGATTGCTTATTCATACCAATGGATAAGCGACTCTATTCGATTTGATATATAGAATAGATGGTTTATTCATACCAATGGATAAGCGACTCTATTCCATTTGAAATAGAGTCGCTTATTCATTGATATGAATAAGCATTCTATTCAGTTATTGAATCGCAATAAGAGATGGTGGTAAGGGGGCAACGTGCTTCAACACAGGGTGCCCAGGTACAGTTTTTTTGACATGATAACGTCTTATAAATCGATGATAAATGAAAAAATATAACTCATTGTCACGTTCCGCCTGAGCCGAGAGTGAAGGGAGAGAGCTGAACAAGGAATAGAGAGATACGAGCTGCCTATGTGTTCAACTTGTGACGCATCTATCTCTCTTCCACTCCATCAACCGATATTTTCTTATGACGTTATCACGTAAAATTATCGTCCGTAAACCGACTTTACAGATAATCATTTTTTTTATATGAGAGTGGGGTAAACGAGCATGTGGGTCACCTGATGGAGAGAAATCACCGCCCACGGCGAAGGGGCCACCAATCCGTTGCCAGCTTGTACCTCTTCCTTTTTTTTACACAGTTGTTCGCAGACTGCAGATAAAATAACAAAGTTCATTGATGGAATATCCAGTCATAGGGTTACATTTAATGTCAAGAATTAATATATTATGTTCTCTTTGTTCTAAATTTAGTTCGTATTATACGACATCGTATACAATAAAACAGTGTGATATAAACGTAACAGCCTTTGAAGCAGTCATTTGGGCTATTATCCTTATGAGAAGACGTATTCTAGCATGACGGTAATGCTCATTTGTGATCTCTGTACATTGAAGTAAGGGGTTGGCCGGGTTTGGCAGGCGTCTTTGAAGCTTCGGGCCATAAAGATTTAGATTTTTTACGGTGAAGGTAATGTCAGACTATTATAAATATTTATTTGTTTGTTTAGTAGTGTCATATTTTATAGATAGATGGACCCACACTGCGACTTCACAGCGGTAAAAAATAAAATGCAAAAATTTGTCACCATCACAAACCTTCCTGGTCAGTTGGAAGAGCACTCGACCGGTCATCTAGAGGTCGTGGGTGGCAAGTTGAAATAAACTTTTTAAATAATGATTATAATGTCAGACTACTTAGTTGTTTATGTGTAATTTAAAAAAGTTTATGCAGCACAGTAGCGCCGCTATTGAAACATGTTTTGTGAACTAATTTATTAAAGTAATTAGAAATTTATCATTTCGCTTAGAATACATTTAGGTCACTTGTTTAGCAAATCGCGTATAATTAAAAAAGTGGTAAAATTGGACGTCTATGACAATAAACAACAGCGAGTATGCATGTAAATATTTATATATGTCTAATTCTTCGGCACGTTGTCTATGGCCAAAACTGCTCTACTGATTTCAACACGGAGGTAATGAGATGTCATGCGAGATTATATTAATTTAATACGGCAGCGCCTTCGAAATGAGAAATGGGGAATAATAACAAAAGAAATGTTGCAGTCGAGGTTTTTCGTTTCAGTTAATATTTTCTTAAGTTCTAAGTCAGTGTTCCGCAAAGTGTGTGCCGCGGCACACTGGTGTACCGTGGTCATTAGTTGATGTGCCGCGGAAAAATAAGGTTATCTCATAATGCTAAATAGACAGACGAAAGAAAAATTCTTACACAAATAAAAACTGATTTTTAATTTATGGTGTACCTCCAAAAATTTTCATTTTCTTAGATGTACCTTAAACACAAAAAGTTTGCGGAACGCAGTTCTAAGTCACTAAATAATACTTTTATTGTTTTGAGGAACGATAATGAATACACACAATCTACTTACTCCATGCTCAATCATTCACTCTTACAGGCTTACAACACAGACATTAATTCTAGTGTAAAATACAAAATTTGTTTCGAATTTTGTACTTCGCACTAGATTAAGGATCGATTTTTCACCCGAATAGGCTGCTCTGTCTCTACATTCAAACGTGAATTGATCCACATAATTAGGCGCCGTACTCCGCTATGATATCTGTGGTGTGTTTATGATAGCAAGCGTAATTACTCTGCTTTTGTATTCAGCAATTCATCGCTCACTTCAAGGCCCAACAACCAGTACTGCTCAAGTCTCTGCGACGCGTATTTATTGTTTGGGCAATCAACTTGAAAGCCTTAGGAAAGTTGCGCTGTTCGTCATACGGCGACGTTGTGGACCGAACTTGCTTTGTTTAAATAAGGTCTCATATGTTGTATGAATATCTTAGCGAGTAGTATAACTCGACCTATTTTCTGTTTTAAATATTAAAAAAATGGAAAAAATCACCTCCTCAGAAACACATGATCTCTCGGTTCGGCCTTACCGATCCGTGCTCTTCCACAGCTACCAGGTTTGTGATGGTCGCGAATTTTTGCATTGTATATTTTACTGCTGTGAAGTCGCAGTGTGGCGTCATCTACCTATTAACTATTACCCACACTACTAAACAAGGCTTAGTTCTGGCAAGTTGGCCTAAATCAACTACTTGAATAATACCTAATTACTTTTTACTTTTTGTATAACATTTTGTTTCTTTTGTTACAGGTTGCAATAGAACCTACTTCGGCGATATAGGGCGAACTTATGAGTTAGAACTGCACCGTCCCAGGGAAGATCTGGTTCCATATGTCTGTCTGATCACCATCACAGCGCCTGGTGGAATTCACGGAGACTTGGTGCAGGTTAGTAGACTTCATTTTTGTACCGAGCTTAGAAATATGTAATTAAATGTTTTTTTTTCTGGCGCGGTGTGGGTTTTGCACTGTATATCGGAATTGGTACAGAAATAATGCCGCACAGTTTTAATCAGGAAGTGGTCTTAATACGTGAGATATACCTGAGTCTTCATCATTTAAAGAACCAAAGTTAACCTTCACCTGTAAGTTGTTATTGGTCTTCTTTGCCCGACTGGATATCGGATTTTTTCGTGCGAATCTTCGGAATATAATATAGAACAGAATCTCATAATACAATACAATTATATATAATTCATTTAGGTTTTGTCACAACCCGGCCACTCAATACAAATGTCGCGTCGTTTACTACTACATAAACCATGGTGTCAGTACAGAGCGTGAATGTGCGTGTGTGCGTGCGGTGCCATACAAACTGTTCCAGTTTCGTCTCAGAGGGGAGGCGAGATTGAAACGAGAGAGCGGCAGGCAGTGGCCATACTGTATTATTACTTATACTCTGGTTTTGTGTAAATTTGTTGAAATACGACGATGTTTGTCGATGATGGCGGAAATAGTCATGCCGAAGAGCTCACTTTATTAAAGTTCTAACCTTACGGCTAAGCTGAAACCGGTTCCCATCGTATTTTTTAATTGCAAAAATCAAACTTCTACTTAGATTTTTAGTACTTGTGTTTATCTTGGCTGGTAATAACGCTAGAGCTCTACCGACTAAGCTGAAGATGGTTTTCAATAACTAAAATGTTAAGACCTATGTTATAATAAAGCACTTGTACTATTTCACGTTATTATATTTAATATTACCGACCGGTTTCGCCGCTAACGCATTATCAAGGTAAACAGATTGTGTTTGTGTTTCTACAAAACATTTTTATACCGTGCAATCAATGACAAAAATTATTAAAAATAAAAATATTAAAAGGGTATTCTGAAATAATTTATTAAAAATAAAATTTGTAGAAACACAAACACCATCTGTTTACCTTGATAATGCCTTAGCGGCGAAACCGGTCGGTAATATTATATCTAATAATGTGGAATAGTACAAGTGCTTTATTATAACATTATGATAATAATGTTCCACCAAGTGCCAACAATCAACAGTATCAACTTGTTAAGACCTATATTTATATTTCAAATCAGAATATTCGATGGTAATCGACTTCAGCTTCCGCAGTAAAGTCCCTGAGCTGCTAGTATTAATATAACACCGAAGTAACGTGAGTTTACGTACTTAACCTTATCTTTATATAGCATTGCACTGATTTCCCTCTAAAAACCTTTCAAAATTATTCCATTTCATCGTTGGCGGGTGTGCCAAAATATGAAAGGAAAACGTAGTTGAGTTCTCTGCGACGCCAAAATGGTCGGGACATGAAATATGTGCTGTCAGAAAAGTCGTTCCGTACCCACCTTTGAGTTGAAGGTACTATATCTTTTCTTGTAGATGCCCCTTGGCATCAAAAGGGTCGTTTATACGCTGCAATTCTAAGTGATTTTCACCCAACTGTCGTAAGAGGGAGGGTAATTGTTTCGAGTGTATGTATATCATCATCATCAGGTCATTTTGGTCTCCACTACAGGAGCACGACTCTCTCTCGTCCGTCCCAGACAGAAGGAGGATTTGGCCTACACTCCCCACGCTGGCCAGACGGGTTGGGGAGGCCTGAATGGCCTGATTGATGTTTTATAATGTATTTTCCTTAGTCGCCTTGTACGACATCCACGGGAAGAGACGGAGTGATTCTATTCTAGTCTGCCGGAAACAAAATCATAAAAAATATTATTTTAGTAATAAGTCCACCTTTCACGTTTTCAATCATCAAGTGTATATTTCCTTTATAATACCACAGTATAAGTAATAGTACTACGCATAGTATGGCCACTCCCTGCCGCTCTCTCATGTCGACCTCACCTCCCCTCTGAGACAAATCAGGAACAGTTTGTATGACGTCGCACGCACACACATTCATTCGCACTCTGCACAGACGTCATTGTTTATGTAGCAGTAAACGACGCGACATTTGTATGTAGTGGCTGGGGTTGATAATACGTAAACTTTTGAGATTTTGACGAGCTCGGTGGCGTAGCGGTCAATGACGCGGCTTCGACACCAACGCTTGTGGGTTCGATTCCCACACGGGACAAACATTTGTGAGCATGAACATGTCTGTTTGTCTTGGTCTGGGTGTTTTCTATGTAATATAAGTATGTATTTTAAAAAAAAGTGTATTTACGTATGTTTATCAGTTGTCTAGTACCCATAACACAAGCTTCGCTTACTTTGGGGCTAGATGGCGCTGTGTAATTTGTGTGACAATATAAAAAAAAACTGTGTCTCTGTAACAACTATAATGTATTTAACCATTAAATTTAAAACCTCTTTAATGCTTTTCTCTTTAAACCGCATTTAAATTATCACTACATTTATTAATTAAAATCCCCCGTAGCGCTGAGTTCGTGTTTGATCGAGTTAATCTCAGTAATTACTATACGACCGAATTAGCATGATTTCCACCAATAGAAAGAGGGATTATCAAGGACGGTATACCTATATGTGGTAAAAACTTATTAATGTTTTGCGAAAATAAGCTACCGGCACATAGTATTCTGTAGTATATTATTCTGATTTGGTAGCAAAAAGGGTGAATTACCAAGCGTTCAGACGATTTTGCAATTCATATTATTGGAATCGATATGTTAGGTAACAACTCAATGTTCCCCAACGACGCCATGCGACGACCCGTCCCATTTCGGATATACCTATGTACTACTAATACATTTACTTGTATTTATACTAGTGTTATAAACCAGGACTGGAATTCGTTTTTTTTTCTAAAGAATAATGGATCGCTAATCAATATATATAATCAACAAGATGTAATTAATGATTTAAATAGTTAACTAAACGAGTGCAATGTTTAAGAACAAGAATATTGCTAAGAGAAACGTCCACTAGTCAAAACAGTGGGACGCGAACAAGGCGACATTGGTTCAAGATTAAACAAGGTATGATTACTTTTCTAATCTCAATAGGTTCATTGTTTCTTCTGGTACACAGCGTTTATACACGAAAACATAGTATAATAACATCAAAGAAACCGTTTTCTCTGTACACCAAAAACACTTTCCTTCGCAGAGTAAACGAATCTTGGTAACAGACAGGGGCTCGCCACCGTGTATGTGCCCCCTAAGGCGCCCGGCTCTTTCAATTTTTACTCTTCACAATCTTGAGGGTGTCTGTAATAGGTCGTCGAGTGGCACACAACATTTCTATTTTAACCGACCTCAAAAATTGAGGAAGTGTTCATCTGTACATTTTTTATGTTGGTTCAAGCATTGATTGTACTATAATTTATTCTGTGGTATTAAGAAAGTTTTCAGCAAAATTTATTGAGCTTATAAAATCGTCCGGTCGTCCTGTCTGTCCGTCCTGAAACTCAAAATTTCGAAAGTCTGACTTCGGATTCGTGTAGAGCATCAAAAAGTAGTAATGTAAAGTGACTTTGGTTTTCCGATATCAATTCGGGAAAGTGGTCAAAATAAATAAATAAAAAAATTATGTCTGACCGTACGTTGCCATAAAACTCAAAATTTCGAAATTCTGACTTCGGATTCGTGTAGAGCATCAAAAAGTAGTAATGTAAAGTGACCTTGGTTTTCCGATATCAATTCGGGAAAGTGTCCAAAATAAATAAATAAATAAATTTCGCTATGGTGGCGCATGCTGTGCGTCCGATGTTTTAATACTCTCTTTTTGTATGAACTTTAAAACGATAAACAAACGACAACTTAAAACAACGTTGGTTCAACTTTTTTGTTCACGTTACCGGGTTGAAAGTGTATATGTTAATCGTGCCTTATAAAACGTACAATAAAATCGTTGATGTTGTATATCTGCACATGAGACATTTTTGCAAAAAAAAAAAATGTTTTTTTTTTTCACATGCGCTAATAAACCGAGGACTGGGGTCCTGATAACTTCTACAGATTTTTGGGGTGTTAGTGGCCCACCACTATCTTCGAGCAAAAGCCAACCTGAACTGCATGGAGGATCTCGAAATAAATAAACCCATCCATGGACAGGCTACGGTAGACGTTGCTTAGCTTGCTTATTCGATTACACTGACACGCGTAATGACGCCATCGAACTCCTCTCATGGCACCTACTTACCGATAAAAAAAAATTTGAATGCAAAAAAATAACTTTATACAAAGATTTAATAACAATGGAAGTAAAATTTACTCATTCTTTCGACAAATGGCGTATTGTTAAGGAAAGCTCTATTTCGTTTATGCAAATCTAGCGTGTGTCACGACATAATAGAGTTACGTGCTTAAGTCGTCAGTCAACATGTATTGATTAAAATAATAGATAGGTAGATAAAAATACACTGCCTTTCTTACATTTCTTGGTTAATTATGAAAATAACGCTAAAAAGAATAAGAAAATCTGATAAACGTTTTTTTGTTTTTACTACATCTCGTGACAGACAAGCATACGACCCGCGTGATGCGAAGCGGTTACCGTAACCATATTAACAACCGCAACATATCGGTCCCAAACGAAGAAGCCCAAAACGTTGGCCGGATCAGATCTCAGAACAACTGGAGGTTTCTGTCAGCACAGCATGCTTGTCCATCTAGCAGCTGACAGAAATAAATGGAGACAACAGGTTTCAAATCTAAAGCGGAATCACAATCCTCAGCAGTGAGGGAACGACTGGAACAGAAATGAAAGTAAAATCAAATTAATTTGTTACGCAATTCCCTATTCCAAAGTAAATATGCTCAAGAACAGTAAATAATTTGACTTGTGTTAAAATTTATAACTAAGGCATATTGGAGATTATGCTAACATTTAAAGGAAATGAAAACTTTTGTAATGAGCACACCTTTTTAGAAGCCGTACCAATCTCTGCTGTACGTGCTGACCAGAAAACGTGACTCTGGCGAAAGAGATGTAGGGCATGTCGTGTCCGAAATGCCAATACCCTTGATGATCATTGCTTTCGTGATAGTGAGGCTAACAGCCGCAAGGAGGTGCTACGTTTGCAGCATGGGTAACAGCACACCTGTTATAAGCATCTATAGGCTACGGTAACCGCATTATATCTTTCACTTTATATCGGGCGGCTGTATGCTTGTTTGGTCCGATGAATCAACAGTTTTTTTTTATACCTCTAAAATGACGATGGAAAGCAGTTACCATAGGCTAAGAACGCCTGTAACACGCGCGTTGCCGAGCCTGTGAAAACCTCCTCACGCCCTTTTTGAAGAACCCCATGGAGCATCCTGAGAAAACGTCGACAGGCAGTTCATTCCACAGATTCACAGTACGCGGGAGAAAACTTCTCTAATATATTAAAATGGCAAACAAGCATGCATGTCTGCCTGATGATTAACAGTCATCGCATCCCACTTAAAAAAACAACATTTATCAAAGTGGGTAACTAGTTACCGAAAGATTTCTATAAAAATCTAACCAAACAAGCCAAACAATAAAGTTTTAATACCACATTGTCTTAACTTTGAAACGAAATGATTGATGAAAAGAAAATGGCGTTCGTCAGCCCACAAGGAAATTCATATTGTCAGTAGAATGTAGCTTGAGTGACTTAAGGTCGGATTTCGGTATACATAAATAATCAACCTTGTGTTTAGGTGCCTCGTATGTGCCGGTTTATAACATGTGGCTGTCATACATCGGTGTACCTTGGATTATTTTCCCAGGGGTCTGACAAATGTAGGAATGTTTCGCAATAAAATGGTGGAAATGTGTTTGACTTGTATGTATGTCCAACTCTCTGGTCACTCGATTGCTGAGCAATTGAATCGATTTTGATTATGTCACTAGTTTCCTCTTCCTAGCGCAAGTGTCGTTGAGTATTTTTCATATGAGAAGGTGCCAGAGAGTATGTAGATCACCTGATGGAAAGTAATTACCACCATCCATGGAAATGAATAACACCAAGGGGTCGCCGATACGTTATCAGCCTTTGAATGGAAAGATTTACTGTTCGTGAAGACTTCCATGTCGTGTTTATTTGGGAATACTGCGATACTGCTGAGGGAAGTTGATACCACAACTTCACAGTTCGTGGTAGAAAATGTCTTAATAATCTTACTGTGATAGATAGCCAATTATCAAGATAAATTAGATGGATTTTTTATTTATGGCGAGTTGTACGTTAGTGGAATTCAGTGGTAGATACAAATGAAGTAGCTCATTTCCCGTTGTCTAATTTGTATAGTTCGCAAAGAGATTCTAATCGACCAGAGATCGGCTAGAATCTATTTATTTATTTTTATTTATTTATTTGTTAAACACATTGTTACACACAAGTAGGCACAAAGGTTTATTATATAGTCTAACAATTTGAACATAATAAAGATTATGGTATCTACTGAGTTGCCCACTCGAAAGTCGAAACTGACACCTATTGTAGGATTAACCTGTGTTACAGGTGTCAGTGCTCAACCCTCGGAAGGTTTTTTAAAAATAATTAAAGAAATATTTGAACCAAAAAAATGTAACAATAAATATTGCGAAACAAAAGAAATTAGGTATTTAAGAAAACTTTAATTTTTGCTCTTAATGTGTGTTTTATTTGCTTCATCATGCGGCTTCGTCCGCGTGAATTTTGGATATTGCGCCAAACTTTTGGTCATCCCTTGGACACAGCTCATTTTTTCGGGATAAAAACATCACATTATTTATGCATTTACAATATGAAATGTGCAAAATTTCATGGCAATCGGTTCAGTAGTTATCACCTGGTAGTGGATCAACCAAATAAACAAACTCACTTTCCCAATTATAATATTAGTAAAAATGTGCCAGTTTAAAATTGTTTTAATTTCTACTCAACGTAAAAGTAGATAAATTAGAGCAGTAATAGTTCTGATACTTTAATAAAACCGCAGCGCTCTGCGATCAGCTCTGTGGTGTGGGTTTGAAAAGCGGTTAGTGCAGTTTTATGAGAATCGTTTTCCATTCTGGAATCTAGTGGCGTAATATGAAGACTTTCTGTTTATTTATTCTCTCGGTTTAAAAAAATACTTCTATTCTTTCAAGCTTTACATTCGCAGTACCGCATCTTTTACACGCAGATAATTATTCATTGGAATTTGTGCCATGAGTAGCGGAAGTTATAAGAACAAATTTACTAGTCATTTAATTATTTCAGCCAAAAAATGTGACTACAATATCGACTTTAAATGAAGATCATCTGTACGGAATGAATCATCGCATTAGGATTCTTGTTGGTCTTGATATACCTATTGGATATAGGAGCTAGAAGCAATAATATAATTATTCATCCCGCTTCTGATTTTGTGATCTAGAAAAACAAAAATATGTTTAAAGATAAACGTTTATATAAAAAAACATGCATCATATCAACGTAGAGATAGGTAAAATGCCGAGCATTCCCAATAAGTACCTACATATAAATTCCTAATAAGTTCATACCAATCTCTTTGATGAGCTCGGTGGTCGAATAGCTAGCAATGGTTACTTTGAATCCGAGGTCGCGGGTTCGATCCCCGCACAAGATAAACATTTGGGTGCATGAACATGTCTGTTTGTCTTGGGGGGAACGAATGGAGGGGGGGGGGGGTTTATATATATATTACAATCATATTACAATATTATATAAACTAACAACTTTGTACAGGAATATTTATTTATTAGTTCTCCTATTATGTCCAAAAACTGGACATTTGGGGGCATTAATGGTCGTTGATTTTTATTTTAAAAATTAAAGGAACTATTATCTGTATTTAGGCATTTAAACTCAGAAACGGAAATATATTTAAACACAAGCCGTTTACAGAAACGGGCATCACATTCACCTCATTAAAGTTCTTGTTGCGTTGTGTTCCAGTACATTTCTCGTTTATCACGACCCTCTGTTTAATTTCCCTGTCGTTGTTAAAGGAACAGCAGTCTTTAATTTGCATGTAATTAGAAGACTTTCATTAACTATCGAACTTTTGTATACTTTTGTTTCTAATTCGATGCCTAAATAGAAACTGTAGCCAAGATAAAAGAAATGAAAGGAAAACGATGTATTTGTTTAATTACGAGAAATTAAAATAAATAATATAAGGAATATCTATATATTAATAAGTTAAGCAAAAACTTTGTACCACTTTTTATGAAAATTGCGATTGCATAGATGAGTACCAAACAAAACTTGTGTCTGAGATTGAGACGTCTCTTGGACACTTCTCGGGACCTCATTTGGAACCCTCAGGCTGAAAAGGACAACTTCCTAAAATGACAACTTTGTCATCCATACAAACAAAAACTACAGTCAAATATTAGTTGCTACTACGGAACCCTTCATGGTTGAAATCCTTTACTATTGTTTTTGAATTACTGTTATTAAAGATTGTGCTTACATATTAAAATTAGTGTTCTATAGACACAAACATACAGAAATATGTTTTTTTTTTACTTTAAAAGTTTTGACTGCAATAACACATTAAAATTCTCTATGTTCAATGACCGTATGAACGCTCTCGTCGGTATTTTGACGGCTTCACCCGAGTCTATCAAGAGTCTAGAAATACATTCATTAGGTTTATTTCTGTACTCTCTGTATTTTGTGCAATTTCTCATCATCAATATCCCTATAATAAAATTAGGTCATATATCCCATGTTTCTAACTTCTTCGAAAAGTAACATTATGTAGGTTGCAAGGCACATAAACTACAGTGCTCGCTCCCTCGAGGTCTAAAACAGGTCAGTCGTCCGCGCGCTGACCGGAAATTGTGTTTCTTTCTTCAACACAATAAGTTTTACGTTAACTTAGCACTTAACGTTGCAATGTAGAAAGCGTTTTATGACGATGCTCGCTTTATTAGCCTTTTTTAATATTCGTCATTGGATTCTAGTATTTTTTTAGTTATATAAATAAATGAATGTTCCGGAAGAAATTACAAACTGCCATCTAGTCGCAACCTAAGCAAAGCTAGTACTACCTATGCGCATTATATAACTGACATAATATTTAAAAAAATGTTATTTTCTAAAACACATACTTATAATACATTGACACCCAGACTTAGACAAACAGACATGTTCATATACACAAATATTTGTTTTGTGCTGTCGAAATCATCTGATCGAAACTGCGACCTCGAAGTCCATTGCCGGTGATTTGACCAACGGGCTCATCGACTTATTAACAATTACTGAAAACATCTGAAATCTGAAATGGTACCTTGATTAACTTACTATTGTACGTAGATAGTAAGAGACTTATAATAAAACTTTAGCTTTACATTGTGATATTTTTCAGACTTAAGTATAAATGAGGCGACACCACCAAAGAATGTAACTACAGTCCGGCTGCCACCACGATATATTGTCTGCAACGTAGAAATATAATGAATATAATAGGCCTTTTATATGTTATACACGTTGTGCGGTTCAAATTTATCTAAATAAGCGACATTCCGCGCAGAAAAAAATGCGATTTTATAATAAAAACAAAACTTTATCTTCTGTCAATAATGTCACAGAGTTCTATTAGCAAAATGGTAAATTACGTACTCAAAAACAGAAGACACTATATCATTATATCATCATTATACACCTCGGAAATGATTTTATAAATCGCACGAACTAGTCTATTTAAACTACAAATTGAATCCAAATTACAAAACCATTCGTTCTATTTCGAGCGTTGTCGGCCACGAGATCAGTCCTCAAATTAAGCATTTCAAAAGCCGTACCTAATCGACCATCCTATTACAGGAACGAAAAAGATTTTATCGTTTTCTTAACTCAGAATATGAACATAAATAATTGGATTAAACTGATGTTAAGCCACGTATCAACATGCCGAAGCTGCTCGCGAGGCTGCTGGCGTGGCTGCTCGCGAGCGAGAATGCTCGTGAGGATGCTTTTTTGCGCAGTAGCCAAGATGGGCTCCGCGAGGTAAACGCGTCTAAATACCACGAGGCTGCCTTGCAAGGCGACTTAAGCAAAAGTAGCATTCCGTTTTTTTAATTACAAACCCCAAAAAAAAAACACTTCATTATGGAAAACGGTTAGCTAAGGTAGCATTGTGGTTCTATTTCAAAACTGTTTTTCGCGAAATGCCCAAAAACGAGAGGATTTTTTTATGATTTTTATAAAACAGCTAAAACTTTGTCAACATTGAGCGTAGGTTATTTAATGGGTCATAAATTCTTTCGGTAAACTTTCAGTGTCACTGTAAACAACGTAAGGTAGAGTAATTTATGGACTATACGAGTATTATTTACACGTATAAATTTTAATTAAAACTAATTTATTTGAAATAAATTGGGTAATATTTAAATGTGATAGCAGATGTTATAGTAAAATAAAAATAGAAAGATGTTTCACCATTTTACATGGAGCATTCAAGAACAAAATCAATTTTTGCCTTAGAAGGATGGCAACAGATCGGCGACCCCTTGATGTTGCTGATTTCTATGAGCAGTGGTGATTACTTTTCATTAGGTGACCCACATGCTCGCTTATCCTCCTTTTATATACAAAAAAAAAGGTATAACTTAATTTCCTTTTTTTATTTGATTTAAATTGATAGTGCTCTCATTCGCTAGTCGGCAGGACGCACCGCGTGCAGGTGAAATTGGCTTTGGCTCTGAAGATCATGGACATTTTAAGCACTTAAACCGACATTTTTCGCATCAGAAATAGCTAGTATCTAAATTTCACGTGGAGCTGCAAGATTTATTTTCAATAATATAACCGAGTACTTCAGAATCAACACCAGTATTGTCGTCCCGAAGTCGGCCGAGTTTCCTGCCGTAATTTGAAGTAATTTTCGGGTCCGTCGCCCAGGCAAATGGACCGTGCATCGTGGGATCGAATGCCTACATATTTTCCACTGTTTTATAGACCTGTTTTTAAGAATCGTTCCCTAATAGCAGGGTCTCATAATTTAATTTTCTTGATCTATCATTTCGGTATGGGTATATGTCGACGTTTATTACTTTGCTAAATACGATCATTTCGTTTACAGTTTTATTGACTTTGCTAAAGAAGTTACAATCAAATTTATTACTTTTCGCAGTTTCGTGTTATTATTGTGCCTAGTTTTGGTATCACCAAAGGTCAGAAAAGGGTGTACTATTTCATATACTTTGGGGAGGCCTGGATATAAATGAATTAAATTTAATAGAAAACTGAACGTGCTCACCGAGCGGCCAAAAGAGATTGATGAAGGAGGATCGCGAAAGCAGCTATTAAAACGGAGACTAGAGAGTGATAATTTACTTGACAGATGAGACAGCTTGCAAACTTTGAAGGTTATGTCGACAACTTTGGTTCTTCGTCGAATTTCTTCGGTCCGGATTCGATTCCTCAGAGAAACCCCGTGCTTAACCCATCATACGCTGCGCGGCCTTTAGCCTGTGGGCTAGACCGATGGTCAATGTGCAAATCTCTACACCATAGATCAATGCAGGGAGGATGCACTAGTTGAAGACTTCAAGCACTGGGGTGCGGCGAAGATATGTCAAAACTTTCCAAAAGCTGCCCAGCCCCATCGAATGCATCTATCGATCTCATTGTTGAAAACAATTACGTAACAACAATAAATTATATAAAGTAGTATATAGTGTAAAATCTATTTTACAAAATGTATTATAATATTCGTCAATATACCTACGCTCCAATTCATTTTGTATTTTGCTGAAATTAAATCAGTCGGTTTTCATCTCATGTCTCTAATTTTAATGAACACTACAGCAAAATAATTTCACTCTTTTGAAACTATATTTATATATTTGAAACAACAGCAAAGATTGAAGCTAAAGTCCGTTTATTATACCGAATTGGGGTTTAAATTATTCGGGGAAACACAGCAGCGGATATTTAAACATACCGGCTGTTTTGTTAATAATTGGATGATTAATTTCTGTTTGTGGTCATGGCTATTGTTTAAGATAGTAATTATTTACTGTTTCTTGGTATAAAAAAACAATGTCGCCCGCATAGAATTTACATTTTAAAGAGCCTGTCACTCTTCAGCTCAAAAGTGTATTCATATTTTTGTGTTTATAAGTTATACAGAAATCACAATACTATCTTACTTTTGATTTGATAAACAAAGCTGGGAACCTCAACATCAACTACTTACTCGTACACTTAACGAAATTCAAAAACTCACATCTCATTGTTGATCCTAAAATCAGAGAGCTTGCTTCGAAGTAACCTAGAATCGACAATTGTTTTTTTTTACGCCCCACGCGCGCTATGTACAACCTTCCGGAGGTAACTACGGAAAGGAGGTGGTGAATCCTCATGGATACCAACGTAGCATAAGGCTACATTGATTATGTCGGACTTTTACCCACTAAACACCACCTAGGGACTGCTTTTAGCCTTGCGGGGGCTTAAAAGCTCCATCTATGCGATCGCCTCGTAGAGAACGGGCGACGCAAACGCCGCTCACGAATGAGCGTACGTTAAGCGAAAATAACAACCCTATGAGTTGGGGTAAGCCATAAGAGATGTAGGATAGTTGACTGCGAGTACCTGGACTTGGGAGAGTCGAAGATGCTTTAGGTAAACATTTATACAAACGTTACATCGTGAACTACTACATAAATAAAGACGTATATGCAGAGCGTGAATGAGCGTGTGTACGTGCAGCGTCATACAAACTTTTCCAGATTCGTCTCAGACGGGAGGTGAGGTCGATACAATAGAGCGGCAGGGAATGGCCATACTGTACGTAGTACATACTATTACTTATACTGTGCTTTAGGGTCCAAAGTGAAAACGTGGAATGTGGACTTTTCATCCACGCCCTAATTTATTGTTTAAATAATACGAGGTACCTATATGAATCATTGACTTTTATTTTTAGACAAAACGTATAATTGCGAACTTTCTGCCAAATGATTTTCATTTCGAAGTAGGTTATTTTTCAAGTAATATTACATTCAGGACGCGAAACTATAATAAAATCAAATATACTACGGACAAACTCCTTCCATTATTCAGAATCGAGTCTTTAATTTATATTTGGCGAAACGTAGTGTTGAATACTTAAACAGAACGGGTTGGTCTTGGCAAATGTTCAGCCCCGTTCAGCATCAGATGCGGCTCGGATTAGCGATGGTGAAATATTAATTTGGGATAGTGGTCAGATGCCGTCGATAATTCAATGTTTATTTTCAACACTAATACTAAACTTGTGTCAGGATTTGTCTCGCTTATTATAGGATACTATTTAACGTAACATCAGTAAATACATTGCTAACCTAATCTATTTTGCTCATCAAAAATACTTTTTGCAAATCAAATGCAGTATTACTATTCTATCAGATTAATTTGATATACAAATCAGGGGCCCTACCGCCGAAGCTGAAGCCGATTGATTACCATTACCAATTTAAGCTAAAGTTTCATTTTCTTCGCAATTAAAAAATCCTATGGTAATCGGCTTCAGCTGCGTCGGTGGGGCCCCTCGTTACTTTAGTAGATCAATTTAATATTAATCTAAAAATAAAATAATCATTATACAATAAACAATTGTAATAGCCATTATGATAGTTTCGTCTTTATAGCAGTTTCGCTATCAAGAGATTAAATTATATCTTGTGATTTTTTAATGAATATTAGGAGATTTAGTGATTTTGTAATGATTTTAAATATAATATTGTACGGAACAAAATACTAAAATTTTACCCCGAAGAAAGAAGCAATAATTCTATTACCAAATCGCCAGCAATAGTACTTATCCAGTAAAATACATTGCTGTTCGCGTAATATGTTTTCATACTACGTCCGGCGCCAGACAAGCATACGGCCTGCATGATGTGAAGCGGTTACCGTAGCCATATTAACGCTCGTAACATGAAATATTGCTTGCGCGCCGCCAACCCCGCTGCCAACGTAGCAACTCCTTCCTTTCTGGTGACTTCACTCACAGAAACACAACAACCCTCAAGGGTATTGTTATTTGGCTGCGGTATTTTGTGAGGTGAAGGTACTTCCCTAGTCGGGCAGCTTACAAAGACGCTGTATCTTACCTCTCTCTTGCCAGTGTCTCTTTTGCAAGTCGGCAGGATTAAAAAAATAGTAGTTTATGAAACTGTTGCATAATAAGCATTGCAACCTGTTTAAAATACCTGTATCCAGGGCTGAAGCTGTATCGAAATGGAGAAAAAGTTATTTTTCGATACAGTTGTCCTTAGAAAAGCTGTATCGAAAAGTAACTTTTTGATGTCTTGTGCGTAAAAGACTGACATTAAGATTCTGTGTTTAGTTATTTAATATCTAAATTTCAGTATGAGATTAGATAAATACATCTTCTAAAGGCTTTTGTTGTTGTGTTTCTGGAAGTGAGTGAGTGAAAGATCAACGCATCAACGACGGCAGTGGGAGTGACATCGCAGTATACTTTATATTGTAAGCGTCTATAAGCTACGTTACCTGTTTCACATCTTGCGAGCCGTACGCTTGCCCAACGAAATTATAAAGCATTTTTGTAAATTAAAATCATCGTCGACAACCTTTATTCATTCGGCTGCTGTGATACGGAACTCCCCTTAATCGAAGAGGTTTAGAGCATACTTTACCACTGAACTGCGGGTTGGTCGAGGTCAGTGTTTTCAAGCCGCCTAACGGTCACTGACTGTCATCTAACGAAAACAGCCGGGACCGACGGCTTGACGTGCCCTCCGAAGCGCAGAGGACTTACAGCTAAATAAACCCATCCTTGGACTGGCTGCGGTTGACGTTGCTTGACTTCCGTGATCGATTAGACCGCCACGCGCAACGACGCTTCGAGCTCCTCATGCATCAAATCATCATCAAATTAATCATCATGCGACTTTAAAATATTTTACGAAAACAAATATCTGTATGTCTGATATACCAAAAATAAAACAGACAATATCTTTTCAGTGAGTCAAAACATTTACGCATAATATTATTTCTTTTAAATTTGTAGGCTGTGATCTCAGCTAATGCAATAAATTTTCACGTTACCTGGCAAAGTTTTAATTGAACAACTTTTTAAACCCAAAAGAATATACCTATAATATTCAAGTTATCGTATCGCAATTCCGAAGGAAGGGCGGGTAAGTTTTAGTAGGCATTATTATCTGTCATATTAAGAAGACGGTTTTTAAATATAATACATAAAATACTGTTTGTATTTTATTCAAACAAACATAAAAAAAAAAGACGTGTGGCACTCGGGGACTGCCGCGGTAAAGCTATTGCATAGCATTTTGTATCAACTTATGCAATTATAATTTTATTTATTTATTTTATTCATGCAGTATTGCTTTTTCTTTGATATTAATACAAGTTACACTTTTTGAGCGTGGTGGCCGATAAGAAAACAATTTTTTCTATTATTAAATAAATAAAACGAGTTTCGTAGAGTCGTACAATACGTCTAATCGCACGCACACAACGCCGTGTCGAAGACTGCCGAACTGAAACGACGTTAGACGATGCACGGCCTTCAAGCCACACCTCCTTGCCCGTCGGAGTGGGGAGCGTGAGGTTTTTTCGTTACGGAATTTCAGGATTCGGTCCCCGCGCTCAGGGCCCGCGATAGAAGCTATGCAATAGCTTAAAAATAATCAATGATTTGTAATTACTAAAACTTCGCCTAAAGAAAGATTACGGCCTCTCATCACCCTTATAATGTTCACCTTTGATATCAAATATAAAATAAAACTGGGCTGTTGGGTATAGGTCGACCATAGGCTGTCCATGGATGAGTTTATATTACCTCGAGATTCTCCGTACTCTTTTTTTTTATACTACCTACGTCGGGTGGCAGACAAGCATACGGCCCACCTGATGTGAAGCGGTTACCGTAGCCATATTAACGCTCGCAACAAGAAATATCGCTCGCGTGCTGCCAGCGATATTTTGTGTTGCGCTGCCAGCGCAGCAACTCCTTCCTTTCTCCCCCTCAATGGAAAATTGAATGGAATTGTTATTTGGCTGCGGTATTCTGTGAGGTGGAGGTACATTCCCCAGTCGAGTGGCTTACAATTACGCTCCCTACCTCTCTTTTCGCCAGAGCTTCGTTTGCCAGTCAGCAGGGTGCACCGGTGAAGTTGGCTTTGGTACAAGGATCTTGATGAACTACTTACACCCCAAGTCTAGCGACCCGTATCCCAGCAGTGGGATGAGTAAGGATTGACGCCGACGGGCGTTATGTAGGTAGGTATCTATATGTACTTCCTAACTTCTTAAGTAGATACGAAATCCTCACCATACGTAGAAGGTTGCTACGTTTTTTTACATAAGTACCAGTACTATTGCTTAGTCTGTGACATACATACGTTACTGTTGCTACTACAGGTTAGCGTTGGTTAGCGTTAACGTTGGTTTCTTGGCTTGTGGTTGTAGTTACTTATTTTTGGGAAGACACTCTTATATGAATACTACTTAATAATCAGGACAAATGCGAACTGATAAATTGTCTATGACTAGGGCTTGCAATTCCGCATTCCGCACAGTTTTCGAGCGATTTTCCGCATGTAATGAGACCGGCGGAATTTCCGCATTTGTATAAATATACGTTTAGCGACGTAGTTAGCCCAAGCTGTGATAGATGGACAAACACACTATAATTTTATAAGATTTTTTTATTCGGATATACGTAACCTTAAAAATGATGAAAGTAATCGTCTTGGTCCTTCAATACTATTTCTTATCTTGTGCTTCAGTAACGGATAAAAACACGTCTGTAATAAATATTAAACGAAGCCTAAAAATCAACTAACAAGTAGATAGAAAAATCGTAATAGATTTCACAAGCACTGACTGCAGATCTAAAATAAACTCGAATTCGAAAATGGAGATGGACTGAATAATTTACATCTGTTCTATACTTATAAATAAATTTGGAGGATCTATTTTGTCTGGGTATCTCCGGAACAGGTAATCCGATTTTAACAGGAAAGTAAAGAAGTTCATTATTACAGAGAATAAATGTTATCTCGACAACATTATTTCAAATGAAAAAGTAAAAGTTCATTAAAACATAATTAAGTCGTAAGTAACAGTAGGTATTGACTATAATGTAGATTTACAATACAATGTACTTTATTGCGCCAAAAGAAAAGAAAAATATGCAGTGAAAAACATTATGTACCTACTAATACAAAGGCGGTCTTATCGTCGAGCGATCTCTTTCAGACAACCTTAGAGTAAAGGACAAATAATCTGAAATTAAGATAGGTGGTGCCGCGCAATATAATATTACTATTAATTACTATGAGTAATAAATTACAAATACACGCTAAATTCTATAAAAAATATGCACATATATAAAAATAATAAATATAAAATAAATATTTCTGGCCAATTTACACAGCGCCATCTAGTCCCAAATTTAGCACAAAGCTTGTATTGTGGGTACTAAACAACTGATAAATATACTTCAAAACATTTTTTTTTGTAAATACATACTTATAATACATAGAAAGCACCCAGACTAAGACAAACAGACATGTTCATGCATACAAATGTTTGTCTTGTGCGGGAATCGAACCCGCGATCCCGGAGTCAAAGTGGCCATTGCTGACCATTCGACCACCGAGCTCGTCAATTCTTTCTAAACATTGTTTCTAAAGCAGCAGTTGCCGGCATTTATTTAGAGGGAGATTATTTTAAAGTTACATTAAAAATATTTAAATAAATAAATATTGTCAGACAAATTACACAGTGCCATCTAGCCCCAAAGTAAGCGAAGCTTGTGTTATGGGCACTATACAACTGATGAACATAGGTACGTAAATACATTTTTTTTTTTGTAAATACATACTTATGTTACATATTATTTTTGGGGTGTAAGTGGTTCATCAACATCTTTGAACCAAAGCCAACTTCACTTGCTCGCGGTGCACCCTGCTGCCTGACAAACGAAGCTCTGGTGAAAAGAGAGCTAAGGAGCGTAATTGTAAGCTACCCGACTGGTGAATGTACCTCCACCTCACAGAATACCGCAGCCAAATAACGGTTCCCTTGAGGGCTGTTGTGTTCCTGCGAGTGAGTGAGGTCACCAGAAAGGAAGGAGATGCTGCGGTGGCAGCGGGGGTGGCGGCGCGCGAGCGATATTTTATGTTGCGAGCGTTAATATGGCTACGGTAACCGCTTCACATCAGGCGGGCCGCATGCTTGTCTGCTACCCGACGTAGTATAAAAAAAAAAAAAAACAGAAAACACACAGACTAAGACAAACAGACATGTCCATGCACACAAATGTTTGCCCTATGTGGGAATCGAACCCACGAGCGTTGGTGTCGCGTCATTGACCGCAACGCCACCGATCTCGTCAAATCGTCAAAAACAATTTGTCGCCTCTATGTATTATTTTTATCTCAATACTTTTCTAGTCACGTTACGTAACTGGAAAACATTGTGTATGTTGGTTTCACAACTAGTTTCTCGGACACAAGAAAATGAAGAACATTTCTCAACTTAGAACCATATCAAGACATATAAAAATGTAGGTACGAGTATATCTAGCAACAAACTGCTTGGCAAATGCATGTTGCAAAGAAAGTTTAGAATTTATGGCAAATATAGCTCATAAAGATCCAACTTTATTGGACGTACCCACTTTAAGAATTCCCGGCAAACGGCACCACCGACGATTCGAATGCTTTGCTATTTTCTGTGGTGAAAACAATGTTACCTGTACGTCCTGAATAGCTTATCGGTTCGCTGGTTTGCAGGAATATTTTTACACACAATTTCTCTTTACGGAAATGTCGTTGAATCAAGAAATAAATGAAAAATGGAAATAATAAGTAAATAGGTTTCCATTGACCCATTGATTTGATTGATGATTGACCAAATTAAAGATTGACCCCAAATTGACTCATAGACAATAGAATTAAAAAAGTATTCAAGAACATTATTTTGCGATTTATGAGTTGAAATTATAAAACCTATTTATCAGTATCACAAAATACACAAAAGTAGAACGCTCGGCGAAAATATAAAACTTTCAATAATTTATGTCTGACGTATTTTATGGTCAAAATTTGGTGGCAAGTCCATTTTAAACGGATGAAATTATTAAAAAAATATATTAATAAACTGTTGGAAAAAACAATAAAAAATACTATAACTTTTATTACGATACTAGCTACATTAACGCAATATTTAACATGACTAGCTTACAAAATTTTTGATTTAATGCTAATAAAGTAGGATGAGCGATATGATGTCATAACGTGGTGACCTTTATTATGGAGCGTTTTTGGGATACTCCAAAATTGAGATTTTTAAGTGATCATATCTCGAAATTTTTATGCTATCGAAGTAATTCTTACACATATAGTTCTGTTATATTATTGTAACGTCCTTACTATAGAAAAATTGTTCTAGCCTATTCACGTAGGTTTCATACAAATGATGGCATAATTTTGCGTCGTCTCTGAACATGTAACAATGCAATACAAAACACAACTAATTATATTGTTTTGATTTGGACAAAAAATATTTTTTTTTATATCAGACGAGGCAAACGAGCATGTGGGTCACTTGATGGAAAGCAATCACCACCGCCCATGGAGATCAGCAACACCAAGGGGTTGCCGATCTGTTGCCAGCCTATTCTCCTTCCTTTCTTTTCTTTCTGGTGACCTCACTCACTCGTAGAAACAAAAAAAAACCCTCAAGGGGATTGCTATTTGGTTGCGGAATTCTTTGAGGTGGAAGTACTTCCCTAGTCGGGCAGCTTAAAAAATACGTCTCCTCTCTTTTTGCCAGAGCCTCGTTTGTCAGTCAACAGGGTGCACTACGTGCAGGTGAGGTTGCCTTAAGTTTAAAGATGTTGATGAATTACGAACACCTCATAATTAATGATTGTAGACTGATTAATTTCTGAAGACTAACGTCAACAACAAATATTGCTTTATTCTTACATGGAACTATCAAAATCTAACTGTACTTCGAGTAGCACAAGTACTTCATCTTCTAAAGTTTTCAATTCTTTTGTCTGTAGCTGTGAACTTATCCCCAGTTCAAGTGTTTCCTAGGGTCGGTCCCTGCGGCAGGGTTGTAGTTACATCTGATTGCCATTGTTATCCGAATAACCCTCAGGGCTTACTTTTACCTCCATTTACTCTTCATTTGGGTTCACCCTTGGGTTGATTTTATTATTCGTAGCAGTAGTTTCAGGGGAAATTGCCTTATCAAATAAAATGGCTGATGGTAAAGCATATTAGTGCTTACGTAAGATTTTCTTTATTAATATGATTGCTAGATGCTTATCACAGTTAGCCAGTTGTTACAAATATTATCTTTTTGATTATAGTGTTATCTATACTAATATTATAAAGCTGAAGAGTTTGTTTGTTTGTTTGTTTGTTTGAACGCGCTAATCTCAGGAACTACTGGTTCGAATTGAAAAATTCTTTTTGTGTTAGGTAGCCTATATTTCAAGGAAGGCTATAGGCTATATAGCATCACGCTACGACTAATAGGAGCGGAGCACCAGTGAAAAATAGGAAAAAAATATTCCTTTTGAGGGCTTACGTCGCGTGCGCTGCGTAAACGGCTGAAGTTACGCAAAAATCATGTATGACGGAATTGTAACTCTTTAAAAGTTCTAAAAAAAAGTCCGCGACAGCATATGTCTATCTTTTAAGATTAACTCACTATAACCTTTTTTTACCTACTTTCTTCTATTGATTACCATAAAAAAACGTTATAGTGAGTCAATCTTAAAAGATAGACATATACTGTCGCGGACTTTTTTTTAGAACTTTTAAAGAGGAACAATTCCGTCATACATGATTTATGCGTAACTTCAACCGTTTACGCAGCGCACGCGTCATAAGCCCTCAAAAGGAATATTTTTTTCCTATTTTTCACCGGTGCTCCGCTCCTATTGTTCGTAGCGTGATGTTACATAGCCTATAGCCTTCCTTGAAATATAGGCTACTAGCGACCCGCCCCGGCTTCGCACGGGTGCAATGCTGATACTAAATGTACTACAGAAGGTCTTTGCGCTTTGTCCTATCCAGTCCTTCCCCAGTTATAGGCACACGCCGCCGGCTCCGCGGCCGGTACCGCCACAGCCGTTATGTCCCTGCATTTTAAATGTGTAATATCTTCTAAACTATTCATTTAAATTACATGCTGTGAAGGGCCATATTGATCTATATTAAATGCGCAATGTATTTAAGGTACTTAATTGGATAAGGATTAATTCTGTATTGCTTAAAATCGCTTCGTAAATAAGGCATTATTTCTTGTAAAAAGCAAAGGATAAAATAACGGTTATTGTGTGTTACCACTAAGAGATAGACATATACCATCGCGAACTTTTTTGTAGACCATTTTAAGGTGAACAATACTGTACTACATTATTTTGATCTATCTCGTTGGGTTCAGCCAGCGTTTGCAATGAAAGAGCAAAAAAATGTGTTTATTTACGACATCACATTAGAAAGCTCTAAATTATCAGTGTTTTTCTACTATGTTATGCATATAAACTTTCCAGTTGAATCACTCTATCTATTAAAAAAAACCGCATCATAATCCGTTGCGTAGTTTCAAAGATTTAAGCATACAAAGGGACATAGGGACAGAGAAAGCGACTTTGTTTTATACTATGTAGTGAAGTATCTAACACTAAAATATTTTTTCAAGAGTAGTTCCTGAGATTTTCAACCAAACACCCTCTTCAGCTTTATAATATTAGTATAGAATTAGATAGTATAGATTAATTTTATATATAAAACTAGCTGTTACTCGCGGCTTCGCCCGAGTGGTCCAGGGAAGCCTGCTGCCATTGATTTGTGTATATTTTTCTTTTGTTGTATTTTTTTTTACTTCGTGGGATAAAAAGTAAGCCAGTATGTACAAATTTTAATGATGATTGGCTGCATAGTTAATGCATGAAGAAATAACAAACAAACGAATTTACTTTAACACTTATAATATTTGTATGGATGGAACGCCCACACTCAAGAGAAAATAATTGTTCACCACATAAATGTTTGCCCTCTTTATTTTTCCTTCGAATAAAATATTTTTCCTAGATAAAAAGTAGCCTATGTCACTCTCCAGACCGGAAACTATCTCCTGTTAAAACATCACGTCAGTACTTACGTTCCTTTCGACGTGATAGAAGGACAAATGATTACAAAGTTTATTTTTTCCCATAGGATTAAAATGTTTTTCCGGGATAAAAAGTAGCTTATGTCATTCTCTAGATTACCCTATTAAAAATTAATGTCTATACTTAGGTTCCTTTTGACGTGAAAGAAGGACAAATGATTATAAACTTTATTTTTTAACTAGCTGTTACCCGCGGCTTCGCCCGCGTGGTCCGGAGGAGTAGCCATTGATTTGTGTATATTTTTCTTTTGTTGTATTTTTTTTTACTTCGTGAGATATTACTATTTATATCGCACGAAGTAAAAAAATACACCAAAAGAAAAATAGGTTTAAACTAGCTGTTACCCCCGGCTTCGCCCGCGTGGTCCTGGGGAGCTGGCATTGATTTGTGTATATTTTTCTTTTGTTGTATTTATTTTACTTCGTGATATATAAATCGTAATAACAAACGTTCCTTAAATAGTATTATCAATATTATATAAATAGTAATATCTCACGAAGTAAAAAAAAATACAACAAAAGAAAAATAGGTACAAAGTTTAATGATGATCGGCTACATAGAGCGTTAAGAAATAACAAACAAACGAATTTACTTATTTTAACACTTCTAGTATTAGTATGGATCAAGACAAAAAAAATTGTTCACCACGTAAATGATTGCCCTCTGCGGGGATCGAGTTATTTTTTCCGTGGGAATAAAATGTTTTTTCCTGGATAAAAAGTAGCCTATGTTACTATCCAGACCGGAAACTATCCCCTGTTAAAAAAATCATGTCGGTACTTACGTTCCTTTCGACATGATAGAATGCCAAACGATTACAAAGTTTATTTTTTCCCTTGGGATTAAGATGTTTTTGCGGGATAAAAGGTAGCTTATGTCACTTTCCAGACAGTAAACTATCCCCATTTCAAAAAGTCATGCCCGTACTCTACTACGTAACTATCCCGTTAAAAAAACACATGTCGGTACTTAGGTTCCTTTCGACTTAAAAGAAGGGCAAATGATTACAAAGTATGTTTTTTCCCGTGGAAATAAGATGTTTTTCCTGGATATAAATTAGCCTATGTCACTCTCCATACCGTAAACGTACGTTATTAAAAAATTAAGTTCATTTGTCCTTCTTTCACGTCAAAAGAAACTTAAGTACAGACATGAATTTTAATATGGTAATCTAGAGATTGACATAAGCTACTTTTTATCCCGGAAAAACATTTTAACCCCATGGGAAAAAATAAACTTTGTAATCATTTGTCCTTCTATCACGTCGAAAGGAACGTAAGTACTGACGTGATGTTTTAACACTACTTTTTTGGTACTACTTTTTAACCCACGAAGTAAAAAAAAATTCAACAAAAGAAAAATATACACAAATCAATGGCAGCTCCCCAGGACCACGCGGGCGAAGCCGCGGGTAACAGCTAGTCTTCAAATAAACATAGGGACTGATTTTTGTTTTAAAGGAGCTCGATAGCGTCATTGCGAGTGTCAGTCTAATCGAACACGCAAGTAAAGCAACGTCGACCTAACCTGTCTGTGGATGGGTTTATTCGAAGGGCACGTTAAACCGTTGGTCCCGGCTGTTGTGTTCTAATAAATACTTGTTTTTGAAAATTGTTCACTTGATCTGTGAAGTGTCTATTTTATTATATAAATATGACATCAATCCATTTCCATCCCTTTGTTAACTACAAGTCTTCTTTCAATCGAAGGGATTAGCGGTGCTTACAACTGTGGGTTGGCGGAGTCAAGTGTTTTCAATCGTTTGAATTCTGTAGTTATAATATTATTGAAGTATAGTTATAGTAGTTTATGAAAATGTTGCATAATAAGGGTTCTTAAAATACGAGTGTGAGTTTATCAAATGAGCCGAAGGCGAATTTAATAATAGCAACACACGAATATTTTAAGACCTAATTATGTGCAGTTTCATACACTACTTTATCTAATTTCATGAAATAGATGATAATAATATTTTAAATAAAACCATGAAGTTAATTTAACAGCTTTATTTCTTACTTATAAATGCATTTGCAGATCGAGCATGCGTGGTGCGCATGCGCGACGCGCCGCGCGGTGTCGCGTTCACAGATTATGTAGAAAATTTTTGCAAAGTTGCAATGCATTTGCAGTGCAACCTCCTTAATATAGCTGAATCCAGGGCTGAAGCTGTATCGATAAGTAACCTTTTAAATCTGACAGTAAGATTCTGTGTTTAGTTTTTTAATCTCTACATTTCAGTATGAGATTAGATAAATATATTATTAATGACAATTAAATCATTTGTATTAACAGAGGTTTAAGTTATTGTTAATAGTGTTGAAAGTAAAAATGGGATCTAAATATTCTGCTATTGGCAAATAACACAACGTGCCTTTTAATCAGTTATCTAAAATTTATATTTTCAGGCGTGTATTTAAACAACACACAATTCAAATACAAAACATTCGATTACAAATAACATGTGAATGTCAGCCAAAAATGAGAAATTGAGATCCGAACGTTTATTGATGAGCGCTATCGCTCATTGTTCGCACGGTATCCGATACCAATTGAGGTTAGTTCAAAATAGCCGATATTTCGCACGGTTTATAGGACAAATGTGTCAGATGACAGGGAGTAAATATGGCTAGAGCTTTGTGCAGGCCCGCTGGAATCAGAATGTCAATTCTCATATTTTTTTGTTTAATTGGGGTGAAAGTGGTTTATTTTTTTTTTTCTTTTATACTACGTCGGGTAGCAGACAAGCATACGGCCCGCCTGATCTGAAGCGGTTACCGTAGCCATATTAACGCTCGCAACATAAAATATCGCTCGCGCGCCGCCACCCCCGCTGCCATCGCAGCATCTCCTTCCTTTCTGGTGACCTCACTCACTCGCAGGAACACAACAGCCCTCAGTCAGCAGAATGCACCGCGTGCAGGTGAAGTTGGCTTTGGTTCAAAGATCTTGATGAACCACTTACACCCCAAAATCATCAACATCTTTGAACCAAAGCCAACTTCACCTGCACGCGGTGCAACCTGCTGACTGACAAACGAAGCTCTGGCGAAAAGAGAGGTAGGGAGCGTAATTGTAAGCTACCCGACTGGGGAATGTATCTCCACCTCACAGAATACCGCAGCCAAATAACAATTCCCTTGAGGGTTGTTGTGTTCCTGCGAGTGAGTGAGGTCACCAGAAAGGAAGGAGATGCTGCGTTGGCAGCGGGGGTCGCGGCGCACGAGCGATATTTTTTGTTGCGAGCGTTAATATGGCTACGGTAGCCGCTTCACATCGGGCGGGCCATATGCTTGTCTGCCACCCAACGTAGTATAAAAAAAAAATCTTTGATCGTAGAATGAAAGTTGATCGAATCGATTTGAATTCGAATTGTAAATTGACTATATAAATATTATTATCATTCACTTGATTTCAATTATTAATTAATACCAATTCTCAATGCTAGCAGAATGCCATTTTTAGTTTGTTTAATGTTCGGTCATAATTCGATATAATCACCACACTTTGGTTGTGCTTTAGTAAGAAATTTTAAGTTTCATATTGTGATATGAGAATATCAAATTTGACATTTGCGAGATCGAGACTGGATCGAAACTGATTTTAGACTACATTTTTATTATGAGAATTGCGCGTCTGTTGTAAATTTTATGATTCAAAAAGAATAAATAATCAGTAGCTTTAATAACTTAACTTGAGCCTAAAAGAA
Source organism: Hypsopygia costalis (assembly GCA_937001555.2). NCBI lineage: Eukaryota > Metazoa > Arthropoda > Insecta > Lepidoptera > Pyralidae > Hypsopygia > Hypsopygia costalis. The sequence goes on along the minus strand of OW443330.2, from coordinate 7,533,046 downwards.
GGCATGTAAAAGAACATCAAACAAAGTATCGCTCATCTCATCCGTTATAAGTTATAACACTAAATGAGCAATATATATTTTTTACGGACTATCGCATCGCCTCGGTTTCGCATATTTGTAATAAAATATATAGCACTAGCTGACCCATGCCCACTTCGTTGGGCGGTAAACATTTTAAGGAAAAAGTCTTTTAATTTTTCGGGTTAATATGCCTATGACACTCGCAAATAACATAGCTTTCTATTGGTAAAATAATTTTCAAAATCGGTTCAGAAGATCCAGAGGTCATGTCTGAATCTTCTTAAATGAGAAGGGTAACCCATAAATATTTTATTTTATTTTATTGACATTTTTTTATTTTTAATATATTATGATTTAGTATTGAAAAATATATACAACATAAAATATGTTATTCACTTGTAATGTAGCCTTTTATAGGTGAACGATTTTTTAAATTGGTTCAGTAGTTTTTTAATTTATCCATTGCGAACAAAAATACAAATCTTCTCTGTTTATATTATTAGTGTAGATCAATTACTTAATGTGTGATATTACTGATTCCCATATTATCTTTAAAATATTTATAGCGCTACTAGCGGAACCAGCAAACGTTGTTCTGCGTTGTATTTAAACCTATATGTTTATATAAAATTTCATTAAAATCGGTCTAACCGATTCGGAGAAGTGCGACCGCAAATACCGCGATATTTACACGAGATTTATATTATGTTACAGTAAAAACTGATAACCAGTCAAAACCACTTTTGATTGCAAAATTCAGTAAAAACTGTTTTTGACTAAGATCGTTGGACAAAACCATTTTTGCTTGATTTTTGCAGTCAAAAGTGGCTTTGACCGTATTTATATTAAAATAAGATTTCATTCAAAAGCTGCAGAAATATAAAGTGAGGAAACTTTGAAGGATGATCACTGAGATCTATAATTATTTATTATATATTGGAGTACAATTTTTTAATCTAACTTTTCGGAAGCAGAGACAATATGTTAAATCCTTCTTTCATAACTTTTGTGATATCAACAGCTGGTTTATCGTTTGCAATCATCCATGTGCTTCCGCTTTCACCCTTTGTAATTACTTCTAATATGCCTGCAGCTGCTGACTTTACCCTGAAATATACAAAGGAAGTACTTTAAACAATACAAAATTATAAACATACAAATGTCATATTTCAATGAACTAATAAGGGGAGATAAAAAAATAGAGTGTGGCTGTGTCATCGACACGGCCGTGTGCGTACAACAGTACGCGAATACTAAAATTACCTCAAAATGGTAGCGCTTCCCCCTCGAAGGTAGTTGTTGAAAAAAAAAAAACAATACAGACGAGACGACAGAACTTCCTTCATGCCGGCTCAGAAAATAGATAATAAAGTAATTGCGGTTTTGTACAGAAATATTCGGCTCGATATGCAGCACATATAAACAGAATTGGTTTCGTCGTGATGTTCATGATATTGACGTTGCTTGCATTTAATAGATGGAGACTGGGAAATTAGGAGAATTAGGGCTACAAGTTGTAAACTAGTGTACAGGTATGCATTAGTTTTGAGTGCCACTAAAGTCATGACAAATTTGATATATCGATTTTGATGAGCCCGGTGGTCGAATGGCTACTTTGACTCCGAGGTCGCGGGTTCGATCCCCGCACAAGACAAATATTTGTGTACATGAACATGCCTGTTTGTCTTGGTCCGGGTGTTTTTATATATTATAAGTATGTTTTGTACAAAAACAAAATGTATTTAAGTACATTTATCAGTTGTCAATACCCATAGTACAAGCTTTGCGCTTAATTTCAGACTGGATGGCGCTGTGTAAATTGTCCAGAAATATTTATTTGTTTATATTATTATATAAATATCGACCTTTGTACCGTTCATATGCCCTATGCAATAGAAGTTACAATTCAACTGCGATTGACAATCATAATGTCATATATCTATTTCACAAAACAGATTAATTTCGCGTCATGTTATAAAACAATAAAAAATCAAATCAACAGTCCGTCTTTTAATATTAAAATAAGTGGCACGCGTTATTCCCTCGACGCAGCTGTGCAAAAATATGAAAAAAAAAATGTATGTAAACTGGCAAAATTAAATTTTCCAGCGTGAATACGGAATTTGGGGGATGCTATCATCTCAGATATATGCATTATTCACGTATAATCATACATAATTTGTTAACCCTATATGTTGAACGAAATGATGAAATTGTGGTAATCAATTTTATATAGACGTATTGACGTTAATAAGTAATTTAGTGATTTTTGCAATCATTACAGATAACTTATTAATTTGTAAATTCTAAGGAACAAGGCAAATTAAGATAAGATAAGATAATTTATATCTAAAGTTGAACTTGTGTAAAATTTAATTAAATTTATATGTTTACCAATTTAGGAGTTTATTTGTAAAATGACAAAAAACAATGCATGCATTAACTTAATTAACTGAGACATACATAATTGTGAAATCAAGGGACATCTGCACCTACATGCTCATCTGATATAATATTTTGATTTAAAAATAGGTCTTCGTTTAAGTTAATGACTAACACCTTAAGATTAGTCGATAGAGCTGCTCTAGACCCTATAGGATTCCCTATAGGAATACTACCAGCTAAGCTAAACAATCAACAAACAATCGGATTTCGTAATTGTCATCAAAGTTCAGCTTAAAATATTAACAATAATAATTGTCAATAATCTAAGTTGAATTTGATAATTATGAAATCGGATTCATCTTATACGGTAACACCCTAGGTCCACTGTAAGATATTGTACGATTATAGAGAATAGAAAATTAGTATTACCTCTAGGATGAAACTAACGAAACTTTAGTTTGCAAAATTTAACTTTAGTGGTTACTGTGAAGAAATCTTACTTTTGCCTTTCCGGGTCGGCTGAGGTCAAGTTTTGTATGTCGTCTTTATTAAAGTTTTCCAAGTCAAGTCGCTGTAGAATAGCAGTGTCAGTGGGCCCGAGGCACACGGTCAGGATGCGAACTTGGGTCTTTGAATAATACAACTCCGCCTGTGAAGTTTCAAATTTTATATAAACAAAGTTTTCTAACTAACCCACATTGTGTTACTTGAAATATCTGTTTCCATACAAGACAAATTTTAACACAAGTGTTGTAATCTACTTTCTTGAAGAGCCCATATCTCATGATAAACAAAGATTATTAGTGTGTGTAGATAGATATATCTTCCTATAGGCTAAATTTCTATGTACGAGTATAATAAATTTCTTCCTCATCAAATCAAATTGAATTAAAATTACATTACGTAAGATATAGAGGAAATTTGATTTGATTCTATTAATAGGATCTGTTTCGATGTTGTTTACAAAACAACCTAATTCCCTTGATGTCGTCACACTGGCGCCACTTTGAATAAAAAATCATATCTTAGGATTTAGAATGAATATCAGAAATGTCAACGCTCAGTTTGTTACCAAGACAGTAATGTATTTTTGCGTCATTATAGAGACCAAAGAGAATGTAATCACTACGTTTTAAGAGACGGATGTGCCATACAAATAGCGTAATTCTAATATGTATGAAATGGAAGCGAAAACAATCAGAATTTGTACCAAATTCGCTTCCGATTCATAGAGTCGTTTTTTTACCTTGAGTTGCGCCAGGCTGATAGAGACCAGGATGCCTAACGCCGAAGCTGATGCCGATTACCATCAGATTTTTTGATTGCGAAAATCAAACTTTAGCTTAAATTGGCGGTAATTATGTATAACTTAGCTGGTAGAAACCATAGACCTCTACTGACTAAGCTGAAGATGTTAGTTATTAACTTAAACTTAAGATCTATTTTCGCGATCAAAAAATCCGATGGTAATCTGCTTCAGCTTCGGCGTTAAGTCTCCAGTACTCAAAATGTTTCGCCTTAGAAATAATAGCGAAAATGTTAAAAATGTCAAATATAGATAAAACCAAATATTTTCGCTAAAACCTTTTCTATTCGCTAAACCCAAAGGATACACTACCAAAACAATGAGACTGCCTCGATGTGAATGTTAAACTAACTGAAATATACTTTACTATCTTGGTCACAAAAATAATAGGAATTTCTGACACAGATTCTGTATAATGCTAAGCTAAGATTTGATTTGTCAATTAAAGTGGACCTACTTGTAGGGGTCTAAGTAGATCATCAACATCTTTGAACCAAAGCCAACCTCACCTGCACGTGGTGCACCCAGCTGACTGACAAATGAGGCTCTGGAGAAAAGGGATGTAGAGCATAGCGTATTTTTTAAGCTGCCCGACTGGGGAAGTACCTCTACGTCACAGAATACCGCAGTCAAATAACAATTCCCTTGAGGATTGTTGTGTTCCTGCGTGTAAGTGAGGTCACCAGAAAGAAAGAAAGGAAGGAATTTAGGCTGGCAACGGATCGGCGACCCCTTGGTGTTGCTGATGTCCATGGGCGGTGGTGACATACATGCTCTTTGCCCCCTCTCACATAAAAAAACTTTAGCGACACATAGGGTCTTAAACATTTAAAGATTTACATTCTTAAGACAAAAGTTCAACGTGGGTACTTCTCAGATATAACTAAGAGGATTTTTATTAATAATTAATAATCAGGTAATATTACAAAACTTACTCCAACTGATTTACTGAACTGTATAACGGCGGTTTTCGTAGCGGCGTATACAGGAAAATGCGTATTTTGTTTAAGTGCCAATAGTGACGATATATTTACGACAGTCCCACCTGTTCCACCATTGTCGGTTCCCATTAATTCCACTGCTTTCATTGTACTGTTTACTGTTGCTGTCTGAAATAATAAGTTATGCCAATATATATTTTATTTCTATAGACTCAATTTACACCGCCGCGGAATGGAAGCGACTTTTTGCAACGAAATTGTACATATCATAATGAACTTTATGTTAATTGTATAACATAATTACGAGCCAAAAAAAGGTCGCGCGTCTTTCGGGGAATCCTTGTGCATTTTTGAGAATTCCCCAATTTTTGGCACGTATTTAAGTTTATATCTTATACACTTGACATTTTATTCAAATTTGGTTCAAATGAACTGAATATTAATTCTGATCCTAAAAACACTTAAGTACCAACTTTCATAAGGACTACTTTGTTTACACATTACGACATCAATAATTTAAAAACGTCAAAAGATTTTTGACGTTTTTCCGAAGAATTTTTTTAAAGTTTTTTCGAAGAATATATAGGGATAAGACATTTTATTTTAAGAAATAATAATGTTGAGTGAAATAAATTGGCCAAAATGTTAATTGGTTGAAATGCGAATGTGTCATTAAGCGTATCTATTGAATTATGAGTATATGCGTATAGTTGTTATTTTGAATATTGATCCACATGCGTCGGAAGGTTAAATTGACTTACAAAATTAATATCAATAGTTTTTTTGAAACATCGCTCGCCTGCACCCAGAACTGCTGCGTTGTTTACAACAACATCAAGCCTGTTGTATTTATCCAAAACTTGCTTATATGCGGCGGCAAGTTGGTGATCGTCAGCCACGTCGCATTTTATGAACTTCGCTTTTAGGGCTCCGAACTTGTTCAGGAGTTCAGTCTCAAGGGCCGCTCCTTCACGTTCCGCCACGTCGAGGAAAACTACACACTGCAATTGGGTCTTGATTAGTTTTGCGGAACTTATAGTAAGCAACAGGGAAACATGTAGTCAAGTGAAAGTTTTGCTCATATGTTTTTATGAGCAAAACATACACATTTGTTGTATTGTATTCTAGTTCGTTTTGTATTATATTTTCCACTAGCTGCCCGCCCCGGCATCGCACGGATAAAAAGTGGTATTTTATTTTCGTCGCATTTTTTAAATCTTTTCTCTCTATAAGAATCTTTCTTATATCTTAACAAAAATATGAAAACAAAAATTTACCGAATAAAATTTTTCGAGCCGTTCTCGAATTTTGCGCTTAGATACATTCATTTTTATTTATGTAAGATCTGATCATGCTGTCAAGAATCTCAGCCTTAGTCTAAGTTATAAGTACGAGATCTTGACAATACGTATTCATTTCATTACTATTTAAATTTTAATGCATGAAATCTTGAAGTTAAATTTCGAAAGATATATTCAACTGATAAATGTGTCTAGATATTAAATAACTGGCGACGAGATGAGAGCTGTGGTGAATACTTTACTGTCCAAAGCGTAGCTTTTAAATTAATAAAGCTCGTGATATTATCCCACCAAGCTTAGTCACATTTTTGTGATTTGCGGAGAATATTGTTATAAAGGGGATTGGGCGATGTAGCTCAACTAGAAGAAGATAGTAGGATAGTAAGATTTTCTATTTTCAACTCGCCTTTGTAAACTTTTGTGTTTAATACCTACTTAGTTGTAAAAAATTACCGTTGAAATAATGTTAACATCTTATAAATGATCATGTATACAAGTAAATATATCTACATATAAATGTAAAAATACACAGGCGTCATTGCCGGTGTCAGTCTAATCGAATAATCGAACACACAAGTTGAGCAACGTCGGCCGTAGCCTTATTTATCTCGAGCTCCTCTGTGCTTCGGAGGACACGTTGAGCCGTCAGTTTGTCGCTGTTGTCATCCGATTACATTCGTTAAGCCAAGTTAGTGGCGTTTAGGCGGCTCGAACATTGGCTTCCGCAAACCCGCAGTTGAGCAGCGTGGTGAAGTATGCTCTAAACCCCTTCTATTGAGGGAAGACCCGTATCCCAGCAGTGGGATGAATAAGGATTGACGACATACCTAAATAATAGTGAATTAACGTGTACTTTTATCTTATCATATCTTGAAATGGGTCCAGTGCTGTAGCACCGGTGGCACGTCGACCCTGTCGGATCTTTTGTGCACTCCCTATCTTTTAGTAACTCTCCCCTTAGTGTCTAGAGACATATTCCATGTACTTTAGTACATCTATACATAATACGCTGGAGTTGGTCTGGGTTCCTGGACATACAGGTGTTGGGGGCAATGAGAAGGCTGATGAACTGGCAAGGGAGGGATCAAGCAGATCGAGATTTTATTGGACCTGAACCCTTCGTAGGTCTCTCGTATGGGACAGTCATTACGGCCATAAATAATATGGCGAAGTCTAGGCATCTGGCTGAATGGAAGAAGATGAGTGGAATACTTCATTCCAAGGAAACCATCGGCGAAGGCACGATAAATTGGTACAAACATGTACAGAAATATGACAGAAAACGAATACGTCTCATCCTTGGAGCACTGAGTGGACATTATGCCTGCCATGGGCACCTATACAAGATGAGACTTGTCAATAGTCCAGAATGCAGAACATGCAAGGAATCTTATGAGACCATGAAGCACTTGATGTGTCAACGTGTACTTTGCTTCGATTATGTAATATGACCGAAGGTTTGCCGTTCGGTTCAGTAATGCCATTGAGTTCACTACTAACAGCCCCGTTACCACCATCTCTTATTGCGATTCAATAACTGAATAGAATGCTTATTCATACAAGTATTATATTCAGTTATTGAATCGCAATAAGAGATGGTGGTAAGTGGGCTGTAGTGCCAATCAGTAGTAATATTCCTGGACAAATTACACACAACCATCTAGTCCCAAAATAAGCAAAGCTTGTACTATGGGTACTAGGCAACTGATATAATACTTAAATATTTTAATATTAAATATTTATAAAGAAAACACCCAGACCAAGACAAACAGACATGTTCATGCACACAAATATTTGTCTTCCGCGGGGATCGAACCCGCGACCTCGGAGTCAAAGTGGCCATTGCTAATCATTTGACCACCGAGCTCATCAAATGTGTTAAGTGATACTTGTATCATCTCATTAACTTATGTCATAAAACTATTCGGTCAAGAACAACTCAGTTCCTCAATATTGTAAATCAAACTGACAAAACAGATAAATGGCAAACTCTAATGTAAAAAGTAAATACTACGTTGGTGATTGATCATCAAGGTGAACCATACGGAACCGTGTGTAGACCATAACATATTCTGTTCATTGAGTATATTAATACGTTAAGCAAAAACTTTGTACCCCTTATTTCGAAAATTGCGCGAACGGAGGAGTATGAACTTACGCAAACTTATAGTTTATATATAGAGGGGTGCAGAATGCTAATATTTTTTTAAAGTTATGCATAAAAAATACATTAAATCCATAAAAAAAAAATACACACACTACCATGTATTTGACACACACACGCATATATTTTCTTTTGTTTGTTGGTTTATTGTTAATAGTTTAAATTAATTATGGCCTATGGTTGGTTTATTGTTAATAGTTTAAAGTAATAATTTAAATTAATTATGGCCGAATTTAGACCACTGGGCGACCACTAGTTTTATTTATTCTATCAACCATAAACCTTGTTAAATTAGAATATGTAGATAATCTGGAAAAAGTAAGATGTCTATATGGCTCAAAGACGTTTTTTTTTTAACGTGTACGAATTATAAGAGCACATGAGCACGAACTGCAAAAAATGAAAGAACATCTGTTATTTAGTAAAATTATATCTTCTTATATTCAGTCAAGTGCCATAAAAAAGACCTTAGAAATTTTATGTCGGCATCAACCCCGGAAATCATCCCACTGCTGGGATACAGGTCTCCCCTCAATCGAAGGGGTTTTGAGCATACTCCACCACGCTGCTCAACTGCGGGATCAAGCAGGAATTTCATGGAGGCCAGTGTTTTCAAGCCGCCCAAACGCCATTGAAGTCAGTGGCGTTTGGGCAGCTTAGCGAATAAAACCAAGTTATTTAGATTGTATTATACATATTTTAACCCTTATCCTAACGGCCTCAACAAAATAGACATATTATCGATAACCGATTTGGAAATAGTTGCGAAAGTTATGCAAATCGCTTAGGCCAGCAGTTGTCCAAAGATTACCCGGACATAACTTGGCAAATTTCCGGATTTAAAGTACATGTAACCCTTTTCACTTGATATAATTTTAGCTAAGTCGATTTAATAACACATTTACTATCATAACAACATAGTTTTATTGGCACATGTATGAAATCGATGGCAAATGAAATGATATCACTTATTTACATAAAATTTCTGGATGATGGATGAATGAGGAGCTCGATGGTGTCCCTGCGTGTGTCAGTCTAATTAATCCATCACGCAAGTTAAGCAACGTGGACCGCAGCCTGTCTATGGTGCCTGCTGTGCAGTCACGGGATCATTTCCCACTACACCTACAGCAGTAATGGAAATGGTCCTTGAACTGTTACCATTACATATATTCATAGAGGCGGAGGCTTGTAAAGCCTTAAACAGGATTGAAAAAGCTGGCCTATGGAATCGACGTTCCCCTCAGACCAGGCATACGCAAATGGAGTATACATTAGAACTCAAAAGGAAAACGGAAATGTGCAGTGACAAGATGTTGCCGAAGTACATATTCATCTTTGGGGCACTGACTGGCAATACACCTGCCGTGGGCACCTATACAAAATGAGATTTATTAATAGCCCAGAATGCAGAACATGCAAGGCACCTTACGAGACCATGAAGCACTTGATGTGTGATGCCCTAACTGGCAAACGAATGGTAATCTTTGGAAAGGCGTACCCAGACCTGGAGGACTTCTGGCTCTTCCCAATTAAATCGTACTAAAGTACATGGAACATGTCTTCAGAGTGTCAGGGGAGAGTTACTAAAGAATAGGGAGTGCACAAAAGATCCAAGAGGGTCCACGTGCCACCGGTGCTGCGGCGCTGGACCCATTTCAAGATAAGATAAGCCTGTCTATGGACGGGTTTATTTATCTCGAACTCCTCCGTGCTTCGGAGGGCACGTTAAGCTGTCGGTCCCGGCTGTTGTCACCACATAACAGTCATTAAGTCAAAGTCAGTGGCCTTTGGGCTTCTTGAAAATACTGGCCTCCGCCAACCTGCTCAACTGCGAGCAGCGTGATGGAGTATGCCCTAGACCCCTTCGATTAAAGGGAGACCCGTATTTCAACGGTGGGGTGATTATGGGTTGATATAGGCATACGAATATAATAAAGAGGTTAAGTTTGTGAGTTTATGAGGTTATAGGGGATAATTTCTGATTCTTCTGAAAGCCACGCTATTTGTGAGTGTCATAGTTAGCTATATTTTTATTCGAAAAACGAAAATATTTTTATGTATCGTAAAAATGTTTATCGCCCAACGAAGTGGGCACGGGTCAGCAAGTAGATAATAGATATAAATAAACACTTGGACCACTTTTAATCTCGATATATACGTTATCGATTATTGCACAATTCATTGTTTATATTGCGATTAATATTTACCTAAACCTGCATTAATTATGTACAAGGATTTCACAAGAATACTTTTTTTTTATACTACGTCGGGTGGTACACAAGCATACGGCGCGCCTGATGTGAAGCGGTTACCGTAGCCTATTAACGCTCGCATTATTAAGTACTTTTGTAACGGGGGTGGCGGCGCGCGAGCGAGCGCCGCCGCCCCAGTTGCCAACGCAGCATCTCCTTCCTTTCTGGTGACTCACTCACTCGCAGGAAAACAACAACCTACTTATTACAATCTACTTAGTGGAATGAGGTGGAATGTGTATTATATAAATATACATAAAAATCGTAAATAAGGAAAAATATAAATAATGCGATTAAGATCAATTTCGTAATAAGACATATCTATCTATACATGTTTACTAATATTATAAACGCGAAAGTTTATATGCATGCATGTATGGATGTTGGTTACTCTTTCACGGGTAAACATGTCAAAGGATTTCGATGAAATTTGGCATACATATAGAATATTCTGGATTAATACCACTAAAGTGGCAAACAAGCATACGGCCCGCCTGATGGAAAGTAGTTACCGTAGCCTATGAACGCCTGTAACACTAGGGGCATCACACGCGCGGATGCAAAATATTTAGCACGGGCAAACTTGGATGCAAAATATTTTACACGAGAAAACTTGGATGTAAAATATTTAACACGAGTAAACTTGGATGCAAAATATTTAACACGAGTAAACTTGGATGCAAAATATTTAACACTGGTAAAATCCAAATGAAAAAAATAATAGAATGTAATTTCAATATTAGTTAATAAGAAACATAAGCTAATACCCTAGCGTTCTCCCATAATAAAGCCCTAACAACACCGGCACCTATACCAGCAGCGCCTCCGGTCACCAAACACACTTTATTTTTAAAATCATAAATTGTCGACGTCATAATTCCAGTTCATCACAACAAAAATCACCACAAATAACTGTTATGTAATATATTATATTCACTGTCACAATAAAAATGGTATTATGATTGCACGTAGTGCTGTAAACAAAAATTTATCAAACTAATTTGTCTGTTGATAGCCTTATCGCGCGATAAGTAATACTGGAAACCAATATACAGCGTGTATATACTAGGACGATTGGCTGGTGACTGACAGTACGTTTGAGTTGTATAATTTATTTATACTATTTATATTATCATCATCATCAGGTCATTTTAGTCTCCACTACAGGAGCACGACCCTCTCTCGTCCGTCACAGACAGGAGGATTTGGCCTACACTCCCCACGCTGGCCAAACCGGTTGGGGAGGCCTGATCGATGTTTTATAATGTATTTCCCTTAGTCACCTTGTACGAGATCCACGGGAAGAGACGGAGTGATTCTATTCTAGTCTGCCGGAAACCACACGGCCAATTTTTATATATATTAACCTTCTCACAATATAGGCGTCTTTACAATTACGTAATTTGGGGTGTAAGAAGCTCATCACGATCTTTAGAGCCAAAGCCAACTTTGCACGTGGTGAACAATGTCGACTAGCGAAACAGGCTCTGGCAAAAGTGAGGTAGGGCACAGCGTATGTGTCAGCTGCCTGACTGGGGAAGTACCTCCACCTCACAGAATACCGCAGATAAATACCTAACAATTCCTTTGAGGGTTGTTGTGTTCGTACGAGTGCGTGAGGTTACCATAAAGAAAGGAGTTGATGCAATGGCAGCCCGTAAGCGATACTTAATATTGCGAGCATCAGGCTTACTGTTACTGTTTGCATGAAGCAGGCCTTATGCTTGTCTCCACGCGATGTAGTAATAAAAGAAGACCAAGATGGCAGCCAGGATGCCTTAACATACACTCAGAAGTATGGAGAAGCTTGGCGATTAAACCCAGCTAACATACCTACACATTTAATTAACGGCATCAATCATCCCACTGCTGGGATACGGGTCTCCGATAAATCAAAGGGATTTAGAGCATACTCCACCACGCTGCTCAACTGCGGGTTGGCCAGTAGTTGCCAGTGTTTTCAAGCCGCCTGAAGGCCACTGACTTGACTTAACGACTGTCATCTAATGACAACAGCCGGGACCGACTACTTAACGTACCCTTCGAACCACGGTAGGCTCGAAATAAATACACCCATCTATGGGCAAGCTACGGTCGACGTTGCTTAACTTGCGTGTTCGATTAGACTGACACGCGCCACGACGCCATCAAGCTCCTTCCAATCCAACGCATTTGATTAGATTGAGAGAAATTGGCAGACTATTCAGGTAATGAACCCATATTATCCCATATCATCGTCGTAGAGTGAAAACCTCGTATGTAATTTTAGAGTAATTTTGTATTTATGCTAATTGAGATTATTCTTTGCGAAGTTATTCCTTCAGATAATGAAACAAAATAAAAAAGTTGCTTGTCTGTAAAGGCGGTTTAGGGACGATAATTTTACGTGATAACGTCGAAAACATCGACCGGTGGAGTGGAAGAGAGGCTTGTTCCGCGTTCTCGCTTGCACGCTCGGCTCTGGCGGAACGTGACAATGAGTCATGCTTTTTCGTGCATGCAGCTGGCATTCATCTAACTAAATCGATAAATGCCAGCAGCATGCATAAGACGTATCACATCACGTCAAAATTGAACAAAAATGTTCTTACGAGGTTTTTGCTCTAATGTGACGATGTACAGTATACCCAAGTTTAGATATGATACATAATCTGTATAGAAATAGTACCATGCGTTACATGTATGCCACTTGTATAGTAAATATATCAGATACCGTAATACCTACATATAAATTTGATTTCCAAGAATGATTACTTCAGTTTGATGCAATTTTATCTACACAAATGTAATAAAAAGGAAGGTCATTTTCGTGTAACTGACTCATCAACGCAGAACGAAAATTGCAGAAACTAGAACTTTGGAATTTGGATATTAAGGTCCATTTATGTCATAGGCAAGCAAAGATAAAGGATTTTGAGAAATTCAGCGCGTCAAAATCCGTTTTTGTTTACGCACACAACACAACTGGCAGATGGAAAAATGAAAATTTTCTTAGCTTTTGTATCGATAGTGGAGTTTTTTTATTTCAGAGGGGGACAAGCGAATATGTGGGTCACCTGATGGAAAGTAATCACCACCATAGAAATCAGCAACATCATAGGGTTGCCGATCCGTTGTCACTTGTCAGCCCTTTAAGGGATAAATTCAGTCTGTTCTTAAGGATAAAGTCTAGTTAATATAATAATAATAATCTGGGCTAAAGAGTACAGCTGAATCATTATATTATTTTATGTAAATTTATTTCATGTTGATAATGAATTATGGATATAACTTAATTCAAAATTAAAATCATGATTTAAAAATATTCCATGCAAAAACCCTCTACAATTTTTATACTACGTCGGGTGGTAGACTAGCATAAGGCCTGCCTGATGTGAAGCAGGTATCGTAGCCATATTAACGCTCGCATTAAATATCGTTCTCTCGCTGCCTCCCTCGCTGCCAACGCAACAATTCCTTCCTTTCTGGTAACCTCACTCACTCGCCAGAACGCAACGATGCTAAAGGGCATTGCTATTTGGCTGCGGTATTCTGTGAGATGGAGGTACTTCCCCAATCAGGCAGCTTACAAATACGCTTTACTCTACCTGTCTTAAAATTTTAATTTTAGTGTAAATAAATTTTAAGTAACTAGTGTGTGTACTCGTATATCATAAAAGTCCAGATGCACTAATATGCGTCTCGTTACGATATAACTAATTACATTGTACCAGACGTTAAAATTGTAAAAAAAAATACGTGATTGGAGTACGTACATAAAAATATATGAAGTAGATGAAATTAAACTTGCTAGATTTGATTATAGACACCGCAGTAAAAACATAGTATGTCTATATGCACAATAAATGAGCTATCTACATCTCATTCATACCCGGTACTTATAACCCTCGCCTTCTACTCGACGACGGTGACGCGGCGAAGCGGCTAAGGTTTCAAGTGTTGCCTACGCAACAATAACGTCTAGTACACGGTCATAGTGACGTTTGAATTTTTTTTTTCAAAGGACCGTGGAAAATTTAGGGCTGTAAGAGTAAGCCGTTTGAGACAGGGAGACAGGGATAAGTTATGAAAGTTGAATCCACCGCCCAGTATGGATACAGTCTTGTAAACTTTTGAGGTTAATGGTTAGGTGATGGAAGTTCATCCATTATAATATTAGAGAATTAGTTTTGAATAAATTTGTTAATTTTAAAATCTAGCCTTCTTCTTTTTTTTTCTTTCTTTCATACATTCCAACTGCAAAAATAAGTTTGTATTTTGAGTTGTGAATTTTGAAATTTTGAATTTGCCATTTTATTTTAAGACCATAAAATTAAATTGATTTTACTGTAATATCTGTGTAAATCTAACGTAGAATTTTTGTTTTCAAAATTTTAGGCTCTGTAGTTTTGGAGATAATGTTTGGAGAGAATATTTAAATTTCATCTATTTTAATCTATTTATATAAGATTAAAATAGATGAAATTTAAATATTCTCTCCAATTTAGTCTCTTAAATTTAGTCTTAAACAAAAAAATCGGTTGTCTGTAAAGTCGGTTTACTGACGATAGTTGAACGTGACAACGTCATAAAAAAATACTGATGGAATGTTTGCATTTTTCAAAAGAATTTTTTTATGGAACGCCTCAGAGCGAGGTAACGCCGCTTACGTCATGTTTTTTCGTGCGTGCAGCCGGCTCCATCGAATTATAAGACGTTGTCACGTCAAAAAAAATATGACCATACATCAAGAACATTTTATTTTGATTTAGAATACGGTACAGATTGCAAAACTTCTTTTTATATTCTATTTTGATCTTAAAGTATGTCTTATATTTAAAATTGCTTATTTGCATTTTATTCGTCTGTATTTGGATCGTGGAAATGCATTATGTGTACCAAGTTTCAGCTTAATCAGTTCAGTAGAGTTTGAGAAATTTGGCTGTCACAGACGGACAGACAGATGCACGAGTGGTCGCACGAACACAAAAAAGATTCTTCAAGAAGGCCTAGAAGGGATTATTACAGAGTCGGTAATGCGTCAGTTATGACTCTAGTACAAAGAGTAAAGTAATGCTCTATTATCGCTCTAGCTTCATAGGCTGAGATACAGGTTTTGATTCTCTTTGCGAATGTCAAAATAAACGGTCGTATCTTTTGATTCCGTCGATTTAGAAGCTTGATTTTTTGCACTACTTCAATTGATTGCATTAATTTCAACTTGTTACCTCCACGCGTTCCTAAGAAAAAAGATCTTGACGGATGGAACCTATAAGCGTTTCGTTTTTTGTCCTTTGGAGGTACAGAACCCTAAAAATAATCCAACCAACTTCTTTTGTTTTTCCTTTTTTTATAAACACGAGTGCTTCCCTAATAACCCCAGACTGTGCGAACATATGCTAAAATTGCAAACATTTTACTTAAGCAAATTTCTCTCATAGCACTTTATATTTTTTATTTTAATTATTCCGAGCTCGCACATTTTCTCTTTATTAACATGTAACATGGAAAACCGGCGAAATAATAAAACGCGAACAAAGCGAACACTTCACAGCGGGAATGCGACCGAGGAGAGGCGACCGCGTGCGAGGATTCAGTCGAGGGAGGATTCACACCGAGATAGTTATATGGAACAGTGGCTATTATAATATTATTTCGTATTTTGTGTATTTATAGATTCCGCAGCGTACTACTTTATATTCTATACACATAATTATGTAATACAAGTACATACTCATGCGAATGCGAACTTGTCTCTCTTCCAAGATGAAATATTTTTAAATTTATTTATTTATTTATTCATTTACTTCATTTTGACAAGCATTACAGCTAGCCAATGCGCTTGTCAGAGGCTACATATAAAAAACATAACAGTATCAATAATCATTAAAATGATTTCAATTGGATGACATAGGACTGTATAAAATAAATTAAATTAAATAGCACAATAAAATTTCTATTCCAACTAAAATTTTTATTCCACTAGAGTGGCAAACAAGCCTACGGCCTGCCTGATGGTAAGCAGCTAGCCTATGAACGCCTGTAACACCAGGGGCAACACACGCGCGTTGCCGAGCCTGAAATATTTTTTGACTGACCTGACCTGACTTGGCTTAACGACTGTCATCTGAGGATTTCAGCCGGGACCGACGGCTTAACGTGCCCTCCGAAGCACGGAGGAGCTCGAGATAAATAAACCCATTCATAGACAGGCTGCGGTCGGCGTTACTTAACTTGCGTGTTCGATTAAACTGACACGCGTAACGAAGCCATCGAGTTCCCCTGAGAAAACCTCATCAGTAATCGATATTCGTAGACATATTATTAATATGGGTCATACAGAGAAGGTACTTTTTTCAAGTTCATTAAAAATGCTATTTACGTTTCTTATGCGCAATTTATCGGGACGGGGGACCCACCACACATTCCCACCATAGTGTCTCCTGTGTAGCCAGGATTAACAGCGGCGACCACAAAAATAGGTAATGAATAGTGAAGTCTATTGCAGTCCCGGGGGTAAAACTACGGCTGCTTTGGAACTCACAACGGATTTAATCAGAACAAATTAGTAGTAGTAGGAAGCTTTTGGAATTTGACTTCCCCTCTTAGTATTGTGAAAACAGAAATATGGCAAATTAGTGTAAAGAGAGTTACGTCCAATTTATTAAACAATTCCACAGAAATCTGAAAGTGTCAGCTGCCGTAGCTTTCATAGGTATTAGATAAAGCTGCCAGCAGTCGGTGATCCGGTCACAAGACATATTACAATGTAGCATTGTTGAGAGTGAGATTATTAAGAAACAGTTTTATGAGAATAGTCGGGGTATAGAGATAGTTGTTTAAGTTCTTTTTTAGCTATATGCAAATATACAAAAACTAAAAAAAAAAATGAGCACTATTTGACTCGCATATGGTAATGTAATCATTTTATTTAGGTACCTATGAAAGTATTTATTGATGCAGTTATGTAGATGTTAATATTTTATGTACGTCTATGTATTTATTTATCAATGTAGTACCTAGAAGTAGATCTATTTTTATCATGTATTCAGTTTTATTTACTTTATATTTTGCATTTTTACGTTGTATAGCCATCCAATAATGTTTCGAGTACAACCACTAAGGTTGGCTGGAAGAGATCTCTCGTAGAGATAATCACCACTGCCCATAGAAATCAGTAACACCAAGGGGTCGCCGATCCATTGCCAGCCTATACTCCTTCTTTTCTTTCTGGTGACCTCACTCACTCGCAGGAACACCACAGCCCTCAAGGGAATAGTTATTTGGCTGCGGTAATCAGTGAGGAGGAGGTTTCCCCAGTCGGGCGACTTAAAAAAATAAACTTCTAGTCATTGTTACTGCAAAGTAATTAATTAAAAGACGAACATATGTGTGAACATATATGTTGTTATTTATAACATACTGTGTGTCACATCACTCATGACGTGATGACACAAAAGCTATTGCACACATTTCGTGGCTACATGTTTTTGCCTGACATTCCATTTTCACATTTTCCTGGTTCCGAGGCCGCCAACACTAACCCAACAAAAAACTAATTTACATATCACAAAGCTAGATCGTTCAAACGAGGCACGAGGCAAACAAGGGTGTCGGTATCCACCAGGGCTGTCTCTACAAACAAATCAAGCGGTTGCGTCAGGGGTCGTTTTTTGTAATTTTTCTGCACTCTAACGTTGGTAGTCATGGATGTTTTTTCTTCAGTTTAGTTTGGAAGTTTATAGCTATTACTATTACTACTATTTAAGGCTTTATCTACGTACATAATACCTTTAAGGTAATGAATTATAGAAAAAGAAATATGTAGAGACAAAGGCGAACGTGCGATTAAACTGATATGTTCCTTCTTCCATTGAAACTGAAGGAAACCGAAATCATGTGAATAGATATTTGCAAGTCACAAATAATTACGTTTTCTTCCAACTATGCTTTAATTTCATCACAATCACACTAAAAACTCAGTACAAAACGAGTCTTTAATGCTCTAGAGCAATAAAAATGTATGAAATTTCATTATTGCACAGTTTTTTTTAATCGCACCAAAAGGTGCCAAACTCAATGGATTAGCTCTATTCAGCCAGCCGATATCAATACTTTTTTTTTCGTACGTATTATTCGTTTCTATCCTACTTGTTCCAAATTTAAAAAATGATTGCTGCTAACTCTGAGTTAAAAATGAAAGAAATTTAAAAAAGTGATTTGGCGGGAACTTTGTTAATTTTGAATGACAATATTTTTGGAAACGATAAAAGTGTGATACTATCTGATTTTGAGTGCTTCGGCTTCGAATTAAAATGGAATCATCTAGCGACACATTAACTCCGGAAAACATTCTAAATGAAGCCGACAGTGTTATAGAAACTTCTATTTTAACTGTTTGATATGAGTTTCTTTTATCTACTATTCCTATAGGTATTAGTTGAAAGAAAAGCAGATTATGCACCTCGCCTTAAGTAATTTATATTGCCCTCGTGCCTGTTAGATTAGAGCCCTCGCTAACGCTCGGGCTCTAAATCAGGCACTCGGTGCAATAATAAATTACTTTGTGCTCGATGCAATAATCTACTATTATTTTATTATGAACACAGAAACACATTGTTCAAAAAGATTCGATTTTTATAAACTTCTAAAACTTCTCCTAAAAGAATCAGATATTTTTTTTTATTCTACGTCGGGCATACGGCCGCCTGATGTAAAGCGGTTACCGGAGACAAATTCACGCTCGCAACATGTGACATTGCTCGCGCGCTGCCACCTCCGCTGGCAACTTACTGGCAGGCACACAACATCTTTGAAGAAGGCGTTTCCTACTTGAGTGCGAAAGCCGTAGCATCGAATTTTGTTACTTCGAAAACTTTTTAACGACATTTCTGTACTGCGACGACTTGTTAAATCGAAGTCTTGTTACTGTGATGTTTCGTTACTTCGAAAAATTGTACTGCGAACAATTTTACAGCGAAAATATACGTCCACATTTTTATTCACACAAAAATGTGGACGACAAACTTTATTGGTTGTTGAAATTGAAAATCCAGGTTACAGGAACTTGCCTACCTACTTGGTTTCCGCAATAAGATTGTTTAAACAAAATTTTCACACTAACAAGACGTCAATTAAACAAGGCTTTGCAGTATAGAAATGTCGTTGAACTTATCTCGAAATCCTCCGTGCTTCGAAGGGCATATTAAGGCGTCGCTCCCGGCTGTCGTCATTAGATCACTGTCATTACGTCAAGTCAGTGGCCTTTAGGCGGCTTGAAAACACTGGACTCCGTCAACCTGTAGTTGAACAGCATGGTGAAGTATTCTCTAAACCCCCTTCGAGTGGGACCCGTATCCCAGCAGTGGGATGAATAAGGGTTGACAACAGGTATCCCGTGAGGTGGAGGTACTTTCCAGTCGGGCAGCTTACAAATGCCTAGAAATAAAAATATTTTCGAACATGAATAATGGCCAAATAAGGCACTAGTGAAACTCGTTTCACGTAAACAATTTACTTGTGTATAAAAGCAACAAGCACGCATAACTGCATAATTACGACAAGCGTACTCGTACAATGTTGAACATGCATCTATAAAGCAATGCCTCCGTGGACAGTAGCCCTAATGTAAACAAGCCTCACACAGCAGGGTTGCCGACAAACAAATCTCACGGTCGGCGGCGTCAAGAGTCGTTCTTTATCCTATTCTGAAAAGATATGTAAATAGAGGCACAACGAGAAACAGCAAAGCGTCTTGGATATAAGTTGGGAAATGGTGGAAAAACTGCTTACTTTTTTACGCCTCCGACGCCATAACTCTCATGGCGTCGGAGGAGCTCGATGGCTCGTTGCGCATGTCAGTTTAATCAAACACGCAAGTTAAGCAACGTCGACCGCAGCCTGTCTATGGATGGGTTTATCTCGAGCTCCTCCGTGCTTCGGAAGGCACGTTAAGACGTCAGTCCCGGCTATTGTCATTAGATGACGAAAGTTAGCCTATAACAATTTATTTTTCTGTAGTTAATACATCACTTTAGGTAGATTAATGGGACTTTAATAAATTTTACTTTGGAGAGGATGGGTGACTAAAAAACTATAGCGCACCTAGTATATTTCTTTAATTAATATCAATTCAGAAGAATTGTTGTCGACGACAACCCTTATTCTCCCTCTGCTGGGATACGTGTCTCCCCTCAGACAATTCGGACCATTCGGAGGATTTTAGGATTCTCCTCAGACAATTCGGAGGTCGCTAGGTGTCGCTAGCACAGCACATAACGTCTCCGTATATTAAAATTAATAATATTATTCAACAAATTATTACCAGTTAATTGTTATCAAAATCTGTGACTAAAGTGACAATAAATGTGTGTTATCGTTTGTGAGTAAAAAAACATTGATTTATGTATCAAAAACTGAAGTGTAAAAATTGATTACGAAAAAGGCAATAGATAGTGACAAACAGTAAACAATTAAATAAAAATATTATAAACTGTGTTTAATGCAAACAAACCGAAATAAAAATAAAGTATTTTGTGACTTCTGAGTGATAATTGATAATGTGTAAATATATATTTTTGTGAAACTGCTACATACCTCCAATGTAAAATATTGTAGTAACGTACTTTTGATAGACTAAATTCAAGTAATACATAAATTCGACAGACAATCTTGAAGCGCCAGTGGGAAGTTAGTACAGAGACTAACGTTGACTCGAAACACTCGGGTTCGAGCCCATCGGACGTTAACTTCGATTAATCACTTTTTGTGGCTTAAATTGAGTTTTCCGATAAAATTTGCATATTTTTGGATTTTTATTTTGGAACTTTTTGAACATTGTGTTATTGCACCTTGCTGTAACAATGGAGCCGGAGTGCGACAGGTGCGCTAATAAAATCACTAACATGCAAAAATTAATATGTTCATCTTGCAAGAAACAATTTCATTTGGATTGCACTAGTGTATCATTCGGCCGTTTTCGTATAATGACTGGAGAGAAAAAATCAAATTGGAAATGTAGTGGATGCATAAATAAAACACAACAGAATATTACTTCTACACCTATTGTTACAACAAATTCAAGCTTGTCAACCGTATCAAACGACAACATTACACTCCGAAATAAGAAATTTAAAATCAATATACGCACGGAAAACTCTTTTCATTCACTATCTGAGGACTCTGAGGATGAACTTGAGGGCTACACGCAGGATTCCTCAAGCATATTAAATAGAAGCTGCCCAGAGAAACCATTTACAGACTTTAAAAAGATTAGAGAATTGGAGAATGAAATTGTACTATTAAGGAAAAAATTAGAAATAGCGGACAACGAAATAGGAATTATACTACAAGAAAACTCGGATTTAAAAAGTAAAATAAAAAAACTCACACATATATGTAAATCAACTTCTAGAAAGACAACGACACGCACCAAAGACAAGAGAAGAAGCTTAAATCAAGTTAAGCTGGATTTCTCCCACGCAGCTTACCAAATTAATAAAGAATTACCAAAGGGCCAGAGTACCGAAGAAGTTATCAACTGCAATCTAAGTACAGATCCGAAGATATTAGAACAGACCGACTCAGATCCATTGCTCTGTAATAATAGCCCCCAAAAAATATCAGAGCTTATACAAACTGACCCTGACCGTAAACCTAAAATACATATTTTTGGAGATCAGCAAGTGATTGGCCTATCAACTAAGATGATACAAGCTAGATTTGGAAAATGGAACGACGTCTACCAGATAAGTAGTTTTGTCAAGCCCTATGCTACTTCTTCACAAGTTTTAAGTAATTGCCATAGTTTAACAGACATAACAAAAGATGATATTCTTGTTTTATCTATAGGGTCAAATGACAAAAATCCTTATACAATGGTAACAGAATTATGTGATGTTGTAACTAGATTTAAGGAAAATAAAATACTTGTTTTTAATGTACATTATAATGAATGTCTTAATGTTCATAAATTAAATTACGAATTAGAAATGGTATTGAGAAATTATTCAAATAGTAAATTCTTAAATATTGATTATCCTAAATTGCATGGTATGACATTGCTTAACTTGATGACCATGAAGCTGAATATTGAAATTGACTATCCACGATATATTAAAGAATTTGTAAATAATGTATGTAAGTTACACATGAGTAATTGTACTTCAGTTAAACAGAAAACCGATAAAACTAAATTAAAACTTAAGAAAAAAATTACAGACTATTTTCCCAAAAAACCTAACATTGAACAAAAACTGGTAAAGAAAAAGAGCATCCTTGACTGTTTTCCTCGAGTATGTAAAAAGCCCTCGGAGGGAAATACTAATAGTTCTAACAATGGTAATACTATAGAATGCGTGCAGTTTTTTCGAGAATAATAAATTGATTATATTACATCAAAATATAGCAGGAATACTTAGCAAACAGGATATACTATCGGTGACTTTAGCTGAATTGTCAGAAAATTTTAAAGATATAGATGTAATTTGCTTGTCGGAAACATTTATAAAATCTGGTACAGAAAATAATCTACATTTGCGCGATTTTGAGCTCGCCGAGTCGTATTCTCGGAAGAACCAAAAGCGCGGTGGAGTATGTATTTTATGTAGACATCATTTAGAATATAAAAAACTGGACTATTTGAAAGATATGTCAGTAGAAAAGTGCTTTGAGTGTTGTGGCATTGAAATACCCGAACACAAGTGTATTATATGCTTGTACAGAATTCCTGATTGTAAAGAATCGAACCCATACGTTTTTTTGGAAAAATTACAAATGTTACTACATAGACATAGATCAAAAATAAAGAAAAAAATTATCATAACTGGAGATCTCAACATTAATACGCTGAAGGAAAGTAACATTAGCGAATATTTTCTACAATTACTCCAAAACTACAACTATCAATTGCATATTACCGAACCGACAAGACAAAATTCTTGTATTGACTTAATTATCAGCAATGTACAAGGTGCTAGTGGTAAGATACACCATTTAGGTCTATCCGATCATAACACAGCACAGACTTTAGAAGTCCCCATCGAGAAATCTAACAGATTGTTGTATTATTTTAGAAAAAAACGAGATTTTAGCACTGAAAATATTCAGAAATTCAATGAATGTTTGAAGAGTTTGGGTTGGTCGCAAGTATATAATGAACCTGAACCCAACAAAGCTTTTAATATATTTCATGACCTTCTTACGTTATTTTACAATCTATGTTTCCCAATACGGAAAATCAAAATAGTAATGAAACGGAAAAATATTTCATGGATAACGAAAGGGATACGTTTAGCTTGCAAAACAAAGCGTTTGCTCAGATTTACGTATTATAAAAAAAGAAATACACAAAATAAAGAGAAGTACCAAAAATATACCTCTGTTCTAAAAAAATGCATGCATACTGCACAAAAAATTAATAATAAAAAATATATAAATAGATCAAATAACATATGCAAAGCATCTTGGAATTTAATAAAATTTAATAGTACCATAAAAAATAAATACATCACACGTATTGTTCACGGAGGGATTAGTATTAGTGAGCCAAGGAAAATAGCTACAGCGTTTAATGACCATTTCATAAATACTACAAATATAAGCACGTGTAAATCACAATCTACGGATGGTATTAACAACATTCAACGCTTAAATGACAGCATATTTTTAGTTCCGACAGACAGCAGTGAAATATGCAAAATAATCACAAATTTGAAAAATACATACGCTGTAGGCTATGACGAATTATCCACAAATATTATTAAATCAGCAAAAAAAATTTTAGCGCCTGTACTCAGCTACTTAATTAATATATCATTTGTATATGGGGTATTTCCTAGCAAATTGCAAACAACGGTAGTAAGACCTACACACAAGAAAGATAATACGGAAGTTCTAGATAACTATAGGCCTATCGCACTGGTACCGATATTATCTAAAATTGTCGAAAAAGCCATGCATGTTAGAATTACGAATTTTATAAATAAACATAATATATTGGACGAAAGTCAAAATGGGTTCCAGAGAGGAAAATCTACGGCGCTAGCTGCATTTAAACTAATAAATACAATTATAGGGCACGTAGACAAATCGGAGGAGGTAATAGCGGTATTCATAGATATGAGTAAAGCGTTTGATTTTGTATCGCATGAACGGCTCTTATCTAAGTGTGAAAAGTATGGTCTCAGGGGAAATGCACAAAACTGGCTGAAATCGTACTTAAGTAACAGAACGCAGTATGTAGAAATTACGAACCTTGATCCTAACATGAATGAAATATCGTATAAATCGGAAGAGAAAATTAATAACAGAGGTGTACCGCAGGGAAGCATCCTAGGGCCTTTGCTGTTTCTTTTGTATATAAACGACCTCCCAAAAGTCACTAAAAAATCTTGTACGCTATTTGCTGACGACCTTTCTATAGTGATACCAAATTCATTTAATTCCAAATCTAATTATAATAATGACATTAATAGTACTCTATCTGACATTGCCAATTGGTTGAATAAAAATAATTTAAAATTAAATTTAAAGAAAACGACTTATGTACAATTTCATAATCAAAGAAATAATAAGACCACTGATTTATTAGTACAACATGACGGACAACATATTGAGGAAAGCAATGAGGTGCCATTTTTAGGAATCACTTTAGATAATAATTGTACGTGGAAGCCCCATATAAAAAATATATGTAAGAAAATCAACCGATTTTCTTACGCATTATGGCGACTTGGTAATATAACAGACGAAAAAACAGCCTTACTGGCGTATCATGGATATGTGGCGTCAAATTTAAGATATGGTATCGTGTTATGGGGCAATTCTATAAATGTAGAAAGAACTTTTATTGCTCAGAAACAATGTGTACGTTCTATATGTAAATTATCGCCGATGACTAGTTGTAAACCATTCTTTAAAAAATTGAATTTGTTAACAGTAGCGTCTATATACATTTATGAGGTGTGTCATTTTGTAAAGGTTCACATACATCTCTTTAGGCAAAAATGTGATGTAGTCATAAACTATAGAGGCAGATATCCAAATCAACTGGTGCTGCCTAATATAACGACAACTTTATATGATAAGAGTTGTTATCCAATGGCAATACGAATATATAATAAATTGCCAAAAGATATCACAGACCTTCCTTTGAATAGATTTAAAAATAGACTACATCGGTTGCTCTCTGACAAATGCTATTATACGGTTACAGAATACCTGACGGACAAATTACTTTAAATTGCAAAAATGTTATTTTATTAAATGTATCTATATACTGACATTTTCTTATGTTATTAATTTATTTGAAATAATCTTAATGTGACATAATGTATGATTATTGTTAAAATGAATTTGGTTTAATGTATTTGTATTATTATTACCTATCAATGACGTTATATATATTGTAACAATTTAAAGGCAAAAGTAGTACCTAGTAGTGTAACGTTAATAATTAATGTATACTCAAATATATATTTGCATGTCTAATTTGACTAAATGTGAAATACTTTAGTATTGATCAGAACACCATCAATGTAATCACTTTTAATGCGAATAAACTCTATTCTATTCTATTCTATTCTATTCTCATTCGAAGGGATTTAGAGCATATCCCACCACGCTCCTCAACTGCAGGTTGGCGGAGAATAATAGTGCTTTAGTCCAATTTATTTTGTAAGTCACAAATTGTTATTATTTTATTCTTCGAAGAGAATAGGTACTGACAAAAGTAACCCAATTTTAATACGTTCCATAAATTATTTCTATTATTACGTTGCCAATATCGTTATGGTACCATAACTTATCTGTACGTGACAGCTTTCCTACCTATATTATATTACGCACTGGTGAATCAAGTCTATAGTGACTTGGCATTGGTAAAAGGAATTACTGAGATTTATTTGGATATATCATGAGTTAGTAACTATATTTTATTTAAGACACAATATAACATATTATCTGAACTATTCCTCTTCTGATACTCAGAATATTACTTCCTACTACATTAACTGCTATTACTATATAAAGAGTCAAAATATTATTTGATCGTACGGTTTTTTTCTCTCTCTGTATTAATACTGTAGAAATAGTCACTTGACGGATAATTACAATATGTCCATATTGTAATTATCCGTCAAGTGACTATTTCTCTTAATGCCTATAGGGAAGGCTGGATTATATCTTGTACAGATAAGCTCACCTTTGTTCACTTTTGATGTAACTATATTATAACTAGCTTTCGCCCGCGGCTTCGCTCGCGTGACATTCGGGGCAAACACGTGTTTACTCATTAATCAATAGAAGTACTCGTGTAAAATTTAGGATAAAATAGTCCAACTAATCTTTTCCCATACAAACCAACTAAACCCGTTTTCCCATACAAACTTTGGACCTCCGTTTCATCCTCTTAGAGGTAAAATTTGAAAAATCTTTTTAAGTAATTCGTGTCCACTATGTTATATTTTCAAATCGATGCCATTGTCGTAATTAACGTCCCAGAAAACCATAGAATCAACACCCATATTAATATTATGACATTTCAACCCCATTGCACCCCTACAGAGTTATCACGTCGGCTATGTTGGGTTATTAAATAGTTGTTTTTTTTCATAATCAGCGACCCGATAAACCATAAAAACGATACCCATGACGATTTTCAGACTTTTTCACCCCGTTTTACCGCTTTAGGGGTTGAATTTGGAAAATCCTGAAACATGTGTTTACTCATTTATCTATAGAAGTACTCGTGTAAAGTTTCGGATAAAATAGCCCAAATAATCTTGTTTCCCCATACAAACTTTGGACCCCCGTTTCACCCCCTTAGAGGATGAATTTACAAAAATTCTTTCTTAGTGCACCCCGAGACATCATAAGAAACCTACATGCCAAATTTGGAATCTCTAGACCCAGCAGTTTGGGCTGTGCGTTGATAAATATCAGTCAGTCAGTCAGTTTCTTATTTTATATAATTCAACCCCATCGCATCACCACAGGGGTGATTTTATGTTACCGTCGGCTATGTTAGATCATAAAATAGTTGTTGTTTTCGTAATCAGCGACCCGATAAAATATAAAAACCATGCCCATGACGATTTTCAGACGTTTTCACCCCATTTTACCCTTTTAGGGGTTGAATTTTGAAAAATCCTGAAACACGTGTTTATTCATTTATCTATAGAAGTACTCGTGTAAAGTTTCAGATAAAACAGTCCAACTAATCTTGTTTCCCCATACAAACTTTGGACCCCCGTTTCACCCCCTTAGGGGATGAATTTTGAAAAATCCTTTCTTAGTGCACCCCTAGACGTCATAAGGAACCTATGTGCCAAATTTGGAATCTATAGACCCAGCGGTTTGGGCTGTGCGTTGATATGTCAGTCAGTCAGTTTCTTCTTTTATATATTTAGATAATAAAGAATACATATTATGTAATACATTCTCATTTTATTTAACATCTTATATATTATACTAGCTTCCGCCCGCTTTTACGAAAAAGTCTTTTAATTTAGGTATAGGGTTAATATATAACCTGTGATACACACAAATAATGTGGCTTTCTATCGGTAAAAGAATTTTCAAAATCAGTTTAGAAGATCAAGAGATAACCCCCTACAATATCACAAATTTACCTCTTTATAATATTTATATAATATATATCTCTCTTAAATCACGGGTCAAGCCCGGTCATTTGATAGGCGTGCGCGGGGATATGGATCTAACGCGTAGAGGCTCCTTTGAGAAGTTTGATGTAATGTTATATATTATCATTATATTAACTAATCCTGTTCTCACCCGGTGGGTTTGCTGAGTGTCATATCAGGTAAAGATAGTCTTAAGGTCTTAACATACATAACATAGTTCGGCCGCCAACACTTTTTCATCCCACTGTTGGGATATGGACCTCGCTACAATCGAATGAGTTTAGAGCATAATCCACCACGCTACTTAGCTGCGGGTGGGCGAATGTCGACATACGTAACGGGATAATACTTCTGATGTGATGACGACTAAAATGACGGTAATAAGGTCGCTTTAACAGATAAACATAGGGTACAAAACAGAAGATAATGTATATCATGAATTATATATTAAATGTAAGTATTTACAAATATATATACACTAGTTTCCATCCGCGGCTATACTCACGTTTACTTTTTTTTTAATAAAAAGTATCTTATATCCTTCCTTAATCTCTTTAAAAATATGTGCCAAAGTTTCATGATGGTCGATTGAGCAGTTTCGGCGTGAACAAACAGAGTTTGAGACTGGCAGTGTTTAATTTGTCTAGAAATATTTATATTTATTTCTGTTCATTCAAATATCAATATTAGCAAAAAAAAAAAAACATCTTGAAGTAAGTTTATACATCATTATATTTATATGGAAACCCAGCTAGTTTATAAAGCTATTATTTTTAGTATGGATATAAACACAATGTACATATAAAATAACAGGCGTGAAATTAAAATAATATGAGAAACCATATTGTTATTTTCAATCGTAATTGGTATTCGAAATGATAAACACTGAAAATATCGTATTATTTAGTTTATAACTTTCGATGTAAACTGGGAGTTTGTATGCAAATTTGGCCTGTGCCCGGTTTGAATTAAAATTAAATTATTGCAGCAGTTCAAACTATTCTCTGTATTCATGAAAACAGTTAAGCGTTAGTACCTACCTACCATTTTACTTTACCTGAAACACAGGTTTCAACCTAGTTCAGGTAGTTTTGTTAGATTGTTATCTTATATTAATACTTTTATCTATGATGTTTTTAGCCTAAGTTTATCTGAATAAAGATGATTATTATTATTATTATTTGATAGTAACAACATTGCGATAAAATTGATACGGTTGATTGTTGGCACTTGGTAGAACATTATTATCATAATGGTATAGTAAAGCACTTGTACTGTTCGACGTAATTACATTTATTTTTATTTTTACCGACCGACTAAGGCTAATTATCAAGGTAAGCAGATGGTGTTTGTCAAATTAAAAATAAATATAATTACTTGGAACGTGAAACCGGTCGGTAAAAATAAAAATAAATGTAATTACGTTGAACAGTACAAGAGCTTCATTACAACGTTACATTGCGATAGCTTAACACTGCTATGGTTTAAGGCTTTAGATTAATCGAATAGATTTACACTTTACATTTCGCTTATATTTTCCATTCCATTACATCAATAACTATTGTGAATATTTGAATTTGCAATTATCATTACCACTAGAATTATGTGATTTAATATTCACTAATTATCATTTTCGGGTATAGGTTTTATTCATTTATTCTCATAGAACAATTATACATTCACTTATTATGAGAACTTAATACATATTAATACCTACATAATTAATTGTTCGAGGAGCGCACTAGTAGGACGATGTTACGCACAAATCATCATCATCAGCCTGTATCTATCCACTGCTGGATATAAGCCTTCCCCAATGCTTTCCACCAAATACGATCCTCCGCCTTCCGCATCCAGCCGCTTCCAGCCGCTTTCTTAAGGTCATCGGACCATCTAGAAGGAGGGCGTCCAACGCTTCATAGTCCTACGCGCGGCCTCCACTCTAATACCTTCCTCCCCCATCTGCCATCACTTACTCGGTAGATGTGACCCGCCCATTGCCACTTCAGCTTGCAAACTCGAAAGGCTATGTCGACAACTTTAGTTCTCCGTCGAATTTCTTCGTCCGGATTCGATCCTTCAGAGAAACCCCGAGCATAGCCCTCTCCATCGCTCGCTGCGACCTTTAGCCTGTGGACCAGTCCGATGGTCAGTGTCCAAGTCTCTGCTCCATAGGTCATTGCAGGGAGGAGGCACTGGTTGAAGATTTTAGTCTTCAAACATTGGGGTATCTTTGCGGTGAAGATGTTCCGAAGTTTTCCAAAAGCTGCCCAGCCCAATCGAATGCGTCTATCGATCTCTTTGTTGAAGTTACCCCGGGCAAGCTGTATGGAATGTCCGAGGTAGACATAGTCTTTAACCACTTCAATCTGCGTATTCTCTACCATAACCGGGCTAGGGATGACAACATCATTGTACATGACTTTCGTTTTGTCGAACTTCATCCCCAGCCCCACGGATCGAGATGCAACATTGAGATCGGTCAACATATACGACTGAGATCCTCCAGCGATTCAGCTATTATGACCACGTCGTCGGCAAACCGAAAGTGTGAGATGTACTCGCCATTTACACTGATGCCCTGTTTTTTCCAGTCCAGCGTTTTAAATACGTCTTCCAGAGCAGCGGTGAATAGTTTCGGGAAATTACATCCCCTTGACGTACTCCCCGCTGCAGCTGGATAGGCTTAGACTGCTGGTCCTGGACGCGGACAGTCATTGTCGCAGAGCTGTATAGCCATCTCAGCACCTCGATATAGCGGTGGTCGACTTGGCATCGCTGTAAGGATTCCAGAACAGACCAAGTTTCAATGGAGTCGAAGACGTTCTCGTAATCCTCAAAAGCCACACAGAGCGGCAAATTGTACTCTGTGGTTTTCTGCACAATCTGCCGCAATGTATGTATGTGGTCCACGGTACTGTAGCCTTTACGAGACCCAGGCTGTTCCGGTGGTTGGTACTCATCAAGCCTTCGAGCGAGACGATTCGTGATAACCCTTGAAAACAGCTTATACACGTGTGTCAGGAGCGAGATCGGTCTATAATTCTTCAATAAGGTTTTGTCACCCTTTTTGAAAAACAAGACGACCAAGCTCCTGGTCCACGCGACCGTACAAATATCGCGGTAGAAAAATAAACACTGTTTACATTAATTTGTCACAATTGTTACTGACGCACGATGGGCGCAGGCGCAGATCGACATAATGTTAAAACATATATAATAAAAAGTATAATTGGCTCACTACTATCTTCGAGCTAACCTCACATGCATATACTGCACTTTGCTGATCAACATACCTGCTGCCGACCAACAAAGCTCTGATGAAAGAGTAAGCACAGCATAATTATAAGTTACCTAATACTACCTAGCTAACTGGGGCAGTAGCTCCAGTTGGGCAGCCTATAATTACGCTGTGTGTGATTACCTCCACCTCGCAGAACACCGCAGTCAAATAACAAATTCTTTTGAGGGTTGTTGTATTTTTGGGAGTGAGTGAGTTCACCAGCAATGAAAGAGTAGCTGCACTAGCAGCATGGGTCGCGACGCGCAAGTGAGATATCATGTTGCGAGTATTAATATCAGGCCGTGTGATTTCCGGCAGACTAGAATAGAATCACTCCACACACCGTTTCTTCCCGTGGATGTCGTACAAGGCGACTAAGGGAAATACATTATCAAATATCGATCTAGCCTCCCCAACCCGTTTGGCCATCGTGGGGAGTGTAGGCCAAATCCTCTTTCCGTCTAGGACGGACGAGAGAGGGTCGTGCTCCTGTAGTGGAGACTAAAATGGACCTGATGATGATGAGTATTAATATACTACTACACGCTTGCCTTTTGGGAAACGGCTACCGTGTAGCCGTTTCCCAAAAGGCACATATATTTTTCATTCCCTTACACCTTAAAAGTACGGCTACCGTGTAGCCGTTTCCCAAAAGGCAAGCGTATGCTTGTTTCCCACCCGAAACTTTTGTTTTGGGGAGTGCTGGGCTGTTCTAAACTGCAACAGCTGGCAATTACTAAAATAATTATAGTAATACCTAGTTGGAATAAATTTGTATCAACATTTACGTAAATTATTCCCATAACTCACAATTCACTTTCAAATTAACGGCAGTGTAAATATTGAAGCTGGCGGGTGCACAGCCAACAGGGCAGGAGGGCCCTCGTCGGTACTGCTACTAATTAAAGCAAATTAGACGGAATGTACTTTTACACTTGGCAGTTTGCATTTCAATTTAAAATTTCACATTTAATTAAACAACATAACATAGTGGTGTGACGGAGAGGATACAAGCAAAGTGATATGCGCTGCTTTACGAGAGAGCGAGCACTGCGTCGAAATAGTAATACAACTTTGATACGTATACCTCGGAACATAGCTCTCAAGCGAGCGCATAGAACCGTGGTATCAAAGAAATTTAAGGAAGTTAAAATATATTTGGACCCCTGTTATGCAGAATAGATCCAACCGACATTTTGTTACTTTTAAGTTAAAGCTAAAGTTCGATCGGAATAAAATTATCACGCAGTGTAAGTTTGGGAAGCATAATATGTCCTCAAACTGCTAGAATCTGTTGCAAATATATAAAACTGTAATAAAAACTAAAACAGAAGTTTCTCGCTATGCATGTCTCTTAATTTGGCATAGTTTGTCGGTTGGATGTATTTATTTGTTGTTTTATTAAATTTTGACATAAACCATGTGCTTACGGAGACATTTTTGATGACGTAAAATGATTTTAAAGGACAAAGGGCATCTTTAAGGTACATGTATGGGGAATAGTGATTTCCAATGACACTGAATGGGCAGGTGAATTTTTCCATTTTTCAAAAAATATTTATCTGGCCCAATTCTCGTAATTATTTTTACGATCGCAGAATGAAAGTTGACCGCATTAAGCTTGAATTGTGAATTAACTAAAAATTATAAGTATACTCGATTTAATTAATTAATTATTATCAATTCGTGATATTTCGATAAAATCCCATTAAGTTGTTTGAAATTTCATATGTGATACGAAAATGAATAACAAATTTGACATTTGTGAGATCGAAACTGAATTTCGTCTACATTTTAATTACGAGAATTGCCCCCTCAGATGTCAACAACATTTTTTTCCTCCTTGTACGAAACCAGCCAATAATAATAAAACTTATCGGATGAAAAAGTTTTCGATCGCAACTGATTACGAAGTTACGGTGTCGTACACGCCTGAAGGGGGAATTATACAGCCTCCTACTTCACTATTACCACACCCTGGCCACTCCATACAAATGTCGTGTCGTTTCCTACTACATACCTAAACAATGACGTCCGTGCAGAGCGTGAATGAGCATGTTTGTGTTCGGCACCATACAAACTGTTCTAGATTTGTCTCAGAGGGGAGGTGAGGTCGACACGAGAGAGCGGCAGGGAGTGGTCATACGCAGTACTATTACACTGTGCTACTACTTAGTTAATGGTATCATGGAAAATGGTCTTTTGATTTTGTACAGTAGTAATAAAGTACTGTACTATTTGCACTAATCTAAAAAGGAAAGCAAAGTTAACAGACAGATTGCAGTTCAAGCGTTAAACATTAGTTCCCTTTTACTGCAGTCATAGTGCAGTATTGCAGTACTTTTTACTATTCGTTTCAATTTTGTCTGGATTGTCACAAAAATGTTCACAGCTTTTATTACTATTTTGTAGATAAAAGGACGGTTCGTTACATGTCGTATTAGCTGAACAATTTCAGGATCTTATCTGTAGGTTTATTTAAAGGATCGTATTCGATTCGTACGTTGTAAAAGAAATGACTTATAAAGTTTTGAAATTTAGTGCTCTGCCACCTAAGGTATAAATAATTCAGATTTCTTGATTTCCAAAATCGAACTTTTTTGTCATTATTTATTTAAGGGTTTTTGTATAACAAAACAGCACTTAAAACCGCACGTAGGGGTGGGGTTTAGTTTAGTCGTAATAATCTTAAGTTTCGTCAGTGACGACTTGGAGCTTTTATCAATTGAGTTAATAATGATTGCTATTAAATTAAGTTGAAGTCAGTCCGGAAGATATCCTACCTGCGTGTCAAATTTCTTCCATATTTATTAATTTCTTCAATATCAGACGCTTACGCGTGAAAGAAAATATAAAAATCTACTTCCATTTTCAATAACTGTCACGTTTAGAAATTTACTAGTGACCCGTCGTGTGTGAAGCGTCGTATAGGTAAAACAATAATAATTTATGTGGCACACGCCGGTGAAGCACTCAGTCGGCACGACTTTTCCTTTATCTTAAAGAATAATCGTTATATTTCAGCCGGTTTCCATAAAAGTTTTACAAATTACGAGTGAACCTTCCCCGTGAATTACCATATCCATCGATGAAAACACAGACCATGTAGCCTACGAGATGTGAAATAGTAGGACGCCGTTTTTTGTAAATTTATAGTTATAGGCGCACATGCTATAAAAAAAGTTGATTTAAAAAAAAATTGAAACCGACTTCAGTTGGCGAGCGCAGCTTCATCATCATCATCATCATCAGGTCCATTTTAGTCTCCACTACAGGAGCACGACCCTCTCTCGTCCGTCCTAGAAGGAAGGAGGATTTGGCCTACACTCCCCACGCTGGCCAAACGGGTTGGGGAGGCCTGATCGATATTTGATAAAGTATTTCCCTTAGTCTCCTTGTACGACATCCATGGGAAAAAACGGAGTGATTCTATTCTAGTCTGCCGGAAACCACACGGCAACGAGTGCAGCTTATTGGTGGAATACCCCGGCAGATGCTGCTGCCCGTCTTCCGGGAGTGAAGTACGACATCCAGCGCAGAGCAATGGAGTGGCGAAATTCTATTCTGCCGGCAACTACAGGGCTAAATTAGGGATTTCCCTCGATTTTTCTGGGATCCCATCATCAGACCCTGACTTGGTGAATATGGGACTACCTCGCAATCATACCCTTTTAAATAAAAAAATAGAATTTGACCATACGTGCTTATAAAATTTAAGGATTTCCCATGATTTCCCTGGCATCCCATCATCAGATCTTGACTTGGTGAATATGGGACCACCTTGCAATCATACCTTTCAAATAAAAAAAGAATTCAGAAAATCGGTTCACAATTCGCGAAGATATCGAAGAACATAACACAACCTCCTCCTTTTTTGAAGGCCGTTGGTTAACGTGAAACATCTACGAGTACATCAGCGAATCGCTTTTAGTGTTAATTATTGAAAGAAAAAATGCAAACTTAAGTTCTAAGCAGCGAGCTGACTATACTCGTATACCTACGCTAAATAGTTGCATGCGATTCATGTTTCCTTTTTTTTATACTACGTCGGGTGGCAGACAAGCATACGGCCCACCTGATGTGAAGCGGTTACCGTAGCCATATTAACGCTTGCAACATAAAATATTGCTCGCGCGCCGCCACCCCCGCTGCCAACGCAGCATCTCCTTCCTTTCTTTCTGGTGACCTCACTCACTCGCAGGAACACAACAACCCTCAAGGGAATTGTTATTTCTTGATTCGGTTGCCGCGCTCAAAGCCCGCGATAAAAGCTATGCAATAGCTTAAAATGTAATAAAATATTATTACCAATTAATAAAAACCGGACAAGTGCGAGTCGGACTCGCCCACCGAGGGTTCCGTATGTACGTAGTATCTTTATTAAATTTGATATTTTTCAGTATAAATAAGAAATAATGCGTCGAAAAAAATAAATAAAATATATTTTGCAATGTGTACATCAAGCCCTTTCATATGATAGCCCATTTGAACTAGTAGTTTCAATTTGAAATTTCGACACCCTATAAAAAATATAGACCCCCTATTTTTTAAGATCTATTTACAAATGTATAGTTTTGAGATTTATTTCTGTACTTGTAGTCTATAACGATGTTACTTGCCAAATTTCATAGTTCTAGGTCAACGGGAAGTACCCGGTTTTGATTCCCTTGAGTGTGCCGAAATATGCGTTTTTTGCTGAATAAACGGCCGTAACTTTTTTCTACGTAAACTTAGCAGTTTGATTTTTTTTTAACTTCATGGGACCGTAGACCTGAGTATACAGTTCAAATTTCAGCTTGATACCTCCACGCATTCTCGACATAGAAATTCTTGACAGACAGACAGACAGACAGACAGACGGACAACAAAGTGATCTTATAAGGGTTCCGTTTTTCCTTTTGAGGTTCGGAACCCTAAAAATTAAGAAACTGAAATAGTATTGTAACAAATTTATCGTTATAATTTTGTATTTATCTTCCCTCTCACTAATTACCATGTTCCAGTCGGTATTATAATTAATTAAATTATGCCAAAAGTTTCAACTTCGTGTTTTAGTTTCGCTGTTTTATTTGTATACATGCTACTCGTAGAACCGGGAGTTTGCCAACTCTACTTTGTTAAGTTCTTGTGAGAGATGTTAAGTGCAGACGTTGCAAAAGTATTTTCTTTGTTTAAAAAATAGTTTTATGCAAGGTGTCAGGTTGTATACTTTCGAATTGTATCTACTGAGGTTATATTTAAATTAGTTTCTGATTTTCCTTTACACGGAATTTTAAACTAGCTCTCTACTCTTGCGTGGTTTGATAAACATATATTTTTTTAAATTATCTGTGAAGGTATTCTCAAGAAACTGCAGGAGGGATTCTTCAAGAACGGCGTGAACGGGATTTAAAGTAGCGATGTAACGACTCGACTTTTTAAACCGATTCAAACCGATTTGAGCATAAACCGAGTTGAGTCGATTAGCGCGTCTACTAAACCGATTTGGCCGAGTCGAAAGCAATGTAACGACTCGACTTTTTAAACCGATTAAAAAGTCGAGTCGTTACTTGACTTTGTAAACCGATTAAAAAGTCGAGTCGTTGCTCGACTTTGTAAACCGATTAAAAAGTCGAGTCGTTGCTCGACTTTTTAAACCGATTAAAAAGTCGAGTCGTTACTCGACTTTTTAAACCGATTCAAACCGATTTGAGCATAAACCGAGTTGCGTCGATTAGCGCCTTTACTAAACCGATTTGGCCGAGTCGAAAGCGATGTAACGACTCGACTTTTTAAACCGATTTGAGCATAAACCGAGTTGCGTCGATTAGCGCGTCAGCGCGTCTTGCGTCTACTAAACCGATTTGGCTGAGTCGAACTTACTTACGCATCTCGCTCGCGTCGCTCTGCGCGCATTCGCCCGTTTGGCCGTTTGCTCGTTTGGCCGTTTGACCGTTTGCTTGTTTGGCCGTTTGCCCGTTTGGCCGTTTGCCCGTTTGACCGTTTGGCTGTTTGCTCGTTTGGCCGTTTGCCCGTTTGGCTGTTTGCGCGTTTGCCCGTTTGGCCGTTTGCTCGTTGGCCGTTTGGCCGTTTGGTCATTTGCCCGTTTGGCCGTTTGCTCGTTTGGCCGTTTGCCCATTTGGCTGTTTGCGCGTTTGCCCGTTTGGCCGTTTGCTCGTT
The DNA here is from genome assembly GCA_937001555.2 of Hypsopygia costalis. Lineage (NCBI taxonomy): Eukaryota > Metazoa > Arthropoda > Insecta > Lepidoptera > Pyralidae > Hypsopygia > Hypsopygia costalis. Next base: position 7,495,610 of record OW443330.2, on the reverse strand, counting down.
TGCCGTTTGGCCGTTTGCTCGTTTGGTCGTTTGCCCGTTTGGCCGTTTGCTCGTTTGGCCGTTTGGCTGTTTGCTCGTTTGCCCGTTTGGCCGTTTGACCGTTTGGCCGTTTGGCTGTTTGCTCGTATGCCCGTTAGCCCGCTTGCTCGTTTGGCCGTTTGACCGTTTGGCCGGTTGGCCGTTTGGCAAACGAGCAAACAGCCAAACGGCCAAACGGGCAAACTAGCAAACAGCCAAACGGCCAAACGAGCAAACAGCCAAACGGGCAAACGACCAAACGAGCAAACGGCCAAACGGCAAACGAGCAAACGGGCAAACGGCCAAACGGGCAAACGCGCAAACAGCCAAATGGGCAAACGGCCAAACGAGCAAACGAGCAAACGGCCAAACGGGCAAATGACCAAACGGCCAAACGGCCAACGAGCAAACGGCCAAACGGGCAAACGCGCAAACAGCCAAACGGGCAAACGGCCAAACGAGCAAACAGCCAAACGGTCAAACGGGCAAACGGCCAAACGGGCAAACGGCCAAACGGGCAAACGGCCAAACAAGCAAACGGTCAAACGGCCAAACGAGCAAACGGCCAAACGAGCAAACGGCCAAACGGGCGAATGCGCGCAGAGCGGCGCGAGCGAGATGCGTAAGTAAGTTCGACTCAGCCAAATCGGTTTAGTAGACGCAAGACGCGCTGACGCGCTAATCGACGCAACTCGGTTTATGCTCAAATCGGTTTAAAAAGTCGAGCAACGACTCGACTTTTTAATCGGTTTACAAAGTCAAGTAACGACTCGACTTTTTAATCGGTTTAAAAAATCGAGTAACGACTCGACTTTTTAATCGGTTTAAAAAGTCGAGTAACGACTCGACTTTTTAATCGGTTTAAAAAGTCGAGCAACGACTCGACTTTTTAATCGGTTTAAAAAGTCGAGTAACGACTCGACTTTTTAAACCGATCTTCGCTATCAAACCGATTCAAATCGGTTCAAACCGATTCAAATCGCGATTTCGTCGATTCGGTTTGGAATCGACTTGCATGAATTGTCTAACCGATTCAACTCGGTTTGACAAAATTCCAGATCGTAACATCACTAATTTAAAGGGTGTTTTTCACGTGAGTGATGTTCATGGTGTTGTTAGAGTCGATAGGCTGCGATAACTGCTTGCCATCAGGCGGGTAGCACACTTTTACCCAGAATATTATCTAGATAAAAACTATATTAGGTATATTTTACACTTCTTTACCTTTCAATGAAAAATCCCTTAAAATTGGATTAGCCGTTCCGAAAGTCATCCTTTCAATAAACAAAAAATACCCTGGACAAACAAAACAGACATTTAAAGTTTATTTATAGGAACTTACATAATATAGACATTTTCATAAGTCGTACTGAAAATTTATTGGTTGGAATATTTATAACTCTTACTCCTTCGTCAGTCCGTACAGCTTACTAATACAGCGTATTAGCGTTAGTACTATTACTTATACTGTGGTATTAGTAAGTACCTCCGCCTCACAGAAAACCGCTCACAATAACAATTTCCTTGTGTTTTTTGTGTTCCAGCGAGTGATTGAGGTCACCAGAAAGGAAAGGAACCTTGCTTGCTTTCCATCAGGTGATCCAAATGCTCGTTTGCCCTCCTATCACATAAAAAAAAATATCATTTAAAGTATAAACTTTTTTTTTTTTTTGTATAAGCTACTTGTGTAATGAATATAAATATTAAGTAATAATTCAAACAACAATATTAAATAAAATAAAAAACAAAAATGAAAACACTAACTAAACAGCGAAATATCAAAGTTCTTGGCAAAACGTTAACTTAAAAGCGATTGCACTCTCCGCAGCATATATTTTCAACCAACTTGAAATTTCCCATCGCTTTTCGTTTTCGAATATAACAGTGGTGTCTAGACAGAAATCTTTCCACGTTACTTAGTTTATTTCCGTAGCGTAAATTGAAACGCCACAACACGTGACGTTCGCGTCGCGTTTAAAATTTCATCAAAGAAGCCACCGGGACTTGGTGAGATCATATTTTCTGCACGAACGGAGCGTGCATGACAGACCGTGTCTCACTCGGTTTCTGGCTTGAGTTATGATGTTATTCATAGGAGGTTTGTCTGTGCGCATATGATCATTAACCTTTTCATAGCCAACAACAGATATGTATATATTTTGGGATGATGATGAGGATGGGAACAATCACCACCGAAGCCATATTAACGCTCCCAAAATAAAATATCGCTGGCGCGCCGCCTCCCCCGCTGCCAACGCAGCATCTCTTTCCTTTCTGGTGACCTCACTCGCTGGAAGGAACACAACAACACTCAAGGAAATTGTTATTTTGCTGCGATATTCTGTGAGGTGGAGGAGGCGCAATTGAGCAGCGTGGTGGAGTACGTATTAAGTCCCTTTGAATAAGGTGAAACCCATATCCCAGCAGAGGGATGTATAAATATTAAAAAAATGGAAAAATTCACTTCCCGCCTAGGTGGGATTTGAACCCACGACCTCTCGATTTACCAGTCGAGTGCTCTTCCAACTGAGGTACCAGGAAAGATTGTGATGGTGGCGGATTTTTGCATTTTATATTTTACTGCTGTGACATTGCACCACACACACAGAGAGTACTTGACCGGTAATCAAGAGATCATGGGTGCAAATCCCACCTAGACGGGATAGGTGAATTTTTTTCATTTTTAAAATAATGGTAACATTCTGGCAAGTTGATTGGAATCAACTATTTAAATAATACTACACACAACACAATATCTAATTTAACTATTTAAATACAACTATTTCAAGTAAACAATCAAAACACTTTAGACTTGTATGTATAAAGTGTTTTGATTACCTACATATTATGTAAGTAATCAAAACACTATGTAATTTACAACTGTAATTAAACTATATATTATACATTGTATACTGTTCGTCTTAATTCTAATAATTTAAAATGTGAATATTTAATGTAAAGTTAATAATGAAAGCTCTACTAGCTTTCAATATTTAATGTAAAGTTAATAATGAAAGCTAGTAGAGCTTTCATTATTAACTTTACATTAAATATTCACATTTTAAAACAACCTGAAACACAGGTTTCAACCTAGTTCAGGTAGTTGTTAGATTGTTATCTTATACAAATATTTTTATCTATGTTGTTTTTAGCCTAAGTTTAACTGAATAAAGATTATTATTATTATTATATTATTACTATAAACCAAAATAAACCCAACCACAGCACACACTCTAATTATGTATATTATTATAATCTAGTCCACATTTCACGCTTTAATAAACGAATAGATGTAGGTACCAATCGTCGGAGACCAATTCAATCCTTTCAGACGAAAGCTCAAAGCGTCTCTTTGCAATCCTTGAAATGCAGCATAAATTCTCGGAACTGCAATGTCGGGACTGGTTGCACACAAACGTCACATACATTTTATATATAATAAGTTTTCGTTTCTTTTTAATTTCTATTCACATAAATTAGTCCTTAGTCATTAACAACCTTAAAGTCGATAGCTATTTATATTATGCAGCAGGCCAAATAAAAATTCAGGCAGATGGTCGTGTGGTTTCCGGCAGACTAGAATAGAATCACTCCGTTTCTTCCCGTGGATGTCGTACAAGGCGACTACGGGAAATACATTATCAAATATCGATCAGGCCTCCCCAACCCGTTTGGCCAGCGTGGGGAGTGTAGGCCAAATCCTCCTTCCGTCTAGGACGGACGAGAGAGGGTCGTGCTCCTGTAGTGGAGACTAAAATGGACCTGATGATGATGAAGCCAAATAAAAATTCCATTTAGGGTTGTTATGTTCCTGCGAGTGAGTGACCAGAAAGAAAGAAATGAAGGAGTATAGGCTGGCAACGGATCGGCGACCCCTTGGTGTTGCTGGTTTCCATGCGCGGTGGTGATTGCTTTCCAACAGGTGACCCACATGCTCGTTTGACCCCTGTCATATAAAAAAAATATTATGGGTATATTAATAAAGAACCTTAACTTTTTGAAGCCTCCTGAGTAGAATTCTACTCAGGAGGCTTCAAAAAGTTAAGGTTCTATAATTAATCCATGTATAATAATGTAAGCATGTTCATAATTTTTTCAAAAACTATTAATCTGGTTTGAGTAACGACTTCGTCACTTCCATTGCACAAAATACCGCAGTCAGATAACAATTCAACAAATACCACGTAAGGATTTGCTCGCTGTCCCCCCGGTGTCAACTTGGGGGAACAGTACCAACATCGACCGTAACTTGTTCTTTGCCTTGAGCTCCTTTGTGCTTCGGAAGGGACGTTAAGCCTTCGTAACCGGTTGTTATCATTAGATGACAGTCATTAAGTGGCCTTTGGGCGGTCTCTTTTTTTATACTACGTCGGGTGGCAGACAAGAATAAGGCCCGCCTGATGTGAATTCATATTAACGCTCACAACATATTAAATATCGCCCGCGCGCCGCCACCCCCAACTCCAATGCAGCATCTCCTTCCTTTCTGGTGACCTCACTCACTCGCAGGAACACAACAATACTCAAAGTAATTGTTATTTGGCTGCGGTATTCTGTGAGGTGAAGGTACATTCTCCAGTCGGGTAGCTTACAATTACGCTCCATAACTCTCTTTTCGCCAGAGCTTCGTTTGTCAGACAGCAAGGTGCACCGCGTGCAGGTGAAGTTGGCTTTGGTTCACAGATGTTGATGAACCACTTACACCCTAAAAATATTGGCCTCTACCAACGAGCAGTTGAGCAGCTAGGTGGAGTGTATTGTACAGCCACTTTAATTATAACCCGTATCCTAGCTGTGGTATCAATATGGCTTGATGCAAAATGCAGAATAAACCCTAAAACATGACTCTATCCCTATTGTACGAAACGTCTACTATAGCCACCCGTAGACAAAGCACTTGGATGCAATTTATACACCATCCAATTACGTGCCCCTCTTTCACGCCCCACTTCAATCAGATCTTGATGTCGTTGAAACTTTTTTATATATATAAACTTTTTTTTATGAAATTTAATTATTTCTTCGGTCATAGTGCACTTGTGGGGATATAGATACTTCTTACACTTTTTTATAATAATATTCTTATTTTTTTAAGTGAAAACTTCTTTAGCGGCGTTATGCACTTTTTGGGATGGGTAAAAATGTGTTAAACTCGCGTCAGGACACGTGACCTGATCGAAAATTCGTAAGACGGATGGAGAGTAGACCGCCAGCGCAGCGAAGAAGAAGAAGTAATATCCCCCTCTCTTTTACCGCGCGGCCAAAATGTATGCCTGCTCCTGCTGTTTATATTTAATGTAATGTAAATTATCATGTTTGTGTACGATAGCGCAATAAATGAATATTGTATTTTACAACATAAATGATACTACTTTTATATTGATAAATAAAGCAATTCGTGCGAAATTATTCCCTAACCATTCCAAATGATTCAAAAATGCACAACGTTAATGTTCAAGTTTTCACTTCTGCCGGCACTCCCGGAGTGCAACCCGTTTTTTTTTTTCTACTAGCATTTTGGAAGTGACCATTGGCGAAACAGAAATGTTTGAAAAATACTTGCCAATTTGGACTTAATTTAAACAATTAGATATTATACAAATCGATTTCGTAATTAAGATATTAAGTTATTCCACGCCGCATCGTATAAAGCATACAGCCCGCCTGATTATCAAAGGCATACATGAATACGAAGGCATTTCGTTACTTTGAAAAAAAAAACAGAAGCCGGTATTTTGAACATAAATAACGAAGTTAAAATTGCACCACATCATAATATTAGTCATCAAGAAGGTGGCTTAGCTTTTAAACTTCAGGGCCTTTCATTTTAATTGGCCTATTGAAAGTGGTCTGCAAATTTAATTGATCCATTAACTGCCTTACTAACTTTGCCCCAATTCACCTACTCGTCGAGGGTGAAAACGTGATTGGATATCTATGCATACTAGTGGTTGCCCAGCCCCCTTACATTGCGATTCAATAACTGAATAGATTGCTTATTCATACCAATGACTAAGCGACTCTATTTCAAATGGTATAGAGTCGCTTATTCATTGGTATGAATAAGCAATCTATTCAATTATTGAATCGCAATAAGAGACGGTGGTATGGGGGCAGTGCTCGAAATTCGACCATAACTAATTTAAATTATGACTTCAACAATAAACAAAAGAGTATATATGCGTGTGTGTCAAATACATGGTAGTGTGTGTAATGTTTTTTTTATTGATTTACTTTATTTTTACGCACAATAAAAAAAATATATGCCTCCCCAACCCGTTTGGCCAGCGTGGGGAGTGTAAGCCAAATCCTTCTTCCGTCTAGGACGGACGAGAGAGGGTCGTGCTCATGCAGTGGAGACTAAAATGGACCTGATGATGATGATGATTAAAAAAATAGCAATCATTCTGCACTCCTTCTCTATATAAACTATAAGTGTGCGAAATTTCATACTCCATCGTCAGCGCAATTTTTGTAAAAAGGGGGTACAAAATTTTTAACGTGTTAATATAAAGATGAATAAAATTGAAGCAGTGTTGTAATGCCACATCTCGTAATTAAAATATTGTTAGAATTCCGATCCAGTATATAAATGTCAAATTTGGTATTATATATATTTTTGAAAATGAAAAATTCACCTCCCCCCGCCTAGGGGGGAGCTGAATTTGAACCCACGACTGAAATTTGGTATTCTCGTATTAAAAAGTCAAACAAAGTAAGAATGTCTTGCCAACAATAATAATTGATAGTAATAATTATTTAATGGAATCAAGCGTATAACTTTTATTTGAATTACGAGAATTGGACTTGCATTGTATGAAAGTAATACGCTACATATAACAAAATAAACTACGGGTAAGGTTAAGAAATAACGCTCGCGCGCCATCAACGCTGTAATTGTAGCAACTCCTTCCTAGTGATCTCATTCACTCGAAGGAACAGAACAATCCTAAGGAAATTGTGATTTGGCTACGGTATTCTATGAGGAGGACGTACTTCCCCAATAGGGCAGTTTATAATTAGGTACGCTGCACTACCTTTCTTTGTGCCAGAGTCCCGTCAGTGAATCAGAAGGAAGCACATCATCTGTAGATGATGTTGGCTTAGGCTCTAAACATGATGTCAAGTCACTTACACCCCAAAACTTTATGAAAGTTTTTACTATACTCCAGCAAACCACCCTTATTGTTACCAAAGAATAAGAAAGGTTTCGCTACCTACTTATGTATTCTATTCAAATCGGATAATATCGTACTCATATAACCGTGAAACCATATCAAAATTCATCAAATAGTTTATACGTCTTGTCGAAAAAGGAATACATATAGGTACGTGAGAAGAGTGTTATTTTTTTTATGTGCCAATCAGACGACAAATAAACAAATCGCTTACACATTGCCGCTGCAAACGAGTGCCTACTCAGGGGCTACCAGGAGCCCTCCTCTCCTCACTTGCAGTTTTTAACATAACCCGTTAAGTTTTAATTGTTAAGCAATAACATCGAAGGCGAATAATAAAATATTTGTTGTTCGACTTAGATCTTCTGTAGGAGATACGTTGTCCAGTCTGGAGCCCTACTATCGAAACTGAAGAGTCGTTTACCATCGTTTTTTAAATGCGAAAATGAAACTACTGCTTAGATTGCTGGTAATTATGTTTAGCTCAGCTGGAAGAAACCTTAGAGCTCTATTGACAAAGCTGATGATTTTTGCCAATAACTTTAACCTGAGGCCAATTTTTGGAATCAAAAAATCCGACGGTAATCGGCTTCAGCTTCGGCGGTTGGGCCTTAGATCGAATATTTTAATTCCAAATATATGTCTTAGGCTGAAGTAAATGACAAATATATTCAGTTTAGGTTGGCAGAGCTCTAGGTTTTTTTGTCTATTAAGCTAAGCACTATGAACACTAATAAATATAGTAAAAAAAAAACTAAAAAACACGCTTTTAAAGCACTTCAAACTAAAAAGTGAAAAAACCATTACGTGGCCTCTCTCACAAGTGCAGACACGACTATGATACGATATTCCCTCATGGAATGCCAGTGCCTATCTTCCGGCTTCATCATCAAACCTTGAAACCTAATCGTCGTCAAAATACATTACAAAACTTTTCTAAGACATCCAAAAACAGCTATGATACGATGTTCCATCATGAAGTTCCAGTTCTTATCTTCCGGCTCCATCATCAGACCAGTTCGACAGTACCATATTATTGTATTGTCATCAGAACTACATACAGCTGCCAATTTTCATTATGCTACGATCCTTAGAAGATGGTTAAATTACTTACCTTAGATTCCATTACATAGTTAGTTACATACAAGTCGACCTAATAAAAGCGTATTAATAAGTTGAAGTTTTCTAAATTATCGCAATCGAAAATGCTGATGGTAGCCTAAGCTAGGGTAGGGCTGTTTCTGAAATCTAATCGAATTGAAGAAAGTAGTGCACTATCTTTCTTTAGGCAGAGATCTGGAACATTAGCGGATTTATCCTAGCAGTGCGTTGAATAACGCACTGGTTGACGATGATGATGTTAAATATGTATACAATTTTAGAAAATTTGCGTATTACCGTATTGAATGGTGGTTTCTTTTTCTTTTCAGGTGCTGTTCGACAGTTTCACGCTTGGACGTTTTATATCATTCACCGAAGACGGCTGCCCAGATGGCTACATGCAAATTCAAGAAGCGAGCAGACCGCAAGTTGGTGGATCTTGGTGTGGCACGTCTTGGGGTCCTTCCATTTACTACAGTGAAACAAAATCTATTACCTTAATTATAAGACTCCTACATTTGTCAAAGGATCAAAATAATTATAATTTCGATTTCCGAATGGCTTACAAAGTTCTGAGAAGAGATTACGCTACGGTACGCTACGGAGGCACTCCCCCTTCGGGTACGTAATCTAATAAAACGTGACGAACGATTTTAAATTGAGGTTTTCCTGGAAATATTTTACGTTATAAATGTTGTTTCTATTTTCGCCGATTTTTCTTAGAATTGGTATTAATATAGACATTACGATATTGTTAAAAATAAAATGGTGGTTTAACATACTTTCCTTTTTCACTAAGGCACATGCCACTTGGCGTACATGGGTAGAGTAAAATCGGTATATATCGATTTGAGTAGGAATACGCAAGTTAAACAACGTCGACTGTAGCCTGTTTATGGATGAGTTTATTTATCGTCGGACCAGGCTATTGTTATTAAATGACAGTCGTTAAGCAAACTCAGTGGTTTTTAGGCGGCTTGAAAACACTGGCCTCCACTATCCCGCAGGTGAGCAGGATGGTGGAGTACCTCTAAACCCCATCAAATAACGACGACGAGACGTTAAGAATAGTAACAATGAGACAATAGCTAATATAACGCTACTTCACCGATTTTACTCTACCCGTGTCCAAGAGGCTTTAATATTTAGAAGAAACTATGCGTGGATATTATTACTATTAAAACTATTAACATTAATAGAAATAAAATTGCTTTACAAAAAAAGGCTTCCTCTCTAAATTTACATTATAGATGCAATGAATAGTATGAGTGTGAGGAGCCAAAAGGTGTCGATTATACATATACATAGTTAATTTATTTTATTCTCCGGTCTTCATATTTTGCCTATAGTATAATGCTATGTTTATATATTAATACAAAATAACTTAATTCATTGATGCCAGATAGATTGGACTATAAATGTATTTACTTAATTTTTATACAAATTTCTCGCGTCTTATTGTTTCGCAATTGAACTAAATTAATTAAATTTCATGCCATGATATTTGATACCAGATTAATTTATAATTAAAGCCACATAGATCGACTATAAATGTATTTATGTAATTTTTATATAAATTTCTCGCTTCTTATTATTTCGCAATTGAACTAAATTAATTAAATTTCATACTGTCCAAGATATTGGTAATGTATAGAAAATTGCACTTCACAAATATTAAACAATATTTTATGTAACCTTTAAACGTGATTGTGGCAAGAATTAGTTAAGATAAAATTGATAATGCAATGCCTTATAATGTTATATTTGCCAAAATGTTATATCTTAACTTAAGGTTTATTTTCACAGAACGCCCGTTTTTCAAGATCAGACCAATGCCTTATCCCGTAAACATATCACGCACCGAAGATACGAACATCGCAAAGACAAAAACTGGCGAGTATTACCTAGGGGAATTGATCTCCGGGACTTATTGCTCCAGGATCTTCAGCGATTGCGATCGTAAAAACTGTAGGTTACAGTCCCCCAATTTCCCTGGCGTTTACCCGAGAAATTTGACTTGTTACTATGCCGTAAGACAACACGAGGTGCCTCAAGGAAAACATGCTTTAATAGTAGTGAAACAGCCCAACGGGCAACTAGTTTCTATTAGAAGTCAGAAGGCGTTGTACTCAGCGCAACAAGAAAGAGGAAATAATGGTCGAGAACTGAAATTTTGGCAGCAATGCGATGAGGTTCAAGATTATGTAACTGTGTACGATGGATACACGACAAGAGACCCAGTAATACTAAGGTTTTGTGGCGGAGGTGTGTCTGTACCGGAAGCAATCTCGAGTGGACCTGAGTTATTAGTGGAATTCACGACTTCGCCATTTGGGACGTTTTTGCAGCCAGCAACTTCACAGTCATTGCACGGATTTCAGTTGGAAGTAGAGGTGAGGTATTTTTAATAATTTAAGACGACTCCTTGACGATTTTGAATGCAGGAATCTAGTTTTTCTGAATAATTACAAAATATACTAATGCAATTTTTAGTTTATTACAAACAAACAAACAAAACCTTTTTAAACAGAGATTTATATTTTATAGGCATACGGGGCATATTAATTTCTCTTACTTATATTTTCTATTAATACTTTATTGTCAACTGTGTACAATGGTTGTCAAAATTCAGGTTTTTATACAGTTTGCCCATTTCGGACATACAATATCATCATAATTCGTCATTAACTTTATATATATTTTAATTATAGTCGGAGCTATTTATACATTTTATTAAAATATTCATCCAAAATATAGGCTAATCACACTTCAAATAACAGTTGGATTTTTTGAAAATATCTTATTAGTTTTTTATAAAGAAAATATCAGGATCACCGCGAGTTTCATAATGAAATTAATCAGGTATCATTGACAGAAATCTAAGATCATTTAGATTTCTGTTATATCGTCATTATGTAATATAATTTGTTCATCAATGCGTCACCTTAAATAAGGTGTAATATTTGCATATTTTACTTTTAGTTTCTTATTGTAAAATGAAATTTTCCGACTTCACAGGACGATGGAAAGACTTGTTAAACTTACTAACCAAGTCCAAGTTATTTCATTAGCATAGAACGCTCGTAATCTAGTGCAATTTCAAATATAACTACGGAAGCTTTATCACTATCAGCGTTATTTTAAATTAATTTAGTTTACGTTTGCATAAGTTGGATAGTACTTATGTTGTTGTAATGAGAAACCATTCATATATTATAAGTAAAGATGACTGGTTGAGTAATAGACATTAGGTGATCCGTAGGTTCATCATCGCCATCATTTTCACACTGTTATAACTACCCACTTCTTGATATAGGCCTTTCCCAATGCTTTCCACCATATGCGGTCCTCCGCTTTCCGTATCCAACCGCTACCAGCCTCTTTTGCGGTCGTTGGTCCATTCAGAGGGCGGGTGCCCCACGCTTTATCGCCCCGTACGTAGATCCGTAGATTACAAATATGAAATCTACGTGGCTTTGAGTATTTTAATGCTATAAATTAAAATTGCTAAGTAAAAAGATGTAGCAATATAAAACAATTCCGAACCACTTCCGAACCAATTATACGGAAACATGACAATTATAGACAGTAAATAAATTAGGAAAATAAGAAATCAATGTCAATTTAAACTACTCACTTATATATATACAGCCCTTGTACAATCCATTCTATTGTACTGCATCTCAATATGGGGTGGTACATTCAAAACTCAATTTATCCGCATTGAACGAGCTCAAAGAGCCATCTTGAAAGTCATGTTTAAAAAGAAAAGAATATACAGTACTACAAAATTATATCAAGATGCTAAAGTTTTGACAGTAAGGCAACTGTATATCTTGAGTAGTATTCTCAAAGTGCATAAAAACGCCTCCGTAGACCCAGTTATACTAAAAAAAACGAAATCCCTACTCCGTAATTAAGCAACCTATAGTAAAAACTTCATTTGCAAAAAAACAATTTTCAGTACAATCCATCCTATTATATAATAAAATCAATAGGATAAATAACATCTACACCATGACATTCCGCCAATGTAAGAATTCCTTAACTGCAAGGTTAAAAGAACTGACTTATGATCAGACGGAGGAATTGCTGCAGTAATATTAATTGCAGCGATTGTTCCGTTTTGACCAATCTGACTTAAACTATTTAACCATCATCATATCCATATACCACTTACATACACGTCACGATCCAACCTCACATACACCCTTAATTTGTCATACATACACACACTCAACCACACACACCCATTCGTCTACACACACACTCACACTCTAAAACACTAGCATCCCAAACCTCACACTCTGTCTAAGTATTTAAATTAAATGATCCCAAGAGTTGTTTGTTCTCGTAGGGCTTAGACAGATAAACATTAACATCTACTCACAAACTTATTTGTACGCATATCAGAAATGTATACAAATATCATTGTATTTTGTACGGAAGAGCGGGGCTTTCCTAACACAAGTTTTTTATAAAACTTAAAAGGAAAGTCCCTACCCTTGTAAACAACATAAGTAAGAAATAAATGATTTTTGATTTTTTTTTGAATGTCACATATAAGCCTTTTAAGAACAAATTTTACTTTTCAAAGTAAATTTGTTTCTTTTCAAATAGACTGTCGCTGGAGATCGCAAAAAAACTTATATATATGGAATACGTATTTACTAACCACTGTCCTATAAAACTAAGTAGTAGTAGATAGGTTATTGGTTATAGGTAGATAGGTTTAACCGTTCATTTATGAATATATCAAAGTTAAATTATATAATTTATTACCAAGAGTTAAAGACAATTTAAATTATAAGGACAAAGCTAACGCGTACTAACTGGGGAAGTTAAACGAAAGCTTGTAAGCTGCATGTGCAAAGCTTGTAACGTATTTGTTAAATTATAGTCGATATTTTACAACGAAACAAGTTCGGAAAACTAAGCGCTGTTAAAAGCAGTGCGATTTATAAAGTAGCTTCTTGAACAATTTATTAGGAGTACGCGAGTGCTGTCTGTATAGCACGTAGAAGAACGATGTAACGTTTATTGTATGTCTCTAAATTGCAGCTATCTTGTTGAAAATGTTCATCTAAATACATTTTACGACCTCACGTTAACTTCATTTCTAAACGTGTCAATTGGTTTACTTCCTATGTGAATTTTCCAAAAGCTTCTTGCTCAGTATCGTAACATTATATTTTGGTAATGGCTGCGTGATCTTAAATTGAAAATATATGTTTATTGTGGAATGCATGGATGTATTTTTACATACCTTTATTATTACCCGACGTTTCGACTAAGCTGAAGCCGATTACCACCGAATACTTTTATTCGAAAAATATGTCTTACATTTTAGTTATTAACAACCATCTTCAGCTTAATGATAGTGTTCCTGAGTTTCTATCAGCTAAACGAAATAGAAATACCATAATAATATGTCAAAACTGAAGTTTGATCATCACATACAAAAAAAATGATGGGAATCGGCTTCAGCTTAGGCGGTAACTCAGTATAAGTAATAGTACTACGTACAGTATGGCCACTCCCTGCCGCTCTCCCATGTCGACCTCACCTCCCCTCTGAGACAAATCTGGAACAGTTTGTATGGCGCCGCACGCACACATGCTCATTCTCGCTCTGCACAGACGTTATTGTTTATGTAGTAGTAAACGACGCAACATTTGTATGGAATGGCCGGGGTGTGGCGATAGGTTGCACCGGTCGTGGTCAGGTGCGGATATTGTCATCGGTGTCACTTAAATATTATCATTATAATCATGCAACGCAAAAGTTTAAAAGTTATTACCTATTTATTGTGATGTATCAACATTGACTATTGAAATCACGTTATAAAATATAGAATATTTTTAACTAACTCCTTCTATCTTCGTTTAAAACATCCTTTAGTAAGCAAAATTTTGCAGTTTGAACAACAATGAGAAATGAAATGAAATTTTAAAAACGAATATAGGGTTATAGGTTTGGATACAAGCCAAAATGCAATCAAACGAAAATCCTGCAGTTTTTTCGTCATAAGTACACACTCTAAATTATGAACGCTTTTAGGAGAATAACTGGGTTTAATGCTTGAAAATCTAAAGCGTACTTCTAGTCTTATTAAGATGTTATTACTATTAAGGAATTCACGCAACATTAGTATAATATTTACTACCTTTTGGGTAAAAACACTGTATTAGTACCTAATCCCTACTATTTATACTTTTCTGAAAGAATTTTTTAACCCATAGCTTCAAACTATTAGAAGTGGGGTCGTCTATATTATCGTCGTTGTAAATTTAAAATTAACAAACAAGAATTCCGAAGTCCCTTCTTATGGACAAATCTGCAAAACTAAATCTATAAAAGCAAATCATGATTTCCATTCTTAAAAAGACAAGCAAAGAAAAGAGGTAAATCCATTCAAGAGAACTGATTGATTAATAAATATTGATAAAAAATATCACGAACATAATCCTACTTTCAAAATTTTTAATGAAACGCCAGCTCACTATCCATTCTGAAACTTCATTCTCATGCATTTGAAAACATTTCAAATAGTATCTATATATATATTATAAAAGCAAATGATGATTTCCATCCTTAAAAAAACAAGCAAAGAAAAGAGATAAACCATTCAAGAGAACTGATTGACTATTAAATATTGATAAAAAATATCACGAACATAATCCTACTTTCAAAATTTTTAATGAAGCGCCAGCTCACTATCCATTCTGAAACTTTATTCTCCTAATGTTTTACTAATGAACTTTTGTAAAATCTAATCGAGGCTAGCAGGAATTGGGTTAATGTCTCAGTATATCATCACGTGGTGTTATATAAAGTGTTTCGTTCTGAACAATAATAAATCAAGTAATGCTCTAGAGGCTTTGTTGGGCGTCTGCCAAAGTATAATTAGTACCGTAGGCTCGCACGGAGCGGTCACAATAATAGGGCGAACTCTAACACCCATATTGTTTCAACTTATGGAATAAGGCCGCCGTTTTTCTGTTTGAATAATGATGTTATCCGCCAAGTGATTGACGTGGGTAGCAATTTGACGTGGTAAAAGTAATAGTTACTTTCGTACAGTATGGGCATTCCTTGACGACCTCACGTCCTCGTTGTGTTGAATTTGAAAAAGGTCACACACGCATAGGTAATTATCACTTTGCACAAACTCCGTTTGTCTAAGCAGTAATGTCATGGCATATGTATGAAGTGGCAGAATATTTTTGGCATTTTTGGTTAAAAATATATAGTTAGATCAATATCCGAAGATATTCTGGATTCTACGGTTGTATCCAGAATATCTTCGGATATTGATCTGAAACAGAATATTCTAAATATATAGAATTCCGTCAAGCACAGTACGCAATGAGATTGACTCCCATCTTTATTGCCCTAACTGTAGGGTCTAAGGCGAATTACATTTTCTTTTAGAATTTGTTCATTTTCACGTTATTTGACTGTGGTATTCTATGAAGAGGAACTTCCCCGGTCTGCCAGCTAACAAATATGCTGTACTGTAGTCGCAGGGTGTACGTATGTGCAGGCGAGGTTGCCTTTGGCTCTAAAGACCGTGGTGAACCACTGACACCCAAAACTCATAATTAAAACCTTTACATAAATTACAAAATATTACGTCTTAAATATCGCATTTCTGCTACTGAATGAAAAAAAAATACGCTAAATATTACAATAACTTATGTGATACTACTATTATTAATTAAGTGGTTGATTTATCAAGAAGCTTCCAAAAAAAATCCGTTTAAGCTAGTCGTGGGACGTGGGACGTCATTTCCCAAATCACTGTGCCTTAATTATCAGAACTAATCCGATAGTTCACGAAAACAACGCGGATACTGTCACCTTTTCTTTCGCTGACTTTGATTAACGATTTCAAGGGATTCTGCTGCGGTTATCATGTAATTAATCAATTTCAGGTCAGGTTCGTGGATCAACAATCTCCCACATATGCGAAAAACAAAAGGGCTTGTGAATTTTGGATACGAGGGACAGGCAAAGGAGTATTGGAACACCCACAGCATTCACTTCCGCCGAACACTACATGCCTTTATCACATGCAAGGAATAGATACTTCAGGGCCGTCTGGAAGGAACATAATTTACAGGAGAACATCATTCTCAGCTCCAAGATTTAAAGTTTGGTTTTCAGTATTGAAATTTTATGTGACCAATGCTCTCAATCCGAATTTGCCGGAGGACGAATATTGTGGGAGCCATTTGAATATATGGGATGGACCAATGAGAATATCGCCTGGGTGCAGTGATATATTCTGGTAAGTTCATTGTCATATTCTTGTCTGCAATATATTGTATACCAATTAGGTATTAAATAGCTTTTTTATTTTATGGTAATGGTTTTGAGGTGTAAGCGGCTTAGGTACCATCATTTTTTTTAATTGTATTAGAGGGGGGCAAACGAGCATGTGAGTCTCCTGACGTAAAGCAATCACCACCGCCTATGAAGATCAGCAACACCATGGGGTCGCCGATCCGCCAGCCCAAATTCCTTCCATTCTTTCTTTCTTTCTGGTGGTCACCAGCGAGTGAGGTCTCACTCACTCGCAGGAAGACAATAACCGTCATGGGATTGTTATTTGGCTACGGTCTTCTGTGAAATGGTGGTACTTCTCCAGTCGGGCAGCTTACAATTACGCTTGCCTTACCACTCTTTTGCCAGAGCCTTGTTAGTCACTGAGCAGGGTGCACCACGTGCAGGTGAGGTTGGCATTAGCTCATTAATCGTGGTGAGCCACTTACACCCTTACAACATTATTGTTTCACGTAAAGGAAATATATAAATAATAAAATTCACTGTATCGACTAACAAATCTTAAATAAATAAATAAGAATGTTGCTAAGCGTAAAACTCAAGAATGGCTCGACCAATTCTGCTAATTTTTGTTTTAATATTTTGGTTAAGGTATAAGGAAGGAATGGAGAGAAAAGATGTAAAAATTGCGAGGAAAATAAAACACCACTTTCTACCCGTGCGAAGCCAGGGAGGGCAGCTAGTTAAAAATAAATGTATTAAAAGCAGAGTCCAAGATACGAACGGGGATAATTCTACTTATACTATTTAATTAAGTTTCTTTAATCTTCTTTTGATATAAATTAATGATCTAAAAAACATATAAACTAAATTTTCAACGAAAATATTTTTGCATATTGGCTAACTTTGTCGGAATTCAGAATGTTATACTGTTCGTAGTATGAATGAGGATAATGAGAAATTCAAATGAATGCGGTTCTGAGCAAACTTGGAAGCGTTACACTAGTGTTCTCCCTAATGACTACGGCAAGAATGCTACGTAGATCTCGTTAGTTCCTCGTGTTTTACGGTTCTGTGCATAATGTTCGTTGAATGATAAATCAAATAAAATAAAAACTGGTGAATGGGCGCTTCCAGAGACAATTCATCTAACTAGGGTGTCGTCATCGTCGTGAACCCTTATTCGTACCATTGCTGGGGTACGGGCCTCCCCTCAATCGAAGGGGTGTAAGAGCATACTCCACCAGGTTGCTCAACTGCGGATTGGAGGAGGCCAGTGTTTTCAAGCCGCTTAAAGCAATGGCCTTTAGGCAGCTTTTTTTTTTGCTTGGCTTAACGACTATCATCTAATGACAACAGCCGGTACCGACGGTTTAACGTACCCCCTGAAGCACTCACGGTCGCAGGTACACTGGGGTGTCGCAGGTACACAATTAAAAATGTTAACAAAAAGGATCGGACTACAGGATTCGTAAATTTCTAACAATTAAACAAAAAAAATCGGTTGTCTGTAAAGTCGATTTACTGACGATAGTTGAACGTGACAACGTCATAAGAAAATACTGATGGAATGTTTGCATTTTTCAAAAGAAATTTTTAATGGAACGCCTCAGAGCGAGGTAAAGCCGCATACGTCATGTTTTTTCGTGCGTGCAACCGGCTCCATCGAATTATAAGACGTTGTCACGTCAAAAACTTAAATTTCCTCCATAAATTAATTAATTACTTTCCTAATAACATAAATTTATTACTTTCAAAGATCATCTGCACTCATTTATATTCACCCCACTGCTGGTATACGAGTCTCTCCTCAACTAAATGAGTTTAAAGCATAAACCACTACTTAACTGCGGGTTTGCGGAGGCCAGCAGCCAATCAACAGCCATCGCTTTAGCTTAACGGCTATCTTATGACAATAGTCTGGACCGATAACTGAACGTACTCTCCCTAGCACGTAGGACCTTGAAATAAATAAACATCCATAGACAAGCATCGATCAACAGTGCTTGACTTGCTTGATTGATTAGACTGACACGCGCAAAGACGCCATTAAGCTTCTCGAAAGTTCATCACATTGTCTTAAAGAACAAGTTATATTTAATAATAACTGGGTCAATGCTTACAAGGAAAATTATAATTCTTTACAAATATAATTAACTTTTCAATTAAAATCCATTATTATAACTTCTAATCTGCTTTACCTTTTAGCGCTTTCAGCGTATTCTATAAGAGCATTATTCCATTAACGGTTATTCATTATGGAACTTCATTATGGCACGTGCCAAGGAGTAAAACCAAATTATGAAACACGCTCCACATTAACAATAGTTAGATGCCCAGAATCCAGGACATATATCCCACGCGTGCACAGTTATCTCACAATATGAATAAGAATAAGAATATTTTTTTGTTAAACAATTTATTTGTTAAACATAGGTATTTCATGTTCACAATGGTATTGGTTTATGTCATTGACAGATCTCTATGTTTTGCCCTCAGGCATACAAGTGTTTATACACATATACTTTACAAAAGTCAAAGTAAAAATAGTCCAACGAATCTCGAGGCCCCATACAAACTTTTGACCATCGTTTCACCCTCTTAAAGGTAATATTTGAAAAATCATTTGAAGTAATTTCGTGTCCACTGTGTTATATTTTCAAATCGATGCTATTTTCGTAATTGACGTCCCAGGCAACCATAGAATCAACACCCATATTGATATTATGACATTTCAACCCCATCGCATCTCCACAGGGGTGATTTTATGTCACGTCGGCTATGTTGGATTATAAAATATTTGTTCTTTTTCGTAATTAGCGACCCGATAAACTATAAAACAATACCCATGACGATTTTCAGACTTTTTCACCCCTTTCTAGACATGTCGACCCCATCGTAACCCAAAAGGGGATGATAGTTACGTTAGCCACGTTGAATTTTAAAATCGTTGTTGTTTTCGTAACCAGCGACCCAATAAGCAATAAAAATTTTTCATCCCATTTTAGAAATTTCAACCCCATCGCACCCCAGGGATGATTCTTAACAATCATCCCCTATTGGGGTAGTTACCCACGTTGAATTTGAAAATCGTTGTTGTTTTCGTAATCAGCGACCCGATAAACTATAAAAACAATACCCATGATGATTTTTAGACTTTTTCACCCCACTTTACCCCTTTAGGGGTTGAATATTGAAAAATCCTGAAACACGTATTTACTTATTTATCTATAGAAGTACTTTTGAAAAGTTTCGGATAAAATAGTCCAACTAATCTTGTCTCCCCATACAAACTTTGAACCCCAGTTTCATCCCCTTAGGGGATGAATTTTGAAAAATCATTTCTTAGTGTACCCCTAGACGTCATAAGGAACCTACGTGCCAAATTTGGAATCTCTAGACCCAGCGGTTTGGGCTGTGCGTTGATATATCAGTCAGTCAGTCAGTCAGGACTTTGAATTTTATGTATATAGATAGATAGATAGATTCTTTAGATTGATAGAACTTTTTTATTAATGAACCGATTGAAATGAAACAAACACTAAATGTTATGTAGAGCAAACCGTAACGCATTAGTGAAAACTGCATTAAAATAGGTTAAGACGTTTCTAAGATTAGCGTGCACAAACGTACAGACAAAAATTCTAAAAATCATTGTTTTGGGTTCTATTGCGTTCATAAAACGCCCCTGTAATAGATTTTCTTATATATCTTCCATTTCTGCACACAGAGTTATTACTAAGCCAATTGATATATTTTTTGTGCCAATTGTGGTCACCCATCCTAGTTGGAACCGCGACAGGGGTTGCTTAACTTGCGTTAGCGCTACGACCTCTAAGCATCTCTCTCATTGTATTATTTACTTTAACGATGATAACATAATACCTTCATAAAATTTCAGTTATTTCAACTGAAAAGTTTCAGTCAATTCAATTGATTGGTTATTTTGTACCATTTTATATGTGATTCTTTATATTGATATAACTTTTTTATTTATGAACCGATTGAAATGAAACAAACACTAAATGTTAAGTTGAGCAAACCTTAACGCATTAGTGAAAACCGTATTCAAATAGGTTAAGCCGTTTCTGAGATTAGCGTGCACAAACGTACGGACAATCAGACAAACCGACAAACAGACAAAAATTCTAAAAATCATTGTTTTGGGTTCTCTTGCGTTCATATTAGTTTTTTTTATATATCTTCAATGTACAGACAGCGTTACGATTTACGATTTTATTATATGTATTGATTTAAAGTGTCGTAGGGAGTCACAACAACTTTCCTCAGTTCGACCAGTGCGGTATTTTATTTTTAATGAAATGCTTTTGTATTTTTTCTACCCGGTTTAACCCTAAACCTAGCAAGTGAAAAATAAAGTAGTTTTATGATTTTGATGTTTGAGAATGGCTTGGTGACTCGGTTTATAAAACCTTTTTTTTAGTATGCCAAATGTAAAAGTTTTAGTATCCCTTTTGCGTAATTTCATTAATATGTAAATTGAAGTATAACCTATCGAGCATCAGAATACCTAAGCAAGCTACATACAATACTACAAGAATTTGTACACCATTATGTTATTGTTATTTTCAGTGATAAAGAAAGATCTGTTCAAATGTCAAGAGCTACATCCCCTCAGTCAGTGATAGTAGGCCGGCCGCCGACGAACGCTACTTTAGTTGCAAGGTTCTGCCGAGAGCGAGCACCACGAACATGCGAACACGCATTGCTGAGAAGATCCCGAGCCTGCGCCAGAACGGAGAGTTTCTTGTCTAAAGGAGATTCTTTGACACTTGAGCTGAAACTGACACAAGGAACAGCGCTGAAGTAAGTACTAATTATAATTAAGTAATTAGATGAAATTACGGGAAATATGGGCAATTTGGGAAACTAATACGAGTAGTTTTGGAAAATTAAGACTAGCATGAAATATCTTGATTAACAAACTAAAAGTCTTTGTTGCTTCGTGAAGAAGATAGATTTTACCAATGTTCTATCCATGTAAATCTTTACTATAAAGAACTATGTAGTAAAGATTTACACGGTAATCATATTGGTTTATATCTATCGTCTTCACTAAGCAAAATATAAGATAAACCATTAATTAAAAAAAAAAAAAAACAAAATGTATAGATACATTATGATGTATGAATGAATGGCGACTTCCTGTAATTTTTAACTTTATTTTATTTATTTGTATATTGTATATAGGCCACACTGTCATCTAATGACAACAGCCGGGACCGACAGCTTAACGTGCACTCTGAAGCACGGAGGAGCTCGAAATAATATAAAACCATCCATGGACAGGCTGCGGTCGACGTTGCTTAACTTGCGTGTTCGAATAGACTGACACGCGCAACGACGCCATCGAGCTCCTATTCTTAGGCTTTGAAATTCTTTATTATAATACTCATCGTTTTTTACATCGGCATCTTCATCTTCTCCTGTTTGAATATCTTCAAATTTACCGACTGTACTTTAAAATACGAAGGTATTTCGTTACACAGTGCCGGATTTATACCAGATTTTAGTAATGTTGTCGAACTAAAAATAGTGACGTCAGTTACAATTGTAAAGTCAAGATTTGTATAGAAATTCTTAACTCAATTATTTACCTTTATTATATTATTTAATTAGAGATTCCCAGTCTGTCGACAGTGCCCACACAAAGTTGTAATAGAACTTTTCGTCGTCGAAAGTTATAGTGAAACACACGTCAAAGGCAAAGTTAACGCGAGAAAATAGTTGAGGTAATGGAATATAGTTTAGAACTAGGTATAAACTAGTATATTTACTGCAAAAACATCTAAAATTAATGGCATATGGTTAGAAAAAAACGTCAGCTGATATAAGGTCAGTATATAAGGTCATTTCGAGAGTTTTAGTAATTTAGTCACAAAAATGCGTACTTACTAATATTATAAATGTGAAAGCGTGTATGTTTGTCCTTCTGTCGAAAGTTGAAATGAAAGAGTTGCTGCGTTGGCAACGGAGATGGCGGCGAGCGAGTGATATATAATGTCGCGGACGTTAATATGGCCACGGTAACCGGTACACATCAGCGGACCATATGCTTCTCTGTCATCAGAAGTAGTATGAAAATAAAGAAAAGAAATAATGGACTGACATGATCTCGAAAAGTTTTTATGCTATCGAAATAATTTTTGCACCTATAGTTATATTATAGTAGTGACCTGCCCATGATCACGACCACTCTGCCAAGACTACGTCTAGCCTAAATCTATTATCTACGTATTCTAATGAGTACGTGATATTAGTTTTTCATACACATCATCAATCATTTTTAACATCATAATTCAACCAACATTATCTCAATTCTTTGTTTCCAGGCCAATATTCTTCAAAGCACTCTATGAGTTCGTAGATTTGCACCAAGACGGAGAGCCCTGGGGCCGAGGCTCATGTTCGAGAAGATTTGCATCACGTTCATTTCCTGAAGCGCCTCCAGATCCTCCTGTTACATTTTCTTCGCCACGAGATGTTTTTCTTTATGGAAGAGGTGGATCTAGGAATATTAGGTAGATATATATTTTAAACACTTTTTTGTCGTAATCTAGTGATGTTTCATTAGTCTAATATACAGGTATATTTTTATAATATACAGGTGTAATATAAAGGCTGGTAAAATTCAAGGACGATAATGTTGTTAGTTTTAATCACGATTCAATAAAAAAAAAAAAAACAAAAATTAATTAGCCATACCTACCGCAGGTATGGCTATCGAAAGATTTCTTGTTTATCTCGAGATTCCAGTTTACTATGTAGGTAGGAGACATTTTGACCAGTCTTTGAAATTTTACCGTATATAATGTATACTTCTTTTTAGCAGAAGGCTGATGAATACTTTACAACAAACTGCTGAAATTAAAACAAAGATTTTTCAATGAACAAATTAAAACAAAACTTTTATTCAATGTTTAGTTTGATTCATGTCATGGTCAGCGGTGTCACTTACACCGCATCAAATTATTTGAACCAAGTCACCTACACATGGTGCACCCTGCTGACTGAGCAATATTTTTTTTAGATTAATAACACATTATATATTTTTTAGATTAATACAGTCTAAATTCAAGTAAGTTTTATCATAATCTTCCAGTTGTACATACCGTTTCGAAGCTAATGCTGGAGAAGTTGTCCGAATCCGAGTTTGGGGTATTCGGAGCGGGGGCCGATTATGTCGCTCTGTGCACTCGGCACATTCCCCATGGTTCCGCTGCGCAGGCGATCCTACTGCCGCTGTAAGGATCTTCGACAGACCTTGGAAGAATAATGGACCTGGTATACCAAGAGATTGCTTATGCAGGTAATTAGACTATTGAAAATTTCTTAACTCGACTGATGACGACTGAGATCTTATATCATATATATTATAATAGTGTGACTAATCAATTTTTGTACGTCAACAAGTTTGGCAAGATATGTGGACCTTGTATTATTTATAACATCTATGACGAACCATATCTTTTACGAAAATTAAATTGACGTTGATATCATTGAACAGGAAAACGTGATATGTTCATGTTATGTTATTGATTGTATGCTCAATTTTTCCTAATGTTCCATTGTATATACAGACTATTCTATAATTCGGGTTCAATTACTTACATTTATTGGAACAACCTTTAATACAAAACTACTGTTCATACTAAATTTTTAATTAACATCCGCTCAATTTAGGAACACTCATAAACTTGGTTGAGTAACATACTAACAAACTGTGACGTGGATCTACCGTTTTCCATCAAAACATAGGTCCTAAACAAAGTTCTGAATTGTATTATGTTACCCTTTAAAACGTTTAATGATATGGTCTAAACTAACTAAAATTCTCCAACATTCTTAATTACAGTGACCTTGGCGACTATGAGTTTACGTCAACAGCGACGGTAGCAGAATTAAAATTTGACGTCGTCAACATGTCTGCTGTGGACGACTTCCGTTCCTTTGGCTTCGAGGCATCCGTGGAGTTCATACGACTGGAGACACAATGTGAAAGCTCACACAGAATATTTGGAGCGAGTGGAGATTTGAGATTGTCGTCTGTCACTTCCTTACCCGGAGGACTTACAGATCATGAACCGGTAAGATATTCTTATTCATTATTTACTTTTGGTCAAGACTTTATACCCTGACATCCATGTACACGTGAGATTAAAATAATAACGCTGTTTAGAATTTAATACCTACATGTATGCCAAATCTTATCTAAGTATATAAATAAAAATTAATGTTGCTAAGCGCAAAACACGAGAACAGTTCGACCAATTCTGCTAATTTTTATTTAATTTTTTTCGTTTAGGTATAAGGAAGTTTCTTATGGAGAGAAAAGACGTAAAAATTGCGAGGAAAATAATACACCGCTTTCTACTCATGCGAAGTGGGGAAATAAATATATTAAAGGCAACCGTTAACCGTGAATGTCTGATCTATAAACCCATAGCATAAACCAATGGACGGATAGGGTTGAAATTTGGCATAGAGAGGGGTAATTCTGGTAAATGAACTCAAAATTCAGTGCCGATCCAGAATCGATCTTTCAAATCTCAAATTCGTAATTCTTACGAGAGAATCGTAATACGTCACGATATGAAACTTTAAAGACAAATTTAAGCGGGATTATATAGAAACATGACCGAAAATTAACCAAATTATAAATGTTATTTTGTCAACAATAACAAGTGATAAATCATTAATTAATAAAATCAAGTACGAGTATATCATTTTTAGTCAATTTACTCGTACATACATGTCAAACTCGATTTAGTCAACTTTCATTCTGCGGTCGGTAAATAACTACGAGAATTGGCATTCGGGTAGCTACTATGACGTAGACATTCGATAAGAAGGGACTTTTTTTAATTTCTACGGAATACCGGGATACGCGCGTACAAAATCTCCAATACGAAGGGCGCCAGCCAATTTCATATGTAGTAGACCTTACTGGTCTCTCCCTTTTACTTTATATCAATCATCTTTTCCTTTTATTCATATGATAAAAATGATTGATTAACTAAATATATGTAGACCAGTAAATCATCCAATACTTCAGACACATTGTTCGAAATCAGAATTCCATGGAACGACTTATTGTCCAGGGGCAAGTGGCGGGCAAGCGGTCCAGAGGTCGATCACCTTCGCGTTGGACAGACTTAATAAAGGCTGCCACACAAAACACTATAGTCCAATGTTCCCGTAACGCTGAAGACAAGTGGGGACGCATCGGGAGGGCTGCGTTATCCAGAGACGCACCGTCATGAAAACACGACCACTCTGTCAAGAGTGAACGACTGTAGAGGAGGAGGAGTCCAGTAAATCTATCATCTTTTTCTTTAACTATCTGTACAACAGATTTGTCATATATTTTTCAGGATCGCTGTGAACGTCGTCCCTGGATGATTGATCCTTCTCCTGGCCGATACCTTTACATTCGAATTAGGGGAAGCATCATCAAAGAGCCTGAATTGGACAACTTCACCCTGATTAACAATATCACTGTAGCACCTGACCTGAGGCACTTATGCAGGACCCAGAATCGATTAGCAGTTTATGCTGGAGGACTGTCGCCGATATTCATATGTCCTGAACCTCCAGATGAACAAGTAAGCATTTTTAACATCTGAAACTCATGCTCATCTTCTGTTTATGCGATTATTTGTAGCTTCTAGATGTTCATTATAAATATTTGGAAAAATTCACCTCCCCGTCTTCTGGAACTTTAACCTATAGAAGCGTTCTTTCTGCCTCCATTGCTTTTTTTTGGGTGTAAGGGGTTCATCAACATCTTTGAACCTAAGCCAACTTTACCTGCACGCGATACACCCTGCTGACTGACAAACGAAGCTCTGGCGAAAAGAGAGGTAGGGAGCGTAATTGTAAGCTACCCGACTGGGGAATGTACCTCCACCTCACAGAATACCGTAGCCAAATAACAATTCCCTTGATGTTGTTGGTTGTTGTGTTCCTGCAAGTGAGTGAGGGTACCAGAAAGGAAGGAGATGCTGCGTTGGCAACGGGGGTGGCGGCAGGCGAGCGATGTTTCATGTTGCAAGCGTTAATATAGCTACATTAACCGCTCCACATCAGGCACACCGTATGCTTGTCTGCCACCTGACGTAGTATAAAAAAAAAAGAAAAAAATTGCGGCAAAATGAAACTAAGGTAAATTTCTGGCATTTACTTAATACCGTGCCACTTACCATCGCATCAAAACATAAGCGCTAATCAAAAATAATAATTGAACAGAACACAAACACACACACACCGAAAGACAAAGACTCCTGTATGTTCATATTTTTTTCTTTTATTTGCGTACTGCATAAGTATTGAGTAATCCCTTTTAGCTAGTTTTACTACCGTGATGTTCGCCCATGGTCTGTCTACATATTATATATACTAACGTTTAAACTTTATAGTATACTCCACTACGCTGCTCAACTGTGGGGTGGTGGGGGCCAGTGTTTTTAAGCCTTAGGCGGTTTAACTGGCTTGACTTGACGACAGTCATCTAATAACAACAGCCGAGAACGACGCTTAACGACTTATTATCGGCTTAACGACTGTTAACGTAACATTAGATAATGACAACAGCTTGGACCGACGTTCCCTCCGAAACACGTAGGAGCTTGAGATAAATAAACCCATCCATGGACAGGCTACGGTCACCATTGCTTAACTTGCGTGAATGATTAGACTGACACGCTCAACGACGCCATCGTGCTTTTACAACTATCTTAATAATTCTTTATTTTCAGAATGAAGAAACAGTGGAAATATTCTCAGCCGGGTGGTCCAAGGAAATGGATCCCCTGGCTCGTCACGTGTTCGCTCCTCCGCCGTCGCCGGACAGATTCGACCTGGACTGGCCGCGTTCTTTGTCTGTTGAGCTTATATCTATTGAACCTGGTTCCTATTACGTCACATGGCTAGAACTATCCAGAAGGTAACTTTAAAAATATAATTAAAAATATATTGTTACATCCCTCAAAGTTACAGCAAATATTTACAATCCCTCTTACAACAAGAATTCTGCAATAACTAGTCTGTGTAGGAGTTACGATTTATTTTCTTAGACCACTCTATTGCGCTGCATAAAACCACTTTCCTTTATCCATGAAAGAATCCTCAAACCCCAAAATTCTACTTAAAAAATCGGCCAAGTGCGAGTAGGACTCGCGCACTAAGGGTTCCGTACCATTATTTATAAAAACGGCAAAAAAAATCACGTTTGTTCTATAAGAGCCCCCCTTAAATATTTGTTTTATTTTTATTTAATTATTTATTTTTAAAGTGAAAATAAAACTAAATAATATGTGAGTATTTCAAAAGTCGCTCTATTGCCGTTATCAATTGCGAGCAAAAACGAGCAAAAAAATCACGTTTATTGTATGGGAGCCCCCTTAAATATTTATTTTATTCTGTTTTTTAGTATTTGTTGTTATAGCGGCAACAGATATACATCATCTGTGAAAATTTCAACTGTCTAACTATCACGGTTTATGAGATACAGCCTGGTGACAGACGGACGGACAGCGGAGCCTTAGTAATAGGGTTCCTTTGTACCCTTTGGGTACGGGACCCTAAAAAGACGTTGACTGGGAAACAATTTGCCCTAAACACGAGATGCCAATGAATAAGTACGCCTCAAATGCAAAGTTGACTAAGAAGCCTTTTGCCTAAATTCAAATTTACCTATGTAGCAGTATTCTGAAATACCGACTAAAAAGTAGTATGCTTTAAATCCTCGATGTCAATAAAGCAGTTACGGGACGGGGGCCGATCACACTTTCCCACCACTGTGACTCCTGTGTAGCCAGGATTAACAGCAACGATCACCAAAAAAGGCAATAAACAATGAAGTCCATTGCATATTCCGAGGATAAAACTACGGCTGCCTTGGAACTCATAACGAATTTAATCAGTAGAAATTAGTAGGAGTAAAAAACGTACATTAAAGCAGCTATCCCTTTTAATTTTTTTAAGCGTAATTATTTAACTACTCTTTCATATTCAAGTAAATATTGTACAATGTCAAAGTCATAATCGCTTCCTTCCATGTAACGAACATAGTCTGAGGATGTTGAAATAACACAAACGAAAACCGGTTGATACTTCCTTCCTAATCGACCTTCATAAAAGTGAGCGATTGTATCGGCATTTGCGTTATTTGTTTCATACATAAATTGATGATTTTTATACCACTCGAGTGAAAATCGAAAGATCACTCATGTGTAAAGCGACCACCGTAGTCTACAGATATTTGTACCTGTACTGAAGTCACACGTAGTCTTACATTAAACCGCACTAACACGCACTTGGGGTGTTTGGGGTTCATCAATATCTTTGAACAAAAGTCAACCTCACCTGCTGACTGACAAACGAGGCTCAGGCGAAAAGAGAGGTAGGGCATAGCGTATTTTTGAGCTGCCGGACTGGGGATGTATCTCAATCTCACAGAATACCGCAACCAAATAACAATTCCCTTAAGGGTTGTTGTGTTCCTGCCAGTGAGTGAGGTCGCCAGAGATAGAAAGGAAGGAGTTTAGGCTAGCAATAGATCGGCGACCCATTGGTGTTGCTGATTTCCATGGGCAGTGGTGATTGCTTTCCTTCAGGTGACCCACATGGTCGTTTGCCCTTCTCTCATATAAAAAAAACATATGCTTATGTGTATAAAAAAAATAATTTCAGACACTCCAGTGAACGCGGAGGAGTTTTCGCTCTATCCGGCGAATGTGAATACCGTTGCTCATCCCTAGACGCCTGCATAGCACCAGCATTATGGTGCGATGGTATCGCACAGTGTCCAGAAGGAGAAGACGAGAGACTGGCACAGTGTTCCGCACTGCTCAGAGTACCAGCTCACTATGCAGCCGCTATGCTGGCAATCACAATACTAGCTGCCTTTGCCGTGGTTAGTATTAAAACTATTTTGATACTTTATACCAAGTTACAGACTTGCACTCGGTATTTCTTTTTTGTCACATATCCTGTGCATACTACTACTTGAAACTATGTAGTGTTAAGTTTGTTGTTGTGCGTTAGTATGACTATATGATTTTTTTTTAAATGATTTTTTCCAAATAACATAAATTAAAAAGTTATGAAGCAATTATAATATTATATTTTTTGCGAAGCGATTATAATTATTATTATATTATAATTATATCTATTATAATATATTTTTCGTGAAATCGTTAGTGCCGTTTACGAGATACAAAAAGTATATCTGTTTACAGAAATTCCTTATAACGGATTAACGAAGTATGAGTACGTTGCATTGCTCAATTTCCCAGTATACACCCGTTGCAGTGCTTTACGCAACCACCACAACCACAAAATAGCCACCAAATTACCAATCGTATCTCAAATTCATATTTACCTCGTTTATGTCTAAATCACCAAGATTTATTCAATGCTCTAGACACAAAGTAATCACTTGAAACCTTTTATTGAAATAGTTGAGTCGGGTACCTAAGTGGTTCACCACCATCTTGGAGCCATAGGCAACCTGCTGATTTACTAACGAGGCTCTGTCGAAAGAGAGGTAAGGCATAGCGTATTTTTAAGCTGCCTGACTGGGGAAGTGCCTCCACCTCACAGAATACTGCAGCCATATAACAATCCTCTTCTAGTAGCTAGCATTTAGCGATATTTTATCAACACAATTTCATGAGGATCTTATTTATAAACATATGCACGTTCACATACACTGCTGCAAATTATCGGAAATACACGAAAAGAACTAAAATAATTAAAAATCCCGCGGCATCGGAAAATATGGCAGACGCAATGTTGACACTGCCCCGCGATCCCACACTCATGACTCCCTAATTACACACCATGATACTCGTACCCCAATACCTAAGCTAAAGAACTCTTTAGCTTAGGTATTGGGATGAACTCCTCATCATCATCAGGTCATTTTAGTAATCTCAGAAGTGCCGATAATTGCTTTAATAGCCAAACAGTTTGTTTATGGATGAACATGGACCTTTTTTGTATTCAAGTTTGATAAGCTATAACTCCAAAACTGTTAATAATAATAGCGTAGTTTCTTTGGGGGGAAAAAATGTTTAAGGCATGCACAATCTTAAATTTTTCGCTGTGTCGCTCGTTCCTTTCCCTCCGGTCTATACTTACAATCCAAAATTGCTTTATATTTCTAGACAAATTACACAGCGCCATCTAGTCCTAAACTAAGAAAAGCTTGTATATACTATGGATATGGAGTGGATAACTCATAAACATGTTTTTTTTGTAAATACATACATAATGCACATAGGCTATCAAGTAATCTGGATAAAGGCAACAAAAAGTTGTGTTTGGAGTGAAACTCTTGATTTTCAGAGCCATGGTAGCCATAGCACAGATTACTTACTAGTTACTTCGGTCATTGGCAACCACATGGCTCGTAAACCAAACAAAACGTTTTCATTCCAGGTAGCGGCAGCGCGTTCCTGCCGCCGCCGTAGGTCAGCGCTCCAACAGCGTCTCAAGAGTCTGTCATCAGACACAGCTATCTTCGATGAGAAGGAGGTAATTTGCTGACCAAGCGAGGACTCTGTACGATATGTGGAAATCGATAGAGTCACCACTGTGTGACTGGTTTCCCGTGCAGAGTCCTGGATTAGTATGTTGATCAGTTCTGGTTGAACTGCATATGGTTAAGAGGATATGGAGAAGATGGATCGAGTGTTAGAAAAAAGGAAATGATTGTTGTCGTGATTGTTCCAAGTATTTACAATAAGAAGGCTCGAGATATGTTTCTGGACATACATACATAGCTTTTTTTGTATTTAGAGTAGTATAAAAATTAATATAATTTCAGTCATAAAGGTACAGTAGGTACTTCAGAACTAATAATTGACTGACTTAGTATTTCCGAACATGGCCGACCTTTATATATTATAGAGATCGATTACATCTTACGATACTTTTCTCAACAATTCGCGAAGGTGATTACAGTTCTATATGAATCCACAAACACATGATTCCCGTCCTCTATGCGTTTAACCTCTATCATCACTGACTCTCTCGCTCGCACTGCTGTTATTAAAAATGACATAAACTTTATGTTTCTGATTTAACTGAAATTTCGAATATTTTAGTACCAAAATAGTATTGTCAATCGT
The DNA here is from genome assembly GCA_937001555.2 of Hypsopygia costalis. Classification (NCBI taxonomy): domain Eukaryota; kingdom Metazoa; phylum Arthropoda; class Insecta; order Lepidoptera; family Pyralidae; genus Hypsopygia; species Hypsopygia costalis. The sequence goes on along the minus strand of OW443330.2, from coordinate 7,463,866 downwards.
TTTTGTAATTCATAAAAGTTGTTTGCTAAGGATCGTTATTAAATCTGAAATACTGTGCTTATCAATGATGTTATATTTCTATAGATGTGCGACTAAGCATAAAAAACAAACACCCAAAAAAGGAGGTAATTGTCTCACATAGCAGTTAGTTCGCACAAACAAGGCGACGTATCGGACGTATATAACAATTGATTGAAATAGGTAAAAATACCGTCTTCTGTACATAATAACAATTTAATTATTAATATAATAATTTAATTAGTTTAGTGTTATCAAAAAATAGCTGAATTTCATCTGCAACGATGGACTGCTATGCCTTGTTTAGTAGTGTAATTACTTAATAGGTTGATGACGCCACACTGTGACTCACGCAGTAGAATATAAGATGCAAAAATATAACAATTTATATGCTAAAGTAAGTAAATCCCAGGAGATCACAATCACATGAAAGTAAATAATTGATGTTAACGCATTAATTTCATATGTTTGCAAGAAAAAAAGACGCCATTGCGCCGACTACACACTCAGCGAGGAAAAGAGATAGCAAGTATAATAAAGTGCTGCGATGATAAGCATAGCAATAAACCGTCTACCAGGCAAGAAGGGAACTGTTTTCTGACGCAATTTAATATGGGTATGCCATATCTATAGTATTTATAACATCATTGGTGCTTAAACTATTCTCGAAAAAATACGTACAACTTCAAAGATAGTTGACGCGTCCTTGTTCAGTTGACATGACTACTTTTCATTCTTAGACATGAATAATACAATATTTAAACGACCTTTATTGTAAGTTGTTTTTTAGACAAATTTTCAGCATTGTTTTTGTCACCATTGTTACTTTTTGAAGCAATGACAGTTAGTTTTGAAGGCATTCTAAGTCTTCTTAGTATATCTGTGATCTTCTCACTCATAGAATTTCGCTTCCCAATGAATGAAAATTAATGAAGTGAACCATATATCGACTAAGTAAAAAAAACATATTATTTATTAATTGACATTTGGTGAATTGTAAATTTAAAAATTAGCAATTTCAATTAAATTATAAACTAAATTACATGTAATTAAGTAAAGTGACTCAACTATTTAATATGGTAATTATAGATTTATACGAAAACTCTTTTAACTGTCAAAGTTAACACTACACATTTGTTGTTTACAATATTTAAAGTGATAAAGATACTGGTTAACTTCAACATAACACAATCCTAATGTCACCAGGGCTGCCAAAATATAATATGAATTGTATTTTTATTCGTCCTTTTTACTTGACCGATATCAATATGGAAAAGACAATCAAGATTTTTATTTAAATCAAGCAAAGACAATAAAATAATTCTTTAAAAAATCCTGCGTCGGCATACACAAACTGTGAAGATGAAATAAAACAAATACAAACAAAAAAGAAAAAACGTTTTTGGCATAATATCTTTGTAATACTTGGAACAATCATAATGCTGTGAATTTGTCAACTATTCCAGTAAATCGAGTCTGAAGATTTGGTCTAAACATGCCCGTTGGTGTCCTCGTAGAAAATTGTATAAAAATAAAGTTCATTCAGCTGTTATATGTAAATATAATATAAGTAGTAAAGTTAGTGTGAAAGTAATATATATCGGACCAAGTGCAGTAGATCGGTGGCCAAAATTTGCCTCGTGTCTTGAAAAAGGAAATTATGTTATTGAAATAATTTGCTTGTATGAACATTTAATACGAGTGTTTCTTCTCTTCACTACTACACTGCCTTATACTAAACCGGAGCTTCGTAGCCAGCGATCGTAACCAGGGGCGCCGGCTTTTAGAAAACCTCATGGATGCTCATGCTCATTTGATGACTCTAAAAAGTGGCGAAGTGTGATAATAAGAGAAATGCACACTGATCGACCGACAAATAAATTAATATCCTACTTATATACTGCGTATTACCTCTAAACCACGGGTCGTCGGGTAATAAAAAACACCTATCATCCCTAAAAGGCGACTACTGATCTGTTTCTTAATGTCTATTCTCAGGGGTGCTCGGCACCCACTGTTTATTTCTCATGGGTGCTCGAGCCCCCGAGCACCCACGGAGTCGGCGCCCCTGATCGTAACCTCTTTCATCTTGTACGAAGCCTGTTACGGTCAAAGGTTTATTGAGATACATTTCCGATCCACTCTTGATAACATAACTCTGCGATGTTTTATATTATTAACCGGTTTCATACAAAGACGAAAATAGTTTTGGTCTCATTTGGTTAAGCTTCTTACTACTACTACTAATTTTCTTAGGATTCATTTCTAAGGCAGCCGTAGTTCACAGCAACGGACTTCATTGTTCATTGCCATTTTGGTAGTTGCCGCTGTTAATCCTGGCTATACAGGAGACTCAGCGATGGGATTATGTGGTGGGCCGTGATCTCGTAAAAGGTTGATAACGATTTTCATCGGAGATGGTTACGAAGCTCCGGTTTCTATACAGACGAAGAGGTTTCTTTCTAAACAACATTATAATTTTGTTTACCAACCTTACTGCCTAATCTGAAACCGATTCCTATTGGTTTTTTTGATTGTGAAAATTTAACTCTACTGTTAGCTTCGTGGTAATTGTGTTTAGAAAATACGATAGAGACCCTAGCAATAACGACTTAGCTGAAAATATTTGTCAGAGCTCCGATATTCGGACTTTAAAAATCGGTCGGCATCGGCTTCATCTTAGGCAGTAATATCCTTGTTTCTGATATGAAATCAATTTGATCTCATTTCGAGTGTACAAATGCTCCGATTATGTAATTTATGCCTGGATTATTGCATTTTAAAGGATTGTTTTATTCTTGCTAATGAGTGAGATCACTAAATGTGAGGAGATGCTGCGTTACCAGCGGGAGTGCCAGCACGATAGCAATACTCCTTATATCGCTAGCGTCTATTAGCTACAGAAACCGTTTTATATCAAGCAAAACCATATGCTTGTTTGGTGAATAAAGTTCAAATGACCCAGAGAAACTACAATTTTGGGTTTCGTCACTTTGGTTATTACAATAACCTAACAATAATTTTAATTAATATTAGTTATAAAAAAAATGTGAGAAAATATGCATTAAAAGATCTACGTGGGTGGACATACATGTATCTGATAATAAAGAAAACAAGAAAGCAACAGTGATAATAGATTCACGTGGATCTTTTAATACGCATTAAAATCTCCACGTGGATCTATTGTCACTGTTGGTTACATTTTTCTTTTAATATGTATTAACAGATCCAGGTGGATGTAGGTATTATTATCACCGTTGGTTTCTTTTTTTGTTTATCACAATTAAATATGGATGTAGTGTAAGATATTATTTAAAGCGAGAGGCTCTTAATAATGCCTTAAATGAGACAGCAATATGATAATAACTACCGACAATAGACAAAATTAAGTTGATTGGGCTCAATCGTAACCGTATTTTTTTTTTTTTGTTTAAGCAAACTGAACTTTTACAGCATTTGAATCACAAAAATTATCCTACATTAATCGATTAAAATTACTTGCATTATATGTGTCAAGACTGGCAAACATTGATCATACTTTGACAATTTCAATACTAAATATATTGTTTTTTTGTTAGCGTTCGATCATATCAAGGTAAGCAAACCGACCAAATAGAGAAGAACTATCATGTTGTGAATTTATAAGACGCGTGTTACATATCAAAATTATGTGGCTTACTTGCTCACATTTTGAAGTGAACAACCCGACATTTGGGATATGTAACATGCGTCTAACAATCACACATACACAATAAGTAACTTTTTCTAAATTTGGTCGGCTTGTAAACTTGATACGTTTGGAACGTGAACAAATAATTCGCACTAAGCACTCTGAATAGCTATACTTATTAAAATTCGCAAGACTTGGTTTGGTCTTATGACCATAAATCTTCTTGGATCTTTGGCATTCAACAATGTATTATAGACTTGTTAAACAAACGCACAATGTATGCATTTACGTATGTTTGACCGATCGACTCGAGGCACACTTCGAATAACATGTGATTGTGAGTGGAGATGTTGTACATAAATAATGTTTTGTAGTATAATATCCTGTTCATGATTCGGTATTTAAGAATGATAAAAATCGATTAATAGATATTAGTAATATTAATACGGCAATAATTTCGTTTGTTAAAATTAATCGATTGAATATAAACCTGTGTTCTAAATAAATCAATTAATTCAATCAAATGGGTCACTCGCGTATGTTTATCGGGAAAGCAAACTAGTTTCAATCTCAAACGGATTTCATCAAAGCGAATGTCCAGACCAGCACCCTTACCACCAACTCTTATTGTGATTCAATAACTGAATAGAATGCTTTGGTATGAATAAGCATTCTATTCAGTTATTCGCAATAAGAATTGGTGGTAAGAGGGCTGGTCTGGACATTCTCTTATTGCGATTCAATAACTGAATAGAATGTTTATTCATACCAATGAATAAGCGACTCTATATCATTCTATTCAGTTATTGAATCGCAATAAGAGTTGGTGGTAAGGGGGCTGGGGTCCTACCGGCTAAGCTGAAACCGATTCCCACCAGATTTTTTGATTGCGAATAACAAACTTCAGCTTAATGATACAAACTCTAGAGCTCTATCTACTAAGCTAAAATGTTTGTCTGTAACTTAAACGTAAGACCTGTTTTTCGAATCAAAATATTATATTATTATATTATCTTCGGCGGTAGGGCCCTGGGGTTCCTACCGCCGAAGCCGTCTACCGTCTTACGTTAAAGCTAATGACAATCAGTTAATGACATCTTCAGCTTAGACGATAGAGCCCGAGCGTTTCTACCACCTAAGCCAAACACAATTCTCATATAGGCTGAGGTTTCATTTTCACAATAGAAAAAATCTAATGGTTATCGGCTTCAGCGGTAGTGCCTCAGACCAGTGAGTGCCCCGTTTAATTTAATTTATTTATTTGTTACAATTTCTCACGTGAGTTTTAATAATATTACTGTGTTCTAAATGTTACTCTAAATTTGTATACGTGATATGAAACTGCCATTTTTGTAAGAACTCGAGTTCAATTAACGAAATTAGTGAATTGTAATTTAGTTTCAACTATTTACAAATATTATTTCATTATATTTAATACAACAAAGATATTGTTACCAATGTTAAGTTCCTTAGTAGTCCGAAAGTGGCGCCATTTTGAAAATTTTATCATTTAGAATGAATGTAAAAAAAACTATGCTCAGTTTTCCAAGTCTTATAGTAAGTTAAGTTTCAAGTTTTATAGTAATATTATATCAGCATTCAAAATGTTTTGTTTTGGAAGTAGCAAAGAAAAAGCTAAAAACGGCTAATTTTACGTATTTTTCGCTAAAACAATGAAATTATCTGTGTTATTTTAATAATAGATGCAGATCCGGTAGTAAAGACAGGATCCTCAGTTTATTACCAAGACAGTAAAGTATTTCTAAGTTATTAAAGTAACAAAATGTTATTTTAATAACTCAATAAATACTTTACCGTCTTGGTAACAAAATAAGTACAGGTTTTTTGATATTTATCCTCAATGCTAAACACAATATGAGAGGTTTTTTATTCAAAGTGGCGCGAATTTCGCAGTACTAAAAGAGGCTTAAGAAGAACGCGTTAAGTGGTACTACTATCGCATTGTCATCACAAAAATATGTTTATGAAAAATTATTCTATGAATATTCCTATTAAAACAATTGAAGAACAAATTTTCATATTGTAGAGACATTAATATTGGAATATCCTAATTGAATAAAAAGCGAATGTATATAGATCTCAAAATATTCATATCTTAGAAATGTATTGAAGTGATATATGTTTGTTTCCCAAGGAAATTATTAAAGTTTATTATAACGCGTTAACTATTAGTGAAAATGGTAGAGAAAATGATATTAAATAGAGACAGCTAACGGTAGTAATAATAAATGATATTATACATGTCATTGAAGTTACAAGTATTCTCTAAATGAATAGTATGTTCTTTTTGAACAGGAAACGAAATCTTAGACGATAATATTTTGTTTAGACTACAATCATACTTGATATAAGAACTCTTTAAATTTCCGTGAGATGTCTCATTTAAATCAACATAGTGACTAATCTAGAGATTCGAATATTTGAATTTTTAGATAGGAAATGTGAAGAAATACTGAAAATATATATATAAAAAATAATTGAAATCCTCTTTCAATTGTTTCCGTTTCTGTTCTAATTTTAATAATTGCTGTTCTATGAGAGTATCATAAGTTAGATTTTTAATTATGTTACTATTATAGTTGCAAATACATATATTATGATTTATTATTTTATAAAATTAATATAAGGTATTAGGCTCACAGGAGTAGCGAAAAAAATTTGTATCGTCTTCCATAATGATAATTCCGGATTTCATTTCCTCATATGCGTTTCGCCATATCAAACGATTTGATTATAATTACGGAAATAACATTACTACTAATTTACCAAACATAACATGTTATCCTGGAAGACAATAATGATGGATAATAGCTGTATAAGCAGAGATACCTAATTTCACGTTCAAAACAATGATTACGAAGAGTTATAATGATAATAAGAAGTTTTTAAAATAAAATTATTTACTGCATGGTCACAATCTTTTATTTTATCCCAATCAACATCATAGCCGGTTCATCATAATTATGCCATCTTAACACGTTAGCAGTCCAGTTAAGTACATGTGCCCTATGAAGAACACAAGTCTATGGAACATAACTATGAGCTCCGGTAACACGGACTCGTGAAATTTGTTTATGTATTATACTAGACGTGACAAGTGTTCTAATAAATAAGAAAAAAATAAATTAAAAATGTTAAGATAGTGTTGCCAAGTTACAAAAGAAAACGAGGTCTTATGACGGGTTCGGTTTTATAGGTGGCTGCTAACGTGTTTAATGATAATACAAACGACAATTAACGTGATCATCATTCATATAATACTCGGAATATGGTATTTACATACCTTTATTATTGCCCGACGTTTCGACCAGGGACCTACCGCCGACTACCATTGAATATTTTGGTTTGAAAAATAGGTCTTAAATTTACGTTATTGACAAACATCTTTAACTTAGTTAGTAGACTTACTACCAGCACAATCAAACTTAAACTTAGATTTATGGTACAAATCTAAGTTTAAGTTTGATTTTCGCAATCATAAAATCCGATGGGAACCGGTTTCAGCATAGCCATTGCGGCCCCAGGGGCCCTACCGCCGATTACCATCGGATTTTCTGACCGCGAAAATAGATCTTAGGTTTAAATTAATGGCAAACACCTTCAGCTTAGTCGGCATAGCTCTATGGTTTCTACCAGCTAAGCTAAACACAATTGCCTATTGTGTTTAGCATAGCTGGTAGATCTAAGCTAAAGTTTTATGTTTACAATCAAAATATGCGATGGTAATCGGCTTCAGCTTCGGCGGTAGCCCCTGGTTGCTCTGCCCTGCTGACAGTCAGACTGGTCGAAACGTCGAGCAATAATAAAGGTATGTAACCTTATATGTAAGATCCCGTTAATGCATCAATTAAAATATCATGCAATGCAAAAGGTTTAAAACTGAAATATTTGATTTACATTATGTGTTCTGTTGCTTATTGTGTGATAACAGTTACTAGATAGTTCCTTATAGGTTTTTGCATAGATAAACCATTCGCCACTAATTATATTTCTGAGGTTCTAACTGCAACAATGTTTCAAGATATTTTGATGCTTTTATGACAGTACCTTGGGTTTTACCGTATTTCTTAACTTCTTACACAAATTCTTTGCAGCTATCAGCTAGTAGGTCATTTGGCGATGGTTTACAATGTCTGGTTTTAAAGTTGCAAATCTTATATCTAAACTACAATTACGTTATTTGTTGATTAACTAAAATATAGATAAAGATCTTTAATATAACATGATCCAAAAACAACCAGTTACAGAATGACTAAGTATGAGGCTTAAGTTATGTTTTGTGGTACGGTTACTTATCGAATATTTTTTTAGACATAATTCCAAAACCTTGAGTGACATCTTCAGTTATATTTTGAGCTGGCTTGTTAGAAGTTACCAACCATGTAGTGCCGGTTTTACCAATTTTGTGAGCTTCCATTAGACCACGAACCGCAGATTCAGGTCTAAAAAAAGAGTTTTATTTTATTTGTTATCTTAAAATTATGTAGTGATAAGAAAGAAGGCGGACTCATTTTTAAGAATTCTCTAAAACAGCAAACATGAGTTAATAACAGGGTATATTGAGACACAATGCCATAAGAGTGATATACTACCTAAAAATATGAAAATAATATATTTCAGTGATTATCAGGAATCCGAAAAGGTGAGGGAATTCACCTGACTTTCTAATAAGAAATGGGGGGTGTAAAAGGTTAATTAATATTTCTGAATGTCACCTATGTACTAGGTGCAGGTGGTGCACCGTGCTGATAGACAAACGAAACTTTGGCGACAAGAGAGGTAGAAATAGCGTATTTTGTAAGCTGCCCGATTGGGGAAGTACTTCCACCTCACGCTTCGCTTAACGTAAGCGCTTCACATCAAATTCTTGTCTGCCACCCGACGTAGTATAAAAAAAAAAAACAAGAAAATAAAGAGCTGTCGTGAGAATAAATCACCAAATGCCGGGATTCTATTTCTCGTGATTTTCGATTTTACTTTTTACTATACGAACACGTTATAATGATAATTTAAAACGTAAGTACGTAGTTCTCTGGAGCTCAAACCTCCAAATTCTTTTCATTTTGTAATCTAGGTACATCTTCGTAAATTTAGAAATGTTAAATTATAGATTATCACGTGTTATGATTTGATCGAAATTATCATTTTAAACATATTTTGGTGATGCATGCAGTATATTTCAAAGATCTCGGGAAATAGATTCCTAGCAAATTTTGTGGTATTAGCAGCTCAATATTATTCCTTCTTAAAAAAATTTTGTAAATTCACTCACCTATTTATGATTCTTGGACATAAGCGTTCGGTTTGTCTCTGACACGTTTATACGATGACGCGACGACACGTATGTTGACGGCCTTATGTCAACATACGTGTCGTCGCGTCATTGTACTGTACGACGTACCGTATGATAGTGTTTGCTGCATGCAGTACGAGAGTATGCGGAGCACATCAAACTCTGCACACGGCTCGTCATGCTCGAAAGACGTATGATGACGCGACAAGCCGAGCGCTTAGAAACAAACAAAAGTATTTACTAACTCGACATTAAAAGTGGGAGACATCATGCCGCTTACCACCCCGTGATACGGTAACTCTATGCCGGAAATGTCGATTACACAGCGAGATGTTCTCCCTGGACATTCACAAGTCGAGTAGGTCAGATGGCATAAATAGCTGTTATTTGAATACTAACGTCTGATATGGGAACGTCTTCATGATTTCAAACATTTCCTGCTCTAAATCTTTGTCGAGTGCTTCCATTTTACCAGGCTGCAATAGAGTAGTGTCAGTGCATCCGAAGCATATCGCAAGTACACGTACTTTTGAACGGGAATAGTTCAATTCCATCTGAAATACAGATGAACAAGAGTTCTAAAACATATTTTGATTCGAGGTAGAAAAAAAGAGGTGTGTTCTTTACTAACAAACTTATGACGTGATTTGAACTTGTCTACGTCATCAATAGAGAAATCTAAAAAGCTTCAGCAAATTTGATCATATTTTTGAATACCATCAGCGACTTGACTGGTTCCCAATCAGAGAACGTAGGAACGTTCACGTGCCGTCGTTTCTATTCAATGTTTTGTATAACATATTCGCTCCGAAATATCTTATTGAGAAAGCTCATTTTCGTATCTGGAGATGAGCGACCGCACTCCAGTGGAGTTTCGACACATACTCACAACACAAGCACAAGCAAATTCCTTTGCTATTAAATCTGCAAAGCTTTGGCTCAGTTCCACTTAAGGTAAGAATAGCACCATCCACTTGACTCCTTCAAACTCTGATTAAACAACATGTTCAAGACAGTCTGTATTTAATTAACACTTGGTTATTTATCTTTTTATTCTTATCATCTTTAGTTTATTATTTCTGATTACATTGTGTGCAAAGTTATTTAATATATTACTTATTGTGTGTGTAGTGTCTATGTGTATATAGTTTTAGTGTATATTTATTTAGTTATACTTTCATTTTGTGTTTAACAAGTGGTATATTATACGGTTGCTTTCCATCTATATCTTGTTTACGTAATCCTACCAATACTTAAATGTTGACTGAAAGAGATCTCTCTTAGGGATAAGTCCGCCTTTGTGTACTTCTTATTTTTTTTTGTTGGTAAGAATTTTGTATTGTACAATAAAGAAAATACAACAACAATAACTAAACACACCCTCTTAATATCCAAAAAATTCGTCCAAACTTAGACGAGTACACGTTAACACAGGTGTCCGTACTTAGTTTGCTGACACCCCAAAAATAAACAATACACCGAATGTATCACATTGTACAAAAATCAAATATATTACATACCCCAAGTCCATTACTGAATTGTAATACGGCTGTCTTTGTTGCTGCATAGATTGGTAAGTAAGCAGATTGCATCAGACCCACAATTGACGATATATTGATAATAGTTCCACCTCTTCCACCTTTGTCCTCCCGCATCAATCTGTACGCTTTTAGTGAACTTGTTATTAACGCTGACTGAAATAAAAATTTGACAATTTGATGACTGAAATACAAAAGCGAAAATCGTGAATGCGCACAAAATTTGAAGAATCTTGAGGATTTTTCTGTGAAGTAAAGTCAAAGTTCAAAGTAGAGTCCACACCATCAAACATTGTATTCAACAACATCAAGAGATTGCCAATTAGTTACTTTTTCAAAATAGACCAAATTTATGAAGTGGCTTTGTATTCTGTATTTGTTCGGTGACACTATGTTAATTTCACCTAACACGTAAGTTAAATGTATAGATGTAATATATGGTGATATATTACATCTATACATCTGATATGGGAACGTCTTCATGATTTCAAACATTTCCTGCTCTAAATCTTTGTCGAGTGCTTCTATTTTACCAGGCTGCAATAGAGTAGTGTCAGTGCATCCGAAGCATATCGCAAGTACACGTACTTTTGAACGGGAATAGTTCAAATTTATGAAGTGGCTTTGTATTCTGTATTTGTTCGGTGTGTGTCACTATGTTAATTTCACCTAACACGTAAGTTAAATGTATAGATGTAATATATGGTGATATACTTTGGTTTAAGGTCTTAGCCATCGATCTAAGTACTTTAGTATAAGCAACGTGTTTTTTTTGTTCCATGCGGGGCGGGATGATTTCTTGACATCGTTTCATTTAAAGCTCAAAGAACAAAATATTAGAGATGTGCGATAAAACGGACGACGACGGAACGGGACAAGATATAATTTAAATACGCTTGTCCCTTAAAGGCACTTTAGGTCGTTGTCAACTTCACATGCCCATTGCGTCCAAGGTTTTATGCAGTTACGTAAGCTGAGACCTTGTTAGACTAAACTTGTCTAACCTATTCCAAACCTGTCTAAAAGGAGGTCTCAATCGTAGACATTATTTTTATTCAGTAAGGTTGCATTCGTAGAAACGATGTACTGGGCATTCATGGACATCGTGTGTGTATGAACGAGCGTTAATTCATACAAAGAAGGAGAACACACTATAATTCCAAATTTCACATGCTTGAGCCGATAAGCGTATGTACAAAGATAAAAAAAAAACTATATCCGTTGGTAAAAATAATGATACATAAAACGATATAATTTTATTACATATAATACAAGAATCCATTCTCATTGTAACAACTCGACAAAAATAAATTAGATGCATAACTACTTACAATTTCACCTAACACGTTTTACTATATGTAGTAAAACGTGTTATTTTGATAAGAGTTTTTATAATGACGTTTGTCCAATAAAATGAAGTTGCTTTATCTTATTATATCACCAAAATTATTTACTCTACAAATGACACATCCGTTCTCTCTTAGTATGTTTCAATGTCGTAGCTACTTGGGAGATCGCATCGGTTACAGAGTTTATTTCTTTAGAACTTATTGGTAATTGTATATATATGCGGATATGTTGGAGACAAAACATAGCCTTGTGGTACGCCAGAATTCACGAGCAACGGATTCAAACCATAGAGTATAATAATTATAAGGAAAATCCAAAAATGGTCCGTTACTACGACGTCTTTGAAAATTGGCCTATGCTACTGTGATAAATGAGTAATAATTAGTACATGCTCAATGTCATGGCTACTTAGGAGATATAGAATAGAATATAGAAACTATGTTTTTTTAGAATATTGGCTATTGTATAATTCTGATTCAGGTGCACGAATATTTTTGTTAGTTATGAAACACAAGAAAGTGAAAGTGAGATCGACAGGTGGCGCTGTCAAGTAAACATTGCTTAGTACTACTACTCCATTAAATTTAGATTTAAAATTATATTTAAGTTGTTTTATCGTATCAAAAGTACACTATTTTCTTATTATGGTGAAAAACTATTAGTGCGAGTGTTATTACGTAGGTACATATAATAAGTGACATAAAAATAATCATACAGAAATATGTAAAGTAACCGAACATCTTACGAAGTGTGTGTCAGTGTTTAAAACTTTTAAATAACTCATTTCGTGCATAATATTTGTAACGAACACTAACTGAGACAATAATTTAAAATAAAAGTGCTAAAACAGTGATAAATATCATTAAATTACTACTGTGCTCGGTGACTTTTACCAACACCCGCTAACACAATTACTAAATAAAAACAAAAAATTGTCGCTGGATACAGTACGCAAATTTCAACACTAGTAAACTAAGTTTCGACAGCTTGCACTGTAGTATTGTAGCCATAGTACGTACTAGTACCCGGGTTCGAGTCTCGGAAAGTACGTCAACTTTTTGTGACATTTTAATATTTGTTGAAGTATAAGTATATACAAAGTTACGAAGCGGAAAACAACCGGCAAAAACGAAATACTTAGCTCAATATGTCTGCAGCAAATAAAGGTACGGGGATAAATGACTCGAACAAACTACAAAAAAATAGTTCCAGATTGAGACGCAAAATGACAGTGACGTGCAAAGTTTGTAAACAAATAATAAAAGGAAGACAGTACCTAACGTGTGTAAATTGCGCAGATTGCTTCGATATTACTTGTACCAATATTAATGCTACTAAATATAAAACAATGACAACTCAACAACGATTACAATGGAGTTGCCTGGTATGTTTATCTAACATTGAAACGAAAAGTAAACAAAAGACAGCGTCTCCTAAAGAGCTAACTATATCTTCAGAGAAGTCTTCTTTAAGGGAAAATATAACTCAATTCGAAAAACTGGAAATTAACATAGACACTGGAAATTCCTTTAGCTCTCTCGCGTCAGATATCGAGGGATCAGATGACGAGGAAGAAAGTAATATGCCTAAAATAAATAGTTCAATCGGAAATAAATCTAGTCTCAATAGAAGCTGCCCAGAATTTAAAAAAATAAATACTCTTTTTAGATTGGAACAATTAGAGAAGAAACTTATGACATTACAACAAAAATATGACTCTGCTGAAAATGAAATTGAAATTTTATTAGCTGAAAATGAATGCTTAAAAAAAAGGAATCAGGAATATGAGTTGAAAATAAAGAAATTTTCAAATATATATACACCTGAAAAAACGCCAAAAAGCGGAACTCAAAAAAGACCTACAAAGAAAAAGAAAACCGTTATATATGCGGATATGACGCCCGCCAAAAATCAAGGAGACCCTTCTTTGTCGTCAAATGACCAAGAAAAGAAAGTCAAGAACAGTTCTCACAGTGAAGAAGTGACCACTCTATCAAGAATTTGCTTAATTAGTAGCAATACAAATAACATCCTGAAAACAGCAGAGATGACGTTTGGTGATGCAAAACTGTGTCACTATCTCATACCCGATGGAGGGATTCAGCAACTGTTCGCCGGCCTACAACCAAAAACTACTGACTTTACTTTTAATGATTTCTGTGTTATCTATATTGGTCCAAATTATTTCAAATCCACATGTAATTATGCACAGCTAGTGGTAATTATTAGAGAACAGTTGCAAAAAATACAACATACAAATATTATTATATGTTCACCTACTTATAGAATACATCAATATGCAAACTTGTTCAATAAGAGGATAGAAATATTTAATAATTTATTATACTTAGATAATTAACTTACGAATATGCCTATATCTTAGACTCAAATTTAAATATGCCGTATTCAAAAACAAGGTTTATGAGTGACCGTAAAAATATTAACAAAAGAGGGCTGTGTGTTATTTTTAATGATTTATCAAATTTAATTAATGGCATTTATGATAACCAATTATTTCGTGAATAATGACTTTATTTCTTTGACGGCAAAACCTACTTCTGACATTTGTAACAACAAAATTAGAATATTGCACCAAAATATAGCAGGCTTATGTAATAAAATTGATTTATTAGATTTGAATTTGACTGATTTAAATGATAGTGGCAGGGAAGTGGATGTAATATGTTTCAGCGAGACTTTTGTTAAAAAAGGTACAGAAGCGAATATTTTGCTAAATAACTATAAATTAGAGTTAATTAAAGTAACATCATTTTGTCGTGACAAAAACAGAGGTGGAACCTGTATTTTAGTAAAGAAATCTCTCGAAGCTAAACCATTACATTTTTCCTCAGAACTTGCTACAAATTTCTTTTTTGAAAATTGTGGAATTGATTTAGTCGGCTTGAATCTCATTATTTGCTGTATTTATAGGATTCCAGAACAAACCCAGTCACATGTAGGCGTATTCATACACAAGTTAGATAAACTACTTCATTTTCTAACTGAAAAATACAAACGGAAAAATATTGTGATCTGTGGCGATTGGAACATCGATACACTAAAAGAAAATACATTTTCAAAAGATCTTTTGAATACTTTTGATAATTATAACTTTAAAATTCATATTCAGTCGCCTACAAGACGACAAGCTTGTCTCGACCAATTTTCGAGTAATATAAAAAAAGTGGAACCGGAAATCTATAATTTAGCTCTTTCAGATCATGAAACCGCACAAGCCATTACTTTTACAACTCAAAAATATAAACCCTTCTCTGTCTGGTATGAGAATAGACGTGATTATAGTATGGAAAATATAAATAAATTTTGTGATTGTATGTCATCACTTTCTTTCACGGACGTACTAAATTCAGAAACACTACAATGGGCTTTCAAACTTTTTTATGACGATTTACGGCTATTCTACAACCTTTGCTTTCCAATAATTAAAGTTAAAATAAACAACAAGCCCTCGAGATTAAGCTGGCTGACGAAGGGCCTGAAAATATCTAGCAGAACTAAAAGGAATCTCTATTTGAAATATCGATCGACAAACTCTAACAAAGCTGCAAACAAAAATATATTTACTCAATATAATAAACTTTTTAAAAGTTGCATATTTAAATCGCAAGTTATACATGGCAATAAATATATTCTTAATAACAAAAATAAGTGTAAGGCAACCTGGGATTTAATTTCACATAATATTACCAATAATTTGCGTAAAAATGACATTAATTTGATAAATTTTAATAATGAGACATTTAATGATTCTAATGACATTTGTAATGTATTCAATAATTTTTTTATAAATCTTACCAACAAAACACCTGAAAGTTCTGACGATAATCCTGTACAATCTTCAGCTAAAGATGTAGTAAACAATTCTTTTAGAAATCCACATACTATTTATTTGACGCCAATTGACGAAAATGAGATTTATTGGACAATCATGTCTCTAAAAAATAGCAGAACATATGGATATGATGACATAATGACAAAAGTCTTGAAAGCTTGTGCTATTCACATTTGCCGTCCTCTTGCGCATATAATAAATCTGTCTTTTCTTGAGGGGAATTTTCCTGAGGAATTGAAACTATTAATAGTAAAGCCTTTATTTAAAAAAGGAGACAAAACAGATCCCAATAATTACAGACCTATTGCTATTGTCCCCATACTTTCCAAAATACTTGAAAAGGCACTATTTAAAAGATTAAACGATTTTTTGACCAAATATGAGGTGTTGAGTTCAACTCAATTTGGTTTTCGTAAGGGCAGTTCCACAGCACTCGCTTGTTTCAATTTAGTACGAACTATTAGTGAAAGTATTAATCAAAAAACTCCAATTACTGCTGTTTTCTTGGACATGAGCAAAGCTTTTGACTTTGTTGATCACAGAAAACTACTAATTAAGTTAGAACAATATGGTATAAGGGGTAAAGCAAATGAATGGATTAGCAGCTTTTTACATAATAGACAGCAATGTACAGAAGTGTCGAAAATCTGTAATAAAAACCAGATTCACACAAAAAAACTTTTTCGGTCACGATTTTTGACAAATAAAACCGGTGTTCCTCAGGAAAGCGTACTTGGTCCGTTACTATTTTTATTATATATAAATGATTTACCTAACGCCACCACAGAGGATTGTATTTTATTTGCAGATGATACCACAATTATAATTAAACGCGATAACGTGAATTTACTAGAGAACGCAGTCAATAAATCTCTTAATGATGTCATTGAATGGATGAAATTAAATAACTTGAACGTTAATATAAGCAAAACCAAATTAATACATTTCCAGCCCTATAACTCAAGATTAACCCCATTAAATATTGCTCATGATAATGCACGTATAGAGCAAGTTGACTACGTAAAATTTTTAGGCATAAATATTGACAAACATCTAAATTGGAAACAACATGTTGACTTAACTTGTAAAAAGCTCTGCCGTTTTGTATATGCCATAAAAAAATTAAGACAATCAGTATCGACTAATGCTCTGTATTGAGATACGGTCTTTTATTGTGGGGTAATTCGGTGGACATAGAAAGAGCTTTTAAATTGCAAAAAAAATGTGTACGGGCAATAGACAAGGCATGGTTTCGTGACAGTTGTGTACCATTATTCAAAAAATTTAAAATACTACCGCTACCATGCATGTACATTATGGAAGTTTGTTTATTTGTTAAAACTCACCCTCAGTTTTTTAAAAAACGCGGTGAAGGTAACTTGAGACCAATTAGGACCAAGCATATAAACCTATTACAGAGACCCTCTTGTGCTACTGACATATATCAACGAAATGTGTTTAACATGTGCACTTTAATTTTTAATAAATTGCCGGATGAAATAAAATTATTAGATATGAAAAAGTTTAAATGTACGTTGAATAAATGGCTTATAGATAACTGCTTTTATACTGTGCACGAATATTTAAATAAAAAGTAGGACATTTATAATCATGAACTTGTAATTTGTATTGACATGTAATTTATGGTATCTAATTTAATCATTTAATGCATTTTTTTTAATTTTTTATTATTATTTTATTTAAAGAAACGGACATTATTGTAATTTGTATATTGTAATCTGACAAATGACATCCTATAAATAATTTAAACTTATGTAAATATTTGCACACCTGCATGCAGGTTGAATACTACGGTTATACACGTAAGATAATGTATATTTTAACAACTGTACTGTAATACTATGTGACTATGTAAGTATTCTTGCAAATAAATAAATTGAATTGAATTGAAAACCACTTACCACATTAACTGAAATCTCTTTCAAATAGACATTTGGACTGTCGTTTAATAGACCTGCGCAATTGACAACCACGTCAATATATTCAAATTCTTGTATAATGTTATCAAACGCTGCGCTCAAATCTTCAGTAGTGACGTCGCATTTATAAAACTTAACTTTATTTTCACCATGTTTCGAGATCAATTCTGCTTCTAATGCTTTGCCACTGTTTACATCCAAATCTAATACTGCCACGTGCTGAAAACCAAAGAAAATACATATTTTATCATCATATTTATTTGAGTGTCCTTCATCGCGTCGTCTCTTCTCGTGGATAACCTGCCTGTGGCCTCATCACTTTTCTTGTCCGACCATTTCGCGTATAACAAAACCACGCATGCTCAGGTTTTCACTGTCCTAATCACTACCCCTAACAATTTCAGATCATATTTTAATGTAAAATTTCTAAGCAGTGGGTTAGGCCGGCTCAAGGTGAGGTGATGCGTCACCCTTGCTTATTGTCATCACCATGATGATCATCACCAAGCAAATGCCGTACTGCTGAACAAAGATCAGAGACTTCTATTACAATCCGTTTTGTGACGTTTAAATTGTCGGTCCACCTAATATGAAAATTATATTTTTACGCGTACAACGTATAAAATTTTACGAAAAGCCATGAAAAATTTTTATCTGCTAATTTTTAACAGAGTCAGTGTTGAACTAGAATGCGACATGAAATTATCTCATGCTCGAGGTAATATTTACAAAACTAAACCTCCATATCCAACATATCTTTATTATGCTAGCATAATAATGTTTTTATTACAAACTGTAATGAATTACTCTTGTAATACACTGATAAAAGAGTAGTGACTGATAACATATTCAAACATACACGCTACTGACAACATTTATATTCCTGCATCTGTTAAACATATGAATAGAATTGGAGAATCTGTGTTGTATGCCTGAGGAACCTCGTTATTATTTCTTCCCCATAGTAGAGACCTGACCTGATTATTCGCCTCCGTAAATTTCTATATAGTAAACATCAAATTAAATGAAAAGCTCGATGGTGTCGTTGCGCGTGTCAGTCTAATCGATCACGGAAGTTAAGCAACGTCGACCGTAGCCTGTCTTTGGATGGGTTTTTTATCTCGAGCTCCTCCGTACTTCGGAGAGCACGTAAAGCTGTTGTCATTAGATGACAATCGTTAAGCCAATTCAATGGCCTTCCAGCGGCTTGAAAACACCCGCAGTTCTCTTGGATTGAGAGGAGAACCGTATCCCAACAGTGGGATGATTATGGATTATGGATTTAGATAGATGAGAATTATGGATTGATATCGTAAACATCGAAGCGTTAGAGCCCTTTGCGAAATCGTTTCGGCTTAATAATATATATTATGTTATAACCGATACCCAAAATCTAGACGCTCCTAGGTTTGACTAAGTACACCTAAAGTAACTCACCTCCCTCTTCAAAACCAAGTTGGTCCTCGCTCGCTTCGCTCGCTCAGCTTTTGTTGAGCACAAGCTCAACCTAACCTCGATTTGCTTTTGGCGAGGGAAGTCACGTACGTTTGGTTTAACTAGTCAAACCCAGAACGGCCTAGATTTCGGGTATTGACTACTACCTACTCTACTCCTACCTTGTATTTGTTGTTTCTGTAGATTTAGGTAGATTCATGTTTTTTTTATATATATCCCTGGGCTCCCATGTCGTAATTGTTCGGAAATACCGCTGAGGGAAATTGTTTTCACAATTTCAAAGTCCACTCGGAACTCATTTGTTAAAATACATCAGCCCCCTTGCCACCAACTCTTATTGCGACTCAATAACTTTTCATCGAATCAAAAATCAAAGTTTAAGTTGCTTATTCATCGGTATGAATAAGCATTCTATTCAGTTATTGAATCGCAATAAGAGTTGCTGGTAAGGAGGCAGATCAGAAGTACAGTGAGCTAAACAAGTAGTCTACCACCTTTAGATTGAATTTCATTTGTACTTTCCAAATTAAGGTATATTTTCTCTGTCAAAAATAATACAAAATCGACCTTAGTAACATTTACGTTTGTTAGAAAATGTTGTCAAAATTGATAAACCACTTCTTGGCCAACCGTACCGTAGTGCTGCGGTAGACTGCAAGAAGTCGCGGCACTTGCAGTGGTGAAGGGCATGTATTTAAAGCGGCGACATATTCATCTGAATTTGGGATAAAAAAATAATTAAAGCAAAATAATATGTTGGCAGCTACAGCGAAGGATAATTATAAGTAGAAAGTAACAGCTTAATAAGCTTAGTAAGCTTAGTTTTAATTTAAATTGGCATCGAGTTTTTCGTTTTGAACACTTGACGGCTGATAAAACGTAGAAAGTAGACATTTTTAAATTATACAATGAGATTATATTATATAGTATACAAAATCATCTGAGATAACATTTTAAGGGCTCGATAAAATACAAACAAGAGATACAAATGTCTATAGCTTTATTTCTTGTCTTTTATTTTTCTTAAAATGGCGAAAATGTAAAATGCATAAAACTCAAAAATGTCGAATAATAGTTATAAACGGTGCTGGCTATACGTAAGTATGGCGTATATATACTAAAGCAATCAATAATTTAAATTTAAAAAAGATTATGGCATTATTAGAAGAAGGTTTACATTTGATATGGCGCCTAAGCATTCGGAAGTCTAATCGGATTCAATTTTGCCTCTAAATACGGAGTGATTAGTTTCATGCCGCATACGGCATTTATTTATTGGGGCTGACCATAACCAAACCTATTAAATGTTGTGCATGTGCCTTACTTCCACTCTGCCCTAGCTACGTAGTAAAATTTTCCAAAATGCTTGTTTTTATCTCTTTGCAACCCATGCAATGTGTGCCATGATTCATCATACGAATGTTCAACCCACAGCAGTCTAAAATTTCTGTTGACTCCTATGGTCACGCCCGTTTTTAGGCTTTTTTTATTCCCTTCTATGCAAAGTGAACGCCTGTGAGTACAAACAAAAAGAAACTGAAATCCTAATGAATATAAATCCTAATAATATAGTCTTGCAAATCATAGTCCGAAAGTTTCTTTTTTTTTAATATGGAAGCCTATAGTTGCTTATCTTACGATGTTTGATAATAAACTGTTACTTGATCGATTGTTCCACCCCATTGTTATATTAGTCACCATGTCATTAACCTCGCCTAAGATTTCAATTGGCCCTGTTTAATAAGCAGCAGCCATTCTCAGCCCACCACGATCTTTAGAACCAAAGCTAACCTCTCCTGCAGTTGATGGAGGGTACACACCCTCCCAAAGTGACTCCAGAGCCAGCTAAAGAGCGATAGGATACAGTGTTAGTAAGCTGCCCGACTGTGGAAGTACCTCCACCTCACATAGTTTGGTTGTTGTGTTCCTGCGAATGAGTGAGGTCACCTTCTGGTGTATGGGAAGAAATTGCTGTATTGACAGCGGGGGTGGCGGCCCGTGAGTGATGTTTTATGTTACGAACATTTATATGGCTACGGTAACCGCTTCACATCAAGTGGGTCGTATGCTTGTGTTCCACAAAAAAGAACTAGTTTAACATAACATACCTACATACATAACAAATTTAATAACAAACAGTTAGTCGCATTATAAAGCAGTAATTAAACCCTCGTTAAGAAAACTCACACAAAACTTGTTTATCATCTACAGTGCACTAAAATTAACGCAGTTATTATCTGTTGCCTGCACATGTTTTTCATTTACATTATAAGTAAGTATTTTTAAAACTATTGAACAAGCAAGCGACCGTACAATTGCGCAAAGTATTGTCGATGCAGCATTTCGCAATGATTCGTCAAGGTGATCATTAAATTTGCATAAATTCGTCCGGAAATATATAAGAATATTTAATTTGATTCCCTATCTAACGCTTTAATAACTAGCATTCGCATGTTTTGTACTTGTGATTACCGATTTCCCGGAGGAATTTCGGAATAAAACCGGCTTTAATTAAATGTAATTAATACACAATTATAAGCAATATTTCAGCTTTCTAGGTTTAAATCTGACACGCACGCTATTTCAATAGACAGATATATAATTTCAATAGACAGATGGTTAGATATCTACTAAACCGTATTTAGACTGTTTAAATGTCGGAGATTATATTAATAGATCGATACATAAATAAATATCTATCTACTTATCGATCTATATTGATATTAATTAATATAATATATAATATAATATTGATTAATAGATGGATCTATATGATTAATAATCTCCGATATTTAAATAGTCCAAATACGGTTTAATGACAAAAATTATTAATTACCAAATTAATGTTTAAACTACTAAAAATTGTATTTATTTGTAAATTATTTTAATTATATACGAATTTAATTTTCTCAACAAGCACAGTGAGACAAATTACGAAACAAATAATAAAGGAACGGTTGAAAATTTGGTAATATAATGTTGGACGCAAAACGAACTTAACATGTACTTTTATTCGGTATCTGTTTCGGTTTCCATACCTTTGCACCTTCATCCAAAAAGGCTCGAACCACACCACTCCCGATGCCAGCGGCCCCGCCAGTCACCAAAACTACTTTATTCCTCGAGTCGTACATTCTACTGACACACAACAAACTCTAACTGATAGCAGACGCGGAATGGCTTCATCCTTCGGAAACATAATATTGTAGATAATGTTTGCGTTGCGTTATTGCAGTATTATTACATTTTATGGTTCGAAAAGAAAAAACCTGTAGATGTTAATATGCATAATTGCCCTCCATTACATGAGAGGTGAAAGTACCCACGAATTTATTTATTCTCGGGTCATTTGTTAATCTTCCCTCTGCTGAGATGCAGGTCTCCTTTCGAATTAAGAAAGAAGGCAGATTATACAATAGGAGATGTCAATTACGGTCTAGTACGGGAGGCCTGGATGCTAAATTTGCAGTTACTAAAGCGTCACGGGGACCTGTTGGATCATGAAGATTAGGTCTTAAAACGAACGAAAGTTTATATAAAGATTTTCATTTTGAGGGGGGAAGGGTGGGGGGGGGCGTGTATAAATTTTCAAAAATGTAAAAAAAACAGCCACATGGAAATACTCGAGCGCATCAGACATTTATAGTGTATACAAAAAATATACACGCAATGCCTTTCTGATAACCGAGAGATATTAATCTGACGATTAATTAGTGCGGGGTAGCTGTAAAAAGGGGTAGAAAAAAAAAACTGTTATTTGAGCGTGTCTGATATACAGAGGAAATGACAATAATCTGACAATTATATGGAGGGATATTGTTAATCTGACAATTTGTTTTTTTTTTCAATTTTGATTTTCAATAACTAGATGTATTTAAAGTAATATATATAATATATTAATTCTACCATGTCAGGCATCAACCCATAATCATCCCACTGTTGGGATACGTGTCTCCCCTCAATCGAAGGGGTTTAGAGCATACATTTTTTTTTTAAATGAGAGGGGCGGGCAAACAAGCATGTGGGTCACCTGGTGGAAAGCAATCACCAATGCCCATGGAAATCAGCAACATCGTCGCCGATACGTTTCCAGCCTTTTTTTTCTTTCACACGGCTTTGTGATCAGCTGAGCATAGCATCATGGCGACAGACGGAGCGAGAGAGTTAGAGACGAACAAAGAGTGAGAAGGAAAGAGAGGCGCGGAGTGGGAAATACGCAGCAAACAGTAGACAGCTAACCTCCACACTTTGTTCATGATGATGATATTTTATCCGTAATCCTTAAATGATTTCCTTCAAAATAAAAATAAAAACCAATCACGCTCGGGTATTTCGAGGTGGCGTTTTTTTGTTAGATTATTGAAATGTACACTTTTCTCCATATACTTAACTTAACTTATCTTAATCTGAAGCGCTCGAGTTTTTCAGTGGATCAATTTTTTTTTAATAATCTGATCGGCTGTCCAGAATGAACGCCCCGAATTAAAGGTTCATTTTTGGTAGGAGTACATTACAAGGTATTAGGTAGGGGTGTAAGTGGTTCATCAAGATCTTTGAACCAAAGCCAACTTCACCTGCACGTGGTCACAGATTACATAATAGTTACTACGTAACAGATACTTCACTCAGTAGAAATTTTCCAATACCTACTGCTATAATAGCCTACTCCATCGCGTCAGAAACCGCTGCATGCTAAAATGTGCCTAAATGCTCAAGCGTACAGTTGTGATTGCTTCGCACCACGCGATCCCACAGCAATCGCAGGGCCTGAATTTGGTCCGCAAATGGCCCGAAACCGCTCGGCCGGGCGGTAGGTAACTATAGCGCGCAAGTACATGGAGTGACGGAGGCCTGACGTGGTGCACCCTGCTGACTGACAAACGAAGCTCTGGCGAAAAGAGAGGTAGGGAGCGTAATTGTAAGCTACCCGACTGGGGAATGTACCTCCACCTCACAGAATACCGCAGCCAAATAACAATTCCCTTGAGGGTTGTTGTGTTCCTGCGAGTGAGTGAGGTCACCAGAAAGAAAGGAAGGAGATGCTGCGTTGGCAGCGGGCGTGGCGGCGCGCGAGCAATATTTTATGTTGCAAGCGTTAATATGGCTACGGTAACCGCTTCACATCAGGCGGGCCGTATGCTTGTCTGCCACCCGATGTAGTATAAAAAAAAAAACAAAATATAAGGTTTCTCCCTATATTTTTTCTGACACGCTCGAGTAACGCGCAAAAATCCCTCTTGGGCTCTCCTACCACTATAAATTATTGCAAAACACCTCACACGTACTCGAAAGCGGCATTAAATCTAGGATCACGAGTAAACTCATTATAATATATTTATTTCTTATTTTTAAGATCGCGCAATCCCTTTTTGTAGGTGACGTCGCTCGGGATGTCGTGCGTGTAACGGTGCCAAGTGGGATAGATAGGTGGATAAACGGTGAGTTAATTTCCTATCATGTGATGCCAGGTTATTCTAAGTTAAAGTTGTTTTTGGGTTTTATAAAATGAAAGTTTATTACTTATCAGATAAAAATATTAAAACTAATCAAAAAATACCACGTTAATATTTTATAATAAAACGGTTTATTAATATATATGTTTTATATATATTAATAAACCGCTTTATTATAATATAATCGATATAACCGTTATATATAAATGGTTTATTATTAAAATAATAAACCATACGCTATTTTATATGCATTAAATCAGAAATTTGTACGACAGCTATGTTAAATATTTATTGTTTATGTAGCTAGTGCCGTAACAAAAGTTATAGTATTGTTTATTGTTTCTACAATGGTAATATTTATTTTTTATAATTTCATACTTTTAAAATGGACTTTCCCACCAAACTTTGATCGACCATAAAACACGTCGGACATAAGTTACTAAAATTTTGATATCGCAGATCGTTCTAGTTTTATGTATTTTACGTTACTGATAGAGAGTTTTTATAATTTTAGAACTTTGTTCAGATGCTTAATATTTAGTATGTGTGTTGAATCCCTAACCTAAAATCAGTAGGTCATTGAAACCTCTGCCGCGCAGTCAGGCGGGTGCGTGTCGAGTAGTATCTCAAGGGGTCGTGCCGACACGTGCGGGCTGGCTGCTGGCGGTGGCTCAATCAGTGTAGCAAAGTCCAGCTTACCTTAGTATTATAGTTAATATTCTCCTCGATTCATCAGGCTCTATATATACCGTCGCGGAAAGGAATGGAAGCGAATTTTTACGACGAAATTGTACATAGCATAATGAACTTTATGTCAATTACATAATATATAAACTTAAATACGAGCCAAAAAAGGTCGCTGCATTGGTAACGGAGATTTCAAGTTCCGAGCGTTTATATGGCTACGGTAGTCACTTTACGTCAGGCGGGCCGTATGCTTGTTTGTAACGAAGTTGTATAAATAAAATATTTAACACTATGAAAAGTTTTCTTCACCTTTGAAGTGGCTAATCTTTAAGTACTTCTGTATTTTTTTCATAAAAACTAGTAATGACTCGAACGCCAGTGCCATCGTACCATTCAGGCAACTGCAAAAACACATTGAGGAGTGACGGAAGGTATCGGTTGATTTTTCTATATACATATATTATGAAATGCCACCATTCTATGAAATGGTCCTGACCATTTCATATCGATGCCTTACAGCCGAAAAGGGATAAGCGACATATTTCAAACTTTACAGGAGAGTGATTTAAAGTTAAAATTTTATGAAAAAAATTCATAAAAACTATAGTTTAGTTCCCGAGAGGCTGGAAATTTGTTTATGTTGTATTTAACATACTATCTATTGAATTACAGTGTTATTTTTTTATAATTCAACTTGCAACCCCTATTTACTGTCGGTAATCCTCAAATGATCTCATTTCACAAACAGGCAAAATGTCGTAAATGAAAATACAAGAATTATTCGCTTCCAGCAAAAATGATATAACTACACCTCATCTTTCATTATAATTGAACTAAAATAGCACAAGTGTGTGATTATTGAAAATAAAATTGAGGAAATATGGTATAACCAGCTATCAAATGAAAATTTACTGAATGCGAAATTGTATTAAGTAGATTTTTTTAATAGGAATAATTTGCATATTAGAATACTCTTTCGATGTGTTTCTTCTTAAAAAATATTTTTTCGTGTAGAAAAGATTTCAGGTTCGCCCTAGGGGTACTAAAATGAAAAAAAAAATCAAATCAGTCTTTAATTGACACAGAAATGAATACCACATACTAAAATGTAATAGGTAATATTTAATAACAATTGTTTGTAATAAACACTCTTATTACGGTCATAAGTACCCGAGATCAAATCAACTTAGAATTATCACAATTGAAATACCTAGTCGAAATCAATTTTCATTTATCTATCTAAATCTATAAAAGAAGCAACTGACTGACTGACTTATATGTCAACGCACAGCCCAAGCCGCTGGGTCTAGAGATTCCAAATTTGGCAAGTAGGTTCCTTATGACGTCTAGGGGTACACTAAGAAAGGATTTTTCAAAATTCTACCCCTAAGGGGGTGAAACGAGGTTCCAAAGCTTGTATGGGGAAACAAGATTAGTTGGACTATTTTATCCGAAACTTTACATGAGTACTTCTATTGAGAAATGAGTAAATACGTTTTTCAGGATTTTTCAAAATTCAACCCCTAAAAGGGTAAAAAGGGTTGTATGAGTCTGAAAATCATCATGGGTATTGTTTTTATGGTTTATCGGGTCGCTGATTACGAAAACAACAACTATTTTATGATGAAACATAGCCGACGTGACATAAAATCACTCCTGTGGGGATGCGATGGGGTTGAAATATGTAAAAGAAGAAACTGAGTGACTGATGATATATATCAACGCACAACCCAAACTACTGGGTCTAGAGCTTCCAAATTTGGCACGTAGGTTCCTTATGATGTCTAGGGGTGCACTAAGAAAAGAATTTTCAAAATTCATCCCCTAAGGGGGTCCAAAGTTTGTATGGGGAAACAAGATTAGTTGGACTATTTTATCCGAAACTTTACACGAGTACTTCTATAGATAAATTAGTAAACACATGTTTCAGGATTTTTCAAAATTCAACCCCTAAAGCGGTAAAACAGGGTGAAAAAGTCTGAAAATCGTCATGGGTATTGTTTTTATGGTTTATCGGGTCGCTGATTACGAAAACAACAACTATTTTATAATCCAACATAGCCGACATGACTTAAAATCACCCCTGTGGGGGGTACCGTGGGGTTAAAATGTCATAATTATATTGATATACCCATATTGATGGGTATTGATTCTATGGTTTTCTGGGAAGTCAATTACAAAAATGGCATCGATTTGAAAATATCAACCCCTAAAAGGGTAAAATGGGGGTCAAAAAGTCTGAAAATTGTCATGGGTATTGTATGGTTCTATTGATTAATGAGTAAACATGTGTTTGCCCCGAATGTCACGCGAGCGAAGTCTCGGGCGAAAGCTAGTTAATTATGAAATTGAAGTTTACAACGTTCACATCACAATTGTTTGTCTCAAGTCTTTGTTTTATTCATAAAATATCTTAAAGTATCAACTATAGGAGTGTAACAAAAATATAACTTGATCTTTATAGAATTATCATAATTGAAAGTTCGTCTTGTTGTCGCTTGGACCCGTAGTTTCAATAAAACGATACCGACAACTGACATTTGAAAATTATTATTGAACAGGTAAACGACAAAAATGTTGAGAATGGACTGGTATAAGGATAACTTTTAGTTCTACCTTTTTATCTAACCGCCGGAATCGTTTAATTATTGGGAGGGAAAAAAAAGGATAAGCGACAAACTAATTCTAAATATTTACAGGGGCTATATGTAATAACCTCCTTTTTGCTTTCTATTTATGAAACGGGAAAAATATACTAAACGCCAAATAAAGTCTCAAAAATGTGGCCTAATTACAATAAACGACCAAAATATTTTATAAAGAAACAGGCATAAAATACTAACCCGAATTTAACAAATAATTATTTATAAGCAAAATATCATAAACGTTTCTGAATGTTTGCTTCCAGCAAAAATAGGTTAAGGTTCTAGTGATTGAATATTACAGAGAGCCCAAAAAGCATAAGTTATTTAGTTTTCAAATATTCTTTGATCAACAACCAAAAAAAAAAAACTTTAAAATTTCTGTCGTTTACAGCGAATAAATTTAGCTCATGACCCTATTATTACTACCGCCTAAGCGACATAAAGTGTCACTTAGTAACATGTAACCCAGACCAAACGACGCAGAAAAAAAAGACGATTCTGGCCATATATATAAGTCCATTCTCCAAAAAATGGCGCTTATCCCTTTTCGGCTGTAAGGCATCGATATAGTTTTTCTGATGGCAACATTGATTTCACAAACATTCTAGCGCCCCAAACGCATATACCGTCTCCGTTCTGTCTTGGGTAAAAACGAAAAAACTTCACACGCCCCACGTCTCCGTAAATGAGACCTTAGTGTTCATTTTTGACAAAGTTAACTTCATTTTATATGAATTTAACATAACGCCATCTACCGACAAACAGTCGAAGTAGAGCCAATCCCATACATACTACTTGAAGTTAACTTTGTGGAAATCGATTACCTAAGTTAGAAAACTTGCACTAAGCTCCCAGAGAAAATGTCAGCAACTATTTACGCTCTGATTGTCAACCTATACAAATATTTCGGTTTATTATTTCCACAGTATAAATACATAATATTTATTTTTGCTATATTATTTTTGTTATCGTCACTAATAATCCCGGAATTATTAGAGACGATAACAAAAATAATATACCTATATCAAAAGTTATTGTGTTTCAGAGGGGGGTAATAATAGGCACTATTATAGGATTACAGTTGATGGGAAAAGATAAAGGTGGAAATGGTGGTGCCATTGTAAATATAGCTTCGACGGCTGCTCTGACCCAATCACCAAATACTCCTGTGTACAGTGCCACTAAAGCTGCTGTGCTCCAATTTAGCAATGACATTGGCGTAAGTAAGTATTGATGAATAATATAGACAAGTAACAGAGATTGGGACAGACCAACCACACATTTCCACCACTGTATCTTCTGTTTACTGTCTGCTGTACTCGTAATACTATGGGTGTTAGTAGAAGTAGAATGCTTTGGAATTTGAACTCCCTTCTTAGCCATGTGAGAGACAGCAATATGGAAAATAGTGACTACCGTAGCCGTATTTTTATGTTGCGAGCGTTTAAATAACGTTTTTTTTATTTAAACGCTCGCCTAAACATGAAATTTGCGCACTGCCATCTCCGCTGCCAATGCAGCAACTTCTTCCTTCTTGGTGACTTCACTCACTTGCAGGAACACAACAACTCTCAAGGGAATTATTATTTGGCTGCGGTATTCTGTGAGGTGGAGGTATTTCCCCAGTCGGGCAGTTTGTAAATACACTGCCCTACCTCTCTTCTGCCAGAGCCTCTTTCGCTTGTCGGCAGGGTGCAAGTGCAGGTGCGGTTGGCTTTGGCTCTCAACATTGTGGAGAGCCGGTTGTCCTCCAATTACTTACATTTGTACATTGTACATACATTGAATTTTATTGTTTTCAGAGGGGTAGTTTGACCTGATATCTAGAGCACAGATGATATTACCAATGCCACGAAATAAATGATAATAAAAATGGAATCTAGAATAATATTCAAGGCTTCTAATATTACAAACGCACTCCTGTCATCGCTATCTCTTCATACATTAAAACCGAAATGATCGCGTCCACTGTGGCTGGTGCTTTTAGAAAGTGTCTCCAGTGCTCCATCAAGTTGTTGAATTAACTGCTTGCCACGTAAAGTACGTCTTCTCCATAAGGGCGCAGACGCGCGCGTCTGTATAGGTTTTTACTGTATCATTAGCGGATTCTGATGCTGATTTCTTCAGATCAATATCAGCGGGTGCTGATGCTGATTACAAGCCGATCAAATTGAGAAAAAGTTTCATATTGTGAATTTACCAGACGCCTGTTACATATTCAAATTATCCATGTTACATATCCAAATTATCCCACTTCAAAATGTGAGCATGTAAGCCACTTTTTTAATATGTAACACGCATCTTCAAAATCGATATGTAATGTTGTGAATTTTCACAACATGAGAGTTCTTCTCCATTTAGTCGGATTTTTACGTTGACATGATGGAACGCAAATAAAAAAATTGCACTAAGCACTCTGTGCACAAACTCTTTCCACGCGGTGTGGAGCGGTTATTTGTACTGAGGCATAAGCGAACTCCTTCTAAACTTTTTAAGAGAGGTAGGGAGCGTAATTTTTAGCTACCCGACTGGAAGTGATTAAAACCCACAAAATTTATTGATTTTTTACTATTTTTGTGTGAAAATCTTAATGCGGTTCACAGAATACATCTACTTACCAAGTTTCAACAGTATCGTACTTATAGTTTCGGAAAAAAGTGGCTGTGACATACGGACGGACAGACAGATAGACATGACGAATCCATAAGGGTTCCGTTTTTTGCCATTTGGCTACGGAACCCTAAAAAGGGCATCTGCCGGTAACGCCGCGAAAACGTAAGCTACCGGTGGTGGTGCTCCAAAGATAGGAATCTCCTCACAATGCGGGCAGGACTGCCCTCTGTATCTTGTTCTTGACCCAACTACCGAGCTAGAGCCTCTGGAGTTAACAATTTATTGACAAAAACAATTTATTGAGAAAATAGCAACAACAAATACATATAACACATTTGCCTGTTATACATGTGAACGTTAGAAATGTATGTTGTTTATTAGACTTATCTTTATTTTTTAAGCAGTGGACCCCAATAGACACTTACACCCCACAGATTAGTCTAGTGTGGGTAACTAGACTAATCTGTGGGGTGTAAGTGTCTATTGGAGTGTAAGTGGTTCATCAACACCTTTGAACCAAAGCCAACTTCACCTACTCGCGGTGCACCCTGCTGACTGACAAACGAAGCTCTGGCGAAAAGAGAGGTAGGGAGCGTAATTGTAAGCTACCCGACTGGGGAATGTACCTCCACCTTACAGAATACCGCAGCCAAATAACAATTCCCTTGAGGGTTCTTGTGTTCCTGCGAGTGAGTCAGTGTTAGGTTAGGAAGCCAAAAATAAAAGATTCGTTCAGTGCAAATTATAATAATTAAATTTATTTTATGCACTCTTAGAAAGGTGTGTTCTACTACATAGAAGTCGGACGATACTGAACTGGAATATGATTTCTACTGAACCACAGAGCTTGGTTAGCTGACTAAGGCATACAGAGCATTTAACAATGTAGCCCTTCGTTTAAAGATATTATAAACAATATTGTGTGACTAAGACAGATGTCTATTAAACAGAGCGAGATAGATTTATTTTTGTATACTTATTCCAACACGCCCCCTCAAAAATAAATAATAATAAAAAAATATCTATCACAAGCTATTTACAATATCAAACTTATGAACACACCATTCTTTGTCTGGGGAAACAATCATCAATATCTTGGTCCAACATTCGTTGCGCAGGATTAGGGAAACCCCAGTAAAACCTAATCAGACCAAGTCAACTTAATTATGTTCTTATGTAATCTCATTTGCAGTATATATTTACACTACACACTTTTCATTAGACAGAACTTTAACATTAAATTATAATACACCGAGTTTTTCTCTCAGTGCCGAAAAACGAGCGGCTGGTAATGCCTTTGTAAACATATCTGCCAGTTGATTACCTGTGGACACATAAATCATTTTAATTACATTTTTCTCAACTTGTTCCCTAGAAAAATGATATTTTATGTCAATATGTTTTGACCGTTTATGACTTGTCGGATTACTTGCAATGCTTATGCATCCGTTATTATCCTCAAAAATAGGAATCGGATTTGAAATTTCTACATGAATACTAGTCACTAATGACTTTAACCACAGAGCTTCTCTCACGGCTTCAAACAAAGCCATATACTCTGCTTCAGTAGATGACGCTGCCACTGTTGACTGACGCTTTGTTTGCCAACAAATTGTGCATTGTTCAAACAATTTGAACAAGTATCCTGTTGTGCTTTTACGATCAACTTCATCACTTCCCCAATCGGAATCAACAAAGCCACTGAGAATGTTATTATAAACATTTGGATTCCGCTTATAAGTTAGTTTCAAGTCAGTAGTTCCCTTTAAATAACGTAACACTCGTTTTAAATGTGACCAAAGTGAGTTATTATTTCTGTTACCAAATCTACTTAGAATGTTTACAGCAAAGCTTAAATCGGGACGAGTACATAACATAACATACATCAAACACCCGATAAGATTTTTACATGGAGCTTTTGTTGTTTCAATTGCACTCAAAGCGTCAAAGTCTACTTTGTTTTCCAAAGGTGTACTGACAGAATTACAGTCATTCATGTTAAACTTTTCTAAGACCGTTTTTATGTACATTGCTTGGTCTAATGTAACTGTATCACGTGATCTTTCCACTTTAATTCCTAAGAAACATTTGATCTCCATCAAGTCTAACATTTTAAACTTTTTCATTAAATAAGTTTTGAAACTATTCATGGTATTTATATCAGCAGTCGAAATAACAAGATCATCGACATAAAGTACAACATAAATATTTTTTGAAATGTCACCGGCATCTAGGAAATAAATACAACGATCAGCTGACGAGTATTGTGCGAGATGCTGGGATTGTTGGAGAGAGTGTGATCGAGTAAAAATCCGATGCCAAATCACTAGGTACACAGCGTGGATTTATTTGCCACAAGTCTTCTTACAGAGTAACTATTTTCTACTCAGGAGCGCTTCAGTATTTTCTTTCTTCTATTTTCTTATTCAGGAGCGCTTGAGTATTTTTCTTGTTTGCCCGTCGTCTTCAACTGGAGGTGGAAACTGGAACTGACGAACGTAGGACATGCTCCGATTAATAAAACGAAATTAAAAGTAGGTCAATCTATAAGGTCGCGAAAAGGGTTGACCAATCAGAGCGATTGAATTATTTATAATCGACTCTATCTCTATCTCTTTCTAAAATTTGCTATCTCTTTCTATCGGCATGTCCTGACATTCGAAAGTTTTACAAATATTGTACAATCTATTTTTCTATAACGAGGGCTTATATAACTAACTTATTATAACAAAAATTATCTAAATACGATCATTATTTACAAAGTTATAAGCATTTTAGTGCAAAGTGCTTACGTCGCGGTAACGCCTCTTCAGGGCACCCTAGCGGGATATTGAAAAACGTCAATTTCTATCCTTTATTGGTTTAAAACTTACAATCTAATGTTAAACACGTAAAATATACATTATCATCTATTAACCAAAACAATAATTACACTTAAGGATCTATTACAAGCAAAGTTATACGACTTTCAAATTTTCATAATAAAAAGTGATTCTTACTATTTCTTACGAACTATCTTATAATTTTATAAACTTATAACTACGTATAACCGTTATCTATACATAATATCTATTAGTAATCGTTGTCCTGCACATTTCTCCCGCCGTGCATCGTAGTCGCCGCCGCTCGACACGATGCAGTAGATGGCTGTGCAGGCTTGCTGGTGTCCACCGGGATGACGATGACTTTCTTAGCTGGCCGTCGGAGCACTCCACCTCTGGTTGCCACGTCGACTGTTCTGACGACTCCGTCGGGGCCCGGGTATGTGGCGCAGATTCGTCCACGTACCCAGGTGTTGCGTGGATGGTTGCCGTCGACGATGAGGACCAGGTCGCCGTTGTGCAGAGCAGGCCCTCGTCCATGGGGCTCCCGCCGGTTTCGGAGTTCAGGCAGGTACTCCCGGACCCATCGGGCCCAGAAGATGTCGGCAAGGCGCTGTGAGGCGCGCCAGCAGGCGCGCAGGTTCAGGTCGCGCTCGCTAAACTCGCCCGGTGACTGCAGGCGTCCTGGCCCGCCCAGGAGGAAGTGGTTTGGTGTGAGGGCTTCTGGGTCTTCTGTGCTGACGGAGACGTGTGTGAGTGGCCTGCTGTTCACCGTGTGCTCGGCCTCGACGAGCAAGGTCTGCAGGACTTCTTCCGACGGGTGGCGCTCATGCAGTGTGGCAGAGAGCGCTGTCTTTACAGAGCGCACCATACGCTCCCAAGCGCCGCCCATGAATGGAGCGCCCGGGGGTATGAAGCGCCAGTCGATGGTCTTCTTTGATGCTTCCTCTGCCATGGCCGAGTTGATCGCCTGGCGTAGTTCCTTGTCGGCTCCGTGGAAGTTGGTTGCGTTGTCGGACCACAGTTGCGTTGGACGTCCTCGGCGTGCGATCATGCGTCTCAGCGCCATGATGGCGGAGTCGGTGCTGAGCGAGGCGGCCATTTCCAGATGGACAGCGCGCGTGGTGAGACACGTGAATAGAGCCACGTATCGTTTCTGGTGGGTCCGTCCCACGGTGATTGTGAGTGGACCGAAGAAGTCCCACCCGGTGTAGGTGAAGCTTCGCTGATGGTGTGCGAGGCGACATGGAGGGAGGTCACCAGTCGCAGGGTGCGGTGGAGACGCCGTACGCATACGGCACCTGATGCAGCTTCTGATGACCGCCTTTACAGTGGGTCTGAGGCGTATGACCCATCGTTCTTGACGGCACTCGTTGATGGTTGCTTCGACGCCCGCGTGATGGAGCTGCTGATGAATGTGTTCAATCCACAGCCTTGTTGCACGGTGTTCCCCATGCACCACCAGTGGATTCTTCAAGTCTTCAGGTACACCGGTAGCTGCTTCTATTCGTGTTTTCAGCCGTAGTTCGTTGTCGGTGAATTCGACGGTCAGCTGATGCAACTTACTATTTTTCTGTAGTGGTCTTCCGATCTTCATATCGCCGATTTCTTCACCAAAGGAGTCTTCTTGTGATGCTCGGATGATTAAGTTCTCGGCGCGGCGTAACAAGTCAGCTGAGATCGGCCTATAGTGCCCTATTGAAGTTGCAGTGATTTTTTCTGTGTGTTTGACTGCTTGTTTCTTCTTATAAGTTCGGCGCCAATCTGAATCATCCGTAGCATTTTTCTTTGTTCGTTTATAACTCACTATTTGTTTTGGCGGTCGACATAGTTCGATAAATTGAAGTACTCGTGCCGTTGCGCGTAGATAGCGTTCCCATTTTGAAAATCGCTCGACTGTAGGTAGACTGTATACTAGGCTCGGCGACGCTTCTTTGCTTGTTACGGCGTATGTTCTTTCTTCTCCCGTGTCCTTCTGCGTACTTCTTTCTGCTTCCTGTGGCCATAATTCGGGTTCCTCGTACAAAAATTCGGGGCCACAGAACCAACGGTGAAGGCTGTTGAAGTCTGTAGGGACGTCTCTGGTAGCGTCGTCGGCGACGTTGATTTTCGTAGGTAGCCACCTCCATTCGTTCGCCGCGCTGTGTTCTTCGATTGCTGCGATGCGGTGAGCGACGAAAGGTTTGTAAGACCTTGAACCCGTGCGAATCCAAGTGAGCGATGTCCTGCTGTCAGTCCAGTAGTATGTGGCTTCGGGCTTCTGCTCGTGTTCCTTCCTTACAGCTGTTGCCATGCGTGCACCCAACACTGCTGCCTGTAGCTCGAGTCGCGGAATCGAAGTAAGCTTGAGCGGTGCGACTTTAGCTTTGGCAGTGATGAGTGTCACGTTAACGCTGTCGTTTTCAGAAACAGTGCGCCAATATAGCGCGGCGGCGTACGAGGCTTCGCTGGCATCCACGAAGACATGCAGTTGGAGTGATCTTGCCGTACTGTAGCCTGGGTAGCATCTTGGCACGGTGACGTCGCTGAGATTCTTGAGGTGTTGCATCCATCGGCTCCATGCTTCTGCCAGGTCTTGATCCAAGCATTCATCCCAGTCGGTGCCACGCCTCCAGACTTCTTGTAGTATCTGCTTGGCTCTAATGGTGATTGGCGACACCAGGCCGAGCGGGTCGAAGAGTGACATCACTATCTTCAATGCTTCTCTCTTGGTCGGCGTGTTGCTGTTCAGTACCGTTGCTGGGACGCGCACCAGGTCCAAATTGAAACCCAGCTGGTCTTCATTCGGTCGCCATATGAGACCGAGTACTCGTTCGAGCTGGCATCCATCTTCTAAGTTCACCATGGAGTCTTCCGATGCTGCTTCTCCCAGCTGTTGCAGTAGTTGGATGGAATTCGAAGACCATTTCTTGAGTTCGAAGTGTGCGTGTTGATGGATTCTTCGAACTTCTCGGGCGATGTGAACGGCGTCTTCGATGTTTCTGAAACTATCTAGGTAGTCGTCGACGTAATGATTCTTCTTGATGGCTTCTACGGCGTGTGGGCTTTCTTCTATGAACTTTTCAGCGTTGATGTTCTTCACGTAGATTGCAGTCGCAGGCGAGCTTGACGCGCCGAAAATCACGGATTTCATTCTATATTCTTCTGGCGGTTTGCTGTCACGTCGATTTCCACGCCACAAATAACGCAATGCATCTCTATCTTGTTCGCGCAGTTCTATTTGCATAAACATTTCCGCTATATCCGCAGTTACGGCGATCGGATATTGACGGAAACGCATCAGTACACTCGGCAGCGGCTGCAGTAAGTCAGGACCGATGAGTAGTTGATCGTTGAGTGAAGTCCCATTAGTCTTGGCTGCGGCATCATGCACTATTCTCATTTTCTCGGGTTTCTTCGGGTTGAAGACAGGAAAGTGCGGTAGGTACCAACTTCTATTAGCGTTTGTTCTTGTAGGCGGCGCAAGTTCGGCGTAGCCCTTTGCTACGAGTGCCTCCATTTGTTCGCAGTACCTCTTCCTGAACTCTGTGTCACGATCTAATCTTTTCTCAACTGTGTGAAGCCTCCTTAGAGTATTTTCGTAATTATCTGGCATCTTGATTTCTTCACTCTTCCATAATAAGGCGGTCTGGTACTTTCCCTCCGAAGTCCTCTTAGTGTGTTCTTGCAAAATACGAAGTGCCTTTTCCCCTGGGTCGCTGTTTGGTCTTCTTGGATCGATGTAGAGGTTGTCAGCTGTTATGAAGTTCTTCACTACTCGGTCCATGTCTTCATCAGCTGAGTGGTTGATGAAGTTGACTCGATGTCCCAAGGTTCGAGTGTGGCTGCCGTGTAACACCCATCCTAGTTGTGTACGCGATGCAACTGGCTGATTTCTTCTACCTATTCGGGATTCTGTAGACAGCAGAAGGTGCCAGTTATCCTGGCCGATGAGGATCTTTGGCTTCATGATGCCATGCTGTAGCTGATGAGAGATGTCCCGTAGATGTTCGCACCCAGTGATTGCTTCTTGAGGTATCTTCTGAGCTGCCAAGTCCAAGTTCTTCATGGTGCGCGCCTCTATCTGTAGCTTGTTTGCTCCACGTCCTCTTGCGTTGAAGGTTACACGATGAGACTTCTTGTAGGTGGCGGTGTCTCCATCGAAGGTCGAGATGTGCAGCGTTTCCTCCGGGCCGTTGGCTCCTATTTGTTGAGCTAGTTCTTCATCTATAAGGGTGATGGTGGAACCATCATCCAGTAGCGCGAAGGTGTCCGCTTCTCCCGCCGGTCCGGAGATGTGCACTGGTGCAATCTTCAAATACGAGGCTGGTTGCGGCGCCCATGCTGAGTTGATCTTCTCTTCGACTTCGGTCTTCAGGTCTTCCTTCTGTGAATGAAGCATTCGGTGGTGGTAGTGCTTGCAGTCGTTTACTTCGCATCTCTTGGGACGGCAGCTATGTGTACTTTTCCTATATCGCAAACATCGGAAGCAAAGTCGGTGTTTCTTCGCCATATCCCAACGGTCGTGCACTGTTGCGTTCTTGAATTTGTAGCAGTCAGCTGTGGCGTGTCCTTGGCGATCACACAGGTTACATTTCGGCTGCCACTGTTGATTCTGCATATTGTTTACTCGATGACGACGGCGAGTTTCATAACTGTCTGTTGATCCTCCTATGTTCTCTGGCGGTGCATACGGGCTGCATATTTCCGCTTCTCTTCTTATGAAACGGCTAAACTTCAACAGGTCGGGCTCTTCTCTCGGTTGGGTGGCTGCATATTCATACCACTGCCTCTTCATTGTTGGAGTCAATTTCTCAACTATATTCTTCGAGACTTCGGGGTTGTACAGATAATACACACAGTTGAGGGCTTGCATTGTTGCAACGATGTTTTCGACTTTCGTTGCGAAAGTGCAGATATCCCGTGGTGAGTCGGTGAGGCGTGGCAATGCTCGTAGTCGATCCATTTCTGCCATTGCTATTGAGTCTGGCCTCCCGAATCTTGTTTCTAACGTCTTCATAATGCAGTTTGCGTCTGCGTTCGCTATAAATAATCCTTGTACGGCTTCTTTTGCAGCTCCCTTTAAACTTCTTCGTAGTCTCGACAAGTTGTCCGTTGTTGAATATTGATGGGCCGACTCGTAGTACGCTGCTTTGAACGTCAAGTAATCTTGATACGCTCCATTGAAGTTCGGTAGTTCGTGCGTTCTTGATCCTGTGTGTCGGGCTGATAGGACGGCTTGTGAGATGGCTGCTGTTAGTTCTTGCAACTCGGTTCGCCGTTCTTGTTCTTGAGTAGGCGCGGTTGCATGCGGCGTGAAGCTGTTCGGCTGCCAAGAAGCTGCTGTGCTTGCTTGCGGCTGTGACGTCGCTGCGATGTTCACTGGTGACGCAGCGTTGTAGTTCGGATGCCAGGGCGCTGCGATGGCTGCTGGCTGTGACGGCTGCGTCATGTTCGTTGGTGGCAAGGCAGACGACGGAGCGTAGAAGTTCAAGTGCCAGGGAGCTGCAAAGGCTGCTGGCTGGAGTTGCTGCGTCGTCGCAAAGTTCGGTGCCACATTGACAGGCGGTGCGCTGGAGATCGGTGGCCACGGAGCGGCTGTGTCCGTTGGCCTGTAGGGCTGCATCGCTGTCTGGTTCGGTGTAGGTGCAGGCGTAGATCTTCCTGCTGGCGGCGGAGGAGGCGGCATCAGTATTGCGGCGTGTTCGTTCACGGAGAGACGCGGAGCCGACGGGAGTGCGGCGGTGACTCCCGCCGGTGTTGGCGCTGGGGTGCTCCAGGATGCGGCAGTGATCACTGGAGCCGGTTCAATAGTCGCCTCTGGTTCTGGTTCATGCTGTCCCTCTGTGATGGCAAGGTGGCTGGACTGTAGCCACGTGCGGACGCGTTTTTCTCCTCCCTCGCTGTCGACTGCAGATGCTGCGTCTTCTTCATCACTTGATTGTGCTTCTATTTCTGCTATACGAGCTTTGGCGAGTTCCAGCTTCGCTTTGGCGAGTTCATGAAGGGCTTCGGCAAGACGACGGGTTTTCGCAGACTTATGGCTTGAGCTCTTGACACGCGACGGCACGGCTGAAGGCGCACGGAAGTGATGACCGGTGGCAGCAGGCGGCGCGGTGGGCTGCTCTGGACGCGGCGCGAAAGGTTCGGTGGCAGCCTGCGGAACGGCAGGTTGCTCAAGACGCGGCGCGTGTGAATCCAGGGCGGCCTGTTGCATGACTGGCCGCACGGCGCTGGACTCGTTGGCTGTGGCAGCCCGTGGCGATGATGTCTGCTCGGTCGTGGCGGATGTGGCGCCGGTGACTGTAGACTCCGTCGCGGTGGTGGCTTCAGACGACGTAGTCTTCTCTGCAGATGACCCTGTAGCCGTTGTTCCCGATGGTGTGGATCCTCGTGGTTTTCCACCATGCTGTGACCTGGTAACAGGCATCTTGGAAATTACTCGATGATCTCTCCCCAAAAGATCCGGCTCGAAGGACCACTCGATGTGCGAGATGCTGGGATTGTTGGAGAGAGTGTGATCGAGTAAAAATCCGATGCCAAATCACTAGGTACACAGCGTGGATTTATTTGCCACAAGTCTTCTTACAGAGTAACTATTTTCTACTCAGGAGCGCTTCAGTATTTTCTTTCTTCTATTTTCTTATTCAGGAGCGCTTGAGTATTTTTCTTGTTTGCCCGTCGTCTTCAACTGGAGGTGGAAACTGGAACTGACGAACGTAGGACATGCTCCGATTAATAAAACGAAATTAAAAGTAGGTCAATCTATAAGGTCGCGAAAAGGGTTGACCAATCAGAGCGATTGAATTATTTATAATCGACTCTATCTCTATCTCTTTCTAAAATTTGCTATCTCTTTCTATCGGCATGTCCTGACATTCGAAAGTTTTACAAATATTGTACAATCTATTTTTCTATAACGAGGGCTTATATAACTAACTTATTATAACAAAAATTATCTAAATACGATCATTATTTACAAAGTTATAAGCATTTTAGTGCAAAGTGCTTACGTCGCGGTAACGCCTCTTCAGGGCACCCTAGCGGGATATTGAAAAACGTCAATTTCTATCCTTTATTGGTTTAAAACTTACAATCTAATGTTAAACACGTAAAATATACATTATCATCTATTAACCAAAACAATAATTACACTTAAGGATCTATTACAAGCAAAGTTATACGACTTTCAAATTTTCATAATAAAAAGTGATTCTTACTATTTCTTACGAACTATCTTATAATTTTATAAACTTATAACTACGTATAACCGTTATCTATACATAATATCTATTAGTAATCGTTGTCCTGCACAAGTATTGAAAACCCTTTTCAATCAAAGTTTGTTCGAACATTTGAAACCAACAACGTGCAGATTGTTTTAAACCATATAAAGCTTTATTCAATCTACAAACTAAGTTGTTTGCGTTTGGAATTCCTTCAGGAATTTTCATGTAAATTTCCTCTTTTAGTTTGCCGTTCAAAAATGCCGTTTTGACGTCCATATGGTGAACGAGCAAATTGAATTGATTTGCAAATGCTAATATAAATCTAAAACTTGAAATTCTTGCAACTGGCGCAAAAGTTTCGTCATAGTCAATTAAATATTCTTGACTAAAACCACGAGCGACCAAACGCGCTTTATATTTCAAAGGTTTGCCAAACTCATCATTTTTAATATTAAATATCCATTTACAGTCAACAATATTTCTGTTTTCAGGTTTCGGAACAAGCGTCCAAGTGTCATTTTCAATAAGTGATTTAATTTCCTCATCAACAGCTTTTTGCCACAAAAGCCTATCATGCCTGGTTTGAATTTCGGTATACGATGTAGGAATTGTACATATTAAAGACTTTGCGTATAATAAATAGTTCACAGAAATATCATTACTGTTTTCATCATAAGACACTGTAGGCAAATTTTTAATTCGATCACTTCTTCTAATAACACTCGAACTACTAGAAGCTACTTCATTCCGAGATCCAGTCAATTTATCTTGAAATGAATCATAGCATGTATGCCCATCTGCACTGCGTACAGATTTATTAGGTGGTGGACCTAATGCGCAGGGTACACTGCCCGTTTGTTTCACATCATCTGATCTTATATTATCAGATGCGCACAACCTGCTACACATGTGCTCGTCAGAGTTATTGGTATTTTCAGATACAATACCTTCAGGCTTCACTGGCCTACTTGACAAGAAATTAATCTCATCAACAATTACATCTCTGACTCTTACAAACTTTTCTTCTACCACATTCCACACCTTATAACCATTCGGTTCATAACCAACCAATATCCCTTTCAAGGATTTCTCATCGAATTTTGCTTTTCTACTTTTGTTAAGAAAATACACAGTTGAACCGAAAACCTTTAAATACTTAAGTTGCGGCTTCTTATTATGCCACAATTCAAACGGTGTGTTATCTACTTTCAGTGCTTTTGTGGGGCTGACATTGATAAGATAAGTAGCAGTTAACACAGCCTCACCCCAGAACGACTTGTCTAACTTAGCACCTGCTATTAAAGTTCGACTTCGTTCTGTTAACGTTCTTATCATACGTTCGGCAATACCATTCAAAGCAGGGGTATGCGGCACTGTTAAATGGTAGGTTATACCTTTTTGCATACAGTATTCTTTCATTTCACTCGATAAATATTCGCCACCATTGTCACAATATAAATTGACAAGTCTCAAACTAAAATGAGCTTCGCACTTAGCAACATAATCTCGAAAAGCAGCAAAAACGTCTGATTTATGAGCTATTAACCCTTTACTGCATGATATATTAAATAAATGAAAAAAAAAAATCTTTTTTAAGGCAATGTTTTTATTAAACCTTCAAAAGTAATTATAATTTATTTCTTCTTCGAAAACTACCTTTTTTTCAGTTTTTTTTTCAGAATCCATATATGGATTCGTATGCATCAAAGCTTCAAATCCTTTGGACATATATGGTTTCGTATGCAACTAAGCTAATTATAAGTGATATCAAAACCTTATTATATCTGACGAAAATTAAGTAAAAAAGAACGTTATACAAAATTATTCATGATAGTTAAACAATTTCTCTTATCATTATAACATAAATATACCTTACATTTGGGACACTTAGTATAGGTTTTCATTGAACAAACTTGACAAATTTGACGATTTTTCTGCCACTCTGGCAAGTGTCCAATATTGTCAGTCCGCACAGAGGGCAGGGTTAGGTCCTGACGCTTTTCTGGAGCTTTTCTCATTTTCTTTCTCTGGGTTGGTGTCCCAGGGCTTGAACAAATTGATGGACTTCCATGGCGGTAGTAGTTTTTTGAGATATGGGCTGGCTTGTTGACGTTATCTTGAATAGCTTTCAAATTGGATTGTTCTACTATCATTGTTATCAACTCGTCATTAAATAGATATAAGAAGAAATCGACTGGCGAATCTAGCTCTTTTATATCATCATGAAGTTCAACATCTCCAGTGAAAATGTAGTGATCCGGGTTATAAGGAGGCAAATGTTCAGTTGACCAGTTCATTCATACGGTAGGTTTTTTACGACGACTGCTTTTCTTGGTCTTTGATGATGAGGGTAAATTTGATAAAAGAACGTCGTCTTCGTCTGAAAATTCATCGTCCGTCTCAGGTACAATAACAGGGCGTCTAAATGGTATGAAGGATGTAGGTATGTCGGTGTCGGAATCTGAAGCCAAATCATCATCGCTAAGGCCATGCTCAGAGATTGTGTTAGTATGACTGTTATGCCTATAAAAGCGCCCAGGGTCCACTCTACCACCAAAGAAGAAAAAGATAGCTTAGCATAAATAAAACTTAAAGAAAATTAAGACGAAACCATATCCTCGTGCTTAATTAATAATCATGTTTGAGTGCATACGAAGCCACATATGTCTAAGCGAAAAAAGCGAAGAATGCATACGAACCCAGATATGGTAGCAAAACAATTGGTGTTGAATATGGGTGAAATCGAATAGCAAGTGAAAATCTATTACAGTGCATACAAACTAGAGGATATGACACACAAGAAAACATTTTTTTTTGCTCGAAAAACTCACCTTTTCATTTTTATTTCTTTTTGCTAAGTTGAGAGTCACACGCGCACGTATACATTCACTGACAATGTCGGGAAAAGTGATGTTATATTCAAGTGGCATGTGACCATTGACAAAATAGTTGCGTTTTGTTATTGCTAATGATATGACAAACAAACCCTGATAGAGTTTATACGCAAGTTTTCTTGTTTTTTTAGAATTAATGAACTGTAAACATGTCAAACCATATATGGTTTCCTATGCGGTAAAGGGTTAAGTATGTCGCACAGTAGTGAGTGTATTCGTCTACAAATATCACAAAATAGTTTTTGCCGTCAAGTGTCGAAGGAGTGATCATACCACACACGTCGGAATGCACATTAAATAGAGGTCGTTTAATAATTTTAGATTTACTTTTATGAAATGACAGACGTGCTTGTTTTCCATATATGCAAGCTTCACATAAACTTTCACTGGGTGTAATATTATGTAATCGATCAATATCAGAAAACATTTGTTTGGTTTTAATTTGCAAGAACTTAGATTTGCCTATGTGACCCAATCTTTGATGCCACAAATCATAGTTACTATTCATGACCCTATTTGATGAGCAATTCAAAGCACATTTATTAAGCATGAAATTAATACCAATTAAATTATTCAAAGACTCACCCTTTGTTACCATCTTACCCTCTTTGTTGAGTATTTGTACACCATTTTGACCAAAAATTACGGTCATTCCAGCCTGTTGCATTCTTTTGACCGATAACAAATTATATGAAATTTCTGAGCAGAAAAGAACACCTGTAGCAATCCACTCATTCCCGTATCAGTGGTAATAGATAGAGTGCCTCTTTTTGTCGCACTAATGAACGTTCCGTTTTTAGCTACAGAAATATTTACTGGAGACTGAAGTTCTATGAACCCACGTGTTAGATCTTCTCTGTTAATTAAATGATCTGAGGCACCAGAGTCTAATATGAATGTAATTTTATTGGTGCTGTTGCCTTCTTCAGAATAGCATTCGTTTCCAACCATGAAAGCAAACCCTGAGATATTCGATTTTTCTCTGTCTTCTAATTTCAAATTCAATAACCTTTTTCTCAATGCCAATTGGGATGCGATACTTTTTCTTTCATACACTGCGTCGAGTTTTATGAAAATCTGTTTTGCTGTTTCTTCATTAGCAAACCCCAGCAAAGAATCTGATAAATATTCGATGATGGTATTTTTCGCTATCTTTTCTTTCTTCGTCCAATCACTGTTGATGCGTACAGGAGGCTCTTCGTCAATTACTTGCAGCACTTCAAGTTCGTTTAATAAACTGCGTATTCTAAGTTTCCATAAAGAATACTTTTCGCCGTCAAACAGTCTAATATTTCTTTTTACTTTTGAACCGTCCATCGTTACAGTTAGAAAATAACACAAAAAGTCACTTAGAATACGTAAATAGTTTCTCTACCAAAATTACAAAAATCACAAGTCTTAAACGTTACC
Source organism: Hypsopygia costalis (assembly GCA_937001555.2). Lineage (NCBI taxonomy): Eukaryota > Metazoa > Arthropoda > Insecta > Lepidoptera > Pyralidae > Hypsopygia > Hypsopygia costalis. Next base: position 7,418,996 of record OW443330.2, on the reverse strand, counting down.
ACTTAAAGCGTTTTTTATCGTATTTAAAAAAGTCTGTTTCTTTCAATCACTTAAAAGTCCACTTTGTACTGTACACTGGGCCCATAACCTGTTAGGTTAGGAAGCCAAAAATAAAAGATTCGTTCAGTGCAAATTATAATAATTAAATTTATTTTATGCACTCTTAGAAAGGTGTGTTCTACTACATAGAAGTCGGACGATACTGAACTGGAATATGATTTCTACTGAACCACAGAGCTTGGTTAGCTGACTAAGGCATACAGAGCATTTAACAATGTAGCCCTTCGTTTAAAGATATTATAAACAATATTGTGTGACTAAGACAGATGTCTATTAAACAGAGCGAGATAGATTTATTTTTGTATACTTATTCCAACAGTCAGGTCTCCAGAAAGGAAGGAGATGCTGCGTTGGCAGCGGGGGTGGCGGCGCGCGAGTGATATTTTATGTTGCGAGCGTTAATATGGCTACGGCAACCGCTTCACATCAGGCGAGCCGTATGCTTGTCTGCCACCCGACGTAGTATAAAAAAAAAAAATCTGTATTGTGGGTACCGAAAAATCTTTAACGCTCGAGGCTCTTCGCTACTAACAACTTATTATTATATCCTGATTAAACCCGGTAGTTTGACCGATGAAGACACGTCGGAGACGAAGGCCCTGACCGACTCTCTGGAGACTCGGGTCCGTGGTGTCGCTACTCACACAACAGCTCGCCACAAGCTGTCAAGCCCGGTCATTTGATAGGCGGGGATATAGATCCAACGCGTAGAGGCCCCTTTGAGAAGTTTGATGTAATGTTGTACGCCCGCCATGACCCCCTCCAGGATATGTCAATGGAATGATATACTCATGAGCAGGTCTCGGCAGGCATTGAGACTATTGCGAAGTGTGATGGAAAATAAATGGGCTATGGAGATGAGATCTGGGTGAACTTAATACCGGGCTATTACAGAAGAGGGACGGACGCCTGCCATAACTGCTTTTATTGCTAGTTATTAGCGGCAGGCGGTGGCTTGCCACTCACTGATGGGCCCTCGAAATTATTATTATTATTATTAGATTAGGACTTTTGTACCGATTCACGAAATACCTATTATATAAGCATGGAGTGTCTGACCAACTCTTTGGAAATTGCAAACCGCTCGATGCACCCTGGGTAATATAGTACCCAATTTTAAAAAGTGCTCAAAAACAACCTGGGTAATATAGTACCCAATTTTGAATTTCGCGGCCTCTTGACTTTTTCTATCTGTCTTGTTTTTTCTAATTAGAATAGCCGTAAGAAACGAATTCCATCCTCTTCTCACATCTTTGGCCTTCACGTTCATATATGCCAACCTAACAAACCATTCATAGACGTCATGGAAAAAAATAAAAAAAATAGTCGATTTCTACGGTACGTTCGCGACTGTAACACGACACGAAAAAAATAAATTTTGATAGTTATTAATTAGTGAAACCAGTGTAAGTGGTGGTAAAAAGGAAGATAAACGCAGTAAGTACCTGTTTACGATATAAATTTGTGTTGACAGTGGTTTATTTAGTCAAATTGGATGAAATAAGTAGCATCCAGTCCGTTGCGTTTTGGTATGTGGGTATTGAAACATACTTTTTTTATGTATTACAAGTTAAATGCTAAAATTAATCCAATATGTTGATAAAAACATGATTTTAGAACAAGTTTGTGCACTTAAATTACAATTAAGTCCTTATTTATGATACGATTGAGCTATTGTTTACAAATATTCATTAAATTGTCGGCCATGTTGGCGCCATTAGCGCTCGAAGTCAAGTGACCCCCTGTTACACCGATAGAAATTTATGCTTACGCTTGAGTACTATAGTAAACAAATTAAAAAAAAAAAATTATTACTTTATTTTCACAGTTATTATTTTAATCTTTAAAATAAACATATTTTTACTTTACGAATGCTTTGTCAAAATGAAAATACATCTAAAGTAAATAAAAATTAAGATGATAAAAATATCTAACTATATATTTTATAATTAAATATTATATAACTGGTGCGATTTGCTTGCTTGGTTTTTGGATGTTTTTTTTTTTTATTTCAATGTTTATATATAGGAAAATGGATGCAAATAGGGGACGTCGTGGCACACGTAAAGCGGGCGCAGGTGCTGGACGCCCTCGCGGTAGTGGTCGAGGCCGAAGTGCTCGCCGCACGCTTGATTATAAGTTAGTACTCTTTACACAATTAATGCTAAGCACGGTTCTGCATCAAGTTGAGTTTATGAAAAGATTAAACGGAACTTATTGTTTTAACTTGTTTTAGCGAGCCTTCAACTTCAAGTTTTGGTACAACGCCGCCTTTGCCTACGAGATCTCTCCCGCCTCAGCCCACGTAAATATGCTATAATATGTTTTTTTTAAATTAAATTTTATTTCCGTGAATGTGATTAAGATTGTTAGTTATTTCAGGGAATCTCTGTCAGAACAGCTACAGAAAGCGCGGGTAGCAAAGGTGGCTGACAAGAAAAATATTGACAGATTAACGAAGGAGCAAAAGGCCACCCTCGCTACTATGCGGGAAAAGAAACAAGTAGCGAGGTACTTGTTGCCTGATGCTCCTCCACCAAAAAAAAATAAAAGGTTAGAAGGTTTTCATTTTTAATGGATTCTGCTTAAATCTTGTTGCTTCTCCATTATCTTTATTCAGCACTATGTTCAATTCTTTTAGGAAAGCATCTCCAAATAGAATGGAGTGTCCGCTCCTTCCTGGGGTGCCTCTTATTCCGCCTCCCAGAATACTACAGGCCTGGGAAAAGAAGAGTCTACCTGGTATGAAACAATTGCTTAATTTTGTATTTTTTTATTTAATTTGCGCTCTTTAACGATCTTGTTTTTCTCCTGCTCAGAACCAGTGAGAGAGAGGCAGGAGACAAGCGGCCCATGGAGACACACTGATGTGTCGGACATCAGTTCGTCTTCCATGGAAGTTTCTGTGCCTGTTCCTGTTCCTGGTACGAACCAATCGATTTCTTTTCATTTTTTTTTTTCATTTAAGTAACTTCTTTAATACGTATAAAATTCTTTAATTAGAGAGCCTACCTGGTATGAAACAATTGCTTAATTTTGTATTTTTTATTTAAGTTGCGTTAAAATTTCACTTCGTTATTGTAATAAAGGCCATTTAATATTACAGATTCAGATCAAAGTCCATACATATTCTCCCCATCAACTGGAATTTTACGTACGGAATCCTTATATCCCGGTGTCCAGATTGTTGAGGGAGACATCGAATTGATCGGATTTACACCCAGTGAGTACATTTAAAATTATACATATCATCATCCTGACCAAGTGTTCCATGTAATCTTATAGTAAGAATAAATGAATTGAATCATATAATGATTTTGTCCACTGTTGACCATAGCCTTCCTCCATCTGATGCCATGAATAACTTTCCTGAGCCACCTCCATCTTTTTTCATTCATCGTTTTTAATGTTAAAGTGTCTTTTAAAACACAAATTAATTTTCAGCGTCCAGTGCCGGGCCTTCTCGTGTTGAACGCTCCACCTCTACACCTGAGAAGGAACCACAAATTTTTGACGGTAAGTCGCGCCAGAAGTCATATTTTTTTTATCACAAAGATTGTGAGGATACTCGTGTATTCCCTAACATCAAACCTACCAAAACCCATTGAGGTTGTAATCAATATCACACTGCAGTCCACAGCTAAATATAGGTCTCCCCTAAAGTTCACCACTGAGCCCAGTCTTCAGGACTACCTATCCAGTGGCCGCCTTCTACCGTGTCAAGCTGCTTTATCATGCTGGTGATTGAAATTTGAATGTAATATTTACATAACATGTGTTGTTTTATTTTAGATAATGAGTTCCTGGGGCTGGACAACATTATCAACCCTGGTAGCGACGTCGAGGAGCCGGATGAGGTGAGTGATATAGGCATTTCTGAGCAGCGCAGGTCCCTGATAAACGCTGAGCTGGACCTTCCACCAAACCTTGCCCTTCTCCTCGATCAGATGGACGGCAGAGATGATTCGGCGTTAAGAGAGGTAGCGTCGTCGAACCCGGATATGCTGCATTTTGATTGGTCCAATGACCCAGAAAAATTTGTAGGAAAACAGGAGGTTTTTTCTGGGGAAAGTGGACCAACATTCAGCGTACACGGGTTGACGGCGCTGGACGTATTTAAAAAAATTTGGTATGATAACATAATCGAGACGATTGTGAGCGAGTCGAATCGATACGGACGTCAGCTGTATGCCTCGAAAGGCAAACCGTGGTCCGACATTGACGGTAATGATATCTGGACATTTCTGGCTTTAATTATGTTGCAAAGCATAATCATAGTTCCGGTTGAGCGAGAATACTGGTATCCGTGCTTGCCACAAATTAAAGTCGGAAATTTCCGTGATATCATGCCGTACAAGAAATTTGTTAAAATTAAGAAATGTCTACATTTTGTAGACAACAATGTCTTGGGGACAGCAGCTGACGAAGACATCAAATTACATAAGATTTGGCCCATCATCGCACACTTAAATGAAAAATTTAGCTCTTTGTACCTACCCGACCAGTACATCGCTATTGATGAGTCCCTTCTACTTTGGAAGGGACGGTTATCTTTCGTACAACTCATCTTAACTAAAGCTGCTCGGGTAGGTATAAAAAGCGAATCGCGTACAGGATACCTTTGGAAAATGCTTTTGTACACAGGCAAAGGTAGTCAACCACAACCGGCTCACGAAATGACGACAGCGGCTTCCGATGAGCCTGAGGGGGCCACTTCAAAAATTGTCTATAACCTGGTACGGCCTTTGCTCAACAAAAACCATACTTTGGTTATGGACAATTTCTATAACTCTCCATTGCTCTCGCGGACGTTAAAGGCTAAAAAAACTGACACAATGGGGACCATCCGCTTAAAGAGGGAATTTGTGCCGGAAACGTTGCGTCATATAACAAAATCAAACACGCGGCAGGGTGAAGTTATATATAGCCAAACTGAAGATTTGACGATATCAGTTTGGCATGACGCCAATATAGTGTCAATGATATCGACTTATCACAGCCCAGTAGTCGGCGGAAAGGAAAAATATGGCACCTTTAAGTACAAACCCCAGGTTGTGCTCGATTACAACATGACTATGGGGGGCATCGATAAGAAGGACCAGATGCTACAGGCTTTCCCCGTAGAAAGAGTACGCAACCTGGTCTGGTACAAAAAATTGTTCCGTCGGCTACTGAATGTGTCTATATATAACTCATTCGTTATATATAATCATAAAGAAAACGGAAACCAGAGGAATTTTAGGGTGTCTCTGGCGAAAGAGACACCCTAAAATTCCTTTTGGAGATGGTACAGGGTCAAATACCAGATCCCCGAAAGCAAATAAGACGGATGGACCACTTCCCGACCAAAGCAGACACAAATCGGTCCAGATGCAAAATGTGTACCTTAAAAAAGATGCAGACACGTACCGCCTATAAGTGTGACACTTGTAATGTCAACTTGTGCATTATAGGATGCTTTAAAGAGTACTATTTAATGTAATTAAACATTTGTACAGACTGTGAAACGTGTGCAAATGTTTTTTTTTTATTTTTTATACTGCGTCGGGTGGCAGACAAGCATACGGCCCGCCTGATGTGAAGCGGTTATCGTCTATCGGTGGAACACAACAACCCTGAAGGGAATTGTTATTTGGTTTTTGTCTTTTTTTTTTCGGGTTTTTACGTCGGGTGGCAGACAAGCATACGGCCCGCCTGATGTGAAGCGGTTGCCGTAGCCATATTAACGCTCGCAGCATCTCCTTCCTTTCTGGTGACCTCAACACAACAACCCTCAAGGGAATTGTTATTTGGTTTTTGTCTTTTTTTTTTTTTCGGGTTTTTACGTCGGGTGGCAGACAAGCATACGGCCCGCCTGATGTGAAGCGGTTGCCGTAGCCATATTGACGCTTGCAGCATCTTCCTTTCTGGTGACCTCAACACAACAACCCTCAAGGGAATTGTTATTTGGTTTTTGTCTTTTTTTTTTTTCGGGTATTTACGTCGGGTGGCAGACAAGCATACGGCCCGCCTGATGTGAAGCGGTTGCCGTAGCCATATTAACGCTCGCAGCATCTCCTTCCTTTCTGGTGACCTCACTCACTCGCAGAAACACAACAACCCTCAAGGGAATTGTTATTTGGTTTTTGTCTTTTTTTTTCCGGTTTTTACGTTGGTTGGCAGACAAGCATACGGCCCGCCTGATGTGAAGCGGTTGCCGTAGCCATATTAACGCTCGCAGCATCTCCTTCCTTTCTGGTGACCTCACTCACTCGCAGGAACACAACAACCCTCAAGAGAATTGTTATTTGGCTGCGGTATTCTGTGAGGTGGAGGTTCGTTGTCAGTCAGCAGGGTACACCACGTGCAGGTGAAGTTGGCTTTGGTTCAAAGATCTTGATAACCCCCTTACACCCCCATAACTGACACAGACAGACACACACCAAACGCCCTGAGTGGCATATCAGTGGTCTCCGTTTCCACTCGGCTCGCTCCGCTCGCCTCCTCAATTGATTGTCATTTGTTATAATAGTTCATGTATTTTACCTATAATATTATCAATGATAAGTACATACCACATTGTACCTATTAACATTGTATTGTATATTAACATTAAGAACGGATCTTTTTCATGTTCTGTGTGTGAATTCACAAAAGTGACAATGTATATTATTTGTTATGTAACTAATGGTGTGAATTAATAATTTTTAATTACCTACTATATGTGAGAACCTTATTTGGCTTACTGTTTATATTTTAACTACTATTGTTATCATGATAGCCTAACAAACAAATAAAATAAAAAATATAATATATATGTATTGATGTATTACAAATATTGCATTGGGTAAAAATGTAATTATATTTGTAAGTTAATATGTAAATAAATACATAAATAAATAAGTACATACTTCTTTTCCGGTCATTTCGGCCAGTAACTATTTAGTCCGGATTCAGTTCGGTGTAAATGCGCCCTGAATTGCGTCATTCGTCAAACATTTTTCAAGTGGTATTTGAATCGCTTAGTACTTTTTTCAATTTCGATTAAAATTACTTTGTCTGGTATCATCGGAAACCTGTTTTTATGTAGATTAATTAATACGAAATATAAATTTAGTCAAACAAATTTTTCTGAACTAAATATCTCAGGAACCGTGGAGTAAACTGCGAAGCATTAGATGCCTTGATGTTTACTTTCCCATATTTTAATGTATTCCTATGTTTTAAGTTATTCACTGTTATATCAATTTTTAGGGGCTGAAATAAGCTTTCAGAAAGTACTAATATTTTAAATATCCGTATTAGATTTGTATTAAAAAAAAAATTATGCGTCAGTGAAAAAAATCCGCGATACAAACAAATATTGTAATGATTTTAAAAGCTTGTAAATAAATATTTTTGTACGATGAAATGTTTTGTTTTAATTTTTTATGCTTCAGATTCTATCTATTTACATTTTTAAATCACTTAAAACATACTTTGCCCCTTCATATTTAAATTAAAAATCATAGTATACATAATGGTATTTTTTTTTCTAAGTTCTAAGTTCTGAACCATTTTCTTTCGTAATATACCTTCACACTCATACAAAAAATGTGTCATTCAAAGCACCAACTCAGTCATAACAAAAAACATGAACACAAGTAGGGTCTAATTTCAATGAGTTGAGTCGTAAATAGCTTCAAAGTGCCCGATGTCGAATCGCGCGCCGGCCGCAAAAAAAGGCCGCGCCACATGTGTTTTTGAGGCACGCGAAGGGCGCGGGGGCGGTGCATCAAGCGGAGCCCATTCGTGTATAGATAAAAGTACTGGTAATAAAATTGTTGTGTCGTCACTAAATAATCTTAGTTCCTACGTTCTAGAAAGTTTGGAGTAGGTATATTATTTTATGGAGTATAGCAATCTTTAAGAAATAAAATGCGTTTGATTTTTAACCGGCTCCAAAAAGGAGGAGGTTGTCAATTCGGCTATATTTTTTTTTATTTTTGTTACTTAATTACTCCGTGATTTATAAACCGATTTGAAAAAACTTTTTTTTTATTTGAAAGAGTATACTTCCAGATTGATCCCATTTTTTTTTTCATTATCATCATCATCATCAGCCTGTATGATACTCTTCATTTATGTATGTGTCTAGATACATAAATATAAAGTAATGTTTGGAGTTGTTTTTTTTTGTTAAAATTATAGATTATGTTAGACCATATCACAGTATAAGTACTAACAGTACTAGATTAACATATTATATCCAGTGAATTAGCAGTCTAAATACTCTGTTCAACTCAAAGCTAAAAAATGCGAACTCCTTTTAGCTTAGATCTGTAACTGTATGTATATGATACAATACAATATTCTTTATTGCACCAAATGACAGATTTTACAGAGGTATTATAGGATAATAATAGTACAAAAGGCGGTCTTATCGCTAAGCGATCACTTCCAGACAACCTTAAGGTAGAGGAAACGAGAATGATAGAAAACAAATGGGAGGCGCATAAACTACATAAACATATGTACATACACATACACATATAATACATACGCAATATAAACAATACATGCACAATAATATAATTATAGTATATACAAACATTACATATACTAAATACCAGCTAAGATTTAGACATAATAAGTACAGTATAACGACTGACCAGAGAATAAAGGAAAATAAAAGAGAAAAAGATTACACAGGGACAAGTGAGAGATAGTGAGCTTTCACAAGATTTTTAAAGGCGAACAGAGTTTGTGCACTACGGACAGTTAATGGCAGAGCATTCCAGAGACGCACAGCTTGTACCGAAAAGGACTTAGTGTAATATTGGGAAGAGTGTGGTGGCGTAATGAGGCGAAGAGACAGGGTATAACGCAAGGCACGACCGTGCGCCCCAGTGTGAAATGAGAAGCGTTCTTTTAAATACCCAGGACTTGATGGATTAAATAGGATTAAATAAAGAAGGGATAAGATATGTCCATTACGGCGAAGTCTAATAGGAAGCCACTTGAGCTGACTGCGAAATTGAGAAACGTGGTCATATTTGCGGAGTCCAAATATGAACCGAATACATAGATTTTGAAGGCGCTCAAGTTTATTCAATTGATCCTCGGTGAGATCAAGGTAACAAGAGTCGGCGTAATCAAGAATAGGAAGAAGCAAGGACTGTGCAAGCGCGATTTTGGTGTCAAGCGGCAGAAAGTACTGCAATCTTCTGAGAGAACCAATAGACGTGAATATCTTTCTACTAACAGCGGCAAGTTGGGCATTCCAAGTAAACGACTTGACAAAAATGATACCAAGATTTCTCACGTTGCTGTAGCAAAAAACAGTCCCATTAAAAATGATAGAAGGGAAATTAGGCCAGTCAATTTTAGATATCAACCGGGAACTACCTATGATAATGGCCTGCGTTTTTAACGGGTTAACAATTAGACCGTGAGAATTACTCCATTCAAATATACGAGAAAGATCTTCATTAATAATCGAAATAGTACCTGATAGATCTTCACAAGAAGCATGCGTGTAAATTTGCAAATCATCTGCATACAGATGGTAAGAGGAGCGAAGTTTAGAGGTGATAGAGTTAATAAATAGAGCGAATAAAAGTGGAGATAATACGCCTCCCTGCGGTATGCCCGCAGCTATGGTGCACCAAGAAGATAATGAATCCTCAATGCGCACACGCTGCTTACGCCCATGCAGGTAAGAATGAAACCACTTAATTACCGTTGGAGATATGTTGAGAGAACGCAATTGACTCAACAGTATATCAAAATCAACTGTGTTGAATGCATTGCTGAAATCCAGCAGATTCAAAACCGTCAGATGGGAATGATCCATAGCAACATGAATGTCATCGGAAATTTTCAATAGAGCAGTAGTCGTGCTATGACCGGGACGGAAACCAGATTGTAATGGATTGAGGATATTGTGATTGTGATTGATTCCGATCCATTACCCCTGAACGCTGGTGTGCCACAAGGCTGCGTATTGTCCCCCACATAATTTCTTCTGCATATCAATGACTTGCTGCATGTATGCAGCATCCATTGCTATGCAGATGACAGTACCTTGGACGCAAGATACAGTGGTCTATGCAATGTTTCTCGGGATAGCGTCGATGAGTACCGAACAAAACTTGTGTCTGAGATGGAGACGTCTCTTGGACACGTCTCTGATTGGTGTAGACTGAACTTAGTCCAACTGAATCCCTCAAAGACACAAGTTTGTGCGTTTACCGCAAAAAAGTCCCCTTTTGTTGTATCTCCCAGATTGGAAGGTACTCCCCTTACTATTAGCTCCAGCATTGGTATCTTGGGTGTTGACATATCGAGCGATGTTCAGTTCCGTGGTCACTTGGAGTGCAAGGCCAAATTGGCCTCTAGGAAAATTGGCATCATCTGTAAAGCCAGACGGTATTTTACACCACAGCATCGCCTTCAACTGTATAAAGCCCAAGTTAGGCCTCATATGGAATACTGTTCACATCTCTGGGCTGGTGCGCCCCAGTACTTACTTGCTCCATTTGACCGCATACAACGAAGAGCTGTTCGAATCGTCGGTGACCCAATGATTTCTGATCGGCTGGTCTCTCTCTACACGCAGAGATGTTGCATCTCTTTGCGTTCAATATAAATTATATAACGGGGAGTGCTCGAATGAGCTATTTGATTTGAGACCTGCCGCTGAGTTCCACTATCGTACAACTCGCCATAAATTAAAATTCCATCCTCATCATCTTGATATTTGGCGATCTACTACAGTACGCTTTTTGAGACATTTTCTACCACGAACGAACGAACTGTGAAATTGTGGAATCAACTTCCTCCAGCGGTATTCCCAAATAAATACGACATGGGGGCTGGCAACGGATCGGTGACCCTTTGGTGTTGCTGATTTCTATGGGCGGTGGTGATTGCTTTCCATCAGGTGACCCACATGCTCGCTTGCCCCCCTCTCATATAAAAAATAATAATAAAAGAATTTGAAGCTAATTAAAGATATACGTCTCTTGGCAAAGACTTCTACACATATAGAAGTTTCTGGCTATTGGAATGTGGTGTGGCTCATCTCTTGGTCGTTCCACCATCAGCTAGTAGCAATGTCACTAGAAATCTCATATAAACTACTTTAATACGTCGTCGTCAATCCTGATTTATCGCACTGCCGAGACTGTCGGAGACTGCCGCTCCGCAAGGGGTTTAGAGCATACTCCACCACGGTGCTCAACTACGGGTTGGGAGAAGTCAGTGTTTTCAAGCCGCCTAAAAACCACTGACTTTTTTTTCTACGTCAGGTATCAGACAAGCATATGGCCCGCTTGATGTAAATCGGCTACCGTAGCCATATTACTAGTTATATACATGTAGTTGTACGCGTCGGGCCCTCAACGCCTTGCGAACCCAGTACAATAATGCTTTCAGGATGCTGATGGGGCTGCCCAGGTTCTGCAGTGCGTCAGGGATGTTCGCAGAATATGGCGTAGATTGTTTCTACGCAATCATGCGGAAAAGGTCGGCGTCCCTGATGCGCAGAGTCAGGTGTGTTTCCAACGGCATCCTGAAAGTAATTGCGGACAGAACTGACAGTCCGGTGTGGAGGCACTGTATTCAACTACATGTCTCCACACACATTAGATATAGAAAATAATAATTAATCTGTATCACTACTAACATAGGATTAAGTTGCTTGTATACTAACACTATGGATCTAGGTCTGACAATAAATTATATTATTATTATTATATTAACATTTGCGACATGGTATTGCTCGTGTGCCGCCACCTACGATGCAACACAGTAACTCCTTCCTTTCTGATGGCCTCACTCACTGGCAGGAACACAACAAACCTCAAGAAAATTGTTCTTTGGCTGCGGTCTCCTGTGAGGTGGAGGTACTTCCCCAGTTGGACAGCTTACAATTACGCTAGCTCTACCTCTCGTTCGCCAGAACCTCGTTAATCAATTAGCAGGGTGCCCCACGTGCAGGTGAGGTTGGCTTTAGCTTCAAGATGGTGGTGAGCTACTTACACCCCAAACTTAGCTTAACGACTATCATCTAACGACAAGAGCCGGAACCAACGGCTTAACGTGCCCTCCTAAGCACGGAGGACCTTGAGATAAATAAACCCATCCATGGACAGGGTTTATTGAACAGTGGGTAAAACAAGTAGGTTGTACAATTTTATACCCATTTTTGTTATTTCTGACCAGGGGTCCTACCGGCTGATTTTTTGATCGTGAAAATTAACCTTTAGTTCAGATTTATGGTACTTGTGCATAGCTTAACTGGTAGTAACCCTGGAACTCTACTGACTAAGCCGGAGATGTTTGTCAACGATTTTAATCTGAGACCAATTTTTGGTGTCAAAAAACCCGGTGGTAATCGGCTTGTTCGCCCTGGGGGCCTACCGCTGAAGCTCAAGCCTATTATCATCGAATTTTTTGATTGCTAAAATCAAACATTAGCTTAGATTGGCGGTAATTGTGTTTAGCTTCGTTGGTAGAAACCATAGAGCTCTAGCGACTAAGCTGAAGATGTTTGTCGTTAACTTAAACCTAAGATCTATTTTGACGATCAAAAATCCTATGGTAATCGGCTTCAGCTTCGGCGGTAGGGCCCCTGATCCACAAGGCATCCATCTCTGAGGAATGACCATTCGATTTTTATTTGTATATTCGAAACGAGGGGATTTTGTATATAGGTAAGTATTGATAGCTTCGTTACAAAGACCAAGGTGAAAATAATAATAACTAGCTATAAAATATACGGTTTTTATATCGTTTATTGTGTCAATTTATTTCAACACATACGTACTACAAACAATGACCCTGTTTACGTATTGCGCGTCAACAAAGATACATAATCTATAAGAAATTAGAACAACTAGTGATCGCCAGTGGTCGAAATTCGACCATAATTAATTTAAATTATGATTTTAACAATAAATAGAAGAGTATATATGCATGTGTGTGTCAAATACATGGTAGTGTGTGTAATATATTTTTTATTGGTTTAATGTACTTTTTATGCATAATTTAAAAAAAAAATAGCATTCTACACTCCTTCTCTATACAAACTATAAGTATACGAAATTACATACTCCTCCGTCCGCGCAATTTTCGTAAAAAGTGGTACAAAGTTTTTTGCTTCACATATTAATATATATATTTTGTTGTCTTGATTTATCTATCTCATTTCCGAGTACCTATCTGTTCTAGGACAATAACAATACCATTGTGGTAACACACGGTCTGCAAAACTTCGTAGGATTTTCGCACAAGCGGTGTTATGTCTTCTGCTGGCTTATTATTATTAATCAGTACTGCCTGATTCTCGATTCTTCAACACTTCTATAAGACCAGCAGCAGCACACTCCGGCCTGATATTATAGACAAGCTGCTTATTCTCAAACTCAAAGAAATAAAGTGAATGTGTCAATTCTTGAAATTTGATATGACAATTATGACTTTTGCTTCAAATACTGTGGTCACACCAATGCCACTCCATACAAAAACTACTACCTAATTGTGCTATCCACAACTTAATATACAAACAAAGGAACTCTTTCGCTTTATAATATTAGTATCCCACCAAAAACATTTTCATATAAAAATGTTGCCAAGACAAGTTTACATAGCTTACCCTGTGAAAAAGTTATCAGATCTCGTATAAAGCCAAGCTCTAAAGACTACACGTTCTAAACCTACAAGCTCTACTACACCTTAATCAAAATCTATTAAAAAGTGGTCAGTTCTCATGTAGAGCCAAGATACTTTACTAGGTCTAACTTCACATATTCTACATTTTAGTCAAAACGTGATGCTTGGCTTTGTTCATCGTGTGTGAAATAAAACGGCCAAGCTTCACGGTTTGACTAAAATGTAGAGAATGTGAAATTAGGCCTGGTAAAGTAAGGGCGCATAGATCAAGATTCTTGGCTCTACATGAGATCTGATAACTTTTTCATAGATTTTGATTAAGGTGTACAAGCTCCACGCTTGTAGGTTTAAAACGTGTAGTCTTTAGAGCTTGGCTTTATACGAGATCTGATAACTTTTTCACAGGGTAAGCTATGTAAACTCGTCTTGGCAACATTTTTACATGAAAATGTTTTTGGTGGGATTTCATTTATTTTTGAAAGTTGATTAATGGACTTTTTGAGTTTAAAAATAACCTATTTTGACCCCGGGCCTTTACTTTCGCTTTACCCTTCGTCTGGAATTTAGATGAACCAACCAGTAGGGGCCTAGGGGCCGGTCTGTTCCGATGGTTGGTGGATGAGCCTATTTTTATTTTTTCTTCCTTTTAGCTACAGCTTTTGAAATACTTAAAATAATTTGGACCAGTAACTAAAGTAACAAATATTTCTAACAAATTATAGAATTATTACGACGATACGATACGACACGACTACGAACGAAATTACGAATATGAAATGCAAATATTTCCTAACAATCGATCATCATTCGCTCGCAGTAGAAAAATGTCGTATTCGACTGAAAACTGGCGGTGACCACTTCGTTATATAAGGCTGCCATATGTACAAGTCGATAGCGCATTTCAATATACAGTCAGCGACATCTAGTGACGTCGGCTGATGTCACCGTCACTATTATACCACAGTATAATTATTATTAGTACTACGTACAGTATGGCCTCTCCCTGCCGCTCTCTCCTGTCAACCTCACCTCCCCTATGGGACAAATTTGGAACAGTTTATGTTTCCTTAGACAGACATGGACCATACAAACGGTACAAAAAAATAATTTTTCGTAGATATTACTCAATCAAATCAATTTATTATAAATATTTTTAAAAATGGAAAAATTCACTTCTCCCGCCTAGGTGGGATTTGAACCCACGACCTCTCGATGACCGGTCGAGTGTTCTTCCAACTTTAAAAATATTTATATTCTGCCAAGTTGGCCAAGACAACTATTTAAATAATAATAATCAAATCAATTTAGCCTATATCATATTTATATAAGTAAGCAAAGCATAGATCATTCAGTTAAGGTTTCAGTCGATATCTAAAAGCATTTCTATAAGAAAATGGAGTAAAAATCCGCATTGTGGTTTCTCTCTCGTCTTATGCCTCTGCTGTCTTTACTGATTTTATGAACAGTGGGAAAAATATATGCTGTTCCATCTGCTTTCTATTGTTTGTACCATTCAAATAAACAAGGTCTATTTTCGTTCTCAAAAATAAAATAAGATCGACATCAATAACATTTATGTTCAATAGAAAAAATTGTGTACTTTTAAAGAAAGTCAAAACTGATTGACCATTTTTTTGGCAGACCGTAGGTACGAAATGCATAATAGAAAATTATAAAAATATCATTAATTTAACCTCGGGGGTACATCAAGTATCTTGTTGTTTTAATAAAAATTGTTTTAAATTATTTCTTACTTTGGCGGAGGTAAGTTTTCCAACATTTCGTAGCTCTCACTAAAAGCGGCAGTTTTATGAGAATATCCAGCTTGCATAACACGTATAGATCTAACCCTGTAAATGTTTATTGTTTTAGTATTGGTGTACCTTCGTGGAACACTCGTGCTCGAGATTGCATACACATTTCATCGGTGGTAAAAAATAGGTTAAGTTAAGAAAATTCCCTTGAGCAAAGTAGCTTAAGCGCGTGACCTAAATGAATCAAAGAAGTTTAACGAATCTGCTATTTCAGAAAGTTAATAAAATGAATATACTGGAAGCGAATAGAAATTATTTATTATAATCACGAAATAACAACAATTTAATTTTCATGTATGTTTATGATGGCAACACGCGTTCTACAAAGATTTCGTATGATTTTCGCACAAGCGGTGTTATATCTTCTGCTGGTCTGTCGGCATTAATCAGCCAAGTACTACCAGAGTCACCATTCTTCAGTACTTCTATAACACCAGCAGCAGCAGTTTCTGGCCTGGAATTAATAATAAATTAACTGCTACAAAATCTGTCAACTGTAAAGTAAACGCGAGAAATCGAGATACATTTTTTTTATATATCTGAACTGGAGCCGAACAAGCCATATGCTCGCTGGATGTATAGCCATAGAAATAAGAATATGACGTATTGAGTATGTGTAGCCATTTTAGCCTATAGGTAGTCAAAATATAAATAGCAATATAAGCAGTATTACTTGTGCGCTAACAACCTCGCTGCTCAAAAGAT
Source organism: Hypsopygia costalis (assembly GCA_937001555.2). Taxonomy (NCBI): domain Eukaryota; kingdom Metazoa; phylum Arthropoda; class Insecta; order Lepidoptera; family Pyralidae; genus Hypsopygia; species Hypsopygia costalis. The sequence continues at coordinate 7,402,782 of OW443330.2, read as the reverse complement.
CAAACAATTTTTTTGTCTAACTTGATTTGATATAATTCACTCAATTCCAATATTAATCAATTTTGATCCACATTTAAAAATATGTCAAGAAAATATTTTACCACAGGTTTTACACACCTTTGATATGAATATTTAGTATTAAGATTTGCGTTTTTTTCATTCATTTTTTCATTGAAACTATGAATGGCTGCAACAAGAGGAGTATCGGTAGCTCCAAAGCAGATAGTAACGACTCGAACACCAGTTTCATCATACCATTCAGGCAGCTGCAAAAAAGACATAAAGTGAGAGAAAGAAAAAGCGTTTCGACCTCAAAAACAAATTTTTGAATCACCAATATCGTTTAAATATTTGCGCCGTTTAAAGCTCTCCACTGATGCAACAGCAGCTCCTGCAGATCTCAACGGGTACGGAAGAAGAGAAGATGCCAAGATGTTGCAGGTTGCGTTCTACCAGTTCTACTTTGAGAAATATGCTAGGTTATATATAAGCTGTATGAAAATAAATTAAATTATTTATTAGCCATTGGACCCTTGTGGGCACTTAGACACGGCTTACGCTTTTTATAATTAATATTCTTATTTTTTCGTATTTTTTTTTCTACTAGCATTTCGGTACTGACGAAGAAGAAATGTTCAAAGAAACTTGCCAATATGGGTATTTTATTATATTAGTTACGATATCCTACAGACGTATTACATACATACGAGTATTCTCACACACGTTATTCCTCGCATCTGGTGACCTCTATCATCCACAGCAACGCAACAATCTCAAGGGCATTCTTAATTGGCTTCGATACTATGATCTACTTCCATCCCGACATTTCTCATCAATACTTACACCAATATCATTACTGAATTGCAGTACTGCAGCTTTAGTGGCACTGTAAATAGGAGCATATGGCAACTGGGTCAGAGCAGCTGTCGAAGCAATATTTACAATGGCACCACCTTTTCCACCTTTATCTTTCCCCATTAACTGCAATGCTCTTATAGTACCAGTTATTACACTAGTCTGAAATATAAAAAAAAAGATTAGGTATTACTATTAAAAGACCCTGACGGAAGACTGAGCTCCAGTCGTCGTTTTTGCAAATTGAAATTTCCTAGATTTGATCTAGCTACTAGATCGATTTCTCTTTCCTATAAAGTTGTAAACCCCTAAATACTAAATTACATCGAAAACGTTACAACCGTTTATAAGATCGACGTGGCAGTCGCGGCATATACAAGAATAACTCATTTAAATAGAATAAAACAGAATGTTCCACAGATATCTTATTTGTAAGTAAATTTTTGTTTAATTTTTTTTTTTATTTCCTATTTTTTCTTTTGTTTATAATATATAGGCTTTTAAATTAGTTTTAGCTTAATTTAGTTTTTTATTAGTATATTGCATAATACATTAATATAGATTGTTATTGTATTTGTTATCAAGGCATATACTATAATTATCTGTTTCCATACCGCCCGGTCTGTTTCAAGGCGCTCTGTTGACATTCACATAGTGTATATATTCTATGCTGATTATGAAGAGATAAGAACATCTACTTCATGACAGTTTGAGTTTCACATTATAAATTGAAACTAGAAACTCACCTATGCTACGGCATACTTTAATGTTATGAAAAAACACTCACCACATTTAATTGAATTTGTAACTTATAAGTTTCAAGACTATCGTTTAACATTCCAGCATTATTTATAAGAATGTCTATGGATCCTTGGCTTTCCGTGACTCTATCGAACACATCAAATAGCTGATCTTCTTTTGTCACATCACATTTGTAAAATTTTACTCTATCTGCATACTTCAAGTTCAACTCATCTTGCAGAGCTATGCCTGCTTCATCAGCAATATCCAATATAGCTACATGCTGAAATATCAAATCATAATAAAATGAAAATAATCAACGTACGTAAAAGTATACGTGGCAAGTACTGAAAGTTTCTGGATCTGGCTACTTACAAAAAAAGAATGAAAAAACAACGAAAATGGAACTTTGGGAACGAAAAGCATTCGCGAAGTAATGTCCTCCTGCACCATGATAAACTTCATATTTCATATTTGAAATTTCAAAGCTTCAAAAGTGAAACTGATGACGCATTCGCCTTACAGGACCTCGCTCCCTGTGACTTCTTTTTGTTTCCAAAAATTTAAGAAACTTAGAGGCACACGTTTTAGAAGCCCTGAATCAGCGATGAATGCATTCCATGAAGCTATAGATGAAGTCCCTAAGGAAGACTGATGCAACTACTTTATACAATAGTTTCAGCGGCAAAAATGCATTAATTTATAAATATCTGATAATCAAAATATGTGTTGTTGGTCTGAGAGCAACTTCTCAGTTCAATCAGAATCTCTTTTCACTTCCACAGCGTTAATTAAAGTGCATACTTAATTTGATTATAGATATTGATATAATTATAACCTATGACACATAGCAGTAACAGATGAAAAAATTGATGATCAAGATTTTGATTGAAAATCAGCGTTACTGATCTGACAGCAACTTCTACTGAATCAGAATCTCTTTTCACGTCCACAGCGTTAAAGTGCATACTTAATTTGATTATAGACATTGTCATAATTATAACCTATGAGTCAGGTGTACATAACATAATTTTTTTTACTGTTACTGATATTTGTGGATTGATGAAATAAGTATTTTTCTTTTCCATTCCATTCCACGTACATAAGTACTGTGTGTACTATTATTTATTCTGGGGTAATCGTTCATTTCTTGAATTCGATTGATTCTCACATCACGTGGAAGTTGATTGAGACCTGTTTGTAGAAATTTAGCTGGTGAAGAAGGCTAAAAAGACAATTACGATTTATCTGAAGTGGTAGAAAGAGCTAAGTGTGTACTAAATTTATTGTCCAGAACATGATCGAGGTTTAATTGTGAACTATTGATTGTAGCTCGTAATTAGGCCGGCTTGTGATCAGCTTCTGATTAAGCACCTCTCTTTCACAGAAAACCGACGTGAAGTAATAGATTGCTATTGCGTTTGGTGTGGTGAATATTAAGATCCAGAGCCCAATACAAACCCACTACTCCTAGATATGGTAGTGATACTAGAAAGTACAATACCACAGGAGAGCTCGGAGAATCCCCCTCTTGAATGAAGATAAAATGGGGTGAACTGGTCAAACTTTTGTGTTGTATAGGTAATCAATTATATAATCATAGATCTTAGATAAACAGTGCCAGACCAGATACCTTATCGTAAAATAACGTATCTAGTCGGGTTTATTTATCATAATCCGGGGGTTACATAATACGCACGTGTGCGTACATAATAGTATGTGTTATGATTGTCATTATGATTAAAGCGCTACGATCATTAATATTTAGAACTTCGAATATGCCTAAGTAAAAGAGTTCCCAGATCATCATTTGGAAACTGTTTTGGTGAGGACGTTTTTTGGACATTGATTGTATGTCTAGTTCCAGTATTATAATAATCGAAGCTAAATGTGAATTCACTTTAAACATGTAAAAAACACGAATTGTTTTTATGAATCTTAAATGTGAAAATCAAATACATAAAAATAAAAACTAATCTGTGAAGGATATAAATCATTGTAATTTATCTCAAATAAGTGTTTTACAAAACTTTCGTATATTTCTGTGAAATATTGCGATTTGTGTGGAAATGTTTTACATTTAGGTAAGCATTATGTACAAAGAATACATTATGTAAAGAAAATTCGTCTCTTCACTTTCCCTTCACTTTTTCCTTCTAGATAGATCGAATATTAAAGATGAATTTAAATACAAAATCACTTTTACCTTAACATTTTCTGCGGTTAAATTTCTAACAACAAATGATCCGATGCCAGTTGCAGCACCAGTTATTACAACCACCTTATTTTCCAGTTCATACACCATGTTAGCTTCAATGCTAGCTCACTAGATAATGAATTACTAAAGCAGGAAAACCGGTTATATATTCACTTTAATCAAAGTACAAGTATAAATAACAGTATTTGGAAGATAAATTATATAAAACAATAAATTTATTGTAAAACGTGACAGCCCTTGCAGTCGATTCCAGATTCGACTTAGAGGGGAGGTCTACTTGTGATAGCGGCAGAGAAAGCCCACACTGACAATACAAGACGTCCAATTCTTTTTCGCCGAATTGTAATTTCCCATTATATATACTGTGACTGAACTCAAAACTGAGGATAGTCGCTTCAAATGTTATTAATTTGTGTTATTCTTGTAAGTATTTTTTGCAAAAATATTTCTAATATAATGTTTTCGCAATAATTTAAAATAAATGAAATACTTTTCAGTATCAATATACATAGCTTATCTATAATAATATGTATCGTCATTTATATAATACTCTTACATTTGCAGGTAAATATTTTGATTAAGTACTTATTGTTTCTGCATTGGTGCAATAGTAAAGATAATACGTATCTTACAGTGTCGTCAATATCAGCGAGCAAGCTTGTCATCAGATCATTCCAGACGGACCGTAATAAACTAAACAAATTAAAAAAAAAAACAAAACTATTTTAACATATGTTACAACTATAGAGATGTATATACGTGGCGTACTCATGCATATTATGACGATTACAACTTTAACAAATTTTGAATCGTTATATCTCAGAAACTGTGACTCGTAAGAAAAAAGTATTGATACCTTTTGATAGATAATTTTATGATCTACAATTTTGTCTAAAGTCTATTAATGATAAAACTTACCGTTTTTCTGAAAATCGCGAAAAAATCATTTTTTTTTACCTTTGAACTTGAATATTTTTTTTTTCCATACAGAGTAAAGATGGGGAACTTTCAAATTTTATTTTTAATTATATTTTGAACGATTTTACTAATTTTCACCAATATACTGTGATGGGTAGTCAAAAAGCGTGAAATATTAGTATTGAATTCATGTCTTGGAATCGTTGCGAAGATTCAAACATGTGTTACAACACTATTAGCTGGTGGTATGGTTTAATATTTAAAGACCCACCGTACCACCAGAGGTACGGCCAGGGGTACGGTGGGTCTGAAGCGCATTCTTCAGTGCTCCTTTAACACCAGCAGCAGCAGACTCTGGCCTGGAATAACATGACAAGCTGCAAAACCCTCACTGACATGAGAATGATATATCGCTTCATAATCATCATCAGCATCAGGTCATTTTAGTCTCCTCTACAGAAGCACGACCCTCTCTCTTCCGTCCCAGATAGAAGGAGGATATATTGCTTATTATTTATTTATTTTGCCTTTCGGGGTGTAAAAGGCTCACCACACCCTTGAGTCAAAACCAACCTCACCAGCACGTGGTGCACCTTGCTAATTGACTAACGAGGCTCTGGTGAAAGAGAGGGCTAGCGTAATTGTAAGCTGCCCGACTGTAGAAGTATGATTATTATATAGCTATGGACTTAGTATAAAAACAAACCTTTTCTCTAGAAACTTTAATAGCTCACCTTCTGATCCAAACTTGCCTGTATTTGATGTATCCTGTAGAGTTACAGAGAGAAGAAAGAGAAAGAAGCTATGAGTGCTATGACATTATCAAGTCCGATTGAGAAACGAACAACACCATCTCACAGAACAATGTCTTTGACGATTGTTGTGTTCCTGCGAGTGAGTGACAACACAGATGCTGCGGACTTGCATGTGCTTGCGCATGTCATCATATCATATCGGCAAGACGGTAGGTGGACGGGCAGATGAACGGACAGACAGATGAACAACGAAGTGATCCAGAGATTTACAAAGGTTTCCTTTACTTAATACACTCATTATTAATGACAAGTTCGGTGGTCGAATGCCCATTTTAACTCCGAGGTTGCGGTTCGATCCCAGCAAAAGACAAATATTTGTATCCATGAACATGTCTGTTAATATTGTGTTCATGAATATATGCGTATCACTGTAAAACAATGTTTTACTTACTTTTGAAATATATTAGGTTGGGGAAAAAGTCTTTTCGTATTTTATATGAAAATTCAAAACATTTTTTAATAAAGTTTATTTACATTTAACTAAAGTATGTAGGTGCCATTATGTTCGATAACTTTTTGTCATCTTGTAGGTAGAGACATGATCCCATTACTATAGAAATTTTGGGACTTCTGTTCAAAAAACCGCGACAAGTGGTTTTGGCAGTCTTCTCGTGATGTTAACCTGACATTGCCTAAAGAATTCTTAAGAGACCGAAACAGGTGGAAATCAGAAGGTGCAAGGTCAGGACTATACGGCGGATGCATTAACACCTCCCAGTCAAACTCTCTTAATTTTTGCTCAGTGGCTAAAGATGTGTGAGGTCTGGCGTTATCATGATGAAAAATCACACTCCTTCTATTAATTAATTCCGGCCGCTTTCTCTCAACTTTTTGCTTTAATCTCATCAGTTGTTCACAGTAGAGTTCAGAATCGATAGTCCTGCCTGGCGGTAACAGCTCATAATGAATATCTTCCCTTCCAATCCCACCATACACACAGCATCACCTTGTTGCGGGTTAACCCGGGTTTCGCCAGAGTCTGTGAAGCCTGGCCGGCCTTTGACCACGACCTTTTTATGCGCCAAAACTGTTATGTGGTCAATTCCTAGTTCTTCAGCTACGTCGTAACTACTGATATGCCGATCTTGCTCCACTTTTTCAGAAATGGCATCCCTTTTATCCGTAACAGGGCGACCAGAGCGACGTGCATCTTTGACATCAAAATTTCCGGATTGAAAACGCTTAAACCAAATTTGTGCTACTCTCACAGACACTGCACTAGGTCGATAAACGTCACAAATTTTTTTCGCAGCTTGCGTTGAATTTTTACCTTTTTTGTAGTAAAATTTTAAAATGTATCGAATTTCTTCATTAGATTCACTCATCTTGACAGTAAAAAAAACAAATGAAAATCACACATTTACCTAATTTGAATTTGGAATTATTTTTTTTTAAATTTAAACTTTTTAAAGATATCAAAACCTGCTAGATACAAATGGTATAACCAAAGAGATTTTAATACAAGTTCATACATACTATAATGCGAAAAGACTTTTTCCCCTACCTATTATATTTAGTATGAATTTCTGCATTTTTTTCGGTAATTCTTTCATTGAAACTATGAACAGTTGCAAGAAGTGGGGTTTTGGTAACTCCAAAGCAGACAGTGATCACTAGAACGCCGGTTATATTGTACCATTCAGGCATATTTCAAATCGAATAGAGTCGCCTATTCTTTGGTATGAATAAGCATTCTATTCAATAACTATTGAATCGCAATAAGAGTTGGTGGTAAGGGGCAGTCTCTCTCAATCTACATTGAAAAAAGTGTTGTACAGTAATTATAATTTCATGTATGTACGAGTAGATTATGATGAGAAAATAAAGATGTTGTATTATGCCTACATTTTTTTTTTTTGCGTATCGCACCTCCACCACCACCATCTCCCTACCACTTGTTCTTCTCGTCCACATCTACTGGAAGTAGATTTGTAGCTATGTATCACCCAGGGGACCTAAACTAAAGCCGATTGGAATCGGATTTTTTGATTACGAGACTCTAACTTGACATAAAATTAGTGCTAATAGTAATAAGCTTAGCCGTTAGAAACGGATGCGCGTCATCGATTAAGCTGAAGATGTTTATCATGAATAATATAAACAGAAGACCGATTTTCATAATCAAAAAATCCGATGGGTATCGCGGCAGGCCCCCAAATCATTATCTAGAGCCCTACTGCCGATGCTGCAGCCGATTACGATCGAATATTTCGATTCGAAATGTCTTATGTTTAAGTTATTCAAATTCAAATTTTCAATCTCAATTTATTTATTACATACTAGCTGCCCGCCCCGACTTCGCACGGGTAGAAACTGGTGTTTTATAGAAAACTAGCGGCCCGTCCCGGCTTCGCACGGGTCGACAATTTAGTAAAAAATGTAGCATTCAATTATTTACAAAAAAATAATTTTATAAATTTATACATATAATATTATAGTAGTAAATTATATTCATAACTTTTTTATTATTTATTTATTTTTTAATTAAAAAAGAAGAAACTGGCTGGCGGTTCAGCACTTGACGACCCATGTATGTATTTCTTCATGCTTCGTCTAAACGTAGTATGATAAGTTTTTCGTAAATATATTTTTATCACTTACTATAACGTTTTCTGTAGCAAAACTTCTAACAATACATGACCCGATACCACCTGTGGCGCCTGTAACTACAGCCACTTTATTTTTCAGTTCAAACACCATGTTAGCTTCAAGATTAACTGACAAGAAAATGCATTACTTTTCTTGAAAACACGTTAATATGTGCACTTCGTTCAAATTATAAAGGAAGAAAACAGACTGACTTGCGCACAAAGGATTCCGTATCATTAGAAGTTATAAAAAACCATCTCTACATTACTTGAACCGCAACATCATTTAGAAACAATGCGACGGGGCCTCAACTGCAGTTTGGCGGAGGGCTGTGTCTTCAAAATATTAAGTCTTAAACCATCACATAATATATTGACAACCAATGTTTAACTTGTTTAAGACCAATAGAATCTAAAATAATTTTTGCATTCGATCTGTATATTTGTAAGCTTAACCCGCAAAACATTTTGATGAAATTGGATGCGGTTTAAATACATGTATTGTGTTCCAACTGAAAATAAGGTACATATTTTAGCTTGTGAAGATTATAAGTGGAGTTATCTACACTATTACTATAATCATCATTATTTACTATAATATTATAAATGTATAAGTGTATTTGTTGACCTTCTTGCACGTCGATGGGAACTTATGGTTCTTTACGGAGATAGTTTAAAGTCTAGAGAATGAAATAGGCTACTTTTAATGTCAGGTAAACATCTTATTCCCAAGGAAAAGAGCACGTGGGCGGAGCCGCGGGAAAGAGATAGTTAATTAATTACAACTGTTTTCAAATAATAATGTGCTCGTACATGCGAGAGAAGCCATTAAAGTCCTATAAGGTCAAATATTGTTTAAAACTAGTTTTACACTTTATTGCTCCGAGATTCTAGCAGGCGTTTATCGACGTTGTCTTCCTTCATAGAAGGCAAAAGCAAACGGAGCTCTGGCTCTTTCCTCCAGCAACCTGAATCACAAAATAACTGCCAACTGTTCGAAAAGTAATTTTACCAAATGAAACGTCCATTATTCCAAACGAACATACATATATAAATTAATAGCAGGCAAGTCGCCCCGGCTTCACACGAGTACATTTTTATTTATATACTTCGTCGGGTGACAAACGAGCATACGGTCCACCTGACTTGAAGCGGTTACCGCAGCTTTTAAACACTCATAACATGAAGTATCCCCACCACCGCCACCCCTTGCCAATTCAACAACTACTTCCTACATTCCTGGTGACCTCACTTATAGGAAGAAAACAACCCTCAAAGGAATTGTTATGTGACTGCGGTATTGTGTGAAGTAGAGGTACTTCCCCAGACGGGCTGCTCATAAATACTCAACATGTCGTTTCGCCAGAACCTCGTTTGTAAGTCAGCAGGCTGCATCACGTACCAGTCAGTAAAGCTTCGTCATATTTTGGCCAATTCACACAATACCTTAATGAATAGTATACCTCAACCTGTGGCCGTGGTATGGATCTATACGGCCACCATGGTCTGTTGCGTATTAGGAGCGCCGGCCGTCTCTACCGCAAGAGCGCTATTAATCACCTTGTACGTCGCTCCCTTGGCACTGTCGGTGTGCCTGCCACCCTCGAACCCAGTGGCATGTGCAGAGATACGGTAATCATCCAGATGGCGCTACATTGTTGGGCTTTATGTCAAATTATTTTGATCTTTAAGCTATCCGGCTCTGGAATACTCTACCTGAATCTATTCGACAATCTCCCAACTAATTTATTTTTAACCGACTCCACAAAAGGAGGAGGTTCTCAATTCGTCGCTCCTTTGGCACGGTCGGTATGCCTGCCACCCTCGAACACAGTGGCATGTGCAGAGATGACGGAAAATTGAGAAAATGAAGAAAGTTTAGCAAAGCAGTAAGTTATTTTTAATCAATATCGATGCCTTACAGCCGAAAAGGGATAAGCGCCATTTTTTGGAGAATGGACTTATATATATGGCCAGAATCGTCTTTTTTTTCTGCGTCGTTTGGTCTGGGTTACATGTTTCTAAGTGACACTTTATGTCGCTTAGGCGGTAGTAATAATAGGGTCATGAGCTAAATTTATTCGCTGTAAACGACAGAAATTTTGAAGTTTTTTTTTTTTTGGTTGTTGATCAAAGAATATTTGAAAACAAAATAACTTATGCTTTTTGGGCTCTCTGTAATATTCAATCACTAGAACCTTAACCTATTTTTGCTGGAAGCAAACATTCAGAAACATACGTTTATGATATTTTGCTTATAAATAATTATTTGTTAAATTCGGGTTAGTATTTTATGCCTGTTCCTTTATAAAATATTTTGGTCGTTTATTGTAATTAGGCCACATTTTTGAGACTTTATTTGGCGTTTAGTATATTTTTCCCGTTTCATAAATAGAAAGCAAAAAGGAGGTTATTACATATAGCCCCTGTAAATATTTAGAATTAGTTTGTCGCTTATCCTTTTTTTCCCTCCCAATAATTAAACGATTCCGGCGGTTAGATAAAAAGCTAGAACTAAAAGTTATCCTTATACTAGTCCATTCTCAACGTCTTTGTCGTTTACCTGTTCAATAATAATTTTCAAATGTCAGTTGTCGGTATCGTTTTATTGAAACTACGGGTCCAAGCGACAACAAGACGAACTTTCAATTATGATAATTCTATAAAGATCAAGTTATATTTTTGTTACACTCCTATAGTTGATACTTTAAGATATTTTATGAATAAAACAAAGACTTGAGACAAACAATTGTGATATTAACAGTGTACTAATCTTAAGAATACTTAGTATATACTTAAATGAACGTTGTAAACTTCAATTTCATAATTAACTAGCTTTCGCCCGAGACTTCGCTCGCGTGACATTCGGGGCAAACACATGTTTACTCATTAATCAATAGAACCATACAATACCCATGACAATTTTCAGACTTTTTGACCCCCATTTTACTCTTTTAGGGGTTGATATTTTCAAATCGATGCCATTTTTGTAATTGACTTCCCAGAAAACCATAGAATCAATACCCATCAATATGGGTATATCAATATAATTATGACATTTTAACCCCACCGTACCACCCACAGGGTGATTTTAAGTCATGTCGGCTATGTTGGATTATAAAATAGTTGTTGTTTTCGTAATCAGCGACCCGATAAACTATAAAAACAATACCCATGACGATTTTCAGACTTTTTCACCCTGTTTTACCGCTTTAGGGGTTGAATTTTGAAAAATCCTGAAACATGTGTTTACTAATTTATCTATAGAAGTACTCGTGTAAAGTTTCGGATAAAATAGTCCAACTAATCTTGTTTCCCCATACAAACTTTGGACCCCCTTAGGGGATGAATTTTGAAAATTCTTTTCTTAGTGCACCCCTAGACATCATAAGGAACCTACGTGCCAAATTTGGAAGCAGTTTGGGCTGTGCGTTGATATATATCATCAGTCACTCAGTTTCTTCTTTTACATATTTCAACCCCATCGCATCCCCACAGGAGTGATTTTATGTCACGTCGGCTATGTTACATCATAAAATAGTTGTTGTTTTCGTAATCAGCGACCCGATAAACCATAAAAACAATACCCATGATGATTTTCAGACTCATACAACCCTTTTTACCCTTTTAGGGGTTGAATTTTGAAAAATCCTGAAACACGTATTTACTCATTTCTCAATAGAAGTACTCATGTAAAGTTTCGGATAAAATAGTCCAACTAATATTGTTTCCCCATACAAGCTTTGGAACCTCGTTTCACCCCCTTAGGGGTAGAATTTTGAAAAATCCTTTCTTAGTGCACCCCTAGACGTCATAAGGAACCTACTTGCCAAATTTGGAATCTCTAGACCCAGCGGCTTGGGCTGTGCGTTGACATATAAGTCAGTCAGTCAGTTGCTTCTTTTATAGATTTAGATAGATAAATGAAAATTGATTTCGACTAGGTATTTCAATTGTGATAATTCTAAGTTGATTTGATCTCGGGTACTTATGACCGTAATAAGAGCGTTTATTACAAACAATTGTTATTAAATATTACCTATTACATTTTAGTATGTGGTATTCATTTCTGTGTCAATTAAAGACTGATTTGATTATTTTTTTCATTTTAGTACCCCTAGGGCGAACCTGAAATCTTTTCTACACGAAAAAATATTTTTTAAGAAGAAACACATCGAAAGAGTATTCTAATATGCAAATTATTCCTATTAAAAAAATCTACTTAATACAATTTCGCATTCAGTAAATTTTCATTTGATAGCTGGTTATACCATATTTCCTCAATTTTATTTTCAATAATCACACACTTGTGCTATTTTAGTTCAATTATAATGAAAGATGAGGTGTAGTTATATCATTTTTGCTGGAAGCGAATAATTCTTGTATTTTCATTTACGACATTTTGCCTGTTTGTGAAATGAGATCATTTGAGGATTACCGACAGTAAATAGGGGTTGCAAGTTGAATTATAAAAAAATAACACTGTAATTCAATAGATAGTATGTTAAATACAACATAAACAAATTTCCAGCCTCTCGGGAACTAAACTATAGTTTTTATGAATTTTTTTCATAAAATTTTAACTTTAAATCACTCTCCTGTAAAGTTTGAAATATGTCGCTTATCCCTTTTCGGCTGTAAGGCATCGATATGTATTTCATATATTTACTCTTCGATCAGTTGTTTATACTTGATCGAAGTATTTACTATATATATAATACGTAAATATGTAGTTATACTTCTGAACAATTTTTTTTTTCGATTTGTTTTATCATAACAAATCGAAAAAAAAAATGGTTCACAAGCCTATTGTAGAATGGTCTTACAACCTCAGTAAATTATATTTTACTTAAAAACAAGATCAGTAAACAAATCATATGCTTTCTTTATATAGCTGGATATATCTTCTGCGGGTTTGTCAGAAGTAGCGAGCCATGTGGAGCTACTGGCGCCTTTCTTCAACGCCTCTATCACTCCCTTAGCTGCAGATTCAGGCCTGAAACATATTATACTCTTGTTAAGGCCATTATAGCCACGAAAGTGGTGCTACAAAGGCCTTAATCACAGAGCACTAGCGGCTATATACGAACGCACATACGATCCAATCGTCACAATTTACTTTATTTTTATACTACGTCGAGTAGCAGATAAGCATACGAGTCGCCTGATGTGAAGCAGTTACCGTAGTCATTTAACGTAGTACAGGTCGTAACATAGTCGGGCAGCTTACAAATACGCTGTACCCTACCTCTCTTTTGCCAGAGCCTCTTTCGCTAGTTGGAAGAGTGCACCACGTGCAGGTGAGGTGGTTTTGGCTCTAAAGATTATGATCTTTATATCTTTAGACCACTAGGGTGGCAAACACGCATACGACCCGCCTGATGGTAAGCAGGCATCGCAGCCTATGCTTGCAACACCAGTGGTATCACTGATGCATTGCTGACCCAGTAAAAACCACTTTATTGAAGAACCTCATACTGTAATCTCCTGGGAAAACTTTAACCAATTTGTCGCTTGCTTACTTTTGATACGGATACGTTTGTCCAACTTCTACTGCTTTAGCAGTCATTTTTTCATCAAAACTGATCATATTTTCTAATGCCATTAGTGGTGTATTGGTTGCTCCGAAACAAATTGTTACCACACGCACACCAGTTGTAGAATACCAATCGTCCAACTGAAAATATTTCAAACATAAGATAAAGTAATTAATAAGGAAACTAAAAACTCGTTAGTAGTTCATAAAACGGTATAGACAGAAGGCCAATTCTCGTAATTATTTTGCGATCGCAGAATGAAATGAATTGAATCGATATTGAATTGTGAATTAACTAAAAATTATATATTTGATTTCACAACCTAATTAATTATTTTCTATTCTTATTGTTATACATTCTTAGTTTATTTAATTATCGGACATATTTCAATATAATCTCACTTAAATTGAACATTGAATTTTCATATTGTGATACGAGAATACCAAATTTGACATTTGTGAGATCGATACTTGATCAACAGTGAATTTGGACTACATTTTATTTAAGAGAATTAACCATCAGTTTAGACCATGTAGAAACATACAAAGGGCCATGGTACTACTATAAAACCGGTTATATTCTTCCCGTGCCAGCTAGGTGACGTGATTGGATCAAAATTTCGTCCATCAGCTATATAGTCGTAGACAGAGAAAATGATACCCTATTAAAGAGAAAAATCTGACATATTTAAAAAATATATATATCTTCCAGCTGTTACTGGATCAATGCTATTATTCCATACATGAATTCATTAATAATAAACATATACTAGAGATGATTTTTTCGTATTAATTCATCATCATCAGGTCATTTTAGTCTCCACTACAGGAGCATGACCCTCTCTCGTCCGTCCCAGACAGAAGGATTTGGCCTACACTCCCCACGCTGGCCAGACGGGTTGAGGAAGCCTGATCGATGTTTTATTATGTATTTTCTTTAGTCGCCTTGTACGACATCCACGGGAAGAGACGGAGTGATTCTATTCTAGTCTGCCTAAAACCACACGGCCAAGTGGGAGGGTGTAGAAGGCAAAAAAAAAAAATACAACAATGACAAAATATAACAGGCATGTGACCAATGTTCTCAAATTATAAAAACTTTCTATCAGTAACATAAATCTCCAAATGCTAGCAACGAGGACAAGATGCGTGAAAACTACGGATTTTGAATCTTAAACCCGGATATGTCATCGTTGTTTTTAGTACTAGTATTATTTATTTATTTGTGATAAGACGGTTATTCGCAGCATGACATCAGCATTCGCAGCATGGAGCGGACGCTCCTCGGACGCCCTCCAAAACTAGGACAAAACCGGGGAAACCCGGACGGTAGGCAACCCTACCTCGGTCGAACACAAAAATCATAAAAAATCAGTTCATAATCGCAAATGGTGATGAATCGTAACATACGTTACCAAATACGGTGATCTTGAGAACATCCTCTTTTTTGTATCAGGTTAACAGATAAACTTTAACGGGAAAAGGTCAGATATCTTCAAACTTTAAACTGGCCAACGCAGATTAGATTACCTATATACTTTTAGAGCCATTCGACCACAATTTTCCCTATCAAATTCTCGTCTTAATTTTTGGTTTCACTTCAAATATGTACTTATTAGAAAAAAGATATTACGCAAAATGTCAATAATCAAACAAAACAACTGGAGCCATTAATGCTACACAACTAGACATGGGCAAAATGTGAGGCATTTCCAATAAGTGCCCAGTAAGTAGGTACCTGTAAATGCCCAATAAATGCCTAGTTTTGGGCATAATTTGGGAATTTATAAGTACTTTTTGGGCATTTATCGTCTATCTCTACAAGAAACAGTTTAGTACTCGTATTTTGGAAAAATCTTTCTATTTCCAAAATTGTACAAACTCAGAAGTATTATTCAATACAGATGAGTGAACGAAAATCCAAATAAATTAATAATACAGGTTTTCATTTTTAATAAAAAGTCTGTTAGTTTCTGTTTGTCGTACTCTTAAAAGATCTCAGATTAGTACATAGATCAAATTATCTAGTTTTAAGAATTACGTCATTAACCCTTATTCATCACACTACTGGGATACGGATCTCCCCTCAATCGTAGGGGTTTAGAGCATACTTTCAGTACGCTGATCAACTGCGGGTTATTCGCAGGGGCCAATGTTTTCAAGTCGCCTAAAGACTTAGCTTAACGACTGTCATCTATGACAACAGCCAGGACCGATGGCTTAATATATTCTCCGAAACACGGATGAGCTCGAGCTATATAAACTCGTCCATGGACAGGCTACGGTCGACGTTGCTTAACTTGCGTGATCGATTACACTGATACGCGCAATGACGATATCGAGCCCCTCTCATGTGTAGCTATGATAGTGTGTTATGTAAAAAGAATTTTGAAAAAAGCTTACGCCAATACAATTACTGAATTGTAATACTGCAGATTTAGTGGCAAAATAAATAGGAAAATGAGGTGCTTGAACTAAGGCTGCCACAGACGAAGTGTTTAGGATGACACCGCCCTTCCCTCCCTGATCTCGTCGCATTAGTTCCATTCCTCTCAAAGTGCCAGTTACTACAGCAGTCTGAAATGCAGTACACAGGATATTAGGCTCATAAATGCAAATTCCATCGGCTAATCTTAACTCTTTACCGAGAAAACTACGCCCAAAAAGTGGAAATCACGATATTTCATCTTATAGAGCCTAGCGAAGTGTACTTGTGCTTGTTTGCCACATGAGTTATCAAAAAAATTGTCCGTACAGGAGATACAACCACGTTTGGCTCCAAACCCGAAAGAATTATCAAATTAGGAAGATTTGGATCAAAGTATACTTACTAAAGTTTTAATGAATCATATAAGTTTTGGGATGTTAGTGGCACACCATTTTCTAAGGATAACGTTATCTGCCGACCTGCACGTGGTTTTTAACCACCAGTCAGATTTAAAATTACCAGCCAGCATCACTGATAAGTAAAAAAGGTTCCGGTAAAGGACATGTCGCGCGCAGTGGTATTATTTATCAAATAAATAGTAGCAGCCCGACTAAGGAGGTATCTCCAATTCTCCATCTTGCACAAAACAGCAGTGGAATAAATCCTTCAAGATATTCTTGCTGATGAATGAGATCACAATGAAATTCTGAAAAGCTAATACGTCAGAAACGGAGGTCGGACGGAAAAGTTTAAAAAGTACAGTTTCTGTCGTTCGCCTTTTTGTACGCCTGCAAGCAGGCTAATTACATTGACAACATAGTTAAGACCTATATATGTATTAATGTACTCATTACAAATAAATGATGATTATGATTCGTTCGTTTCTTCAAAGCAAAGTTTATTCAAAGTCCATACTTACCACATTTAAATCAATTTCGAATTTATATTTTCCCCAATCGTCGTTTAATATTCCTGCATTGTTTATAAGAATGTCTATGCAACCTTGACTTTCACGAACTGCCATAAATACTCCAACAAGTTGTTCTTCCGATGTGGCGTCAGATTTGTAAAATTTTACTTTGTTGCTATATTCAGCGTTCAACTCATCTTGAAGTGCTATACCAGCTGCTTCGGCTACATCTAATATGGCGACATGCTGGAAAACATTAACATCATTTTGAAACTTTGATTTATAAACTATTTAATTCATTTCCATAGTAAACCAAACCTTCCAGGACATGGCTGTTCCTAAGACTGAACGTGCAGATGATTCGAAATGTACCTAAAGTTACGAATCAAAATGCATAATAGTCATATACTACTATTGTTAGAAAAGACGATTGTTAAATGCGTTACTAGTCATATAACACAATAATCATAAATCAAAATGAGCTATCACCAAAATGAACTAATTGATTCAAAGCACAAATATTACAACCGTCTAGAATCAGAATGTACCTATAAAATTCATAGCGGTTATTCTATCATAAGTACATTATTATACATATTTCATTTAAAGTATCATTGGTAATATGAACGAGAGTTGAATTTTTTTACCGAATTATAAATTGCTAGGAATTGATAACCTGAAAACGAACCAGGGCCTGAAACGATAAATTCACATCATGAGTAGGTACATTTTTAGTCAATAACATAATTAATTACAAAAAAAAAATACATTTTAATTATTTAATAACTGACATGACTTGACATAAACATAGTAAAATTTGTACATCCTATAACAAACACGATTTAACAAAAATACAATCCGAACTTTTGTTGTCACAGCGACATTTTAACCATTAACGTACTCGTACATTACACATACTCTGTCCAACCGTTTGGACGATCACTTATTTGAACAGCCATGTCCCGGAAGGCGCTTTCTTGACTGACCGTAATCAGCTCCGATTTCAGACAATCTTTTTTGTCAAAGGCAAATCAGATCGGTTTTATTTCATGGCTATCAATATGTTTCTGACAATAATAGGCATCTCGGCTTAATGTATATTTAGTTTTTTGTATTCTCATATAAATTGTTCTCGACATCCCGAGCCCTACCGCTTAAACTGAAGCCGATTTCCATTGAATATTTTGTTTCCACAAATATTAGGAATGAGTTAATTACAAATAACTTCAGCTTAGTTGTTAGAATACCAGGATTCCTATCAGCTAAGGTGAACACTATTACCACTAATCTTACTGAAAATTTTATTTTCGCAGCTAAAAAAATCGAAGTGAATCTGTTTCCGCATAGGCAGTAGGCCCTCGATCGTGATTGTGATTCTTCAACATGTTTTTCTGCCTATAAACGTACAAGTTCTAGACAAACGCCTACCCAGAATTTCAGAAATCACTTTATAATATCTTCATACTCGCATTATTCTATACATTCTTTATTGCACATTCAATAAAAGGTTTTAGGAGTTTAGGTAAATGAGACTCTCTTCCAGACAACCTTTAGCAGTGGAACAGTATGTGCACAGTATATGAACAGTAGCGGTTAGAAGTGGCTATTAATTGGAATTATTGTTCGAAACTTCCTGGATATGTAAAATACATACATACAATAGGGGTGTAAGTAGTTCATCAACATGTTTGAACCAAAACCAACTTCACCTGCACTCGGTGCACCCTGCTGACTGACAAACGAAGCTCTGGCGAGAGGAAGGGAGCGTAATTGTAAGCTACCCGACTGGGGAATGTACCTCCACCTCACAGAATACCGCAGCCAAATAACAATTCTCTTGAGGGTTGTTGTGTTTCAGCGAGTGAGTGAGGTCACCAGAAAGGAAGGAAATGCTGCGTTGGCAGCGGGGGTGGCGGCGCGCGAGCAATATTTATGTTACGATGGCTACGGTAACTGCTTCATATCAGGCGGGCCGTACGCTTGTCTGCCCCCTGACGCAGTATAAAAAATATACAAAATTATGACTTACCTTTACATATTCTTCTAGTAAATACCTAACAACTAGTGAGCCGATGCCACCAGCAGCACCAGTGATAATAGCTACTTTGTCTTTTAAGTCAAACATGATTCCCGTTCTAATGAGCAGATGACCATTAAATGTCGAAACTACTGTTTTATATAAAAGCTGTCGCAGTTGAATAGTTGAATGTGACAATTTACAAAATCACTAGTGGCTTTCGAAAACATACGGAAGACGTTTAGTCTAGTTCTACAAAGTGGCGGCGAATGTTTGTCTGAATTATGAATATTACATATATTCCATAGCGACATCGGCATGGGTATAACTGATAACAATACTTAAATACATTTTTATTGACGTCATGACGTCTTATAAATCGATGAACGCCGTCTGCACGCACGAAAAAGCATGATTCATTGTCACGTTCCGCCTGAGCCGAGCGTGCAATCGAGAGCGCGGAACAAGCTATCTCTCTTCCACTCCATCATTTGCCGATGTTTTCTTATGACGTTTTTACGTAAAATTATCGTGTGTAAACCGAATACAGACAACCAATTTTTTTTTGTAAATACACGTAATGCATAGAAAACACCCTGACCAAGACAAACAGACATGTTGATGCACACAAATTTTTGTCTTGTGCGGAGATCGAAATATGCAAGCTCCGCAATAGCATCGCTAGCCATTCGACCACACCGGGCTCGTCAAAGTTTCCGGAAAACTGGTTTAATGGGGGGATGTTTGACATTTTTTCTGACATTAGATATCGCTAGGTAGGCGTCGGGTCCCGATTGTCAAAATGTACTGATTTTTTTGACAGTGAGACTTTAAGGCGACAACACAACACAAGACGTCAACAAGACATTTGACAAGTGCTATGAATTGACAAATGATTGGACCCTACGCTACAGTGCTGCCAAAAGACCCTCATTTTGACGCTCTTATTCGTTCATAATCTCAGTCAACGGTGTCATTCTTTGCGTCTGGTTTGGATCACAAAACAACCCCCTATTACATTACATTACGGCCAGTGTGCAGAACTCCTTAGCACATTCTTTTCATAATTTCTAACTGCTTTTCTAACTGTACGTCACTTTTTTTACTTGTTATACACTTCAATAAAGAAAATGTAATATACATCATCATCATCATCAGGTCCATTTTAGTCTCCACTACAGGAGCACGACCCTCTCTCGTCCGTCCTAGGCGGAAGGAAGATTTGACCTACACTCCCCACGCTGGCCAAATGGGTTGGGGAGGAAGAAAATGTAATATACAAGATCGACCAATTCGTATTATTTTAGTTTGATCGCGTATAGCCAGGATGTTCTAGATTTGAATAATGCAAAGCTTACGCATTTCTGCGTATTAGCGTTCCGTTATTTTGTAAAATGGCTAAATGTCATTCCACCGTATTACAAAATGAAACCGTTTCCTGAAACAACTAGTTATTTAAAATCAGTATATTATTGTATTATAACTGCAACATAACCTTTTTATCACCTATATTTGTGCTCGAGCATCGTATATACGAAAAGATAAGTGTGCCATTAATAGTTGTTCAATAGACATGTTTTATGTGAAGAGAGTATAATAGATAAATAGAATATACGTTATTTGCACTATACAAACCACAGAAACAATTGAATCAGCATACAAAAAATATCCACTTATAGAATGTATGTGCAACAACAAAGTTACATTTGCAGTCATTCTGTTTACTTAACACGTAAAAGATCTTTAATATTAATATGGTCACTATAAGATGTTGTTAGTTTAGCTAATTAGCTAAACTAACAACATCACGTAATTACGTAACAACTTAAGACAGAAGGTTCCTTAAGTATGGACTGAATAAATTAACCGACTTGGTATTATATATAATAACATAATATAATACCAAGTCGGTAGTAAAAAGTTATGAGATCCATATATGGATCTCTAAACTTTTTACTGAAGAAGAGCTGAGTGGCGAGAGTTGTTTATTTTTACAAGTTATGTTTTTGATGGCATTTATTTTTACCGACCGGTCTCGCCTTAAGGCATTATCAAGGTAAACAGATGTTAAAATGTTCCATTAAATGCCGACAATCAACAGTTTCAACGATATAAACAAACTACTTTCACGTCTATAAATAACTTTCACCCGCGGCTTCGCCCGTATTTACTTTTTTTTTTAATAAAAAGTTTCCTTGGTCTTTTCTAATACCTTTGAGAATATGTGTACAAAGTTTCATGATGATCGGTTGAGTAGTTTCAGCGGGAAAGTGCAACAAACAAACTCACATTAGCATTTATAATATTAGTAGGGATTAGTTATAAATGTAAAGACTTTTATAATTGGTAGTACAAACAAATTGTGACACTTATGTTTACTTTTGTTCAAGTACATATCATCGATAAAAAACATCGACAAGTGCGAGTTGAACATATATAGAGAAGGTTATAATCAAGGTATCTGGCATGTAAGGAGCGATAATTTAGGGTCTTGTTGTAAATATATCAAATTTTATCGACAAAAACACCCCCTTAGAATGGCAGCCATTTTTAATTTTTGCAAATAATATATTTGGCAAAAAAAAGTAATTTTTGTGGACCTAGAAGCTATAATATATCGCGAATTCTATACCGCACACACTGTAGGTATGTTACGGCTAAAGATAGTAGATGTGAATATAAATTTAAGTTTCGCCGGCTAAACTTAAAACACAGCGCCTTGACTAAAAATTTTTATTTTATATTATATAGTAACTGAAATATCTGCCTCTCCAATAGGAAGTCGAGGTTAGGTTAGGTTAAGCTTGTGATCAACTAAAGCTGAGAGAGCGTAGCGAGCGAGACTCGACTTGCTATTGAAAAGGGAGATGAGGTACCTTAGGCTTAACTAGTCAAGCCTAGGAGCGCCTAGATTTCGGGTATTGATTATAACATATACATAATTCTTTCTTTTTACCGTAATACATTTTATACGAGTATTTATTTATTCTAATTGTGTTTTCATCTATGGTCCTCTACCCATACACAAATATGTAGTAAGTTGACTTCAATTATATGTAATATCATTGGTTGACTTGGACAGTGGGAGAGAGAAGACGAGTGAGTCTATTTACGGGTTTTATCTCTATTTCCAGACGATTTCTATGCACGGAATCCTAATAATTTATATGTAATGCTGTAAATTACATTTATCTTATGATAAATGTAATTTACAGCATTACATTGCATGTAATAACAGAACTATGATATCATTTCTTTATAGCCACACAGAATGTTATCAAAATTAATATTAGATATGTTTATTTTGTAATAATATAGTACACTAATTATACTATAATGATAATTATACATATTATTATCAAGCCAAAATGAATTTAATATTTACTAAAATAAAAAGTCAATTGTAATGGAATCTTTTTAATTAGCAATAAGTATTTTCCATTAGTATTAAATATTTTACAAAATGAGTACAGTGCTCCAATAACCATTTATTTCCAATAATTTGATAATATTGGAAAGAAGATTAAAAAAATATATAATTATTAATTAATTACTTATATTAATCGGGACACTCACGGTACGTATATACTAGCTTTCACCCGCGGCTTCGCCCGCGTTTACTTATTTTTAATTGAAAGTATCCTATGTCCTTCCTAAACCTTTAAGAATATATATAAAATTTCATGAAAATGAAACACGCGACCATGTTCATGTAGCATCTTTAATTGTACTAAATACGAATGCAAGAATTTTCCCGATAACTACTACACCTGTCCCGCTCCTGCCGCGCCACCCGCGATCGCATAAGCACTGATTGACGCCAAATACAAATTTAAAAATCTATTAGGATAACACAAGTCTTATTACATCAGTATAAAAAGGATAAATCAAACTTTAAAAAAAATTCACCGACTTCAAAAATCTCAGGAGGCAGGTAGTAGTTATTTTTGGCTTCTTCGTGTCAGGATTTTTCAGTTGGTTTATATTTTTCGCAGCTTCGCTCCCGTGACATTTGGGGCAAACACGTGTTTTCTCTTTAATCAATAGAAGTACTCGTGTAAAATTTAGGACAAAAGTGTCCAACTATTCTCGTTTTCCCATACAAACCAACTAATCTCGTTTTCCCATACAAACTTTGGACCTCCGTTTCGCCCTCTTAGAGGTAAAATTTGATATGTATTTTCAAATCGATGCCATTGTCGTAATTAACGTCCCAGAAAAACATAGAATCAACACCCATATTGATATTATGACATTTCAACCCCATTGAGCCCCTACAGAGTTGTCACGTCGGCTATGTTGGATTATTAAATAGTTGTTTTTTTCGTAATCAGCGACCCAATATACCATAAAAACAATACCTATGAATATTTTTTTGACTTTTTCACCACATTTTAGACATTTCAACGCCATCGCTCCCCAATAGGAGATGATAGTCACGTTACCGCCCTAGGGGTACAATAAATAACAATAATAGGTAATTTCTGAGATAAAAACTATCTTAGGTATGTCCTTTCCCAGGACTCAAGGTATCTCTGAACCAAATTTCATCTAAATCGGTCCAGCGATTTAAGCGTGAAGAGGTAACAGACATTTTGTCGCATTTATAATATTAGTATGGATTGGCGTTCCGAAAACCCGTAAAAACGACACATACATTTATATATAGACATTTCAACCTCATCGCACCTTAATAGAGGATGATGGTCACGTTAGTCACGTTGAATTTTAAAGTCGTTGTTGTTTTCGTAATCAGCGGCCCATTAAACCATAAAAACGATACCCATGACGATTTTCAGACTTTTTACCCCCCTTTACCCTATTAGGGGTTGATATTTTCAAATCGATGCCATTTTTGTAATTGTCGTCAATGAAAACCATATTGATATTATGACATTTTAACCCAACCGCACCCTCACAGGGGTGATTTTATGTCGTGTCGGCTATGTTGGATTATAAAATAAATGTTGTTTTCGTAATCAGCGACCCGATAAACCTTATAAATAATACCCATGACGATTTTCAGATTTTTTCACCCTGTTTTACCGCTTTAGGGGTTGAATTTTGAAAAATCCTGAAACATATTAATTATAAATGAGTAAACAAACGTTTACTCATTTATCTATAGAAGTACTCGTGTAAAGTTTTGGATAAAATAGTCCAACTAATCTTGTTACCCCATACAAATTTTGGACCCCCGTTTCATCCCCTTAGGGGATGAATTTTGAAAAACCCTTTCTTAGTGCACCCCTAGACATCATAAGGAATCTACGTGCCAAATTTGGAATCTCTAGACCCAGCAGTTTGGATTGTGCGTTTATATATATCAGTCAGTCACTCAGTTTCTTCTTTTATATATTTCAACCCCATCCAATCCCCACCTGGGTGATTTTATGTCACGTCGGCTATGTTAGATCATAAATTAGTTGTTGTGTTCGTAATCAGCGACCCGATAAACCACAAAAACAATACCCATGACGATTTTCAGACTTATTCGCCCCATTTTACCCCTTTAGGGGTTGAATTTTGAAAAGTCCTGAAACACGTGTTTATTCATTTCTCTATAGAAGTACTCATGTAAAGTTTCGGATAAAATAGTCCAACTAATCTTGTTTCCCCATACAAACTTTAGACCCCCATTTGACCCCCTTAGGGGATGAATTTTGAAAAATCCTTTCTTAGAGCACCCCTAGACATCATATGGTACCTACGTGGCAAATTTGGAATCTCTAGACCCAGCGGTTTGGGCTGTGCGTTGATATATGGGTAGTTCTACGATAAGGGGTTTTGTGTCTATAGAGGACAACATTTTTTTCCCGCTAACTGTCGTTCCCATGGGAATTTTTCAAAATACAGCCATAACTAAAATTTATATTTACTAAGGTATGCATGCATGCTAGATTGACAACATCTATCTTACGTGATTTAGATTTTTACATACAAAAGTTTTTTCCCGCTAACTCCCGTTCCCGTGGGAATTTTGCAGTATCCTGTTGCAACTAAGCTTTAAGTTTACTAAGATACCTGCATGCCAAATTTCAAGCGTCTAACTTAAGCGGTTTAGATTTTTCATACAAAAGGATTTTCCCGCTAATTCCCGTTCCCGTGGGAATTTCGGGAATTTCTTTCTTAGTGCACCTCTACGGTACCTAAGCTACGTCCCTTCCAAATTTTAAGTGCCTACGTTTAGCCGTTTAGGCTGTGCGTTGATATGTCAGTCAGTCAGTTTCTCCTTTTATATATTTAGATATATATATATATATATATATATACATACATTTTTTTATATATACATGAGAATTTTATATATATACATACATATAGATGTAGCTAAAGAAGTTTTACTTCAGTCGTGTGGTCTAAAGCACAATATTTTTTTATTTGTTATTTTGTTTGTCTACTAAAATTTCGGAACTGATTTCCGAACAATAAATGCTTAGAAGAAACTTGCCTACATGGGTCATATTTTTTTATACAAACCAAATCCATCAACGTATAATCACATCATCCATTTTTGATGGTTATTTAGTAAACGTTTATTTTTATAACAAATGAAACTGATGAAAAATTTCATGACATTTCTAGGCATTTATTTTAACACTTCACTCAAAATATCATAGGCCTTCTTTACAGAACTCGTAATATCTACAGCCGGTTTATCCTTAACGACGGCCCACGTGGACCCATTGTCGCCTTTCAAATACGCGTCCACGATGCCTGAAGCAGCTGAACTGATCCTAAAATGATAACAAAAAATCAAATAGTTCTAAAATAAGTATAATTATTAACTAAAACAAACAGCCGACTGAAAATTAGGGAATATGCATGATTTTTTTTTATTATCTAAAATAATCATTTACATCTTTATTACATAGAAAAAATACAAATAGCCTGGAAAATAGTCAAATTATCTTTGCGCTCGTAAAATCATTTTTTTTATGCTACGTCGGGTGGCAGACAAGCATACGGCCCTCCTGATGTGAAGCGCTTGCCGTAGCCATATTAACGCTCGTAACATGAAATATCTATCACTCGCGCACTCACAGAGCCTCGTCTGTCAGTTAGCAGGGTGCACAACGTGCAGGTGCGCTTGACTTTGGTTCAAAGATGTTAATGTTCTATTTTCGGTAGATTATCTGTTTGTGCTTTCACAAAACCAGTTTCTGTCATCGTCCTAGTTTGAATACAGAGTCATATTATTCATTATTTACAAGTAATCCACACCGGAATACAGTTTCAAACAATTTTTCTCACAAATGCTATTAACACAGTAACACTATTCAATATAATATCGACGCCGATAAATCAAATGACATGATTGTTGACATGACCTATGACGTCACATTTCATTTCGACCAATGGTGACGCGTTTTGTAAGTTTGAATTTTCGTAGCATAATTTTCACTTTTTGTTTCTGCGTTTAAGTAATAACTAACAAAAAAACCTTTTAAGTATAATGTAAAGACAATAAAGAACCTAGAAAAAAATATTTGAGGCCAATTAAAATTCTATGCATATTCCCTCTACTAAGCGTATTTATACCACTAGTAATGCACTACCAGGGGGGGCTACCGCATAAGCTGAAGCCGATTCCCATGGGATTTTTTCATTACGAAAAATTTCAGCTTAGATTTGTGGCAATTGTATTTAGCTTAACTGATAGAAACCATGAAGCTCTACCGACAAAGTTAAAAATATTTGTCAATAACTCAAACGTTACCTATTTTTGGGAATCAAAATATTCGATAGGAATCTTCATAAGCTTAGGCAGTAGACCCCATGTGAACAGTAGTACGCTTATTAGTTCTAGATTTATGTTTCCCAATTAGTGGTACGCGTACCTCCGGGGGTACCTGAGATTGCATCAAGGGGTACGCGCAGCAATCACATAACTAAAATATTAAATCCTTATAAACAATAATGCAATAACAATTGCCAAAAAAAAACAAATACCATCCTTTACTGGAACCTTTTCGCCGCATTTTCAGGCCCCTATTTGAGAACCTCTGGATAAGACCAGAAAAATTTTCGTCATCCAGTAAGCTATCATCACATACTTAGATCACATAGTAGATCATTTAGTTCCGAAGTTAAGCGAAAGCAAAGTTTCGCATTTCTGACACTCATTCACTTACTCACTCATGATTATCAGAATAGAACTAGTACTTCCCATAAACTCAGAGAGCTGAAATTTGGTACAGAGTTAGGGTTTAATGGTCACATAAAGGGAAAACTATAAAAACTAGGATAATCGAAGATCTGGAGTACCTGGTGACCCTGATTATAAAACACAAAAGCCCAACCAAACTATTAGAGATCGACATACCGCCTTTACAAAAAATATTCAACTTGGTGGGCCGCTTCATTTGATGTCAAAAATCGAAGGTCTGAAGTATCTGATGAAGAACCCTTAGCTGGTCTCAGCTGTATTAGAGATATGGTAATGCCCCCTTCTACTATTGGTACCAAAATCCAGCGTAGTAATTAATTATATTAACACTTGTCTAATAATTAAGAGTTAACGTTTTGTTTATAGTTTGTATAGATCTGTTGCTGCTGTACAAGAATCAGAACCGGAAAAAAAGAAAAGAAAGATTTGTAATAATAAAAAAACTACTCCTAAAAAGAAAAAAAATGTGTCAAATAACAAAATCTAATAAAATAAATCAATATGTCCACGTTTCTACAAAAAGAAGTGAAATCCCACCAAAAACATTCTGTAAAAAAACTAGCCAAGTCTTGATGGAGCTGCTTGTTTATCTCTAAAAACTAATGAAATCTAGACAAAGTCGTGCCAAGTCTAAGGTTCTTTATTATTATAGTTAATGTTGTGTGACTTGGCCGTTGAAGGGTACACAAGGGTACAAAACCAGGTGCTCCATGACACCATTGCACCAATCTGTCGCCAGAACCGCTACCCATTGACGATGGAAAATTGCCACTTGGAAAACGTTGATTCAATAACCAGTCAATTGTAGGCTTGATAAAGCTGCGTATTTCAATAATACTTATGAATAGGCGAGCCTGAAAAAAAACAGTATAATAAAATATTTCCAGTAAAGACGGACTTCTAATCATTGGTAGAAGTCCGTCTGTACGTCTATTTTATGTTATATCGGTGGTCGATTTGACGCTACAAAAAGAAGAGAGCAGAAGTCAGCATTGTCAATGCTGAATGCATGTGTTGCACAATCAACAACAGCCTAAAATGAGACACTAGCGTCCAATTACCAATACCAGTATGGTATATACTATTATCTCGCTTAACAAACATAGGTAGTTACAACTTACAACAGATATAACATTACGTGTAAACAAAATTGACTTGTACCCACTAACGTATAAAGAATGTTCAACGGCCAAGTCACACAATATTAACTATAATAATAAAGAAATCGCAGTAAGGAACCTTAGACTTTTCACGACTTTGTCTAGATATCATTAGTTTTTAGAGATAAACAAGCAGCTCCATTGAGACTTGGCTAGTTTTTTACAGAATGTTTTTGGTGGGATATAATTTACTCTATGTCACTCTCAAAGCTGAGACGACTGAGAATTGAATGACACCTCATATATTAAAATCCGTCAAGCGGTTTTAGTCTGTACTGCCCATAATTTTTTTAATTTAATTTATTTATTTTCTAAAACATTTATATTGAATAACATATAACAGACCATAAACCACAGAGGTGAGAGAGAGCGAGCCATATGTTTCGTCATTTAGCGGTAACATTTTATTTAAAGACGGGCAATAGGCTAACATTACGGCAGCAAACATTGGCTACAAAACGCTTACTGAAAGGAAAAAAACGTGAATATGACAGTATTTAATCTACTACTTTTCAAATGGCGCACTGCTGAGTGAATGCGGGGGAATTAATTTGCTTTTTTTTGTCGCAATGGAGGCAAGTATAACGTATCTGTAGGTAAATATTGCACATCTTGTGTCATTTTTGCAAAGATTTCCTTATACATATTACGTTTTAAATGTTATAACGATTACTTCATCGTTTTTGTGTTTTTAGGGTTCCGTACCCAAAGGGTAAAAAGGAACCCAATTACTAAGGTTCCGCTGTCCGTCCGGCCATCAGTCCGTCCGTCTGTCACCAGGCTGTATCTCATGAACCGTGATAGTTAGACAGTTGAATTTTTCACAGACGATATATTTCTGTTGCCGCTATAACAACAAATACTAAAAAACGGAATAAAATTAACATTTAAGGGGACTCTCATACAACAAACGTCATTTTTTTTGCTCGTTTTTGCTCGCAATTTATAACGGCAATAGGTAGACGTTTGAAATACTCACATAATATATAGTTATATATTCACATTAAAAATAATAAAAATAAAACAAATATTTAAGGGGGCTCCCATACAACAAACGTCATTTTTTTGTCATTTTTATAGATAATGGTATGGAACCCTTCGTACGCGAGTCCGACTCGCACTTGGCCGGTTTTTTTTTTCATAACATCCGTGTTTATTATTTGTGAACTACCTATGACATTATATTCTGTGGTGTGTACAGTCATCGTTATATGTAATTATGTAGTAACTATATAATTTTTGCGTATTAAAGATCTAAAATCAGACGTTTTAATGGAGTAAAATGGTACTGTTCACTTACTTTTGCTTGTGAGTTGAATTTAACAAGTTCGTAAAATAATTAGTTAGCCATTTATCGTAACAAACTATGCTAGGATTGGCAAGGATTGGTGTATCTGTGGGGCCAAAGCAAACAGTCATCACTCGGACTCCGGTGGCTGCATAATATTCCGGAAACTGAAATAGAATATTACAAAAAATTACCGTTAGATTAGAACCGGCAGATTAGAAACGGCAGATTAGAAACATCGAAACTGTTTTTTTTTAGAAATTATTAATGACAGGATGGTTTAATACGTTCATTCACACGCGGTGTGGCGTGAAGCGGCCTGTTAAGCTGTGGCCGCTAACGCGACTTCGCGTGATGGTCCCGGCTGTTATTAAGCCAAGTCAGTGGCCTTTAGGTGGTTTGAAAAAACAGGCCTCCGCCAATCCGCAGTTGAGCAGCGTGGTGGAGTAGGCTTTAATCCCCTTCGATTGAGGGGAGATCTGTATCCCAGCAGTGGGATGAATAAGGTTTGCGAAGAAGGTTGTTACTGAAGCCGCGGCTAACGCTACTAGACTTGTATGACGAGAACGGTGCCCCTCAAGGGGTAGCGAGAAGAGGGTCAAATTATGAGCAAAGTATCAATAAAATAATGATTTTTAAGAAAAAATAAAAACCCACTTCAGCTGGCAAGCGCAGCTTATTGGTGGAATATCCCGGGAGACGCTGCTGCCCGTCTTCCAGGAGAATAGTTATTGCGTCACACAAGATTCCTTTGTACGAAATCCAGCGCAGAGCAATAGAATGGCACAATTCTATTCTGCCGGCAACCACAAGGCAAATTTAAGGGTTTCCTTCGATTTTTCTGGGATTCCGCACCAGACCCTGACTTGGTAAATATGGGACCACCTCGCAATCATACCCTTTCAAATAAAAAAAAAGAATTTGACCATACGTGCTTGTAAAATTTAAGTTTCCCTTGATTTCCCTGGGATCCCATCATCAGATCCTGACTTCATGAATATGGGACCACCTTGCAATCATACCCTTTCAAATAAAATAAGAATTTTGAAAATCGGTTCACAAATCGCGAAGATATCAAATAACATACATACAAAAAAAAAACAGTCGAATTGACAACCTACTTCTTTTTTGAAGTCGGTTAAAAATGCTTTCTGGTAATAAAAGGGTCATCCAGGTACTAAGATATAAGACATGAAAAAGGTTAAACGACTCCAACTTACACCCATACAAATATCAAACTGCATTATGGCACTCTTAGTCCCATGGTACACGGGCACAGTCGGTGATTGGCGCAGTGCCGCTGTTGAAGCAACATTGATAATCGTTCCACCTTTGCCTCCTTCATCTTTTCGCATAAGCTCCATGGCTTTGAAGGTGCTCGTAACTACAGCTGTCTGAAACACAGTTGTTATCATGTAAAAATGTCCTTATAGCATTATGAATAATTTATGTGTGAAAGAAGCAACGACCTGCCTGATAATAAGCAGTCATCGCAACATCAAGTATATTTCTTTTTTTTTTATTTATTACAACAAGAAATGATTAAATGGAACAAAAACTCGACTGCGTTAGAAGATATGGACTGACTACCACATAGCAAACCATAAAGCATCTTGTACATGGGCATGAGTAGAGTAAAATCGGAAGAGCGGCGGTACACTGACTTCTGTTTTCAATGTTAATTATTCTTCGCGTGAACTCGCATAATTTTTTGAATTAATGAATGAATGGAGGAATGAATAAATAAATGAATGAATGTATTAATGGGTGGATGAATGAATGGATGGAGGAATGAATGAATAAATAAATGAATGAATGAATGAGTTGACTCTACCCATGTTATACAATTGAGACGAATTTAAATGTCACATCACCTCATACAAGAAAATCGGTCAAGCGGTTTAGGCTGTAGAGACAGAATTAAATATACATACGGATTTACATACATACTCAAGAAAATCATTACCTACCTACCTTTTTCGGCCAACGTATAAAAAGCCTCGACGGTAATTAGGTAATTTTAGCAAATTATATTGTCATCGTTGAATTTATTATACTGTTTTACATTTATTATACTTATTCGAGTAAAATAATTATTGACGTGTTTGTAAAGACAATAGATTTATGTACCGAAGAGTGATTAATGAAACAATAGTGGGAGTCTGGCTATATAATAAAATAATAGAAAAAAATCGTTACCTATTGATGTAATCATTTCATAGCTCTGATGACAAAACACAAAAAAATTGCCAATTTCGATTTATGTAGTTTCTAATAAATATGGATTGTGATCTAAATTTGCTATAGAAAAATGTTTCAGTAGATGATCGAAGGACATTGCTGTGTTTAGGACAAACGGACCCTATACCTACAGCTATTACGCCCCTGTGTACCAACCTTCCGGTTATATCACAGGATTGCGAGTCTCTCGACTAGTAAACCAACCAGGCGAGAGGACCTTTACCCATACCGCCATCGCACTCGGTAAAGCAATCCAGCATTTTTTGGCAGAAGACACGCCATTATTATTATATTATCTGCCTCTCAACTTCTGTTCGCCATTTCCATAACGCTCTCGTTACGCATTCACCAGCTTACTCCCCAAGCACACCCCGGCCACTTCATACAAATGTCGCGTCGTTTACTACTACATAAACAATGACGTCTGTGCAGAGTGCGAATGAGCGTGTGTGCGTGCGGCGCCATACAAATTGTTCCCGATTTGTCTCAGAGGGGAGGTGAGGCCGACACGAGAGAGCGGCAGGGAGTGGCCATACTGTACGTAGTACTATTACTTATACTGTGGTAGAACACTGCTTTAGACCACACGACTGAAGTAAAACTTCTTTAGCTCTACTAACTTATATCTGCCTCTCCACTTCCGTTCACCATTTCCGTAACGCTCTCGTCACGCATTCACCAACTTACCCCCTAGGTCAAGTATGCGTAAATTAGTTTTACTTCAAAAATGGTGAAATGAATAAAGAGGATATTAGTAAATTAATTAAATAAATATAACGGGTCATTCACATCTTTTTGTCGGGAAAGCCGACTAGTTTCGATCTCAAAAGGAGACCTTCATCAGGGCGAATGTCCAGATACGTCCACCCTTTGTCTCTCGCGCCAGACACTAATGCGCCCCCGACAAAAAGATCCCAAACAAAGAATCCCGACAAAAAGTCGTTAGTGACCTGTTTAATTTATTTAGTATAATGTCTCACGTGAGTTTTATAATAGGATATTAGTAGTCATAATACTCACAAAATTTATTTCAATTGCCTTTTTATACATAGCCAAGGAGTCGTTCATGATACCAGCGTTATTAATAACCAGGTCTATATACGTTTGCTCGTCGTACACCGACTTGAAAGCTCCAAAGAGTTCCTCATCTTTAGTGACGTCACACTTGTAAAATTTCGCTTTTTCTGAACCATATTTAGTTTGCAACTCCTTTTGAAAAGCCAAACCTGTTTCTTCATTTAAATCAAGAAAGGCTACATGCTGTAAAAAAGTGAGAATAAAATTGATAGCTAATACTCACTGTATACTGTCGAATGGCTTGACACCGGGGTCGCGGGTTCGATTCCCGCACAAGACATATTTTGCGTTTATGAACATGTCTGTTTGTTGGTCTGGGTGTTTTCCATTTTTATTATGTAGGTATGTATTTTAACAAAAAATGTATTTAATTATTATATCAGCTATCTTGCTACTACTATCCATAGCTCAAGTTTTGCTTAGTTTGGAACTAGACGGCCGTGTGTCATTCGTCCAAGAATATTTATTTATTCTACATGAATTTTTATATTAGTCTCTAGGTTACATTGTAAAGTATAAGTACTTATATATTCTTCTTCTCTGAAGCGGTCGGTCCCGGCTGTTGTCATTTGATGACAGTCGTTAAGCCAAGTCAGTGGCCTTATGATGGCGGCTTTAAAGCAATTGCCAGTACACAAGCAACACGCAGTTGAGCAGCGTAGTGGAGTATGCTCTAAACCCCTTGAGGGATCCATGTCCCAAGAGTAGGATGATTATGGGTTGATGCCAACAAAATAGTAGACAATAATCAATCGTGAATTCCTTAATCATTAAACTTATTGAAATTGAGAAAGAATTGGGAACGCGACCACTCAGCTCCGTAAGGAACTGATGACATCGAAATTAAATGGTTGCCTATGTAATATCTGCGACAAACGGAATATACTGGGTCAAAAAATATATAAGTATCTAATATGTGAAGGAGAAGAGAAAGAAAAAGACCATAGGGAAATAAATAGAGGTTTTACTGTTCAGCCCTGACAGCCCAGGAAGTCATGCTCACTTTGTTCAAACCGGTGGTGGTATCGTGTGGCGGGTCGCCGCATTCCCAATACAATAGTTGAATGCGGCGATGGCTACCCTATGCATCAACTCTTGAACGGGTGCTGCCTGAAGGTACTGGCATGCCGTCATGATTGCAAGGTAAACAATAGGAGGATTTGGATTAAGTAGTATTAGACAATAGTATGATTATTAGCAAAATTGTGACATAAAAATAGTAGATCTTAACAAACGGACCCCGGTGTCTGTAGATTGTAATTATTATCTATAAAAATAAAACATTTTAACCTTATCAAATTCAAAACCACCTGAAAGCAAAATCGGTAAACTTACACTAGTAAAAGCGGAACAAGTAACTAATAATAACTATAGCACAAATTAATCGTAATTTATATTAGGACCATTACATTCTTTTATTGCCGTCGGGCATACTTTACGCTATGTACATATACTAACTTTTAGCTTCGATGGTTTAATTATAATTTATTGTAAACTTACTTTAACTCCTTCTTCCAACAATTTCTCAACAATACCAGCCCCAATTCCACTTGCAGCTCCAGTAATCAACACTACTTTATCATTCAGTTCATACTCCATAGCGTCACTGTAGAATTTTACGTCTGACTAGATTAAAAGCGGGCTGTATTTGATATCAGAATAACATTCATTTCAGGCACTTTGTAATTTGCGCAAGTGAGATGGAAAGCGCTTTCTATCTCACTTGTACATATCGAAATGCATCTGTGTGAGTACTGTGTTTGCCTGAACTCCTTACACGCGGCCAATCGGTATGTTCTATTGTGATAGTCGTTGTCGCCCAATGAGTTTCGTTTGTTTGTTCATGTGTTAGTGCTATAAATTTAATGGATATATAAAATTTATGGTAGTTGCACTTGTATTCATACAAAAGACGAACATTGTAATCTTAGATTTAATTCATTATTGGTCTCCGCTACACTTTGCTCCTTTTCTTTGACTCTGTACTCTGTTTGCACATAATACGAATTAAATTTGAACTGCACGTGGCACGTTTAATGCTCTATTGCCAATATCATATTTAAGTTTTCAATTGTTATATGCTTCGATTCCGATTGTATAAAAAAGAAAATAAACCTTGAATTGACTTTTTTAAATCTATCTAAATATATGACGTCTATAGTGGTGCACTAAGATTTTACAAAATTCATCCCCTAAGGAGGTGAAACGGAGGTACAAAGTTTGTATTGGGAAACAAGATTAGTTGGACTATTTTATCCGAAACTTTACACGAGTAGGTACTTCTATAATGAATTAAATATATATGATTATACACTGAGTAAACTATATGATAAATGAGTAAACACGCGTTTCAGGATATTTCAAAATTGAACCCCTAAAAGCGTAATAGGAGGTTAAAAAGTCTGAAAATCGTCATGGGTATTGTTTTTATGGTTTATCAGGTCGCTGATTACGAAAACAACAACGATTTTAAAATTCAACGTGGCTAACGTAACTATCATCGCACATTGGAATGTGCGATGGGGTTGAAATGTCTATATATCAATATAAGCGTCGTTTTTACGGTTTATCGAACTCCAATCCACGTGTCATGCTTCATAGTATCTGTCTGTTACCTCTTCACGCTGAAATCACTGGACCGATAAAGATGAAATTTAGTTCAGTGATACCTCGAGTCCTTCATCGTATTTTTTGTTAATTTTAAAATCTTGACTGAGGCACTGAGGGCGATAATAACGATCATTTACGACACGCTTTTATCTCATCGGCACGTATTCCATTGGAACTTCTGGTCAGGAGTTCAGTATTATGTCATTAATAACAAGTTTATCAACTCCTATCTATGTCGCACTTTTAAAAAGTGGAACGCGTTGCCGGCATATGTATTTCCTCAATCATACAATATGGGATCCTTCAAGCAAAGCGTGAAGAAGCATCTTGTAGGCCAGCATGGCAGCGTTAACTGACAAGACATCAAGGTCTCTTGTCCGTTGCCGTTGCAATTGGGGATCTTCTTTTCGCTTACCATCAAGCGAAGTGGAGCCAATATGCTGAGCTAATATAAAAAATAAAAATAAAAATAATGACCGCTGCTTGGTCGTATGTATGTTTACCCCGAATTTCACGAAAGCGAAGCCTCAGACAAAAGCTAGTATTATAAACTAGGTACGTCGGGTGGCAGACAAGCATACGACCTTCCTGATGTAAACGGTTACCATGGCCATATTAACGCTTGCAACATTAAATATTCAACGTTCATGCGCCGCCACCCTCCTGCCAGCGCAGCAACTCCTTCCATTCTGGTGGTTACTTTTATGGATCGGTCCTACTATTATAATTATCCATTACAGTAATAATGCCGTGTGATTTCCGGCAGACTAGAATAGGAACATTCCGTCTCTGCCCGTGGATGTCGTACAAGGCAACTAAGGAAAATACATTATAAAACATCCATCAGGCCTCCCCAACCCGTCTGGCCAGCGTGGGGAGTGTAGGCCAAATCCTCCTTCTGTCTGTGATGGACGAGAGAGGGTCGTGCTCTTGTAGTGGAGACTAAAATGACCTGATGACAGTAATAATTCCCATTATATTTCCCATAGCCGGACTGTTTTGAGAAAAAAGTACAATCCTAGAATAAGCCCATTGATGGTACACACTCAGTTTTTTTTTTGTTTAATTAGTAGTTTGTTTAATAAAAGAAAATTTATTAATGAAAAATAGTTGGAAATAGCATACAGCCGGCCTGATGTAAAAAAGCTTATGAGCCAAATTCAGAAAATTTTACACGAAGAATTAAAAGTTTGGAAACTTTGTTGTCGTTGGATCCCTCATGAACTGACAGCGGAGCAGAAGCGGGCTCGCGTGGAATGGTGCTCACAGATGCTACTGAAGGACGACCACGGACATTCTAATGCTGTTTATGACATTGTCACAGGAGACGAAACGTGGATTTATTGTTTTGAACCCGAAAAAAAACAGCAATCTTGTGAATGGGTGTTTGAAAATGAGAATAGGCCAACAAAAGTGAGGCAGGCGAGAAATGTTGGTAAAAAAATGATCGCGTTTTTTTTCTCAGCTACGGGTCCCATCTGCA
Source organism: Hypsopygia costalis (assembly GCA_937001555.2). Classification (NCBI taxonomy): domain Eukaryota; kingdom Metazoa; phylum Arthropoda; class Insecta; order Lepidoptera; family Pyralidae; genus Hypsopygia; species Hypsopygia costalis. Next base: position 7,365,727 of record OW443330.2, on the reverse strand, counting down.
CAATTCTACTTGTAGATCAAAAGAATGTCAATGCCGAGTGGTATTCTACCATTTGTTTACCCAGAGTGTTAGAAAAAATTCGCGAAAGACGACTAAAAAGCCGCGTTCTCCTACGTCATAACAACGCTTCTTCACACACAATCAATCAAACAAAGTCATTTTTACTTTCCGAAAAAGTACAACTCGTCACTCATCCTGCACATAGCCCCCACCTAGCACCCTGTGATTTCTGTATTGTCCCCAAAATCAAGATTTGATGAGAGGTTTCACTTTTACCAACTCCGAAGAGGCAGTGATAGCGTTCAATCACCACGTAGAAAACATGCCTTCAGATCTGTGGTCCTCCTGTTTTAAAAAATGGTTCGTTCGCATGAAAAAAAGTTAAAAATGTAAAGGAGAGTATTTTGAAAAGCAATAAACATAATATTTTGATTATAACATGTTGTTTTTAGTTTAAGTTACGCAAAACTTTTAGTGTGACCTACGTATTCTGATTCCAAAGATAGGTCTTAGTTTTAAGCTGTTGACAAACTTGCTGATTTTGCCGGTAGAGCTTCAGGGTTTCTACTAACAAAGCTTAACACAATTACTACCAGTCTAAGCCCAAGTTAATTTTTTGCAATCTCAAATTTCAATGGGCATCGGCTTCACTACAGCCGGTAGGGCTCCTGGGACCTACCGCCAAAGCTGAAGCCGATTACCATCAAATATTTTTATTCGAAAAATAAATCTTAAATTTAAGTTAATGAAAAACATTTTCAACTTATTCGGCAGACCTCTATGGTTTCCTCTAAGCTAAACACATGTGTATGTGTAACACACAATGTGTAAATTGTCCAGAAATATTTATTTATATATTTATAATTGCACTAGTACGGGGCGGAAATCTAGTTTCGCCTCAGTGCAGTATAAGTTGATTGGCTATAAATAATATTAAATTACACAACAGGTTAAGTGGCATGGCCTTGGCATGACGTACAAGTTTTAAACAAATTGTATATATATATATATACATAATTTGTCGACTTTGTATCATTAGTACTTATCAAACATCATAACAGTCAATACAAAGACGAACAGTGCCGAATTGCGCAATAATATTTATCTAAACTTTAAAAGTTGAGAACTGGTGAGTACAAATTATTTACTACTTAGAATTACTTAAATTTACTACTTAGAATACTAGGGGCCCGGATAGACTTCATTCTGTCAAAAGTTAAGTTTTTTTTACTATTGTTCACGCAACTTTTATATTTTCTCTTTATTAAATTTTTCCGTGTGCCTTAAGAAAAATACGAAAAAAAAAATTAGCCGAATTGGTCGAGTCGTTCTTGACTTCCTTAGCAAAATTCATATTTATTTATATATACATATAGATTAAATTATATATAAACTAGTTTACGATCATCATGTTTGTTTATTTTTATAGTTTCTGAATAATAAAATATTGAGAGTGAGAGAAAAAAGTAGAGTTGGCAATGCGCATGTGATGCCTCTGGTGTTACAGGCGTCCTTAGGCTACGGCAGGTAACTGCTTTCCATGGATCGGGTTCTACCTTAGTTAGTTGTATAAAAAAAAATCAAAAAACATGTCTTTAATTATATACAGACGTGAATATACTGCTATCAGTTGTGGGATTGATTTCGAAAAATGGGAAATCAATGGATTTCAGATTAGCAACCCTTATTCTAAAATTAAAATGCACAATTCCAACCATCCAAGTCCACCATGGTTTTGATTGGGTATTTGATAATGAGTCAGTCAGTGAATTAGAACTCGAAACTTTTCATAATATTACCCACTAGTGGCCGCCTGCGACTTCATCCTCGTGGGCGTACGAGGATGAAACTTACAGCAGAGTTTAAGTTTTAAGTTTAAGTTAAGTCGTCCAGCAATACAAGTTTATTCTTTACATTTATATCTAGGAAAATCTTTCAAATGTTTTAAATGTTTTTTTTTATGCCACGTCGGGTGGCAGACAAGCATATGGCCCGCCTGATGTGAAGTGGTTACCCTAGCCATACTAACGCTCGCAACATAAAATATCTCTCGCGCGCCGCCACCCTCGCTGCCAATGCCGCATCTCCTTCCTTTCTGGTGACCTCACTCACTCGCAGGAACACAACAACCCTGAAGGGAATTGTTATTTGGTTGCGGTATTCTGTGAGGTGGAGGTAAATTCCCCAGTCGGATAACTTACAATTACGATCCGTAAGTCATGATACCTATGTCTGACTAAATTCTATTAGTATTTAGGCGAATTATGTATGAAAATAAGAATCATGTCTCTCTACCATCGCATCGTAGTATCTCTAGCGGCCTATTTGGTCAAATCATAATTCAAACTTTTCGATGGTATATCGAATGCTTTCGGTAAGCAGATTTTATGGACCATAAAGTAACTAAGGGTGCGAAACACAGTGCTGAGTTTCGTACCTAAACTAATGAATAACTAAGACACTGTGCCGGGCCATGATCAAATGTCGAACTATACCACAGTATACGTAATAGTACTACGTACAGTACGGCCAATCCCTGCCGCTCTACTAAGGCGAAATCGCCTCCCCTCTGAGTCGCATGTGGAACCGATAGCAAAGGCTGCCACGAGGCGTCGCGTATTACGAAAGTTCGTTCGTGGCATATAAACTATTCTCTAGGGAATTTTTAAATTGTAAAATGATTTATTTCTTTTTATTAATCATTACTATCATTTACTTACTTCGTTATGTAGTCAACCTTAAAGACATACATTTGCATGTTTACAGTCGCGGTCTGCGTGTGTTGCCGATTTTTGTTTGGATTGGCCAGGGTATTACTACACTGAACAATAATTATGAATTAAAAAAAAAATTAAGACCGACTTCTTTATCAGACTCTGACTTGGTGAATAAGGGACCACCCCACAATCATACCCTTTCAAATAAAAAAATAGAATTTGACCATACGTGCTTATAAAATTAAAGGGTTTCCCTTGATTTCCCTGGGATCCCATCATCAGATCCTGACTTGGTGAATATGGAACCACCTTGCAATCACACCCTTTCAATAAAAAAAGAATTTAGCAAATTGGTTCACAATTCGCGAAAATATCGAAGAACATACCTACATACAAAAATACATTAGTCGAATTGAGAAACTCCTCCTTTTTTTGAAGTCGGTTAAAAATACTATAACAGGTTATCACGACTCATGCATCATCTGTTTAAAAATTCTCTAAAAATATAAAAAGTACCAAACTAATTGGATGATTAATTTAGATTTAGCTAAATTAATCATCCAATTAGTTTGGAACATCGCCACTAATAAGAATTTAATTGAATTGCCCTGTAGTAATCGGTACAGATTTTTTAATGATATCGAATTTGTACAAAAATATTCCTCAATCTAATTTTCCGGCAAACGACAAGTATCATTTGATATTCTTGAAAAGTACGTAGTTCAATTATTATGTAATTTTGAATCAATATTATCAGCCTTTATCTATCCACTGTTGAATATAGCCCTTCCATCATATGTGATCCTCCGGTTTCCGCATCGGTGTGTGCAAAGTGGTGGGTGGATACCTGCTTCAGCCATCAGGTCATCGGTCGCCACCTTGGCCCGGAAGCGCAGCTCTATAAGGGAGCTGCGCTTCCGGGCCAAGCTCTATAATGAATAAGCGACTATATTTCATTTAAAATAGAATTGGTATGAATCATTCTATTCAGTTTTTGAATCGCAATAAGAGATGGTGGTAAGGGGGCTGGGCTGCCGGGTACCGGGGCCATATACTGTGGATGTAACTAATTATGTCCTCTACACACGTTGGCGCTTGCCTTTACTCGGCCAACTAGGCGAGTGACACCGAGTGATGACAAGGCAAAGCAAATAGGCTGTCTAAATGTTGGCGTTGGCCATCACTCGGCAACGATCGGCCAACGTGTATACGGAGTAATGCCCTTAAGTCGCCAATCTGGGGCCCTACCGCCGAAGCTGAAGCCGCTTACCATCGGAATTTTTGAGCTCTACCGAATAAGCTGAAGATGTTTGTCAATAACTTTAATTTAAGACCGATTTGTGGAATCAAAAATACCGATGGTAAACGGCTTCAGCTTCGGCGGTATAGCCTTAGGCAGGTGAGGGCCGAAACACATAACCGCGTCGCGGCGACGCGCCGCAACGCAACGCACCACCGAGGGTTGCGTTGCGGCGCCGCGAAACAAAGCGTTATGCTGTCATACTGTACGGCAACCATTTTTTTGTGTTTTTTCAATGTTACTGAATGTATGTAAAAAAATAGCAAAAAAATGTTACATTTCGTTAACGTTAAAGTTTGATTAAACGATTATTTTATTTTACTTTTTGTACACTATGTGCGGCGCAGTGCACACCTCAAAATTCTGCGTAGCGGCGAGCGGCACTGCCGATTTTGGCGGTGCGGTGCCACAACGCGGTTATGTGTTTCGGCCCTTAGTTGGCAACTATCGCCAGAGCCTCGTTAGCTAGGCGGCAGGGTGCACCACGTACACCTTACACTACACTAAAGATATGTAATTTGAATAAATTATTAATTTTTGCATGCGTGTGGTCCTTTGATATGTAATCAGCAGTGCTCTTTATTATTTAGATATTATGTATACACCCAAGTGCAACTAATAATATACTCTGAGAAAAATAACGTGAATTTGATTAGATAAGGGTAAGACCACAGATTACTTAATTGTAAACATTGACTTTACGTATATTATACTGCCATAAAGATTAGTGAATAGACATATTTTTTTTATACGAGGAAAAAGATAAATCAAAAGCTCAACTTTATCATTTATATATATTTTTTAATGATTCAGTATAGGCCTGTATAGGTATATTGGTTATCGAACAAACCTGACGGGCAATACTTGTAATTAAAATTCAGTTTCGATTTAGTCTCGATCTCACATATGTAACATTTGGTATTATTCTCTTATTACATTAAGAAACTCCAAAGATTAAATTAGGTGTGTGATTATATCGAAATATGACCGAAAATTAAACAAACTAATAATAGTATATTAATATATTATGTAACGGTATCCCCCCTTTAGGCCCAGATATGCAGTATAGATCAAGCTTTTCAATAATCTAATTTCGCCTATCACCTCCCATTTTATTACGACTTTAATAAATATCACGGTTGCACGAGCAGCAAATCTACCTAATTCCTATTATTACAAACCAGTGGCCAATTAACTAAACGGATATTGACGATATTCCTAAAGCACTTTCGCTGAAAACGTACACAGTTTCAGTACACAAAAATATTAATTACACAGCTAAAACAAACACAATTTTAATACACAAAATAATATGGGTTATACCATTATCGGAAATAAATAATATTGTCCTTTACGCTACGCTTATACGAGTATCTTACTTCCATTACGGTAATATAAAAAATGAATAATATTTTTTAACGGGACAGGCCCACCACACATTCCCACCACTGTGTCTCCTGTGTAGCCAGGATTAACAACGGCGACCGCCAAAAAAGGCAATGAACAGTGAAGTCCACTGCAGTCCCGGGGGTACAACTACGGCTGCCTTGGAACTCACAGCGAATTTAATCAGAAGAAATTAGTAGGAGTAGGAAGCTTTTGGAATTTGACTTCCCCTCTTAGCAATGTGAGAGACAGCAATATGGCCAATAAGGCATTAAAAGCCTAAAGAGATGGCTAGTCAAGCGAAGCTCAACTGCCGTGCACCACGGATTTTAAGTATCTACCTAACACTATTGGGGACCTAAAACATTGAGTTGTTACCTAAAATGAATAATATATATAAAATATATAACAAAGCCCGCAGGACAGCTTGTGGCTTGTGGCGAGCTGTTGGGTGAGTAACGACACCACGGACCCGAGTCTCCAGAGAGGCGATCAGAACCTTCGTCTCGTCGAGTGTAAACACAAGAAGGCCTCAACTCAGCTCTGGCTTGCCTTCATTGGCAGTCCAGAGAGGAGCCGTTAGAGTATATGCTCCAGGGGTGGAAGTGTTAAAAGGCATAACGCCGTTAGTATCTTCAGAGAAAGCGTAGCGCACCTCTCGACACCCTTGAGTCACTCACACCTGTGTTGCCACCGGCCGATTTTCTGGAATTTCTGGGGCCCATCTAGTGAGTGGCAAGCCACCGCCTGCCGCAAATAGCTAGCAATAGAAGCAGTTATGGCAGGCGTTCGTCCGTCTTCTGTAATAGCCCGGTATTTAGTTCACCCAGATCTCATCTCCATAGCCCATTAATTTTCAATCACACTTTGTAATAACACACTCAACGCCTGCCGAGACCTGCTCATGGGTATATCGTTCCATTGATATATAATTGGTATTAATTAATAATTGAAATCAAGCAAATAATTTTTAGTCAATTCAAAATTAAATCTCGATTCGGTCAATTTTCAAAAACAATTACAAGAATTGGTATTCTGGTTTAAAAATACAAAATTACGAACTTACTTCGGCTTAACGCGGTATCTCCTAACCTCTGGTGACCTGAATCTCTGATACAACAATCTTCAAGGGTATTGTTATTTGGCTGCAGTCAATCTTCTGTGAGATAAAGGTACCAATTTGCTTAGTCGAGTTTTATATCACAATCAAAACTCAATCAGACAAAACCACTTTTTACTGCAGTCATAAATAGTATAGGACGTTGATCAAAACCACTTTAAACTAGATTAGACTTATGCAGTAAAAATATTTTTGACAAAGAGCGTTGATTAGGTTATGCTTATGATCAACAAAAGCCGAGCAAGCGAGACGATTGAGGTTCGGCTGGGTTTACTTCCTATTGGAGAAGGAGGTGAGATAAGTTTGATTATTTAAATCTAGAAGCACCTAGATGTCTGTTATTGATTATAACATAACACATATTCTTGGACAGACCATCGCCATCTAATCCCAAACTAAGCAAAGCTTGTACTTAACTGATATAACACATAGAAAACGCCCAGACCAAGACATATTCATGCACACAAATATTTGTCTTGTGCGGGGATCGAACCCGCGACCTCGGAGTCTAAAGTGCCCATTGCTAACCATTTGACCCCCGAGCTCATCAATCAATTCATAATTCAATCTCGATTGGGTCAACTTTTATTCAGCGGGGTAAAATAATTACGAGAATTAGCCTTCAGGGACCCTACTGCCGAAGCTGAAGCCGATTACAATCGGATTATTTGAAAGCGCAAATCAAACTTCTACATAGATTTATGCTACTTGTGTTTAGATTAGCTGATAGAAACAATGGAGCTCTAACGACTAAGCTGAAGGTGTTTGCCAATAACTTGAACGTAAGACCTATTTTTCGAATCAAGATATTCGGTGGTAATCTGCTTGGCTTCAGCTTCGGCGGTACGGCCCCAGATCATTGTTCACACTCCACCTGACAACCTTATCGATAGCATGTTGGAAGCCTCACCACCACTCATATCTCTAATCCTCAAGAACAGCTTTAGATCTTCTGGAAATAACAGACACTGTATCTTATATTATATGACAATATAATGTTATCTGCTTGCATAGCCATCGACTCGTTTAAGCACTAATAGGTTACTTTTTTTCCTGAATAACGTCTTATGCCCAGGGGATTCATCATCAACATCACCATCAGCCTGTATCTACCCACTGCTGGATGTAGGCCTTTTCCAAAGCTTCCCACCATATGCGATCCTCCGCTTTCCGCATCCAACCGCTATCAGCCACTTTTTTGTGGTCGTCGGTCCATCTAGAGAGGGGGCACCGAACTCTTCGTCGCCCCATACGTGGCCTCAACTCTAGGATTTTCCTCCCCTATCTGCCATCGCTGCTTCGACAGATGTGGGCAGCCCACTGCCATTTCAACTAGCTAACGAAACTAAATTTATAATAATAAATATAATATATAATAGTCACTATTAGAGAGGTCAGGGCATTAGCCCTGAGGATTATTTTAATGATTACTAAATGAAGCCACGGGTACCAGCTATATATAATAATAATAAATAAATAAATATTTCTGGATATATACAGCGCCATCTAAACCCAAATCAACTGCGAAGCTTGCACTATGAGTACTTGACAACTGATAAGTGTGCTAAAATACTTATTTTTCTTTTGTAAATACATACCTACTTATAATACAAAGAAAACGCCCAGACCAAGACAAACAGACATATTCATGCACACAAATGTTTGTCTTGTGCTGGAATCGAACCCGCGACCTCGGAGTCAAAGTGGCCATTGCTAACCATTCGACCACCGAGCTCGTCAATATACACGGTGAAATTAACGTGGTTGTTTTCCCGCGGCAGAATGATTTGCCTTTAGTAGTACTATACATACGTAATATATTTTTTTATTTTAAACAAAAAGAAACAGATTTACAAATGTGAAAAACGGAACTCGAAAGTAAGCGCGAAACAATAGTAGGACCGCTCGCACCTGACACAGACACGCGAGCGCGGGGGCAACGGCTGGCGCGCCACCGTGCGCGTTCATTAACCTCTCGCACCCAGCTGATTGAATGTTTGCCTACTTAGTTATAAAATGCTATGAAGTACAAAATACTAAAATAATCCAATTTTTCCTTCATACTTTACGGGCTTAGGACCGTCATAAATACTTTACCTCCTTATTTAACCGTATTATGTTATTTACTTTAAACATAAAACTTAAAACCAGCTTTAGAAAGAAAAATATCTGTGTTGAAGCATCGAAATGCCATCACCATAGACAAAAAAAAAATATTTCGTTCTTTTCTCTCAACACTCTGACTGAGGTAAGAGTAATTAGGGCGTATTTAAAAAATTGGAATCAAATTATTTACCTACAATGATTTTAGTCAACTTACCTGTTCTACTGATAAACGGCAGGATTCGTACGCATTCACAGAACATAAATACGCATTTATACTTCACGGTATCGAAGTAATTGTTCAAAGTGTAAACCATTGCGTTCAATACACAGTCGTGCACGTTTTATTTGATTGTCTTTTAGTTTTAATAAGGTGTCACTATCACGTCTAATGGTATCAAAATAGTGGCATTATCATTTTGAATTAGCCACTCACAAAAAGCAATTCTGGCCGTTGCGTCACTTATTTTCGTGGAGGGTATGAACTTTACGAAAGTGGTATGGATGCAATTTTTCACTATGTAGAAGTTTCCACACGTAATATTGGCTTACGCCAAAGGTCGTCGCAGCCATGCGCGTACTTCGACGAGGGTCCCGTTAGAAATACTCTGTGATGTCCTCGTCGAGCTCTGGGGCGTAATGGGGTTGACGCGCGCGACGCGTGTCTCGCGTGTAACTCGCACGGAACCGGCGGTTCGACTAACAGACGCTTCCGCTTCGCCGGTGCGACTGCGACTGCGACGCTCGGCACGATCCCGCCGGGCGCGGCGGCGTATACAAAGCAGGCGGCGCGCGCATTACAAAAGATGCGCGCGCAGGCAGACGGAGACCTTTCGGCATCGCGCCGCGACGGCTCGTACTATTGTTTCTCACGCTTTCGAGTTCGGAATATTTTTTTATTTATTTGAAAATAAAGAAACATTTGTATTTTTCAAATTTAACTCTATGAATTGATAGTACTACTGAAGGCAAATCATCCTTATCCGGGAAAACAACCACGTAAATTTCACCGTGTATATATAAAGACGAGTTTATTATTTCAGAATCAAACCCGAGCAGTAAACAACGATGGTTTACGAATGGAAAGACAAAGTAGTGCTGATAACCGGAGCTGCCGGCGGAATCGGTGCCTTGGTGGTGAGGATGCTCGTTGAAAATGAAAAAGTTAAGGTACTACATATTTCTAATACTATATCTATCATCATCATCAGGTCACTTTAGTCTCCACTACAGGAGCACGACCCTCTCTCGTCCGTCAGAGACAGACGGAGGGTTTGGCCTACACTCCCCGCGCTGGCCAGACGGGTTGGGGAGGCCTGATCGATGTTTTATAATGTATTTGACGAGCTCGGTGGCGTAGCGGTCAATGACACCAAGGTTCGTGGGTTCGATTCCCACATAGGACAAACATTTGTGTGCATGAACATGTCTGTTTGTCTTGGTCTGGGTGTTTTCTATGTATCATAAGTATGTATTTACAAAAAAAAAATGTATTTACTTATGTTTATCAGTTGTCTAGTACCCATAACACAAGCTTCGCTTACTTTGGGGCTAGATGGCGCTGTGTAATTTGTCTGACAATATTAATTTATAAATAATTAATTTATTTCCCTTAGTCGCCTTGTACGACATCCACGGGAAGAGATGGAGTGATTCTATTCTAGTCTGCCGGAAACCACACGCCCAGGCCACACGGCCACACTATATATAGACTATATTATAATTCATTAAAATGTCTGATTAATAGGCTAGTGAACATTCTTTAACCTCCCCAACCCGTTTGGCCAGCGTGAGGAGTGTAGGCCAAATCCTCCTTCCGCCTAGGATGGACGAGAGAGGGTCGTGCTCCTGTAGTGGAGACTAAAATGGACCTGATGATGATGAACATTCTTTTTAAGGTTCCGTACCCAAAGGGTATAACGGACCCTATTACCATCTATTACTGAGACTCGCTGTCCGTCCGTCCGTCTGTCATGAGGCTGTAACTCATGAACCGTGATAGTTAGACAGTTGAAATTTTCACAGATGATGAATTTATGTTGCCGCTATGACAACAAATACTAAAAAACAGAATAAAATAAATATTTCAGAGGGCTCCCATACAATAAACGTTTTTTTCTTTTTTTGGCTCGTTTTTGCTCGATATTGTTAACGGCATCAGGTAGACGCTTATTTTTGTTTAATTTTATATTCACTTTAAAAATAAATAATTATATTAAAATAAAACAAACATTTAAGGGGGCTTCCATAAAACAAACGTGATTTTTTGCCGTTTTTAGGGCCCATACCCAAAGTGGAAAACGGACCCTATTACTGAGACTCCGCTGTCCGTCCGTCCGTCCGTCCGTCTGTCACCCTGTGTAATCTCATGAACCATGATAGTTAGACAGTTGAAATTTTCCCAGATGATGTATTTATGTTGCCGCTATAACAACAAATAAGTACTAAAAAACAGAATAAAATAAATATTTAAGGGGCTTCCATACAACAAACGAGATTTTTTTTGCTCGTTTTTGATAACGGCAACTGATAGACGTTTAAAATATTCACAAATATTTAGATAAAAGTATATTCACTTCAAAAATAAATAATTAAAATAAAATAAAACATTTAAGGGGGGCTCCCATACAACAAATGTGATTTTTTTTTGCTGTTTTTATAGATAATGGTACGGAACCCTTCGTACGCGAGTCCGACTCGCACTTTGCCGGATTTGATTCCGTTTTGTTATGTAACGTCCGCGTCGTCTCAAAAATATAACTATAGGTTAAAACCTATTATACTATATTAGAAAAGAATTACTTCGATAGCATTAAAACTTCTCGCGTTATGACAACTTGAAAATCTCAATTTTGGACTATCCCGAATAATAATCTATACTTACTTGATTTCAGCACGTGACTATTTTGGACGTGGCCGAGAATGATGGTAAGGCTCTAGAGAAAGAGCTGAATTCGAAGTTCGGAAGCGGTAAAGTGGCCTTCATGAAATGTGACGTCACTAATGATGATCAACTCTTTGGTGGTTTCAACGCAGTAATGGATCGTTATGGTTACATAGACGTAGTCATCAATAACGCAGGCATTATGAATGATAGTCAAGCTTCCTACAAAAAGATGGTGGAAGTGAATGTGGTAAGTATTTAAATCAATCACAAATTTCATATTATATGCCAAGATGATCTCGCGGATGAACTTACAGTGGCAAATCGACCAAATATTTTGAATCCGAAAATAGGTCTTTGATCTTAGTCTTAGTTTAATTAGTGAATCTAATCGGAACACGCGCAGCGTCAACTGTAGTCGATCCGTGGATATTATTTATCTGTAACTCTTCCATGCTAAAAACGTTAGTCGCTAAGCCGTCGGTCCCGACTGTTGTCATTAGATATCAGTCGTTAAGCCAAGTCAGCGACCTTTAGGCGGCTTGAAACCACTGGTTTCCGACAACCCGCGGTTGAGGAACGTGTTGGAGTATACTCTAAAGCTAGGGTTGCCAACTATACTGTTAAAAACAGTATTATACTGTTTTTCACTACTTTATACTTTTTACTGTTGAACAAAAATAAAGTATAAAAAATACTGTTTTCAGCATCAAAATGCTTAACACTATAGTGTTAGACTTAGACCCTCACACATTTTTTTAATTTAGTCATTAATAGTATATAACTATTAATTTATTAAAAAAATAGCTCTTGATTATTGTATTTAAAAATGGTGTATTTAAAACATTAAATAAATAAATTACTGTTCATTTTTCTAAAATACTGTTTAATATTCTTCTCAGACCTAAATATACTTTATTTCTTGTAAAAAAAAGTTGGCATCCCTATCTAAAGCCCTTCGAATGAGATCATATCCCAACAGTGGGATCAATAAGGGTTGACGACGAAAGTCTAGCAACGCCAAAGACAATGCTAACCAAAATAAATTGTCCCAATGAATTTGTCTTTACCATAGAGAAGAACTAAGTTGACGACTTTGGTGGCGTAGCGGTCAATGACGCGGCTTCGACACCAACGCTCGTGGGTTCGATTCCTACACAGGACAAACATTTGTGAACATATCTGTTTGTCTTGGTCTGGGTGTTTTCTGTGTATCATAAGTACTATGTATTTACAAAAAAAAATGTATTTACGTATGTTTATCAGTTGTCTAGTACCCATAACACAAGCTTCGCTTACTTTGGGGCTAGATGGCGCTATGTAATTTGTCTGACAATATTTATTTATTTATATTTAAGTCTCGATAGAAAACAAAAATTTCATTTTCGGCGGTATTCTTTAGTTACTAAATTGTTGTATTTTGACGTGAAAAAATCTAATCTAGATGATGATATATATAGATATAGAGATGAGAGACGTATCTTTAGATGAATTTCGGATCTAGAGCATATTGGCACTTAAATTCACTTTCACATTCAAGATTATCCGATGAAAGTGAATCTAAGCTCTGCGGATTTATAGTAGTAATGATTTAGATACATGTTCTTATATTTAATTTGTATGGTTTCTAAGTGCTTTATAAAGTCCAAGGAATAAAGATATTTTGATTTGATTTGATATGATATGCTCTACATCCGAAATTCAATCACACAACTGGTTAGACGAAGGATCAAAGAATTTATTACGCTAAATAAAGACTATTCAACATCGCGTGCGGGGGAGGGGGAAGCGCTGACATTTTGAGATAATTTTAGTGCACATAACGTATTCACGTACAACACACGGCCGTGTCCATGACATTATTGTTATTTACACGTTTTGTCATAAATTATTACTATGTGTTTAATTCTGGCCGTGTGGTTTCCGGCAGACTAGAATAGAATCACTCCGTCTCTTCCCGTAAATGTCGTACAAGGCGACTAAGGGACATTATAAAACATCGATCAGGCCTCCCCAACCGTTCGGGCCAGCGTGGGGAGTGTATGCCAAATCCTCCTGCCGTCTGGGATGGACGAGAGAGGGTCGTGCTCCTGTAGTGGAGACTAAAATGACCTGATGATGATGATGATGTGTTTAATGGCTTTTCAGACTGCTCTTTGTACTAGTTCCATCAAAGCATTGGAGCTGATGAGCAAAGAGCGCGGCGGACGAGGGGGTGCAGTGATCAACACATCCTCCATCGCGGCCCTTGTACAGCATCCTATTGTACCCATATATTTTGGCACCAAAAGCGCTGTGTTACAATTTACCTTATGTATGAGCGTAAGTAAATGCTTATTATGTAATAATATAAAGATGATTTCAATTTTTCACATCAAAAAGACTTAAGGTTCAATTGACACCACCGCGAAATGGAATGGAAGCAAATTTTTGCAAAGAAATTGTTAATAGCAATTATGCTATTAACAATTTCTTTGCAAAAAGTAGCTTCCATTCCATTCCATTAGTAAAGTAGTAGGTAAAGGTCATTAGAACTTTATGACAATTGTATAACATATAAAGTTTATATTATAAACTTAAATACTATCAGTTGCTAGGGGAATCCTCGAGAATGCCCAAAGATTCCTCGGAAGACGCACGATCTTTTTGGCTCATATTTAAGGGCTCTTCCGAATAAGTAGCGTACTGAAGTACATGGAACATGTCTCCAGACTGTCAGGGAAGAGTGAATGATGGATTAGGGAGTGCACAAAAGATCCAGAAAGATCAACGTGTCACTGGTGCTGCAGCACAGCTATTCTAAGATTATTATTATTATTTTTTTTGCAGTCAGAAGAATATTACAAACCATCTGGAGTGCGTTTTATCACCATTGGCTACGGTAAAACGGAAACAGATTTAGTTACGAAGCTGGAAACATTACCATTCCTTGAAGATAAATTGAGTGAAATGGTGGCCGAGTTTACGGGCCAAAGGTAAATATCAAAACACTCCCTGGTCAATCCATAGAAATGTCGCGTCGTTTACTACTACATAAACAATGACGTCTGTGCAGAGCGCGAATGAGCGTGTGTGCGTGCGGCGCCATACAAACTGTTCTGTTTGTCTCATACTGTACGTAGTACTATTACTTATACTGTGATCTAAGTATAAATGAATACCTAAATAGATATGAAAAGGTAGGTCGATAGGGCTGGCCAAGGGGCCCCTCGCCTATGGCCTTGCACTTAAAGGCCGCCTTGTAGACATTCTCCGCAAGAGTTGCTGTGATGGCAGGGGGGGTGGCGGTGCGCGAGCGATATTTTTTGTTGCGAGCGTTAATATGGCTACGGTAACCGCTTCACATCAGATGGGCCGTATGCTTGTCTACCACCCGACGTAGGATAAAAACAAAAACAAAAAAAAACTTGGATGGAGCCCAAAGCTCTGAACTAAAAGAACCTACTAAGAATAAAGTTATCGAGGCCTTAATACACATGTTGTAAGTAAGCAGGAGCTTGATGGTGTCGTTGCGCTTGTCATTCTAATCGAACACACGAGTTAACACTGTCCATGGATAGATTTATTTATCTCGAGTTCCTCAGAGCGTCTGAAGGCACGTTAAGCCGTCGGTATCGGCAGTTGTCGAAATAACAGTCTTGAAACCAAACCAAGTCAGTGGCCTTTATGCGGTTTGAAAGCACTGGCATCCGCCAACCCGCAGTTGAGCAGCGTGGTGGAGTATGCTCTGAACTCCTTCGATTGAGTGGAGACCTGTATCCCAGCAGTGGGATGTATAAGGATGAATGATAATGGTTGTTAACCCATACCAAGACATCCCTGTTTAAACCAGGTATATTAGATAATCATACGTACTGAAGCACTGAAAAAAATTATCTTATTTCTCGAATCGTCACATAAAAAATGGATTTCAAAATATTTTCTCGTTATATTTCTTTACTTTTCTTAAATAAATAAGTATTCAGTAAGCACCAATTACACACGACCACAAATTATCTAGTCCAAAACTAAGCAAAGTTTGTTCTATGGGTTTTAGATAATTGATATAATACATACATACTTTTTTTTTGTAAATACCTACATATAATATATGGAAAACACCCAGACCAAGACAAACAGACATGTTCATGTACACATTTGCAAACCTACATTGCCCTAATATTATTTAATTTCTTGAATAATAACAGGCCTGAATCAGCAGCTCGTGGTTTAATAGAAGCTTTCAAAACTGGAGAAAATGGAAGTACCTGGATAGCAAAAGACGACACTCCAGTAGAAGATATAACGGACAAGGTCAAGAGAGCCTACGAAATTCTCTCTGAAGGAATTGTTTAACAAATGAAGAAGGCAGCATCTGAAAAAACATCATATATCATTGAATAAAAAATATATCCTTAACTTATTGTTATTATTTGCCATTATCCATAGTTCAATACAAGCGTATTGAGCTATGGATTATGTTCAGAGGATTTGTTTGATATGATGTCAACGACATCTTTCTGTACTTAGTCGCACCACCATAGACAGGGATTTCATCCTCACACTTTGGAGCCAAATTATGCGCGTACTGTACGGTTCCAGAAAAGTTTTCTACCTCGAACCCTCAAGTTGTGAAATGAACTCCCTGCCAAGGTTTTCTTTGGAGACTACAGTATGGGGTTCTTAAAAAAAGGCGTAAAGGGGTTTTTACCCCGGGTGAGTTGTGATGTTTCTGATGTCACCAACGTAAGTACGCTGGTATGGTAAGCAGTCTTCGCAACCTAAGTAGGTTGCGAAGACTGCTGTCTACGTAACGACTTCTTCCTTCCTAGTGAACTCACTTTCTTACAAGAACACGATAACGACCGATCAAGGGAATTGTTATTTGGCTGCGGTATTTAGGGTTGCCTACTATACTGTTAAAACAGTACTAAACTGTTTTTCACTACATTATACTTGTTACTGTTGAACAAAACGTATACAAAATACTGCTTTCAGCATCAAAATTAACACCAGTGTTAGACTTTGACGCTCACACATTTTTTTTAAATTTAGTCATTAATAGCATATATATAACTATTAATTTAATAAAAAAAATGTGCTCCTGCCTGATTTAATTTTAGTTATAATTGTGGTGAGGCGTATGTAATATTAAAAAAAAACTATAAATTAATAAGTTGTGCGAGAAGATCTAAAAAATATGTAAGTATCTAAAACATTAAATTAATGACATAAAATACAGTTTTTTAATATTCTTTTCAGACCTAAATATACTTTATATCTTGTAAAAAATGTTGGCAACCCTAGCGGTATTCACGGTGAGGTGGAGGTACTTAGTACTACTACACAGTCGGGCAGCTTATAGATACGATAAGTCACTTTACCTCATTTTACCAAAACCTTGTTTAGAAATCGTGCAGGTGAGCTAGGCTTTGACTCAAAGGTGGTGGTGAGCCAGTAACACTTCAAAATTATTAAAAAAAAATCGGTTGCCTGTAAAGTCGGTTTACTGAAGATAGTTGAATTTCACAAGTATTGATAATGAAGGTGTAAAGGCTATCACAAGATAACATGAAAGTAAATTTGTTTGCTGCTAAGTGCGTAAAGATGAATTATTCTGGTTTAAATTAATTTATTTCATATTATAAATTAATTTAAATATTTTTACTACTTTTTACTTTAATATAAAGTAGCGAAGCAAACGTAAGGGAAGCTTGTGTTATGGGTACTAGACAACAGATAAACATACGTAAATACATCTTTTTTTTTTGTAAATACATACATAGAAAACACCCAGACTAAGACAAACAGACATGTTAATGCACACAAATGTTTGTCCTATGTGGGAATCGAACCCACGAGCGTTGGTGTCGAAGCCGCGTCATTGACCGCTACACCACCGAGATCGCCATTAGATGACAGCCGTTAAATCAAGTCAGTGGCCTTAGGACGGTTTGAAAACACTGGTCTCTGCCAACCCGTATTTAGGCAGCGTGCTGTACACACCTTCGACTGAAGGGAGACTCGTATCCCAACAGTAGGTTGATGTCGGCATCAACCTATTTTTATCCCACTGTTGGGATAATCCATTTCTGTAGAAAATATCGGTATTTTCTACAGAAATGGATTAAAAGATATAAAACCAAATTTATATGAAAGAGGTTCTACAAAATGGGCGTGAAAGTTTTTTTCAGCATCGGCAACGCGCATAATTATGTAGCCTCTGGTTTTGCCGGCGTCCATAGGTGACTGCTTTGAGCCCATAGGCTACGGTGACTGCCATCAGACGGGTCGTATGCTTGTTTACCTTCGTGGAATAAAAAAGGTATATATATTACTTTTTTTTTAGGAACATAAAACGAGTTACTCATCATCAAGTCAATCATCACTCAAGAAAATTTTAAAAGAATATAACCATTAAGAGGTAAAAATGGATTCCTACTATTGTCGAAGTCGCCTAGTCGGTTAAAATGTAGCTTATGTTACCTGTATAGCTGTAATAATTTTGATTGACACCTTATTCATCAAAATTGGATGAATAGTTTACGTTAGTTAGAACGTTATGGAAAACATACGTACGTAATTATATACTTGGACTGTTAAAATCATAACTCTTCCTTTTGGTTTCCCCGTAGTCGGGTATTATGTAAAATAACAAAGTTACCCACAGACATAGCTCTCAAGGTCAGCAACACAAGTGTTATGAAGTGTACCATCTGCCTGTCTCTTATATTTAATCTGTGGTTGATACTTAATTCAATATCATATCGCGGCATAATAACATATATCTATCTGTATATATAAAATTCAAAGTTCTGACTGACTGACTGACTGATATATCAACGAACAGCCCAAACCGCTGGGTCTAGAAATTCGAAATTTGGCAGGTAGGTTTCTTAAGAAATCTAGGGGTACTAAGAAAGGATTTTTCAAAATTCATCCCCTAAGGGTCCAAAGTATGTATAGAAAAACAAGATTAGTTAGACTATTTTATCTGAAACTTTACACGAGTACCTACTTTATAGATAAATGAGTAAACACCTGTTTGCTCCGAGTTTCACGCGAGCGAAGCAGCGGGCGAAAGCTAGTACTTAATATTAATTCGGAAATCGCTAGCAAATAGCTTACTATTATAGTCCGGGCAGATATAAATAATAATCATTATAAAAACAACCGTGTTTCGAATGTTATCTTTAGTTCAGTTGTAATTCAACGTTACTACTGGTAACTACTATTCTGTAACCATGGTTTACGAATGGAAAGATAAAGTTGTTCTGATAACTGGTGCCGCCGGAGGAATTGGCGCTGCAGTAGTGGAAATATTAGTTGGATCTGAACACGTCAAGGTAAGAGTCTAATCTAAGATAACTAGGCCGGAATCTAGCCCACGGATTCTAGACCAAATCGAAGTGGAGGGGAGCGAAGTAGATGCGTTGAGTGTATGTTTTGCATTGATTTAAATGGAAAATGTATTTGAAGATCGTACCTCAAGAACATGATCGATCTCAATTTTTTTTCGACAAAAACCTCAAGTATACAGAGGTCTTAATTGTGACAAGTTTCATCAAAATCAGTTCAGTGGTTTTGGAGCCTATTCATTTCCAACACTTTTTGGTGTAAATAAGCATTGCGCTCGCTCCACACAATAATAGGCCTGTAAACAAAGTTCTAAAATTATAAAAACTCTCTATCAGTAACGTAAAATACATAAAACTAGAACGATCTGCGATCTCAAAATTTTAATAACTTATGTCCGACGTGTTTTATGGTCGATCAAAGTTTGGTGGAAAAGTCCATTTTAAAAGTATGAAATTATAAAAAATAAATATTACCACTGTAGAAACAATAAAAAATACTATAACTTTTGTTACGGCACTAGCTACATAAACGCAATATTTAACATAGCTGTCGTACAAATTTCTGATTTAATGCATATAAACTAGCGTATCGTGATGTCATAATACCGTATGCATTTTGTATGGAGCGTTTTCGGGATAGTCCAAAATTGTGATCTTCAAGTTATCATATCTCGAGAAGTTTTTATGCTATCGAAGTAATTCTTTCACCTTTAGTTATATTATTGTAACGTCTTTAAATAACAAATCGAAAAAAAAATGGTTTACAGGCCTATTGTCATAGGTCAACAAATCGCGACAGTTTAGACCTTTTTCTTTCTGGAATTTGACCACGACAATCTGTCAGAAGAGGTAGTCAAGCCATGGCGACGGTAACGTGACTGTCGATGGGTTTATTCATTGATAATGAAGCAACAAAGTATGACGAATAAAGGTGCTACCAGAGAGACCGGCGTGGAAGTACTGAAATAATAATTATTACTTATTACTCTTTATTGCACATAAAGAATTACATAACATAGTAATGTTAGACGTATGCAATTAATAAAATATTCTATAAGAAGTATAGTGTACGTGTACAGATACGGATGCCAACGCAGCAACTTCTTTCCTGGTGATCTCACTCACTCGCAGGAACACCATAGCCCTCAAGTGGATTATTATTTGGCGGTATTCTGTGGGTGGAGGTATTTCCTCAGTCGAGCAGCTTACAAATACGTCGTACCCTACCGCCTAAACCGAAGCCGATTACCATTGAATATTTTTATTTCGAAAAATATTTCTTAGTATCGCGACACATCTGCGGAACGTACGGCGCCGATGGTTCAGCGGCTGAAGTTCCAGTCGTAATATTCCGGTGGTAATGACAAACCAAACGGTAAGAACGCAGTGCCTTGTTCAGCACGCTACGCGGCGGAAAATTACGTGGCGTCGTCGTCAGTCCGTCAGTCGGTGTCGGCGCCTGGTGCGTGGTGTGCGGTTGTGACGTACACCAGCCAGCCAGTCAGCCACTATACATCAGCTAATAGCATGTCGCAAGAATCGCACGGCGGCGGCGTGCCGCGTAACGCGATGTGTCGATTGCTGCAATGCAAAATACATTAACTGCGTTTTTGCTATAATGTTTTTGCAGATGTTTCGCGACACTTACCTACGTTTTAGTTATTGACAAACATCTTCTGATCAGTCGGTAGAGCTCCAGTTTTTTTACCAGCTAAGCTAAACACAGGTACCATAAATCTAAGCTGAAGTTCCGATGGTAATTGGCTTCAGCTTAGCCTGTAGGACCCTGGTCGGCTTTGGTTCTTAAGATTGTGGTGAGCCACTTAAGATAAAGTCTCGTATCACAGTGTTTGTTAACGTTCTCGTCCGAAACAGCTATTTGGTAGATGATATAGTCCAGGATTTTTTTATTCTTTTTTTACAAAAAATAAATTTGTATTTCAGAACAACGTTTGCCGGGTCAGCTAGTTATTACCTTATATTTTGTAATAAGTAACATACTAAACAACAATACCTACATACATTAACAATTGATACGTTTTGCTGATTACTGCCGACATTTTTAAGTAAATAAGGGATAACTGTATAATATACATTTTTAATTGAACATGAGTGGCTCACTACCGTCTGTGAGCCAATGTCAACCTCATCTGCACGTGGTGCATCCTGCTGATATACTGACGAGCCACTGGAGTCAGCAAAGAGAGGTAGGGCATAGTCACAGGAAATTCTACAAAACACCATATTTACATATGCACGTTTCGAGAGCATCGTATGAGATCTATTTGTACTCTCTGTACTATGTATAGTGCAAATAAAGCAATACTATCTATCTATGAATGTCATTGCTTGAGTAACCTGTACTTACACTATTTTCAGCATGTAACTATTCTGGACGTGATTGATGAAGGTTACGCACTGAAGGATAATCTAAACTCGAAGTATGGGGATGACAAAGTGGCGTTCATCAAATGCGACATCACCGAAGATGATCAACTCAACGCGGCATTCAAATCCGTCACAGACAAGTATGGTTACATAGACGTTGTAATCAATAACGCTGGTATTATGAACGATAGCTATGAGACTTATAAGAAAATGGTCGATGTTAATGTGGTAAGTTATTACATCATCTTCAACTTATACCCCAAAAGGAAATAAGTAAATTAATACAAAAAAAAAACATTAAACAAGACAATTAAATTATATTTTTCAAAACCCCCGACCTAGCCTAGACAAACCCTTTCACTTGATATACTTATTGAGGGAGTTGTGAAAAAAATATATTTAATTCGCCATTTTGTGGTGGCGGCCATCTTGGATTTGAAGTCATTATCATAGTAGTCATTATCTACTAGTCAAGCCCTTTCATTTTATATTAATATTGAAGAGGTTGCATCAACTCGTCAGTAAAGTTTAAAGTAACATGGGTTTTTCTTAATATACTTTCAGACAGCGCTGTATACTTGCACCCTGAAAGCCTTAGAGCTGATGCGCAAAGACGAAGGCGGTAAAGGAGGTGCCGTTATTAACATTTCGTCCATAGCCGCTTTGTTACAAACTCCTGTAACTCCTATGTACTACGGAACAAAAAGTGCAGTGCTGTCTTTCACACGCTGCATCGGAGTAAGTAAATTTATATATTTTGCTAATTGATTCAGGTGTTAATTTACGGAAGAACGGTCGAAGTAAAGGTCGAACCGCCGGTGGCTGGTAGCAGTTGATGCGGAAAGCGGAGGAACGCATATGGTGGAGAGGATTTCGGGAAAGCCTATATCCAGCAGTGGTTTTTTTTTATTTGTTGAGGGGAGGGGCTAAACGAGCATGTGGGTCACCTGATAGAAAGCAATCACCACCGCTCATGGAGATCAGCAACACCAAGGGATCACCCGTTGCCAGTCAATATTCCTTCCTTCCTTTGTTTCTAGAGGGTAGATACAGGCTGATAATGATGATGATGGATGGCAATCAAGCATACAGCCCTCAAGATATAACGCGATTACCGTAGCCACATAAAGGCTCGCAACATGAAATATCGCTCGCATGTCGCCATACCCCGCTGCCAACGCAGCAACTCCTTCCTTCCTGGTGACCTTACTCAGTCACAGGAACACAACAAGGGAATTTGGCTGCGGTATTCTGTGAGGTGGAGGTACTTTTCTATCGGGCAGCTTACAAAATACACTATGCCCACATCTCTCTTTTCGCCAGAGTCTCGTTTGCTAGTCAGAGGTTAGCTTTGGGTCAAAGATCTTGATGAAGCACTTACACCCGAAAATTTCCCAAAATCTTGTCAAGTGACATGTAGCGACATCTATTTATTCAAATAAACAATACGTACAAATCAACTATAAAACTCAAATACCTAAAATTAAATAATACTAAAATAAAACTAACCTAAAACTAAAATAAATGTAAAAAGTTTGGCCCATGTGGCATCGTTCCCAAGATGCTAGCAGCATTACCTCGCTGGATGGCTAAACTGATCCTTTGGGCGAGGAATGTGCCAGATCTTGGGTCACCAGTTACATCGGCCAATCTTTTTCCTAATTATTTTACAAAACTTTTTGTGCTGGGACCCCATGGACCAAGAGTTTATTATAAATTAAGGGTTTATTGACATCTATTTTAATTTTAAACGTTAGCTACCTACTGTCACAATACTGTACAATGGACAGCATTTCATGTCACTAACATGATTTTGGAAAATTCCTTTCGTACTAAAAAAATATCGAATTAGGCTCGATCATTATCATCAACAACCACTGCTGGATACATGCCTTTTGCAATACTTTCCACCATATGCAATCCTTCCGCTTTCGGGGTCCAACCATTACCAGACACTTTTTTGAGGTCGTCGGTCCAACTAGAGAGGAGGCGCCCTACGCTTACGTGGCCACTACATAGTATAAAACAAAGTCGCTTTCTCTGTCCCTATGTCCCTTTGTATGCATAAATCTTTGAAACTACGCAACGGATTATGATGCGGTTTTTTTTAATAGATAGAGTGATTCAACTGGAAAGTTTATATGTATAATATATGCATAACATAGTAGAAAAACACTGATAATTTAGAGGTTTCTAATGTGATGTCGTAAATAAACACATTTTTTTGCTCTTTCATTGCAAACGCTGGCTGAATCCAACGAGATAGATCAAAATAATGTAGTACAGTATTGTTCACCTTAAAATGGTCTACAAAAAAGTTCGCGATGGTATATGTCTATCTCTTAGTGGTAACACACAATAACCGTTATTTTATCCTTTGCTTTTTACAAGAAATAATGCCTTATTTACGAAGC
Organism: Hypsopygia costalis; assembly: GCA_937001555.2. Taxonomy (NCBI): domain Eukaryota; kingdom Metazoa; phylum Arthropoda; class Insecta; order Lepidoptera; family Pyralidae; genus Hypsopygia; species Hypsopygia costalis. The sequence continues at coordinate 7,342,078 of OW443330.2, read as the reverse complement.
GATTTTAAGCAATACAGAATTAATCCTTATCCAATTAAGTACCTTAAATACATTGCGCATTTAATATAGATCAATATGGCCCTTCACAGCATGTAATTTAAATGAATAGTTTAGAAGATATTACACATTTAAACACGAAGGCGGTAAAGGAGGCGCCGTTATTAACATTTCGTCCATAGCCGCTTTGTTACAAACTCCTGTAACTCCTATGTACTACGGAACAAAAAGTGCAGTGCTGTCTTTCACACGCTGCATCGGAGTAAGTAAATTTATATATTTTGCTAATTGATTCAGGTGTTAATTTACGGAAGAATGGTCGAAGTAAAGGTCGAACCGCCGGTGGCTGGTAGCAGTTGATGCGGAAAGCGGAGGAACGCATATGGTGGAGAGGATTTCGGGAAAGCCTATATCCAGCAGTTGTTTTTTTTTATTTGTTGAGGGGAGGGGGGGGGGGGGGCTAAACGAGCATGTTGGTCACCTGATAGAAAGCAATCACCACCGCTCATGGAGATCAGCAACACCAAGGGATCACCCATTGCCAGTCAATATTCCTTCCTTCCTTTGTTTCTAGAGGGTAGATACATGATGATGATGGATGGCAAACAAGCATACAGCCCTCAAGATATAACGCGATTACCGTAGCCACATAAAGGCTCGCAACATGAAATATCGCTCGCATGTCGCCATACCCCGCTGCCAACGCAGCAACTCCTTCCTTCCTGGTGACCTTACTCAGTCACAGGAACACAACAAGGGAATTTGGCTGCGGTATTCTGTGAGGTGGAGGTACTTTTCTATCGGGCAGCTTACAAAATACACTATGCCCACATCTCTCTTTTCGCCAGAGTCTCGTTTGCTAGTCAGAGGTTAGCTTTGGGTCAAAGATCTTGATGAAGCACTTACACCCGAAAATTTCCCAAAATCTTGTCAAGTGACATGTAGCGACATCTATTTATTCAAATAAACAATACGTACAAATCAACTATAAAACTCAAATACCTAAAATTAAATAATACTAAAATAAAACTAGCCTAAAACTAAAATAAATGTAAAAAGTTTGGCCCATGTGGCATCGTTCCCAAGATGCTAGCAGCATTACCTCGCTGGATGGCTAAACTGATCCTTTGGGCGAGGAATGTGCCAGATCTTGGGTCACCAGTTACATCGGCCAATCTTTTTCCTAATTATTTTACAAAACTTTTTGTGCTGGGACCCCATGGACCAAGAGTTTATTATAAATTAAGGGTTTATTGACATCTATTTTAATTTTAAACGTTAGCTACCTACTGTCACAATACTGTACAATGGACAGCATTTCATGTCACTAACATGATTTTGGAAAATTCCTTTCGTACTAAAAAAATATCGAATTAGGCTCGATCATTATCATCAACAACCACTGCTGGATACATGCCTTTTGCAATACTTTCCACCATATGCAATCCTTCCGCTTTCGGGGTCCAACCATTACCAGACACTTTTTTGAGGTCGTCGGTCCAACTAGAGAGGAGGCGCCCTACGCTTACGTGGCCTCCACTTTAGCAATTTTCTCCCCCATCTGCCATCGCTAACTCGGCAGATGTAGCCAGCCCACTGCCACTTCAACTCGCTGACACTGAGAGCTATGAAGAGGCTCGATAATTGCTATGTTGAGGCTTGATCACCCAGGTAGGTACTAATAGTGTTGGCTGCAATAAGGTCACAACGTACATTTATGTCGTTGTTGCATGTAAATCACTTTTATGATTGTTCAACCAAATAACATTTGAAATTAATTGCAACAAAATAAAATAAAAAATTATTAGGTCTTCTAAAATAATATTTCTTAGTTAAGAAGAATTAGGAAGTAGAATTAGCATACATATTAAAATAAATACCAAACAGACGTTCGAAAAATGCATGGCGACTTCGATTGTGTCGTTGTTGCACCTAATGAGCGATAATAATATGATGTTGCAGATGGACGAGTACTATTCCAGAACCGGTGTCCGAGTATTCGCAATCTGTTTCGGTGTCACCAAAACAGATTTGCTTACCATGAAGAAAATGGGAAATTTCGATAAAGTCATACACAATAGCATGCAGTCATTCGCAGATGCATATACTGGACAAAGGTATTTGGGTTATGCATGCATGTTTTTTAAGCGACGCCACGCCATCGGGACGCAATTCAAAGAGAGTGATTGCTCACGCCACCTCCGCTGCTAATACAGCATCTCAATTGCAAGAGTAAAACAATCCTCAAACGTATGTTATTTGGCTGCAGTCTTATCATATCTTAAAACTAGCTGACCCGGCGAACTTCGTACCGCTATACTCGCGGGAGCTGTCACGCGGATTTAATTTTGAGAATTATTAAACTTATGATAACTTTCAAATGGTACGTTCGATTTAAATGATTCAAAAAGTAATTTACAGATACTGATATGGCCTTGAACACGAATTTTTTTTTAAAGTTTTGATAAGAATTAATACCGTAATTATGTAAATAGCTATCCAATGAACGCTTCATGAATGCCAATTTTTAAAAGTAGTAAAATGGATATAGTATTTTAACCTTAGGAGATATACATATGCCACCGCGGACTTTTCTGTAGACCTATATAAGATACACAATTCCACCATACATTATTTTGTTATATCTCAAAGGGCAGCGTTTTCGTTGAAAGCTCCCAGAAAACTTATTTTTTCCCGACATCTTCAACAAATATCGTTAATGTACACAGAAATAAATTTAAAAACTTAACAAATTATACACTAAAACCTTCCTCTAGAATCACGCTATCGAGTGGTGAAACCCGCTTGAAAATCGGTGCAGTAGTTTTTGAGTTTATCGCGAACAGACAGACAGACAGACGCAACGGGGGACTTTGTTTTATAATATGTATTGATGATGAGTCCAGTGCTGCAGCACCGGTACACGTCGACCAGCGTTACCAGACGTCCTGATTTTGGCGGGACGTCTGGTAACTTTTGATTTTTAAACTAAAGTGTAATGTCCCGCGTGGGACAACGCATGTCCCGATTTTAGCAGTGGACCAAGTGGCGGACTAAGGCTAAAGTCCTAGGCAACATTGTATTTCCGAGCCTAGTAAAGAAGTTTTCAATTCAAAAATAAAAATTAAAAACATAGTTTTCGGGCCCCTAAAATTACGGGCCTTAGGCACGTGCCTATGTTGACTAGGCATTAAATAATATAAAATTATGATTTCATCAATTGAAATTAAGTGACCAGACTTTTAATCTTTAGAAAAATATAAGCAATTTAAATTTTAACCAACTGAAATATTTTAGATCTTTGATTTGTTACACTCATACCAAAAACACTTACCCAATCAGTCCAGAAGTAGAAGTTGTAGTCCCGTTTTTATTTTTCAAATGTTTTTCACTTCAATAGTCTAAAATGCCACTATAATCTAACTAAATAAAATAATATGGCAACGCTGACGTCGACCCTCGTGGATGTTTTGTGCACTCCCTTTCCTTTAGTAACTCTCCCTTAGCTGCGGTCTTACTCCGTTAACAGTTGTTTTTACCACTCAAGCTCTGACATTTCGGCATTAACCCATAATCATTCCACTGCTGAGATATGGGTCTCCCCTCAATCAAAGGGGTTTTAGAGCATACTTCACCACGTTGCTCAACTGCAGTTTGGTGGAGTCCAGTGGTTTCAAGCCGCCACTGACTTGGCTTAACGACTATCATCTAATGAGCCCAAGATAAATAGACAGGCTACGGCCGATGTTGCTTAACTTGCGTGTTCCATTAGACTGACACGCGGAACGACACCATCGTACTCCTCATGCCATGCCTCTCTTTCGCCAGAGACTCCTTTGTTTATCTGAAACACGTACAGGTCAGGTTGGCTTTGGCTTCTTAACATAATAGTGAGCCACTTCCACATATACCCCAAAAACTGTTATTTGAGTAATTATTTAAAAAGTCATTATTTAAATAGTTGTCTTGGCCAACTTGCCAGAACATTATAAATATTTTTAAAAAAAAAGGAAAAATTCACCTCCCCCTAATTAGGGGGATTAATTAATTAATAGTAATTACTTAATAGGTTGATGACGCCACACTGTGACTCACGCAGTAAAATATAAGATGCAAAAATTCGTAACCAACACAAACCTTCCTGATAGCTCAGTTGGAAGAACACTCATCGAGACGTTGTCGGTTCAAATTCCACTTAGTGGGGGAACTGGGGGAAGTGATTTTTTCCATTTTTAGGGTTCCGAACCTCAAAAGGAAAAACGGAACCCTTATAAGATCACTTTGTTGTCCGTCTGTCTGTCTGTCTGTCTGTCTGTCTGTCTGTCTGTCTGTCTGTCTGTCTGTCAAGAATTTCTATGTCGAGAATGCGTGGAGGTATCAAGCTGAAATTTGAACTGTATACTCAGGTCTACGGTCCCATGAAGTTAAAAAAAAATCAAACTGCTAAGTTTACGTAGAAAAAAGTTACGGCCGTTTATTCAGCAAAAAACGCATATTTCGACACACTCAAGGGAATCAAAACCTATAGGGTACTTCCCGTTGACCTAGAACTATGAAATTTGGCAAGTAACATCGTTATAGACTACAAGTACAGGAATAAATCTCAAAAGTATACATTTGTAAATAGATCTTAAAATATAGGGGGTCTATATTTTTTATAGGGTGTCGAAATTTCAAATTGAAACTACTAGTTCAAATGGGGTATCATATGAAAGGGCTTGATGTACAAATATATTTTATTTATTTTTTTCGACGCATTATTTCTTATTTATAATGAAAAATATCAAATTTAATAATGATACTACGTACCTACGGAACCCTCGGTGCGCGAGTCCGACTCGCACTTGTCCGGTTTTTTTAAATAATGATGTTATTTGAGTACCTACCTAGGAAACTACATACGGCATAATTGTGACTAAAAGTCGCATAAGTATGAAGTTCTGTGTATTACACCATCAATTTGTCATATTCACAGGCCTGAATCAGCAGCTCGTGGTGTCATTGATGCATTCAAACAAGCTGAGAGCACCAGCACCTGGCTAGTGACTTTAGATAAACCAGCTAAAGACATTTCAGCGAATGTGGCGAAGGCGTATGAAATCCTTGGCGAGGGTGCAATAGATTAGAAACTTCCAAAAAGTCGTCAAATAAATCTATACTGAAGTATCAACTTATTTCATTTGCCTATTTTTTAGTTTGAATTCATCACAGCGCACTTTAATTTTGTTAAAAGAGCGTAATGCAGTGCCGGATTAGCCACGTAGCAAGAGTAGCAAATGCCACGGGTCCCGCGAATTGGGGGGCGCTCCAACTATAATTTATTCCCCCACCTGAAAATCTAAGACTAGATTTGCTTAAAGATGTCGATATTGAAAGTGTTATCTCTAAATTTGCGCATATTAAATCCAGAAAAGTTTATTTTTAACAGTTTTGGTTTATTTGATATCCTAAACTTGAGAACATAAAGCACACCAAGGGCCTCCTGACGGAATTTACTACGGGCCCCGCGCTGGCTTAATCCGGCACTGGCGTAATGGCTGGACCAAAATAAAACACTCAATATTTTTTTCATATGAGAGGGGGGCAAACGAACATGGTGGTTGCATTGAGATTAGCGATACCAAAGGGTCGCTGATCCGTTGCCAGCCTTTTATGGGAAATGAAAAAAAAAACTCGGTTCTTGAAGCCACCCGTGTCGTAGTTGTTCGGAAATACCTACCGCTTAGGGAAGTTGATTCCACTGTTACACTGTTCGTGGTATAAATGTCTGAAACGTACTGTAGTAAATCGCCAAATTATCAAGATGATATGGATGGAATTTTAATTTATGGCGAGTTGTACGTTACTGGAATTCAGCGGCAGGTATCAAATCAAACAGCTCACCCGAACACTCCCTGTGATATAAGTAAAGTAAGTAACTTATATGTGTAGAACGCAAAGAGACGCTACATCTCTGCGTGTAGAGAGAGTCCAATCGATCCGAGATCATTGGGTCACCGACGATTCGAACTGCTCTTCGTTGTATGCGGTCAAATGCAGCAAGCAAGTACTGAGGCGCGCACCGGCGGCGGCCCAGAGATGCGAAAAGTATCCCATGTGAGGTCGAACCTGTGCTTTGTATATTTGAAGGCGGTGTAAAATACCGCCTGGTAAAAATATGCCGTTTTGTTTTTTTTTTTTTCACAATTGGATATCGCTGGCTGTCTTGAAATCTATCAGAATTGGTCTGTGTGTTTCGGTCGCTCTGTACTGTGCGGTTCCAGGGTAATTTTCTTCCACGTACTATTGTGGTATTTAGGTACTATCAAACTGTGAAATTAACTGCCAGTTGCGCTTTCACAGTCTTTCAAACGTATTTTCAGCGGTTCTGGTTTCAAACATTTATTCGCCATACAATTTTTTCAACCATTGTTGTACATAACTTACATACGTACCCTTAGAATAGGTAGGTATTGAATTTCCCTAAATGCGGCAATGAGCGTTTCATTTTGTTTATTGTTTATATGAGATAGTAAAAAATAATAATGCAATATTTATTCAATGTGACTTTATCACCAGCAGACTGCCGACCACAAATCTAACATTTGTGCACAGATAGCAACCAATGCTACAGAGTTGAAAAGGTCCAAGGTACTTGGTGTGGTCTTGGTTGGTGGATTCTTCCATTTTTAGGGTTCCGAACCTAAAAGGAAAAACGGAACCCTTATAAGATCACTTTGTTGTCCGTCTGTCTGTCTGTCTGTCTGTCTGTCAAGAATTTCTATGTCGAGAATGCGTGGAGGTATCAAGCTGAAATTTGAACTGTATACTCAGGTCTACGGTCCCATGAAGTTAAAAAAAAAACAAACTGCTAAGTTTACGTAGAAAAAAGTTACGGCCGTTGATTCAGCAAAAAACGCATATTTCGACACACTCAAGGGAATCAAAACCTATAGGGTACTTCCCGTTGACCTAGAACTATGAAATTTGGCAAGTAACATCGTTATAGACTACAAGTACAGGAATAAATCTCAAAACTATACATTTGTAAATAGATCTTAAAAAATAGGGGGTCTATATTTTTTATAGGGTGTCGAAATTTCAAATTGAAACTACTAGTTCAAATGGGGTATCATATCGACGGTGGAAAGGCAAAACAAAATAAGCGACATTTGGTCAATTGTTCAGTAGAGCTGTTTAAAGATTTTAAAATTGAAAAAATCATCATAACTTTTTTATTTATTGGAGGATATTTTTAATTTTTTGCGTGCAGATTAAACTTGATATTACCTATATACAGTATATAAAATAAAGCTATTTTAATCTATATTTTAAGAGATAGTGTCGTTTCATTTAAATGACTTTTCAAGTGAATAGGGAAAAATACTTTATACGGCATCTAAGGAAAATGGTTAATGGGGTAAATTAATTTATGCGCCGTTTTTTATACAAGTTTGCCGGGAAAAATCTATGAAAAATCAAAGTAAGATTTAAACAAATAGGGATAAACAATTTATAACACTTTAACGAAAAAATTACGAATAGGAAAAAAGTATTATAAACTATGTATCCTTATTAGTATACATTGGCAAAACACTTTATCGATCACAAGCAATGTTAAAATGTTATTGTTTTGCCATAGTCGGGGCTGGGATTTGATTGATCTGGTTACTTTTCTAATTTGAAAATGTGTTCATTCATATAAAATTGTATTGTAATAGGTCGTGTACGATCATAATATACAAGACCGATTACAATACAATATTATATCTCTTTCCTTTCATCATCGTTAAAATTTCTATGATGAAATTTTAACGATAAAAGGCAAGAGATTGTTAAGTTTTCATAATCTCAGCTTATGCATGTCAACTAGTCATGGATAAAGGTCTCTCACAAAGATATCCACACTGAACGATCAGCTGAACCTCTGAGTATATTGGTGTCTGGCGATCAACAGTCCATTCTGAAAGCCTCCTTTGATTTTATTATACCACTAAAGTAGCAAACAAGCATACGACCCGCCTAATGGAAAGCAGTTACCGTAGCCTATGAACGCCTGTAACATCTGGGGCATTATATGTGCGTCGCCGATCCAGTAAAAACCTTCTCACGCCCTTTTTTAAGATTCCCATGCTGTAGTCTCCTTAGAAAACCTCGACAAACAGTTCATTCCACAGCTTAACAGTACGCGGGATAAAACTTTTTTGGAACTCCACAGTTCACGACCACTTAGGCTCAAATGTGTGAGGATGAGACTTCATCCTGTCGATGGCGAGCGGTGCGACTATAGCATAATGTCAAACAACTCTGAAGACACCTCGTTGTATTGTACAATCGGTAGAACACACAAAGGGACGCAAAATCTCTTCTCAGACTTAAAGATTCTAGACCGTCTGTCAGTTTGGTATCGTCAACAATCCTCACAGCACGCCTTTCAATTGAGTCATGTTGAGCACACCTAGTTTCTTCGACGACAGCTTTACCTTCTCCTTCAACTCCGAGAATCCCAATATTTTTGGCGATGGTAAGGGGTGTGTTCTGGAATTGAGAAGCCACACCAAAGGAGGTTTTCTTAGCGGTGAACACGCAGACATGTGTCTAAGTAGAGCCGAATTGAACGAAATTCTGTCGCCCCCAATCGAACACATTTTTCAATATGCTCTCGATTTCTTTTGTTGACTTGTGTTACAAGTTGTTCGCGGCTCTCCTCTACCAGAGAGCGGGCAATATTAGCTCGATCCGTGTAATAAGTGTTCCCAGTGATGTCGTCGGCATAGCAATGAATGCTGTCAATAGATAACGTATCATTGATATGCAGCAAAATCAGCGTCGGGGACAATACAAAGCCATGCGGGACACCAGCAATAATGTCTATGCCATCGTAGCAACTGCTTTCCACAATGGCTCTAATATGCTTGTGCTGGACAAGGAAGCTAGCGACCCATTCGCATAAAGCCTCAGGTAGACCGTATGCAGGCAACTTCGAAAGAAGACTACGATGCTATACCCGATCGAATGCCTTCGTTATATCCAGGCTATCAGCCAATGTCTCACCTTGACTCTCCATGGCTAAAGCCCAACAATGTGTAAGATACACTACACCAGTCGAGCGACCATGACGAAAGCCGTAGTGATGGTCGCTGATCAAGTCGTGCTCTTCTAGGCAATTCAGGAGCCGGTTGTTAATCAAGCGCTCCAATACCTTGGAGAAAAGGGAGATAGCAGCGATAGGACTGTAATTCGATGGGTCTGATCTGTCACCCTTTTTGGGCACTGGGTGCACGTTCGCAGTCTTACACAATGAAGGATCTTGCCTGGTAGAATAAGAGAGAGCAACAAGGCGCGTAAGAACAGGACACAATTCAGCAGTACACTGCTTTAGCACCACAGCCGGAATGCCATCTGGCCCACTCGACTTCTAAACGTAGAGGAATAGCAATGCCCACTGAACATCTCGTTGAGTAAACGATATTTTCGGCATTGAATTAGCCACATTAGGAAATAGCACACCGCGGGATGGAAGGTGGTGAAGCGTCTCTGTCGTTCAAAATCGAGTTTGAGGCAAAGAGTTTCCCCAGCAGATCGGCTTTCTCCTTAGCACTGTGGGCCAGACTGTATTCGGAGTGGTAGAAAGAAACAGTTTCCTTCGGCACCCTTAGCAAGCGACCAAAAAAAACAACCAGATGGGTGCTTAGCTAGGCGCTCACCAATCCTGATGATGCACTCAAATTTCGCCCTGGCAATTACTTTCTTACTGAACCTCGAGGCAGCATTGGAGTTATTTATTCCCAACAGTGCCGCGGTTTAATCGGTCATGTGGGGAAGCAAGCTGCATACGAGGCTTGGACTACGGCTCGTATTAATGGAGATCCTGGTGTTTCTGTCTTGAATCGCAAACTAAAAATGTCATTATGCCAACAATAACAATTGATTAATGAAAGCAAGTATACAATTTCAAGTCAATTCACAATTCAATCTGGATTCTTTCTACTTTCGTTCCTCGATCGTAAAATAATTATGGAGATCCTGGTGTTTCTGTCTTGAAACGCAAGTTTCAAGACAGAAACATCAGGATCTCCATTAATACGAGCCGTAGTCCAAGCCTCGTATGCAGCTTGCTTCCCCACATGACCGATTAAACCACGGCACTGTAGGGAATAAATGACTCCATTCGAGCCAAAACCCACTTAATCTCTATTCTTAATAGGTAATGAAGAGCCTCTTATGCGGCAATTCAAATTAAGTATATTAACAAAATCGGGGGATACAGTTAGTGTTGCAGTTATAAATCTATTATTTCCATCCAAAATTCAGTCACACCACTGGATAGATGAAGGCTCAAAGAATTTATTACGGTAAGTTACCATTATGGAACATCGCATCCGGAAATCACTTGATTGAGCAGTCACGTGCACGCAACTGTCAAGTTATCGTTGCACCAGTTGCAACAATTACTTGACAGTTGTGTGACCTTATTGATGTGAAACGCCAATTTGATCACACGATATTTATCAACTATTTCAAAAACACACATGTGAAGCGCCTAGTCGTAAAAAATCATGTAAGGAAAAGCAATTGACTCACCAAAATAAAATATATTACAGTTAGCGAAAGTAACTGATAAGACGTTTACAATTAAAAATATGACAGGAAAAACAACTGAATCGCCACTAGTTGTGTTTTTCTTCCAAGGAACAATAAGTTATGCGACACGTCTTCTTATATGTTAGTAGGGAAAAAGAAATAAAAAGCCAAAAGTAAAAAATACACAGACGGGTAAAATGAATTATATGCCATCGTCGTAAAAAAGTTAGTTAAGTCAATAAATTAAAACACGCCGATGGTATTTTTAGATCCATCATACGACAATGTTAATAATATATGTCATAAAATTGTCGTTTGAAGGGAGTGAAATTTTAAAATGGCCCTGTTTTTCCATTAAATGAAACGCCAAAAAGTACCTCCAAATAGACTGTAACCCAGACAGATCGATAGAGAATCAAAAATCCTATCGAACTGCATATAAAACTCAATTTCGGTCAAAATGGCGTTTCATTTGTTTTGCCTTTCCACCGTCGATATGAAAGGGCTTGATGTACACATTGCAAAATATATTTTATTTATTTTTTTCGACGCATTATTTCTTATTTATAATGAAAAATATCAAATTTAATAATGATACTACGTACCTACGGAACCCTCGGTGGGCGAGTCCGACTCGCACTTGTCCGGTTTTTTTTTATTTCTCTCATGAAGTCTCATGCATTGAATGAGTACCTACAAGTGGAGGAATGAATCATGAGTGACATGAGTGACGAATGAAAATTACAAATACCCGCAGTGTTACCAGGTTTAGTAGATTCATACTTTTTTAGTAGTCTATTCAAGTCAAAAGTTGAATAAAAATTATTATTAAAAGATTTACAGTAAATACTCAGCTATCACTACAGATATTATTTTTGACGTGATAACATATTATTGACGCGATAACATATTATTATTGACGTAATAACATATTACTGACGTGATAACATCTTATAAACGTCGGATGAACGCACGAAAATGCATGACTTATTGTCACGTTCGACGTGACAATAAGTCAAGTCGCGCGTAAACGAGAGCGCGGAACAAGCGATAGAGAGGCACGATCGGCATAAGTGTTCGGATTGTGACGCATCTATCTCTCTTCCGCTCCATCATCGGCCGATGTATTCGTATGGCGTTTCCAGGTAAAATTATCATCCGGAAACCGACTTTACCGACAACCAGTTTTTTTTTTATAAGCACATTAAATATCAGCACACTTCAATTCGTCCGCAAACTGCTACATTACTGCTACCATAAACATACTTTTGCTGGCCATTGATGTATATATTTAGTTAAGATACGTCTTCACAATAATTGTAACCGCGCTGATATGGTTTCAAAGTGAAAGACTCGGCGCTACATTTACCAACAGTTGTCACACCACACACAGAGATAACAATGACGATTGAACGTTGTGCACTACACTTTCTCTGTTGAATTTTGACGAGAAAAGTATCTCAAAATGCCGTCGACAGAACGTACGTTTCGAAAAGAAGTAAAAAGTATAACATTTCACTCGTAAATATTACGATTTAATTTAATAAAATACTGATTACGTTCCGTTGTAAAAAATATTTAAATAATAAATGCAAGAGAAAGCAATTTTCAATAATAATTAGATTATTTGAAATAAAATGAGGTAACAAATATTTCTAATGGTGCATTAGAATGTATTCATTAGCTAAATTATTTACCATTAAACTTATGAGATAATAAACTTGCGATTAGGATTATTACACCGAATTTGACGCCACAAAGCGATCTGGCATCTGCACCATGCTACAAACGCTCTGTAATGAACTTAATATAAATAAAATTTATAAATAAATTGCAACCCATTTTCAGTTTTTTATCTCTATTAGATTATTCTAGTTTTTTTCTGTAGAAAATCTTCACACCCTGTTGCAGTAGATTTGTCAAATAAAATCTGGTCACACCGTCACCCGTCACATCGTGCGAGTATACGTGGTTGGTCTCGTCTCGATGTGTTTTTATTCTTGTCGGAATTTTATAGTTTGCTTGTGAATTTAGTGAATAAAAGTCTTATTTACACTGCTAAATTATATACAAAAGAAGGAAATCGTCAATTAAATTAATAGTTTAGTGTTTGTGAGTACGTGCTAGTTCGGATAAGTTTTGACCGCAATTTTTAGTGGGTTTTTACCAGCACTTAATTTCTCTCAAAATGAATCCCTACCAGCAAGTAAGTATGATTTGAAATATGAATTTAGTGCATGCAAGTTATAGATTCTAATTAGTCATCAAATGTTTAAAGTCAAGTGCAATAAATACCTAGGTTACCTACCTACTTGTCATACGCGCACTGAATCACTGATGTACATTTTCGTTTCGTTTCAAGGGCCAATCGGGATATCCTCAGCAGCAATATCTCCACAATACCGGGTTTTCGAATGCCGCTCCTCAATCTTTCGGCAATCCGATGCCTATGCCTGGTTTCCCTACTATGGGTTATCCACAGCCTCAGGCTGGATATCCTACTACGCCGGGCTATCCTCAACAGTCTGGATATCCTCAAGCAAGTTCTGGCTACCCGACTCAGTCTTATCCCCAGTCTAATTCAGGATATCCACAACAGAGTCAAGCTTATCCTTCCTCTGGGTACCCTCAGTCTGCTCAAACTGGCTATCCTCAATCTGCTCAAACTGGGTATCCTCAATCTGCTCAAACTGGATATGCCCAGCCAGCTCAAACTGGGTACCCACAGCCCGGCGGTTACTCCCAAGCAGCCCCTAGACAACAGTCTAACCAATACCAGGGATACCCTCCTCATAGTTCGCCAGCTCATAGTCAGCAGGCTTACAGTGTCTCATCAGGACCTGTGCCCAGCAAACCACAGGTATGTTGCTTATTACAGTACTTTCTCTGCTTAGTCAGCCTTTGGTAGGTTAGACTCAATAATCAGTTTAAAATATGAATTGTAGAGAAATTGGACAGTTCAGAAACGCTCTTAGGGCTATTTAATTAACTTTTGTATGAAATAATGCGATGAAATTTCATCTCATGAGTATATTTATCAAAGTTTTCTCATAAATATTCTTAATTCCAATGTAGTAATAACACACATACAAAATACCTATTAAAGTTATTGAAACCATATTTTAATGCACAGATTTAACTTTATGATTGAAAATGTAAAAAATACAAATTTTTCTGTAAATTTTGTTAGAAGCAACATTTTATTTTAAATGCAATACAGTTTTTTTCTCAGTATTAAAAAAAACTTGAGTTCATTTTGAAAACCAAAAAAGTTAAGCTGTAGAAGTATCAATGACTGATTTATTACATTTTATGGGTAATCTTATGCCTTGCCACTGTATTTCAATGCAATTAACAGAAGTTTGTAAAAACAAGTATATATATAAATAAATTTAATTTGCCAATTTCATGCCACATGCCCTTCATGCTAGCTCCCTCTCATATAAAAAAAATGCCAATTGTATTTTAATGCCATTAAAAATTATGCAAAAAGAAGAATAAATAAATTTATAACTTATTTTTACCTTATATAGGCATGAAAATTGATTTTGGTACATATTTTCTTAGCAATTTCTTCCTTCTCATCTTTGGTATAATTTTATCAAGCGTACCTAATATCTAGATATGGTTGTCCTTTATACGAACATCAATATAATAATTAATAGAATAACAGCTATTGTACATACATAATGATGCAAACATAATTATTTTTATTCTTTGAAACTATTGACTCAATTTGTGAATGTTGGTACGATTTGATGAATAGCTTATTATTTTGATTTTGTTACAAATTTTTTAAAGCTCACAAAGGCTGGTTAAGGAGACACTCTCAATATCTACTAGCATTTATTGTATCAAGCTAAATTTCGGTATATGTGGATTGTATTCTGCTGCGCACATCTCATTTAATCCTATTGTTTTCACATGTTTGATCTCATCTATGTTAATAACATCCATTCCAATGCTTGATTTAATAAATATAATCAAAAATATTCATTAAACAAGGCCCTGAATTCTGCCCATCATTCTTACACTGTTCTGTTAATTTCTTACTTGTAATAAATAGATTTATTTTATTGATAATATTCAAGAATTTCAGTATTGCATGCTTAAATTAAATAATAATAGTTACCATATAAACACTTGCAATCTTCGATCATTGCTGGATATAATATTGCTCGTGTCCCGCTACTCTCGCTGCCAGTCCTTCCTGGCGACTTCACTCACTCGCAGGAACACAACAACCGTCTAGGGAATTGTTATTTGGGTGCGGTATTCTGTGGCTTGTTTAATATTCTCAAATTTCTATATACAAAAAAGCATGTGGCTCGAGGGGTTGCTGAATATTTGCCAGCCTTTTATATAGCAAAATATCTGTTCTTGAAGGCTCCCTGCTTTGGCGATAAAGTACATAATGTTGCATATGGTGATTGGATCATGTTAAAGGAAGCTTTTGCTTTGGTTTATTGTCTAATTTCATGTGGTTGGACATTGTATCCATAGGACTAATAATTTAATTATAGAACATGATAATAGTGTATCATAAAATCTAAATTCTATACCACACTATTTTTAAATAGTTAGTAATATAAATAGTAATAAAGTAAAAAAAAAAAATATTAATATTCTGAACACTATAATATTAATTGTAAATTACAAATAAATAAATAGTGCTGGACAAATTTACACAAATACAAATAGGTAGTTTCTTGACAAATTACAGAGCGCCATCTAGTCCCTAGCTTGTCTGATGAGCACAATAATAACTAATAACTTATAGTACAGGTATAACTGATATCTTAATATCTGATTTTTTAATTACATGTAATTAATAGAAAACACCCAGACCATGACACCCATACTTATTTATGAACACAGATATTTGTCTTCTGCGGGGATAGAACCGGTGACCCTTGGACTACTTGGCTACTCGGGAAAAGTAGCTAAATTGATTACTATACTTGCCCCAATCGGGCCCGTCAACAAACACGATTTATAAAAGTAATTACATACTTAGTTCGTAAATATATTAGAAATTTCGAATAATCAATCTAGGTAGGTCTGAATTCAGGGAAAATCCGTTTTCTTGTAAAAAATGCCGACAAAATTTGGGTCGATATTTTTCGCCATCTGTTAGCAAATGAATTTTCTAGAAGCAAGCGTGCCGAGTTACATGTATCGTCATCTAATTGTAACAGCGATGTCAATTACTTGACAATAAATGGTACTATATGCCACTTACTTGATTCCGGTAAAATTTGTCTTCTATTAAAAAAAATGCCTGGCGAAGTTTGATCAAATAAATTCTTATAAACAAGTAGCTTGTTCTTCTGACTTTTCTTGCGCTTCCGACTTTATACGCGCGTATCACAATTTTTATACACTACGTCAGGTGGCAGACAAGCAGACGGCCCGCTTGATATAAAACGGTTACAGTAGCCATATTAGCGCCCGCAACATGAAACAATGCTAACGCGCCACCAACCCCGCTGCCAACGCAGCAACTCACAAATACGCTGTACCCTACCCCCTTTTGCCAGTGCCTCTTTCGCTAGTCGGTGAGTCGTGCATCACGTGCAGATGAGGTTTGCTTTAGCTCTGAAGATCGTGGTGAGTTACATACACCCCACATGTATCCTGGAAGTTTTAAAAATCCTTAGAAGATGATTGCCTACGTTGTAATAAGTATGTACCTGTATGTCAAATTTAAACCGATCCGTCCAGTGACTAGAGCTGTGTGTTGATAGATCAGTCAGCGATTGCCTGTATAGATACAGGATACGTTATACCGCGTCGGAAGCATACGGCCCGCACCCACACAGACGCTTTCAACAACACTTGGAGCATTGCTCCCCCTCTAACGCAGCACCAGGGTATCCCCGCCTCTGACGCAGCACCATGTCTCAAGACGTACAGGAGACTCTATCATAGGCCTTTTAGTTAGGACAGAAGCCCAGTATAAGTAATAATATTCCCTAGTAGAAGTGAGGGTACAAGGACCAAACGGCAGATCACCCATGAGATGGACCAAGCAGATGAATTCTTTTGTGCACGGCCCATTGCATGAATGTATCAGAAGAGCCTAGAATCGGGCGAAATGGGAGATATCGTGAGGCGCGCGATGAAAGCCCGCATATTCCTTCCTCACGACGACCGTTGGTCTGTCAGAAGCGAAACGAACTGTATTGGACTTCATTGTTCATTGCCTTTTTTGGCGGTCGCTGCTATTAGTCCTGGCTACACAGGAGATACTGGTTGGAAAGCGTGGTGGGCCCCCGTCTCGTTAAAAAAAAGCGAAACGAAGAAGAAGAATGCAGCATCTCACTCATTCGCAAGAACAACAATTCTAAAGGGTATTGGTATTTGGTACAGGTCTTCTGCGAGGTGGAGGTACTTTATTAGTGGGGTAGCTAAAAAGCATGACTCATTGTCACGTTCCGCCTGAGCCGAGCGTGCAAGCGAGAGCGCGGAACAAGCGATACAGAGGCACGATCGGCCTAAGCGCTTGGCTTAAGCGGTTTGTAACGCATCTGCCTTCCACTCCATCGGCCCATGTTTTCTTATGGCGTTATCGCGTAAAATAATTGTCGTCTACATTATCATCATCGTGTTACAAACTACCATTTTTTTTTCTTATTAAAATTGAAATTTCTGGGGCCCGCAGTTTAAGTTGTACCACTTGTACCATACCCCGGCCACTCCATACAAATGACACGTCGTTTACAACTACATAAACAATGACGTCCGTGCACAGCGTGAATGAGCGTGTATGCGTGCGGCGCCATACAAAGTGTTCCAGATTTGTCTCGGAGGGTATGGGGAGGTCGACACGAGAGAGCGGCAGGGACTGGCCATACTGTACGTAGTACTATTATCTATACTGTGGTTATACGTTGATCTATTAGGAGTTTCTTTTCATATTATATATATATATATATATATATGTATATAGAAGATGATTTTTATTTCTATATACCAAATGACACAGTCAACCTGCTAACATGAAGTCAGTTCGTACCTACATGAATCTATTCAAGGAACAGTTAGGGCAATTACATTGTTATGCTCACTTCGTCTCTCAGTACATTTGTCGCAGTAACCAACAATTCAGTCTTGGCATTGGTCCCCACTACAATGGATGTCCTGTATATTGAAATCATATTCTCACCTTTTCACAAGTAATTGGTTAATAGTGATGTGAATTGTGGAAATTCGATAATCAGGAAAGGTTTTAAAGGAATAGTTAATTATGTCGTCTGTAACGTCAAACTCAAGTATGCGCAGTGCCTATCGTGCTTCGGTTGGTCTACGGCGTGGTTTCAAATCGTTTCGATATACGGTATTTATGTTGCATTATTAGTTATTCTTTTTATAAGCCCTTCGAACTTAGATGTAAACTTGCGGTGTAAGTGGTTCATCAACATGTTTGAACCAAGGCCAGTCTCAATTGCACGTGGTGCACCCTGCTGACTGACAAACGAGGCGAATAGAGAGTTAGGGCATAGCATATTATTTAGGCTGCCCGACTGGGGAAGTACCTCCAGCTCACGGAATACCGCAGCCAAATAACAATTCCCTTGAGGGTTGTTGTGTTCCTGCGAGTGAGTGTAGTCACCAGAAAGAAAAAAGAAAGAGAAAGCTGACCATCCGATCGGCGACCCCTTGGTGTTGCTGATCTCCGTGGGAGGTGGTGACTGTTTTCCATCAGGTGACCTACATGCTCGTTTGCTCCCCTCTCATATAAAAAAAACATGTTTGATATAATTTCGTCTTAAATCTAACGCCTATCGAATAATGACCACGGAAATGTCTCGGAGGACTAGATACCGTGTAATGCTATTGCTCTTACTGTTGCTATAGTTTCTGACATATGATATAGTTGTACGCAGTAGGCTACGTAGCGCATATTCGAAGCATGTATCTTGCAGCAAAAGTAATTTTAATGATAAGAATTGATATTGATTTACACGGTTTATTGGAACCACATTAGCTTTTATGCTTTTAATGACTGGTTGGTTGCCAAATACATTTTGAAATTAGGTAATAAAATTATTTTAAAGTTCCATTTTTTGAGCCCGGTTGAGTCGTATTTTTTGTTTTTTTATTTTTCTTTATACTACGTTGGGTGGCAGACAAGCATACGGCCCGCCTGATTTGAACCGGTTGCCGTAGTCATATTAACGCTCGCAACATAAAATATCGCTCGCGCGCCGCCACCCCCGCTGCCAACTCAGCATCTCCTTCCTTTCTGGTGACCTCACTCTCTCGCAGGAACACAACAACCCTCAAGGGAATTGTTATTTGGCTGCGGTATTCTGTGAGGTGGAGGTACATTACCCAGTCGGGTAGCTTACAATTAGGCTCCTCTTTTCGCCAGAGCTTCGTTTGTCAGTCAGCAGGGTGCACCGCGTGCAGGTGAAGTTGGCTTAGGTTCAAAGATGTTGATGAACCACTTACATCCCATACATCAAACTCAAATGGCTAGTAATGGCTACTTTGGGATCGATCCCGCACAAACATTTGTGTGCATGAACATGTCTGTTTGTTTTGGTCTGGGTGTTTTCTATGTATTATAAGTATGTATTTACAAAAATAATGTGTTTAAGTACATTTATCAGTTGTCTAGATCCCATAGTACAAGCTTTGCGCTTAATTTGGGACTAGATGGCGCCGTGTAATGTTCCAGAAATATTATATTATGATTTAACGATGTTTGGTGAAACGTAAGTCAGTTAAATGCATACATTTTCTTTATGCAATGACTTTAAGAGCAACAAAAAATTAACTATTAATGACTTAAAGTGATACTGTAAACAAGCCAATTCATAACAATTAGGCGATGGATTCGTAAACCACAGCGTAAGCGATTGCAAGAGTTGCAATGAGTGTCTCACTAGACTATTACTTACACTGTGACAGTAGGCCAAATAAAATGTCTATCACCTTTAGATTCGTTTGTACTTTTCAAACTAAGGTCTATTTTTATTCAAAAAAATAATACAAGACCAACCTTAGCAACATTTACAATTGTTTTGGAAGTTTTAGGCCACTTTCTTGGCCTACCGAACACGCAGCGGCGATGAAAAATATATTGCCTAGAAACACCGCTACAAGCAGCGTGTTTGCTGCGGCCAGCGAGTCGAGTTTTTTGGCCACATTCTATCATGTCAACGTAACGTAAACAAACCTAACAAATTGAATAAAGTTTCATATTGTGAATGCATGTCACATATCCAAATTAGCCGGGTTGCTCACTTCAAAATGTGAGCAAGTAAGTCACATGATTTTGATATGTAACACGCGTCTCATAAAATTTACGACATGATAGTTCTTCTGTATTTGGTCGGTTTGTTTACGTTGGCATGTTCGAACGCGAACAAAAAAAGTAGCACTAAACACTTAGTACAAAATAGTACCGCATGCAGCCAGTCGGTCCGTGTCTGTAGCTGCACTATTGTGCATTCGTTCTTATAAACATGGTTATTGTACAATTAGGTTTAACAGTTTGATGTTTGTGAGAAAAATGATTTATACATCACAATGGACATAATGTGTAGGTCATCGCAGAAAGAATGACGTAGCTTGTTGATGTAGAAATCATTGGCAGCCTGCGTCGTGTGCCTTATTTCGGCACTGCCCAGGTCTCAGATCTTGATTATAACTAGACAAAAAATTAGTCGTTAATTTGTCGAAATTTGTCGCCCAAAGCAAAAAATTTGTCGGGGTCCCGTTAAAGAGTTATAAGGTTTTTTTTGTGGCAGTGCCGAAATAAGCTTATTTCGGCACTGCCCACTCGGGATCTATTAAACTACAAAACATAGCGAACATATGATTTTCCCCAGAATTAGTCGTCAATTTGTCGAATTCAGACACCAAGTATCAGAATTAGTCGACCTCCCGTTAAAAAGTTATAAGTATTTCTTTGTGGCAGTGCCGAAATAAGCCTTATTTCGGCACTGCCCAAAAAAACTACACCACCTAGCGAAAATCTGATTTCACCCAGATGTTGCCTTGAATTTGTCGAAATTAGTCGGATATAAAACACAACTGGTCGACGCGTAATTAAAAAGTTACACACATTTTAATAATTCGCGTTGTAGTCAGAGAGCCTAACGTAGGCAGAGTAGAATAACACCACCCCATTCACATATGGCTATCGTAAAAAGCAACTAATGTAGTGCTAAAGAACACCTAAAGCATTCGTAGATCAGAAAACAGTTGCATGCATTGACAAACTTTGCCAGACTCTGAAAAAGGAAGGAAATGAAAGGTTTACTGTTGCATTTTGTGCATGATATAATTTTGATGCAAGATCTCGGACTATATTTACTATGAGAATTATTAAAATGCGTGTAACTTTTTAATTACGCATCGACCAGTTGTGTTTTATATCCGACAAATTTCGACAAATTCAAGGCAACATCTGGGTGAAATCAGATTTTCGCTAGGTGGTGTAGTTTTTTTTGGGCAGTGCCGAAATAAGGCTTATTTCGGCACTGCCACAAAGAAATACTTATAAATTTTTAACGGGAGGTCGACTAATTCTGATACTTGGTGTCTGAATTCGACAAATTGACGACTAATTCTGGGGAAAATCATATGTTCGCTATGTTTTGTAGTTTAATAGATCCCGAGTGGGCAGTGCCGAAATAAGCTTATTTCGGCACTGCCACAAAAAAAACCTCATAACTCTTTAACGGGACCCCGACAAATTTTTTGCTTTGGGCGACAAATTTCGACAAATTAACGACTAATTTTTTGTCTAGTTAAAATCAAGATCTGAGACCTGGGCAGTGCCGAAATAAGGCACACGCCTGCGTCCTCTACTGTATCAATCATTATAGGGGAGTAAGAGGCTCAGCTGGAATAAAAAGTATCTATATCACTCCCGTGCCGAGTGCCGAATGAGGAGCCGTGTGGTTTCCGGCAAACTAGTATAGAATCACTCCGTCTCTTCCCGTGGATGTCGTACAAGGCGACTAAGGGAATACATTATAAAACATCGATCAGGCCTCCCCAACCCGTCTGGCCAGCGTGGGGAGTGTAGGCCAAATCCTCCTGTCTGGGTCGGACGAGAGAGGGTCGTGCTCCTGTAGTGGAGACTAAAATGACCTGATGATGATGAAGAGGCTCACCACGATCTTTAGAGCGGTAGCTAACCTCACCTGCACGTGGTGCACCCTGCCGTTTGATTAATGAGGCTCTGGAAAAAGAGTCAATTCACCGTTTATTTTGTGTGCAATACACACAAAAAAAGCTGTGGATTGAATAAGAAAAAAATATCCTTAGATCCATCGCCGTCGTCAATCCTTATTCATCCCACTGTTGGGATACGGGCCTCCCTCAATCGAAGGGGTTGAGAGCACACTACACCACGCTGCTCAACTGAGGGTTGGCGAGGCCAGTGTTTTCAAGCCACATAAAGACCACTTGTCTTAACGACTGTCATCTAACGACAACAGTCGGGACCGAACGGATTAACGTGCCCTCCGAAGCACGGAGGCGCTCGAAATAAATAAACCCATTAGATTTTACCGATTAGAACGCCCCGCGCAATGACGCCATCGAGCTCATCAATCCACCCATTAGATCCATCGGTGGAGACTAATCGGTGGATACTAATTTCTCTTTTGTTTCTGGAGCATCTTCCTTCTTCGAAGTAACCCACAATTCCATATATTTTTACAGATGTGTTACCAAGTATGCTCTTTGTTCAAATAATTGGAGAATCTCTTGGATCAACCCGATACCAGCGGTGTACACTTTAATTAAGATCATAATTGTTCATTATTGCTATTAGATTTTATGTGCCATAATGTTGGTTAAAATTACATTTACCAATACACAAATACCTGTATTGCGTCTGTTTGTTCGTCCTTGGTGTCACGGATTGGTCCCAGCTGAAAATCAACGCTGGGGTCTAACATAGTCAGACCACAGCATAATGCTGAGCTGGGTTCAATTTGTGGCATCATCCAGCAATATTGTCGTCTTTCTGTATTACTTATCTTACCTGTAATCTATGTAATAGTGTTGTGTCATGTTACAATAAATGTTTCTTCTTCTTCAAGTTACATCTTATGCTATTCTTTGGCCCAACTGAAATTCCTCATTCTTCTTATTGCTGGCATATGGCAGTCCTTTCATTTGCAAGAGGATGGCCCACCACATTCTTAACACTACTTCACTGCAAAATGTTCGGTGCAGTTAGTGCACTTTAGTACACTGTATGTGCTTGTTCTATGCAACTCGATATAGTTATTAGGATTAGCGAACAGAAGTCGCAGTAGGCTGGTCATAAGGCTTGCGGAACAGACGACCGCCATAGGGTAGGTTTTAGAATCATCATCAGGTCATTTTAGTCTCCACTACAAGAGCACGACCCTCTCTCGTCCGTCCCTAACAGAAGGAGGATTTGGCCTACACTCCCCACGCTGGCCAGACGGGTTGGGGAGGCTTTAGAATTTTAGAATGCAAGGAGCCAAATTGCTCAAAAGCGATTCCAAGTGTACTGGGTGGATAAGTGTAGTGGGTACAATTACACTAGGCGTATAGAGCGTCGGGAAGAGAGCGACCGACCTTCTTTAGGGGAGCGAGTCTAAAGCTACGGTACCCATCATGGCGATTGGGGAATGGAGGTACCGAGCATCGGTCGCCACGAGCAACTCAAATTAAGAGTCCCTAAGGAGTCTGTTTGCAGACGAAAGGGGAGTACTGCCCCCTTACTACCAACTCTTATTGCGATTCAATAACTGAATAGAATGCTATTCATTGGTATGAATAAGCAATCTATTCAATTATTGAATCGCAATAAGAGATGGTGGTAAGGGGTCTGGGCGCGATAGCGGGTCCTCTTGCCTGTTTGGTTTACTGGGCAAGAGATTCGCAATCCTGTGATATAATCGAAAGGTTGGTGCACAGGGGAGCATTAGCCGTAGGCACAGTATAATTAATAGTACTACGTAGTTACGTACAGTATGGCCACGCCCTGCCGCTCTCTCGTGTCGACTTCATCTCCCCTCTAGGCAAAATTGGAACAACGTACCCTATACCTAACAGCTAGTGCGCCCCGTGTGCCAACCTTCCGGTTATATCACGGGATGCGAGTCTCTCGTCCAGTATACAAACCAGACGAGAGGACCTTTACCTGCTCCGCCTTTGCGCTCAGTAAACCAACCGAGCACGCAAGCGGAACAGTAGCAGGTCTTACTCAGCAAAATTGGAACAGTTGAAAAATCCAATAAAAGGAGGTAATCCCCCTAAGGATAAAAAATTAATAAAAAAAAAAAGTTATGGAATAATTAACGTTAGAAATAAATAATTGATTAATAAAATAAATATTTGTTAAATAAAAAAAATATATTAAAGAAAAAATGTATGGCGCCACACACACACACACGCTCTACACAGATGTCAATGTTTATGTAGTAGTAAACGACGATTTGTATGGAGTGGCCGGGGTCTGCTGCAGGCATAGTGACGTTGCTCAAATCAATTACCGGTAGTCTTGAAAAGTTTTATATTCCACAGCGGACGAAATTAGGACCATGATACAATTTTTGTTTATAAACCTAAAGTTGGGAAACCTGTTAGTTAGTAAAACCATGTAAAACTATAAATAACTAAAGATAAACAAGTTTATCTCGTTTGCGGTGGGACCTTGATTCCAATAACATTATCCAATATCATGCAAACCATATTTATTTCTCACTACATGCTTTCTGCATTATCGCTTACAGCAGGACAATTTGATATAAGTTTTATACTTAAATGTCCAATTTGTTCTCATTTCTGCCGTTAATTAATGCCGTTCTGATTGATGTAATTTCTACAAGACAATTAAATTTATAAAACTTTCGACCATCCAGTCTAGTCAAGCCCTTTCATTTGATACTCATTGGTTGTGGAAAAATATGTAACTCGTCATTTTGTGGCGGCGGCCATCTTAGACCGATTTTCATCAAACATAGCTAAGAACACTCCGACTAATTCACCTTTTAAATAAAATTAAAAAATGAAAATCCTTATTTCCTTAATGTGAAAGGGTGTTTGTTTGTCATTCTTTTACGTTGAAACTAACCAATGGATTAACATATTTTTTTACGGATATAATTTAAGGTCTGGAGAGTAACACGAGATACTTTTTTCCCGGAAAAACTGTTTATTCCCACGGATTAAAAGATTTGTTGAAATAATAACCACGCGGGCGAAGCCGCGGGTAACAGCTAGTTCTTTATATTTTTTGCTTTAATTGATGATTTGTTATATTTACATGCATTGTATTTGTACATTTTGACGATGAAGCAATGGAATTTTAATGCTGTTTTGCTTCTATACAACGAGACGAAAGGTACATACAGCAATGGAATGAATATACTGCTGTATGTACCTCATCATAATGTATATCATCATTGACCGCTACGCCACCGAGGCTCGGTGGCGTAGCGGTCAATGACGCGGCTTCGACACCAACGCTCGTGGGTTCGATTCCCACACAGGACAAACATTTGTGTGCATGAACATGTCTGTTTGTCTTGGTCTGGGTGTTTTCTATGTATCATAAGTATGTATTTACAAAAAAAATGTATTTACGTATGTTTATCAGTTCATATTATGACCCATAACACAAGCTTCGCTTACTTTGGGTAACCAAAGTAAATATAATATATATATTATGTTGTCGCTTTTAATCATCTTCGTTCATAAATCACTCATTATCATCAATAAACAACGCTTTCATTCATAAATGTATCCTTAGTCATATTTTATCTATTCGTTCCAATATTATAACTACTGTGATACTGAACAACACAATAAATACAATGACATACTTACGGGCACTTACAAAAAAAAATTATTTTTTATAACAAATAAATAAAATCGTATATTTCAGATAATTAAAACCCATACATAATTTGATAATTACTTAATTTTAATATTAGAATTAATTTTAGTACAAAGCTCAATCCTAGTAATAATTATATATATAATCTACAATTTAATAATAAAATTTCAAATTTAATTTATGTAGTGTGAATTGTATCTACCTACCTTTAATTTTTTTTATAGCCAACTAAAAACATTTATATTAAGCAATTTGATCTACACTACTTTGCGTGCTTCCGCCACCAAAAGGTTGGTGGCGGAAACACGCAAAGTAGTATAGATGAAATTGTCTGTAAATTTGACTTCCGCAAAATAACACCTGAATCAATTAACTATTTATATTATTCTCATAACTATTGTGGGAATATAAATATTTATATTGTGGGAAGATTCGGTTCATTTCATCATTCATTCTATAGTAAGGTAGGTTGGCATTGATATACGAATAAATAAATATCGGATTGAGGATAGATTATATTCGTATTTCGATTAAAGATGCATACGCAGTAGTAACCATAAATGTTTGGTTAGACAAATAAAATTCCTTAATCATCCCTCAGATAATAGTTGGTATAGTTTTCTAATTGAATTTTTCTTTGCAGTCCAAACCTACGGTGGTGCCAGTGAATCCTTTCGACCCTCGCGACGATGCGGCGATCCTCCGCAAGGCTATGAAAGGCTTCGGCACCGACGAGAAGGCAATCATACAGGTCCTCACGCGGCGAAGCAATGAACAGCGTTTGCGGATCGCCTTTGAGTTCAAGACTTTATATGGAAAGGTGAGTTTTCAATAAATAATACCTTTAGTGTCAAACCACACTAAGCCGAAATTCCGCGTGATTAAGTTTTTTTATGTAAAAAACGTAACGTAATTTTGGTCAAATGTCTCGATAGTCATTGAAAAAGTATTGCTGGCGTAATGACGCCGAAGTTCGGTCGCATATCTTCGGCATAGTGTGTTTAGACACTTAGCCTATTTTTTGGACTAGTGCGCACTGTTCAAATTTCCAACTTTGTTTACTGCCTTTGACCTTTTCCAGCAACTGTATCTATTGAAAATAATATGCGGGTCTAACGTCGAACGAAATACTGAGTGACTCGTAGAAACTGGTATAATGCTTCCATAAGAAACCAGTAGAATATTTTTGTTTGTACGCCTGACACTTGCTGGCTGCCTTTCGAGAATTTAGACGAGAGATGGTGAATCCTCATGCATGATTAGGCCGCATCATAAAGGTATTCTGTAGCTGCTAGCGGTAATTAGCGACGTGTCACCGCTCTACTTACGGTTTCTATGTGTTTCTATGGAATACCAGGCAGAGGGCGTGTCGGTACGGAAGGTCTACGGTAACGGGAAGGAAGGTACGGAAGGTATTTCATTCGAACACTAGTAGTGTCGCGTCGACACGTCATTTGCAGCTGCCGTCTGCAGTTGGCTACGGAATCGTACCTTAAGGCTTATGTTATATTACATCATAGTATACTAGTACATTAGACACGTAGTGCTTGGTCACACTATGACCACAGTATAAGTAATAGTACTACGTACCGTATGGCCACAACCTGCCGCTCTCTCGTATCAATCTCACCTCCCCTCGTGAGACGAATCTGGAACAGTTTGTATAACGCCGCACGCAGACACGCTCACTCGCGCTCTGCACGCCATGGTTTATGTAGTAGTAAACGACGCGACATTTGTATGGAGTTCCCGAGGTGTGCTGGTATGACTAAATACCACCTGAGAGAGTGAGAAAGATTTCGGAAGCAGTCTCGGAAAATGGAACGACGCGGAAGCTGTGATGTAAACGTCAATCGCAAATGAGTATAACAATTAATCCTTAATTTTTTATGTAGGTAGGGTATCAATAGAACAGACTTTATTGGGCCTATTTGCTATTTGCTTGTGGTTGTCTAAGAAACCAGTATGCCTTCCTTGTTATATGTAAAATTCTTGCTAAACACCGATGAGATCACACCTTGTTTATAGCCATGCCCTTAAAAGATAAGATACGCGAGATAATAGTTTCTCAAAGCCTTCTCAGGTGTGTTCATTGATACGGAGACTACATATCTTTCGAATTGTTTTTTTCTTTACACGGAATCAGAATAGTATACAAGCATGAGGGAGACAAAACTGTTAGTCCCTAATCTAAATGAAAAATTTGCCTGTGACTTTTGCGCTTTTGGAATTCTAGATATCTACCAATTTTAAGCCATTCATTGCCTGCTCACGTATTAAGAATTCAACCCTTATGCCGCCATACATCTTATCTTATCTTATCTTAGAGTGGGTCCAGTGCTGAAGCACCGGTGACACGTCGACCCTCATGGATCTTTTGTGCTCTCCCAAATCCTTTAGTCACTCTCCCCTGACTGTCTGGAGACATGTTCCATGTACGTCAGTATGCCGCTTATTGGGAAGAGTCTGTAGTCCTCCAGGTCCGGGTACGCCTTTCCTAGGATTTCCATTCGTTTGCCGGCTAGGGCGTCACATTGACACATCAAGTGTTTCATGGACTCGTTAGATCCTTTGCATGTTCTGCACTCTGGGCTGTCAACACGTCTCATTTTGTATAGGTGTCCTTGACAGGCATAATGGCCCGTTAGTGCCCCAAGCATGAGACGCATCCGATTTCTGTCATATTTATATACATGTCATGCCGCCATACATACTATTTAGCCTAGATATTGAATACAAAACCTAGACGCCTATGGGCGTCTTCGGCATGTAATTAATGTTTTTTGGGACGCCGATGGGCGGCCTCGGCACAGAATGGCTTAAAGAGTACGCAGTATGCTTGGACCAATTCATCGGTAGGTATTTCTAATATGGTTGTTAGTTCACTAATCGCCCGGTGAGAAAGAGATCAGATGGTTCCAATAATGAACAATTTATTAGCTAGTTCACACACATATTACAAGAGCCCCGTGTTTTGTTATGTTATTTGATAGAAAAAACGAAAGAGCCAAATTGAATAGTCGTTTGGGATAACCGGAATTTCGAATAAATAAACTATGCCTGCCTGCTTAATTATCTTGACGTTTTAATTTTTGCAATGGTATCTATTTACGTCCAATAAATTGCTTATAATTTCCATCCTAATGTTGTTTAACTGTGATAATGAGCAAGAAGCCTATAGATTATGTTGGGACAAATCCATATAGATAGATAGATAGATAGATAGAACATTTATTATAAAGCACACTACAACACAACAAGGTACATTTGACATAATTTGCACACAAAAATACACAATTATACAACGTATGAGAACTTACAGTGATACAGCAGACATATGTATTAAGAATATTAACAATAGCCATCAATGCCAACCGCGTCGCAGTGCACAATATAAAAGGAACTCACTCAGCATTAGCCGTGGTGATTAAGCCAGGCGCTGGTATTCTGTGAGACCTTAATGAAAGCAGTGTCACGGACGATCATCAACCCTACAATTAAATACATTATTTAAAATAAAGATCATGGTAGTGATAGGCATCATTGCGAATATAACCAAATCAATGTAAATATCAAAAATTAAAATTCAGCAGTTGTAAAGAAGAGCGGGGTAACCACAATGCGGCATGAAGGCACGCGCACTCAGACTGACAACGGCGAGCAAAATACAATTATTCGCCTTTTTGAAACTTTAATAAAAAACTCTTGTAGGAATTCCTAAACGTCTTAACAGTCCTCATATTTCGAAGACGCGGTGGCAAATCGTTCCAGCATTTAGACACGGCGAATTTAAAACTCCCTCTGAAAGCAGTCGTACGATGATGGGGTAGTAGGAGGCTATAAGAGGAGGCCCGCGTTTCGTACAAATGTGTATCGCGAGACCACATGAGTTTGTCAGCAAAATAAGGGGGGATTTGGTACTTAACTATGTTAAACAGAAGACAAACCAAGTGCAACT
The DNA here is from genome assembly GCA_937001555.2 of Hypsopygia costalis. Classification (NCBI taxonomy): domain Eukaryota; kingdom Metazoa; phylum Arthropoda; class Insecta; order Lepidoptera; family Pyralidae; genus Hypsopygia; species Hypsopygia costalis. The sequence goes on along the minus strand of OW443330.2, from coordinate 7,312,715 downwards.
TGGTGCGCAATTTCATCTTCAAAATATTCGCATTACTTAAATATGGAGACACGTGAGTACGTGGCGGTATGCTAAAACAAAATCTTGCGCATGCGTTTTGCACCCGCTGTATCAGCTGTTGTGTCAGCACCCGCTGTATCAACCAAGAGACGAGGACCGTACACTACATCCAAATAGTTGAATTTTGACTATACAAGCGAATCACAGAGCTTTATTCGAGTGTCTGTATTGAGGTATTCTCTCACCTGGTACAAGATCTTAAGTCTGTAAAAACAATTACTGACCGTAGTTCTTACATACTTTTCAAATCGTAATTGTTCATCCATAAGTATGCCCAAGTTACGTGCCTCAGTAACTCTGTTAATTGTTTCCCCTCTAAGCAAGATATTGGGGTTTTGTTGTATGACTCTATTTATTTGAACTACAGAACCAAGAACCATAAACTTGGTTTTATTTCCATTTAAAACAAGTGAGTTCGCTTCTGACCATTCAGCAATATTTTCCAGATCCTCATTTATTAGATCTACTGCCGGTTTCACATCGTAAGGATTACATGGCGTGTAAATTTGAGTATCATCGGCATAAATATGATACTTACGGTGGCGAATTCGTTTAACTACATCTGCACTGTAAATAACAAACAATAGCGGTCCCAGAATAGATCCTTGAGGAACACCTCTTGTTACATCTCTTGACTCAGATCTTACCACATCTCCCTCAGCATTGTGTAGTTCAACTTGTTGAGTTCTATTACTAAAATAACTTTTAAACCAGTTTATAGTATTTAAACTAAAACCGAAAAAAAGGCTTGGCCAACAAGAGTGCCACATTAATGCAATCAGAAGCTCTAGAAAAATCAAGCAGGACCAACAGAGTAGCTTGTCCAGCATCTTGGAAGTTTAACGCATCATCCACCACGTCGAGTAAGGCCGTTGTAGTACTATGAGCTCTCCTGAAGCCAGATTGTCTAGGTGGTAGTATGTCATTTTTTTCTGTGTATCCTCTAAGTTGGTCAGCTACTATCCTCTCCAAAACTTTAGATGCACAAGGGAGTATACTAATTGGTCGTAGTTCATTTACAGTAGAAGGGCACGATGTTTTAGGACTGGGTTTAATGAGTGCATGTTCCCATACATTTGGACATGTGTAGGATTCGATAGACTTATTTACAATTGCTGTTATTGTTGATAGACTATTGGGTAGACTCATAAGTAGCATGTCCAATGAAATGACATCTACCCCCATTGCTTTAGATTTAAGTGAGGATATAGCCTTTGCTACCACAGTTTCACTGACCGTACGCAATTCAAAGCATGCAGATGTATTGCAATTATTGGTAAAGTAAGACAGTTGTGATGCACATACAATATTATTTCCGGGGACCTTCATAAAATGATCATTAATCTGCGTGGGATCACTAAATATACTAGCCGATATTTCAGTTTTAGATTTAGATTATCATCCATAATTTTGGACGTACATCAAGCGAGGACGTAGAGCGAAGTAATTCCATTTCTGTTTCGAAATTTAACTGGACGGAGCAACTTTAAAAGACAAATTTAACTGCTAAAACACAATGTAAAATTTTCAATGTATACAGAACATATACATTTTAGTTATAATTCTATGTACTAATAAAATCTGCCCATTATCCTCAAATCCGGTTTCCGGAGTGATTATCAAAAACAGTATTTAAAATATTTTTATTTCTATTGACTATCAAACAGTATGATAAAGCAAGAGTAGAATTGGTATAATACTGTTTACAGTATAGTTAGTTGGCAACTCTTTGTGTGACAATAAACAATTACATATCTTCATAAGTCAATTATCTTAATGGTCTGTTTTTGTAATTACTACACAAACCTATTACCTCAGTGACCTTAATATGTCCTGGTCGATACAGTTGGCAGCTAGTCCATTATGTTGCATTACTTAATTAAAACAATAAATATTAAGTACAGTAACTATTTGCATCGTATGAATAAAAAGTACAATATAGGCGGTTTTATCGCTAAGCTATCTCTATCAGACAACCTTAGTGCCAGGAGAGAAGTAAAAACACATAAAAAAACATTGTTTTTGTGTAGAAAAAAGTGTTCCCCACAGTGGTTCCGTAAACTAAAAATTGGAAATGAAAAGGACGAGATACTAATAGAGGAAGAGCCCGTGATTGCCAGACCTACCACATAGGTTTGGACATTATGAACCTCGAACCGTGGTGGCTTTGACAGGTAACAGGTATTGTTACCTGTCAACGCCACCATTCTTTACCGATTCTTTAACCGATTACCCTGGTAAATAATTGCTTTGAAATGTAAAAATAAAGGCTTTGACAGGTAACAGGTAGCAAAGGTGAGCATAATTGCTGCCCAAAAACATTATAGCCTAAAGCGTAATTTTTTAGTATGTTCTACAGGATATTACTAGAATATCATACCATCCGTTGTCAGACACTTTGTAGGGTGGCAACCCCTCGCCAGACTCCTTTAAAGTTTAATAATTCTACTTACGTTATAATATAAAATCTGAGTTTTATGTATGTTACTTGGTCAACTGTTCAAAGATGTCGTCGTCAACCCTTATTCATCTCACTGTTGGTATATTGGTCTCCCCTCGTTCGAAGACCTGGAGGAGTACAGGCTCCTCCCAATAAGCGGCATACTGAAGTACATGCAAACATGTCTCCAGATAGGGGAGAGTAACTAAAGGATTAGGGAGAGCACAAAAGATCCATGAGGGTCGACGTGTCACCGGTGCTCCAGCACTGGACCTCTACTCTAAGTAAGATAAGATTAGAGCGTACTGCGCCACGCTGCTCAACTGTGGGTTGGCGTCTTTAAAGCCTAACGCTAATATAAATGTTAGGCAAGTCGAATCGACAAATAGTTAAAATTACTATACTGATGTTAATATATTTGACGTTCAATTAGCAGTGTGCTTATTTTTTACTGTTTACTGTTCATTGACTACTGCTATATGGGTCAATCAATTTTTGTTTGTTTTCTATTATCCACTGAGGTCATAAATCATGCGTTTAAAAAAATGGTTGTATTGTAAAGTCGGTTTACGGACGTTTTTATTACGTGATAACGTCATAAGAAACACAGGCCGACCGCGCCTCTATCGTTTGTTCCGCGCTCAAAAATCTCTAAAAATTGCGTTACTTAATACTTGAACGCCCCCTTTTCCTAAAACGCTCCATACATGAAGCCAACACGTTGTGATGTCACATCTTCCTATTTTGTATCCATTAACTAAAAAAAATGTACGACAGCTGTGTTAAATAGTTGAGTAGCGAGCGGAACGTTTATATACGCCGAAAAGTCATTCTTGGAAATGACTAGGTTCCAAAACTACTGAACAGATTTTGATGAAACTTGTCACAATTAAAGACCTCAAGACATGCTTGATGTTTGTGTCGAAAAAAATTGAGATCGATCATGTCCTTGAGGAATGATTCATCAATTACATTTTCTATTGAAATTCTACACGCAGCGAATCTACTCACTCGATTCAACTACGTGGGCTAGAGTCCGGCCTAGTGTATTTATGTGCTGTAAGAAAAGTTATATCTTTTATTCTATTTCTAATGGTAATATATTTTATTTTTTTATTTTTAAACTGATATGTATATTTTTTTCTGCAGACTGCAGATAGATCTATCTCAATAAAAATCTGTAAATGTACTACTGCTTTTATAGATTTATATATATTGACCTAGATACTCTCGTTAGGTCTATGTTATAAGGAAATGACGGAATTACCGGTTTCTTTCGTGTAAAACACGGCCATTTCCGTTTAGAAATACGGCCACTATCATACCCATCGCACCAGGTCGATAAAATATAATGTACCGAAGGGTCCATATTAACTTACCTAAAGTTCTTTACCCGAAATTGTTCTTCCTACCGATTTGTTATCCTAATGATCACTCTTCCTAAAATTTTTATTCCTAAAGTTTTCATTCATTAAAATTGTAGCACCGACGATGTCCATAACAGACATGTTTTCGAAAATTGTGTTGGAATAAGTATACAAAAATAAATCTATCTCGCTCTGTTTAATAGACATCTGTCTTAGTCACACAATATTGTTTATAATATCTTTAAACAAAGGGCTACATTGTTAAATGCTCTGTATGCCTTAGTCAGCTAACCAAGCTCTGTGGTTCAGTAGAAATCATATTCCAGTTTAGTATCGTCCGACTTCTTGTAGTAGAACACACCTTTCTAAGAGTGCATAAAATAAATTTAATTATTATAATTTGCACTGAACGAATCTTTTATTTTTGGCTTCCTAACCTAACAGGTTATGGGCCCAGTGTACAGTACAAAGTGGACTTTTAAGTGATTGAAAGAAACAGACTTTTTTAAATACGATAAAAAACGCTTTAAGTGGTAACGTTTAAGACTTGTGATTTTTGTAATTTTGGTAGAGAAACTATTTACGTATTCTAAGTGACTTTTTGTGTTATTTTCTAACTGTAACGATGGACGGTTCAAAAGTAAAAAGAAATATTAGACTGTTTGACGGCGAAAAGTATTCTTTATGGAAACTTAGAATACGCAGTTTATTAAACGAACTTGAATTGCTGCAAGTAATTGACGAAGAGCCTCCTGTACGCATCAACAGTGATTGGACGAAGAAAGAAAAGATAGCGAAAAATACCATCATCGAATATTTATCAGATTCTTTGCTGGGGTTTGCTAATGAAGAAACAGCAAAACAGATTTTCATAAAACTCGACGCAGTGTATGAAAGAAGAAGTATCGCATCCCAATTGGCATTGAGAAAAAGGTTATTGAATTTGAAATTAGAACGTGATACTCCATTGATAAAACATTTTCAAAATTTTGAAAATTTGATTATCGAGTTAGTGGGTGCCGGTGCAAAGTTAGAAGAAGTAGATAAAGTCACACATCTATTTATGACTTTACCGAATTCTTATGATGGTGTCATCACAGCAATTGAGACATTAGCTGAAGATAACTTGACCTTATCTTTCGTAAAAACAAGGCTTCTTGATCATGAAATTAAATTATTAAACGAAAGGCGCGACAATAGTTTAAAAGTCCTGCAAGCAGAAACCAGTGGTTTCAAAAACCAGCAATGGAATTTCTCTTCAAAATGCAAGCCAAATCAACTTACTCATAATTATAAACAAAGAAACAATAAAGTTAAAAATAGAACATGTCACTACTGTGGAAGGAAAGGGCATATCAAAATTAATTGCTTCTTCTATAAGAGGGCGAAACCAAATTATGAAAACCGCAAAGCGCTACAGCAAACTGAAAACCAGAGAACGCTTCAATCTATAAATATTGCAGACAGAGAAAAATCGAATATCTCAGGGTTTGCTTTCATGGTTGGAAACGAATGCTATTCCGAAGAAGGCAAAAGTACCAATAAAATTACATTCATGACTCTGGTGCCTCAGATCATTTAATTAACAGAGAAGATCTAACACGTGGGTTCATAGAACTTCAGTCTCCAGTAAATATTTCTGTAGCTAAAAACGGAACATTCATTAGTGCGACAAAAAGAGGCACTCTATCTATTACCACTGATACGGGTATGAGTGGATTGCTACAGGATGTTCTTTTCTGCTCAGAAATTCCATATAATTTGTTATCGGTCAAAAGAATGCAACAGGCTGGAATGACCGTAATTTTTGGTCAAAATGGTGTACAAATACTCAACAAAGAGGGTAAGATGGTAACAAAGGGTGAGTCTTTGAATAATTTAATTGGTATTAATTTCATGCTTAATAAATGTGCTTTGAATTGCTCATCAAATAGGGTCATGAATAGTAACTATGATTTGTGGCATCAAAGATTGGGTCACATGGGCAAATCTAAGTTCTTGCAAATTAAAACCAAACAAATGTTTTCTGATATTGATCGATTACATAATATTACACCCAGTGAAAGTTTATGTGAAGCTTGCATATATGGAAAACAAGCAAGTCTGTCATTTCATAAAAGTAAATCTAAAATTATTAAACGACCTCTATTTAATGTGCATTCCGACGTGTGTGGTATGATCACTCCTTCGACACTTGACGGCAAAAACTATTTTGTGATATTTGTAGACGAATACACGCACTACTGTGCGACATACTTAATAGCTCATAAATCAGACGTTTTTGCTGCTTTTCGAGATTATGTTGCTAAGTGCGAAGCTCATTTTAGTTTGAGACTTGTCAATTTATATTGTGACAATGGTGGCGAATATTTATCGAGTGAAATGAAAGAATACTGTATGCAAAAAGGTATAACCTACCATTTAACAGTGCCGCATACCCCTGCTTTGAATGGTATTGCCGAACGTATGATAAGAACGTTAACAGAACGAAGTCGAACTTTAATAGCAGGTGCTAAGTTAGACAAGTCGTTCTGGGGTGAGGCTGTGTTAACTGCTACTTATCTTATCAATGTCAGCCCCACAAAAGCACTGAAAGTAGATAACACACCGTTTGAATTGTGGCATAATAAGAAGCCGCAACTTAAGTATTTAAAGGTTTTCGGTTCAACTGTGTATTTTCTTAACAAAAGTAGAAAAGCAAAATTCGATGAGAAATCCTTGAAAGGGATATTGGTTGGTTATGAACCGAATGGTTATAAGGTGTGGAATGTGGTAGAAGGAAAGTTTGTAAGAGTCAGAGATGTAGTTGTTGATGAGATTAATTTCTTGTCAAGTAGGCCAGTGAAGCCTGAAGGTATTGTATCTGAAAATACCAATAACTCTGACGAGCACATGTGTAGCAGGTTGTGCGCATCTGATAATATAAGATCAGATGATGTGAAACAAACGGGCAGTGTACCCTGCGCATTAGGTCCACCACCTAATAAATCTGTACGCAGTGCAGATGGGCATACATGCTATGATTCATTTCAAGATAAATTGACTGGATCTCGGAATGAAGTAGCTTCTAGTAGTTCGAGTGTTATTAGAAGAAGTGATCGAATTAAAAATTTGCCTACAGTGTCTTATGATGAAAACAGTAATGATATTTCTGTGAACTATTTATTATACGCAAAGTCTTTAATATGTACAATTCCTACATCGTATACCGAAATTCAAACCAGGCATGATAGGCTTTTGTGGCAAAAAGCTGTTGATGAGGAAATTAAATCACTTATTGAAAATGACACTTGGACGCTTGTTCCGAAACCTGAAAACAGAAATATTGTTGACTGTAAATGGATATTTAATATTAAAAATGATGAGTTTGGCAAACCTTTGAAATATAAAGCGCGTTTGGTCGCTCGTGGTTTTAGTCAAGAATATTTAATTGACTATGACGAAACTTTTGCGCCAGTTGCAAGAATTTCAAGTTTTAGATTTATATTAGCATTTGCAAATCAATTCAATTTGCTCGTTCACCATATGGACGTCAAAACGGCATTTTTGAACGGCAAACTAAAAGAGGAAATTTACATGAAAATTCCTGAAGGAATTCCAAACGCAAACAACTTAGTTTGTAGATTGAATAAAGCTTTATATGGTTTAAAACAATCTGCACGTTGTTGGTTTCAAATGTTCGAACAAACTTTGATTGAAAAGGGTTTTCAATACTCATCAGCTGATCGTTGTATTTATTTCCTAGATGCCGGTGACATTTCAAAAAATATTTATGTTGTACTTTATGTCGATGATCTTGTTATTTCGACTGCTGATATAAATACCATGAATAGTTTCAAAACTTATTTAATGAAAAAGTTTAAAATGTTAGACTTGATGGAGATCAAATGTTTCCTAGGAATTAAAGTGGAAAGATCACATGATACAGTTACATTAGACCAAGCAATGTACATAAAAACGGTCTTAGAAAAGTTTAACATGAATGACTGTAATTCTGTCAGTACACCTTTGGAAAACAAAGTAGACTTTGACGCTTTGAGTGCAATTGAAACAACAAAAGCTCCATGTAAAAATCTTATCGGGTGTTTGATGTATGTTATGTTATGTACTCGTCCCGATTTAAGCTTTGCTGTAAACATTCTAAGTAGATTTGGTAACAGAAATAATAACTCACTTTGGTTACATTTAAAACGAGTGTTACGTTATTTAAAGGGAACTACTGACTTGAAACTAACTTATAAGCGGAATCCAAATGTTTATAATAACATTCTCAGTGGCTTTGTTGATTCCGATTGGGGAAGTGATGAAGTTGATCGTAAAAGCACAACAGGATACTTGTTCAAATTGTTTGAACAATGCACAATTTGTTGGCAAACAAAGCGTCAGTCAACAGTGGCAGCGTCATCTACTGAAGCAGAGTATATGGCTTTGTTTGAAGCCGTGAGAGAAGCTCTGTGGTTAAAGTCATTAGTGACTAGTATTCATGTAGAAATTTCAAATCCGATTCCTATTTTTGAGGATAATAACGGATGCATAAGCATTGCAAGTAATCCGACAAGTCATAAACGGTCAAAACATATTGACATAAAATATCATTTTTCTAGGGAACAAGTTGAGAAAAATGTAATTAAAATGATTTATGTGTCCACAGGTAATCAACTGGCAGATATGTTTACAAAGGCATTACCAGCCGCTCGTTTTTCGGCACTGAGAGAAAAACTCGGTGTATTATAATTTAATGTTAAAGTTCTGTCTAATGAAAAGTGTGTAGTGTAAATATATACTGCAAATGAGATTACATAAGAGCATAATTAAGTTGACTTGGTCTGATTAGGTTTTACTGGGGTTTCCCTAATCCTGCGCAACGAATGTTGGACCAAGATATTGATGATTGTTTCCCCAGACAAAGAATGGTGTGTTCATAAGTTTGATATTGTAAATAGCTTGTGGTAGATTTTTTTTTTTATTTTTTATTATTATTTATTTTTGAGGGGGCGTGTTGGAATAAGTATACAAAAATAAATCTATCTCGCTCTGTTTAATAGACATCTGTCTTAGTCACACAATATTGTTTATAATATCTTTAAACAAAGGGCTACATTGTTAAATGCTCTGTATGCCTTAGTCAGCTAACCAAGCTCTGTGGTTCAGTAGAAATCATATTCCAGTTTAGTATCGTCCGACTTCTTGTAGTAGAACACACCTTTCTAAGAGTGCATAAAATAAATTTAATTATTATAATTTGCACTGAACGAATCTTTTATTTTTGGCTTCCTAACCTAACAAATTGTAACTAATAATATGAGTTATGTAAATGTATTTAAATTCCTACATATGTATTTCATAACGCTTTTTTCTCTAAATATAATTTCAATAATATTTTTACTCATATTTAGAATGAAAAGAATAATTTGTAGTGAGTGAACATAACACGGCATACTAACAATAATGGCGTTTGCCATTATTGTTAGTATGCCGTGTTATGTTTGTGTTTTTATCACTAGAGTTGTAAAACTACCATACGCTAAAAGAGAGGTAGGGAGCGTAATTGTAAGGTACCCGACTGGGGAATGTACACAATTTTGGATTTTCTGTGAAGTGTAGGTACCGCCACTTCACAGAATACCGCAGACCAATAACAATTACATGTATAAATGAAATTTGACTCAAAATCTAATTGAATGTTTTACGTTGCTTTAATTCAAATCAATTTCACGCAACAGAATTTCATGTGATTTTAAGAAAATACTTAGTTTTTGTCACTATTCACAATAAGCAGTGATTCATATTTTCGAAGAAAAATCTGAAACTACTCTGGCAAGCTCCCAACTCTGGATAATAGACCGTTGCCAGTTCAATAGTCGTCTGTAGTAGGCATAAATCGATAAGAAAATGAATGACCTCATTGCATTGTACTCTATAATAATTCTTTGCAAGGATTAAGAACTGAATAGTAAAGAATATAATGTCTTTACAATGACTAATCTAAGTACATATCAGCGTTGCCAGATTTATTTTAGATCAAAGCGGGACTATAAGATAAATACATATTCGTTAGAAAGATTTTTAATAAGATGAATGGGTAAGTGTTTTTGGTATGAGCACACCCCGGCCACTCCATACAAATGTCGCGTCGTTTACTACTACATAAGCAATGACGTCTGTGCAGAGCCTGGGTGAGCGTGTGTGTGTGCGGCGCCATATAAATGTTCCAGATTCGTTTCAGAGGGGAGGTGAGGTCGACACGATATTTAAAATTGTTTATATTTTTCCAAAGATTAAAATTCTGGCAATCCGTCCATTAATTTCAGTTGACGAAATCATATTTTTTTATGTTCACTGCAAAAGCGGGACATTACATTAGTCTAAAAAAGCGGGAGGTCCCGCCAAAATAAAAAATGGATGGGATGCTGCGTTGGCACCGGGTTGGCGGCGCGCGAGCGATATTTTTTGTTGCGAGCGTTAATATGGCTACGGTAACCGCTCCACATCAGGCGGGAACCGTATGCTTGTCTGCCACCCGACGTAGTATAAAAAAAAACAAAGGCCATTTTCATGAAGTGCGTCATTTTCGATTATCATGGATCGAAAGTAGATATCGCCCATAGATTATATACTCTTGTATACATGCGAATGCGGAGGGCATGTTGGGGTTCAATTCAAGTACGTAATTTAGACAAGATTTATTTTATTACACTAAATGATACGAAACTGAGCGATTGTGATCCGCATTTTTTTGAAGTGAAAACTTCTTTAGCGGAGTTGTGCACTTTTTTGGATGGGTAAATGGGTAAAATATGTTAAACTCGCGTCAGAACATGTGGCCCTGATCGAAAATTCGCAAAACGGAGGGATAGTAGACTGCCGGCGCGGCGCAGGAGAGGAAATGATATCCCCCTCTCTTTCTACCGCGCGGCGAAAATGTATGCCTGCTCCTACTGTATATTTTTAATGTAATATAAATTGTAATGTTTGTGTACGATAGCGCAATAAATGAATACTGTATTTTACCACATAAATGATAGTACATTTATACTGATAAATAAAGCAATTCGTGCGAAATTATTCCCTAACCATTCCAAAATATTCAAAAATGCACAACGTTAATGTTTAAGTTTCCACTTCTGCCGGCACTCCCGGAGTGCAACCCGTGTTTTTTTTTTATTATAATATGTAGGTATTTAATTACATTATTTTTCTTTCTCTCTCTCAGGATCTGATCTCCGACCTGAAGAGTGAGACAAGCGGCAAGTTCGAGGACCTCGTAGTGGCTCTCATGACGCCCCTGCCGCAGTTCTACGCGAAGGAACTCCATGACGCGACCTCCGGCATCGGGACTGACGAAGATGTGCTCATCGAAGTCATGTGCACCATGTCCAACCACGAAATCCAGGTCATCAAGCAGGCTTACACTGCTAGTGAGTTGTTTTTTTATTCCATTTCAAGATTCGTATATGTTATCACGTGTACGAGTATCTGTGTACTTACAGTCAGAAAAAAATAATCATTCCTAATGCATTCCACCATATGCGATCCTCCGCTTTTCGCATCCAGCCGCTGCCGGCCTTTCGCTTGAGATCAACGGTCCATCTAGAGGGGAGGAGGGCTTCGTCGCCCCATACAAGGTCTCCACTCTAAGATTTTCCACCCGCATTTGCCATCACTGGCTCGGTAGATGTGGCCCGCTACCACTTCAGCCTGCGGACTCTAACTCTCGAAGAGCTATGTCGACAACTTTGGTTGTCAGTCGAATTTCTTTGTTCCGGATTCGGTCCCGTAGAGAAATGCCGAGGACAGCTCTCTCCATTGCTCGCTGCGTGACTTTTAATTTATGGACCAGCCCAAGTCAGAGGCCAAGTTTCTGCACTGTAGGTCAATCTAAACACAAGTACCATAAATCTAAGATGTAGTTTGATTTTCGCAATCAAAAAATCCAATGGGAATCGCCTTCAGCTTAGTCGGGGTCCCCTGGGCCGAATTCAAGTTTTCTTGAGAGATTCGGGCCGCGCCGGTCCCGGCTGTTGTCATAAGATGATAGTCGTTAAGCCAAGTGACCTTTATGTGGCTTGAAAATACTGGCCTCCGCCAACCCGCAGTTGAGCAACGTGGAGGAGTATGCCGTAAATGCCCTTCCATTGAGGGCAGGCCCGTATCCCAGCAGTGGGATGAGTAAGGCTTGACAACGAACATACATACTTTAGAATATGTCGCTTGCAATATAACCTGTCTTTATTGACATCTTCTGAGATATGTAGAGAACATCAAATGACTTTAGATCGCACGTGGTACCTTAGTGTCCATTCGGCTCGGAAGCAATTCATTAGTGCTCACAAGATCATGATTCCCGCATCCAAGGACGTTCCAAGAACCTACGGTTTCGCAACAATTCGTGATATCATTTCTTATACTTAGTATTGGGTAATTTTCGGAAACTTATATTTTTTTTTTGTTGAATGGTATTAGTAGACAATATTTTTCTATGTATAAATTTTCGAAAATATAGATTAGTAAACACTGCTTATATTTTTTTGTTTAGATTAGAAGTAAAGGCTTATTCCGTTTATCCATCTCAAAACGCACAGAAAACAGCCATCCTATGATGGATACTCGGATACGCGTGTGCATCTGTCCACATAATATCCACCAAAATTTAACCCTTTAAATTTTTGCTGGGGTGTAAGTGGTTCATCAACATCTGTGAACCAAAGCCTACTTCACCTGCACGCGGTGCACCCTGCTGACTGACAAACGAAGCTCTGGCGAAAAGAGAGGTAGAGAGCGTAATTGTAAGCTACCCGACTGGGGAATGTACATCCACCTCACAGAATACCGCAGCCAAATAACGGTTCCCTTGAGGACTGTTGTGTTCCTGCGAGTGAGTGAGGTCACCAGAAAGGAAGGAGATGCTGCGGTGGCAGCGGAGGTGTCGGCGCGCAAGCGATATTTTATGTTGCGAGCGTTAATATGGCTATGGTAACCGCTTCACATCAAGCGGGCCGTATGCTTGTCTGCCACCCGACGTAGTATAAAAAAAAAAACCCGATCATCAACCCCGTTCAGGGTTGATAGATGGATACACACGTTTCCGAGTATTAGTACCTTAGGGTGGATAAACGGAATGAGCGAAGGTCGAAAAGAATTCGCAAAATGAACAGCTAAAATATCTCTTTTGATATATAAGTAAGGACTAGCTCGTCCTCGTGTAATAATACAACGCCTATACCAAGCCTGAAGGGCTGAAGGCATATTTAAATATTCTTGCGGAGACAACCTCCTACATCCACACTATCTTCATGTCTTTATAATATTAGCATAGAAGTATGTTATGACCAAGTTTCATCTAGATTTATTATGAAAAATTATGGTTGCTTGAACCGGGATTTGGACTCTCCGTACCATAAGATCCCATTAAAAGCATGGATCATGATTGTCTGGTTACGTTCTAACGTTCTAACTACGTAGACAAACACGTTGGACGTTCGCCTAAGGTCAATATTTATTTTGTCCTTTTCATGTTCGCAGTATACGGAAATCTATTGGAGGATGACCTACGCGGGGACACGTCAGGGAATTTCAAGAGGCTTATGACGTCATTATGTATGGTGAGTGTTTTTTTCCTTCTCGACGAGGAAAATGTACAGTAAAATGATTGTTAGCAGTTGCCTAAGTTACTACTTAACCTTAAATGGAACAAAAAGTAACACTATAGTAAGAAATCACTTCGCAAACATTCGGAACTGAACTGTGGGTCAGTTGATGATGCTTAATATAATTGTGTTACTTCGCACTTTGCGTTAAGAAGTTCATACACTTACAACTAGAGGTTCACGGTCAAGCTGTTAGGAACTTTACGCTGATTGAAATAAAGATGATTTTTGAAAGACAATCTTTTATCACAATGTTTCAGTCTTATTGGCTTTTCCATTTAGTAGATGTGTGCGCATCGTCTATTTTTTATGATATGAAGTCAATGGCCTTAGCAGATACCTAATATGAAAAGTTATGTAATGTGTATGAAAATGAATGAAACCCATAGCCAAATAATACTCGTAACCTTCTTCTGAATGAGAACTGTTTGAGTTGCCATAATAGGATACGATGCTGGCGTAATTATGCCACGAAACGTATTTAATGTTAGGGACAATAATTGTCCCTAACATTAAATTAGATCTGTTACAATAAATTATTTATTGTACCAGATCGTATTTAAATAAATAATTATTCTAGGACAAGTTACACACTGCCATCTAGTCTTAAACTAAGCAAAGCTTGTACTATGGGTACTAGACAGCGTTGCCAGATGTTCCGATTTTGGCGGGACGCTGTTTTTAGGCTAAAGTGTAATGTCCCGGGCGAGACACCATATGTCCCACTTTTAGCGGTGAACGCCAAAAAATATGATTTCGTCAAGTGGAATTAATGGATATAATATAAAAATTTAAATAGCAATTTAAAAATTATATAGTTTTTACGTTATATTTTATCACATTAAAATATTTATATATTTTGATTTTGTATGCTCATGTCAAAACACTTATCCATTATTTTTTTTAAAAAGCTCTATCTAATGAATATGTATTTTGCTTATAGTCCCGCTTTAATCAAACGTGTCCCTCTTTTTTTTTACTTTCAAAGTTTAAAATCCCACTTTTGTCTAAAATAAATCTGGCAACGCTGGTAATAACTGATTCTTAAATTAAGACGTCCTTTGGCTGAATTGATGATCTATAATAACTCGAGAACCATTTTACCCCAATGACTATCCGTAATTATTCCCATTAGTTGCAGGAATACAACAACCCTATAAGGAAGATAGATATATGGATAGATAGATATAACGTTTATTTACATTTTGGAACACACACGTACATAGAATTGTTACACAGACAGTCATAGACATATTGTAGTACAGTCAACAGATACAGAGATATATGCACGTGTGCGCTGCAGTAATGCAAATCAGGCCGTGGCTCAGTGTGTACCTCCACTCATCAACATCAATACATATAATATAATCGTAACTGGCCGCTGTCTGTACATTGAAGATATATAAGAAAAACTAATATAGGGGGGCTTTATGAACGCAATAGATCCCAAAACAATGATTTTTAGAATTTTTGTCTGTTTGTCCGTACTTTGTGCACGCTATTCTCAGAAACAGCTTAACCTATTTGAATACCGTTTTCACTAATGCGTTAAGGTTTGCTCAACTTAACATTTAGTGTTTGTTTTATTTCAATCGGTTCATAAATAAAAAAGTTATATCAATCTAAAGAATCACATATAAAATGGTACAAAATAACCAATCAGTTGAATTGACTGAAACTTTATGAAGGTATTATGTTATCGTCGTTAAAGTAAATAATACAATGAGAGAGATGCTTAGAGGTCGTAGCGCTAATGCAAGTTAAGCAACCCCTGTCGTGGTTTCAACTAGGATGGGTGACCACAATTGGCACAAAAAATATATCAATTGGCTTAGTAATAACTGTGTGCAGAAATGGAAGATTTATAAGAAAATCTATTATAGGGGGGCTTTATGAACGCAATAGAACCCAAAACAATGATTTTTAGAATTTTTGTCTGTTTGTCCGTACGTTTGTGCACGCTAATCTCAGAAACGGCTTAACCTATTTGAATACGGTTTTCACTAATGCGTTACGGTTTGCTCTACATAACATTTAGTGTTTGTTTCATTTCAATCGGTTCATAAATAAAAAAGTTCTATCAATCTAAAGAATCTATTCTATATATATAAAATTCCTGACTGACTGACTGATTGATATATCAATGCACAGCCCAAACCGCTGGGTCTAGAGATTCCAAATTTGGTACGTAGGTTCCTTATGACGTCTAGGGGTACACTAAGAAAGGATTTTTCAAAATTCATCCCCTAAGGGGGTGAAACTGGGGTTCAAAGTTTGTATGGGGAAACAAGATTAGTTGGACTATTTTATCCGAAACTTTACACGAGTACTTCTATATATAAATGAGTAAACATGTATTACCCCAAATTTCACGCGAGCGAAGCCGCGGGCGAAAGCTAGTAGACAATATGAGTGAAACACTGGTATTCTGCCTTACTGAATTAAATAGTGTTTGTATAGTATGTGATTTTAATGTAAGCGTACTTGTATAAACAGTGTATTTGTGTAAACATTGTCCAGTTTGTGTGTTATTGTATGTATGGGTTTGTGTATTGTGGAACTGTGTAGGAATTGTTATTATGCTGCGGTATTCTGTGAAGTGAAGGTACTTCCTCAGTCGGGCAGCTTAGTCACGCTATGCTCTACCTCTCTTTCGCCACAGCCTCGTTAGTCTTTCAGCAGGGTGCACTATATTCTATCCCCAGGGGTTTCTTTAGTCTATTTCTATAATATCTACACTTATTATAATGTTAATGTACTGTATTAATAATTTTCAGGGTAACCGAGCTGAGGAGTTCCACGTAGACCGCGACAAAGCAAGGGAAGACGCTAGGAGCTTGCTGCAAGCTGGTGTGTATATTTAAATTTTCAACTGATATCTTTATACCGTATTTTTTCGTTGTGGAAGTTTGCAGTAGATGTCTTTCGGCTGGTTTTATGATAATATCAATATCTATAAAAGAAGATATGACTGAGAGAGTGACTGAGTGATATATCAGCGCACAGTCCAAACCGCTGGGTATATTCCAAATTGGTACACGTAAATTTCTGATGATGTCTAGGGGTGCACTTAGAAAGGATTTTTGAAAAATCCCACGGGATACCATGATACGCACATACAAATTCGCGGGCGCAACCTAGTATTAAGATTAAGACTGAGTAGAAGCTGCCCGAGACTCTGCTTCTAAAGGTCGTTTATTAGTAGAACTCAAAAATTAAGTAACAAGAAGTAAATGAATACTTTCATATATTATTTTTAAAAAATGCCTTTAAAATAATACTTCTGTAATTTATTAAACATTACTTTTGAGAAAATATGGAATATCGTCAAGTACACCTTTGTTATCTGGTATCTGCCAAAGCCATGATGCTCATCATTCTTACTCGTATAGGTCGCGTCATGTAAAAAGAACGGTAGAAGAAAGCGGAGGGGGTGTCTTTGCCCATGGGCACACTCGCGCACAAAAGTTCTAGGTCTATTGTGTTATTTTTGAACAAACCTTTCGCTAGCGGATTCTTATATTAGTTATTAGTAGGTACATCGCACCTCATACCGTCAAATAGACCGATAAATCGCCAAAGCTTGACCGCCAGTTTTATATTTATGTTATGTGACCTGTATTAGGCATGGATAGAGAAACTATCAACTTTAAATGACGAAGATCTGACAGTCATGTGACTGACTCAAACAAGAGATATGTGCTTCAAAAACAATTCAAAATATACAATGAGTCACAAATGATACATAGTACAGTGAAATGACTATCTGAAAGTGTTCTACGCTAATTCACTTGCTACTGAGATGTCGTCATACTGCCCGGGTGACTAATGGCGTTTTTATCTTATTAGTGAATCAACATCGCCCACAAGGCTGTTTGACCATAATACGTTCCGCCATGGCACGTCACAACTGTACACGCAGTTTTATTGTCATGATATTATGCAATGTGTACATTTTATAACCGTTTTGTGATTTGTACAATAGGCTATTTGACTAACATTTTTTCAGTTTGAGATGTAGGGACGTCTCCAAAACATAACCATAGGTGAAAGAATTACTTCGATAGCACAAAAATCTCTCGAGATATGGTAATTTGAAAATCACAAAATTTAGACTGTAACGAGAACGCTCCATACAAAAGACTACCGAAGTATGAAGTCATATGACGATTTTGTATGCATCAAATCAGGAATTTGTACGATAGCTATGTTAAATATTACGTTTATGTAATTAGTATCATAATAAAAGTTATAGCATTTTTTATTGCTTCTCCAATGGAAATATATTTTTTTAATAATTTCATTCTTTTAAAATGGACTTTCTTTACTTTACTTTAACGTAATTGTTATCTTTTATGTTGAATTTATTGTAATTTACTATTTCAGGTGAACTCAGGCTGGGGACCGACGAATCTGTCTTCAATGCTGTGCTGTGCTCCCGATCATTCCCGCAGCTCGAGGCAATCTTCCAAGAGTACCATGGCTTGACCGGGCATGATATCGATGACGCTATCAAAGCAGAGTTCTCTGGAGATTTGGAGAAGGCACTCCGGGCTATCGGTATGTTTATATATTCCAAGATCAACTCTGCTTTTTTTAAATATAAATAATATTGTCACTTGACTCGCTAGTGAGATTAGATAGATAGATAGATAGAATATGCTTTATTTACACAATAAACTACAGTTCTCTGTAGTTTATTGTGTAAATAAAGCATATATACAATAACAGTTTTCTTAACACAACTTTTATGTGCAACAAGGCGGCCTTATTGCTGAAAGCAACCTTTTCAAGGCAACGTTTAGGTAACTTAATAAGGCATGAAGTAGGTAGGGTTCGCATAAATAAGAATAATGTAACTAAGTTATAAATTAGATTATCCTAATCGCAAAATGGATATTTCAGCTCGCCTGAAAGACTTCTGCTTTACAAGTTGTGGAATGAATTGTTTCTCAAGGTTTTCTCAGGAGACCTGTAGTCTCCATGGGGTTATTCGAAAAAGGTGTGAAGAGTTACATGGTCGGTGAAACCTGAGTGACGCCCATGATGTTGCCAGCGTCCGTAGGCTGCTGTGTCCGTTTACCATCAGACGGGCCGTATGCTTGTTTCCTATCTTAGTGGTATAAAAACTCCCAAGAATTCATACCTAAAACTAGAGATCTGGCAGTCCGTTCTGTAAATATAGATAACGTTTTTGTATTTAGGTCATTTGAGTTCATGAATCACAAAAACCAGCATCCATTCCTTGCCAATTATCTAAGTATGACTTTTTTATATGCCACGTCACTTTTGACGTCAAAATGTTATCGAGAGATTCCCATGCGTCATTTTGATTACACATCGTCACTATAGTTTAGTCATTTGGCCTGCTGCCCGTTTATCTATAGATCTTTGTCATGACCTTGTCATGATATTTGACCTTCGTTCAATTTGTATACGTTTCTTTATAAGATTTTTTTTTATCAGAGCCTTTGCTGTGACGTATTTGATACAGCTTCAGAATGTAGATTGGTTTTATTGACTTAAATATATCGCACCCCCGGTGCGACACTGTTACTTTTGCAATAAAATGCAAAAATGAGTTAAATATTTAAAAATTGTCTGAGGGCGTGAGTATCATTGTCACGCCCGGCCTCTTACGGAAACTATGCGTACTACAAAAGTAATGTTATCGCACCAAAAAAAGTAGGTGCTCGTTGACAATTTTTAAATATTTAACTCATTTTTGCATTTTTTTTTGCAAAAGTGACAATGTCGCCCCGGGGGTGCGATATATTGAGGATACTACCGGTATGGAATAAAAAAAAAAAAAAAAATTTTTTATTTCTTTCAAAATTTACATATTAGAGTGTGGAGGGTGGGCTCCTTGGTCTAGTGGTGAGACACCTGTGCCAGAAGGAACCACTATTCCATATCAAATGGTTTTACATAAATTAATATAAAATTTAAAAAAGGACAGATTTTTATTTAGGAGGAAAAAAACCATTTTATCGTGTACGACTTTCTTGGTATTAACAGAGACGATCGCATTTTCTTTTGAAATAATTCACGCTTCAGACCAATCAGACCCCTCAGTATATCAAAATATATTCACATAATTTTTCATGACAATACGTCACCGCAATGAAATAAAGTCTAAATAATACTAACTAAAGGTTCATAAATTTAAGTAGTTAGATTTTGAATTCAAACAAGTGTTTTTTTTATTATAATGCACGTACAGCTAAGCTAAGTACAGCACGTCAACCTTGACACTCGACCTTTGTACGGTACAAATGTATCTAATGCCGTGCGAAATAAGAGCTACAATAGCATAGTGATTGTTAAGCATTATTTGCTCTTAGCTGTACAAACATTTGAAAGTCAGTTTTTATTGTATGTATAGATTTTTATGAAAATTACCCGAAACTAGTTAGAACTAAGTTCTCCTTAGTTCTTATGTTTCTGACCACTTTACTACTGAGGTATATTCCAAATCATTCTATTTGATCATCAACATTTTTGAACTAAAGTCATCCTCACCTGCACGTGGTGCACCCTGCTGACTGACAAACGAGGCTCTGGCGAAAAGAGAGGTAGGGCATTGCGTATTTTTTAAACTGGGAAATTGTTATTTGGCCGCGGTATTCTGTAAGGCGGAGGGTCTTACAGAATACCGCGGCCAAATAACAATTCTCTTGAGGATTGTTGTGTTCTTGCGAGTGAGTGAGGTCATCAGAAAGAAAGGAAGGAATATAGGCTGGCAACGGTCCGGCAACCTCTGTGTTGCTGTTCTCCATGATTGCTTTCCATCAGGTGACCCAATGCTCGCTTGCCTCCCTCCCTCTCATATTAAAAAATCCAAATGAATGATCAAGTAGATGAAAGTTTAAATATGTCGTTAATTTCTAAAGTAATAAAACCTATATTCGTTTCTAGTGAAAGTGGTGCGGAACAAGCCCCTGTTCTTCGCCGAACGTCTTCACAAGTCCATGAAAGGTTTGGGCACCAACGACCGTCAGCTGATTCGCGTCATGGTGACTCGCTGCGAGGTCGACCTGGGAGATATCTCTGACATGTTCCAGAACAAGTATGGAGAAGCCTTGGCTAGCTGGATTGAGGTGAGAGTTTATCTGTTACATAGAAAATTATGCAGGGAGTTTAATCCCTAATGAGACTCATCCGTAGTGGGTAGTATCCGTAGTGGGGTGTAAGTGGTTCATCAACATCTTTGAACCAAAGCCAACTTCACCTACACGCGGTGCACTCTGCTGGCTGAATACGTAGCTCTGGCGAAAAGAGAGGACTGGGGAATATACCTCCACCTCACAGAATACTGCAGCGAAATAACAATTCCCTTGAGGGTTGTTGTGTTCCTGCGAGTGAGTGAGGTCAGCGGAAAGGAAGTAGATGCTGCGTTGCCAGCGGTTGTGGCAGCGCGCGACCGATTTTTTTATATTGCGAGTGTTAATATGGCTTGGTTTGTCAGTCAGCAGGGTGCACCGCGTGCAGGTGAAGTTGGCTTTGGTTCAAAGATGTTGATGAACCACTTACACCAAAATTGTGATACGAAAAGTTGTGATATGAGAATACCAAATTTGACATTTGTGAGATTATAGAAGAAATTACATGCATTGCCCCTCTATTTACCGGTATCAAAATTTTGTCGTGTTACTAATTATACTTTTCTTTTTTCAGGGCGACTGTTCCGGCCACTACAAGAAGTGTCTACTTGGCCTGTTGGGTCTTTATTAATGTTTTATTGAAAAGAACTGACTGTTCACATGTTATCACAATAGTGCATAGTGCTCTCCTCAATTTATGATCTTGTTGGATGTCTATTGATGTTCATTTTTCGTAATTTCATAAACACAATCTTCAGTACATAATATTATAAAGTACGCTTGTCATTCTTCAGCTTAAATCGGAAAAGAATGTAGGGGAAATGTAGGGAAAGAAAGAAAGGAAGGAAGGAAAAAGTATAGACTGGGCGGTGGTGATTCCTTTCCATCTGGTGACCCACATGATCGTTTTCCCACCTTTCATATAAAAAAATGATTTTCTTACGCTTTTTACTGATAGAAGGATTATCTGGGAAGGTTATCTATACACCTTATAAAACTCCATGTCTGTTTATATGACAACCTATGAAGCCTTTTCGCGATTTTATTAACATTTCTCGAAAATAAACTATATGTATAATGATAATGGCGAAATAAGTCTAAAAACATTTGCTATTGATGCGAAGTCAAGGCATGTTACTAATATCATTTATGAGTATGAGTCTACTCATACAAGAGGCTTACTAATATATCGATATTTTTAGTCTGTCACATAAGGCAGCAATCCCACCAATACAAAATCGGAGAAAGGTTGCCTACAGTATCTGTTAGCGTAAAAATCGTTCATATACGTTCCGATACGTAGCTCAATTTTAAAATCTGTCTATGACAATCTTCCAACTAATAAAACTATTGTGTCTAGTAAAAATATTTGTAGTTCCCGCAAACTCACTTCCACAAAATCGAGGTATAATTAAATAAGTATTTCGTATAGTATGCACACTTCCTGTCGCTTTCTGGAGTTGACTTCATTTTCTGAGACGAATCTATGACCGTTTGCTCAAAGCCAAAATATACAATATACGGCATACGCGTCATACGTAAACGTAGTGCGTAGTATGTATAAAGCCGGCTCTTCAGCGACACTGTTTTGTGTTTTGTGAAGCCGGCTCCATACGCTAGATGTTTTCCGCAAACACCAGAAGCACAACACACGCCAAACAAAGACATCAAACACAAACGCAGCTCCTTACGCTTGATGTTTGCCGCAAACACAAAACGCCTTGTGTTTGCCAATCACTGGCGAACACAAACAGCAAACAAACAAAAACAAGCAAACACCCGTCCACACGTTGGTATTTGTTGTTTGTTGTTTAACAAGTACATGGAGCAGGCTTAACACCTAACATCTAACTTTTAGCATAGCATTGCAGTTTCCCGCGGCTTATAAAAACGAACAAACAACCCTCTACTTTGCCTCTCAATGTTAAAAAATACGATCGCGCAGGCAAATACGGGTATGTTTTCCATCCACCTTAGATAACATGTTTGCTTGTTTTTGCCAACATAAAAGATTACGCTCATATTTTGTTAGATGTTTGGTAAAGCTTTAGAGAGACGATCTTAACTTAACAATATTTCCTACTAATAGTAGGAAATATTCTTAAGTGATACATACTCTGTTGTTCCATGAAAGGTTTCTTGCTATGTTTAATATTTTATTAACAAACTTCTACGCGGACTGCTTGTATTTATTTTTCTTTACAATGTTATTTCTAAATCGACTTTTTGAATGTTTTACAAGTAAGTAAGTAATTGTGTACATTTATATTCAATGTTAATTCGTTGGTGTTGTATTGAACTGCGCAATTTAGAACTACAATATTAAGGCGTAATCTGACGTATAAAAATTGTTATTTTTTCGAGGTACACATAATAAAGGGTCAATCTCACTATTAAATGCCATTGAAAATTGCCATTAATAGTGTCTCTTCCTATTATAACCACTATGCTTTATTTATACCATTTGTTAATTCTTAAAACAATTGATTAAATGGGACCGTAATGTTAACAGTGAGACCGACCCCTAAAAGGCCTTTTACGGGTCGATCTCAGATCTCAGATCTCAGACCTCAGATCGATCTATTTTCAATATCGAAAAGGATTTTTTGGCGAAAATTCCGAAGTTACATGCCTTATATTTTTTATTGCCTTACATTTCCTTGTTTTTTATCGTTTTCAATTTTTTTATGAAAGTTAAAATTTAAGATTTCAAGTACAACTTAAATATTAATATAGCTACATATAATGCTTTAAAGATATAACGCAAGATAGTGTTTCAAAATAAAAAGAACTAGTGCCTTTAATGCATCCTATAATATGAACTTTTGTTCATAACCACTAAACATTGTAATCTCATAAAGAATCTTGTAAGACAAATTATATTTACAACTTTTTTTATATATTATAAAAAGATATTTAAATATGGGTCATTTTCCCAATAGAAGGATAATCATAATATTATTGTGCCTCAAACAGTTTATTATTGATAGCGAAAAAAGTTAGAGTCTGCTTAAAGTGCTACTTTTTGCCTACTTTCATACTCTTTCGGAGAGAGCTTTGACACCGTAGATGTAATGTTATTTTAAAATATTCGTATAAAATACAATGTTTTTTTATTTATATATATTTAATTATTATATATTTAGATATATATTTTTTCGTAATTTTCTGTAATCTTAAGTGAGATTAGATGCCTCGTCTATTTTGAATTAACGTAAGTTTTAAGTTCATTTCGCATTTTTGTGTCATTTGTTTTTACCTTCGTCAGGAATAAGAAAATTCCAAACTACAACACATAAAAAAAAAACTACTATTGTATTATTAATATCGATGGTAACATTTTTCGAATTATTGTACAAGTTTGCATTTATTGTTCTAATTCTCGAATATCTAACCAAAAATAATTAGCCGTCAAAAATGTTCTAAATATTTAAATTTGGGGAGTGCCAAGAAAAAGAAAAGAAAGAATTGATAAAAAAATAATCTATTATTAATATATAATATTTAATGAATAAATTATTAAGTATTATTTCACTTTTAATTTTACACTAAATTATTTATGTCAACTCGAATATTTTTCTTTTGTCATAAATTATAGTATTAATTTTAGTATTAAATTTAGTGTCATCAAAATACATCTTTGCCGATCTCTTACGCGTTTAAAAGTCTCAATGCATATTGGTCTAGTTCACGCTAGTATTAATGATTTTTACACTTTTCGTTCATAAGAAAAAGAAGGAAATGTTGACTTCCGATAGGCCAATGTGTGTTTAGGCGTAAATATGTTTAATTCAATACATTTGTATAATAATTAGTTTGTAATCGCGATACCCCAGTAATTTGATCGAATACAGAATACATAAACAATAACACAAAGTGTTCCTTAAAAACAGATGATAGAAGTAAGACAAGGTTATTTCGAAATTAGCACAAACTTTGCAGGTTATCTGCATACTATACCAAATGAAAATGGATCGCAAAACTAACAAAGATTTGTCTATACGCCATAATTGATCCATCCTAACATAAAATCTAAAACCGTAGCACTATCTATATAAACGTAAACAAAATCTAATATTTAAAATTCTCGTGTCACAGTTCAGCCAAATAGTATATTTTGTCAGTCATTTCCTCTCAAGCGATAACTCGTGAAATACTTCAGAGAGTTGTATTTATGCCGTATGGTAAACGTCAGTTACCGCTCCGTGGGTGGGTTGGGCAGCGGCAGAATCTTAATCACGTAAAAAAAATTGTTTTCAGTCATTTCCTCCCGACTGAAAATTTGTTAAATGATAGTTAACGCAATTATTCGAAGATAAAAGAAAGTCAGCTGGCCGTACCGTGGTGGATTATACGTCAGCTGGTCACACGAACATGAAAAAAAATTTTTTTCGTTCAGTGATTTCCTCTCACTTGAAAATTTGTCAGATGATAGTTTACATGCAACTTTGAGTAAATAAAAATGTCAGCTGCCTCTATGGTGGTGAAAACGTCATCAATATACGAGTATAAATATGGTCGGAGAGTAATACAACTCTGAAGCATTTCCCGAGTTTCGCTTAAGAGGAAATTGGTCAGGACAATCTGTTGCCTCACGGACCATTCCATACGTTCACGCGTGATGCGATGACATAAGGAAGTAGACAAACAAACAGCCTCCGAAGTTTGTGTTCATTTGGGAAGAACCCTGTGTTTATTAAAAATACGCTCTAAATGTCGTGTTTAATTAAAGTATACTAGGGATAAGTCACGAATAAAATTGTATTGTTATGCTTTTACATTTTATGCAACTGGAAGTTGTATGTGGCCAACTTGATTGTTATGTATTTTACACATTTAAAGCGATTTGCATACAAATTGTAACTTTGTGTTCTTACTGTGAAGTATATGATAATAATACGAAGAAATTGTTTTATTTTTTGTCCTTAGTCATGACAGCTAAAGGACTCCCAAAAGGAGTTTTATGATAGGACACTACTGACAGACCATAAAACTGATATTTGAGTGGTCTAATTTTTTTTAAAATATTTAACAACCGCTTTACATCAGGCGCAGCGTATGCTTGTCTGTCACCCGACGTAGTATAAAAAACAATATCGTAAAATAGACAAAGCGTTATTATCTGCGATCTTTCATTTTAAGAACTTACGACCAACTTGTTTTATGATCGACCAAACTTTGGTGGTAAAATAAATATACAATTGAGGAGCTAGATGGCAGCCTGGCGCAAATCAAGGTAAAAAAACGATTTTATGAATCGGAAGGAATTTTTATGAAATGGAAGCGAATTTCGCTTCCATTTCATACTTATTAGAATTTACGCTATTTGTAAGGCACATCCGTCTCTTAAAACGTAGTGGTTACATTCTCTTTGCTAGATGGCTTCATTGTGCGTGTCAATCTAATCGAACACGCAACTTAAGGAAGGTCGACCGTAGCGTGACCATGAATGAGTTCATTTATCTCGAACTACTCCGTGCTTCGGAGGGCACTTTAAGCTATCGGTCCCGGTTGTTGTCATTAAATTACAGTCGTTAAGTCAGTGGGCCTTTACGCGGCTTGGAAACACTGGCCTCCGTCAACCCGCAGATGAGCGGCGTGGTGGAATACGCTCTAAACGCCTTGGATTAAGGGGAGGCCCGTTTCTCAGCTGTGGGGTGAATAAGGGTTGAAGACGACCATGAAAAACAATAACAAAAGGTTATAATTTTTGTTACGGCACTAATATACAAACGCAATTAACATGCGGGAAGCGGAAGATCGCATATGGTGGAAAGCATTGAGAAAGGCCTATATCCAGCAGTGGGTAGATATAGGCTGATGATGATGATGATGAATTAAGACAGCACATACGCATATGGTGCAAACAAAGCGTATTCTATATCTATCTACTCGTATGTAGGTATAATCGATCGTTGCTACAACCTATTTTCCGAAAGATAATCGGGAAATGTGTTAGATTTTGCGCTTTGTCATGGCAAAGCGTGGAACAGTCGTTTGAGCGACGGCTATATACACCCATTCCGCCTTTAATTATTCAGATTTGCAAGCTTCCCGAATTCCGGTTTAGTGCCGTGGCTTAGGCAAAATGCCCACATAGTCAAAGCTGTTCTCTGTGTACACATATACATGTGGAATTATACTTATATATTTATTGGTTTTCAAAGTAAGATAAAAAATATTATGCTAATTTAATTTAACGTAACACTGTTGAAACTTACGTCACGATACTGTTAATTTTACATTAATTACTGCCATCAACTCAAATATGAACTCAAGTTTGGGGTTTAAGTGGTTTATCAACATCTTTGAACCAAAGCCAACTTCACCTGCACGCGGTGCATCCTGCTGACTGACAAACGAAGCTCTGGCGAAAAGGGGTAGGGAGCGTAATTGTAAGCTATCCGACTGGGAAATGTAGCTCCACCTCACAGAATACCGCAGCCAAATAACAATTCCCTTGGGGGTTTCTGTATTGCTGCGTGCGAGTGAGGTAACCGGAAAAGAAGGAGATGCTGCGTTGGCAGCAGGGGTGGCGGCGCGCGAGTTAATATGGATACGGTAACCGCTTCATATCAGACGGGCCGTATGCTTGTCTACCACCCGACGTAGTATAAAAAAAAATGAAGGAAAGTTCATTGATTGTTATTGTATCCTACCTCATGATTTGTTTATTTTGGCATAGCGTTAATACGGTTAAAATTAACTCTTGGATGGAAAGTTAATTTGAACGTGTCTGAATAAATGAAATGATATGGTAATAAACAATTTCCTTAACATGTTATTTTTTAGCATTAACTTTTAACTGATTAAAAATAAATAACACTAAATACCACCTCTAGTACAAAGCAGTTGGACCCGACCATCCTTAGGGACCTCTTCAATGGTTTCATGGAACGCATTCAAGACTCATAAAACGCTTGCCTCTAAGTTTGTCATCAATTTTTGGAAACAAGTAGAAGAGGCAGGGTGCGAGATTTGAGGCCTCGCAATTTTGGTGATGCTCTATTTAATAGAGTCTATTAGGTAGCATTTCACACGGGTGATAAATGACTCTACCATTTCCCAAAACAGCTTTCCATTATGTAATGTTACGGATTCTACGAATTGGCTTATTTAACCACAAGGGCGAAGCCAAGAATAGTCGCTAAAGTCTAACAATAAATTGTATTTCGTTAACTTACGTTCGTAACGTTGTCCCACAAAGTGTGTCCTGCGGAGCCCTAGGCCTTCACAAGGCCTCTGGGAAAGCTCCGTCCTTAGTCATACATAGCTGTGCTTTTCTAAAGAAAAAGAGAAAGAATTTCATGCAAATGTTAGCATATTTGCTTATTTTTACATCTGTTGCCTACCTACATGTCTGCCACCCACAAATGAGCGTACACCCCGTCAGATGTAAAGCGGTTACCATAGCCATATAATACATATATAAATGCAACATGAAATATCGCTCGCCCAGCGCTACGTTGGTAGCGAGGCTACCAACGCGGCAACACCTTCCTCATTGGTCACCTCACTCACAGGAACAGCACCCCTCAAACGAATGGTAATTTGGTTGAGGTATTCTGTGAGCTAGAACTACTTCTCCAGTCGTGCAGCTTATAAATACGTTGTGCCCGACCTCAATTGCCAGAGTCTTGTTTGTCAGTTAGTGCACCACCTGCAGGTGAGGTTGATTTTGGCTCAAAGATATCAATGAACCACTTACTCCCCATAATTTAGTGTTTGGTCTCATATTTAGTTTCTCAAAAGGGCTGCGTAGCCGTAAAAGTTAGAGAATCACTATACATATAAAATATCGTTACACATTTTTTTTCTGTTCAGAAAATCACCCACTATGAATATTATAATTACTTTGCCTCTACAAAAAAATCGCATGAAAACGCATCGACAAACGCCAAGTATTCGCTTTTAACCTAACTGTTGAACGAACTGCTAGAGTCCGGTTTAAAGATACTGTACGGTTTAAACATACCTAAGTTTTATGAATATCTTTGACACAACATTTTTCGAGATATCGCGGCGAATCGTGGCGGTATCGCGGCAGTATCGCGCAAGACAACCCAAGGAATACTTTGACATAATGCGCTACTTACTCATATACGGTCGCAACGACGGTTGAGAGGATAAAAAACAAAATCCAATTAAAAACGTCACCGTAATCTTTTTGTCTTACGATAATATGATGAATCTTCGAGAAATTCAGGTAAATTTCACCCAAGAGATAGATCGTTCTAAACATAATAATAAAAATATAATGAAAGTACGCAGTCTCAAGGCGCCGTGATGAATGAGGCATCAGATATGCAAACAAAATGCAGTCAATCAGTTTTCCCCGGCTCCCTGATTTTAATAGGGAAACTGAGACACTGGAGCTAAGACGCAAACCGTTGATTGAGTTACGTTGTG
The DNA here is from genome assembly GCA_937001555.2 of Hypsopygia costalis. Classification (NCBI taxonomy): domain Eukaryota; kingdom Metazoa; phylum Arthropoda; class Insecta; order Lepidoptera; family Pyralidae; genus Hypsopygia; species Hypsopygia costalis. Next base: position 7,283,689 of record OW443330.2, on the reverse strand, counting down.
TCGTATATAATCTAGGTTAAAAGCATAATGAAAAAAGTTATTTCGAAATATATAAATTAAAATATAGAGATATATTAAGTAGAAACTGTTTAGAAGTCGGTCGGTCACAGCTTTTTTTCTCTCACATTGCCAAAAGGGGATAAGTCAAAATGCAAAAGCTTTGGAAATAAAAATATATTTTATAACTTTTAAAAACATATTCACAAGACGGGTTTTAGTGTGGAAGTTTTATCTTTAAGATAAGTTTATAAAAAGCATTTGGCAAATAAAGATTCATTATTATACTAGCTTCCATCCGCAGCTTCGTCCAGGTTTATCTTGTCTTATCTCCTTCCTACCTTATAGAACATGTGTACAAAGTTTCATGATGATCGGTTGAGTAGTTTCTGCGTTAAAGCGTGAGAAACATTCACATTTATAACATTGTTAGCGAGTAGGCATTTTAGAAGCTTTACTTATAGGAAGTACATAACTAACTGAATAATTTTGTATTGTCAAAAAAAAATCTCACTACATAATAAATACAAAAAAAATATGAGAGCTCAAACAGTTCGTCGTCAACCTTATTCATCCCACTGCTGGGACACGGGTCTCCCCTCAACCGAAGGGGTTTAAAGCATACTCCACCACGCTGCTCAACTGCGGATAGTGCGGATTGGCGGAGGCTCAAACAGTTAGTACAATAATTTAATATCTATCGTTCTGAACACACTACACTGCATTGCTCCATGAACAAAAAAAGCCGAACACAAGAAGCCCTCATGTTTTTCGGAATACCGTCAAATTTCTATCCTCCCAGTACCTACTAAGAATCTAAAGTTATGAAGCACCTTGTTCATCGATGCCTTACAAAACATCTACAGCAATTTAATTTCTTGAGCCAATATCAATCCGGATTCAGAGGTTGGCACTGAGGATATACGTTATAACATTGGTAATAACAATCTAACTAGGCTGGATTCTAGCCACGGGACCGAAATCGAGGGTGAGTGGAGCGAGTAGTGTATGTTTTCCATTGATTTCAATAGAAAATGTATTTGATGATCATTCCTCAAGGTCATGATCGATCTCAATTTTTTTTCCCACACAAACCTCAATCATGTCGAGGTCTTTAATTGTGACAAGTTTCATCAAAATTAGTTCAGTAATTTTGGGGCCAATTGATTTCCAAGTATGACTTACCGGCGTTTCGCTCGCTCCACTGTGGCTCCACTCAACAATTCTTGCTCTTCTAGATTTCACTAGCGCGTTTAATTCAGTTGATTTTGACATAGGTAATGCTCTAAGTATCATAATAACTTCTCACCTTCTTCACTCGCCTGGTTCGGGTCTAATCTCGTAGGCCGACGTCAACTGGTGAAACATGGTGTAGCCACAGTATAAGTAATAGTACGTGTAGCTCTGAATACTAAAGACAATGAAAATATTATTTTTATATAGATGCTGTTTTTAAAAAGAACGATAAGCAATATTATAGCACAAAAACCGTGTCATACCGTTTTTATTAAGAGTATGGTTGGTAACCCTACATAGGACGGTTTTTTATTCCAAACGGTAGAAAGATCGTGTCTTTAAAATAATTGTACCTACAGCCGAAAAATCTGGCAAAACTCATGTTTATTCTCTGTGAATGTGGCTCTCTATAATTTACATGTCACAAAGACCACGCGAGATTAGAGTCACAGAATAATATACTTTAGAGTGTCAAAAATACAGTTACGGTCAAAGTAATAAATAATTATTCACATTGCCCACTCATTGTAGTAGATTAGTACTTAACTCTTAATAATTGAGCTTACTTGGCACCAGGGGCCCTACTGCCGAAGCTGAAGCCGGATTACCATCGAATATTTTGATTCGGAAAATGGGTCTCATGTTTTACTTATTGACAAACATCTTCAGTTGAGTCTCCGGGGTTTCGACCAGCTGAGATAAACACAAGTAACATAAATCTAAGCTGAACTTTGATTTTCACATTAAAGAAATCCGATGGAAATCGGCTTCAGCTTCGGTGATAGGGCCTCAGATCATACATAAACTAGATTGACACTTGACCAGGCTCCTATTTCTGGTGGGAGAACACAATAAAACCCTAACCTAACCTTTCACATGCCGAGGTTCCAATATGGGACTAATAGTGTTGAATCCTCAAATCGGCACAGATTTGAGGATTTATCCTGCTCAAACTTATATCTAAATGATTAGGAAGGACAAGGCTACTAATAGCCGTCGTAATATCTATGAATATCCTGTGGCAAATAATCGAAAAAACAAGTAAAATTTAACCGAACACTATTTATTAAATGTACCTCAGTCATAATTCCTAAGATTATATTGAATTTGGCCTCGACTCCCCGGGTGGTAGTTTGTTTTTTTTATACTACGTCGGGTGGCGGACAAGCATACGGCCCGACTGAGGCGATGCGAAGCCATATCGCATTATGACATATCACTCGCGCGCCACCACCAACTCCTTCATTTCTGGTGACCTCACTCACTCGAAGGAAGGTAGACCACAGCCAATTGTTATTTGGCTGTGGTATTCTGTGAGGTGGAGGTACTTCCCCAGTCGGACAACTTACAAATACGCTGTGCTCTACCTCTCTTTCGCCAGTCTCTTTCGCTAGCGGCAGGTTAGCTTTGGCTATAAAGATCGTGGTGAGCCACTTACACCCCAAAAATATGGGAAGTATAAACCTTACTACTATTTAAATAAGTGGACAGCAATGATAAAAACGTCCCGCTGAAAATTGTTTCATGCATATCAAAGAGGCAATTTCCACACGTCAATATTTTGAAATCGCATTTATAAATGGTTTCGAATATGTATGTACTTGATGACATATTTTACGAATAAATGATATTTGTAAATTATGTCCTCAAATTATTGCCATTTTCATTCAATACCAGGATCCCGCCCCGGCTTTGTACGTGTGTAATAAAATATGTACCATATTACTCGCTGATCATCCTTTCTATAGGCGAAAGAATTTTTAAAGGTTCTGTAGTTGTTGAGTTTATCCCTTATATATCGGCAGGGTGTACGCATGCAAGTAAGGTTGGTTTTGGCTTTAAAGATAGATCTTTCTAATAATGTATTGTTTAGAGCACAACCATTAAGTTTGGTAGAGATCTCTCGTAGAGATAAGCTCACCTTTGTAATCAACTGTGTTTTTTTTTTTATACTACGTCGGGTGGCAGACAAGCATACGGCCCGCCTGATGTGAAGCGGTTACCGTAGCCATATTAACGCTCGCAACATAAAATATCGCTCGCGCGCCGCCACCCGCGCCACCCCCGCTGCCATCGCAGCATCTCCTTCCTTTCTGGTGACCTCACTCACTCGCAGGAACACAACAGCCCTCAAGGGAACCGTTATTTGGCTGCGGTATTCTGTGAGGTGGAGGTACATTCCCCAGTCGGGTAGCTTACAATTACGCTCCCTACCTCTCTTTTCGCCAGAGCTTCGTTTGTTAGTCAGCAGGGTGCACCGCGTGCAGGTGAAGTTGGCTTTGGTTCAAAGATGTTGATGAACCACTTACACCCCACAACATTGTGTAACATCAAATTGTATTGTATCAGTTATGCATTATAGAATATGATACTACACCAGATTCTAGCCGACGGGGCCGGAATCGAGGTTTCAATGGAAAATGTATTTGATGATTATTCCTCAAATAAATAAATATTTGACGAGCTCGGTGGCGTAGCGGTCAATGACGCGGCTTCGACACCAACGCTCGTGGGTTCGATTCCCACACGGGACAAAAATTTTGTGTGCATGAACATGTCTGTTTGTCTTGGTCTGGGTGTGTTCTATGTATCATAAGTATGTATTTACAAAAAAAAAAAATTTACGTATGTTTATCAGTTGTCTAGTACCCATAACACAAGCTTCGCTTACTTTGGGGCTAGATGGCGCTGTGTAATTTGTCTGACAATATTTATTATTTATTTATTTCTGGACAATTTACACAACGTCATCTAGTCCCAAATTAAGGTGAAGTGAGTCCAGGAAACACGCTTATTGAAAGAATAGTTCTATTAAACTATTTCAATTTGGTTCCTAGAAATTTAACTATGAAATCTTAAGTCCTTTCTGCAGGGCACAAAGCTATTGAAAACACAATTAATAATTTTTGGCTCGATAGAAAAAAATCGCGAACTTACTCTCTAAATTTGCACTAAGTAAAAATTATAACTATTTAATACAATTTTTTTATAAGGAAATTATACCAAAATTTTCATAATTTTAATTACGAGAGCACTATGCTATTACTTTTAAAAATAAAATAATTTAAATAAAATTATTAAAAGAATAACGATTTGCGGTCGCGCACCCTCCCCGATTCTCGATCGCTCTCAACGTCAGTGCTCTAGGAGCTGTGTTCGAGGTAGGACCTGTGCCGCGCGTCCGTTCACGTTGAAATTTGAAACACGTTGAAATAAACACAGTGTAGGAATATCAGTAAGACAACAAAACAACGATGATGATGATACATTTATTTTTTTACTGAGACCCGGTTTTTTTTTCTCATGCTAGATGTTTCTTTGGAAAACTTTATTATAAATCTTTCTTGGAATATCTGTAAACCCACATTGAAATTCGTTCAGTAGCGATTGAGTTTATCGCATACATGTAGGTACGCGATCATCGAAATCGGTTTGGCCGTTTAGGCGTCATAATTTTTATTTTTTATACTTCGTCGGGCCGTAAAAACATACGGCCCGCCTGATGTGAAATGGTTACCGTAGTTATAATAACGCTCGCAACTTAAAATATTGCTCGCGTACCGCCACTCCCGCTACCAACACAGCAACTCCTTCCTTTCTGGTGACCTCACTCACTCGCAGGAACACAACAACTCTCAAGGGAATTGTTATTTGGCTGCGGTATTCTGTGAGGTGGAGGTAAATTCCCCAGTCGGGTAGCTTACAATTACGCTCCCTACCTCCCTGAACAAACAGACATCCATACTTTCGCATTTATAATATTAGTAGGTAGATAGTTAATTGATTCAGGTGTTATTTTGCGGAAGTCAAATTTACAGGCAATTTGATCTACACTACTTTGCGTGCTTCCGCCACCAACGTTTTTGGTGTAGGACACGACTTACGCTTAATATTTTTTTGGTGTAGGAGCTAGGACGTTGGATCATTAATATTTTAGGGTGTAAGTTGTTCATCAACATCTTTAAACAAAAGCCAACTTCACCTGCGCGCTGTGTACCCTGCTGACTGACAAACGAAGCTCTGGCGAAAAGAGAGGTAGGGAGCGTAATTGTAAGCTACCCGACTGGGGAATTACATCCACCTCACAGAATACCGCAGCCAAATAACAATTCTCTCAATCAATCATGAAATCAAATCAATATATTTTTTTGTAAATACATACATACTAACTGTTACCCGTGGCTTCGCCCGCGTGGTCCAGGGAAGCTGCCATTAATTTGTGTATATTTTTTTCTTGTTGTCATTTTTTTACTTGATGGGATAAAAAGTAGCATAAGACACTCTCCAGACCGTAAACTATCCCCGTTAACAAAAATCATGTCGGTACTTAGGTTACTTTCGATGTAAAAGAAGGACAAATGATTACAAAGTTTATTTTTCCCATTGGATTAAGATGTTTTTCCGTGATAAAAAGTAGCTTATGTCACTCTCCAGATCGTAAACTATCCCCATTAAAAAAATCACGTCCGTACTTAGGTTCGTGTTTGACGTGAAAGAAGGACAAATGATTAACTTTATTTTTTCTCGTGGGAATATAATGTTTTTCCGGGATAAAGAGTAGCCTATGTCACTCTCCAGGCCTTAAACTATATCAAAAAAAAACATGTAAATCCGTTTGTTACTTTTGACGTGAAAGAAGGACAAACAACCTTTTACCTATATTATGCTATAGTGATTTAATCTTAAAAGATAGGCATATGCGCAAATTTACGCAGCGCACGCAACGTAAGCCCTCAAAAGGAATATTTTTTCCCGTTTTTTATCGGTGCTCCGCTCCTATTGGTGTTAGCGTGATGTTATATAGCCTATAGCCTATAGCCTTCCTTGAAATATAGGCTAACACTAAAATATTTTTTCAATTCGAACAAAGAAACAAACAAACTCTTCAGCTTTATAATATTAGTATAGATATACATAGAAAACACACAGACCAAGATAAACAGACATGTTCATGCACACAAATATTTACTCGTATCTTGTGCGGGGATCGAACCCACGACCTCGGAATCAAACTGGACATGGTTAGCCATTGGACCACCGGGGTTGTCAAATATAAATACTGTTAATATCAATACCGCTGTATGCTCGGGCATAGTAGCTAGGGACAGACGCGTGCTGTACGGCACATATCGATTCTTATAAGGATGAAGAATAGTGTATGCTGGCGCGTGATAGTTAGTTAGTCTAAGTATGTACCTATTTTAGTTTGACCAATAATAAATATAATTGAATATAAAAGAATTATTGAATAGTTTTCTTTTTATTTTGAATTCTTTACTTTTTCATAATATACCAAAACATCACTTGTTTGCATGTTGAATATAATATACTTCATTAATAAAAAAATGTATTTTTACATGTGGTTTATTTATTTTCATATAATTATATTTCCAGTAAGTACTTTTAACTATTGTATTGACGGGTGTAGGTGTAATACTACACGGGTGTAGATAGTCGCTTCGCTATACTGTGGCGTCTCGGCAGCGATCGCGCGCTTGTAAGCGAGTACCCCGCGCCGGCTCCTCTCAAGCCCCACACCTCACCCCCTTGAAAACGGCCAAGCCCGGGACTCACGTCACCTTAAGCGCAAAGCTTGTGTTATGAGTACTAGACAACTAATAAACGTACTTAAATATATATTTTTTGTAAATACATACTTATAATACATAGAAAACACCCATACCAAAACAAACAGATATGTTCATGCACACAAATGTTTGGCTTGTGCGGGAATCGTACCCGCGACCTCGGAGTCAAAATGGCCATTGCTAACCATTCCAACACCAAGCTCGTCAAAGACATGATCGATTTCAATTTTTTTCGACGCATACCTTAGGCATGTCTTTAACGACATCTTTAATTCTGACAAGTTTCATCAAAATCGGTTCAGTGGTTTTGGAGTCTATTCATTTCCAAGACTGACTTTTCGGCGTATATACGCGTTCCCCTAGCTCCACTCTATTATATTTCCACTTACACCCCAAAATCCTATCTAACCATCTAATATTGTATTCAATTATAATATATACAGCTATACAGAGCTGTAGGAATAATGCCATAGTAATTACCATGTCACATCTTGGGACGTGTGTGTATACCAACCTTGTTTGCTTAGCTGTAATTTGCTGTGCGGAATGAGTTACAACTTAATACAAGTATATATGAGTATGTTAGCTGAAACACTCGAGATAATAGCTACGACTTGATTTGACGGAATCGACTCATCCCTAGAAAAGTGTCCGATGTGATCATGGAGCAAAAACTAGTGAAAGAATGAATATCAATTCTGCAGGCGTACGTTTTGACTTGTTTTTGCAATTCAAAAAAAAACGAATGATAACTAAATCGGGGGATACAGTTTGATATTTTTAGTTTAGTTGTAGGTACTTTGTTATTATTGAAATAGATTTTGTATTACTAGAGTATATTATCTGTGGTATTACAAAAGTATGTTTGTATCTCTGTGCAAAAAGGCGTCTATCTCATTGTTGTCTTTGGTTTAACTGCCAAAGCTAGCTGTTAAAGCTGCCGTCAGAAAAAAATATATGTATTTTTTGTATCAGGTTTTCGATATCCTAACTTGCAGTGGATAAAAATATTTATATAATATTTTTTTTATCTAAAATCTATAAAATATTGAACTATCGATAAAGATGACCGACGAGAAAGACGAAGGAGAAGTCGTAGCAGACGAACTAGAAGAAGCAGGTGCTTTAGAAGCAGATGTTGGGGCAAAATTTGACCAGCAGTTGGCGAACATAGATCCGAGACTCAAAATCAATATGGATCCTTTCGCTCACCGCGACCTGCGCCCCGAAATGATGTTCATACGAGAGGAGCTGAGGCAGGCCAAGGGGCAGACTTTAGCAGTTCGACGGACGGCCCTGAAAAAGTTACTTCTGCAGGATTTTATGCAGGAAGATTGTGAGTTAAAAAATATTGGACTCTCCTACGCACTTCCCGATCCATGAAATGTAATTTTTAGATTAATATAATTTTAGAAGAATAAAAAATAATATTATTTGGAAAATCCATCAAAATTCACCGACACAAATATTGGATTCACGTCGTTCATCAACTTCTTTGAACCAAAGTCAACCTCAATTGCACATGGTGCACCGTACATGTACATGTACACTCCACAAAATAAAGAGAACAACCGTGCACTTCTATGAGAACTGCTTACTGATAAACGAGACTGGCAAAGAGAGAGATAAGTCATATCGTATTTAGAAGCTGCCCGACTGGTGAAGTACCTCCACCTCACATAATATAACAGCTATATAACAATTCACTTAACGGTTGTTGTAACCTGCGTGCGAATGTGGTCTCCAAGAAGGAAGAAGTGTGGTCTCCAAGAAGGAAGAAGTGTGGTCTCCAAGAAGGAAGAAGTTGCTGCATTAGCAGCGGGGCTCGCGGCGTGAGAGCGGCATTTCATGTTGCGCACGTTTACATGGCTGCGGTAACCGCTTGACATCAGGCGAGCCGTGTGAATGTGCCGCACACAAAATGATCGCAAATTCGAATGCTGCCAAATAATCACAGATTAAATTATGCTTGTGGATTGCAATTATAAATTTTGCGGCTTGCTTGAATTGTGAATGCAACAATTCAAGCCCGATGATTCACGCAATCATGAATGCGCTTGTTTTATAATTTTTGGTTAAATATAATAGCAGTATTAGTGATTGACCCCGACTTCCTACACTCTATTGGGTTTAAGCGGCGCACACCAGTGACTCTACCGCCGAAGCTGAAAGTGATTACCATTCGTATTTTTTTTTTCCAAAAAATTTTCTTAGATTAAAGTTATTGACAAACATCTTCAGCCAAGTCGGTAAAACTCTAAGGTTTCTACCAGCTTAGTTAAACATAATTATCTGGAAACAGTAGTTTAATTTTCCAATTCAAAAATTCCCATAGTAGTCGTCTTGAGCTTCGGTAGTAAACCTGTTGGTAATACTCCGGCTGCTTTTTGGCTTTTATAGTGTACGCCTTTTGTTTGCGCTTGCAGTACGAGAGCACACCCTGAGGGGCAATTCTCGTTATTAAAATTTAGTCATAATTCAGTTCCGATCCAGTCCGATCTCACAAATGTCAAATTTGGTATTCTCGTATCACAATATGATATTTTAAAGTTTAATTAAAGTGGGAATATATCGAAGTACGACGGTCGCAAACTAAACAAACTAAGAATTTTATTTTGCTAACAATAAGATTTGATAGTAATTAATGAATGAAATCAAGTACGTCATTTGTCTCGATTCGGTCAAATAACATTCTGCGATTGTGAAATAATTAGTAGAATTGGCCTTGTGGTCACTTCATACAAAAAACTACTACACAAATAGATCACGTCTGTATACGTGCAAATGTGTGTGTAGATGCCTTAGGGTTGACTGCATAATAAAGAACGAGAAGACGAAGATATGATGTTATACGTTAAATGTTCTAATAATAAATTACTTTATACATTTATTTTGTTGGCAGTAGTAGTACTTAGCTCGACTTGGCGGGGGCACTGCCGTGCCCCCAGATACTGAGACAAGAGCGCGCCGAGTATATAACTGAGCTAGTCATGCTTTCTTTCTTCTTATTTTACTTTCTTATGCAATTAGTATAAATATTTACCTATAATTTACGCAAATATAGTCTCAACAACGGGTATGTATTAGAGCCTTGTGGGGTAAAAACGTTGGGCCGCGGAAGCCCAGTTGTATAAAAAAAAAAGAACTTTCGTCTCGTCTGGTCGAAATTCTCGAGACCAATATACTTTGCCTAAAGAATTAGTGTTGCGATCCAACGAGGCAACGGGGCCAACATATTGGGAACTTTGCCTACGTGCAGCGGTTTATTAGATTAGTTTTGCTTTTAGTTTATTTATGTATTTTTTCTTTTTAGTTTAAAAAATATATTTTTCATTTAGTTTTAATTTATTTTATTTTGTAAGTATTTTAGAATTATTCTTATAAGTGTAATAATTTACGCAAAGAAATAAACATAAATATTTTACCTATAATACAATTTAAAAAAAAACTTTGAAAAATGTATTAAATGCATATATAAAAAGATGGCAATTGTAGGGGCGAAGTGGGCAAAACAAATGGTTCGTGTCTAACGAGCCCGCCCAATTTTCCGCTACACCTAAAAGCTAGGATAATTCAGACACCCTTTCTGCGGCTTTACCCTTCTTTTTAGTGAATCCTCACTTTTACCTCGCCAGATGTAATCGCTTGAAATATTGTTCTGCGTATTAATACTGGCTTGCTTACCATATACTTATGTTTTGTTGATTTTTCTAAGCTTAATATTCATAAATATTTTTAGTTATCATGATGCAGAAGGCGCGTTGCGATTGACATGCACGATTTTCGTCAAATTTAATTCATAATATAGCTCATAATAGAGGCTGAGATAGATCAAAACCTATACCAATTTTAATTCGTAAACTGTCTTTAAACCTATTTAAAATAAAATCAAATAAACGGCTTGTAGATAAATGTTTCTTTAATAAAAATGATTTTTTGACGAATAAACAAGAAGAATAACTAAGTCTTAATTGTTACTTGCCGACATCAACCCATAATTGTCCCACTGTTGGGATATGGGTCTCCCTTCAATCGAAGGGATATAGAGCATACTCCACCACGCTGCTCAATTGCGGGCCAGTGTTTTCAAGCCGCCCAAAGGCCAACGACTGTTAAGCCAAAGTCCCAACTGGTGAAGAGCCGGGACCGACAGCTTCGAGTGCACTCTGAAGCACGGAGCTTAACGTGCCCACCAAAGTATGAATTGTTGCTTAATATCATTCTATTATACATACACGCATATGTTTGGATTTACTAATATACTATACATTGGCTGCTAAAATCTTATTCTCCTTTTTGGCTTCTCCGTTATCGGGTAAAAACGGCTAAACTTACTTTCTTTTTACTTCTACAATTAGTATCATTACAAATAAAGAAATCTACTCAAATGGGTTTTAAAAATTCTAAAGTAAATAGTATTAGTCAAGTGGAGTGAAGACAGACAATTTATAACCTAGCTAAGCCTCTGAAAAACTTTCAGGTCTTTAAATGCTATTTATGTCTAATACAGCAGATTTGGAGAAAATAACTATTTCTAATTCTTTATATTCTATTGTGTTAGTTTTTAGAAAAGTACAAAAAGAAGGTATAGTTCGGGAAACATAAGTTGAACCAAAATGGCGGTCGTCTGCGCAGGTACAATTAAGAAGAAAAAGTGTTAGACGAATGCTCCGCGGTTTCCTGGGAAATAGTAATGTGAGTTGTCGTGTGAAAGTGATTTCGTTGTATTGTAATTATTTCTTTTACGAAGTGTAAAAATTGAGTGAAATCATATAATTAAACGCAAGTTAAACGGAAAACCAAATTTCATTAAAAAGAATCAAACAATTATGGGGTGTAAGTGGTTCATCAACATCTTTGAACCAAAGCCAACTTCACCTGCACGCGGTACACCCTGCTGACTGACAAACGAAGCTCTGGCGAAAAGAGAGGTAGGAAGCGTAATTGTAAGCTACCCGGCTGAGGAATGTACCTCCACCTCACAGAATACTGCAGCGAAATAACAATTCCCTTGAGGGTTGTTGTGTTCCTGCGAGTGAATGAGGTCACCTGAAAAGAAAGGAAGGAGATGCTGCGTCGGCAGCGGGGGTGGTGGCGCGCGAGCGATATTTTATGTTGCGATCGTTTATATGGCTACGATAACCGCTTCACATCAGGCGGGCCGTATGCTTGTCTGCCACCCGACGTAGTATAAAAAAAAAAAAAAACAAATATGGAGTGTCGGGTCGCTAGGTATTATTATTAAATATATCAATTAAAGGTTTAATAATAAAAATTTAATACCAAAAACTGTTTATGTACTACATGTACCATGTTTAATCATTGTCACTTATTGGCATGCACCTTTTTTATAATTTGCGAGTGGTATGGCACCAGAACTTGGGCCAGGAGTTGCGTCTTTTCCATTTTCTATGTCAGTTAAGGAATCTAATTTAGTATCACTGCTGTCGGAATCTCCAACTCGTATTATAAATTCTTCCGTCATTTTATCCATGACGTGGTCGCTTTTAACGTAAGAATCTTCAATTGTCTTGACTTATTATGATCACACAATTCACAGGAATAGGAAATGTCAAACAACTGAAAATTTAGTGCGCGATTGTACTCTAGGGCCGCGCGGAGCGTGCGCGGGCGGCGGGGGGTAGAGTGCGGCAGCGTGGGGGTTAGCGTCACCGCGTTGCTATAGTTACGCTCGGCCCCTCGCGTCGCACCTCGTACCTCATTACGTTTGGGACCTGAAAATGTGTTCTGCGCATGGTTCAAGTTATGTTTCCCGTACTATACTGAGTATAAGACTTTCTTTATTGTTTGGGTAAATCTCATCGCCAAGATTCTCATTAAATTTTTTTACTTATTTGTACTATTTTCGTAAAAAAATCTAATAACCCTTGATAAGACGAGTATATTAATATATAAATCAATCAAATAGTAAATTTTCCTTTGAAAGATAGAATGTTTTGCCAATCTAGGTCTCGCAACGGTAACGCGATGATCTACGTAAGTAAGATTACAGTCTTTATTTTATCAAAATACGACAGCTGGCGAGATACAAATGAATACTCGAGTCTTTTTGTATTATGTGATTCGTCCTAGCTTCGCCGGTGTGCCCACATGGGCGGAGCCTGGGTGAGTGGTATAGTACAAAGAGAATATACTAGTCTTTCGAAAGACATTCTTCAAATGCAAGTTAAATCCGTATCAAAATTCATCGCGTGGTTTAAAAAGAGTTGTTAAATAAATAGACGAACAGAAGGGACTCTCTTTTATACTAAGTATGTATATAATGACTGATATAATATAAAGACCTAGGTTATTTTAATCTCCATTAATAATGCTGACCTAAAGCGCACACGTCATACAAATTAAAAACCGTATCACAAGTGAATTTCAACCACTGACTAATGACTGCCATTATTCATTGAACGATCAGGTGTGCCATAAACTTGTTTGTCACCTTAATAATAAAAACCATCTAATATTATACATTAATAAAAATGTCATAAAAAATAATTTTAATTATTTTCAGCAAAACATTAGCTGAATCCACAGCCATTGTCAAATGGATCCCTCTCTATCCCGAGTGTTTGAGAGTGCGGAGTGACCACGCTTTGTTTGCCTCTGAATGCGGAGTCTGTTTCGCAAAGTCCGTGTTAATACACGGGAGTTTTTAACCTTTCACTGAAGTAGGTCGCTAAGCCTCTGTTGACTATTAATACGCGTTTTGACTAACATGCATTATGTGCATGTAGTAATATAATTTAGAATTTCTGAGTCGATGAATATCAAAGTTGAAGCCATCCTTACCTGCACGTGGTATACCCTGCTGATAAACTAACGGCTCTGGCGAAAGGTAGAGAAGTCCTCCTCTCAGAACCTCCACCTCCCTTGAGAGATGCCGTGTTTTTGCGAGTGAGTGAGAAACTTAAAATAAATACCAAAATTTAGTCGAAAACAAATCACACTTCGATTTATTTATTTTAAATCACATACAGACATTAAAATTTTATTTATTAGTATAGATGTTATGAATTAAACATAATTATATAATGTTTGATAATTAATATGAAACAAATATATTTCATTAAACTAAAACCTCGTTTCTGATTAGATTTCATAATATCGCTGCAGAACCGAGCCAAAGTTTCACCCACGACGGTATCAAACCGTGCGTAGTTAACGAAAAGTTTACAAGAGCATTAACAATCAAACCGCATAGTAGTGAGCAAGTCAAGTTCATAATAATTATATGTAATCGTGTTATATTTAGATATGAGGGTTTTCAAAAATCCGATATTTATATTAATATTGAAATATTTGGTATGAAATTTAAATCATTAACATCAATGTTTTTTATTTCCTCGCACTGCCAGCAATCGATAACATTGTTCTCATATAGGTGCAGATCGCAGATGTTTCAGAAGGCTATTGCGTAACATAAAAAAATACAGCAGGCTATGGACTCTGTCGGCGGCTCATAAGGCAACACTTTGTGCACGCCGTGGAATCTGCTGTATCCTTAAATTTAAATAATTGTTAGAGCTATGCTAATAATCGAAATTATTAAAAGTAGAAATTTCGTACTCGCTAAGTTCATCCACACAAGAAACCAAAAAAAATATCATGTCGATCGGATTTTTAGATAACGTTTCCGTATAATCGAAAACAAAATGACACAAAAATTTTAGTATGCATTATTTTTATTTTATTTGTATTTGATATGTAGAAAATTTATTAAAATTATATACCTTTGGACCAGTTTATTGCCAAGTATCTACAGCGATTGTTTTTTTTTTAATTAATTTACCAAGAAACATCTAAGCTTTGTTTGGATGGTCATTGATAGGATTTTTGATTGACCAATAAAGACACATAATATTTAAGATCTCAGTCCGAATCATCCGACTTATTTTACAGGTGTAACCTTTAGCGAGATTTGCAAAACCAGCGGAAAGGCTGGTAAACTACGCACGCAGTAACCACGGACACGGCCGGCGTCCGACTGGTAATAACTATTGGAGACCAAAACTATAATGGAAACTGTGAGTACTTACAGTGTATTGATGGCGACAGGGCCAGTGTGATTCGGCTGTTAAAAATCTTGAAAATGACATTGGCCCTCTGCAGTTCAAATCTTGGGGCCCGCCGGCGGATTTCATGGCAATGAGATTGCTTGTTAAAGCTTGTTAATTGTTTTACTTTAGCAGGATTTGGCCGTTTTTTACTTTTAATAATTTTGGTTGCATTAATCTTATATTTGTGTGAAGAGATTAAAACTGCTGATCACGTCACGAGTCAGAAACAGGCTGCGCAAAATTAAAACTTGTTAATTCAGATGAAACAGTTCTGAACAAGTTCGATGTAACAACAATGTTACTAGATTGAAAATGTGGCGTTAACTAAAAGACTTTAAAACGAGTTTAACTGAACCGGATTGTGGTTTAACTAAATGCTAGTAAATTCATTCAGGTTGCGGTTGATTTAAAGTTTTTCAGTCTTTTCATTGTAGGTAAGTATACATACTTACTCTATAATTAAATTCAAGCTAGATTGTACTTAAATTTACAAAGATTTATTTATCTATTTGGTTTACCAGCGTTTGCAAATACATACTTACATGATACATAAACAATTTACGAGACGAGTTATGTATTATAAACCTTATTGGTAAACTTATTGATAAACATCACATACAAAGACAACTTTTCAAGAGATATTGATGAATTATAACTGCAGCTGTTATATAAAGAAACCAGAGGAGTGTTGGATGACCTCCTTTATTCCATGTAATAAGATGTATGATGATGTATTACTTTTAATTATAAAAAGTTTTTAAGTGTAGAAGAAGAAAAACACTGAAGAAAGATGTAGGTATTACTTTTAATTTCTGTTATAACCTTCCAATCCAATAGTCGAACGAAGAATGTTCAAAAGGCCGATTTCACTCCAACTGTTCGTCTGATTTTCGAGTTAAAAATCTAGTATTCTGATTGATAGTTATTTACCAAACAGAAATGACCAAATGCTAGCATGTGATCATTTAGCCAATCACAGACCAGCGCAGTCAATAGCTTGAAGGAATGTATTGCCAGTGCAAATAATTTAAATTAAACATTACAAAATGATACCGAAACTAACAAACCCTAACAGGAGCAATTCTAGTAAAAAACATTGTAGTCAACATTCAATTTCGACCCAGTCTCGATCCTCGATCCCAGTCTGTAACACAATATGAAACTTCAAAGTGTAATTTAAGTGGGATTTTCCAAGAAATATTAGATTTCTTCCAAGATGATTACATCGAATGTTTAAAAATTAAACAAACTAAGAATGTTATTTTGTCTACATTAATAATTAATAATAATGACATAATTAAATCAACTAATGTTTAAGTATGTTTATCCAATTCACAATTCAATCTCGATTCGGTCAATTTTGATTGAGGGGAGGCATGTATCCTATCAGTAGGATGATTATGGGTTGATGCCGAATATTATCTATACGTATCAATTTACAAAACGACAGAAGAGGTCCGTAAAGCGTTTATAAAAATAAAATGATTTCACCGTATTATTACATTGGGATCGCCCTTTCCGACTGAAGGGAATCCCCTCCTCAAATATTTGTGGAACTATCGAGCGGACCCGGCTCCTACTCACGCTGCTTACAAGACACTTCAACTATTTCTAGTTAAGTAAATTAGTTAAGCGTGGAGCAAAAGGGATCGCAGATTTAGATATGTATCTGAGCTTAATTTTCGGGCATATGAAAAAGCTTTCGAATTTGTTTTTAATGTTCTGAATTACAATATATTGAATATATAATATATTGGACTAAATAATTATGATATAGGTACATAGAATACATACTTCCATACTTATATTATGGAGAGCTCGATGGCATCATGTTAAGCAACGTCGACAGTAGCCTGTCTATGGATGGGTTTATTTATCTCGAGCTCCTTCGTGCTTCGGGGCACATTAAGCCGTCGGTCCCGGCTGTTGTTATTAGATGACAGTCGTGAAGGAAAGTCTGTCGCCTTTTTGTGGCTTAAAAGCACTGGCCTTCGCCAACCCGCAGTTGAGCAACGTGGTGGAGTATGCTTTAAACCCCTTCGATTGAGAGGAAACTCGTATCTCAAGTGGGACGATTATGTGTTGATGCCGATATACTTATATTATAAATGTGACAGTGTGTTTGTTTATTTGTTTATCCTTTTATGTGGGGGGGGGGGGGGGGGGGAGGGGGTAAACGTGCATGTGGGTCACGCAATCACCACCGCCCTTGGAGATCAACAACACCAAGGGGTCGCCGATCCGTTGCCAGCCTTTTAAAGGACATAAATACTCTGTTCTTGCAGGCTCGTATGTCGCAATTGTTCGGAAACACCGTTGAGGGTAGTTGATTCCACAATTTCACAGTTCGTGGTATATTTATGTATTATCTATGTACCTCGCATTCGTGTATCTCTGATTCTCCCAAAGGTTGACTGGTAGAGAATGCTCTTAGTAATATATCCGCATTTTGTACCTTGATTTTGTGGTCAATAAAGTTGTTTTTATACCTCGGAAAGGAAAGGAAGTGGAAAATAAGCTTACGGTCCGCCTAATGTAAAGCGGCTATCGTAGCCATACGAACGATCTCAATATGAAATATTGAGGGCGTTTGTTGATTGAGCAAACGCTCTCAATATGAAATATTGAGAGCGTTTGTATGGCTACGATAGCGGCTCGCGCACCACAATCCCCACTGCTTATAACTACGCTATGCCCTATCTCTCTTTTGCCTGAACCCTCTTTAGCTAATCGACAGGGTGCACCACGTGCAGGCGAGATTAGTTTTGGCTCTAAAGATCATGATGTGGCATTTAAACTTAAAATTTGCCCAACAGACTCGTTTGTCTACCAGCAGGGTGTACCACAGTTAAATAAATTCCAATCTATCTACGTTAGAAATTGATTACAAAATAGAATCGTCTAGTACGAGTAGGGTTCTAAGCAAGGTAACCACCGATACTATTCCTTTGTATCGTACCCACCAGATACCTATAAAATGTAGTGGGTATTAGAGGTAATAGTGTAGCCAATCATTAATTGGCTGTCGCCGCAACCCTGGCCCCTGGGGTCGAGGTTACAAGGATAAATGCACAACAGTTTGAAACCGCATCAGTACCATCAGCAAAAAAATAAAATAAAAACTAAATTAAATATCGCTTTCATATTTAATCATCGGTATTCGCTATGTTCAAAGTGCATGGTGAAGTATAGTAAAATGATCGCAGCGTTACTATACCTCACAATGCACTATTTGACATAATGAATGACGAGTTCGGTGGTCGAAACGGTCTAGCAATGGCCACTTTGACTCCGAGGTCGCGTGTTAGATCCCCGCACAGGACAAATATTTGTATGAATGAATATGTCTTGATTAATATGTATTATATGTATGTACTAGCGGCCCGGTACGTGCTTCGCTACGTATAAAGTGAAATAATTTGTACTGTCAACACTGAAAAAAGTTTCAATTTGACAGCACAATCCCCATCTGAAAAAAGTTTCAATTTGACAGCAAAATCCCCATTAACAAAATGATCCGCCATTTATTGAATTCATTTGTTACAAAAAATGTGATAAATGAAGAACCGCTCTACCGATTTTGTGCAAACTTCACATAAACCATCTACTAAATAGTCCGAACAAAGCCTAAACATTTGGTTTGGATAGGTGAGCCCGTTCTTGAGTTATAAAATTACAACGAAAAGTGGCATTGATTTTTATATATATAGATTACATCAGTTATCTAGTACCCATAGTACAAGCTTTGCTTAGTTTGGCAGTGTGTAATTTGTCCAGAAATATTGATTTATTTATTAATCCTGAATAGTAGTGCTTGGTAGGCGGCGCTACTGTCTTGCACATAGCGAATATCTAAAAGTATACTGTTTGACAGAAATAGAATATTTTCTCTATCACTAAAGGTGGCATCCAAGTATACGATACACCTGATTGAAAACGAATACGGGATTGGATGAAATTTCGCACTAATGTAGGTATGTTTTAGAGTAAATTAATATAATTATGTTTTTAATTTGATTAAATTAATAAGCGCGTAGTTTGGATTTTTTAAGGAAATCCAGTTCGGAGAATTTTTCGTATTTTCTCAAAATGTGATTTTTTTTATTTAGTAGTTTCTTCTAGGTTTATCAAAGCAGTATAATTTATATAACAGGCAGGCAGATATTACACATGCATTTCTATAATTAAAAAAAAAACGGGAACCTTGAGAATACAGTCGTTTACTATTATTAAGTTTAATGCTGTAAACGAAACAATAGTGCACTAGCACTTTCTTTATTACTTCTATTTTTTTTCAAAATATAAAACTCCACTAAGTCACAACAATCACAATTTTTTTGTTGTTAACATAATTTTGATAATATTATTATATTAAATTTAAATAAAAAAACATATGGGGTTTAGTAGCTCACCACGATCTTTAGAGCCAAAACCAACCACACCTGCACGTGGTGCACCCTGCAGTGCTCCACGTGCCCCTTCCACTTCACAGAATATCGCAGCCAAATGACAATTAATTTGATGGTTGTTGCATTTCTGCGAGTGAGTGAGGTCACCAGAAAGGAACGAGTTGTTGCGTTGGCAGCGGGGGTGGCGGTGCGCGAGCGATATTTCATACTACAAGCGTTAATATGACTATGGTAACCGCTTCACATTAGGCGAGCCGTATGCTTGTCTGCCACTCGATGTAGTATAAAAAAAACTAGCCAAGTGCGAGTCGGACTCGCGCACGAAGGGTTCCGTACCGTTATCTATAAAAACGGCAAAAAAAATCACGTTTGTTGTATGGGAGCCCCCTTAAAATATTTGTTTTTTTTTATTTAATTATTTATTTTTAAAGTGAATTATTATGTGAGTATTATTACCGTTATCAATTGCGAGCAAAAACGAGCAAAATAATCACGTTTGTTGTATGGGAGCCCCCTGAAATATTTATTACATTCTATTTTTTAGTATTTGTTGTTATAGCGGCAACAGAAATACATCATCTGTGAAAATTTTAACAGTCTAACTATCACGGTTCATGAGATACAGCCTGGTGACGGACGGACGGACGACAGCGGAGCCTTAGTAATAGGGTTCCTTTTTACCCTTTGGGTAAGGAACCCTAAAAAAATAAAAAGAATGAGATTTGCATGCCGACCGTACCCCGTACTTACTTTTACATTAGTGTTCTGCTGTGTCAGTGTCCCATTCTTATTTGTCCAGGGACTACGAGCAGCAAATGACGGTGACGATCTCGCTTATTACTGCAACAATTTGTTCATCATGAATGCTGTAAATGCTTGTTTTCATATTACGTCGGGTGGCAGACAAGCTTACGGCTCGCTTGATGTGAGCTGATCACCATACCCATTTGATGAAAATAGTTCAGGGGTCGTGTGTAACAGAAGATTTGCATTACAAGTATCTAATAAAAGACAACAGCAAATGAAGTCGTGAACACCAGCTAGTTTGTATAATATTAATATAAAAATTTCGTGTCACTTTGTTTGTTCGCGATGGAATCCTAAACTACTAAACCGATTTGAATAAAATTTTGCACAGTGTGCAGTTTGATCCAACTTGAGAGATAGGATAGTGTATAACTCATCGGAAATATTAACGTATAAAGGCGATACGAAATTCGCCGGGACGGCTAGTTATTTATATTATTTACAGCAATAGCAAATAGTGTTTTTTTATAAGATTCGGTACCTTAAAGTTGCCTTGAGAAGATTGCTCAGCAATACGGCCGCCTTGTTGTGCATGCAATGCAAATAACAATTGAGTTTTAATTCTATTCACTGTACTCTGTATCGTGCAAATAACACATCTACCTATTTATCTCAGTGTCTATAATATAAACGCTAATATAACTCTACACCTAGACTGATAGGGACGTACATTCGTTGATCAAACAATGCGTGTTTAGGGAAGCCGAGAGTGGGAACCGGAGCACTCCAGCCATTATTTATTTGCGAACACAGACCCTCTGAAAAGGCGCTTAAAACAAATACAGATGAAAGAAGAGGCTGATTAATTAGAACTCCTTTTTAAGGAGATTAATCGAAAGGAAAGGGTTAATTAGTAATTAAATTTTACATGAGATTATTAATTCTAGTGGTCGCCCAGTGGTAGAAATTCGACCATAACTAATTTAAATTATGACTTTAACAATAAACAAAAGAATATATATGCGTGTGTGTGACAAACACATGGTAGTGTGTGTAATGATTTTTTTATTGATTTAATTCATTTTTTTATGCATAATTTTATAAAAAATATATGCATTCTGTACTCCTTCTCTATATAAACTAAAAGTGTGCGAAATTTCATATTCCTCCGTCCGCGAAATTTTCGTAAAAAGAGGGACAAAGTTTTTGCTTCATGTATTAATACATATATAGATTTCAATACCAGGTACAAAAAACTAAATTTCTTTCAGCAAGTTCTACTGAGTTTTCGAGGACCTACTCGCGAAAACAAACATCCGTAGTGCACAAACTTTGTCCACTTTTAAAAATCTTTGTGAAAGCTCACTTTCTCTGATTCTATTTAATTTATTTTTTGATATCCTTTATTCAATTCTAGTCTGTCACCTAAGCACTTAATATAATGTATGTAATGTATCTGTGTACGTATATCTATGTATGTTTTTAGTCTATGCGACTCCTACCTGACGAGGAATTATTTTAATTAAAATGTAGTTAAAATTCAGTTCCGATCCAATCTCGATCTCACAAATGTCACATTTCGTATCACAATATGACATTAAAAAGTTTAATTAAAGTGTCATTATATTGAAATTATGACCAAAAATTGAACAAATTAAGAATGGTATTCTATTGGCAATACGAATTGATATTAATTAATTATAGAAATCTAGTAAATCATTATTAATAAATCATTACTGCTTAGCTATAAAGCCGTGTTTTGTACTTTCCTCTTGTAATTGTTTATTTTGTGTATTGTTTGTTTTTTGTATATTATCACTTATGGCGTAATAAAGAGTTATTGTATCACTTCCAATCAATTCAAAATAAAATCTGGAATCGATCAATGTTCATTCCGCGATCGTAAAATATTTACGAAAATTATTGGCCTTCAGTTTTTATATCGTTCTTTCTCTTCTATTTTTTTTCTAAAAAGTTTATTTAAATAAAATATTTACAAAGAAATGTATATTTGTGTTACCCACGAACAAAGTTTATTTTGCTTTATATTTTAGGTAATATTAATAATGAACTATAGAGAATTTTATAGTTCATTCTGAGTGTTTTAATAGTGTTGTGGTTTCGAATATGTTTTATAAATATTCCATATTTATATCAAAATCCTGAAGCTGCAACCGTTACGGACTAGAGTAGGTACTGTTTATATTATATACTTCTCATTACCTTTCCTTAGTACAGTTGTTCAATCATTAAGCTCGAAATAGGGTTATCGCGTATTTTATGTACAACTTGTTTCAGAATTTTGGCTTTATTATATAAAAAAAAAAATCAATAAGCGAGGCTGCTATAAACTTATCCAAACACTATTCTTCACAAATCAAAAAAGCTAAAGTTATCGAAGTCCTTCAGTTTCTTAGATTAAGAATATTACAATACACAATACAACACTATTTATTCCACCAATAAAAACAGTATAGTTTAATAGACACTTAAAAAATAAAGTACAAAAGGCAGCCTTATCGCTTAGCGATCTCTTCCAGGCAACCTTTGGGTAGAACAGACTTGGAAAAGAAGTAGATATACCTACTCAATTATATAAACATAGAAAAACATATACACACATAATTATACATACATAAACTACATATACATGTAAATGTACTTATAACGGAAAAGCGACAGACAAAGGAACATAAATAAAGAAGTTAAGTGACATATAGTATTAACGTAGATTATAAGGTTTCAAAAGTTTCTGAAATAAGTATTATTTTATTTATAAAATGAGCCCTGCTGCAGTATCAACTAAAATATTACGACTATGAAAAATATATTTTTACGTCACGCAAACTTGTAAGTTCTATTTTATAAGGTCGAACTGAAACCTTTGATGTCACTTGCATTCATCCGGCTATAACGATATTTGATCACATTTCTTGGGATTCATACGCATCGTGCGTCTTTCGCACGAAAATGTAGGCAATTTCCGGAATATCATATTTATGACAAATAAATAATAATTCATTTTACTAGTATATATTTATTTTTTATCATTTTTCAGGGGTCTGTTTTGTGCCGTAATTATAGTGAAAGCCGAAAAGCAATTGAATTGATTTTAATTCCTTTATTTAATTCAGATCTAATCTAATCTAAAAACGAAGTTCGTCATGTAAAGAAACCGACCTCTCTCAAATTCAGCAAACTATCGCCTCACGGTGCTTAAACAAGGTGCTTCTCTCCCAAAAGCATTTTGAAGACGAACGAAGTCTTGCGGAGAGAGAGAACTTTTAAAATCATAAAAAAACATCGCTCTAAAATCTTTTCGACTTAATTCCATTTTCGTTGCGTATGTAGAACTTTGATGTGTGATAAAGAACAATAGACAAATGATTTCCCGCCAATTTTTTTTTATTACTAAGAAGGTTTGAAGTCGTTTCAAAAAATATAACATTCGAAATTAAAATAGTTCCGATTAGCTAGAAGTGCAAAACTTTTATTGTGCCCCATGTACACTTTAATTAGCAGTGATGTAAATTACAAAATGCGTTTAGGGAGTGAGAACTGCGAAGTGATAAATAAGAACGCGATTATTACACATAAAGCTATAAAAAATGATAATTATGCAGCGCAATAGGGTCTTGAGTTGTTTCCTCCATCAAATATTCTATCTATATATATAAAAGCGAAATACCACTCACTGATTAATCACGAAATCTGAGAAACTATAACACCTACAAACTTGAAATTTGGTAGGTTCCTTATAGGGTGTAGACATCCGCTAAGAACAGATTTTACGAAACTCCACCCCTAAGGGAGTAAAACGGGGATTGGAAGTTTGTATGAAACTCCTATGTTTTTGAAAAGAAATTTAAAATGTATGCTCTAAGATGGTGTAGAGGTGTACTAATAACGGACCTTTAGAAATCAACCACTTTTGGGGTTAAAACGGAGGATTGCTAGTAGGATATGAAAATAAAGGATTTTAACACATAGTCCCAAAGATACTTATTTAAAAATATGTTTAAAAACAAATTAATAAATAAAACTTACTTTATTTAACTGCAGTCGGATTATATATTTTTTAAATTACTTTAGTCAACTAAATAGGCAATTTATACCGGATATTCATACCAACAAAACAATCGATCAGGTGAATGAATTCCGGATTAGCGCAGCGGTCGCCCCGGATATTACAGAGTTAATTAACAGTGTAAATATGAACCGATTGCACGGATTTATTTGAGGTCTCTGAAACTGTTGCAATGCCAAAAGGATTTTAAATTGCAAACTAACGCAGCTGTCTGACAATCTATATTTAAACTGTACATATAATAAAATAAAATCGTAGACATTCCGTGAGTCTTTATTAAAGTTTTTCCTTTTTTTATTGTTATACGAGGAATAACCCTTAAACTGTTATTAAAATTTTTGTCATGACACGCATCATGCAAAAATCACTTTTTGAATTCAACACCTACTAAAAACTGTGATGTCTTATTTGGAATAACATTTAATGTTTATTAAGAATAATATTATTAAAACTTACGTAAGAAATTGATTACAATTAAATAATTAATTATAGTCAATTAAATAATTAATTGAAGGGGTCACTAACGTATTTTTGTCGGGGAAGCCGGCTATTTTCGATCTCAAACGGAAATCTTCATCAGGGCGAATGTCTAGACGCGCACTTCATCTCTCTATCACGAGGAACACTGATTAAGAGGTGAAACTGATTATTAAGAGGTTAAACTGGTTGAATTCTAAAGGCCGTTGGGACAGAAAGGTTTGTTGGATTGGCGGCTATGGACCGGAAAACACAGCACAGGACAACCTGGTAAAGAGCTTATGGGTGCAAACGGCATAAAATCGATTATTGTGGAAGTTTAAGGTCGGACCTATATTCAGCATAAAACGTTCTTTAACCAAACTTACGATAATGATGATGAAGCGGATAAAATATGGGGCGAAAATTTATATGTAAGTCCACGTGTTCCAAGCGTTCGCCTGTTCGATTATATGGGACCTATGTTCAGCATTAAACGTCCTCTAACCGAAATTATGGTAATGATAATGATAATGATGAAGGTGTTAAAATATGAGGCGAAAATTAGTATGAAAGTCCACGTGTTCCAAGCGTTCGTCCACACTAAAAGGATTATTAAGGATTTTATATACGGGACCTATGTTCAGCATTAAACGTCCTTTAACTGAAATTATAATAATGATGATGAAGGGATTAAAATATGGGGCGAAAATTTATATGAAAGTCCACGTGTTCCAAGCGTTCGCCCACGTTAGTAGGATTATAATATTAGTAGGATATCTCGCTTTAAATAGAATATCTTGCGATATACATATGGTGTTTAATGTAAATAAAACACAATTCACAAGAATGGTGTAAAGCAATACAAACGAATATCCAAGTTTCCTTTATGTTATTAAACTATGAGCACGATTTACGTTTCTTTGTGAGGAAATCACGCATGTTTTTCCTCCTAGAATTTAACATAGCGTTCACAACAAATCGGATTTTTTCGTTCTCATAATCGGACGCTCAGAGGGCGTGCCATATTCACTGACAAGTCAACCCCTCATAAAACGCCTGTCTAAGCGACCCGAATGTATATACAAGGGATTTTTTCTATTATACTCGAATCCTTTTGTGTCTTTGTAAGCGTTGTCTTAAGCTTCTGTACAAACCAAAATTCGTATCACATAGAAAAAAAGCCGGTCAAGCGCGAGTTGGACTCGCGCAACGGTAGTTCCGTACACGGAACTCTCGTTGCGCGAGTTTGACTAGCAACTTTCGAGACGGACTGCTTACAAACAGTTAGGCAAAAAATGTGCAGCTACATTCATCAATTTTTTTTTCGTGGAATATCTACAAATTTACGGTTTTTCCTTTATTTTTGCTACATGACATTATGTACTTCTTGCCAATTTCATGCAGCTAGGTCAACGGGAAGTACCCTATAGGTTTTGATTCCCTTTGCGAATATCAAAATATGCGATAAAAATGGAACATAAACGGTCATAAATTGCATCAATTTAGATTTTTTTTATTTATTGATTTAGCTTGGTTTTTTCACTGGTTTAAGAGATTGCAGACCTAAGTATGTGATATTAATTTCAACTTGATACCTACCTCCTCGCGTTTCTAAGAAAAAGGGTTTTGACAGACGTGACAGACTTGACAGACAACGAAATGATCCTATAAGAGTACCCTTTTTTTTTCCTTTGGAGGTAAGGACCCCTAAAATTATCAAATTCAAATATTGTGCGCGTATTGTTTGAATTCATGATCAGGATCCAAGCCTAACTTAAAGATTTAAACTACCTTTTAAAGTACCTTTCTGTATCGAAATATTAACCTTAAATTATTGACCTATCCTTGATTTTACGTCACAAACATTTTTATACATAAAAATTGGAACCTAATTTGTGATAACCCTAGATGCGGTACAACTAGCTTTTATGTCCATGCTACCATAGCTACCATTGACAACAACTCTGATGAATCTGTTAGACAAGAAGCTGACAACTTTTGGGGTGGAAGTGGCTCATCCACATCTTTGAACTAAAGCCAACCTCATCTGCACGTGGTGCACCCTGCTGACTGACAAACGAGGCTCTGGCGAAAAGAGAAGTAGAAAGTAGAAGTATAGCGTATTTTTTAAGCTTACGTAGGTTAGGGGAAGTACCTTCATCTCACAGAATACCGCAGCCAAATAACAATTCCCTTGAAGATTGTTGTGTTCCTGCGAGTGAGTGAGGTCACCAGAAGGAAAGAAAGGAAAGAGTTACGGCTGACAACGGATCGGCGACCCCATGGTGTTGCTGATCTCCATAAGCGGTGGTGATTGCTTTCCATCAGGTGACCCACATGCTCGTTTGCCCCCCCCCCCCCCTCTCATATATAAAAAAAGAATTTTGACAAGATACTGAACTGCCACATAATTATAAATACAAAACACTATTATTTAGATTTTCAGTAGAAATACTTGACACAGACAAGTATTTCTACTCGACTCAGCGGCAGCACCCGCCAGTTCCTGACTCGATTCAGATACAGCCCCAGAGAATAGTGACCATTTCCAAGCTCACAGACGGTACTGACCCATTTTTAAGCTCGAGGAGAGTCTTTGTCTCAGTTTACGTATTTTATCGATTTTTCAATGGGTCATGTTTTGAGGAATTCCTTGATATGATGACCACGGCCTCTTGTATAATCGCACCGCTGACACATGCTGGAACACAATTATTCTCAAGGGAATTGTTATTACGCTGCAGTTTTCTGTGAGGTGGAGGTACTTCCCCAGTCGGGCAGCTTACAAATACACTGTATCGTGTCTCTCTTTTGTCGGAGCCTTTTTCGCGAGTCAGCAGCACGTATAGGTGAGATCGGTCGATTTTAATTTTTTTTTTCGAAAATTTGTATTAAAGCCATACATAAGAGCCTTTTCTTACCCCAAAAAGTAACTTGATTGTCAAAACCCAGCGATTTGAAGATACAAGTACGCGTATACTAAACAGTCATCAGTCGAGTGAATCCATGGTTAAAAGACATAAGGTATTTTCCCGTATATTATCAAGACCATGTCACGAATATTACTACAGTGTCGCTCCCAAATATTACTATTATACAGTGTAATTTTGGGTATCTTGGTCTGTGGGTTCCGTCAGCCGGTGTTTGTCAAAAATATTTAAAACAGCTACCACATGATGCATTAAACACGACATCGTGAGAACTCCCAGCCATGTTTCGAGAGATGGGACAAATTGAAGCGACAAATGGAGCAGCGTCTATCTGAGCACGACTAGACGAGTTAGTCAGTTCTCGTCACCGAGAGAATGCAATTCGTTTGTGGAAATGCATATTAGAAAGCTTAATGTTGGTAGTTTCCAATACTTTAATAATAGATAATAAGAATTTCTGCCACAATACACTTAGTTTGAAATGAAATGAAACGGAACGAAATGAGGAAATCTATATATATAAAAGAAAGTCGTGTTTGTTACAACACTTATAACTCGAGAACGGCTGGACCGATTGCCATGGTTTTTGATTTGTTGGATTTGTTTCCGTCCCGAATAGCAGAATAACTCTTAAAAACATTGGAAAATTCTCGAAAAAATAAAATAAAATAAAAAACATTTTCCCATACAAAACGTTCGTGGTTGTCGTCAGCCTGGCGCAACTCAAGGTAAAAAAACGACTCTATGAATCGGAAGCGAATTTGGTACAAATTCTGATTGTTTTCGCTCCCATTTCATACATTTAGAATTTACGCTATTTGTATGGCACATCCGTCTCTTAAAACGTAGTGGTTACATTCTCTTTGGTTGTCGTAGCTGTCAAATGTGACGTTGTCGTACGTGCGTACGCCAAATGTATGCGTGCGTTCAGAAATGTATAATAAGCTCATTATAGAACAAATGTCATAGATTAAAAACAAATGTAAACTCTATTGGTCTCATTCTTACGTCTTGAAAGTTGGCTGTGATTTGTTTTGAAAACAGTTTTGTGGATTTAAATATTTATTGGTTCTAAAATATTTATGTGTGCGTTCAGAAATTTAAATCAAGCTCCATACACAGAGGGTACACAGAGGGTAGATGGCGCTGCCAGCCATAGTGCATCATCTCTGTATTATTATGCTTAAAAAAAATTAGAAAGTATAACAGTGTAACTAAAACTAAATAAATTCAGAAGTACAATATGCGAACTGTGACTACTAGTGTTATCTAAGTATAAAATTGTTGTTAAAGTATTCCGGGACAGTAAAAACACATGCTGTGCGCTCGTAGTGAATTTTATGTATTGTGTCTGTGAACTATTATAATAAACAAATGAAACTCCACTTCGTTATCAAAGTGACTGGGAACATTTTGTGCGTGTGTATATTATGAGACAAATAACAATTTCAAAATAGTGTTAAATATGGTCTTCTAAACAGCTGATCACAATTGACAGTATGTGGGTGGGGAAAAAATAATAACTTTATTAAAAAAGTGCGATAACATACATACGCGTATTTCGCCACTGTTAACAAATACAAACTTAGTCTAGCGGTTAACTATGGGTACTCACACTTAACTAGTGTGGGTTCAATTCCTGCATCCACCACTTCGATTTTCAACTTTTTATCGACGGCTATTATTTTTTTATTTAACAAATGAACTTTTTACGTATGAAAATTATGGTTTGGACTGTTCGCCGCTTGGGAAATTTATTTTGAACTTATTTTTTTTTTTTTTTTTTTTTTTTTTTTTTTTTTTTTTTTTTGACATCACTTATTATGACATCTTTTTGAACTTTTTATTTTTGACATTTGTGGACTAAAAATTTTAATTTTGACATTGTGCTATTTTTATAATATTTTGAACGTTTTATTTGAGACATTCAAAATGTCTACAAAAAATACAACGGGCGGTCGCCGCAGGAAGACACCCCAACTGGTTACGTGCAAAAAATGCAAGCATAAGGTTGATGTGGACAACACAATTATATGTTCATTGTGTAAAAACCACTTTGAATATGATTGTGTCGGATACTCGGAGAAACTGCATCGTTTAAAGGATTTAGAGGACAGGATGAACTGGAAATGCAATGCTTGTAAACAAAAATTAACAGTGCGACCACTTACTCCTGTAACTGGTACTTCGCAAGGTTTGTCAACCCATAAAAGGTCCTCGTCTAAATCAAATAGCAAGGTAACAGATACTTCACCGAGCACAACATCACAGTCTACTCCTGTCACTACTGCCCAATTACACGATTCACATATACTTACTGAATCTAACACTACGAATGAGTCGTATGATACACCAGTACCTGAACGATTGCTGTCTAGAAGTATGGATCACACGGCTACAGATTTATTCACAATACAAGAGATGCAGGATACCATCAGTCAACTTCAAACAGAACTTAGCATATCACAGAATGAACTGGAAAATACAATATTGCATAATAATGATCTACAACGACAAGTACTTAAGTTAACCAAAGATAATAACATGTTGAAAGGTTTATGTCAATCTCCATTAAGTGATGCCCAAATTAACCGCAGTGCAAAAAAAAAGAACAGACACCAC
The DNA here is from genome assembly GCA_937001555.2 of Hypsopygia costalis. NCBI lineage: Eukaryota > Metazoa > Arthropoda > Insecta > Lepidoptera > Pyralidae > Hypsopygia > Hypsopygia costalis. The sequence goes on along the minus strand of OW443330.2, from coordinate 7,253,542 downwards.
AAAGAAATATCGCAATTACACGCAATTTTGACTACACCGAGAAAATGTGCAAAATATAATACTGACGAAGTCCAAGTAGACGAAGCTATTGTATTATTGCAACTAAAGATCACCGACCTGGAGCAACAGTTGAAACACGCTGATAAAGAGATAATTAGCTTAAACAAATTGTAGTTATAGCAATTTATCTAGGCTATCTTATTCAATAAACAATGTAATAGATTATATAGATTACAAAAATAAATATCTTAATGTCAAAGAGTTAAAAAAGCTGGTAATGCGTAATAAGCCAATGACTGTACAATCTAATGCATATGCTACGTCTACTAAACCCTTTTCCAAAGGAACAATTCCATATTATTTTGTCTCGCGGCAATCAGTATCTATGCATAATCCTGATACAAACGGCTTTGAGTCAAAACAAAAAAGAACAATAGAAGACTACTTCCCAAAAGTTAATAAAAAAGATTTTTTTCGTAAATGAAAAACGAGAATCTAACACCATATTTAAAATTTTCCATCAAAATATCGCAGGAATTTTAGGTAAACAGGAAATATTGGAATTGACTTTGGATGACTTACATGAGACAAATAACGATCCCGATTTGATATGTCTCACTGAAACTTTCTTGAAAATTGACCGACAGAAATACTTGAACCTCCGCAATTACGAACTAGCCACTTCGTTCTGCAGAGACAAAAAAAGAGGAGGGACTTGTATTCTGATTAAAAGGAATATCCTCTATAAGGAACTGTCCAAATTAAAAAGTTATGTGACGCAAAATACATTTGAGGCTTGTGGTATTGAGATACCTATGCACAAACTCGTGGTAATATGCCTTTATAGAACTCCAGCATCAGATCCTACTATTTTTCTTGACAAATTGGACAAATTCCTATTTGAATTATCGCGTCAATATAAATCTAACACGAAAATCATTTTAGCTGGTGACATTAATATTAATACCCTAAAACAAGGGAAAATCACTAGTTACTTGCAAGATGTATGCTACAACTATAACTTAAAAATTCATATTAAAGTTCCAACACGAAAGAAGTCTTGCATTGATCACATCATAAGTAACATTAAAGACGCTACTGCTACCGTGTTACCATTGTATTTATCTGACCACGATACCGCTCAAATGTTAAGCTTTCCTGTAGAACAAAATAGTCATCAATCCAGATCATACACAATAACTAAAAGAGATTATTGTAGTGAAAATATTGTTAAGTTTAGACAGTGTCTAAGCGCTTTGTCCTGGTCTGAAATTTACTCAGAATCGGACTTTAATAAGGCGTTTGAGAATTTTCACCAACTGCTTTGTCTTTTTTATAATCTTTGCTTCCCTATGATCAAAATACAAATAAACAGCAGCAAAAAAATTAACCAAAACTGGATGAGTAAAGGACTTAAATATAGTTGCAAGATCAAAAGATCACTAAGACAAAATTATTATAAATACAAAACGACATCAAATCTAAATAAATACGTTAAATACTCCAATACATTAAAAAAGTGCATTTTTCGATCAAAAAAGAACGCTAACATTAAATTTATAAATAAAAGCAAAAATAAATGCAAAGCGGCATGGTCAGTAATAAAAAATGAGATGGGAAATTCAAAATTTAATGACAATATAAACGAAATAAAAGTAAATAATGAAGTTATAAGTAATCCTATAGATATAGCTACCACATTTAATGACTATTTTATTAATATGACTAATTCTAATACTTTGACACAAAATAATAAACCTAATATAATAAATAATACACAACAATTTAATTCTGTAGTATGTAACTCTATCTTCCTAAATCCTGTGACTGAAGAAGAGGTAAAAAGAGAAATTATTAGCCTTAATAATACTACTTCCGAAGGGTACGATGGTATTAATACAAAAATAATTAAGGAATGTATTGCAGAATTAGTTCCTATACTGACACACCTTATTAATATGTCATTCGTTACCGGTACATTCCCCGATCTATTACAGTCGTCTATAGTGAAGCCGTTGTATAAGAGGGGCCAAAAAGATGACATTAGCAATTATCGTCCAATTACACTTATTCCGGTTTTATCAAAAGTTTAAGAAAAATGTATGTATAAAAGAATATTAAGATTTTGCAATAAATTTAATATTATAAACGATAATCAGTTTGGCTTCCAAAAACAAAAATCGACTACATTGGCCGTCTTTACTCTTCTGGACACTATTTTGACCAATATTAATAATAATCATCTGACTACGGGTTTATTTTTCGATTTATCTAAGGCTTTTGATTTCGTTTCTCATGATCGATTACTACAAAAGCTCGAATCATTAGGGATAAGAGGTCCTGCATTACGTTGGATATCATCATATTTATCCAACAGAAGACAATGTGTGATCGTCAAAAAAATTAGCAAAGAAAATGAGCTTGTGTCTCATATCTCTGGCTTTAAAGAGAATAAATGTGGAATCCCGCAGGGAAGTGTATTGGGTCCAATTTTATTTTTACTTTATATAAATGACATATGTAAGCTGACAAATCATAAATGTATTCTCGAAAAATAAAATAAAAGAAAAAACATTTTCCCATACAAATGAAAGTGTCAGTTGAAAAAGGGATTACGATATTTATTGGTTGTCAAATATCAAAACGTCAAATCGATTGGTGTCACTTTTATGTCGCGAAAGTTGTCTGTGATTTGTTATGAAAATTTAAAAATGTCAAAACGATAGGGGTGAAAACGCTTTTCCCATGGGGTTCGAGCGCAAGAATCAAATCAGAGTAAACATCAATAGAAATGACAATTACAAATCACCAAAAAAAAATAACAATAAGGAAATCTCTATTTTCATGAAATCTTCAGTTTTTATGGATACGGGTCTTCCCTCAACCGAAGGGGTTTAGAGCGTACTCCAACACGCTGCTCAACTGCGGGTTGGCGGAGGCCAGTGTTTTCGAACCGCCTAAAGGCCACTGACTTAACTTAACGACTGTCATTAAATGATAACAACCGGGACCGACAGCTTAACGTGCCTTCCGAAGCACGGAGGAGCTCAAGATGAGCTAATGATAACAACCGGGACCGACGGCTTAACGTGCCTTCCGAAGCACGGAGGAGCTCAAGATGAGCTAATGATAACAACCGGGACCGACGCCTTAACGTGCCTTCCGAAGCACGGAGGAGCTCAAGATGAGCTAATGATAACAACCGGGACCGACGGCTTAACGTGCCTTCCGAACCACGGAGGAGCTCAAGATGAGCTAATGATAACAACCGGGACCGATGGCTTAACGTGCCTTCCGAAGCACGGAGGAGCTCAAGATGAGCTAATGATAACAACCGGGACCGACGGCTTAACGTGCCTTCCGAAGCACGGAGGAGCTCAAGATGAGCTAATGATAACAACCGGGACCGACGGCTTAACGTGTCTTTCGAATCACGGAGGAGCTCGAGGTAATATAAACCCATCCGTGTACAGGCTACGGTCGACGTTGCTTAACTTGCGTGTTCAATTAGACTGACACGCGCAATGACGCCATCGAGCTTCTCTATTATTTTCTACTATTCATTGTTTTAATTCCATAAAATCATAAATTTAGTTCAGCTAATATGTACCACGACATTCATTGATTGTTAGGCGGTACGAAGTTCGCCGGGACAGCTAGTTTTTAAATAAAAGTTAGAAATTGCCTGAAAGTATGTCTGTTTGTTTGTCCTTCTTTCAAGTCGAACGGGACCAATGGATGCAGGTGTTTTTACCGTGATTGTTTACGGTATGTAGAGTGAAATATGCTACTTTTTATTCCAGAAAAAAACTTATGCCCACGGGAAAAAAGTTTTATTAAAATATTTACCACGCGTACAACGGCGCGGGTTCCTAACTGCTAAGATATTTTTTTGTTAAAAATAGCGCTACTTTCGCAACTACATGGGCCTTAAATATTATTAAAAAAAAAACAGTTTATATATATCTATTAAAGTTTTATTTATGTCACCGATGCCAAAAAATATTTTTAGAATTTTTCTCTGTATGACAGTGTGTACGCTAATCTCTGAAACTGCTTAAAATGAGCCATCGTAGGACGACTCCAGATATGTGGAGTCGTCTAAAATAATATAAATTATATATATAATAGATATTAAATAAATGATTCCAAAATTGTAATAATGAGCTAATGTGATATTATTGAAATCTTATATATATATAAAAGAGTAAATCACTGACTCACTCATCACGAAAACTCAGAAACTATAACACCTACAAACTTGAAATTTGGCAGGTAGGTTCCTTATAGGGTGTAGACATCCGCTAAGAACGGATATTACGATACTCCACCCCTAAGGGGGTAGAATGAGGATTGGAAGTTTGTATGAAAGTCCTATGTTTTTAAAGCAAGAGACTTGAAATTTAAAATGTATGCTCTATAGATGGTGTGGAGGTGTACTAATAATGTATCTTTAAAAATCAACCCCTTTTTGGGGTTAAAACGGGGGTTGGAAGTTTTTATGAAAGTTCTATGTTTTTGAAGTAAGAGACTTGAAATTTAAAATGCATGCTCTATATATGGTGTGGTGGTGTACTAATAATGTATCTTTGGAAATCAACCCCTTTTTGGGGTCAAAACAGGGGTTGGAAGTTTGTATGAAAGTTCTATGTTTTTGACGCAAGACACTTGAAATTTAAAATGTATGCTCTATAGATGGTGTGGAGGTATACTAATAATGTATCTTTAGAAATCAACCCCTTTTTGGGGTTAAAACGGGGGTTGGAAGTTTGTATGAAAGTTCTATGTTTTTAAAGTAAGAAACTTGAAATTTAAAATGTATGCTCTATAGATGGTGTGGAGGTGTACTAATAATGTATCTTTAGAAATCAACCCCTTTTTGGGGTTAAAACGGGGGTTGGAAATTTGTATGAAAGTTCTATGTTTTTGACACAAGAGACTTGAAATTTAAAATGTATGCTCTATAGATGGTGTGGAGGTATACTAATAATTTATCTTTAGAAATCAACCCCTTTTTGGGGTTAAAACGGGGGTTGGAAATATGTATCAAAGTTCTATGTTTTTGAAGTAAGAGACTTGAATTTTAAAATGTATGCTCTATAGATGGTGTGGAGGTGTACTAATAATGTATCATTAGAAATCAACACCTTTTTGGGGTTAAAACGAGGGTTGGAAGTTTGTATGAAAGTTCTATATTTTTGAAGTAAGAGACTTGAAATTTAAAATGCATGCTCTATACAGGGAGCTTTTGATTTATCTGCCAGGATTGAAAAGGGTAGTAGTATTACATATGCCGATTTCGATAGTAAATGAAATTTTTGCCCCACGTGTTATTTTTTTTCTCTTAGGAAATAAAATCGCATCATGAAAAGATTAGTTTACTTTGTATGAACCATCCCTCTGTGTCGCAGTCTAGACGGCGTGGTCAATGCGCTCGGGTATGACCCGTGCCGAAAGGCTACGTCACGAGCTGCCAAACGCTTTCCGAATACGGTGATAACCGCGGTAAAGTCAAAGTTTACTCAAACGTTGGGCCGCCCTTTGTAAACGCCGCCGCTTCGCAGCGATGTCTGTCGCTTGATCTCCTGCCGCCCGCCCCCGCACGGGCGGCGCGGCAACAGCGCTCGCGCCGCGAGAAAGAAGGAAGAAAGGATCCAAGGAAACGAAAACAGTGTTAACCGTGATTCGTCCGTGTGTTGACCTAATCATGCCTATACGCCGCAGTTTTACGAAATGTACAAATTTCTCGAAATGGTATGGTATGGTTTCTTGTCGCGAGTGTAAATGCGCACGCAGAATATCTGTACGAAATTCAGTACAGATAGACCTCGATCAGTTACAGAAAGCGGTAGTGGACTTTTTCCGCAGACATTCCATGGCAAAAAAGTGGTAAAACATGTATGTAGACGTGGATAAATTAGTGGCTAATTGTGATTTTGTGTAAATAATTTGAATGAGCTTTTAAACACGCCAAGTTATTGTAGAACATGTTATGTGACTGCGTTATTTTTGAAAACTAACATCGTAACTAAGTGTTTTTATGATGTTTCCATAAACAAACACATACATTATTCGACGAGCTCGGTGGCGTAGCGGTCAATGACGCGGCTTCGACACCAACGCTCGTGGGGTTGATTCCCACATAGGACAAACATTTGTGTGCATGAACATGTCTGTTTGTCTTGGTCTGGGTATTTTCTATGTATCATAAGTATGTATTTACAAAAAAAAAACGGTATTTACGTATGTTTATCAGTTGTCTAGTACCCATAACACAAGCTTCGCTTACTTTGGGGCTAGATGGCGCTGTGTAATTTGTCTGACAATATTTATTATTTATTTATTATGATATTAATTTGACAGTTCAAAACCTGTGATAATAAGTGTGATGAAAAGTTCAATGACCTTGATAAGGACAATCATCTGCCCTCCTGTAAGTGTATGTTATTATTACCTATCAGTTTTACATTTGATTACATTTTTTTTACCTATCCTATTTTGATTACAACGCATTTTAAAGGAAATATGCAATTGGGACGACGCTACCTACGTACAGCTGTTATTGTTATTATCGACTTCATCTGATAGCGCGGAATGTATTAAGCACTATGAAACCAGTTCATTGACTACGTTATTTATTTTTTCAAAGCTTATTAATGATATTGGGACGCCATATTTCTTCACTAACGTAACAAGTAGGCTTAATACTATCTGCCATTAAATTCCTGGCTAATACAAAAAAAGCACCTTATATATGGTGTGGTGGTGTACTAATAATGTATCTTTGGAAATCAACCCCTTTTTGGGGTCAAAACAGGGGTTGGAAGTTTGTATGAAAGTTCTATGTTTTTGACGCAAGACACTTGAAATTTAAAATGTATGCTCTATAGATAGTGTGGAGGTATACTAATAATGTATCTTTAGAAATCAACCCCTTTTTGGAGTTAAAACGGGGGTTGGAAATTTGTATCCAATGTTATTGAAGTTAAAGTAATTATGGCAGAAGGATTTTAAATGATATTTAAGTATAAAAAACATTGAAAACAACTACATACTTACTATTATAAGGAGGGATGTTTTATTATAACAATAAAAAGTACTTTAGGTTTTACAAAGAGAGTTTAAAAAATAATATCCGTCGACTTCATTGATTCAAAAAATTCGTCTTGATATTGATTGTTTTTAACTTTTTTTATTTTTTTCCTTTTCATTAGGTATTTAGCTTTTTCGAATGTAATTAAAAAATATTTGCAAATAACTAACTCCACGCGTACGAAGTCGCGGGCGGCCGCTAGTTTCCAATAAAATACAGGAAAGAGATTTAGTGAGATTTAGAGCGGGCGCTGTATGGAGTTGAGTGTGCAAAATATGAGGACCGCATTCTATAAACAGTTTTGAATTCAGAAAAGCTTGTAGAATATGATTCTGAATGTTGCCAGGAAGTTTCTTGGTCCAATTATTTTTTATACCCCATTCCCTTGGATAAGATTTGGTAAATGGACTGAAAAAATGCTTTACAACAATTTTAATCATTGTTTTATTGAACATTTTCAATTGTTTCTTATGATTAAAGATACTTATAGCTACTAAGTGGAATTAAAAAAAAAAAAATGTCGAAAAAAAAATATATTACATAAAAGGATATTTTATGTATTTTTTTTTATAAAAAGAAATGATTACATAAAATGATTACAAAAATCTTATCGATCGACCTATACGATCCTCTTTTGAAAAAAAAAATAAGAATACTGCTCTGCCGTGTTTCTGGACATACAAACAACCTTTGATAAGGTGTGGCACAAAGGCCTCCTGTGCAAGACAAGGACATCTCTACCCCATAGCTATTATCTACTTGTAGAGTCCTGTCTCGCAAATCGAATATTTTAGGTGAGAGAGGAAGGAGAACTGACTGAAGGACATCCATAATATAATAGTAGGAGTTCCAGATGGATCAGTGCCGACTTCCCAGAAACACTGATGTAGAAAATAAATCAAAGATCAAATGTAAATGCCAATCACTTTTATAATAAGGAAAACAAAGGAGTAATTTATAAAATGCACTTGAATGTACAATAACGCATAAGCAAAAGGAAGTTGAGTATGCAAAATTTGAGGACCGGCAATACACTTTCCATTTTTAGGAGAATGTGTATCTACATTTTGCTTAATAAGGATTTGCATGTTTTGTTAGTATTATTATTTTTTTTTTAATACTTTTTTATTTTCACCCGCGGCGGAACGGAGACGGTATATGCGTTAGGGGTGCTAAGGATGTTTGTGCAAATCAATGTTGCCATTTATCTCCAAAACTACGAGTCCGATTTAGATGCGGTTTTCAGTGATGGGTTCGGGTTTGATTGGTGCATGTTCTTAGATAGGTGTTACGGTGACAACTCACCAGGGGGCGCTGCAGTAAGCATTTGTTTGTAAAACCAATGTTGCCATTTATCTTCAAAATTACGAGTCCGATTTAGATGTGGTTTTCAGTGACGGGTTTGGTTTTGATTGGTGCATGTTCTTAGATAGGTATTACAGTGACAACTCACCAGGGGGCGCTGCAGTAAACATTTGTTTGTGAAACCAATGTTGCCAAATGCCAATAAATATCTCCAAAACTACGAGTCCGATTTTGATGCGGTTTTCAGTGATGGGTTCGAGTTTGATTGGTGCATATTCTTAAATAGGTATTACGGTGACAACTCACTAGAGGGCGTTGCAGTAATCATTTGTTTGTGCAACCAATGTTGCCATTTATCTCCAAAACTACGAGTCCGATTTTGATGCGGTTTTCAGTGATGGGTCCGAGTTTGATTGGTGCATATTCTTAGATAGATGTTACAGTGTCAACTCACCAGAGGGCGCTGCAGTAAACATTTGTTTGTGCAAAACCAAAACTACTAGTCTGATTCTGATGCGGTTTTCAATTGTAATACCTACGCTTGCTCTCTAAAAAGTTTGAAATAAAAACAAAATTAAAAATTTGAAAAAACACACGACGGTTAAAACGTAGTTGAAAAAGGATAAAATAATTTTGAAACCCCCGACTTAAAGAATTTATGCTATGAACTTAATAAAAAATCCAAGAAAATCCGTCGGGGGCTGCAATCTCTATTTTAAATTTCAACATAAATATAAATAAGTATACAAGTTACTATAAAACTGCCAAATAACGCATATACCGTCTCCGTTCCGTCGAGGGTAAAAAAACAAACTGTACAAATATAAATGAAAATTTTTGATTACTTATGTAAAAATTTCCTTTTATGTTTTTTTTTTCAGCAATATTTGTTTAATTTTTTTTTGTTTTTTTTTTATTTCCACTTAGTAGCTATAAGTATCTTTAATCATAAGAAACAATTGGATATTTTCAATAAAACAATTATTAAAATTGTTGTAAAGCATTTGTTCAGTCCATTTACTCGATATCCAAGGGAATGGGGTATAAAAAAAAATTGGACCAAGAAACTTCCTGGCAACATTCAGAATCATAATCTACAAGCTTTTCTGAATTCAAAACTGTTTATAGAATGCGGTCCTCATATTTTGCACACTCAACTCCCTGTGGCGCCTGCACTAATTTGTCTAATAGACAATATATCAGTTTTATGAACGGATGATTGAACAGTTTTTATCTTGAAGCTTAGAGGGTTTAAGGTAAATCGAATGTAGTGTATTGGGTTAAGTATTGTATTAGATTATTTTGGAATAGACCCAAAACTATGTCAGGTCATGTTTAGTTTAGTAGTTATGTCAGGTACTACACTTGTTGGAATAATTCAGAATTTGACGATTTTGTATAGATGATTTTATATGGTAACGAGGAAAATTCAATGACGCGATTATGTTTTTTTTTTACTTAGAACTAGTTGGCGATAATATTCTCTGACTGCAAACGTCGAGACTCCGCCCGTAATATTAATAAAATATTTACGTTGAAATAAAATGAGGAAAATGGACACTCTTTTCTACCATCCTCTTAATATAAGTTTTAGAGTATTTTCCTCCAAAGACTTTTTACTAATGTATTTAGGTACCTATTTATTTTCTCCTCGGACTTTTAAGTAGAAGTTCTTTTTAACCCCAGACCGAAGAGGGGTGAGCCCAGAGAGTAGTTTTTGGGTAGTAGTTTATCATCAAGAGTGAGCCAAATCTATCTATCTTACAGAGTACCGCAGCCAAATAACTATTCCCTTGAAGGTTGTTGTGTTCCTGTCAGTAAATGCAGCATACCAACACTCAAAATTACTAAAAACCACCGTTTTTAGCACTCTTCGCTGTTACTTCTAAAACGAAACAATTTGAGTACAAACCAAACTGGACATAGGAATTTCTGATATTCATCCTAAATGCTAAGATATGATATTTTTTATTAAAAATGGGTCACTTTCAGCTACAAGGGCCTTAATTAAGGGCCAAAAACTGCTCTTTTACGATAATATATATTATACTACGTCGGGTGGCAGTCAAGCATATGCCAGCCATATTAACGGGCAGCTTACAATTACGCTCCATACCTCTCTATTCGCCATAGCTTCGTTTGTCAGTCAGCAGGGTGCACCGCGTGCAAGTGCGTGGATGGCTTTGGTTGTAAGATGTTGATGAACCACTTACACCCCGAAATTATATGACGTATAAAATAGATTTCGAAGATAGTTCTAAATATCACAGAGATCTTTGTGTCTAAATGTATGCTATATAGAGCAGCGGTTCCCAATTAGTTTTTTCTACGTACCGCTTCAAGAAAGACCTCAAACTTGCGTACCCCTTATTGCCGGAACGTTAAATGAAATGTTAAATAAAATTGAATATTTTTTTGGCAATTGTTATTGCAGTATTGTTTTTAAGGGTTTAATATTTTATTTAAGTGATTGCTGCGCCTACCCCTTGTTGCAATCTCACGTACCCCCGGGGGTACGCGTACCACTAATTGGGAAACACTGCATAGAGGAAAAAATGTTATACTTATTCATCCTGAAACACTGACTAAGACAGCCACAATTATCAACTTTTCAACTGCCTACGAGCAGGTGGTGCCGGCGTTTGACGCTAATTAAAATTATTTAATCAGAGTTACTTAACAGATACTTAACTTGGGATACTCCCTTTAAAGACTTCGGAAGATATTAAGGAAAAGTTGGTCTGGAAAAAGGAAAAGTACCTACCAACATTTTTTCTTACTTAACTTATTACTACTGACTTATACATAAGTTTTTTTTTTTAATATGACCGAGTTCAAACGGCAAGGTAACTAAATGCATAAATACACTGAAAATCATAAATCCTACTATCATAATAATAATCCAGTACGGTGTAATTTTTTGTCATAAATGTGAAATTTATTGGTGCCAATATATATGTCGCAGACAACTGGTTAAGATAGCCGTTCAATCAAACAGCTAGCCCTTTGACTGAACAACACCATTCAATCACACGGCTATACGTCGTTTAGCCGACTTGTTGACTGCAACGTTCAACACTACAGCTAGACGACGCTTAGCCAACTGGTTAAATGGCAAATTAACTAAGGTGACCATTAGTTTATTATGTAATTTGAGAGAATAATAATACCTACCTAATAAGCAAGCTTAGTTCTGTGACGTCTCCGGCGCCGCGGCGCTGAGGGAAGTGCAGCCTCTTCGCCTTTGCGTAATGAAGGGCAGGCACTCATGCTCGCCTTCGCATCTCCGTCAGTCGATTCGGCAAGTCTACGTGAAGTCGTATATGTATTTGTATTGTATTATATGTATTTGGATATGTATTTACTACTTTCTTTCCGAAAAGTATCTTGAAACAATCACAAACACCGGCTAGTTGACGCCATATTAAAAACAAAACGCACCTAGCGCCGCAGTGGTGAGCGCTGAACTAAATGAATTAGACAGCGGCTTTTGAATCAGCTGTAGTGTTGAACGTTTTGAGCGACTCAAATATTCAATTAAAAAGCTAGACGTGTGATTGAATGGCGTTGTTCAGCCAAAGGGCTAGCTATTTGATTGAACGGCTATTTTAACCGAATATATATAAATAAAACGAATATTATAACAATAAATTTTGCATTTAAAGATAAAAATTGTAATATTTAAAAAAACTACACCTTATCGGAATAATACACCTAATTAAATAATTGGCCTAATTAAATAAAAGGCGTGTTGAAGACCTTGACTCGCCGATGCTAGGCAACGAAGTTGAAGACGATGACGGCCTACAGCTCCCTGCGCATACAGTATATTATAATGGTTTCAGAGTATTGATGGAGCTGCCACGATACGGTAGCGCGTCTGACATGTTCACGCTTGCACGAACAGATAACTTTTATGCCACGATAGAAAAAGACAGCATCCTATTCTTCATGACAGCATGCTTTTCAAAGGTTTCTGCGTTACAAAGCTCAAGTGCGGTCGCATATGGAATACTGCTGTCATCTATGGGAGCACCTAAATACCAGCTAGCAGCTTGTGATGCGATTGCCATGTACGCTGTGAGTGTGATTGTTGACGAACGGACGGTTTAGAACCTTGTGTCTGAGAAGAGATTTTCCGTCCCTTTGTGTGTTCTACCGATTGTAAAATGGGGTGTGTTCAGAGGACTTATTTGACATAATGCCCGCGGCCTCCTCCTACTGTCGCACCGCTCGCCATCGACAGGGAATTCATCCTCTCATATAAGAACCGAAGTGGTTCCAGAGAAGTTCCGTATACTATCAAACTGTGGAATTAACTGCCTGTTGAGGTTTTCTCAGGAGATTACAACATGGGGTTCTTCAAAAGGGGCGTGATGACGTTTTTACGCTCTTACGCGCGTGTGATGTTTCTGGTGTTACAGGCCTCCATAGGGTACGGTAACTACTTTCCATCAAGCGGACCTTATGCATGTTTATCACCTTAGTGGTATAACAAAAATTTTAAGATTCTTTGTAGCTACGACAAATACACGTGATTGGAGGGAGGGAGGGGGGTTTAGACTTACACCTCACCAAGTATCACCAAGGGGGTGGAGGGTATTAAAATGCAAAGAAAAACCTCACGTGATTAATGGACGGCCTCTTAGTCGCCATGTACGACATCCACGGGAAGAGACGGAGTGATTTTATTCTAGTCTGCCGGAAACCTTATGCATAAACCGTGAACTATTATTTTTTAATAACAAATCTGTAATAGGTGCATGTAAAGTAAATAATAATTCTTTATTTATTTAGGCACCTATGGCTACTTAGGCGCTTGATCGGTAGCTGGTGCGGAGCGCGCGAGGGGCAGGTTCCCGACTGTTTAGCTATCACAAACGTATATGGGCGCGCATATAGTTATATTTAAATCCCATCATTTAGGTACCTAATTATAATGTTTACTTATCAATAACTTAATTTAAAAAAATACACTATTATTAAAACATCGATCAAAGTTACAACGAACTACAAGAACTTTTATATTATGTTATTTGCTACGGAACCCTTCATAGGCGAATCCGACTTGCACTTAGCCGCTTTTTTTATTAGTATATAAAATTGTAAAATCTATAAGAATTAAACAAATAAATAAATATTTCTGGACAATTGACACACCGCCATCTAGTCCCAAATTAAGCGCAAAGCTTGTGTTATGGGTACTAGACAACTGATAAATGTACTTAAATACATTTTTTTTCGTAAATCCATACTTATATATAATACATAGAAAATACCCAGACCAAGACAAACAGACATGTTCATGCACACAAATGTGTGGGAATCGAACCCGCGACCTCGGAGTCAAAGTGGCCATTGCTAACCATTCGACCATCGAGCTCGTCAGAGATTCGACAGAGACAAGCAGTAACCTTTTTCGTAATTTAAATGCCCACGGACGACAATACTATTACGATGTCGGTTGTGTTCTCTTTGTCTGTGGTTGTGCTGTGTAATTCGTTGTATTGTTTTATGACAATACCTACCACACATTACATCTACATACCTACTGAATACTCGTGACCAAATAGTGTTTCAGTTGATGACGTAACCGGAGGGGTTTATAAACAAAACATTTCACGCACGTGCTGAAAATGCATGCGCATACATTTCAGCTCGCCCTGGTCTATTACACAAAGTGCGTGGATATTATAATATTTATCCGAGCCTTTGAAAGTAGGCGCTTCATATCGAATGGAAAAAGAATTTAAAGGGGGATGAAATGTTATTGTAATACATTACATGACCTACTTTGTTTTATTGTTCTAGTGATTTGTGATTTCGGAAGAGCGGAAGAAACCGTACTCATGTACTCATTGATGATATTACTATAGTATAGTACTGATATGATTATCTACAAATTCTATGACTGATCCATAGTTTTTATTTTCCTCATTTCAGTTTCTCCTGGCTTATTATTATTAAATACAGTGCAAGTACATTTTATGTATATGCAATTATGTGAACTCTGCAACTAGCACCCAATGTCATCAGATATACCCAGAAAATAAGATAATATTTCTATTCTCTCTTATCTTATCTCTTATCTTCTATTAGGGTCGGCAACATTCTGTTAGGGTGTTACAGGCGTTCATAGCCTACGGTAACTACTTTCCATCAGGCGGGAGGGCGAGACGTATGCTTGTTTGCCAAAAAAATATTGATCGAAGACTGGTATGCAGGTACGAAGGGTGTACCACTTGTCATTTCAAACATTGGCATGTTCAATTTTTACCCTACCTATACCCTAAGCTTGGCAATGTGAGAGACAGCTATATGGCAAATAAGACATTAAAAGCCTAAAGAGATGACTAGTCAAGTGAAGATCAACTGTCGTGCACCACGAATTTTAAATATCTAACACTTTTGGGGACTTATAAATAAACATTGAGTTGTTACCTAACATATCGTTTCCAATAATATGAATTGCAAATTCGTCTGAACGCTTATTGGTAATTCTCCATTGTTAGCAACAAGGGAGAAATACAAATCATTAAAAATTGCACATTTGTGATAATAATTGTAATAATATAAAAATACACCGTACTGGATTATTATTATTTTATTATTTTCAGTGTATTCATGCATATTAGGAGCCTTGCCTTTTGAAGTCAGTCATTTTTTTTTTCCAAAAATAACTTATGTAAATTTATGTATATACATATGGTAGTAATAGGTTAAGTAAGAAAATTGACAAAATGTTGGTAGGTATTTTTCCTTTTTCCAGCACACTACAATATCTTACGAAGTCTCAAAGGGAGTATCCCAAGCATGAATTGTAAAATCGTCTGAACGCTTGGTAAGTATTCCTTGTTGCTATCAAATCATAACAGTAAACTACCCCGGATGCGACATGTAATGAATAAATGCGAGATTTAGTTAATTAAGCAGTTTGTCTATTTGTACTCATTGTGGTAATATCAGCCAATTTGTTGAATTCAAATAACACTAATATGATCTATCATGCAGTCTGCATCGTCATTCAGTAATGAACCGAGTCCGACGTGCCGCAAATATTTGGCTGCAGTAACGAGTAAGTTAATAAATGCAATGATTTGCTGTCCCGTACACAAATTAGCTTGTTGCGCGTTCTCTAAAATCAGGCGGGGCCGTGTCGGTGCATACGGCCGGTGGTTAACGTGAAACGTCTATATCAGCGATCATCGCACTATCACGTGTGAGTCGTGACTTATACTGAATACAAAATAAACGAGGGCCCGGATTGCCGTTATTCTTTCCCGCCGCCACGCCCGCCCGATGCAAACTTAAGGACTTAGCATCGAGCTGACTATGACTTATCGTTTTGTAATTATTAAGGTAAGTCGATATAAAGCAATTCCTTACAGCCCAGTTTTCTGACCTGAGATCCTATTGCCGAAGCTGAAGCCTGAAATATTTTTATTCGAAAAATAGGTCTTACGTTTAAGTTATTGACAAACATGTTAAGCTTAGTCGGTAGAGCTCCATCGTTTCTACCAATGAAGCTAAACACAAATAGCATAAATCTAAGTTAAAGTTTGATTTTCGAAATCAAATAATCCGATGTTAATCGGCTTTAGATTCGGCGGTAGGCCCCCTGGTACCCGAAGGTATTTGGAGTGATTGGTGATACTAAAGACTTCACTTTAAAAAAAAAATAATGCAAGTGAACAAAATCTCGTATCAATATTTCTCATTTCCTTCCATGATGATGACGCAAGCTCTTCTCTTTCTTGTTTTTCGTGTGAGTGTCTATAGTGGTTTAGTAAAAAAAAACACGACTTGCTTTTGAAAAGTGAGTACCACTTCCCTCTCCAAAAGCAAGTTGAGCCTCGCTCGCTTGGGTGTTCACACGATTACCTGATACCTGGAGAATAGCCGTCTGGCCAAGGTAGCAGGTGATCATACGATCATAGTACACCCTAACACTACTCAATCATTCACATTTTATTCATCAGAAAATAAGTGACTTCTGACAGCCCTGGGATCTTCCTCTATAACTAACTTGGGTGTTCGATTAGTCGAACACCCAAGTTAAGCAATGCTTCGGAGGACACGTTAAGCCGTCGGTCTCGGCTGTTGTCATTAGATGACAGTCGTTAAGCCAAGTCTTTTAGGCGGCTTGAAAACGCTGGCCTCCACCAACCCGCAGTTGGGCAGCGTGGTGGAGTATGCTCATAACCCCTTCGAGTGGAGATCCATATTCCAGCAGTGGGATGAATAAGGGTGTTTCAACGAAACAAGAATATATAAAAAAAAAAACTTTTAGTAAAAGTAACTTTAAAATTAAAAAACAAATAAATAGTTTACTTAGTGTTTCGCTTATCAACCCTCATTTGATATCCATAGCATAGACGTTAATGTGGAAATATTAAATCGCAAAATTGTAGCTTCTGACATATTCATTCAGAAATTACGGTATTTAGACAAAATCAACATTATCCAGTAAGGGATGTGGGTTAAATTTAACTTGCAAGATTTGATTATATATACACCACAGTGAAACTAAATAAAAACTTGTACAAAAATAAACTCCGCCAACCTACAGTTGCGCAGCGTGGTGGAGTATGCTCTAAACCCCTTCGATTGAGGGGGACCCGTATCCCAGCAGTGGGATGAGTAAGGGTTGACATAGTAAAAATAACTAAAACTTCAAACCTAATAAAATCCTAATAGACCAGTATTTTTTAAAGTAATAAAACACAAGACAACAAATTGTGAAGTAAATAAAACAGTATAAAGGAAAAGGAGCCCAAACGCAAATCAAAATATTACTCGTTAAATTATGTTATTGTTCTGTCTTAATGGCTTTTAGATTCCCAAACGGACTCGCAATCGCCTTTTTAGGGTTCTGTATTCAGCATATCTTGTCATCAAAAATCCCCCAGTATCTCAGACCTAAAGTGTTTAGTAAATGTGTGTTACCAGTGATGACTTATATATCAGAGACGTGGTTATTCATAATTTTAACAAAAAAAAAACCGACTTCAAACATTACTCTACATTTATGTATGTAGATACAGGCTGATAATGATGAAAAATATATGGGACCAATCTGAAGAGATTCACTCTTTCAAATAAAAAAAGTGTTTTTCAAATCGGTTTAAAATGACGGAGTAATGAAATAACAAACCTAACAGTCAGTGGGTGGATACAGGCTGATGATGATGATGAAAAAAATATGGGACCAATCTGAAAGTATACTCTTACAAATAAAAGAAGTTTTTTTTCAAATCGGGTATATTATTCTGTGAAATCGGTTCATAAATCATGAAGTAATGAAGTAACAAACATTAAAAAATGTATATATAATACAGCCGAATTGAGAACCGTCACCTTTTTTGGAGTCGGTTAAAAATAGGTCTCATGAAAAAGCTCAGAGTCGCTCAACGTGCATTGGAGAGGGCTATGTTCGGTATTTCTCTAGGAGATCGAATTAAGAATGAGAAGGAAAATGGCGCCACTATTCGTCTTCAACTCACTTCGCAACTAAAAAAGCCTTAAGCATTTTGGAACTGGGGCTTACCGCCGAAGCTGAAGCCGATTCTCATCGGATTTTTTAATTGAAAAAATCAAACTTCATCTTAGATTTGTAGTAATTATGTTTAGCTTAGCTGGTATACACCAGGGAGCTCTCTATCTACAAAGCTGAAGATGTTAGTCAATAACTTAAACCCAAGAACTATTTTTGGAATTAAAATATTCGATGGGAATGGGTTTCAGTTTAGTAACTGGGGTCCCTGATCGGATAGATTAGTAAATTCTTGTTATTCTATTGTACGGAACTCCGAGCAATTGTTGAAATAATCCAACATGTTGTTTTTCTGATTGCGAAACAGCGTGTACTGGATTTCTTTATTTAAATATAAATGCTTTTAGAAGATAATTTTTCGTTTTAGGTTATTATTTTAGCTTATGTTGATTATTATGTTCAGACATGTTGAAGAGATTATCAGGATTAATATGAAGTAAAATTTATTACTTTTAAATGAAATTTGCGTTCCATAATTATACACATAATCTAAAACAGAAATTAATCCTTCTTCGGGAATGTTCGGCAGTAGAGCCCGCCAAAAACTGACTCGTGGTATAAGGAGATGTTGCAAAGAAGGCAGTGGGTACAGAAAATAAATATTGGATAAATGTGATGAAAAGACGACACAGAAAAAAGAAAATATTTTTTATGCATAAAATAATATTTATTGTTTTCTATGTCGTCGTAGCTGTTGAATTTTATAACCTGAAATTTAATCGAAATTCGACTTTCTGCATATCGCGCACCACCCTTATAAATTGATAAAGATGAGTAATTTCTTGCTTGACGCTGGATTTAATTGACAGTTAACTACTGATGTTATATCAATTCATTGTATTATATCAATATTATCCTAACTGTAGTTAGGTGATTATTAAAAAAAAATACCCATATTGGCAAGTTTCTTTCAAGTATTTCTTCTTTGGCAATGGTAAATACCTAATTGCTAGTACATAACAAAAAAATATCAAAAAAAAGAACAGATATTCTGTTATTGATATTATTGATAAGAATGTGTAAGACCTTGACACGTCTTACATATTCTTATCAATAACAGAATATCTGTTCTTTTTTTTTTATATTGTTTTGACAGACTCAACAGGCAGGTCCAATGACAGAATAAATTAATTTAATTTCATTCCAATAGCCAGAAAAGTTTAGATAATGTCGGTAACTTTAAAGCAATACTCGACGAGCTCGGTGGTCGAATGGTTAGCAATGGCCACTTTGACTCCGAGGTCGCAGGTTCGATTCCCGCACAAGACAAACATTTGTGTGCATGAACATGTCTGTTGGTCTTGGTCTGGGTGTTTTCTATGTATTATAAGTATGTATTTACAAAAAAAAATGTATTTAAGTACATTTATCAGTTGTCTAGTACCCATAAAACAAGCATTGCGCTTAATTTGGGACTAGATGGCGCTGTGTAAATTGTCCAGAAATATTTGTTTATTTATTTATTTAATACTATCGATAAGCCATCAACAATCTATCGATAAACAAACTATTTCTGATATGTTACTCGTATACAACTAAAAAATTTATTGACAAGTAATAATATATCACGCTAACATGTTTTATTATACGTCTTTCCTATAATCCCACGAAGAGATTCCCAGTGAATTCGTTATATCCACAACTTTGGTTTTAATCAACACAAACAGATTCCTCGGGCTCGTCGAAACCCGACCCACGTCGCGAGGGTTGAGCGAAGAATATTCATTACAATTGTGATAGCTCATTATTTATTATTTACAAGGAACTTAGATATATTTAGTCACTTTAGTAATGGTTTTTGCAAAGTCCCGTGCCGTGGCTGCTTTGATCATCTCTGCTCCAGCTGCTTAAAATTAATTTATATTAGCATACCTCATGCATAACTTATTAGATTTTTTTATAGGACGAATTTCTTTGCCTATAGTATGGATAATAATAAATTGCCATATACTAACGGTAGTGAGTGAGTGCCGGCCGGCAATAGTTTACATGAACTATTGGTGGCGCAATCACCCAAAGTAGTGTAGATCAAATTGCCTGTAAATTTGACTTCCGCAAAATAACACCTGAATCAATAAAAGATACTAATATTAAGACCAGTCACAATCGTTTATATGTATATTATTTTCTCTTCGAGTTAACGCACCATTATTAGGAGAGGATTCCAGGATTCATAACATAAAATAAAATGATCGTGATATCAAACGCCTTTGGGAACGCAGCCAAAATATTTTTCTTTTACGGCGTTATGAAGTCTGGTTGTGTTTATTGAAATAGTTGATTCAACTGGGAACAATCCGCATGGTCTAGCGAAAGTTCCTACCACAAACTAGTGGATTGGATTGTATATTTTTTTGGGCAGTAGTTAACCGAGCATATAAAATTATAAAACTGACCGACTATTTTACTAACTTTATATAAGATTACAAGATTAAAAAAAAAAAAGATTTAATCTATGATTTGGTTAAGTTTCAACTCTGGACAAACACATCCACGTCATAGAAGACGTATAGACTACAGGCCCGTGTACAAAAAATTGTGGGTTATTTGAACCACCAGGTGACCTATCTAGAACGATATAAGAGCATAAAATAATAAGATTCAGCACTATGCCGTCACTTGTAAGCTGTCCAACTGGATGCAGGTGAGAATTCAAAAGTACAGGTAGAGTGAGTACATTCTGGTCATATGATTTTGTACGGCATTCTTACCATCAATAGATCCATGAAAAATATTAAGAAAACGCGCAGTGCCGTAAAAAAATGGTGCGCCATAAAGCCGGATTTTTTTTTTGATTTTCCGACAATTTCCAGGGTAAATTTGGTCATTTGATTTTGTACGGCATCAGTTTAATACTGTTTCAATACAGCTTCTAATCCATTATTCCGCAACGCCGTACAAAAATCATGAGACAAGGGGAAAAAATCGAGGGTTGCAACCCCCTCACTTTCAGTGGTCCAGGGGGTGATTTGACACAACATAAAATTAATTTATTTTGAAAGTATTTTATGCATAGATAATATTTTTTCACATGCCGTACATTTTCGTTGGTCCAAAGGTCTGTAGGAAAAAAACTCAAGAAAAAATCCATATAACGAAATGTAAGGTGAAATTCATCACGATATTTTTTTATACGGCATTTAGATAGTTTATTTGTACTTAATAAAAGTTCATATTGATGAAAAAGTAATAAAAATATTGAATAAATATAATTTACATATCAGTTCCCGGCAAACTTCTTGAGCAAGTGACTTGACTGCGCAGTAGCGAATATTAGATCTCATTGGTAGTAGGTGCGGGACGCGACGGCGGGAAATATCGTATCGAACGCATGATTGGTAGATCAGTAGACCCTTGCCTCCCGCACTGCGTCTACGTCCGGCTGAGTTCCAAATACACTTGCGGTCAGTTTCTTGTTGACGTTATTTCTTATAATTTTTTGTTGACGTTTTTTGTTATAATATATTCATGTTTCAGAAAATGATAGAGAAGATAATTCGGACGTCGATGAAGACGATGATTCCAACAACAACTCAGCGGCTGATTCAGATACTGAATAATTTAAATAAAAAAACTTATGTTTTATTATCATCAATCAATATAATTTTTCTAAAAAATAGTTGTTTTATTTATTCACATCATTACAAAGAAACAAATCAATTATATATATGTATCAATAATGTTTGAAGTATATATTAAACCAAAAAGTATACAAAACTGTTGATACTGGGATTGACAGTTTCAATTCTTGGATTATAATATACACGCCGTTTCACTTCAGTTAGACGTCATAATGATTTTATCATATTATCAATTGTTCTCTTCAAAAATATGTTAATGGCGTACAGTATCAGATGGCCATAAAGTACCTTTAAAATGGTAGCGTCATTTTCATCAGCCTAAAAGAGATGGTCTGCATTAAAATGTACGGCATCATCTTTTCCTAATTTATTTATTTTAATACTATTTAAAACCAGGGATAAAATGTAGAAAATTGCTATATTTCATTAATCTATGAGTATTTAAACTTTTGCAATAACTTGAAAAAATACAGTTTTTTTATTTCTCTATAATTTTTTCTAGAACAGTTTCTTTTGAACGGCAATACTATATAACAATTGTATTTTATAATATCATGTTAAAAAAAAGTTCCCGTACAGGATTAAATGACTTTACAGCTTTATAAATCAAGTATACGATGAAATTAAGATAATTTTTGATATACATTCAAATGAACAATAATTTTTTGACGGCATTATTTTTAATAGTACTTTTGAGTGCTTGATAATGTTTTGGAACCGATGCCGTACTTTTTCAAATCACCCCCTGGACCACTGAAAGTGAGGGGATTGCAACCCTCGATTTTTTCCCCTTGTCTCATGATTTTTGTACGGCGTTGCGGAATAATGGATTAGAAGCTGTATTGAAACAGTATTAAACTGATGCCGTACAAAATCAAATGACCAAATTTACCCTGGAAATTGTCGGAAAATCAAAAAAAAAATCCGGCTTTATGGCGCACCATTTTTTTACGGCACTGCGCGTTTTCTTAATATTTTTCATGGATCTATTGATGGTAAGAATGCCGTACAAAATCATATGACCACAATGTACTCACTCTACCTGTACTTTTGAATTCTCACCTGCACCCAGTTGGACAGCTTACAAGTGACGGCATAGTGCTGAATCTTATTATTTTATGCTCTTATATCGTTCTAGATAGGTCACCTGGTGGTTCAAATGACCCACAATTTTTTGTACACGGGCCTGTAGTCTAGTAATACAGATTACCAAACTTAAAAAATCTATAGTAGGTTTGGTTAAGTTTGGTTCAGTCGCCCTTTTAGTATTTTTAGTGGCTCATGTTATTGTTTTTTTTTCTTACAAAATATATGTATAAATAGCGTGTCATACCGATAGGAGGCGATTTTACTATACAAAATTTGTATTTTACTAGCAATCGTTTCACCCCCCGAGACTGCAGTGGACTTCATTATTCATTGCGTTTTTGGTGGTCGCCGCTGTTAATGCTGGCTACACAGCAGACACAGTGGTGGGAATGGTGATGGGCCCTCGTTCCGTTTTACTAACAATCGTAAATCGCAATTTCATCAAACCGAAGCCGATTTTATTTGCGGTCGAATGAAATTATGCTAAACGTTTTTGGTATATTCAAATTTGTACAAAAACGTTTCGCCTATTTGATAGGTAACCTTGCCGTAGCGTATGTGATACGTGATATACGTGACTCTTCAGTGTGTACGAATAATATTCAAATCAAAAGTAAATTTAATTATTAATCTTGAATTGAAGTGTAATAACGTGGAGTTACTAAACAAGTTGATTAAGAACTTATTAGGTATATACCAATGATGTCATAATACTATGGATATGGCATACCCCTACTAAATTGTGTCATAAAACCTGTTGCCGCGCCGCCGTCGTCTAGGAGAGAGATTAACACTATCCTTATCAACTCGGCGCTCATACGCGCGTTGCCAATCCTGTAAAAACCTCTTCACGCCCTTTTTGAAGAACTTCACGCTGTAGTTACAAGTCTATAGGTCACACCCGGCATGTTTTAAAAAAATGGTGACCTCGACATTATCACACATGATCTATATCATGATCGAGATTGCAAATGAATATATTCCTATGGTAGAGGTGCATTGTCTATGATTGTGACGATGAGGACGCTCGGTGCAAGCATCCTTATCGCCGCAATCATAGACTATTGTCGCCTGCCAGGTTTAATAACATACCCGGTGTACTGTGTTTTGTTCATTTTACACTTAAGGCTCAATTTCCACCGCCGCGGAATGGAATGGAAGCGACTTTTTGCAACGAAATTGTACATAGCATAATGAACTTTATGTCATATGCTCTAAACCCCTTCAATTGAAGATCCCAACAGTGGGATAAATATGGGTCGACGACGACTTAACAGTTACATATTTATAGGCTCTAACGATTTCGACGAACATGTTTTGAGCCTAGAAATCGATATCTTTGAAAATAAAACATCTAAAACATATTATTTTAATATATTTATTTATTTACAGCGGCACACACTTCAAAAGGGTTTCTATGTGTTCATACTCTTTAAGAATTTCTAAGTGTAATTGCATAGGAAGATTTTCAAGTCGGCAACGAGCGAAGGAAGCCCTTGGTAAAGCTAGCATACGCAGCAATAGCTAGTTACTATCAAACGGGTTGGTCTAATCAGCCGTTTTGTAGTCGAAACAAATAGCCTTTCTAGATAAAAATATGAACACCAAATAATATATTTTGTAACTAAAAAAAAATTAAACAATAATTTGCATTTGAAATAAAACATCATTCTATTTAAATATTTCACCAACTACATACCTTCAAATATTAAATACTTTTGGCACATTAAAATCGTGGGAAAAGTTAACTAAGTACCGTTCCGGTACCGAAATAGGAGTAAAACTTCTGAAATGCGAGAAGTATGAAAAAATAAAGTCCTTAATCCAAACGTAGGGAGAGTTGCCGGCCGGGCGTCGCATAGTTCCCAAGGAAAAATATGCAGGGACAATAAAAAGTGTATAAAAATACGAAATGCTCAAACTTTGTTCGTGGAAACTCTCTTTTATGTCTGTTTTAAATTATTTATCATTATTTTATAGACATGATGGGAACAATAAAACGTTATATAATGTTTATTATAATTCAGTTATTGTAGTATATAATATATGACGAGCTCGGTGGCGTAGCGGTCAATGACGCGGCTTTGACACCAACGCTCGTGGGTTCGATTCCCACATAGGACAAACATTTGTGTGCATGAACATGTCTGTTTGTCTTAGTCTGGGTGTTTTCTATGTATAACAAGTATGTATTTACAAAAAAAAAATGTATTTACGTATGTTTATTAGTTGTCTAGTACCCATAACACAAGCTTCGCTTACTTTGGGGCTAGATGGCGCTGTGTAATTTGTCTGACAATATTTATTGTTTATTTATTATTATAAGTATCAATAAACATCATCGACATCAATAATTTATCATCTATACTATATTATAGGATGAGGAGATCGACGGCGTCGTTGCGTGTGTCAGTCTTATCCAACACACAAGTTAAGCAACGTCAGGTCCGTGCTTCGTAGGGCACGTTTAGCCGTCGATCTCGGCTGTTGTACTTAGATGAGTCAGCAGTCGTTAAGCCAAGTCAGTGGGCCTTCGGGGCTTTTGAAAACACTGGCCTCCGCCAACCTGCAGTTGTGCAGCATGGTGGAGTATGCTCTAGACCGCGTTTATTGAAGGGAGACCCGTATCCCAGCAGTGGGATGAATTAAGGTTGACGACGACTAATATTAGGTCTTTACCTATGAAATTGCCGTTTTGTATGAAAAAATTTAAACAATTTTTTTTTTCATGTATTTTTTATTTGTATTAATCGAAGTAATCACCCATGCAATCAATGCATCTTTGCCAACGCAGTGGCAGTTTATTGATGCCCTTCTTAAAGAAATCAGCTGGACGGGAGGCAACAAATTCTTCAAAGGTATTTTGTACTGCCTCTCGGGTATTGAATTTTTTTCCCGCCAAGAAGTTATCCAAATTCTGGAAAAAGTAGTAGTCTGTAGGCGCAAGGTCTGGCGAGTAGGGCGGATGACGGAGAGCTTCCAACCCCTGTTCTTGCAACTTGGAGACCGTCTGCTGTGCAATATGAGGTCGCGCGTTGCACAGTACACATCTGCAGTAATGCTCACCCCGTTTGGTAAGAAGCTGTGATGAATCACACCGGCGCTAAACCACCAAACAGTGACTTACATCACTTTTCTAGGGGTAAGTTTTCATTTAGGGCATTGTTTAGGTGCTGAACCAGGATCCAACCAACTTGCTGAGCGCTTGCGGTTATCAAACAGAATCCATTTTTCATCGCAGGTAACAATGCGGTTCAAAATTCCTTCATTTGTGTGTCGTTGAGCAGTGCAAGGCACGTTTCGACGCGTACTTCGCGCTGGCGATCATTGAGTTCGTGGGGCACCCATTTGTCAAGCTTTTTTACCTTGCCAATTTGACGCAAAAGGACCAATATTGTTTTGACGCTAACGTCGAAAGCTACTGCTAATTCAGCCGTAGATTGTATATCATCAGGTTCCACAATCGCCTTTAATTCGTCATTGTCGACCAAAGTCTTCGGATGACCGCGAGGTTCATTTTTCAGGTCGAAATTTCCAGAACGGAAGCGAGCAAACCAATAACAGGTGGTGTGTTGGTTTGTAGTGCTAGCTCCGTAAACGTCGTTGATGTTGCGTGCCGCTTGTGCCGCGTTGCTGCCACGACGGTACTCATATTCCATAATTACTCGAATTTTTAAAGTATCCACGATGACGAAAAAGATTGAAATGCGATGAAAATGTAACACTAATCACTAAACAAATTACTACTTTTGGAAAAAGAATTCCATGTTTTTAAAATAAAATTAATTTGAAATTAGAACTCTTAGCCAAACAAAAAATATTTTGATTTGAAATGGCCAGTACTGCAGAACGGCAATTTCATAAGTAAAGACCTATTATTATAGTTTGTTTGTTTGGTTGAACAAGCTAATCTCAGATACTACTGGTTCGAATTGAAAAAAATCTTTTAGTGTTGGATAGCCCATTTATCGAAAAAGGTTATTTAACATCACGCTACGACCAATAGGAGAGGGGCATCATTGAAAAATGTTACTAAAACGGGGATAGTTCACGGGAGAATAAATTTAAAGTTCCCCGCTGCACTCATTTTCTGTTTGTTTGTACTTATCTCAGAAACTATCTTCTATGAATGAGTGATTATTTAAGAAGATTTTCAGCTGATAACCGAAAATAAAAATAAAATCTGAAATTATTAATGAATATTACATTAAATTACAAAGCAAAGGCATAAATTCCAAAAGTAACAAGAAAGTCATAGTGATAGAGCACAAGGGCGGTGAAATGGGCCGAATAAACAATTTAGTATGAGTTTGTAACACCACTCCCTGGAGAGTTTACCCTGAAATGGTAGACATGCCCCTTTGAATTATATTGCTAATGCATCTCCCATAGACCTTCGCGGTCAAACTACGGGCACATGTATTATTATGCTGTGGGATATCTATGTAATATTGAACAGAAGTTCTTAAACCGAAATTCAATTAAAGGAGTCTAAATATCTGATATGAATCATTGTTCTGTAACTAAATTTCATATTATTGGCAATTTAAAATTTTGGGGGTGTCAGTGGTTCATCAACATCTTTGAACCAAAGCCAACTTCACCTGCACGCGGTGCACCCTGCTGACTGACAAACGAAGCTCTGGCGAAAATAGAGGTAGGGAGCGTAATTGTAAGCTACCCGACTGGGGAATGTACCTCCACCTCACAGAATACCGCAGCCAAATAACAATTCCCTTGAGGGTTGTTGTGTTCCTGCGAGTGAGTGAGGTCTCCAGAAAGGAAGGAGATGCTGCGTTGGCAGCGGGGGTGGCGGCGCGCGAGCAATATTTTATGTTGCGAGCGTTAATATGGCTACGGTAACCGCTTCACATCAGGCGGACCGTATGCTTATCTGCCACCCGACGTAGTATATAAAAAAAAATAATAAATAAATATCAGCTTGATTTTTATGCGAGTGTTAAGTGAATAATTACGATACAAAAATAAATAAATAGAAATCCGGAACAAATACAGGAGCGTTTTCAAAAAACAACAAGCCGAGGTGCCGACGTTTCCCAAAGAGACCACAGTGTGGGGTGAAACCAAGACAGAGAAACCTTTGGTGTTGCAAGTGACCATATGCCACGATAACAACTTATCATCAGGCAGGTCATATACTTATTTACCACCTTAGTAGTATAAAAATATTCAGTCCCAAACAACTCGACCCAATCACCGTTCTTTCCCACCAAAATCACTTATAGTATACATAATTAAAAACACGAATAGGTAAATTTCAGCGTAAAAATAAAATAAGGGTTTTGTGTTAAAAGGCTTACGAATAAAATAATAATGAATTCAACAATATTGCGATATTGCGACAGAAACGCGACATCCAAACGAAAAAGTTTCATATTCAATCCGGTTTACATTTCAATTCCGTAACGTATACAGTAAATTTTCATTTCCTTTATCGAGGATTTTTATGAAGTTGAACACAATGTATTTGTTGCTGATTTTGACTACGATAATACAAATATTTTTGACTTGTTTAACCCTGGCTTGCTAACCACAGGCTAAAGGTCGCGCAGCGAGCGATGGAGTGGGCTATGCTCGGGGTTTCTCTGCGGAATCGAATCCGGAACGAAGAAATTCCACGGAGAACTAAAGTTGTCGACATAGCCTTCAGAGTTTGCAAGCTGAAGTGGCAATGGGCCGGTCACATCTGCCGAGTAAGTGATGGCAGATGAGGGAGGAAGGTATTAGCGACGAGCTCGGTGGCGTAGCGGTCAATGACGCGCCTTCGACACCAACGCTCGTGGGTTCGATTCCCACATAGGACAAACATTTGTGTGCATGAACATTTCTGTTTGTCTTAGTCTGGGCGTTTATATGTATCATAAGTATGTATTTACAAAAAAAAAATGTATTTACGTATGTTTATCAGTTGTCTAGTACCCATAACACAAGCTTCGCTTACTTTGGGGCTAGATGGCGATGTGTAATTTGTCTGACAATATTTATTATTTATTAGTATTATTTATCTCTCTTAAATCACGGGTCAAGCCCGGTCATTTGATAGGCATGCGCGGAGATATGGATCCAACGCGTAGAGGCCCCTTTGAGAAGTTTGATGTAATGTTGTACGTCCGCCGTGACCCGCTCCAGGATATGTCAATGGAACGATATACCCATGAGCAGGTCTCGGCAGGCGTTGAAACTATTGCGAAGTGTGATGGAAAATAAATGGGCTATGGAGATGAGATCTGGGTGAACTTAATACCGAGCTATTACAGAAGAGGGACGGACACCTGCCATAACTGCTTTTATTTCTAGTTATTTGCGGCAGGCGGTGGCTTGCCACTCACTAGATGGGCCCCCGAAATGCCAGGAAAACGGCCGGGAGCAACACCGGTGTGAGTGACTCAGGGATGTCGAGAGGTGTGCTGCGCTTTCTCCGAAGTTACTCGCGGCGTGATGCCCTTTAACACTTCCACCCCTGGAGCATATAGCTCTAGCGGCTCCTCTCTGGACGGCCAATGAAGGCAAGCCAGAGCTGAGAGTCCTGCGGGCCTTCTTGTGTTTACACTCCGACCGATGAAGACACGTCGGAGACGAAGGCCCTGACCGACTCTCTGGAGACTCGGGTCCGTGGTGTCGCTACTCACACAACAGCTCGCCACACAAGCTGCCCTGCGGACTTATTATTATTATTATTATTAGAGTGGAGGCCGCGCATAGGACGACGAAGTGTTGAACGCCCTCCTACTAGATGGTCCGATGACCTTAAGAATGCGGCTGGGAGTCGAAGTAGCCATTGCTAGCCATTCGACCACCGGGTTCGTGGAATATACCTAAAAACGTTCCGAAGGACATTGTCTAAATGATAGCGTATACGGCTTCAAAATCCGTCAGAGGTAGATAAACAGACAGAAGTAGAAAGCAACTTTGTTTTATGGTAGGTATAGTGCTTTTATTATGTAATCAGAATTAACTTTTAAGGTTAATTCCCACTACAAGAGCAGCGGCCGGCAGCAGCTCCAAGGACACCTCCTTTGTCTTCGTAGATAAGATTCGACGGTGCGGTTGCACCGAGCCTTCTAGAGAGAGACTAGTCCCGAAGATACTCACTTGCTCTTCCAACCGCTCTCGTCCGTTTCTCTTTCTGTGGGTATGGACCCTAAAACTGAGTTATTAAGACTGTATAAATTGAAAATAAAATAACGATCCTCACAAAGTTTTCCATTTATAATATTACATTTTGGTCAAGTTAAAGAAAGTATATGCCCAATAGACATACCTCAAAGACATGTCTTTGCTCTCACACGTACGGCACGTAATGTACCCAGACCCAGCGTTAAAAAAATATCACAGTTCTATCAACTGAAGTTTAAAAGAAATCTCATGAATATAAACTACACAAAACTAAAAGTTATATTATGTCTTTCTAGTTTTATAAACAAGCTTAGGCGAATTTATATTGTTCTTGTTTCAATAGAACCTCACGTATTTATCGGAGTCTAGTTTCCATATGGACCAATGTAGGTATTCAAAGCCAATATCGATATCTGCACTCGTAAAGTTACGAACTTCGACCCATAAATGGTATATATATCAGTAAGTAATTCACAAGTGAACACATATTTTTGAGACAACAATATGAACTTTGTTTTATAGTAGGTATAGTGCTTTTATTATGTAATCGGAATTAACCCTTAAGGTTAATTCCCACTACAAGAGCAGCGGCCGGCAGCGGCTCCAAGGACTCCAGGGTAGGGAACATTTCGGATAAGGAGTATCATCGGGAAGGGATTTTTCGGGAGAGCGACTTTATAGGACAGGGATAGTACGGGAATGGGACTGCATGCACGAGAACGTAGTCAGCATGTACTGAAAATAAGTTCTAGTGTGAAAATGAAATCGCTGCCTGTGGTGAGTAATGTAGAAGGAAACTCTATGTAGGGGTCATATCAAACAGCTCTTCTAAAACGTAGAAAACACATAAAGAGATAAAGCCATTCGTAACGTAGAGTTCGTCAAAAAAGAACTGCCTGGGATAAACCCTACTGATCTGTCACACCACGAGCAACAAAGGAGCTGGTGCCGCGTGCTCACGTCTAAAGATCACAACATCACCACAGTACGGCTTGTGGAGTCTGTGGTGAGTGTGAACTTATTACTATTTTCATTTATATATGGCTTATAAAGCTGTGTACCCACGTACGAATAAATTTGATGCGTTTCATGATACGTTTAATCAACTTTGTTTGCAAATGCATACCGCTTACAAACATCAAACGTTGTGTTCGTTAAAAATGTTCGTCGGCGAACCAATTTAGTAATTTTTTAAACGATAATTGATAAACGTTATATAACAACAATTTAGGTTAATAACTATGTACAAACCAAATGTTCGTGTTCGTGCGTTCACAACACTTTTGATATATTTTTTTTTATGAAATATATCAAATATCAAGATGCGATGTAAAATATTTTACGTGGTTATCATTTACGAGGTCCGTCCATAATACACAGTCATCACAATTGAAATGCTGTCGATTGTACCTTGATTATTCAACAAAATTTTCCTGAAAAGGTAATAAATAAAATCACATTGAAATTCTTTTCCTACTTTTCTTGTTAGAATTTAGGGTAACTAAAAAACGAAATAAGGAACTTCACCCAACCTTTTTATGTATCGATTTATTTTGTAGATTTAAGAAGTGGGTATCATCAGCACGGAATAAATAATATTACTACTGCAGCATCATGTCTAACAGCTATTCTGAACAAAACACATTATTCGGTAGAATTGCAAAGCCTCGGCTCAAAGGGGAATAAGTATATATATATACATATACCTAAATGTTATACGTGCTAAGCCGTCGGTCGGTTTGTTGTCATTAGACGACAGCCCTCCACCAAACCGCAGTTGAGCACCGTGGGGGAGTATGCTCTAAACCCCTTCGATTGAGGGGAGACCCCAATAGTGGGATGATTGTCGGATGAAGCGGATACTTTACACTATGTAAGGGAAGATATAAACATTGGCAATTGCTGGTAGTAGATTTTGTGAAAAGTTAACGAAAAATAATAATTTCTATGCATAAAAATACAATAAAAATTTTGTTAATTAAATTCAAAAATCATGTTTTTAGGGTTCCGTACCTCAAAAGGAAAAACGGAACCCTTATAAGATCACTTTGTTGTCCGTCTGTCTGTCTGTCTGTCTGTCTGTCTGTGTGTCTGTGTGTCAAGAATTTCTATGTCGAGAATGCGTGGAGGTATCAAGCTGAAATTTGAACTGTATACTCAGGTCTACGGTCCCATGAAGTTGTAAAAAAATCAAACTGCTAAGTTTACGTAGAAAAAAGTTACGGCCGTTTATTCAGCAAAAAACGCATATTTCGACACACTCAAGGGAATCAAAACCTATAGGGTACTTCCCGTTGACCTAGAACTATGAAATTTGGCAAGTAACATCGTTATAGACTGCAAGTACAGGAATAAATCTCAAAACTATACATTTGTAAATAGATCTTAAAAAATAGGGGGTCTATATTTTTATAGGGTGTCGAAATTTCAAATTGAAACTACTAGTTCAAATAGGGTATCATATGAAAGGGTTTGATGTACACATTGCAAAATATATTTTATTTATTTTTTTCGACGCATTATTTGTTATATAATGAAAAATATAAAATTATAATGATACTACGTACCTACGGAACCCTCGGTGGGCGAGTCCGACTCGCATTTGTCCGGTTTTTTAAGCTACTCTTCAAATATTTAAAACACTATTCGTCATTTTGGAGTCCAGTGTGACGTCAGGTCGGCAGTAAACAAATCTACATTCTTGTTGTACTTTGTGTTATTTCTACTATATAAATAAATAAATATTTCTGGACAATTTACACAGCGCCATCTAGTCCCAAATTAAGCGCAAAGCCTGTACTATGGGTACTAGATAACTGATATTATACTTAAATTCATTTTTTTTTTCTAAATACACACATATGATACATAGAAAACACCCAGACCAAGACAAACAGACATGTTCATGCACACAAATATTTGTCTTGTGCGGGAATCGTACCCTAGACCTCGCATTCAAAGTGGCCATTGATAACCATTCGACCACCGAGCTCTTCAATATAGTTGCAATTAAACTATATAGTTGCAATTGTTTCAAGTTATTAACACATCTGCAGACTGTCAGCCTGTATTAAATTGAAACTGAACCATGAAAGATCGTAAAAGCATAAAGTATTAATGAGGCAAGGATAAATACTTTGAGGGTAATAACTTTTCTGGTGCATTTATGCACAAGACATCATCTGATAAGAATTAAACTTATTATTACTTAATTTTTTTTAATTCTTTTGTAAATATTTTTTGTTAACAATAGTAACTAAAATAATTAAAAGTTGTTTTTTCTGGCACTATTTGCATATGTAAAATATATAAAAAATTACAATGGTAATTTTTTGTGAATTTTTCATATGCAAATAGTGCCAGAAAAAACAACTTTTAATCACTATCATTAAAATTCACAAAAAAACAGGGTGTAATATCTGTCGTTTTAAGTTGAACATGCACTAAGCATCTCATCTGGTTGGAACCTTTATGATTTATGAACCCTTGGTCTCACGTTAACAGAGACGAAAATTTTGTAACTCATAATTAATTCTGTCAACTTCTTGTCAGTTTTGTAAATTTTGAAATAAGTAACTACTTTGTTTTTAATTCTATCATATGTAAATGGTATAATATAGTGGAACTGTTCCAAGTTTACTGTCATATTTGTCCATTCATGGAGTCCCTGAAAAAATAAGAGCTCAGTTATATACATATCTACGGTCCCCATATAAACCAATAAACATAAACTCTAAGTTCCAAAAAAACATCCAGAGATACTTGTAAATGTATAGAACAATAATAATCAAAGAGCTTAAATTATTATTAGATGTAGCTGAGTCTATCGTTGCGGGTGTCAGTCAATTGGAACACGCAAGTCTTGCAACGTCGACCGTAAACTGTCCATGGATGGGTTTATTTATCTCGAGTTCCTCCGTGCTTCGGAGGGCACGTTAAGGCGTCAGTCCCGGTTGTTGTCATTAGATGATAGTCGTTAAGCCAAGTCAGTGAGCGATAATATGGCTACGGTAACCGTTTCACATCAGGTGGTCCATCTGCTTGTTTGCCACCCGATATAAGAAAAATAATGTTTATGCGGGGCGAAGCTTGTGGCTTTGGGCAGGACTAATATAGAATTTATTATAAATGTACCGGTGGAAAAGGACAAGTTGCATTTGGTCCCATCTGTTTCATTATCATTTGTCCTATAAAAGTATCTTCATATGCGAATTTACACAATTCACTTCTCAACTGTCCTGCTATCGGAATGCGATTACCACCTAAAATTTCGTATAATGCAACCACTACCTGGAAACAAGAAATTATGAACTGAAACAAAAAATGATATGAGTAAATTCTACCATTTTTTCCCGAACGCCATATTTGACTAGCCCGGCCCGGCCCAAATATTTGTGTGCATGAATATGACTGTTTGTCTTGGTCTGGGAGTTTTCTGTGTTTAGGTACTGAAATGAAATCAAATGGAAATTATACAATTAGATTTAAATGGTTCCCAGCGTTCCAACCATACACAACGACAGACAAGTAACATGAGTCATGAGTATACTACTAATAACTTCGTGTTGTAATTGGTCGAATTTGGTTGTATAGTATTGTGTCATAAAAGCATAAAGCAGGTTAAACCACATACTATCAATTTACAACGATTTATTACGTATGCGACTAATAGAAATCCATAATGAGTTGAGCCACAGTATAAGTAATAGTTGGCCGTGTGGTTTCCGCTAGACTAGAATAGAATCACTCCGTCTCTTCCCGTGGATGTCGTACAAGGCGACTAAGGGTAATACACTATAAAACATCGATCAGGCCTCCCCAACCCGTCTGGCCAGCGTGGGGAGTGTAGGCCAAATCCTCCTGTCTGTGACGGACGAGAGATAGTCGTGCTCCTGTAGTGGAGACTAAAAAAAAATGATGATGATGATGATGATGATGACGTGGTTTCCGGCAGATTAGAATAGAATCACTCCGTCTCTTCTCGTGGATGTCGTACAAGGCGACTAAGGGAAATACATTATAAAACATCGATCAGGCCTCCCCAACCCGTCTGGCTAGCGTGGGGAGTGTAGGCCAAATCCTCCTTCTATCTGGGACAGACGAGTCGTGGACGACGGGTCGTGCTCCTGTAGTGGAGACTAAAATGACCTGATGATGATGATAAGTAATAGTACTGGGGGCTTAATGAATAAGCGATTCTATTCGTTATTGAATCGCAATAAGAGTTGGTGGTAAGCCCCCAGATAAACGTTCGGACGATTACTGTTGACTCGCGGGCTTTCCCATATACATGTAATCCATGTCTACTTGGTATGTGGTATTAAGTATTCGTATGTATGTAATTCCAAAAAAAAATACATTTATGAATAATATCAGTTACCCATAGTACAAGTACGTTAGTACTATTACTTATACTGTGGTACAAGCTTGGTTTGCTTTGGGACTAGATGGCAGTATGTAATTTGTCTAGAAAAAAATATTTATTATATCACACCGCCATCTAGTCCCAAACTAAGCAAAGCTTACCCTAGGTAACTAAGTAATATACCTACTTAAATATTCTTTAAATCCATACATTGAATACTTAGAAACTACTCAGACCAAGGCAAACAGACGTGTTAATTCACACAAATTTGTCTTGTGCGGGGATCGAATCCTTGACCTCTGAGTCAAAGTAGTCATTGCAAGCTATTCGACCACCGGGCTTTTGTTTATTGTTAAAGTCATAATTTAAATTAATTATGGTCCAGTTTCGACCAATGGGCGACCACTAGTATAATTTAATATGTATGGATTACATATCTATGTATATAAAACAAAGTCGGGTTTGTTCGAACACTTATAACTCAAGTACATCAGGAGCGATTTTCATGGTTTTTGATTTATTGGATTAATCTCCGTCCCGAATAGCAGAATAACTATTAAAACATTGGACAATTGACGAAAAAATTAAATAAAAGAAAAGAATTTTTCCCAACAAATAGTGTTTCGTTGGCCGTTAGGCGGTACGAAGTTCGCCGGGTCAGCTAGTAATGTATAAATTGACATGTGACAAAGAGAACAGTTTTGAATGTGAATGAATATAATGCGAGAGGAAGGCAAAAAAAATATAAATTTTAATTAAAAATTAAATTAACCTACTGCGCCGACCCCTAATAATGGGAAAAGGCCTATGATGATGTATAGATTACATGGATTAACCACGATCTTTAGAGCTAGAACCAATGTCGCCTGCACGTTGTGCACCCTGCCGATCAGTGAGACTCTGGCAAGTGAAAAGTAGGGTCCAGCGTATTCGCTCGATTGAGGAAGTACCTCCACCTCACAGAATATCGCAGCCTAATAACAATTCCTTTGAGGGTTGTTGTGTTCCTGCGAGTGAGTGTGGTCACCAAAAAAGAAAAGAGCGATTTTTAATGTTGCGAGCGTTAATATGGCTACGTTAACCGTTGCACATCAGGCGGGTCGTATGTGTGCCGCCCGACGTAATATAAAGAAAAGAATATAGAATAAGTTACAAACTGTTGCGTTATTTCCAATTTCATATATACTGTCGACTATCATATTCCCAACATATGGCCCACGTCTAATACGACGAACATTTATTTTGACGTTGGTAAAATACGTTTGACTGTAGTATTCAACTTCAGCTCTTTCAATAATAACATCCAGGCCCTAAAACAATAATTTAATATAAGTGATGGCAGATGGGGGAGAAACGTATTAAAGTGGAGGCCGCGCGTCGGACGACGAATCGTTGAACACCCTTCTTCTAGATGGTCTGATGACCTGAAGAAAGCGGCTGCAAGCGGCTGGATGCGGAAGGCGGAGGATTGTATTTGGAGAAAGCATTGGGGAAGGCTTAACATATCCAGCAGTGGGTAGATACAGGCTGATGATGATGAAATTCGTTGTGAGTTCCAAGGCAGCCGTAGTTTTACCCCCGGGACTGCAGTGGACTTCATTGTTCTATACCTTTTTTGGTGGTCGCCGTTGTTAATCCTGGCTACACAGGAGACACAGTGGTGGAAAAGAGTGGTATATATAAAGCTGTATTTTTTTTAACCGGACGGGGGCCCACCCTGTCCTGTTCAAAAATACAGCCGTCAATAACTATATACATGGCTTGTACGCCACGAGCCGTTTGGTAAACGCTTGCTTTTATAATAAGTTATAAAAGCAAGAAAAAGTATAAAAAACCGGACAAGTGCGAGTCGGACTCGCCCACCGAGGGTTCCGTAGTTACGTAGGATCATTATAAATTTGATATTTTTCATTATAAATAAGAAATAATGCGTTGTAAAAAATAAATAAAATATATTTTGCAATGTGCACATCAAGCCCTTTCATATGATACCCCATTTGAACTAGTAGCTTCAATTTTAAATTTCACCCCCTATAAAAAATATAGACCCCCTATTTTTCAAGATTTAATGACAAATGTATAGTTTTGTGATTTATTCCTGTACTTGTAGTCTATAACGATGTTACTTGCCAAATTTCATCAGATCTTATAAGGGTTCCGTTTTCACTTTTGAGGTACGGAACCCTAAAAAAATGGAACCCCGCTACGGAAAAAAAACCATTAAAAGATACGAATCCTCCTACTGTTGAAGTCGGTAACAAATCGATTGCCACCTTATTCATCAAAATCGGATGAATAGTTTAGTAGCACCTAAATTATAGTAATAGTATTCATTCGATTTTGATGACGGAAGCACATTACGTAAATCTAGACACGCGGCAGTGTGTCAAGCCAAGTTCAAGCAAAGGAACTGGCTATCCAGCGCCGAGTGTAATATTACACGAACCACTTGGTGCCACTTTTGACCCTTCTATAACTTAAAACCTCTTTAACGTAAACACATAAAACTACGTGTGTTTAATTATATCCACAAGGACATCTAGAAGCCCAAATTTCATGAAGCTAGCTCAAACGGTTATACAGATATGAAGGTCAAAAAGTCGTAAAGTTTAGCACTGACTGACTGACTGATATACAGTACCTAAATTTAACCTACTTCCAGATGACCTAGAAGGATGAAATTTGGAATCCAGCTCGGTAATTGTGTGTAAGCGTAGGAAAAAAATATAAAAATAAAAAAAAGTTAAAAAATAGGGGGGGGGGGGGGGTGTCCCTATACATTTTTTTTTAATTGTAGCGTTGGAACCCTTACAACGTTACAAGCAGATATTTGAAACTATCCCAATATATGTATTATTATGTTTGCTATATAACAGAAATTATAAAAATAAAGTTAAGTAAAAAAAATAAGTGGTGTGCCCATACAAAAAACTTGTAATACGCGCTAAACAACCGGCAAACGGTGTCTTCAGCGGCGCGCGGAACCACATAATTATACACAGAACAGAAGTAAATCTACATAAAAGCGCTCCCGAGCAACACATAAACATAGGCACCGCTTACGAATACCGATTTAGTTATTTATTGTTTTATTACATTTATGTTCATCCTGCTTCTTTCTCAACGATGAATTAAATGATTGTCATACTATAACCACAAACGTTCTTTGTGCCTAATCCAGTAACAGTATAAAAGTGAAGTACATACATGAGATTCAATTAATAAAAAATAACTACTTTAAACAATGGTAATTATAAGCGGTAGCGATTTGGTTAAAATTTAGCGGGTCGGTTGGTTTATACATGCATGGTAGTGATTTTATAGTCCACGGCTCACAAAAATAACAAAGATCAGTGCCCAAGGTTCGTTTCTCTGATTTCTTTTGAAAATACGAAATAATATTTTAAGGTATAAATTTGTTAGTTCGAACTCTTTCTCGTATGTATACCAAGGTCAAAACAATAGCGATGCCTTATTGTTACCGATATATGTATGTATTGACTAATAACTTGTATGTATTGAATAATCACTTGGCCAGTTTTTATCAGAATTAAAATATATATATATATATATATATATGTTGAATAATTTTATAAAATGACTTTAAAATCTCTCATTTTTTTTAAATAACAGCAAATTGTTATAGGTATCCAATAAAGCAAAGAAATAGAGTTTAATACTTGTTCATAATGTTACTTTGTTCCTATAAATACATATTTGGATTTTGCATATAACTTGGCACTCATTTAGATCTCCATTCTTTTTGCGGCGAAGCCCACAGCCAAGCACAATTTTTGTATTGAACTTGGCTCTCCTTTTTTACATTTATGTTTTTGGTGGGATACTAACACACATACATACATAGACATAGACTGCCATAATCCTAACCCTTCCTTTGGCTTCATCGTAGTCGGGTAAAAAAGGAAGGAAAAGTAAGAAAAAAGGAAGAAGTATAAGGCTGGCAACCGACGGGCGACCCCTTGGTGTTGCTGATCTCCATGGGCGGTGGTGATTGCTTTCCATCAGGTTACCCACATGCTCGTTTCCCCCCCCCCCCCTACCAAATAAAAAATTGCACTCCGGGAGTGCCGGCAGAAGAGAAAACTTGAATATTAACGTTGTGCATTTTTTGAATGGTTAGGGAATAATTTCGCACGAATTGCTTTATTTATCAGTATAAAAGTACAGTAAAGTATTTATGTGGTAAAATACAATATTCATTTATTGTGATATCGTACACAAACATGACAATATTACATTAGGGATAGAGGGGGATATTACTTCCTCTCCTACGCCGCGCCGGCGGCGGTCTGCTCTCTACTCTCCCTCCGTCTTACGAATTTTAGATCAGGTCACGTGTCCTGACGCGAGTTTAACATTTTTTACCCATCCCAAATAGTGTACAACGCCGTTAAAGAAGTTTTCACTTCAAAAAGCTAAATGACTGTCGTGATATTATTATGTAAGTATATTACCTGTGCAATACTGGGAAAGAGGATGATCAAAAATAATGTATTAATCATTATATAATTATATATAACTTGTTACACTAGTCCGCTTCATACAACAGAAAATATTATAATGCATAGGCAAAGAATATATTGGAAATAAAAAATAGGTTTGTATAAATTACTGACTGAAATTGTCTTTTTGGTGATTTCAGTTGTTAGATTTAATGTAACTATTATTATTTTTTTCATTCAATGGTTGTTACGCATTGTAGTCTTTCAAAATTATTTTCGACTTGAAATAATTGAGGGTAATTTCCAATGGTTGCTCGAATAAGCCTATTATTATTATTTCGCATTCGGCGGACCGCTCACGTGAATCACTGAATTTTTAAACCTTGCTTGGCGCAAGAATACCTACCATAGTGAGGTCAGACCGCCTGATACAATACTTTACATATACCTTACTTAAAACTAATATATAACGGGACACGTTACACGTCCTCAACCTAATCTACCTACGATTGTATCGATTTGCGAGCGTTAATATGGCTACGGTAACCGCTTCACATCAGGCGGGCCGTATGCTTGTCTGCCCGGTATTGTGTATGGTTTGGACAGCCCTGACTTATAGTATACATAATTAAAAACACGAATAGGTTAATTTCAGCGTAATAATAAAATAAGAGTTTTCTGTTAAAAGGCTTACGAATAAAATAATAATGAATTCAACAATATTGCGACAGAAACGCGACAGAAACGCGACATCCAAGCGAAAAAGTTTCATATTCAATCCCGTTTACATTTCAATTACGTAACGTATACAGTAAATTTTCATTTCCTTTATCGATGATTTTTATGGAGTTGAATACAATGTATTTGTTGCTGATTTTCACTACGATAATACCCTAGAGATAGAGACCCTAGAGCTCTACCGACTGATGTTTGTCAATAACTAAATCGTAAGACCTATTTTTCGAATCTAAATATTTTTTTTATCTTTTACGAGGTCCGTCCATAATACACAGTCATCACAATTGAAATGCTGTCGATTGTATATTGATTATTCAACAAAATTTTTCTGAAAAGGTAATAAATAAAATCACACCTCAGACGTTGCATCAAAACTTTACCTATAAATTTACATTTAAGAGAGCTTGCTCCCCTGAAATATTTGATTGAAATTCTTTACCTACTTTTCTTGTTAGAATTTAGGGTAACTAAAAAAACGAAACAAGGAACTTCACCCAACCTTTGTATGTATCGATTTATTTTGTAGATATTTGCACGGAATAAATAATATTACTACTGCAGCATCAAGTCAAAACACGATTCTGAACATAGACACATTCTTAAATTGGTAGAATTGCAAAGCCTCTGCTCAAAGGGGAATAATTAAATATATATATATATATATATACCTATATGCTATACGTGCTAAGCCGTCGGTCCCGGTTGT
This sequence comes from Hypsopygia costalis, assembly GCA_937001555.2. Lineage (NCBI taxonomy): Eukaryota > Metazoa > Arthropoda > Insecta > Lepidoptera > Pyralidae > Hypsopygia > Hypsopygia costalis. The sequence goes on along the minus strand of OW443330.2, from coordinate 7,212,512 downwards.
TGTCATTACACGACAGCCGTCCGCCAATCCACAGTTGAGCACCGTGGGGGAGTATGCTCTAAACCCCTTTGATTGAGGGGAGACCCATATCCCAACAGTGGGATGATTATCGGATGAAGCGGATATTTTACACTATGTAAGGGGAGATATAAACATTGGCAATTACTGGTAGTAGTGCAGGCGCCACAGGTAGTTGAGTGTGCAAAATATGAGGACAGCATTCTCTAAACAGTTTTGAATTCAGAAAAGCTTGTAGATTATGATTCTGAATGTTGCCAGGAAGTTTCTTGGTCCAATTTTTTTTTATACCCCATTCCCTTGGATATCGAGTAAATGGACTGAACAAATGCTTTACAACAATTTTAATCATTGTTTTATTGAAAATATTCAATTGTTTCTTATGATTAAAGATACTTATGGCTACTAAGTGGAAATAAATAAACAAAAAAAAAAATTAAACAAATATTGCTGAAAAAAAAAACATAAAAGGAAAATTTTACATAAGTAATCAATTTTAATTTATATTTGTACAGTTTGTTTTTTTGTTTGTAAACTTTATACTACTAAAACACGCATGGAGATTATACAAAAGAAATGTCATATATGTATGTATGTCATGCAAGTAGATTATACATAAAAACAAAATTAAAATATTTGAAAAAACCCACGACGGTTAAAACTTAGTTGAAAAAGGATAAAATAATTTTGAAACCCCCGACTTAAAGAATTTATGCTATGAACTCAATAAAAAAACCTAAGAAAATCCGTTAGGGCTGCCATTAAATGAACTTTGGCAGTTTTATAGTAACTTGTATAATTATTTATATTTATGTTGAAAGCAGCCCCCGACGGATTTTCTTGGGTTTTTTTATTAAGTTCATAGCATAAATTCTTTAAGTCGGGGGTTTCAAAATTATTTTATCCTTTTTCAACTACGTTTTAACCGTCGTGGGTTTTTTTTAAAAAAAAAAAAAAATTTGTTTTTATTTCAAACTTTTTAGAGAGCAAACATAGGTATTACAATTGAAAACCGCATCAGAATCAGACTAGTAGTTTTGGTTTTGCACAAACAAATGTTTACTAATCCGTTAGGGCTGCCATTAAATGAACTAGTTTGGCAGTTTTATAGTAACTTGTATAATTATTTATATTTAATATATGTTGAAAGCAGCCCCCGACGGATTTTCTTGGGTTTTTTTTATTAAGTTCATAGCATAAATTCTTTAAGTCGGGGGTTTCAAAATTATTTTATCCTTTTTCAACTACGTTTTAACCGTCGTGGGTTTTTTTTTCAAAAAAAATTAAATTTGTTTTTATTTCAAACTTTTTAGAGAGCAAACATAGGTATTACAATTGAAAACCGCATCAGAATCAGACTAGTAGTTTTGGTTTTGCACAAACAAATGTTTACTGCAGCGCCCTCTGGTGAGTTGTCACTGTAACACCTATCTAAGAACATGCTCCAATCAAACCTGCACCCATCACTGAAATCCGCATCAAAATCGGACTACTAGTTTTGGAGATAAATGGCAACATTGGTTGCACAAACAAATGTTTACTGCAGCGCCCTCTGGTGAGTTGTCACTGTAACACCTATCTAAGAACATGCTCCAATCAAACCCGAACCCATCACTGAAATCTGCATCAAAATCGGACTACTAGTTTTGGAGAAAAATGGCAACATTGGTTGCACAAACAAATGTTTACTGCAGCGCCCTCTGGTGAGTTGTCACTGTAACACCTACCTAAGAACATGCTCCAATCAAACCCGAACCCATCACTGAAATCCGCATTAAAATTGGACTAGTAGTTTTGGAGATAAATGGCAACATTGATTGCACAAACAAATGTTTACTGCAGCGCCCCCTGGTGAGTTGTCACCGTAACACCTATCTAATAACATGCACCAATCAAATCCAAACCCATCACTGAAAACCGCATTTAAATCGGACTCGTACTTTTGGAGATAAATAGCAACATTGGTTTCACAAACAAATATTTACTGCAGCGCCCCCTGGTGAGTTGTCACCGTAACACATATCTAAGAAGATGCACCAATCAAAGCCGAATCCATCACTGAAACCCGCATCAAAATCGGACTCGTAGTTTTGGAGATAATTGGCAACATTGATTTGCACAAACATCCTAGCACCCCAAACACATATACCGTCTCCGTTCCGTCGCGGGTAAAAAAGAAATGTCAATGGCGGACTTACCCATGCAGGGATTTCTTCCAGTCAACCATGGAATGCTTGATGGGGAACATTAACATGGGTTTGGTAATTGGTACAGAGCATTTGTACAACATAGAGCTTTAAATAATAAAAATAAAAAAGTATTAAAAAGAAATAATAATAATACTAACAAAACATGCAAATCCTTATTAAGCAAAATGTAGATACACATCCTCTTATAAATGGAAAGTGTATGTCTAGACTTTTGTTTGAAGATAAACTGCTGCAAAACTAAGATAATGATTGTAGACAGAGCCCAAAACATCTTGCAGAATATAAACCATTCGCGAACTACGATGTCGTACAATCCTACATATATCTTGGCGCTTTTATCTCAAATCAAGGGGGCTGTATGATGAAATTAATCGACGTATGGCTATTACTAGGAGTGCGATAGAAAACCTAGGGAAAATATGGGCCAATAGAAACATCACAAAAGCCACAAATATTCGGCTCGTCAAATCGTTGGTGTTTCCTATATTCTTATATGCCGCAGAAACATGGACTATACGGCGGACGGAGACAAAGAAAATTGACGCCTTGGAAATGTAATGTTGGAGCTGGATGCTCCGAGTTTCGTGGACTGAATTCCGCACAAATTCCTCAATCCTTGCTGAACTACGCATTACAGAACGTCTATCCACCTTGGTGCAGAGTCTTATTTTGCGGTTCTTTGGACATGTTAGTCGCCGCGGAAACGACTCCATAGAGAGACTTGTTGTGCAGGGAAAGATTGAAGGCATAAGACCACGGGGCCCCCATGCGTTGGACCGATCAGGTGAAGGCGGCGGTGAGCGCCCCGGTACACGAATGTGCCCGATTGACGACCAGCAGGCAGAGATTGCGAGACGTCGTGAGGCGAGCTGCTGCCTCATCATGACAACCACGACCATTCTGGCAAGAGTGAAGCGACAAAGAAGAAAAAGAAAAAGGTACACATTCTACATACCTATTTTATACACAATCGAAATATATAGCTCAAACATCAGGAGTACAACCTAAATGATCCCGAAGTTGTGATTTGAAGGAGTAAAGAGACTGTAACATTTTGATGTTCACTGGCAGTTTGTTCCAAAGGCGAGCAGCGAGGACAGCAAAAGATATTATTATTGTACATACAAGTGCATTTTATAAATTACTCCTTTGTTTTCTTTATTATAAAAGTGATTGGCATTTACATTTGATATTTGTTTTATTTTCTACATCAGTGTTTCTGGGAAGTCGGCACTGATTCATGTGGAACTCCTACTATTATACTATGGAAGTCCGATAGTTCTCCTTCCTCTCTCACCTGAAATATTCGATTTGCGAGACAGGACTCTACAAGTAGATAATAGCTATGGGGTAGAGATGTCCTTGTATTGCACAGGAGGCCTTTGTGCCACACCTTATCAAAGGCTGTTTGTATGTCCAGAAACACGGCAGAGCAGTATTCTTTTTTTTTTTTTTCAAAAGAGGATCGTATAGATCGATCGATAAGATTTATGTAATCATTTTATTTAATCATTTCTTTTTATAAAAAAAATATTACATAAAATATCCTTTTATGTAATATATTATTTTTCAACAATATATTTTATTTTGTTTTTATTTCCACTAATAAAAATAGCTATAAGCATGTTTAATCATAAGAAGCAATTGGATATTTTCAATAAAACAATGATTAAAATTGTTGTAAAGCATTTGTTCAGTCCATTTACTCGATATCCAAGGGAATGGGGTATAAAAAAAAATTGGACCAAGAAACTTCCTGGCAACATTCAGAATCATAATCTACAAGCTTTTCTGAATTCAAAACTGTTTATAGAATGCGGTCCTCATATTTTGCACACTCAACTCCATACAGCGCCCGCTCTATAGTAGATATTGTAAAAAGTTAACGAAAAGTGTTAATGTCTGTGCATAAAAATACAATATAAATTTTGTTAATTAAATTCAATAATCATGTTTTTTAAGCTACTCTTCAAATATTTAAAACACTATTCCTCATTTTGGAGTCCTGTGTGACGTCACGTCGGCAAATTTCTTGTTGTACTTTGTGTTATTTCTACTATATATAAATAAGTAAATAAATATTTCTGGATAATTTACACAGCGCCATCTAGACCCAAATTAATCGCAAAGCTTGTACTATGGGTACTAGATAACTGATATTATACTTAAATTCATTTTTTTTTTTTCTAAATACATACATAGAAAACACCCAGACCAAGACAAACAGACATGTTCATTGTTCATGCACACAAATATTTATCTTGTGCGGGAATCGAACACGCGACCTCGCATTCAAAGTGGCCATTGATAACCATTCGATCACCGAGCTCGTCAATATAGTTGCAATTAAACTATGTAGCTGCAATTGTTTAAATTTGAAACTGCACCATGAAAGACGGCTTCGCATAAAGTATTAATCAGGCAATGATAAATACTTTGAGGGTAATAACTTTTCTGGTGCATTTATGCACAAGACACCGTCTGATAAGAATTATACTTATTATTACTAAAAATTTTTTTAATTCTTTTGTAAATATTATTTGTTAACAATAGTAACTAAAATAATCACTATCATTAAAATCACTATCATTAAAATTCATAAATTTAAAACACTTTCCAAAACAGGGTGTAATATCTGTCGTTTTAAGTTGAACATGGCCTAAGCATCTGTTTGGAACCTTTATGATTTATGAACCCTTGGTTTCACATTAACAGAGACGAAAGTTTTGTGACTCATAATTAATTCTGTCAACTTCTTGTCAGTTTTGTAAACTTTGAAATCAGTAACCATTTTGTTTTTAATTCTGTCATATGTAAATGGTATATTATAGTGGAACTGTTCCAAGTTGAATGTTATATTTGTCAATTCAAGACGTCCCTGAAAAAATAAGAGCTCAGTTATATACATATATCTACGGTCCCCATATAAACCAATGAACATAAACTCTAAGTTCCAAAAAAACTTCCAGAGATACTTGTAAATGTATGGAACAAAAATAATCAAAGCGCTTAAATTATTATTAGATGTAGCAGGGTCAATGTCCGTTTCGTATTATAATGTTTTTTTTATACCATTATGGTGACAAACAAACATACGGTCCGCCTGATGGAAAGCAGTTACCGCAGCCTATGGACGCCTGTAACATCAGAGGTATCACATGCGCGTTGCCGAGCCAGTAAAAACCTCTTTACGCCCTTTTTAGGGTTCCGTACCCAAAGGGTAAAAAGGAACCCCTATTACTAGGCTCCGCTGTCCGTCCGTCCGCCCGTCTATCACCAGGCTGTATCTCATGAACCGTGATAGTTAGACAGTTGAAATTTTCACAATGTTGTATTTCTGTTGCCGATATAACAACAAATACTAAAAAATAGAATAAAATAAATATTTAAGGGGACTCCCATACAACTAACGTGATTTTTTGCTCGTTTTTGCTCGCAATTGATAACGGCAATAGGTAGACGTTTGAAATACTCACATAATATTTAGTTATATATTCACTTTAAAAATAAATCCCATACAACAAACGTGATTTTATTTGCCGTTTTTATAGATAATGGTACGAAACCCTTCGTGCGCGAGTACGACTCGCACTTGGCCCGATTTTGTAGAACCACATGCTGTAGTCTCCTGGGAAAACCTCAACAGGTAGTTCATTCCACAGCTTGATAGTACATGAAAGAAAACTTTTCAGGAACCGCACAGTACGTGACCACTTCGGTTCTAATGTGTGAGGATGAATTCCCTGTCGATGGCGAGCGGTGCGACTGTAGAAGGAGGCCGTGGGCATCATGTCAAACAACTTCTCTTAACACACCCCATTGTACAAACCGTAGAACACACAAAGGGACTCAAAATCTCTTCTCAGACTTAAAGGTTCTAAACCGTCTGTCAGTTTGGGATCGTCAACAATCCTCACAGCTCATCAGGTTCAAGCTGGTATCTAGGCGCTCCCGCCCATAGGTGGCAACAGTACTCCATATGCGGCATATATTAATGTTAAATAATAATGTCATAATCTACCTTTGAAACGCTATCACAAATGCTATCCATACAAAAAACGACAAACAGACCGCGATGTCCAAATATGTGTGACAAGTCAGTGAGCGATAATATGGCTACGGTAACCGTTTCACATCAGGTGGTCTACCTGCTTGTCTGCCACCCGATATAAGAAAAAAAATGTTTATGCGGGGCGAAGCTTTGGGCAGGATTAATATAAAATTTATTATAAATGTACCGCTGGAAAAGGACAAGATGCTTTTGGTCCCATCTGTTTCATTATCATTTGTCCTATAAAAGTATCTTCATATGCGAATTTACACAATTCACTTCTCAACTGTCCTGCTATCGGAATGCGATTACCACTTAAAATTTCGTATAATTCAACCACTACCTGGAAACATGAAATTATGAACTGAAATAAAAAATGATATGAGTAAATTCTACCATTTTTTCACGGACGCCATATTTGATTGGGCTCAAATATGGCGTCCGGGAAAAAATGCCCGGCCCAAATATTTGTGTGCATGAACATGTCTGTTTGTCTTGGTCTAGGAGTTTCTGTGTTTAAGTACTGAAATGAAATCAAATGGAAATTATGCAATTAGATTTGTATGGCACCCAGCAATCCAATCTTACACAACGACAGACAAGCAATATGAGTATACTACTAATAACTTCGTGTTGTAATTGGTAGAATTTGGTTGTATAGTATTGGTATAGTATTGTGTCATAAAAGTATAAAGCAGGTTAAACCACACACAAACAATTTACAACGATTTATTACGTATGCGACTAATAGAAATCCATACTGAGTTGAGCCACAGTATAAGTAATAGTACATACCAATGAATAAGCGATTCTATTCAGTTATTGAATCGCAATAAGAATAGTTTTGAATGTGACTGAATATAATGCGAGAGGAAGGCAAAAAAATATTAATTTTAATTAAAAAATAAATTAACCTACTGCGCCGACCCCAAATAATGGGAAAAGACCTATGATGATGTATAGATTACATGCAATAAGAGTGTAAGGGGCTCACCACGAGATCTTTAGAGCTAAAACCTATCAGCCTGCCTATCAGTGAAGCTCTGGCAAGAGAATACTATTCTCTTGCCAGAGCCTCACTGATAGGCAGGGTGCACAACGTGCAGGTGCTTCCCCAGTTATTAAGTAATTAAATCCGATAAAGTAATTAAATCCGTCTGGATCACATATCACACAAAAGTATACAATAATAATTCACCTCACAGAATACCGCAGCCAAATAACAATTCCGTTGAGGGTTGTTGTGTTCCTGCGAGTGAGTGAGGTCACCAGAAAAAAAAGGAGCGGTTTTTAATGTTGCAAGTGTTAATATGGCTACGTTAACCGTTGCACATCAGGCGGGTCGTATGTCTGCCGCCCGACGTAATATAAAGAAAATAATATAGAATGTGTTACAAACTGTTGCGTTATTTCCAATTTCATATTTATTGTCGAGTATCATATTCCCTACATATGGCCCACGTCTAATACGACGAACATTTATTTTGACGTTGGTAAAATACGTTTCACTGTAGTATTCAAGTTCAACCCTTTCAATAATAGCATCCAGGCCCTAAAACAATAATTTAATATAAGTGATGGCAGATGGGGAGAAACGTATTAAAGTGGAGGCCGCGCGTCGGATGACGATTCGTTGAACAACCTTCTTCTAGATGGTCTGATGATCTTAAGACAGCGGCTGCAAGCGGCTGGATGCGGAAGGCGGAGGATTGTATTTGGAGAAAGCATTGGGAAAGTTTTAAATCCAGCAGTGAGTAGATACAGGCTGATGATGATGAAATTCGTTGTGAGTTCCAAGGCAGTCGTAGTTTTACCCCCGGGACTGCAGTGGACTTCATTGGTGGTCATACCTTTTTTGGTTGTCCCCGTTGTTAATCCTGGCTACACAGGATACACAGTGGTGGAAAAGAGTGGTATATATAAAGCTGTATTTTTTTAACCGGACGGGGGCCCACCCCGTGCCGTATAGATACATAGACTGCCATAATCCTAACCCTTCCTTGGCTTGGCTTCAGGTAGTCGGGTAAAAAAGGAAGGAAAAGTAAGAAAAAAGGAAGAAGTATTAGGCTGGCAACCGACCGGCGACCCCTTGGTGTTACTGATTTCCATGGGCGGTGGTGATTGTTTTCCATCAGGTTACCCACATGCTCGTTTGTCCCCCCCTCCCCTACCAAATAAAAAATTGCACTCCGGGAGTGCCGGCAGAAGTGAAAACTTGAATATTAACGTTTTGCATTTTTGAATATTTTGGAATTGTTAGGGAATAATTTCGCACGAATTGCTTTATTTATCAGTATAAAAGTACAGTAAAGTATTTATGTGGTAAAATACAATATTCATTTATTGTGCTATCGCACACAAACATGACAATATTACATTAAAAATAAACAGCAGGAGCAGGCATGCAATTTCGCAGGGCGGTAGAAAGAGACGGTCTCCTCTCTACTCTCCTTCCGTCTTAAGAATTTTAGATCAGCCCACTTACCACCAACTCTTATTGCGATTCAATAACTGAATAATTGAATAAAATTCAATAACTCTATTAGAATAGAGTCGCTTATACTATAACTGAATAGAATGCTTACTCATACCATTGAATAAGCGACTCTATTAGAATAGAGTCGCTTATTCAATGGTATGAGTAAGCTATTAAAATGTTAAACTCTCGTCAGGTCACGTGTCCTGACGCGAGTTTAACATTTTTTACCCATCCCAAATAGTGTACAACGCCGTAAAAGAAGTTTTCACTTCAAAAATCTAAATGACTGTCGTGATATTATTATGTAAGTATATTACCTGTGCAATACTGGGAAAGAGGATGATCAAAAATAATGTATTAATCATTATATAATTATATATAACTTGTTACACTAGTCCGCTTCATACAACAGAAAATATTATAATGCATAGGCAAAGAATATATTGGAAATAAATAATAGGTTTGTATAAATTACTGACTTAAATGGTCTTTTCAGTGATTTCAGTTGTTAGATCTAATGTAACTATTATTATTTTTTCATTCCAAGGTTGTTAGGCATTGTAGTCTTTCAAAATTGATTTCGACTTGAAATAATTGAGGGTAATTTTCAATGGTTGCTCTAATAAGCCTATTATTATTATTTCGCATTCGGCGGACTGCTCACGTGAATCACTGAATTTTTAAACCTTGCTTGGCGCAAGAATACCTACCATAGTGAGGTCAGACCGCCTGATACAATACTTTACATATACCTTACTTAAAACGAATATATAACGGGACACGTTACACGGTCCTCAACCTATTCTACCTACGATTGTATCGATTTGCGAGCGTTAATATGGCTACAGTAACCGCTTCACATCAGGCGGGCCGTATGCTTGTCTGCCCGGTATTGTGTATGGTTTGGACAGCCCTGACTTATAGTATAAATAATTAAAAACACGAATAGGTTAATTTCAGCGTAAAAATAAAATAAGAGTTTTCTGTTAAAAGGCTTACGAATAAAATAATAATGAATTCAACAATATTGCGATATTGCGTCAGAAACGCGACATCCAAGCGAAAAAGTTTCAAATTCAATCCGTAACGTATACAGTAAATTTTCATTTCCTTTATCGAGGATTTTTATGGAGTTGATTACAATGTATTTGTTGCTGATTTTCACTATGTTATTACAAACATTTTTTCTTGTTTAACCCTGGCTTGCTAACCAGGGGCTCTACCGACTGAGCTGAAGTCGATACACATCGGGATTTTTGATTGCGAAAATTAAACTTTACCTTAAATGTAAGGTAATTAACGTAGTCTTTAGCTTAACTGGTAGAGACCCTAGAGCTCTACCGACTGATGTCAATGGGCGATGATATGTTTGAAAAAAATATATAAATTAACATGCTTTTTCAGCAATAACAGATACATAGATATACAGACATGTTCATGAACACAAATATTTGTCTTGTGCGGGAATCGAACCTGTGACCTCGCATTCAAAGTGGCCCTTTGATAACCATTCGACCACCGAGCTCGTCAATATAGTTGCAATTAAACTATATAGTTGCAGTTGTTTCAAGTTATTAACACATCTGCAGTTTTTCACCCTGTATTAAATTGAAACTGTACCATGAAAGACGGCTTCGTAAAAGCATAAAGTATTAATCAGGCAAGGATAAATACTTCGAGGGTAATTACTTTTCGGGTGCATTTATGCACGCACAATACACCATCTGATAAGAATTAAATTTACTATTACTTTCAATTTTTTTTATTCTTTTGTAACAATAGTAACTAAAATAAATAAAAGTTGTGTTTTCTGGCATATTTGCATATGAAAAATTCATAAAAAATTACAGTGATTACCACTACTATCATTAAAATTCTTCATTTGAAACCTTTTCCAAAACAGGGTGTAATATCTGTCGTTTTAAGTTGAACATGGCCTAAGCATCTGGTTGGAACCTTTATTGTTTATGAGCCCTTGGTTTCACGTTAACGCAAATGAAAATTTTGTGACTCAAAATTAATTCTGTCAACTTCTTGTCAGTTTTGTAAATTTTGAAATGAGTAACCATTTTGTTTTTAATTCTGTCATATGTAAATGGTATATTATAGTGGAACTGTTCCAAGTTTACTGTCATATTTGTCCATTCATAATGTCCCTGTAAAAATAAGAGCTCAGTTATATACATATATCTACAGTCCCCGTATAAATCATTGTAAATAATAATTTCCGAATATTCAAAAACCCTACAAAAGATGTTAAAACAATTGGTGTATAAAAGCGATATAGTAGGATTGTCGTTTAATCCGGCGAAAACCAAAATAATGTCAAACTCAGTAAACATTTCTATAATAGGCCTGTGAACCATTTTTATTCAAATTAAAAGATAAAATAAAACTTTATACTATAAGGAAGAAAACTAGATTCACTGATGTGACTTACTGCATTAAAAAACTAAAACGGAGGTGGGCAGGACATATGATTAGGAGTAATAAGGATAAATGGTCTAAGGACGTGACAGAGAGGTGCCTGAGACAATACAAAAGAAAGAAAGAGAGACAACGTCGTAGATGGGAGGACGATATTAAAAAAGTGGCGGGACATACTTGGATGAGAGAAACGCAGAATCGCACGAGATGGCGAACTCTAGGGGAGGCCTATGCTGGACAGCAAGACAATCTACCTACACGTACCGGTGTCAAACAATCAAAAAGTTTATTGTAAGATTGTTAAATAAATGCTATATCTCTTTTTAATCACGGGTCAAGCCCGGTCATTTGATAGGCGTGCGCGGGATGTAGATCCAACGCGTAGAGGCCCCTTTCAGAAGTTTAATGTAATGTTGTACGCCCGCCGTAACCCGCTCCAGGATATGTCAATAGAACGACATACCCATGAGCAGGTCTCGGCAGGCGTTGAGACTATAGCGAAGTGTGATGGAAAATAAATGGGTTATGGAGATGAGATCTGGATGAACTAAATACCGGGTTATTACAGAAGAGGGACGGACGCCTGCCATAACTGCTTTTATTGCTAGTTACCGGCGGCAGGCGGTGGCTTGCCACTCACTAGATGGGCCCCCGAAATGCCAGGAAAACGGCCGGGGGCAACACCGGTGTGAGTGACTCGGGGATGTCGAGAGGTGTGCTGCGCTTTCTCCGAAGTTACTCGCGGCGCGATGCCCTTTAACATTTTCACCCCTGGAGCATATAGCTCTAGCGGCTCCTCTCTAGACGGCCAATGAAGGCAAGCCAGAGCTGACAGTCCTGCGGGCCTTCTTGTGTTTACACTCCGACCGATGAAGACACGTCGGAGACGAAAGCCCTGACCGTCTCTCTGGAGACTCGGGTCCGTGGTGTCGCTACTCACACAACAGCTCGCCACAAGCTGCCCTGCGGACTTATTATTATTATTATAAATGTATAGAACAATAATACCACTAACGTGACAAACAAGCATACGGTCCGCCTGATGGATAGCAGTTACCACAGCCTATGGACGCCTGTAACACCCGAGGTATCACATGCGCGTTGCCGACCCTGTAAAAACCTCTTTACGCTCTTTTTTAGGGTTCCGTACCCAAAGGGTAAAAAGGAACCCTATTACTAAGGCTCCGCTGTCCGTCCGTCTGTCCGTATGTCCGTCCGTCTGTCACCAGGCTGTATCTCATGAATCGTGATAGTTAGACAGTTGAAGTTTCCACAGATGATGTATTTCTGTTGCCGCTATAACAACAAATATTAAAAAATAGAATAAAATAAATATTTAAGGGGGCTCCCACACAACTAATGTGATTTTTTGCTCGTTTTTGCTCGCAATTGATAACGGCAATAGGGGGCCGTCCATTAATCACGTGAGGCTCGAAAGAGGGAGAAGGGGGTTCGGTAAAAATAACGAAATATCACAAGGGGGGTGTACTAAGATATCACTTATATTTTTTTTTTTGTCAAACGCCCGATTTCTAAACTGTAAAGCGGCGTGTTGAAGACCTTGACTCGCCGGTGCTAGGCAACGAACGAAGTTGAAGACGATGACGGCCTACAACTCCCTGCGCATACAGTATATAAATGTTTCAGCGTATTGATGGAGCTGCCACGATTCGGTATCGCGTCTGGTATGTTCACGCTTGCACGAACAGATATTTTTTATGCTACGATAGAAAAAGACAGCACCCTTTTCTTCTTGCTTTTCAAAGGCTTCTGCTTTACAAAGCTCAAGTGCGGCCGCATATGGAGTACTGCTGTCATCTATGGGAGCACCAAAATACCAGCTAGCACCTTGCGGTGCGATTCCCAGGCACGCTGTGAGTGTGATTGTTGACGAACGGAGGGACGGTTTATAACCTTTGAGTCTGAGAAGAGATTTTCCGTCCTTTTGTGTGTTCTACCAATTGTACAATGGGGTGTGTTTAGAGGAGCTATTTGACATAATGCCCATGGCCTCCTCCTACTGTTGCACTGCTCGCCATCGACAGGGAATTCATCCTCACATATTAGAACCGAAGTGGTCTTTGGTACCTACTAGACATAAGCCTAGTCAGTGAGCGATAATATGGCTACGGTAACCGTTTCACATCAGGTGGTTCATCTGCTTGTCTGCCACCCGATATAAGAAAAAAAATGTTTATGCGGGGCGAAGCTTGTGGCTTTGGGCAGGACTAATATAGAATTTATTATAAATGTACCGGTGGAAAAGGACAAGTTGCATTTGGTCCCATCTGTTTCATTATCATTTGTCCTATAAAAGTATCTTCATATGCGAATTTACAAAATTCACTTCTCAACTGTCCTGCTATCGGAATGCGATTACCACTTAAAATTTCGTATAATTCAACCACTACCTGGAAACAAGAAATTATGAACTGAAACAAAAAATGATATGAGCAAATTCTACCATTTTTTCCCGAACGCCATATTTGACTAGCCCGGCCCGGCCCAAATATTTGTGTGCTTAAACATGTCTGTTTGTCTTGGTCTGGGAGTTTTCTGTGTTTTGGTACTGAAATGAAATCAAATGGAAATTATGCCATTAGATTTGTATGGCACCCAGCGTTCCAACCTTACACAACGACAGACAAGCAACATGAGTATACTACTAATAACTTCGTGTTGTAATTGGTCGAATTTGGTTGTATAGTATTGTGTCATAAAAGCATAAAGCAGGTTAAACCACATACTATCAATTTACAACGATTTATTACGTATGCAACTAATACAAATCGATAATGAGTTGAGCCACAGTATAAGTAATAGTACTGGGGGCTTACCACCACTGAATAGAATCGCTTATTCATACCGTATGTATAAGCGATTCTATTCAGTTATTGAATCGCAATAAGAGTTGGTGGTAAGCCCCCAGATAAACGTTCGGACGATTACTGTTGACACGCGGGCTTTCCCATATGCATATATTCCATGTGACATGTCTACTTGGTATGTGGTATTAAGTATATGTACGTAATTCAAAAAAAAAATACATTTATGAATAATATCAGTTACCCATAGTACAAGCTTGGCTTGGTTTGTGACTACATGGCAGTGTGTAATTTAGCTAGAAAAAAATATTTATTATATCACACCGCCATCTAGTCCCAAACTAAGCAAAGCTTATAGGTACTAGATAACTAAGTAATATACCTACCTAAATGTTTTTTTAAATCCATACATTGAATACCTAGAAACTACTCAGACGAAGGCAAACTTACGTGTTTATTCACACAAATTTGTCTTGTGCGGGGATCGAATCCTCGACCTCTGGGTCAAAGTAGTCATTGCAAGCTATTTGACCACTGGGCTTTTGTCTATTGTTAAAGTCATAATTTAATTTAATTATGGTCCAGTTTCGACCAATGGGCGACTACTAGTATAATTTAATATGTATGGATTCCTCCTCCTTCCGTCTAGGGCGGAAAAGAGAGGGTCGTGCTCCTGTAGAGGAGACTAAAATGGACCTGATGATGATGATGATGACATATAATGTATAAATTGACATGTGACAAAGAGAACAGTTTTGAATGCGAATGGAATATAATCCGAGAGGAAGGCAAAAAAAATATTTTATTAATAATTAATTAATAAACAACCTTTTAATTATCGATTAAAATTATTTTAATCAATAATTAAAAGGTTGTTTTGTTTGAGAGATGGAAAAAAACCTACTGCGCCGACTCCAAATAATGGGAAAAGGACAAGCCGATGATGGTGATGTATAGATTTACATTTCTTTTTTTTTTTTATACTACTTCGGATGGCAGACAAGCATACGGCCCGCCTGATGTGAAGCGGTTACCATAGCCATATTAACGCTCGCAACATAAAATATCGCTCGCGCGCCGCCACCCCCGCTGCCAACGCAGCATCTCCTTCATTTCTGGTGACCTCACTCACTCGCAGGAACACAACAACCCTCAAGAGAATTGTTATTTGGCTGCGGTATTCTGTGAGGTGGAGGTACATTCCCCAGTCGGGTAGCTTACAATTACGCTCCCTACCTCTCTTTTCGCCAGAGCTTCGTTTGTCAGTCAGCAGGGTGCACCGCGTGCAGGTGAAGTTGGCTTTGGTTCAAAGATGTTGATGAACCACTTACACCCCTGACATGGAATAACGGTGTAAGTGGCTCACGACGATCTTTAGAGCTAAAACCAAGCTCGCCTGCACGTTGTGCACCCTGCTGATCAGCGAAAGAGGCTCTGGCAAAATAATGGGTGGGGTACAGCGTATTTGTAAACTGCTCATCTAGGGAAGTACCCTCCACCTCACAGAATACCGCAGCCAAACAACAATTCTTTAGAGAGTTGTTGTGTTTCTGCGAGTGAGTAAGGTTACCAAAAAGGAAGGAGCGATTTTTTAATGTTACGAGCGTTGATATGGCTACGTTAACCGCTGCACATCAGGCGGGTCGTATGTCTGCCGCCCGACGTAATGTAATAAATAAATAATAAATATTGTCACACAAATTACACAGCGCCATCTAGTCCCAAAGTAAGCGAAGCTTGTGTTATGGGTACTAGACAACTGATAAACATACGTAAATACATTTTTTTTTTGTAAATACATACTTATGATACATAGAAAACAGCATTAAGACAAACAGTCATGTTCATGCACACAAATGTTTGTCCTATGTGGGAATCGACAGCGCGAGCGTTGGTGTCGAAGCCGCGTCATTGACCGCTACGCCACCGAGCTCGTATATAAAGAAGAAGCTCGATAAAAAGAAAAGAATATAGAATAAGTTACAAACTGTTGCGTTATTTCCAATTTCATATATACTGTCGACTATCATGTTTACTACATATGGCCCACGTCTAATATTACGACGAACATTTATTTTGACGTAGCTAAAATATGTTTGACTGTAGTATTCAACTTCAGCCCTTTCAATAATACAATCCAGCCCCTAAAACAAAAATTTAATATAAGTGATGGCAGATGGGGGAAACGTATTAGAGTGGAGGCCGCGCGTAGGGTTGCCAAGCATACTGTTAAAAACAGTAATATACTGTTTTCTATGCTTTAATACTGTTGAAAAAAACTTCATTTGACCATAGCATTGTTTATTGTACTGCTCCGCATGCACTGGGCCTTAGTATACTGTTTGTTTTACTATGCAGCTTTTAATATACTGTTTTTCTTGTAAAAAAAGTTGGCAACCCTAGCCGCGCGTCGAACGTTGAACACCCTTCTTCTAGATGATCTGATGACCTTAAGAAAGCAGCTGGATGCGGAAGGCGGAGGATTATATTTGGAGAAAGCATTGGGGAAGGCTTAAATCCAGCAGTGAGTAGATACAGGCTGATGATGATGAAATTCGTTGTGAGTTCCAAGGCAGCCGTAGTTTTACCCCCGGGACTGCAGTGAACTTCATTGTTCTATACCTTTTTTGGTGGTCGCCGTTGTTAATCCTGGCTACACAGGAGACGCAGTGGTGGCAAAGAGTGGTGGGCCCCTGTCCCGTTAAAAAAATACAGCTGTCAATAACTATATACATGGCTTGTACGCCAGGAGCCGTGTGTACTAAAAGGTAAACATCGAATCATCTTATTGTTGAAGTCGGTAACAAATCGATTGACATCTTATTCATCACAATCGGATGAATAGTTTAGGTGCTACGGAAGCACATACGTAAATACTAACACACATAGATACATAGACTGCCATAATCCTAACCCTTCCTTTGGGTTCGTACTTCGTCGTAGTCGGGTAAAAAAGGAAGAAAAAACGATGAAGTACAAAAGGCTGGCAACCGACCGGCGACCCATTGGTGTTGCTGAATTCCATGGGCGGTGGTGATTGCTTATTTTTTTTTTATACTTCGTCGGGTGGTAGACAAGCATACGGCCCGCCTGATGTGAAGCGGTTACCGTAGCCAATTAACGCTTGCAACATAAATTATTGCTCGCGCAACGCCACCCCCGCTGCCAACGCAGCATCTCCTTCCTTTTTTCTGGTGACCTCACTCACTCGCAGGAACACAACAACCCTCAAGGGAATTGTTATTTGGCTGCGGTATTCTGTGAGGTGGAGATACATTCCCCAGTCGGGTAGCTTACAATTACGCTCCCTACCTCTCCTTTCGCCAGAGCTTCGTTTGTCAGTCAGCAGGGTGCGCCACGTGCAAGTGAAGTTGGCTTTGGTTCAAAGATCTTGATGTACCACTTATACCCCTTTCCGTCCCCTTTGGACTCCTGTCTCCCCTGATGCCCCCCCTTGGGGAGACATTAGTACTTCTACAGTACTGGCGTCTCCCCAAGGCAGGGGTGACATCCGACCTTACTTTTAAAATTATATTTTTAGTACTCGTATATCCCCTGTAACTGGCCACTTGCAAATAAATAAGTATTTATGTGATATTTACCATGACTTCAGATTTCTCACTTGTTCGTTTGCCCATTTTCATAACAAAAGCTTAAAGACTGTCGTCTATGATATTAAGTACTATGTAAGTATATATCTACCTGTGCAATGCTGGGAAAGAGAATGATCAAAAATAATTTATTAATCATTATGTAATAATATATAACTTGTAATTTTACACTAGTCCGTTTCTTACAACAGAAAATTTTATAATGAATAAGCGAAACATATACTGAAACTAAATAATAGCTTTGAATAAATTACTGATTGAAATGGTCTTTTTAGTAATTTCGGTTGTTAAATTTAATATAACTATTATTATTTTTCATTCCAATGGTTGTTAGGTATTGTAGTCTAGTCTTTCAAAATTATTTTCGTCAATTATTTACTTTAAATAATTGACGGTATTTTCGAATGGTTGCTCTAATAAGCCGTATCGCATTCGGCGGACCGCTCACGTGAATCACAGAATTTTTAAACCTTGCTTGGCGCAAGAATACCTACCATAGTGAGATTAGACCGCCTGATACAATACATATACCTTACTTAAAACTAATATATAACGGGACACGTTACACGGTCCTCAACCTAATCTACCTACGATTGTATCGATTTGCGAGTGTTAATATGGCTACGGTAACCGCTTCACATCAGGCGGGCCGTATGCTTGTCTGCCACCCGATTTTTGTTTATTCTTTTGTATTTAATTCGTTTTATTTAATTTATTTTGTTTTATCCAGTCACTTACTTTAATTAACCACCTCAGTCGAAATAAAATCCTCCTGGACACATTTTGTACCCCCTTAGGTATATTTTGTCAACCAAGTGTTTTTTTTATACGATTAGGGTAACAAACAGGTATATGCCCTGACCGATTATAAGCAATGTATTTAATTCGTCTGCAAGTGAGTACTCATCGTTACTACTGAAGTTACGTGTTTGATAATCGCTCAGCTGCCAGTCGATACTAATCATATCACACCAAATATAATATTTTGGGGTGTAAGCGATTCATCAACCTCTTTGAACCAAAGTCAACTTCACCTGCACGCGGTGCACCCTGCTGACTGACAAACGTAGCTCTGGAGTAAAGACAGGTAGGGAGCGTAATTGTAAGCTACCCGACTGGGGAATGTACCTCGACCTCACAGAATACCGCAGCCAAATAACAATTTTATTCTCTTGAGGGTTGTTGTGTTCCTGTGAGTGAGTGAGGTTCGCGCACCGCCACCCCCGCTGCCAACGCAGCATCTCCGTCCTTTTTTCTGGTGACCTCACTCACTCGCACGAACACAACCAGAACGGAAGGAGATGCTGCGTTGGCAGCGGGGGTGGCGGCGTGCGAGCGATATTTTATGTTGGGAGCGTTAATATGTCCACGATAACCGCTTCACATCAGGCGGGCCGTATGCTTATCTGCCACCCAACGTAGTATAAAAAAATATTTTTTTTGAGGATTCTGCAAGACTATGTCAAATAACTTCGACAGAAAATTTTATAATTATTGTGAGAATGAATACTTAAAACTTATCTACATATTACGTTACTTTGTGAATATTAGGTATAATATGCACAAATAAACTACACATGAATAAAGTTTATTAAGTAATCGGGTACTTAGACGTATAACTATTAACCAGATCTACCGACCAATTACCGCCGAAGCTGTAGCTGATTCCCATTGATGCTGATTCCCATTGGTTTTTTAATAGCGAAAATCAAACATCAACTTAGATTTATGGTGTGTTTAGCTTAGTTGATAATAACCCTGGAGCGAATAACCTGAGGATCTTTGTCAATAACTTAAACGTAAGACATAAAATATTCGGTTGAAATTGGCTTCAGCTGGTCTAGCCTGGTCAGGATTTATACACTTACGGTAACTAATTTACATCAAGCGGGCCGTATACTTGTTTGGCACCCAGCGCAGTACCTATATGGAAAAAAAAAACTTCACGTTACAACAGACATTAAAAACGAAGTTACCTACAAACGCTACGTGTCTCGCGTGAATATGTTACGACTGCAACTAGTGAAGCGGAATGCGCTTGATAAAATATCCGATAAAGATGCAGTCGTGTTTCCTTGTAGTTACACAAGAAAATAAAGGTGTTTAGCAAGAACTTTAAAATTTGTTTCGATAGATCATTGACGGAGGTGATAAGGATAACTTATCTCACTTGATTATTTCTAATCTTTCAAACTAGCAGTCCGTCCACGCTTCGTTGGAACTCAATCTTCTCGTTCCCATCTCATTCCAGTTAATTTCCCATACAATTTCCCTGACAATCTCATCTTAATTATTTTTAGTTATTTTTTTATATGGGAGGAGGGCAAACTAGTATGTCTACGGTCAAACATCTGGTAGAAAGCAATCACCACCGCCCATGGACACCAATAACACCAAGGGGTCGCCGATCCCTTGCCAGGCTTATTCAGGAAATAAAGATTCTGTTCTTGAAGGCTCCCATATCGTAATTGTTCGTAAATACCGCTGAGGAAAGTTGATTCCACAGTTTCACCGTTCGTGGTATAAAATGTCTAAGGCCCAGAACAGACGGTGAAACGCAACTGCAACGAAACCCTTTTGAAATTATTGATTTGAAACCAGTTTCAACCATTTTCCACACACGCTGCAACCACAATCATTTCGGTTTTCTTTGCTTTATCAGTCTCAGTCCTGCGAGAGTAGCTTGATAGTGTGGTATTATACAAGCAAGGATACTTTTCCACTTCTAACACAAATGTAATGTTTTTTTGTTCGTCGTCAGCCATTTTGTACAAAAGAAGCCAAACCCGATGAATGAAACGCAACGCGAGTTTCCTGCACGAGCGACGGTTTCAATGAGACTGATTTGCAACGCGTTTCAAACCGGTTTCAAACTGGTCGCGTCATGTGTGGTCTCTCAACGGAATCTATGGAAGAAACTTAGATGCAACTCAAAAGTAACTAGAAGTTGCAGTTTCGTTGCAGTTGCGTTTCACCGTCTGTTCTGGGCCTTAGGAAACGTACTGTAGTAGATCGCCAATATCAAGATGATATGAATGAAATTTTAATTTATGGCGAGTTGTACGATAGTAGAATTCAGCGGCAGGTATCAAATCAAACAGCTCCTCCGAGCACTCTCTGTGATATAATTTGCATCACGCAAGGAGATTATGTACATAATTTATTTATCTATCAAGTTTCGTCAAAATCTGATCAGCGGTTTGCACGAATATCTAAAAAAGTAGTCAATCAGCTAAAAGTTAGCGGAGGTGGCGGCACAATAGTTCATATTGCGAGCGTTTATATGGCTACGTTATACTTCATTCACACATCCGTGCAGTAGGTATACTTGTTTGCCACTGGATGTAAAATAAAAAATAAAAACAATGCCACTGCCCAACGAACTTATAAGTATATTTTCGTTTTCTATACGAGTGTATGGTGGATATGTCGCAGCCAATTGGTAGAACCGCCACATTACAAAACGGCTAACCTTAGGCAGATTGTATTTAAATTACCTTTTGGTTAGGTTTGGATAGGTTTTTGATACACTCGTATAGAAAACGAAAATATGTAAGTTCGTTGGGCAGTAAGTACACACAGTTCGACACTAACATTCATCAAATTTGTTGCACGAATTCAAGTGTTATCGTAATACACACACATACACACACCT
Source organism: Hypsopygia costalis (assembly GCA_937001555.2). NCBI lineage: Eukaryota > Metazoa > Arthropoda > Insecta > Lepidoptera > Pyralidae > Hypsopygia > Hypsopygia costalis. Next base: position 7,191,236 of record OW443330.2, on the reverse strand, counting down.
ACAACAAATGTTTTTTTGTTACAACTAGAGGAGCTCGTTCCCTTCGCTCGCTCGCTAGAAAATAAGGGTCCGTTCAAACAAACCGGCGCGTAGAGGAGAGCATATTTTGAAATGCGTTTAAAATAGAGGTTTATGTCATTGGCATAAGGTTTACTATAAAAATCCACAACGGCTCTCGACTATTCTCATATAACAAAAGAAGGGAATTTAAAAAATAAACCTTATACCAATGACCTAAAACTCTGTTTTAAACGCCACCAAAATCTGCTCTCCTCTCCGAGCCGGGCTGTGCGAACGGACCCTAAAAGAAACGAAGTACTCACCGCAAATAGGTAACAAATAAACTCGGAATACCCAGAGGACTTTTGCAAACTTAAATTTGCGGTATCTTGTTAGTAGTCAAATAACGTGAAACTTTGCTTGTTTCTGCACGTAGCATAATGCAAGCGAACCCAGGAGAAATGCAAGACGTGTTAGAGTACCTGTTTCAGTTGAAAATACTTTTAATAATTCCTTGAGAATCAGAAATTTCTTAGCAGTTCTGCTTTTAGTAACCGTATTTGCGCCCCCGCAATTTTGACGTGAATCCTTGTTTAAATCTGCTTCCACAGGGAGGCAATTAAAAAAAACGAATGATAACAAAATCGGGGGATACAGTTTGGTGTTGCAGCTACAAATATATCATCTGCGTCCAAAATTCAATCACACCACTGGATAGATGACGGATCATACAATTTGTTACACTAAGTAAGGACTATGGCACATCGCGTGCGGGGAGGGGGAAGCGCTGCCATTTTGAGATAATTTTAGTGCATATAACGTATTCACGTACAACACACGGCCGTGTCCATGACACAACCACACCCCATTTTTTATTGTTATTGTTCGTTACGAACTTGTTTACGAAGTTAGCTATTTATTTTTCAAATCCTATGGATATGTTAACTACTGAACTAAATTATTGTTACCGGTTAACCTTCGATCGTTAATATAGAATGTCGTAAACAAGCAAATGCTTGAGCTTACTACTGACGCATGTAGTCCACGTCCATACTTGCTCTAGTCACATGCACCGTGTACAAGCACAATGAATCATATTTATGACTCTAGCTGCAAAAACTTAAGTCTTTCATACGACACAATGGGCTTAAGACTTTGTTAATTCAACCCTATCTCAAAATCCGTTCTTAGTTGACGTCTTCGACCTATAAATTATCTACTTATCAAATTAAAGCTTCATAGTTATAAATATATTAAAAATGAAAAATTCACCACCCCTGCCTAGATTTTAAATATTTAAATATTTATAATATACTTGCAAGTTGGCCGGAACCAACTATTTAAATAATAATTATTACAGCTTCATAAGTCAAATAGTTTTTAAGATTTCGTATTTAATCAGTGAGTGAATATAATCAATTTAATGTACCTGCTAGGTATATTAACTTTATGGTGAGCATAGGTATATAGTTAATTGATTCAGGTATTATTTAGCGGAAGTAAAATTTACAGGGAATTTTATCTATACTACTTTGGGTGCTTGCGCCACAAATTAGTTCATGTAAACTGTTGCCGGCCGGCACTCACTCACTTCCGTTAGTATATGCCAATATATCTATACTATAGGCAATATTTATATTGCCAACAGTATAGATATATTGCCAAAGAAATTAGTCCTATAAAAAATCTAATAAGGTATGCATGAGGTATGCTAATATAAATTAATTTTACCAACGAGTAACATCGACGAGTATGAGTACGAGTATCAATAACGTTCTCCCTAGTTGAAGTTAGTAAATATATCTCCTTATATTTGTATATTTGTCGTAAACTCCGCTTGTCTCGGATAAGCATTGTCTACGCTACATCCCGGCAGAATACCGGTCTCTATGAATAGAGCTCTTGTCAAATGGGCATTTGCATCAGAAAGTAAATTGATTTATCATACGGAATGCTTGACGCAGGACTATGATATTGTTCTCGAAATAAATGAAGATGCTTCGCTTCGAGATCGTAAATGGATTATGTTATATGCAATCATGTTTTATAGATATGACATAATTCTAAATTGCGCCAAGAAACGGTTCCTAATGCATACGGATAGCTAAAGCTTTACGTCTCCTGGGACACTTTCACTATTTTCGCCTTCCTTATCATATCAGCGAATTGATGTATTTTCTATCTCTTTTCCTCACTGAGAGCGTAATAGCGCGTATTTTCCTTGCAAAAATATGAAATTAACTCAAAATATGGGTTCAATCAAATATTATTTTGTACTTTAGTGTGATATGTAATCTCTTGGTATTTATTTACTTTATCAACATAAATTGTGCATTGTCGAAATACAAAATACGTCACTTTTACCTATTTGAATCAATTGAGGGAAATAATTGCGGATGTGACGGAATATGAGGTAATTCAGGCGTATCATTTGTATATTTTTTAATATGTAGCGTATTCTCTTATCCAACACTTGAAGTTGGCTGGTAGAGATCTCTTATAGAGATAAGCCCGCCTTTGTACATGTTCTTATAATTCTGTTAGTTATATTGTTTATGCATATAGTAAGTATTACGTAAAGACTTTTTGTACAATAAAGACAACAAATGAACAAGAAAGACGTTAAATTTACCCAATTTTTTCTTATAAATACAAAAACAATTAAAATCTGCCAAATCGATCGACTCAAGAAATGCTCCGTACAAAGCTCCGTATCATATACATGTGGAAATTAATTTTATCTAAATAGATTTTTCAAATGGTTGCCAGTAAAAAAATATTCTTATCTAGTAGACTTGCAAATATAATCACCACGAAATTTTGTTCGCAGCTGCACTGTCATATAAAATGTGTTCACTCAGCTCTACTTGCATCATTGAAAAAGACTTCCCCATAATATCTACATGTTACATTCGAGATGCTGGCCCTCATTGAAAATGTTAAACGAAATTGAAGCTCAACGAGCCAATCGAATTACTCGCAGGTACAGCCTTATACGAGTTTGTATTAAGATGGCGCGGGCAACAAAACTCTGCAATCATTTTCGTCGTGATTTTTCGTTTTTGTGATTTGTAACTCAAAAATCAATGGATTTCAATAATGTTGCAAGTGAATAATATTTCTTTTTTCTATACTACGGTGGAAAACAAACATTCCGCCCTCCTGATATATTGTAACAACTTTGTTACTGAATGATATAATTGTGTTGTGTAGTCGTTATGGAGGGCAACATACAATAAAATAGTTTTTGAGGTGTGTAAAGATTTAGTGTGTCTTTACTAGAATGTACCGGTTCTGTACTTACTACTCGGTGTTATATCCCATGTATTCCTCTGTATCCCACTAGTTCAGCTGACCAGTTCAGTTAACTTAATAATTCTAAGCTTTCATATAGTACGAGGTAAAAGAAGATTCCGTAGAGTATGTAATGTTTAGCAAAAGTTAATGAAATAATTAACGGGCAGACCTGCGTATCGGTGTCGCAAATAAATCTAAAATAATGGATATGACTGACCGAGTCACCTCCTTAATCTCTATGCTTGGTATAAAGTCAGCGGTTGTCGAGACTAAGCTGGCACGTGCCGAACGTGATTTATTAGCGCTAAAATTAGAAACAAAAAGTAACCCCGTAGCGCCTGTAATTAAATCGATAAGCAACCAATCCTACCGTCCTGTCACTCTGTTACCACCGTTACGTAAACTGCGTGCGAACGTTTAATTGTACCACGGCCGCACGGTTACTGCCCGGTAGGATCGCGCTGGATGCAAGCCGCTTCCAACCGGTCTTATTGGAGATCTAGAGGGGAGGCCTATGTCCAGCAGTGGACTTTCAATGGCTGAGATGATGATGATGATGATGATGAGTTCCAAGGCAATTGTAGTTTTATGCCCGGGACTGCTGTGGATTTCATTGTTTATTGCCTTTTTTGGTGGTAGCCGCTAGGGGCCCTACCGCTGAAGCTGAAGCCGATTACCATTGAAAATTTTGGTGCGAAAAATAGGTCTTACGTTTTAGTTATTGACAAACATCTTCAGCTCAGTCGGTAGAACCCCGGGCTTTCTACCATCTTAGCTAAACACAGATACAATAAGTCTAACCTGAAGTTTGATATTCGCAATCCAAAAATCCGATGGGAATCGGCTTCAGCTTAGCCGGTAGCCAGCTTAGCCGGGTCCCCGAATGTTCCGAAGGAGGATATGAGTTTTAGGTGAGATCGCCTAACATGTGAGAGATAACGCAACAACAGAGAGGTCAACAATGTAGGCTATTTTTTATTTGAGACCGATTCCACGCATGTTGATCACCCAAAAAGTAGATATGAAATTAATTATGTAAAAAGTTGCGACATATTCGGGTAACATAATAATTCCTGGATAATTTAAATGCATGTCATCGCTTTAATACGTACATACTCATTCTACACATTAAGAAGAAGGGCACTCCAAAAAATTAAACGTGAACCATTAGGTTACATTTTTAACATCGATTTGCGTAATTTAAGTAGCTGGGATGTTGATGGATTTTCTTATTTAATATTTTTTATATATTGCATCCATTTTCTGCGTTGGCAATAACAAATGATATATACCATGTATCATTTATGATTGCCAATGCAGAAAATTGATGTACCTATTATTGAAGGACGAAGAATATGCATACAAACAATTCCTATCGTTCGTCCCAATCCCAGGAAAAACCTCATGATCAAGACTGCATTGTACTTTGAAGGTAAATTCAAATAAGCGATTTATGTATGTAAAAATATGCACTTACAAATTCAGTAATTTGCTCCAAATTACTTAGGTTTGTCCTGCTAACTAAGCGGTAGTTCGCTGAATAAAAAATCAGAGTTCGCAGACGATTATTATACGAAAATTAACTATTATATAATTTTAACAAAAAAAAAACGACTCCAAACATTACTCTACATTTATGTATATTATGTATGAAAAAAATATGGAACCAATCTGGAAGTATACTCTTTCAAATAAAAAAAGTTTATTTCAAATCGGTTTATAAACCACGGAGTTTTTAAGTAACAAACATAAAAAAAAAATACAGCAAATTGAGGACCTCCTCGTTTTTCGGAGTCGGTTAAAAAGAACACTATCATTCATTTGGTGCAAGAACGAAACACAATTAAAGTCAACTTGAACTTTTCGAACATCATTTTTAGGGTTCCGTACCCAAAGGGTAAAAAGGAACCCTATTACTAAGGCTCCGCTGTCCGTCCGTCCGTCCGCCCGTCTGTCACCAGGCTGTATCTCATGAACCGTGATAGTTAGACAGTTGAAATTTTCACAGATGATGTATTTCTGTTGCCGCTATAACAACAAATACTAAAAAAACAGAATAAAATAAATATTTAAGGGGGCTCCCATACAACGAACGTGATTATTTTTCTCGTTTTTGCTCGCAATTGATAACGGCTATAGGTAGACGCTTGAAATACTCACATAATATTTAGTTTTACATTCACTTTAAAAATAAATAATTAAATAAAAATAAAACCAATATTTAAGGGGGGCTCCCATACAACAAACGTGTTTTTTTTGCCGTTTTTATAGATAATGGTACCCTTCGTGCGCGAGTCCGACTCGCACTTGGCCGGTTTATTTTATACTACGTCGGGTGGCAGACAAGCATACGGGCCACCTGATGTGAAGCGGTTACCGTTGCCTTGCCGCTTGTAACATGAAATATCGCGCCGCCACCCCCGAAGCCATCGCAGCAAGCTTTCTGGTGACCTCATTCACTCGCAGGAACACAACAACTCTCAATTGGAAATTGTTATTTAGCTGCGGTATTCTGTGCGATGGCGGTAGGTACTTCCTTCCGTTGTCGGGCAGCTTAAAAAATACGCTATGCCCCCCTCTCTTTAATTAAAATGATTAATACATGGGGAAAAGATTAGCATTTTTTTAACATATATTAAAGTCAAACTGAAAAAATGTATTATTAATACATACTTTATGGATAGTACCCAAAAAATAGTTTGGTAAACGGATACAAGGGTTGATAATAAGGGTTTATAAGAATTCCGTTTGGATACGGAAGACGTCCGAGAATACCAAAAGCACTATAAATCATTTAAGTAGCAATGTAATGATTGGAAAGTACGAATTATTTTTAGAACTACTTACTGAAATACATTTTAAAAGGATTTGAAACTGAATTTAAAAAGATTTATTTGTGGGTTAGTCCATTTATCATTTCGTCTATTTTCGGCGACTACTTTAAATAATATGAGCCGTAGTAGAGTTGTGATGTTTAGGGATTAAATAGAGTGAAGTGAAGTGATACAAGAGAGTGAAGTGGCAGTCAAATTGGCAACAATAATACTCTTAATTGAAAGTGAATTTAAATTAGAGAAATCTCTAAGCGTCTAATTGAGTCTTCTCGCGACCCTCAGACAGAGGCTGGCGTTTCTCTCGCCCATCATGAATCCATCAGTCCATACCTATTCTCACCAGGGTGAATTTTCCAAACAGAAATTAAATATAATATTTATATACTACCACCGACCATACCTAACTACCATAACACTAGAGCTACTTTTGGAGTGTAAGTGGTACATCAACATCTTTGAACCAAAGCGAACTTCACCTGCACGCGGTGCACCCTGCTGACTGACAAACGAAGCATTGGCGAAAAGAGAGGTAGGGAGAGTAATTGTAAGCTACCCGACTGGGGAATGTACCTCCACCTCACAGAATACCGCAGCCAAATAACGGTTCCCTTGAGGGCTGTTGTGTTCCTGCGAGTGAGAGAGGTCACCAGAAAGGAAGGAGATGCTGCGAGCGGGGGTGGCGGCGCGCGAGCGATATTTTATGTTGCGAGAGTTAATATGGCTACGGTAACCGCTTCACATCAGGCGGGCCGTATGCTTGTCTGCCACCCGACGTAGTATAAAAAAAATAAATAAAAAAAATACAACTAAGCTGAAGATGCTTGTCAATAACTAAAACCTATTTTACGAGTTAAAATATTCTATGGTAATCGGCTTCAGCTTCGGCGGTAGGGCCCCAGTTTGTACACGGATTGGTAAAGAGTAGACTGACTACGAAGTAGAAGAATGTTTACGCACGAGCTTTGCCATCTCCGCTGCGGAGGGTTTAGAAGCTATATGACTACTTCTCGATAAGACTAAATAATGATGGACGGAGATTTATTTCTTGTGTCGCGAATTTTGATTTTGTATAATGATATGCTTAGGTAGATAGTATATTTTAATCTGCGTTGTATGTTAATGTTAGATGTTCGGTAAGTCGTTTTGTAGGTCGGATGGCAGACAAGCATACGACCCACTTGTTGTTTACCTACCTACTGATGTGGATCATATTAACGCTCGCAACATGTAATATCGCTCGCGCCATCGTCACCTCCGCTGTCAAGGCAGCAATTCTTTTCTTTCTGCGGGCCTCACTCACTCGCAGAAACACAACAACCCTCAAAGGAATTGAAATGTGGCTGCGGTATTCTGATTTCCCCATTCGGACCGCTTACATATACGCTATACCGTACGTATCTTTTGCCAGAGCCCCTTTCGCTAGCCGGCAGGGTACGTGGTGCCCCTGCCGACTAGCAGGTCAGGTTGGCTCCGACTCTAAAGCTCGCGGGGAGCCACCCTAACGTAACCCAAGGTAGACGTTAACTATTTGTAACTTCTTTGAAATTTACCTTCTACTTAATTGAGATGATGAAATAACAATATAAGTACAGGAATCACAACGTTCACAACGTTTCATTGAAGGAGGATTGCGACGTCTTTATAAGTCATAAAGTCTGAAAAGCAGCTAAGTCTGTCAAGAGCTTGTTTACTAAGAAGACGTTTACATGTACAGTTCTTAGGATTGGCAATAACTATAAATATAATATCATATAGCCTAAAGAAACAAATTAAATACTAGCAGCCTTACTCGTACAAAATATAGGTTTAATAAGCTGCTAAGACGGAGATCCCAAAAATTGACGGTGATATGACGAGCCCGGTGGTCGAAATCGGTGTGTAAATTGTCCAGAAATATTTATAGAAAATGGCCTGGATTGTTTCGAGAAATGGAAAATTGTACGGCCGTGCCGCTTTTTGCTCGACTTGGCGGGGGCACTGCCGTGCCCCAGATTTATACTTCGATCATTACTATATTAATGATCGATGGTTATGGGACTACGGGACTACTGGGATACGAGTGTGCATTAAGTAGTCTATGCCTCGAAACTTATCACTTTATGTCATTTATGACAATGTCAAATTGACGTATACACAATGTAAACAATTTTTCAACATGCACATTAAGCTGTAAGAAACTATATTTCATTATTTTTTATATAAATTTTACATAATCGGTAAAAATGGCGATGGCCGAAAAGAAAAACGAGTACCCACCAAGTGTGGAAGCAGACAGGCGACTGCTTCCTTTCAGTGATTGGGAGGATTACCTGGACTCGCTCATTGAGATCGCTGACTTGAGGAACCTTAGAAGTATTACAACAGCTAGGACTATCGCTGCTCTGGGCTATAGGTATGTGTAAACTAAATTAAAAAAAAATAAAAGGAAAAATAAGTTGACATACAGATTTCTTAAGGTCTTATAATATATGAGAAGCTCGATGGCGTCGTTGCGTGTATCTATCTAATCGAACACGCAAGTTAAGCAACGTCGACCGCAGCCTATCGAAGGATGGGCATATCTCGAGCCCCACCGTGCATCTGAGCTGAGGGCACGTTAAGCCGTCGGTCCCGCCTGATGTCATTAGATGACAGTCGTTGAGCCAAGTCAGTGGCCTTTCGGCGGCTTGAAAACACTGGTCTCGGCCAACCCGCAGTTGAGCAGCGCGAGTATGCTCTAACCCCTTCTATTGAGGGAAGACCCGTATCCCAGCAGTGGGATGAATAAGGGTTGACAACGACGACAAGGTCTTATAAATTATGTAACCTCATTTGTCTGTGGTCCCACACTAGCCAGAAACGCCTTTGTTATGCAGGACTAATGGAGTCTAAGCATATGGTTTTGATACGGTCTGGTTGGATTTTACCGTAACTTACGACCGCTTGCTATACAAGGTATATTGCTTATGCGTTGTACCCTGCTGCTAATGCAGCAACTTTACGACGTTATTGAGTAATTAAGTATGAGGAGAGACTTTGTCACTCTTTGCGTATTTTACCGTCTTGAACCGACTTTGACCGAATAGGTTGTGTTCAGAGGAGTTGTTATATATTATTTCGATGACCTCTTTTTATAGTCGCACCGCTCGCCAAAGGCGGGGAATTCAACCTCACATATTAGAAAGAAATTGGACACGTATTGTACGGTTCCAGAGGGTTATATGATTTTGGTGTTCTATAAGGTCGTTACCTTATAGAACATCAAAACTTCTTAGTAAATAAAACTTTTTGAAGTGTAAGGGGTTTATTTGGACCCAAAACCAACATAGCATGTACATGGTGCACCCTTCTGACTGATAGAGATTCTGTCAAAAGAGAGGTAGGGCACATTGTATTCATAAGTTGGCCCTACTAGGGAAGTACCTCCATATACAAGAATACCGCAACCAAAAAATAATTCCCTTGATATATTTTTGGTTTTAATTTTGTTTGTACTTCTGCAAGCGAGTTAGGTCACCAAGAAGGAGGGAAGAAGTTACTACGTTGACAATGGGGGTGGCACCACTTGAACTGTATTTCATGTTATGGGCATTTATATGGTTATGGTAACCGCTGCACACAAAGAGGGCCGTGTGCTTGTTTGCCAACAAACCACGTAATTCTTTTAATGCTTCTAGAGCTAACGGTGACACACTAAGCGAGAAAGAATTTTACAAACGTCGGGCAGTAATATACAGCATTGTATATCCAAAAGTGAAGGCATATACTTTAGTAAGCGAAGGCGCAAATTTAGAAGATCCTTTCAAAAGAGAACTTGCGGTTCGAGAACGCGCTAATAGAGTTGGGATCATACAGGTAATGCGAGTACACGCACCAGGCAGGCTTGAGGAGTGAGCTGTATGTGAGTAAGAGAACGATGAATTTGAATGTGAATGGATACAATGAGAGAGGAAGGCCAAAAAAAAACGGCCAAGTGCGAGTCGGACTCGCGCATGAAGGGTTACGTACCATTATCTATAAAAACGGCAAAAAAATCACGTTTGTTGTATGGGATATATTATTTATTTTTAAAGTGAATTTATGTGAGTATTTCAGCGTCTCCCTATTGCCGTTATCAATTGCGAGCAAAAATGAGCAAAAAAAATCACGATTGTTGTATGGGAGCCCCCTTAAATATTCATTTTATTCTATTTTTTAGTATTTGTTGTTATAGCGGCAAGAGAAATACATCATCTGTGAAAATTTCAAGTGTTTAACTATCACGGTTCATGAGATACAGCCCGGTGACAGACGGACGGACAGCGGAGCCTTAGTAATAGGGTTCCTTTGTACCCTTTGGTTACGGAACCCTAAAAAGAGGTGGTTGAATTCTGTGATGATATGGGTAAGAAAGGGGTTACTGTAGGGATGAAAAAGAAAAAAATCTTTATTCAATCTTTCACAAATGGTTGATCACATTGGCGGTGTCTCCTTTTAGGCATAATATGCCTGTGTCAGGAGGCACCGTTCCTTCATAACAGATTGATCTTGAACGCGCTAATAGAGTATCCCAAGAGGGAAAAATTTGAATTTACTCGAGCGGTCTTGAGACTTATGGATATATATACTGATTTTCATAAAATGTTAAAAAAAATCAATTTTAATTTTTATATGTTACATAGCAATATTCGAGCGCGTTAAATATTGAAAGTGAATAAATCCCACGTATTTCTGATAACGGAAATAATAATATGTTAATCTGCCCGTTTGTAACAGAAGTCAGAGGTTAAAAAAGAAACCAAATACTTTTGTAAATTGTCAGATTTAGGAATCCTTCTAGATAATCGTCAGATTATCAGTCAGCACGATTCGGTCATAATCGTCAGTATGAAAATCTGACGCACTTTTTTTGCAATTTTAAAAAGCTTTTTTTTAAAGTTAATTTAGATCATCCCTTTAAAGTTTCATTATACTAGTTAACTAATGTAATATTATTTTGTAAATACACAATTAATTCCATAATTTTACATGCAACCCTTTTGTTTATTTAATAAGTGGTTCATCAATATATTTGAACCAAAGCCAACTTCACCTGCACGCGGTGCACCCTACTAACTGACAAACAAAACTATGGCGAAAAGAGAGGTAGGGAGCGTAATTGTAAGCTACCCTACTGGGGAATGTACCTCCATCTCACAGAATACCGCAGCCAAATAACAATTCCCTTGAGGGTTGTTGTGTTTCTGTTGGTGAGTAAGGTCACCAGAAGGAGATGCTGCGTTGGCAGCGGGGGTGGCGGCGCGCAAGTGATATTTTATGTTGCGAGCGTTAATATGGCTACCGTAACCGCTTCACATCAGGCGGGCCGTATGCTTGTCTGCCACCCGACGTTGTTACTAGCATCATGTCCTAATCGTAAGAATATTAAATCAGAGTTTTTTTGGGGTCACTTAACATCTCCTCAAAATATCTGAGGCGCTCGATTATTTTCAAAGACTAACTTTTTTTACCTAATCTGATCCGTTGTCCTTGGCCGTCGGCCATATTTATAGGGCTCATACCTTGCCTTATATCCGAGGAGCTCTATAAACTCCTAAAATCTCCGCTTGTAACCCACATAAAAAAATAAGTAAACTAATACTAGTAGGGGAACCTCCCTACTAGTATTATTTTACCTATTTTTTTATGTGAATGTAATGGGAACTATCAATTTGTCTATAGTATTCGTCTATTGTATTACCATATCAATAGAAGATTATACCATCTCAACTTAAAAGAAAAAAAACAACGTTTATTGCATTAAGATAAATAGAATTTACATGAACGTGAAAGTACATTTTAAGTCCCTCTCCTCAGTTTCAATGGCTAAAGCTGTCTATACCAGAAGACATCTCTGAATAGAATACTTAAGACCATTTATTGGAATGAAATATTAGATCTTTCTTATTTTCTGATAGAATTAAAATAATTTATGGCATTCTAGACCCAAATATTTACGCAGATAAAAATAATTTACGTAGTATTTATATCGATTTCAATGGTTTTTTATGTTTTTTTATACTATGTCGGGTGGCAGACAAGCATACGGCCCTTCGGATGTGTAACGGTTACCGTAGCCATATTAACGCTCGCGAAAAGAAATATCGCTCGCACGCCGCCGACCCCACTGCCGACGCAGCTACTCCTCCCCTTGCCCTCACTCACTCGCAGAAACACAAACAACCCTCAAGGGAATTGTTATTTGGCCTTACAAACAAATTTGAAAAAAAAAACAGTAGATATATAGTAGTACGATAATAACAGTAATAAGTTATGTAGAAATAACTTTTTCCACAGTCGATTATTTTTGTCCGGCATTTTACCAAAGGAGGGTTCGAAATATCAGGATACATAGATTATGCTCACAAACTGATCAGCGAGAATTGGGGACCATTCTTCAAATCAAATAAAACTATGCTATGGCCCAAGGATACTGACTTGGGATATTACCACTGGCGACATCGCACCGTCAGAAGTAACATTAGTAGAAATTATAAGGTAATTCTTATTTAAAATGTACTAATATGTGATTGTATGTTGGGAGTAATCTCTGGACTACCTGAATTGGTTTGAAAAATAATTTCTTGAAATTAGCTACGTTATTCGTATTTAATACAAACTATATTTTTTCATCGTTTATTAAAATAATCACACAAACCAAAGTTATGGGCGAACACCGTTCGTAATGACAATTTGTGCTGGTCTGTAATTTGTTGAAATTATTCTGCTTTACTCTATGTTTCGAATTGCGTTTGTAGGAATTATTTACTTCTGACAAAATTTAAAAAGCTTCTACGTATACGAAGCCACGAGTAAAAGCTTATACTCAAATATCCAGAAAATGTTTAATACGATTTGTCGTTCACACGCTTGACTAACAGTTGAACATGTGTCGGTCTCCGAGTATTCTGAAACAATGTCGATATCGACTTCCGCTAAACTTGGCTCAAATTCTTGAATAATACTATCCAGTTTCATGCTGCACGTAGATAACATAATTTTGCCGATAAGCAATACCTTATCTATGGTAATCATAATAATAATATAATCTACGTTTTCTGAATCAGTAAATATGCCAAAATAAGTCAAAATGCGAGAAAATATCTTTTCCTTTTAGAATTTGAAAACATCGGGATTTTGAATAAAATATATATTTCATTGATCAATGAATATGATGAAGATTGTTTTTCTACATTCAACTGACATTTTTGCAAATCCATCTGGCGCGGAAAATAAACTTGTATTTTAAATTAATAAAGATTTCATTGACGTATAAGATAGGGATGCAAGTCCTAGACTGGAGGCCACGTATGAAGCGACGAAGCGTACGGCGTTTCCTCTCTAGATATGGTATAGCGGTTGAATGCGGAAAGCGGAGGATCGCATACGGTGGAACGCATTGGAGAAGGCCTATAACCAGCAGTGGGTAGATACGGGCTGATAACGATGATGATGATCAATGCAAGAAACTAACACATTTTCTGTATTATTTGCAAAGGAAATATCAGTCTAGATAAAACGGCAAAAACAACTGAAGACCCGGAAGCGGAATAGCTATTTCGAAGTGAAGAGCTAAAATAATTGAACACATTAAGCATTCAATTTCGTGGGTAGATGTTAATAGAATTTTTAAAACTTCGCCTGACGGACTATCGGATGGCACTATTACAAACTTGTATCGGTTCTCTATATACATATAATTTTAAATTTTCACCATTGTTTCCATCACTATTTGATAAAATTTTTGTATTACAAAAGAGAGCCATTAGATCAATTTACAATTTGGGTTCTAGGGATTCACTCCGTGAGTTATTTAAGGAGATAAATAAAAATCCTCACTGTCGCTTCTCAATATATTTATGTAAATATTATGTACGTCCGTAAAAACATTTCGAATTTTACAAAAGTATGTGATATAACTAATGTCAACTTGCGGAACAAAAACAAATTGGTTATTCCAAAACATAGACTTAGAGCGGGCGCTGTATCCCTTTCCGACCTGAGCAATACGAGCGTGAGTTACAACTTTAAAAAATTCTATAACCGCGCGCAATCCGTTTCTACGCACGAGACCGCGACAATATAACAGTGCGTTCCTCAGCCGACCAATAGGAAACCGATTACGCCAGTAGGTAGATTAGTCGTCGCGTGCGAGTCGACAAGATGGCTGCGTTCCCGGACACCCGAAAAGGACTCCGTAAGTTTTAATGAACTTTTCGTTTTTTTTATGTTATTTCAATCATCTTATCGTGTTGTTTTATAGCTAATAGAGTACATTATCAAAAACAAACAACAATAAGATCAATATACTATTAGATTTATTTCAATTAATTCGTAAAATAGTGACAGCACGATAGTGAGCGTCAGGTCGCAATAATACCTACTCACGGCGATGAGTTCGTGAGTTAAAATTTAATTTTACAGGTTTTTTAACTGTTTTGTTTTATTTTAGGGTTACCATTAAATGACGACATCATATTAAGCTTGCTGGAAGAGGGAAATTGTTCAGATTTGGATTTAGACGATGTCGAAAATGAATTTATTCAAGAAAATGAAGACGACGTGCCTGTTGAAGAACTTTGCATGCCTGTTGAAGAACTCTGCGTGCCTGAATCCCTGAAACTGGCACAAATACCAGAAAATAGGTCTCCTATGAATGAAGGGGCAGGTCCATCCGAACGAAGGAAACAGGTAAAAATTAAAATTCTCCCGCGTAAACGAATTTGGAAGAAGGTTAACTTTATCGATCTATGCCATGATTACGCAGGCCACCCGGAACCGATTGTAGTTCGATCATCTATGGAATATTTTAGTGAATATTACAATGACGAATTTTTTGAGAAAATGGCAGTTTGTACAAATTTATATTATATGAGAAAAACTGGCGGGGTATTAAATTGTACTAAATCAGAAATGAAAAAGTTATACGGAATTCATCTCATGATGGGAATTTTATCTTACCCTAGAATTCCTATGTATTGGAGACAAAAGATTAGCATTGACGCAATCGCGTCTACAATGACCAGAGACCGCTTTATGACGCTACGTAATAATCTACATGTCGTGGAATCAGACACTCCACCTGCTGCCAACAACTTTAATCCTCTCTGGAAGGTACAGCCCGTTATCGACGCAGTAAGACAAGGATGCAGCAAAATATTAAGATCACCAGGTAGATTTTCTGTTGATGAACAAATGATCCCTTTTACAGGCAAGTGTCACCTTAGACAACTTGTAAAAAATAAGCCACGCCCAGTAGGTCTTAAAAATTTTGTCGTTACTACAAGCGAAGGGCTAATGGTAGATTTCGAAATTTATTATGGGAACAACCCTGCACTTTCACATCCCCTTGGACTCGGACCTGGTGTAGTTTTACATCTCATTCGAACTGTTCCTCCTGGCAGCTGTATCTTTTTTGACCGATATTTTACGACCATTCCTTTGTTGGATGAGCTAAAGAGATTAGGTTATCATGGAACAGGCACGATTATGGCCAATCGTATTCCTGATCGCCAGAAACTTAGTTTCAAAGAAGACAAAAAGATGCAGAGAGGCGACATAGATCAAAGGGTATCTCATGACATAGTCCTGGTCAAATGGAAGGATAGCAAGACTGTACTTACTGCGTCAAACTGTACTGGAGGTACGGCTATAGAGACCGTAAAACGATACGAGAAGAGCGCGAAATGTTACGTCGATGTTGACGCTCCAAAGATTATTACGTCATATAACGCATTTATGGGCGGCGTTGATGTCCTAGACCAGTCTATGGAGTACTATAGGACCTTTATGAAGACTCGCAAATGGACACTGAAAGTAATACTACATTTTATGGATTTGGCAACGGTAAATTCTTGGCGTTTATATAAATGCGATTCATTGGCCAAGAAAGTTACAAGCAATCACATTCAAGATTTACTGGCATTCAGGTTCGAAATTGCTGAGACACTTATTAACGTACCTGATAGGGATCGTCAACAATCATCTCCTTTGCGATCGAGTCCAATTTCTCTATCCGCAAGATACAAACCGGCAAACAATCCTGCGACCGGTAAAAGATATGATGGCTATGATCACTTGCCTATATTTGACGACATAAAGGCTCCGCGTAAATGTCGTCTAGAGAGCTGTTCTTCTCGTTCTAAAATAAGATGCTGCAAATGCGATGTATATTTGTGCATTAGTCGCAAACAAAACTGCTTTAATCATTACCATAATAATTAAGACTGAGATACCATAAATTATAAAAAAAACATGACTAAAATACCTCATAAAGACTTATTTTTTTTTATTTTTGTAATGTTCGTTTATTTTTCTTATAAGTACAATAAAAGCTAATGTTTTTATTCTAAGTTTTAAAAGTTTAGGTTAAGGTCATTGATTTAAGTAGATTTATTAAAAAGTTCATTGTAACTTGACTGTGATTTATAAATAAGTACACGATATTATTAAGTTCATTGGATTATTAAAAAGTTTATGGTAACTTGACTGTGATTTATATAGTACAAATAAACGGATAACTGCTGTGATTAACTTGTTATTTCATTTTTACCCCTTACTGGTTAGGAAATAATATTTAAATCAATAATATTACACTTAAAAACAATATAATATTTATAATTTTAATATATTTATTAAAATTCATCCCAATATAATGCGCTAATCATGATTTACACCTTAAACAGCTTCGAAGTCACGTTCGTGAGTAGGTAGAAGTAAGACCTAGAGCTCACTATCGGGATATGTACTTTTCAGAACTATGGATAGGGGTAGATTTTTTTGACAATTTTTCTCGGAAATTTCAATATTTATCACGAATGAAAACATATAAATTTAACTGATCTAGGCGAAAAAAAATCTCAGGTCCGAAAGGGGTATGGAGTTGAGTGTGCAAAATATGAGGACCGCATTCTATAAACAGTTTTGAATTCAGAAAAGCTTGTAGATTATGATTCTGAATGTTGCCAGGAAGTTTCTTGGTCCAATTTTTTTTTATACCCCATTCCCTTGGATATCGAGTAAATGGACTGAACAAATGCTTTACTACAATTTTAAGCATTGTTTTATTGAAAATATCCAATTGTTTCTTATGATTAAAGATACTTATAGCTACTAAGTGGAAATAAAAAAACAAAAAAAAAATAAAAAATAAACAAATATTGCTGAAAAAAAAAATATAAAAGGAAATTTTTACATACGTAATCAAAAATTTTAATTTATATTTGTACGGTTTGTTTGTTTTTTTGTTTGTAAACTTTATACTACTAAAACACGCATATAGATTATACAAAAGAAATGTCATATATGTATGTATGTCATGCAAGTAGATTATACAAAAGAAATGTCAATGGCGGACTTACCCATGCAGGGATTTCTTCCAGTCAACCATGGAATGCTTGATGGGGAACATTAACATGGGTTTGGTAATTGGTACAGAGCATTTGTACAACATAGAGCTTTAAATAATAAAAATAATAAAATATTAAAAAGAAATAATAATAATACTAACAAAACATGCAAATCCTTATTATGCAAAATGTGACACATCCTCCTAAAAATGGAAAATGTATGCCTAGACTTTTGTTTGAAGATAAACCGCTGCAAAACTAAGATAATGATTGTAGATAGAGCCCAAAACATCTTGCAGAATATAAACCAATCGCGAACTACGATGTTGTACAATCCTACATATATCTTGGCGCTTTTATCTCAAACCAAGGGGGCTGTATAGATGAAGTTAATCGACGTATGGCTATTACTAGGAGTGCGATGGAAAACCTCAGGAAAATATGGGCCGATAGAAACATCACAAAAGCCACAAAGATTCGACTCGTCTAATCGTTGGTGTTTCCTATATTCTTATACGCCGCAAAAACATGGACTATACGGCGGACGAAGACAAAGAAAATTGACGCCTTGAAAATGTAGTGTTGGAGCTGGATGCTCCGAGTTTCGTGGACTGAATTCCGCACAAATTACTCAATCCTTGCTGAACTACGTATTACAGAACGTCTATCCACCTTGGTGCAGAGTTGTATTGTGCGGTTGTTTGGACATGTTAGTCGCCACAGACACGACTCCATAGAGAGACTTGTTGTGCAGGGAAAGGTTGAAGGCGTAAGACCACGGGGCCCCCATGCGTTGGACCGATCAGGTGAAGGCGGCGGTGAGCGCCCCGGTACACGAATGTGCCCGATTGACGACCAGCAGGCAGAGATGGCGGGACGTTGTGAGGCGAGCTGCTGCCTCATCATGACAACCACGACCATTCTGGCAAGAGTGAAGCGACAAAGAAGAAAAAGAAAAAGGTACACATTCTACATATCTATTTTATACACAATCGAATTTTATAGCTCAAACTTCAGGAGTACAACCAAAATGCTCCCGAAGTTGTGATTTGAAGGAGTAAAGAGACTGTAACATTTTGATGTTCACTGGCAGTTTGTTCCAAAGGCGAGCAGCGAGGACAGCAAAAGATTTAGAATAGCACTGAGAGCTGTGATGAGGAATTACCAGGTATGGAATTTTGCTTGAATGAAGCCGGTCATCAGAGACTTGAAACTTGTACTTATATTAATTCAGTGAGAATAAAAAAGATTAATTGTTAATTTTTTCATACTCACATTTTGCATACTCAACTTCCTTTTGCTTATGCGTTATTGTACATTCAAGTGCATTTTAAAAATTACTCCTTTGTTTTCCTTATTATAAAAGTGATTGGCATTTACATTTGATCTTTGTTTTATTTTCTACATCAGTGTTTCTGGGAAGTCAGCACTGATCCATGTGGAACTCCTACTATTATATTATGGAAGTCCGATAGTTCTCCTTCCTCTCTCACCTGAAATATTCGCTTTGCGAGACAGGACTCTACAAGTATATAATAGCTATGAGGTAGAGATGTCCTTGTCTTGCACAGGAGGCCTTTGTGCCACACCTTATCAAAGGCTGTTTGTATGTCCAGAAACACGGCAGAGCAGTATTCTTTTTGAAAAAAAAAATATATTACATAAAATATCATTTTATGTAATATATATTTTTTTCAACATTTTTTTTTATTTCCACTAAATAGCTATAAGTATCTTTAATCATAAGAAACAATTGGATATTTTCAATAAAACAATGATTAAAATTGTTGTAAAGCATTTGTTCAGTCCATTTACTCGATATCCAAGGGAATGGGGTATAAAAAAAAAATTGGACCAAGAAACTTCCTGGCAACATTCAGAATCATAATCTACAAGCTTTTCTGAATTCAAAACTGTTTATAGAATGCGGTCCTCATATTTTGCACACTCAGCTACCTGTGGCGCCTGCACTAACTGGGGAAGGTCAATAATTCGTTTGTCGTAAATTGCATCCGCTACTACAATAAGTTGCCGGAGTCGGTCCTGATTTTACCCGACACTAAATTCAAACAGCTTATTAAGATCACCTTATGTAAAAAGGCTTATTACAGGACCGACGATTACCTTAATGATAAAAAAGGATGTGAAGCACAGGCGTCTTATCTTTACAAGTAGTATTGTGGATTACATATTTAGACTTTTATACAATATGTATATACACTCTATACTATGATTTTTTATATATTTTTTTTCTCCTATTTTGGTTGAATACCAATTTTTTTTATTGTATTATGTATAATGATAATATTGTATGGCTATTTAAAGAAAGACATGTAATGACAGTTTCTTTCGGCATTTCTTCTCGTCAATGGTCATTCCGAAATGCTGGTAGATAAAAAAATATACCTAATTGTAAAAGACGTGTCTAAGTGCCCGCACTTTTTTTTTATATTAGAGGGCGGCAAACGAGCATGTGGGTCACCTGATGGAAAGCGATCACCACCGCCCATGGAGCCTAAACTCCTTCCTTTCTTTCTTTCTGGTGACCTCACTCACTCGCAGGAACACAATAACCCTCAAGGGAATTGTTATTTGGCTGGGGTATCCTTGGGATTAATAATAATATATACGGTATAAATGAATACGGCAGCGATTATTCATCATTTTGATGAAACTTACGGTTCGAATGTGTATGTGGTTCAAGATCCATTATTTTTAGTGAGGAGCTCGATGACACCGTTGCGCGTGTCAGTGTAATCGAACACTATTTAGAAGTTAAGTAACGTTGACCGTAGCCTGTCCATGGATGGGTTTATTTATCTCGAGTTCCTCCGGAGCTTGCTTCGGAGGGCACGTTAAGCCGTTGGTCTCGGCTGTCATCATTAGATGACAAGCGTTAAACCAAGTCAGTGGCTTTTAGGCGGTTTGAAAAACACAGGCCTACGCCAACCCGCGCTTGAGTAGCGTGATGGAGTATGCTTTAAAAAACCCTTTCAATTGAGTCCCCTCATTTGAAGGGGTTTAAAGCATACTCCATTCGTAGACCGGTATCTCAGCAATGGGTTAATTAAAGGTCGACGACGACGATATCCATAGGAGATATACGAATATGTATACTAAGCTGGCATAAGAAAAAAAAACTTGAATAGGCTAGTTGCCATTTTTTTTTCATATGGTATGTATATTACAATAATATAAGTATTAGTGAAAGAATTACTTCCAAGGCATTAAAACTTCTCGAGATATATAACTTTCAAGTTTAAATTTTTTACTTTCTCGAAAACACCTTCCTATTTTGTATGCTTAATCAGTAGCTATATTTCGTTTCTTTTTCTAGCCTCTCATGGATCCAGTTATGGGCTTGCTCTTCCAAAATCGCCACGACCACAAAATTATATGCCCCGATCCTGAACAAGACCCTGGTCAAAATACAACAAAGCAAAGAATATACTCACCAAAATACACACAGGTTGAAATTTATGATCACGTTGTACGAAGAAAGAGCTAATCGTGTGGATCATAATTTCGCACACTTATTTCAAAACTGACACTATCCAAACTTTAAATTGTTTGCTAATTGTGTTATGATTAATTTACAATTTATGCACATGCACATACTTGCACATGTCTGACTCATGCCATGCCATGATTTAAACGATTTAAACTATGTAAAATTATTTTATGTCAGGCGTTTGAACACATCTGACATTGTTAATACTTTTAGATAAACGTGCTTTCGTACATTTTTTTTATATTGTGGATCACCTGATGGGGAGCAATCACCACGGATATCAGCAACATCAAGGGATCGCCGATCCGTTGCCAGCCTATACTTCTTCCTTTCTTTCTGGTGACCTCACTCACTTGCAGGAACTCAACAACCCTCAAGGAAATTGTTATTTAGCTACGGTATTCTGTGTGGTGGAGGAACTTCCCAAGTAGGGCAACTTAAAAAATACGCTATGTC
This sequence comes from Hypsopygia costalis, assembly GCA_937001555.2. NCBI lineage: Eukaryota > Metazoa > Arthropoda > Insecta > Lepidoptera > Pyralidae > Hypsopygia > Hypsopygia costalis. Next base: position 7,169,793 of record OW443330.2, on the reverse strand, counting down.
CTACCTCTCTTTTCGCAAGAGCCGTTTGTTTGCCAGTCAGCAGGGTGCAGCACGTGTAGGAGAGGTTGGATGTGGTTCAAAGATGTTCATGAACTACTTACACCCTCAATACAAAGATATATTTTAGTTCTGTAAGTGTCTTTGTGCTTAATATAATTTACTTTTAATTGTCATTATTTTCGGTAATTGAAATTTAAGAAAGGTTTTAACTTGAAGAGATAATACATACATCATGTTAAATTTTGCGTATACAGTATTTGTTATTAGCAAATGTGAGAAATTTGCATAGTGTTAGTTTTAGGAACTGTGCGATCTAATAATCATTAAAAAGCTGAATAACAAATAAATTTACTATATTTGGAAAAGTACAAATATATTAATATCCTACGATCCATCAAGATTGCATACTGTGCCGAGGCAGCCATTACAAAATTATCATAAATTTTGAGTTTAAAAGATAGCTCAGCGAAATGATAATGTGAATTGAATTGCAGATGTTTGATTTAAAATTTTAATTGTAATAAAAAGAAATTAATATAATCAAATAAATGTCTTTTAATTTCAGAAACAAAAAATGTTTATGTTTAATAAACATGAAAGTATACTTTTTATTAACATTTTAAAATAATGTTTTATATAAGCTTAAATGTAAAACTATAACTTAAATACAATTGTTTTCAACATGAAAATATTTCCCCTATTTACATTAATACAATAGACTATGTAACGTCTGACTTTGTGAAGGATCAGACAGGTAATTATTATTTAAAATATAAATTCACGTTATGATTTATTTGAATCGAATTACGAAAATGAGGTATTCCTGTTTTAATGTAAATAATTAAACATCATTTAAAAACACAAACGTAAAGTAAAAAAATGTAAGGGTGTATGATGTAATTTTTGAATTAAAAGTCGTCAAACAAAAACGGCAATGAGCCTATGCTATATTACAATGATACCATCAGAGTTACTACTATTCAATCAGCCATACATTCATTAAACATATTATGAAAAGTGCATTAAATTTATTAAAATAAATATGTTTTTGTTTTCTGGTGAATTTAGTGCGATTTAATATCTATCCTAATCATTTTTCCTTATCCACTTTTTAGTACACAAAAAGATACGTCGTAAAACATCGCAATATTATTTTACGACGCTCAAATTGTCAAATACTGATTTGCAACTCTTAAATTTCTAAAACGTAAGTATTTCAGATGTTATATCTTAATTTAGAATAACAAAACATCAAAGCTGAGAAGAGAATCTAAATAAATGTTAGCAACAAACTCGATTTTCAATTATAGTACGAAATGTACTTGATTGTTTGACTACACATTGATATATAATAAGATTCATCAAAGTGAATTACGAGAATTACAGAATATTACACTTGACGTTAACGTTATACGGTCTTCAAGCATTATATCTTTGGAAGTGAATTGTTATGACGCCTATTACAGCATCTTGCACTGAGGACTAAATATTTTTACCAGAAGTACATTTCATATACTAATCTAATACAAAAATTACACTATAGTAGATTAGACACTCATACAATTATAGCTAGTCAATAAATTCAAATTAACACTTAGGTCGGAGTAGTCTTGATATTTATTTCTATTGAGGATATTCAAATGATGACTGATTTTACTTAAAACATTAGATGTTTGGAATTTCTCAGACTTTTGAGCACCGTTCTTTACAAATATCATGTCTTACATTGAAGACTGAATAGATTTTTAGAAGTATGTCGCCTATGTATACCAAATTTTGCATCTGGCATGACACGATATATCTAGATCAGACTAATATAGCTAATCTGGATCTTCCTTTGGGGTAATTGTTCATGTCAAATTAGAGATGATTAATCTTGCTTATGGCCATTTTTTTTTTTGAGTTTCTCAGGCTTGGGATTGCATGGATTCTTGGCGAGTCCTTTTGGCGGATTCTCTTGATGCACTTTGGACTTCCGCAGTTCGAAGGGTAATGCCGAAAATATCTTCGTGATATCTGTTCTCGTCCTGTAATAAAATTTTACACATTTTATAATTACTAATAAAACAGCAACATTGTAATCGTATGCTATCTGTGATTATTATCATTATTTGCCTACCATTATTTCAAGCATAAAGTCATCTATTTCTTCATCGGACATATTAGCATGCTTTTTGACGGTTGCTTTCAGCGTTTGCTGGACCTCTTCAGCCATCTTGCAATCGCCGCAAACGTAAAAATGTCCGTCTTCATCAACTAGCATTCGTGTTACTTCCGCTCCTTCTTCTTCTAATAATGCCTGGACGTGTTTCTGTAAAATTTAAATAAACGTTTTAGTTAAGTATAGGTATATATCATTTTGCTGCAAATTTTATGTATAGTCAAATTATACTTATTAATAATAACTCCTTACCATTTCTACATCTTTTTCTCTTGAAAGAGCTAATTTTATTTGACTAAGAACTCCATCTCTCTTTGCTTGTTCTTTTTCTTCCTTATACAAGTCCATTCCTCTATTTCTACAGCCAAAGAATAACCATATTGGTCCAGCAGTCTTTTGACTGGTTTTAATTTCTTCCCTACGTTGATTCCAAAAACCTCTAAATGGTGCTATTCCGGAACCAGGTCCTACTAAGATAAGTGGTACTGACATATCTTTAGGCATATGGAAACTAGGCGCTCTGAAAATGAATTTAGCAATCAATTTCATATTGTTAATATTTAACGTTAATAATTTTATATAAATAATAATATTTAAAGTAGGAATAATATAGATCTTCACCGTCTTATAAACACCACAACGCTGTCTCCCGGTTTAAGATTTTGTAAATATGTTGAACATACGCCATAATGCGTTGGTCCTGCGCCATCTGCAATTTTTATTTTTCTATTAATGACTTGTCAGCTTAAAAATGGGGTAACTATTTATTTATTTTCAATCTCTAAAATATATTAAGTCTGTTGATATACTCACTTTTAGTTTTGTAAGTAACAATAGCAACAGTAACATGAATTCTCTGAGGATGTGCTGCAGGGGATGATGATATAGAGTAAAATCTGGGTTGTAGAGGTGGCAGTAACGCCGCTAGCAACGACGCTTGTGGTCTGCATGATGGAAATTGTTCTAAAACTTCCGCTAAATGTGGATAGAAGTCATGTCGCCATTCATCATTGGCATTTGAATCCTAAAAAAAAGTAAGTATGTAAATATCATGTAAATATAATGTAAATTTTGATGAGCTCGGTGGTCGAATGGTTAGCAATGGCCACTTTGTCTCCGAGGTCGCGGCTTCGATTCCCGCACGAGACAAATATTTGTGTGCATGAACATGTCTATTTGTCTTGGTCTGGGTGTTTTATATGTATTATATGTATGTATTTACAAAAAAAATGTTTTTAAGTATAATATCATTTATCTAGTACCCATAGTACAAGCTTTGCGCTTAATTTTTGACTAGATGGTGCTGTGTAAATTGTCTTCAGAAATATTTATTTATTAAATATCGTTTTTAATGATAAGGGGAGCTTTGAATTATATAACTTGTACTCACAGTAGATGTTTCACTGAGTATATATGAGGTCTTAAAATTTCTTATAAGGTCATAAAAGTGTGTGAAGTAATGATATTTTGTTGTGTTTATACTATATGGTTATTTACCAAAATTGTCTGCTCATAATGCACTGTGATCTTTTTGAAGGTATGTTGAAATGTAAAAGGCTCAATATGATTTTTAAAGCCAACCTCATCTGCAGGTAATGCAGCCAGTCGGGCTCGTTACACAGATGTAGGGTTTTTACATCCTAGATCTGCTCGACATGTTCGAGTCTTGTTTGGTTTCATACAAAACTAAGAGGCTTCGCAAAAGATACTTAGGGCATGTAACTAGGATAAGAGTAGTAAGAATAACTACTTATATGATGTTATGTTTATAATATTTTTATTTTTAAGCATTTTATTCCATTTACTTACCGTTGCTAAAGTTTGAAGTTTTTCACGTTCATCATTATTACTACAACAACTTGCCAGATATTTTAAAACTTTTGTCGAAGGCGGCGTGGTGATATCCAAAAATTGTGTAAACATTTGCCGTACTGTCACAGTTGGTAGACGCTCATGTTTTTCCCATGACTTTATAGCACCTGATAAAAGAGTAATTGAAATTTTAACACTATTATTGTAATGAGGATACTTGTAATAACAACTAATATAATTGACACAGAAAATGTGGAAATTGTTCCGTTTGAAAATTCTGTTCACGCCTTGTTAAAGATAATAAAATTATTGTTTATTATTTAGTTTGTTGAACTTACCGGTAGGTGTAAGTGTCTCTTTCATCACTTCTACCTGTACAGGTGCATCGTAGTCCTTTGTATCCCTTAGTCTTTTCAGTATGGCATCTACTATTTCTTTGCGATTACTTGCCATAATACCTACATGATCGCCGGGGTCATATTTCAATTCATTCTGGAAATAAGTAGGTAAGTGTTTGTCAATTGAAGTTATGTCTAGAATTCTAGAATATTGATTTAAAAGAAGAAGGAAATGGTTCACGTTATGAGAATGTCTTTAAGTCCATGACTGCCAGTATCTAGTATATAATTAGATCTTTATTAGGTTAACAAGAGATGTTCTGTCTTTAAGATTTTAAAATTATTTTCTTTAGCTTCAAAGACAAATAAAACAAAAATTAGCAATACTTATTTCGTAATTACCTCCGGCTGCATATCCACAAATATGGTTGCGCGATCAGTTGTATAGTCACCTAATACTTTATTTTCCTGCACTTTACATGTAATCAGTGATTTCCTGAAGCTAGCTTCAAGTGCCGATTTTTTTGACATTACTTCTTGTCCTGGCTTACCCAGCCGTACTGTCTCTTCTGACAAAGGCAGTGTGCCTAATGCGTTCCGTGCATCTTTTACCATGTCAGTTTCGTCCAAACAGAAGGTGTCACATGCAACCTGTATCATTACATTAAATATAATGTTTTAATTATGAATTTGCTAACCCCTATAGACATTATCTTGTTCAAATTTCCATAGAATCGCGTTAATTTTAACGAATTTTTTTTTTTCTAGTTTAAAATAGCTATACATCTATCCGTTCTAAATTGTGTACATACCAACAAATATCATTTCATTTTAATTCATATAGATTTGACGGTGCTGACTCAAATGCATTCCGAAAAAAATACTTACGTGAAAGATATCTGAAGACCAAGTTCGGAACCGTTGCTCTTGTCCATACATCTCATCACCACAAACCAGTTCAAGTATTCTTTCGCCTCCTAACTCTCCAAGTATTCTGTCTAATGTTTTTCCAAAATTACAGAATTTCGGATAAGCGCTTGACCCAAGTGCGAACACAGCAAAGCACACGTTGCTAAGCGGTCCAATATTTTGGTCCAATGTTGAAGAACCAGCTACACTGCCTAAAATGTATTTAAATAATTATTTACTATTATCTTACGTGAATATAAAAATACTCAGAGTAAAGTTATCGAAAAATCTTAGCTTAAGGCTCTATTTACATGCAGTGTTACCGCAGAAGACAAAGCAAGCGATACTCAAAAACGAGTGTTCATTCCTTAGAATTCTCGTGAATACCGTTTGGAAATTTGAGAAAAATTTGCGAAAGGATCTATGACGTTAAGAGTCTGTGGACTGTGATATAGGTTAAAATTTTCACAAGGTGTGAGAAATCTCGCGACTTCGCTGGTCATTTTGGTCATCGAGATGAAGTTAACGCCTTAATGTCCGAGAATTTATCCCTTCAATCTCTTCCATGGCAATATTTATTGAGTCTAACGATATTGTCTAGACAATTACAGCATGTAGGTACAATTTCATTATTTAAGTAATGCAAAAACTAGGCCATGAAAGTGCTTTGAATATAGGCAAGTAGATTATTACAAAAAATTGTTGACTTTTTAGCGAAAGGGGAAAATATATATAAAAGTTTCTGAGACCATCGTATTTTATTTTACTAAATTCACACATTACGTAAGTAGTGTAAGAGCTGCTAGACAGCCTTAGAAAAATTCTTGAGTATTAAGTTAGTACCTTGTTTCTCCTCAGTTTGTAAGTTTCACTGAGACGAAGACATAGGTTCAAAAAAGCTTGTGTGAAAAAAGTGATTTATGTGGTTTCTTAATTAAGTTTACTGAAATTTTAGTTTTTATAAATGTTTTTCGTAATGTTCATCTACTATACCTAATTGAAAAGAAATCAGATTTAAGGTGATTGTACCTAATAGCTTGCTCATACATTATCTTTGGAAGGATCTAACAAATATTTTTGGCTCAGGTGCAAATGAACTTATTTCTAATGTACATGAATTCTTGTCACAAAATAACAATTTAATAAGTAATAATAAATTAATGATCAGTCGCAATAAGTCAGTTAAAACATATTTAATTGTTATTTTGCGACAACAATTCATCTACATATGAAATAAGTTTATTTGTGTCTAAGCCAAAAATGTTTGCTTGCCAAACATAATGTATGTGCAAGGTTTTACGATATATAGTAAGAAGGTTTGTTTATAAGCGTTTTTAATTATATTTTTAATTTAAAATAAACCGGATAAGTCTTCATGACGATAAAATTAGACATAGAATCAAAAGTTGAAAAGAAAAATATATTACTTTTGTTCGACTCCATACGTGACAGCTGCTTTTTTAATTCCAATGCTGGCAACATCGTACTATTTGTTCTCATTAACGATTTTGGCGTCGGAATCTTATTTCTGTAAAAAAAATGTAACTTTGTACAAAGAAGTGTTATAAAGACAGTTCAATAGCATGATGCATTATAAAGAACAAACATTCTTAATTATTATTTGTATAGTTGATGTCGGCTAACTTGTCACAATATTATAAATTTTAAAAATGAAAAAAAACCTTCCCATCTCGTTGGTGGATTAAAATTTTTCCGTTTTTAAAATATTTATAATAAATATTCTTACCCTGAGCCATAGTCATGTCCGTCTTCTTGTTTGTGTCTCTCACTATATAAAAGTTGCAATAATTGTTCAGCAAAATCCTATAAACAGACAAACGTTATTATTTCTCACGTTTATGTAAAATTAATTTCATCAATCAATTTCATGAATGTGCTATTTACCACTCCATTAGCTGGAGGCTCTCCATTTCCGAAGGTTGATGTCACTATAAGTACCAAAGTTTCATGTTCTATCGAAAACACATCATAATCCGCCATATTGTGAACCTGAAGAAAGTCACGCAATTTAAAAGATTGAATTTTAATAACTCCTCAAAATACAAATTGCATAAAATTTGATTCATTTCTCTTAAGAATTTTAAAGATATTTAAAATTCTAATTCAATAAATTTCCTACTTTAAACGAATTCTTAAAAATCTCACTTGTGCATTAAATGCGTGTCCGAAAATAGTTCCTAGTTCTTTGGCATACTGTTCAGATTTGCCTGTCTCTGATGCATACAATATCGTGGCCTTGATGCGCTTCGAGAGAGCTCTACCGAACAGTTTGGAAGTAAACTTCACGGCTCGTGCAATCTGCTTGAAGTGGAACTTTCTGTGGATAGTCTTGTTGCCTTCACTCTTGGTCCACTTGTGGGTTCTCCATGCATTCTCCTGGAGACAATCGTTAAAGTTACTTTAGATCGTCTTTGTTACTTTGAAGTGAATATTTAACTCTAGTTTATTTCAATGAAACTTTAAAGGGGTTCCTACGAGTTAACTAATGCAATATTATTTTGTAAATACACAATTAATTCCATAATTTTATATACAACCTTCACGAACTCACAGTGTATCCTGTGGTCTTCTCTCAATCGATTTATTTCTTCGATTGAGAGAAGGAAGGTAGAGTCAGATTATTGAATATGCCCCCTGGTTATTGAAATAAGAATTTAAGTATGCCAGAAACAGCCTTTTTATGTAATATCTAATAATTTTTATCACATAATCGGTGATTGAATATTCAGCAGAATATTAAAAAATATAATTAATATTTTTTAGTAGCACTAGTGAACCCGTATGTAACCCAAATGTGAGTGTTACAAATTGAAAAATATAATAAGTAATTAATTACCTCAAAATTAATATATAAATTTATGTCAATCTGTTGTCTATGTGTTCTAAATTTATGTAATATTCTGAGTTGGCTGGAAAAGATCTCTTTTAGAGATAAATCCGACCATTAGAATTTTGTTAATAAGTTATGTCTACATACATAATATACATTTGAATATTATGCATTTCAATTTTGTTAAATAAGTATTTTGTTTTAACGTTCAATGAAGATATTACAACAATAACAAATTTAATGACGTCCTAAGTTATTTTAAACTATGTCTAACATTAGCACACTTAAACTTACTTGATAGTCATAAGAAGGTCTTAAGTTATACAGAACCATTTCTTGGTGGAATACAGATGTTAGAGACGACGACATTGGCGGCACTATCCACACCCAGTCAGACGGACAACCCCCTCTAAAACATCAATAAGAATGGGAATGAATACATTAAAATAAGGAAATAATCATGGGATAATGATGACGGAATATATTGGTCAATACAACATACTTAATTAAATCTGTGATTAAATCGGTGAAACTGCGTAGAAGAGAGCTGAAGAGGGCACGTTAAACTAACGGTCCCGGCTGTGGTCATTAGATAATAGTCGTTTAGCAAGTCACTGGCCTTTGGGGCGGCTTGAAAACTGGCCTCCGCCTACCCGCAGTTGAGCAGCGTGATGGAGTATGCACCTTCTCCTTCTCCTTCGATTGAGGGGAGACCCGTATCCCAACAGTAGGATGATTATGGGTTGATGCCAATATCGATGCGTAGAATAATAAACAGATTTTTATATTAGAGTGACGCCTTTAAACCCGTGCTGGAAGTCGGAGGGAATTGCCCCCGTCAAGAGTTTGTAAAACCTCTACAACCGTGAATCGTGTGACGAAAAAGTAGTCCTGCACTTAATGCATGTTGTTACTTGGTGATACCAAGACACCAAGCCAACGGAATGAGTGGGTGGTGTGGGGAATTTTAAAATTACCATTTTTGCAAAATATCAATGTGCATCTGTTTGATTGCGGTCCAGTCCAAACTGATCCTTTATAATCTTAATAAACATAATGAGGTCTTTCGACATCTACGGGTTTAACGTCTGGTCGAAACTGAATACGCCAATCCATGTCTAGAGTTAATAATTTTTCGTTGATGCGTGAAGATATAGGGTGTAGAGATGGACAAAATGGCAATTAATACATATAAATGCCAGTTTTTGGCCACAAATAGGGAATTCATATGTAATTATTGCAATTTATCTTAAATGTCCAGCATTTCACTCATCTTTAATTGAGAGTAATCTATACCCAGGGCTTACCTGCTTTTATTTTCATTCTCCAAATGCTTTATAAACTGGTCAGATGCTGAGTGGTGGTCTACAATGGACACGTTGTCTCTGTGGTAACTATGGAGCACAGCTATGTTAATTTCCACAAGTGCGCTGTCTTTCCAAAGTGAAACGTAGGAATTAGTATCTAGACCCATTTTCATTGCTACAGCCTGTTAAAGAAAGTTATTTTTTTAATAAAACCTACGAATAACTGCAGGGATAAAGGGTGCATTTAATAAAAATAGTCAAAAGTAGGACTTGGAACTTTGTAATAATTATTATGAAAACACCGAAAATAAAGGTTTAATCACATTTCTTAATTTATTTCAAACTAGCGTTGTTAGTTATAAATGGTGTAACTAACCTGCAACTAACCCGACTTTGTTATATCTTTATATATATATATAATTCTACTGTACGTGTGTATGTCACTGAACTCCTAAACGGCTGGACAGATTTGAATGATTTTTTTTTGTTTGCGTTTGGGTGGCGCCGTGGATGGTTTAGATTCACAAATCAGCCCGGCAGATGGCGCTGCAGGACAACGTCTGTCGGGTCCGATATATAAGATTCAAATTTCAAACTACGTCACGTGGATTAATTTTGTATTAATAGATGTTTACCTTCAGATATCTCACTCATGAACAGTATTTTGTAAAAGAACTAAAAACCGGTTCTAAGCCCTAGGTCAAAAGGGATCAATATTAATATGACATTCTTCAATGATATTGCTAATTTGCTGTTAACTGCGAGATAGGTGTACTTCTAGAGATAGACTCTATGTGGTCTAGGTACCTCTCTTTTACCAGAGCCTCATTTGATAATGGGCAGGTTGTACCTCGTGTAGAGTTAATTTACTTCAACTATAAATATAACGATGAGGCACTTACACCCCATAAAGATGACAAAGGTCATCTTAGTAAGTAGGAGTCGTGATCGAAACAAATTGAGAAGAAACCCCCTTACCTCAACCATGTTAAGTCGGTTGGCATCACTGAAGTTTCTACAGCCGATCTCTGTGCCCATGTACCAGCCATTGAAGGCCGTTGCCGTGAACTCCAGCCCTCCACAGTCAAGCCTCATATTAGAAACAGCCGGTAATGCGTACCAACGCAATCCCAACTCTTTGAACCAGTCGTATCTAAAAATTTTATATGCATTAACTATATTGGTCATCTGCCAAAAAATAAAGTAACATAACTCAAATAATTATTAGTTTCACCTGCGCCAGCGGATACCAATCATTATTCTAAGATGTCGTTTATATATTCTATCTAAATAAAGCATAGATGTGCGTCTATGAAATAAAGAATACCCTTATTACAATTTACTACTCCGCCTATCCTGGGTCTCTGGTCAAAGTGGTAGCTATGAAGTTACTTACTTAGGGTGTTCCATTTCGATCTCCATGACGATGTCTCGTGGTATGTCAAAGTACTCTGGGTCTTTTCCATCAGCTGATAGCACCAGAGGCAATATGTCCCAAGCTGTTCTAGCCGACTTCCAGCCAAGCTTGGTGCAGACCTAAAGAATTCAATCACATGTAAGTTACCGATTAATACAAAAAACGGTGTGTGCTTGACCACAATGAGAGAAATGAAAACTTCATCTCTCGTTCTACTCGCTTATACTACGTCGGGAGGCAAACAAACATACGGCCTGATGGGAAGCGGTTTCCGTAGCCTTATTAACGCTCGCAAATTGCAACATGAAATATTTCAAACATCACTCGATCGAACACAGCAACTCCTTCCTTCTTTCTGACCTTACTCACTCGCAGTAACACAACAACCCTCAGAGGAATTGTTATTTGGCTGCGGTATTCTGTAAGGTGGGGGTACTTCCCAGGCGAGCAGCTTATAATTACGCTGTCCTACCTCTCTTAGTACCAGAGCCTCGTCGGTGAAGGCAGGTATTATAACCACGTTAGTTCTAGTTCCGATTAATTCTAATGACAAATTAATTAAAGGCCTTGTAGCCGTGACTGTGTACTGTGGCACTTTAATAAAAAAATAAGTTAGCATTTAGGATGAAAATCAGAAAGGTCTATGCAATAATTTATTCGTACCTCAGTAAATTCTATTCGTGCTGGATCACCCAATACACTCCCATCTTCTTGAATGTAACCAGCATAACCAATGAGCTGAGCATTCCATATCCTGTAGTCATGTTTCCCGTCTGTCCGTTGAGGGAAAATTGTTATAGCTGATCTGAAAGTATATGTTTTGAGAAGAGATTAGTTAAATTAAGACCTATCATAAATTCCAACAATATATAGCACAGCGAGCTTCGAATCCGGAATGAAGAAATCGGACAGCGAATCTAAGTTATCGACATAGCTTTCAAGTTAGCAGACTGAAATGCCCCCCCCCCCCCCCCGTTTTTCCGATTTTGAATATAAGGGACATAATATAACATTATAAATTGAATATATAAATTAAATAAATGAGATAATAATAAAAATAACAAGTCTATTCATAAGTTATATGTCATAATAATATTATGAATAATTTTATGTCATATTTTTTCAAGTTTTTTGTTATATAGAGCAGCATAGTCAGTCGATTTTTTTCGATCAAAATCGATTTTTTTATACACATTCTCATCCCTCCCTGCGATATTCAAAAATCTGCGCCGACCAAATTTAAAGTAATCCATCTTAGGCCTGCTCAGTTTTTGTCCCCTTGTTTAAAAGATTCTCACGACGTTCTAGTATTCATAATCGAACATAAAACGAACGACTTATTTCCATTGAAAATTAAAACCTTGTATTTTCCTCATTTTTCCAGTTAACGCAACGTATTCAACAACCTTCTTAAAGCGTCTGTACATTCCGGGGCGGCGCAGCGTTCATAAGATACTCCTTGTTCTTACTGAATACAATTTTTGTATGGGCTCAACATCATTATTATTCACCATCATAATCATCACTGTAGCCAAAGGACTCCACTGCAGAACATGCTCCCCTCCCCTCCCATAGACTTCTACAAAGATCAGTTATATGCCATCCATCAGCTCCCGGTATTTTTTATCAGATCATCTATCTAGGCCGTCCTACGCAGAGTTTTCTGGTCGGTAGTCACTCCAGAACCGTCTGTTCTGCGTGCTATCTGCCCTGCCTACTGCCGCTTGAGCTTGTTGTCGTAACTCTAGTTTTCTTGCTCGACATAACCTTTCTTTCGCTACAGCCTCGTTTGCTTAATGACAGGGATGCACCACATGCAGATGGGTTGGTTTTAGTTCTAAAAAATGGTTAGTCACTTATACCCACACCACAGTATAAGTAATAGTACTACGTACAGTGCGGCCATTCCCTGCCGCTCTATCGCATCAATATGGCATCGACCTCCCCTCTGAGACAAATCTGGAACAGTTTGAATGGTGCCGCACGCACACGTTCAATTACGCGTTGCACAGACGTCACCGTTATGTAGTAGTCAACGATGCGACATTTGCACGGAGTGGTCGGGATTTGCCCAAACATAGTTTTCTGTTACTATCAAGAAATAGAATATGGGACAAACATAATATGTAGGTACATAAAATAAATATAATATTTATCTTAGATATAGTTTGTGGGTTCGTTTTTACCTGATATTTCCTTTATTCGTTGCGTATTTAATGTGATTACACAGTGCCTCGAACATCCCGCTCGCGGTTGTCACTTCTCTGCAATCGAATGTCTGAAACATATAAAAAAAATGTATTTAGTTTGTTTTTGGATAATATCACAGTATAAGTAATAGTACTAACGTACAGTATGGACACTCTCTGCCGCTCTCACTAGTCGACCTCACCTCCCCTATGGAACCGATTTGGAACCGTTCGCAAGGAATGCCACAACGTACGAATTGACGTCGCTTGTATTTTATTCTCCATTCAGTTTAAAATAATATGCGAGTATGTAAAAGATGAGAGTTATTTGTGCAGTGGATGGATTTCTCAACACATGGAAAGTAAAAAAAAAACAATTTGGATGGATGGATGGATGGACGGACGGACGGACGGACGGATTGATGGATGGATGGATGGATGGTTGGATGGTTTAATGGGTGGATTGGATGGATGGATGGATTGATGGATGGATGGATGGATGGATGGATGGATGGATGGATGGATGGATGGATGGATGGATGGATGGATGGATGGATAGATGAATGGATATGGATGGATGGATGAATGGATGAACGAGCAAACGAGCATTAGTTGATAAAAAATGCTATGCAATAGCTTTACCGCGGCAGTCCCCGAGTGTCACACGTTTTTTTTTTCTTCACTACGCCCACCTGATGTTTAACCTTAACGCTCGCAACATTAAATATCGCTCGCGCGCTGCCATCCCCGCTGCCAACGCAGCAACTCCATCCTCTCTGGTGACCTCACTCACTCTCAGGAACACAACAACCCTCAAGGAAATTGTTATTTGACTGCGGTATTCTGTGAGGTGGTGGTACTTCGTCAGTCGGGCTGCTTAAAAAATACGCTATGTCCTACCTCTCTTTTCGTCAGAGCCTCGTCTGTCAGTCAGCAGGTTGTACCCCGTGCAGGTAAGATTGACTTTGGTTCAAAGATGTTGATGAACCACTTACACCCCCTTACATGTCCGACTAATAATTGTATAATGTCAGCCCTAGAGAACGTCACTCAAACATAGGCACGTGTACAGACGTCATTTGGTTACTACATGCAAAAGCGCCATTTTTGTATGGAGTGGCCGGGGTTTGATAATATACATAGGCAAGAAGGATACTGTGTGCCTGAAGATATTTTTAATTTAAAAAGATATGAGGGCGCCCAACGCTTCGTCGTCCTACGCGCGGTCTCCACTCTAATATCTCCCTCCCCCATCTGCCATCACTTACCTACTCGGCAGATGCGACCGGCCCATTGCCACTTCAGCTTGCAAACTCTGAAGGCTATGTCGACGACTTTGGTTCTTCGTTCCGGATTCGATCCCTCCCTCCCTGACTAATATGCAATACACACAAACACTAATAATTATGTAACAGACACATAAATACGGATATTTGATAGACACAAAATTGTGCTCATGATAATCTTTCAAATTTTTTTTTTTTTTTATACCACTAAGGTGGCAAACAAGTATACGGCCCGCCTGATGGAAAGCAGTTACCGTAGCCTATGGACGCCCGTAACACCAAAGGCATCACGTGCGCGTTGCCGACCCTGTAAAAACCTCTTTACGCCCTTTTTGAAGAATCCCATGCTGTAGTCTCCTGGGAAAACCTCAACAGGCAGTTCATTCCACAGCTTAGTAGTACGTGGAAGAAAACTCCGCTGGAATCGCACAGTACGTGACCACTTCGGTTCCAATGTGTGAGGATGAATTCCCTGTCGATGGCGAGCGGTGCGACTGTAGAAGGAGGCCGTGGGCATCATGTCAAACAACTCCTCTGAACACACCCCATTGTACAATCGGTAGAACACGCAAAGGGAAGCAAAATCTCTTTTCAGACTCAAAAGTTCTAAACCGTCCGTCAATTTGGATTCGTTAACAATCCTCACAGCGCGTCTTTGGATTGAGTCACAAGGTGCAAGCTGGTATCCAGGCGCTCCCGCCCATAGATGGCAACAGTACTCCATATGCGGCCGTACTTGAGCTTTGTAAAGCTGAAGCCTCTGCCGCGAGTTGAAGTACTGCTTCGCTCTGTTGAGCACACCTAGCTTCTTCGATGCCAGCTTGACCTTCTCCTCCAGATGACATCGAAACTGAACGTCGCTGGAGATTTCAACTCCTAGAATCCCAATAGATTTTGTGATGGTGAGGGGTGTGTTTTCGAAGTGTGGAGCCACAGCAAATGGGGTTTTCTTAGCGGTAAACGCGCAGACTTGTGTCTTAGAGGGGTTAAAACGCACTAAATTTTGTCGCCCCCAGTCCGACACTCTACTTAGTGTGTCCCCGATTTCCGACACAAGTTGTTCGCGGCTCTCCTCCACCAAAGAACGGGGAATATTTGCGCGGCCCGTGTAATAAGTGTCCCCGGTGCTATCGTCCGCATAACAATGAATGCTGTCAATTGACAACATATCATTAATATGCAGCAGAAACAGCGTCGGGGACAAAACAGAACCCTGCCCTGCGGGACGCCAGCATTAATGTCCATGCTGTCAGAGCAACTGCCATCTACAACGGCTCTAATGCTTCTGCTGGACAAGAAGCTAGCAACCCATTCGCATAATCCCTCAGGCAAACCGTATGCAGGTAACTTTGAAAGAAGACTACGGTGCCAGACCCGATCGAACGCCTTTGCCATATCCAGGCTAACCGCCAATGCCTCTCCTTGACTCTCCACCGCCAAAGCCCATCGGTGCGTAAGATACACTAGAAGATCACCAGTTGAGCGACCATGGCGAAAGCCATATTGTTTGTCGCTGATCAAGTCGTGATCCTCTAGGTATCCAAGGAGCCGGTTATTGATTACGCGCTCCATCACCTTGGAGAGAAGGGAGGTAATAGCAATGGGCCTGTAATTCGATGGGTCTGATCTGTCGCCCTTTTTAGGCACAGGGTGCACGTTCGCAGTCTTCCACATAGCCGGAACTTGCCTAGTGGAGTATGAGAGCGCGAGCAAGCGCGTAAGTGCAGCACACAACTCAAGAGCACACACCTTTAACACCACTGCCGGTATGCCATCTGGCCCACTCGACTTGTGAATATCGAGGGAGAGCAACGCCCGCCGGACATCTCGCTGTGTAATCGAAATCTCCGGCATGGAGTTACCGCACCATGAGATAGTAGGTGGTACGGCGTCTCCCTCGTTTAATGTCGAGTTGGAAGCAAAGAGATTACCCAATAAGTCGGCCTTCTCCTTAGCACTATAGGTTAGACTGCCATCCGGTTTTTGCAATGGTGGAAAAGACGACTGACAGAAGTTTCCCTCGCAGCCTTAGCAAGCGACCAAAAAGCACGACTCCCAGATGGGTGCTTAGCCAGGCGCTCACCAATTCTGCCGACGAAATCATACTTTGCCCTAGCAATCACTCTCTTACTGAACCTCGAGGCAGCATTAAACTCACGTTTCAGGCCAGAAACATTCAGATCCCCATTTATACGAGCCGTGGTCCTGTACGCAGCCTGCTTGCGAAGTATAGCTTCGCTACAAGACCGATTAAACCACGGCCGTTTTTTAACACCCGCGGTGGCCAACCATCGATTTGGGATGAATAATTCCATCCCATCCATAATCACCCCAGCCACAGCGGATGCACAGGAGTCAATGTCTTCCGACCCGAAGCAGAGCTGCCTCCACGGGTACGATGCATAGAATTCACGCAATCCATCCCAATCTGCCGACTTGTAGTGCCACACACGACGCCATCCGGCAGGCCGGGGCGCGTCAGGGCTAGCGCAGGGCACCTGGGTCCGGACGAGGCAGTGGTCTGACGACCCAAGAGGAGCGTCCACTGTGATCTTATACCCATCCGGACGTGTGGTCAGCAGAAGGTCCAGAAGAGAGCTTGTATGGTCCTCGATGTCCGGTATTCTCGTTGGAGAGTGTATCAGCTGGGAGAAACCATAAGCCAGAGCAAAGTCGTGAACAGACCTCCCCGCGAAGTCAGTGGATCGAGAGCCAAGCCACTCGGTGTGGTGGGCATTGAAGTCTCCTAAAATCACTAACTCCGCGGAAGGATACTGTTCCATGGCTCTGTCAGTCGCCAGTTGTAGGTGCTCGATCATCCGAGTTGTGTCTGAATAACCGCTATGAGACCTGTAAAGGCACGCGTAGATACAGGTGTGGCCACCCTGGTCCACGCGCACCCACAATATTGACAGGTCCCTGTCTTCAAGGCCGTGAAGGCGTCGACAGCAAATATCCTCCCGGACGTACATACATACCCCAGCTCGACGTACAAAAGAATATTCGAGTTTGTACCCAGGGTATAACAAGTACGATGTGTCAGCCAGGCAGGATATTTGCGTCTCAGTCAAAAAAAGCAGGGTCGGCTGTGCAGTTTCGAGGTGTTGGTGAACTGCATTAATGTTTGCGTGAAGACCCCTAATATTACAGAAGTCCACCTTGAGTGTGGAAGAGGATGCCGCTGGAGTAAATCGCTTTCTATTTTTCTTCACGGCCATAAAAAAAGATGTCAGAGGAATTATGAGAAGTCGCCTCAATGACAACACGACAGAAAAAAGCGCGGTGTCTACCCCCGCAGTACAGTGCAGGTTGTGCGGTTTGCTAGCGCGGCGGGCGGAAGGGCCCCCGGTCCCCCCCTGCTGCAGTAGCCGGGTCCACTCCGGTCTCCTCCCCCGGCACGACTACTACAACAGGGACTTTACACAGGTTGGCGGTTCAGCCTCCCGGGGCGGAGATTACGTGATCCCCGGGTTCGGGAACCCTACTGACCTGCGGGCGGCCAGCGGACAGCCGTTTCACCGGGTCTCCCTGACCGCCGCGCCAACACGCCGCGCCTACACCGCTGGCAGCGGTTCGACAACCACTGGTCTCCGCGTTGTCAGCAGGACGACTTCTCAAATAAAAGCCGTGGTGACCTTGCTCACTCGCAGGAACACGGCAAAGCCATTATAGCTGCGGTCTTCTGCAAGGTGGAGGTACTTCCCTATTCGGATGCTGGCCAAGCTTTGAACAAGAGACCACACTATGCCCCACCCCCATCAGAAATAATAATAAAAGCGAGGCACAGTACGATCTCTCATTGCGTCCTACCTCTCTTAAATATATTTTATCCATAAAAATATTTATTAAAAACTGATTAATTATTTTCCTTGATCAACTTTGATCGCGCGAAGATATTAGAGAGATGGAGGTACATTCCACAGTCGGGTAGCTTACAATTACGCTCCCTACCTCTCTTTTCGCCAGAGCTTCGTTTGTCAGTCAGCAGGATGCACCACGTGCAGGTAAAGTTGGCTTTGATTCAAAGATGTTGATAAACCGCTTACACCCCATTTGTTATGTCAACACTACTCTCGTTCCCGAAATACACATACGAGAGTTAGAAAAAGGGAATGCTTTCGATTAGTGAAAAATATTTCCTGACGATTCATAAAATACACACATAATTGTTCAAGTTTTCTCTTCTGTCGGCACCCCCGGAGTGCCACAGTTTTTTTGTTTATATTTATTTTTTTAATGACAAATCTCGATTTATTATGCAAATTGTGCGGGATTTCGCGTAAGGTAAATCGAAAAAAAGTTAAAACACATCCTACTATACAAAGATATTACTGCTTCCAACCACAGAAAAAGGCTAAAAACAGCACCAAAGCGTTCACTTGTGTAAATTATTCGTTACCGCTGGTAGCACACGTAAACTTTTAATTAGGGCTGCGAAGATAACTCCACAAGTTATAACGAGATGTCGTTTACGAACGAGTATTAAAAGCAAGTCAAGTCTATATTTGTAATTCTACGGAATGTTGCGTATAGGCTGATTTGTACCGTTACTGATTCATGATTCAATTTATTTTTTTGACACAAAAGTCACTATAAATCGCTGGCAACAGGAATATCTTTATCACCTTTATATATATAAAAAAACTGAATCCCAATTTTTTTTTTTTTTTTACCACGTCGGGTGGTCAATTTACCTTGGTCACGGCATTACGCGTGAATGGCTGGGCTGATTTTTACCATTTCTTTTTATGTTGTATTTGTTATTGTTTGGAGAAGGTTCTTGTGACGGAAAAAAATAAGAAAGTTTCGTGGAAAATTTTAATAAAACTGAACGACCGTATTAGCTTTTCTAATGTTTTTTGACAGAAAACTTTATGTAGTTTGACAGAACTTATCAGTCATTTCACAGATTGCGCGAAACGAATTCAAATTCAATACTCACTGACTTGACTTAACAACTGCCATTTAACGACAATAGCCGGGACTAATGGCTTAACGTGTCCTCCGAAGCACGGAGAAGCTCGAGATAACCCATCCATGAACAGGCTGCGTTCGACGTCGCTTGACTTGCGTGATCGATTAGACTGCCTCGCGCAATCGAACTTCTCAATTTTATACGTACAAATAAAAAACAAAATACCAATATGAGTAGGTATAACGTCATAAGAGTTCTTAAACTTATTTCGTTATGGCAAACCCTGCTCGTATAAACTTGAAGAATTATTTATCATGGTATATTAACACGAGTTTTCTTGGCAAGCCAATTTTCTCCCCTGGGTAATGGTGATTTAGCTCCATCTTTTAACGTCTTTTTTTCACTCGCCGAGGGTTGCCGGCAAACTGCTATGAACACGCAAGTCATTTGAGGATGTACCCATCGCCCTCGATCCTTTGCCGGCCCATCTATTTTAGTATACAACAATTTATCTACCTTTATAAGAATTACGTTTTGTAGTTTTTTCAGTCTATCTGCGAATTTAAGCGTATTATAAAAATATTTTAAAATTTTTCGTCAATCCTTATTCATTTCACTGCTGGAATTATATTATAAATATAATTATATATATTATAGACATAAATGTAAATAGCATCAATATCATTAATGCCGTTTGCAAGATCATCCTTGCATATATATATTTATAAATAGATTTATTCATGCATGTTATTAGTATTGCATTAATACGATATAAAACACTTAGTTACGACTTGGTTTTTAAAGCAATTTAGACCTACATTCGGTTTTTTTTAATATCTTATATAACATTAAAAAATAGCTTTGATGACCAAAGGCGGCCATTCTGTGTTAGCTAAAAAAAATTAAACACTATAACTTATGTAATACCACGTAATACGAAAAAATGGCTATGACGTTAACTTGGCTCTCAAGCATTCTAATATAACACAAGTAGTGAAATTTAAAAAATAAACAACCTTATGTCAATTGTTCAAAATTCTATTTTAAATGCGAAAATCTCTCTTCCTCGAACCGGTCTGTGTGAACGACACTACGTAAGTAAAACAGGAAAAGCAATTTTATTAATAGCAAAATGTCTATAAAAATCTGCCGAATGTTTTTGGAAGTTTTGGAAAATGTCACTTGCCACACCACGTGATTTATACTGGATTCAGAAACCAGAAATATTGCTACTCTTATAGATCTATGTTTTATATACCTATATGTTTTGTGTCGTGGCTCAATCTGTTTAAATTATTTAGTACAATAAAAATGAAAAAAGTTTAAAGTTTTATTTAAAGATGAATCCCTATTTCCCGTGATCACGGCATCACGCGTGAACGGCTGGATCGATTTCGTTTTTTCTTTTTATGTTGTATTTGTTATTGTCAGGAGGAGGTTTTTATGAAAGAAAAAATAAAAAAGTTGCGCGGTAATAACTGAATGAACATATTAACTTTTCCATTGTAACTTTATGTCGTTTGACAGAACTGTCAGTCATTTGACAGCTTGCGCGAGCGCGAAGCAGAAAATTGTGTTCCTACTTTATTTGTACACACTTTTCTGTCAATTCACAGTTGGATCTCGATCCGGTCAACTTTCATTCTGAGATGTAAAATTATGATGAAATTGACTTTCTGATATTTTTTTAACCCCGATACTGTGTTCCCTCGCTTGTTTATTTTCAAATTAAAGTTTCGACTTTATGATACAAATAAAATAACTCACCTGTAACTTTTTCCATTGTATTCGTCCGATGCACCGTGTTGCATTCCTCCACGCTAGCTTGGCACCGAAAACAAGTTCTGATGTTTTTAGTTGGTATGTGCCTTTTTCGTCTAGCTCAGACTTGACTTCTTTTAACCTTGCTGCGTGATTGTCTGAATTTTCTCTGCAAGAAACAAAACTATATTTATATTGAAAAATTCACCTGCCCCCCCTAGGTGAGATTTGAACGACCTCTCAATGACCGGTCGAGTGCTCTTCCAACTGAGCTACCAGGATCGAGAGGTCGTGGGTTCAAATCCCACCTAGGGGGTGCAGGTGAATTTTTCCATTTTTCAAAAAATATTTATCTGGCAAGTTGGCTAAGACAACTATTTAAATAATAATAATAAAACTATATTTATATCTGTAAATTTGGCAATTATTTATTTGAAACTCAAAAGGCTTGCAATGCTCTTGGTATCCAGTGTAATAACGCATTCAGGGTGCTGTTGCGGCTGCCTCGTTTCTGTAGTCCACCAGGGACGTTCGCCGAAGCAGGCGTAGACTGCTTCTACGCAAGAATGCGTAAACGGTGCGTGTCCCTTGTACGCAGGGTGCGGGCGAGTGGTAACAGCATCCTGAATGTGATCGCTGGCAGACTGTCGTCAACCCTTGTTCATCCCACTGCTGGGATATGGGTCTCCCATCAATTAAAGGGGTTTAGAGCATACTTCACCCTTTATTGCCCTTGCCACTACTGCTTGGCACTATCAGTAGTGTCATGGGAAAATTTTCTTTCCCGTGACTCTACTATTCTCATTGGCTGATCCGACACCACGCTGCTCAACAGCGGGTTGGTGGACTGGATTGCATATTATGTCAATCATTGCTATTTTGGGAGGAGTAGTGCAGAAATGGCCACTTTAAATTGAAGGGTACAGGTAAATAACGGGGAATGGCAAATTTTTTATGTTTTCTTTTTTCTATTGGAGTTACTAGTAAATCTTTATCTATGCTAGTTTAATTTCCAAATGCTAACTTTTTTTAAAAGTAAACAGATGGCGCCAAAAGTAATGTAATACGCTATGATCTCAATGTAAATTTTAATACTGCTGAACTTGTAACTGTGTATAGCTCAAAATTTATTCATTTGGACATTCCTTGTTATTTGCCTTCCTTGATTTTATTTAATCTCTAATTGTCATAATATCTTTACTAGCATCGTTTACAAACATTACTAACAACATGAACCCTTTCACTTGAGGTGCAACCCGTATCCCATGCAGTGGGCACTGGAATGAATATGGATTGATGCATAAAATAGGATTTCTGTCCAGTTGAAATTATTATAATATTATCAAAATAAGCACAAACCACCAGAGGTCAGGTAGTTCAAATGATTGAACTTTAAGTTAAACTTAGTGAAATATAAATATTTTAATCTAAATACAGATTATAGACGATGTTGCTTAACTTATGAGTTCGGTTCCACTACAACGCGCAATAATTCCATAGAGCATAGCCATTACACATTCCTAACATTTAACAGGAAACCCAAAATCCACTATTTTACATTATAATTACTCTATATCAATATATTATCAAACATATTAACATAATGAGAAGTATTTTACATACCAAACTAGGTAATCAAAGATGCTTGGTGTCAGGGAATAACAACGTATATTAAAACTGGTTTTCAACGATATTTTCGTAACAAGAAATGACCTTTAGGACTGCATAATTATATAATTTCGGCTCAGAGTTAATTAAATAGCAATCTTGAACTATTGCACATAAGTGTTATAATAGAACAACTTGATAACTGATAATAGTTTTGTTTTTTAAATGTCTGTTATTGCTAAACCCGTTCAATAATATTAGGATATATTTGTAAATATAATAAATCTTTTCCTTTATAAATACAATTATTTCTAAGAAATTAAATTAAAAACTAAATTAAAAATAAAAATAAAACTACATATTATCTAAAAAAAGGCCCCCGTGGCATTGTACCGAAGATGTTGGCAGCGTTTCCTCGTTGTATGGCAATACTAATGCGTTGTGCGAGAAAGCAGCCAGCTCTTCGGTCACCAGTGGTCTCGACCAGGCGCTTGGAGAGCTCATTCATTAATTTAAGCGCATTAGGACCCCACGAACCCAGGGTCTCGACTCCGAAAGGCACAAAAGTGTATTCCGAACCGAGACCGCGATATTTCGAAAAAATTGTAAATATTCGAATATACCAGCATATGTAGGTAAATTGTGAAAATCTGGTGACTTTTATGGCTGGTGGTAACTTTTTACACATTTATTACTAGAGCACAAGATGAATTGCCAATGATATTTTTATTGGCAGCATAGAGACTACCCAAGTAATAGGCTATTTTCCAATGTTTAAAAATTGTATAAATTATTTAACAATATAGTAAAATATCCAAATCTATAAAGATCTGCTAACTTTCATTCTAATGCCATCAAAAACATAACTTGTAAAAAAACCAAGTCTCGCAACTCAGTTCTTCTACCGTAAAAAGTTGTGAGATCCATGTAATACCAAGTCGGTTAATTCATTCAGTCCCTACTTATGGGACCTTCCCTCTTAACTTATTACGTAATTAGCTAACCAAACAACATCTTATACTGACCATATCAATATTAAAAATCTTTTATGTTTTAAATAAACAGATTGACTTGGCCATCGCACTAAACAATCTAATTTAATATAATATGTATCACTTATGAGATACATTGTGTTTTCATGCGATGGCCAAGTCGATCTGTTTATTTAAAACATAAAAGATTTTTAATATTGATATGGTCAGTATAAGATGTTGTTTGGTTAGCTAATTACGTAATAAGTTAAGAGGGAAGGTCCCATAAGTAGGGACTAAATGAATTAACCGACTTGGTATTACATGGATCTCACAACTTTTTACGGTAGAAGAACTGAGTTGCGAGACTTGGTTTTTTTACAAGTTATGTTTTTGATGGCATCTCATTGCTTTTTGTAGATAAGTAGTCCTCCTTTTTTCCTATCCGGTACTAGTTCTTGAGCTTCAGCCATAGTTTTTCTCAAAGCCCACTTCCTGTCTCTAGGGATTTTTCTCGGAGGCTTTGATGTTACAATTTTTGACAAGTTGGGACAGTAAATACTTCCTAGTCTATTGTATATAATTAATAAAAACTATTAACTAGTATTTGTATATATATCATCATCATCATCAGCCTGTATCTACCCAATGCTGGATATAAGCCTTCCCCAATTCTCTCCACCAAATACGATCTTTCGCCTTCCGCATTCAGCAGTATATTCAGCAGTGCTCATGGGTATATTATTTTACTAGCTGTTACCCGCGGTTTCGCCCGCGTGTTCCAGGGGCGCTGCCATACATTTGTGTATATTTTTTTCTTGTTGCAATTTTTTTACTTCGTGGGATAAAACGTAGTAACAATATGTACAAATTTTAATCATCAGGGTCTGCGGACGAATATATATATATATATATATATATATAGTCCTTTCGACGTGATAGAAGGACAAATGATTACAAAGTTTATTTTTTATCCCATGGAAATAAGACGTTTTCCGGGATATAAACTAGCTTATGTCACTCTCCAGACCGTAAACTACCCCGTTAAAAATCATGTCGGTACTTAGGTTCCTTTCGACGTTATAGAAGGACAAATGATTACAAAGTTTATTTTTTATCCCATGGAAATAAGATGTTTTTCCAGGATAAAAAGCAGCTTATGTCACTCTCCAGACCGTAAATAAACTATCTCCGTTAAAAAAATGATAATACAGGTATACTGATTCTTTTACCGCAAATGTAACTTTGTAATCCCATATATTTATATGGGATTACAAAGTTATTTATGCAGTTAGCGTATTTAGAAAACTGGACGGAAATTGCAAAATATTTTAATTTTTCCTTGATTTATACAGTAAACACAAATTGTATTCTAAATTTGAAGCTTCTATGTCTGCTAGAAGTGCCTTAGAATTTTGATGATCGGTGAGTCAGTGAGAGAGTGGCAAAATTAAGGAACTTTGACTAGTTCTAATTCTAAAACTACTGGTTCGAATTGAATGACATTTTAAATATACCGTGTTTATACAATACCTGCTTGGTTACTAAAAATTCAGGCTCCTAGTTTTATCAACAACAAAGTTATAGGGGGTCGAAAAAGGCCTGAAGTGCTTCGAGAAAAGGATGGTACGGCCGTGCCGCTTTTTGCTCGACTTGGTGGGGGCACTGCCGTGCCCCCAGATATCTTCCGCCCGACTTGTTTTAGGGTCGATCAAAGTTTGGCGGGAAAGTCAATTTTAAAAGTATGAAATTATTAAAAAACAATATTACAATTGAAGATGCAATAAAAATACTATAACTTTTATTATGATACTAATTACATAAACGTAATATTTAACATAGCTGTCGTACAAATTTCTGATTTGATGCATACAAAATACAAACCTGACGTCATAACTCGGTAGCCTTTTGTATGGAGCGTTTTCGGGACAATCTCAAATTGTGATTTTCAAATTAACATATTTCGAGAGATTTTTGTGCTATCGAAGTAATTCTTTCACCTATCGTTATATTATTGAGACGTCCCTACATATCAAACCGAAAAAAAATGTTAGTCAAATGGCTATTTGACTAACATTTTTTTTCGGTTTGATATTGGTATTATAAATTTCCAATGCAATATTCTAATACTGTAAATTCTCGTGACTAAATTCATTTATTGACCTTCTTATAGAAGCGTAGTATTCTTTTAGGAATGTCTGCGCGTCCCTGTAGACCTCTTCGACGGAGCGTGGCGTGTCCCCACGGTTTGGGATGTCCATTAGACTTGACTGGCAAACCTTTTCCATGCATTTTGTATTCTGAAATTAAGGAAAACAATCTTATAATTACATTTCTTGTGAGTCAGTTTGAAATATGGTTTATTTTAACATAATTACATATTATTCAAAAATTATTGCTTTATATAACAGATAATAATGAATATTCTCTTTATGTATATAATTCTACTGTACGTGTGTATGTCACTGAACTCCTTCTAAACGGCTGGACAGGTTTGAATGAATTTATTTGTATGCGTTTGGGTAGCACCCTGGATGGTTTAAATACACAAATCAGCCCGGCAGATGGCGCTGCAGTAGCGGGAACAGGAAGATTGAGCCACAGCAATGCGGGGGCGGGCCACTAGTTGTATATAAAAAGAAAAGGAAAAAAAGCTATGTACAAATTATAACTAAGCCACGTCAAAACATTTCTCAGCATCATTGTCAAAATGCATCGTACCCAGAAGGCTGGCAGCATTTCCACGCTGAATGGCAATGCTTATACGTTGTGCTAAATAAAGGCCAGCCCTCTGGTCACGGGAAATATCGACCAAATACTTTGCTACTTCTCTAAATAGAAGCCTTTTTTTTTTTTTTTTCTTTTTTTTTATATTAGCTCAGCATATTGGCTCCACTTCGCCTGATGGTAAGCGAAAAGAAGAGCCCCAATCGCAACGGCAACGGACAAGACACCTTGATGTCCTGTCAGTTGACGCTGCCATGCTGGCCCACAAGATGCTTGCACCCGGACCCCATGGGCCAAGAAATGTTTGAAATATTTACAGAAACAATAAACATAAACGTAATGGCTGATAATGATGATGTCAACGTTATGCTTGTGATCGCCATAGTGTTAAAGATCTTCTTTAATTAGTCATCTCTTCACATTATTAATTACATATTTGTGTATAAAATGCTTTGGAATTCGTAATTAAAATTCCATAGCCACGGTAGGCGTATTTTTGCCTCTGACTTCAATGAACTTTTTGTTTATTGAGTTTTTGGTTGTCGCAGTTAATTCTGGTACACCGAAACACTTTAAAAAGTTAAAACTTATTTAACTAATTAAGGTGTTCATAATTTTATAGACGTGATGACATTTTGATATCAATAAGCGAGATACATAGAATAAGGAAAGACACGCGGTAGGTTACGAAAATTTCTCGTTACTGTCACTAAGGCATACTAAGGGGATACAATAGGTAATTATTACTGTATTTATCTTCAAACGTGTAATTAATATGCAATCGTGACATCATTGTATGCGAATGTACCTATTACAAATGCAGTTTCTACAAAGTGTTTATTTGAATGTCATAGTACATAATTAGTATCATCTGAAGAATGACTAACGTAAGGCGATGATTTTGTTACTAAAGAGGCGCTCATAATGATGAAGATGTAAATGATTCCTGCCTTTTATAGCATCTTGGACAACCTTAGTTGCACGTAGTGCAATACTGTCAAATAGAGTACGAGAATCTGCCGAAGTTAAGGCTAGGCAAAGAGAGGTGAGGAGACACAGCAAAAAATAAACGATTTTATCTAATATTTAGCATAATATTTAGCCCGTGCAGTTAGCAAATTACAATAATTATTGGGAGAACTGAAGGCCAATTCTCGTAATTTTTCTACGAACGCAGATTGAAAGTTGACCGAATCGAGATTGAATTGTGAATTGACTAAAATTATATACTTGATTTCATTAATTAATTATTATCAATTCTTGTTGTTGGCAAAGTAACAATCTTAGTTTGTTAAATTTTCACTCATATTTCGTTATAATCCCGCATAAATTTAATTTTGAAGTTACATATTGTATTACGAGAATACCAAATGTGACATTTGTGAGATCGAGACTGGATCGAAACTGAATTTTGACTGTATTTTAATTACGAGAATTGCCCCTCTGATTACCATAGACATATTATATTCATGTGTCTCCAAATATTTACTGCATTGAAGGCCGCAAGAATATAAAAGATATATTGGAAGACCACAAAGAAAATGAAATGAAGAGATGATATCGCAATAATCAGGAAACACAGCTGAACTTTAACTGTATTTAAGAGAACGGAATGGAAATGTCTGAAGAAGGTCATCAAACACGTTGAATATGGATTAAAATGATAAGATACAGGATAATAAAACTTAATAAAATTACATTGATATCTGTAGTTATTATTGATTGACATCTGAATATGCAAGCGGCTGGATGTTGAAAGCGGAGGAACGCTTGGGGTGGAAAGCATTGGAGAAGGCCTATATCCAGCATTATGAAAGGTAGATGATATAAGGTGATTATGATGATGAATAATCACATCAATAATTGCTAAAGAATAACTTTCTACTAATCGGGTAAAGCCGTTAGGGTTAGCCGTGTGGTTTCCGGCAGACTAGAATAGAATCACTCCGTTTGTTCCCGTGGATGTCGTACAAGGCGACTAAGGGAAATACATTATCAAATATCGATCAGGACTCCCCAGCCCGTTTGGCCAGCGTGGAGAGTGTAGGCCAAATCCTCCTTCCGTCTAGGACGGACGAGAGAGGGCACGACCCTCTCTCCTGTAGTGGAGACTAAAATGGACCTGATGATGATGAACCGGGTAAAATCACAATAATAAAATCAAATATATAAAAATGAATCCCTATTTTCCTTGGTCAGGGCACCACGCCACGCGTGAACGACTGGACCGATTTCGCTTTTTCGTCCTATTTTGTATTTGTTATTGTCAGGAGGAGGTTCTTATGAAAGAAAAAAATAAGAAAGTTACGCGGAAAATTGGAAAATTTAAGAAAACTAAACGACTATAAGTATTGTCTTTTCTAAAGTAACTTTATGATGTTTGACAGAACTATCAGTCATTGGACAGATTGCGCGATGGAAGGAAGAAAGGAAGGAGATGCTGCGGTTGCAGCGGGGGTGGCGGCGCGTGAGCTATATTTTATGTTGCGAGCGTTAATATGGCTACGGTAACCGCTTCACATCAAGTGGACCGTATGCTTGACTGCCACCAGACGTAGTCTATAAAAAAAAAGAAGAAGACAGGACCCACCCACGTCTGTCGGGTAAGCTAGTACTGAATAAAATATCATTGAGTGCGTATATACAAAACATTTGAGACTAAACAGTTCTTATTTTCCAACAACACCTTAAACGCTCAGAGAGATCATATATTTCATGACTAGACACATCAATGAGACAATCTTAGTGTCAAATTAGGCACTATTCAGTACAACCCCTTATAATCCCTGTACTGTGCGTACGGGGATGTTAATCAGAGCTATATTGTCGATGTCATCATAGAAATCAGTCTATTGGCTTTGTGTCATTATGTCTCCTATTCACGAAATTACGTGACTCGATTATTAATATTTTTTTTGTCTTTCTGCAAACAACAATGGCCAACGGTAAGAATATCAACGTGTATGTGAGAGAGTCATAAATATACAAAAATCTTTTTTTTATCTTAACAGGAAATCAAAGTATCAGTTCAATTTATTTATTTGATTCAATATTTTCTGGGACAATTTGGTTTGGAACGCATCCGGAAATAGTCAATACATGTCATTTATTTTTCATCTACAAATTGTACTGTTTAAGAGTGCTTTTTTACCCATGATTATAATTTGATTAAATTGTTTCTCATAGCATCTTAGTCGTTACCCGGACAAGAAGTGTGAAAACTACGGATTTTGAATTTTAAAACCCGGACATGTCATTAGTGTTTTTAGTACTAGTACTATTTTTATTCTGTGACAAAACGGTTATTCTCAGCATGGAGCGGGCGGTAGTGATTTAAAACTTTTACCCCTGGACTACAAATGAAACACCGCCCGGACGCTCCCCGGAAGCGCTCCAAAGAACAAATCCGGGGAAACCCGGACGGATGGCAACTCTAATCTTAACACCTCTGTTTTTTTTTAAAGTAGGTTATTTGGCTGATTGCTTTTCGTAGTACATCAATTTTTATCATAGAAGTTGATATGTTATAACAATAGTCAAGCTATGCTCATTAACGTTAGTGCCTATTGCGTAACATATTCAACTGGCAACCAAAAACATCAATGTCAATAATGGATGTAATGATTCAACTACACGGGTCCACGATCATCATAAACATGTACAATTTGCTATTCACCTTGTAACGATTTGTGATATCACTTGTAAAAAAAATTAAAGCGGAAATGTGACGTAACAATGTTTTTAAATATGCCATTATTATTTTCACATACCCATAAGCTTCAAGCGTGATTGTAATGATGGATAATGTAGGGGCATCGCCCTGTTCTTGACCTTACACAAACCTGTTCATGCACTTTTAGTATAGTGCATGCTGTAGTCAGTACAGTACTTCCACATGGAGGTCAATCCATAACTTGAAAGAGAATGAAAAAAAACGGGTTGCTCTCAGGGAGTAGTCAAAAACTAGAACATTAACGTTATGCATTTTTTAATGTTTTAGGGAATAATTTCGCACGAATTGCTTTATTTATCTGTATATCTATACTATCATTTATGTGGTAAAATACAATGTTCATTTATTGCGCTATCGTACACAAACATGACAATTTATATATATTACATTAAAAATAAACAGCCTGAGCAGGCATACATTTTCGCCGCGCGGTAGAAAGAGAGGGGGATATTACTTCCTCTCCTACGCCGCACCGGCGGTCTTTTCCTCCGTCTTACGAGTTTTCGATCAGTCACATGTAATGACGCGAGTTTATGTGTAATGACGAGCTCGGTGGTCGAATGGTTACCAATTGCCACTTTGACTCCGAGGTCGCTTGTTCGATGCCCATATAAGACAAAAATTTGCGAGCATGAACATTTCTGGTTGTCTTTGGCTGGGTGTTTTCTATGCCATGTGATTTCCGGCAGAAGGCCGTGTGGTTTCCGGCGGACTAGAATAGAACCACTACGTTTCTTCCCGTGGATGTCGTACAAGGCGATTAAGGGAAATACATTATGAAATATCGATCAGGACTCCCCAACCCGTTTGGCCAGCGTGGGGAGTGTAGGCCAAATCCTCCTTCCGTCTAGGACGGACGAGAGAGGGCCGTGCTCATGTAGTGGAGACTAAAATGGACCTGATGATGATGATGATTTACAAAAGAAAAAATGAGTATAATATCAGTTACCTAGTACCCATAGTACAAACTTTGCTTATTTTGGGACTAGATGACCCATGTGTAATTTGTCTAGGTATATTTATTTATATTTATTTAATATCGTTACAAAATCTATGAAATCGGGACATCTGTTGTAACTACGCTACAAGCATTTCAATAAGTACATAGGTGCTGCGAAAGCGGGCCTCTTTAGACAAAAAATCATATCGCAGCGTAGAAGATAAATTTAAAACATCGGACGCGCAGCATGCGTCACCATAGCGATTTTTTTTTTCAAAATCTTGAATTGATATCGGAAAACCAAGGTCACTTTACATTACTACTTTTTGATGCTCTACACGAATCCGAAGTCAGAATTTCGAAATTTTGAGTTTCATGGCAATGGACACACAGAACGACCGAACGATTTCATAAGCTCAATGAATTTCGCTGAAAAACTTGTAACTGAGCTTACAGAGATAATAAAGTAAGTATTTTTACGTCATTCTACCAGCACTCAAAATATTTCATTTTAGAAGTACATAGTAGCAAAAAATACTAGAAACAGCTGTTTTAATACTGATATATAAGCGGCTCACCACGATCTTTAAAGCCAAAGCCAACCTCACCTGTGCATACTGCCGACTAGCGAAAGAGGCTCTAGGAAAAGAGAGGTAGGGCACAGCGTATCTGCCGACTAAAGGAAGTGCCTCCGCTTCACAGAATACCTCAGCCAAATAAAGCGAGGGAGGTCACTGCGAGTGTCTATATGGCTACGGTCACAGACCAAGTTCATTTCTGTGGATACATTTCATTGGCTTCCTTTGTTACTCGACGTAGTATATACTATTACTTATACTGTGGTAGTATGTATACAGGGTGGAATTTTCTAATGCCACCTGGAGGGAAAGTACTCTTAATACTGTTGTTGGCGACTGGCTGGATAGAATCTTTTTATAAATAATATTATTTTATATTGACATACCTATTTCAAATTTGTATACTTAGTTACGGTTTCTATGATTCATTGTGTCTGGTCCGTTTGTTCCAACAAGTAATATTACATCGTATTAAACTTGCTCTTTATTCAGTGTTATCTACATGTTTCCATTCCTTCATTATACAGTCCTCTACTCCTTAATAACTGTAGACAGAAAAAGTTAGAAAGATTTCATCCTTTATAATTGACCCTAACGATCGACCATAAAAGTACATATTTTTATAGATTTTAGCCGGTTCGATTCCCGGATGTGGCAAGAAAATTTTCGAAAATCTTTGAATATAGTTTTCTTTCTTTTCAGAAATGAAGGAATGTTTTCTTCGAATTAAATTTACTATCTACAGTATTAAGAGTATTTTCCCTCCAGGTGATATTATATAGTAGATATATAGAAAATTACTCCCTGTATATATAAACAAAACAGTCTCCATGTTTCATATTTACTAGGCGACTCATGAAGGGTCAATTTTATCTAAATCTTTGATACTGATTTTATTATACTGTACGTTTTCTATAAGAATGTATTTTTTTTTTTTTTTTTTTTTTATACTACGTCGGGTGGCAGACAAGCATACGGCCCGCCTGATGTGAAGCGGTTACCGTAACCGTATTAACGCTCGCAACATAATATATCACTTGCGCGCCGCCACCCCCGCTGCCAACGCAGCATCTTCTTTTCTGGTGACCTCACTCACTCGCAGGAACACAACAACCCTCAAGGGAATTGTTATTTGGCTGCGGTATTCTGTGAGGTGGAGGTACATTCCCCAGTCGGGTAGCTTACAATGACGCTCCCTACCTCTCTTTTCGCCAGAGCTTCGTTTGTCAGTCAGCAGGGTGCACCACGTGCAGGTGAAGTTGGCTTTGGTTCAAAGATGTTGATAAACCACTTACACCCCAATTTGTAGTCTGTTCTGTGACAAAACTAATAACAATTTATTATTTCGAAGACCATACATACCTACTATTTCACAACCGTTTAAACAGAATGGCCATTTTAATTACTTTGCTCGTGTGTTACGACCACAGAATAAATTACATTTAGTATAAATTGTAGTCAGAGAAATCACAAGCACACTCTTCTGGATCTATATTAAATTTGTGATGTATATCGGTAACATCCCGGCCACTCCGTACAAATACAGCATCGTTAATGCCTACTACTATGTATTACAAACATAGATACCGTCTGTGGAATCGTAAATGCATGTGTGAGCGTGCGGCGTCGAACAAACTGTCCCAGAATGCGTAGTGTGAGATTTTTATTCGCGTTCGATCATGTCAACGTAAAAAAAGCGACCAAATACAGAAGAACTATCATGTTCTGAATTTTTAAAGACGTGTGGTACATATCAAAATTATGTGGCTTACTTGCTCAAATTTTGAAGTGAGCAACCCGGCTTATTTGGAAATGTAACACATCATCATCATCAGGTCATTTTAGTCTCTACTACAGGAGCACGACCCTTTCTCGTCTGTCCCAAACAGAAAGAGGAAGGAGGATGGCCGTGTGGTTTCCGGCAGACTAGAATAGAATCACTCCGTCTCTTCCTGTGGATGTGGTACAAGACGACTAAGGGAAATACATTATAAAACATCGATCAGGCCTCTCCAACCCGTCTGGCCAGGGAATGTAGGCCAAATTTTCCTTCTGTCTGGGATTTCCCATAAAGAAGAATTTCCCATAGAGAAGTTTCATATTTGAATTTACCAGACGCGTGTTACATTTGTAACATGCGTCTAGTAAATTCAAATATGAAACTTCTTCTCAATTTAGTCGGCTTGTAAATGTTAACACGTTCGAAAGTGACCAAAAACTCGCACGAAGCACACAGTACCTAAACTATTATGTGACTGTACCTGTAACGTTATTGTTAAGTGGCAAAACATCTACTACAAATATTTACAATTTTCCAGAAAATCTATAGTCTAATTATGACCACAAATATATAGGCAAAATACATTTTACAGTAGGTTTCAGTAATGGTACATTCCGAAATAGGCGACAAACCGTAGACCTCTGCTGTACTTACGCAAACAAAACGACTGGTTTATATGTATTTCTATAAAACTAATTCGACGTTTTTATGAATAATTAAATTACATACTGTTGATACCTATTCTTTTATACGAAGCCGCGCGTTGCTTATAATTATTTCAAATTCCAACAAGGTAGCAAGTTCAAGAACAGAGCAACCTTTACAAGTTATTTAAATGTACTTAACTAACTCAGGGCATTGCACAAACGATTAGAAATATTTCAGTTTTCACAATTTCTGTCTCCAATTGTATTAAACTAAAGCCTTGTTTTTTTTTTACTACGGCGAGTGGCAGACAAGCATACGGCCCGCCTGATGTGAAGCGGTTACCGTAGCCATATTAACGCTCGCAACATAAAATATCGCTCGCGCGCTGCCACCCCCGCTGCCAACACAGCATCTCCTTCCTTTCTGGTGATCTCACTCACTCGCAGGGACACAACAGCTCTCAAAGGAATTGTTATTTGGCTGCAGTATTCTGTGAGGTGGAGGTACATTCCCCAGTCGGGTAGCTTACAACTTCGCTCCCTACCGAGAGGTAGGGTTTTAGCCAGAGCTTCGTTTGTCAGTCAGCAGGGTGCACTTTTTTATTTGAAAGTACACAGAAATTCTTGCGGAGAATTAATCATAAAAATCATGATTTGTGTATTTGGTAGGTACGAGAATAGTTATAGTTAATCGTAAAGTATATTACATACTGCTAGGTTGTCCTGATATTTTTCTTTATATTTTTTTTGTAAATTTTTAGGGTTCCGTACCTCAAAAGGAAAAACGAAACCCTTATAAGATCACTTTGTTGTCCGTCTGTCCGTCTGTCTGTCTGTCTGTCTGTCTGTCAAGAATTTCTATGTCGAGAATGCGTGGAGGTATCAAGCTGAAATTTGAACTGTATACTCAGGTCTACGGTCCCATGAAGTTGTAAAAAAATCAAACTGCTAAGATTACGTAAAAAAAAGTTACGGCCGTTTATTCAGCAAAAAACGCATATTTCGACACATTCTCAAGGGAATCAAAACCTATAGGGTACTTCCCGTTGACCTAGAACTATGAAATTTGGCAAGTAACATCGTTATAGTAACAAGTACAGGAATAAATCTCAAAACTATACATTTGTAAATAGATCTTAAAAAATCTTTATATTTTTTATAGGGTGTCGAAATTTCAAATTGAAACTACTAGTTCAAATGGGGTATCATATGAAAGGGCTTGATGTATACCTTGCAAAATATATTTTTTTTTTTCTACGCATTATTTCTTATTTATAATGAAAAATATCAAATTTAATAATGATACTACGTACGGAACCCCCGGTGGGCGAGTCCGACTCGCACTTGTCCGGTTTTTTTTTAATAATATACCAATAGCCCCAAATTATCACCCTCCTATACCCACTATTAAAAAGAAACAATTTCTATGGCAGAAGAAAGTTTGCCGGGTCTGCTATTTATAATACCTATGTATTGCTATGTGCATTAAAGAATGAATATTCCTTATTCCCTTTTTCCACTTGTACCTATTCCGACTCGTTCCCAACGCCTCTGTCTCACCAAATTGAACTAACCTACATCGAACACATGTGTTTTTCTTTCCGTAATTTACTGTTCGTGCGGCACAGCTTTGGAACTGGGCAACTGTCTGGGCATTTTAGAGATAGCTGTACTGTTGCTACTTTTAAAAAGAATCTAAGGGAGCAATGCCTCACTCATGACGAGTGATAAGTTTAAATTAGTATTTTATTGTTAAAATTAAAATGTTATGCATAGCTTGACTCCCAGCCATGTAAAATTTCTTTAGGCACACTAGTGTTAAACTGGAAGAAATCTCTCGAAGAGATAAGCTCATATTTGTCGGCTGTTCATTAATTTCTATATTTGTTGTTATGCATTAAAGAATATATATTTTGAATTTTTTTTTGATATATATTTTATTCACAGTATCATAAGTTAGTTTCACATACATCATTGAGACCAGCCTTTTAAGTATTCAAGATACTTGTGCCAGGAGGTCTCGCTCTTCCATAACTCATTAACATAGCGTTATCTTATACTGTGGCTCGAAAAGATATATATTTTTGTATATAATTTTAGGATATTTATATAAAGGATACTCGTAAATATATTAAAACCATTCTTGTTTTCTAGACAAAATCTTGACTCCGTGATAATGTAGCCATATGATGAATCATTAAATAAATTATACACATACTACATAGATGATAATTATGGCAATACAATACAGTGGGTGTTTTATTATCGCCACTAAATATATCTTGTACTAATTGTTTCTTACGAGTGTGACATTAGTACGGAAAAGAACTGGACGAGAGAGGGCCGTGCTCATGTAGTGGAGACTAAAATGGACCTGATGATGATGATGATTTACAAAAGAAAAAATGAGTATAATATCAGTTACCTAGTACCCATAGTACAAACTTTGCTTATTTTGGGACTAGATGACCCATGTGTAATTTGTCTAGGTATATTTATTTATATTTATTTAATATCGTTACAAAATCTATGAAATCGGGACATCTGTTGTAACTACGCTACAAGCATTTCAATAAGTACATAGGTGCTGCGAAAGCGGGCCTCTTTAGACAAAAAATCATATCGCAGCGTAGAAGATAAATTTAAAACATCGGACGCGCAGCATGCGTCACCATAGCGATTTTTTTTTTCAAAATCTTGAATTGATATCGGAAAACCAAGGTCACTTTACATTACTACTTTTTGATGCTCTACACGAATCCGAAGTCAGAATTTCGAAATTTTGAGTTTCATGGCAATGGACACACAGAACGACCGAACGATTTCATAAGCTCAATGAATTTCGCTGAAAAACTTGTAACTGAGCTTACAGAGATAATAAAGTAAGTATTTTTACGTCATTCTACCAGCACTCAAAATATTTCATTTTAGAAGTACATAGTAGCAAAAAATACTAGAAACAGCTGTTTTAATACTGATATATAAGCGGCTCACCACGATCTTTAAAGCCAAAGCCAACCTCACCTGTGCATACTGCCGACTAGCGAAAGAGGCTCTAGGAAAAGAGAGGTAGGGCACAGCGTATCTGCCGACTAAAGGAAGTGCCTCCGCTTCACAGAATACCTCAGCCAAATAAAGCGAGGGAGGTCACTGCGAGTGTCTATATGGCTACGGTCACAGACCAAGTTCATTTCTGTGGATACATTTCATTGGCTTCCTTTGTTACTCGACGTAGTATATACTATTACTTATACTGTGGTAGTATGTATACAGGGTGGAATTTTCTAATGCCACCTGGAGGGAAAGTACTCTTAATACTGTTGTTGGCGACTGGCTGGATAGAATCTTTTTATAAATAATATTATTTTATATTGACATACCTATTTCAAATTTGTATACTTAGTTACGGTTTCTATGATTCATTGTGTCTGGTCCGTTTGTTCCAACAAGTAATATTACATCGTATTAAACTTGCTCTTTATTCAGTGTTATCTACATGTTTCCATTCCTTCATTATACAGTCCTCTACTCCTTAATAACTGTAGACAGAAAAAGTTAGAAAGATTTCATCCTTTATAATTGACCCTAACGATCGACCATAAAAGTACATATTTTTATAGATTTTAGCCGGTTCGATTCCCGGATGTGGCAAGAAAATTTTCGAAAATCTTTGAATATAGTTTTCTTTCTTTTCAGAAATGAAGGAATGTTTTCTTCGAATTAAATTTACTATCTACAGTATTAAGAGTATTTTCCCTCCAGGTGATATTATATAGTAGATATATAGAAAATTACTCCCTGTATATATAAACAAAACAGTCTCCATGTTTCATATTTACTAGGCGACTCATGAAGGGTCAATTTTATCTAAATCTTTGATACTGATTTTATTATACTGTACGTTTTCTATAAGAATGTATTTTTTTTTTTTTTTTTTTTTTATACTACGTCGGGTGGCAGACAAGCATACGGCCCGCCTGATGTGAAGCGGTTACCGTAACCGTATTAACGCTCGCAACATAATATATCACTTGCGCGCCGCCACCCCCGCTGCCAACGCAGCATCTTCTTTTCTGGTGACCTCACTCACTCGCAGGAACACAACAACCCTCAAGGGAATTGTTATTTGGCTGCGGTATTCTGTGAGGTGGAGGTACATTCCCCAGTCGGGTAGCTTACAATGACGCTCCCTACCTCTCTTTTCGCCAGAGCTTCGTTTGTCAGTCAGCAGGGTGCACCACGTGCAGGTGAAGTTGGCTTTGGTTCAAAGATGTTGATAAACCACTTACACCCCAATTTGTAGTCTGTTCTGTGACAAAACTAATAACAATTTATTATTTCGAAGACCATACATACCTACTATTTCACAACCGTTTAAACAGAATGGCCATTTTAATTACTTTGCTCGTGTGTTACGACCACAGAATAAATTACATTTAGTATAAATTGTAGTCAGAGAAATCACAAGCACACTCTTCTGGATCTATATTAAATTTGTGATGTATATCGGTAACATCCCGGCCACTCCGTACAAATACAGCATCGTTAATGCCTACTACTATGTATTACAAACATAGATACCGTCTGTGGAATCGTAAATGCATGTGTGAGCGTGCGGCGTCGAACAAACTGTCCCAGAATGCGTAGTGTGAGATTTTTATTCGCGTTCGATCATGTCAACGTAAAAAAAGCGACCAAATACAGAAGAACTATCATGTTCTGAATTTTTAAAGACGTGTGGTACATATCAAAATTATGTGGCTTACTTGCTCAAATTTTGAAGTGAGCAACCCGGCTTATTTGGAAATGTAACACATCATCATCATCAGGTCATTTTAGTCTCTACTACAGGAGCACGACCCTTTCTCGTCTGTCCCAAACAGAAAGAGGAAGGAGGATGGCCGTGTGGTTTCCGGCAGACTAGAATAGAATCACTCCGTCTCTTCCTGTGGATGTGGTACAAGACGACTAAGGGAAATACATTATAAAACATCGATCAGGCCTCTCCAACCCGTCTGGCCAGGGAATGTAGGCCAAATTTTCCTTCTGTCTGGGATTTCCCATAAAGAAGAATTTCCCATAGAGAAGTTTCATATTTGAATTTACCAGACGCGTGTTACATTTGTAACATGCGTCTAGTAAATTCAAATATGAAACTTCTTCTCAATTTAGTCGGCTTGTAAATGTTAACACGTTCGAAAGTGACCAAAAACTCGCACGAAGCACACAGTACCTAAACTATTATGTGACTGTACCTGTAACGTTATTGTTAAGTGGCAAAACATCTACTACAAATATTTACAATTTTCCAGAAAATCTATAGTCTAATTATGACCACAAATATATAGGCAAAATACATTTTACAGTAGGTTTCAGTAATGGTACATTCCGAAATAGGCGACAAACCGTAGACCTCTGCTGTACTTACGCAAACAAAACGACTGGTTTATATGTATTTCTATAAAACTAATTCGACGTTTTTATGAATAATTAAATTACATACTGTTGATACCTATTCTTTTATACGAAGCCGCGCGTTGCTTATAATTATTTCAAATTCCAACAAGGTAGCAAGTTCAAGAACAGAGCAACCTTTACAAGTTATTTAAATGTACTTAACTAACTCAGGGCATTGC
The DNA here is from genome assembly GCA_937001555.2 of Hypsopygia costalis. Taxonomy (NCBI): domain Eukaryota; kingdom Metazoa; phylum Arthropoda; class Insecta; order Lepidoptera; family Pyralidae; genus Hypsopygia; species Hypsopygia costalis. Next base: position 7,130,227 of record OW443330.2, on the reverse strand, counting down.
ACAAACGATTAGAAATATTTCAGTTTTCACAATTTCTGTCTCCAATTGTATTAAACTAAAGCCTTGTTTTTTTTTTACTACGGCGAGTGGCAGACAAGCATACGGCCCGCCTGATGTGAAGCGGTTACCGTAGCCATATTAACGCTCGCAACATAAAATATCGCTCGCGCGCTGCCACCCCCGCTGCCAACACAGCATCTCCTTCCTTTCTGGTGATCTCACTCACTCGCAGGGACACAACAGCTCTCAAAGGAATTGTTATTTGGCTGCAGTATTCTGTGAGGTGGAGGTACATTCCCCAGTCGGGTAGCTTACAACTTCGCTCCCTACCGAGAGGTAGGGTTTTAGCCAGAGCTTCGTTTGTCAGTCAGCAGGGTGCACTTTTTTATTTGAAAGTACACAGAAATTCTTGCGGAGAATTAATCATAAAAATCATGATTTGTGTATTTGGTAGGTACGAGAATAGTTATAGTTAATCGTAAAGTATATTACATACTGCTAGGTTGTCCTGATATTTTTCTTTATATTTTTTTTGTAAATTTTTAGGGTTCCGTACCTCAAAAGGAAAAACGAAACCCTTATAAGATCACTTTGTTGTCCGTCTGTCCGTCTGTCTGTCTGTCTGTCTGTCTGTCAAGAATTTCTATGTCGAGAATGCGTGGAGGTATCAAGCTGAAATTTGAACTGTATACTCAGGTCTACGGTCCCATGAAGTTGTAAAAAAATCAAACTGCTAAGATTACGTAAAAAAAAGTTACGGCCGTTTATTCAGCAAAAAACGCATATTTCGACACATTCTCAAGGGAATCAAAACCTATAGGGTACTTCCCGTTGACCTAGAACTATGAAATTTGGCAAGTAACATCGTTATAGTAACAAGTACAGGAATAAATCTCAAAACTATACATTTGTAAATAGATCTTAAAAAATCTTTATATTTTTTATAGGGTGTCGAAATTTCAAATTGAAACTACTAGTTCAAATGGGGTATCATATGAAAGGGCTTGATGTATACCTTGCAAAATATATTTTTTTTTTCTACGCATTATTTCTTATTTATAATGAAAAATATCAAATTTAATAATGATACTACGTACGGAACCCCCGGTGGGCGAGTCCGACTCGCACTTGTCCGGTTTTTTTTTAATAATATACCAATAGCCCCAAATTATCACCCTCCTATACCCACTATTAAAAAGAAACAATTTCTATGGCAGAAGAAAGTTTGCCGGGTCTGCTATTTATAATACCTATGTATTGCTATGTGCATTAAAGAATGAATATTCCTTATTCCCTTTTTCCACTTGTACCTATTCCGACTCGTTCCCAACGCCTCTGTCTCACCAAATTGAACTAACCTACATCGAACACATGTGTTTTTCTTTCCGTAATTTACTGTTCGTGCGGCACAGCTTTGGAACTGGGCAACTGTCTGGGCATTTTAGAGATAGCTGTACTGTTGCTACTTTTAAAAAGAATCTAAGGGAGCAATGCCTCACTCATGACGAGTGATAAGTTTAAATTAGTATTTTATTGTTAAAATTAAAATGTTATGCATAGCTTGACTCCCAGCCATGTAAAATTTCTTTAGGCACACTAGTGTTAAACTGGAAGAAATCTCTCGAAGAGATAAGCTCATATTTGTCGGCTGTTCATTAATTTCTATATTTGTTGTTATGCATTAAAGAATATATATTTTGAATTTTTTTTTGATATATATTTTATTCACAGTATCATAAGTTAGTTTCACATACATCATTGAGACCAGCCTTTTAAGTATTCAAGATACTTGTGCCAGGAGGTCTCGCTCTTCCATAACTCATTAACATAGCGTTATCTTATACTGTGGCTCGAAAAGATATATATTTTTGTATATAATTTTAGGATATTTATATAAAGGATACTCGTAAATATATTAAAACCATTCTTGTTTTCTAGACAAAATCTTGACTCCGTGATAATGTAGCCATATGATGAATCATTAAATAAATTATACACATACTACATAGATGATAATTATGGCAATACAATACAGTGGGTGTTTTATTATCGCCACTAAATATATCTTGTACTAATTGTTTCTTACGAGTGTGACATTAGTACGGAAAAGAACTGGATGTCGTAAGTTTTGTTGCAAGTGTATTTCTTGTTGTGAGTTATTTTACGCGTGTATTTTACACTATGTACACTATGAGATTTTATATATAGACGGGGATTTTATATATAGTTTACTCTGCTACCGTCGTTGGGTAAGCTGCTTGAGCGCTTGGTTGTGCCACGGTTGCTGCCCGGTGGCCCGCAATTTCATAAAAATCAGTACGGCTTCACCATTGGCAAGTCTACTGTTGATGCTGCGCTCGCAGTGCGCAAAGTTGTTGAACTCTCTGAGAGCAAGTATGTTGTAGCTATTTTCTTAGATATCTCAGGTGCCTTTGATAATGCTTGGTGGCCAATGTTGTTGCTGAAACTTAAGGTGAGAGGTTGCCCTAGCAATATCTACTCTCTCATTCGATCGTACTTTTTGAATGGTACAACTAAATTAAAACTTGGCCATTATGTTGCTTCAAAGGTGCTCACGCAGGGCTGCCCCCAGGGTTCAGTGTTGGGACCGTATCTCTGGAATATCGGTTTTGATGATTTTTTTAGCCTACCCTTACCGGAAGGGTGCTCGTTAACTGGTTACGCTGACGATGGTCTCTTATTAATCAATGCTAATTCAAGATCTAGCATAGAGAAACTAGCCAACACTAGCCTAGGCTTAATTTCAGATTGGGGTTATCGTAATCGTCTCGATTTTGCGCCACATAAAACATATCAACTCTTGCTTAAGGGAAATTTACAGGTTTCACCGCGATTTCATTTTAATGGAGTATCTGTTGCTAATAGAAGTTCGGTTTGTTACTTAGGTTTGCTTTTGGATAGAAATTTTAATTATATTGAGCACATGAAGCAAGTAGGTGAAAAAGCAAAAAAGAATTTCTATGCCTTAACACGAATTTCTACCTCTACGTGGGGATTAACTTTCAAAACGTTAAAAACTATTTATACCGCCACATACTTGGGTTGTGTTACGTACGGTTCACCTGCGTGGGCAGATAGGGCTACTATAGGTGCAGCACGTCGTAAATTGCTTCAAAGCCAGCGCCTTGCTCTGATATTTTTATGTAAGTCGTATAGAACTGTAAGCACCGAGGCACTACCCGTGCTAGCAGGTGTGTTACCGGTAGACTTAGAAGTACAACGCCGCGCTTCAATGTACTATACATCTAAAAATATGGTCCCTGATTTCTTGAAAACGCGTGATCGTGAAAAAATAGTTAGACTGTTCAAACCTATTAATGAAGTATTTGAAACATTGCTGTCTGAATGGCAGGAAAGGTGGGAAACTTCTACCAAAGGACGCCACTTGTATCTGTTCTTTCAATCGGTAAGAGATAGATTAAAGAAAAAGTGGTTAGAAGTCGACCACCCCGTTGCGCAATTTTTAACTGGACATGGAAATTTTAAAGCTAAACTCTTTTCGTTTAAATTAGTGCCGTCGCCCTTATGCGAATGTTCTACTGCTAATTCTGAATTCGATCAAACAGCACACCATGTTCTCTGGGAGTGTGATCTTTGGCAGCGGGAGCGGGATGACATGTTGAATTCATTGCAAGTTGCATCCGGGGTAGTATACTATTCAGATTTGGTAGCAACAAGGGAGAATTACCAAGCGTTCAGACGATTTTGCAATTCATATTATTGGAATCGATGTGTTAGGTAACAACTCAATGTTTCAGGTCCCTAATAGTGTTAGAAACTTAAAATCCGTGGTGCACGGCAGTTGAGCTTCACTTGACTAGCCATCTCTTTAGGCTTTTAATGCCTTATTTGCCATATTGCTGTCTCTCACATTGCTAAGAGGGGAAGTCAAATTCCAAAAGCTTCCTACTCCTACTAATTTCTTCTGATTAAATTCGTTGTGAGTTCCAAGGCAGCCGTAGTTTTACCCCTGGGACTGCAATGGACTTCATTGTTCATTGCCTTTTTTGGCGGTCGCCGCTGTTAATCCTGGCCACACAGGAGCCACAGTGGTGGGAATGTGTGGTGGGCCCCCGTCCCGTATGTAGACGGGCCATAGACGAACATTACGACAGTAAAAATTGGCTACAAAACGCTAACTCAATACCTACGCTTGTGTATATGCAGTACGCAAAGAAAAGAAATGAAAGTGATCACACAAGAAGGCATTATATTTACATTTTTTAAATAATTGTTTTTGGTTAGCGCTAACGTCTTGTCGCGACGGTAAGTGGCACAGGAATGAGTGTTTATCGGGCAATTACCTTACTTTCTTCTAACCACTATGGAAGCCGATAAAACGCATCTATAGGTAAAATCATCTTAGTACGTACAGTGATTTAGTGGAATCTCAGTTTAAAGTGGAATTAATATATTTTACTTTGCCAAGGAGGGACTCGAGTCTATGCCTCCTTGTCAACCGGTTGGGTTGAATGCTCTACGATTACGAATCAACCTGGAAGGTTGTTGTGTCCATTTACATTTCTAATCCGTGCTTTTTTGAAGTTATTTCAAATGAAATTTACTTTATTAATGTTATTTCATTTGCAATTGCATAGCTTACTATTATTATATCAGTTTTCCTCAGCGTGGCATTTTTTACTTTCGAGGTGTTGAGTCCATATGGACTAGATTGCAAATCGCCTTTATTGGAAAGTTATCTAGACTGTAAAATGACTAAGTAGCAGAATGTCATAATTGCTAATTGCATTATTGTGATTAGCTAAACGATGCAGTAGCGAAATTACTTTATTGTATGGTGATTTGCCATGACGGTCACAGTGCCCTATTTGTTAAATGACTAACAGGCAAGATGACGCTGATCGTCTTCTTTTGGACTACAAAATTATCACGTATCATTTTTTAATCAATTAATCAAATAAAATTTAAAACGGATTACATATTCTATCTATATACGAGTATATATAAAAATCAATGCCACTTTTCGTTGTAATTTTATAACTCAAGAACGGGCTCACCTATCCAAACCAAATGTTTAGGCTTTGTTCGGACTATTTAGTAGATAGTTTATGTGAAGTTTACACAAAATCGGTACAGCGGTTCTTCATTTATCACATTTTTTGTAACAAATGAATTCAATAAATGACGGATCATTTTGTTAATGGGGATTTTGCTGTCAAATTGAAACTTTTTTCAGATGGGGATTGTGCTGTCAAATTGAAACTTTTTTCAGATTTTTTTTTGTTTGAATAAATGAATTTGATGTTCCAATTAAATTTTTTTAGTATTTCACTTTATACGTAGCGAAGCATGTACCGGGCCGCTAGTACATAATAAAACAAATAAACAAGTAGGTTGCTCTGCACACCATACTACTTAGTGTGTTTATTTAACCATTATGGATTTTAATTATTGTTTGGACATTTGATATGTTGTCTTTTCATAATATGCGAAATATTATAGACGCGGTTAAACATTGAGTTAGAATACAAAATATAGCATAAAAAATATCATCGTAAGTCGGCGTTTCATCAATCTGTCAATTATATTTTCAGTCAAATGACAATATGGAAATTAAAAAAATGGCTAAAACTTTTCCGTTTTTAAAATTCGTATAAAAGTGTTTAGCCTTTATAGGTAACCCGGACAGACAGATGGTCAACGAAGTGACCCTATATTCCTTTTACCCTTTTGAGTTACGAAACCCTAAAAAAAATCCTTACACAGAATACGTCTTACCTATTCTAAATCTTTTGCAGTGTTAGCTGCTCATCTCTGGAATGCACTTCCAATTAATGTGATGATGGCTCAATCTATTAGTTCTTTTAAGAGCCAGCTAAGATCGCACTTCGCTGATGTTTCCGACGTTTGATTTCATTATATCTAAAGTGTCTTATTGCTTGTAGTTGTGTGTATTACTGTGTGTATTTGTCTACATTTTTCTATATGTGTGTTCGTAAGAACTGCTTTTTTATCTACTGTACTTAGTGTACCTCACCCTGACCTAAAAATTCACTTACAAGCATTCTTTGGTTGACTGGAAGAGATCCCTTCTGGGATAAGTCCGCCATTGTGTATGTTATTCTGTACTTGAAGTTTTATGTATGTGTACAATAAAGTTTTATAAACAAACAAACAAACGTCAGCAGTATTGTTACTTACATAATCAGTAGGTACTAAACAAAGTTTGGGCCATCTTTATCAGTATTTATCACAATGCTAATCTAAACGTAAAAGCTTTTTGTCATACTTTTCAGTAACGCACATGACTAATGATAAGAGAAACACGGCCATATATTGCGGGAAGTAACCACTTAGCGCCCACAGTGTCAGGAAAATGCAGTTTCTAATAACAGAGGGATACTAGCTGAAATGGTATCAAATTAAGAAAAAATAAAAACCAACTTCAGCTGGCAACAGCGCAAATTTAAGGGTTTCCATCGAATTTTTTAGGATCCCCTCACCAGACCCTGACTTGGTGAATATGGGACAACCTCGCAATCATACCCTTTCAAATAAAAAAAAAAGAATTTGACCATACGTGCTCATAAAATTTAAGAGTTTCCCTTGATTTCCCAAGGATCTCATCATCAGATCCTGACTTGGTGAATATGGGACCACCTTGCAATCATACCCTTTCAAATAAAAAAAGAATTTTGAAAATGGGTTCACAATTTGCGAAGATATCAAATAACATACATACAAAAAAAAATTAGTCGAATTGAGTACCTCCTCCTTTTTTGAAGTCGGTTAAAAATGACCCAACGACGTCAGTATTAATAACTTTTCTGTGCCAACCTAATTATGAAGGAATAGTTCCTTGGAGGGATGAATTCGCAAAATTTATTGACTATACAAATAAAATTGTCTTGTCAGTTTTCAATGTTAAAAAAAATTGGTTGCCTGTAAAGTCGGTATACGGGCGAAAGTTTTACGTGACAACGACTTTGAGTGGTAAAATGTTTTCGAGTGGAAGGGACGCATGCCTTTCACTTTTTATGTCTGTCTCTCTCGCTCTTAGAAGGGACACGCGTCCACGACACGCTTACAATGAGAGCGAGTGAAAGGCACGCGCCTTTCACTCGCTCTCATTGTAAGCGCATAACGTGACCCAGTTTCTTGAAGTGTCACCCGGCTAACCAATTTATAAGACGTTGTCACGTCAAAATTTTTGCTAAATGCATATGATATACCTACAGTTTTTTTCTTTAAAACGACTCATCCGCAGAACAATCCGATGTGATTTTGAAACAAAAATGAATCAAGCTAGCTAGATTAGATACGGAATATGAATTCTTTAGATTTATCACACTTCCGATAATCTTCCGATATTTAGTATCAGGCATCGTTAAATATGACATTAGCTCCCCATAAATGCACGAAAGTGAACTACCAAAAATACAGATTGGACTTTATTCTAAGGATAAGTCGAAATTTTTCTCGGTCTGGTTTCAGGCAATCATCCAAAACGGCTACACCGATTCGGACGAGATTTTCACCGATTACTTTTATTTAAAAAAATGGGTCCCGTTAAAAAAAAATACCATGAAAACTCGAACAAATTCACGGGTTATTATATTACACCAATTACTTCTGCGTTGTGGTACTGTTCTATGTCTCTACTGTGGAACAACCACAGATCTATGAATAAGAAATTTCAAACTATTTTCCAGATTCTCCAATAAAACTTTATTGTATTTTTAAGATATATTCGTCACATGTTATCTGAATATACTTGAGTCACTATTAAAATAGATTGGCTATTGAAGTGTCGTTGCATAGATAACTTTGATAATAGATAGCATGTGAATGGTCTATTCAGCTGTACCTTGGATCGATGCGGCAATGAAATTGTATGACTAATGTTAACTGAGTGTTGGTAACAAAATGATTGTGTAATGTATTAATTTTCTATCGTCGTCCATACTTATTCGTCCCAGAGCTGGGATACGGGCTTCCCCTCAATCGAAGGGGTTTGCATACTCCACCACGCAGCTCAACTGCGGGTTGGCGGAGGCCAGTATTTCCATGACACCTAACGGCCACTCACTTGGCTTGACGACTATCATCTAATGACAACAGCTGGGACCGACGGCTTAACGTGCCTTGCGATACACGGACGAACGCGGGATAAATAAACCCATCCCTGGACAGGCTAAGGTTGACGTTGCTTAACTTGCATGTTCGATTAGACTGATACACGCATCGACGTCATCGAACTACTCATCATTCATTTGAATGACGCTTACATTTTCATATTTTTTACTCCGGTAGCATTGTCATTATGTTATTTGATGACTTATAAAAAGTAATTTCGATTGCACAAATGCGAGTGGGAGTTTTTTCTCAATAACACCGTTAGATGCGGATGTGGGAAATACCAGTAGATCTCACAACACAGCCATAGCAATAGCACAACAATACCTCCATACAATTAGATGCCAAGATAAAAACGGAGTAAAAATCCCGAAGCGGATCCGTTCTCAGAAAACCCGGCGATTGTACAATTTAAATGAACCCATTTTAAATTGGATTAGAAGGCGGCGACCTCGAATCGGAACTAATTTGGTAAAAGTTAAATTTCTTGGATCCATTTTTTATTACTTGTTAGTTCCTGGACATTAAGATTTATTCGTCAAAATTAGCAGGAACATTGTAGTTCATTTAGGGTTGCTACTAAGTCACTGTACGGAAGAAGAAACTAAACCCAGATGGTATTTTACACTCCGACATTGCCTTTAAGGCGGGTAACAGTGGTACTGCAAAATCCACAATTTAGAATTAATCTTTGAAGTAATAAACATAGAATTAAAATCTAGGAAAATTATATTAATATTGTTGAGGACATATACTAGGAAATATATTCGATGGAAACATAATTTGATGAAGTTGACTCGATAAAATAAATTCATAAATTTACCTCTTTTTTCGTGTCATTTTATCTTCTATTTTCGGTTTTATTCTTAGATTAGATTCGATAGATTTTTTTATTACATCTTTAAAATTTTTAATCGATTATTCAATTGATTTTCGATCAGTAGGGCGCTCGCCAGAGTCGCCAGTGTCTCGCGGAATTGTCATATTGTTTCTAGCGCTGGCTCACCTCGCCTTAACTCCTTAACTATATAAAGCCCAGGTTCGACCTCACAGGTCGAACTGTTTGCACCTCTGGGCCGGTGCGCTCCAAGGGCCCTACCGGCGAAGCTGAAGCCGATTACCGTTAAATATTTTGAATGGGAAAATCAAACTTTAGCTTAGATTAGCGGTAATTGTGTTTAGCTTAGCTGGTAGAAAACATAGAACTCTACCGACTAAGCTGAAGGTGTTTGTCATTAACTTAAAGCTAAGATCTATTTTCGCGATCAATAAATCCGATGGTAATCGGCTTCAGCTTCGGCGGTAGGGGCCCAGGCTTGCTCCATTTGACCGCATACAACGAGCAGCTGTTCGAATCGTCGGTGACCCAATGATCTCGTATCGATGGAACTCTCTCTCTGTAAAGATGTAGCGTCTCTTTACATTCCATACAAATTATATCACGGGGAGTGCTCGGATGAGCTGTTTGATTTGACATCTGTCGCTGAGTTCCACTATCGTGCAACACGACATAAATTAAAATTCCATCCATATCATTTTGATAATTGGCGATCTACTACAGTACGTTTCCTAAGACATTTTATACCACGAACGGTGAAACTGTGGAATCGACTTCCCTCAACAGTATTTCCAAACAATTACGACAATGAGCCTTCAAGAGCAGAGTCCATATTTCCGGGTCCATATTGGCTCAACTAAAGTTTTTTACCCGTAATTGTTCTTCCTACCGATTTATTATCTGAATGATCACTCCTAGTAAAATTTTTCTTCCTAAGGTTTTCATTCATTAAATTAGTAGTCATGTTTTCGAAAATTGTAATTGATAATATGACTTATGTAAATATATTTAAACTCCTACAGTTGTGTTTCATAACGCTTATAGTCCTAAACATAATTTCAATAATATTTTTAGTCATATTCAGAAAGAAAATAATATTTTTTAATGAAGATTTGTAGACAAATGTAACGTGATATATATTATTGTGAGAAACGCCCTAAAGTCGCTTCTAGCACTCGCCGGCCACTGCCGCGGCACATTGTGTGAACATTAGAAACAGAGAAGTTAGGAATTGTCATTGTTAGGATGAAAAATGTTAGGAAGAATATTTTTTGGTAAATGCACTACCAGTCATATAGCTCAAAATGCACATGTTAGAACACACCTGCGAACGTACTCAAATAATAATATATTAAGTTCATAATGGCATATGCTGTTGGTGTATGAACAATATAAAAAAGTAATTTCTAAACTACTATTATACTTCACACAGTATCAACAAAGTGTCAGTAGCATGACTAGCATGTCAAGTATAGTCTCAGTACGTTCTAAAAAAATGTTTGATCCGGTTTTTTTATCATATTACTTATGTACTTGTTTGTTTGGATAATGAATGGCATGTCAGCATTATAATAGGTGCCTATTGATAATCAGTCAATTGTTTTTCGACGTCGAGCTCATATTTTTTGTTGGGTAAAACTGGTTATTAGATTCTTCGTTACACTTTATTTTTAGCTTAATTGTTTATATGAGAATATCGAGCAAGGAAAAACTTATAGGACATGCAAAGAAAATCTTACTTGATATTATAAATGAGGTCATATGCATGGGGGGTTCTTCAAAAAGGGTGTGGAAAAGTTTTTCAATGTTGGCATCAGACCGTATGCTTGTTTAGCACGTCAGTGGTTTAATAAAAGCAAATGTTTGTGAGGATGGACGAATAGATGGATGGCATGGATAAATGGCAGAATGGATTGAATTAATTTTTGCATAGCTAGACATAGAACCTGACATGATGGCCGTTGCTAATTGCTAGTCTATCTATGTGGCCATCGCCGCGCTGCGCGCTTTATTCGTAGTAAAAATAGTAATATTTGATTAGTAAAAACGTACGTAAGAGAGGAGTTGCGTTGCGCGCGTTTGTATAATCGAACACACAACTTAAGCAACGTCGACTGTAACCTGTTCATGGATGGTTGTTTACCTCGAGGTCCCGGCTGTTGTCATTATAGATGACAGTCGTTAAGCCAAGTCAGTGGCCTTCAGACGGCTTGAAAACACTGGCGTCCACCAACCCGCAGTTGAGCAGTGTGGTGGAGTATACTCTAAACCACTTCAATCGAGGGAAGACCCGTATTCTAACCAGTGGGATGAATAAATTTGTTTGACTACGCATATACAATATTGTTACATAACTTAAAAATCAAGGACTGTTAAAAATATTATCAAAAACTTCATGTTCTTTTTTTGTTACTGTGAGACTTTTGCTTTTAACAATAACATTTTAAGCAACGATATATTTTCCCACGTCTTTAGTTCCTTCATTTTGTACAAATCTTGATTTTTTGCCGTCATTAATACTTTATTTATTCGTGTTTATTTTAAACTTCCATGGTTCAGAGGGCACGCTCAGCTGTCGGTCCCGGCTGTAGTCATTAGATGACAGTAGATATGAACGCCGTACATGGGTACATGGACTTTTTGACATTTTGACGTTCATATCGATATACTTTATCATTCCTACTGATTTAATAATGTATCTCCCCTGCGTCGGCTTGCCGTTGCCTTTTGACGGCAGCGGCGGCGTGAAGAAATGGAAGGCGGCGTGAAGAAATTGACAGCGGCGGCGGCGTGCCGGCGGCGTGGCGCTCATATCTAGATGACAGTCTGTTAACAACATTGGCTTCCGACAACCCGCAAACTGAGCATCGGTGGTGGAGTAAGCAGGAAAAGATTTACGTAACAAGAAAATGTTAAAAAACATAAGGTAAAAATCCTCCTAGTATTGAAGTCGGTAAAAAAGTAGCCAATGTTACCAGTGCCATAATAACGAATCGATCGACACCTTACTTATCAAAAGCGAATGAATACAATATATACATAATATCTATATATATACGTAATATATGTAAATACAAACATACGCTGCTAAACTCATTACCATGTCTTGCAGGCAACTTGCAAGTCTGCTGTTGCTATCATCTATTACGCTACAGTTACATATTTATGGGGGACTGACCCCTGCTGACTCTGCTGACTGACAAACGAAATTCTGGCGAAAAGAGAGGTAGGGAGCGTAATTGTAAGCTACCCGACTGGGGAATGTATCTCCACCTCACAGAATACCGCAGCCAAATAACAATTCCCTTGAGGGTTGTTGTGTTCCTTCGAGTGAGTGAGGTCACCAGAAAGGAAGGAGATGCTGCGTTGGCAGCGGGGGTGGCGGCGCGCGAGCGATATTTAATGTTGCGAGCGTTAATATGGCTACGGTAGCCGCTTCACATCAGGCGGGCCGTATGCTTGTCTGCCACCCAAGGTAGTATAAAAAAAAATGTATCGAGTTGCATTCGACAAGGGACCTCGGAACTTCAGAAATACGACACCCACCGGCTAACTTATAGCTATAAATCTCTCCTTTAAATATTTAAATAAACAAATTAGAATACCAAAAATTTGTGGCAATTATGCAAAGAACTTTCTGTTACATTTTAAATAAGTATAGGATTAGTGATGTAAAATAATGTTTTATAATTTTCGTTTTTGTAACAATTTACAGACTAATTTATTTTTTGTAGTAGCCCTAGTTAGTACCAGCCCCTTACCACCATCTCTTATTGATATCTTACCACCATCTCGATTCAATAACTGGATAGAATGCTTATTCATACCAATGAATAAGCGACTCTATTTCAAATGGAATAGAGTCGCTTATTCATTTTTATGAATAAGCATTCTATTCAGTTATTGAATCGCAATAAGAGATTGTGGTAAGGGGGCTGTCTTTCACTTTAGTCGTCTTTGCAAGAGCCTCATGATTATTCTATCTCTAAGTTTTAGTGGGTTAATAATCAATTTACCTAATACCTATCACTTTAAGGGGACGTTTGACGTCAAAATAAAGAGTTTAGTCGATTTTTTGATAACATAATTAGTTTGGGATGCATTGAGCGTCACATGTTTCTTTACGGGGTCTTCAGACGTGGAAGACAAAATGAAGATTTTTTTATACCACGCACCAGCCGTGGTCTAAAATTAATCTTCACTATGTCCTACGGTTACTGCCGTGTGGTTTCCGGCAGACTAGAATAGAATCACTCCGTTTACATTATCAAATATCGATCAGGCCTCCCCAACCCGTTTGGCCAGCGTGGGAAGTGTAGGCCAAAACCTCCTTCCGTCTAGGACGGACAAGAGAGGGTCGTGCTCCTGTAGTGGAGGAGACTAAAATGGACCTGATGATGATGATGATGTCTTACTGTTACCGTAACCATACTAACGCCACCACCCCTCGCTGCCAACGCAGCAACTCCTTCCTCTCTTCATTCGATTTTTTTTTTATTCAGTATTAACAGATACTGCTGCTATTTAGCAGTTTCCCTTGATAATGCCTTAAGGCGAAACCGGTGGATAAAAATAAATTTAATAAGACAGTACTTAAGTTCTTTATTAATAACAGCATCAATAATCAATCTAGGAACCCATCTTTCCCTTATTCATAAATTCTCTAAATTTTACAAATTTTGACAGATTTCTTAGAATTCACTCAGGCTCGCTTAACTTTCCCCGTACAAAATTGTGTTAGCGTCCCCTTAAGTTTTACTAGGATTCAATTTGACGTCTGTCACCTTGATATCTTTCAATATTAAATAGAGATATCACATAACTTAAAGGTTGTTTTGTATAATTAATAAATCGCTTTCAAAGTTTATGTAGTGGTATTTGCATATCTTGATACAACTCTGTGAATACCATAAGTATATTACCGTGGGATAACTTTGGACATAAATATGGAGGCCGAAACTATTAGGTACGAGTACATTGAAGGAAACCATTGCGTATTGTTTTGTTTAAACTGGTCTTTGATATCATAATCTGCTTCCACCATATAAAATACAATATAATCCTATGCATTATATGTACATATTTACAAAAAAAAAAACGTATTTAAGTATATTTATCAGTTATCTAGTAGCCATAGTTAACTTTGCTTTGTTTAGGACTAGTTGGCAGAAATTTATTAATAACGCCAACGTTGTTTTGTTATCAAATTTAGGGGTTGATCGTAGAGGGGTGAAAATTAGGGGTTGTATGTATTTTATACGCTGTATCATAAAAAAAAAACAAAAATAAATTGTCTAAAAAATAAAATTTTGGGATGGACCACCCTTAACATTTAGGGGGATGAAAAATTGTTGTCCGATTCGCTGCGAGTGAGTTGAGGTCACCAGAAAGGAAGAATTAATTGCGATCGCGATGGCAGCAGTGGTGGCGGCGCGAGAGTGATATTGATATATCGCTCGCGCGCCGTGAGCTTTAATATGGCTACGGTAATCGCTTTACTTTAGGCGGACCGTATGCTTGTCTGCCACCCGATGTTGTATAAAAAAATACGTCTAACGTTTGGTCGAAGCACAATAATGTGAAATAGTAACGTCAATAACCTGTGTCATATATATATTATTATATAGTTTGTTTTTAAATGGCGTGATAGGTCGTAGAATGTCAATGCCCACAACAAAGAACAGGGCACAGATGAACTCTGAATGAATAAGCCTATCCACAGTCGGGTCACGGTTGATGTAATTTAGACCGGCATGTTCGATTAAACATACACACACAATACCACAAATGAGCGCCTCAAATGTCGATTAAACTTAAATCATCATCAGGTCCATTTTATTCTCCTCTACAGGAGCACGACCCTCTCTCGTCCGTCCTAGACAGAAGGAGGATTTAGCCTACACTCCCCATGATGGCCAAACGGGTTGGGGAGGCCTGATCGATATTTGATAATGTATTTCCCTTAGTCGCCTTGTACGACATCCACGGGAAGAAACGGAGTGATTCTATTCTAGTCTGCCGGAAACCACACGGCCAATTATTAGGTGACCCGGCGAACTTCGTACCACTGTTTTGTATGTCAATTTTCCAGTGTTTTTTATAGTTATTGTGCTATTCGGAACGGAGACAAATACAACTAATCAAAAACCATGAAAATCGCTCCAGCCGTTCTCGAGTTATAAGTGTTCGAATCGAACAGACCCGACTTTGTTTTATATATACCAATAAATAAATAATAAATATAATAAATATTGTCAGACAAATTACACAGCGCCTTCTAGCCCCAAAGTAAGCGAAGGTTGTGTTATGGGTACTAGACAACTGATAAACATACGTAAGTACATTTTTTTTTGTAAATACATACTTATGATACATAGAAAACACCCAGACCAAGACAAACAGACATGTTCATGCACACAAATGTTTGTCCTGTGTGGGAATCGAACCCACGAGCGTTGGTGTCGAAGCCGCGTCATTGACCGCTACGCCACCGAGCTCGTCAACCAATAGATTATAACCTTGTATACCTACTGCTATAGGCCTTTCCGAATGTTCATTATACGCGATCCTCCGCTTTCATCTAGCCGCTAGCCGCTTCCAAACACTTTTTGAGACTGGTCACTGGACGTGCGCCCGATACATCAGATGCGAATGAGCTTTATAACAGAAGCTCTCTGCCTAGGCCAACTCTAGAAATGAACCATCTCTCATAGGTTCATCTAATGGGTCCAGACCCATTGCTTCGTCGCGGCGTCGCGTCACCCTATACGTGGTGTTCAGGGTTGAGGAAGAGATCTATCATCATCATCAGGTTATTTTAGTCTCCACTACAGGAGCACGACCCTCTCCCTTCCGTCCCAGACAGAAGGAGGATTTGGCCTACATTCCCCACACTGGCCAGATGGGTTGGGGAGACTTGATCGATGTTTTATAATGTATTTCCCTTAGACGCCTTGTACGGCATCCACGGGAAGAGACGGAGTGATTCTATTCTAGTCTGCCGGAAACCACACGGCCAAGAGACCTTCATACTATTACTCATATAATTGGTATTCCAGTGTAGGAGTTTCCTCCCCCATCTGACATCGCTGTATCCACAGATGTGGCCGGCCCACTGGCACTTATACCTTACTATATACTGGTACTTAAATAAGTTATTCCTCAATAAATAATTAAATTATGTGGCTATTAAACATATAGGTTATTGGCAATACCATTACGATGTCAATATGCATCATACAAATCATAATTTCATAATCATGCAAGACATGTATGCAAGTATGCGGCCTTCAAATGTCAAACTGATGCGATTGACGATGAAAATAAGGAAGATTAGATTAGTTATGTGTCGTTGTTTATTTTTAACTGACTACAATTAGGGCTGCCGCCTCTCCGGTTATTTTTTATGACATGGAGGCAAACGAGCATGTGGATCACCTGATGGAAAGCAATTACCACCGCCCATGGAGATCGGTAACACCAAGGTCGCCGATCCGTTGCCAGCCTGGAGGAAGGAGTATTCCTTCCTTCTTTTCTTACTGGTGACCTCACTCACTCGCAGGAACACAACAAACTTCAAGGGAATTGTTATTTGACTGCGGTATTCTGTGAGGTGCAGGTACTTCCTCAGTCGGGCAACTTAAAAATACGCTATTCCTTAACTCACTTTCGTTTGTCAGTCAGCAGGGTGCACCATGTGCAGGTTAGGTTGGCTTCGGTTCAAAGATGTTGATGAAGCAGTTACACCCCGAAGGGTTTGACACGGAGTCTACGAGTTTACGTGATCAAGACCACATATCTCCTGGGTTAACCTGGCATCAAGCATATCCGATCTATTCAATACTTTTTCTAGCATCTTTTATTTTTTTTTTGGAATTAGAGCAAGTAGTTGCCAGGGACTTTGCCGACGTAGTATAAAAAAGAACTTCCGGGAATGCAATGGACTTCATTGTTCATTGCCCTTTTTGGTGGACGCCGCTGTTAATCCTGGCTACACAGGAAACACAGTGGTGGTGGGTGATGACCCATCCCCGCTGCCATCGCAGCATCTTCTTCCTTTCTGGTGACCTCACTCACTCGCAATAACACAGCAACCCTCAATGGAATTATTATTTGGCTGCGGTATCCTGTGAGGTGGAGGTACATGCCCCAGTCGGGTAGCTTACAATTATACTCCCTTCCTCTCTTTCGCCAGAGCTACGGTTGTCTTCGTTTGTGAAGTTGGCTTTGGTTCAAAAATGTTGATGAACCACTTACATCCCGTAAAACTAAGGCTGCATTGGAACTCACGACGTATTTAATCAGAAGAAAGTAGTAGCAGTAGCAAGCTTTTGCAATTTAACTTCCCCTCTTGCATAAGTGAGAGAGAATAATATGACAAATAAGGCATTAAAAGCCTAAAGAGATGTCTAGTCAAGTAAAACTGATCGATTCCAATAATATGAATTGCAAAATCGTCTGAACGCTTAGTTATTCTCCCATGTAGCTACCAAATCAGAATAATATACTACCCCGGATACGATACAGATATGTTTTAATTGTGAACATTTATTTATTTATTTATTTAAACTTTATTTACCACAATTTAAGGGTACATAGGCGGTCTTAATGCTAATAGCATTCTCTACCAGACAACCTTCGGGAAGAGCAGATATACACGAATGCGGCATACAAAAATAAATTAACAACGATATTATATAGTACAACAGAAAATATACATACATACACATTACATAAATAACAAAATATATAATATATATAAAATTATATACATACATATACATATGAATATGAGGATGATTCATAGTTTTGGCAAATTGTCCAAGAGGTACGCATGAACTTTTTTTTTAAAATTAAATTTATTCACGATTCTTCTGAGGCTATCAGGTAGTGCATTCCAGAGTCGTGAAGCTTGTAAGGTGAAGGAGTTTGACATAAAGCCAGTACGAAAAAGTGGGGTAGAGAGCGCAAGAGAGTTGGCAGATCGAAGCTGTCTTTCATGAGAGTCACAGAGATATTGAAACTTGCATTTTAAATATTCAGGCGAGAGAGGATTATTAAGAATAGTGTGAAGTGAACAGAGCAACCTCTTTTGTCTGCGCTGACGAATGGGAAGCCATTTGAGCTGTGACCGGTAGGAAGAGACATGATCAAATTTACGAAGACAGAAGACAAAACGAATAGCATTGTTGATAAGCCGGTCCAGCTTATTAAGAAGATCTTCATTTAGATCAGGATAGCAGACATCAGCATAATCAATGATTGGGAATATGAGAGATGTGACAAGAGTGACCTTAATATTAATGGGGAGAAAATTCCGAAACCGATTAAGATATCGCAAAGAGGATATGACCGCACGACTTACCTCTGCGATTTGTGTAGTCCAACTCAATGTGGAATCAACGTGTAGCCCAAGGTTCTTCACACTATGACTAAAAGGAATCACACAGTTTTCAAACATGACAGGTAAGACAGAACTGGTATCCACTTTTGCGACTTGCTTATAACTGCCCACAACAATAGCTTGGCATTTAGCAGGATTCACAGAAATGCCAAAGTCTTTAGACCAATTGCTAATTCTGTACAAATCACAATTTAGCTGAGTAATTGCCATGTTTACATCGTCTGCAGTAGTTTGTACATAAATCTGCAGGTCATCCGCATAGAAATGGTAAGAACAGCACAACGACAAGGAAAGGAAATTAATAAATAAAGAGAACATTAAAGGCGACAGGATCCCGCCCTGCGGCACGCCCGAAGACAAATCTTTCCAGGCAGAAAATTCACGACCCAGACGCACTGCTTGCTGGCGACCACGCAGATATGAGGAAAACCAATCCAACGCGATAGATGAGAAGTTCAGATTTTTAAGGATGGCAAGTAGAATGTCATGGTCAACCATATTAAATGCGTTTGAGAAATCAATAAGAACGACTATGGTGACCATTTTCTCCTCCATACCCAACCTAATATCTTCTGTAACTTTGAGAAGAGCAGTAGTAGTGCTGTGCCCTGAGCGAAAGCCAGACTGATGAGGGGTGAGCAGAGCGTTAGAGAAGACAAAGGAAGATACTTGTTTATGAGCAGCTGCTTCTAAGATTTTCGAAAGGAAGGGTAAAATTGAGATAGGTCTGTAATTTTTCAGCTGGGTAGGAGTGGGAATTTTAGGAACAGGAATAATAAAAGCTTTTAGCCAGAAAAGAGGAAAATCACCTTCTAGAAACGAGAAATTGACGATATGAGCAATGATTGGGAGAATTAAGTCCAAAATGCAAATAATCATATCCCTACTCACATCGTCGCAGCCAACTGCCTTGGACTTGATTGACTTTATTATTGTACGTATTTCATCCATTGATACTGGAGAAAAAGCAAAAGATTCGGTGTCAGGATGAGCCATGGAAGATATTTTAGCAATAGTAGCTGATTTAAGTAAAGGGTCAAAAGACGGAGAAGTTACGAAGTAATTATTGAAGTCATTAGGAGAAAAAGTAACTTGCGGTTGAGAAGGACATTTACCCATACCTAGGGAGTGCAGAAACTTCCATATATTGGCTGAAGAAGTATTAACGACATTTATATGGAAATATTGCCGTTTAGCTGCTCTTACCATGTGGTTACAACTATTACGCGCAGTTTTGTATAAATTCCAATTTTCGTCAGACCTGTCATGCTTGAAGATTCGAAACGCGCGATCACGCTTTGTCATGGCCAAGCGAACATCCCTAGTAATCCAGGGTGCAGGAGGCCTCTTAACTTTAACCGCTTTTAATGGAGCATGAGCATCAAACAGTTTGAGCAATTTGTTATTAAGTTGTGAGACTTTCTCATGTACTGTCGACGCTGCAAAAACCGAGGAAAAATCTAACTTAGATGCGTCTTCCTTTAATTTTGTGTGATCTATTCGCACGTAACTCCGCATCCACACGATTGTGGGTTTAAGTTTCGGCGGTCTCAATTTATACTGGAGAAAGATAAGGTCATGTTTAGAGAAGCCAGGAGCAGAAAATTGACCATGTTTTGTGACAAGTTCAAGAGAAGAAGTAATAATTAAGTCAAGCCAAGTGTCACTTGAAATAAGGTTATGATGAGTAGGCTCTAGAGGCAGAATAGAGAGATTGACTGACTTAATAATATTCAACAGTTTAAGAGAATGCACAGTATTGCTTAAGAGATCGGTATTGAAATCACCCATGATTATGTGATGCCTGTAGTCCGAACAGAGTGGCTCTAAGATGGATTCAAAGTGAGAAAAGTAATCAATGGAGGGTGGACAGTATACGACTCCAAGAACTGCTTTAGTCCCCTTAATAGAGATTTCAAGAAAGAGATACTCTGCAGAACCTGAATAAAGTGACGGGGACGAGGTCAATATTGTGTAAGGTATGTCACTACGTAAATAAACAGCAACACCTCCACCGCCTTTACCAGTACGATCATTACGGATCAAAATATATCCAGGAAGAGAGTAAGAAAGAGAAGATAGGCATGGCTTAAGCCAGCTTTCCGACACGAGAACAGCATGAAAAGAGGTTGAAGAGAAAGTTTCAAGAAGATCAGTGTAGTGAGCGGGTATACTTTGAGCGTTAAGGTGGCAGGCGTTGAAGCAGTAGGGAGTGTCAACTAAAGCAGTCTCAAGAAGGGTGCCTAACGTTTCTGGTTCATTTAACGACCCCGTGCTATCTCCTGAAGAGAAGCTTAAGTTCAAGGCAGAATGGAACGAATCATCATCAGACATAACAATATATAAATAATATATAACAAAAATATAAATATAATAAATAAATATCCGAATATAATAACAATATAGAAGTAAATACGCGACCTGCAAGTCCTGCCGGTTAACTGAAATCATTACAAATTCAAAAAAAACAGAAAAACATTAAAATTTTAAAAAGACAAAAAAAAAAATAAACTGTAACATTTAACAATGTGCCACTCTAAAGATAGCCAGAACCATTTACAATAAGAAAATAAAATAAAAAAAAGCATTCGTTCATTTCCAACAACATTTGTTGTATCTCTCAGGTTAAAACCTAAGATTACCGAGAAATTAACAATAAAAATCATAAAATATTTTGGAATTTACTATCAAACCTATGTAAATCGTTGGTATTTTAGCAATAATATTAATTTACTTATTCACTTCTGCCTCATCAATTTACAGATTTACTATTTTATGTCTAATTGCCCTAAAATCATAATAAATCTTATAATTCAGCGCAATATAAGATTTTACAGGAACCACCGTCACCTTCATCATTTCATCCTATTACCACGACTAAAATGGCTGAATCGATTTAATAAAAATTTGGCAAGGATTGTATCCTAGGGAAGGAAATAGGTTACCTTTGGCCGCAATAACCGATATTCTTACTAATGAAACCGCGGACATAGAAATCATTTATAAGTTTTTATATATACAACATTCGAAGATGAAGTAGAGGAGACTTATTATTCCTCTTTATGGCAAGGGTCATGATTTTCTGGTCAGTATAAACTAATAACGCGAATAGTCGCCGGAAATTCAACAACATAAAGTAAGTCACACGACGCCACAACAAGTTATGATAACAAGTTATGATACATATGTGTGACTAACTTAGTAATATTTTTGGCAAATATCGAAGTACGATAACTTTAAATTCCTTAATTGATATACAAGGTATTAAAAGCTATACGTGTTATAATAAATAACCTGTTACTATAATTGTCATCATCATCATCATCATCTCAGCCATTGAAAGTCCACTGCTGGACATAGGCCTCCCCTCTAGATCTCCAATATAACTATAATTGTATCTTTGTTAAATTGTACAATAAAATGTATTGTAAGATCAACAGTCTTTTTATTGTTTATTAAAGACTAGAGGGATCTGATAAGCATCGTACCGCATCAGAGCCAGTCAGTCTGTTCTCGTGATATTAAAAACCGTTCCATACAAAATATATGAGAAAATTAATGTTGTTAATTCCTTTTTGTTACTTTTTCGGATGTTTCAGTTATTCTGCTATTCGGAGCGGAAACAAATCCAATAAATCAAAAATCATAAAAGTCGATTCTTGAGTTGCCCAGTTGGTTTCTATCTTTAGTGAAAATAGATGTTTTTGTACGAAGGCATCAAATTTGAAATTAAATTATGATAATTCAATATTATTAATGATTGATTATTTAAAATCTAGTAGAGGTAAGTAATTAAAAAGCTACTTTGGCAGAAAAATGTTATGATTTTAAAAATGGGGTAACTAATCCGACTTTGTTTTATGTATATACCAGTAGATAACAAGCATGCTGTACATATTAATAATATGCCAAATTACGGAGCAGTTAAGGCATTGTTCAGTGACAGCAAAAAAAGAGTCCCTGCCTCGGCAGAATGTTATAACACGTTGTTTCCCAAATCGTGGCACCCGTTTTGCATGTTTGTGACTGCAGGAACCAGGGGTCCCACCGCCGAAGCCGAAGCCGATTTATCGGATTTTTGAATGCGAAAATCTAACTTCACTTTTAATTTGAATTCATATTAATAAATTTAGTTGGTAAGGACGGTGGTGCTCTAACGATTAAACTGAAGATATTTATCGTAAACTTAAAGAGAAGTCCGATTTTCGCAATCACAAATCCCGATGTGAATCGGCTTCAGCTTCGGCGGTAGGGCCTCTGGACCCATGTTGCTGTTGTGTTCAAATTAAAAAAATGTAGGTGTATACCTCATCACACTATTTTTGAAGAACCTCATGGATTTAATGATAACATGCGTGATAGGTCAATTTAACGAAAAAAATAATAATTTGCACAATATTATACCTGAATCAAATTAGGAAACGTGTGAATTTGTAACAATAAATTAATAATATGATACTAACAAGTTCTCCGGGAAACTTGGTCATTATAAAGAACATATGAGTCGACAAGCGATCTTTGTTATTGAATTAACACATGAGCCGTCAGTTCACACGGTCGTCGTGTCGTCGCATTGAGAAACAGACTTGAGGTCACGACAAGGGACTTTGATCTTTAATCGGCATAATAAAATTACCAAAATTAAGAAACCAACAGACTCGATGCTGCGAACAGTAACGCTGATAAACCGCTCGCCATTCCTGCATAAATCTTATTACGTCTAGATGCAAATCATCGAATATTTTGCGCATTTAATCTTTCTTTTAGACTACTAAAACTAGAACAATCTGCGATCTTTCATTTTCATAACTTCTAATTACTATTTTAAATAGTGTGGCGCCACCTAGCTGTTAAGTATTACACTACTAAACAAACACTTGACAGCAGAAAAATATAAACTGTAAAAATTCATCACCATCACAAACCTTTCTGAAAGCTCAGTTGGAAGAGCAATTTACCGGTCATTGAGAGGTCGGGGGTTAAAATCACACGTAGGCGTGGGAGGTGATTTTCCATTTTTTTTTTTATATTTACCCGACTTGCTCGAGGATCAATCAAATTTTGGTGGGAAAGTTAATTTTAAAAGGATGCAGTTATTGATATAAAAATATTATCTATCAAACATACTGTAACTTTTGTTACGGCACTAACTACACAAACGAAATATTTCATATACTTAGTTGTCATACAAATTTCTAATGTAATGCATACAAAATTGAAAAGTGTGACGTCATAACGTGGCAGGCTAGGCAAGTTCAAAATTGTGATTTTCAAGTTATATAGTTAAGGCAATTCTAAAATTAGTTTTGTTCAGTTCGTTTGGAGTGTTGGGCTCGGATAAATGTGAATTCACCTTAATATGTGAAAAAAATACTTGGATAGTATAAAACTTTTCGAGGTATGATAACTTGAAAAACATGAAAATTTTAGAATCGTTAAAAGAAATCTTATGATATTAAAATTTCATATAAACGATTCTAAAATTTGTTTCATTAGGCTCGCATACGGGTGCGTTTATCTTGTAACGTACTTACATAACATAACGAAAATAAAACTGACATGTATATGACCGAAGAAAATACTATCCGAATAGAATGTCAAATTAATATTTGAAATGATCCACTTCAAACCTGTATACTAATTTTTGTAATTATTTTACATAGTACCTACTAACTGAAAATTGTATACCTGATGATATTTGTTATTTAATTTCAGTAATTATTGTCAGCAGTTAAATAAATATTCATGTAAAAATGACACACTGCTATTTAATTGCCCTAACTAAGCAAAGTTTGTACAATGGGCACCAGATTACTGATATAATACTTACATATATATTTTTTGTAAATATGTACATATATAGCAAACATCCAGGCCAAGACAAACAAACGTGTCCATGCACACAAATATTTGTCTTGTGCGGGGATCGAACCTTGCGACCCCGGAGTCAAAGTGGACATTGCTAGCTATTCGACCACCGGGCTCGTCAGAATAACATTCTTAGTTTGTTGTAACTTTTGCCAGTACATATTTCGATATACTAGTAATATTATTAACAACTACAGTTAAACTTTAAAATGTAAAAAAAATGTGAAAAAAATACTTGGATAGTATAAAACTTTTCGAGGTATGATAACTTGAAAAACATGAAAATTTTAGAATCGTTAAAAGAAATCTTATGATATTAAAATTTCATATAAACGATTCTAAAATTTGGTTCATTAGGCTCGCATACGGGTGCGTTTATCTTGTAACGTACTTACATAACATAACGAAAATAAAACTGACATGTATATGACCGAAGAAAATACTAATATTATAATATATTGTTATTAGGATATTAAATATGACATTTATGAAAACGCGATCGAGTTCAAAAAGATCGAAGTAAAGAATAATTGAATAAAAGTCACTAAATATATGTAACAGATTGAAACTGACGTTACGGCCATCAATTAATACTTTCCCGGCGGAGAGTAGTCTGCAGCTGTATGCATCTTGATAAATATTAGTACAAATGACCTCTGTGATTGCTGCCAATTGTATATGATTGCAAGACTTATTAAACATCGCTGAACCAGACACATTGCTTTAATAAAGCAGATGAATCAGCCATTGCCCTTTTGCCTCCTTCTTCTTGCAGGAAAACTGTTGTATTCCCGCAAGCCAGTGAGATCATCAGGGTTGCTACATTCTAGATTGCTAGAAAATATAACATCACTTGTCGGGCAGTTTAAAAGCACACTTTACTCTACTAATTTGTAGTCAGAGCCTCGTAACTTAATCGGCGGGATGCACAATTTTTTTTTTTATACTACGTCGGGTGGCAGACAAGCATACGGCCCGCCTGATGTGAAGCGGTTACCGTAGCCATATTAACAATCGCAAAATAAAATATCGCTCGCGCGCCGCCACCCCCGCTGCCATCGCAGCATCTCCTTCCTTTCTGGTGAATTCACTCACTCGCAGGAACACAACAGCCCTCAAGGGAACCGCTATTTAGCTGCAGCATTCTGTGAGGTGGAGGTACATTCCCCAGTCGGCTCCCTACCTCTCTTTTCGCCAGAGCTTCGTTTGTCAGTCAGCAGGTTGCACGGTGTGCAGGTGAAGTTGGCTTTGGCTCAAAGATGCTGACGAACCACTTACACCCCTAATGCTGGTGAGGTTGGCTTTGACTCAAAGAATGGTGACCACATACACTCCAAAACTACCAGACGCTAAGTTTACTACGTCGCTAAGCGGCAAAGCCCGTCACGACATGTACATAGTTATGTCATAATCTATGATAATATTTTTATTTATACTAGCTGACCCAATACATGTTGTCCAGTCTTCTTAACAATGAATATTGAATTCGAATTGGTTTCGCGTAATCTGTCAAACGACATAACGTTACATTAGAAAAGTTGATATGATCGTTCAGTTTTCTTAAATTTTCGGAGCAACTTTCTTATGTTTCTCTTTCTGCTGTTGGAAAATGAGAACTGTCTAGTCTCAAATATTTGTATATAAGCACTCAATGATGTTTTATTCAGTACTAGCTTACCCGACAGACATTGTCCTGTCTTCTTCGCGCAATCTGTCCAATGACTGACAGTTCTTTATAACTGTCAGTCATTGGACATTTTTTTACATTAGAAAAGATAATACTTATAGTCGTTTAGTTTTCTTAAATTTTCCAGTTTTCCGCGTAACTTTCTTATTTTTTTTCTTTCATAAGAACCTTCTCTTGACACCGACAAATACAACATAAAAAGAAATATCGAAATCGGACCAGCCTTTCACGCGTGAAGCTGTGACTAAGAGAATTAGGAATTCATTTTTTGACGAGACGGACGTGCTTTTTGACGAGCTCGGTGGTTGAATGGCTAGCAATGGCTTCTTTCACTCCGAGGGTTCGAATCCCGCACAAGACAAAATTTTTTGTGCATGAACATGTTTGTCATGTTCTGGATGTTTTCTATGTATTATAAGTAAGTATTTACAAAAAAAATGTATTTAAGTATTTATCCGTTGTCTAGTACCCATAGTACAAGCTTTGCGCTTAATTTGGGACTAGATGGCGCCGTGTAAGTTGTCCAGAATATTTATTTATTATAACATGTATAAATGTATATAAGTTATATATGTAACCACAGTAGTAGTAACTCTGTTTACTGTTAGGGAATGCAGTTAGTATTAAGTTTACTTATTGTACAAAATTACAGTGGTCAAAAGATAACTCTATAAAAGTTATAGCTGACATTACAATTTTTATTCTAAATCACAATTATTATTGAGAAAAAGTTCATTTTGTTCTGCTCTACTGGCTTCGAAAATACGAATCTTTAGTAACAAGTTCTATCAGATAATTTACATTGTTTGTTGTTTTTTTTTTTGACGTGAACAAGTCTTTAAAATGGCTTCCATAGGGAGGCAATTCAAAAAAACGAATGATAACAAAATCGATGGATGCAGTTTGCTGTTGCAGCTACATATCTATCATCTCCATTCAAAATTCAATCACACCACTAGATAGATGAAGGATCAAAGAATCTACGTAACGACTATGGAACATCTTGTGCGGGGAAGGGGGAAGCGCTGCCATTTTGAAATAATTTTAGTGCATATAACGTATTCATGTACAACTCACGGCCATGTCCATGTTACAGCCACATCCCATTTTTTTTCTATTCTACTGTTTCCCATCTACTCCTAACTATTGCTATTTACTAGTAATATTAGTACCTACCTACACTTTCTTTGTCGATTTACCGATTAGGAAAAGGATGTTACTTATGTCGTGTTTAAAATTTACAAGCTAGTTTAAAAACAATCTATACAAAACTGTGTACCGTTGATATCAGAACTGTAAAAGGTGTTTGATTTTTCACAGACTCGTCAAAATTTGATGAATGGTGGCTGAATAAACCAATCATATGTATCCAGAGATCGAATAGACATAGATTGCTTCCTAGTATTACTTGATTTTAGGAGAGATCTGGAAATTGGATGAAATTTTAGATAGTGTTTAGAATACGAGAACAGATGTACTAGCACAAATAGGATTGTCATAATTATTTTTCCGCATTCAGCTGCTTTTTTCAGCAAGTCAAGCCACGTCGATCGTAGCCTGTCCATGGCTGGCTTTGTTTATCTCGAGTTCCTCCGAGCTTTGGAGGGTACGTTTAGCCGTCGGTCCCTATCTACCTACATATCAGAATTGTAAAAGGTGCTTGATTTTTCACCGATGAAAGAGTATGTACTATTATTATTAATAAATGTATTAAAATATATTACATTTATTAATAATAATAGAACATACATCTAATATATAAAATTCTCGTGTCACAGTTTTCGTTGCCATACTCCTCCGAAACGGCTTGACCGATTTTGATGAAATTTTGTGTGCATATCGGGTAGGTCTGAGAATCGGCCAACATCTATTTTTTATACCCCTAAAAGATTAATGTATATGGCAAAACAACGTTTGCCGGGTCAGCTAGTATTATGTATAGTCTATGTTTATGTGGAACTCTTAGGGCGCGATACCAACTTGCACTACGCCTGTTTTACTTTTTCAATACATTAAAGTAAACGCGCGCTGCGTTTTAGTACTAAGTAACATGATCTGAGATTTCTATTAACGCTTTGAGCTTGAACAGCGGAAATCAAGTGACCGTAATAGCTTAGCACTTACTTTTAGTTCCTTATGGAAAGTTCAATGGTTTGCAAATAGCATAATGGCGTTAATACATTAATAAGCAGGTATATAAAAATCATGATCATTTGATACAGATATATTTTTTTTTTTATGAGAAGGGGGTAAACGAGCATGTGGGTCACCTGATGGAAAGCAAGCACCACCGCCCATGGAGATCAGCCACACTAAGTGGGCGCCGATCCGTTGCAGGCCTATACCCCCATCCTTTCTTTCTTTTTGGTGACCTTACTCACTCGCAGATGTTATTTCGGTTATATACGAGTATATAGTAAAAAAATACAAATAACTATTCTATTATTTAAGTGGTAGGGTACAGCGTATTTGTAAGCTTTTCGACTGAGAAAGTAACTCCACTTTACAGAGTACCGCAGCCAAATAACAACAATTCCCTTGAGGGTTGTTGTGTTCCTGCGAGTGAATGAGGTCACCAGAAAGAAATGAGTTGCTGCGTTGGCAGCAGATGTGGTGGCGCGCGAACGATATTTCATGTTGCGAGTGGTTAATATGGCTACGGTAACGGCTTCACATTAGGCGGGCCGTATCCTTGTCTGCCATCAGACGTGATAAAAAAAAGAAATATTCTGTACTTTCGCTATAAAATTATGTTAATATTGTAGTACGTAGTACATAAACGCGTTTATGTCTAAAAACATTGTAACATTGCGATGTTTATATATAGGAGATATATCTTTATTATATATAAATATAAAATATTAATGTGAATTTGTTTGTTACGCTTTGACGTCGAAACTACTCAACCGATCGTCATGAAACTTTGTATACATATACTCAAAGGTATTAGGAAGGGCATAGGATAGGATACTTTTTATTAAAAAAAGTAAACTTGGGCGAAGCCGCGGGTGGTAGCTAGTATGATATATAATAATAATTCGTCCTAAAATATTTATAATATTTTAGGACAAATTATTATTATATATTATTTATTTAAATACAAAATTTCTGTATGATCGTGCTTGCATTGATGTGGATATAAATGTTATTATTTTAATACATAGTTGCGACTTACACACATGTGAATTCTGATGTGAGTCACTTGAATATTATATTCGGCATCAACCCTTAATCATCCCACTGTTGGGATACGTGGCTCCCCTCAATCGAAGAGGTTTAGAACATATTCCACCACTCTACACAATTGCGCGTTGGCGGTGACATATTCCACAAATTAGACATATTCTGTGGTTTATGTCATAAATACGAGTAACTCTCTCAGTATGACATTCGTAGAATGAAAGTTGACCGAACAGAGATTGAACCATTCTTAGTTTGTTTAATATCGGTCATATTTCTCATCAATCGACGAGTTCGCTATTCTCGATGGTCGGATGGTTAGTAATGGCACTTTGACTCCGAAGTTCGATCCCCGCACAAGTCAAATATCTGTGTGCATGAACATGTTTGTTTGTCTTAGTCTGGGTGTTTTCTATGCATAATATGTATGTAAGAAAAAAAATATAATATCAGTTATCATATAGTATCAAGATTTTTTAAGACCTAATGTACCACATGAAAGCAATAAATAAATGAATAAATAGTATACAAGCTTTGCTTAGTTTGGGACTAGATGGCACTGTGTAATTTGTGCAAAAATACTTATTAAAAAATATATTTATTTGATTATGATTAATTAAGAGGTTCTCCTTAAATAGAGCATAGAGCCATTCTGTTACCTATAAAATAATAATCTATCTAAAATGCTAAATCTTTAAGTAAAATATTAGAAGAAAAGTTCAAGATTTTTAATAATGGTACATCTAAGCCTTTCTTCTACCGTGTTGGTATAGGCCTCCTTCAGTCATACACGGTAGAAGGAAGTGGAGAACCACTCTGATCTATTTTGGGCCACATTTATCCAGTTCGTGCCCACTAACTTCACGATGTCGTCCTTCCATCGCATTTGTGGTCGCCCGACAGGTCTTTTTCTGTCCCAGGGTCTCCATTCCAGAACCGTTCTGCACCACGAGTCCGACTTTCTGGCTATATGTCCAGCCCATTGCCATTTGAGCTTTGCTACGCGGCGTGCGATATCAAAGACCAGACTTCTTTTCCGGAGCCACTTGTTGGTTTTCTTATATAATAATTAATTAATGGTACGATAAATATTAATATATAGTATTAGAAACAAGAATTTGACATTATTATGAACAAACAAATCCAATCTACGACTCCAATTTAATTTTCCTCTTGTTTTGCTCTCTACAAACTGATGTAAATTGATGATAATTGATCACAGTCTAACAAAAAATGCATAAATTACGTGCGATATAATAAATTATACACATATCGCTCGTTTTGTTTGTTTTTATGTATTTTTTACATTTAGGATAATATTAAGGAAACTGTATAAAATTTAAAAATCTTCATTTGCCAATGGGCCTTTGCGGGCACTTCATACCTTATTATTTGTTAAAGTTATCAATTACATTATCATGTATTTCTTTTCCATTTTTACCTTTTAATAAATGTAATATTAAATGAATGCAAAGTCGTAGTAGTAGTAGTACAAAGTAGTAAACAAAGTAGTTCTTTATTTTATATAAGAGGGGCATATGGGTCATCTGACGGAAAGTTACCAACACCGCCCACGGAGATCAGCAATACCAAGGGGTAGCCGATCTGTTGCCAGTCTATACTCGTTCCTTTCTTTCTGGTGCCCTCACTCACTCGCAAGATCACAACAACCCTTTATTTAAATTCCCTCGAGAATCTCTCAGATCCATTGTTCCATCTCTCAGAAGACCGAAGTGAAATGATGATATCTTTAAGGATTTTTGTATTCCCTGAGAGTGAGTGCGGCTGTGATATGTGAGGAGATGTTACATAGTGACGCCGAAACTACTCAACGATGGCAAGGAAATAGCAAGGATGCCAATGCGCAAGGAGGAACCAGGAATGTTTGTTACTGAAATGGTCACGTTACTGAAACTTGCCTACGTCAGCTGTATTTTGTATGTAATTTTACAGCTCATGATGTCGTCTTCTGTCACGGGAAGAACATACCTGGGGCACTACCACCTAGCTAAAGCCGATTCTCATCGAGTTTTTTGAGTGCAAAAATTCAGCATAGATAGGTAATCGTGATTAGGTTATTAGGTAGAGCTCCATCCAGAGTTACAACAACAACAACTAAGCTAAACCCAATAATAATAATAACTTAAACACAATAGGTACTTAATAATAATAATAAACTAAGCTATAATTTAATTTTTGAATTAAGAAAACTTCATGGTAACCGGCTTCAGCTTAGGCGGTAACGCCCCTGGTGTTTTGTACCATTACTCCTTGCATCACTTTGTAATTCCTGTACATCAGTTGGGTCTTGTTTGGCATCAGGCGAGAAATAAAACAACTAATTACAAGTAAAATTCATTGAATCAACATCTACAACTCAATGACCATGTAACAAAAAAATACTGTGGAGAAAGGACAATAGTTCTTTCTTTTCTCAAATACAATTCTTTACCACGTAAATTGTTAAACGAATTCTAATTGATTTCAACATCAAATCCGTTTCTGATTCAGCGTCGAAATGTTACAAAGAGTAAGAATAGCCCAACAAAGCTTGAACTTGCCAACGTTTCGAATGAGGTGTTTGTTTTGATACCTGCCCCCGTGTTCCACTATTGTACAACTCGCCATAAATTAACATTCCATCCATTAAAATATCACCATGATAATTGGCGATCCAGGCGAGCAGTACGTTTCCTAGGACATTTCCACCACATACGGTGAAATGTGTAATCAATTTCCTTCAACGCTATTTCCGAACAATTACAACATTATTTATTACAATGGGATGGGTTAATTTATCTCGAGCCCCTCCATGTTTCCGAGGGCACGTTAAGCTATCCGTCCCAGCTGTTGTCATTAGATGACAGTCAGCGGCCGTTAGGCGGCTTAAAAATACTGGCCAAACCCGCAGTTGAGCAGCGTGGTAGAGTATGCTCTAAACTCTTTCGATGGAGGAGAGACTCGTATCCCAGCAGTGGGATGAATATGGGTTAATGCAGGCAGTACATATACCAAAGCTCATATCATTATGGTTTTACGTATTTTACCCAAAAGATATCATTAAATCACTTAGCGAATCTAATTTCCTAATAGCCGTCAAGTTACGCTGATTTAAAACTTGTCTAATCGGTAGTTTAGAGGCCACGGCTTGTCATTAATGAGTTGTACTTTGGCGTTTTAAGTTCCGTCTTCTGACTTGACAGTCTCTGCTTTGTATGTACTCGTAAGTGGAAAAAATGGGTATTTATGTTGCAGTTAATTTCAATTTACTAAAAAGTTACATGGTGGAGTATCTTCCTCCCTTTATTTGGAGTGGAGGCGGCGGGCAGGTCGTAAGTAGCGTTAGACGAACTGTTCCGATGGACATTATAAAGCGGCTGGTTGCGGAAGCCGTTGGTGGAAAGCATTGGGGAAAGCTTAAATCCAGCAGTAGGTATATACAGGCTGATAATAATGATGATGATGCACCACAGTGGATAAACGAGGGGTAGGTGAATAGAACAGTGCCAATCAAGCCCCTAGCAAAATTTCCCATTTGTCATCATTTTGTGATCAAATCCGGTCGTGACAACTGGGAATGGCCCGTCGCCTATTATATCAGCAACGGCTTGGCTCTTAAAGAAAAAAAGATGATGAAAAAGCTAGCTAATTATTTTTCAATACATTTGCTCGATAAGTATACTTATGAGACCAGTAAATTAATTTCACCGCCCTCGTTGTTTTCAAGGGAAAACTTCTTTAGTTTCAATGTACACAATTTTTGTATCTAGTGACTAAGCTGTAGCGCTCGGCTCTGTAACACTCGTTCGGGATTCTGTGGTTCGGGTAAAATTGGCAGGGAGGAAGAGAGACGGAGCGTGAGATGAAGTTTTCACGTCTTGGTCAAGCACCTGCCGATTTCTTTGTTCATTTACGGTACATTTTCATTTTTTTTTTTTGTTTTTCTCATGAATAAATTGAAAAATGTCGTATGATATACGGACGTAAAGGTTTTATACTCATGACTATGGTATTCTGGCCATTGGATCGGGCTTTTGCGACCGGATTCAATTTTAATCGGCGGTAAAAATAAATCTAATTTATGGAATAGTAGTGATTTTATTATAAACATAACCTTTCCACCAAGTACCAACAATCATTAGTATCAACATAGCCCTCTGTAAAATTCTAACAATTTTTACACAATCCTGGTGACCACTCTCACTCGCAGGAACACAACAACCCATAAGGGAATTGTTATTTGGCTGCGGTAATTGCGGTAAGTAAAAATTATGCCCCCTCTTTGCCTTCGCTTCTTCGTCAATCGCGTAGGAATGGCTGTCCGCTGCACACCGACAAGATAGCATTATTTATAACAACAATAGCTCCTTAAATAACCTTACCAGTAAGAGAGTAAGGTTACCAGTAACCTCATTCCCTTGCAGGAACATCACAACTCTCCTTTGGATTGAGGCTATTAAACGATGCGGTCTTCCGTAAGATTCTGTACTCTCACAGTGGGACACTTATAAATGAGCTCCACCCTTTTTTCGCCACAGCATCGTTTGCTGGTTGGCACGATATACCACGTGCAAGTAAGATTAGCTTCGATTCCAAAGAGAAATTTTGTGTCACTTAAACCACCATAGTTCTGGCCAACGGCCAGACAAAACAAACGGCAGTCGAGGCGCCGTTACTAATATAGCGAGTACTTATAGTTGGTACTAAGCACGGACGAGTTCCCCTCAGGAATGCATTAGCTTATTGAGCTATTCATACAGTGGTATTGACACCCCTACTAATGGTATTCACACACTATATTGCAATTATCGAAGTTAATATCCGTATGATTAATATTCTGTAACTGCTTCGGGCGAATATTTAGAAAAGTCCTTGATTTGCTTCCTAGCAGACAGTCTCGTACGACAATGAAAGAAATGACTGTGTACCTTTATGTATTTTACGTTTTACGTCACTTAGTTCGCGGAACCTTATTATGAATATAATGTACCTATTTACAGTCATGTACCTGATACTACTTGACACGTATTTGCTTCATGAACTTTTTCAATTTCAAAACGTGTTGTGAATATCTTTTTCATGCACTTTACATTTTTTGAGACATGAGAAGGACTTTTTATCTATAAAGATGGCATTTGTCACAGCCTAATGTTATCAAAAGAAATTTTAAACTCATTTGCCTGGTGGTGTGGAGACAAATAGGAAAGATATCATGACGCTGTCAGCAGTTAACTATTTGGAGGGCACCCGGTGGGTGAATGGATAGCAATGGCTACTAAACTCCGAAGCCTGCTGGTTTGATTCCCACACAACACAAGTGGTATGTGGCAGTGGGTCGGCCACATCTGCCGCATAAGTGTTGGCAGATGGGTCGGGGGGTAGATCCTAGAGTGGGCGCCTCGATCGAAATCCCATAGCCATAGAAAACCTTTTGTCTCCACAGCGGATAAACGAGGGCTAGGTGAATAGAATAGTGCCAATCATGAGAAGCCCCTGGCAAAAGTTCCCTTTTGTCATTACATTGTGGTCAAAGCCGGTGGTGACAACTGGGAATGGCCCGTCGCCTATTATATCGGCGTCGGATTGGCGAAGGATTAGAGAAGAAAGAGAAAGACGTAAATGCACACATAAATACTATTATTCTTTGACAGTAGGTTAATTTGGGTCGGTAAAATGGAAGTTCTCTGGAGTTGCCAAGTAGGTTATATCCTTATTTGCTGCATTAGTGGCACCTATAAAAACATGAATATACGCAAATAATTCATACATTTCATACTGAGATAGTTAACAGAAAAAATCTCAGAAACAAAGATATGCTTAAAACCTTCAAAAGTTTATATTGGAGATGGGTAGAGAAGATTACCTGAATGAAAACATTAGCAATGAAGAGATAGCTTATAAAATTAGATAATGAAGAGAAGAAATATTCTCCACACTAAAGAAAACAGGAGAGGGAAAATATAGGAGCATTTTCATACGACATGAACATGATACAAGAATTAAAACGATTATAGAAGGCAGTAGTGGAAAGGGAAGAACAAGATACAATTGGAAGTTATGTCATATCAACATTTGAAGAGACACGCGGGTAATAGAAGCTAATGGTAAAAAAAAACCACCGACAAGAACACAGCTCTTAAGTGATGACAGTGATGACGAAAAAATGTAGAGTATGAGCCACTTCGTAACATGTGACACTTCGTGTCATGCGAATGAAGGCCATAGCTCGTATATTGATGGGATATCAAGTTTATCTGATATTTTGACAACAAATATATCTTTAATAGAAGTACGATGGAATCACGACTTGTCTAAAGTTATCAGTTAGATAACATATCTATCAACGGGATTGCCTGGTATGTATAAATCATCGCATTTTATTACAAAATAAATTTATTTCATCTCCCCGCTGCATTTTACGCCTCAACGAATATTATATCGACCAAAAGATATAAAGTCATACGCCACTATACTTAATGTTTGAGACCACGCACGACACTATTCCGCACAGTGGGCTGAAAATAAACAGTCTTATATACATAGACAAGCAAATTTTTTACCGAAATCGCTAGTGTTAATTCTTATTTAATTATTATAATTTAAAATATCATACGGGGTAGTTTAATGTAGAAATTGATTATTTATAATTAAGAAAATAAAGCATGAAGCTGATGCTGATGCTGATGCTGAGCTGATGAAGCATGAAGAATCGGAATTATCTCTGAAGTCGACGGTGATATATTACCGATTGATTTGCGTGCGTTTTTAGTATGAATTCTAAAACTATTTGTTTTGCTCATAGTATTAAAATATTTGGTGTTTGGTGTACTTTAACATTGATATAAAATTTGCAGCAGTTACTTTAGAACTATGTCAAAATTTAACTATAATGACTTATTATTATTTAAATAGTTGATAAGGGCCAATTTGCCAGAATAGTATAAATATTTTAAACATCAAGATCGAGAGGTCGTGGTTTCTATTTCAAATACCACCTAGGCAGGGTCGGTGATTTTTTTTTTTGATATTTATAATGACTGACATTGTAATTATGTGAAGGATATTATGATATTCATTGCGCTTTTAAAATAATTCTGAATGTCAGTATGTATACATTTTTTGCTTAAAACATTATTTTGTGTTATCCGTTGCCGTTTTAAATTAACTCATGTATAATAAGACATCGAATATATTTAACTCTCAGTCGCAATAGTCAAGAAAAACTATCGTGATAATAAAATACATTCATATTCATTTTTAGCCCACTGTGTATCGGAACAATGACTGGATTGTAAAGTCAAGTTATCCATCACGTTCGCTTCGACAGCCGGTTGATCAAACAAAATATTCATACGAACTACAAATATTTACTTCTGTATGCTCATTGCTGCGGCTATATTAAGTCAGGGTCGGCAAAATACGATAATTGCTTGTTTACGTTTTTTTAAATTTAATATCACATTGTACAAATCCCGGGACCTACTTTTTACAACCTCTTTTGTACCTTTTAAGTGGATTATATTAACGAACATGTCGCTATTAATTGAGAATGCGGTGGACCATCAGACATTTCCACCGCCGCGCCACCGGTTTGATTATTGAGCTTGACCTTTATGATTTTTACAGAGTTATTATATTCTCTTTGTTTATGTTGATTGGTTATGGTTAAAGATATTTTCCTCTATTATTTTAATATTTTTTATTTATAGCTATCTATATATAATTTTTTTATGCGAATAACAGCTTTTAAGTAAGAGTGGTGCATCGTATCTGATCTTCTTTAGATGGACCGATGAATTCAAAAAGCCGGCCGGTATTGACTCGGAAAGCTGAGGATCGCATAATGGGGGAAACTATTAGAGAAGATCTGTATCCTGCAGTGGGTATAACAGATTTGTGATGTTGATGAAATTGCATATGAATGACACGAACATTATTTTCTATAACTAGTGACCACTTCCTGACTTCGCTCGGGTTGTTTTCTTGTCAGATCATCCTTTCATTACTACAGCGCCTGAATTAATCAATACATTGACAGTGTGGTAAAAAACGAATAATACTACGATAAACATCTACAGGAATACAATAGCTATACATTTAAGCTTGTTTACCACCCAAGTAGTGTAAGAAAAAAACACGCCTACGCGTCGTTGAGTGCCAGCCCTAATTTGGGAGGACTTTAATGTTAGACAAAGGTAATGTTGATATTGCGCATTAGGTCGTGTGTTAAGTGTCGTTAAATGTTTTATTGGCCAATGTAATATCAATAATTGGTCATATTATGGTTGTAACAAAGCCGACTGATTCATAATATGAAATTTTTAATACCCCGAACTCCTCTTTATATCACTGTTGGGAGATGGATCTCCCCTTAATAGAAAGGCTTTACGCATAATCTCGATATTTCGTGTTATCGAATTTTAACCGGTTCTATTCCATGATGTGGGAAGCCATTAGGCTTCCCACATCATGGAATAGAACCGGTTAAAATTTTTTACTTTATTTTACTTTATTTAAAAATAATATATGATTAATTATAATCATATATTATTTTTAAATAAAGTAAAATTACTCAAAGCGAAATAAAAAAATAAATAAAAATAAAAAAAGTAAAATATCACTCAAACTATTTCACCCAAAAGGAATGGGTATATTCCCTTTGAGTGAAAATAAAGACCACGTTTGCGAAGCCATAATTGTTTGTTTGTTGTTCTTTTACATCGAAAGGAACGAACGGACTGACATGATTTTTGCTATAGTTTAGTTTCAGGAGCCATTTTATCCCGTAAAAATATCTTTTCCCAATAGATTACGTAACCTACCTACAAAACAGAATTATAAAACTACTAAATATCATACAGGAAAATATGATCAGTTGTTTAGTGTAAAAGTAATTTCATCAAGGTTGTATGTGATTGAATCAATAATCTGTTATTCATTAAAATAATAATTACTTATGCATGTTTTTATCAACATTTTTAATTACTATAATAATAAAATAAACATGTTATTTGGGAACCCATTAATTCTTATCAGTATATAGTATGGGTTTGTTTAACCCATGCTGTAAAGCAAATCTCGGCTGGAAATTCAGAACCTGAGAGTTCGCAGAACAAAACATCCACTGTAAGCAATTATTTTCATTCCAATTTATGCTTGCTTCTTATTAGCACACCGCGGCGACGCTATGAAAATGCCGTCTCGTTAACAATGATGTCTGTGTAACTCAGCTATGCGTTTGTGTGCGTGTGGTGTCGAACAAACTCTCTCGGGTTCGACTCAGAGGGAAGAAGAAGAAAGACATGAAAGTTGATACTATATATTACTACTATTCGTATACTGTGCTTATGGCGAGCGGAGTAATAAGAGCGACCATTTCTACTCTTCCCCAACGCCTGCAGCGATGCAGCATCTATCATCTCGATGATGACGATCTCATCGAGACGAGCTCGGTGGTCGAATGGTTAGCAATGGCCACTTTGGCTCCGAGGTTGCGGGTTCGATCACCGCACAAGACAAGTATCTGTGTGCATGAACATGTCTGTTTGTCTTGGTCTGGGTGTTTTATATGTAATAAATGTATGTATTTACAAAAAAAAAATATGTACATATTTAAGTATAATGTCACTTATTTTGTATCCATAATACAAGCTTTGCTTAGTTTGGGACAAGATAGCCGTGTGTGATTTGTCCATGAATATTTATTATTACTTATTTATAATTGATTGAAATAGATGGATATCATCATCATTGGCTTGTCCTTTTCCCATTATTAAGTGTCGGCGCAGTATGTATTGTTCTTCCATTGATCCTTAACAGCCGTCACAGCTACAGTCACCCCTTTCTTATCCATATCATCTCTCACACACCTCTTTTTTTGTCTTCCTCTCTCATTATATTATATGACGAGCTCGGTGGCGAAGCGGTCAATGACGCGGCTTCGACACCAACGCTCGTGGGTTCGATTCCCACACAGGACAAACATTTGTGTGCATGAACATGTCTGTTTTTCTTGGTCTGGGTGTTTTCTATGTATCATAAGTATGTATTCACAAAAAAAATGTATTTACGTATGTTTATCTGTTGTCTAGTACCCATAACACAAGCTTCGCTTACTTTGGGGCTAGATAGCGCTGTGTAATTTTGTCTGACAATATTTATTTATATCATTTAAATTCAAATTCATCGTTCCCTTTGTCACATATCTTTCATCCCTTCGCATAACTTGCCCATATTATGAAAAGCGATTCCCTGACATCATTTC
Organism: Hypsopygia costalis; assembly: GCA_937001555.2. Classification (NCBI taxonomy): domain Eukaryota; kingdom Metazoa; phylum Arthropoda; class Insecta; order Lepidoptera; family Pyralidae; genus Hypsopygia; species Hypsopygia costalis. Next base: position 7,090,869 of record OW443330.2, on the reverse strand, counting down.
CGTCACAGGTGCTATGTAGCATCTGTGTCTAATATAATTTTTCACAACTTCCTCTACTATATAAATATCATTTCTTCGATACAACATCTATGCAGTCGCCAAAACACCATGCAGCATCTATTAAATCGCAAAAACGCTAAAAACAGATGTTAAAAAGTACCCTGTCTGCTAGGGCCCTAACAGGTAAAAATGCGTCATTTGTATGGAGTGGTCGGGGTGTGACTAAATTAGCACGCCTGCTCCTCGTGTTTAGTTAAACTGTGTAAACTACTTAATCAGGAATTCCGTTTTAATGCGAATTAGACACGCGTATTTTACAAGTAAGGAAACGGTAAATTACGGTGACATAGCTTATTTCAACAATCAGTAGGTGGTGTTAAATGAACATTAACCAATTGCTTCTTAAACTATTCTTAAATACTACGTAAATAAAGTCAAATAGATTTAAGTAGTGCACACCTAGCCAGGACCGGATTATCCATAGAGATATTGTAGGCAACTGCGTATGCGCCCAGCGCAGCTTTGGAGCCCCTCGGTATTGGGAGAAAAATAATTATAAACCAATAATTATATTGTATTTCTATAGGTATGGTATACCCATAGTAAATTGCATCAGAAAATGTTGCATGGATAGCAAGCTGTAAATAGTTACACAGACTATCACCATCCTTTTAATAACAGCGTTTTAACAATTTTTGCCTCACTGAACGCAAAATGGCGCCAATTATCTTTGCAAAAACATAAAATTAACTAGAGTACGTGTTAAAATCAATTATTATTGTGTAATATGTGATCTCTTGGGCTTTAGTTACTTTATTTCACATAAATTATGCATTTTCGAATTACCTGTTTCAAACAATAATTGTCCCAAACGGCAAATTCGTCGGCTTGCTTGTGCTCACCATCTATGATTTCTCGATGGTGCGAATTAATTGTGAGGTGAGACACTTGGCTTACTTTTTGAGTGTTCGTTTTTGACGCTTAGTGGCATACATGTATCTATAGAAATAAAACTTTATTTTTTGTAACTTTTCACACCATTTTTGTTTTTTACCTGACTGAAGAATAAGGAAGGGTTATGTTTTTCGTGTGTATGTATTTATGTACATTTTTTAGCACGGTCTACAGCCTAAACCGCTTGACGGATTTCAATCTATGAAGTGTCATTCGATTCGTCTCAGCTGTGAGAGTAACATAGGGTGTATTATAATAAATAATAACAAATAAATAAATGTTTCTGGACAATTTACACGCCATCTAGTCCCAAATTAAGCGCAAAGCTTGTGTTATGGGTACTAGACAACTGGTAAATGTACTTAAATACATTTTTTTTTGTAAATACATAGAAAACACCCAGACCCAGACACTTATGACAATTATTACTACATAAGACAATAATTATGTTGACATGCTTTTATTGTAAGCATCTAGAGGCTATGGCAACCGTTTTACATTATGCGGGCCGTATATTTGGCACTAGCCGTAGTATAAAAAATAAATAAAGATAAGGAAGCAATGGTGGAACCTGCCTAACTCGTTATTAGCTGTTATATATTATAAATTAGTTTTTACCTCGTTTTTATTATCTGTATTTTTTGTTTAATGCATATTTTTATTAGTTGTTTAATATTTAATTTCAATTTAGAGCTAGTTTTCGTTTTTAGATAGGTATGTTTTGAAGGCTTTATAAATGAACCCGGATCTAGATACCTGATTAGAAAAAAATAATGAAATACGTAGACAAATTATACACCCTAGCTCTGGCATAATAAACAGGTAAAGAGTGTGCAAAAGTATGTCATTGTAAACAAATCTTTTTTGTGTCAAAATAATGTGCGGTCACGTGCAAAAATACATATAGATTTTTTTAAAGAAATAGCTTGAGACTGTCAAGTAGTAGTAAAAATTTGTGCCTCAACATATAATCTATCATAATTGTGTTGTAATTCAAGTTAGGGTGTAAAGTAATTAGAGTGAGTCTTAACTACAGATGAAAAATATGGAAAGTTACGATTGAACCAAACCCTTTGGTTGCGATCACATGATGACTATTCATTATTAATTTCGAATTATTCACGTATATTTAACATTTGCATTGCATTCACATTATACCATACGTTATGTTGTTATAATTGAATGGAATGGTCCTCGTGTGAATGAATGTTGAGTGTACGTATAACGGGAAAATAGTAGGTATAAGTATAAAATGCTAATCGAGTCGTCATGTAAACGTATCCAAAGGGCTTAAATGACACAGTCGTTACGATATCGTACATGTACATTGTACATTTACGGGACTCGAAGCAAAGGAGCAAGCTATATACTATTCAGATCGATTTTTCTATTATTTCGCACTGAAATTCAGTAGTAAAATCGATCAGTTAATATAAGTAGAATAGAGTTCGAACTCATCATTACCTAAAGAAAATAATTAATAAAAAAATGTTTTTGAATACATATTATAACTTATGGATAATATTTATTGTATTAAATGGCCTCGCTTTGAGAGTATCAGTTTGGGAATCAAGTAGAATTGAGGTAGGGTTGACTTACAAGAAGCTATTGACAGAAGAAAAGTTTTGTCAACTTTTGACAGTACGACAGTAAGACAGTGAATCAATTAAGTACCTACCCACCAAATTTACATAACGCTTTCACATTTACATATTTTTCTTTTAAATTATGCTTATTAATTAATAAATTTTACGGAGACTACATTCACATTGCTATATTCTAACAACAAAATGTTAAAAAAATATTTAACAAAATAATGATGAAGCAAAATGATAAATAATAAAAAAATACGGAAAATATTATAATTTAAAAAGAGGTTCTATAGAAAGGGGTTGAAGGGATTTTGGTCGGGTAAGGATCGCGCGGAATGTAGAGTACCCTTACATTTTCAAACTTTGACGAAGCACTAAATTAAATTATAAGATGGATTTTTTATTTAGACCTTGGCCACGAGTCAGTTATGTCACATAAAAAAAAAATATGTTTGTTTAAAAAAAAATGTCTATTTAAATCCTAGAACTAATTGTACGTACAAATATTGTGAGTTCATCCAAGCGAGAATGTAGAGTATCGACATTTTCTTCTTGAGCCAACAGATTCTTCACTCGCAATGGCTGAGGAACTTTGATGCGAAGATTCGGCTTCTCTTGCTTATTTGTCTCATCAACACTAGCACCGCTAAAAGGGCATGTCACGGGTATATGGTGTCCATTGACTTGCGCCATTTTCTCCTTCTCCGATCCCTGAGGATCCACGCAACAATTGAAAATTCCCGACATAAACACAGAAAACGCGCGGGACTATCACACGCGCACACCTAACTGACTACGCCGTTTACCAGAGCATAGTATATATGCATATCGGAGCAAATTCAAATCAGAACTGAGGTCTGACGCGGTTGTCTCGGCAACCGGCTCGTGATCCAAGTCTCGTAGCACTCGGAACTTGAATCGATTAGATCGATCGGTAAAAAATCGGCTTAGTAACTAGATGACCACGCGACTCGGTACCGAGAATCGATTTAATCGTATTCTTAGACGAACGTTCACAAAAAAGTATCAATACATCGGTGTCGACGTCTGCGCAACAATGGGATGGATATATAACGGATATAATATACATTGATCAAGGTAACAGTGTATAAATAGTACATAATAGTGTTGTAATGAGATTATCGGAAAATTGACCGAACGTTCATCGCGATAATTATGATTGCAGTTCCGATTTTGATGCTGGGAATTACGTTATAGGATTTTTTTTAATACCATGGAATCCATTATTAGTACATACGATTTTTATACTATGCCTTTGCTTTATAAAAATGTATTATGACTATTTTGGTTTTGTTTAGTATATTATTAGGTAATTAATTTTTAGCACTTCTTATACAAATATAATAAATAAATGTTCTGAAAAGACTATGAGTTTACTCACTACGCTACTCGTAGAGTAAGTTTCTTCTAAGTACTAAACGGAGACTTTGGTGGATAATTTAATTAAATTCGAGATAACATTGCTTTATTCGATAAGTAAATTGTAAATCGAGTTGGAGAAAAAATATTCTTTAATGTTTGTGTGCATGTTTTTTTCATAATAACTTTCAAATCAGTAGTATTTTGACGAAATTGATATAAAGAAAATTTAACCTACTCGCACCCACTTGTCTCTTTGACAACAATGTTGAAGATAATTTCAACATAGTTGTCAAAGAGATAGATTAAGACAAGGTTAAGATAATGGATGAATAGCATTTAGTTTTAGTAAACTAAATATTAGCTTTGAAACGGTATCTTTATGGTTTTTTTTATGTGAAACATTTAATACGGCGGGTCAGACCGGCTGTTGATATCGTGACGCTTTCTTACAAATCTGCGATTCAGTCCTCTCTCGACCATTTCCAATGTTTCACATTTGCCAAGCGTCCCGCGACGGCTCAATTTTTTACACTACTACGGTGGCAAGCATACGGCCACCTGTACTACTAAAGCTCTTCGAACGCTTGTAACACCAGGAAGAAGACGATACTTGTTTCATTGCTGACTCTGTAAAAATCTCTTTCCACATTTCTAGAAGAACCCCAAAGTGTACTTTGAATACTTTGACAATTTTTCTTAATAAATCAAATCAAATCAAAATATCTTTATTCCTTGGACTTTATAAAGCACTTAGAAACGTCATACAAAATACTTTTTTAAAATCAAATATTCACCTCCCCATGCCTAGGGGCGAGTTGAACTGACGATCTCTTGATCGCGTGCTCTTTCCAACTGAGCTACGTTTTCAAGAAGGAAGGTGTCAGGAAGGTAAGTAATGATAGTACGAACATTCGTAGCATTGCTAGAAGAAAGAGACACATAAGTTGAAATTGCTACGACTGACATCGCATTAGCGTCTTCCTTATATGGCTCAGTATTTTTTTTACATGAGAGGGGGGCAAATGAGCATGTGGGTCACCTGATGGAAAGCAATCAACACCAAGAGGTCGACGATCCGATCCCAGCCTTTTCCTTCTTTTTTCCTGGTGACCTCACTCACTCGCAAGAACACAACAACTCTCAAGGGAATTGTTATTTGGCTGCGGTATTCTGCAGGGATGTGTATGATTTCAAATAAATATATATGAAAAACCAAACGCAACAAATCGCGTAAACGCGATACTGCATCGATACAGTCACTGAATCGCGACTAAACGCCGCAAGTCGCAATGCAGTATCGATGTAAGAACGGTAATCGATGCTAAAACTAACACGTCAGCATGGGCCCTTATTCTCTATGAATTCATTACCCGTATTCGCGTATCTAACGGAAAATACTTACATTCATTAACAACCACACGGACGAGGTAAGTCCCACGCGACAAGTTTAATTTTAAGTACATGTAAATCAGGTAGTTGTAATTGTGATCAGTCGTTAATATTATAGGGATAGAGTTCAAAACTGTATTTACATTTATAGCAATTTGTTTACATTAATTACTACAAACTAATTGAAGGACATTTAGGTGCGATATGACTAGGATACGAGGATACCCATTATAATAGTGTTATTAAAACTTCCGTGAATAACATAAATATTTAAATACAGAAATAATTAACGGGTTATATGTATATTTTCCACCATCATCACCATCGACCTGGTCCACAGGCTAAAGGTCGCGCAGAGAGAGAGGGCTATGCTCGGGGTTTCTCTGAGGGATCGAATCCGGAACGAAGAAATTCGACGGAGAATCAAAGTTGTCGACATAGCCTTTAGAGTTTGCATACTGAAGTGGCAATGGGCCGGTCACATCTGCAGAGTAAGTGATGGCAGAAGGTATTAGAGTAGAGGCCGCGCGTAGGACGACGAAGCGTTGGGCGCCCTCCTTCTAGATGGTCCGATGATGTTAAGAAAGGGACTGGAAGCGGCTAAAATGCGGAATGAAACCATTCGCACCTCAGTGATTGGAGTGATGTGAATTGCCCAAGGTACTTTTAGAATGGGTCAATTCGGACCAAGGGGCGACTCAATGCAAATACTCTCTTCGTAAATCCGCATTGGCAATAGCTCAGTGTTAAGTCCACCAAGATCATCCTTATAACTTATTATTTATTATTTAACACACATTGCAATTACAATGCCTGTCGAGACTTGTTCATGGGTATATTGTTCCTTTGATATATTCTGGAGCTGTTATTGTACGGAGAGGGTTACGGCGGATGTACAACATTACATCAAACTTCTCAAAGAGGCCTCTACGCGTTGGATCTATATCCCCGCACACGCCTATCAAATGACCGGGGTTTGTCCCGTAATCAATAGAGAGATAATAACAATAGTTTATTCAGGTTTCGTTTTACATAATGTTTACAAAACTTACACCCATATTAATAAATACCCTAAAGACTCACATACATACTTATACATATTAAGTGTTACAAACAAGCATACAGCCGGCCTGATGGCAAGCAGTTATAGTCTATGGAAGCGTTTGAAAATGTGCAACATCACTTGCCCGTTGCCAAACCTGTAAGCATCGGTTCACGCGCTTTTCAAAGAACCCCTTGCTATAGTTTCGTGGGAATACCTCAAGAGAAAGTTCAACAAAATACTATAAGTGCGCGGGAGGAATCGAAGCGTGTAGAAGTCAACGTTGACCAGATGCACGTTTGGCACCCGACCTGGTACGGGAGCCGCATTGGGTAACTATTAGAGGTGAAGTTAAGTGTTATTTATTTTTAATGAGTTAATGCTAAAAAATAACATGTTATGAAAACTGTTAATTAATATAACGTGATATTTATTCAGGCACATTCAAATTAATTATTAATTTATTTGTGTTGTCTTTTAACTTTCCATCCAAAAGAGTTAATTTTATACGTATTAACTAATTGTTTATTTTATCATACCGTTAATAAGTAACGGTATGATAAAATAAACAATTAGTGAGGTTGCATAAAATAACAATCAATGAACTTTCCTTAATACTTGAGTTGATGGCAGTAATTAATGCAAAATTAACAGAACATTAAAAATAACAGTGTCGTGTGTTTTAACAGTGTTATACGTTAAATTTAATTAACGTAATAATTTTGTTGTTATAACATTTAACGCCCTTCTCAAGTCACTATTGCGCAGGGCTGGCAAAATGCCACGGGCCCCCGCCTTAGCAGTCCTTAAAATTTTAGACATTTTAGGGGACCACATTAAAAAATAATAGATCGTTAACCAAAGTGCACAAAATAGTTCTTATAGTTTTGGTAACTCCTTTTAATTTATTGTTATGAAACTACAACTTTTGTTTGTGGTGTGCCCCATCTGATAAAATTGCCACGAGCCCCAGCTGGTATAGTATGCTACTGGAGTATACGTGGGTCAAACGGGATGAACAATCTTTCATTACCAAACACATGTATACAGTACTATAGTATACAAGTCACTTAGTACTAATAATTTACGTCATCACAAATGACGAATTTAAAAGTAAAGATGACGAATGAAGGTAATCCAAAAGTCCCTATTCAAAAAGCTAACAAAAAGAACTCGTCTGCCCCAGAACAAGACCTATATCACGTAGACAGTTCTCGTCCGACTGAGATCACTAAAGATTATAACTGCAAATTCAATAAGTTACTGTAAGGAAATACAAGAATTCAAATGATATTATCGACTAATAAAATATTGCAGATGTGTTATTTGGTCAGGAATGTTTGTTTATTATTTATTTATCTATCTATTGATCACGGGTCAAGCCCGGTCATTTGATAGGCTGGGATATGGATCCAACGCATAGAGGCTCCTTGAGAATGTAAGTGTAATGTTGTATACCCGCCGAACTCGCTCTTGGATATATCAATGTAATGCCGTCCTACATTAGTGCCGCAAAATTATGCCGTGAATTCGCACCGTGATTTCACGGCAAAACTTGTGCCCCTCTACATTCACGGGTCACACATTCGTGAGTGAATCCTGCCGCGAAATGGATGTGGAAGCTGCGGCTGCAATAACTTTGTTTGCTGTTGCAACATATAACTATTTGTTATATGTTGCTACAGCAAGCTGCAAAACAATAAAATACAAAATAATACTACAAAATAACACACAATAATAAAATAATAAGAAATCGTTGGAGAAGACTTGACTTGCAATGGCGATTTTTTGATTTCTATAGTGCATTTTGCTAATGCACGCGCCCATCCGTACGCATCAGTAATCCGTGAATGTGGATGTGTACGCGTGAACACCGCGTGAACGAAACGCGAAGGAACCTTTTGTCGCGGGACAAAATACCGACTCCGATCGGGGAACAGGCTTCGGGAAAAGGCGTGAACACCCGTGAACCTAGCGAAAACCATCTACATTCACGTTCACGCCTGTTCGCGGAGCTTCGCGGCACAAATATAGAGCCGGCATAACAATATCCCAGACTTATGTCTGGGATATTGTTAATATACCCATAAGCAGGTCTCGGCGATCGTTTATTTATTTATATTATTATACACAGCCACTTATTATTTTTACAGTACATTGTTATCTCTAATGGAAGTAATAAAATCCCCGATATAAAGACTATTGAAATATTTTATATAACTTTTATTTGAAATAAAAATAATTTTAATATCTCGCATTCAGTCATGTGCAAAACAATTATAAAATGAATTTTCCTTCTTATCGCTGCAGCTAGAAAATAATGCCATTGAGATTCGAATTTGCACAGTATTCTACTGTTTCATCTACCCTTATAACTATACCTTTTTATATTGTCGAGTGACAAACAAGCATACTGCCTGCCAGACGGAAAGCCGTAGGTTACATACACTTGTTACATAAAGCTTTTTTACGTTAGCGTTACTTTCCCAGTCCGGCAGCATAATAATTACATTGTGCTTTATTAATCTATACTATAGTATTATCAAGCTGAAGAATTTGTTTGGTTGAACGCGCTGATCTGAGGAACTATTGGTTCGAATGGAAAACTTATTTTAATGTTGGATAGCCATAGATATAAATATTCCTTATATTCCTAAACAAATTACACACTGCCATCTAGTCCCGAACTAAGCAAAGCTTGTACTATGGGTACTAAGTAACTGATATTATACTTTTTTTTGTAAAATAAATTGGGTTGATATTCGGCACACAATTAGCTATTATAACGTATAGTACAACGTATAAGTATAACGTAGGCATCTGTTATGTGTATTTTTGAAAATTTTCACAAGATATACAAATAAGCGCGTAAGAAGTCGCGGATGCACGCTAGTGATGTACAAAAATAGAAACAGATGTCCATTCCGACATGATAAAATCGAAATCTTATTAGAATAACGTGTTCTGGCTATTATTATAACATTACACCCGCACTACACACAGAACGCCGATTATTCTGATTGACCCAATTATTTGACACTTTGAGGCATAAATAATGCAACGATAGTCGTCACAGAAATACTATAATATCATAGATAGTTTGCATGTTCATAAAATAGTAGATAGTGATGGGACACGAATCGAAAAAAAAAACAATTCGAATCGATTCGAATCATCCCGAAGTAATTCGAACTGATGATTCGAATCAAAGTCGTATCACTGTCGTAATTGGAATCTACGTTATATGGAAAGTGCAAACTAATTTCTTGACTATAATAATATAGCAATCAAGGTGAAGAAATTTAATTTTACAATTATAATAATCGAGACTAAATTATATTATTAAATCAATTATTTAACAATTTGTTAAGTAACATAATAAAAAAAGCAATACTCAAAAGTTTTGGGTTGTTGAGTACGATCTTTGTAATTGTTTTGATGAAAAAAAAATGTTATACAAATCCGATACAATTATTCCTATACCTAACTATAAGGAAACAAAATAGTAATTAAATAATTTTCCATATTGCCGCGTGGTGCATATTATCTGGGCAGTGAAACTGGGTCTTCCTTATAGACATTCGGGGTCTACTAGGACTTATCAAGGGTGCAGTGACAGTTTGTGAAGAGAGCGCGGTCAGGTATAGGACCATACAGCGTATCCCATCCAATCCCACCGTTAAAATCCACTTCCCAAAGGACGCTTGACTTCGACGCGGCAGGCGCCGTGGACATATCTGCACCAGTGCTGCAGTCTGTAGGTTATTTTATATATAATTTTGTGTTAAATTTATTGTTTATTAAATATAATTTTGTGTCAGGGTGAAGTTCATGTGCTCAGCACGCCCTTGACACACTGGGGGTATAAATATACCCAATTTATACATTTTTTGTCAAGAAGACGCCTGGTATTCTTAACACTTTACGGGACAGAAGGCTGAATTCAAAATTCAGAGGTTGTCACTACGACTTTCCATACAAAAAACCACTACATTTATAGTCGTACTTATCAAAATAAATAGTATCATACCAAACTACGTCAGTAAACACGGGCATTATCGCTGTACGGATACAACGGCACTGTTATTATAAGTACCTTGCAAAGTTAAGCCGTCACGATGATCTTTTCCAGTCGGCGCGACACTGACTTGGTGATTCTATGAATTCTCTAGGCAAATTAAGCCGTAGTGTCACTATATCAGTCACTTTTTTGTATTTATATGCGATGTAGAAATGTATATATTTTAGATCTTAGATTTGACAGTACAAAGAATTGATTAACTTGTAGGTAGACAGTAAATCTTGTTCTTTACAATGATAGTATGAGCATAGCACGGTAAGCACCGGTGTGCATTATACACTATTTTTTGTAGTTACTGCGATGCCCGTACTGTCAAACTCCTGTTTTGTCAGATCACTGGTATCGCCGTTACTGTCCTGTAAAATGTTAACAAAAAATGTATAAAATTCCACAAAGAGGAGTACTTAGAAATATAACTTTTTCCCTCCCTAAACTTTATCGCCTAAATTCGTATCAAATGTGATTCGAGTTCTCTTTACTATTAGTACAGAGCCGCCAACAATTCGTGAATCCACTTACGAGTAAGTACTAAGATTACATTATGTCAAAATTATACGGAGAAATTGTTCTTTTTTTTCTTGGTATGAAATTATGCTTCGTATGAAAATCAAACGTGGCATTTACTTCCTCCTTCCTAAGGAATTTTACAAAATCCCTTCTTAGTACAACTCTAGATCTCATAAAGAAACTTCGTGCCAAATTAGGAATCTCTGGAGTCTGGACCCTGCGGTTTACGCTGTGCCTTGATATGTTAGTCAGTGAGACGGTTTCTTCTTTTATAAATACTGATTTTAAATTAAAGGGAACATATTCAAAAATACAATAAAGGTGAAGTGTTGATCATTTTGGAATAGAAAAAGGGCACTTGTCTTCATTAATAGAGCCATCCATGGACTCTATTGGACAGAGAGCATTTTTCAGAGAATTTTTTTATTTTTATTCTACGTCGGGTGGCAGACAAGCATACGGCCCGCCTGATGTGAAGCGGTTACCGTAGCCATATTAACGCTCGCAATATTATGTATCGCTCGCGCGCTGCCACTCCCGCCGCCAACGCAGCATCTCCTTCCTTTCTTGTGACCTCACTCACTCGCAGGAACACAACAACCCTCAAGGGAATTGTTATTTGGCTTCGGTATTCTGTGAGGTGGAGGTACATTCCCCAGTCGGGTAGCTTACAATTACGCTCCCTACCTCTCTAGCAAGAAATGGCATAATCATGGGCACCGTTTATTGTTTTCAGAATTAAAACCAACTTTTTCTCGCTAACCGTCAACAGAATTCTAGTTTTCAATGAGGAGGGTTTTCCTGATGTGTGTCAACACATAAATTAGAGCATAGCAAGTTGGTGTATTGCTCAAGCTTACTTGAATCACGGAAGTGCTATTGGATGCTATGGTTTTACCAGAGTGCGATTTCCAGCCTACATAAATCTGCGTAACTACGTTATGTTTATTGGGATAATGCATTTGTTTTGTTTCCTTGTTGTGTAGTAGTGATGAATTATATTTTGTAAATAACGTCGCTGTTACATTGTTAATTCCCCCTTACAGTATTACTAGTATGTCAATATTCCCTGAAAGGTACAAATCATTAATATGCGTACGTGAAATCTGTCATAACAATATTATATATTACTGACGAGCTCGGTGGTCGAATGATTAGCAATGGCCACTTTGACTCCGAGATCGCGGGTTCGAATCCCGCACAAGACAAACATTTGTGTGCATGAACATGTCTGTTTGTCTTGGTCTGGGTGTTTTCTATGTATACTATGTATGTAAGTACAAAAAAAAGTGCATTTATCAGTTGTCTAGTACCCATACATAAAACAAGCTTTGCGCTTAATTTGAGACTAGATGGCGCTGTGTAAATTGTCCAGAAATATTTATTATTATTATATAATTTTATTGGAACTCCTACGTACAAAGTTCAATACAAGAACATATTGATAATAAAGTATAAAACTGCCTTCTAACTAATCTATCTAAATATAATTATGACTATCTATTGACGAGCTCTGTGGTCAAATGGTTAGCAATGGCCACTTTGACTCCGAGGTCGCGGATTCCATCCCCGCAGAAGACAAATATGCATGAACATGTCTGTTTGTCTTGTTCTGGTTGTTTTCTATGTATTATATGTATGTATTTAAAAAAAACATATAATTAAGTATAATATCAAATATCTAGTACCCATAGAACAAGGTTTGCTTAATTTGGGACTACATGACTGTGTGTAATTTCTGCAGGAATATTTATTTATCTAAACTACGTTACGTTATATTAAATATAATGTTAAACAGTTCCTTTTCGATATAACTTTAAATTAGCAAATATATTTCAGTTTACAACATTGCTACAAACTTTTGTTCATATACATACTAGCTGTTACCTGCGGTTTCGCCCACCTGGTCATAGCTTTACTAAAACATTTTTTCCCATGGGAATATTTTTCCGGGAAAAGTAGCCTATGCCACTCTCCAGACCTTTAACTATCCCTGAAAACTTCGCTATATTTTATTTATTTATGTTAATAAGTATTATTATCAGAAGTAACTCATAACTACGGCAGATAATGTTTCTTCTCGGACTATTTTTGGCTAAAGTTTTGAAAATTTTCTTATTTCATTTGTTTTATTATATTTGGGGAGTAAGTGGTTCATCAACATCTTTGAACCAAAGCCAACCTCACCTGCCCGTCGTGTACATATGACACGTAAGGCATAGCGTATATTTTGTAAGCTGCCCGACTGGGGAAGTATCTCCACATCACAGAATACCGCAGGCAAATAACAATTCGCTTGAGGCTTGTTGTGTTCCTACGAGTGAGTGAGGTCACCAGAAAGAAAGAAAGAAAGGAGTGTAGGCTGGCAACGGATCGGCGACCCCTTGGTGTTTCTGGTCTCGGTGTTCGGTCGGCTGGTTTCCATAGGCGGTAGTGATGGCTTTCCATCAGGAGACCCACATGCTCGTTTGTCCCCCTTACGTATATAAAAAACTATATATATATTAATATATTTCGATAGTGATCATTGGAAAAGAAGAAATACTGAAAAAATATGAGGGTATTTTTTTTAGACCGTCGATTAGATACAATAATTATAGTTAGCATGTATATCCCGTAATTATGATGTCAAGCATTACATATAGATAATACTTATTATACCTCTCTGCTGAATCATTTCCGGATAACTTTGTCAGTTAAGTATTCGGTAACTCTACAATAAGCCTTTTTAGTGGGAATATTTTTGATGTGTTTGAAATGAAATGAAATTCTTTATTTGTTCATTTACAGTCGTTATTGTAAATATTAGGCCAATGTCACATATTTTGGCAACTGTAAATTGCCTTTAGAATGTAGGCATGCAAAATAATGCAATAAGTATAGGCTTGCAGTGTAGTTTAGAATCGATATAATAGGTACATGTTCAATAAATTCTTTAAGTTTCTCATAGCTTCGGCTTTAAAATAATGATGAGCCACATAGACAAGACTGTGGCACTAGATACAGTATTTTTTTTTTCAATTCGGGTATAATTCCGGCATTGTAAAATATGCGCTGATTAAAGACTTGGTCCATGCTACTCCTTAGTAAATTTTACTAAGTTGTACTTTAGTTTCTATCGATATTACATAGCATACGTAAGTATATTTTTGAAGCTAAGTTCTAATACAGTAAGAGACCGTGACTGCCAAACGTTCGTCATTTTATAAAAGCTGAAAGGTTCTACGTGCATGCCCCTACAGGTAACAATGGTCAAGGATGGAGTTTAGAATGGCTTTGGCAGATAACAATCAGAAAGGTGTAAAAAAAATTAATAACCGTCGAAACTGTCTGGCTACCAAGAAAACATCTTTTGGTAGTTCCCGAAGGAGAATATTGAAAATTCACTTTTATACTATAACGTAAGTATAATTACAATTTATTACAGTTTAAATGTGCCTGACAGAGAGTTGGCTCTATACCAAGTGTCTGGCAATGAATGACGAGTTTTTTTATAACATCTCGAATAAAATAAAAACAGTTTTGTATATACTTTGCAAACTTTGCGGAGCATTGCTGTCAAAGCAACAATGATTTAAACTATATATGTATGGATGATATGGATGTAGACTCAATTTTTGTGCTCCAGAAGCGAGCTATCCGTGCTATTTATAGGATCAGTCCCAGGGAGACACTGAGAAATAAATTTAAAGAGATAAGTATTATGACATTACATTCTCAATATATTTATGAAAATCTTATTTACGTTCATAAAAATCAAACTAAATTTAGGAAAAACAGTGATCTCCATCAATTAAATTTAAGAAATAAAAACAAACTCGCTGTGCATATTACTAGGCTCCATAAAATTTCGAACTCGTTCCCAGGTCAATGTATACGCTTCTACAAAAAACTTCCAAAGGACGCGTTTAAATTATCCATGGGTAAATTTAAGAAATATATCAAAACTAGAGTATGTCAAAAGGCTTACTATTATATCTCAGATTACTTACATAAATGATAAAAGTATTTGGAAATGAATTGCTCTTATTATGTTATGTTAATGATTGTGTTTGTATTTAATGTAACGATATTGGCAATTAAAAGAGTCGGCCTTGAGTTTCTTGCCAGTTCTTCTCAAGAAGCCCCTTCGCCGGAACTGGCACTTAAATTCACTTTCACTTTCAAGATAGTGTGATGAAAGTGAATCTAAGCTCTGCGGATTTAGAGTAGTAATGATTTAGATACATGTTCTTATATTTAATTTGTATGACGTTTATAAGTGCTTTTTAAAGTGCAAGGAGTAAAGATATTTTGATTTGATATAGCCGCTGAACATTCTTACCTTGCTTGGAGCATAAACAGAGCAACTTTCAGCTTTTTTAAAATTACAAAGTTCTGGCAGTCACTGGCTCTTAAGCTATAACGCCTATAACTGAACTCTATGGTATACAGTTTGTAACAAAACTAGGGGAATTAAAAAAAAAACCAGCATTTATTTTCGAATATGAAGGAACTTTATTTAATAAATAACAGATGTTTTTAGTAATCCATATTTGTTCCTTGAATATTTCCAAATAGTTAATTAGATGAAACAGTGCGTTATAATAATATTTTGCGTGATATGAATTTTGATAATAACATTAATTGAAGTCTCAAAATGTGCACTCGATTAATTAAATTTAGTAGATATGAAATTCACATTGTAAATATCCGGTAAAGACGGTTATTAAATGTATTATTATTATAATATTAGGTTTCAGAAAAGATTTTTGTATATTAAATTCTTGTAACATGAATAATAGAAAATATGAATACATTTCTTAAAACTACTTACAGAATCACAAATCCAACACTCACACTAATAGTTGCGAAAGGCAGATAATATACAATACATGAATTGCGGAAAAATAGTTAGTTTTGCAATTAATATAAGTATTAATTTATTATTATATTAGTTAATACATTATTTGGTACTTTAATTTACACATTTTAATACATACTGCAACATAATTTACAAACATAAGAATACGCTTAATAACAAACCGGTTCGATACGAGAATTTAGATACAAGAATTAATGTTAGATCATTTATAAAACATAATGCACAACACTTTATGAATTGGTAATATTTTAGGTGTAGGAATAAATACATTGGATTGTTGAAAATATCTTTAGAACATATTACTCACCATCTTCATCTGTAGCCTATTAACACAGAATATTTATTTTTTCAACTGTAATAAAATATTTTTGACTGAACAAATTAAATCTTTGTACGTATTCAGGTATCTGTTTTGGATTTTAACGCTAAGCTAAGAGCAAAAAAATAAGTATTTAAATATAAACAAAAATGACACTTTGTTTATTAGATATTATAATTTACGATAACCATAGTATTGTACCCATTATGAAATAGATTCAATGTTAAGAAACAGAATGGGCTTCTTGAACATATCAAGTAAGATAATTAACTCTAAATTGAAGCATTCACTTGCCCAGAATCAAATTAAGTTTACAATTTTTATTTACAAATAGCATAAAGTAACCTAACTACACCACATTCTGTACAAGATTTGGCAATAAATTTTCACAAAAAACTCCCTCGTTGTATAACAATTATAATCATTAGAAAGAAAAAATAGATTATTTAATTCAAAATACAACCGAAATTAATTATATTTAAACAGTACTCTAGATCATGACATCGATTAAGTTCATACTATGATAAATTTATATTTATTTAAATTGAATAATTAAACTTTAGAAATTATAACGCTTCTAAAATTCTCATAATTCGACTAAAGTTATTCAGAAACCGCATATTGTATCGAAGCTTTCAGAAAAACTTATAAACGACGAAATGCATTTTGTGCGTTATCAATAAACCCTGCATTCGTTAAAGAAAATATATATATTTGACAAAAAATTGTCGTTTTCCAATTTCAGCATCAAAAATAAGCTTAAAAGCATGCTCTTGAGAGTGATAGTTTTTAAAACTATATACAATAAATTCAAGATCCACTAATATGCACAACCTCTGTACTGACCCCTTTGGTCCAAATAAATTCTCTTGAACAAAGCCAATGTCCATAACGAAGTGACTTTGCCGTCTTAAAGCTAATCAGCGGAAAAATAAAATTCTTATATTCATATTTATAAATAGGTATCATTTAATTTCTACTTACGAAGCAAACAAATTTTCGGTAAATTCCCATATCCATAACTTGTATTATAGAGGATTAGTGGGGATAGGAATCTAGCGCCACCACTGAATAGAGAACCATATCACCCCAATTCCCAAAATATATTATCCTTGTCCACGACAGGGGTGTGCGCTATGTACGAAGTAAGCCGATCTGCGCACACTCAGCGGCATTTTACACCGCTGAGTGTGCGCATTTTGCGATTGGCTTCGTAAAAACAAAAAAAAAAAAAACCCAAAATATTGTAAAAACGGAATTAATAAAACTTCATGCATATAAAGACAGTAAAGTATTTTTAACACAGAAAAAGAATTACGCAAAAAAGCCAATACCTGTCGCTTATGGCAATAATGGAAATAATGTACCCATTATGAAACTTTTCCTATGTCATATTTTAAATGCTGACGTGATGTAAAAATATTTCATGTGAGAGTAATAGTTTGGGAACAGAATGATTCTTTTATACAATGGTGGCATTACTTAGCTCGTATCTTTTAAGGACCTGAGGTAAGTCTAATGCGGCTCAACTTTTCCAAACATAAAGCCGAAAGCCTATTAATTCTTACGACATCTCCGTTTTCAAGAGTACCCTCCATCTTATAATGATCCTTTTATCATTAACTGTTAGGACTTCAAGCCAGTTTTAAACATTACTTAATCATATTTAAATCAATAATTATGAGATCGGTAATATACATAATTACATGCTGAATTCTGTTAGTATCAGTTTCAACATTTTTACCATACAATATATTTTAATATGATCTTGATATTTTTTTGATAGATTAGTTTTTTGATGTATCTTCCCAAACCCATTAATAAATGTGAATCGCCTTAATCATCTATTGGCGAAACTATTAATATAAAATAGTTAACAGTTAACACTGTTGCGGTCAACTCATATAGGTATAGTTTAAAAATAGAGAAGCACTAATTGTTGATCTGATGACAGTAGATGATGTTAATAATAACTGATAAGATGATTATGTTAATAGGCTACGTGAGCATACTGGGACGGAAACGGGAAGACCTACGTCATGGCTGTGAGGCGACGCGGTTCCTGCGGGCTGACTCGCGGGAGGCGCTGTGGACTTCTGCAGTACGAAGCGTAATCCCGAAAATGTCTTCGTGATAGCGGTTTTCCTCCTTAGAAAGACAAGAAATTTAATATTAACTTTACTTGTTGAAATGGTACACATACATTTTACACGTACAGGTTCCGTAGGCTATCTTCTATGAAATTAAACAACTAATAATATTATGAATGCGAATGCTTAAGAGGACCTATATGTGAATGCATATGTACCTACTTATGAAGAGTAAACGACTGGATTTGGATGAAATTTGAAGTAAAGCGTACTAGTTTTAATAAATTTCGTCAATATAATTGATTTCTATAAATATACATAGTGTATAAATATAAATTTATTAGCAATTTTAACACTCTGTTTCTGAAATAACTCACCTTTAACATAAACATGAAGTTCTGCACTTGGTCATCTGTCATGTTTCCATGCTTCTTTACTATGCCTTTTAATTTTTGGTGTACGTCTTCAGCCATCTTACAATCACCACAGACATAGAAATGTGCTCCTTTGTTTATTAATAAATCATGGATTTGTAAACCTTCTTTTTCAGCTAGTTCTTGGACATACATCTAAAAAGAAAGAAGAATATTATAAAATGGCGTTATTTTAATTCCAATAGGAGAGGTTTAGTTTTGTAAGTTACTTACTTTAGGAACAGTTTTCTCTCGTGATAAAGCAAGGAATACTTTTGACAGTACACCTTCTTTCACCGCCTGCTCTTTTTCTTCTCGATACAAGTCCATAGTCTTTGTTCGGCAGCCGAAGAACAGCCAAACAGGGCCAGCATTTGGACGAGTGCGAGAATTTAAAAGAGCTCTGCGGTGGTGCCAAAAACCTCTGAAAGGCGCAATACCTGTTCCCGGGCCAATCAATATTAGAGGCACTGAGAGATCTTGAGGAAGATGGAAGTTAGGAGCACTGAAAAAATATTTACAAATTAGATTTATGTCCTAACCTAAAGCCAAATCCTTGTTATGTCAATATACAAACCTCCGTATGAATAAGTAAACCTCGTCGCCAGGCTTACGATCCATGAGATAATTTGAGCAAACACCGTAGTGGACCGGACCCTCGCCATCTGTGTAAATATGACATCAGCCTAATATTTCATATAATCTAGTCTACATATACATAAATCTGATTAATATTTTCACTATGCGGGGCTGTGTGGTCAACCCACGTTCCATTAATCTTTCTACTATTGATGTTGCTATTATTATGGGTCTATAAATATGCATTTAATGCGTTTGATGAAGACTTTAAAATAGATCGTTTACTGTAATTTCGTTTATTAGTAATTACTGAATACACGTGGGATTGAAGAATAATAAACATAGTGAATAATCATCGGAGTGACTTCAGACAAGATTATTCCAATATTCGTTAGAACTGACCTTGTGTTCTATATGTAACCACAGCGACGGTTAGATGTAATCTTTTTGGATGAGCAATCGGTGACGAGGATATTGAGTAAAATCTTGGTTGCAGTGGCGACAGTAGCGCAGCGAAGAGTGAAGCACTTGGTCTAGCTGATGGAAACTGATCAAGAACTTCAGACAGCGTTGGGAAATTGTAATGCCTCCAATCTTCGTATGCTCCAGGATCCTGAACAAAGTAAATAAAAAAATAAACCTTACATCCAGCAATGTACCACCAAAGTATTTATGTAGCTGTCTGTAGGATATATTGGCTGACTTGCTAACAATAATGACAATTTTAATTAAGAAAACATTGTTAAAATAGTTATGCTTACTGTTGCGAGCAATTCAAGCTGTTTTCTCTCTTCGTCATTTTGGCATGTTTTTGCTAAGTACTGTAAAAGAATTGTAGTTGGTGGTGTCGTGATGTCTAAAAATCTTGTGAAGAGATCGCGAGCGCTCAATACCGGTAGTCTCTCATGTGGTTCCCATGACTTCACAGGACCTAATTTAAACACAAAAGAAATTAATTTTAATATTCATTTCACGTTGGGAAGTAAGGCAATTCAAAACGAATTATAAGCAATTACCACTAGACGTATGTGTCTCTTTCATCAGTTGTAGCTGCAATGGCTCATCATAGTTATCGACATCCTTTACACGTGCCAGTAAGCTGTCAACCAATTCTTTGCGATTGCACGCAATTATTCCAACGTGGTCTCCAGGATCATACTTGATATCCTCCTGCAATAACATTATTATCAATATAATGATGAAATTAACAGGAGTTAACGGGTGCTTAAAATACTGGTATTTATTCTATTAAAAACATAAAATAATCATTTAAAGAAAA
Organism: Hypsopygia costalis; assembly: GCA_937001555.2. NCBI lineage: Eukaryota > Metazoa > Arthropoda > Insecta > Lepidoptera > Pyralidae > Hypsopygia > Hypsopygia costalis. Next base: position 7,070,377 of record OW443330.2, on the reverse strand, counting down.
TTATTGAACCACTAAACCTTCATTACTTACTTTAGGTTCCATATCAATAAAAATAGTCGATCTTTCGGCTGAAGCATCGCCCAAATCTTTATTAGCTTTTACGATGCATGTAACTAGTTTCTTATTCAACGCAGATTTCAAAGCGGCTGGCAAAGTCGGAGCTCGTCCAACTGGCTCAGAGAATCTCACAGTTTCCTCACTAAGAGCGACGGTACCTAGCGCCCGTTTAGCCTCTTGCAAAGTTTCATCGTCATCCAAACAGAATGTCTCGCAGGCAACCTGCAAAGAAAAAGCCTCTCAGAACTCCGTTTAATTAAAAATCCGTAAAGACGATGTCGCATTAAATTAGCTTAATACTCAAACTTTTCCAAGTGTTAAATTGATCGTGACTTTTATTTAATATGGTTGTTATGTACTGCACTGAGGAGTTCGAATTCGCTGTGCATGGCAGTCGAATCGATAACGCAAGTCAAGCAACATCGACCGTAGCCTGTCTTTGGATGGGTTTATTTATCTCGAGCTCCTCTATGCCCTGGAGGCCATGTAAACCATTTCGATTAAGGGGAGACGCGTATCCCAGCAGTCTGATGAATAAGAGTTGACGACGACGACTGCACTAAAAATGAGGTTTGCAAATGATATTGCTGTAATTGTTATCAGTATCAGCTAGGCATATTTTCTAAGATGATACCAATCAATTTCAAATTGCTTTCAAACTACCTATTTTAAAAGTAATATACATACTGTCGAAAACAAAACAGCAATTAAACTCACATTGAAAACACTGGATGCCCATTTCCTAAAAGCCTGATCCTGCCCACACATCTCATCACCAGTTGATAGATCATGAATTCTTTCACCGCCGAGATCAACAAGTAACTTGTCGACGTATTTTCCAAAGTTGCAGAAGTTGGGATAAGCACTGGAACCCAGGGCGAACACAGCAAAACGAACATTACTCAGCGGACCGAAGCTGTCTATTGATGTAGCATCTGTTGTGCTTCCTATAGAAGTAATAATAGTTTTATTAATTATATTACAAACAATTTTGTTGAAAATATTATGGTACTGCAAATAGTGCTTATGAATGGAACGAATCGAATTTTAATGCTTTATTATAATGGTAAAATTGTACATTATACGAAATCTTAAGATTAAAAACCAATAAGGGATACAAAACAAAATACAATTATGGATACAAAAGTATGTGAGAAATTATTTCGTAAAAATCATAATAACTTCTATAATTTCTTATTCTAAACTTTCATAATTCTCTTTTGTCATAATCATAATATGTCTCAATAGTAAAATAATATTATATACTGGTAATAGATTAAATAAACTGTCATTAGAATACTAAAATTAAATTCACAGTTTGTTCAGTTTTTATTTTATATCTAAATCAAATTACCTACTCAATCGAAAGGCTATTTTACATTCTAGTCATAGTTTTTCAACTCGGCAAACTATAGAAACAGATTATACAAAAACAAAAAAATACGCCTACCTAATTCAATTTTTGTTTTTGTCTCTGATATTTTTATGTGAACTCCCCTTTTCATTGACATAAATTAATATTGGTATAGATGGTATAGATAATATGTATAGTTTATTAACTATACATTTGAAAATATTTACTGGCAACTATTATTATCCTAGACAATTTGATTTTGTATTATAACTAATTGTAAATATACTTTAATTTATATAGAATCAAAAACTGAATTTCTTAAATATAATTTATTTTTCTTTTATTCATTATTAATTATTCTAATGTATTATTACTATTTAATGACAAGTATTGTATATTGGATTAAAGAACGATTACTATATTAATTAAGTTAAATCATAATTTGAATAATTCTAAAATGTACATTAAACTAAAACGAATCTAAAAACCTATATACCTATCTATTTCTATTTATTAATATTTATAAATATTTTTCAACACATTATTATATTATTTTCAATTAACTGTATTGCTAATACGTCTCAACCTAATCGATCACTCAAGTTAAGCAACTTCAACTGTAGCCTGTCTATGGATAGGTTTATTTATCCAACCAAATTGAGCAACGTGGTCGAATACGCTCTAACCCTCCCTCTCCCCTCTCCGAATGAGGGGAGACCTGTACCAAACAGTGAAATGAATGAGGGATGATGCAGAAATGAATATGAATGAATGTACATAGATTATTAAAGTGGCATAAATCTATTGAAAGGTTCTATATACATTTAGAAGTAAGAGTAGGAACTTCTGCATGCAGCATGCTTAATATCATTAGTAATTTTACCTTTCAATGATTCTAACCGGCTCAACTTTTTCGGATTACCTGCAGCATATCTTTGGAACTCCATTTGACTGTTCGCCTTTATGAATGATTTGGGCGTCAGCGTTTGAGAATTACTGAAAAATAAATTTACAATTAATTTGATTTTCTCAAATCAGCCTGCTTTGTAGCAAATTGTTTATTTTTGAAAAAAAATGTAATTAGTTAAATATGTTGTTATTAAATAAAACAAAATAAAATAAATGTTCGGAAATATCGTCAATATTCCTGCATAAAGAACACACGAAGTGTTGTATTTGCAAACCTAGGATTTTTCGCTACGCTTACGTCCATAAAAAAAAAAACAAAAAAATTGGTTGCCTGTAAAGTCGGTATACGGGCGAAAGTTTTACGTGACAACGACTTTGAGTGGTAAAATGTTTTCGAGTGGAAGGGACGCATGCCTTTCACTTTTTATGTCTGTCTCTCTCGCTCTTAGAAGGGACGCGTGCCTCTCACTCGCTCTCATTGTGAGCGCATAACGTGAGCGCGTTTCTTGAAGTGTCACCCGGCTAACCAATTTATAAGACGTTGTCACGTCAATAGGGCGAGTTTTTTGAATTCAGAACGAGAAATACTGGCTATCCAGCCAAGATCGACGAAGGATGTCAAAATGCCCAGAGAGCCGGCGGTGAATTTACATACAACATTATCGTGTTTTTTTTTATTTGGAAAAAAATGTGCCTATGCAAGTAAGGAGGCCTTCTCTTTAATACGAAAAAATCTTTAATAGGAGAAAGATCATCATTAAACGATAGTCGTTAAATCTAGCCAGGGGAATTTGGATGGCTTGAAAACACTGGCCTCCGCTAACCCGCAGTTGATCAGTGTGGTGGAGTACGCTGTAAACCCCTTTAATTGAAGAGAAATCCGTATCCTAGCAGATTAATACGGGTTGATGCATTAGCAGCAGTGCTGGAATATTATTTGAATTTCGACCTGTTTCGTCGATCTTGGTTGTATAGCCATAGATGCGTTTACCTTTCGGCACATGCGATAGTATAAAAATACAAAAAATATTTTTTATTTCCTTGCATTTTTTATTAAAAAAGCACTATAAATGAAATGGCAATAGCCTAATTTATTCTTTCGATTTGTTACGTAAGTACGTTATTATATTATAACTATATAGGTAAACGAATTGCTTCGATAGCAAAAAATCTCAATTTTGGACTTTCCCGAAAACGGTCAATACAAAAGGCTACTGAGTTATGATGTCACTTTTAGATATTTTGTATACATTAAAACAGAAGTTTGTTTGTACGGCAGCTATGTTAAATATTGCGTTTATGTAGCTAGTGCCGTAACAAAAGTTATAGTATATTTTTATTATTTTTCCAAAGTTATTTATTTTTATAATTTCATACTTTTAAAGACTTTCTCACCAAACTTTAACCGAGCATAAAACAAGTTGGACATACGAGTAAGTTATTACAATTTTAAGATCGCAGATGTTTATAGTTTTGTGTATTTTACGATACTGATATCTATTTTTAGAACATAGGCTTCTTGCCAATACCCGGCCTTTGCAATAACATACTATTTCTAAACATTTGTTGGCCTTTTTGTAGAACTTACGTAGTTACTTCATCACCGACTTGGTCTGCATACAAAATCTCGCACAGATGTTCTGCAAATGCCTAAACACCAAGAAAAAACAAACGCTTAGTATGAACTAGTTATATTTACGAGTAGGTATATATTTTGTTGTACAAGCAATTTTTTTCCGTGTGCCAAACAACCATACCATAGAAATATCGATGGCGTCGTTCCACGTGTCAGTCTAAGCGAACACGCAAGTTAAGCAACGTCGACTGCAGCCTGTCTATAAGTGAGTTTATTTATCTCGAGCTCCTCCGTGCTTTGGAGGATTAAGCTCTTGGTCCCGGCTGTTGTCATTAGATGACAGTATTTAAGCCAATTAGATGACAGTATTTGGCCGTGTGGTTCCCGGCAGACTAGAATAGAATCACTCCGTCTCTACCCGTGGATGTCGTACAAAGCGACTAAGGGAAATACATTATTAAACATCGATCAGGCCTCCCCAACCCGTCTGGCCAGCGTGGGGAGTGTAGGCCAAATCCTCCTTCTGTCTGGGACGGACGAGAGAGGGTTGTGCTCCTGTAGTGGAGACTAAAATGACCTGATGATGATGATGATGATGATTTAAGCCAAAGTCAGTGGCTTTAGGGCGACTAGATATAACATTGGCCTCCGCCAACCCGCAGTTGAGTAGCGTAGCGGTGTATGCTCTAAACCTCTTCGATTGAGAGAGACTCGTATCCCAAAAGAGGGATTATTATGGGTTGATGCCGAAAAACAAGCATACGCCCTTGATGACAAGTTGTTACAATGGCCATATAATCGCATGGAATAGGTACAACAGTTGTCCCAAACCTGTAAGGTGGACGCAGATACTTTCCCAGTCAGGTTCGATATCTCCTGCCTCTCTTTCGCCAGACCCTCTTTCACTAGTCGGTAGGGTGCGTAACATGCAAGTGAGAATGATTTAGGCTCTAAAAATAGCGTCAAGCCACATATTTTTATCGTGGTTATGTGTATATGTATACAAATATGTAACTCACAACGCCATTCTCGGGTGGGTCACCGTTTCCAAAAGTGGAGGTCACTACCAGTAGCAATGCTTCGTGTTCAATGGATGTTATGTCGTAGTCCACCATACAGTGTACCTATACAGAGAATGGAAGGAGTTAATTAAGTTTAGTGACAAAATGTATACAAAATAGAACCAAAAAGTTATAAAAAAAATACAAAATCATAATTATTCGACAAGGAAGGACTGGTCCTATTTCGGACTTATCCCTTAGACGGATCTCTTCCGGTCAACCTTAGAGAATTGAAAGAAGAATCGAAGAGTCGAATGAAGAAATCAAATGCGATTAATAATGAAGAGCAATAATAGTTATGATGATGATAGGGACTAAAACGTAAAACATTGTTTAAATACTTAACACATGAATATGTTTGTTAAATATTTAAATAATGATTTACGTTTTAAATAATGAAGTACAAAAATAACTACTTGATTTGTAATCAACCGACATAAGATTGTTGTGATACATCCACTAAACAGGTTTACAAAAACCCAACATTTGAAAATGTCCAAAGGAAGTTCTTTATTTAATTTGTTCTTGCAAACATTAGTCGTCTTTAAGTGCTACCAAACTGTGATACTGCTATTCTTACCTGAGCATTAAAAGCATGCCCGAAGATAACTCCCAGCTCTTTAGCATATTGCTCCGACTTGCCGGTCTCTGTCGCATACAAGACAGTAGCCTTAATCCTTTTTGAAAGCGCACGTCCAAACAACTTGGAGGTGAATTTGACAGCACGCGCGATTTGCTTGAAGTGGAATTTTCTGTTTATTGGCCTCTTGCCAGTGATTGGCTTTGATTTCTGCCATTGATGAGTCTTCCAAGCTGGTTCCTGTTGTAACGTGTTGTAATTTTAGTTTAGAACTTGTGTTAGATCGACTTGGAATAAAGATGAAGATGTTGATAGTGGTAATAGTTGGAACTTGGTCGTGCTTTGTCAACATTTTGATATAAATAAAATCATTTGTACTTGTTTCACTTAACTTAATGTAACAGTACAAGTGATGTGACTCCGCCAACCTGCAGTTGAGGAGTGTGATGGAGTATGCTCTAAACCCCTTTGTTTGAGGGGAGACCCGTATCCCAGCAGTGGGATGAATAAGGATTGACGGCGACAAGTAATTTTGTTGACATGATTGACATTATCATGACAGAGATAACAAAAAAATATATCAATTCAACTACCTACATACTGAATATATAAAACATTTTTAATGATGATGTAATATGATGGACCAGTATAAAAATTTGGCATATGCATGTGGGACAAAACAGAAACAATAAAAGAGAATCTGAACGGCAAAAAAAATGGCCCTAATACGGCCTCTAATCGCAACTCGTGGGACTTTCTTTACATCTAAATAAACTTAATGACAATATAAAGTATACCTGATATTCATAAGACGGCCTTAGATAGTACAGTGCCATTTCTTGATGGAATACGGGTGTTATAGATGACGACATCGGCGGTACAATCCATATCCAATCAGCTGGGCATCCAGACCTGTACAGATTTCGTTGTTTAAGTTACTTTCGTTGTTCTTATGAGTCTAATTTTATTGCTTAAAACGATTGTTGCGATAGAATTCCGGAGATTATTACCAAAGTCAAAAATTTTGTTTGGGCAATTACCGGCAATAGTACATCTCAAATCTCATATTTCCAAGGAGAAAAGTCAGATTCCAAAGCTTCGCATATTAGTTTCTACTGATTAAATTCGTTATGAGTTCCAAGTCAGGCAAGACTAAGTTTGAAAGAGGTCGAAATAGCCAATTCGTTCCAAGTTATTTGAGCCTGCATAGCGTTCCTTCCAAATGATACACCATCAGTGCAAACTAATTTCACGCTAATAACTATTCCGTTTTGCATTTCGCCCGCACTGTAAATACCTGAGCCAAGTTTCATTGAACAGATGTCCTATGCACTCCTAAATATATTTGGATTAATGTTCAGTCCTATGCGCTCTTAATTTGGATCTATACTCAGTTTTCCCCAGCGTTTGATACTATACTAATATACAATTTTTATCAATTTCTTGATGTCTTTTGCGACTTTGTCTACGTGTAACTCAATATTTTGTAAGAATCCGTTCTTAACTGATTTCAAATAACCTAAAATCCAGTAGTTAAGTACCTTTAATATTTCAAACGGAATTGCGAACTATATACGAGTATAAACATAATAACGTCAATTATTTGTATAATTATTAACGTAGACATAGTCTCTTAAATATTATAACTGCGTAATACGAAAAAGTAAACAATTCAATGGGATTTTCGTAGCTTTATTACAAGCAGGCATCGTCATTTCGGCCATAAAACTATCGTCGCCATATCCTTGCTACTTGTTTTAAGAAGCGTCTGTGATAATATACAAAGGTCTAACAAGACGTTAGCAGCTTGCGAATGTTTTGATCTGTAGTGTATACTGACATTATAATTAAGGTTATGGATGTAGGATGTAATCCTGCAGCAATAAAATAAACATCTTTGGATAAACAACCCAGTCCAAATAGACATAGTGCACCAAATAGATAAAAAAAAAAAAACAATAACGAGACGGGAGTCCATCACACGTTCCCACAACTGTGTCTCCTGTGTAGCCAGGATTAACAGCGGCGACAAAATTGACCAAAAGCCAATGAACAATGAAGTCCACTGCAGTCCCGAGGGTAAAACTACGGCTGCCTTGGAATTCATAATGAATTTAATCAGAAGAAATTAGTAGGAGATAACAATATTAAGTGTGAAAATTATTAAGAACTAGTACAAAGGAGTCTATAGTCGCACCGTTCGCCAAGGAATTTATCCTCACATATTGGAGTCTAGTCGTAGACGGCAAAAGACCACGGGGCCGAAGTCCGATACGTTGGTCCGACCAAATCCGCACTGCTCTCGACACCAGCTTACATGATGCAGTTCACGCCGCAGAAGACAGGAACAAGTGGCAGAGCATCATCCGTGCAAAAGTGAGGCCATGGGGTCACGACCCTCAGCAATGAGGAAAACGACGCAAGGAGGAGGGATTGGAGCCTAAGATGTCGCGTTCTGTGCGGTTCCACGGAAGTTTTTCATCAGGCGGGCCGCATGCTTGTTTGAAAAGCTAAATAAAGAGGTCTTATCGTCAAGCAATCTCTTTCAGACAACCTTAGAGTAGAGGACAAATCATTTGAAATGAGGTGAGTGGCGCAGTGCAGACATATACTACAATGCTGTTCTTGAGGAACAGAAACTTTCTAGAAATTTTGCAGTCTTTCTAGAAAGTTTGAATAAAAATCATATCTCAGCATTTAGAATGAATACCTATCAAAAATTAGTATAGTTTGTTACTGACACAATAAAGTATTTTAGGTTATCTAAGTCAGTTATGAGCCGATGATGCTTGACACTCATAATGCGATTGTAACTCTTGTAGGACGTCGTAAGAACGACATAAAAGTCGAAGTGTCAAGGTTGACGTACTGTTTGCTGTACATACGTACTTAGTATTATTACATATACTGTGACGCTACGAAAGAGGCGCCATTTTCGCAGCACCTATCCCATTATATGCAAATATACAAAGTATCATACAAACCAACGCTTCACTGTTATTTTTAAGAAAGTTTTTTAAAACCTTTCTTTTTAAAGTATTTCGGGTGGTAGATAAGCATACGACCCGCTTGATTTGAAGCGGTTACCGTAGCCATGTTAACGTTCGCAACATTAAATATCGCTTTTGATTGTGAATCAAAAACCCGCTTTAAACGTTGCTTTCTTGTATAGTTCATTCCAAATTGTTCGTAATGTTCCGGGTACTCGACCGATCACATGACATGGCCGCTATGTTTAAAAAGTTTTTTACGATATACAAATATTTAATGTAATTTATGGTCTTAGAAAAATCTCAAGAGGCGACGGATGATTTCAAAGGATTACTAATGCGCATTAGTTGAGTCATTCAATAAATTTGATATTTGCATATTTTTCGAGTAGGTAAAGCTCGTATTGTTGTAGAAAATAATATGCAAGCAAAGTATTAAATCAAACTAACAATATACAAGCAAAGCGAGATTTAAGAAGTCTTTTATTCTTAATTTTCTGGACATTATAACACAATGGCTCTTTTGGCGACCGAACTTTGCGCGATTTTTTTGGGAGAAACCAAATTTTCTCAGATTTGAGTCCTACAATGTGTATCTTGACAACAAATAAAGCATTCATTATTTATTAATTATGAATTATCATATTCAAATTAAATAAAATTGTATGTGCAATCCCTCTTATTTGGAAGCTATGATTCCAGAGACATACAAAGACATCGAGCTAATTTAAATAATTCCAACTAATTGGCTATTTGACTAACATTTTTTTCTGTTTGATATGTAGGGACGTCTCCATAATATAACCATAGGTGAAAGAATTACTTCGATAGCACAAAAATCTCTCGAGATATATTAATTTGAAAATCACAATTTTTAGACTGCCCCAAAACGCTCCATACAAAAGACTACCGAATTATGACGTCACAGTTTTGTATTTTATATGCATCAAATCAGAAATTTGTACGACAGCTATGTTAAATATTACGTTTATGTAATTATTATCATAATAAAAGTTATAGCATTTTTTATTGCTACTCCAATGGAAATATTATTTTTTAATAATTTCATACTTTTAAAATGGACTTTCCCGCCAAACTTTGATCGACGCTAAAAAAAGTCTGACTGAAGATATTAGAATGAAAGTTTGCAGATCTTTATAGTTTTGTGTATTTTACGATATTGTTAATTTATTTGTACAATTTTTAAACATTGGAAACAACCCAATTGTTCCAAGTACGTATTTAAGATGTGAAACAATTAACGTTTCGCATGACGAGAATTTTAGCGTTATACAAACGCTGTACCCACCATGGGACAGTGGCACGCGAGGGGTAAGGGATTGGATGACAAAAAATGGTTTTTGAGTCGCTTTGATAAATAAAACAAATTCTCAAAGTCATAAGGACGTATCATAACAAATAGACGACAACGTAAGAAAGATCCGGATAACGGATGAATGACAGTCAATTGAATTAAGATTTATACAAATCATTTGTTGAAGCATTTGTTGGTTATTTTATATATGACCTAAATCGGTATTTCCATTCACTGACAAAATAAATTCCTAGAAATATAATAATATTGTGGAACGTAATACGTGTTCAATTTTTTATTCAGATTTTTTGGCAAGAAATAAAAGGTGTAAGTGACTCACCATAATCTGACCCAAAGCTAACCTGGAGTCCTACCGCCGAAACTGAAGCAGATTACGAGTACCATCGGATTATTTGATTGCGAAAATCAGACTTCAGACTAAATGTATAGTACTTGTGTTCAGGTTAGATGGTAGAAGTTCTGCCCCCTTACCACCATCTCTTATTGCGATTCAATAATTGAATAGATTGCTTATTCATACCAATGAATAAGCGACTCTATTCCATTTGAAATAGAGTCGCTTATTCATTGGTATGAATAAGCATTCTATTCAATTATTGAATCGCAATAAGAGATTGCGGTAAAGGGGGCTGGAGCTCTACCGATTAAGCTAAATATGTTTGTCAATAACTAAAAGGTATGACCTATTTTTCGAATAAAAATATCGATGGTAATTGTCTTCAGCTTCGGCGGTAGGGCCCCTGGAGTCCTACCGCTGAAACTGAAGCCGGATTTTTTGATTGCGAAAACCAAAGTTTAGCATAGATTGGCGGTAATTGTGTTTAGCTTAGCTGGTTGAAAGTTTAGAGTTCTTCCGACTAAGGTGAAGATGTTTATTATATATATTATAAACTTAAACCTAAAATCTATTTTGGCGATCAAAAATTCCGGTGGGAATCGGCTTCAGCTTCGGATGTGCCCCCTGCTCACAGGTAACCGATACGTGTGAATACAAAACAAACTAAGTACTTTTTTCCATACACTTACTTCGTCATACCGCTAGCTCGAATTGGTAACCGGTTACGTTATATTTAGGTTACTTGCATATATGTTTATTTTTTAATTTCCATATATCATTTGAGCAGAACATAACCTGTTGACCTACCGCCGAACCAGAAGCCGATTACCATCGGGTTTTTTGAATGCGATAATCTAACTTCACCTTTAATTTGCGTTCATATTAATAATCTTAGTAGGTAAGGACGGTCACGCTCTACCGATTAAACTGATAATATTTATCGCAAACTTAAATAGAAGTCCGATTTTCGTCATCAAAAAACTCGATGGGAATCGGCATCAGCTTAGGCGGTAGGCACCCGGCTCTAATGATCTCAGATATCTAGATCTTGTTTTCACATTTTTTTTTTCTAATTGCACTGATTAGTTACAAATAGAATATCTCTCTTAAATCACGGGATAATCCCGTTCATTTGGTAAGCGTACGCGGGGAAAAGGATCCAATGTGTAGAGGCCCCTTTGAGAAGTGTGATGTAATGTTGTACACGCGCCGTGACGCGCTCCAGGATATATCAATGGAACTATATACCCATCATGAGCAGGTCTCGGTAGGGATTGCCAATATTACAAAGTGTGATGGAAAATAAATAGGCTATGAGATCTGGGTGAACTAAATGCCGATCTATACAGAAGAAGGGCGGACGCCTCACATAACTGCTTAATAATATAATAGAATATTATTATTATATATTCGTAAATTGGCCGTGTGAATCACTCCGCCTCTTCCCGTGGATGTCGTACAAGGCGACTAAGGGAAATACTATATAAAACATCGATCAGGCCTCCCCAACCCGTCTGGCCAGCGTTGGGAGTGTAGGCCAAATCCTCCTTCTGTCTGGGGCGGACGAGAGAGGGTCGTACTCCTGTAGTGGAGACTAAAATGACCTGATGATGATGATGATATTCCTAAATAATGTTTCTATATACCTACTCAAGTTATATTATCTTACCTCAGCCTATTTTCGTTGTCCAAATGTTTGATAAAACTCTCTGAAGCGGTGTGGTGATCGACAATAGTTGCATTTTGTTGCTGAAAACTGTGCAATACAGCAATATTTACTTCCACTAGAGCCTTGTCCTTCCACAAATTCACAGGCGTTCTTGTATCCAAACCCATCTTTTGAGCTACTTTCTGTTGACAAAATACACAACAATATATTAACGTGGTAATGTATTAACATATAAATAAAATTTAAGATTGAATTCTGTTTATACGAAATAATTTTCGAAGCGGTTAATTCAATTAGGATTTACACTGGAAAATCTCCTCCAACCCTCCGCCAACACGCAATAGAGCAGCTTGGTGGAGTATGCTCTTAACCCCTTGACTTAACAATTGAGGGGAGATCCGTATCCCAGCAGCGGGATGAGTAAGGGTCAATCCTAAGTCGACGACGACGACTATAAAATGAAGAAGTTATTGTGCCTACAGATATAATTTTAATGACGAGCTCGGTGGTCTAATGGGTCATATCTAGATATGCCTTCTAGGTCGCGGATTCGAGCCCCGCACATGACAAACATTTGTGTACTTGAGCATGTCTGTTTGTCCTGGTCTGGGTGTTTAAATAAAAAATAAGTACATTTATCAGTTATTTAGTACTCATAGTATAAGATTCGCGCTTAATTTGGGCCTAGTTAGGGTTGCCAACCATACTGTTAAAAACAGTATTATACTGTTTTCTATGCTTTAATACTGTTGATAAAAACTTCATTTGACCATAGCACTGTTTATTGTACTGCTCCGCATGCACTGGGCCTTAGTATACTGTTTGTTTTACTACGCAGCTTTTAATATACTGTTTTCCTTGTAAAAAAAAGTTGGCAACCCTAGCCTAGATGGAGCTGTGTAAATTGTCCGGAAATATTAATTTTATATTTATTTATTAATTCTTGCTAACCAGCAAATATTTACAGCTCGTGCATAAAAATCACGACACTATCGTAAGGTCGCATTCAAAATCGGCGACTAAATCGTGTCAAGCTGTAGTCACTTTTGATATTACCTTTCCTCCTATCCCATCTGTGTTGAATATCATATTCTCATATCATATTAGGATGTTAGCATGAATATAACCTCCACATTCGACAATTACTTTGAATGATATTAGGGTTATGTGTTCATACTGGCATCTGGTTATACAGAAAAAAAATTGGTTGTCTGTGAAGTCGGTTTACGGACGATACTTTTACGTGATTACGTCAAAAGAAAACATCGGCTGATGGAGTGGAAGAGAGACAGATGCGTCGCTTGTTCCGAGCTTTCGCTTGCACGCTCTGCTCAGGTGGCACGTGACAATGAGTCATGTTTTTTGTGCATGCAGCCGGCGTTCATCGATTTATAAGATGTCTAAATGATATTGTTCAAAGCATATAAGGTCCTAACGTAATAGTTGACAATACTGAATTGAGGATGCATATTGCATAGATACATCACATTACTAATGGAATTTCATGGCTAGTAATTATTATTATTTTATTTTAAGAAAAAAAATATTATCACTTTAATGAAATAAATACCATATACTGATCGCTTTAGTGAAGAAAACTGTTTGTATAACAAAATTAAATTTATCATTAAAACATGTTTAAAATTTTCTTTTTTACCTTTGCATTAAAATCAAATGATGGTATATCAAATGCGCATGTGCAGTCTACCTACCATTCATACTTATGCGCTGTGCGAAACAAAATCAGTCGCTTAGACTCTATGTAATATAATCTCTCTATATAATCGTATATACTCGTATTCAATCTTATTACACTGTTTGGTCATTTACTCTAAAATTGCTACGTACATTGATATGTTATGTAGGTTTTTTTTTATATAGGGGTGTAAGCGGTTCACCAACATCTTTGAACCAAAGCCAACCTCACCTGCACGTGATGCACCTTGCTGACTGATAAACGAAGCTAGAGCTTCGTTTGTCAGTCAGCAGTTTGCTGTTATGTTATGAATATTCTAATGATTTAATTAAATCTGTTATTTTTCCTTTTGTGTTGTTAGGGAAGTAAAATTTTATACTACGGGGCATTCCAATATCTATGAAATATAGCTATATGTATGAACAATATAACAACTAGAAATTATGTTAATATCTTTGAATAAATTATTAAGTTGACAATCTTTATGTTAAAACGCTCAATAGTCATTGAAAATGTAAGCATTGTGGATTACCATTTCAAAGGAAAACAATAAGGAAATCAGAGCCTCTACTACAATCTCTTAAAGGAGTATCAACACCATTTTGTTGTATTACCACACCCCGGCCACTCCATACAAATGTCGCGTCGTCTACTACTACATAATAATGACGTTTGTGCAGTGGGTAATATGTGAGTGTATTCGTGCGGCGCCTTACAAACGGTTCCAGCCCCCTTACCACCATCTCTTATTGCGATTCAATAACTAAATAGATTGCTTATTCATACCAATGAATAAGCGACTCTATTTCATTTGAAGTAGAGTAGTTTGAAATAGAGTGAAATAGACCAGATTTGTCACATAAGGGACACGAGAGAGCGTCAGGGAGTTTGTACCATACTGTACGTAGTACTATTAATTATACTGTCGCAGTATTAAAACGATGTTGTTGTATTGCTACAACAGAGATGTCAAACGAATAAATTCATTTTGACATAAAACAATGTTGCTTGCTGTGAAAAGTTATTTCATAGAATGCGAAATTCATAATATGAATTTCGCATTCTATGAAATAACTTAAATGTATTGTTAAAATAATATTGTTTTTTTTTATATTAGCTCAGCATAGTGGCTCTGCTTCACCTGATGATAAGCGAAAAGAGGAACCCAAATTGCGGCGGCAACTGACTACAGACTACACTTTAAGAGATCTGGTGGGCCCCAAGAACGTGGTGCAATAGAGCTATAAATAAATATTTCTGGACAATTTACACAGCGCCATCTAGTACCAAATTAAGCGCAAAGTAGTACTGTGGGTACTAGACAACTGATAAATGTACTTAAATACTTCTTTTTTTGTAAATACGTACTTATAATAATAAAAAACACCCAGACCAAGACAAACAGACACACAAATGTTTGTCTTGTACAGGGATCGAACCCGTGTTCTCGGAGTAAAAGTAGCCATTCGGCCACCGGGCTCATCATAAGCTGCATAAAAATATTCAGTCTATTGAAAGATAATATACACAACAAAAATATCTCTGCTTCCAGCAGATATTACAAGATTATGTTATTATAACACCTCGAGGTATATGTGAATATCAAGTGAAGATAATGTAATATAACTGGTGTAAATGGTTGGGAAAATATTGGTAACAGTTTTCTCAACGTCGGACATAATCATAATGATAACTTCACTTTGTTTTTACTCAGTTCTTTTCCGTAATGAGAGTTATCAGCTAGGCAATTTGTCACATAATATGTTTTATCACTGCTTATTTTGCGGTTTTATAAAGTTTGCTTCTACTTTTTTTGAATACGGCGTCCATCCCTCACTAATAATCGCACTGTTGGGATACGGGTCTCCCCTCAATCGAATGAGTTTAGAGCGTACTCCACCATGCTTGTTTTTACTCAATTCTTTTCCGTAATGAGAGTTATCAGCTAGGCAATTTGTCACATAATATGTTTGACCACTGCTTATTCTGCGGTTTTATAAAGTTTGCTTCTACTTTTTTTGATTACGGCGCCCAATCCCTCACTAATAATCCCACTGTTGGAATACGGGTCTCCCCTCAATCGAATGAGTTTAGAGCGTACTCCACCATGCTGCTCAACTGCCGCCTGCTGGAGGCCAGTATTTTCATGCTGGCCAAAGACCACTGACTTGGCTTAACGATTGTCGTCTATAGACAACAACCGGGACAGACGGCTTCACGTGCCCTCCACAGAGGACGAAAAAGCTCGAGATAAATAAACCCATGCATAGACAGGCTACGGTTGACGTTGCTTAACTTGCGTGATCGATTCGACTGACACACGCAACGACACTATCGAGCTCATCGCTTTTTTTCCAGCTCTTCACTTGCTGAATATCTTGTTAACGAATAGATACTTGCTTATTTTGTTTGTGCATAAGTAATGACACCAGAAATATTCTACTGATATACTATTTAAATGGGCAAGTTTATTCCTTTGAGTTCCTTTGAGTCTTTTCACCCAATCTTTACCTTTGACTTTTGTAAATGAAGTAATGAATGGAAATTTCAAGTCAAGTAAACTTGCATAATGTTATAGTTTTTACATTTCCTACCTTTTCACACCACAACAAAGGTGTGCAATTTCAGGAAATTTCTCAAAATACTTTTTTTATACTACTTCGGGTGGCAGACTAGCATACGGCCCCCCTAATGTGAAGCATGTTACCGTGGTGATGTTAACGCTCGCAACATGAAATATCACTGGCGCACCGCCACACCCACTGCCAACACAGCAACTCCTTCCTCTCTGGTGACCTCACACACTCGCATGAACACAACAACCCTCAAGGAAATTGATATTTGGCTGCAGTATTCTCTCTCTTTCTCTCTCTCTCTCTCTCTCTCTGTGTGTGTGTGAGAAAGTGTGTGTGAGTGTGAGTGTGTGTGTGAGTGTGTGTGTGAGTGTGAGTGTGTTTGTGTGTGTGAGTGTGGTATGGAGGTACCAGTCGGGCAGCTTACAAATACGCTGGTCCCTACCTCTCTTTTGCAAGAGCCTCTTTTGCTAGTCGGCAGGGTGCACGCGTGCAGGTGAGGTTGGCTTTGGCTTTAAAAATCGTGGTGAGTCACTCACACCCCAAAA
Source organism: Hypsopygia costalis (assembly GCA_937001555.2). Classification (NCBI taxonomy): domain Eukaryota; kingdom Metazoa; phylum Arthropoda; class Insecta; order Lepidoptera; family Pyralidae; genus Hypsopygia; species Hypsopygia costalis. The sequence goes on along the minus strand of OW443330.2, from coordinate 7,053,691 downwards.
TCTATACTACTAATCACATCGATAGGAATTAACGGATTAACATGATTTTTTTTTACCATAATAGTTTGAAGTCTGGAGATTGACATAGGGCACTTTTTATTCCGGAAAAATATGTTATTCCCTTAGGAAAAATATTGAATACGCTGGCGAATCCGCGGGTAAGAGCTAGCTAATATTTAATTACCTCCATCACATTCAATCTGTTTGTATCGCAGAAGTTGCGGCAACCAATCTCGGTGCTCATGTACCAGCCGTTGAAGGCATTTGCAGTAAACTCAATGCCTCCACAGTCGAATCGCATGCTAGAAACAGCTGGCAGGGCGTACCAACGTAGATCCAAGTCCGCAAACCAATCGTGCCTGTTAAAGATAGATAGAAAATAATTAAAAACTGGTAATATATCATTATCATAGGACTAGCTGGCACGGCGAACTTCGTATCGCTTTTAAATATTTTTACGTTAATTTTTCCGATGAGTTATAAACTATCCTATCTCTCAAGTTGGATAAAACTGTACACACAGTGCAAAATTTTATTAAAATCGGTTCTGTAATTTAGGATTCCATCGCGAACAAACAACATAATGCCACGAAATTTTTATATATTAAGAAGATAATACTGGTTTCACTTTAATATTAAAGGGGTTTAGAGAATACTACACCACGCTGCTCAACTGCGTGTTGGCGGAGGCTAGTGTTCATAACCCACTCGAAGGCGACTGTATTGGCTTAATGAATGTAATCTCATTAGATTACATAGGGCTCGTTCAGCCCTCCGAAGCACGCGATTTATGGCAATGACACAGCAATGTAAGCAAATGACTGCTTCTGATAACTTTTCTAAGAAACATCATCTTTATTTAATAATTTATTTAAACTTTATTTACCACAATTTAACGGTACATAGGCGGTCTTAATGCTACCAGCTTTTGGGTCATCTTTCATGTCAAACTTTAAACAATCTGATAGCGATATAATAATAATTCAAATACTTAAATTACTTCCGTTCCTCTTTTGTAATAACTCGGTATATAGTTCACCCAGATCTCATCTCCATAGCACATTTATTTTTCATCACACTTTGTAATAACCTCAACGCCTGCCGAGACCTGCTCATGGATATATCGTTCCATTGATATATCCTGGAGCGGGTCAAGGCGGGTGTACAACATTACATCAAATGATCAAACTTCTCACAGGGGCCTCAATGCGTTGAATCCATGTCCCCGCGTACGTCTATCAAATGACCGGGCTTGACCCGTGATAAAAAGAGATTTAAATACCAATATGTTGTATAACACGTTCTCAAGTTACAACCAATTTTATATGCAAAATAAAGCAGGGTTTTCTATGGATATCAATGCTGCGACAATAGGTGTATGAGGAAACACAATTATTCAAATGTCTATTCCAAGTGCGAATGGTAACGAGAATGCAAGCGACAGCTAAAAATAGAACATAAATGCAATTTCATCAGCTTTTGATAAAGAACTGCATTCACAGACAGTTGATATCGAAATAATGGAAGCTTATGCCTATGGTACTAAAGAGTTTAACGTTCGCGTGATACATAACGCAGAGCACAGAACATGTAAATACATTTTTTATGACCCAGAGCCCTTAATCTAAGTTTGACACAGATCATACTACGGCGTTTGCGTCTATTATTATTTTGGTTATTATTTCTCTGTACTACACGGGTCAAGCGCGGTAATTTAAAAGGCGTGCTCGGGGATATGGATCCAACGCGTAGAGGCCCCTTAGAGATGTTTAATGTCATAGTATACGCCGGCCGTGACCTGCTTCACGATATATCAATGGAACAATATACCCATGAGCAGGCCTCGGCAGGCTTTGTACGAGTAACTATTGCAAACTGTATTAAAGAATAAATGGGCTTTGAGGATAATTTGGGTGGACTTAGCACTGGGCTATTGCAGCTATTGAAGAAGAGATACAGCCCCCTTACCACCATCTCTTATTGCGATTCAATAATTGAATAGATTACTTATTCATACCAATGAATAAGCGACTCTATTCCATTTGAAATAGAGTCGCTTATTCATTGGTATGAATAAGCATTCCATTATGATGATGGTTATTATTAAGAAATTTGCATTCTATATATTTCGCCAGAGACTGTTAAGATTTGTACACAAACTGGTGTTATAGTAAGATATATCTCCGTCAAACTTCTGACACTGATGTTACAAAATTCTTGTATAATTGTATAAGTTGCATGTACACTACACTAGTACAAAAACCTCACATTAATTTATATTTTTTCTTCTTTCTCCTCCTCCTCACGTCGTATTCCTCAATTCTGAGGGTTGTGATCCTTTCCACGGATCACTTTGTCCTTGCAAATATTGCACCAGGCCTATCTGTTTTTGGCTAAATTTTCTTACTAGTTTAAAAAATTAAGTTCATCTGATTAAATAATTATGATATTTTGTATTTAATAATTATTATAATATTTCTATCACCAAGCGTGTAGTATCTACACTTTTATCTCATAGAAGGATCTAATCAATAAATAAAGTTCTTAACTTTAAACCCTCAGCCGCACACATTTCTGTACCTTCCGTCTAAGGCACTTCACGGGTCAAATGAACCCTCCATCATTCGCGCAACTTTCCAACAACTTTCAAAAACAGGTAAATTCACCCTAGGGGATCAATTACAACTTATCACTCCTTTTAACGCCTGTTAATATCAATAGAGGCATTATTGAATAGCACAGATTTATGGGCAGTAAAAGTAGATTGGAGATCACTGGACCACGGTTTACGATAAGCAATTTACTCGGTCGTGCTCGCCTATTTGCGGCCTTTTACCCTGCCCTCACAATATGCATTCCGTCTTTTTATGTCGCATAAATCTGTGATGGAAAGCGATACGACATGTAAGCAGTGTCAACGTGCCGTACACACATAGTTTGCTGTAAACTGGAAATTGCGATAGTATTGTAAAATAGTTGTTTCAGGATTTTATTGTCTGAGGATTTTGTTCTGTAATGAGAATTGTTACTCTTTTGCTTCATTCATAATCTTTGTTGTATCTATGTATGTATTAGATGTGGAATAGTTAGGATAGGCAAAGTTTTTCGGAAAACTAAGGCAATTACGATATTCCTTTGTTTATCATGGTTTCAAAATTTATTATGTCTTCCGGGTCATAAAGACCCCATCAAAACAAAAACATTTTTTTTTATGCAAGTAGGTAAGTATTTACAGATATAAATAAGAATCGGGGCGGGTCTATATCCGGCAGTGGTTGATACAGGGGCTCTACCGGCTAAGCTGAAGCCGATTCCGATTGGATTTTTTATTGGGAAAATCAAACATCAGCTTATATTTATGGCACGTATGATTATCTTAGCTGATAGAAACTCTAGAGCTCTATCGAATAAGCTAAAGATGTTTGTCAATAATTAGAACATAAGATCTATTTTTCTAACCAAAATATTTGATGGTAATCGGCTTCAGCTTCAGCGGTATGTCCATAGGCTGATGATATTGAAGATAATGATTTATAAAGTTTAAAAATGTAGTATTAAAATCAAATTCAATAAACTATGAAGTTAACTTCATTACAACTTATCCAATAAAAACGTCTATTCGTATTTTACCAAACTTAAACGCGCGAGGAAGAAATAAACTACAATTCACTTAAGCGGATATAGAGGAAAATAAATTATACCCAATTGCGAGACAAAATTGATTCAATATGTCTTCCTAATCTTATTTAAGTTTGATAAAGTAACTGGATCTGATAGGAACATCTGCTTACGTAGGGTGAGTCATGTGGATTTCCATTACAAGTTCTCTTGGGATCTCGAAGTAGTCTGGGTCTTTTCCGTTAGCAGAGAGGACTAGAGGCAGGATATCCCAGGCTGTGCGAGGTGGCTTCCATCCTAATTTGATGCATAACTGGAACAAAAATTTATTGTTGTAAATTTGTTCTTTGGAAATATTATAAATAAATATTTCTGGAAAAAATATAAACCACCTTTACGTCCTAAACTAAGCAAAGTTTGTACGGCTACTAGATAAACTTACTTAAATACATTTACATATACTTACATACATTTTTCATCAAACATCCAGACCAAGACAAACAGATATGTTCATGTTTGTCATGTACGTGGATCGAACCCGCAACCTCGGAGACAAAGTGGCCTTTACTAACCATACATAGCCAACTGGGCTTGTCTAATGCAGTTAAATTTGTCAAATCAAGTCTTCGATAATACTAGAGTCAATGATCTAAGAATCAAGTGCATCTTTTAATGTTTCTGATCCATTTTATGGCTAGCGACGAGCCCGGTAGTCGAATGGCCTTTGCTAGCAAAGGCCACTTTGACTCCGAGGTCGCGGGTTCTGGTATTTATTTACAAAAAAAAACATGTGCATATATCAGTTATCTAGTTCCCATAGCATAGCTTTGCTTAGTTTGGAATTAGATGGCGCTGTGTAATTTGTAAAGGAATATTTATTAATTAATTTATTATTTTCGTTTTTTTCTGCCTCTCTTAGCTGAAGCATACAAAAGTAATGCATCGAACTAATATCAAAACAAACTATATTAAGAAATCAATATTTAACAGAACAATAAACTCCAAATTGAATGGTCTATTAATTTAATCGACAGTTGTATAAATTAATGTACATATTCATATCTCTAGATAGGAACTAACGACAATGATAAATTGGCTAACATTTATTATGTGCTCTCTGTTATGACTATAAAATTTTATTGTAAAAAAAAGATGTTTTTTTTTTTATACTACGTCGGGTGGCAGACAAGCATACCTGCCTGATGTGAAGCGGTTACCGTAACCGTATTAACGCTCGCAACATAATATATCACTTGCGCGCCGCCACACCCGCTGCCAACGCAGCATCTCCTTCTTTTCTAAAAGTAACAGTAAGGAACAATCTATATTCAATCTTACCTCCGTGAACTCGCAATGCATAGGATCCCCAAGAACTGTGCCGTCCGGCAATTTGTAACCAGCATAGCTGATAAGCTGGCTGTTCCATATCCTGTAGTCGTGTTTGGCGTCTGTGCGTTGTGGGAATACGGTAATCGCTGACCTGCGATAGAAAATAAATTATGTATATTTTAGCCTACTGATACGTAGAAAAGACTAACCGAGAGAGGGTCGTGCTCCTGTAGCGGAGACAAAAATGACCTGATGATGATGATGATGACGTAGAAGAGTAAAACATGGTACAAAACACCAGGGGCCCTACCACGGAAGCTGAAGCCAATTACCATCGGATTTTTTCAATGCGAAAATGAATATACTGCTTAGATTGTTGGTAATTTTTATGGTATACCAGCTGACCCGGCGAACTTCGTACCGCCTACGATACTTTTTTTTATACCACTGAAGTGGTAAACAAGCATACGGCCCACCTGATGGAAGGCAGTTACCGCAACCTATGAACGCCTGTAACACCAGGGGCCCTATCGTCACTCAATTGTTTTGCCTTTCTGGAACCTCCTATGGTATTAAGGTTCAAATTTACTCTTAAGTATTATTAATCGTTTGTATGGGAGCATAGAAAAGTGTTGTTTTTAGACTTTTTCAGGCAATTTTTTATTTTTTTCTCTACGTTAAAACCATCCTCGTACTTCAAGGAATAGTCTAAAAATTGAATTAGCGAAATCAGTTCAGCTGTTCTCGACATTAGCGCTTAGCAACACATTCAACGATTCATTTTTATATTGTAAATTAATATTTATATGGTAATGGTAATATTTAACTCAGCTGATAGAAAACTCAGAGCTATACTGACTATGCTGAAGATGTTTGTCAATAACTAAAACGTTACACCTATTTTTCGAATCAATGTATTCGACGGCTTCAGCTTCGGCGGTATGGCCCCGGGTCTATTTTTACTATCAGATGTGGTCACGTGATTTGAACTTGCTACGTCATCAGCTGTATTTTGTATTGAATTTGACATTATATATTACTATTACATATACTGTGCTCATGACGTACTCTTGGCAATATACCTGCTGCGGCCGGAAGAACTTACCTGGTGTTTTTCTACCATGGAGTACACTATATTTTCCTACTACTTATTACATACTTCTATATCGTCGTTGTCAAACCAAGATCTGCTATGTGCATTTTTTATAATTTTTCCATTTTGACAATTGCGACTGGTAAATGAACCAAACCACCATAATGTTTGTCCTTTAATTCTTGTTGTCTATGATAACCATTTCTTACTTCACTCAGTTGCCTATTTGTTGAAAATAATTATATTTATGGATATGTAACTTAGAGTAATGCTTAATTGCAATTAAAATTCATAATTACATTCAATTTTAGCTACACTACTTTGCGTGCTTTCACTACCAGTTAGTTCATGTAAACTTCTGCCGGCTGGCTGACCTACTACCGTCAGTAGAGGATGCCGTGGTCGTCTCTGCGACACGTATTTCCGCCCTACGCGAGGCATCATCAGTTGATCTGTAGATAGTAACGGCAGTAGTTTACATGAACTAACTGGTAGTGGAAGCACGCAATGTAATGTAAACCAAATTACCTGTAAATTTGACTTATAATAATACCTGATTCAATTATCTACGTGTAATTTGTTTTATGTAATTTATTTACTATAAAAATAGTTATACTTCAGCAAAATAACACCTGAGTCAATTATCTACATTTTATTTGTTCTACTTAAATTATTTTCTATAAAAATATTCATTGCTTTGTAGAGGAACGAAACAGTACATTCAATACGACTTATTTATTGCTTAAAGGTAACATGGCATAAACAACCTACATGATACTCGAAAATCAGATAATAATAAAAAAATATTCTAATCTGTAATGGCTTTTGGAATGGCTGGAATTCTGTAATGGCAAAGAATATATGTATTTTAAATTAAAGAGAAATAAATAAATTCGATTTTCTCGAATGAATTTATGACTAGAGTAAATACACCAAATGGTGGTTACATTGGGTCGTTCAGACCCCTGTTACCGATTTGTGCACGACCGAAAGTAATTTGTGGTTTTAGTGGTAAGCCTTTGGTTAGCAACAGGTTACGAACAACTGAGCAGATTTTACACAACAGCTTTGCTATACTAAGGCAAAAACTTTTATTTATTTTGTTAGTTTATCTGTATTATTTATTTTTTCCAAGTAAATAAAAAACTTTAAAATTTTAGTCTTTATTTAAAATACAATATTTTTTTTATTTTGCGTCATCTACTGCCCGAATGGGGAAGTGCCTCCACCTGACAGAATACAGCAGCTATATAACAATTCCCTTAAGAGTTGTTGTCTTCCTGAGAGTGAGCGAGGTCACCAGAAAGAAAGAAAGGAAGAAGTATAGGGCGGCAAAGGCAAAAAATTCAATATGTACAGAAAAAAAAAAAAACTGAAAAATTCTGCAAGTAAATGGTGAATAGGTAATTTGGATGGATTTCAATGCATCCAGAATACGGACATTAAATAATAAAAAACCATTAAATAATAAAAAAATATGCATTTGACTGTATTGTAGCTAGATGAAATTGTAAAACAAATTGAAATAAAAACCTACTAAAAACGTTATTCAACAATTTCACGCTCTTGAACTAACAGGCACTTTGTCTAAGAAAATGTTTATTGGCAGTTAACGAGAGCACCATACAAAATGTTTGTGAACTAAAACAATCACGTACCTGATGTTTCCTTTGTTTGTGCTGTATTTGATGTGATTGCAGAGCGCCTCGAACATTCCGCTCGTTGTCGTCACTTGCCGGCAATCAAACACCTGTATGAAGATTTGTTTGTTTATTTGATTTACTGACAGCTAAATACATCGATAAAACCTCTTTGGATTTATTTATTTATTTACCACAAGTTAAATGTACATAGGCGGTCTTAATATTAATAACATTCTCCAGACAACTTTGGGAAGAGCAGATATAAAAATGTAGATATTATAATTCAGTTCTGATGCAGTGTCGATGAGGAGCTCGATAGTGTCGTTGCGCGTGTCAGTCTAATAGAACACGCAAGTTAAGCAACATCGATCGTAGCCTGCCCATGGATGGGTTTATTTATCTCGAGCTCCTTCTGTGCTTCGAAAGTAGGTTAAGTCATCGGTCTTGAAAACACTGGCCTCCGCCAACTCGCAGTAGAGTAGTATGTGTGAAGTATGCTCTAGACCTCTTCGCTTGAGAGGAGACCCGTATCCCAGCTGCGGGATGAATAAGTAAATTCAGTAAGTATGTATGTTTTATCTTGATACGCCAATAGAAGAGGAATTATTAATATTTTCAATTTTATTTAATTATTTTTTTTTGAAGTGAAGGTTTAACACCAAACAGATTTACCATAGTATATTAAATGTTTTTGTTTAATGTATTTTGAACTTTGTGTTATAAATAAAGTTACTGCAAATAGAAGAAGATGAGAAGATATTTCAGTTCACAACACAACTTATTCAAAGCAACATGAAAGACGTGTGACAGTTTGACGTTTTATCTTGGAAAACTCGATAATTGATCTTTTAATTAAAATGCTCTGATTTTATGAGAAATAATTTATGTAACACGGTTTGTACATTTAATAAATATTACGGGTTAAAGTGATATATTTTTAAAATGAAAGATAAATGATTGGTGGTTTATATCCGGGTGCATTTCAAACCGAAAACCGAAGATCAACAAGAATATAAAAAAAAATGTGGTGTGGATGTGTAATGGACACGGCCGTGTGTTGTAGGTGAATACGTTATATGCACTAAAATTATCTCAAAATGGCAGCGCTTCCCTCTCCCCCGCACGCGATGTTCCATAGTCCTAATATAGCGTATAAAATTCTTTGATCCTTCATCGATCCAGTGGTGTGATTGAATTTTGGATGGAGATGATAGATTATGTAGCTGTAACACCAAACTGTCAGCTTGGCCGGGGTAACTTCAACAAAGAGATCGATAGACGCATTCGATTGGGCTGGGCAGCTTTTGGAAAACTTCGGCACATCTTCACCGCAAAGATACCCCAATGTTTGAAGACTAAAGTCTTCAACCAGTGCGTCCTCCCTGCAATGACCTATGGTGCAGAGACTTGGACACTGACCGTCGGACTGGTCCACAGGCTAAAGGTCGCGCAGCGAGCGATGGAGAGGGCTATGCTCGGGGTTTCTCTGAGGGATCGAATCCGGAACGAAGAAATTCGACGGAGAACTAAAGTTGTCGACATAGCCTTTCGAGTTTGCAAGCTGAAGTGGCAATGGGCGGGTCACATCTGCCGAGTAAGTGATGGCAGATGGGGGAGGAAGGTATTAGAGTGGAGGCCGCGCGTAGGACGACGAAGCGTTGGACGCCCTCCTTCTAGATGGTCCGATGACCTTAAGAAAACGGCTGGAAGCGGCTGGATGCGGAAGGCGGAGGATCGTATTTGGTGGAAAGCATTGGGGAAGGCTTATATCCAGCAGTGGATAGATACAGGCTGATGATGATGAACACCAAACTGTATCCCCCGATTTGGTTACCATTCGTTTTTTTTAATTGCCTCTTTATGGAAGTAATTTTAAAGACGTATTCAAGTCAAAAGTACCTATCATTAAAATTAAACCCAAAATTCTGGCATTCATTTCAATTCAAAGAACAAATAGATCAATAGATATGTGCATGGATAAATTTGGATGCACCTATTGTACCATCAACGCAAATAGCACATAGACTATTAGATCATACATTTTGATGACTGATTCACACGATGATTGTACAATGTACATAATATTATACATATTGTAAACGTTATATTCATTGAAGACTCACTATTAAAACAATTATGTTTATCAGACTCGTAAGTATTTAAATATTATTACAGACGCTTCTACGTTGTTTTATGATATGTCTGGATATTCTTGATGTGACCATAAATCCTTGTTTAGACGGGACAGTTCCATTTTTATGCAAAATGTCCCTGTTTGACAATATAGCCTTATCGAAAAGTACCAACGTGCCCCGGCTTCGTATGGGTGCAATTTAGAATTGTAATTTATTTTGAAACATAGTTCAAGTCCACGGTTTATTGATTTCCTCTCTAATCTGCTTAAGAGCGGAAATCTACTCATTAATTTTCTATTGATAGAAACGTCAGATGCACTCCCTAGTCATAAGTAATGCCTCCAAATATGAGCCGCGACGCTCTACGTGACGCTGGAACGTTGGCTAGCGTCCCGCATTATTTTGACGCGGCACATGTTACTTGCTCCATGAGCGATCGCAGGTGTCCCGTCCCATGTCAGTGTTGACTAACTCAGTAAAATTACGTGCATCAACTTACTGCGGCAGCTCACTGAGTCCCAAAATTGAGCCATAGCGCAACAAGATCGAAGGCGCTTACTGTGCACTGCGCTGACCTCCAAAATATCCCACAACATTGTTGAGGGACATGTTATGAAACTTATTGTTCCATTTACCCCCTTGTGTATCCAAGCCTTAAATTAATTCTCCTCATTTAAAGCCTCAATCATAAAACAATTTGGGACAATTTACTCATTGTAATACATTCTCTTAAGGGGCCAGATCGTGAAAACTGTGAAAAGAGTGTTACGATTTTTCATATTTAACCTATTTAGATATGATTGATATCAATGATAATTTGTATATATTACAATCAAAGACCAAAAATTATGGTATGATTATATTAAACTCTTAAAATCTAATAGTTGTTTTATAATAAAGGTCAACAAACGCACAAAATTGAGAAAAAATGCAAAAACATGCCTTCGTATTTTTCAGATTTAACCCAATAAATCAACACAAATTGATAAAAAGAAACACTTTTTGAACACTGAAGAAACCAATAAATATAACATATACTTTTTTTTTGTACCTTTACAAACAAAGACTTCCTCTTTTAAAGCCCTAAAATCTAGATATGTTTTACGTAAATTCTCCATAGAAAAATGTATGAAAAATGACGCACATTCCGATATTACGAATTAGTACTACTAATCGCCACTAATCGCCAGTGTGTTTTTATATGTCAAGGTGACACCACGCGCGTCGGATGCTCCAGCAAAATTACGTGTTGTGAATTTGTGTTTTTTGTGAAAAACTGTAAGTATAACTAATTTACCAATATAATGAATGTATATAAATCGTAAAAAATACAAAGAATGAATTAGATACTTTGTTGAGTAGGTTATTTTATGAACCTTGTAAAATATGTATCAATTCAGGCTTGAAACATGATTTCAACATGCTATAGCCAATATCATAAACGTATCTAGTCGGTAATCGAGGGTTTTTTTCGCAGGACTGATTGAATTTGAATTTGCCAGGGAAAAGAAAGTTTAGTACGCATTATAAAAATATGAAAGCCAAAAGATCTCGGAAAAAATGTAAGTTCCTTCCTACTTATTTATTTATCTGCCTACTTTACTACGTCTTGTCCTAAATACCTACCTAGAAAAAAATTACGAGATTTCTGTGAAAGTGTCATGTAAAAATCCTAGTTTTATTTGTGTGCTTATCCTGTCTAAGTAGTAATAATAATATAATTTATTTTCATTTGAACAGGGTACATTACAAAGCTAATACAATACCTATGTCATATGATTTAGATCGCTTGATTCAGACATATACAATAGCATGTAAATATTGGTTTGTATTATAAGTAATAAAGTCAATTTCTACCTAGTATTCGTTTTCATGTTCATCATTATTGTCTAAATATCAGATTGTGGAAGTAGGTATGTTTCATAACAGAAATAGCACGGGCACGCGGCTTTGTCGACATACTTACCGCCAAAGAGACGCGACGCGCCTAGGGTCTGGTGTTGTACAAAAATTACAAAATAATTATAAAGTGGATAATAATGATGAATAATATTTCCAGTATTGAAAATAAAGAAAACCTTCAGGCCGAGACTCCAAGCAACACTGCTATGCTTAGACTACACACTATAGACGTAAGTTGTTATACCACAGTATAAGTAATAGTACTAACGTACAGTATGGACACTCTCTGCCGCTCTCACTAGTCGACCTCACCTCCCCTATGGAACCGATTTGGAACCGTTCGCAAGGAATGCCGCAACGTACGAATTGACGTCGCTTGTATTTTATTCTCCATTCAGTTTAAAATATTATGCGAGTATGTAAAAGATGAGAGTTATTTGTGCAGTGGATGGATGTCTCAACATGGATGGATGGATGGATGGATGGATGGACGGACGGACGGACGGATTGATGGATGGATGGATGGATGGATGGATGGATTGATGGATGGATGGATGGATTGATGGATGGATGGATGGATGGATGGATGGATGGATTGATGGATTGATGGATGGATGTATGGGTGGATGGGTGGATGGATGGGTGGATGGATGGACGGATGGATGGATGAATGGATGGATGGATGGGTGGATGGGTGGATGGATGAATGGATGGATGGATATATGGATGGATGGATGGATGGATGGATGGATGGGTGGATGGATGGGTGGATGGGTGGATGAATGGATGGATGGATGGATGGGTGGATGGATGGGTGGATGGGTGGATGAATGGATGGATGGATGTATGGATGGATGAATGGATATGGATGGATGGATGGATGAACGAGCAAACGAGCATTAGTTGATAAAAAATCCTATGCAATAGCTTTACCGCGGCAGTCCCCGAGTGTCACACGTTTTTTTTTCTTCACTACGCCCACCTGATGTTAAGCGGTTAACGCTCGCAACATTAAATATCGCTCGCGCGCTGCCATCCCCGCTGCCAACACAGCAACTCCATCCTCTCTGGTGACCTCACTCACTCGCAGGAACACAACAACCCTCAAGGAAATTGTTATTTGACTGCGGTATTCTGTGAGGTGGTGGTACTTCGTCAGTCGGGCTGCTTAAAAAATACGCTATGTCCTACCTCTCTTTTCGTCAGAGCCTCGTCTGTAAGTCAGCAGGGTGTACCCCGTGCAGATAAGATTGACTTTGGTTCAAAGATGTTGATGAACCACTTACACCCCCTTACATGTCCGACTAATAATTGTATAATGTCAGCCCTAGAGAACGTCACTCAAACATAGGCACGTGTACAGACGTCAATTGGTTACTACATGCAAAAGCGCCATTTTTGTATGGAGTGGCCGGGGTTTGGTTATACGTAATTCTTGTAGACTTATTACATAAATAAACAAACTACCTTGGGGTGTAAGTGGTTCATCAAGATCTTTAAACAAAAGCCAAATTCACCTGCATGCGGTACACCCTGCTGACTGACAAACGAAGCTCTGGCGAAAAGAGAGGTAGGGAGCGTAATTGTAAGCTACCCGACTGGGGAATGTACCTCCACCTCACAGAATACCGCAGCCAAATAACGGTTTCCTTGAGGGCTGTTGTCTTCCTGCGAGTGAGTGAGGTCACCAGAAAGGAAGGAGATGCTGCGATGGCAGCGGGGGTGGCGGGGGTGGCGGCGCGCGAGCGATATTTTATGTTGCGAGCGTTAATATGGCTACGGTAACCGCTTCAGATCAGGCGGGCCGTATGCTTGTCTGCTACCCGACGTAGTATAAAAAAAAAAAAATACCTAGTTAGTGATGGACGAAGACAAAATCTCAGTAGGGTGAAGTCTTCTAGTATCGGCCTCCTCCTAATATCGGCCTTTGCGAGAAAATGGAATATAGGGTAAGTGCTCCATTGAATGAACCCTTAAGGGCATTCCAAACTTTGAAAATTACAGCCAGCTACTTATGAGATCCTAACCAAAAAATATTTTATTTTATTATGTTCACAATTTATTCATGATTGATACAGTATACATATTTTAGCAAAAATGCTGATAGTTATTGAGATAATCTGCATTTTATACAAATATGGGGTATATTTGTATAAAATGCAGGTTATCTCAATAAATTGAACACACAAATCACCAGAGAATGAACAAAAAAATCCAGTGAATAAACCTTTTGAAACCCATTGAATGATATAATACTGACGAACTGATATATAAAAGTGGTAGTACTTTTATATATCAGTTCTATATATAAATTATTATGTAAGAGTTTATTTCGGGTAATTGTTATTGTAAATATATATATTTTTTTATTATATTAAATAGACGATATGATTACTATTATAATTGCGTGTTACTTGATATTTTATAACCTAAAGAGAACTATCTAACATTTTTTTTTATACCACTAAGGTGGCAAACAAGCATACGGTCCGCCTGATGGAAAGCAGTTACCGCAGCCTATGGACGCCTGTAACACCGGAGGCATCACATGCGCGTTGCCGACCCTGTAAAAACCTCTTCAAGCCCTTTTTGAAGAACCCCATGCTGTAGTCTCCTGGGAAAACCTCAACAGGCAATTCATTCCACAGCTTGATAGTACGTGGAAGAAAACTTCTCTGGAACCGCACAGTACGTGACCATTTCGGTTCTAAAGTGTGAGGATGAATTCCCTGTCGATGGCGAGCGGTGCGACTGTAGAAGGAAGCCGTGGGCATCATGTCAAACAACTCCTCTGAACACACCCCATTGTACAAACGGTAGAACACACAAAGGGACGCAAAATCTCTTCTCAGACTTAAAGGTTCTAAACCGTCTGTCAGTTTGGGATCGTCAACAATCCTCACAGCACGCCTTTGAATCGAGTCACAGGGTGCAAGCTGGTATCTAGGCGCTCCCGCCCATAGATGGCAACAGTACTCCATATGCGGCCGAACTTGAGCTTTGTATAAGTCTTTGCCGCGGGTTGAAGTAATGTTTCGCCCTGTTGAGCACACCTAGTTTCTTCGATGCCAGCTTGACCTTCCCCTCCAGATGACATCGAAACTGGACGTCGCTGGAGATGTCAACTCCTAGAATACCAATACTATTGGCGATGGTGAGGGGTGTGTTTTCGAAGTGTGGAGCCACAGCAAATGGGGTTTTCTTAGCGGTGAACGCGCAGACTTGTGTCTTAGAGGGGTTAAATCGCACTAAGTTCTGTCGCCCCCAGTCGGACACTCTACTTAGTGTGCTCTCAATTTGCGACACAAGTTGTTCGCGGCTCTCCTCCACCAAAGAACGAGGGATATTTGCGCGGCCCGTGTAATAAGTGTCCCCGGTGCTGTCGTCCGCATAACAATGAATGCTGTCATTACACAACATATCATTAACATGCAGCAGAAACAGCGTCGGGGACAATACAGAACCCTGCGGGACGCCAGCATTGATGTCCATGCTATCGGAGCAACTGCCATCTACAACGGCTCTAATGCTTCTGCTGGACAAGAAGCTAGCAACCCATTCGCATAGCCCCTCGGGCAGACCGTAAGGCTAAGATGCCAAATGCTTAAAACATAATATTAATACTGGATTATTATTATAAAATATTTAATATTATTATTCATCACTTCTATGTTAGATTCTCCTTTCTCTTCTAAACTATTATATTTCTATAATAGAAGATTGGTTCTATATGTCATCATTATTTATTAATTTCTTTTTAGCTTGCATTTTGCTGTCTTTCCATGGTCGTTTTAGCTGAAAGGCACTTCTATGTGGAGATCTTTATTTATTTTATTTAATCAGTTCACTCCGTCTGGTTTTCGTCCTGGGCACAGTACTATTACTGCACTTCTAAAAGTTACTGAAGATATCAGGCTAGGTATGGAGGATAAACTGGTAATAATAAAAGAACACCTCGTTCGAATATTGGTCAAAAAATTGACAACCGTTTATAAAAGTTGTGTACAAAAAATTAGCCAACTGCATTAAGGCTAAGATGCCAAATGCTTAAAACTATAAAATAAGTCAATTCCTATGAATGAACCGTGTGTTCATTGACTAGATTTTCTTCAATTTCGTGATCCAATTATCGAACACCCCTATAATTTATTTATGATAATTAAAATTTATGCAATCTGCTTTTTGTAAGATAAAACAGTTCTTTTTACATCCTACTATCAAATTTTGTTAACACTATCACACTTATAGTGTCTACAAAGTGAATATCAAAACACAAAGTCTCAGCAATGCCCTAAATTCTGCTCCATACAATCAAAAATACGACAGAATACTTTCATTTTAGGCGGTCGCGATTTTGAAACTATAGGTCACAGGCAAATACCTGTGTGTTCAGTTGACGTAATATAATGTTTCGATTGAGAAAAAAATACTGGCTTGAGTAGAAAAGCTTAGATTTCTTATTATATTGAAAAATGTGTGTTTTGTTCATTCACTGGTGGGTGTTAATTCACTGGAGCACTTACCCTAACTATTAAAATAACCCTAAAATTATAATAGTTTTTATTCAAAAAGCGACTCTATATGCGAATAATCCATATTTTGGTGCGGTGCTTCAATATTTGAACGTTCAGTTGGCAATAGAGCACGCGCCGGTACCGACTTGTGTCGTTTAGTGGCAGTGGCGAGTCAAATCCCGGTTGCGAACGCATTGAGTTAGTTAGTATTTAAATGGAATTAAACATACCTATGGTATTTTATATTGTTTTTTATTGAAGAAAAACCAAGGTTTTTACATTTACTTGTCTTTTTTATGAAATAATCGCAGGGTCGAGGTTAGGGATCTTTATTTATTGATAAATCCCAATATCGGCCACCCGGCCGACATTAGGAAAATGCATGAAAACGCTAAACAACATGTTTAGCTATTTTTTATGTTAACAGGAATATTAATAAGGTTAAAAATGAAACAACAGCTTTTTTTATTAAAATTATTGTCCTGAACCGACTTTACAAACAACCAGTTTTTATTACGTTTATTTATATAAAACGTTCAAGATTTTGATCTAGTGTTATGTGTTTCAAAGATGTATTCTAAGGGAGTTCTTAGCTATGTTTGAAGACATTTGGCCCATTCTTTTTTAATTATTTTTTATAAAAAAAAATAAAGCCATTATCTTTCTTTACAGGAACTAGTTATTGAAAACAGTCAAGAGGGAAAGGTGGATGAAGTGGAAGTTGGGCGTAGAGTAATAGATATTTCTTTTTTTTATAAAGCTCTTCAGGCCATAGGGGACCACGGTCCAAAGGATTGTAAGTTAAGTTACCTCAGTATAATAGGTGAAGTAAAAGTTGGTCTGGACTCAAAACTCATCATGAAATGTAGTATGTGTAGTATGATGTTTACTGTGTGTTTGGTTGAAAAGAAAGAAGATAGCATGGAACTGAATCATCAAATTGTATCTGGTATCATATCATCTGGTGGGAGCTACTCTCAGTTAAAAACATTAACTGCCGCAGTAACCGTTACCAATCATGTCACCTTCATTATACAATGAAATTAATAATACGGTTTGCGATTGGTGGGAAAAGACAGCAACACATTCCATGGCAGAAGCTGTCAAGGAAGAAGCAGAGTACGCAGTCTATAGGTAGTGTTGATAAAAATGGTACACCATTAATATCTGTTGCTGTTGACGGTTGTTGGAGGAAGAGATCTTATGGTAAGAATTTTGCCGCCTTATCCGGCGCAGCTGCGATAATTGGCATTAAAACTAATAAAGTATTGTTTTTTGGAGTTAAAAATAAATACTGCGTAGTCTGTGCACGAGCCGCAAAGAACAACAGTCAGCCCCCGGAACACCATTGTTTCAAGAATTATTCAGGATCATCTACCGGGATGGAATCGACCATAATAGTTGAGGGGTTTAAACGTTCCATTGTTGATCACGGTGTAATTTATAATAAATTTGTAGCAGACGGCGATTCTAGTACTTATAAAAAAATATTAGATTCGCGTCCGTACGATAATTTAATAGTAGAGAAAATTGAATGCAAAAATCATCTTTTACGAAACTACTGCAATAGCTTGGAGAAACTGTCAAAAGACACTAAGTATCCTTGCGAATTGCGGAAATTCCTAAAAGAAAGGTATTTGCGTTTAAGAACGGGTGTAAAATGCGCGATTAAATATTGGGCGGATCAAAATCAGTCACTCGAAGAAAAAATAAAAAATCTTAGTGAAGATATCCTAAATGGTCCACAACACGTATTTGGTAATCACCAACATTGCAAGGAGTATTTCTGTAGACCTGATACTCGTCGAATAGAACCTGTTGGATTACTTCCAACAATTGTTGGATGCGGATTAATGGACGCGGTAGAAATTTTAAGTAAAAGACTGTCATATCATTCTAGAAGTTTAATTCATAATTGCACAAGTAATATAGTTGAAAGTTTTAACGGAGTAATTGCCAAATTAGTTGGGGGTAAGCGTGTAAATTATTCTTCCCGTGGTTCTTATGCGGGCCGATGCGCAGCTGCTGTTGTGTCTTTTAATACGGGATCGATTCATAGTAAAACTCATGAAGTCATATTTAAATGTAGTCCGATTCCTTTGATTGCGAAAGTGGAAAATTGTAATCGTAGAAACCGTTTAATTGCTAAACCTAAATTAAGATTGAAAAAAAGCCACAACACTGTATCGAAAGACGCTCACTATGGACCAAACTGCGAAAAACCTGATCTGAGTCCAGAATTATATGAGAAAGCCAAGCCATCTTTTTTAGCCGATTTAAAGTTGTCTTGTGCTGAAAGAGAGGAGCTTGAAAGGTCGACCCATTTGCAAAGAAGTAGTGCTGAGTGGATGAGTACAAGGAGAAAATTACTAACCTCATCATCATTCGGGGAAGTTTGTAAAAAACGAGAGAGCACAAGTTGTGCTGCTTTTGTTGGTAAAATCGTTTATGGTAGTAATATCTCCAGTTTGCTTGCTGTACGGTACGGTATCGAAAATGAAGAAACCGAAATTAGACAGTTAGAAATTCAAAAGAATATCAGTATACAAGGTTGCGGTTTGTTCGTCGACGATCAATATGAATTTCTTGGTAATACACCAGATGGCATTTATGCAAACGGTTTAATTGAAATTAAGTGCCCACATTCTTTAGCTGGCATGACTCTTGATGAAGCAATGGCCAAACATACCTTTTGGGCAAGGCTTCCAAGAGTTATGTCATAAATAAAAATCATAACTGGTATTTCCAAATTCAGGGACAGGTACATATTACTAAAAGAAACGTTTGCATGCTTGGCATCTGGTTTGGTGCTACTGTACCTATGAAAGTTTATATTTTAGAAAAGGACGACAAATTTTGAAAGGAGAAAATGGAGATGAAATTAGTTAGGTTTTATTACGATTGCCTACTTCCAGAATTAGTTGATAATAGAGAAAGAGCTTTACGTGTTTTGAAAGAGAAGAACGCCTAATGGTTTTGAAAGAGACTGAGGTAACTTAACTATCCAGCCGGTCGATTCACGTAAACACGCCAGTCCAAAAAAATTCACGTAAACACGCCAGTCCAGTAAAAGTCGTTTTAACTTAGAAACTTAGAAATCGCCTTTTGGTTTTCTGTTTTAAACGCACTTACTTATCTAGTCTTGGATTGTCATAAATCTTTCAATAGCTCAATTACTATACAATTCCTATACGATTTTGAAGAGTTACCTGGTGTAAAGAATCATCAAAATTGTTTCAAAAATACAGCGAATTGAGAATCTTCTTCTTTTTTTAAGTCGGTTAAAAGGGCTTAATTTGCAAAAAACGAAGTGACATTTTTAAGTCCCTACGCTACGGTTTTTATTACGTGAATCGGGCAGCTGGTACATGTTCATTCTGATAAGTTTTGCAATAGCAATTGATTTTATCATCAAATTAGCAGAAATCAAAATTTGATCAGTAATCGTTAAAATGAAAAAACATTAGAATTTTGAACTCATATTTTGTTATTGTTTACTTACTTTTAATTAGTATATTAATAATTTATAAACTTGTGTTTCATTTATTTTTGTACAACCCTAGCACGCTTTTTAGATGGCGACTCATATTTGTTATTGTTTACTTACTTTTAATTATATGAATCATTTTTATACTTTCGTATACTAGCGTAGCAAAAGTTATTAACTCAAAAATTACAAGCAAACAAAGTTGAAAAAAAAGTTGACATGGCCGATAATTGGTGCCACCACCCTATTTGAGTTTACGCAATAGGCACATTTCCTTGCGTAGAGATATACACTAGCGAGGAAAGCTCGATGTTATTTCGACCGTACTTCCTACTGAATTTGCAATTATTTTGTTGAATGAATATTTTACGAAATAAGCATAAACTTTGGTAGGAAAATTACAAATAAATACATAGTTGGAATTTTTGGTAAGTAGAATACAAAAAGGTCAGTCCGGACCTGCTCTTGATTGTTTAATATAAATAGAAAAACATAAAAATTGTGTCTCAACTACTCTTATTAATCTAGTAATTAATATTTATTATCATTTTATAACGAAAAACTAGTCTTAGAATATTTGACACTCGTCGTTTATTTCCAATAATTCAACATTTTTGTTATGCTGTAAATATTCAACTTCAATAACAATTGGAACGTTTGTCGCAAAACATTTTGAAAATCGCGCTGTCTTTGGGTCATTCACCCGCCCCGTCGGTTGTTTCAGTAAACAGTAGCGCTGCGGTCGCTCGAAACCGATTTCGCGCCTAGACAATCTGGGCCCTTAAACTTTATTATCTGTATTCAAAATAGTCTCTACTATTTATAAGACGTGTGGTCTTAAAGTGGACCAAACGTAATTACATATTATATTATGTAATAATAAAATCAGAAATATTAAATCTGCATTATGAGTATACTTTGAAAATAATTATTATTGAAAACTATTTTAAATTGGTACCCTGTATCGTGGCTCGCCTAGTATGGGTATCAAGAGATATTATTATTATAATAGGAATTAGATAATACATAAGGTGTAACAGAAATAATCATACAAAAAAAGTTTAGTTATCATGTAACTAATGAACTTGCTGGTAAGATATGTCGGGTCAATTATGTTACTTGAGTATTAAAGTACTTTGATGATATGAATGGGAGCGAAGATATTAAAAGAAGTGCTGAAATAAATTTTATTCTTTGCCTAAGAAATATTATTCTTTTAGTAGTTCTCCTCGCGTCGGCTGCAGTACAAAAAACTAATTTTAATATCATTTAAATATCTTAATTTGAATAATTGAAAATTGTGTTGATTATTGCAAATACGATAACGATTGAATGATAACTATTGCAGCGATACTGAAATGAAACTGAAATGCCCTAGAAACGAAGTGTAATGTTTTCAGCATTCTTGTGAGTAAGTAATATGTTTGTTTATTTGTTTTGTAAAGCTTCATTCAATCATAATACCCATACATAGTAACTGAATATCGTTTGTAAAGGCGGGCTATTCTTTTCCAGATCTATCCCTGCCAGCCTTGCAGTTCTGGAATGAATTGTAAGGACGTGTTCAGATAACCCACGCCGCCCCCGCATAGAATCTGCACACGTGTTGTGCCGGGCGCCTTACTTAAAATTTTAATCACTTTTTCTAACATTTTAACAAATAGATTAAGTTGAAAGTAGATTTCATTAATTAAAATAAATTTCTTTAGAAAATATTATCGACATAAAGTGCCTCTAAGTCACTCACTGTTTAACAAGTTGAGTGCTTGTTAACAACCTTCGCGGGAAACCTCTACTAAGGAAGCCATCTTAAGAATAAACTACTCGCTAAGCCAAATTCGATCTCACTCAATTTGTCGAATCGAATAAACAAATATTCAACTTCGCAAAGGGAAAGCAATCGTTGGGAAGTGCCGCAACATCACTCAATGTCGAATTAACATACCAATTGGCTATTAACGATTCGCTTGAGCAACCCCTACTACGTAAACTATCTCACAAATAATCAATTATTATTAAAAGATCAATTTGTCGAATCAAGTTTACTAATGGTCGATTTCGCAAACGGAGAGATATCCTCGTGGAGTAGTCACATCACTCACTGTCGAATTAACGAGCTGAGTAGCTGTTAACGAATCGCATACCTAACATCCCTTACTACGGAAATATGTTTAACATTGCAAACAACTAACAATAGCTTGATTGTTAAGAGCTATAATAATGATCGTTGGTGTTTTTTAATTATTTATATATATTATTACATTCACATAACTTAATAGATTTGTAAAATTATAATATTGCAAAGATTATAATGTATGAAATGTATGAAATTTTATACAATTAAATATAATAGAAAAATAGTAACAAGTGCTCCGTTGCTATCCGTTTTTGATTCATACAATTATTTATGGCTTTTTGGAATATTTAATATTATCTACATATATAAGTATTTTCATTATGTGTGTTTTTTTCTACAATGTTGTTCTTTTTTTTCGTTTTGTTTATGTATAAATTTATTTTAGTTTTTATTTTTAGTTGTGTATATTAAGTTTAAACAGTCTTTTTCAAAGTAAATAATATGAATTTGTCATCTACGATTCTTAATATAATTTTATTTTTATTTTTTTATTTATATAAATATTAATGTTTGCATATTATTTTCTAAAACTGTAAATATCCTGTTATATTTATATCTTATTAGATACATCTGTCATGATAAGTCGTATTAAAATGAATAAAATTTAAATATCAAAGTAAGACATGCAACGAAAATTTACATTTCTCTGCCAATGTTTTATTTATTTAACATTTTGTGAGTGACTTTTAGAAAGCCTGTGTTGAAGCCTGTTTCCATTTCACTCCAATTGGCGATAAACCCTAGCAATCTATTTGAGCTGCGTAATTACAAAATGTATTCGTTAACATCAGTAGGAATTAACAGTAGGGCCTAGTAATGCCGATTTAAGTCGGTCCCGCCCCCGCGCCAACCGCTGAGATGCTGATTTGGGGCAATAAGATAAGCGTTCTGCTTTCAAATATTTTACGAAGCCTACAATATAATTATTTTAATTAGGGGTAAATCAGTGACATATCAATAGGTTTATTTAACATTATCCTATTATCACAGGACTGAAGAAAATTGGTTATTGTATTTTTCTATACATAAAATACTGAGCCAAAACGTGCTCATGCGATGCCTCACGTATAAGTAAAATTAGATACTAGCAACTAATTAACTATCTCACCGACATACAGAAAGAAAGCCTATCTATTACTACTACATATGTCACGATATTTATTACAATTTTTACAACCGGTTTTTTTATGATTTCTATTTTATTGTTGTTGTGTTTATTTATTGTCCTTGTCCTAACATAAAATGATCCTACAGAGTGCCGTATTTTTTTTTCGAAAATTGGACACAGATTAGTACAGAGATTGTTAAAATCTAATCCCTAGGATAGTCGCATGTAACATAAAGAGTAGTCTTGAGTAGTACACTGATAATCAATTAAAGTATCATTAGTCTTGTCTCCGCTGTTTTTGTGGCTCTACCTTGAATGGAAACGAATCGAATGAATTAATGTCGTTACCTCCGCGCCGTCGTGCACTCAATCGGGCCGCTCTAATTAGAAAAATATTGAGATTTAATATTCCAAAGCTGCTTCAAGATTTTCATGTTAATATATGACATCAAAATTAAAAGTAATATTTGTAAAATATAATTCTGGTTTACTTGGCAAAAAAGGCTCCAGTTGCAGGCCTCCTGGCAAATGTGAAACATCGAGACTATTTTGTATTCTAAATATGCCTGAGCGAACGGGTGCCAAACTGAGTGAAGATAGAGCAAGGGTTTTTTATACGACTGGGGTGACAAACACGCCTTGCCTGATGGTAATTTGATGAGAAGGATAGTGACGATTGTTTACTTTTAACCAATGTTCACAATATTATTGTCAACCCATGTTAGAAAAAGACAGGATGGTCAGTGTGATATGTCCTTCTTGGTACAGATTTACTGCCAGTAACTCATTCCAACTGTAAGACATACATATTCACCTACACTGCACCATTCACCAGCTTTATTAGTTCATATTTACTAGTTAAGTGTTAACAAAAAACATAAAACAATATATTTGCCGGAGTAACACAAAATGGCTATAGCTCAGCAACATGTACAAACGCTGATAATTTTACTACAGCCAGTGTCTTACTAGCTGATAGTTCTGCTGTAGCCAGCTTGAGCTGTCGCATTAGATGTTTTACGTCTAAAATTGAATGATGGATAACCATCACGATTAAAAACTGACATTTGGAAAATTTGGAAATCTAAGGTGAAATCGAGGATAATTGTGTGCGTTTTCCAGAAACATGGTGCAGTGTTAAATATTTGATTGTTGTACAGCATAGAGCAAAAATCTCGAAATATCTTTCAGATTCCCCATTAACTCGGATAACAAGAATCCATCCATTATCGATCAACCGTCCGAATTGGACTCATAAGAAAAAATATACATTGGACTACATTTGAGATACATGTTGGAGAAGCGATAGAGTCTGGTCAACATGTACCTTTTTGGATGAAATTTTTGTGTAGTCTCCGATTATGATCAAGGTGTCATTCGATTCGGAATATTATGTAGAAAGTTTAAGGAAAAGTCCCAAAAAAGGGCCGATAAAAATTGCAAAAGTTATAAACAATTTATTAAAAAAAATATTAGGGGTTTGGTTTTTTTTAATATCTCAAAAACTATTAAAGATATTCAAAATTTGAAAAAAGATCTGAAAAGAGCTGGAAATTTCCCAAAAAAAAGTCCTACCTCCCGGAACCGTATCTATAATATTTATATTTTTACAGAGCCCTGAAAATAATGCTAAAAGGGGCTCACAGAATACCGCAGCTAAATAACAATTACCTTGAGGGTTGTTGTGTTTCTACAAGAGACCTCATTCTCTTGCAGAAACACAACAACCCTCCAGAAAAGAAGGAGTTGCTGCATTAGCAGCGAGGGTGGCGGCGCATAAGCGACATTTCATGTTGCGAGCGTTGATATGGCAACGGTAACCGCTTCACAATAGGCGGGTCGTATGCTTGTTTTCCACCCGACGTAGTATAAAAAAATGTAAAGGATTAGAGCCATATCGAGACGCCTGAATCCGCCTGATAGATAGTGAAAACTAAACACAAATTGATAGTATCATGATGTAAGGAAATGAAATAGATTGATAAGGCTTTTTGTTTCGCGACACATGCTGATTTTGTCAAAGGAAAGCACAATAATGTGCGAAACAGTTGTATGACAGTGCTATATAAAATCTATGACATTATCTATCTCATATTTGCCACGCCTATCAGACGTTTACAAAACGATTGTACGATTATACTTTATATATTCTTTGTATATGCAGTTTTGTATAGAAAAAATACAAAACGAGATAGGAAATCCTCGGCGCGAGTGGAAGTGGAGCCGAGAGAGAGCGCGTGGCGACATATGTCGACATGCCAACAGCCTGCCTGAACCGTCGTATTAAAATGTTTCACATCAAAAATCTTGTACTCACGCTGTTATTTATCATATCTGCAGATATTCGACAAATATTTGCACAACAAAATATTATACGTGCAATATTTGCTATATTTGGTAGCAGAGAAAACCAACATCGTCATCAGTACCAGGAAAATGAATAATTTGTAAACGATATTGGTTTGATATTGGTTGATTTCTGTGCATGTTCTAAATAAATAAAGAATCTAATATGTGGTGGCAATAACCACGAATAAATAATTCCAGAAAATCTTTTCATGAACAAATTCGATTCTCCCTACACAAAAGCACGTGGAATACAAAGAGGTAGGAAAGAATAGAGTACTACATTATTCAATAGATACATAAAACGAATAGGTGCTATGTAAAGAAGCCGAGAAATTGATTTATAACAAAGAATACCTATGAAAGTATGATAATGAACTACACGAAACCCTCTTTTAGACCTTTCGACTATTTTATTTCGACTTGATGAGCAAAGAGAATTGATGTACCTAGTGAGATCGAATTACAAATGAAAAGATATTATTTTTTTGGGGGTGGGATCATGGTAAGAAATTTGGTTTATCATGCATTGGTGGCAATTGGTATTAGTCACGCAAGGAGCGAACCCTGCTCTATGTATGACTAATACACCTTTCGCGAGAGAAAGAAGGAGTTTTACAAACAAAAAGGAAAGCTAAAAAGAGTGGATTCTTGTAGTTAGGCGCGCCGCGCTGTACGATTTAAAAAGCACATTACTGCGTCGCGTCAAGAGTCGCTCTTTATTTAATTATATTATTCAAGTGATGCTTCTGTTAGTACTATTTCTTATTCTGCACTAATACCACAGTAAGTAAAAGTGCTACGTACTAATACAAAGATGCCTCTCGGTTAGAACTATAATTGTTTTAGCGTTCAATGCTGTTTTCAATTTTTCCCTCGCTCTGTTTTCTACTACATTTTAGAGAAAGTTTGTAGGTATTACGGAGCTGCGGAGTTTCTGCGGTGAGCTCTTAGCGCTTATTTAAAACTTTTGGCTTTATACTAATTTCTTTAGTTAAGTATTGTTTATTGTTTATTTGAAAACGGACTTCTCCAAGTTCTTACTTGTACCATTTATCCTATTTTAATTTCAACTAGAGTTATATTTATTTGTGTTAAGTGGCAATTACCGATAATTAAATTTTGTTTACTTGTACAGTCGGTTACCTAAGATAAGTGCCCACTCTGTCATACATTTCAGTATGCCAAAGTTGTCAGTTAAGTATCAAGGAACTTAAAACAGTTTGTACAAAAAGTATTAACGTAAGTTTATTTTATTATTTAGTTATTCTATTATTTAGTACTCATAATGTGATCTTGTTGAATTGTGTTCAGTTTGAGACTCTTGTAACTTACTTACGGGCACTGTGTAATTTATCGAACAATATCTATTTATTTTAAATCAAATATATAATTAAACTGCGAGTGAGTGGGGTTACCAGATGCAGCGGTAGCAGTTTTTTTTTTTATTTTTTTATTTTTTTATTTTAATTACCATTTGTACAAATTATTTTACATTGATTTCTCATTCACAAAGATCCACAGAGGAAACAGTTGTGGTGCCGGCGCGCGAGATATTATTCCTTGTAATGCAACCGACTGTATGGCTATACGTTAACCGCTTTATATCAGATAGGCCATAAGCTACAGCCAAACTAGCTTATGGTCTTAGATGTTGCATAAAAGAACTTACCTGCAGTTTGGACCATTGTATCCTGCCTATGCACCGACTAGCATTCCTCCAGGCTAGCTTGGCACCAAATACTAGTTCTGTGGTAGTCAGCTGGTAAGTCCCTGTCTTTGCCACTTCCTCCTGCACTGTTTTCCAACGCGCCTCATGCGCTGGAGTATTGGCTCTGTTGGTTAAAATTTACAAATTATATTTTGATAAAAAAAAGCTTTTGGGATTCTAGCACGCAGAGAGATTCTTTGCGTGATAGAATGCGAAATGAGGATATCCGCAATTGAACTAAAGTTATTAATACAGCTCAATTGAAGTGGCAGTGCAGTGGGCCGGCCACATAGCTTGTAGAACCTCACAATTCCATTTAGGGTTGTTGTATTCTTGTGAGTGAGTGAGGTCACCAGAAAGGAAGGAGTTTTTGCGTTGGCAGCGAGGGTGACGGCGCGTGAGTGATATTTCATGCTGTGAGCGTTAATATGGTTACGGAAACCGCTTCACTTCAGGCGGGCGATATGCTTGTATGCCACGAGATGGATTAAGAAATAATTACCTTCTTATAGATGCAAAATACTGGCCAAGGAAGTCCTGAGCATCTTTGAGGACCTCCTCAGGGTCTCTTGCGACTTCGCCTCTGCCGGGGATTGCCATGAGGCTGCCAAGGCACGCCCTCTCGTTGCATAGCGTCGGCTGTAACAATAACAAACACAATAAGTTTATTTTAACGAACATTTATTTTAATGAAGTGGCGTGGGAACCGACCGAGACCTACAAATCGAGTTGGTTTGAAAAATAATTCATCTTTACGTCATCATCATCAGTCTGTATCTATCCACTGCTGGATGTAGGCCTTCAACAATTATATTTAGAATTATTGTTTGTATGTCTATATGTTTGTACGGGAATCACGCAAAAACTACTGCATGAAATAAGAATCTTATGTAAGTTTTATCTTGGTACGTCGACTAATAGAGGAGGATTATTACAAAAAAAAAAAAACAATTATTGTTAATTTGTTTTTCTCGTTTCAGTAGTATTGTATATTTGCTGCTGAGATTTTCTCGGCGTTTTTGAGAATATAACCATTTCTTCCAGAAATCCCTAGATATTGCAATTCTATATAGAAGAATTATTATATCCGTACTAAAGTTACAAAATTTGTAACATTAGTACAGATGTAATAATATTATTTTAATGTCAAATTTAAATTTTACATTTAAAAATGACAATAATCCAATACAATTATTAAAATGAATGATGATTAATTAAAAGGTAAATCATGATAAATACGATGGATGATTAATAGAGGCAGCTAAAAATATTATTTAAACATAAGTTTCCATATTTATATGACGAAAGGCTTCACGTAAGTAGATAGTCTCGCGCGCGCCTTAAATTATATTATATTAAATTTAATTATATTTATTAATACCTGAATTTTAATGCCTAAAATCTTTTACCGACGAACACGAGCCCGGTGGTCGAATGGCTAGCAATGGCTACTTTGACTCCGAGGTCGCGGGTTCGATTCCCGCACAAGACAAACATTTGTGGGCATGAACATGTGTGTGTGTCTTGGTCTGGATATTTTCTATGTATTAGTATGTATTTTCAAGAAAAAAAAATATTAAGTACATTTATCAGCAGTACTCACATTACAAGCTTTGCGCTTAATTTGGGAGTAGATGGCGCTGTGTAAATTGTCCAGAAATATTTATATTTGCAATACCTGACAAAGGTACTCCTCTGTACACTTGGTTATGCAATAAAATGTTCTGAATTTGACTTTGAAAAGGATTGACATGATTTTTACAGGGGTAGTTTAAGGTCTGATGAGTGACATCGGCTACTTTTTATCCTGAAAAAGCATGATATTCCCACTGAAAAAAAAATATTAAAATAACGACCACGCGTACAAAGCTGTGGGCAACCAGCTAGTAAGTAAATAATTAAATATTACATGTATACAAGAATTGCTTGTTTAATTATATTTATTACGGTGGGACAATATTTCCATATAACTAGACAATTTTCACGTCGGCTGGTAATAAAATGAATGATTGCATAATTGCATTCATTCAGTTGACGCGAAAATTAATAACAACGGCGGAATGCAAATTGATCCAATTTTATAGGATAAAGACAACAATAGTTACAGTAGGGTAGTTTATGACTGCTCTATAAGGTAAAATCATTGCATTCTATTGAACGAAATGGGTTTACCTTAAGCTAAGCTTAAATTTAAGTTAAGCTTAAATCGATTATGGCTTCTATAGTCCCATTAATAATGATATACAATTGAATTACATAAACAATTGTTAACCACAACAGCTGATTAATTGAGAGAGAGAGAGAAAGAAAGAATATTTCTATTGAATGGGATGGTTTTACTTGCAATATCTATCTTTCACACTTCACTATTCTCTATGGTTATTGTTTAAGTGGCTGGTAGCGGTTGGATGCGGAAAGCGGTGGAGAGCATTGGGAAAGACCTATATCCAGCAGTGGGTAGATACAGGCTGATAATTATAAAGATGACGATGATATTTTTTTCTTTTTTTTTATACTACGTCTGGTGGCAGACAAGCATACGGCCCGCCTGATGTGAAGCGGTTACCATAGCCATATTAACGCTCGCAACATAAAATATATTAGGTATTCTGTGAGGTGGAGGTACATTCCCCAGTCGCGTAGCTTACAATTACGCTCTCTACTTCTCTTTTCGCCAGAGCTTCGTTTGTCAGACAGCAGGGTGCACCGCGTGCAGGTGAAGTTGGCTTTGATTCAAAGATGTTGATGAACCACTACATCCCTAAAGATTGTTTAAGTCAATTGCCGGATTATTATTATAATCACATTTTTTATTATAACCACACTAAAGTTTTCAAAATTTTCTGCTCACTTATTTGTAAATCGCCTATACAACGCATCTCGAATAACACTCAGAAAAATGTCCTGGCGAAAGACGATAGCGGCAAACTTCGCAACGAACGAAATTTTGAAATAACACGAAAATTTGTGTTTGCACAAATACAACCACTGCATATTTTATACGATGTCTTATAATATAAATTAAACCATGAAATAGCCAGTGTGAAGCCGTGGTGAGTGATTAATTAAAATTACTAGCGAATCGTCTCGGCTTTGCAGTTCCGAATAGGCATTTTACAAATACCTATTCGCAAATTTAATTGTCTTTTAAAGGTAAGCCAGCCGCTAAGACAACTGTGTATTGAGGAACCAATTGCAAGTCGCCTGCGTAAATTGCAAAAAAATATATACCACTAGGGTAGCATACAAGCATACGACCTGCATGATGGTAAGCAGTCATCACTACCTATGGACGTTTGTGACACAGAGACCACATTTGCTCAATACTTTACGCCTTACTTGAAGAACCATAGGGTTCTTCAAGTAAGGCGTAAAGTAAGACTTGTATAGACTAGTCTCCCAATAAATGTCAAAACTTTAAAAAAAATATATTAATTTGACATTTATTCCATAATATTAAAACTACAGAATATACAAATCGCGTATTTACAATTTTATTGCACTAGATGCTAATCAAAGCTGCTTCAGGTATTTATTAATAGAAAATTTATTAATAGATAAAATAAGCGAATGCTTAGTATAAAAAATAAAACGAAAGAACTTTTGTATTATTTTATGAAAAATAAAATGGTTACGACTAGAAGCGATCATGGCTTCTATCGTTCTTTTAATAATGTTACTGTTCACAATTGTATTACATAAATCATTATTACCCAAACCCACTGATTAATTGAGAGAGAAAGAAAAACCTTCTGTACATAAACACTAAAAATCAATAAATTGTCGAAACTAAAAAAAATAAAGATGTACATAAACACTAAAAAACACTAAACTGGATAAAAAAATAAATAAATTATAAAATAATAATGAGAAGAAAAATAATACAAATCTTGTTGTTTTATACTCAGGTGTTGTGTGACGTCACGAATAAATTTTTCTTAATTCTCATTTGTGACGTCACGTTACACTAAATTTGAAATATTGCCTCCAAAAATATTTCATACGGAATACTTACTTACTCTTAATTATTATATGAAGCGGAGCAATAATTTTATAAAAAATACCTGTCAATCTTCCTACTGTTACCATAAAAGGCTGGCCACATATTATCAGTTTCTAATAAAAACGTTCTGACGTTCGCCGGACCGCCGCGCCCGTCCGCCAACCTACACTCTGTCAGTTTTTTTTTTTATTCGTATTTTTTCATTTCCCTCATTTTCATTTACAACGTACGGGATGTCAAAAATTCTGACGTCCGATATTATGCAATCCCTCGTGCAACTGAACCGGACAGCGAACATGTGGCTCGTTCGTTGATGGCAAGCGATCACCACCACCCATTAGAGTTGGAAAAAACGGTTTAAAATTAATAAACGTTTAAACGTTGTACTTTTTATCATAAGCGCGCTTTTTAAGCGCGCTTTTTACTTAAACGCTTTTTTTGTCGTTGATGCTACTTGAGGCGTCTACGCTTATGGAAAACGTTTAAACGTTTAGTCGCAGCTTTAAGACAATGCAATGGTTAATGATCACAAACAGTATCTATTTGCAGCCGATTCTTTTCTCTAGGTATTTAAAGTTTCGTATACGCATGAACATACTTAACACAGCAAAGCAAAAAAATTCGCATTAATCGACCGACGACAACAGTTGTCACACGCGCGCTTACCAGTTGACAACAAAAAGCGTACTGCTTAAAAAAGCGTAAGCGTTGTTTATTTAAACGAAAATCATTTTTGAAACTAAAGTGAAAGAAAATTAAACAACATTAATCCTAAGGCACCTGCGAATAAGGTTCAATATTGAATGAGGATTACTGACGCTTTTTTCAACGAAACGCATTTGTTGAAAATTAAACGAACGTTAATCGATAGTAAACCTAAACTTGTCGATGGTAAGGTTTATTATTGCATGTATGGCTAGCTAATACAGCACGACGCGACGTGGCAGTAATTATGTGTATCAATTATAGATGGCGCTATATCAAATTTGTCAAATTATCAGACAACATTGTAAAAAATTTAAACGAAAAACGCTTATTTTTATAAGCGTGCTTATCTGCTTACGCTGATAAGCAGACTTTTTTAAGCGCTTTTCGTTTAAACGCTCAACTCTACCACCCATGCATATCACCAACTCCAAGGTTTAGTAGTATAATACTTAATAGGAAGATAGCGTCACATTGCTACTTCACAGCAGTAAAATATAAAATGCAAAAATTTGCCACCATCACAAACCTTCGTGGTAGCTCATTTGGAAGAGCACTCGATCGGTAATCGAGAGGTCGTTGGTTCAAATACTACATAGGCGCGGATTTTTCCATTTTTAAAATATAATATTCTGACAAGTTGGAAGAAATCAACTATTTTACAGGCACCCTTTGTGAGAGCCCTGAGGTCTCTTAACGCGATTGCTACTACCGTGGATGTATTCTGTTGCTCATTGACCGAGTTCACAAGGGCTATTTTATTTAATTTATGTTATGGTTTAGAAAATAATATGTAATATTAACTACCTACATTGTTGCATTGGGGTAACCTGTAATGATAATGTAATGAATAATAAATAAATAAATAAATTTAAATAGTACCAGCAAGGGGTCGCCGAACCGTTGCCAGCATATTCTCTTTCCTTCACCTTACGTTGTAACCGACGAACTTTTAAATTTGCAATTTTGGGGTGTAAGTGGTTCACCAACATCTTTGAACCAAAGCCAACTTCACCTGCACGTGGTGCACCCTGCTGACTGACAAACGAAGCTCTGGCGAAAAGAGAGGTAGGGAGCGTAATTGTAAGCTACCCGACTGGGGAATGTACCTCCACCTCACAGAATACCGCAGCCAAATAACAATTCCCTTGAGGGTTGTTGTATTCCTGCAAGTGAGTGAGGTCACCAAAAAGGAAAGAGATGCTGCGTTGGCAGCGGGGGTGGCGGCGCGCGAGCGATATTTTATGTTGCAAGCGTTAATATGGCTGCGGTAACCGCTTCAAATCAGGCGGGCCGTATGCTTGTCTGCCACCCGACGTAGTAGGTATAAAAAAAAAAAACAAAAAAGAAATAAAATCTGATAATATGCGGCTGACCTTATTCGGGTCTTATGGTATATGTATATGAGAATTAAACCTTCGCCGGTATTTCTAACATGAATCGTAGTCAATTACCAAAACGTAGGATCACAAATCGTTCTCGCTCGGTAAATATTTTCTCGCGTGACTCGAATACTGAATGGGACGGTTTAGTACAGTCGAATGGAATTAAAAAGTAATCATTTTATATCCTGCCAATGTATTGACAAAATCAACACGTATATTACCTAGTTGTAAATTTTATGGATTAGTTTTTTTTTTTTATATTACCTCTTTACTTTTCCAAAGCAAATAACTTCCAAAGCTGTAACGCTTGCTTTTTAAATTCGAAATCTCTTTTTATTAGAATGAAACAAATAAATATTTCTGGACAATTTACACAATGCCATCTAGACCTAAACTAAACAACGCTTGTACGAGTACTACACCTGTTATTGTTAACTATTGGATAACTGATATTGTACTTAAATACATTTTATTTAAACACATACGTATAATACATAGAAAATACCCATATCAAGACAAACAGACATGTTCATGCACACAAATATTTGTCTTGTGCGGAGATCAAACCCGCGGCCTCGTAGTCAAAGTGGCCATTGCTAGCCAATCAACCACCCAGCTCGGCAATTTAATACTTCTTTTTAGTTTTATGGATTTATCATGAGAGTTGTAGGTTTTAATGGTGCATGCACACATGAGGCCGCCATTGACGCTGGCTTGCTGACTGCCTTCGCGCTGACTTACGACAGTTACGACACGTGCCGCAGGTAAAACCGCGCGTGCCAGCGGCCTGACCACCGGCATGGCTGCCAGGCATGTGTGGAATTGTGGATACGCCATTATATGTATTTGATTGATATTTTACGACTTCAGTGGCTACAATTAATAGCTGGCATTTAACCCATAGGTTCAATGTCAGCATGAAAACAAAATTCTACATATAAGGACCTAGTTACAGTCGCGCGTTTTTTGCCCTGTATGTGGATTTATCATAGTAAAAATTACGAATGCGAGTACATAATTTACTGTTACAGATCCTCATGCGGGGCGAAAACGCCATGACACTAAAAACGCCCAAAGAAGCAGATATTTGAGGTTGACTGTACCGTTCTTAAGTACGTGTATCTCTATCTGTTATGGTGTGTTTACACACCAGCATTCAATGGGCACAAGCACGGGCACGAGCGTGTAAACAGGTAGTTCGCGCTTTTTATCGTGAATCCCGTGCGTGCGATTAGCTCGCTTAGTCCCGCTGCTCAACTGCGGGTTGGCGGAGGCCAACGTTTTCAATTCGCCCATAGGCCACTGACTTAGCTTTAACGACTGTTTTCTAATATAAACAGCTGGGACCATCTGCTTAACGTGCCCTCTGATACACGGAGGAGCTCAAGATAAATAAACCCATCTATAGACAGGCTAAGTAGATTGGCGTGCTTAATTTGCGTGATCGATTGGACTGACACGCGCATCAACGCCACGAGCTTCATCAAGTTATTTTCCCTTTTTAATTTATATTATATTCTTGCTGACCCGGAATCCTCCTTCTGTCTGGGACGGAAGAGAGAGGGTAGTGCTCCTGTAGTGGAGACTAAAATTACCTGATGATGATAGCTGACCCGGCGAACTTCGTATCGCCTTTAAATATTTTTACGTTAATTTTTCCGATTTTTTAATAGTTATTCTACTATACGGGGCGGAAACAAATCCCACAAATCTAAGATCAAATATTATCAAATCTTTATGATTACACCAGTATAGGCTCGACATGTCCTATTTCTCTTTCACCAAAGCCCCTTTTGCTAGCCGGTGGGATGCACCATGTGCAACTGAGGTTGGTTTTGGCTATAAAGATACTACTGAGCCACACTAAATCCGAAATATCTTTATGTTGAAGAGAATCATAAGTGCTTCTGTTTTACAATTGAGTTAAAAACTATCCCATATCTCAAGTTGGATCAAACTGCACACGTGTGCAAAATTTGATTTAAATCGGTTCAGTAGTTTCGGATTCTATCGTGGACAAACAACGTGACACGAAATTTTTATATATTAAGATGGTCGTTCAGTTTTTTTTTTAATTTTCTGACAACTCACTTTGTCACGGCATCACGCGGGAACGGCCGGATCGATTACGATAATTCTTTTTTTTTATTGTAGTTGCTACGGTCAGTTTTTTTGGTGTAGTTGTTAGAAAATTTAAGAAAACTGAACGACCATATTAACTTTTCTAATGCAACTTTATGTCGTTTGACAGAACAGTCAGTCATTTCACAGATTGCGTGAAACCAATTTGTATTCAATGTTCATTGTTATGGAGACAGGACAACGTCTTTCAAGTCAGATAGTATATAATATAATATTATAAACTTAAATAATTTTTTGACCTAGTATTCTAATTAAAACTTAATTATGCCCATGCCAGTCCAGTAGTCACTTACGTGACCAAGAATAATTTTAGTGAACATACTGAAACGTCTTTTAAATTATTTACTTTTTTATTATTATTTTATTTTATTATTTGTGGGGATGTGCGAGGAGAGATTATGCCAGTTCTACTTATATCATAAATGTGAAAGTTTGTAAGAATGTATGGATGTTTGTGAGTCTTTCACGATTAAATAGATTTCGATGAAATTTGACATACATATAGATAGATATATTCTGGACTAATAGATAACGTATTTTTTATATATACTGTGTGTTAAAGTTAGTAAGTAAAATGAGAAGTCATCGGATAGTTCTATATATATTTGGAAAACAAACACGTGTTTACCAGAAAGATAAACATTTCTTTGAAAATAAAACATAGCCATATTTAATCACAAACTAAACAACGCTTGTTATCGTGCTTAGATAATTGATAAACCACTAACAATTATAAATACATACTACATGACGAGCCCGGTGGTCGAATGACTGGCAATGGCTACTTTGACTGAGAGGTCGCGGGTTCGATCTCAGCATAAGACAAATATTTCTGTGCATGAACATGTTTGTTTGTCTTGGTCTGGATGTTTTCTATGTATTATATGTATGTTTTTATAAAAAAAATTGAACTAAGTGATTTAGTACCCATAGTACAAGCTTTGCTTAGTTTGGAACTGGATGGCAGTGTGTAATTTGTCCAGGAATATTTATCTCTTTATTATTACATAAGCGCAAATACCGCAAACTTTAAAGATTACAGCAGAAACTTGAACTCTGACCATTGAGCTGGTCTATAAATTAAAAGTCGATGGAGAGAACTATGCTTGGCATTTCTCTAAGGGACCGAATCAGGAACAAAGAAATTTGACGGAGAGAGAGAAAATGTATCTGACATAGCTGTCAAAGTTAGCTAGCTGAAGTGACAGTGGGCCGGCCACATCTGTCGAATGACAGCAGATAAGGGAGAAAAGTTCTAGAGAGGAGACCACGTATGGGGCGATCAAGTCGCTTGCCTTTAGGCGACTTGAGAACACTAGCCTCCGCCAACCCGCAGTTGAGCAGCGTGGTGAAGTATGCTCTGAACCCTCTCCTATGGACAACTCGTATTTCAGCAGTGGTTTGAATAAGGGTTTACGACGAAATAGTTAATTGGCCGTGTGGTTTCCGGCAGACTAGAATAGAATCACTCCGTCTCTTCCCGTGTATGTCGTACAAGGCGACTAAGGGAAATACATTATCATACATCGAACAGGCCTCCCCAACCCGTCTGGCCAACGTGGGGAGTGTAGGCCAAATCCTCCTGTCTGTGACGGACGAGAGATGGTCGTGCTCCTGTAGTGGAGACTAAAATGACCTAATGATGATGAATCTCATATATTCGCAGATATTTATCCCTTGCTTATTATGCACTTGTTAAAATGCAGTTTGTTATACTCTCATTGTAAAAGAGCTCGGGGCTCTTCAAGTTTCAATGCAACACACAACTCTAGAAGGATGTGGGACGATAATGTAGTTTTAAAATACGATCTTTGTTGAAGGTTTGGCGGTATACTGAAACTTAGACATGGACTATAACTATTCTCGTATGGACTAAGTTTTCTGTAAAATAAGAGGGGAGGCCCCATGCCGTCTTGTATTTGCAAAACTTGGGTATTATTCTATATTTTATACATACCCAGAAGCGCGGAGGGAAAGCTACCCCCGCCTGAGGCCGGATTCTAGACTATACCGTATTCCAGCCACCGAAATCAAAGTTGAGTGGAGCGAGAAGATTCGCTGAGTGAATGTTTTCTATTGATTTCAATGGAAAATGTATTTCATGATTATTCCTCTAGGACAAGATCGATCTAATTTTTTTTTCGACACATACCTCAATCATGTCGAGGTCGGGGGGGGGGGGGGGGGGGTGAGGCACGTGAGCGGTATTTCATATTGCGAGCGTTAATATGGCTACGGTAATCGCCTCACATCAGGCGGGCCGTATGCTTGTCTACCACCCGGCGTAATATAAAAAAAAATACATTATTATGTCATTTTTGCCTGCACTATCGCATTGGGTTGTTAACCTGTTAAGATAGATGTAAGTGGATAAATAAATAAATAACATGTTGTTATGGTCTATTTAGATTTATCCGTCTAGATATATCGCTAATAATTTTCCACAGGTAACAATTTTGTATACCATCATATTTTACAAAAGTACAAAAAATTATCCTCATAACTTTACAATACAATATTTTCCACATCATTTCCCGTCTAAGAAATCCTATGTAAACACGTATCGGCCGACAATAAAATCAAAAACGCCGTCACGCTTTGTGATATCAGTGAAAAACAAACACTGCACACGGATTAGAAAATCGTTGGATAGGGACAGATATTTTAAGAAACACTTTTTTATTACTTAATTAATGACTTTATATAGATATATGCGCGGCAGGCATTTTATATTAATGACTTAATATAAAATGCCATGCGCGGCAGGCTTTAAATGACTTGATATAAAATGTCTGCCGCGCATAATACTAAATTATTAACTTTAAAATAAAATTTTATAAAATGTAACTTGTTTTGCGTGTGAGAGCGAGATGGAGAGTGAAGCGTTGGATTACCATTAGTGAACCATTCTTAAAAGTGGCTTTCTTTTAAGAATACTATCGCGGACTTTATTTAGAACTTTTTATGAGCAACTATTTCATCGTACGTCATTATTGCATTACTTTTACCGTTTACGCAGCGCAGGCAACAGCTCTGAAAAAGGAATATTTTTTCTTCGTTTTTGCAACATTTCTAAATAATGATTAATCCGCTCTTATTAATCATATATAGCCTATATTCTTCCACGATAATTATTTTTCCTCGAGAATTTATATATTGAATGCACAGCGTGAATGTATGTATGTCATGCAAAACAGCAGATTTTTGCCATTTGCTTAAATGGGAGCAAGAAAACGAGTTTAAGGTTCTGAAAAAACTAAGAGATTACTAATCAATAGTACTACCAGAAAGATTATATTATAATACTAGCTTGCACCCGCGACTTCGTGTGGGCTTATCCCGATTTTTGTAAGAATTTCCAAAAATACTTTCTTATCGAAAACCTATGTCATAATATCTAATTGTACGCCAAATTTCAACTCAATCCGAAAAGTACTTTGATCTGTGCGTTGATAAATCAGTCAGTACTACACGAGAAGTCTAATGCACTCATTTATAACTTGAATGCCATCCAAACTTGAAATAGATACTTAAAGTTTTCTATATTTTTTTTAAAATCATTGCTTACTCATATTTGTTATTTATTACATAATGACTAGACATAGTAAACATGTTATCTTATTCGAAAAAGGGAAACCCCTCGAAGTAGTATTGAGGTCAAAGGAAAAATATTTATATTATGTAAATATGTTTATATATTAACTGCCTTTAAAAAGGACATTTGTTTGTTCATATCTTTCTTAGACGGCATGATTGTAATCCATTTACAATAAACATATGATTTGAGGAGCTCGAGGGTGTCGTTGCGCGAGTTAGTATAATCGAACACCTAAGTTAAGCAACGTCGACCGTGGCAAGTCCATGGATGGGTTTATTTATCTTGACCTCCTTCGTACTTCGGAAGGTACGTTAAGCAGGTGGAGTATGTTCTAAATCCCTTAGATTGAGGGAAGGCCCGTATCTCAGAAGTGGGATGAATAGGGGTTAATGATGACGACGACAATAAACATTTATAGAACAAGAGTGGACTTATTCCTGAATTGACGAGAACTTATTTTTCATTTTTTTTTTTATAATACGTCCGGTGGCAGACTAGCATATGGCCCGCCTGATGTTAGGCGGGTACCGTAGCCATATTAACGCTAGCAAAATAAAATATCGCTCGCGTGCCGCCACTCCCGCTGCCAATGCAGCATCTCCTTCCTTTCTGGTGACTTCACTCACTCGCAGGAACACAACAACCCTCAAGGGAATTGTTATTTGGCTGCGGTATTCTGTGAGGTGGAGGTACATTCCCCAGTCGGGTAGCTTACAATTACGCTCTCTACCTCTCTTTTCGCCAGAGCTTCGTTTGTCAGTCAGCAGGGTGCAATGGATTCATTGCAAATTTGAAAAATACTTTAAAACATAAGATTTATCGTGTTAACAGCTGTTTGAATGCAGACATTTTCTAACATGACCAATGTTTGACCTTTTGCAGAGATCTCCGAATATCATAAAAGAACAACTTTTTTTTTTCATGATAAAAAATATCCTGTTATTTATATTTTAATACTAATCCGTTCGATAGTTGAGGCACGAAAGAGGAACAAATAAACCCGCGTTTATAATTTGAAAGCGAGTTTGTTCGTTCGTTCGTTTTACAAACACCAAAAACAAAATTGTAAAAATCTAAAAATAACTGATTTTTACAATACAGAGAACGGATAGAGCGGTAAAATGGCATCAAAAGAGGAACCCATATGGGGATTTGGGTTCCTCTTTTGGTGCCATTTTTAGTAACGACATTTTTGAAAACTTATTTTCATCATCATCATCAGGTCAATTTAGTCTCCACTACAGGAGCACGACCCTCTCTCGTCCGTCCCAGACAGAAGGAGGATTTGGCCTACACTCCCCACGCTGGCCAGACGGGTTGGGGGGCCTGATCGATGTTTTATAATGTATTCTATTCTAGTCTGCCGGAAACCACACGACCAAAAACAAACTTATTTTAATAAAAGAATCTTATTTTAATGTGTAAAAATAAAGCTGGTTACGTATCCAATGAGAAATAATTATAATCTATGTTATTTACATAAGAACGCGTGCTACATTGAATAGCGGACACACAGTCATACACCTACGTGCTGTTTGCTTAAATTTGTTAATTTTAACATACAATTTATATATTTTTTCGTTTGTTTTACAACTTATATTTCCAACTATTATTTATTTATTAGGTATTTTAAAATAATACATTAGTAATGAAAATGTTGATTATTTAAAACTTATACAAATAAAAAATAAAACAACACTATGTTTTTGCGAATATTTGATAAGCTAAATATGGATATTCTTAAATATAATACCTATTTCTGTTTCAATATGATTTTCTAATGAAAGTTTTTTATTTTTTTTTAACATCTATATAGTTAGCAGCAGTGCAACGCTATTAACGAATTTTTGCAACCTTTTTTTAAATCCAGTTTTAATTATTATGTAGATGTGTATTATACTGTGTGATACTAATATTCATACTGATTGTTATTGGCAGAGACATAATTAAAATTACTTGCAATGCCACCTTTATTAAATAAATTTTTGGCGGACGGATTCGCGCTTACATTACATCAAGCATTTTCATTTTTCAACAAAACACAGTACCAGCAAACTTATCTGGAAAGCAAAATGCTGGATTAAAATTATATACCAGCTATAATACGAAAACTATCTAAATATCTTGATATTGATGAACCCGATAAAATAATTTAAATTAAGTTAAATAGCACAAGTGATTTAATTAATAATATAATGACCAAAACTACTGTATCTATGTTGCAGTTGTGTGTTCTGACTGACTTTTTGGATACAGCAGAAAACCAGCGTTTTGCTCATCTTGAGCATTTTTATGCACTGAGCTGCGTCCCGTTTGTTTCTACTGTTACACATACATGATGTGATTTTTTATTATGTATACTTATTTTTATTAAAGCCAGCAATTTCTTGTATGCGTCTGAAGAAACAAATAAATGCTAAATCTATCTATCTATCTCTCAAAGCTAATCTATTAGGAGAGTAAAAACTCAACCAACGCGGTAACCAACTGTCTACTATCACATTATATATGTTATTGTGTATATATTAATAGCTGAAGCAAAAACTTTGTACCTCTTTTAACGAAAATTGCGCTCACGGAGGAGTATGAACTTTCCCACACTTATTAATTAATTACCTACCATAATTTAAATTAATTATGGTCCGAATTTCGACCCCTAGTAAAATTAAATGCAAAACGAATATCTGAATTGTATGTGTATTATAATTGGTGTCATAACTACTTTCATTAGTGCACTCTTTGTGCAATAAACAAAACAATAAATGTCTTAAATCGCAATAAATAAAAAAAAAACATACGCAAATATACTCACCACGCGAGGACACGTATCATCATAAAGCCGGTCATACAGGTAATCTCTGGACTCGTGGTTCCTCAGCACTTTCGGTCTGATGACCTTCCTCACCACTTTCATAGCTTTTGCTTCGCCATTAAGCTTAAATTTATCAACAGTTCCATTTTCAGCGATTTCATTATTAACGGTGTAATTTAGATGTTCAATAGGGCAAGTTTTGTTTACAGGGACTTCACCCTTAAAATTATTGATGAGCACGCCATTATCCGTGGCAATGACTTCGAGGGAATTGTTAATTATCGTTTCGGAGTTCTGAATGACTGTGGGAGCCATTTCGAAATTCCAAAAACATACAGAAAAAGTCTTTTTTCGGAAATACTTAGACTGAATTCCACGCGATATTTGTAAGAAGATGAACCCACTACACTATAACCGATTGGTTACGATGTGGTAATGAGCGGCGCGCGAAATTGCGTGCGCACTAATCACAGGGTAGTGTGACTTTAGTATATATAACAGTTGTCTTGGGTGACGAACAGTGTGCTTACATAGTCTTGAAGCTAGGTATTTTTTTTTTTTATGCTACGTCGGGTGGCAGACAAGCATACGGCCAGCCTGATGTGAAGCTGTTAC
Source organism: Hypsopygia costalis (assembly GCA_937001555.2). Lineage (NCBI taxonomy): Eukaryota > Metazoa > Arthropoda > Insecta > Lepidoptera > Pyralidae > Hypsopygia > Hypsopygia costalis. Next base: position 7,011,408 of record OW443330.2, on the reverse strand, counting down.
CGTTGCCATATTAACGCTCGCAACATAAAATATCGCTCGCGCGCCGCCACTCCCGCTGCCAACGCAGCATCTCCTTCCCTTCTGGTGACCTCACTCACTCGCAGGAACACAACAACCCTCAAGGGAATTGTTATTTGGCTACGGTATTCTGTGAGTTGGAGGTACATTCCCCAGTCTGGTAGCTTACAATTACGCTCCCTACCTCTCTTATCGCCAGAGCTTCGTTTGTCAGTCAGCAGGGTGCTTCGCGCGCAGGTGAAGTTGGCTTTGGTTCAAAGATTTTGCTAATTGTAAACTACCCGACTGGGGAATGTACCTCCACCTCACAGAACGCAGCCGCAGCCAAATAACAATTCCCATGAGGGTGAGTGAGGTCACCTCCTCCCCTTCATCATCTCCTTCCCTTCTGGAAGGAGATGCTGCGTTGGCAGTGGGAGTGGCGGCGCGCGAGCGATATCTTTTGTAACGAGCGTTAATATCGCTACGGTAACAGCTTCATATCAGGCGGGCCGTATGCTTGTCTGCCACCCGACGTAGTATAAAAAAGAATATTCCTTCGATGATAATATTATATTTGCGCGCATTCATGAGTAATTTTTTGTTTATGTTTATGTAATTAAGGGCAATGAATATGTATATAATAGCCAGATATTACATACAAGGCTATACAACATCACACATATTATTGCACCAAAAAATATTATTTTTTGCAAAAAATATTTTTATAAAAAGCTTTTTCTAGTTAATTATAGGTGTACTCATACATAAAGTAGAAAAAATATGTACCTATTTAAAAATACGTACATATTTTTTCTATGTCATTATATATGTCAAGAATAAATTCTTGACATATAATACTTACTTTTAATAACATATTATATTTAAAAAGTTATGACTATCCGCAGGACTATCAACGGTAGCTGTTTTTAAATACAAAGATGCAATCGTCTTTACATATCAGGCTTTCCCGGTGACATTTTTAGAACAACATACACGCGACAGACATGTGGCTATATTTTATTATTATCACTAGTAGATAATCTCATGTAAACAAACATTCTGACTATGTTGAACAAGCGGGTCTGAATATATCGCGCTTTTCAATTTAAACCCAAGTATTTGGTGTTTTATTCCTGGTTGAGAACAAATATAGAAGTAACTTTTTGGTCAATAACTCCCCGCCCCGGTTTCACACGAATGCAATTTTTGGAAACTTCGGTGCAAAATATAGTTTTTATTTAGTAAATATATATTTTTTTTTAATTTTGACGAGCTCGGTGGTCGAATGGTTAGCAATGGCCACTTTGACTCCGAGGTCGCGGGTTCAATTCCCGCACAAGACAAACATTTGTGTGCATGAACATGTCTGTTTGTCTTGGTCTGGGTGTTTTCTATGTATTATAAGTATATATTTACAAAAAAAATGTATTTAAATACATTTATCAGTTGTCTAGTAACCATAGCACGAGCTTTGCGCTTAATTCGGGATTAGATGGCGCTGTGTAAATTGTCCAGAAATATTTATTTATTTATAAAACTTTCATTAAAAATATTTAACTAAGTTGCGGGTAAACAGACAGACGGAAAGCGATTTAGTTATTTAATATGTATAGATCGTGAATCGAAACTTATACTATAAACGAGCCATTCTTTTATTTTATTTTTTTAACGGGACGGGGGCCTTTGGACAATGCAGTCTACTGCTGTCCAGGGTGTTGGAGTGTAGTAGCTCATCGACATCTTCCGAGCTAAAGCCAACTTCACCTGCACATGGTGCACCCTGCTGACTGACAGACGAAGCTCTGGCGAAAAGAGAGGTAGGGAGCGTAATTGTAAGCTACCCGACTGGGGAATGTACCTCCACCTCACAGAATACCGCAGCCAAATAACAATTCCCTTGAGGATTGTTGTGTTCCTGCGAGTGAGTGCTGTCACTAGCATTGACTCGGAACAGTGAAACTATTACAAAATTTGCAAAAAGTCACTAACAATAATTTGTAAGCTAATAAAATTGTAAAATTGCAGTTTTATTAAATTGTACAACTATCTCCACCAACCCGCAGTGGAGAAGCGTGGTAGAATATGATCTAAACCCTTTCGATTGAGAGGCGATCCGTAACCCAGCAGCGGGATGAATAAGGTTGATGATTCACAACTGTGATATCAGAAGTTGTCTATCGAAAACCAAATTTTTTTTTATGTTTCATGACTGAAACGCTGAAAAAATCATATGGTAAACCTATATAAGTATACATATGCAATGTTTAGTGTCAAAGAAACGGTCAGGCTGATGTCAAAGCTTACTGTAGCATATCATAGATTCCTGCAATATAAGAAGCTTCCACTCTGCCTCTCCTGCTACGCATCACCTTCTGGTCTCTCTGGTTATCTCACTCGTATAAGAACATAATAATCCTCAAGGGCATTGTTATCTGATCTTAGAGTGGGTCCAGTTCTGCAGCACTAGTTGGGGTGTAAGTTGTTCATCAACATCTTTGAACCAAAGCCAACTTCACCTGCACGCGGTGCACCCTGCTGACTGACAAACGAAGGTGTGGCGAAAAGAGAGGTAGAGTGCGTAATTGTAAGCTACCCGACTGGGGAATGTACCTCCACCTCACAGAATACCGCAGCCAAATAACGGTTCCCTTGTGGGCTGTTGTGTTCCTGCGAGTGAGTGAGGTCACCAGAAATTATTTATGAAATTAGATATTTTATGTTGCGAGCGTTAATATGGTTATGGTAACCGCTTCACACCAGGCGAGCCGTATGCTTGTCTGCCACCTGACGTAGTATCAAAAAATAAAAAATAAACTAGTGCAACGTCGGCCCTGATGGATATTTTGTTCTCTCCCTAATTCTCTCTCGCCTGGCTGTCAGGAGACATGTTCCATGTACTTCAGTATGCCGCTTATTGGTAATAGCCTGCAGTCCTCCAGGTCCGGGTATGCCTTTCCTAGGATTTCCATTCGTTTACCGGCTAGGGTGTCACATTGACACATCTAGTGTTTCATCATCTAAAAGGGATTTGTTACTTGGCAGCGGTCTTTTGTGAGTCGGAAGAAAGGTAGAAGCCGTTCTTCCATCTCACAAAAGACCGTGGAGCATAGAAATGCTCTATAGCTTTCACTATATAAATAAAAGATAGCTTGATCTCTGTGACATATGTCTAACTGACAATTTTAGGGTTGTCAAGATATAAAAAAAATGTCGATAGTAATTATCGACGTTTCTTACTATTATCTAATATAACATAAAATTGGGTTTAATTTAAATTACAAACATGGCCTTTGAGCCAAACGTGGCGTGTCTTCTCTCGAAACCCAAAGTTGTCGGATGTCGGAATGAAACAGGTGGAGGTGTGATATTGGATTTTATTTACTCACTATTATTTTAGATCAAGTATGTACACGCATGTAAATTATGTTATGACATTAAGATATACAGTAAAATTAAATGACAAATATTTTAAAATTAAATTTTATTTAAAAAAATCGATGATTTATAGTCGGTGGTCACGATGATTCATCGGCCATCACTAATTAGGTCGGCATGTCCATAAAGTATGAAATTGACAGGTACTGTCTGTAATATTAAGAAATTCAGGACTTCATATGCATGATTTTACTGACAGCTGTCACAGAGATCAAGCTATCTTTTATTTAGTTTTTATAGAGTCTCGTAAGCTTTGGTACTTTAAGGTCCAATTATTTTTAATTATTTTTGAGAATAGCAATTTTTTTCTTTCAATGTAGAACAAGTTAAACATTGAAGAAAAATCTTTTTTCTTGTTGTTATTCGCGGCTTTTCAGTGGTTTCAATTTCAATATTAATAGGGTACCTATAAAAAAATATTATTCGATAAATACTTATCTAAAAATCTAAAAAACCTTTGTTACTTGTACGCAATTGTTTATTAGACCCCATAGTTTATATAACTTACAAAATTGATAATAAAAAATAAATAAATATTCCTGGACAAGTTACACACTGCCATCTAGTCCCAAACTAAGCAAAGCTTGTACTACGGGTACTAGATAACTGATATTATACTTTTTTTGTAAATCTAGACCTTATTGGTGGTGCCTGGCGATGGATATAAGTGCTGGAGATAAGTGCCATCTGACAATATTTCTTCTTCGTAGATTAATGGACAACGGCTTACCCTAAAGTTAAATTTTAAAATTATGTTCGGTATGAAATTTAACTTTTTCCTCCTTCTGATGCATACATAGGTGAATAACACCTGTCATTCATTCGAAACAAGTAAACGAACCGCTGAGTTCTTAAGGCTTAAAATACTCTACATATTTGCTCGTAACCCATTTAGGAACCGTCTTTTCTAAAGACTATATTTGCATTACCACACGCTCTACAATCGTGCGCTCGTCAAAAACATTATTACAATTCAACATAATCACGTTGTTCGATCTTTGTGAAATTTTAACATAAACTGCATATTCAAACCAGCAATCGAATAAAAAAAGAACCATCAAAATCGATGCACAATATCTCGAGTTATCGACGAAAAACACAAGAACCGAGCTCTTTTTTCGAAGTTGGTTAGACATCATACCAAACATGGTCTGTGCAAACATTATTATTATTAATCAGAGTTTTGTTATCAGTTAATTAAACAACAAGTACCACGCGGCGGGTTCAGTCATGTGCACTGGCATTTATTTGAGTAATTATTATCATACCACCTTATGATTCAGGTCATGTGAGACCTTTTGCAGCTTTTCTCGTTATCCCATTTGCGTCAAATAAGACCAAATATAGATATGATTGACGTTATTTATTTAGATAGACAGTCATACATTATATGCTGGACTGTTCTTGTAGCTAAATGTGCAATGGACACATCATCAAATCATCACCGCCGTCTCACCATTTTTTTTACCCCCGCACTTTTTGCATGTACACATAAGATGGACATACACAGTGGATAAAATACTATATGATGCTTAAAGCAGCGCAAAAGCCGCTGACTTAGCATAACCAAATCTGACAAAAAGGAAGGAGTTGCTGCGTTGGCAGCAGGGGTGGCGGCGCGCGTGAAGTTTTTTTTTTTTTTTTTTTTTTTTTTTATATACTACGTCGGGTGGCAGACAAGCGTACGGCCCGCCTGATGTGAAGCGGTTACCGTAGCCATATGAACGCTCGCAACATAAAGTATCGCTCGCGCGCCACCACCCCCGCTGCCAACGCAGCATCTCCTTCCTTTCTGGTGACCTCACTCACTCGCAGGAACACAACAATACTCAAGGGAATTGTTATTTGGCTGCGGTATTCTGTGAGGTGGAGGTACATTCCCCAGTCGGGTAGCTTACAATTACGCTCCCTACCTCCCTTTTCGCCAGAGCTTCGTTTGTCAGTCAGCAGGGTGCACCGCGTGCAGGTGAAGTTGGCTTTGGTTCAAAGATGTTGATAAACCACTTACACCCCAAGTATTTCCTGTTGCGAGCGTTATCTGGCTACGGTAACTGCTTCACTGCTTGTCTGCCACCCGATGTAGTATAAAACAAAATAGGCCCGTCCATACTCGCTTGACTTGCGTTTTCGATCAAACTGATACGAATACGACATATATTATTTATCCCATTATAATTCCATTCTGTCGAGTCAGTGATAACAGATGGGGGAGGAAGAGACCTCGTATGGGGCGACGAAACGTTGAGCGTCCTCTCTCTAGATGGACCGATGATCTCAAGGGAATGGCCGAAAGCAGTTGGATGCGGAAAGTGGAGAATCGCATATGGTGGCAGGCTTTAGGTAAGGCCTACATCCAGCAGTGGATAGATACAAGCTGATGATGATGATGATGACGAATTCCATTCTAAAAGACTTCAGTAGATTCTCAATAGATCTTTATGTACAGCTTGGAAACTCATTTTGTAAGAGGACCGCAAGCTGTTAGCGGCAAAAAGGGAAAATCATTAACCACAACCAAACAATTTATTAGACTTCTTAAAATTTGCTGTTTATTTTTAAAACTTCTTATTTAAATATATATTTTTTTGTATTTCTTTGCATGAAATTATACTAATTGCTTACTAACTATAATAAATATATAATTAAAATAAAAACTAAATATGGTTGACTATAATATACCGACAAAACGGAAATAACAAAAACTAACTAAAAGTAATAAAAAATAATAATCTAAATAGCCTCAATAAATTCTTCCGCATCACCGTCAAAGGGTAAAGTGGCCAGAAGGCTAGCAGCATTGCCACGCTGGATGGCAATAATTATTCGCTGAGGGAGAAATAGGCGAGCCATTTGGTCGCGACAAGAGTCGACCAAACGTTTGGAGATTCTTGCGCTCGGACCCTATGGGCCAAGCGTTTCCACCTCAAACGGCTCAAACAAACATAACTACCAATGAGGTTTGAATACTTGCGCCGAATGAGGATCTCCGCTGATGCAGCAACAGCCCCCGCAAAATCTGACCTATATGAAAGAAGGGATCGTTTATTTTCATGACATATTACATGGCGTACACTAAAAGTTTTAGTGTGACCTACGTATTCGTGAAAATGGGTTTAAAACTCGGTATTTTGTGGAGATATGTGGATACTAAAGAAGAGAGTCACGGATAAGTGCTAACCTCTAGCACCTTAGAGTATCTCTAGCATCTTAGAACTAGGGACAGTTTAGCTATGTATTGAGTAGAGTAAACGAAGTATTACGATTCTTAGGCGATCCTCACACTGATCCACTCTACTAGTATAGTAGTACTACTGTCTAAGCGCGACAGAGCATTTTTAACGTTGTATCAAAACATCACATCTAATATTAAAAATACACATGCGGTGTAACACAGTGGCAACGCCTCTTCGTGCGAGAAAAGAAGATTTATCGCCCGGCTACTCTATTTTGGCGCGGGAGAGCCGAACACGCGACGGTTACGCGCCCCGCGTAGAAGAGCGTAGCGGGACGCAGGCACCGCTACACACTGACCGCAGTACGGAATTTATGCATAAAGATAATAAATAACTGATAAATTGATAACAAAGCTTCGGTGTCCTAAATAAATGCCGTATTATTATGAAAACGGACCAGCATAACTTGATCGACAGTAATGAATAACTCTGAACAATGACACGGGTTCGTCGTACTATGTCGCTCCGCACAGCGTCGCGGAACAAACCGCAGAGATGAGTCTCCATCGGTGTGCGTCCTGCTGTGCGCCTGACACCGTATCATTTGTCCCCCTCTCGTATAAAAAAAACTAATATCATATTTTTATAATCTATAAACAAGAATAAACTGATATTTTACGATCTGACGTTTGTATTTTCTCCAAAATTCCATATAACGAGACATCCATCAGCCGGTCACGAATACATGTGTTGAAATGTGTTCGACAACGTGGGGTTTAGCTGAGCTGAGCAGTGCAGTTATAGAAAGGAAGCGGCTTCTGAGAAAGTTAAGTTGCGTGTTTATTTTCATTTCATGATAATTACTGATATACATATCTTACTTTTAATTTCCGAGTTATTACCTTCACACAACGTACCGCTAAACGATCGCGTGGCCAATTCGTTCATTTTATTTTACGTTTTCATGTTAAAATTTGAAGGTAGAAGTTACAGTTTTCGACATATCAACGCACAGATCAAACCTCTGGGTCTAGAGATACCAGATATGGCACGTAAGTTCCTTATGAGATCTAAAGGAGCACTAATAAAACATTTTCTAAATTCCCACGGGATATTGGGAAACAGGTAGGCTAGTGCAGGAGCACTTCATCCGTCGTGAGGCGGAACAATGTGAAAATCGCCTAATATTACTAGTAGTCGCGATGCTTAAGATATTAATACGAATATAATACTTTTCGCGCGGCTTCATTTTCACTTTTGGTTACAAAGCATTTTATGCTATAACGAAATATTTATACTTCTGCTATAAAACCCATATGTATTATTCCTGTTTATGTTTATTTTATAACGAGCTAGTAAAGTTTAGGGAACGTGAAACGGGCTTTTTAAAAACTAAAAATAAAACTAAATGATTATATCGTGTGACAGAATTGGATGCCAATCGTATAATGAATTAAAAATGAGATACATATGGCTCCGAAGGGCCAGACTGCTTACTTAGCTATTACTTATCTATGTCCGGCGGACAGCGTTGGCGTCCAGTCCCGCTGACTCTATTAAAAGCTCGGATCTGGGCGACGTAACTCCTCCCCCCTTAAGTGCGAAATTATCGGGATACTGCAGGATGGGCGCGTTAACTAATAGTTCTTTACATTTGTGAAATGCGTCTATATAATTTTGGTCGAGAATTACCCTTTTGTTTTTCTTTAAGCAGGCTGTCATAGGTTGTGTGATTTTTGAGAAGTCTTTGATAAAACGGCGGTAATAACCAATAAAACCTAAAAATCTTTTAATTTCGGTTTGTGTTTTTGGAATGGGGTAATCAATAACTGCTTTTATTTTATCGCTATTGGGTTTAAGACCTTCGTTCGTTATTGTATGTCCTAAGTAAAGTATTTCCTTACGTAGGAATTCTGATTTATCAAGCTGTATTTTAAGATTAGTTTGCCTTAGACGATCAAAGACTGTACGTAGCTTTTGTATGTGTTCTTCTAGGCTAGTCGAGTAAATCAGAATATCGTCCAGGTATACAAGACAGTGAATACCCTGTAATCCGCGAAGGACGTTATCCATAGCCCTCTGAAAAGTGGCAGGGGCCGTCTTTAGGCCAAACGGCATACGAAGAAATTCATAATGCCCATTTTCTGTGCTAAATGCAGTCTTTGGTCTATCCTTTTCATCTATTTGAAGCTGATGGTAGCCACTTGCTAGGTCTAGTGTTGTGAAATAATTACTTCTACCTAACTTATCAAAAAGATCGGTTATGTTGGGTAGCGGATACTTGTCGTCGACTGTGATCTCATTGAGACGCCTATAGTCTACGACCATACGATATTTGGTTTCGCCTGACGAGTCACTTTTTTTTTTGTACGAGGTGAACCGGGGCGTTCCAGGGAGAATGTGACTCTTGTATTACATTGTCCTTCAAAAGTTTTTCTACCTGATTTTTAATTTCATTAGCCTGCGCGGGGCCTTGCCTATAGGGTTTAACGTAAATGGGGTCATCGTTCACAGTGCGAATTTGGTGTTTAACTTGATTGGAAAAGGTAAGAGGTATTGCGTCACAGTAGAATATGTCCCTATATTCCTCGCATAACTTATAAATAGAATCGCGCTCCTCGTTGTTCATGTGATCGAGTCTTAATCTGGAAAGATTATTTTGCAGTAACTGGTCTACCTCACTATTATCATTTACGTTATTTACGTTTACGTGGTCTCCTTCTATTTTGGAAATTTCGAATGGGTTACAAATAGTTAGTGATATTTCCTCATCTAGGGTGTTTTGTATTACCGTGGTTGCGAATCCATTTTTGCACGTAACCATTGCGGTAGGCATTCGTACGCCATCACAAAACTGTATACTATATAGTATACCCTGTCCGTCATATAGGTTAGCGGGAAGTTTCACGCGCTGTTCTGATCGCGGGGCTAACCGTACATGCTGAGGGCATTCAATAGGTATAGATGTATTTTTTGTAACTAGACATTTTTCATTTAGTCGGATTTCTGCTTCTAACTGCAACATCAAGTCTAGGCCGATTAAACCATCATAGTTATTATCTACGTTAAAAATGTAAAATTTATGACATTCGTTACTTTGAAAAGTCGGGAAAAGGGGTATCGTTATGACTTCATCATGGCAACTAGTGGCATGAGTACTAATTACTTGAAAGGGCTCGCGGGATTTTGCATGGAAGAAATATTCATTTGCTTTCCAAGGACTTATAAACGACCGCGTGCTGCCAGTGTCTATCATGAATTTACTATTTATTTCCGGAATATATATATATGGCAACTTTAGATTTGAGTCCAAATTTATTTCTATCATTTCTTGGGATCTTGAGAGGCTATTAGGGTCTATATAACTATCATAACAGTCGTATGGCTCGTTTAAATAAAACTGAGGCTTAGCAGGTGCAGCTGTTCTCATAGATACATCGTTACTTGGTATTGGCTTAGGTTGCTGCACAAAAGGACGTTGATTGAACTGCTGCAGCGAAGAGTTGCCGAACTGAGGTGGTCGGTAGCCGATTTGTTGAGGCGGGCGGTACCCGAATTGTTGGGGTGGGCGATAGCCGAATTGTTGTGGAGGACGATAACCAGCCGGTTGGGCCATGAAACCAGATGATTGTAACGGGCGGTTAACCGCTTGTGGTATCCCGAATCTAAATTGACTGTTTTGTGGCACTCCGAACTTAAATTGACTATTCTGTGGTATTCCAAATTTAAATTGGTTATTCTGAGGGAATCCCGTGGGTGGAATATATGGTTTTGGCACGTGGGGTGACGTATAGGGAAAACCGAATTTAAGAGGCGTAATTGGCTGAGACACGGTTTTTTGTTTTTCAAAAATTTTGTTTCTGCGATTATACTGATCTAAGAAGTTCACTTCTTCTAGAACATATTTGTGAGCTTCTTCTAAGGTGGTCGGATTTTTAATACGCACGGTACGAATCATGTGCTCCGGCAAATTATATAGAAAAACGTTTAGTGCCGTATTATTATAAATAATATGTTTCGCGTCGCGTAAATCACTGTTATTTAATCTATTCACTTTAGCTAATAATGCTGACTGTACACTCTGAATTCTATGACAAAATTCCGAAAACGACTCATTCGATTTTATTTTTAAGCTCTCTAATTCTATGGCCACACACTCCTCACTGCGTGGATCTCCGAAATGTTGATCTAGCAAATTCTTTAATTCATTCCAAGTGGTGATATCAGTACGCTCACTGATAAGCGCGGCTGCATTCCCGGTCAATTTACTAGTGAAGCATTGCATTAAATATTCGTTTCTATTTTGATCGCCTTGATATTTTAAAATTGCGTATTCACATTTTCTTAAATATAAATTTAATAATCGCGAATCTCCCGAAAGTTGTGGAATTAATGCTAATGCGTCACTTGCTTTAATATTTAATTCGTTATCACATAAATTTTCACTTTGTTGCGTTTGTTTAGCCATTTTGGAACGAATCAAATCACACAATTATATAAAAACTGTAAAATGTGTAAAAGCTATAATAAAACACACAATATAAAATATAAAACACAGCTTGGGTAAAGATTAAGATAAAACAGACACAAGAAAAAGCAATTAATATTTCTTTAAACTAATTTACTAATTACATGTATATAATTTGATATACTTTATAATTATCTAGAGTAGTAAGTAGTCTTTACTTTATGTATTATATTTATTTTACTTATTTATAGTACTATATAGTTTTATGACTTAACCAGATAACGTTATTACGAAAGAGTTTTATTTCACAATAACAAATAGGGAATGGAAATGAAAGGAAAGCGAAGAGTTTTACTCACCAACCAATCAGACCAATCGCCATAGTCCTTGTCTTCGTAGCCCGCAACTATACTTATTTATTTGTTCGGAAGATCACTCGTAGCGCGCCGCGAACGCGTCTTCTGGCCAAAATTTGATAGCCAGGTGTATACACGGAAAAACAACGAAAAACGGCGTCGCCTTCTCGAGCAATCCTACCACGGCTGCGCCAGTAAAGTTTAGGGAACGTGAAACGGGCTTTTTAAAAACTAAAAATAAAACTAAATGATTATATCGTGTGACAGAATTGGATGCCAATCGTATAATGAATTAAAAATGAGATACATATGGCTCCGAAGGGCCAGACTGCTTACTTAGCTATTACTTATCTATGTCCGGCGGACAGCGTTGGCGTCCAGTCCCGCTGACTCTATTAAAAGCTCGGGTCTGGGCGACGTAACTAGCTCGGTGGCGTAGCGGTCAATGCCGCGGCTTCGACACTAACGCTCATGGGTTCGATTCCCACATAGGACAAACATTTGTGTGTATGAACATGTCTGTTTGTCTTAGTCTGGGTGTTTTCTATGTATCATAAGTATATATTTACAAAAAAAAAATGTATTTACGTATGTTTATCAGTTGTCTAGTACCCATAACACAAGCTTCGCTTACTTTGGGGCTAGATGGCGCTGTGTAATTTGTCTGACAATATTCATATTTATTTATAACCCAATTTTCTGAAACCTTTTATGCTTACGCTTTACTCTGAAGTCGAAATCGTGGTCTCTTAGAAGGAATTGTGCGTGTCAACCAGTTACAGATATCGCCATACATCGTTTCATCTCGTTTTCGATTGATCTTGAAGTGGGAAGCCCTGTCAGTGTATTAACGACTTCAAAAGTAGGCTTTGTTCCTTTTACTGTGTAAAGTGTTGTTTAACGTCAATCGTTTACTTGTTTCCTAACTTAGTTATTATAATAGATATATAATATTTTTCTGAAAATTGCCCAATATTATGTAAAGGTAACTAACATATGGAAAGATTTTAGAAATTCTGAATGAATGGAAACCGAAGAGAAGGCAGAAAATTAATACACATAACTTAATTACAGTGGCAAAAATTTTGTACCGATAGTACAAGCTCTACTAAGTTTGCAACTAAATAAATATTGGTGTGTAATTTGCAGGAATATTTATTTACTAGCTTCTTACATTTTCATCCGCGGTTTCGCTCGCGTGGGTATTACTTTAATAAAACTTTTTATTTCCCGTAGGAATAAAATTATTTCCGAGATAAAAAATAGTGTATGTCACTCTCCAGACCTTAATCTAAAAGAAAAACATGTCAATCCATTGGTTCGTTTCGATGTGGTAGAAGGACAAATAAACACATTTTCAAATTTATAATATGGAAGTATAGTGTGGATTTGTCTTTAAGATACGATAACCTCTTTACATAAGACAGACCATTTGCTTGTGTGGCACCCCTGCGCTCTGTCTTGACCCGTCATATATACCATATTTTAAGGTACATATGTAGTGAAAAGCGCCAAAATAAATCAAATACTGTAATTTACATTCGAATATGTTCTTATGTGTCCTTAATACACGTACAAACCTAAACTACAATAAACTCATTTGTCAACTCACCACCCACTGTTTCTGAATACGGTTAGCGTAAACATCGGCAAACATTTCTTCTTCTTACAATTATTCTTTGTCATTAGGTTTCTTTTTTCTAATAAATAAAATAAATTAAATTATTACTATTTTTTATAATTAAATAATTACATTTTTTTTTTGTGAAAACTAAGTTAAATCGACTTGAAAATGAATTTTTAAATCTCAGCCGAAAACAGGCAGCCAGTGACATTACAGTTTTATTTTTATTTTATTTATAGTTGTCACTCAAAATAAAAAAAACTTTGACAATGACAAAACTATGTGTTTAATCTAATTTTCTAAAAAACAACATAGGTACTTTAATCACGCTATTTCGCTCACTACTTCCTTTTCTAGATAATCTGAGACGAACAGTATTATGAAAACTAATTATCAGCTTCTCATCTTTTTGGTCGCGCAGTACGATACCAAGAAACCCTCTTGAACACCAATAAATCACGAATTACGCCCGCAGAACACGATAACATTTGTCATAGCACCCAATTCGAGGCTCTAATCGAGTTGTAATACAGCCGAGTTAGAGTGTAATCAGATATTCAAGTTTTTAGTCCTTTGTGTCTACGACCGCGGAAAGCATCGGGTTTTATAAGGGTTTTATTGCTTACCGAAACTTCGGAATTCCTTTGACGGCCAGTGAAATGAATACATTCATATTTTAATCAAAACTTACATGTAAAAATTTGTTATTGGCAACTTTGTTATATAAAAAATATTTTATAATATAATATTTATGTGCTTATATTTACTATCAGATAAACTTTTATATAAAAAAATGTGGATGAGAAAAGCGAAGGATCGCATATGGTGGAAAGCATTGCAAGCAAGCAAAGCAAGCAAAATGATAATGATGATGTTGATAAAAAAGGAAAATATTAAATTGATCCACAAAAATAACCTGATTTGCACATCAAATTAATCTGGTAGCACGTAAAATCCTGCATTTGATGTGCAATAGGTAAGTAGTTTTTGATGCTCAAAATAGGTTAGGTAAAGTTTCATCATCAGCCTGTATCTACCCGCTGCTGGATATAAGCCTTCACCGATGCTTTCCTCCAGATACGATCCTCCGCTTTCCGCATCCAGCCTCTCCCAGCCGCTTTCTTAAGGTCATCGGACCATCTAGAAAGAGGGCGCCCAACACTTCGTCGTCCTACGCGCGGACTCCAGTCTAATACCTTCCTCCCCCATCTGCCATCACTTACTCGGCAGATGTGACCGGCCCATTGCAACTTCAGCTTGCAAACTCTGAAAGCTATGTAGATAACTATGGTTCTCCGTCGAATTTCTTCGTTCCGGATTCGATCCCGTAGAGAAACCCCGAGTATAGCCCTCTCCATCGCTCGCTGCGCGATTTAGCCTGTGAATCAGTCCGATGGTCAGTGTCCAAGTCTTTGCACCATATGTCATCGCAGACTAAAGTCTTCAACCAATGCGTCCGCATTGGTTGAAGACTTTAGTCTTCAAGCACTGGGGTATCTGTGCGGCGAAGATGTAACGAAGCTTTCCAAAAGCTGCCCAACCCAGTCGAATGCGTCTATCGATCTCTTTGTTGAAGTTACCCCGGCCAAGCTGTATAGAATGACCGAGGTAGACATAATCTTTAACCACTTCAATAGCTGCATTCTCTACGATAACCGGGCTAGGGATGACAAAATCGTTGTACATGACTTTTGTCTTGTCGAAATTCATTCCCAGTCCCACACGTTGAGATGCAGCATTGAGATCGACCAACATACGTCCGAGATCCTCCAGCGATTCAGCCATTATGACCACGTAATCGGCAAACCGAAGGTGTGAGATGTACTCGCCATTCACATTGACGCCCCGTTTTTTCCAGTCCAGCGTCTTAAATACGTCTTTCAGAGCAGCGGTAAATACACTGGTCCGCAATGAAAGCGGGTCGGTAACAAAAACTATTTACTAGGTAGTTTGGGGGAAATGACATCCCCTTGACATACTCCCCGCTGCAGCTGGATACCTGCTGGTTCTGGACGCGGACAGTCATTGTTGCAGGGCTATATAGCCATCTCAGCACCTCGATATAGTGGTGGTCGACTTGGCATCGCTGTAAGGATTCCAGAACAGATCAAGTTTCGATGGAGTCGGAGACTTTCTCGTAGTCCACAAAAGCTACACAGAACGGCAAATTGTACTCTGTGGTTTTCAGCACAATCAGTCGCAATGTATTTATGTGGTCCACGGTACTGCCTTTACGAAACCCAGCCTGTTCCGGTGGCTGGTAGTCATCATGCCTTCGAGCGACACGATTCGTGATAACCCTTGAAAACAGCTTATACACGTAAGTCAAGAGTGAGATCAGTCTGTAATTCTTCAATAAGTTTTTGTTACCTTTCTTGAAGAACAAGACGACCAAACTCCTGGTCCACGCGACTGGTGCAGTCTCATTATGAATGACGGAATCAAACAGACGTTGTAGTTCTTTTACAAAATGATTTTTTTTATTCAGCCATTGGGCCCCTGTGGGCACTTAGACAAGTCTTACACTTTTTATAAACAAGTTATATAACACGGATCGGCGACCCGTTGGTGTTGCTGACCAGGGGCCCTACCGTTGAAGCTGAAACCGAATACCATCGAATATTTTGAAAAATAGGTCGCACGTTTTAGTTATTCAGGAACATATTCAGCTTAATCGGTAGAGCTTCAGAGTTTCTACCAGCTAAGACAAACACAATTACCACAAATTTAAGGCCAAGTTTGATTTTTGCTATCAAAATATTCGAAGGGAAACGGTAGGGCCTCTGGACCCACAGGCTAGCTTGCCTCTCTCTCATATAAAACAGAAAAAAAATCTTATTCTTTTGTCTTAGCATTTTGGTATTGCTTATCATCAGCTCGGCCATAATCTTGTGTTTCACCTTAGGGTTGTATAAAAAAAACACAATACTTTTGAAATCTTTTGAATCTGAAATCTCTTAAATTTCTGTTTGGGGAAAAAAACAAATGAATTCGTAACAATGTCGAGTTTTTCTCGGTCAAGGTCAACTACGTAACGTATCTGATGATCTCACATAAATATACATATTATATGATTTCAGATAATATGTATATTTATGTGCTTATATTTACTATCAGATAAACTTTTACTATGATATTCAATATTTGCCTTGGGCAAAGATATACTATTTTTAACCATAAAAATATTAGTCGCGGCTCATCATGATCCCCGTTACGTCCCGATTTATCCAAATTTATTGATTCCGTAACTGCGGAATAGCAGAAGGCGGGTATTATTTTTCTTATTAGGTTCTGCTAGACAATTTATATACAAAAATTCAAAACAACCTCTACGACTACTGATACTTATTTTTTGAAAAATGGAAAAATTCACCTGCCCCCCCTAGGTGGGATTTGAACCCACGACCTCTCGATGACCGGTCGAGTGCTCTTCCAACTGAGTTACCAGGAAGGTTTGTGTTGCTGACGAATTTTTGCATCTTATATTTCTAACTGTGTGAGTCACAGTGTGACGTCATCAACATATTAAGTAATTACACTATTAAAGTAGGCATAGCAGTCCATCGTTGCAGATGAAATTCAGCTATTTTTTGATAACACCAAACTAATTAAATTATTATTATTTAAATAGTTGTCTTGGCCAACTTGCCATATAAATATTACTACTGATACTTAATCAGTAGTCGTATTATAGGAGTTTTTTTTTTATACTACGTCGGGTGGCAGACAAGCATACGGTCGCAACATCAAATATCGATCTCGCGCCGCCACCCCCGCTGCCAACGCAGCATCTCCTTCCCTTCTGGTGACCTCACTCACTCGCAGAAACACAACAACCCTCAAGGGAATTGTTATTTGGCTGCGGTATTCTGTGAGGTGGAAGTACGTTACCCAGTCGGGTAGCTTACAATTACGCTCCCTACGTCTCTTTTCGCCAGAGCTTCGTTTGTCAGTCAGCAGGGTGCACCGGGTGCAGGTGAAGTTGGCTTTGGTTCAAAGATATTGATGAACCAGTTACACCCCAAAAGTTGTTTCAAAACAGTACATTTTTGGGCTTTTCTTTGAGAAGTCTTCAGTCTTATGACCTCAATCAAAATTAGATGGTGAGGTTTACACAACATAACATAAATATTATCATGAATTCCAGAGACGTTCAAACTTTTCAGTCGTGACCTACCTTACTTAACTCTCCGAAACTCCGGATGGGATTATGCGTTGTTTTACGTTGATATAAGAAGATAAAACAGTAATCCTCGGTACTGTAAAAGACAACTTTTCTTTTGTGTCCTTAGAAATTATGTTAACGCAATCTATTCAGATACATTTTTGCACCGCTATCAGAGAAATGGGGTTGTTTGTTTGTACCTTTTTTGTTTTAGCGAAGATAGATGTCATTTTGTTGTGTTAATAATTTGCTTGCCCTTTTTTTTGACTTGTAAAACTTTTAAATTATATTTTCCAAATTCTGTGCAAAAGCAAGCTGATTATTGTAAATTTTTAACCATTTTTAATTGTTTGAGTTTTTGACTTACGTAACTTTAAAGCCTACACGTACACGAGTAGAGTAAAAGGGCGAGTAAAATCGCGTGAGTAGGCGTACATCATATACATTGTACTAACTATAACATATAAAGTATAGTATGTAACACAACTGAATTCATTTTAATCTACCCGTGTCCAAGGCTATACAGACTAAAGTCTCAATGATAGATTTAAAAAGAAGAAATCCAATTACATTTATCAAGGGAACATTTCCTTTTTTTTTCACTATGTCATATAAATTAAATTAAACGTTTGTTAATTAAATGACTTTACTCACTTAGAAGAATTTCATCAAACTTCCAGAAAATTGTCATTTGACTGCATTGGTTGAGATGTAGAATTACTTCTCCAATCGATCGCTCTCTTTCGGCAGAGAATCATTTGCTAATTGGAGGAGTGTACCATCTGAAGAGAAGATTATAAGTTGACTCTAAAAATGAGCGCTAGATTTTCTTGATATACTTTATAATTCCCACTAATATTATAATAGTAAGTTTGAAGGCTAAATATATAAATCGAGGCAGACTAAAAGTAATATTAATAAGGATACACTCTACTGAACCCTAAAAACAAAAAGCCAGTTTCCTAAGTGGATTACACATGATCATATCTGCGAGTGATATCGCTTTTATAAGCCGCCGACGGTTATTAATAAAAAGTTAATCAAGCGCACAAAGCCGCACTGTCGGCCAGAGACTATCAAACTGTGTGGAATTGACCAGACATAGACAAAATGGCTTTTAGTGCAATTTTGTCACAAAGGTGTGGAATATAAGTCAATCAACGAACTCTCGCAACAATAAAAAATAAATCAAAAAATTTCAGCTTTCTGAACCATCATCATCATCATCATCAGGTCATTCTAGTCTCCACTACAGGAGCACCACCCTCTCTCGTCTGTCCTAGACAGAAGGAGGATTTGGCCTACACTCCCCACGCTGGCCAGACGGGTTGGGGAGGCCTGATCGTTGTTTTATAATGTATTTCCCTTAGTCGCCTTATACGACATCCACGGGAAGAGACGGAGTGATTCTACTCTAGTCTGCCGGAAACCACACGGCAAAACTTTCTGAACCATAGAGCTACATAACTTTAGTTTTATTGTAAACATTTATTGTAAACACCGAATTTCCTAGCTGAGAAAGCAGAAAATATCTTTCATGCAAATGACTCGTTTATATTATAGTTTTAATATCTTCGTAACAAAATTTAACAATTTCCTTTTCACTTCCTCTATATTGCTGTATAATTTTAAAGCGTTGACGTTTATCGAGTTTCGCCTCATTTGATTTCTCTTAGTGAGTCCTTTAGTGACAGAGATGGGATTTTTATTCCATTTATGGATGATTTAGAGTAAACTTGTAAGATGATGCATCTACTCATGTGATGCTATCACTGCATGACTAATTCAGGGGAACATTTTTATTTTGAAGGAAGTTTTGTTAGGCTGTTTATACTTACTATTCATATTGCATAGAATAAAATAAAATCCTATGAAATAGGTAACTGTACTAATCTAAATCATTTCATTTACATATATAAACTTTTTCAATCAGGCACTTTAAACTTGTATATTGCATAGTACTATTATATGAGCAATGACGTCAATATTGAACTTGAATGACTGCGCGTGCGTGTCATACAAACCATTTCAGATTCGTCTCAGTGTGATTTTATTTAATGTTTTACTTTATTCTTTTATTTATATATCCCTAAAGAAACACGAAAAAAATTCAGAACTTGTTTTAGCAACAAAATATTTATTTAATAAAATCTTTAATAATTGCCCATTCTATCCATTATATGGCATAGTTAAGGGCCAGCCCAGCGTGAGTAACACCTTGCCGGGCTGTATTGGAAAGGTTAACGATATAAATATTCATACACCTGTATCTTGTGAGACAGTACGCTACTAATAATGTAGATTTGATACATACATAATTTGATAAGCGGCTATTGTTTATACATCTTAACTAGCATTTGTCTAGACTACCTATATTTTTCGCTAAAATATAGGTAGGTTATATAAACGCAATGATGTTATATCCTATAGATAGCGTCAAAACCGACCACTCGAAAAGTGCGCCAAGTGTCTCACCTCGCAATTAGTTCGCGCAAGCAAGCCGACGAATTTGATGTTTGCTACAATTAATTCTAATATGTCACGGTCACAGGATCCTGGTCACGGCACCAGAGCTCGATGGTGGCATCGTTGCGCGTGTCGGTCTATTCAAACACGCAAGTTAAGCAACGTCGACCGTAGCCTGTCCTTGGATGGGTTTATTTATCTCGAGTTCCTCCGTGCTTCGGAGGGCACGATAAGCCGTCGGTCCCAGCTGTTGTACTTAGATGGTGGTCGTTAAGCCAAGCCAGTTTTATTTATATAAATGATAGCTTGTAAAAACAGGTGATGTGATATAAGAAAGAATGAAAGAAGAAAGAAAAATATGTTTATTAACATCACAATGTGACGGAACAATTCACTATAAGATAGAACATTTTAACATTAAATACGTAATCAATAGGCCAATTTGGCCATCGCTCGGCATTAATGCCGATATTCAGCGACATTCAAGTATGTATGTAAGGACGCATAGTCTAGTCGCACCCATAGGCAAGGCGAAATTAGCAATGAATTATGTTTGACTCCCTATTGAAACACTATTTTCGAAATTTACACGAGATATAGTAAATAAATATTCCTGGACACACTGCAATCTATCCCCAAACTAAGCAAAGCTTGGATACTAGATAACTTTTTTTTATACCACCAGTGTGGCAAACAAGCATACGGCCCGCCTGATGGAAAGCAGTTACCGTAGCCTATGAACACCAGAGGCATCACACGCGCGTTGCCGACCCTGTAAAAACCTCTTCACGACCTTTTTGAAGAACCCCATGCTGTAGTCCCCTGAGAAAACTTCGACAGGCAGTTCATTCTACAGCTTGACAGTACGCGTAGGGATTGCAATCCGGCATCATTTTCAGTCCGGCCGGATCCGACCCGATTCCCATCGATCCGGCCGGATCCGACCGGATCGGGCCGGATTGATCAAATCAGAATGATTTTCGCTATTCAATTCAAAATGAACTGTTAGTAAGTGAATCAAGTGTCATGTACATACTTTATATAGGTAGTTTATAAAAAATATATAAAATCAATTTTATTTCTAATCTGATGGTAAGATTAGACAACGAGCAAACAATTAAAATCTAGTAGTATAGGTAACCAGTAAAATTTTTACGATGTAACGACTAACGAATAGCTCAGTCTTCCTAGATTTCACTTTCACAGATAGATCCATTATTTTAATAAGTAACTTTATAAAATCTAATATAATTAACCTTACGTAATTTACTGAGATGAGTTCACAATAATCATTAAAGTATTTGAGAATGCTAACAAACAAGTCTTATATTTATGACATACACCATCATGATTTGATGAATCTGTCTAAACAATGGCACAATTATCACAATAATGAGTTTGTTTTATAATTACAACTCTTTAGTTTAATCAGCTTACGATAAATAATTATTTTAAGTAATAATTGTCTTAATATTCATTATAGGTATATTATACGAAAATCATTTTTATTTTGAAAAAAGGATCGTAGAAAATAAATAGTGTTAATTGTGACACCACGCGCAATGCATTTAAAGTACCTACTCATGCAGAGTCTCAACTCATGCATCTATTATTTTGCCAAAAATTGCTAGCACCGGATCCGTAGTACGGATCCGGTATATTAGTACCGGATCCGGTAACCGTTTAATAATGCCGGATCCGCCGGATTACCGGATCCGGTTTTCCGGATTGCAATCCCTAAGTACGCGGGAGAACACTTCTCTGGAACCGCACAGTACGTGACCACTTAGGCTCCAATGTGTGCGCACAGTACGTGACCACTTAGGCTCCAATGTGTGAGGATGAATTCCCTGTCGATGACGAGCGGTGCGACTGTAGAAGGAGGCCGTTGGCATCACATCAAACAACTCCTCTGGACAATCTGGTGTCCCATTGTACAGACGGTAGAACACACAAAGGGACGCAAAATCTCTTCTCAGACTTAAAGGTTCTAAACCGTCTGTTAGTTTGGGATCGTCGACAATCCTCACAGCGCGTCTTTGAATCGAGTCACAAGGTGCAAGCTGGTATCTAGGCGCTCCCGCCCATAGATGGCAACAGTACTCCATATGCGGCCGTACTTGAGCTTTGTAAAGCATAAGTCTTTGCCGCGGATTGAAGTACTGCTTCGCCCTGTTGAGCACACCTAGTTTCTTCGACGCCAGCTTGACCTTCCCCTCCAGGTGACAATGAAACTGGACGTCGCTGGAGATTTCAACTCCAAGAATCCCAATGTTTTTGGCGATGGTAAGGGGTGTGTTTTGGAATTGAGGAGCTACAGCAAAAGGGGTTTTCTTAGCGGTGAACGCGCAGACTTGTGTCTTAGTGAGATTGAAATGAACCAGGTACTTTCGCCCCCAATCGGACACACTATTCAGTGTGCTCTCGATCTTCCACACAAGCTGTTCGCGGCTCTCCTCCACCAGAGAGCGGGGAATATTAACGCGGCCCGTGTAATAAGCATCCCCGGTGCTGTCGTCGGCATAGCAATGAATGCTGTCAATGGATAACATATCATTGATATGCAGCAAAACGGGGACAATACCGAGCCTTGCGGGACACCAGCATTAATGTCCATGCAAACGGAGCAACTGCCATCCACAATGGCTCTAATGCTTCTGCAGGACAAGAAGCTAGCGACCCATTCGCATAAACCCTCTGGTAGACCGTATGCAGGCAACTTCGAAAGAAGACCATGGCGCCAGACCCGATCGAACGCCTTCGCCATATCAAGACTGACAGCTAATGCCTCACCTTGACTCTCCACGGCTGAAGCCCAGCGATGTGTAAGATACACTAGAAGATCACCAGTCGAGCGACCATGGCGAAAGCCGTATTGATGGTCGCTGATTAAGTCGTGCTCTTCTAGGTATTTCAGGAGCCGGTTGTTAATCACGCGCTCCATTAGCTTGGAGAGAAGGGAGGTAACAGCGATAGGCCTGTAATTCGATGGGTCTGATTTGTCACCCTTCTTGGACACAGGGTGCACGTTCGCAGTCTTCCACGACGACGGTACCTGCCCACAACTCAGGAGCACACAGCTTTAACACCACTGCCGGAATGCCATCTGGCCCACTCGACTTATGAACGTCGAGGGATTGCAATGCCCGCCGAACATCTCGTTGAGTAAATGAGATTTCCGGCATGGAATTACCACACCGCGGGATGGAAGGCGGTGCGGCGTCCCCGTCGTTCAAAGTCGAGTTTGAGGCAAAGAGATTCCCCAATAGATCGGCTTTCTCCGTTGCACTATGGGCCAGACTACCATCCGGTTTTCGGAGTGGTGGAAAGGACGACTGACAAAAGTTGCCCTCGGCAGCCTTAGCAAGCGACCAAAAAGCACGGCTTCCAGATGGGTGCTTAGCTAGGCGCTCACCAATCCTGCCGATGAACTCAAACTTTGCCCTGGCAATTACTCTCTTACTGAACCTCGAGGCAGCATTGAACTCCCGTTTCAAGTCGGAAACACCAGGAGATCCTGGTGTTTCTTGAAACGGGACCACGGCTCGTATTAATGGAGATCCATTAATACGAGCCGTGGTCCAAGCCTCATATGCAGTTTGCTTGCGAAGTTTAGCTTCTCTGCAAGACCGATTAAACCACGGCCGCTTCTTAGTACCTGAAGTAGCCACCCGCCGGTTTAGAATAAATAATTCCACCCCAGCCAAAATCGTCTCAGCTACAGCAGATGCACAGGTGTCTATATGTTCCGACCCGAAACAGAGCCGCCTCCACGGGTACGATACGTAAAATTCACGTAGTCCAGTCTGCTGACTTATAGTGCCACATACGACGCCATCCGGTATACCGGGGTGCGTCAGGGCTTGCGCATGGCACTTGGGTCCGGATGAGGCAGTGGTCCGACGAGCCAAGAGGCGCATCCACCGAGACTGTATACCCATCCGGATGTATAATAACTGATATTATACTTAAATACATTTTTCTTTGTAAATAAGTACATATAATACATAGAAGACAACGAAACCGAGACAAAGAGACATGTTCATGTAAACACAAATATTAGTCTTGTGCGGGGATTGAACTGGCGACCTTGGAGTCAAAGTGACCATTGCTAACCATTCGACCACCGAGCTCGTCAAATCATATCGAAACATACTCGGATCATCATCATCATCATCAGGTCCATTCCAGTCTCCACTACAGGAGCACCACCCTCTCTCGTCCGTCCTAGACGGAAGGAGGATTTGGCCTACACTCCCCACGCTGGCCAAACGGGTTGGGGAGGCCTGATCAATATTTGATAATGTATTTCCCTTAGTCGCCTTGTACGACATCCACGGGAAGACACGGAGTGATTCTATTCTAGTCTGCCGAAAACCACACGGCCATACTCGGAGACAGTCAACCATATACTAGCGAAATTATAAATAAACCACTTGGCAGACACTCCGGATACTGACTAGTATATCTAATATTATCTATGCCGCTGTAATTGAAAAATGCAACGTGACGAGCCTGTTACGTGTTATCATTTAATGTACTTGAGTTGAGCTGAGTCATCGTCTCTTTGAATAGACCTTTCACTCAAGAGTGTCACTTTTGTGTCTGTCGTAATTCTAAAGGTTACCAAGGTGTCACATTCAATGGTTTTTGAGGTGAAATATTAATGCAAGGGGTAAATCGGTCATCGACATGGCGATGCGACGTTACGCCATGCACTTGTAATTCTGTGACTCTATCCATACTCGGCTCGGTGACCGGCCGACTGGCAAATAAATAAATCATCATCATTCATCAGATTTATTTTAGTCTCCACTACAGGATCACGACCCTCTCTCGTCGGAGGATTTGGCCTACACTCGCCACGCTGGCCAAACGGGCTGGGGAGGCCTGATCGATATTTGATAATGTATTTCCCTTAGTCGCCTTGTACGACATCCACGGGAAGAGACGGAGTGATTCTATTCTAATCTGCCGGAAACCACACGGCCAAATAAATAATTAAATATTAAATATTCTTGGACGAATTACACACTACCATACTACCATCTAAGTCCCAAACTAAGCAAAGCTTGTACTATGGGTACTAGATAACTGATAATATACTTAAACACACTTTTTTGTAAAGAAATACATACTTAAAAAACACCTAGACCAAGACAAACATACATATTCAAGCACACAAATATTTGTCTTGTGCGGGGTTCGAACCCGCGACCTCGGAGTCAAAGGGGCCATTCCTAACCATTCCACCAAGAGCTCGTCGGTTAATGGAAATGAATATTTTCTATACAAAATAGTTTCAATGTAACCTTCTAACCGCCAGGCGTCGCGTAAAGTCTTAAATTTTACCCCCCGTCCGCCCAACATAGTTTTCAATTTACGCCACCAGTCACTAGTCCTGCCTGCCACCTGCCAAGATTGATGACTGCATCAATCATCATAGTCACTGGACTATGGCAGCAAAAATGTTGAGCAAGCATCTCACACGCAGTTTGTAGGTTTTTGAGAATGCCTTTATATGTTTATTACCAGAGTTAGCATAGTGGGATTGAACATAGATTTTTTAATACCACGTCGGGTGCCATACAAGCATACGTCCCGCCTGATGGGAAGTGGTTACCGTAGCGATATTAACGCTCGCACAATGAAATATAAAGCTATATTTCCGATCGTTTTCTCCTATTTGGGATATCCCAACCAGCAGGAACCACTTTCTGACGTAATTTAGTATGCTCTTCCCAGGATGGACTTTTCCATGGTCGGCAACGCTTGTCTGATACCTCTGGCGTCACTAGCGTCCATAGGCTCCGATGACTGCTTTTCATCAGGCAGGTAGTATGCTTGTTTTCTATTCAAGTGGTATAAATAATTTGGATACATTTGCCAGTTAGATGAAAGTGTGCATCCGGATGTGATAATATTCTGAAATGTAATAAGGCAGTTGTTAGAATAGGTGTTCACGGGGCCGAAGCAGCGGGAAGAAACTAGCGATATAAATAAACAATATAAATAAATATTTCTGGACAATTTACACAGCGCCATCTAGTATCAAATTAAGCGTAAAGTACTGTACTATGGATACTAGACAACTGATAAATGTACTTAAATACATTTTTTGTTTATAAATACATACATAGAATAGATAGAAGACACCCAGACCAAGACAAACAGACATGTTCATGCACACAAATGTTTGTCTTGTGCGGGGATCGAACCCGCGACCTCGGAATCAAAGTAGCTATTGCTAGCCATTCGAACACCGGGCTCGTCAAATTAATGAACTTTTGCATATTTACGTAGCTCAGTCGGTCGGTCGATGTAGTATAATATTTCCTACGGTTGACATAAGAGTACAAACTAAATGTTATCTTGAACTCATATATAACGAAAATTTATTAGCAAATAGCACTTCAGGTTTAACATAGAGGTCTACTAAGAAATGTATTTATACAAACATTTATTTAATACTTTTTCCTCGTAAAATTTTATGAGTGTTCAATTGTTCATGATTACACTATCATTATAAAAACTTAAGACTATAGCATTCGTAATGTCTGTGCCAGCATGCTGTGTTGCGACCAGTTACGCAATCGTTCCCAGAATTAGCAATTATGGCCTTAGACTCCCTGCAATCAGAATTCCTCCTTCAAAAAGGCACAAAATATTGTGTGACGGAAGTGTCAGACGGGATCACAATTCCTAGCTAATAGGACTGTATTCAAACTGTTCTCAAGAAACTACCGAATAGAATGAAATAGATTTTTGATAAGGAACTTAATTCATCGATTAAATCAATAAAACATTTATTCAAATCGATCTGGAAGCACTGTATCCTATACAAAAGATTTAAAAAAGATAAATCTAAACAATACTGATTGTATACAAATGTTGGACGGACTACAAATGCCACTTCATTCATATACATATACTAAGGTTTATCCAAATTAGTTCAACCGCTTACCCGTGAAAGAGCAACAAACATCCATCCAACCACACCGCAAGTGTGAATGTTAGTTAATTTATTATTTGGGTAATAGGCTAGACGACAATGATAAAAAAATATAAAAAGTACATAACAGTGTCATAAAATATACAAAACTAGAACGATCTGTGATCTTGAAATTTTGATAACTTATGTCCGACTTGTTCTATGATCGATCAAAGTGTAGTAGGAAAGTCCAATTTAAAAGAATGAAATTTTAAAAAAATATTATTAATTTTGGAAAAACAATCAAAAATACTATAACTTTTGTTATAGCACTAGCTACATAAACGCAGTATTTCACATAGCTGTCGTACAAATTTCTGTTTTAACGTATACAAAATACATAAGTGTGACGTCATAATTATGTAGCCTTTTGTATGGAGCGTTTTCGGGAAAGTCCAAAATTGTGATTTTCAAGTTATCATATCTCGAGAAGTTTTTATGCTATCGATGTAATTCTTTCACCTATAGTTATATTATTGTGACGTCCTTACTTAGCAAACCGAAAGAAAAAATTGTCGTCTAGCCTATTAGGTAATAATTCAGGAAGACTTATTGAGACTACTTGTAAATACAAACTTTTTGATGTCCAAATTGTAACAATATAATAGAATTAGATACTCAAATAAAAGAGATTTTGTTTGTGCAGCGAATAGCTAACAATAAGAAATTACAAGTTAATTAAAATCTCATCAGAAACAAAGCGATCTGAAATCGTTTTCTATTTTCCTGATGTAAATATTGAAGGCAAAGCTTTTGTCGAAATGAAAGTACAAAAGATTTGATTTCTGTAAATTTATCTGTTGCAGTTATAGAGAATTGAACAAAATGTTTGAAAGTAATAATATCTCTATTCGGGATGGGGGACCACCGCACATTCCCACCACTGTGTCCTGACATTATTACAATATTAGCTCCATTATCGTAAACCATTGCAATACACCCGCTGTCAAAAAATAGACGTAAGAATGTATTGACCAGACGGATGGATGGATTTTGATGAATAAGGTATCAATCGATATGTTAATACGGCCCGGTTACATTAGAACATTTTCTTCTATAAATAGGATATATTCTAACCGACTTCAACCAATAGGAGGAGCTAATTGTGATTTTTTCCGTAGTCGGGTTACAGTTTATATAAACTACTACTTGATCTTTTCAGTTTTATTTTATAATACTTATAATATGTCGTATGACAAACAAATATACCGCCCGTCTGGTCGGTTACCACGGCCCGCCTGGCCAGAAATGGTAGCGTTATAGCATAGCATTTAGCTCACAGCAAGCATATCGATTGCGCACGGCCACTCCTGCTGCCAACCCAAATTTTCTCACACTTGTTTTAATAGGTACACTATTGTAACGACCTTTTTCAAAACAAGGTTCAAAAAAAGGATGCAATAACCTGTTTACTACCCTGGTACGTACTATTTCAAATCCAATTTAAACATTGCGGTAGGTCTCTCAAACAATACATCAAAGTAAATATGAGAATCTCGAAATGACATATTTCTTGATAGCGAATGCTCGTGACTCGATTCACGTGGTTACTTTGTTACAAACAATATCGGTGAGCTTTGAGTTTCAGTTTAGATAGAGGCTAGAATTTCAGTGGCGTCTCGACGTGACGGACACGGGCGCGCGACAACTGTGCTGTGGCTTCCACTGGGTGAGATAGATACTAGAGATATACCATTGCAATCAATATAATAATAATAATAGTTTATTATTAGGCAATGTATCCATTGAGTTCCATGGTAGTCGTACTACCCTCGGGACTGCAGTGGGTGTCACTATTCATAATTTTTTTTTGTGGTCTCCGCTGTTAAATCTGGTTACACAGGAGACAAATTGGAATATGTGGTGGGCTGGTTATCCAAAAGAACAATAATATTGCCACTGAAATTATTATTACTTCCCTATTAATATCAAGTATAAATGCGAAAGTGAGTTTGTTTGTTCCGCTTTCACGCCCTAACTACTGAACCGCTTACTTGACTTTTTACACACATCATGTTATAAGTCCAGAATAAATAAAAGGATACCTTTTATCTCGTAAAAATGAGCTGTTCCCGAAGAATGATTCAAAGTTTGAATGATAAGCTATATTCACGCGGACGAAGCCGCGGGCGGAAGCTAGTAATTAATATAAATCGAAAAGTACGTACGTAAACGAGATAAACTTGGGCAGTAAATGTTCCGAAAATCATTCTCATTTTTATTTATACAATTAGCAATGCCTACTTCATCGATAAAATTCGATATTTGACGTTATTTTAGTTTTTGGTTGAAGATATGGCATCGGAACATTTACCGAAAATCGATAATACCTAATTCATCGATAAAGTTTGATTATTGTTAACGATATTTCAATTTATAGATGGAGATATGGCATCGTATACAGACTACACGAGGTGTGTGACTGCGTATTACTCACAATCATGAAGAAAGAGAGACAGGTCTGGCTCTATGTATACACATAACAATGAAAAAATAAAACTACAAAGTTTATCATGCTTATTTTTATCTACGAATTATGTAGGGTATTTGCTTTCTTGCGCGATTATAAATATTTGTAAAAAGTAAAAATTAAATAGAAACTGTGCTGATCTTAATATGTCATGTATTCCAGTGACAGTATGGTTGCTGAATATCGCTGCTGTTTATATGGCTTAGTTAAATTTTTACTGTGTATAGATATTACAAAAGAATATTCGCTTTTCTCGAATTATTTAGTCCAAGTCAAAGTCATCTCTTTATGAATTAGACTTATAGACAAGTGGCAAACGGTACGTTTACGGTACGCTTGGTAGATACGGAATAATCATCAATTGTCATAGGCGACAGTTGACTGCAGTCGGAAGCTACTGTCGACGTCTACAAGCTGTCGGCGGCTGCCCGCGATGCGACATGCCGAAGATACGGCGACGACAACTGCTGCCGACAGATAGCGGCAGCAACGGGCGCGGGCAATAGCTGCAGTTGACTCTGCCGATCTCGACCGTCGTCTGAAACACGTTTTTCATACCTATCTTCTTTCTTGGGAGACTAATATAATATATGCGCACTTGATGTCTTTAATTACCGGCGTCTGCTACGCGAAACAGGAAGCGTGTGAGAGTTAAGTCACCTTCAATTGTGTTCCAGGTTTCAAAAATATACCTATCTTACTTTTCAATATTAAGAGCTTAGATTAAATTCCAGACAATAACAAGAATCAGAAGATTTTTGTAGGTGGATTTTTATCCAATAAAATACCTACTTTACTTTATAACGAAACTACATTTTGATGATGGAGCAGCTGTCACACAATCATAAAAGTTCTGTCTGCCTCAAATTTCCGGAAGAGTTTGCAAAAACAGACGCTTTGAATGCGACAGAATCGACGACCCGTACTGAGAAATGCTTTTTAATAAATAGTGAAACAATTTAAATTGATGTTGACACTTTAGGGATAAATAACGATGTGAATACGCATCGACTTCAATGAAGTCAGTTTCTCGTTTTTGAATTAATGGAATAAAAAAGAATTTCGAAAATTGGTTCATAAACACCAGCGCTAAAAAAAAAGCCAGCCAAGCCAGCGGTAAAAGGCTAAAACATTACTTTTTTAGTTTATAATCAAAACGTCTCCAAATTCTTTATTTGATTATTAGAAACTGGAGATGTTTCAATTATAATGAAAATTAAACACACCACAGTCGATATAGGCTCTTTCGATCACAAGAAGGATTTCGAAAATCGTTTTATAAATAGCGGCGTCATCGCTTAACATACATAAAAATACAATCGACCTGAGAACCTCCTCCTTAATAAACAAAATGTGTTAAATTACAATTTTTTTATCGTTATGAATTTTAATGGTCGAGTTGCGCGTCTGTCGCTAGATGGCGTGGTTTCAAATAATCCGAAAGATGCATTTTTTAAACGTTAGAAATGTTAAATTTATAACACCCCTTTTGTTTGCAACGAGGCTAAAAAATCTACTACCGATGCGTGTGTGAGCGTGTGTGCATGCGGCGCCATATAAACTGTTCTAGATTCATCTCAATGGAGAGGTGTGGTCGATACGAGAGAGCGGCAGAGAGAGTCCACGCTATATATAAGTACTTACGAGTATATGAGTAAGAATCGATACTGAACCTAAACAACAAACAACAACGTAAACAACAAATTCGTTTGTGTCTAGGTCCTTCAATGGCTTCAATACTAACAAAGGGCTTCCCTTGACATTTTTGTAGTACCTATTTACTTTCTTAGAATCAGATTTTATAGATTTGTTTTATTCGAACAAAATAATTTAATTACATTTCCCAAATTAAAGCATTAACATTCTTAATTTCATTTGAAACTGTTGTGACACTTCCAATCATATTTTCGTTGATCGGATTTGCATTTATATTTTGTTCTTTAACTTTATATGACAAGACTTTAAATTAGGTAGGTACAAACTTTAAATAACAAGAGATCCTGAGCGCTGGCGCTGGCCTAGTTGAACATTTTTGATGTGAAACACTCGCTTTATCAATATGATTCACGTAGCCTCCTACTTCCGCTAATTGATTATGGGGATGTGGCTTATTTGGGTCCAACAGAGGAGTTACTAAATAAACTGGAACGCATTCAGAATTTGTGCATTAGGTTTGTTTTTGGTTTGCGTACAGGTCGCGCGGCGAGTTAAGATCGCTCGGTAAAACTAGTGGGGACAATTGGCGCATGTGTACAATCGCGCACAAAATTACTAAGAAAAAAATTTTTTTTTCCTTATTTTCTTTTTTTTAACCCTTAGTAACTTAACATAATTATAATAACACTAGTTTTTTATTGTGATTTATTGCTAGTATATTAAGAAAAATAAAAACAAAAGTAAGTTTTAGTTAATAATATAGGTAGGTCACACTAAAAGTTTTGCGTAACTTAAAAAAACAAGATGTTATAACCAAAATATTATGTTTATTGCTTTTCAAAATACTCTCCTTTACATTTTAAACATTTTTTCATGCGATCGAACCATTTTTTAAAACAGGAGGAACACAGATCTGAAGGCATATTTTGGGGAAAATACAGAAATCACAGGTTGCTAGATCGAGGCTATGTGCAGGATGGGTGACGAGTTGTACTTTTTCGGACGCTAGATAATCCGCGGGTTTTCTTCAATTAGCCGCTTAACAGTAGCCACATTATTTTCGTTGACGGCAGTTGAAGGCCGCCTTTCACGAAAAATCTTTTCGACTTAATTCCATTTTCGTTGCGTACGTAGAACTTTAATGTGTGATTAAAAACGATTGACGATGTACTACTAATACTAAAAACAATTTGTACGCAACAGTACCCAGGAGACACGAGACGCGCGGACGCGAGGCGGGAGGTAAAGTGCGACAGATCCACCAATTACGCGTCGGTATTGTCGCGCCCGCCCCCCTTACTCCTCTGCCCCGCCAAATAGACCTAGAAAGTGAATACTGCGCATGCCCCTTCCACTTTTGCCGAGCGATCTTAACTCGCCGCGCGACCTGTAAATCAGACCATATTTCGGAATACCGTTCGCGCTTAGACATATTACCAATAAGGCAACGAAGAATTCTTCATATCCTGTCCTTTCTATTTCATGTGCTTTTTAATCCCTCAGCTCCTTATTATCTACGTGAACGGTTCCACTTTCGTTCTATGGATGATCGTCTTCGATCTAGCAACCTTCCATTATTCAATATTCCTGTTCCCAACTCCTATTCCTAAACTAAATCGTTTACTGTGCGAGCAGCACGTCTTTGGAATTCGCTCCCAATTGATGTGATAATGTCACAAAGTATGGATTCATTTAAGCTGCACCTGAGAAGGCATTTGGGCGGTGTAACTGATAGTGTTCTTACACTAAATTAGTCCTATTAACTTTAACTCTCTCTCTCTCTTATTCTGATATATATGTTATACAGTCTGTCTAAACTTATGTCTAAACGTTACTTTTACTTTTGTCATAATTGACTCTTCTTATATTTATCCTTATTTTGTCACCATGTATTCATTATTGTACCTATGTTTCTGCCAAACTATGTTTATATTTAAGTCTGTAATGGTTGACTGGAAGAGATCCCATTTGGGATAAGTCCGCCATTGTACATAACTATTTTATTGTCTTGTTATGTTATACAGAAGCGCTGCCTCAGGATCATTACAATAACGGCCCCTAGAGAGTCTTGTAGGTCATTATTTGTCAAATTAAAAATCCTTACTCTCACCAGTATGTATATATTTGAATTGGTCGACTTGTAAGGAAACGTGCTCACTATTTCACACAAATCGGCGAGATGCCTAGGCGCTATATGACACGCCGCGGTGATGATTTATCCCAATCCACACCACATCTAGAGCTATTTAAAAATGGACCGTACTTTATGAATGAATGAATGAATGAATATTTTTATTGAATTAAGTAACAAAGACTCATGTTGTTAGTAATGCTTATAAACTATGTTAGTAAAGATATTAAGTTTATATATTAATTTTAAAGTGGCCAGTCCTGCACCACTCCCCCCGAAATAGCACAGGAATGGTTGACATATACGCAGTCTAATCTGCTAGCAATCATATTCAGGATGCTGTTACCGCTCGCCCGCACCCTGCGTACAAGGGACGCGCACCGTTTACGCATTGTTGCGTAGAAGCAGTCTACAGCTGCTTCGGCGAACATCCCTGATGCGCTACAGAAACGAGGTAGCCGTAACAGCACCCTGAATGCGTTATTATACTGGATACGAAGAGAGTTGTAAGCTTTTTGAGTATACCTAGCCCACAGGCTGCACGTATAAAAATTCGCACCGAAAGCTCTAAACAATGTGAGTTTCACTTCCCGCGAACAACGCGCAAACCTGCGGGCCAGCATGTTCGCTCTCACTGACAACGCTCTCCGTTCCCTCTCAATATCTTCATCGTCTTTGAGGTCGGGAGTCAACACATGACCGAGATATTTAAATTTAAACACTCTTTGTAGTACATTATTGTTTATTTTTAAAGGTGGTATATTATCATATGCTCTACTCCCGGCTCCAAAGACCATTATTTGGCTCTTTTTTACATTATATACCAAACCATGAGACGTAGCATACTCTTCACAGATTGATACTAGTTTACGTAGTCCACAGATAGATGCACTCAGCAGCACCATGTCGTCCGCGTAACTAATGTTGTTGACACAGACGCCGTCTATATGACAGCCGACACTGGTGCTGCTCAGTCCATCAATCAGATCGTTTACGTACAGGTTGAAGAGCGTGGGTGAACTTAACCCCCCCTGTCGTACCCCGCACTCCAACCTGTACGGTCTAGACATTGCCCCATCCCATCGCACGCTATTAACCTGATTTTCATACCAATACTTGAATATATTTATGAGGTCTATTGGTAAGTGAGCTTTTTGCAATTTATCCCATAAGATGTTATACGAGACCAGGTCAAAGGCCTGCGATAGGTCCAGAAAGCAGGCGAATACAGGCGTTTTTCGCTCTACATAGTATGAGACAGTGTGCTTAACACACAGAATAGCGCTTTCAGTCGATAATTTAGGCCTGAAACCAAACTGATTATCATGCAGCTTCACGTAATTATTCAAATGAGTGTTAAGCACACTATCAAACACCTTAGAAATTACAGTTGCTAACGATATTGGCCTATAGTTCTTCTTATCTGAGAGATCACCTGTTTTATTTTTAATTATAGGTACTACTACAGTTTTGATCATTTCGTCAGGCATGTAACTATGCGCCATACAGTAGTTAAATAACAAAAACAAGACACGCGGCAGGTGCGCGCCGGCAAACTTCAGATGCTCAATACTGAGCCCGTCGTGGCCAGGTGATTTACCTTTAGTCATGGACTTAATTGTATCAGCAATATCTTTAACCAAAAAAGTTACTTTCCTTTCCACGTCAGGCCCAGCATCCAACGTTGACCTTGAGGGCCCGAGGGGGGAGCTAACGGTGAAGCGATCTACAAACATATTAGCGATATCTGCAGGCTCGCTCACACCATCAACGCTCACGGGTTGGCCCGGCCTACACTGCAACCGATTGGTGTGTTTCCAAAAAGCAGAGAAATAATTTTTAGAGTGATGTGATGCCAAAATATCCATTTTGATTTGGGTTTCGTGGTCTTGACACCACTTCAAACGCGATCTAAATATTTTTCTAGCCTCACACATCTCGTCGTATGCTTTACCGTTTGCAGGCTTGCCCTGCAACTCCCATGATTGAAATCTAAGCCTGGCCTTTCCGTGAGCTTCTGCTACATGTTTATTCCAGCCCGCGACCACTTTTCTTTTCGATATTCGTTTATCATTGCCTGTTATAGAGGATTCCTTAAGGGCTTGCACTATATCTCGATATAAATTATCAATTATAATTTTGTGACTATTATCATTACATAACCTATCACAACAATTATGTAATACAGGTGAAAAATCGATTAGTCTTAACCTACGGTTACATTCTTGCCTATACAAATCTATCTGCTCAGGTGTTCTTTCTCCCCATACGACCTTATTATGACGTGTAAGATTATTAAGTCTTGTAGGCAAAACAATTTCCAGGTTACACTCCATTGCTAGAGGATAATGGTCAGACCAAACAACATCATATACAACATACACATTTTGAATAGAGTTGACTGCTGCTTTACTAGACAATATGTGATCCAACCATCTCCTAGACCCATTAATCTCGCTAACATATGTGTGCGTGCTACTGGCTATGCCTAACATATCAAAGTCCATGCATGTCCACTCTTGTTCCGAATAAAAGTTTAATAGTTCATAGTAGAACGGTTCATGAGGATGGGCGTTAAAGTCTCCCATTATGTATACACAGTCTACACTACAGCTGTCTATAATAGCACTTACCGCACTGAGAACATCCGTATATTCAGCCAAGTTCGATTTCTCGTCCGTAGGCATATAGACACATATAACTAGAAAAGATCTTCCTGCAGTTATTACCTTAATCGCACAAATACGCGGGTTATCGCACTCAATCACAACTACATTCACAAAAACACTGCGCCGCCAGAGCAGGGCTACTCCTCCGTAGGGTCGACCTCTTACCAGGCCAGCCGAAGTGTCCATGGCTGATACTCCAGTACTGCAGAAGTCATCACTTATTGTGTTTAAAAACGGGATATCATCATTAGTAAGCCATGTTTCTTGCAACGCTATTATATCATATGTCTTACATAGATCTCGAATGTTACCGACGGAGCGTTTAACATTTTTACAGTTAAATGTGACAAATTTGTATGTACCCATTATTTATTTCCGCGAGACGCACCGACTCCTTTATCTAAAGGCATCATTCTATGACTCAATTTAAAGTTGAAAAAACGTCGAAAAATAATTCCCTGTGGCCATATCTTCTCATCTAGGAACATTTCCAGTTTACTCTGTGGTACATAGAATTTAAAAGCGTTATAGTCACACTGACGCTGAATAGATATTTTTTCTAACTTGACCGTTTCCTGTGTCATTTTGTAAATATATCGACATATGTCAGATTCACTGGTATTTTGGTGAATATTTGTTATGAATACCGGTGCTTTCCGTTCCGCAGCTCTAAATGTTTCGTCTTCTCCTACTACCGCTATCCCTGACTTTCCTTCAACGCGGTTTTTCGATTTTTTAACTTTCTTGTGAACAACTGTCCATTCATTTTTTCCTATCACGGCCGCTTGTGCATACGACAACTCATTCGTTGCGTCACCGCTCAGCTGATCGGCCGGCCGCTGCACGATAGTAGATACATCGGTCTGAGACGGCGGCGGCGGCAGCGGTGAATCATCGCTCGAGCAGGCGGTTACCGAGATCGCGGCTGCTTGCGTCGGATCGGTCTTACCCTCAATATCTTGAAATTTCATATCTCGATAATGCAAAGTAAAATCGTTCGAAGATACCGGCTCATCATTATTGGTATGAGATTCATCAAGAAGCGATAAACCTATGGGACCACTGTCACGATAGGCGCCTCTGTTCATATTTATTTTAGCTGCCGAAAAGGGTGGCGACTGAAACTTACTATTAAGGCATTCCTTCTTAATCGATTCTAGCTGCTCGGTAGTAACATACGATGTTTTTATTTGCATTACATCAGCCTGCAACAGTGCCATATCCTTTAAGAGTTTGGATATATCCAAATGGTCCATAGTAAGATTAGGTAATTTATCCAAATCTCTGGCCACAAACACAGGCAGCTTATCAGGCTCCGTGACCTTTAAAAAGTGGAGCATGTCGAACACCAAACGATCTTCTTTTCCTTTTCCTTTGCGAGAAATTTTTCGGAGTTCTGACGGTACACATTCAAAAAGTAACAGATGCGATTTTTGAATGTCTTCACTAGAGAATGCTGACGTGCATAATCTCACCAAGGTCTCTTCGTCAGCTTTTGACAATTTAGCTCTTAAATAAGCTAACAGTTCGTCGATCACAATGTTACAGCCAACACATTTCACCGTACTTGTCATTTTTGCGGACTCAAAGCGTCGCAATCCGGAAACACACACGGCACGGAGGGATGCGCGCGCGCGACTGTTTTTATGGCTGACTTTATGGCCGTGAAAATTTACAATCAGTTGCCGAGCTCCTTGAAAATCCTCCAAGGCAGTAAATTTGAGCTTGCTTTGAAAACTTTGTTATTGGGTAAATCATATTACAATATAGGACAATTTTTGGATGATAAATTTTAATTTTTAAGTTGACATTTTAATTTAATTTAACAACAATTTAATCTCTGATATTTATTAATGTGTTAAATAATTATGTATTAAATGTAATTTATACCAATTGACATAATTATTGATAATGCTTGTTGACAAACTGATTATTATAGTAATATATAAAATGTATGCGATTTATGACATGTAAAAATTTAGATATATATAAGAGTTTAACTTGTTGACTCTGAGATAAATAATATAATTCACGAATGCCTCGAATAGGTAATTTATAGCATATACTTGACCATCTATTTTACCACTTTTGTGAATGTACTAAATGTTATAAATGATAATGTGAATAAATGAATTATGAATTATCTTTTGTACAATATAGACTTTACAACAACAACAACATGATTACTTTGACTATCTTTGATGTCTTACATCAAAGATAGTCAAAGTAATCATGTTATTACTTAGTAATACTCGTCTCACATTTTTTTAAACATAAAAATAAATTGCACCTCCTGGGATTCGAATCGGGTAAAGTCCAAACCAGTAAGCTAAATTCACAACTTGTACACAGATTTTATGTGTCTATTTCCTGCTGCGCCTTGTTTTGATTTACACTTCGATTTGATCCTTTTCTTCGATCTCGCTGGTAACGCCATCTGTTTTCCTGACTCGACTTTTTTTCTATAAAAGTAACCGACTTCAATAAAAATTTCACTGACTTACTTCTCGGGTTTATATACGAGGATAACGTTTAACGATATAACGTTTTATGTACTTCCCAAAAAATATGCAGTTGAATAACGACCTAGAGAAACCTATGCAAATGGCATCAGTAATTTTTGAGAAAATCTCTACAAACGTAGATACATACGAGTACATCATACGGGCCAAGCAGAGGACTTCCATTTTTGGAATCGGTTAAAAAGATGAATTTAAAACCCTAAAAGTATTCTCTGCCAAATTTAGTTCGGTTGTGAAGGCGAAATAATAAAAGGATTATTTTAAGTCTACATTGCTAAAAGTTTCCATAGAGCAAGTGTCAGCTGGTGAAACAGTACCAGTATGTACTATGATTTTGTGTGTGATAATCAACTATGTCATTATGAGTAAAATGCTGCCATATTGAACTCAATATGGCAATATGGCAGCATTTAACTCAATTTCGTAACAAAAATTACGTTTTCAATATGTAGTTTCGATATTTGGACATTTTCTCGACATCGAAATATCGATATCGGTTGATTGAGTTCGATATCCCTAAACATCGATATTTTTAGGCGTTGATATAACGGTTATTTTTTTTATACTACGTCGGGTGGCAGACAAGCATATGGCCCGCCTGATGTGAAGCGGTAACAGTAGCGATATTAACGCTCGCCGTCAACCCCGCTGCCAGCGCAGCATCTCCTTCCTTTCTGGTGACCTCACTCACTCGCAGAAACACAACAACCCTCAAGGAAATTATAATTAATGGAAGGGTTTTTCGATATATCGTAGCATCATCGATCATTATTATAATAGTTAACGACGCAACATCAGTATGGAGTAGTCGGACTGTTCCAATAATTTCCAGTCACGTCTAACGTCCAATTAATGTAAAAATAAATATACATTAAGTCTTCTCTTCCCTTCAACATTCAGCTGTATTTAAAGTAGGCAATAAAAGTTTTATTCTCTAAGGTCTAATTAGCTAATTTAACTTTTCCCCAACAATGAGCGACGAAATCCCGAGAGAAACAAGACTGCATATAATTCCCTGCGTCATTTATATAATAAGCAAAATGAGGATTCCACATTAACACGTCCATTACGCCATAAAAAGAACGAACAAATTTTTTATACTACTTAAGTGGCTAAACACTGCTCGCCTGATGGAACGGTTAATTGTAGCTATAATAGTAACTGAAGGTAACATGCTGCTTGCGAATTGTCAGCCATTGTCTGTTCTCACTGAGCTGGGCCGCCCAGCTCAGTGACCCGCTACCGCCGAAGCTTAAGCCGATTACGATAGGATTTTTAGAATGCGAAAATCAGTACTGAAGGCCAATTCAAGTAATTTTTCTACGAACGCAGATTGAAAGTTGAAAGAATCGAGATTGAATTGTGAATTGACTAAAATTATATACTTGATTTCATTAATTAATTATTATCAATTCTTGTTGTTGATGTAAAATTATTAGTTTGTTTAATTTTCACTCATATTTCGATACAATCCCGCTTAAATTTAATTTTGAAGTTACATATTGTGTTACGAGAATACCAAATGTGACGTTTATGAGATCGAGACTGGATTGAAACTGAATTTTGACTATATTATAATTACGAGAATTGCCCCTCTGCTTAGATTTTTGATAATTATTACGAAATTATCGTTTACGCGAATTCAATTGCAAAACAACCACTGGCTACAATTCCTCGTCCTCCAAACAGTAGGACGAAATAGTTAGTAAGTAGACCAGAAAAAAGAAGTTTTTTTAATTATTTGAGTCTGCAGTGGTAAGGTTTTTTTTATCTTATAGGTTATATCTTATATGTCATAAGCTGCATTATATTTATTTATTATAGTTATATAACGTTAATTGTATTCGCCCTTAAAATATTTGCGCTTGGTGTAAAATGGCCTTATATTTATATAAGGCCATTTTACACCAAGCGCAAATATTAGGCAACGATTACTGACTGATCTTTGGTTTGATCCGATGAACACGCGGCTCAAACCAAAAAATATTTTGATTCGAAAAATAGGACTTACGCTTTAGTTATTTCTAAACATCCTCAACTTAGTTGGTAGAGCTCCAGGGTTTCTACCAGCTAAGCTAAAACAAGTGCCATAAATCTAAGCTGAAGTTTAATTTTAGTGATCAGACCAATGAATAAGCGACTCTATTTCAAATTCTATAGAGTCGCTTATTCATTGGTATGAATAAGCATTCTTTTCAGTTATTGAATCGCAGTAAGGGTTTGGTGGTAAGGGGGCAGGCCCTACCGCCGGAGCTGATGCCGATTTCTTTCGGAATTTCTGAATGCGAAAATGAAACTACTGCTTAGATTGTTGCTAATTATGTTTATAGCTCGGCTGGCAGAAACCCCCAGAGCTCTACCGACTAAGCTGAAGATGTTTGTCAATAACTTTAACCTAAGACCTATTTTTGGAATCAAAAAATCCGATGGTAATCGGCTACAGCTTAATCGGTACAGCCCCATGACTATATTTGGCATACAGGTAGATTATTATGACGTACGCATCCACTAAGAAAGGACTTCTGAAAATTTCCTTGGGATACTGGGATACGCGCGTACGTAGTCGCGGACGCGAGCTAGTGGTCAATAAATCCATCTTAAAACAACACTATTATATATTTTTGCGAAAATTTCCAAGAACTCCCTTTTTATGGTTTATTAAGTAATGAAAAGAAGATGGAAAATACTTTCAACATTGACGCAAAGAGGGTTTTCAAGAAACGCTATTGTGTTTTCAAGGGACAAATTTTGTCCAATCTCATTTACAAATGAGATGATGCTTGAGGATTTTTCTCTCATCAACTCTTAATACTTTGAAGCTTTAGTGAGAAAACATACTGCTCAAGCTGTAGATTACGCAAAAAAAACTAGCGACCCGTCCCGGCTTCGCACACATTTTAAGTTTGTAAAAACACTTACTCACTGTTACAGCCTGTTGTATCGACAACGTTTAGCTTTGCTATCGGTAGCTAGCTAGCTACGCGCGCTAGCTAGTACGGTGAACCGATGTTCGCCGACAAACACAGCTAGCGCGAGAGCTAGTTCGTAATTGACCAATCACGCTTGTCTCTCTGAGCGATTTTTTATTGTGCGTAATTTTCATTCTGTACTACCTAAGGGGATATGTGCTGCAAAAGTGACGTCACTTTTAACCAGATAATATATTTTAAAGATATCGAAATGGATTTGAAAAAACAATCGCGAGTTCTCTGCTCGTGGCGAACGGCAGGTTCTAAAAGCTACATGACCATTTTAACTCCGATATAAATTCTTAGCTGGTGGTGCAGCAGTGGGATTAT
The DNA here is from genome assembly GCA_937001555.2 of Hypsopygia costalis. Classification (NCBI taxonomy): domain Eukaryota; kingdom Metazoa; phylum Arthropoda; class Insecta; order Lepidoptera; family Pyralidae; genus Hypsopygia; species Hypsopygia costalis. Next base: position 6,969,983 of record OW443330.2, on the reverse strand, counting down.
AGAATGAGATCGAGATGTCGTACAACTCTTCGTCTGTATTTGTTGCAGCCAATTAGTAGAATCCGCCGTATGACATAACGGCTAGCTGTTTTAAAAATGAAATCAATAATAAAATCACCATTTTATCATATTATAAAGTTTGCGCAGTCTCGCGTCGCGACTCCTATTTCTGGTTAATCGCAAGAGAAACCTAACCTAACCCAAAGATAATGTAAACACATGCCATGCCGCCTATAGATAGCCGTTTTATGTCCCTTAGGATCAGTAGTACCATTGACTAGTACCATTGATGGTACAAGTGACACAACTTTGTATCTCTAGTACCATTAAAGAAAAGTCAAGATATTCCCCGTGATAACTGATGGAACTAATGATACAATTTTGTATCTCTAGTACCATTAAAGAAAACTAAAGATATTCCCCGTGATCAAGATGGTTTTGGGATGTATTCAGGATGGTTTTGGGATGTGTTTAGGATTGTTTTAGGATGTGTTAAGGATTGTTTTGGGATGTGTTAAGGATTGTTTTGGGATGTATTCAGGATGGTTTTGGGATGTGTTAAGGATGGTTTTGGGATGTGCTAAGGATTGTTTTGTGATGTGTTTAGGATTGTTTTAGGATGTGTTAAGGATTGTTTTGGGATGTGTTAAGGATTGTTTTGGGATGTATTCAGGATGGTTTTGGGATGTGTTTAGGATTGTTTTAGGATGTATTCAGGATGGTTTTGGGATGTGTTTAGGATTGTTTTAGGATGTGTTAAGGATTGTTTTGGGATGTGTTAAGGATTGTTTTGGGATGTATTCAGGATGGTTTTGGGATGTGTTTAGGATTGTTTTAGGATGTATTCAGGATGGTTTTGGGATGTGTTTAGGATTGTTTTAGGATGTGTTAAGGATTGTTTTGGAATGTGTTAAGGATTGTTTTGGGATGTATTCAGGATGGTTTTGGGATGTGTTTAGGATTGTTTTAGGATGTGTTAAGGATTGTTTTGGGATGTGTTAAGGATTGTTTTGGGATATGTTAAGGATTGTTTTGGGATGTGTTAAGGATGATTTTGGGATGTGTTTAGGATTGTTTTAGGATGTATTCAGGATGGTTTTGGGATATGTTTAGGATGTGTTAAGGATTGTTTTGGGATGTGTTAAGGATTGTTTTGGGATATGTTAAGGATGGTTTTGGGATATGATAAGGATTGTTTTGGGATGTGTTAAGAATGGTTTTGGGATGTGTTAAGTATAAAAAATTGACTAACAAAGAGGTTTTAAGTACCTATGTGATTATACATATTGTATATCACTATCACAACCTGGCCACTTGAGCTGGGGTTGAGAAAACAAATGAATACCGACCCGAGGCGTTCTATGGCGTCAAGCAAGTTGAAATTATTTTACGCCCGCGGGTTTAAGCGGGGGAGCGGGAGAGGAAACTCCTTTCAGTTGCGAGAGTGCTAATTTCGTATGTAAGTACTATTAGTTATTCTGTAGCATTTTTATTTTGTGGTGTAGGGGGCTCAATATCATCTTTAGAGACAAGACAAACCAACAAACCTGCACGTGGTACACCCTAAAAAATAACAAGAAGGCAAGGTTAGTGAGAAGTAGGCCATGACGATAGCCCGTCTGGAAAAGTACCTCTACAGCAACCAAATAAGAAATCCCTGGTGAATGGTAGTTTTCGGCGAGTGAGTGAGGTTACCAGGATGCTCCTGAGGAGCGCCAGCGACCGGGGTGGTAACACACAAGTAGCATTTGTTGCGCGCGTTTATACACACATCAAGTAGGCCATATGCTTGTTTGCCACCCGACGTAAAATAAAAAAAATGTGACTGATTCACGAAATGCGACTAGTTTACGTTCGTAACTATCAAAAGTTACCAAAGAGGAAAAAAAAATTCTTCTTTCACAACTAGTTACCAAACAGCGAAAAAAAAATTCTTCTCTTGTAACTGGTTGCGTAAGTTTAGTTACGTGGATAATTAATGATTTTTAAGAAAAAATAAAAACCGACTTCAGCTGGCAACAGTAAAGATGCGCGATACGTATCGATATTATCAAGTATCGATACAAAGCCATGCGATATATGGATATTTCGTATCGATACACGACCATGCGATACGCACCGATATATCGTATTCCATAGGTAAAAATATCGAATCCTATAATCCTGCATCACATTACAATATGAACTTTATTTTATTAAACCTTATATGTTTTTAGTAATAAGAGATTATGTAAACAAACTTTAAGAATAAGACGACCCGGCGGCGGGCGGCATCGAAACTTTGTTTATATTTTTGCGGGTAGGTAGATAGTTCTTTCTAATGTTACCGGTATTCAGAGTAACATAACATAGATGGTTTATTATCTATCACTCGGCTTCATTTATGTGGAGTCTTTTCTAGCTGCACAACCGTTGGTGAATTATTATAAGATGCCACCGCCAATAAAGTCAAACGTTTGGTCATTTTTTATAAAACATCTGATGACGGTGGAAAATGTAAACTGTATCAAGTAAAAGTAAAAATAATACTAAAAATAAGAACTCATTTAAATCGTCACCATACACAAATAATGGACAGTGATCAAAGTTCAAAAGCGATCTGTTACGTAATTTAAGCGCCTCTCAATTGCAATTGTAATGTTAACTCTGTAGTAGCTTGCAAGTTTTCTTGAATTTTAAGAATAAATAACGTTGTTAATATTTAATGAAAATATCGACGTATCGATACATAATGTTGCGATATATCGTCGCATCGATACGTCGGTTTACGATACGCATCGATACGCTGTATCGATACAAATGAAAATTTTGAACATCTCTAGGCAACAGGGCAAATTTAAGGGTTTCCATCGATTTTTCTGGGATCCCCTCACCAGACCCTGACTTGGTGAATATGGAACCACCTCGCAATCATACCCTTTCAAATAAAAAAAAAAGAATTTGACCATACGTGCTTAAAATTTAAGAGTTTCCCTTGATTTCCCTGGGATCACATCATCAGATCCTGACTTGGTGAATATGGGACCATCTTGCAATCATATCCTTTCAAATAAAAAAAGAATTTTGAAAATCGGTTCACAATTCGCGAAGATACAAATAACATACATACAAAAAAATATTCAGTCGAATTGAGAATCTCCTCCTTTTTTGAAGTCGGTTAAAAAAGGGATTTCAAGTGGCCAGTACTTGGCATATCAGTCAATACAATACCTACAGTATTTATAATAATAGGTAGGGGAAAAAGTCTTTTCGCATTATATATTTTAGTATGTATGAACTTGTATTAAAATCTCTTTGGTTATACCATTTGTATCTGGCAGGTTTTGATATCTTTAAAAAGTTTAAATTTTAAAAAAGATAATTCCAAATTCAAATTAGGTAAATGTGTGATTTTCATTTGTTTTTTTTACTGTCAAGATGAGTGAATCTAATGAAGAAATTCGATTCATTTTAAAATTTTACTACAAAAAAAATAAAATGCAACGCAAGCTGCGAAAAAAATTTGTGACGTTTATGGACCTAGTGCAGTGTCTGTGAGAGTAGCACAAATTTGGTTTAAGCGTTTTCAATCAGGAAATTTTGATGTGAAAGATGCACGTCGCTCTGGTCGCCCTGTTACGGATAAAATATAAATATAATATAAATAAATATTGTCATACAAATTACACAGCGCCATCTAGCCCCAAAGTAAGCGAAGCTTGTGTTATGGGTACTAGACAACTGATAAACATACGTAAATACATTTTTTTTTTGTAAATACATACTTATGATACATAGAAAACACCCAGACCAAGACAAACAGACATGTTCATGCACACAAATGTTTGTCCTGTGTGGGAATCGAACCCACGAGCGTTAGTGTCAAAGCCGCGTCATTGACCGCTACGCCACCGAGCTCGTCGAGAATGGATGCCATTTTTGAAAAAGTGGAGCAAGATCGGCATATCAGTAGTTACGACGTAGCTGAAGAATTAGGAATTGACCACAAAACAATTTTGGCGCATTTGAAAAAAGCGGGGTACACTAAAAAGCTCGATATTTGGGTGCCTCACGATCACATTGAAAGAAACTTAATGAACCGTGTACTCATTTGCGATTCTTTTCTACGACATAATGAAAGCGAACCGTTTTTGAAGAAGCTAATAACTGGTGATGAAAAGTGGATCACGTACGACAAGAACGTGCGAAAAAGGTCGTGGTCAAAGGCCGGTCAGGCTTCACAGACTCTGGCAAAACCCGGGTTAACCCGCAACAAGGTGATGCTGTGTGTATGGTGGGATTGGAAGGGCATTATTCATTATGAGCTGTTACCGCCAGGCAGGACTATCGATTCTGAACTCTACTGTGAACAACTGATGAGATTAAAGCAAAAAGTTGAGAGAAAGCGGCCGGAATTAATTAACAGAAGGGGTGTGATTTTTCATCATGATAACGCTAGACCTCAAACATCTTTAGCCACTCAGCAAAAATTAAGAGAGTTTGACTGGGAGGTGTTAATGCATCCGCCGTATAGTCCTGACCTTGCACCTTCTGATTTTCACCTGTTTCGGTCTCTTCAGAATTCTTTAGGCATTGTCAGGTTAACATCACGAGAAGACTGCCAAAACCACTTGTCGTGGTTTTTTGAACAGAAGTCCCAAATTTTCTATAGTAATGGGATCATGTCTCTACCTACAAGATGGCAAAAAGTTATCGAACAAAATGGCACCTACATACTTTAGTTAAATGTAAATAAACTTTATTAAAAAATGTTTTGAATTTTCATATAAAAAACGAAAAGACTTTTTCCCCAACCTAATACTTTGTCTATACTTCGCGTTTGTTTAGTTGTAAGTACATAGTTTATAATATAGTAAATATTGGTTGTATCACTAGTACCATTAATGGTTCTAGTGATACAACCAATATTTATGATGGTACAACTGATCGCAAATTAGTGTCACTAGTACCATTGATGGTACTAGAGATACAAAGTTGGGTCACTTGTACCATCAATGGTACTCGTCAATGGTACTACTGATCCTAAGGGCGTTATGTAATGTGAGAGTTCTACGAATTGGCTGTGACATACATAATTAATATATATATGATATATATGAAGAGCTCGATGGCGCTGCGCGTGTCATTCTAATCGATCACCCAAGTTAAACAACGTCGACCGTAGCCTATCCATCTTGAGCTCCTCCGTGCTTCGGAGGGCACGTTAAGCCGTCGATCTCGGTCGTTGTCATAAGATGAGAGTCGTTAAGCCAAGTTAGTGGCCTTTGGGCGGCTTGAAAACAATGACCTCAGCCAATCCGCAATATCCTCTAATCCTCGAAACCCCTTCGATTCTCCCAACTCCCAGAGTATCCCAACAGTAGGATGATTATGGGTTGATTTCGATATATAGGATGATAGATACGATAGATTTATCACATACAAGCAAATTATTGTCTCCATATTGAATTCAGAGCCAAACCTGACAATTTTCCCGCTTAATTAAGTTATTATAATAAGTGAACGATTTAATTTGAATTAAATACAACCATCGAGAATTCGCGAATGTAAATATTTTAGTAATTATTGTAATTGTTGTTCGTACGTTGAGGCCCAATGAACAGGAAAATGCAATATTATTGTAAGCTGAAACTCTGTTGGTACAATAAAATATTATTATTTTACTCATCATCATCGTTTCAACCTAAGGACAACATGTGTGCTGCTACACTGATTTTGATGAAATTCAGTAGGCGTATAGAATGCGTAAACAAAATTATTTATCTTTTTTCAATTATCTTTGGGTTAGGTTGGCTTTGTCTTGTGATTAACCAGAAATAGGAGCCGCGACGCGAGACTGCGCAAACCTTGTGATGCGCCGTTAGCTGACAGTTCACTTGGTTACTTCTAATATACGAATTATTATGTTCGATGGCTAGTTTCTACCAGCAAGCCAAATTTTCTGAATAATAAAATAAGAACCGACAAGTAACAGATGGGCAATTCTCGTAATTAAAATATAGTCAAAATTCAGTTTCGATCCAGTCTCGATCTCACAAATGTCACATTTGGTATTCTCGTAACACAATATGTAACTTCAAAATTAAATTTAAGCGGGATTATATCGAAATATGAGTGAAAATTAAAGAAACTAAGAATGTTACTTTGCCAACAACAAGAATTGATAATAATTAATTAATGATAATCAAGTATATAATTTTAGTCAATTCACAATTCAATCTCGATTCGGTCAACTTTAAATCTGCGTTCGCCGAACAAACCTAGCAGAACACCATCCTGATGATACACTTCGATCTTAATATTATGCAAATTTACTGCAGACTTTCATTCAGAAGCAGCTCCATAAGTTGTAGAACAAAGCATGCTTGCTAATACTCTTCTTCAAAGCAAAAAGGATCCCCGTTTGGAGTACATACTTAAATCATCCCAGTTACGACATACATACTCTACTATAGTGTCACGTAACCTATTTGTCTGTTGTATATTACTATATTCAAACAAAGAATATGCAATCGAATGGACTATTCCATTCGATTGCATATTCTTTGTTTGAATATAGTAATATACTTCCATCTTCAGCAGCTTCCATCGGGAGGCATTGGAATAATTCGGTGTAAGGTAAGTGTGTCACCCACCCCGTAATTCTATTGTACGACTCATTGTACAATATACGTAATAAAACGATAATTATTTAAGACGATTACGTAACAAATTACCTGTTATCTATTGAATTCTCAAGAAGAACATTTTGTTACCAATAAGTTCTCATTCTCAAACTCATTCAGAGTTAAGTATACATACCTACTTATAACTATACTAAAATGATTATTAATTTTTGATTTAAACTATTGCGATATTTTATGTTGCGGGCGTCCTTCCCGGGAAGGACTTCCTACTTCAGCGAAGTATTTACATTACACACTGCAGTTCGGTACCTAAGGCAGGTGAATCGGACGAGGTTTGGCCTAACTTTATCACTCTTCGGGCCTTGGCGATGACAAACCTCAATATTCAATTAATATCGAGCTTCATTGTCTGATTGAAGTGCTCGAGTAGTGTCTCAGAGGTTCCTTCCTTAAGCCATAGACCAGAAGCACCTTACGACGAGAATAACATTCCTGTTGATCTAGCCTATCTATGACTATGTCCAACTGTGATTCCACCATCGAAATAGCCTTCCATGCAAAAGTTTTAAAATATGGTAGTCTGTATAAAGAGTGTGTGGAGTACAGATTACAGGATGCTGTGTTAACTGGCTGCTGGTTTAAGCTCTTCTCGAACTTCTCCATTCTGGCAGTAAGAAGTCATTCTGAAGTGTCATCAAATCGTTCATATTCTTATTAAATTGATCACAAACTTCCTTATTATTCATTTGAGTGAAGGTGTATGCCAGCAGGGTGGGCAACATTTACATTGACATTAATTTAAGTAATTTAATTATTTTATTGTAATAAAAACAAGCTAGAACTATAATGCTTTCTATTGGTGAAAGAATTCTCAAAATCGGATCAATACATTAAGAGATTACCCCCTTACAAACTCACAAACTTTACCTTCTTATAATATTACTATAGCAATTCTTGCTTTTGTCATTTTTTTTATTATTGTTCTATTTAAAATGCTTGTCACTACTACGGCAACCATAGCATTTTCTTTGGCAATGAAGAAACTTCACAGCACATTATTAATTTGAGAGGAACAAGACGCTATAAAAATTTGTACTTCGTTACAGTACGAATGAACACCCTATTGACCCTATCTTGAGAAAATAACAGTTGCGCGATTTCGTACGCACAAAAGGATTCATAAATAAATCCCTCGGCAATACATTTAAGTGTCAACTTACTGTTGTTTTAACGTAAGGGCAGCTATAAACAAAGCGATTACATTTATTGTTTTGCTCTAGTAAAAAGAGGAATTTACCAATAATTACAACTCTAATTTATATAATTAATAAATATCTTGGGTTACGCGAATACGTCGGTCATAATAAACGGATTAAGTCGATGTTTCCTTTTTTATAATTAAAGGAAAACAAGAAAAAACTCCCGATAAGAAAGTTATGTAATGACAACATTCAAACTTTTTCAGATTTCCCCATTATCTTTTGCAAAACAACGTTCAATGTAACTTTGTTTTTTTTTTCACGTGTATCCCGGAATAGCTGATAATTTATTCCAATAAATCATCAGATTAATAATCTTATTACAACAGTAATTTTAGTCGAAAACCGAGAATTATTACTCAAGAATTTAATCTCACCCATTTTTCTTCCTGGATCATTATTATTCCTTTGTTTTATTTTTATTGTACAAGCAAATTTAAACTACATACATTAAAAGTTGAGAAATGAACCGCAGAATGTATAAAGCATTTACAAATTTTCGGCGCTAATCACAATGCGTAAAAAAATATTCACAGGAGGAATTTCTTTAGATTGTAAGACATTGTGAGCAACATTAATGTCTGCACTTCCCGAAAGATCACTGCTAAGTAATGTTTAACCCTCAATAACATTAGTCAAGTGTTATAAATAAACAAAATAGATTTAGCGAATGTATTCTCAGTCGAGTTAACTATGCTGGTTATATATCTGGTATAAACTTCGATGGTTAATGCTATAAATTAGTGTTAATACATAATATGAACTTTGCAAAAAAAAAAGCATTGTTAAAGTAACTTTAAAACTGTATACATCTGTTTTGTACAAAACATGGATCGTGCCTCTAGCGGAACGTTTTGGAAACTCAAATTTCAATACAAAATACTGACGTGAGAAAGAACGTACTCGTACATAGGTTAAAAGCGTCAATATTTGTAAAACCCATGCTGGTTTTAGTTACAAAGATTGCACGGCAATAAGTTGCTCGCAACTTTTGTGTCCTGCCCCCTTACCACCATCTCTTATTGCGATTCAATAACTGAATAGAATGCTTATTCATACCGCATCATTTGAATCGCAATAAGAGATGGTGGTAAGGGGGCTGAGTGCTTAGTGCGAGTTTTTGGTGACAACGTTTACAAGCCGACCAAATTGAGAAAAAGTTTCATATTATGAATTTACCAGACCCGTATTACATACACAAATTGGCCGGGTTGCTCGCTTCGAAATGTGAGCATGTAAGTAAGCCACACGATTTTGATATGTGACACGCCTAGTATAAATTCACAACATGAGAGTTTTCCTCTATTTGATCGGGAAACTCGCACTAAGCACTCAGAGTGCTGAGTGTGAGTTTTTTATTCACGTTCGATCATGTCTACGTAAACAAACCGACCAAATAGAGAAGTACTCTCATGTTGTGAATTTAACAGACGCGTGTTACAAATCCATTTTAGCCGGGTTGCTCACTTCGAAATGTGAGCGGGAAAGCTGTATAATTTTGATATGTAACACGCGTCATATAAATTCACAACATGAGAGTACTTATCTATTTGGTTGGTTTGTTTACGTTAACATTATCGAACGTGAATAAAAAACTTGCACTCAGCACTCTCTATTGTAGTCGCCCTTAGAATCTAAATCGCTATATCTACGGGTGGGTGGGTGTGCGACCTACTCGAACATTAATAAGCAATTTCGGAGAAAGCAAGCAAAGATGGCAGATAAGACACGTATCGTCTTGTCTCCGACATGTTAGGCGTGGAATCATCTCGTTACAATACTTACAGAGATAAAATCACACAAGAGGTTAACTTTTACGATAATGTATTTATTTTTGATCTAAATTTTTCTCTGACAAAGATAAATTATACACATAGAGTACCTAGCGATTTTATTACCTGCAATATGAAAAGAGTTGAATGGAATTAAACAACTTTTCCTATGGGACCAACAACGAAACCCAAAGAAATAATGGCTTCTACAAACAAAAAGTTTAAATCTCTATGGAAATTGCGGAACTTTTCTACAATTTTCCATTTGGTTCCGTAAAGGTAGGTTCCAAAAAGTTGTCATTATTCAGGAGCGGCTTCTCCTTTCGTATTGCAGGTAATTTTGTCGCCACTCAGTGTGAATGTGGTGAAATACATTAGTATTACTTAGACATTTTACGAATAGGACGTTTTGGGACTAAGTCATTTTGTAAGTGTGGGTATTCTCCTAAATAAGTATGAAGGGTATCCAACCACTAACTCTTAGTTTGGAAAAGATGTAATCGTGTCTTTGCTTTCTCTACAAATTATACCACGTGGAGTGCTCGGATGAGCTGTTTGATTTGATACCTGCCACTGAGATCCACTATCGTACAACTTAAATTAATATTTCATCCATATCATCTTGATAATTGGTAATCTACCACAGTACGTTTCCTACGACATTTTATACCACGAACTGTGAAATTGTGGAATCACCTTCTGGAACTGGGAACTGGGGAGCCTTCAAGAACAGTGTCTATATTTCCCTTAAAAGGCTGGCAACGGATCGGCGACCTCTTGATGTTGATGATCTCCATGGGCGGTGGTGATTGTTTTCCATTAGATGACCCACATGCTCGTTCGTCCAATCTCATATAAATCATTCTCATGTAAAAATCATTCAATGTATGAACATGACGTCGAATAAGACAACCACAAAAAATAAACAAAGAAAGAAAGGAAGGAAGGAGTGGCTGACAACGGATCGGCGACCCCTTTCCATCAGGTGACCAACATGCTCGTTTGCCCCCCACATATAAAAAGGCATGGAGGTTTTTCAAGACAGAGCAAGCAATGCATTTGGCATTTATCTTCATAGTCAACCAACTTGAAGAATAAATGGACTGACTCACTAGATGCATGGACTTTTATGAATGATGTACCTACCTAAACCTAACCTATGGCTCATCTCAGTATCAAAGCTCGCCGCGAAAACTGTGGTTTGCGGGACTGGGAATTACTTAAATACATGAATGAAACATTAGGTTTTAATATATTTCTTCATGATATCGCATAAGGCCTTTCCCGGTCACAAGAACAAATGATGCGTCCATTAGTCATCACCTCAGGACTTTTTTATACCCTCGAGGGTGTGAAAGAAGCCACCGCCTATTTCTTGTCTCTCAGCAGTAATTGAGAATTATACATGTAATGTATTACATACAATTCATTGCACTAAAAGAAAATTATATTTAAAAGACAGTCAGTCTAAAATCCTGGAAATGGAGTCAGTAACCACAGTAACGCGATCATGCATACCTTTATTATTACCTGACGTTTCGATCTGACGGGCAATTCTCGTAATTAAAAAGTATTCAAAATTTAGTTCCGATTCTCTGTCTCGATCTCACAAGTGACACATTTGGGATTCTCGTAATACAATACGAAACTTCAAAGTCTGTTTTAAACGAGTTTATACCGAAATATGACCGAAAATTAAAAAACTAAGAATGTTATTATGCCAACAATAAGAAATTGATAATAATTAATTAATGAAATCAAGTATACATTTTTTAGTCAATTCACAATTGAATCTCGGTTCGGTCAACTTTTGTTCTGCGTTCGCAAAATAATTACGAGAATTGGCCATCAAGATGCTCTAGCCATGGTCACAGGCTGACCGCCCTGTTAAATAGTCTTTCCGTTATTATTTTCATAAATCATGCAAAGCGAAAGTTTAAAAGTTATTATTTGGAGTCAGAGTAAACCTTAGGCTTAGATCACAGAAAAAAATAATGGAGTAAGAAACTTTGAACACTTTATTCAAGCTTAATAAGGGGTTAAAGGTTTCTTTTACTAGTCGGATCTCACGCGCAGATGTGACACTTGGGAACGACTTGGTGAATTGGCTTTCACTTTCGTACACTCTGCTAAATTAAAAAAGTGAGTGAACTGTATTAAATAGGAATAATATCATAAGAAATTGTTTACCTTGTAATAAGAAATTTAACTTGTGACCATTAGTGTTAAAACACTAATGAATAACGTAGAAACCATTAAAAAAATTCAGTCGTCCTTTAAAATATTCTTCTAAATAAAACCGGCCAAGTGCGAGTCGGACTCGCGCACGAAGGGTTCCTTACCATTATCTATAAAAACAGCAAAAAAAAAACATTTGTTGTATGGGAGCCCCTCTAAAATATTTATTTTTATTTAATTTAACTATTTATTTTTAAAGTGAATATATAACTAAATATTCTGTGAATATTTCAAGCGTCTACCTTTTACCGTTATATCGAGCAAAAACGAACAAAAAAGCACGTTTGTTGTATGGGAGCCCCTTTAAATATTTATTTTATTTTAGTATTTGTTTTTATAGCAGCAACAGAAATACGTCATCTGTGAAAATTTCAACTGTCTAACTATCACGGTTCATGAGATACAGCCTGGTGACGGACGGACGGACGGACCAACGGACAGCGAAGTCTCAGTAATAGGGTCCCTTTTATCCATTGGGTACGGAGCCCAAAAATATCATCCTTTAATTTAAATATTACGTTAAAAATGAAATCTTAAATGACCATATTGGGATGTAAGTGGTTCATCACCATCTTGGAACTAAAGCTAACGTGATAACATGATGCTAATGAGGCTCTGCTGAAGGAGATGTAGGGCATAGTGTAGTTTACACTGCCCGACTGTGGAAGTACCTCCACCTCACAGAAGACCGCAGCTTTTTTTCAACTTTTGATGGTTATTTTGCTCCTGCGAGTGAGTGTGGTCAGCAGGATGGAAGGAGCAGTTGCGTTGCAGCGGGGGTGGCAGTGCGCGAGCAATATTTCATACTACGATAACAGCTTCTCATCAGACGGGCCGCATGCTTGTTCGCCATCCGACGTAGTATAAAAAATAGACGACATCACTCGCAGGAACACAGCAGCCTTAAAAGGAATTGTTATTTGATTGCGGTATTCTGTGAGGTCCTTCCCCTGTCGGGCAGCTTATACATACGCTATGCCCTACCTCTCTTTCGCCAGAGCCTCGTTAGTCTATCAGCAGGATGCACCACGTGCAGGTGAGGTTGGCTTTGACTCAAAGGTCTTAGATCAATAGTTAGATGAGTAAGGTCAATATAAAAATTCTAGCTGATCCAGCAAACGTTGCTTTATCATTTAAACAAGCGGCCGCCAGCGACATCGTACGCGTGGAGTTTAGTTATTTGCACATAATTTTTAATTATATTCGAAAAAGCTAAATATCTAATGAAAGGAAAAAAAATCAAAGAAAGATAAAAACAATCAACATCTTAACGATTTTTTAGAATCAATGAAATCGACGGATATTATTTTTTTTAAAACCTCTCTGTAAAACCTAAAATACGTTTTATTATACTAATAATGCATATTTAGAAATCAACCCGTTTTGGGGTTAAAACGGGGGTTGGTGGTTTGTATGAAAGTCCAATGTTATTGAAGTTAAAGTAATTATGGCAGAAGGATTTTAAATTGTATTTAATTATAAGATTTATTGATTCAATAATTAAGGATTTTAAATGGTAATAATTATAAATAATTTTAAATATACATATATATAAATAATTTTAAATATACATATATATAAATAATTTTAAATATACATTATTAGTACACCTCCACACCATCTATAGAGCATACATTTTAAATTTCAAGTCCCTGTTTTACCCCCTTAGGGGTGGAGTTTCGTGAAATCCGTTCTTAGCGGATGTCTACACCCTATAAAAAACCTAGCTGCCAAATTTCAAGTTTGTAGGTGTTATAGTTTCTGAGATTTCGTGATTAATCAGTGAGTGGTATTTCGCTTTTATATTTATAGATTATTCTTATGGTTATATTAGTAGAAAAAAAATTGATAATAACCTATTCTCAGACCTACTGAATATAAAATTTCATCAAAATCGGTCAAGCCGTTTCGAAGGAGTAACTGTGACACGAGAATTTTATATATTAGAAGATAAACAATTCATAATCTAACACTTCATAATCTGTCCGATATATTCGAGAACTTTCTGGAGACATAATTATTATGTCAGAAGGAGTCAAAAAAGTACTCTAAAGTTATAGCCCCTTATACAGTCTTTATACGGCCCCTTATATAGTTATATAAGGGACTGGGTTCAGTAAGCTTTCTCAAAGAACTCTAATGTTAAATATATGAGTCCCTTAGTGAATCAAGGGTTAATACTCTAGTTTTTGTTGGGTTTCTGCGAATGAATAAACTCATTAGAGTGTTATGAAGTGTTGTAGCAGCTGTAGCTTGTATTGCAACGTATTATTTGTGTATTAGAGTTATGAGGCTTGAATGTACACAACATTTAATCTAAATCTTGTACCCTATATTACAGTTACGTACAACTAATTACCGAGTCGTAAGCAAACCGTATCCCCTATTGTTTAACGTAATATGAGGAATAACTTCCGCACAATATTTGTCCATCCTATAAACCTTTGCCTCTCCTGCAAATCGTTCTATTTCTACCCTTTAAGCTAATGCACAATTTTTTAAGTTTAACTTTAGTAGTTACTAATTTAAAATGAACATATTTTAAGTTAGTAACTTAAAATAGTAAAACAGTTTAAGACGTGTCTAAGTGCTAAAAAGGGCCCAAAGCCAGAATAAAATATTAATTTCATTTTTTTTTGCCTATCTTCCCTTTTTTCCCCGCTTTCCTTCTAATATTCTTCCGCCATCATGTTTGAATTTTGTGATTTTTTTCAATAAATATAATTTCAACCCTAATAAATTTTCATAAGTACTGACATGTGTTTCATTATATTTGGAGGGTATTTTCATCCTCCCCATATAAACAATTAACCCTTATAACCACCTTTAGAATTTAAATTTCCCAAAATCTCTTCTTATTACTTGTATAGGCCATAAATTTAACCTACTTACTGTCTAAATTTCATAGTATTAGATGCAGTAGTTTCGACTCCGTGTTGATGATATTCACTACGTCAAGCGAAAACCGCCTTCCTCTTTATATTATAGGTGATAAGGAATACTAAAATATGTTTCCCGCTTGTGTTTAGTCCCAACTTGCACGCTTTACCGTAATTAAAGAAGGCGTGATTTAACGCCTTCTTTAATCACCATTTCCAAAGCTAAAAAAATAGAATTAATGAAACATAGTGGTGAGTCCCGAGGACTCAAGATTATAATAAATAAATATTTCTGGACAATTTACACAGCGCCATCTAGTCCCAAATTAAGCGCAAAGCTTGTGTTAAGGGTACTAGACAACTGATAAATGTACTTCAATACATTTTTTTTTTGTAAATACATACTTTATAATACATAGAAACACCCAGACCAAGATAAACAAACATGTTCATGCACACAAATGTTTGCCTTGTGCGGAGATCGAACCCGCGAACTCGGAGTCAAAGTGGCCATTGCTAACCATTCGAACACCGAGCTCATCTAATTATGAATTGAGTGTGCATTAAATTAAAGTTATTAGAGAGAAGGAAAAACACCCACATTATCGTTGCAATCTGTATGCATAAATGCAATATGCTATGACGTCGTTCATTAACCGCTAGAGAAACTTGAGTGAATGCAAACCCGTCGGAAAAAAAAAATTGAAGACTTCAAAAATACAAGCATGCTTGCAAACTACTCAGTGGGCGAGAAATTTCCACATTCAACCGCTTTTCATAGCTAGAATACTGTATACATCATCAATTCATGTTGATCCCATTGCTGGGATACGCGTCTTTTAATTGAAAGTGGTTTAAATCGTTCTCCACCTCGCTGCTCAATGCGAGTGAGCAGAGGCCAGTGTTTCCAAACCGCCTTGCGGCGACTGACTTATTTTAGCTACAGTCTTCTAATGACAAACAACGGTCGAGTCTGACGGCTTAACGTGCCTTCCGAAGAACGGAACTCGAGAAAAATATACCCCATCTAAAAATAGTCTACTGTCGAGATTGCTTTAATGGCGTGATATTTACCACTAGGTTGTAAGCAAGCATACGACACGCCTGGTCGAAAGCAGTCAACGCGCGCTTGCGATACCTTGGTTCAGGAATCACTAACGCCAATCCTGTAAAATTTCCTTCACGCCTATCTTGAAGAATTCTAATACTGTAGTCTTCTGGGAAAACCTTGAGAGTTCATTTGGAAGGTCGAGGTAGAAATTTCTCTGAAACTGCACAGTACGTGACCACTTCGGATTCAATGTGTAAGGCCGAATTACCGGCCTATGCTGGGTGGTGAAAATCGTGATTGATTAGATTGACTACTCTGCGACAACTGTGTCTATAATGTAGAAGAGTTAAAAAAAATACAATTAATCACATTTTATAACTACTCAGGCCCATATATAAAATACTATGATATTGTTAAACCTCAAAGGAGTGCTCCTTCTGCATCGTTATTTCTGAACTAGTTATTCTGTGTAACCAGATTCAGTGCATTGAACTAATTGTTAGGTTCAACAACTGATAATAATTATGCATGAAATTTAGGTTTAAACAATAATTATGATATAAGTAAATACGGTTATGTGTTATTTTAGGACATACAGCGCGTTTATTGAATCTACTAATACCGAATATTGAAATAAAACCGGCAAAGTTCCGTATCATTAGAAGTTATTAACAATACTTTTTACATTACTTCTTTAGCATCATAAGCTAAGTGTGAAACTTTCTGTAATTTTATTTACTTTTTATATTTTTATAAGCATTGTTTATAAGCATTGCACTATAGTATTTTTATACTACGTCTGGGGACAGAAAAGCATACGCCCGCCATATGTGAAGCGGTTACCGGAACCAAATTAACGCTCGCAACATGTAATATCGCTCGCGCGCTGCGTCTTTCACTAGTCAGTAGAATGCACCACATGCAGACAAGGTTGGCTTTGACTCTAAAGATATATAATTGACTCTAATGATATGCCACTTACATTTCATTGATGTTTAAAATTATAAATTTTCCGATTTTTGCTGAATTTCGTGATTCTAGGTCAACCAGAAGTAGGCTTTAGGTTTTGATTTACTTGTAAGTAACAAATTTATACGTATATAACATTTTTTTTATTATTTAGCCTTTATTACGACATAAATAAAAATCATATAAATCAACTCGATAACAAAACATTATTATGATGTAAATTTACACTATAAACTAAGTTAACAAAAAATAAACTAATCTTAAAATACAAACTTAAGTAATTTAAAATAAAATAAACTTAAAATGAATATATTATAGGGAAAGAAAAAAAATTAATAATAATATTTTTTTATTTATTTGTACCATATAATATTTAGACCAGTTTTTGTTGAATCTGCGTGGATTTTAAATTTTAGGTTTTTTGACAGATCATATATACCTAAATATATTTCATTTTACATTCAACTTGATACCTCCACGCGTTCGTCATAAAAATGGGTTTCACAGACGGCAAAAAGTGATCCTACGAGTATATCCTTTTGAGGTACGAAACCGGAAAATGTGATTTTATATACATACTTGTTGTTTTTGGATATAGCAATGATTTCGTTTTTGTTTTGTTTTTGAAAAATGACGTTTCTTGTATGATGACCCGTTTTAATTTTCGCTTTGTTGTATTTTAAATACTTTTTTTTAATGTTATAAAGGTTATAGCAGTTTGGGACTGCATGGCAGTGTGTAATTTGTCCAGTAATATTTATTAATTTATTAATCATAGGCATTTATGTGCTAAGTATCTAAAGTGCAAACTAAGCACCCATTTTACCAACATAAATTAATATATTTATTATTTATACCGACCTACACTAAATCTATATAAGTATAGAGTAATCAACACACTAGCAATCTGTAGCAATACTATAAAATTCATTAAACTGCCTTATTCCGACATTGAGACGTGTCGCTTCATAAGCACCGAACATATACCGAGTAATGCTCAGTAATGCTGAGTAATGTGACGTGCGTATGTCGTAATTATTTAGCGTTCATTAACGGGAGCTGACGTCGACAGAGTAACGACTGAGTCGGCAGAGACTTTGTCGAGTATAAGAATAAAGGTAAGGGTGAATTTGCCTGGTTCGTCTAATTGTAATTACGCTAGCTTTCCGTACGACGATGCTTGCATGAATTGTACACAAATTTGTCAGAGTTTTCTTGTTATTAGTAGTCCTAGTTAATTGACTACAGAAAAATACTGTAGCGACACGATGGTAAACAACCTAATGTATAAAATAGATTTGTACATATTAACAACATGTTACATTACTAATATAATTAACACACATCATCCACAATAATAAAACATGTTAAATAACTTTGGTTAATAGCAGTGGTTCCCAACCTTTTTTTTATTCGGACCACTACGAGGTCTTTGCTGGGTGTAGGGTCCTCGACTGTCATATAAATCCATTATTGTATAACTCGTTTATTCGTATTTTGTATAAAACTACTCAATCTCTTTCAGTATAAGTTTGTATCACAGACCATAACTTACCTCTCACGGACCACCGGTTGGGAACCCCTGGTTTATAGCATGTTTTGTTATATAGCCTGCGGTGCATAATATAGCATAGAATAACAGATAAATAAGTTTTTATCTATTGTAGGTTAGGTAAAGTTTGATATTTTTTTGTCCATTACAAGCCAGCAATGTATTGAAAGTTATATAGCAATTGAAATTATATGAAATAAATATTATAATATGTCTTACATATCCTATAATCTGGATTCAACATTTTTCTCTTATTTTATCTAGTTACCCGTCATGTCTCCAATTCTCTTTTCTCTAAACTGAACTCTCTATAGTAGTAGTAGTAGTCTCTGAACAGCTCTATAGTATTCCATTTCAACAATGATTCATAATAAATATGTCATTCATAACGTAATGAATACTCATCCCGCTACTGGAATACTATTCTTGATATATGTGAATTAAGATTTAGTGGCGTCGGTAGATATTCCAACAGACTACTCGATACTAAGTACACAGGCTACTGGATTATATAGATCTAAATTTTAGATCTATATAATCCAGTAGCCTGTGTACTTAGTATCGAGTAATAGTTTGATAATATTTATCACAGCTGTATATGTGACTCACCACTATCTACCAACCTCACCTGGGGCCTTACCACAAGCTCTAAACGCAGGAATGGAACTATGATGGTTGCGTATTTATCAATGAATTTCATTCATAAATTCGCAACCATGATGGTTCCATTCCTGCGTTTAGAGCTTGTAGTAAGGCCCCTGTAAGTGGTGTTCTCTTCCATCTAACAAAATAGGCTAAGAGCGCTTAGTGCAAGTTTTTTGTTCGCGTTTCGATCATGTCAACGTAAACAAACTGACCAAATCTTCTCTATTTCAACTCACATGTTGTGAATAAGACGCGTGTTACATATATAAATTATGTGTCTTACTTGTTCACATTTTGAAGTGAGCAACCCGGCTAATTTGGATATGTAACACGCGTCTGGTAAATTCGCAATATGAAACTTTTTCTCAATCACGTTCAAATATGACCAACAAAACTCACAGAAGCACTCCGATGAGACGTATATTGAGCCCGAGTGGGGAAGTACAAGCAGGGGAGGTGTACCGCACCTCACAGAAGAACGAAGCAAACAAATATAATACAAATTTGCCATTGTGATCTTGCGGGCATTTAGACACGTCAAACATTGCTTTTTTAAATAATAATTCGTCATACCTATCTTTTCCATTTTCAATTGATTGTATACCTATTAATATCATAATTGTTTTTTTTTTATACTACGTCGAGTGGCAGGCAAGCATAGGGCCCGCCTGATGTGAAGCGGTTACCGTAGCCATATTAACGCTCGCAACATAAAATATCGCTCGCGCGCCGCCACCCCCGCTGCCATCGCAGCATCTCCTTCCGTTCTGGTGACCTCACTCACTCGCAGGAACACAACAGCCCTCAAGGGAACCGTTATTTGGCTGCGGTATTCTGTGAGGTGGAGGTACATTCCCCAGTCGGGTAGCTTACAATTACGCTCCCTACCTCTCTTTTCGCCAGAGCTTCGTTTGTTAGTCAGCAGGGTGCACCGCTTGCAGGTGAAGTTGGCTTTGGTTCAAAGATGTTGATGAACCACTTACACCCCAAAAATAAATAAATAAAATGTAAATATGAGTTTATTTGTTACGCTTGCACGCCGAAACTATTCAACCGAACATCATGAAACTTTTTACACATATTCTCAAAGGTATTAGGAAGGACATAGGATACCATTTATTAAAAAAGTAAACCCAGGCAAAGCTGCGGGTGGAAACTATAATTAGTAGAATAATAATTAGAAGTATAAATATAATTGGCCGTGTGGTTTCCGGCAGACTAGAACAGAATCACTCCGTTTCTTCCCGTGGATGTCGTACAAGGCGACTAAGGGAAATACATTATCAAATATCGATCAGGCCTCCCCAACCCGTTTAGCCAGCGTGGGCAGTGTAGGCCAAATCCTCCTTCCGTCTAGGACGGACGAGAGAGGGTCGTGCTCCTGTAGTGGAGACTAAAATGGACCTGATGATGATGATGATAAAAATATTGTTATACTAAAATATCGGACAAAAGGATGTCTCGAGATCTCCCAGACTCCCACTTGGCGGTATCGTGTTGCCAATTACGAGTATATTATGAAACTGTAAACTCACCGGTGACTGGTTACCAACATCAATAAATTTACAAATTTTGTAATAAATTACATAGTACTCATTTTAAATGTTATTATGATAAATATAATGTAAGAGCAAATGGATACAATGTCAAGGACAAGAACTATATATATTACATGAATGTCAAATAACAGTTCCTTTGAGAATTATTGTTCATCTACAAGTGAGTAAGTCACCGTGAGAAGTCACAATAAGACGTGAGGAGTTGCGACATCAGCAGCGGTGGTGCCAATGCAATCTTACCTCTCTTTCGCCTCTTCGCTAGTCAATATATGGTGTTCCACGTGCAAGTGAGGTTGGCTTTGGCCGTAAAGTGGTGAAACGCTTACACCCCAAAATATGTATAGTAAGAAACGTTATAAAACAGAACATATAAGCTATTTTTACAATAACAATATTTCTTGTTTGTTTGTTTATTGATATGATTATTGTACAAAGAAATTTCATTATCATCATCATCAGCCTGTATCTACCCACTGCTGGATATAAGCCTTCCCCAATGCTTTCCACCAGATACGATCCTTCCCCTTCCGCGTCCAGCCGCTTCCAGCCGCTTTCTTAAGATAGGAATTTACAATACAATAAATTAAAGAAAAAAGTACAAAAGCTGGAATTGTCTAGGAGACATCCTTGTGAGGCCGGATCTCTTCTAGCCAACCTTATTTATTATTCTACTTTTTATAATTCGTTAACAAAACGAAAGTAATCTTAAAATTTCGTCTATTTTTAGTTAATAAATATTTGTTCAAGCTATTAACGTTTCTTATTATCGAAAACAACAAAATTTATTTTAAAATCAATTATCTTTAGACAATATTTATGAAGCTAATATTAATACCCAGGAGCATCTAAGTTGAAACACCTATTATGTACATAAGCTTGTTACACTTAAAATGTTGTTTGAAGCAGTAAATGTTTTAGAAGAGAAATTGTTTTTTTTTGTTTAACTTTATAAAATAAAACTTTTACTGCATCAACTTTAGACACGACGTTTTTATACGGAAAGGTTAATTAATTCGTACTCCCAGTTGGTCACTTTAAAGTTTTAAAAAAATAATTAAACACATTAATCTTCTTTATATATAAAAGCGAAAGTTCACTCATTCATTAACTAACAAATATTCAAACCTCATTGGTTATGTTTTTGAGCCGTTTGGGATGGAAACGCTTGGCCCATGGATTCTTAGCGTAAGAATTTTGTTTAGACATCTCCAAACGTTTGGTCAACTCTTCCCGCTACCAGTGGGCCGACCTATTTCTCGCTCAGCGAATGAAGCATTGCCATTGCCATTCAGCGTGGCAATGCTACTAGTCTTTTAGCCACTTTAGTTTGATGCTACAGAAGTAAATCCGTCGGCAATGACTAGTATAATAAATTGTTTGTTCTTTCTACATTTATATTGTCTAAACAATCTATGCTCATCAAAAATTCTATCCGTACGTTCATAAAGATTGAATGGACACAGTTGTATTCTAACTTAGAAATGCTTATAACAAATGCACGTTTGATTTCAAGGGATTGAAATCAAGGTAAGAATAAAATATGAACGAACGAATCAAGCTGTCGTTCATATGTCGTATTTATACAAGAGTAGCTAACCGATGTTACGACGCACAAATGTGTCTATTCTCAAGGAGTTGAGAATTACCATCCGTGTTTCGACTATATGCATGCGGAGACTCCTCAAATATTTCGGCCACATTGCCCGAAAAGAACCTGACAACTTTGAAAAGCTTATAGTCGTAGGGCAAGTGGAAGGAAAGAGGAGTAGGGGAAGATCGCCTACCAGGTGGACTGACGCCATCAAGGAAATCACTCATTGCAGCATTCCTATGGCCTTGAAACAAGCTGCATGCCGTGAGGCTTGGAGGAAACTGGTCCAGCAAGTTGATGGTGATGGTCACGACCCTCAGTCATGAGGAATCGACCAAGAAGACGAAGAAGCTAACCGATATATACTCGTAACTTTAAACTTTCTAGAAGACATTCTCGAAATAATATCGGGAAATCCTATATAATGATTATGGGGACAAAAGTAAAAAAAAATCTTAAATTGTTTATTTAAGTGAAATATGCAACAGACAGGTTTTCTTCACTATGCATATCCTTATAAATGAATAATACAATTGGTATTAATTTTATAGTAGTGATTTTTTTCGGGCTGCAAAGTTTTGTGGAGCTGTAATACTTAAGGACATTCTCCGATAGTACTGAAAACTAACTTTTGATCTTTTGAACAACCATTAAAATACGGATAAATTGCAAAAAAAAAAAATGTTTTATAAGGATTGGTTTCTAAATAATAATAGAAAAACAACGTTATACAAATAAAATACGTCATTATGAATATAATTTATGTTATCGAACAGGGACAGTGTGCGGACCTCATCAGACGTATGAAAGTTGATTGACCCATTTATACAGGACTAGCTACCCGATATATAACTTTAAACTTTCTCGGACTGATATCGGAAAAGGCCTATTATACATTCCCACCACTGTGTCTCCTGTGGAATTAGGACTCACGCAGGAGCCAATAGCGACTACCAAAAAGCCAATGAACAGTGAAATCCACTGCAGTCCCGGGGGTAAAACTATGGCTGCCTTGATAGTCACAATTGCCACTGACTGGATTTAACAGCTGTCATCTAATGATAGTGATAGAGACAATTACGGCCAGGACCGACGGAACGTGCCATCCGAAGCACCAATGAGTTCGAGATAAATAAATCCATTCATAGACATTTTGATATAATAAAATCACTTGTATCTACTATTCCACGGATAAGTGCCTTGGAACTCACAACGAATGTAACAAGAAGACATTAGTCGAAGTGGAGAGCTTTTGGAATTTGATGGAAACAGCAATGTGGCAAGTAAGGCATTAAACGCCTAAAGAAATGACTAGTCATATGAAGCTTAACTGCCGTGCATCACGTAATTTAAATAACTATTAACCCTTTTTTGTGATGTGATATTGGGGAGTTGGCCGTGTGGTTTCCGGCAGACTATAATAGAATCACTCCGTCTCTTCCCATGGATGTCGTACAAGGCGACTAAGGGAAATACATTATAAAACATCGATCAGGCCTCCCCAACCCGTCTGGCCAGCGTGGGGAGTGTAGGCCAAATCCTCCTTCTGTCTGGGACGGACGAGAGAGGGTCGTGCTCCTGTAGTGGAGACTAAAACGACCTGATGACGATGACGATATTGTGTAGCGTATAACTGTGAGTTGTTACCTAACACCTCGATTCCAGACTCCAGAAATATAAATTGCAAATCTATCTAAACGCTTGAGAAAAGGAAAACATGTTTTGGAGTTAGCGGATAAACAGGCCGACAAAAGCCGAAATCGATTTTGTTTTTCAGATCCAGACTCCAGACATAAAATCAGCTAATTGCATCCCGCACATTATTATATATCAAAATTGAAGGACGAAAAAAAAAATATTTATAAATACGAACTTTATATTTAGAATATTAGTATCAATTTTTAATTATTAGATCAATTATCACCTGGAGGTGGTGACACTGGATAATATAGGTAACCAAAATGTCTTCCGAGGTACTTTTGAGGTTCAAGGAGAAAGGAACCAGTGGATTGACTTGAATGACGATGAATGAATGAATCTTTTACTTTGATTGTTTAAGGTCTGGAGAGTGCCATATGCAACTTTTTATCCTAGAAAATCTCTTATTCCCATGGGGGGAAAAGTTTCATTAAAATAATGACCACGTGGGGAAAACCGTGGGTAACAGTTAGTTTATTTAAATATTTAGTTACTGTCTTGACCAATCGTACTCTTAAAAGATGCAGGTATGTAAAGTTGTTACTTTGCGGCTGAATTAATATGTAATGAAGGGTCTCAATCGTTTATAGCTTCTGCAATGACTTGTTCTAATAAATATTTTACAGATACGAGGGTTTGGATCACCATTTACTCCACTCATGTCATGAATTTAAACCGATTAAATTTATAGAGCACAAAGAGTTTTTTTTTATTTCGGCCTCAACCCATATTCAACCCACTGCTGGGTTACGGGTCTACCTCAATCGAAGAGGTTTAGAGCGTAATCCACTAACACACGTTCAACAGCGGGTTGGCGGAAGCCCGTGTTTTCAACCCGCACAAGGGCCATTGACTTGGCTTAACGACGGGTTAACGTGCCCTCCGAAGCACGAAGGTTTGTTTATTTACACTTTATTGACCTTAAAATTATAGACGGAATATACGTAAGGATTATAGACGGACTTAAAGCTAAAACATTCTCTATCAGTCAACCTTTGGGACAAATAGGAATTCAGGAAAACGGTTCTAAAGGAGATGAAAAGAAAATTGTCTAAGAGATACATACATATATCATAACTATTCAAATAAAATAAAGATATACTCACAGTATTAAATAAACACAAGTATATCACTGTAATAAACATACCTCCATACAAATACATACATAAACGTCTACCTTCTCATAACACAGGGTATCCTAGTTTAAGAGGATAGGTCCTGATTCAAATAAAGTACTTTATATAATGTATGCTACATTAACGTATACGTTATCCCCAGCCCGGTGGTTGTTGAAAATGCGGCAATTGAAGTGTTAAACACTACGTCTACCTGTGACACGTGATACAGCTTGGCTAAAGTCGCACAGCCAGCGACGGGGAGAAGTCTGAATTTGGAGAACCAATGTTGTCGACATAGCTTGAGAGCTATGTCGACAATTCAGTTCAAGCTCATGGTCAGCAAGCTGAAGTGGCAGTGTGTCGACTACATCTGCCGAGTCAGTGGTAAGAGAGGAAAGTCCTAGAGTAGAGACCTCGTATAGGGCGCGCCCCTCTATATGTATAGAGGTCCATATGGGCCAATGACTTCAAAGTAACAGCTAGAAGCGGCTGGATGTGGAAAATCGCATATAGTTGAAGGCATTAGGGAAGGCCTATGTCCAGTAGTGCATAGATACAGGCCGATGATGATGATGATGGCAATAACAAATGTAAAATGTGGTCTGACTATTCTATTAGAGCAATAGTTATACACTAGAAGATTCTTTTAAATCAAGACGATTTTAAATTTGACGAGCTCGGTGGTCGCGTGGTGGTTAGCAATCGCCACTTTGACTCCGAGGTCGCGGGTTCGATCCCCGCTCATGACAAACATTTGTGTGCATGAACATTTCAACTATACAACTATATATTATAAGTATGTATTTACAAAAAAAATGTATTTAAGTACATTTATCAGTTGTCTAGTACCCATAGTACAAGCTTTAGGCTTAATTTGGGACTAGATGGCGTTGTGTATATTGTCCAGAAATATTTATTTACTTATAATTTATTTTAAATTATCTTTGAAATAAATATAGTATGGTTATAGATAGGATATGAACATTAATAAACAGTACGTTTACCAAAATACAAGACGTCTCGTACGCATAACCAAAATCTATAGGTGAACATGAGTATTTAGGAACAGCCGGCTTCGCATAGCTTCATTTGCATCGCATTTGTGCGGAAGAGCAATTTGACCACAATCAGATCAACAGCCGCATCTTAGCAGCAACATGTCGTGTTAGATATTATATTGGTATGCTTGTAAACATAGAGCAAATGGTATCACCACAAACACAAGATAATATCACAAAGTGGCAAGACATATGACGAAATAGTAGGTATATTGAATCCGTAGATTTATTATGTGATGGTATCTAGTAATTTTAAAAGCTATAAAACCCGACTTCAAGAAAATGAGGAGGTTTTCAATTAGACTGTACTTTTTTATGTGTTGATGTATGTATGATTTGATTAATGCTATAAAATCGTTGGTGTTACCTAACATCTTTTTTGTATGTGAACCTTTGATGATTATTTTATTTATTCACTATTTTTTTATTTCAAATTAATTTTCGAAATATATAAATAAATAAATAAAAATAATGTAAATGTATAAATACACAATTTTATATTTTATACGTACATGTAAACATAAGTATAATTTGGGAAATAAACTATTATTATTATATAAGGCCATATGTATATACATACATAAATAAATGCCTAAATATAGATTCTGTGCAGACCAAACATATAACCCCCCTTTAGTCTACTGGAGGATAAAAAATAATCGGCAGCCCCATTTCAACCCCGTAGTTATGAACATTTTATAACCAAAACATGGCGGCCCAAATAGCTGGCCGATCAACGTGGAAATGAAAACTAGATGCCGTGATTGGGAAGTGATGTAAATTGGACTCGGTCAAGCTGCTCGTCACTGTTGGAAATGCGATGTGCCGGAGTTACGCAATTGATTTCAGATTATTGTTATTGAATATATATTTTTTTATTTGTCAAATAGCTTTACGGCTCTCGAATCAATATCCTTTAGAGCCCGTCTATGTATTATTTCTTTATCTTATTCCCGGCTTCAGGGAAATACCGAAAAATATCGCCAGGAATCTTCTTGTTCCTACATTACAACAGTAAAACCAATAGTGCAATTTTTCTACTATTTTGCACGACTTCTTGAAATGACTTTACAGCCCCGATTCAAACACTTTTAATCAAAGATTCTACTAATTTTATGCACTCAAATGATTACTTTCTTATACTTTCACCAAAATACACTACCTCTATTATGAATCAATATTAACTTTAAATTATTAAAAAAATGTTTAAAAGTACAAACGCGCTCATCAACTTCGCGCCAAAAATTCTTTGTATATATGTCACGTTCCGCCTGAACCAGCATTTCCTAACCTTTTCAATGTTGTTGCCACCATGAGTAATAAAGGAAACTGATTTTACCCTCTTCCTTAGATTAAATCTTATTGATCTGAACTAATTTGTTATCTTTTGTCAGCTTTATTACCCTACTACAGAATTCTTATTTTACCCCTGCGGGGGTAATTACCCCTAGGTTCGGAACCAAGGGGCCCTAGGCTCAGGCCCTGAGCCGAGCGTGGAAGCGAGAGCGCAGAACAAGCGATAGAGAGGCACGAGGCTTGTGACGCATCTATCTCTCTTCCGTTTTCTTGACACATTATCACGTAAAATTATTATCCGTAAACCGACTTTACAGACAACATTTTTTTTTTACCTAGTAAATTTCCTGATAGAACTTAAAAAGACAATTTTCTTACACATTATGATCGCGAACACTTGGACTCATTTCATGTTATACTTAAATTCATGCTGCAACCGCGTTAAATTTTCAAACGAGATTTTATTTCGAGCAAAACATATAACAAGAGTTCTCAATCTTTTTATGCTGCGGCTCGCTTTTCATTCTGGTATTTTTTTGGCGTCCTGCTAAAACAGGATTTTTATGTAATTCTAGCAGACATTAAGATTAAATAAATTAAAATATTACTATACTTCTATTTTTTTTTATTTTTTGAAGTGAAAACTTCTTTAACGGCGTTGTGCACTTTTTAGGATGGGTAAAAAATGTTCAACACGTGACCTGATCGAAAATTCGTAAGACGGAGGGAGAGTAGACCACCGGCGCGGCGTAGGAGAGGAGGTAATATCCCCCTCTCTTTCTACCGCGCGGCGAAAATGTATGTCTGCTCCTGCTGTTTATTTTTATTTAATATAAATTTTTATGTAATATAAATTGTCATGTTTGTGTACGATAGCGAAATAAATGAATATTGTATTTTACCACTTAAATGACAGTACTATCACAGAATAACTAAGAACTTTAGTGCATAAGTTAAATTAACAAAACATATATTAACATTTTATATATAACACACCCTATGAACTATGGTCTGTTAATAAATGAACTTTATTTTTATTTTGTTTCATTTATTATTATGTACCTATACATCAAATGAACAAAAAATATAATATTCTGTAATATTGTTTTTTACTTTATTTTCTACTCTTGAACAACTAATTCAAAGACTAAAAACAAAATAAATTCAAATGTACCTATATCAAAAAATACTATAAGAAAAAGCAGTATATTTTTCCGTATATCAACGTAATAAATTCGCTTTCGTTCCCTTTGTTTCTATAAAACAGGGCCGGGATTCACCGTGAAAGACGCCGTTCCCGTGGGATCCCGGCAATCTACACGTGTGAAGTGAGCTGTGCGAACTACTCCCCGCTCTATACGAAACGTGACAACTACTGATAGTGTATTAAGGACTTATTAACATACTAGCTGTGTCAGCAACTTTGTTTGTGGATTTAGATCTATTGTGACAATGTGTGGATTTAAATCTATTTTATTTTGGGGTGTAAGAGGTTCATCAACATGTTTGAACCAAAGCCAACTTCACCTGCACGCGGTGCACCCTGCTGGCTGACAAACGAAGCTCTGGCGAAAAGAGAGGTAGGGAGCGTAATTGTAAGCTACCCGACTGGGGAATGTACCTCCACCTCATAGAATACCGCAGCCAAATAACAATTCCCTTGAGGGTTGTTGTGTTCCTGCGAGTGAGTGAGGTCACCAGAAAGGAAGGAGATACTGCGGTTGCAGCGGGGGTGGCGGCGCGCTAGCTATATTTTTTGTTGCGAGCGTTAATATGGCTACGGTAACCGCTTCACATCAGGCGGACCGTATGCTTGTCTGCCACCCGACGTAGTATATAAAAAAAAAAAAAATGGGGTGCGGCTGTGTTATGGACACGGCCGTGTCTTGTACGTTAATACGTTATATGCACTAAAATTATTTCAAAATGGCAACGCTCCCCCTCCCCCGCATGCGATGTTCCTTAACCCTTACTTAGCGTAATAAATTCTTTGATCCTTCATCTATCCAGTGGTGTGATTGAATTTTGGATGGCAATAAAATCAAAATGTGTGTTTTTTTTAATGCGCGTACCAACGAACAAAGAACTTTTTGTTGCTTATTTTATTACTCACGTCTCCAGGTTTTGTTTCCTTTTTGCAAAAATCGTTACACAGGCAAAGACACGGAAAGATTACATGTATAAAATACTTAATACTTTTATTGTGCAACAAAACGTTATTTGGATAAGTCCGCTATAGACTTATTTTTTATTAGTGTAAAAAAAAATGATAACTACTTTTTATTAGTATACAAAAAAATACAAATAATCAATGCAATAATTTCGTAGTGTTAGCTATTTTGTTTGTATTGAACCTTTGCGCCATACGAGTATGTATCATTAGGATTAACTTAATAGGCAATCTACATGTAAAGCGAACCGTACCAAAAACTCCTCGCCCTATAAGATACGTGACACACTGAGAACTATTGATAGTGTGATAAGGGCTTATTAATATGCAAGGGCAATCACGTAATCGTATTAGCTATTTTCCTTCCTCCTTGTGGGAAAGTCGGGCCTTATGCCGGCCTCACACAGGCGGAATCCATCACGGAATGAGTACTAATTTAAAACCCATTGACTTAGGTACATACATTATCAAACATCGATCAGGCCTCCCCAACCCGTCTGGCCAGCATGGGGAGTGTATGCCAAATCCTCCTTCTGTACTTCTTCTCTTCAGGGACGGACGAGAGAGGGTCGTGCTCCTGTAGAGAAGACTAAAATGACCTGATGATGATGACTTAGGTACGGCCACACCCCAGCCACTCCATACAAATGTCGCGTCATTTACTACTACGTAACGTAAACAATAGCGTCTGTGCAGAGTGTGAATGAGCATGTTTGCGGCGCCATGCAAACAGTTCCAGACGATACTGGAACTGTTTGCATGGCGGGAGGTGAGGGCTACACTAGGCAGCGGCAGGGAGTGGCCATACTGTGCATAGTACTATTATTATACTGTGGTACGGCCACACGTTTTTTCGGTTTGTTAAGTAAAGTTGTCACAGTAATAGGTGCAAAAATTATTTCGATAATACAAAATTATTCGAGATAGGTATATGAAGAAAATCACTATTTTGCACTTACTCGACAATGCTGCAATCGGCTCAATAACGTTTAAATGTCTTAATCTGATAATAATTATTTAAATGGTTAATTTTGGCCATATTGCCGTAATATTCCTACTAATATTATAAATGTGAATGTGAGTTTGTTTGTTTTTTTTTTATCTCAGAGGGGGCCATGCGAGCATGTGGGTCACTTTGTTAAGTGTTATATCGCTATGTTACGCTTTCACGCCGAAGCTATTCAACCGATCATCGTGACAATTTGAACGTGTGTTCTCAGAGGTATTATTAAGAAGGACCATAGAATACTTTTTATAAAATAAAAAGTAAACACGGGCGAAGCCGCGGGTGGAAGATAGTGATAAATATCTTTAAAAATGGAAAAATACTCTTTAATCTGCTCCATACGAAGGACTCTGTACCCACATACTTCGAGGTTTAACGGGTCGCAACTAATTCCTACATACTAAGGGGCCATGAAATAGTTTGAAAAACACTGGTACATTTCATCCTATAAATGGAGATTGACACAAATGTGTGAATATAAGTCTCATAAGTATGTACAAAAAATAAATAAGCGAAAATTGAGTAAATCTACCTAAGTAGGAAATCATGTAGTTTGAGAAATGTATCGAACATTTTATATATATATGTTGTATTGAACATTTTTTGAATTATACATATGAAACCAGTTACCATGCATGGAAAATTATAAAATCGTGCTATTTTGTTTACTCTTACCGCTCTAGTGTTTTATCTTTGCTTGTTTTGTTTCTATATTTTTCACAAATGTATTGAAAAACATTATATGATACACGGGCGTAAAGGTTATACATATCTGCGACTACATAAAACCTGTTTACGACGCGTGTCGCAATTTATTTTCTACTGAAGTTAAATAAAATTATAATACAGTAATTTTCATAAAAATATAAGTGAGTGTAAATTCACAAACATTAACTACTTAAGGGGACGCCATAAACAAACACAATTTTAGAAATTTTATAAATTTTCTAAAGAAGCCATGGCATGGAAAATGATACGACGCAAAAGTCCTGTCGATTATTAAGCAAAATAATATCCCCGTAATTTTTTGTCAGTGGATGGACGAGACTACCTTTTATCCCAGAAAAATATGTTATTCCTATGGAAAAAAGGTATGGAAGGAAAGTTCAAAATAGCGACCATGCGAGCGAAGCCACAATTGTACATACGTGTATGTTTGTTTGTGCTCTTTCATGTCGAAGGAAACAAATAGATTGAATTGTATTTTTTTTTCATGGGGATAGTTTAAGATTTGGAGAGCGATATATGCTACTTTTTGTCCTGGAAAGACATCCTATTCCCATAGTAAAAATGTCAATCACGCGGGTAACAGCTAGTTAAAAATAAAAAAAGAGCTGCAATTTTTTGATACGATGATATGCTAACTAGCACAGGATACGAAAAAGTTAGGTACTCGCGTACCACGTCACGAGTGTATCCAAGTATTTAATACAAATAAATATTTAATTACATACTAATATTAACTATTATATTTTACTAGCGGCCCGGTACGTGCTTCGCTACGTATAAAGTGAAATAATAAAAAAAAAACACCAAATTCATTTATTCAAACAAAAAAATATTTTATTAATTGCTAGCTATTTTAAAAGTTAATCCAAAACATTTGGATAAACAATATTTTTTGTTTTTCTATTTTGAGCATGAATAAACAAACTGTCTTAGTCGGGGTACCGACTCTGGAACAGGCAACATAAAGTCGAAGCACGTCCAAAATGAAATGACAGCATGAATGACATAACAACATGCTTGTACTGTCAACACTGAAAAAAGTTTCAATTTGACAGCACAATCCCCTTCTGAAAAAAGGTTAAATTTGACAGCAAAATCCCCATTAACAAAATGATCCGCCATTTATTGAATTCATTTGTTACAAAAAATGTGATAAATGAAGAACCGCTCTAACGATTTTGTGCAAACTTCACCTAAACCATCTACTAAATAGTCCGAATAAACCCTAAACATTTGGTTTGGATAGGTGAGCCCGTTCTTGAGTTATAAAATTACAACGAAAAGTGGCATTGATTTTTATATATATAGATTATATGCAAGCTCGATGGCGTCGTTACGCGAATCTAATCGAACACGCAAGTTAAGCAACGTCGACCACAGCCTGTCCATGGATGGGTTTATTTACCTCGAGCTCCTCCGTGTTTCGGATGGCACGTTAAGCCCTCGGTTTCGACTGTTGTCATTAGGTGACAGTCGTTAAGTCAACTCAGTGGCCTTTAGACGGCTTGAAAACACTGGCCTCCACCAACCCGCAGTTGAGCAGCGTGGTGGAGTATGCTCTAAACCCCTTCGATTAAGAGGAGGTCCGTGTCCCAACAGTAGGATAAATAAGGATTGACGACGATATTTATCATTTTATAACTAAACTAAAATGAGAAGTTTTATACTTACTATTTTTTTCCTAAACATTGCTATTGATGGGTAAACAAACCCCTTGTGAACGGCCACTTCTCAATTAACCTGTCCCCATTATGTCAACATTCACCACCAAACATGGTCGACATACAAGTAATTAACTGACCTCCCGCGGCGACCTCAAATGGAATTTACGAAATAGGCCCTTACATTAGCCAAATAATTTGGCAAATTGTGTGAGGGCCAGTATTTTCATTAACCTTTGAAAGTTTCAAGACGACGTTTGGAATCCGTCCAGGATGGCCCATATGTCCAAGTGTACTTGAGTCTGATTCAAATATTCATATCTTTTGATTAAATCTTTCTGATTCAGTCTAGACCGAGAGACGTTGTCCTGTCTTCATAACTTTTATAACTATGAATATTGTATTGGTGGCAGACAAGCATACGGTCCGCCTGATGTAAAGCGGTTACCGTAGCCACATTAACGCTCGCAACATAACGCGCGCCGCCTCCCCCGCTGCCAACGCAGCATCTCCTTCCTTTCTGGTGACCTCACTCACGCGCAGGAACACAACAACCATCAAGGAAATTTTTATTGGCGGTATTCTGTGAGGTGGAGGTGCATTCCCCAGTCGGGTAGCTTACAATTACGCTCCCTACCTCTTTTATCGCCAGAGCTTCATTTGTCAGTCAGCAGGGTGCACCGCGTGCAGGTGAAGTTGGCTTTGGTGCAAAGATGTTGATAAACCATTTACACCCCAGAATATTCGAATTGGTTTCGCGCATGCTGTCAAATGACTGACAGTTCTATCAAACGAACAAAAGTAAATATCGGTCAATCAGTTTTCTTAAATTTTCTAATTTTCCGCGCAACTTTCTTATTTTTCTCTTTCATAAGAATTTTCTCCTGACAATCACTACATAGTATAAAACAAAGTCGCTTTCTCTGTCCCTATGTCCCTTTGTATGTATCTTTGAAACTACGCAACGGATTATGATGCGGTTTTTTTTAATAGATAGAGTGATTCAACTGGAAAGTTTATATGTATAATATATGCATAACATAGTAGAAAAACACTGATAATTTAGAGGTTTCTAATGTGATGTCGTAAATAAACACATTTTTTTGCTCTTTCATTGCAAACGCTGGCTGAACCCAACGAGATAGATCAAAATAATGTAGTACAGTATTGTTCACCTTAAAATGGTCTACAAAAAAGTTCGCGATGGTATATGTCTATCTCTTAGTGGTAACACACAATAACCGTTATTTTATCCTTTGCTTTTTACAAGAAATAATGCCTTATTTACGAAGCGATTTTAAGCAATACATAATTAATCCTTATCCAATTAAGTACCTTAAATACATTGCGCATTTAATATAGATCAATATGGCCCTTCACAGCATGTAATTTAAATGAATAGTTTAGAAGATATTACACATTTAAAATGCAGGGACATAACGGCTGTGGCGGTACCGGCCGCGGAGCCGGCGGCGTGTGCCTATAACTGGGGAAGGACTGGATAGGACAAAGCGCAAAGACCTTCTGTAGTACATTTAGTATCAGCATTGCACCCGTGCGAAGCCGGGGCGGGTCGCTAGTAACAAATAAAACATAAAAATCATTTATATATATATATATATATATATATATATATATATATATATATATATATATATATATATATATATATCTATGTATATATATACCGGCAAACGATGATTTACCATAAAAAATAGATAACATCGTATTCTCAGACCTACCCGATATGCACACAAAATTTCATAAAAATCGGTCAAGCCGTTTCGGAGGAGTATGGTAACTAACATTCTGACACGAGAATTTTATATTCTCTATTAGATATATATAGATGAGCTAGTCTCAATGATGTTATAAATACTATAGCCATGGCATAGCCATACAAAATTTCGTCAGAAAGCGGTTCCTGTCTCTCTTCGTCTGAGAGATCTTTGACGAGCCCGGTGGTCGGATAGCTAACAATGTCCACTTTGACTGCGAGGTCGCGGGTTCGATCCCCGCACAAAACAAATATTTGTAAAAAAGTAGGTCATTATTATGATGGATAGGTTATATACTTGATATATTTTGAAAAGTATAGGATATAGTATATATAGTTTATATAGTAATATACTTATAATAAGGGGTGGAAGTGGCCACTATTATCTCCGGAAACAAAGCAGATTCCGGAAACGAGGCTCTGGCGACAGTCGCCAACCCAGCATAGCGACTTAATGGAATGCCCTTGCATTGAATTGGAGAGTAATGACTCTCCAATGTACACAAACCAAAGTATATGGCCCCCCGTATTCGGAAACCTGGCCTGGAAATCCCGGTGGCGGTATCGCTTCCGGCAGGGCGGAGGTTGCTAACAATCTCCAGTTGGCAGGCTACCACCAACAACTGACTTTTGGCACGTTCAACACGCTGACACTGAGGCTTGACGAGGATATGGGAGAGTTGGAAGTAGAATTGAGGTTACTCAAATGCCCGATTCTGCGTCTGGCGGAGACCAGCAATTCCAAGGTTTTTTTTTTATATGAGAGGGGGGAAAAGGAGCATGTGGGTCACTTGATGGAAAGCAATCACCACCGCCCATGCAGATCAGCAACACCAAAGGATCGCCGATCCGTTGCCAGGTGTCGTGTTCCTCGTTCATAAAGCTCTCGACAATAACGTAGTGAAGATATACAGTGTGTCATCGAGGGTAGCATATCTTGTGCTAAAACTGACGGTGAGATACTCTTTGAAATAGGTATAAGAATATATTCCAACGACGACACACCAGGATGAGGAGGTCGAGGTCATAATATGAACATATTGCATAGGGCATACGTAATACCACCAAGACCAACTTCACGGTTGTTGCGCTGGCGCATGGCGCTGTGTAAATTGTCCAGAAATATTTATTTATTTATTTACCTATGATAAAAATTCACACGTGATAAGTTTAAAAAAAAGATTTGATGGTCGCAAGTCTAACCTAATCTAGGAATGGAAAAAAATCTAACCAAGCAATGTAATCGATATATACATTTTTTTTTCTCATTTTCCGGTTTGTTAATAGTAATAAATCATAATATGGAAATAGTTACTTGTATCTCTAATGAGATAGAAGTACCGTTTAGAGTAATAGATTAGAATAGATAGAAGAATAAGATTAAAAGAAAATTCTAGAAATTAAAATTATTGTAAGTAAAACTTCTGTCAAAGGAAAATTACATGTTTTGATAATCAGGCAACGGTTTTACTAGAAAACGTAATATTTGTTGGTTTTAAGTTTTTACAAACACAAAATATGTAAAAAAATCTATCTGGCATACTATATAATTATTTTTTAGTCCTTACGTCTATGTTATTCATATAAATAAAATTAAAAGGTCACAAATTATGAAATGCATTTGTCTCCAGCAACACCAATGGCGAAAACTTAGTGATCATACCTAAACTATTACCTAACTTATATTTTATCCTGATTTTTTAAAGTTCTTTGACACGACCCTTTGTTAAAAATATATAGTACTGTATTTTAACCTGATTTTTAAAAGATTTTCGTCAATTTTCTAGTTCTATATATTTTTTAAACAATACACCCTTTGTTTAAAAATATATAGAACTAGAATTAATGAAATTGGTAAGCCACCATAATCAGTGTTCTTTTAGCTCCCACTCATAGTACTACAGCTAAGTCAGTGTGGAATCCTTTCAACTGAGCTCCCCAGAAGGCCAATTCTCGTAATTTTTCTACCAACGCAGATTGAAAGTTGACCGAATCGAGATTGAATTGTGAATTGAATAAATTTATATACTTGATTTCATTAATTAATTATTATCAATTCTTGTTGTTGGCAAAGTAACATTCTTAGTTTGTTTCATTTTCACTCATATTTGGATATAATCCCGCTTAAATTTAATTTTGAAGTTACATATTGTGTTACGAGAATACCAAATGTGACATTAGTGAGATGGATCGAAACTGAATTTTGACTATATTTTAATTACGAGAATTGCCCCTCAGAGAGCTACACGTTCGCTTTCACGTCGGCATTGAGATCAAACCATTTCCGACAACAAATCACGAGGATACCGCATGTTACGCTTGTGGAAATTTTGTAATCTTTTTATACAAACTGGTGATAATATGCAGTTTTGACGGAAACGCTATTTTGTCTGTAAATATTTAAGTACAATTCGTGCATTGCCCCTATTATAGGTAGTAAGATATACCGTCTGTATAATGGGTTATGTATATTCAGAGGAGATTTTTGTTTGATATGATACCCACTGTGTCGTACCCCTCATCATAGGCAGGGAATTCATCCTCAAACAATGGATTAGAAAATAAATGGACGCGTGTTATGCGGTTCCAGAGGAGTTTTCTACCTCAAGTTGTCAGGTTGTGGAAGAAACGAGCAAAAGTTAAAACCAAGAGACTACTGGGTTTTTTAAGAAAGGCGTAAAGGGGTTTTTGCAACGCTTGAGTGCCAGGCATCACTCACGCGGTGCAAAAACGTCCATATAAGCGTCAATAGGCTGTGATGACTGTTTATCATTACTCAAATCGTACGTTTGTATGCTACCTCGTCATAATCCTGATTCATCCCACTGCTGGGATATGGGTCACCCTTCAATTAAAGAGGTTTAGAGCATACTCAATCACGCTGCTCAACCCGTATTGGCGGTATTTCACCGTTGTGTGTGTTTTCAAGCTGCCTAAATTCCACTGACTTGGCTTAACGACAACAGCATGGACCGGTAGCTTAATGTGCCCTTGGTAGCACGGAGAAGCTCGAGATAAATAAACCCATCCATGGACAGGCTACGCTCGACATTGCTTAACTTACGTTTTCAATTAGACTGACTCGCGCAACGATGCCTCCGAGCTCAACGAGTGCCACCGTGCCTTGTTTTGCCACCAATACCACGGTATAAGAAAGATAGATTTAGAGGTAGAGACGTATCTTAACAAAATATCAACTGGGCTGAAGGATCGCGCGAAATGACTTTCGTTGTCAATTTTTTTTTATGATCGATGAATTAGGTGGCGAGACGTCGTGAGGCGAGTCCTGTCTGCTGCCTCATCATGATAACCACGACCACTCTGGCAAGAGTGAAACGACAAAGAAGAAGTCATTTTTTTATGCTATTACTCTCGTAGTCATACATACCACCTACGTGATGGTAAGATAAACATTATAGCCTACGTATGTTGGCGATTAAAATGACGTATAAAAATATTGTTTTAGTAAAATGTCGGACAAAAGGATGTCTCGAGATCTCCCAGACTCCCACTTGGCGGTATCGTGTTGCCAATTACGAGTATAATAGGAAACTGTAAACTCACCGGTGACTGGTTATCAACAACAATAAATTTACAAATTTTGTAATAAATTACATAGTAATCATTTTATGTACTAACAGTATTCACCAATTCCTTCATGTGGGTGCTGTTGTAATCTCTCTAATGTACAGTCAACAGCAAATCAAGCGATACACTTCAACCTTTGGACCGTTCTTATGTCGTCGGATTATCTTTACACAGCGCTATCTAGTCCCAAACTAAGCAAAGCTTGCTAGTATGGGTACTAGTGAACTAACATATATAGTTAAATACATTAGGGAAAATTACCTCACAGAATACCGCAGTTACTGTAGTTCAACAGGTACGCGTTATGAGCATACGTTAGAAGGCATCCTTGTTTGGCACAAATCGATTTAATTACCCCATGTCAAAAATTGATAATTTTGTATAACGACGACCTTTGCGACGAATGATGATGTACACGCCCCAATCGAAAGGGTTGTTGTGTTCCTGCGAGGTCACCAGAAAGAAAGAAAGAAAGGAAGGAGTATAGGCTAGCAACGTATCGGCGACCCCTTTGTGTTGTCCATATCTGTAGTAGAATCCTTACTTACTTACTTAGAATCCTTTCTTAGCTTACCGACATAGCTCTATGGATTAGCAAGCTGAAGTGGCAGTATATAGGCTAGCAACGTATCGGCGACCCCTCTGTGTTGTCCATATCTGTAGTAAAATCCTTACTTACTTACTTAGAATCCTTACTTAGCTTACCGACATAGCTCTATGGATTAGCAAGCTGAAGTGCCAGTAAGCAGGCTACATAGTTCGCAGAACTGCCGTACGATGGAGCAGGAGATTTCTGAAGTGGCGTCCGCGGACCAGGCAGCGCAGCGTAGGATGGCCCCCTACTAGATGTACCGACAATCTGATAAAGATTGCAAAGAGCTGATGGATGCAACGGCACAGGACCGATCATTATGGAAGTTTATGGAGGGGGGTCGAATGCCTAGTAACTGCTGTTTGACTCCGAGGGTCACTGGTACGATCCCCGTACAAGACAAATATTTGTGAACATGTCTGTTTGTCTTGATCTCGATGATTTCAATGTCCTTACATGTAAGTATTAAAAAAAATGTTTTTCTTTCTTATCTGAGAGGGGGTGCAAAGAAGCATGTGGGGTCTCCTATCACCTTCACCCATGGAGACCAGCAACACCAAGGGGTCGCCGATCCGTTACCATCCTATACTCCCTCCTTTCTTTCTTGTGCCCTCCCTCACTCGCAGGAACACAACTCTCAATGGAATTGTTATATTACTACAGTATTATGTGAGGTGGAGGTAATTTTCCCTAATGTATTTTAACTATATATGCCAGTTCACTAGTACCCATACTAACAAGCTTTGCTTAGTTTGGGACTAGATAGCGCTGTGTAAAGATGATAATCATAACTATAGAGCAAAATCACCTCATTTTGTTTAAAAAAGCCTCAAACAGGAACATAGCTATTACACATTATGATTACCCCTTTTCCAACCTTTCAAACACAATTGAATAATTAGAGTGTAAAATTGATATTATCCAAGAACCCTCTTATTCAATTGTGGAAATTCTGATAACTTTTATAAGTTTACAACGGGACCCAGAATGCGCGGGTCCGATTCAAATGAAACGAAATTGGGGAAGGCTTTGGAAATCTAAATTGGAACCTTTGCCACCTGCTGTGGGCGCACGCTTGCATATTAAATAAGCACTTCACCCCACTGTAGGGCCCTACGCTAAATTAATCGGCCGACCCACAAGTCATGACTATAACTACTTACTTACATAATTCCATGTTGATGTATTGACCTATAGTACTTCAAGATCTGAGGAGCTCGATGGCGTCATAG
The DNA here is from genome assembly GCA_937001555.2 of Hypsopygia costalis. NCBI lineage: Eukaryota > Metazoa > Arthropoda > Insecta > Lepidoptera > Pyralidae > Hypsopygia > Hypsopygia costalis. The sequence goes on along the minus strand of OW443330.2, from coordinate 6,929,917 downwards.
TAGTCTAATCGATAATGCAAGTTAAGCAACGTCGACCGTAGGCTGTCTATGGATGGGTTTATTAATCAAGAGCTTCTCCGTGCTTCGAAAGGCACGTTAAGCTGTTGTCTCCAGATAACAGTCATTAAACTAAAGTCAGTGGCCTTTGGGCGGCTTGAAAACACTGGCCTCCGCCAACACAAGAAGATTTGAATACTCATAAAACAACGCAAATCTCACAATTATTTACATCAGAAGGCAATTACAAATATTAATAAATGCCCAATATCAAGAATAACCAATTAACTAAGTTGATGGTAACAAAACACAATGTAATTTCAAATACGAAATCGGATCCTAAGCAAAAACAATATGAATACAGATCACCGATGTCGGGCAAACCAAAGAATAATTGATGGTTCAGCTGACGCGTACAAAAAACCTCAAACGAGTATTTACCTTTCGTTAGCTACATTTACAAGTCACACGAAAGAGCACTTCAAGCGGGATACCACAGAGTACGAAGACACAGAGCAACTTTACCTATATTATAATAAAACTGTAACTGGTCGATGTCTGTACATAATTATGTCGAAATATCTCAGATTTATTAATTCCCTTGAGGGTTGTGAAGAGTGAGTGTGAACTCAGCCCCCTTACCACCATCTCTTAATGCGATTCAATAACTGAATAGAATGCTTATTCAAACCAATGAATAAGCGACTCTATTTCAGGGGGCAGAAAGAAAAGAAGGACCATACGCTGGTAACGGATCGGTGACCCCTTGGTGTTGCTGATCTCCATGGGCGGTGGTGCTTTCCATCAGGTGATCTACATACTCGTTTGTTAGAATATAGACTCGATTTTTTTTTCATATGAAGGATCATATGAAAAAAAAACCGAGTCTATATTCTAACAATTTCATTCTAAGAATATGAGGATAATACCTCTATTTTTTTTCGCGGACTGACATAATGAAATAATATAGTTACCTCATATTCTTCTTACAGCTGAGACGAATCGAATGACACCTCATATCACTGACAAGCAGTTTAGGTTGTACAACGTGTGAAGATATATATCGACGGTCCCTACGTATAAAGCGACATGTCATTTCAAACATGTCTGGTTATACTACGATATAGTAATTAAAGAATATTATAATTGGACAAATGAGTTAATTTCTTACTTTTTAATTATATACAATCAATAAAATTAAAATCATGAAAATGTTTTTTACTATATCTATAGCAATTTATGCAAAAAAAAAATTGCCATTTTTGACATGACGCTTTATATGTAGGGACCGTCGATATATCTTCTTCTTCAGTCTGGTGAAAATTGAGGAGTCTTTATAGCAATAGAGGCCAAAACATTTTTTTTTGGAATTCCTGTCTCTCTATATGTTTGTACACGCGGTAGGCTAAAACTACTACATGAAATTGGATGCGATTTTCACAATTGTGTTAGTGAAGGTCTAACTTTTACGCGGTCGAAGTCCAGAGTGGCTAGTAATAAATAGCAGTTCACTTATTCTAGTCTATATTATTGCTCAAATATATTTTATTTTTTAACATTATACACAGGAGAAATATTTCTTGTTATTCCACTTTGATTCCACATGCAACTATTAATTGTAGCGCTGAAAGTTGCAATCGATAAAAAATATAAAGATTTTAAAAGGTATTAAAATGTTTCACTTGTTTTTCATTATCGGCACTTTTCGCTATTATACTTCAATATAAAACCGAGAAAATATTTCGCCCCACCTCACCTCATTTACTCGCAAAAATACAACAATCCTTGCAAGGACATTGTTATTTGGCTGAGATCTTCTGTGAGGTGGAGGTACTTCTCCAGCCGAGATTTACCTTTCTTTTGCCATATGCAGATGAGATTGGCTTTGGTTCTGAAGATGATATTGAGTCATGACTTACTTGAAAAAGGGCGAATATAAAAAAGAAATTCTTCCATATACTCGTGGCTACATTGTAATAGATCTTATTAGGTTGGGGAAAAAGTCTTTTCGTATTTTATATGAAAATTCAAAACATTTTTTAATAAAGTTTATTTACATTTAACTAAAGTATGTAGGTGCCATTACGTTCGATAACCTTTTGCCATCTTGTAGGTATAGACATGATCCCATTACTATAGAAATTTTGGGACTTCTGTTCAAAAAACCGCGCCAAGTGGTTTTGGCAGTCTTCTCGTGATGTTAACCTGACATTGCCTAAAGAATTCTTAAGAGACCGAAACAGGTGGAAATCAGAAGGTGCAAGGTCAGGACTATACGGCGGATGCATTAACACCTCCCAGTCAAACTCTCTTAATTCTTGCTGAGTGGCTAAAGATGTGTGAGGTCTAGCGTTATCATGATGAAAAATCACACCCCTTCTATTAATTAATTCCGGCCGCTTTCTTTCAACTTTTTGCTTTAATCTCATCAGTTGTTCACAGTAGAGTTCAGAATCGATAGTCCTGCCGGGCGGTAACAGCTCATAATGAATATCTTCCCTTCCAATCCCACCATACACACAGCATCACCTTGTTGCGGGTTAACCCGGGTTTCGCCAGAGTCTGTGAAGCCTGGCCGGCCTTTGACCACGACCTTTTTATGCGCCAAAACAGTTTTGTGGTCAATTCCTAGTTCTTCAGCTACGTCGTAACTACTGATATGCCGATCTTGCTGCACTTTTTCAGAAATGGCATCCATTTTATCCGTAACAGGGCGACCAGAGCGACGTGCATCTTTGACATCAAAATTTCCGGATTGAAAACGCTTAAACCAAATTTGTGCTACTCTCACAGACACTGCACTAGGTCCATAAACGTCACAAATTTTTTTCGCAGCTTGCGTTGAATTTTTACCTTTTTTGTAGTAAAATTTTAAAATGTATCGAATTTCTTCATTAGATTCACTCATCTTGACAGTAAAAAAAACAAATGAAAATCACACATTTACCTAATTTGAATTTGGAATTATCTTTTCTATAATTTAAACTTTTTAAAGATATCAAAACCTGCTAGATACAAATGGTATAACCAAAGAGATTTTATTACAAGTTCATACATACTATAATGCGAAAAGACTTTTTCCCCGACCTATTATAATGAAGAAATCATATAACCCTATACTATTTCCTTTAATCCAATATTTTAAGACAAATAATTTAAAAACTTCTTACACTTAACACAAACAGATGATAGAGTTGCGTCAAGTTTAACATTACAAAAAGTTATTATTACCTGTTTCAGAAAAAATAAGAAAAACCTTTATTTTTTATCCACACCAACAAACACACACACTTATTCGTCATATGAGTGAAATAATGTTATAAGTATACATAGAATAGTCTATACATAAAGATTGTTTTAGTAATAATTTGCACCAACTCCATTACTAATCAGTATTCATCAGGTACAGTAAAACTTTTGGAGAGAAGATAGTACCAGAACGTCTTTATTTTGCCCTGTGTCTTTTAATGTGCCAGTGTTAATGTGTGGGTATAGATTTTTGCTTAATAAATAAACTGCTTTAATTAATAATACTTTTGTTGTCCGTCTACATCAATGTAGGTAGGACAACAAAAGTATTTTTTTTATGAAATGATTTCTCTGTTTCGAAAGTTACTCTTCGTTAAATTCGGCCGATGCTAACCAACAGAGTGTGAAAGTGTAATGCTAACGTAATTACGAATCAGTCTGCGAATTGATGTCCCGCCCTATAATGTCCCGAATTTCTTTGATCTCGCCTCAAAAGGGACAAACTGACCAGTCGTCGATGACATTCCTCAGCCCCTTCATAGTATTGAAAACTTCACGACACTGAGGAACATCTTTGCAAAATGTGAGATCTTGATTAAATGGACGTTTATTCGCAACAAATTAACGTGTCTCGCCAAAAGGTTGTCTGTTACGGTTTTCGATTTGTACATCGGTAACAATCAAAACCATTTGTTCTGGATCAACGAAAACATGTTTTCAGTTTGTTACATCGCATTTATTTTCACAATTAAAGGCATGTAATAATTTCTTAATTTTTTCCAAGTCTGTATTTCTATCATAGTAACGAAACTAAACAAAGGATTTTAGAATGGTGATAGTATCGAGAACCAAAAAATCCGTGTCAACAACATCTTTTGAATACATCACTGGAATGTCGTTTACAATTTATTTTAGATAAGTGTGGTTCAGTGATGTCATTGACAATAATAATAATAATTTGTATTTGTAATGTTGTATTCTTATATTTATATTGTGAATACAAATGTTGTTAAAAAAGAATAATAAATAAATAATTGATCATTAATAAAAAACCTGACATTGTGCTAATAGATCAATCAATGCGTCGAGCAGTTACTGTTGATATCGCTGTCCCACATGACGTTAACCTTCTGAATCTTGATTTAGCTCATGAGATTACCGGCATGTGGGATGTCGATTCAGCTGCAATAATTGTTCCGATAGTTGTCACGGTCAATGGCTTAATCGCCAGGAGCTTCAACCAGTATATGAAGATGCTCGCTTTGACATCTACAGTAATGTTAATACAAATTGTTGGTCAATCAACTCATTTATTTTCTATGGGGATTACCAAATTATATCCCGTACAAAAATGAGCTGATCGTATTTTCAATGTGGATCCTATGAAATATTGAGGGGAAATAAATATTCCCGGACTAATTACACACGGTCATCTAGTCCCAAACTAAGCAAAGCTTGTATTATGAGTACTAAGGTAACTGATATTATACTTAAATATATATTTTTTGTAAATACATACATATAGTAGAAAACACCCAGACGAAGACAAACAGACATATTCATGCAGACAAATATTTGTCTTATGCGGCAACCGAACCCGCTACCTCGGAGCTAAAGTGCCTATTGCTAACCATTCGACTACCGAGAAAGAATTCTCACTCATTCTCTTTCGATTTGACCCCTTTCTAAAACCATTGTATATGCAATATAATAATGAATATTAAAACAAAATATACGGTACATTTCGCGATTGCCTAGAGCGCTAATATCGCATTCAGTTTTGATTAACGGAGCTAAGTACAATTATATGATTCAATGTCCTCCCCGGCTGCTTCGTCAGATGAAACATTATTCTTAGGTACAGTTTTACCTCACTTTCTGTTTTATTTATTAGCCTTTACTATTACTGATGGAATTATGATTACTTTCATGTAATATTTCTGTGGAGGAGCTCGATGGCTTCGTTCCGCGTGTCAGTCTAAGCGAACTAACGCAAGTTAGGCAACGTTGATGGTAGCCTATCCGTGGATGGGTTTACATTATCTCTGTTGCCATTAGATAACAGTCGTTAAGCCAAGTCAGTGGCGTTAAGGTGGCTTGAAAACACTGGCCTCCGCCAACTCGCAGTTGAGCAGCGTGGTGGAGTATGCTCTAAACTCCTTCATTTGAGGGGACCCGTATCCCAACCGCGGAATGAGTAAAGATTGACGACTACGAATATTTCTGTAATACTCGTAGTTAGATTCACAACAAAATAACGCGATATTTTTTTTTAAGGAGAGCTTTTTTATAGTAAAAATACAAGTCTGAGGTGTAGTTTGCTCATCACGATCTTCAGAGCCAAAGACACCTTACCTCGCTTACACGTGGTGCTCCCTGCCGACTCTGAAAGTAAAAAAAATCGAAAGAGGCTCTGGCATAAAAAGGGAGGTACAGGAGGTAAGGGAGGTTTGTAAGCTACCCTACTGGGAAGTTTGGTTTTCTGTAGAATACCTCAGGCAAATAATAATATAAAAAAAGTATATCAAATCAAATCAAATCAAATATATACATTAAACCGCAGATATAAAATGATCTACGATCTTAGCGATAAATAAATAATAAATAAATATTGTCAGACAAATTACACATCGCCATCTAGCCCCAAAGTAAGCGAAGCTTGTGTTATGGGTACTAGACAACTGATAAACATACATAAATACATTTTTTTTTTGTAAATACATATTTATGATATATAGAAAACTCCCAGACTAAGACAAACAGACATGTTCATGCACACAAATGTTTGTTCTATGTTGTATGTATGTTGTTGTCGAAGGCGCGTCACTGACCGCTACGCCACCGAGCTCGTCGATACTGATAATTTTTTTTTTATAAATTGAGAACATTGTCAAGTAACCTAACACATCATCATCAGTATCAGAAGGCTAATTCTTCTAATTATTTGACGATCGAAAAATGTAAGTTGACCTTATCGAAATTGAATTGTGAATTGACTAAAAACCTACTTGATTTCATTACTTAATTATTATAAATTCTTATTGTTGTCAAAATAACATTCTTAGTTTGTATAATTTTCGGTCATGTTTCGATATAATCCCACTTAAATTAAGTTTTCAAGTTTCTTATTGTGATACGAGAATACCAATGTGACGTTTGAGAGATCGAGACTGGATCGGAATTGAATTTTGACTATATTTTAATTACGAAAATAGCCCTTCAGTCCTTTACCACAAAAAGTATAACCTCAGCTTAGTTTGAGACTAAATAGCACAGTGCATTGAATCGATTCTTATATCATCATTAGTAGTAGGTAAAACGGTCCTACTCAGCAAATAAAATGACACCTTCAAATAATCGTTAATCGATGTATGATCAATCATCATTAAACATCCAATTTATTATCATTCCATTAATGACAAACTATCCTTTCAAAACCCGATTATTAATTCTAGAAGATATTTTTACGGTGTTCTTACTAATAGGTCTCCCATTCAACGCTTTGATTTTGATGCTAGTGAAAAAGTCTGTGACAATTTATTTGAGTCGCTATATAAACAAAATGTTCATAAACTAATTATTATAGATATAGATAGAGCTCGTACACTGTACTCTCAGAATCAGTAATCCGTTTTTCAAATGTTTTGTTTAGCAAATAATCTAGTGAGACCACTTATTGTTTCCACCCTGTATATGTAATGTATGTATGATATGCAATCATCAGCTTGGTCGGGGTAATTTGAATAAAGAGATCGATAGACGCATTCGGCTAGGCTGGGCAGCTTTCGTGAAGCTTCGGATGGTATCTGTGCTGTGAAGATGTACTGCACGGATACCCTAATGCTTGAAGCTTAAAGTCTTCAACCAGTGCGTTCTCACCGTTATGACCTATGGCGCCGAGACTTGGACACTGACTCACACAGCGAGCGTGGATAGAGAGTCAGCGATGGCAGATGGGTAAGAAACATCCTGGAGTGGAAGCCTCCGCATATTGCAAAGAAGCGTTGTTCACTCCCCCCTTAAAAATAACCGATGGGCAACCAAGCTGCTGAGGGAAATAATATACACTTTTTTTATTTGAGTCCATTACTCTCATAATACCACTAATTACGCGCAAGAGATGAAAAATAGTATTTTAATTCTTTTAATTCCCCTGTCATAAAGGTACGGCGCGGTATTTGATTACTTTTTTAATGCGGTTAATACCCTTAACCACCGCTACCATTGGATAAAAATTATAGCTAGGATTATAGTTTGCAAGAGAACATAAAAACGTAAAAATGAATGCTATCAAACAAAGCATTTCTAAAACAGACAAATAATATTTCTGCGTACTTTCTCAACATTCAAAATGTAAACACAGGGAAAGCCTTAGGGAAAAGTGTAAAAAAATCATTGATAAATGCGCTATGAGCTCCAGGTTAGTCGCAGTTTTACACCTGGGACTGCAATAAACTTCACTATTCATTATCACTTTGGTGGTTACCGGTATTTAATAAATGCGACCAAACGACAAAACAGATGCAATATGAGGTGGGTCTAGGGGCCCTACCGGCCACGTTGAAGCCGATTTCCATCATGTATGGTACTTGTGTTTATCTTAGCTGGTAGTAACTCTAGAGCTGTACCGAGTAAGCTAGAGATAAGTATATTTGTCAATAACTGATACGTAAGATCTATTTTTCGACTCAAAATATTTGATGGTAATCGGCTTCGGCTTCGGCGGTAGGTCCCGAGATCTAATAATAACAGCTTGGGTCACTGCCATATGATTCTATAACTTTGATTACACATTCATTTATTCAACGGTTGCATTAGAGAAAGTAAGTTAGTTTTAGGGGTGTAAGGGACTCACTACCATCTCTAGAGCCTAAGCCAACCTCATTTGCACGTGGTGCACCCTGCTGATTCATTGACGAGGCTCTGGCATAAAGAAAGGTCATCATCATCAGGGCATTTTAGTCTCCACTACAGGAGCACGACCCTCTCTCGTCCGTCCCAGACAGAAGGAGGATTTGGCCTACACTCCCCACGTTGGCCGGACGGGTTGGGGAGGCCTAATCGTTGTTTTATAATGTATTTCCCTTAGTCGCCTTGTACGACATCCACGGGAAGAGACGGAGTCATTCTATTCTAGTCTGCTGGAAACCACACGCCGGATGAGCGCAGTGTAATTAAAAGTTGCTCAACTGGGGAGGTCTACCTCACAGAATACCACAGCTAAATAACAGTTCCCTTGAGGATTGTAGTGATTCTGCGAGTGAGGTCCCAAGTAGGAAAGGAGAGGGTAGCGGCGTGCGATATTTCATGTTGCGAGCGTTGTAATGGCTACTGCAACCGCTTCACATCACTCGGACTGTATACGTGTCTGCCTGCCACCCTACGTAATATAAAAAAGCAAATTTCTCGGAACCTACTAAACCGATAGGTATGGCTGGTGTTCAGGTTAAAGAAATTAAGCAAATATATTAATTTTGAAGATGGAAATCACCTTTCGACAAGGCAAACTAGACATTTATAAAATATTTTTTCCTACTGGTACAGTATGCATGAAAAGGCTTGGTGTGAGGGTCACGATATTTTTCAGTTTTATTTATTTAAGAAAATCGTAAAGAAAACTAACGAAAATTTAGTATCCCTACAATACTTCCTCTGAGCTATTCCCCCTGTCTTAGTTCTCATTCAAACAGCCAAAAAAAAACAAGAAAAAGAGTTTTTTACTTGTAAATTGCAGGAAGTATTCTAAGAAGTCTTAAAATAGCATAGTAAATCTCTATATAAAGTAGCACCAACTTTTAACATTTACACATAGTTTTAACACCTCGTATTAACCATTTTATAGTATTAACATACATTAAACTTCGTGCACTCAGGACGTTTTGCAACTTTGTTATTTAACAATTTAGACAATTTTCTAATAAAGTCAATTCGCAATCTAGTCCATGTGAACCCCGCTCGTTTTTTCAACTGCAAAATTAAATTGTTAATTGGGACTACTCTTAGATTATGTTTGTTTATACTCGTCGTACGGGAACCTCAGCACGCGAGCACAGGCGAGTCTAACTCGCACGTGTCCTGCCTTTTTATTTGTTTTTAACCCACTTAAAAAAGGAGGTTATCAATGCGATCCGTATGGATATAATATGCCAGAATTTCACAGTTTTTGTATATGTTAGTCTATACCAGCTTCTAAACCTGTGTACCAAATTTCATTAGTATGTATCTATGCTTGTCCGTGCATTTCTCAAAATCTCGACCCAATAATCTCGGATCTACTTACGACTACGACTCTGTCTCTACATGTAGAGATGTAGCGTCTCTTTGCATTCTATACAAATTATATCACGGGGAGTCCTTGGATGAGCTGTTTGATTTAATACCTGCCGCTCAGTTCTACTATCGTACAACTCGCCTTAAATTACGATTCCATCTATATATATTGATAATTGGTAATCTATTAAGTATATTTATATTTATATAGTTGAGTATGTACCTTTATATGTAGTATATGCTGCGCCATCTACCTATATTTCAGGTCTCCTCTATCCAAAGGTTGACTGGAAGAGATTGCTAAGCGATAAGGCCGCCTTTTGTACTTATTATTTTAAGTGATTACTGTCATAATATTTTACTGTTTATGGTGCAATAAAGAGTATTGTATTATAATCTACTACAGCACTATCTATTAATACCTTAATAAAAGCGAAACCGATCGGTAAATATAAATCTAATTAAGTGGTGGATAACATGTTATTACATAAAATTGTTGATAAGGTTCCACCAAGTGCCAAAAATCACCAGTATCAACATGATGAATTAGTTAGTTCACACAATAAATTTTCTTCGCAATGTACGAATTGGCTCGAGCGCGTTCAGAGAAAACCATAAGGGAATAATACCATTTATTAAAACTAGCGACCCGCCCCGGCTTCGCACGGGTGCAATGCTGATACTAAATGTACTACAGAAGGTCTTTGCGCTTCGTCCTATCCAGTCCTTCCCCAGTTATAGGCACACGCCGCCGGCTCCGCGGCCGGTACCGCCACAGCCGTTATGTCCCTGCATTTTAAATGTGTAATATCTTCTAAACTATTCATTTAAATTATATGCTGTGAAGGGCCATATTGATCTATATTAAATGCGCAATGTATTTAAGGTACTTAATTGGATAAGGATTAATTCTGTATTGCTTAAAATCGCTTCGTAAATAAGGCATTATTTCTTGTAAAAAGCAAAGGATAAATTAACGGTTATTGTGTGTTACCACTAAGAGATAGACATATACCATCGCGAACTTTTTTGTAGACCATTTTAAGGTGAACAATACTGTACTACATTATTTTGATCTATCTCGTTGGGTTCAGCCAGCGTTTGCAATGAAAGAGCAAAAAAATGTGTTTATTTACGACATCACATTAGAAACCTCTAAATTATCAGTGTTTTTCTACTATGTTATGCATATATCTACTATATAAAAATAAGTCGGGTTTTCCTTCCTGACGCTATAACTCCAGAACGCACGAACCGATTTCCACGGTTTTGCATTCGTTGAAAAGGTCTCGGGCTCCGTGAGGTTTATAGCAAAGAAAATTCTGGAAAAATTTGAAAAGAAAAGCGGGAAAATCTTTTTTCACATACAGCGCCATCTCTAAGGAAATGGATGGAAACGAAAAGATTGAGCCACAGCGACGCGTGGTCGGGCCGCTAGTTATACATATAAACTTTCCAGTTGAATCACTCTATCTATTAAAAAAAACCGCATCATAATCCGTTGCGTAGTTTCAAAGATTTAAGCATACAAAGGGACATAGGGACAGAGAAAGCGACTTTGTTTTATACTATGTTGTAGTGATGTTGAAAACCATAATTATTATTGCTTCAGGAAGTTTTAAGTTATTTCCACGGAAAGTATTTTATTAAAATGGCTTACCATTTTTATATGGAACAGTAAAAGGATATATAATATAATAATGTTATTAAGGCCAGCTTCAAAAAGTTTTAAATAATAATAATACAAAATAAAATAAAAACGTTAAAATCTGAGCTTAATATTTTTCTTCTTAATTAAAGCTTTATTGAGGCGTCTATAAGTGGTTTGTGCTTTTGACAAATTCTTTTATTTTCATTGCTCAAATGAATGTAAAACTCAGTTCAATTACTTTCTCACGTTTTTATTTAGAATATTCTTTTTACTCAAAATTCTTGTCATAACGGTATTTGAAGGATAAAAAAATGTATATATACCTATCTCCAGCACATACGTACCAATTTATTATTAACTAGTGGTCGCCTATTAGTCGAAATTCGACCATAATGAGTTGACATGACTCTAACAATAAACAAAAGAATATATATGCGTGTGTATGTGTCAAATACATAGTAGTGTGTGTAAAGTCTTTTTTATTGATTTAATCTATTTTTATCCGACTGCGACAGAGAGAGGGTTATGTTTTTCGAGATTTCTTTATGTATGTATAATTGTTTGTCACGCTCTGCAGCCCGAACGGTTTCGTATTTGCTGTGAGAGTGACATAGGCTACATCTAATATAAACTAATATAAAAAAACAATATGGCGACTGTGAGCCGCAAAATTGTCGTTGCAGTATTTTTTTTTTCTTCTAAATATATCGATATGGGTATCAAAATAAAGGTCTCGATGACCTAATTTCAAATATATATTTGATATATTCGTTTTTGCCTGCGGCTTTGCTTGTATTGAATTATATTATTGTTGCGCGTGATTAGTAAATCTGTTGTAGGTGCAGTCGGGTATTTGATTTTTTTAATTAACTTAACTTGTTTAGCATGATTATATAAAAAAATATTAGCATTAATCACTCCTTCTCTATATAAACTATAAGTGAGCGAAATTTGATACTCCACCGTGTCGGCGCATTTTTCGTAAAAAGGGGTGCAAAGTTTTTGCTACACGTATGATTATTTCTAGTCTTTTAAATAGATACTGTAAGCTTGAGTAAAATTTTTAATACACGAAAACCTGTTTGTAACGCAACAGCACAAATTGAAGCTACGTGTGTTGTTTTAGCGAACGAAACGCTGATAATTCTAACAACTAAAAAAAGCAGGTAAATCAGTACATATATATAGAAACGGTTACAATCAACTCACCGCTCAATCTACTGGACTGAGCGGGTTAAAATTTGGCTTACAGGTATGTAGCTATTATGACGTAGGCATTCATTAAAAAAGGATTTTAAAAAATTCCCACGCGATGCCAGGATACGCGCATTATGTCGCGTGCATATTATAAAAGAAATAAAAAACAAACATAAATCATAATTACTGTTTATAATATCAATGTCTATGTCACACATATTATCATACATGTAAGCATCGATATATGTATATAAAATATATATTGTAAGTTGTTTATTTCTTAAGAAAATCCAAATAAATTCTCATTATTAAAACAATAACGCGCTAATTACGAACTAATATTGGCGCATAATGTATTATATATAGTAATAATTGAATATACGAGCTAATTTCAGGCAGGTGCTGGCGAATCTGGAGTAAGCAGGAGATTAACCTTATAATTATGAACGTGACGAAGGGCCCACTCGCGTCGAATTAAATTTACGATTTGGTGCGCGAGATTTGTGGGGACCCTTCGTTTACAAAGCAAACAATAATCATTGTCAAGGCTGCGTATCCTAGCATAAAATAGCGAATAGCATTAAATATTTTTTGATGTTCGGGGAAGATTTAGTTTAAGTAAATATACTAATGTGAAGCTAATAAAACTGTTTTTAGAAACCCAATATAAAAGATTATGTTACAAGTTTAACATGAGCATGTCTGTATATCCGTCCGTGGCATTATATGACATTATATGAATGATTGAACAAACGAATGGACGAATGTATGAACGAACGAACAAATGTATGAACGAACCAACGAATGAATGAATGAAGGAATTAATTAATGAAAATTTATCTGCCATACTTTGGATGTCAGGCTTGCACTGCATATCAGATTCGTACTAATTGAGACTACTTAGGCCCTTTTTTTAACCGACTTCAAAAAAGGAGGAGGTTCTCAATTTGACTGAAATTTTCACCAAGTCAGGATCTGATGATGGGATCCCAGGGATATCAAGGGAAACCCTTAAATTTTATAAGGACGTATGGCCAAACAAAAAAAAAAAAAAAAAAACTTTATTTTGATATGTCATCTCAGTAGGCGGTGCGACATGAGTACGCTCGATATATGCAGTCACACTTTTTCCCACACTTTCATAAGCTTTATTCCTCTGTAGTTATTGCAGTCTTTTACATTCCCTTTATTTTTAAAGATGGGAACCAGGAAACTGTTGCACGATTCGTCGGATACCGCTTCTTTGTGCAACAACTTCACGAAGAATAAAGTCAGCCACTTCCATCTATTCGCACTCAATAATTTCTACACTGGTATTTCTAAAGGGTCCTACCGATTTTCTATTCTTCATACTAAGTTGGCATGGTACTAAAAGCTTACCCAGCGCCTATATTTCAATTGAACGTTCCAGATTTAGCTCTATAAAGGGTAGAGTGATGCGTTGCTGATTCGACTTGCCGCATCTCAGCTTTCTGCCGGCCGGACTCATTGCCCTGTGTAAAATGGTTCTTGTTGCGTATTCTACCTGTTTTTGTTCATTCATTCATTCGTTCATGAAGTTAAATGAAGTAAAAAATTCCCAATATCATACTGTATCTGTATAATGATACAGATACAGTATGATATTGAATAAAAATATGAAATATGAATAAAAATGTTTCGTCATCCTGCAAAAGTTCTTTATTCGCAGCAAATACTCAATGGTCAATATAATTTTAAATATTATAATGAGGATGACGCCAATTACGTTTTCTTTTTTTTTTTTGCGAAAACATATATAAATGTAAGAAGAATCTATGTACGACGTGTTTTATGTTCGGTCAAAGTTTCGTGGGAAAGTCCATTTTAAAGGTATGAAATTATAAAAAATAAATATTACCATTGTAGAAACAATAAAAAATAGTTAATAAATAGAAGAATCTTCAATGACAACAAGTATCTTTGACGAGCCTGGTAGTCGTATGACTAGCAATATCTACTTTGACTCTGAGCCCGCGGGTTCGATCCCCGCCCAAGACAAATATTTGTATGCATGTTTCATACATGTCTGTTCATCTTGGTCTAGATGTTTACTGTGTAATATATGTACGTATTTACAAAAAAAAATATTTAACTATAATATTTATCTAGTACCTATGGTACAAGCTTTGCTTAGTTTGGGACTAGATGGCAGTGTGCAATTTGTCCTGGAATATTTATTTATTTATCTTTATTCGGCCTCACAACGCGCGCTCGCGACTCTGCATAATTTTTAGATGCACGTTATCAGCATTCGAGCATGCTTATTTCGCACCATTCGCAGTACCTCGATAAATCAGAAAAGGGCCTTATAAAGACAATCCACGAAATAAATATAAGAAATGAGTAAAAATTAATGCATGATAGACTTCGCAAAGATCCTAATTGCTTAATTGAATTTTATAATTAGCTCTCTTTTAAGGCGGCGATTTTCTATGTAATGGGGAATTAAAAAGACGTTGAGGTTTCAAAGAGTTTCCGCTTTAATTTCCGACACACGACATCCCATTAAAATTAAACTCTCAACTTTAATGAAAATGCAGTTCAAGTGAGGTTGGTGTCACATTTCTCTGAATCCCCTAACCTTCGCATGCCTCGGTTCCACAATACAGACATAAATACCACTTGTATATAAATTATTTTATATTCCCCTTGTTTTTTTTTTAAATGTAATCATACACAAATTTATTCATTATTTACAGAAATTTATGCACATAATAAAAAACTTATAAATAAAATACCTACTTAAATATAACTTAGAAATAAATAACTATAAATAATGAAGCCCCGCCAAATCGCTACCCACTTGAAAAGTGACCATAAGGCTGGCAGCATTGCCAGCCTTATGGGCCAGTTGGCCTGGCCAGCCAGCCAGCATTCCCCTTGTTATTTTCAAAAATCATGCGACGTGAAATTTTAAAAGTTATTATTCAAAGAAACGGTTGCGATTGATGCGGAATACGTCGGATCGTATCGTATCATCAGCCTGTATCTACCCACTGCAGGACATAAGCCCTCCCCAATGCTTTCCACCGAATACGATCCTCCGCCTTCCACATCCAGCCGCATCCAGCTGCTTTCCTACGGCCATCGGACCAAATAGAAGAAAAGCGTCCAACACTTCGTCGTCCTACGTATGGCCTCCACTCTAATATCTTCCTCTTCCCATCTGCTATAACTTACTAGCCAAATGTTAGCGACCCATTGCCACGAATCTGGAACGAAGAAAGTCTTCTTCGTTCCAGATTCTATACCACAAAGAAACCCCGAGCATAGCCCTCTCCATCGCTCGCTGCGCGACCTTTAACCTGTGAACCAGTCCGATGGTCAGTGTCCAACAGATTATACTAGGCCAAATTCTAGTCCACTGGGCCGAAATCGAGGCTGAGTGGAGCGATTTTCGCTGAGTGTATGTTTTCCATTTATTTTAATGGAAAATGTATTTGATGATCATTCCTGAAGGACATGATCGATCGACTCAATTTTTTTAGGACACAAATCTCGAATATATCCAGGTCTTTATTTGGGACAAGTTTCATCAAAATCGGTTCATAAGCAAGGCGTAAATAAGCATTCCGCTCCCACCGCTTGCTCCTCTCAGTTAAGAACAAATGAAATTCCGCTTATTCCGCAAATATAATTTCGCTGAAAAAAGACCACCTGATAATTGGCTAGATTATTAATCAAGCTACACAACCGCACGATACAATAACACGTGCAGAAAATAACAGTTATCTGATTTTGTGGGTTTTCATTATTGAGAGATAATGAAAACAAAATGATAAATTTATTCTCATGACCCACAGGCATAATATTAAAATAAACTATTGTTGTTACTTATTTTATAATAATATAGTGGCGATGTTGCTTTTCTCGCCAGTTTACATTATATTTACAATTAATTTCTACGGAATATTGTTTTGTAATTTTAATATTTCTGAAAAAAAATACAAATCTATTAAGACCACAGTCATAGCGTATTTGAGAAGAACAAAGTATAAGTGGTTCATCAACATCTTTGAACCAATGCCAACCTCACTTGTGCGTGGTGCACCCTGCTGAATGAATGACGATGCACTGGCGAAAGAGACGTAGGGCGAGCGTAATTGTAAGTTACCCGACTGGGGAAGTACATCCACCTTATAGAGTACCGCCGCCAATCAACAATTCCCTTGAGAGTTGTTATGTTCCTGCGAGTATGCGAGGTCACCAGGAAGGAAGAACGGGGCGTGCGTTGACTGTGGAAGTGGCGGCGAGCGACCTATTTTGCCATTTGTCATGTTGCAATTCGAGAGAGTTTCTATGGCTACGGTATGCATGCGCTATGCAATTAATCCAGGAAGATGTATTTATTTAAAAATAATAATATGACATCCGATTATAAGTATAATGCAAGTCATACTCTAACAGTTTCGGAACACATAATAAGTATAATGCAAGTCACAATCTAACAGTTTATTGAAAATTCCCATAAATGTAATTAATTAGCTGCCATTACGTTCGCATAGAATTAAATTAATCTATCGCACTGGGACGGAAATAAGCTACCTAATGTTATAAGGCAATTATAAATGATCAGTAGCACTCGCGCCTTCATTAAAAAACATTAGACGAGTAATTTAATAATTTTACTCCTGAATAGCTTCTGCACGCGACTCTACACGCTTGTAGTTCGCGAAGACTTGGTTCATAGAGTTCAATCTCGACGAGCTCGGTGGTCGAATGGTTAGCAATGGCCACTTTGACTCCTAGGTCGCGGGTTCGATTCCCGCACAAGACAAATATTTGTGAACAAGAACATGTCTATTTGTCTAGGCCTGGGTGTTTTGTATGTATTATATGTATGTACTTACAAAAAATGTATTTAAGTATAGGTACTAGATAACTGAATCTAGTAGTTTAGAGCCAAAGCCAACCTCGCCTGCACGTGGTGCACCCTGCCGACTAGCCAAAGAGGCTCTAGCAAACGACAGGTAGGGTACAGCGTATTTGTAAGCTGCCCGATAGGAGAAGTGCCACCACCTCACAGAATACCGCAGCCAAATAACAATTCCCTTGAGGGTTGTTGTGTTCCTGCGAGTGAGTGAGATCATCAGAAAGGAAAGAGTTTCTGCCTTGGCAGGTGGTGGTGCGCGAGCGATATTTGATGTTACGTGCGTTATTATGCCTACGGTAACCGCTTGACATCAGGCGAACCGTATGATTGTCTGCCACCTAATATAAAAAGTAACAAACTGACTTTACTCGACTAAATTAAGATATTATGAAACGTATGCAAAATGTGTAGGATTTTTAAGAAAATATCTTTACAGATATACTTTCTTAAACGTCCAATTCTCGGATAACTTTGGGGGTATATAATCAGTAAAAAAGTTTGATTGCCGTTTAAGAAAGCCGGAGCCTAGAAGTACTCATGAATAATAAGAAGGTCCAAAAGGTCTCTATTAAAACCTCTTGCCAGTATCTCTGCTTTTTATATGTAAAAACTGAGTATCCATTACCATAACATATAAGGTAGTCACGACCTTATACTTTGAAAGTTAAAAATGAATGAGATTATTATAAAATAAAAAAGCGGCCAAGTGCGAGTCGGAGTCGCGCAGGAAGGTTCCGTACCCATTATCTATAAAAACGGCAAAAAAAAAAAACACGTTTGTTGTACGGTAGCCCCCTTAAATATTAATTTTATGCTGTTTTTTAGTATTTGTTGTTATAGCGGCAAAAGAAATACACATCATCTGTGAAAATTTCAACTAACTGTCGCGGTTCATGAGATACAGCCTGGTGACAGACGAACGGACGGACGGACGGACGGACAGCGGAGCCTTAGTAATATGGTTCCTTTTTACCCTTTGGGTACGGAACCCTAAAAAGGGCCAAGTGTGAGTCGAACTCTCGCGCCCAGATTCATAATCCAATCATCCAGAAGATACTTGTTAGTCCTTGTCCAGAAATCAAAGACTACAGCATTTGGTACTTCAAAAAAACCGTGAGGGAGTGTAATTCAAGCGTCAATAGCCTATATATTCTTGGGAAAACCTCGACTGGGAGTTCATTCCACACCTTGGAAGTATGCAGAAGAAAACTTCTCTGGAACCGCACTGTACTCGACTATATTGGCTCCAATTTGTGAGGATGAATTCCACGTTGAGCGTTAGGCCATTGGTCACACCTGGTGTCATTAGTTGACAGTAGTTAAGCCAAGTCAGTGGCCACTAGACGGCTTGAAAACACTGGAGTTTTTGGGGTGTAAGTGGTATATCAACATCTTTGAACAAAGCCAACTTCACCTGCTCGTGGTGCACCCTGCTGACTGACAAACGAAGCTCTGGCAAAAAGAGAGGTAGGGAGCGTAATTGTATGCTACCCGACTGGGGAATGTATCTCCACCTCACAGAATACCGCAGCCAAATAACAATTCCCTTGAGGGTTGTTGTGTTCCTGCGAGTGAGTGAGGTCACCAGAAAAAAAGGAGATGCTGCGTTGGCAGCGGGGGTGACGGCGCGCAAGTGATATATTATGTTGCGAGCGTTCATACGGTTACGGTAACCGCTTCACATCAGGCGGGCCGTATGCTTGTCTGCCAAACGACGTAGTATAAAAAAAAAAAATACTGGCTTCCGCCAATCCGCAGTTGAGCAGCGTAGTGAAATATAATAGCAAAATATAATATATATAATAGCAAGTAAAATTTTAAAATAAAATATAATCTTACACACATAGTACAAGTAGATTTGGTGCGCGAAACAACATATTGTCAGTTCGTTCGCGCACCAAATCTACCTGAGCGGTCGTGTAAATGACGCTTGTCTGTGTGCGTGCGCCGATTTGGGCGCTAGTATGAAGTCAAACTACTGGTTGTATTACTATGCTGTGGTACAGGAGTTAGTGTGATACCACAGGATTAGTGTAATCCCATGTTATCGCTTCAGAGCGTCTCTTGAAAGCGCAGTATTACCTGAAAACACTGAATTGCTGAAGAACTAACCAAGAGTTATGTTATCACTATGCTTAGTTTAAATCTTGTTTAAGTTTACTTACGAGCAGTACATGGTTTCAAGGGTTCATTGGCGTTATTCTCACCCCTGTGACGTCATACCACGCTTGCGCACTGTCGATTGTTAACACCGTTATAGCCCTTGACTAATTTGGGGATTTGGCAGCGCTGAGGGAACCCTCGTTGAAACCTTCATTGAAAATTATCACCTCTTTTTAACCGACGCCAAAAAAGAAGGAGGTTCTCAATTCGGCTGTATTTTTTTTTTTAATGTTTGTTACTTAATTACTTCGTGATTTATAAACCGATTTGAAAAAGTTTTTTTTTTATTTGAAAGAATATACTTTCAGATTGGTTCCATATTTTTTTCATCATCATCATCTCTATCAGCCTGTATCTACCCACTGTTAAGTTTGCTATTTCATTACTCCGTCATTTATAAACCGATTTGAAAAAAACTTTTTTTGTTTGAAAGAGTATACTTCCGGATTGGTCCCAAATTTTTTTCATCATCATCATTATCATCAGCCTGTATCTACATACATAAATGCAGAGTAATGTTTGGAGTCGGTTTTTTTTTTTTGTTATAATTATTAATTCGGTGCTCGTATATTATTAGTAACAAGTCTATTTGATGTTTACTTTCCGTGTAACCCATCATCATCATCAGCCGGTATCTTCCCATTGCCGGATCCTCTGCTTTCTGCATCCAGCCGCTTTTTTAAGGTCATCGGACCATCTAGAAATATAGGCCGAGATACGAAAATTTGATGGGTGTAAACTCGGTACTAAAAAATTGGTCCTTCCAGCATTATAACCTAAAAATATTTTTTTAGATTGACTTATATTCTTAGCAAATTAAATGTTAATTCGTTCAGTAGAACCAATTAAAGCTTGAGCTCTTCTTACTAGAAAAAGTCGCGCGTCCAATATCACAACCTTTCTTAGTAATAAACTAATCTGAGAATCTAAAAAAAAAATATTATGGTACTGCTTCAACTAAGTTATATTTGACTATCTAAAAATATAATACTATCATTCCAAAGCCGAAAAAATCTCCCGGTAAAAATTTAAAACAAAACCGGTAATACGATACAAATACGGTATATCTGCCCTCTAATCCACTAAGAGATAATACAAAATATTAAAGTCAAAAGAAAAACGGACAAAAAACCGTTAAACCGGGCTTCTGCACGCACTTAAATCAGCTGAGGAAAAGATAAATAGGTAATTCTCGGGACATTTTAAATTTATTCGCCAAGAATACCGGGCGATGTCCGGGATTACAGGATTGCGGGAACTTTGGAGACTTCCTAAAAATTCCCAGTCATGAATAATAAAAATTAGTTCAGACGACAGCGGCGAACGCTGACGCTCAGGTAAACTCCGCTTTAATTGAAAAATTGGAACAAGTTTTGAGACGACAGACTTGAACAGTTTTCAACTAGTTAAAGTGAACAGTGTTTTGGTTGCATTAACAATGTGCCACTTCAATTTGTCTTTAAGTGTTTTATTTTGTTTATTCCTAAGAATTCTAGAATAATTAACTCTGATTTTAATTGAGTTGTGTAAATATAGTTATTTGGACAATAAGTTATTTGAAATAAAGAACATAATCCTAACATGCAATTCCTCATTTTAAGATCCCCCGTTCCATGTATCCCTACTGACAAATGCCAACGGGTAGGGATAAGTTTTCTTCCAATTAACGCTACCAGTTGGGATATGTGGAACCTTCTGCTCCATATATCTCTACTGATCCTCACTGGAAGGGATAGTTGCATTTTTTCCATTAATCGCTACCAGTAGGGATAGTTTTTAGGGTTCCGTACCCGAAGGGTAAAAAGGAACCCTATTACTAAGGCTCCGCTGTCCGTCCGTCCGTCCGTCCATCTGTCACCAGGCTGTATCTCATGAACCGCGATAGAAAGTTGTAATTATCACAGATGATGTATTTCTGTTGCCGCTATAACAACAAATACTAAAACACAGAATAAAATAAATATTTAAAGGGGTTCCCATACAACAAACGAGATTTTTTTGCGCGTTTTTGCTCGCAGTTGATAACGGTAATAGTACGTTAGTAATAGTACGTTAATACTATTACTTATATTCACTTTAAAAATAAATAATTAAATTGAAATAAAACGAATATTTAAAAGGGGCTCCCATACAACAAAAGTGATATTTTTTTGCCGTTTCTATAGATAATGGTAAGGAACCCTAAGTGCGCGAGCCCGACTCGCACTTGGCCGGTTTTATTCAAGGGTTTCTTTATATGATTTATATTTTTTGTTTGTATGATTTGGTGTTCCAGAATATACTTCTGATAATATTTTTTATATGAAATATTCAAAAAGAAAACAAAAGAAAGTAGCAATAACAATTTTAATATAAATAAGCCCATATTAAATTACCTATTATTAGGAACCCTAGAAACAATAAATGGAAATAAAATCCAAATATCCCTTCCAGTGCCGCCGATGAATAGAGATATATGGAGTAGCCCAGTTATACCTACCAGTAGCATATACCCCACCTGGTAGGTATAATTGGAAAAAATATTCCAAATAGTAAGTGAGATCCCTCAAAGGAATAATCCCGGCTTAGCAAACCAGTATCACTGCTGTATATACGTATGATGTAATATATGTGCAATAAAGTTGTACAAACATAAAAACAAATACATTTATAAAGATAAGATAAGATGAAAATAATTTATTAGCATATAATATGGTAATAATAGTAAACCAAATGAAAACATGCATAAAATAAAACAAGTTTTGGCAATATTTTCTTTACCTTCTTCTATACATCTAACCTTCGAAGGTATTAATACTCTATTCACGTCGTTGCCAAACAAAAGATCTGTAGATAATTAGATAACTTTATATAGAGTGGTGCTATAATATTTATTCCTTTATGAAAGAGAATCTTCAGCATACCGTGTCCGTACCGCTCTCGTTCCCTTGAAACTGTAAGGACCTTATACAAAGTTATTCTGCTTCACTTCATGGGTTGATTCTAACATCCATTAGATTGATAAAAAAATCGAAGGTGGAAAAGGGAAAGGGAAGATTTCCCTGAACAACCCATTCCGTATACAATACGAAACATAACAAAAAGAAATTAATCAGGCTTTTATTAGTTGCTAAATAAAAAGAGTACTAAAAATGTTTAAAATTGTTTTGCTCATCGAGAACTTTGTTGTTACCCATTTGGTTGATACCCATAGTGGTTAAAGTGAAATTGATAAATCGCCATTTTGTGGCGGCCGTCATATTGGATTATGATTGGCGGCATAAATTCGTGTATAGTCACGAAAAACAAGTGGGTCACCACTTCCCAGTGTCCATATGAGCTGAAATTCGAGACACTTGTTTAACTTGCAAAGAAGGACGAAAATAAAGAGAGATAGGGCATAGCGTATTGTTTAAGCTGACCGGCTAGGAAAATGGCTCCACCTCACAGAATACCGCAGCCAAATAATAATTCACTTGAGGGTTGTTGTGTTCCTGGGGGTAAGTGAGGTCACCAGAAAGATAAAATGGAAGGAGTACATGCAGGCAATCGGCGACCCTTTTGTGTTGCTGATCTCCTTAGTCGGTGGTGATTGCTTTCCATCAGGTGACCAACGTGCTCGTTTGGCCCCCTCTCATATAAACATAAATATAATACTGCATAAAATTACTGAAACTCACTACTATATAGATAACTTGTTATGTTGTTCATTAAACTTATCTTTTTTTATTACCAGTGGTACCTAAACTAAATTACGATGAAAGTATTTAAAAGCTTGTAAAAATGTAGTATCTTTACTAAAACCAAACGTTGTCATCCATTTCTAACATAGTTGGTACTACTGTTCTCATATAAACGCTGGATTTACTATTTTCATTCCGAGCGAAGTTTACTTAATAGTTTCCTGTCCCACGGGGAGTCATGTCACTAAATTTTAGTTACAAATCCTCTTACCCCTATTACCACAGGCTTTATACTACATGTGTTAATAAACTTTTCGGGTCGTATGTTAGTCTTGAAGACCACAGAGGTAACGTCTTTAAATATGATATCGAAGACATTAGCAGTGAGAAATAAAGAAAGTTAAAATAAGTTTAATGCTTGCGTATCTGTTTTCTTCTTTTTATACAATCCACAGAGACTTGAAACCCCAAAGTCAGCGAAATATGCACAAAATTGCATCGTAATGTGTGTCAGCATTTGTGTTGGTATACTTAATAACAATTTATTTAAACGCAAACTATGTGATTGGCTAAAGAAATACAAATAAATAAATAATTCTGGCCAATTTACACAGCGCCCTCTAGTTTCAAATAAAGCGCAAAGCTTGTACTATGGTACTAGACAACTGATATATGTACTTAAATACATTGTTTTTTGTAAATACTTATAAAACATAGAAAACACCCAGACCAAGACAAACAGACATGTTCATGCACACAAATGTCTGTCTTGTACGGGGATCGAACCCACGACCACGCAGTCAAAGTAACTATTGCTAGCCATTCAACCACCGGCCTCGTCAAGAAGAAGTGTAATGTGTGCCTATCTATTTATTTATTTTTATATAATCCACAGAGGCTTGTGTTGTATGATACTCCCAAGTCAGCGAAATATGCAAAAAATTACACGGCAATGTTTGTCAGCATCTACAATAAAATACATAGTAACATAAAAACTCTTGATTTGAATTTTATTTAGACGCAAACTATATGACTGGCTAAAGAAATTCATTTTTTATAATATTAAACAATTAACTGAAAAAAAATTGAATTATGAATATTTGTATGTATTAAATTTAAATACATTATTGACGAATGGTGTTTATATAATTCAATGGAGATGTTTTGGTGACTACTTTTTTTTTATAGGAGAAGGGAGCAAACGAGAATGTGGGTCACCTCATGGAAAGCAATTACCACCGCCCATGGAGATCAGCAACACCAAGGGGTCGCCGATCCGTTGCCAGCCGATACTCCTTCCTTTCTTTCTTTCTGGTGACCTCACTCACTCGTAGGAACGCAACAACCCTCAACTCCATTATGTCAAATTTTACAAAACGAATAAAGTTGTCCAGTCCATTTAGCGCATAAAATAGATTAGAAAGTATTCAATTATCTACACAAATAAAATATTCAAATTTTCTTTAGAAGTTTTTCCATGGATTGGGTCGCAAAATGCCAAATCCAATGGCAAATTTATATGGAGTTACGCTGTCTAATAAAATTAGGCCTCGGATATTGAACTACGAATTACGTATATCCTTTTATTTGGATCTATAGAACAATATATTCTATTGAAAGTATTTAAGATCTTAATATCCCAAAGCCATAATAGAACCTGTTGGAATAAAGGCAACTTGAAACGTTGACATTTGATTCCTGGAAAACCCTACAAAAATATTTTTTTTAATCTTTCGGCCGAAAATTTGGATTTTCATTTTGGAGTACTCCCTATTTGTTCGACGTACTACGCACACAAGCGCATTCTTAGTTTGCTGAAAGGCCTTTATTTATGTAATAATAACGACATGGCATTTATATGGAATAGCCAGGGTGTAACTACAGTGTGAGTACAGTGAAATTATTCTGAATAATATTCGCTGCAGTATTACCAACCCTACCTGTTACCGGGAGCATTACAGCAAGTTTAGAAGCGGACATATCAGCCCCAAGTTGGGGACAGCCAATATCTAAGTTACCTACAGGGCTGTCGCTTACCGAGTTTAATTTAACATCGACATCTGTTTCATTCAACTGTAAAGGCTCAGTCAAACTTGTGGTATTATTGTGATTGTGTAAAAAAATACTAAAATAAAATATTTCTTCACATATAAATTGCTTCAGATATAAATGCGACTTCAAAAACAAGAAAATGCCTTCATTACAGTCGTCGACAGAAAAAAAAAACAATATAAACAGTCGACAAAATATGCCCTAGACGATTACAAAGAGGAAAATGTGTTCTGTTTCCCTCGTCTGTTCATGTGACTGTGGATTTCTTTTTATATATTAATAATAAATCTACACAAATAGATTCTTTTAGTGGGGTGATTCAGAGTACATCGAGAATAATAGGGTAAATAATAGGGTAATAGGGTGTATGAAGGCTAAAGGTGTAACTTGTGTTAAAGTTGTTTGTTATTACTCATCATTCAGCGATTTACGAATTTAAAAAACGGTATAAGCTAGACTACACGACAGAAGTGAAAACTTCATTCCTCGCTCCGCCTCGCTCCCTCCAACCGCGGCCGACTTTACCCAAACAAGCGTTACAGAGCTAAGCGTGATGGTTTAGTCTCATTCACGCACATCTGTGTGTCTTTCTGGTGACGTCATGCACAAATGGTGGCTAGCGAAAGTGCTAGTGTTTCTACACTAGCATTTTCACTAGCCACCATTTTGTGCACTTCAAAAGTTTTCACTTCAGAAATTAGTAATAAACTTTGTGCCCGCCTGATGTGAAGCGGTTACCGTAGCCATATGAACGCTCGCAACATAAAGTATCGCTCGCGCGCCACCACCCCCGCTGCCAACGCAGCATCTCCTTCCTTTCTGGTGACCTCACTCACTCGCAGGAGCACAACAATCCTCAAGGGAATTGTTATTTGGCTGCGGTATTCTGTGAGGTGGAGGTAAATTCCCCAGTCGGGTAGCTTACAATTACGCTCCCTACCTCTCTTTTCGCCAGAGCTTCGTTTGTCAGTCAGCAGGATGCACCTCGTGCAGGTGAAGTTGGCTTTGGTTCAAAGATGTTGATGAACCACTTACACCCCATCTTTTGCTACTTATTCAGATACTCTGAAAAATTATAAGAATTCGATGAATTGTGTATAGTAAAGTAACCAGTATGATTGCGACTTTACCTCTGTGATTGGCAGCCCTGTGCCCTTAGCTTGCTCATCAATGTCTAGTTTCAATATTATTTCTATTGAACGCATCTGTTACACCTCTGACTTGGGAATTATTTGGTAACTGTGGCTTATTATATCTTTGGAGTCCTTTAAATAGTAATTTTGTAAGAATTTTTGTGATGACTAATCTTTAGAGAAAATACCAACTACACCTGCAAACTGTCATAGAAACAAGGCTATGGGGAATCAGAAATTATTGTAGAAGTACTTCCAAGCCGAAGTAATACTACCTCAAGAATTGTTATTGATCTACGAGTGAGTAAAGTCGCTAGAAGTAAAAAGCTGTATTAGCAGTCGGGGTGCTTGCGTTCCCACAGTTGAGTAGAGTGAGTTGTATGGTCTAAACCTCTTCGATTGAGGGGAGACCCGTATCCGAGTAGTGGGATGATAATGGGTTGATGCTCGCATACATATTATAATAAATAAATAAATATTCCTGGACAAATTACACACGGCCATCTAGTACCAAACTAAGCAAAGCTTGTACTATGGGTACTAGAGAGATAACTGATATTATACTTAAATACTTACATTGTTTTTGTAAATACATACATGTAAAACATAGAAAACACCCAGACCAAGACAAACAGATATGTTCATACACCCAAATATTTGTCTTGTGCGGCGATCGAACCCGCAACCTCGGAGTCAAAGTGGCAATTGCTAACCATTTGCCCATCGAGCTCGTCTTAATATAATGCTTGTATTGTAGTGTTTATAGGCTACGGTTTATATACTACTTTGCAGAGGACGTTCCGTTATACTTATTTTGCACCCTGGTATGTGTACAATAAAGGAAAAAATAAATTGAACGAATACTTGTATCATACAAAGAAACTACGAGCAAATCTTTATTGGATTCAGCATAACGTTGATTATAACGTATAACCACAGATTACTTAACAGTCACTTCGGAAAAACGTTGAATTTATATGAGAACTATTTGATTTCTTCCAGATTTTGGGGTGTAAGTGGCCATTACGATCTTTAAAGCCAAAGACAGCCTTACCTGCACGTGGTGCGCCCTACCGACTAGCGAAAGAGACTCTGGCAGAGTAGAGGTAGCGTATTTGTAAGCTACGCTACTGGGGAAGCACCTCCACCGCACAGAATACCTTAGCCAAATAACAATTCCCTTGAGAGTTGTTATGTTCTTGCGAGTAAATGAGTGAAGTCACCAGAATAGAAGGAGCTGCGGCTTTCGCAGCGGAGGTGGTTTCATGTTGCAAGCATTAATATGGCTATGATAACCACTTCACATCAAGCGGGCCATATACTTGACTGCCACCCGATGTAGTATATATAAAAAAAGATTTTAAATAACTCAGTGGCATGCACAATATCCCAAAAACTGTTACGCAATAAATATGAAAAAGTTTCCTTAAAAAGAAATCATAAATACGACCGAAGCAAAAATAACAAGAAACTAAAGTCCCAAATTAAAAACACGTAAAAGCTTACCACAAATACAAAATAAGCAATAGATGCTAGCGAAACCCGTTTCACATTTTCGCATCGCTGTGCTGAAAAAACGGCGCATCCGGTGCAGCCCGCTCACTGCACTTTTCTCACTAAAAATCTTTTTAGCCATATATAAAGTTACTTGCAAACGTCGGAAATAAATGTGAAAGTTATCAAGTAATTTAATAAACGGAACACCTGTAAAATACAGGACACTGAAACCTGATACTTCAGACACTATGCAACTTTGATTTCAGAATTGCGGCAACAGCCAATCTACAAGTGCTCCGAAATAGTAATTTTGACATTGTTGTACAATGTTTAAGACATTGCGCAGACATCAACTCTAGTTCCAAGTTTCAGTAATTGACAATCGTGTCAATTGTAGTGTAAGCTTCTTCTTTAAGTTAGGTAGTTATGCACGGCGCACTTCCCGCTGGTACCGTACTTATCAACACTAGTGCATGATTCTTCGTACAGCCCACGCATTATCATACGATGCATTTTGTCGGCTCAGCATTTATGCAAGCCTTTGTTTAATTCCTAATGATAGAATGTAAGTCAGTCTGTATCGAACTCTCGTGAAGTAAAAGTATTTTAAAATATTAATTGTATTTTTAAAAACGCTCCTCGACCTCGTCGGAACTTAAGTGGCGCAGCCGGTAGGATACCCGTGGTATTCTGCAGCCGAACTAACGCTTGTAAAATCCAGAAATCGATTTTTTACGTCAAGATCGGCGCGATTCGGGTATCCTCGAACAAAAAAAATAAATAACTGGTACGCGTGTGTCGAACGAGAGAAGCTGAGCAGACTCACAGGAAGACATGGGATTGAGCAGCGCGTGAGTAAACCTCTTCACTCCTGTTTTCATATACTCCCTGTTATTTCCAAATTCACGACCCCAAATAGTCGATCTAATTAAATTACGTCTATCTGATTTTGTATGATACAAGTGTCGTAGTATTCGTAATTAATTAATTATATATACTTAGTTTTAGCTCTATTAACATTCACTACCGAAATCGAGTGTTGTTATTTTGTAATATAACGCTAGTAAAAATTATAAATACATATTGTATATAATATTAATTATTAATAAATAAAATACGGATAGATAAATACATAAATAAATAAAATGGAGCACGAGATAAATACGATCCCTAGAGAAATTATATCTCTTATTCCTGTATTTGATGGAGACGAAAAATTATTAAATTTGTTTTTATCCAAGGCCGAATATGTACTTAGAGCTTTCCATAGGGAAGGAAATCTCCATCAAAATACATACTTGTTTCATGCTATAACTAGTAGGCTTGCCGGTAGAGCTGCGACTCTACTAAGTGAACACCAAAATTTAGCGACTTGGGATCAGCTCAAGGACGTACTTTGCCTACATTTCGGTGACCCGCGCTCCGAAGAGTGCATAGCTATTGAACTTGAAGGCTTAAAAATTAAGCAGGGCGAATCATATATCCAGTTTTGTCATCGTATTCAGAGTGTTAGAAGTTCATTATTCGCAAAAGTTAATAGGTTGCAGGATGAAGGGACTAAAGCAGCTAAAATGATCATATACAATAACACAGCTCTAAATGTATTTTTATATAACCTATCAGAAGATATGATACGCATAGTAAGGTTAAAACAGTGTAATACATTGGAGACCGCGCTTAGCGTAGTAACCGAGGAAGTAAACTTCCTAGAACAATACAATGCTAAAAATAATAAGCCAAAGCCAGTTGCTCCTCCGCCACGCCCAGCTACGCTAAATCTTCCAAGGCCTTTTGCTAGTGGTCCTTTTAATTTTATGCCTAATCAGCAAAACTTCAAATTTGGTATTCCTCAAACTCAGGTGCAACAGGGCTTTAGACCCAACTTTTCACCACAGTACAGGCCATACTTTATGCCAAATAAACCAGCACAGTTTCAAGGTTTCCGATTCGGCGGTCAAAACACACTTCGACCAAATTATAATCCGAGCCCTATGCAACAACCACGTGCACCTTTCCAACACAGTGGTTTTAAATTTGGAGTCCCGCCACAGCAGGCTAATCCCAACCAATTTAAATTTGGCATTCAAAATCAACAGCAGTTTAGGCCGAAAATGGATACGGACATCTCTATGCGGACCGCACCTGTAAGACAGAACATGATTACTAATCAGCCTTTTTATAGTGAGCCAACATCCTTAGGCATTGAATACCATCCTGAAAGTTATGAGTATAACTACATGGTTAGCGAACCACAATTTGATTATGTAGAGAACCCCACTCACAGTTACGATTATGACTATCCTGAAAACCCCGAAATTGCAATTGATGATGAATTTGTAACCTCGGAAAATTTTCAGACAAAAGCCTCCGACGATCCGGTGAAATAATACATCTTAATTATTGCGACAGTATCCTTAAGTTACCGCACATTGACATCCCGGAAATTAATTCAAAATTTCTTATAGATACCGGAAGTAGTAGGTCATTTATAAGTCCAGCTAAAGCAAACGAATTCTTTAGCAGTTTTAAACAGTTTGAGCCTTTTACTGTCATTAGCACGCATGCACAAAGTACCCACGATGAAGTAATTTGTATTCCATTATTGAAGACATTTAGGAGTACACTTACTCACAAATTTCACGTATATGATGTGGACGGTAGGTATGATGGCCTCGTAGGCTCCGATCTCCTTACAAAATTAGCAGCCAAAATAGACATGGGAAATCAAATTCTACTAACACCAAATGCACAGATACCTATAATTTATAAACCACCATATCAGTTAATTTTAGAACCGCGAACTGAAACAAGAGTAAAAGTTCCCACGAACTACCAAAACGGCGAGGCTATACTAAATTTCATTCAATTCAGTGAAGGAGTACGTATGCCAACAGCCTTAGTTAAATGTGAAAACTTCTTTGCGGAAACTATAATACAAAATACTACCGCAAAACAGCAAAAAATCATTTTTGATGAACCCTTTGATGTGTCCGTATTCAAGGACGAAGTATGCGAGTTGAATGTGATGGATAAAAGCTGTGACATTGATGACATGCTAAAAGAAAATTTATCAAAGTTAAGATTAGACCACACAAACGATGAGGAACGTAATAGTATTTTCAAGTTATGTTATGAGTACCGTGATATATTTTACTGCGAAAAAAATCCTCTATCTTTCTCAAATCAAGTAAAACATCATATACGAACAGTTAACGAGGACCCAGTGCATGTTCGTCCTTATCGACACCCACACTCTCAAAATGAGGAAATTAAAAAACAAGTTGATAAATTATTAAGTGATAATGTCATACAAGAGTCCTATTCACCTTGGAGTGCACCGGTACATCTGGTGCCCAAAAAACCGGATGCAACAGGGGAAGTAAAATTTAGAATGGTCATAGACTACCGACGACTCAACGAACTGACAGTGGACGATAAATACCCGTTACCTAATATCACAGATCTTTTTGACAAGTTAGGGAAGTCGACATATTTCAGCACCTTAGATCTGGCCTCTGGCTATCACCAAATTGAGGTTAATGAAGCTGATATACCCAAAACTGCCTTCACAACCCAGTCAGGCCATTACGAATTTAAACGTATGCCCTTCGGGCTAAAGACAGCTCCAGCTACTTTCCAACGGGCTATGGATAACATCCTACGAGGATTGCAAGGTATACACTGTATGGTATATCTTGACGATATAATTGTATACTCGTCAAGTCTCCAAGAGCATATCTCAAAATTACGTAAAATATTTGACAGAATTAGAGAAACAAATCTTAAGGTCACATTAGATAAAAGCGAATTTTTCAGAAAGGAAGTTTTGTATTTGGGCCATACTATCACCAAAGAGGGCCTCATGCCTAATGATGATAAAATAAAAGCTGTCTTAAATTTTCCACTACCGCGTACTACAACGGAAATAAAAAGTTTCCTGGGTTTAGTCGGTTATTACCGCAAATTTATTAGAGACTTTGCGAAAATTACGCAACCTCTAACATCATGTTTAAAGAAAAGAAATAAGATTGAAGTTACTAAAGAATATGTAGGCGCATTCGAACGATGTAAGGAATTATTAACAAACGCCCCAATTTTACAGTTTCCCGACTTTGATAAACAGTTCGTACTCACCACGGACGCTTCGAATTTCGCGCTCGGTGCAGTGCTTTCACAGGGCCAAATAGGCAATGATAAGCCTGTAGCTTTTGCAAGTAGGACTCTGAATGATGCCGTGACACGATACAGTACCATAGAGAAGGAGATGCTGGCTATAATATGGGCGACAAAACATTTTCGACCCTATTTATACGGGAGGAAATTTAAAATATACACGGACCATAGACCGTTAGCTTGGTTGAAAGGGATGAATGAACAAAATAGCAAAATTACTAGATGGAAATTGCGTCTATCAGAGTTTGATTTCGATATTGAGTACAAAAACGGCAAGCAAAATAGCAACGCCGACGCCTTGTCGCGTATAAAAGTTAACATGTTAGGAGATAATGACAATTTATCAACTCAGGTTAACGTAGACGAAAAAGAACAAAAATTACAACAATATTTAAGCGACTTAACAGAACAAATTGCAGGAATAGGTCAAAGCAAGAAAAGTGATAATAAACGATCACGGTCTCCATCCCCCATAACAATCTCCTCCTCCGGTTCGGTAAAATCTTTGACTGGAACTAGGGCGCGTCGACGATCTCCGTATTCAATACCGTCTGCAGACAGCAGCACAGCATCCGCATCTGAAAATCAAAATAGTGATGATATAGACACAATACACTCTGCAATTCATTCGGATACAGAAGGTATACTTATCTTACAAGAAGCTGTAGACACGAAGCCAAACCAAATACTCGTACATACTTGGAACAGAAATGAAATATCAGTTAAAAACTTATCTAATAAATCGCAAAAAATATTAGAAGTACACTTACCTGAAGATAATCCTGATCTTGTCAAACGTTTCCTTAAAGAATACACCAGACCTAAAATAAAATATTTCTTTCATTTTGAAAGCAAGCTACACCGTAAGCAATTTTCCCAAATTACCGCGACACTATTTAAAAAGGGTACAGTAAAATTCTACGAATGCACCAAGCGAGTAGTTAATGTAGATGATGAAAGCGAGCAACGTGAGATTACTATCAAATATCACACAGGTAAAACTAGCCATAGGGGAATTAAGGAAACCCTAGCGCATCTCAGACGTACGTTCTATTGGAATTGTATGGACAAAACTGTAGCTAGCATAATTAATTCATGCGAAGTATGTAAAAAAATGAAATACGAACGTAAGCCGTTAAAACCCGAACTGCAGCTATCCCAAACGCAGACTAAACCGTTTCAGGAATTGTTTATTGATACTTTCACACTTGAAGGAAA
Organism: Hypsopygia costalis; assembly: GCA_937001555.2. Lineage (NCBI taxonomy): Eukaryota > Metazoa > Arthropoda > Insecta > Lepidoptera > Pyralidae > Hypsopygia > Hypsopygia costalis. The sequence goes on along the minus strand of OW443330.2, from coordinate 6,896,761 downwards.
AATCTATCTTACAATTATTGACGCCTTTAGTAAATTAGGGCAAGCTATAGAGATGAGTAATAAATCTACACCCGAAGCAGTTAGGGCCTTAATTAAGTATTTTTCCCTATATGGAATTCCCAACAGAATAAGTTCAGACCCCGGTATGGAGTTTAACAATACCCTAATGAAAGAAATGCTGTCATTCTACAAAATCGACCTTCACATAGGGACACCTCATAATCCCAATTCAATGGGCTTAGTAGAAAGGTTTCATTCTACTATTATTGAGATATATCGTATAGCCAAATACGAACGCAAGGTCACTGACGCCGCGTCGGTCATGACCTATGCGATTATGTCATATAATAACTCTATCCACTCTACTACAGATCTAACGCCGTTTGAAGTGGTATTCGGCCACACTGAATCAAATAGCCCATTTTCAGTAAACTTTGAAAAACGTTTTACTCAACAATTAGTCAAGGAACACGTCAGAAAAACGAAATATTTATACGAATATTTGACCGATAAGGTTATGCAAAAGAAACAAGGTGTTATTGAAAAACGGCCGGGAGAAATTCATTTTGATATAGAGGCAGGAGACGAAGTCTTTATAAAAGGAGTAAATACCAGACGTAGCAAGGACAAACCTCGATACCAAAAGGCCCAAGTCACGGGGGCAATTCATAGGAATATTGTACCTGTTATTACTAATAACCGTGAAACTAAGGTTCCTATTAAAGACATTAAGCGCCCTTCACAGGTGGTGGCTTCTGATCATCCAAATGATCCGAAGTCAGGCCCTTCTACTGCACCGGATTGACAGAAATCCGGGACTACTTCCAGTCAAGGAAGGTCAAGCATTCGTCAGCTACGACAAATGGACAGTAATTAAGATTTTAGACTTAGGAAAAATTTATGAAGAAATAGAGTTAAATATAAATAAGTATGTATCAATTAGAGATGATATTCATAACTATATCGACACTAACAATTTCAGTACAGATTTCATTGATGTTGAGACACAAACAGATTATATTATGTATAGAACTATAGAAAAATATAAGCAATTAATTCCTTCAACTAAAACTAAACGCGGCTTAATTAACCCACTAGGATCTTTCATAAAAGCAATAACCGGCAACCTGGATAATGATGACGCTATGAGATATGAAGAGTTAATTAATAACATAAAAACGCGACAGGACGCTTTAAATGCGAAAATGACCATTGTCACTGAAATGATGGACACTTTTACTAAAATTGCAAATTCTACTAGAAGCAACTTTATGGATATCGGAAATAGCATACGCGAATTAAACCTTTTCTTGAATAAAACAAAGTTAGATCAAACAGTTAATGAAGTTATACATGTCTATACTACATTCTTACACAACTTCCAAATGCTCTACATTCGGCTTAACGAAATTGAAACAGCGGTTGCTTTTAGTAAAATTAAGGTGTTACACCAATCTATTGTGAATACTGACGAGTTTTTGTTAATATTAAAGGGAATTGAAAATAGCGATAAGTTAGTATTTTCCGCTACTGCTGAAAATGTTGTTAAGATAGAACGCTGTACTGAAATAGAAGCTTATATCAAACAAAATCAGATAAAGTTTATTATACATATTCCATTGATAAGAAACGAAATTCACATTTATTATAAGTTGATTCCGCTGCCTATCTTTGATGAAAATAACGGTAAGACTTCCTTAATCCTTCCTAAGTTTCCATATGTCCTTGTGAAGGGGTTGAAAGTAACGCCGCTCTCTCAGTCGTGTCCTGAAATTGATGAAGACCGGTTCTTGTGTTACGAAAGTGACGTCTCACCTTTGGCGAACGATGATTGTGTCGCTGAACTTATGCAGTTTTCGACCAGTACCCCGAGTTGCCACCCCGTTCCCGTTGTCATTAACGATGTAAAGATAGAGTCAGTACAATCAGGTCGTTGGATAATTTATACACTTAATGAAATTGTACTTACCAACCACTGTGGTGAAGAAGTAACACAAGAGGCTATCCGTGGAACTTACCTGTTAACCATAAGCGATAACTGCTTTGTGAAAATTCAAGGGATTATTCTGAAAACACATGTATCTGAAGAAAGGAGTATGTTTGGAGATAAACTTCCGTTGCTGCAATTACCAAGAGTGAACGACACTTCAGGGCTGCCGAAACCCGTCAACCTTGATGGGATCAATCTGACGGATATCAAGTTCCTCAATTATTTAGTGCACAAAAGTGGCTCGAAAGTTAATGGTGATAGTGTAGAGTTCCAAAGTGTCGTAAAAGGTGTTAGCATAGGAAACGTAATGATAATCATGACTCTAGTTTTCTTAGCTGTAGCCTATAAATATAAGTTTTGGAGAAAATTGTACAAGAAAAATACTCGAGATCATCCTAATCCTACGGATAATCTCGAACTCGGTGACGGAGGAGTTATGCACGGCGCACTTCCCGCTGGTACCGTACTTATCAACGCTAGTGCATGATTCTTCGTACAGCCCACGCATTATCATACGATGCATTTTGTCGGCTCAGCATTTATGCAAGCCTTTGTTTAATTCCTAATGATAGAATGTAAGTCAGTCTGTATCGAACTCTCGTGAAGTAAAAGTATTTTAAAATATTAATTGTATTTTTAAAAACGCTCCTCGACCTCGTCGGAACTTAAGTAGGTTCATTTTATTGGTAATTGTTGCCATAATTTCATTTAAGAAAAAGTAATTGTCAATTGGAATACTTCATATGATGCTAGTAACAGTTTTTGGAATAGTTTACTAGCCAAATATGCTAAAATATTTTTATTTAATTATAAAACGAATTGTTAACTCATTTAACTCGTGTTCTAGATCATTTAATTTAAACAAGTACTGATATTAAACTCGGAAGTGAAATCGTTACGCATTCGCGCCAATGTCGCGCCTTAAGCGAAGAAGAGCGGGAACATCCGACTCGAAAAGTAACGAATTCACAACCGAGAGCTCACTTAGTTGCTGAACGTCGTCGAGAGTGGTTGTTCACTATAAGTTTATGCTGTACCTGTAATAAAGTATAAAGTACTGATACAGAAAATTGAGTTTCAAATTATCATCGCCCCGCTAGAACCTTCAATTTTACAAACTCAGAAGTGGAGGAACAAGAAAAAAAAAAGGACAAAGGTACGTATGGCTATATTACATTAATTTACTTAAATCTAAAATAGGCTAGCTAAAATGAACCAATAAATTGGATATGCACACTATCAGTATCTTAGAAATAGTGGTATAGTAACTTCGAAGTTTAATGATTTGAGACAATTTAGGTTTGCTAATTTTGGCACCACGTGGTTATACTTTCGTTCACAAAATATCGGTGGATCATGAACAATTCCAAATTATAAAATACATGGCATTTATTATGCAGTAGTATACTGCTAAGGTCCTATAGTTTAGCTAAGCTAGCTGCTTAATACAATTGTAATTGAAGAAATATGGCCGAAGCTACTCTTTTGGTCGAGTTACTTACGAGTACGTAACAGAATGGAATTATATAGTCAGGGTTATTATTCTTTGAGACAGTTACGGTTATGGGCGCTGTATGCACCTGTACCTATGTGTGTATAGATATGTGTGTATATATATGTATGTATGCATATATATATATGTATATATGGGTATATACATACATATAAGTATATGTAGTGAGTATGTATATAATGTATATTTGTGTGCCCATATTGCGCTGTTATATCACATGTACGACTGTTTTATTTTTACGTTATATACTCACTATATACATTCGTTTATACGGCGGTTTATACGTAAATGCAGACTTTGCTTGAATTGAGAGAGGACGCCGTGTATGTTTATTCTTTTATTATGCCTTCTTGAATTGATCTTCTGTATTAATATTATATATTCGTATTATTTCATATTCGTCTTATTTAATAAAACTCTACTATATATTTAAATATATATATATTGTACAATTTAATATAAATAATTATTTTATATCAGTGCTACAATGATTGAACTGTTGATGTCCGTTACCATATGTCATTTCCAGGTTAAATGGATACAAATGGCGTGCGACCACCACAGGAGGCTGAAGAAACAATACCAGCTTCGCCAATCATTGACCTTGGCCGTGGACGAAACCGAATGCGGACTCCAAGGCAACGGGTGTTACATACACCAGTACGAGACAGGGCAGGTACGCGATGTCGCAGCAGATCCAGAGCAGCATCAAGGCGCTACAGTAGGAGCAGGGAGGCATCACGGCATCGCAGCAGATCCAGAGGGAGTTCTTGGCGTTGCGGTAGATCCAGAGAAGAGCATCGGTATCGCAGTAGTTCCAGAGGAGTACAACAGCGCCGCAGCAGCTCGAAGAAAGCATCTCGACGCAGTAGTACGGCGAGAAACGAGCAACACCCACACGCAACAGCTCCACAGCAAGCAGACCCAACGCGTGAGTTTATGTCTCATTTTACGTCATTGATAAATAAGGTTGCTACCACTAGCACTAGGGAAAATTTTTCTAATATAAATGTTGTCCCCGAGTTTGATCCTTCATTAAAAAATCAAAGTATAAATAACTGGCTTACCAAAGTAAACGAAATTGCTGTACTGTACGGATGGACTGAGCGACAGATAGTACACTATGCTTTGCCGAAACTAGTAGGTGTAGCAAAAAAATGGTACGAAGGACTCCCTACCCTGTTATTCTCTTGGGATGAATGGCAAACTAAGCTTAAGTCAGCGTTCCCTGCAGACGAAAATTATGGCCAAATGCTAACGGATATGTTAGCAAGGCGTGCTAGATTTGGCGATTCACTCGAAGAGTATTTTTACGAGAAAGTTGCCCTTTTGAATCGCTGTGACATAGTAGGTAAAAGAGCAGTTGAGTGCATATTGCATGGCATAGATGATAGATCAGTGCGTTTAGGTGCAGAAGCCGCACAATTCAGTGATGCTGATAAATTACTAGCCTATTTACGTAATATAAAATCAGGAAATTCCAGAAGTACTAATGCTGTAGGTAGAAGAACTCGTGAGTTTAGACCTAATTTATTTAACAATAATTCGAATAGATATCAATCAAATATACGATGCTATAATTGCAAATTAAGTGGACATCCATTATCTAAATGTCCAAAACCAATAAAAAAATGTACGAAATGCTCTTTAGTAGGGCATAATGAATCTGAATGTTTCCGATTTAAAACTGACACTGTTAACCATAACGAAGGAAAGGAAAGCTCGGTATTGATTATAAAGAAATCCTTAGGAAGTATAGGTTCTAATAAATATGTTCAGAAAATTTTAGTAAATGGAAAAGATACCGTATGTTTTGTTGACCTTGGGAGTGAATTGACTCTGATTCGAGAAAGTGATTCAAAGCAGATATTTGATAAAATTGATAGTAGTGTTTGTCTGCCTATGATAGGATTTGGAGGTGCGGTAGTCAACTCCGTTGGGTCATGTTTGTCACATATTCAGATTCAAAATGTAAGTGCTAAGGTTGCATGTATTGTAGTGCCAGATCATTTTCTTAAATATCCGGTATTGTTAGGACAGACATTTACGGAACAACCTCATATTCAAATAGTGAAGACTGAAAAGGACTTAATATTTAAAACTAATTATGATATAGATGGGATACAAAAGAAACTTTTGCAACTTAGAGTTATAAATAATACAACAGTAAATGGGATGGGACTAGTCGAAGTAGGGTGTGATTCTAAGTTCGATGGGGATATATATGTTCGTGGTGGATATAGAGGGCAACCAGGAAAAGAATATCAAGTAGAGGAAGGCATATATTCTATGAAAAATGGATTAGGCGAAATCTTAATTACTTCGTTGAGCATAAATCCCATTAAATTCTGTAAAAATGAATTACTTGCTAGAGTAGAGATTGTATTGGATTCTTTTGGTTTTTATGAAATTAATAAGATTGAAATTAAAGAACAGTTAAAACCATTTACTATTGCTGATTTAAATGTTGGTGACATAAGTGAAACTGATAAAATGCATTTATTAAAACTAGTTAATAAGTATCGTGATTGTTTTGCTACGTCTCTAAAGGAATTAGGGTGTACGGACATAGAAAAGATGAACATTGAGCTAAGTGATGATCAACCCATTGTGTACAGGCCATACAGACTTTCACAAAATGAAAGAGAGGAAGTGCAAGGTATGATAGATGAATTGAGTGCTACTGGTGTGATTAGGGAGTCTAATTCTCCTTACGCCAGCCCCATTATATTAGTTAGAAAAAAAACTGGAGATAAACGTCTCTGCGTAGACTACAGAGCATTGAATAGGAAAACTATAAAACAACATTATCCTCTCCCATGTATGGAAGACCAAATGAATAGATTATCCGGTAATGTCTTTTATAGTTCTTTAGATTTAGCCAGTGGGTACTATCAATTAGAACTGACTGAGGAATCGAAACCCAAGACCGCTTTTGTCACCCCTGATGGCCAGTGGGAATTCAATAGAATGCCTTTTGGCTTAGCCAACGCACCTGCTGTTTTTCAAAGAACCGTTAACAAGGCATTGGGTTCGCTTCGTTTCAGTACAGCTGTAGCTTATATGGATGATGTTTTAGTACCCTCAAAAACTGTTAAGGAAGGACTGGAAAAGTTAGAGCTGATTTTTCAAAAACTAAGAGAGTTTAATCTAACGTTAAAACCAAGCAAATGTAATTTCTTTCACACATCTGTCAATTTTCTGGGTTTTGAAGTAACTGCTGATGGGATAAAGCCAGGTCACAAAAAGATTGAGGCGGTAAAATCATTCCCTACTCCCAAAAACGTTCATAATGTCCGACAGTTCATAGGGTTGGCAAGTTTTTTTAGGAAGTTTATAAAAAATTTTGCTGCCATAGCTAGGCCGCTTACTAGTTTACTTAAAAATGATGTTAAATGGGAGTGGAATAGTGATCAACAACAAGCGTTCAATGAGTTGAAGGAGAGGCTCATTTCACGACCTATCTTAGCTCTGTATAATCCCACACTGGCAACGGAACTCCACACCGATGCCAGTAAATTAGGCGTTGGGGGTATCCTCTTACAGAGGCAACATAGTGGCGACCTAAAGCCAGTGGCATATTTTAGCCGTCAAACTTCATCAATTGAGCAACACTTCTCCTCTTATGAGCTAGAAACGCTAGCTGTCGTGTCATCGTTAGTAAAGTTTCGACCATATTTACTAGGAATGCCGTTTACAGTCGTAACTGATTGTAACTCATTACGCGCTACCTTTATGAAAAGAGACATGATTCCAAGAGTTGCTCGTTGGTGGAGTCTAATACAAGAATTTGATTGTGATGTAACATATAAATCAGGTCAAGCAATGTGTCATGTAGATGCTTTAAGTCGCAATCCCGTTTCTGGCAATGCCCCAGAAGAAATAGAATTTCCTACCGTGTTCAGTGTCGAAACTTCTACTGACTGGCTTAAGACCGTTCAGGGTGCTGATACTGAAATAGAACGGATTAGGCAAGTCTTATTAGATCCAAATAGCAAAAATATAGTAGATGTTAAACAAAATTATTGTATCAAAAATAATAATATTTTTAGAATAACCGACGATGGGCCCAAATGGCTGGTGCCGAAGGGTGTACGGTGGCATATCCTTAAGGCATGTCATGATGATATTGGCCATTTTTCGGTAGAGAAAACTATTAACAAAATTAAGGAAACATATTGGTTCCCTAAACTAAAAAAATTTGTAAAAATGTATGTTGAATCTTGTTTGGAATGTGCACACAGTAAAGTCCCCGCTGGTAAAAGGTCTGGTTTTTTGCACCCTATACCAAAAATTTCCAAACCTTTTCATACGCTGCATGCCGACCATCTTGGTCCATTCAATGCAAGCAAACGTAACAATAAATACTTGCTAGTTATAATAGATTCATACAGTAAATTTATTATTCTGAAACCGGTCAAAAACACAAAAGCATTTACTACTATTAGGATTTTCAAAGAATATTTCGCTACATTTGGATGCCCTGTGAGATTAATAACTGACAGGTACTCCTCGTTCACAAGCAAGAAATTCGGGAAGTTTTTGAAGGATATAGGGATAAAACATGTTTTGAATGCAGTTGCCACTCCACGAGCAAATGGTCAGGTGGAAAGGTACAACCGCACAATTTTAGATTCATTAACCGCTATGAATCATGGACAAGCTGAGGCCGATTGGGATTGTAAAATTTTAGATGTACAGTGGGGTTTAAATAATACCACTAATAAAGGCATAGGGCGTACTCCTGCTGAAGTATTATTTGGACTAAATTTGACTAGTATGTCTGAAGGCAAAATACGGTCGGCAGTAGATAGTGAAGAGTCCAATGCACATGATTTAGTAGACAATATAAAAGAAATCCGAACGGAGGTAGATGAACACATACTCAAAACTCAACAACAACAAAAACAGCGGTTTGATAAGTCAAGATCTGTAGCACGTAAATTTAAGGTTGGTGATTTGGTTAGAGTAGAAAGATCTATTTTATGTCCTGGAAAAAGTAAAAAACTAATACCGAAATGTTTCGGTCCTTATCGGATCGTAGAAGTATTAAGCAACGATAGGTATACCGTAGAAGATACTCAAATTACAAGACGGAAAGGGCAGGCAAAATACAGAGGCGTTCACCCGGTTGAGAGAATACACCCGTGGTTGAATTTTAAAAGGTCCGTTGAAAGTGATTCTAGTTCAGATGAAAGAGACACCGAAAGCGTCAGTATGAGCGATGTTGATGTTGTTAGAGATGTAGAACACTAAGATCAATAATACTATATTTAAGTACGTTTTAATGTAATGTAAGCCCAAATAAATAATTGTTTTAAAATGCGTTTGATTTAGATGAAGGATCCAATTGTAAGGTACAAGAAAAATTATATAAAATGGATAGAATTTATTTGTATAAATGAGACATGTACAACGATTTATATTACAGAGGGATATTGAATAATGGTTATTGAGATATTATTTATTTATTGCATAAAGTATCGTTCCTCGTATATTTACCTTTAGGTGGTAAAGTGGATATTGGATTATGGATTGAATCCAATTTCAATGGATTATGGATTTATTTGTGATAAATTGGATAATGGATTATGGATTTATTTGTGGTAAATTGGATAATGGATTATGGATTTATTTGTAGTAAATCGGATAATGGATTATGGATTTATTTGTGGTAAATCGGATAATAGATTTACGTTAAACGGATAATGATTATATGGATATTGATATTTACCAAAAGGTGGTAAAATGGATTGGATTATGGATGATAATTATATATCTTTACAGGTGGATAATTGATATTTTTTTTTGATGTGGTATATATATTTTATATATTTAATTGTAGAGTCTAATAAAAATATTAATATTACATTGAATTTGTTAAATATTGAAACTCTAAAATAAATTCTTATTGTGTTTAACGGATAATATTATAAGTGTTGTTTCATGTTAAGTTGTTTATTGATTGTGATAAGCGTTAAATTATTACTATATATTAATGAATAAATACGATAAGGATAACTATGATGTACCTATATAGATAGTCTAACGTTAAAAGTTTTTATTTTATATTTTATTTTATATAATCATGGTCACGAGGACGCGACTAAGTTATCAGGATGGACGAATTTGTAAGCTTCTTCTTTAAGTTAGGTTCATTTTATTGGTAATTGTTGCCATAATTTCATTTGAGAAAAAGTAATTGTCAATTGGAATACTTCATATGATGTTAGTAACAGTTTTTGGAATAGTTTACTAGCCAAATATGCTAAAATATTTTTATTTAATTATAAAACGAATTGTTAACTCATTTAACTCGTGTTCTAGATCATTTAATTTAAACAAGTACTGATATTAAACTCGGAAGTGAAATCGTTACGCATTCGCGCCAATGTCGCGCCTTAAGCGAAGAAGAGCGGGAACATCCGACTCGAAAAGTAACGAATTCACAACCGAGAGCTCACTTAGTTGCTGAACGTCGTCGAGAGTGGTTGTTCACTATAAGTTTATGCTGTACCTGTAATAAAGTATAAAGTACTGATACAGAAAATTGAGTTTCAAATTATCATCGCCCCGCTAGAACCTTCAATTTTACAGTAGCAATCGATGACCAAATAAATTGCAGTTGCGTTAAGTTGCTGATTACTGCCCCTCCGTATAAGAATGTTAAATTAGCAAAATGACCTTGATGCATTAACGACATGAAAGTAAAACGACTTACTAGTAAAACGTCTGAAATCTAAAATAGTCATATTGAAGAAAGTCTGAAATGAAAAACGTCATGTTAGTCAAAAGTACTAAGTTAATGCATCATGGTCATTTTGCTAATTTGACCTTCTGATACGGAGAGATACTGCAAGCATTCAAGTCTCGTCGTTGACTATTGCTGAAGCTGAAACAGTGTCATTACAGACTGTTCCAGATTTCTTCATCTCGAAGACAAGGGGAGGTCGATAGTGCATAAATATATACTTACTAGCTTCTTACCCCGGCTTTGCTCCGCGTGAACACAGTACATGGATAAAAAATATTCTGTTTTATTCTAAAACACATTCTATGCAAAATTTCATACAATCCGTTTAGCCGTTTACCCGTGAAAGTTATCAAGTAATTCTCACAAATTTACACATTTATAATATTAGTGTTTATAGTATTAGTGTATATATTTTAACTGTGCCAGTACAACCGTAAACTTTACATTTTAATTGCTGTATTTAGCGATGTTAATTCAAACTAAAAAACAACATGACGGTTGCTTAAAATAATGTTCTTCTGACTATACCACCCCTTAAAGTTATACTGAAAAAAGATTAAAAAGATGATTATCTAAGATTTTATATAATACCCGAGGTGAAATTCTTCTAATTTAAATTTTAGTCAAAATTCAATTTAGATCTCCAACCCAAAAATTACACACTCTCGTATCACGAAATGAACGTTCAAAGTTTTATTTAATAAAACTTACTTGTGATTATATAGAAATAGTGACATTAAGATTATAAAGAACGGTATGTTGGCTATATAAAAACTGATATTAATTAAATTAATGAAGAAGAAGAAGTAGAACAAATACATTTACTTGCACATTACACAGCACTATACAAACGTCGAAAAGAGACAGTTGCCCCAAACAGCTTTCTGCTGATGTTAGCTATCAGTACTGTCCATGAAAAGGATCTATCAAAAATCATTCAACGTTTTTGGGGATATTTTTTATTTGATTTGGTCAACTTTCTACGATCATAAAATATTTACGAGAATTGGCTTTCTGCTTTGTAAAATACAAAGCATATTTTAACAAAATTACTTGACCAAAACTGTCACTAAAATCACAAACTAAACTTGAGCTTTAAATTAAACTTTATTTAACAAGAACAATATACAACTTTGAAAACATGTCTGTGATAATGACTGCCGTAAGTGTACGGAGACTGTGTTGCAGTCTGTATCGCCTGCCTTCCGTTTCCGGTAAAAAGGTGATAGATGTATCTCTTGTTACATCTGTACAGAAAACTGTACAAATCATAAAACAGTAAAATACCTTATGGATAAAACCATAGACCTAGGATTTTTCGCTACGCAATAAAGTGTTACAAAATAAAATAAAAATATATTTTAATACAATTTCAATGTAGGAATGTTTTTATAGATATGTAACAAGTATTTTTAGTGGAGGATCTCAACGACGTCGTTGCGCGTATCCGTCTAATCGAATACGCAAGTCAAGCACGTCGACCGCAGCCTGTCCATCGACAACTCCCTAAGTAGAGACGAAAAACTGTAAAAAGTGAAATTTATATGGAAAGTCAATTAGTTTTTTATTACCAGATTTTAGTGTAAATTGGTCAAGCAATTTGAAATATATTCGTATATTATTATGATTAACTGCTATCTGTATCTTGTTTTATTATTTAAGGTCTTAATATTTTACTTTTTTTTTTATACTACGTCGGGTGGCAGACAAGCATACGGCCCGCCTGATGTGTAGCGATTACCGTAGCCATATTAACGCTCGCAACATAACGCGCGCCGCCACCCCCACTGCCAATGCAGCATCTCCTTCCTTTCTGGTGACCTCACTCACGCGCAGGAACACAACAACCCTCAAGGAAATTGTTATTTGGCTGCGGTATTCTGTGAGCTTGAGGTACATTCCCCAGTCGGGTAGCTTACAATTACGTTCCCTACCTCTCTTTTCGCCAGAGCTTCGTTTGTCAGTCAGCAGGGTGCACCGCGTGCAGGTGAATTTGGCTTTGGTTCAAAGATGTTGATGACCCAATTACACCCCTAAGTACTAGCATGCGCCCGCGATTTCGTGCGCGCGTGTCTCGGTATCTCGTAGGAATTTCAAAAATCATTTCTTAGCTAATATGTACGCCATAATAGCCACCTGTATGCCAAATTTTAACCCGATGCGTTCAGTCGTTTGTGCGTTGATAGATCAGTCAATAACGGTTGCTTTTAATTTTATACTAGTAGATTATAGTTATAGTTGTCTGGAAGAAATCGCATGGCAATAACACCCCTTTGTACTCTAATTCTGTACTTGTATTTTTTGTATTAGTGCACTAAAGTCTATTGTATTGTATTAATTGCAAAAAAAAAAAAATGTTAAACATTTTATGCGCACGTCACGCGAAAACTGTGAGAAATGTGTTTTTAATTAAAATAACATTATTTTTGTTTCTAAAATAAAATAGAATGTAATCCACTTCACAGCAATATAATGTAAAGAACTTGAAAAATTATGGCTGCTCATTCCGCATGCGCATTTGGCCGCAAGGCCGCAACCTCTTCACAACCTATAATTGAAACTAATATATTGAAATAATATGTATATTTAAATATATAGTTTACCTCAAACGAAGTCGGGCGGGCTATTTGTACAAAATTGAAACAACGAACTTCTTCATAATCACCGTTTTGTTGCAAAATACGGCTAAAAACGAAAAACAAACAAAATGCTGGCTTGAACGCTGGTATAAAGGAACATTGTCTAAAGTAAGGGGCCACAAAAACAGCGAAATAAGCGTATCAGAGCGGGGATAAAATGCAAATCAAATTGTTGTCTCAAGCCTAAGGCGACTTATATACGTTACGAAAATTCGCAGACTGCTGCAGACAGGATCATTTCGTCATGTACTACAAGATTTTTACAGGACATTAGCACGAAAACTCGGGCTGCTGCAGGCCACTCAAATGTAAACGTGATAAGAGTGTTTTCGGGCACTCGTTTAGAGGCAAATTACTAAAACTGAATCCTAAGATGAAATAATTATATTAACAATAATAAAATAGTTATCACCTACCTTTAACTGGCACAGTGACGAACATCTCTCTCACAGAACAGAGCAATTCAACGATTGATACGCCCAGTAGAAAATGTGACATTTTCCCATAATTATGTAACATGTATGTATGTTATATTGTTAAATTACATTAGTCATGTCACAATCATATTTTAACATAGGTATAATACCAGGTCACACATAGTGACACATATCTGGCCCTACATGTTTGGCGCTGGTATGCTTCTGGGAAATTGGTTTGCACTTTTTTTTTTTTATTTGTCCAAAATATTAATAATAAACATTAAAAAGACTTCGAACTTCCGCAAAAACCATAAATGGTTTTACTATAATACGTAATACGCGATAAGGTGAGATCACTGGCTCGATACAAGACAATGTTTTTTTTTATATATACATGTATTCTATTTTTTTTTTTAATCTGGTTTGTTTATAAAGAAATGTTTTAGAACTGTTGTACATTTATTGTATGGATTTGGCCCTGATATACAACATATTGAGTGTGGCGGTAAATCAACCGCCACACTCAATATGTTTGTCGGTAAATCATTCAAGATCTTAGGTAACATATATTCCCATGTCCTCATTCCATACATGTTATTATATGTAGGTAGTACATACGTAGGTAAGTTTGTAATCTGATGTAAGTTACTTGCACGCTTTCTTTTATCTAATATTTCAATCTTCTCAAAATGTTCATATATCATTGCGTGTTTTACTTTATCTACTACATTAATAATTTGACAGAATTTAAATAATCCTATATAACTGTCTTCCTTATACTTCTTCTTAACATGAGTAGGTACAATGGATTTAAGTATTCTTAATTGCAAGTCGTAGATACTATTCGAATATGAGATGAAGGTGCGACCATAACTACTTATACCATAGTTGATTATCGAATCGGCAAGGGACAGATACAGCATTCTACGCGTGACATATCGCAACTTATGCTTCAATATAGCGAGTTTTCCCATCACTGATCTTAGTCTTAGTTTATTGCAAACGTTATCAATATGTGGTTTCCAGTTAAATTTATCGTCTATTATTAATCCTAGGTGTTGCTTAACTAACTGCAAATGGTCACATTTACAACTGTTTATTTTATTGAGGTGAAGACAGTCATGAGAATGGGTTACAATGGTTGGTGTTTTTGTTTCTTTTAAATATGGGGAGTGGATATACATTAAATTGTTTTTTTGGGAATTAATAACAAGCCCTACATCGTGTGCCCATTTGCACAATAAGTCGTAATTATTTTGCATTACCTGTTCCGCCTCATATATACTTTCACTAGCAGACAACAAGCACGTGTCATCAGCGAACTGGTACACAGATCCCCCCTGGAATATACACATATCATTGACGTATATAAGGTATTCAAGATCGATTTTGGAGCCTTGTGCTGTACCCCGCTCGGTATTAGTCATGTAACTAAATTTCCCTCCTATCTTAACTGTATTTTTTCTATTAGTGTGATAGCTATATTATAGATTAAACCACTCCAGGAGTGGACCCTGTATACCAGCCTGCTGTAACTTGTTATATAGTGTGTTATATATTATATTCAACAAATCGAAGGCCTTAGTGAAGTCTATGAAGACAGCAAGCACATGTTTTTTTCCGTTTAAATACCCATTAACCTCGTTAGTGAATTGCGATAATAATAACTTACAAATGGCGCAAAAAATGTTATATTCATATACTTGTTAGCCTTTTCTCCGACTTGTAGAAGAAAACTAGTTTTCTCAGAATTGAGGCCTAGTTAGATTCATTTTTCATCCCCGTAAACCCATATAATTATAAATTTATAAAATTGATAAATATGATAGGCTTTAGAAAACCAGTTCACTTTGT
This sequence comes from Hypsopygia costalis, assembly GCA_937001555.2. Taxonomy (NCBI): domain Eukaryota; kingdom Metazoa; phylum Arthropoda; class Insecta; order Lepidoptera; family Pyralidae; genus Hypsopygia; species Hypsopygia costalis. The sequence continues at coordinate 6,881,592 of OW443330.2, read as the reverse complement.
GGCCTCCATACCAAAGCTTTGAAGCTTTGACTACCGAGTCTATATAGTAGTTTTGAAATAATACGAAAGTTCGCCATGGCTGGCAGTTGCCAACGCAGTCGCATTAGCTCTTTCAGACACAAACATAGGTAGCTCTGAAATTGATTCCCATTTTATATTCATTCATTATTAAACATATGGTACCTCGCCCCACCAATTTAGATGTATATGTATTTTATGAAAACCTAGGAACTCTGCGATATCGGTCAATGTCATTCTGCGAAAGGGTTAGAACCGAGAAAAAATTTTTCAATTTTCATACCACGTCAGATGCCAAACCAGCATATGGTCCTTCTGATATGAAGCGGTTACCGCAGCTCATAGTCTTTAAAAGGAAAGGAAAGGTTGGATAAAGCGTATTTGTACACTGCTCGACTGGGGAAGCAACTCCACCTCACAGAATACCGCAAATAACAATTCCCTTGAGGGTTGTTGTGTTTTCGCGAGTGAGTGAGGTTACCAGAAAAGATGGTGTTGCTCCGTTAGCAGCGGGGGTGGTAGCGCACGTGCAATATTTCATGTTGCGAGAGTTCATATGACTACGGTAACCGCTTCACATCAGGCGGGCCGTATGCTTGTCTGCCACCCGACGTAGTGTAATAAAATATCCACGCGCTAATGCAACATCTTCTTGCAGCTGGTGACCTCACTCACCCGCAGCAATACAGCAATCCTCTCTGATATCATTATTTGACTACGGTCATCTGCGAAGTGGGAGATACCCGAGAGTCCCGAGTCGCACCTCTCTTTCGCCATGGCATCGTTGTTATCGTTACATTAAAAACAAAAAGATATACCTGTCATCGCGACTACACTGCTGAATAATTTCTCCCTGTCAGTTTCGTTCACGTCGACTGCTAATATTATAAATAATGCTAATATATAGTTCTCCGTCGAATTTCTTCGTTCCGGATTCAATCCCGCAGAGAAACCCCGAGCATAGCCCTCTCCATCGTTCGATGCGCGACTTTTAGCCTGTGGGCCAGTCCGATGGTCAGTGTCCAAGTCTCTGCACCATACTTCATCGCAGGGAGAACGCACTGGTTAACACACAGGGAAGACTTTAGTCTTCAAGCACTGGGGTATCTGTGCGGCGAAGATGTGACGTAGCTTTCCAAAAGCTGCCCAGCCCAGTCGAATGCGTCTATCGATTTCTTTGTTGAAATTACCCCGGCCAAGCTGTATGGAATGACCGAGGTAGACATAGTCCTTAACCACTTCAATAGCTATATTTTATTGCATAACAACAAATAGTGAAGAAATTAGTGAACAGACAAGTATACAAAGGTGAGCTTATCTCTTCCAGAGATTTCTTCCAGCCAACTCTACTCTGCGTAATGTGCGTTTACATAGCTGGGAGTCAATCAAGCTATGCATAACATTTTAGTATATTATTATAGGAAAATATTAATTTGAGCGAACAGTTTTATAATTTTAGTCGCCGTCATCGTCGACGTCAATACTTATTCATCCCACTGTTGAGATACGGGTCTCAAACATAATTATTTTAGTCATTGCTACTTTAAAAGACTAATATTTTAAATTTTAGTATCTCTGTAACAATAAATTATTAATTTAAACCTATCACGTCGTCATAAGTAAGGTACTGCTCATTTTGCTTCTTTTTAAAAGTAGCGACAGCACAGCTATTTCTAATATGCCCAGGCAGTTTGTTCCAAAGCTGTGCCGCACGAACAGTAAATTACTGAAAGAAATAACATGTGTTCGATGTCGGATAGTTCAAAGTTTTGGTGAGACAAGGGCGTTTGAAATGGGTCGAAGTAGGTACAAGTGCAAAACTTGAACGAAGGTACCAATAACTTTATTAATAATTTCTAAAAAAAAATTTTTGTATTTTGTAAAGGAAGGATAATATGTAAATCTTGATTTGTAATAAAAATTATTTTAACCCCCTAATTTAAAAAGATAGGTAAGTTGGAAGAATGTTAAAGGACAAATTGTCAAAATGTGCACTTTACTCGCGGATAATATGATCAACGAACCACTAAGTATACCTAATCCTTTGCTCTCCAAACTTAAATTATTAAATTAATAACAATATAATCTGCTATGATGAAATAGGTCGTAGATTGATTAATGAAAATTGAAACTAATCCAGTTATTATTAACTCGATAAGCCACTTTGATGAGAGGTTAAGTTGGAACGACAAATTTATTAATTATTATAATTATTTATTAACATTACGTTATTGTACCATAATTTGCATGATATAAATAAAGGTCGTCCGACCTTTTTTTATCTCTCAGGAAATATAAATAGATGAAGGTAATAAATTAATACGAAGGTCAACTTAATAATTTAGACCGCAGAAATTATAATAAAAATTGCGATGAAAAGAAACAATAGAGGCTATTTAAATACATACGCAATGAAATCAGGATGTAAACTCTGGTTTTATTTCATATGTTAATTCCGTCGCGTTTGTCGGCAACAAAATGGTTAAATTGTGAAAAAATTTCGATTTGATTTCGTTTGGAAATTCCATTATGTGTTCCTTTTCAAAGGTTTGTAAATACGCTGTACAATAAATTTAGAAAGTAAACAGCAGAATTTATGTACCATAATGTACTTTTTGGCCACTGTTTTGTAAAGTTTTATCACTACAATGCCAAACAAGCACGTTGACGTGTAAAGTTGTAAAGATTGTATTGTCACTTCTACTGTTGACGCACACTTTAAAATATCTAGTGATCTCACTCTTAGGTAAGGAACAACCCTCTATAAATCTAAGGAATTGTCTGGCTACAAACTATTAAGGCAGTAAGGTATAATTGAGTAAAAAATATTAACCATCAATATAAAAGCTGAACCCTGCTCGCTGCAGGGTTACCGAATGCTTGTCGGCCATGTGAAAAAGCTTTTAAAAAAAACATTATGGCTGGTCCGATGTTAGGACCAAGTGCGCTCAGAAAGGCTGCTGAAAAGTAAACTAACTGTTTAACATAAGGGGGTCGTCGACAACGTAACAAGCTGAATAAATATTAGTACATGCTTTTATGCCTTAGCTGGGACGTTAAACAAATGAACAAAAACAAATAAATCTACTTTCAATTTATAATATTGCTACAGAAACTAATCCATTTAGCAACATAACAAACAAAACTCATATTTGTGTTGAAAAGTAAATGAACAAACGGTACGTAGCTAAACTAAAACTGCTTCTGTATTCATTTGCTGTGTGTTTTAGGACCAACATGTTGATAAACGCTGCTCCTACTTGTTGGATGTTCGACTGAGTTAGTAACTATTTTCAACTTTGTTTAAACCGTGTGTACACGTGGTAAATGTAACGCATCGTTATACAAAACCTGTTTAACGGTAGTCTAGGATAGCCTTACCTAAAGAGATTTAAATATGTAAGAAAGTTTGGTAAATATAGATTTCTTTAGGTAGAGAGTGAGTGACTGATATGTGACCGAGTGACTAACTAACATGTGACTGAGTGACTGACTGACACGTGACTGAGGGACTGACTCAATGACACATTTATTTATTTATTTAAACTTTATTAACCACAAAGATACAAAAGGCGTTCATAACGCTAAAAGCATTCTCTACCAGTCAACCTCATATCAGTCAAGTCACATCCGACAGACACAGCAGTTAGGGCAGTGCGTTGACTAGATTTCAAATTTGACACGTAGATTCCTTAAGATTTAAGGTCTATTTTGATACTGACTGACTCATTTATCAAAACCTGAAGGTTGTTCGCCGATAACAAGCCTTGACATCAAGGTCCTTGGCCCGCAAGTGAAAAGAAACCAATCGCACCCTTGAGCAGAAAAAAATACTATGCTGTACAATTATTATATCATGAGGGAGAATTTCATTATCACAAAATTCATAAGAATCAAAGAAGCACTTACGTGCTCTATAAAAAATCACTAAACTATCTACCAAAAAGTACTACCATCCCACGAAAAACAAAAATGTAAAACGTAAAACAAGTGTACCACACCAAAGTTACAGTAGTGATGTCAAACAACCCAAACACATTTTCCTCTAACTCAAACTAAAAGATTTGATTCCAAAGACCTTTGTAGGGTATAGATTGCGACATAAAGCAAGAAACCTATAAAACAAATAATAAAACGAGATGGCCAAATGATGCCCTTAAATTCTATTTTATGGACTGAAGAGAGCCTGGATAAGCCTTTGATACACCTAATTTTCCATTTTGTACGATCAAAAGTTTTACAACTGGCAAAATTAAACGTGAAACGTGTTTACATGAGTGCCCATATTTTCTTATTGGAGATTTATGAACGCTAAACTTGAGAGGAACGAGTTATAAAATTTAAGAGATACAAATATTTTACAAAAATATAAGTATTGTAATGTTTCTTAGACAGAGAAATTATAGCCAAATTAATATTTTCTATCGCATTCATGCATGATGCAGATTAACTTTCGCCATCAAATAAGTATTCTTACTTATTTGATGAATGTGACAAATTGATACGATTTTTCACCCGCAAATCAAAAAGGAGAAAGATTTTGACTGATGTAATTTTTAATGATGTAAACGTATATATTATAGAGTTTCCAAATTATTTTGTTAAGAATAATCTTAATCTTTTTAATAAGTTAAGTGATGTCATTAAAAGGAAATTTTAGAAATTCTGACAGATTAATATACATTAGTTCGCCAAACCTAACACTATATCAGAAACAGTGTATTTACATGTGTGTAAAAATATACAATGTTATACCAAATGATATTAAAATTTTTATTTTAATATTGTCATTTTTAAGAAAAATACATAATTATGTAATTTTTAGATTTGACATAATTTTATTCCACGTTTGTGATTGATTTATGTAAATACTTAAATTATTTGTGTTTACATTTTTGTTTTGACATTTATTAATAGGTTTGACATTTATTAATAATTATTATTTTTCTATTTCTGTATTAAGAATATATAAAATTCCATGCTTAATGGGCGAAACATGTCATGTTCTAGCTATTATGTTCATTGTATCATCGATATTCACCAGCGCGGCTTTGCTTGCGCACCGGATAATTCTGAATATTTTCAACAATTTCTCTCCAAATCCAAAAAGAATGGATCTATGTAAAGAGGATCTGTAAACATTTTATCTCGAAATTATAAACACAAAAAATTTTACTGCCGAAAAATCACACTATAAAAAGTCTGAAACAAGAATGAAAATATTCTCATCCGAAATTGTTACCTTCAAAAATAAAATTATATTATTTAATAAATTTATCAATTACGTGACAATTTAAATTAAAAATACATTTTTAATGTATTTAATACACAATCAAAGTAATGTGCAGAGGATGGCCGTGATCATATTCCACTTCATAATATGATTGGGCAATGTGCATTACGCTGTAAATATTATTTATAGCGTAATGCACTTTGCCCAAAAGCTTGTGTATAGGTTAATTGCAAAGGTAAGCACTAGGTTAATTGGATGCGGAGATATAGATCTCATATCATATATAATATCATTGATAACATAGTCAAGTCAACGTCAAGTATGGGCAATGTTTTTTTATTTTTTTTAAAAAGCGATTAATTTTTCAATAAAGTAAATATTCTTGAAAAATAAACCGTTAATTAAACCGTTTTCTGACCCAATTTAGTATGGATATGCCATTTCAATAGAAATCATTGTTTATAACTCCAAAGAGATGAGTATTGTAGTTTATAAATAAAACTGAGTAATGAGATTTAACTCATTACATATTGAATGTCTTTGGTTCAAATGAATATTGGAAAATAAATATTAGAGCGTCGGAATAAATTGAATTTTAATGTGATTTGAATAGTAGACGTTGATATATGTACGTAATAAAAAAAGTGTAAATTTGTCTGTGAAACAAAATTTCCATTTAATTGCATTCTAACAAAAATTAAGTCTATATTTTTTCAAATAATGCTTTTTATCTTTTCTGGCAGTACGTTAAAAAACCGAAATGTAATGAAATCTTTAGGGTACGCCTACAAATCAATTTTGGAAGCGATCGGTGCAATAACTTATAACTTCAAAATGGTGGCCATACTTCAAATAGTTCAGTTTTTTTAAGGCCACTCAAAGGCTGTTCGCTTGACTAGTTTTTATCTACCTAATGTTTTCTATTAGGGAGAACACGAGATAAATAAAGCAGAAAGTAATCTGACTATGGGCGACATTGCCTAACTAGCATATTTACAACACTGTAAATAGACTGACACATGCTGAATAGCTGGTTAGGCTATTTGACTATGGAAAATTGTATAAATTATTATTTAACAATATCGTAAAATACACAAAACTATAAAGATCTGCAAACTTTCATTCCAATATCTTTCGCCTGACTTATTTTAGGGTCGATCAAAGCTTGGCAGGAAAGTCCATTTTGAAAGTATGAAATTATTAAAAAATAATATTTCCACTGGAGAAGCAATAAAAAATACTATAACTTTCATTATGATACTAATTACATAAACGTAATATTTAACATAGCTGTCGTACAAATTTCTGATTTGATGCATACAAAATACAAACCTGTGACGTCATAACTCAGAAACCTTTTACCTCAGAAATCTGTATGGAGCGTTTTCGGGAAAGTCCAAAATTGTGATTTTCAAATTACCTAACAATTATTTCGAGAGATGTTTGTGCTATCGAAGTAATTCTTTTACCTATGGTTATAATATTGAGACGTCCTTACATTTACATATCAAACCGAAAAAAATGTTTGTGAAATAGCCATAATTTGTCAAATTGCTCAATAATATAGAAAAGAAGTTACTCATCGGGGTTCTCGCGAGTAAATTTTTTTTGTATACCAATAAAGCACACAAATTTATATATATAATAAAAATTTCTACAATAGCGGATTTATGCCATAGGTCTCTTTTTTATGTTTAAGGTTTTCCCCCTTTTCAAAAAAAATTTCGTACCTCTGTGATCGAAGGACAGACACCGTTTTCCTGTAATAGTTATTATTTGTATTATATTTAATTATTTCAGATTAGTTATAGATGAGCTATTTACGACGCTATTTTTTTGCGGTTAGCATAAAATGGTGGACGGGCAAAGTCTTATCAGTGTTCTAAACCGGGCCCCTAAAAATGAAAATTACTATTTTTGTAAGAGTGGTTTTTTTAATTCTACTTATTTCAATCCTTCGAATGAGATATCAAAATACCTACGGATTTTAAAAAAAATGCTACTTATATTAAAAGTAAAACCTGATTTTAGATAATTAAGAATCCGATAAATTTAACCAGACTTACATTTTTCAGTTTTTTTTATCAATTTATATGGAGCTCGTAATTTAGTCACATCACACGATTCTAACAACAAAAACAAAGATAGGTAAACGTTTCTCTATTTGATTTGTACGAAACAAAACATCCATCCAATTGTGCACTCTGTTTTTGTGGCGAAACTACTGTTTTTCTCCAGTATTTACTGCGTCCAGGCGTTGTTCCAAACGATATCCCAATTGCTTTTGTTTATTTGACAGTATTTAACAAAGAACTTTGTTTTTAAAACTAAAGTGTTTTTTTTTGTATGCAAATAAGCTACGAATTCTTGGCAGTAAACGTCGCATTATATTAATTTTATTCAATATAGGTCAACAGAAACAATGCGGAGAAATACATGCGGATAACCTCGCCACGCATTACCACCACTGCGTTTTCTGTACAACCAGGATTAACAACGGTGACCGAAAAAAAGATAATGAAGTACAGGCGCTGCGGTAAAACTACGGCTGCCTTGGAACACACAACGAATTTAAAGGAGATGAAGTTAGTAAGATTAGGAAGCTTTTGACTGGATAGACATATCTATTTCATACAGAGTTAAAAATAATGCACTTTTTCAAGATTAACTTGGTGTTGACAATTGAGCATCTTTTATTTTATAACCAACAATAACGATGAAAACGGCAGACAAGCATATGGCCCGCCTGATGTGAAGCGGTTACCGTAGCCATATTAGCGCTCGCAACATAAAATATCGATCGCGCGCCGCCACTCCCGCTGCCAACGAAGCATCTCCTTCCCGTCTGGTGACCTCACTCACTCGCAGGAACACAGCAACCCTCAAGGGAATTGTTATTTGGCTGCGGTATTCTGTGAGGTGGAGGTACATTCTCCAGTCGGGTAGCTTACAATTACGCCCCCTAGCTCTCTTTTCGCCAGAGCTTCGTTTGTCAGTCAGCAGGGTGTACCGCGTGCAGGTGAAGTTGGCTTTGGTACAATAAAAATACAATCCCTAATGCATCGACGCGTTAATTTCCGTTGTTATTATTCACAACTTTACTAGTATTTTGTAATAACAATACCTGCCAAACAAACATAGTTTTGATAGCAGAATTTCGATGGGATTGCGCGGCATGCCTCCAGGTGCACAAACACTAACAATTGTATTTATAACCGCGTAATTCAAACTGCCAGTTTGTTTAGGAACGCAAACTGCGACAAACTCCGCTACGTACTTACTTAGTCAAGGATGTAATCACATAACTATCAACCTCTATGTAATACTTGATTTTGTTTTATATCGCTTAAGGTGCTAAACAAGCATAAGCAACCCGCCACCATGTAAAGCGCTTTCAATAGACTACAGATGGTTACGATACAAGGGGTATTGCTCACGCGCTAGCGCTCACAGAAGCACAATAATCTTCAAGGGTATTGTTTGTTTACACTACGTCTAGTGGCAGACAAGTTACGGCCCGCTTGATGTGAAGCGATTACCGAAACGCTCGCAACATGAAATATCGCTCACGTGCCGCCACTCCCGCTGTCAACGCTGCAACTCCTTTTCAGGTGACCTCTCTCACTCGCAGGAACACAATAACCCTCAAATGGTTCATCCTGCACTTCGTACAGGTGAAGTTGGCTTTGGCTCTAAAAATCGTGGTGAGCCACTTTTCTGTGAGGTGGGCGTACTTCCCTAGACTGGCATCCCCTACCTCTCTTTCGCCAAAACCTCGTTAGCTATTCGGCTGGGTGCACCACGTACAGAGTAAAAACATCTAACTTCAGAAAATATTATTTAGAACTAGCTTTCGCCCGCGGCTTCGCTCGCGTGAAATTAGGTGCAAACACGTGTTCGCTCATTTATCTATTGAAGTACTCGTGTAAAGTTTAAGATAAAATAGTCCAATTAATCTTCTTTCCACAAACAAATTTTGAATCTCCACCCTCTTAGGGGTAAAATTTGAAAAATCTTTTTAAGTAATTTCGTGTTCACTACATTATATTTAAAATCGATACTATTTTCGTAATTGACGTCCCAGAAACCGACCTGATAAACCAAAAAAAACAATACCCATGACGATTTTCATACTTTTTGGCCCTATTTTACACTTTTTGGGCTTGAATTTTGAAAAATCCTGAAATACGTGTTTACTCATTTATCTATAGAATTAGTCGTGTAAAGTTTAGGATAAATTAGTCAACTAATAAATTTTTGGACCTCCGTTTCATCCTCTTAGGGGTACAATTTGAAAAGTCCTTTTAACTAATTTTATGTTATGTTATATTTTCAAATCGATGCCATTTTCGTAATTGACGTCCCAGAAAACCATAGAATCAACACACATATTGATATTATGACATTTCAACCCCATCGCACCCCCACAGGGGGGATTTTATGCCACGTCGGCTACGTTTGATTAGAAAATAGCTGTTATTTTCATAATCAGCAACCCAATAAACCATAAAACCAATACCCATGACGATTTTCAGACTTTTTCACCCCATTTTAGACATATCAACCCCATCGCACCCCAATAGGGGATGATTGTCACGTTACCCACGTTGAATTTTAAAATTGTTGTTGTTTTCGTAATCAGCGACCCGATAAACAATAAAAACAATACCCATGACGTTTTTCAGACTTTTGGGACCCATTTTACCCTTTTAGGGGTTGAATTTTGAACAGTCCTGAAACTTTTTTAGTCAATTATCTGTAAAAGTACTCGTGTAAAATTTAGGATAATATAGTCCAACTAAGCTCGTTTCCCCATACAAACTTTGGACCTCCGTTTCACCCTCCTAGGGATAAAATTTGAAAAATACTTTTAACTAATTTCTTGTCCACTATGTTATATTTTCGAATCGATGCCATTTTCGTAATTGACGTCCCAGAAAACAATAGAATCAACAGCCATATTGATATTATGACATTTCAACCTCATCGCACCCCCACAGGGGGGATTTTATGCCACGTCGGCTACGTTTGATTAGAAAATAGTTGTTATTTTCGTAATCAGCAACCCGATAAACCATAAAACCCATGACGATTTTCAGACTTTTTCACCCCATTTCACCCCTTTAGGGGTTGAATATTGAAAAATCCTGAAACACGTGTTTACTCATTTGTCTATAGAAGTACTCGTGTAAAGTTTCGGATAAAATAGTCCAACTAATCTCGTTTCCCCATACAAATTTTGGACCCCCGTTTCACCCTCTTAGGGGATGAATTTTGAAAAATCCTTACTTAGTGTACCCCTAGAGGTCATAATGAACCTTCGTGCCAAATTTTGAATCCCTAGACCCAGCGGTTTGGGCTGTGTGTTGATATATCAGTCAGACAGTCAGTCAGGACTTTGAATTTTATATACATAGATTCGCAGGATGTGAGAGTTATTAAAAAAATATACCTAGGTACTTACCTACTTTATGATATAAAAATTCTTCATTATGTAAGAAAAATAAAGAATAATAATTTTTACAACTGTTGTTTAAATATTTGCCATATTAATACAATCAGTTGAACAAATCAATGGGCAGTTATTTTCTTTTTTGGAAAATTACTACAGCAGTAAACCAAGTAAATTTAATTAAAAGAAAATTTTGCGGTTATTTCATCCTACAATACAGGTTAAAAAAATATTCAACCAGTGTAATAAATAAATGGGCAGTTAGACAAATAGTTCGGCAGTTCGCGGTGAGCTGTAACACCCGAAACATCAATTTAATTAATAAAGTTGATTTTTTAAAAAAAAATAAACCGACTTCAGTTGGCGAGCGCAGCTTATTGGTGGAATACCCCGGCAGACGCTGCTGCCCGTCTTCCGGGAGAAAAGTTATCGCGTGACACAAGATTCCTTAGTCGCCTTGTACGACGTCCAGCGCAGAGCAATGGAATGGCACAATTTTATTCTGCCTGCTACCATAGGGCAAATGTAAGGGTTTCCCCTCGATTTTTCTGGGATCCCATCATCAGACCTTGGTGAATATGGAATCACCTCGCAATTACCCTTTCAAATAAAAGAATTGAATTTGACCGTGCTTATAAAATTTAAGGGTTTCCCTTGATTTCCCTGGTATCCCATCATTAGATCCTGACCTGGTGAATATGGGACCACCTTGCAATCATACCCTTTCAAATAAAAAAAGAATTATGCAAATCGGTTCACAATTCGCAAAGATATCGAATAACATACATACAAAAAAATATTCAGGCGAATTGAAAACCTCCTCCTTTTTTGAAGTCGGTTAAAAAGAGAGGAAAATCATTCGTTAAATGGGCCCGCCCCTTCCGACAAGTCCCGACTTGTTTTGTTTTATATAAGTCCCGTAACAAGTAATTAAAATATGGTAAAACAAAGCGAGAGCTATTCCTTCCGTAGTCATAATCGTAAAATCATAATTTCCGTACGTAACAAATATTTTTTCTGTTTTTTTTTTTTACTTTACACGCTGATAAACAAGGGATAAAATTGTACCGCTTCATTTTACAAGAACTGTTTATAATGAGATTTCTTGCCGACTAATTCCTAACTCTTCTTGCCGACTAATTTGTTAACTGACCAGTAATAACTACCCAGTCAGTCATGCTCAGTATTTATTTAATTGCTCATTTAAATGTTTCTAACGAACAAAATGAGCTCGGTGGTCGAATGGTTAGCAATGGCCAGTTTGACTCCGAGGTCGCGGGTTCGATTCCCACACAAGACAAACAATTGTGTGCATGAACATGTATTTTCTATGTATTATAAGTATGTTTTTACAAAAAAAAATGTATTTAAGTACATTTATCAGTTGTCTAGTACCCATAGCACAAGCTTTGCGCTTAATTTGGGACTAGATGGCACTGTGTAAATTATTCAGAAATATTTATTTATAACAAAACGATACGAATCATTTCTATTTAGTTCACTGCTCAATAAAACTACTGAGCTTGTTAAAAAACATGCTAAAATTAAGTAAACAACTTAATTAATTAAACAACTTTAAATCTATGCTAAAATTAAGAATATAGTAGTCGTCATCAACTCTTATTCGTCCCATCATCAGGTCCATTTTAGTCTCCACTACAGGAGCACGACCCTCTCTCGTCCGTGCTAGACAGAAGGAGGATTTGGCCTACACTCCCCACGCTGGCCAAACGGGTTGGGGAGGCCTGATCGATATTTGATAATGTATTTCCCTTAGTCGCCTTGTACGACATCGACGGGAAGAAACGGAGTGATTCTATTCTAGTCTACCGGAAACCACACGGCCAATTAAAAAATAAATAAATATTCGTCCCGCTGTTCTTAATCAAAAGTATTTAGACCATAATCCACCACACCAGTGTGTTCAAGCCGCCTAAAGACCACTGATTTGGCTTAACGACTGTCATCTAATCACAACAACCGGTTCCGACGGCTTAACGAGCCATTCGAAGCACGGAGAGGCTCCAGATACATAAACCCATCAATGCACAGGCCACAGTCGACGTAGCTTAACTTGCGTATTCGATTAGAATGGCGCAACGACGCCATTGAGCTCCTCAGTACGTACTGAGGAGTACGTATAAATCTTATTATATTGCTACGTAGCAATATAATAAGATACAGCAATATAGAAAAATCATCGTATCGTAACAGAATAAGAAATAGTAGGTATCGTATGAATAAATAACTAAATTTTCCTGGGCAAATCACACAAGACCATCTAGTCAAAACTTATACTATGGTATTTAAGTATTGTATCAGTTATCTAGTAGATACATTTTTTTTGTAAATACTTACATAGGTACATATAATACCAATGTATTGGTCTGGGTGTTTTCTATAAAACACCCAGACCAAGAAAAACAGACATGTTCATGAATACAAATATTTGTCTTGTGCGGAGATCGTTCCATTCGATCACCGAGCTCGTCCAAAATCTTCTATAATAACCGCAAATCACTTTTAAAATATCGTGGAAATAATTTGAAAAGAATTTAACAAAAAATATTGCTAATTTTGAGATTTATTGCATTATATCACTCAAGTTTTAAACAAAGTTATATTGCAGCATATCCGTGTACGAAATAGGAACTCGAGACTACATTTCTTGTTGTCCCCTCGGGGCGCAGTGTTCGGCGGGTTAGCTCGAAAATGCATTATAGCTGCACGTTTTTGCATTTGCGATGTATGAAGTTTATTTATTGTACAGCGATGGACGAGCAACGTAGCAGCATTTTATTATAATTTAGACGCTCACAACCGGCTTATACGTAGCCCACACACGCCGATTTGAATTTAAAATGTTCTCCCAAGACTTACAGTTTCAATCCGAAAGTAAGCCCCGTTAAACTAAGTTTATTTGGATCTTCTACATAAAAATAACGATGGGAAAACATTGACAAATTATCGAATACTGTCGTTCAAACTATACCGTCGTTATTCACGAAAACAATGTCATTAGTACCTCGTTATCTTAATAACTAATCTGAAAGAAATTTCCTAAAATTACCCAGAACAATAATAAATCAAGAAAAAGACTGACACGCCCTGGTACAGAAAATTAAGGATGCTACGATAAAATTATAAATTTAATTAATTTAAATTTAAACATAATTTCCAACGTTTTCTATTCTGCAATAATTAATTTGGCTCATTTTTTCTCAAGCTCACTAAGACATGCAAATTCACTTCCCTTGTACATCTGTAACGGGTGTTAGTTTTCCCAAGGCGACGTCGGGCGGTAGCGCCCGCCCCAGCACGTCCGGTGCCATGATTGGATTTATTAAAAAAAACACCGGTCATTACTAACCTGAATTTAAATTGGTTTTAAACGCTGTGCTTTAATTAACTCGGTTTTAACTAATGACGCAAGAAAGACTTAATTATGTTACAGAACAGCAGTATTTTTTCTAGGCTTTTTGATTTTTAAATTTATAAGGTTTTGTTTTTCACCGTTTAGGGCGGACACGCAGACTAGAGCTAGCTTACCGAAGACTGCACCTTACTGAAACATTGTAATATACTCACACTGAATTATGTGATTTCTAATAATTTTTAAAATGAACTAACTCAGCACTAAATAAAAAATCTAGCTTCGATTACAGGACGCAATAAAAACAAAAGATAATTAAAAATCCTCGAGATCCAGATGTATCGGCCGTCGAAATGAAATTGCGTAGGTACTCATACTGGTTTATTGTATGTGAAATTACGAAAAATTATTATCATAATTCATAAAAATATATGTTTTTTTGGGAAGTAAGTTTTGAATACTTTAGAATCATTAATTTATACACTAACACCTAGTACAATCTTACATACGATAGTGAGACTGACGGAGACAATAAAATAAGAAATGAAATACTAATAAATAAGTGCATAAAATACATGTATATGTATACGTATGCGCGTATGTGAGTAAGTTCAGAAACATCTCGCAGGTCGCGCAATATTTTAAGAGCGCTGACCTTGAATGCGCAGAAGAGCATTTTTAATAGTAAGTGCGTATGCGCGGAACTACCCCACCACCACGTCTAGCGATCATAAAATACTGCGCGACCATGGACCACAGGCTATATACGCACACAGTGTGGCTGCAGTCCATGTGCGTGTAAATATATGTGTTTGTGTAATGGACATATAAGTAGTAATGTTTCACAGGCTTAGGAAGTTGTATCGTGACAAAACGTATCCAAGGATGTTTCAATATAAAAAATTGAAGGCTCCAAGGTCAAAAATTCTGTTAAAAATAAACAATATTGGGTAATTGTGGTTACCGTAACAAAACACGTTTTTCTAAAATTGAAAGGATTCTGTATAAAATATGATAATACAATGTTCAAATGAAAATTAACAAATATATTGACTAATTATAACAAAAAAGAATCATACAATCTGCACTAGAAAAAAAATTGGTCACGAGTTAAAGATCAAAATTTTTATACCTCTTTTTTTGACATTTATATTTCACATAAACAAACCAGGTGGTCGAATGGCTAACCATTTCCACTTTGACTCTGGGATCACGGGTTCTATCCCAGCACAAGAAAACTTTTTGTGCATGAACGTCATGACTTGGTCTGGATGTTTTTTATGTAGTATAAGTATGTATTTACAAAAAAATGTATTTAAATATAATATCGGTTATCTAGTACATAAAGTACAAGTTTTTCTTAGTTTGTTAGCAGATGACAGTGTATAATTCGTCCAAGAATATTTATTTATTTACTGTCATTTATAATACTGTTAACAAAAAAAAATATTAATATCTGAGAATTCACATTTTGCCTTAACATAATCTTTAAGTATAAGCACAGGTATATGTACTATTACACACATTTTCAAAGATTACAGCCCCGTTCACAATATTTACTTTTCAAGATTCACGTTGTACTTAGAAATGAAAATTGACCCAAAATAATTTTGTATACATTCCTATAATTATCCCTTACTACCTTATTATTATAAGGACTCACATGGAGTGGATCTTAGACCTCGAATCCCTCATAATGTGTAATGGTAATATGAATTAATGGTCCCCAATTCAAAATGGAACGGTTAGTTAACGATCAAATGGGAAATATTATTTATTTACCAAAATCATGGAGCGGAACTCATTCAGAATACAAGGGTTGTTATGTTAAATATAGCATTTATTCGTGCCTAATATTTGGTGTATACAGTTAAGTGTAATGTAGTGAAAAGCAAGGTCGTCGCCAGCCGATGGCCCAGGGAGGGGCAAGTTGATATGGAGAATGAGAAAAGTATGAATTGTAGGGAAAGTCGAGAGCTCATGAAGCTTTTCACTTGTAGTACGAGCCTTACATCTACAGCGATTGTAATAATAACGCTACAGAGTCTAACGTGTTCTTCACGAGTGAGCTTCACGAGTTCTTGACTGTACAATAAATAAAACTTATATATTCATTGGGAGGGGCGGCTGCCCCTCCGTGGAGAGAGGTGAGTGAGGTCACCAGAAAGAAAGGAAGGAGTAGACGGGCGGACGGAAGGACGGAAAGACGGAAGGATGGAAAGACGGTCGGACGGACGACGGACGAACGGACAATGACGTGACCCTATAAGGGTTCCGTATTTCTTCCTTTGGAGGTACGGAACCCTCAAAACATGCAATTGTGTGTTTCTGAATACATATTTTCGCATATTTATGCTCCGTGACTTATGCGGATTGTTTCGACGGCTGTTGAATGTGAATCTTATACTTGGCTAGCAAATTCAAACGAATAAATGTCCGTTACCACGTTACACAGTTATAGCACAGTATGTAATAGTACTACGTTATAGTCTATGCACCTTCGCAATACATTACAGAAATGTAATTTAAAATATGTTATTATCTTCATGGTTACTTTTTACCCGACGGCCAAGGAAGGGTTAAGGTTTTTTTGCTTCATGCCTGTGCCTACGACAATGCAATCTCTGCATTTTTAATTGCTTCCATTAGGGTGATGACTATTTTCTTTTTTTTTCTCCGACATTACCTGTTCTCGTTTAGGCATTTTGCGCTTAAAGGATCTAATACCAAAGCACTTATTAGTAATACACTCAACTAGCACTTTTCAGCTCAATGCTTCATCATCATCATCATCTCAGCCATTGAAAGTCCACTGCTGGACATAGGCCTCCCCTCTAGATCTCCAATAAGACCGGTTAGAAGCGGCTTGCATCCAGCGCGATCCTACGGTCTTAAAGAGGTCGTCTGTCCACCTTATGGGTGGACGTCCTACGCTGCGCTTGCCGGTACGTGGTCTCCACTCGAGAACCTTTGTAAATAAGCTCAATGCTTACTCACAAACAATTGGATGCTATAGCTTTCATAATTTACGTTATCTACCTACTTCACATCAGGTATGCCGTATGCTTGTTTAGCATACTAAGTTTTATAAAAATACGAATTTCAAGCTGTGTCGAATCTTCAGCCGAATTGAAAATTAACCGATTAGGTCCCTAACGACATTGATATAACCACACCCCGGCCACTCCATACAAATGTCGCGACGTTAACTACTACATAAACAATGACGTCTGTGCAGAGCGGGTATGAGCGTGTGTGCGTGCGGCGCCATACAAACTGTTCCAGATTTGTCTCAAATGGGAGGTGAGGTCGACATGAGAGACCGTCAGAAAGTGTCCTTACTGTACGTAATACTATTAATTATACTGTGATATAACTGAAGTAAATTCAAGTGAAAATATAACGTATAAAATGAGAACACTCGTATTTTTTAGTAGATCTAAATCGGGATAACCTCTGACTCAGCGAAAAACCTAATTCACTCGACCAATCCAAGAGGTTAAGGATCAAAGCTACTGCAAAAATCAAGGGTCGATGCCAACATTTGACATACTAAAAGTCTTATTTTACTGAGTTTTACTTCTGAAGTAGGTAGTAGGTCAAGATAGGGTTGGCGACTTTTATAAACGTTTTAAGTGATTTCGTCATTTTGATGCATTGTGAGGAAAATCTGTTAGTTAATATATGTAAGTCCCTAAAGTGATTACCCGAGGTAAAAGCAAAGACCTGATGATTTTGATGATGATGCTCGAGAGAGTAAAAAGCAGAAGGTGCGGTTTTCTGAAAATGTCATATCGTTTGAAACATTGAGGAAACCAAAACAAGAAAGAGAAGGAAAATCCCTTTACGTTTTTCTTGAAGAAGAAGATGAAAGAAGAAAAAAAGAAACTCTAGTTTCTTGGGAACAACTTGGCAGGGCATTTTTCACTTATATAAGTTTCTTGTATAAATGTCATATTGGTCAGTGGCGTAACTACAGGCTGGCAGAGTGGGCAAAATGCCACGGGCCCCCGGACCAAGGGGGCCCCAGGCACCCAGGCTCGAGAGCTTAATAGTACAAAAATAGGTTTTTTTTTTGTTAGGCTATAAATATACAACATACATTTTTTTATAGGTTATTAGATACATTAACCAAAAATATAAAATACTTCTTTAGTGGTGGTTCTTTAGATAAATAAATAAATATTCCAGGACAAATTAAATACGGCCATCTAGTCCCAAACTAAGCAAAGCTTGTACTATGGGTACCTACTAGATAATTGATATAATACTTAAATCATAGAAAATACCCAGAGCAAGACAAACAGACATGTTCATGCACACAAATATTTGTTTTGTGCTGGGATCGAACCCGCGACCGGGAGTCAAAGTGGCCATTGCTAACCATTCGACCACCGGGCTCGTCAAAATTCAAAAAAAAATTCAAAATATCTTTATTCCTTGGACTTTATAAAGCACTTAGAAACGTCATACAAATTAAATATAAGAATATGTATAAATCATTACTACTCTAAATCCGCAGAGCTTAAATTCACTTTCATCACACTATCTTGAATGTGAAAGTGAATTTAAGTGCCAGTTCCGGCGACGGGGCTTCTTGAGAAGAACTGGCAAGAAACTCAAGCCCGACTCTTTTAATTGTCAATATCGTTACATTAAATACAAATACAATCATTAACATAACATAACAAGAGCAATTCATTTCCAAATACTTTTATCATTTATGTAATCCGAGATACAATAGTAAGCCTTTTGACATAGTCTAGTTTTGATATACCTATTTCTTAAATTTACCCATGGATAATTTAGACGCGTCGTTTGGAAGTTTATTGTAGATAAACGTATACATTGACCTGGGAACGAGTTAGAGATTTTATGGAGCCTAGTAATATGCATAGCGAGTTTGTTTTTATTTCTTAAATTTAATTGATGGAGATCACTGTTTTTCCTAAATTTGGTTTGATTTTTATGAACGCAAATAAGATTTTCATAAATATATTGAGAATGTAATGTCATAATATTTATCTCTTTAAATTTATTTCTCAGTGTCTCCCTGGGACTCATCATATAAATAGCACGGATAGCTCGCTTCTGGAGCACAAAAATTGAGTCTACATCCGATGACAAGATGATTTATTACAGGGGTCCCATCCTCTGAATGCCCACCTGATGAATTTGCCACGGGCCCCTGTGGTATAGTTACGCCACTGATATTGGTGCAATAATAATATTTTTAATAATTACTTTGATCTCAGGTACAGTCATAGTTCAACCCTATTCTGGTGAATTCTTTCAAAGAGTTAAGTTCATTCCATCTCATCACGTGATTTTTGTATGCGAACCGACGTCCAAGGATGTGCAAAATAAATTATTTACAATACCTTTCAAAAATTCGATACTTTCCCGTGAAAGAATTCCTTCGTGATAAATTATGTAATCTGTTTATTGTTTGTAACTTTGTGTTGGTATTGAAAACATTATTGATGTTGTTATGATAAAACTGATTGGGATCCAGTACACATATTGTTTTATTTTTTATTGAGGAGTCTAAGCGAACACGCAAGTTAAGCAACGTCTACCGTAGCCTGTCTATGGATGGGTTTATTTATTTCGAGCTCTGTGCATAGGAGGGCACGTTAAGCCATCGGTCGCAGCTGTTGTCATTAGATGACAGTCGTCAAGCCAAATCAGTGGCCTTTAGGCGGTTTGAAAACACTGGCATCTGCCAACCCTCAGTTGAGCAGCGTGGTGGAGTATGCTCTAAACCCCTTCGATTTTGGAGAGGCCCGTATCCCAGCAGTGGGATGAATATGGGTAGACGACGAAGGCGACACCTATTGTTACGCTTTAGCAGTACTATTGCTTATACTGTGGCTTTAGAATATAATTGTATTTTGTTTGCCTCATAAAAATATTGAAGTAGAGAACATTGTTTTGTATTTAACGTTTGCAACACCAGAGGCCTCGTTCACGCTTTGTCGAGTCCTTCGTGCCTTCCTTAAAGAACCCCATGTCGTAATCTCCTGGGAAAATGTCGTATGTTTAAAGCTTTTTTCCACTCATATTTTCAATTGAATATTATTTCAACGAATGTTATTATTACAGAATATAACAAAATATACATATTTTTTCAAACTTTTATTCGCATAACATTTGAGATATGAATTCAAATGTTATTTAATTTGTAAGTTTTCACATGTTTTCAAATCAAATGACGATGTTTTTTCACCTCACTCATAAATATTTTAACTCATTATAACTCATATCTTAGTATTTTACTCTGAATATTTTGGGTTGAATTGAGGTGGCTTAACCCAATTTTTAGCTTCAGGTGTTTCGTCTCTGCTGAGACAGTATCGAAAAAAAGCCATTTTATTATATTATTAGCGGCCGCCCGCGACTTCGTACGCGTGGAGTTAGTTATTTTTAATTAAAGATACACTTAGATGTGATAATTTCACATGCTGTTTTGATGGCAATGTTTTTTACATAATTCATATAATTTTATGGATAGAATTTTATTTTTATTATTTTACGTATTCTTTGGTTGCGATGTTGTTTTTTTACGGAGCCTCTACCTTTGGAAAAAGAAGATTGTTCGATCGAGCTCCTCCTCCTACATACATAGACTGCTAAAATCATAAATAACCCTTTCCATTGACTTCATCGTTGTCGGGTAAAAGAAAAGAAAAGTTTTATGCATAGTTTAAGGCCTGGAGAGCGACATAGGCTACTTTTTATCCCGGAAAAACATCTTATTCCCACGGGAAAAAATAAAGTTTATAATCATTTGTCCTTCTTTTACGTCAAAAGGAACCTAAGTACGGACATGATATTTTAACGGTGATAGTTTACGATCTAGAGAGTGACATAAGCTACTTTTTATTCCGGAAAAACATCTTAATCCCATGAGATAAAAAATAAATTTTGTAATCATTTGTCCTTCTATTACGTCGAAAGGAACCTAAGTAGTGACATGATTTTTTAACAGGGAATAGTTTCCGGTCTGGAGAGTGACCTAGGCTACTTTTTATCCAGGTGAAACATTTTATTCCCACGGGATAAAATAAAGTTTATCATTTTTAACAGGTTTTATCCCATGAAGTACAAAAATTACAACAAGAAAAAAATATACACAAATCAATGGCAGCCATCTGGACCACGCGGGCGAAGCCGCAGGTATACGTTATCTGCTGTAACACTACGATCTGGATACAATCAATTAAACAAATTTGGGTTTATGATGGGCAAGGTATATCATCGAAGACGCTTATCACACATTCATGGTTCAGTTGTCGCGCGCTCCTTCCAGTACATTCTGTAATTGATAGTAATTAAGAACCTAATTTAGTTAAGAGAGGTGAGAACCGGTGACCTGTAATAAAGGCTTCCTAAAGCCTCCTTCAGGCAGCCACCATATAGTACCAGCTTCTCATAAAATTAGGTAACAACAACGAGAAAATGTTTTTGTATGTATAGGTGTAATTGGTAAGTGATAATTGGTTTGTACTGTTTTTTTAGTATTTTTCAACTTGTGTGAAAATAAATAAACAAAAGTTATTATTATTGATGGATTGTGTTTGAACCGAAGCATTCAGAAGAAAGGTTTTTGACGATATACTCGTACTTTGGTTTTATTAGGTTAGGCCTGAAACACAAGGAGTAATTATCATAAGGACGCATAACGGAGCGAAATAGTCGCAAATTAGGCTCCTAAAATAAAATAAAAAAAACGGATTGAACTCCGGGAGTGCCGGCAGAAGTGAAAACCTGAACATTAACGTTGTGCATTTTTGAATATTTTGGAATGGTTAGGAAATAATTTCGCACGAATTGCTTTATTTATCAGTATAAAAGTACTATCATTTATGTGGGAAAATACAATATTCATTTATTGCGCTATCGTACACAAACATGATAATTTATATTACATTAAAAATAAACAGCAGGAGCAGGCATAAATTTTCGCCGCGCGGTAGAAAGAAAGGGGGATATTATTTCCTCTCCTGCGGTCCTCTGCTTCTACGCCGCGCCGGCGGTCTACTCTCCCCGCGTCTTACGAATTTTCGATCAGGTCACGTGTCCTGATGCGAGTTTAACATTTTTTAACCATCCCAAAAGTGCACAACGCCGCTAAAGAAGTTTTCACGTCAAAAATAAAGAAGAAAATTGTTGGTAAACTATAGTTTATTATTCTTTGGCGGCGCTACTTCGCACCACAGCACTAATCCTCTTAAGTATCTGCATTGCAAACCCATTTTATTCCCCATTGTCAATACGGAATCACATTAGCATGTAGTCCGCGTGTCGTAACACTAATAAAATGATAAAATGTTACACGAACGAGCGCCGCGTAACTGTAATATTTTTGCTTTATAGAAACCTTCAGAATTCGCTTTCGATGGGTTTGACAATATACCTCAATCTTATGTAATAGAGATATTGTCAAATCGTTGTCGTATTGCGTACTGCGTCAAACTGATGTTTACTTAATTTACTTAAATCTATTTTAGTAAGAAACCTACTGAATTATAACGACGTCTTCAATTTGCCTTCAATACACAAACTTTACACAAAGGAGTGAGAGTGAGAACTTTATTTTAAATTTGTATGTTGAAATATATCATTTTATTTTAATTTTTAAACTGTAATTTTTTATACATTTGATTGTATTTTTAAATTGCATTTTTATATTGCGTAGAGTAGAGACTACTTAATCTAAGTAGTCTCTCTCTACTCTATGACGAGCACGATGGTCGAATGGTTAGCAATGACCACTTTGACTCCGAAGTCGGGTTCGATCCGCGCACAAGATAAATATTTGTCTGCATGAACAAGTCTGTTTGTCTTGGTCTGGGTGTTTTTCTATGTATTATATATGTGAGTGTATTTACTAAGAAAATGTATTTAAGTATTATATCAGTTATCTAGTAGGTACCCATAGTACAAGCTTTGCTTAATTTGGGTCGTGTGTAATTTGTCCAGGAACATTTATTTATTTATTATTATTATTGGGAAAAGCAAATTTGTGTGAATTAGCCCTAAATATAATGATGTCAATATGATGCAAAAACATACATATTGCGATTTTATACAAGCAATTTGATCTACACTACCTTGCGTGCTTCCACCATCAGTTAGTTCATTCAAACTATAGCCGGCCGGCACACTCGCCGGCTGTACCCGCTACCGACCAAAGCATACTTTATTCGGTAGTGGTAATCTAAAATAATAGTGGTGAATTTAGTGGTAAATTTGGTAATCTACTACATTGGACTGCTTGTCGTCTCTGCTCCAGCTGTTGCGGTAGTCTTTGCGACTCTCCAACATCTGAAACAGAGGAACATACGACTGCCGCCGCCCCGGTTGCCGTGGTCGTCTTTTACGTAAACGTACATACACGTTTTTCGCCTCTACGCAAGACATCAGTTTTAGTCCTTTGTCGTGTGTAGTTTTATATGTATGAGAGGGAGGCAAACGAGCATCTGGGTCACCTAATGGAAAGCAATCACCACCGCCCATGGAGATCAACAACACCAAGGGGTCGCCGATCCGTTGGCAGCCTGTACTTCTTCCTTTCTTTCTGGTGACTTCACTCACTCGCAAGAACACAACAACCCTCAAGGGAATTATTATTTGGCTGCGGTATTCTGTGAGGTGGAGGTAGTTCCCCAGGCGGGCAGCTTAAAAAATACACTATGCCCTATATGTATAATTAAATATACATTAGTATCAGTAGTTATTGTTTGGTATTTTAACACTGTCAAAGTCCCTGCTTGAGGTTAACCAAACTACAAATATAAATTTATAAAAACTAAATAAATAAGGGTATCCACAGATATATAAAAGCTTGCGTTTTTTATTCCAGTCAATTTAGTAACCAGTAAAAATATTTCTCATTTCGTTTGGATCATAAATTTTGATAGTAAAAACTGTGAGCTCTTCATCCAATATTTATTTGAATTATATCCATTTCATATAACATCTGACGATTACTTAAGATATCTCAAAATACGAATATTTTTTAGTTTAAAAATAACGAGATAATATGCAAAAAATTTTTTTCTAAACAAACTTTTATTTGTTAATATAATTTTATTTGTTAATTGTCAATAAAAAAAGGCTAAAAAGGTTATTATTGTAATTTGTTCATCAAGCCCTTTCACTTGATAGTCATATTGTAGGATTTAATGTGGAAATTTAGAAACTCCATTTTATATTATTAAAACTCACGTAAGAGCAATTAATTAATTTAATTAAACGGGTCAATCAAATATTTTTGTAACTATATTTAATCCAGTTTCATAATCCCAATCTTTAATTATCCCATATCCCTATTACAAATTACAAT
The DNA here is from genome assembly GCA_937001555.2 of Hypsopygia costalis. NCBI lineage: Eukaryota > Metazoa > Arthropoda > Insecta > Lepidoptera > Pyralidae > Hypsopygia > Hypsopygia costalis. The sequence goes on along the minus strand of OW443330.2, from coordinate 6,857,165 downwards.
ATTATCTGCAATATCTAAAGTACCTCTTACGTCTTACGTCACAGCACACACTCATTTGCAAGTATACAGACATGGTCTGTTTACGTAGTAGTTTTTTGTATGGAGTAGTCAGGATAATAATAATAATATTGTTTTTATAATAATAATAATTTATTCAAAATTAAATATGATGGGGATGTGCTCAAACTTTGCTTAGTATGAGCACACCCTGGCTTGCATTAAGGGTACTAGATAACTGATATATGTACTTAAATTCACTTTTTTTGTAAACACATACATTTGTATACATGACAAACACATATGTTCATGCATATAAATAAATAAATAAATAAATTGCTAGCCATTCGACCACCTATGTAAGATGTATCTTAATTGTAATACAAATACCGCTAACTGTAATTACAATCCTTTAGCAAATATGCAATAATTAATAACTTAACTAATCTCCGATGTTGTTTAACAACCCTCTGACATTGCGTTTGAGGTGTTATTAATTCTGTCTGCTACAGAATCATGAGGAGATACAGAGTTACTTGTTGTGATAATTAACAGTAGTTACCTATTATACTGTAATTCCAAATCTTGAAAATTAACGTCTTCAACTAGTGCGTTTTTCGCGTTATGACGTACCTTGTAGAGACTTGCATGCCGACAGAATGATCCACAGGCTAAAAGTGACGTGCGATAGAGATACCTATGTTCAGAGTTTCTCTAACTAAGAGATCAGCCCCCTAGCCAAATGTAATTCGTAGCGTAACGAACGTTAGTAAGATCACGTGACATTTGTCAAAATCTAACATTTTAGTATGAGAATTGACAAATGTCATGTGATCTATCTAAAGTTCGTTACGCTACGAATTACACTTGGCTAGGGGGGCTGATGTTGTTTTGGGTTAGTTATAAGTTGATATCAGCAGAGATATGTAAATGCAGTTCAGCTCTCAATAAATATATTTCGTGCGCAACTTGTAGTGACACTCTTTGTTATAACAATCACTACGACTAGGGGGCTGCCCTAGCCAAATGTAATTCGTAGCGTAACGAACGTTAGATAGATCACGTAACATTTGTCAAAATCGAACATTTTAGTATGAGAATTGACAAATATCACGTGATCTATCTAACGTTCGTTACGCTACGAATTACACTTGGCTAGGGGGGCTGATGTTGTTTTGGGTTAGTTATAAGATGATATCAGCAGAGATATGTAAATGCAGTTCAGCTCTCAATAAATATATTTCGTGCGCAACATGTAGCGACACACTTTGTTATAACAATCACTATAGTAACCTTGCTTATTATAAACCGATGTCATAAGATTATAATACATTTCTTTTTTATTATGGATACACCAATCTCCATCAAGATCGAATCCGGAATGAGAAAATTCGATGGAGGACCAAATTTATCGACATAGCTCACAGAGTAAACAAGCTGAAGTCAGTAGGCCGGTCACATTTGCCGACTCAGTGGTACTAAATGGGAGAAGAAAGTCCAAAAGTGGAGCGGAGGATCGCACATAGTGGAAAGCATTAGGATAGGTCCAGAAGCCAGCAATAGATGGGTATAGGCTGATGATGATGACTACTGTAATGATAAGAATTGAGCCCTTCTTTAAATAATTTTAGTCCAGTGATCAGTCCAATGCCACTTGGGTTGAACGACTCTCTGCGATTTTCAACGAGTATATCCCGTAGGCGGCCATCCCACACTGTGCTTGCTTTACATTTCCTCCATTCTACGCTATTGTTGCACGGTTGGTCGTCCGATCTTCGTGCTGTGTCATTGCCTCTTCAGCTTCCTAAGTCTTTCAGCTATGTCTACGAAGTTCTAGGGATATCCTCATCCTCTAATTCCTACCGAACACTCGTGATCCTTGTTTGAGGAGCTTGATGGCGTCGTTGCGTGTGGCAGTCTAATCGATCACGCAAGTCAAGCAACGTCGGCCGTAGCCTGTCTTTGGATGGGTTTATTTATCTCGAGGTCGCGCGCGCCTCTACCCTTTGAAAAGTTTGATGTAATGTTGTACGACCGCCGTGACCCGCTCCAGAATATATCCAGGGAACGATATACCCATGAGCAGATCACGGCAGGCGTTGAGATTATTACAAAATGTGATGGAAAATTAATGGGTTATGGAGATGAGATCTGGGTGAACTAAATACCGGGCTATTACAGAAGAGGGACGGACGCCTGCCATAACTGCTTCTATCAATAGTAAAAAAAATATATTATTATTATTATTTCATATTATTCAATACAAAATTATTAAATTACAATATTACGTTATTAAGTTAACGAATATTGAAATATATATTTCAAACTATCATAGTAAATTAATTAATTCACATACTTAATAATTATATCATTCTATCACAAAAGCGTTTTCCAACTAAACGTTTAAGTCACATAAAACTGCAATTGAGTCGTACGCCGGCGAAGTAATCCTTCAACACTCGGCTTACCAGCAAACTATTAGATTGACCTACCCTAATCTTGTACCGGGGTGGGTGTTGATTAAACCAATATTGCGAGCTAAAATTAATATTTTGCACCGAAGTAGGCATCTACTCGTAGTTTGAAAATTATTAACGAACTTAATAATCCGTTAAACAAGCCAGTTAAGTTATTACTGAGTGCTTCAAGTTTAAACTCCTTTTATGTTTTGGATAATGGAGTTAAATCCAACGCGCCATACAACCATTTCAGTTGTAGTGTAGAAACTGTTACTTTTTGATGTTACTACACAGGTAACAAATATAGTAGCTGTGTCTACCTTGTTTTGACACCTCGACAAAAAGTGGGGAATTTAAGAAACATAAAAGTGGTTACATTTTAGAAAAGATGTTTCGTAAAATAATAGTAACATTGTTAACAGATTGTTACAGTTTTGAATGAACGATATTCGAATGATTGAACGTTTAATGCAACTTTAAATCTGACATCATTTTACTTTTATGTCAAAGTCATCGGCCATTACAAGTTAGTATAATTATTCATTGTTTGTTACGGTAAATTTTAAATTCATTATAGTTATTTACAAAATGCGCAAGTTCGTTTGTCGAGGGAATTTGGAATATAATTCCAAATAATAAAGGCGCCGGCGATTTATAAAGACATAAGATAAAACATTTACTTTTTTGCTAATTTTGTGATAATAAAAAATAATATTCCAAAGGTGTTATTATTGCTAATTAGAGAGTTTAAATTATTTAGATCTAATATTTATTTTAGGATACAATAATTTTTGCAAAAACATGTATTTATTTTGTTTTGATTTCAATTTAATTGATTTTGTAAGGCTATCACAATGTTCAGTTACTAAGTAGACACAAAGTGTACTTATTGCTCAATTCAGTAACAAAATCTATTATGGCCGACGGAATAATCCGATGTCAGTGGTTCCCAACATGTATCCAAGTATCTATCTATATGCTGTCGTCATGCAGATTCGGCAAGTGACTGACCATGAGCGCAGATACATTGATAAATTCTGTACTGGACACAATATTAGAAAATAAGTTAAACAGAACAGTATTAGTTTACATTAATAATCACAATATTTCAGATTAATGATCGCCAATATGGCTTTCGCCAAGGTTTCTTCTGGTGATCTTCTGGTATATTTGACTCACCGTTGGGCGGAGACAGTAGAAAGCAAGGGCGAGGCTTTGGCTGCTAGCCAAGACATAGCAAAAGCCTTTGATCGGGTGTGGCATAAGGCACTACTATCCAAGCTTCCTTCTTTTGGGTTACCCGAGAGACTGCACATGGATTGCCAGCTTTCTCACTGGGCGGATCATTAAAGTTGTGATTGACGGTGCACGTTCGGATCCATTACCCCTGAACGCTGGTGTGCCACAAGGCTGCGTATTGTCCCCCACATTGTTTCTTCTGCATATCAATGACTTGCTGCATGTATGCAGCATCCATTGCTATGCAGATGACAGTACCTTGGACGCAAAATAGAGTCTATGCAATGTTTCTCGGGATTGCGTCGATGAGTACCGAACAAAACTTGTGTCTGAGATTGACACATCTCTTGGACACGTCTCTGCCTGGTGTAAACTGAACTTAGTCTGGCTAAATCCCTCAAAGACACAAGTTTGTGCGTTTACCTCAAAAATGTCCCCATTTGTGGTATCTCCCAGATTGGAAGGTACTCCCCTTACTATTAGCTCCAGCATTGGTATCTTGGGTGTTGACATATCGAGTGATGTTCAGTTCCGTGGTCACTTGGAGTACAAAGCTAAATTGGCCTCTAGGAAAATTAGCATCATCTGTAAAGCCAGACGGTATTTTACACCACAACATCGCCTTCAACTGTATAAAGCCAAAGTTAGGCCTCATATGGAATACAACGGGGAGTGCTCGGATGAGCTATTTGAATTGATACCTGCCGCTGAGTTCCACCTCGCCATAAATTAAAATTCCATCTCGCCATAAATTAAAATTCCATCCTCATCATCTCGATATTTGGCGATCGACTACAGTACGCTTCTTAAGACATTTTCTACTACGTACTGTGAAGTTGTGGAATCAATTTCCTCCAGCGGTATTCCCAAATAAATACGACATGGGCTGATTTCTATGGGCGGTGGTGATTGCTTTCATCAGGTGACCCACATGCTCTGCTTGCATGCTTATGCATTAACATGCTTGCCCGCTCTCATATAAAATAAAAACATTTTGTCGGCTCCGTAGCCTAGTGGGTAGTGCACCTGCCTGCGAAGCTCGCGGTTGTGGGTTCGGTTCCCACCCAAGGCAAACATTTATGTGGTGAGCATTTGTATTTGCCTTGTGTCTGGATGTAAATTATCTATTACGGTATGTATTTATATTTGTAAATATATCAGCTGGCAGTTACCCATAGCACAAGTTTACTACAAGCTTAATTTGGGATCAGATGGCCCTGTGTGAAATATCCCCACATTAGATTATTATTACATTAAAGGTGTGCAAAGACGAAAGATAGTACGAAGTGCAGATGTAAAGTGAAGATGTCGGAGTTCCATGATTCTCTTTCCTCCTTTGAGCTGAATGAAGCTCCTTTTCTTTAACTGCGTGGAGTCGTCGGTAATAATAAGTAGCTGTATGTCTAAAAGGTTTACTTATACTGTTAATTGTTAATACGTACTAGCACTCAATTATCAGATAAAATGTTTGAGAACATACTGAACTTTTTTAATAGGAATCGAATATTCTAGAACTGTGTACTAGTTTCGACTATGTTACAAAACTAAGTTAATTAATGTGCACATTTACTTGTATCTGTTTATACACAAAGTTTAATAACATTGTAGGAACAAAAATGTAGTCACAGTGTAAACACTTTTGGGTAGTTTTGTTCTTGACATCATAACGTAGTAACAGTGTGGATATATTTACGAAACATTGTTATCAAAAGTTAGTCTGACACATTTAAGTCGCGAAGTGTATACTCTGTTACAATATTTTGAGGCTAAACCTCATGCAGGCACAAAGCGTAGTAACAATTACGACATTGCAACCAGTCGATTATTTTGTTACCGAAATTTTAGTCACCACGACCGGATTTGGTTGTATGGTACGGGTTAATGAGAAAAAATTGTATTGAAGTTTTAGTTTTTTAAGGCAGGTCACCTTAAAAATGTGAAAACTCTAGACTAATTGTTGTTTCCAACTACCAAATGAAGGTTCTTTGGCTGACCAGTATTTGTGTATTTTCATGCTTTTTCTCAAAAAATACTACTTCGATGTATATGGAGTTTTCTGTAGAGAACTGCATATTTTTTTACTTGCCCTATACAATAGAATCACCTTCTTATGTCCCCAACCACCAGACAGCAGTTTCCTTCCCTTCCCTTCTATTTTTTATAAATGAGAAAAATATTTTTTTGAATTAGATATATGTTGTGCCTTCTATGGCCGCCCCGAAATATCGCTTGCGCGCGGCCACCTTCGCTGCCCACGCAGCAACTCCTTCCTTTCTGGTGACCTCACTCATTCGTAGGAACTCAACAACTCTCAAAATAAATTGTTATTTGGCTGCGGAATTCTGAGAGGTGGAAGTACTTCTCCAGACGAAGCTTAAAATTACGCAGTGCCCTACCTCTCTACACAGAAAAAAAAGATTTGTTAGAACAAGACGAAAAATATTGTAAGCAATCCCAAGTAAATATTTACTTGGCATAACAATATATCCTTAATTTAATACTTTGCGTTTTATTCAATGTACAACATGAAATTGTTAAGGTGTTTACTTGTGTCAAGAAACTTATCTTCTCCTAAAATAGTTATATGCTTCACATGAAACTAATTAAAACTTGATTTAAGTCATCACGTTTTGTCATTTTCAGAAAATTGTAGCGTTAATTGAACAATATATATTATCATATCAATGAAATAACAATATATATTTAATCTAACACTATTTGTCTCTTGACTTTAAATGTTTTCTTCTTAATATGAAATACTTTAAGTTGTAGAAACAAAATGTAAGACTTGTTAAACTGAACTCGTATTATTATTCAAGGTAAACAACCATGCATTCATTTAAAAATAATAATTCTTAAAGTGAATTTCCACTACGATTATTTAACTGAGCTATTTATTTCGTTCAAATGATAATATAGTAGATTATTGGCTTAAATGTTTCAAGTTATTCGCTGGAAAACTGATAGGTCCTTGAGCTAAGACTAATTCTTCCTGTAAAACTTTACGTGCGTCCATCCAACAATATTTTTTTCTTAAATGGATTCTCACTACAATTATCAAGCTAAGCATATCGCATCGTTAAAAGGAGAATAAATATTGTTGAATTAAAATATTACAAATTGTCCACTTAAATTGGCCAGGTTCTTGAGTTAACACTGAGTAATTCTTGCAGTAAACTATACGTGCATCCGTCTGATAATATTTTTTTTTCTCGAAATGAAATGAAACCAATCGTTGAACGGAGAATATACATTGTTGGAATAAATATTCCAAATTCCATCCAACAATATTTTTTCTTCAAGTGAATTTACACCTGTTATTAATCTGAGCATGACGTTTCGTTAAATGAATAATAAAATATTTGGATTAAAATTATATTTAATTATCTGGAGTTTTCCATGCATTCAACAAAGAGACGCGAATTTGCAATTTGTTGTATAGGTTACGTCGTGTTTGGTTCAAAGATGTCGATGAACCTCTTACAAAACAATAATACAAAGAAGGAAAAAAAAATCTCCAATTTTCACACTCAAATTCTCTTCACGCACACTTCCATCGTACAAAATAAACATAACTTTCTGCATCAGTAGGCAAGGCGAGGTGAACTCTCAAACGCCCTACCAGATAGCGTCGTTTCCTGCGACGCGCGACGTGTGATCGTCGGCGGATATTCATTAGTATTTTTCACGATTTTTTTTATCGCAAATACATTTAGAAATGTTTACTGCATCATCAACATATTTTTTTTGACGTGAAATGTCTTTAAAATCACTACAATACATACCGGCTAAGCTGACGCCGAATTCCATCGAATTTTTTAATGCGAAAATCAAACTTTAGCTTAGATTTCTGGTACTTGTGTTTAGCCTTGCTGGTAGATATCCTGGAGCTCTATCGACTACGCTGAAAATGTTTGTCAATAACTAAAACGTAAGACCTTTTTTTTTTATTCAAGATATTCGATGGTAATAATAATTCAGCTTCGGCGGTAGGCCCCCAGGTCAGAAAACTGGGGTCCTACCGGCAAAGCTGAAGCGGATTGCCATCTGATTTTTTGATTCCATAAATTGGTATTAGGTGAAAGTTATTGACAAACATCATCAGCGTAGTCGATAGAGTTCCAGGGTAGAGTTTCTACCAGCTAATCTAAACGTAATTACCAGCAACCCAAGCAGTACTGTCATATTCGCATTAAAAAAATCACATAGTAATCGGTTTCAGCTTCGGCGGTACGGCCCCTAGACTGTAATGAATTGGTGTATATGGTCTTACCTTAATAATTACAAAACGAATAGACATAGAAAAATAAATCGCAAGTCATTATTTAGCGTATATAGTCAGCTCGCTGCTAAGACCTTAATTTTGCATCGGGGCTGGGCAGGACAGCGCCGAAGGGGCATTGCGTAGAATAACGGAACCAACACTAAGTTGGGGTGTGAGTGGTTCATCAATATCTTTGAACCAAAGCCAACTTCACCTGTACGCGGTGCACCCTGTTGATTGACAAACGAAGCTCTGGCGAAAAGAGAGGTAGGGAGCGTAATTGTAAGCTACCCGACCTGGGAATGTACCTCCACCTCACAGAATACCGCAGCCAAATAACAACTCCCTAGAAGGTTGTTGTGTTCCTTGCGAGTGAGTGAGGTCACCAGAAATGAAGGAGATACTGCGTTGGTAGCGGGGGTGGCGGCGCGCGAGCGATATTTTATGTTGTGAGAGTGTTTATATGGCTACAGTAGCCGCTTCACATCAGGCGGGCCGTATGCTTGTCTGCAACCCGACGTAGTATAAAAAAAAAACACTTAAAGCGATACGCTGATACAGACGTTCCACGTTAACCAACGGCCGTGTGTACCGACACAGCCCCACCCGGTTTTATTATTTATCCTGGGGTGTGGCATATCAACAATAATATCTTGAGCCGATGCATAACCTGCACGTGGATTGCCAACCTGCATAACCATGGGGTGTAAGTATCTCATCAACATCTTCCGAGCTAAAGCCAACTTCACCTGCACGTGGTGCACCTTGCTGACTGACAAACAAAGCTCTGGCGAAAAGAGAGGTAGGGAGCGTAATTGTAAGCTAACGTAATTGTAAACCAGTCGGGTGACTGGGGAATGTACCTCCACCTCACAGAGACCGCAGCCAAATAATAATTCCCTTGAGGGTTGTTGCGTTCCTACGAGTGAGTGAGGTCACCAGAAAAGAAGGAGATGCTGCGTTGGCAGCGGGGGTGGCGGCGCGCAAGAGATATATTATGTTGCGAGCGTTAATACGGTTACGGTAACCACTTCACATCAGGCGGGCCGTATGCTTGTCTGCCACCCGACGTAGTATATAAAAAAAAAACAACTATCAAGAGACCCTTGCGAGTGTTGATGCGGTAATAAAAGGGGCCAGCTAGAAATTATTCCCGCCAATGTAGCCCTGCAAAATTTGTACACGAAAATTTGGGAATATTATGATTTTAACAACTTTCCTTGCAATTTCAGCAATATCGCTGGGAATGGCACGTCACTGGTGTAGTGTGCAGGCAATAGCTTGTTCCTGTATTGCAAAAACTTGCGTCTAATAGTTAGCTCTCAGGCTTAGCAAGCTGAAGTTGGGTAATCACATCTGCGGAGTCAGTGATGGTTGATGGGGGACGAAGGTTCATCGCATTTGGTGGAAAGTATTAGCCGTGTGGATTCTGGCAGACTAGAATAGAATCACTTCGTTTCTTCACGTGGATGTCGTACAAGGCGACTAAGGAAAATACATTATCAAATATCGATCAGGCCTCCCCAACCCGTTTGGCCAGCGTGGGGAGTGTAGGCCAAATCCTCCTTCTGTCTAGGACGGACGACAGAGGGTCGTGCTCCTGTAGTGGAGACTAAAATGGACCTGATGATGATGATTGAGGAAGACCTATATCCAGGGATGGCTAGATACATGCTGATGTTGATAGGCTACGAAAACCAATTTACATCAAGCGGGCCGTATGTTTGTTAAGTACCTTGTAGTAGTGTAGTAGGTTTGATCTTTAGAGCCAGAGCTAACCTCGCCTGCACGTGGTGCACCCAGCAGTAAGAGAGATAGGGCACAGCGTATTTGTAACCTGCCCAACTGGGGAAGTACCTCCACGTTACAGAATACCCCAGCCAGAAAGGAAGAAGTTGCTGCATTGGCAGCTGGAGTGGCGGCGTGAGAGCGATTCATTGCGAGCGCTTCTATGGCTACGGTAATCGCTTCATATCAGGCGTGCCGTATGTTTTTCTGCCACCCAACATAGTATAAAAAATGAGGTGCTCCTGTGATATAGGCACGCCCGTGTGTTGCACGTGAATACGTTACATGCACTAAAATTATATTCCCCCTCCCCCGCACGCAATGTCCCATAGTCCCTACTTAGCGTAATAAATTCTTTGATCCCTCATCTATCCTGTAGTATAATTGAATTTTGGATGGAGATGATACATTTGGAGCTACAACACCAAACTGTATCCCCCATTTTATTATCATTCGTTTCTTTTTATTGTCTCCCTATGAAAGTAATTTCTAAGACATATTCACATCAAAAAAGTATATCTTTTAAAAAAGTTTACTTGTTCACTTAATTGTAAATAATAAATAAATATTTCTGGACAATTTACACAGCGCCATCTAGTCCCAAATTAAGCGCAAAGCTTGTGTTAAGGGTACTGATAAATGTACTCAAATACATTTTTTTCATTGTCCCTTTAGACTAAATGAATTATGGTTTCGTTCGTTCCATTGATGATGTTTGTTACTCTACTAAAATTGTATTACATATTATCGTACCAATATTAGCCATCAACCCATAATCATCCCACTGTTGGGATACGGGTCTCCACTCAATCGAAGGGGTTTAGAGCATACTCCACCACGCTGCTCAACTGCGGTTTGGCGGAGGCCAGTATTTTCAAGCCGCCTAAAGGCCACTGACTTGGCTTAACGACTGCCCATCTAATGACAACAGCCGGGACCGATGGCTTAACGTGCCCTTCGAAGCTCGGAGGAGCTCGAAATAAATAAACCCATCCATAGATAGGCTACGGTTACGGCTACGTTGCTTAACTTGCGTGTTCGATTAGACGTGACACGCGTAACGACGGCATCGAGCTCCTCACCAAACCAATATTAGCGTTGAGAGATAATTCAAAATAATTAACCGCCATAGAGTTACCGCTTCGTACAAAGGGCTTGTAGTTTACGAGTACATTAAAATTTTATCGTATCTATTGGATTATGTAATTAATTACACGATAACTTTGAGGATGTCTAAATTAACTAAATATCATCTACGGAAGTAATTTAATTCATTGGCAATATTGTGGAACGATAGTACCAGGAAGCATTGCGGTAAGCCTATATCCTGCAGTGGCTATATACATATAAATAAATATTGTCAGACAAATTACACAGCGCCATCTAGCCCCAAAGTAAGCGAAGCTTTTGTTATGGGTACTAGATAACTGATAAACATACGTAAATACATTTTTTTTTTTGTAAATACATACTTATGATACATATAAAACGCCCCAGACCAAGACAAACAGACATTTTCATGCACACAAATGTTTGTCCTGTGTGGAAATCGATCCCACGAGCGTTGGTGTCGAAGCCGCGTCATTGACCGCTACGCCACCGAGCTCGTCAAAATACTTCTTGTAGTGCGAAAAATTGCGTCTTTGTTAGCTCTCAGACTTCGTAAGCTGTAGTGATATCTACCGAGTCAGTGATAGTTGATGGGGGAGGTATGTTCATCGCATTTGTTGGAAAGCATTGTGTAAGGCCTATATCCAGCAGTGGCTAAATACTTGTATTGCAAAAAATTGCGTCTATAAGTTAGCTCTCAGACTTAGCAAGCTGAAGTTGGATAGTCATATTTACCGAGTCACTGATGGTTTATGGGGGTGGTAGGTTCATAGCATTTGTTGGAAAGCATTGGGTAAGGCCTATATTAAGCAGTTGCTAGATACATACGTTGTATTGCAAAAAAATGCGTCTATAAGTTAGCTCTCAGACTTAGCAAGCTGAAGTTGGATAGTCATATCTACCGAGTCAGTGATGGTTGATGGGGGAAGTAGGTTCATCGCATTTGTTGGGAAGTCCAGCAGTGGCTAGATACATGCTGATGATGATAATCTACGGAAACCGATTTATACGGCGGCGGGCCGTGTGTTTGTTATGTACCTAGTAGTAGTGTAGTAGATTTAGGGTGTAAGTGGCTCATTACGATCTTTAAAGACAAAGTCAACCTCACCTGCACGTGGTGCACTCTGCCGACTAACGAAAGAGACTCTAGCAAAAGTAAGATAAGGAACAGTGTATGTGTAAGCTGCCCGACTGGAGTTGCAAGCGTTTATATGGAGTGGTAACCGCTTCACATCAGGAGGTCTGTACGCCTGTTTGCTACCCTGTTGTCTAAGCTTGCTTGTTGCGACGTAGTATAAAAAAAGATACAAATACTGTGGCAGGGAAAAAAAATATGGGCCATTTTATCTGAGACATTCACTTAGATATCGAAGTCGAACATAAAATGTTTTTATGACCGATTTTTGCTTTCTGCTTTTTATTTCGATTGCGAGTAAATAAAACAGTGTTATTGTAAATAAATGTCAATTTACCTATTTTATGCTGTTTTATGGCCTGTTTTGTACACTACCTGTATAATATTTTTGTATTTTCTTTTATTGTTAGAAAAGTTTGTTGATGCATGCATACATATGTAAAAGCGACCGGTTTTATACCTAACAGCTAGTGCGCCCCGTGTGCCAACCTTCCGGTTATATCACGGGACTGCGAGTCAACCGTCCAGTAAACCAACCAGACGAAAGGACCATTACCTGCTCCTTCCTGCTTGCGCTCGGTAAACCAACCGACAGCAAGCGGAACATTAGCAGGTCTTATTCTGATTTCACCTGCATGCAGGCTACTTGCGTACTCTTAAGTCGAGTAGCTCGTAGCGAACCGACGCTCGGCGAACCATGCATCGGGGCCCTACCACCACTTCCCAATCTCCATGATGGGTACCGGAGCTGTATGGCTCGCTCACTTCCCGGCGCGCAAGTACAAGTACAAGCGCGCCTAGTGTTTCTGCACCCACATTGGAGCGCCAGCTAGCTGGCTCCCTGATTTCCTTGACAGGTACCGGAGCTGTATAAGGCACGCTCACTACCTGACATCCTTCAAAGAAGAACGCCTACCCCAGGCCTACGGTCGGGTGACCGGGGTGACGGAAGCGATCGCCCGCCATGCTACTTGCTCATCAGGCAAGTACCCGAGCTGCGATGCCAGCTTGGGAAGCCGACACCGCTGTAAGGGCCGCTCAAGCCCCGTTGAGAACCACTGTGACGGCCCTTCGCCCAAGGCCAGTGGTAACCAACTCGCTACGCGCGAGGTTGAACGCCGGCCGAAAAGTATGGCAAGGTAGACGAACATACCCAACCTCTGTAGCTGTGGTGTACCACATGCACGTGAGTGATGATTACACGCACATATAGCCACCTCGAATCCGGACCCATGATTGGCAAATTATGGGATTGCCGCCAGTCCCCGAGGTACCCTGATCCAAACAGGAGGACCCGTAGCTCCACCTGCGAAACTCCTCACAGTCACCCCTCTGTGGAGAGGAACAATTGTAAAGAAGAATTTAACCAAAAAAAAATTGATTGTCTCTAAAGTCGGTTTACGGACGAAAATTTTCCATGATAACATCATAAGAAAACATCGGCCGATGGAGTGGAAGAGAGATAGATGCGTCACACACCGAACGCTTAGGGCGATCGTGCCTCTCTATCGCTTGTTCCGCGTTCTCGCTTGCACACTCGACTCAGGCGGAACGTGACAATGAGTCATGCTTTTTCGTGCGTGCAGCCGGCGTTCATAGCTTTATAAGACGTTATCATGTCAAAAAAATTTGAGACAAGCTGTTATTAATTGTTAATTAAATATAGGTATAATATAAATAATGGGTGCAATGGCTCACCATGATATTTAGAGCCGACGCCAAACTCACCTGCACGTAGTGCACTCTGCCGACTAACAAAAGAGGCTCTAGCAAACAAGAGGTAAGGTATTTGTAAGCTGCCCGACTGGGGAAGTTCCAACACCTCACAGAATACCGCAGAAATAACAATTCCTTTGAGAGTTGTCGTGTACCTGCTAGTGAGTGAGGTCACCAGAAAGAAGGAGCTACTGCGTTGGCAGCGGGGGTAGCGGCGGGCGAATGATATTTCATGTTGCGAGTATTAATATGGCTGCGTTAACCGCTTCACATCTTGCGGCCCTGTATGCTTGTCTGCCACCCGACGTAGTATCCAAAAAAAATAGGCTCTCAGGTCAGCCTCTCCATCCCTGCCGTTCTAGATCTGAACGGCCTGGCCCGGGACGATGACAAGAGACCAGAGAGAATGATGATTTGAATCATTGAAGAATAGCCGTAGGTACACGTACAAAAGTTTAGTATAAAAGATTTGCTAGTTGTCTATAAAGTACGTATAATAGGGAAGAATAAATCAAAATAATAATTAGATACCCATTTTCTTATAAAATTTTACAGGAAAACTTCTTTTTAAATACCTCAAATCCAAACTTTTTCAACATGTATAGGAGACCGATGGTGTCTTCGTGGGTGTTAATATAATCGTTTACGCAAGATAAGCAACGTCGGTCAAAGCCTGTCGATGGATAGATTTATTCATCTCGAGCTGCTCAGTGCTTCAGAGGACACGTTAAACCATCGATACCGGCTGTTGTCATTATATGACAGTCGTTAAGCCAAGTCAGTGCATTTGCGCGATTTGTTAACACCTGCCTCCGCCAACTCGCTGTTGAGTAGCGAGATAGAGAACGCTCTAAATCCCTTCGATACAGGGGAGACCCGTCCCAACAATGAGATTAATATGGGTTAAACGAGACGGGGGCCCAACATGGCAATGAACATTGAATATGGGTTAATGAAGTTATACATAATATACCATCGCTATGGACAGAAGCCTATAAATACTTCGTAGCCGAACTAGAGCGATAAAAGTATGACGAGCTCGGTGATCGAATGGTTAGCAATGGCCACTCCGAGTTGACTCCGAGGTCGCGGGTTCGAACCCCGCACAAGACAAACATTTGTGTGCAAACATGTCTCTTGATGATGTGATGTTGTTTGAACATCTTGGATTGGGTGTTTTCTAGTATTATAAGCAAGTATTTACAAACAAAATGTATTTAAGTACCTACTCCGTTTCTTCCCGTGGATGTCGTACAAGGCGACTAAGGGAAATACATTATCAAATATCGATCAGGCCTCCCCAACCCGTTTGGCCAGTGTGGGGAGTGTAGGCCAAATCCTCCTTCTGTCTAGGACGGACGAGAGAGGGTCGTGCTCCTGTAGTGGAGACTAAAATGGACCTGATGATGATGATGACGATGATCAGTTGTCTAGTACCAATAGTACAAGCGTTGCGCTTAATTTGGGACTAGATGGCGCAGTCTAAATTGTCCAGGAATATTTATTTATTAACTACGTTCAGCAAGCTGAAATAATAGCATAATAGTTTGCAGGGCACATAGCGTCCAGATTCGACTCGCCGCGCCGTTAGGAGAAACGTTTTAGAATGGTGACCACAAATCCTAAAACGCAGCTTAGCACGATCCTCGGCTAAATGGACTGATGGATGGGCAATCGCAATAAGCCGTTGATTGCAAACTGCATAAAACCGGAGTAGTCTAAAGGGCTTCTAATCTTCTATAAATGGTGTTCTGTATTTTTCTTCTGCAAAAAAATGTTAATATTCACTTAAAAGCACTTTCTTAATACAGAATCCTATAAAATTATTGTATATACAAATATTTAGTTTTCCATTATACTAAAACATAAACATGTTGCAGAGCTTCAGCTTAGCAGGTAGTACCCCTGATGCCAGACTGAGCATGTAGCCCTCGTCTATGGAGAGAAGATACGAGACAGTCGCATTGTGCGTTCATACATTCAAACTCATCAAACGTGAGGCCGAAAAGTATGAACGCATTACACTATGCACATCGCGTATTGTCTGCATTTTGATATCACTGCACGTGTGCATTTTACTCAATATCAAAAATATTATAGGCTACACGACAATTTTTTGTTTCAATTTGTTATGTAAAGACGTCATTATAATACTACTATATGTGAAAGAATTACTTCGATAGCATAAAAACTTCTCGAGAAATGATCATTTGAAAATCTCAATTTTGGACTTTCCGAAAACGCTAAATACTGAGTTATGCCGTCACACCTAGGTATTTTGTATTCATTGAAATAGAAATTAGTACGACGGCTATATTAAATACTGCATTTATGTAGCTAGTGCCGTAACAAAAGTAATAGTAAATAAAACCGGCCAAGTGCGAGTCGGACTCGCGCACGAAGGGTTCCGTACCATTATCTATAAAAACGGCAAATAAATCACGTCTGTTGTATGGGAGCCCCCTTAAATATTTGCTTTATTTTTATTTAATTATTTATTTTAAAAGTAAATATATAACTAAATATTATGTGAGTATTTCAAGCGTCTACCTATTGCCGTTATGAATTGCGAGCAAAAACGAGCAAAAAAAATCACGTTTGTTGTATGGGAGCCCCCTTTAATATTTAATTTATTCTATTTTTTAGTATTTTTTGTTATAGCGGCAACAGAAATACATCATCTGTGAAAATTTCGGGGTTGCGTACCCTAAAAAGTAATAGTTTTTATTATTTTTCCAAGATTAATTAATTTTTTTTTTAGTAATTTCATCCTTTTAAATTGGACTTTCTCACCTAACTTTGATTGACCATAAAACAAGGCGGACAGAAATGATAAAAATTTTAGATCGCAGATGGCTCTAGTTTTGTGTATTTTACGATACTGATATTTATTTTTTATAATTTTAGAACATAGCCTATTAATGTGAAGTTACCTCATTCTTCATAGGAGTACTTATCTCACCGCTGAAAGGAATAACATTTGCCATTATCATGTTTCGGCACTTTGTCTCTATCAGCCACCTGTCGGAGTCTCATAATCTGAATGGGTTTATGAGGATATTAACTGAATAGGATGTGTTATTGATGAACGAACACTGACTTGTAAGAATCCCTTCCAGATGTATGAATGTGAATTAATAACAAGAGAGAAATATTCTCACCTTTCGACAAAATTTTAGATTCTTTTCGATCGTTTAATTATAGGCTAGTAATTAACGGAGCAACTAAAATTGTAAAAATAGGCAACTTTTATACTAACTTGGCAACTAAAGAAGATATAAAATATACCAAACCTAACCTAACCCAGTATTTCAGTCGCCCATTTAGTATTTTTTAGTCGCTCGATAAATTATTTCCTTTAATTATATAATATTTCGTAGATATAGCTACATAATAATTAGCAAGTTTCTATTCATCATCATCATTATTATCAGCCTGTATCTGCCCATTGCTGGATAGAGGCTGTTCCCAATGATTTCCACCATATGCGGTCCATCGCTTCCGCATCCACCTGCTTTCAGCCACTTGATTGAGGTTGTTGGTCCATCTAGAGAGGGGTATCCCTACGCTTCGTACCCCATACGTGGCTACTCTGAGACTTTCCTCCCCTAACTACCATCGCTGACAAGGCAGATGTGGCCAGCCCACTGCTTCTTTAGCTTGCTGACTCTGAGAGCTATGTCGACCACTTTGGTTCCCCGTCGAACCTTCTCGTTCCGGATTCGATCCCTTAGAGAAACCCTAAGCATTGCTCTCTCCATCGCTCGCTGTGCAAGTTTTGTCTGTGAACCAGCCCAACGGACAATGCCCCCAGTCTCTACACCATATACGTATATTTCTGCGGTGATGATGAGGAGGTTTCTATTAATGAGATTTAATACTAAAATGTGTAAATTTACAAGTGAAATTTGCTTGGTGCTGCTGATTCTATTATATCTCTATGGTCGGTGGTGATTGCTATCCATCAGGTGACCCACATGTTCATTTGCCCCTCAATCAAATAAAAAAACCTTCGGCAGTGGAACAGTACCTTAAAATTTTCTTAAAATGGAGACGCAGCTTAAAATCGAGTTGTCTAGTCCTCGTAAATAGGGATGCAAGGATATATCGAACCATAACAGATAAAATAACCGATATATATCTGTAATAATGGAAATAACCGATATATATCTATAGAAATATAATAAGGAGAGAACTCGAGGAGGAGGTCGTACAACTTACAAATTAATATTAGTTCTGTACACTATCTACATATCTATACTATGCTCGTAGATACTAGTTCCTTCCTGTCGATACTTTGAATGTGCGTAGTACTCCAATTATACCAACTTAAACAAGAACAAAACAAACAAACTGAGAACATTATTAAATTAAATCACAAACATGGGTAATATTGTGACGACAGGTATTTTAGATGAAGAAATTCCTATGATAATGATGATAGGAATTTCTCGTTTAATAGTTACTAAAGAATGTCCGCTATAGATGGACACTAAAGAACATCCGCGTTTTCGAGGATGACGGTGCGTTTATAATTTTACAACGACCTTATGCGATTTACTTGGTATATGGTAATAGCCCATTTGCAAAATGCCTAATTGATTGAAAAAGAGCCAATTCGCCAAATACCATATTCTATGTACAATACCAGAAATTACATGATTTCCGATATAAATATACCTTCGGCATCAACCCATAGTCATCCCACTGTTGGGATCCGTTTCCCCCTCCATCGAAAGGGTTTAAAGCATACTCCATCACGCTGCTTAACTGCGGGTTGGCGGAGTCCAATGTTTTCACATCGCCTAAAGGCTACTGACTTGGCTTAACGACTGTCATCTAACAACAGCTGCTACAGACGGCTTAACGTGCTCTCCAAAGCATGGAGGAGCTCGAAGTAAATAAACCGAACCATGGACAGGCTACGACCAAAGTCGCTTAACTTGTGTGTTCGATTAGGCACGCGCAACGACACCATCGAATACCTCCGAATTTTTAAGTAAAATTTATTAATTCCTCTTCATAATAAGAAATATTCCTCAAAATTTTAATTACTTTTTATTCTAATCACATGAATAATAATTGAAGTGTTTTAATTAAAATTGAGCTACTTGCGGACTGTGGAAAAAATGTTTGATTACCCTCCTGAATTAAAAACGTTCGATGGCGTCGTCAAAGGTGTGAAGTTAAGTGAAAGTAATTATAATTTGAACGGTGGGCAGCCACCGTTCAAATTATAATTACTTTCACATTGTTCGTGTAGAGAATTCATGTAGTTCTTTTATACTTCAACGTACTCTGTTTCTGTCATCTATCGATTTAGGTATATGCTTCTTACTTGTATCGCATCATCATCATCATCAGCCTGTATCTACACTGTACTGGATATAAGCCTTCCCCGATGCTTTACTTGTATCTACTATTTTTTAATTAAGAAAATTACCTATTATGTATCTGTCTATCTATTGGCGGAGTAGGAGTAGAAAGTAATAAATAAATTATTTTGTGCTAAAGAATATGCCCTTCTCCGCCGGCAACTCGTGATGTAAGAGTCTGTAAGCTACGATGAATACTTACCATCAGGCGGGTCGTATACTTTAGTATATATCCTACTAATGTCTGATTAAATTTGCTGTAAGTTCCAAGGTAACCGTAGTTCTACCCCCGGGACTTCATTGTTAATTGCCTTTTTTCGTGGTCACCGTCCCATTATTAGTATATATCAGAAGTAATGGGAAGTTTGCTTAGGATGCTGTAACGTTCCACGGTGTTAACTTAAATAAAAAAGTAAAAAATATTCCAGGACATTGCCAGGACAGGACACATAGCCCTCTAGGCCTAAACTAAGCAAAATTTGTACTATGCATACTATTTAATTATTAATTTACAAAAAAATATATATGTAATTATGAATATACATATACCTATGTAATTATGTATATACATAATTACATAGGTATATATTTTATATACAAATTATATTACATTGTATACAAATGTTTGTATTGCGCGGCAATCGAATCGGCGATTCTCAGTAATAAAGAAGCCATTGTTAATCCTTGATCTCAAGGTCCGTATTGCATTTCGTTTAGTTGATATACTGATACATATATTTACTGTGCAAATATATTCATCGCTGATACTGACTAGAGATTATAAATAAATATTCCTGGACAATTTACACAGCGCCATCTAGTGCCAAATTAAGCGTAAAGCTTGTACTATGAGTACTAGATAACTGGTATAATACTTAAATACATTTTTTTTTTGTAAATAAATACATATAATACATAGAAAACGCCCAGACCAAGACAAACAGACATGTTCATGCACACAAATGTTTGCCTTGTGCGAGGATCGAACCCGCGACCTCGGAGTCAAAGTGGCCATTGCTAACCATTCGACCACCGAGCTCGTCTCATCTCGTATTATAATCAAAGTATTTTTGGATCGTTTTCAAATTAAAAATTTCGTACACGAGTGTCTTGAATATTTGAGAACATTTTGCTGTGTAAACTCGACGCTCGGCAGCCGGCTACTCCAAACATTATTAGCCCGGTGCGACTCCCCCGGCTATTTGTCGTGGAGGCTTTGACGTGCGGTAATGTTTGCCAAGCGATACTTAGTGCACTGAACACTACTTGAGTGCATCTGCTGAAAAGTCCAATGCTTCACATTTAAATATTTTATTTTTAAACCATGTCTGATGTCATACGAACATATGCTTGATTAGTTACCGTAACCAGCCCCCTTACCACCATCTCTTATTGCGATTCAATAACTGAATAGAATGCTTATTCATACCATTGAATAAGCGACTCTATTCCATTTGAAATACAGTCGCTTATTCATTGGCTGAGGCTTGGAATACCCATCTGGTGATTATCAAAGTTCACTTATCACCATCTTCCAGTATTATGTATTTGTATGTACCTTTATAATAATGTTATATTCTTATGTATGTTTATCTTATTCGAATGAGTAATATCGTTTTTTTTTCTCTTAGTTGAATTTCGTCTTTTTTTATCTGCTTGAACCGCATTTTTTTAATGTATTTCTGCTATTCCCAAAGGTTGACTGGTAGAGAACGCTCTGCTTTTAGAGTAAACTCCGCATTTTATGTAATTTTGTTGTCAATAAAGCTTAAATATATAAATAAAAGATTTTCACATAATCGGTAACGCGTTATACAAGCGTCTATAAGCTACAGTGAATGCTTATCATCAGACGAGACGTATATTACGTATATATTAGTATACATATAGTAGAAGTAACGGGTAGTTTGCTTTGGACCTTGTATGCGTAGCATTCGATGCTGTAAACATGAATAATTAAAATGACTGATATTGATATCCCCTTAGTTAATACAGCGATCTTCAAGGATATTATTGCAGATATTTTTAAGGTGGCCAGGCGAACTGGATGCCTACCCTGGAACCCTGGAATACCCACTGGAACCCTACTGTATATTTAATACATTAATTTGGATAATTCAATCGATTATTATATCTCGATTATTAAGAAATGAACGTTATGTTAAATGAAATTATATAATTTTACTACACTACACTGTATTTATATAATATATAAAAATATTTACTTCAACCAAGTAGCTAGCCTATTACATAAATAAACTTAAGTATATAAAAGTTACAAGAATCACACGTATGGCATGAATTTATACTTGGTATATTATGAAAAACCATTCCAATTCGGATAAAAATAAACTAATTATATTGTATATTTAATACATTAATTTGGATAAATCAATCTCGACTATTAAGAAATGAACTTTATGTTAAATGAAATTATATAATTTCATTTGGAGTTACGTTCATTTTCCATAATTTCGTATCCATTGTAGGTTATGGTAAGTTAGATATTGTTTACTCCATTGCAAGCCATCATTGTAAAATTATAACAATTGAAACTATATGACATGAATAATTATATGTTACCTTTACTAATATTATAAATTGGAAATTGAGTTTATCTATTTCCTTGTTTAACTTTCCCTCCTTATATAGAAATTTGCTGTTTCCGAGGGATGACAAAAAATTTGACGCGATAATAAACATTCACGCATGCGAAGCCGCGGGCGGAAGTTAGTCATAACATACATTACACAACGATTTTAAATTAACAGGAAACAACCTTTAATTAAATTTATTAAAATTTATTCGGCTTTGATTAAAATTTAATCATTGTGGCCAGGCATGTGACTAATATTTGCAGTTCGTTCAAATATTGTTCCTGGGACCGTAAGCTGAAAGGGTGTCAGGCCGCAGTAATTATTATTTCAATTCAAACATCGCACTTCGTGGTAATCTTCTGCTTATATGACAAAGACTCTAGAGCTGTGTTTCTTAACCTGTAGATCCGCGAGTATGTCTATGGGAGACTGCCGTGTCTTAGTTTGTTAAATTTCGGTCACATTTTGATATGATCCCACTTAAATTAGACTTTGAAGTTGCATATTATGACACGAGAATACCAAATTTGACATTTGTGAGATCCAGACTAGATCGAAACCGAGTTTTGGCTACATTTTAATTACGAGAATTGCCCCTCAGACGTAGTATAAAAAAAGTCCGTATTCTCATTCGATGAAATATCACAAGTGTGGGCCCAGCTTCAGATCACAAAACAACTGAAAGCCAAATTAACTACATTTTACCAGATTTATCCTCAGGGTTTATCAGTGAGCATCTATCTCACATGAAGTCAGGAAGTGAAAACAGCGACCTCTTTACAATCAAGCGACACAGACAATAGTGCGAAGCGAGATAAATCTATTGTTTCAGTATAAAGGGATTATCTACTCGCAGAATCAAATACAAGTCTAAAGAAATACTGCAGCGTACAATCGATTTGGAACGAACCCTTCTTGGTATTATTAGTTATGTAATCATTCAGTACAAAATAATTATATAGCTGGGTTATTAAATCATATACTTAATGTAAATTATTTATATACAGTTGTTGTACAAGGAAACTTACATTATATATTATATTAAACTGGCTGTGTCTGCAACTTCGTTCGAATAATAAATATTTCTGGACAATTTACACAGCGCCATCTAGTTCCAAATTAAGCGCAAAGCTTGTGTTATGGGTACTAAACAACTGATAAATGTACTTAAATACATATTTTTTTTTTGTAAATAAATACTTATAATACATAGTAAACACCCAGACCAAGACAAACAGACATGTTCATGCACGCAAATTTTTGTCTTGTGCGGGAATCGAACCCGCGACCTCGGAGTCAATCAAAGTGGCCATTGCTAACCATTCGACCACCACCGGGCTCGTCCGAATAAACTTAGTATTTCTTGAATACATATTAATAGCGACACAACACCGTGCATTCTGTGTGTTTATTGTAAGATGTGCATAGAAATCGTCAAACAATTGGAAGACAGACAATTTTTTATACTTATAGGTATTTTGTTTTTTTTTTTTTTTTGCCTTTAGTATACAGAAACAAGTCTACGAATTAATTTGTATGTACTAGCTAACTCAACAGACCTGAAGGCCAATTCTCGTAATTTTTCTACGAACGCAGATTAAAAGTTGACCGAATCGAGATTGAATTGTGAATTGACTAAAATTATTAGTTAGCAAAGTAACATTCTTAGTTTGTTTAATTTTCACTCACATTTCGATATAATCCCGTTTAAATTTAATTTTGAAGTTACATATTGTGTTACGAGAATACCAAATGTGACATTTGTGAGATCGAAACTGGATCGAAACTGAATTTTGATTACATTTTAATTACGAGAATTGCCCCTCTGTTTTAATTGACACTACTTTTAATTGAGACGTTTAGATTAGAAACTCTACGGGGCTGTAGAGGGCAGAGGATTAGCATTACTTCCCTCAAGAGACCAGCGAGGTAATACTGACAGTCTACTGAGAACACCACCGATAATACGACGGCCACAGATAATAAATTAACGAAGTTGCGGGAATATTCTACTTGGAAAGTATTTTTGTTTTTTTTTATTTTCTTTGTTTCTTATTGTTCGGTAGTGTTATACTTTTGTAACACAGTGTTCATTTAATGTTGCGTTTCATATAATTAGTGAATTAACTGTATACAAGGTTCCTTCTATAGTAGCTTTCTATAATATAGGGACCTTAAATTATTGATTGACCTCATCTGACCAATAATTAATAAAAGCAATCGTTTAAAAATACACTTGAACAATTTTCTTATAATTTATTAACGTATATTCAGTAAAATATTAATGAGCCCAGGAAGTTTGTTTAGACTTACAAATTAAATCTGTGATTAGTACATAAACTGATGTGGAGATTCTAGTATCAAATTAATATCAGGTAGGTAATGATAATTGTTAGTAGCTAGGTATTTGATACGTTTCGTTTACATAGACCAAAGGGTGCGTGTTCAAACTCATAGAAAAGAGTTATAATTTGGGATAAGAGATGGCGCTGTCTAATTTGTTATTTAGTTTCTGAAAATCGCTATGGTTTGGATTTTGAAGTTATGTAATATCACAGTGTAATATTAAAGCATCTGCAGTAACTAAGTAAAGGAGGCAACATATCCTACGAATATAACCCTTAATACACGGTTCGTCTGACTGGATTCTATTCTTTTAAATTTTATTTCTAGTCGGCGAGACCCTCCTGATCACTGACAGGGACTCCCTGTGTAGTTTTTTTTTTAAACACGATCGTAGAGTGGTTGACGGTCGTAGTACAGTTAAGTACAGTGCATACATAAAAGAACCAATTACATTACAGGTAATCAGTATCATACAGAGAGCTCGTACCGGTAACCAGTTTCTTTATGTAAGCACACAAAACCCTAAGCTACAAGTACATTATATTATAGCCCACAACTACCTTCAAATATAACGCTCATTGACAGCACCCTGCAAACAATCCTCTGCTCAAATTCTGTATTTAAATTCGTCGGTTTGTAATTCTATTACATTTGTGTAAGTTGGCGTCAATGGTCCTTCGAGCCCGATTCGGTTCATTTTTCAAAGAATTCTCCCTTCGATCAACAATAACTTGTTGATCGAAGAATTCTCCAGTCTTTTTAACGGTCGGAAAATCATTTCTCAGACAAGGTTTGTTACAGTTATAGTCATGGCTATGTTTTTAGCATAAATTGTAACTTGGCATCAACCCATAATCATTCCACTGTTGGGACACGGGTCTACCCTCAATTAAAGGAGTTTAAAGCATACTCCGCCACGCTGCTCGACTGCGGGTTGGCAGGTATCTCGCAGGTAATACATACAAATATTCAGAAAAATAACTATTCTAGAGACCACAAAAAGATTTTATTTAAGTCATGTAAATTATCTACCTATTCTAATGTAAAATTTAAATGGTGAAAAATTTCTAATATTTATTTTAAAGATTTCCACTCTAAGGTATGCCGAAATTGCCGAAATGAAAGCCGACTGCCTTATATTCTATTAGGTGTTAAAATAAAAGGTATCGTAACAAGTTATTACTCATTTAAAGAAATATGGCCCGCTATGAAAAGTTTCAACCAAAACATAAACTTCGTCAGAGCAAAATAACCTCAAATGTCACAAGCAAAAGGTCTATAATAGAACAAGTATCACAACAATGTCTCTTAGTAACTTAATCCGTTATAGCATCGTATATACCTAATATTATTTAGCTGTGACTGGCTTTTATCAACAAACTAATCCAGTTAAAGACGTTTCTATCGGCAGTGGCGAAGGGATTAGTGATTTTATTTAATTGGTAACCCCAACAAAGCTGAAGTAATTGGCTCGTTAGAACTACAATAGACTAGTAGTGCTAGTGTTGTACATACAAACTGCAGTATAATATATGAAATTGTTACCAATAAGCTGATTGCCCAATTAAAGCCATTGGGCAATCAGCTTATTGGCTTACAATATATTTTATTTTTAAATTAAGAGTCAAAATGAGAGATGCTATAATAAGTTTAAAAGTCTGCAAGAACAAGGATTTAACGTTCTTGTGTTGTATATCGATGTCTCTTTGTTGTCAGTTTTTAAAAAACCTAACGTAGGAGCCATCCGAATGTCAACTGGCAGAGCGTTTCACATTTTTGTTGACCTTACTGTAATTATGAATTTCTAGAAGCGTTGGTGTTTTGAGTTGTTACATCCAAAATCTGAGTCCCCGAACAGCGCAGACGACTGACTGACTATACAATATGAAACCGAATACGTTTCCGAAGATATAGCAAGGGTGATGAAATTAAAAAGCAGAAAAGTATATAAAGGGAGTCTGACCGAAGCATAACAGAAAGCAAACCAAGCTGCAAGTGAAATTGTGAGACGACGTAGTCTTATTTCCGTAAACAAAAGACATATCTGAGGAGCTCGATAGCATCGTTGCGCGTGCCAGTCTAATCGAACACGCAAGTTAAGCAACGTCGATCGCAGCCTGTCCATGGATGGGTTTATTTATCTCGGGCTCCTCCGTGCTTCGGAAGGCACGTTAAGCCGTCGGTCCCGGCTGTTGTCATTAGATGACAATCGTTAAGTCATAAGGCAGTGGCCTTAGGACGGCTTGAAAACACTGGCCTCTGCCAACCCGCAGTTGAGCAGCGTGGTGGAGTATACTCTAAACGCCTTCGATTGAGGGGAGATTCATATCCCAATCATGACGGGAAGATTATGGGTTGATGACGAAGACATATTTAATACACATAACAACAAAGTCATTTAGCCGCTCTAATTTTTCAAACAGTCAGGATTTACTTTTGTTTTGATAAGTATTTATTATTAGTTAGAATTACTAAAAGAATTGTCACTGTTCTACGCTTAAATAAAAATGAAAAAAAAAACAAACAAGAGTTGCATAAAACTGACATTTTAATAATGAGAAACAGATTGGTAGCGGTTCCAACTTCCAACATTGGACTTTTACAATCTTTTGCAATGTTCAATATAGACGACATTGGCATAATCGGAACGTATCGGTTCCCAATTTTCTGCATGCTCACATACGTATTTATTTACGTTTATAAATACGTACGTACGTACGTATTACGGTGGTCGAATAGTTAACAATGGCCCGTGTTAACATGGCAAATAGGTTCGATCCCCGCACAGGACAAACATTTGTGTGCATGAATGAATATGTGTTTGTCTTGGTCTGGGTGTTTTGTATGTATTACATTATTATGCATGTATTTATAAAGAAAAAGTATTTAAGTATATACCTATATCAGTTATTTTGTACTCATAGTACAACCTTTGCTTAGTTTGGGACTAGATGGCAGTGTGTAACTTGTCCAGAAAAAAAATATTTATTATTTTATTTAAAGCCCTAAACGAAAACTTCCACAAGCGGTGGTTATAGCTCACTTTTCACTACAACTAGTAAGACGAAACGTTTTAAAAGCTGGTATAATGACGTAAAGTATGTACTTTAATGTCTTGGTAACAAACAGGACATAGGAATTTCTGATAATCGTTCTAAATGTTAAGATATGATATTTTATTTAAAGTGGCGCCACTTTTGCGGTTTGAGCCGCAATGAAACAAGGGGGTCTACCTAACTGCCATGATATTCGATTTTGCAGGCTTTTTCAGTAGATCTTTTGTTACGAAAGTCTAGTTACCAAAGTGGATAAAAAGTTATTGAAATAATAAAAGCTTGTGACCAGAGCTATTCATAGAATAATGAACTACAATATAGCAATACTGTGTGGTAAAAGCAATAGTGTTGGGCGGTAAAGATAATTTTTATGAGAAATAGAGAGTCCTACCTCTATTTTCCCAGAAAATGATTTAATATTTTTATTTTTTTAAGACAGGTAGGGCATTACATATTTTGTCCAACTGGGGAAGTACCTCCATCTCACAGAATACCGCAAAAGAACAAGTCCCTTGAGGGAGAGGGTCCCTTGTGTTCTTGCGAGTAGGTGTGGTCTTACAAAGGAAAGGGTTGCTGCGTTCGCAGCGGGGGTGGCGGCGCGCGAGCAAAAGTTCACGTTGCGAGCGTTTATATGGCTATGGTAACCGCTTCACATTAGGCGGACCGTATGTTTATCTGCCACCTGACGTGACTGAAAGATCGTAGTAGAGATATGAAATACAGTACTTTTCCTGCTACTCCAAACTCCACGCAAACGAAATGTGGTTATGACATCGAAGTCCCATAAGTGAGACATTCGGTGTGGGCACCCTACACAGCGCCATCGCATGTACACATTACGGTTACCGATCTCGAACCAATAAAATATATATCAAACATAATATTCAAATGCCTATTATCAACGCAAATAGCAACAATTTGCAGTATTCAAAACTGTATTTATACTCTGAACGACAAAGTGCTGGTTTATGAGCTCATGTCCGAACCAAATGATCCTATTCCGGCGAGCAGTCCCGCCCGTGACTTTATATGGAGTACGTGAAAAACCGTTTGCTTTTATTTCACGCCAAGTATTTGTCACGGCGTATCCGAACATGCTCTTTATATTTTATGAACGTAATATATTTGGCCTTTTTGGCTTAGGTGGCTCGGGCACAAAAAACGGCAGTGGTGAACAAATATATAAATTCGGTCGAACCTTTTGGTGAGAATGATTATGTTAAAATCAAAGTAAAAGCTGCCATACATTAGCTAACGTGTTAGCTGTGTTGGTCATATTGTCTAACAATTTGGGGTGGGTTCTCACCACGATCTTTAGAGCCGAAACCAATCTCGCCTGCACATGGTGCACTCTGCCGATTAACGACAGTGGCTATAGCAAAACTGACGTAGGGTACTGCATATTAGTAAATTGACTGACTCGGGATGCACCTCCATCTCACAGAATACCGTAGCCACATAACAATTCGTTTGAGGGTTGTTATGTTCCTGCGAGTGAGTAAGGTCACAAGAATGGAAGGAGTTGCTGCGTTGGCAGCGGGGTTGGGAGCGCGAAAGCGAAATTTAATATTGCAAACGTTAATATGGCTATCGTAACCGCATCAGGCATCACATCAGGCGGGCCGTATGCTTATCTGCCACACGACGTATAAAAAAAAAAACTATTCAGCTGTATATTGATGTATTGGCAATAAAAAGATCTGCTAATATGTTAGACAGCACATCCATACACAGATATATTGTTAAGCAACGTGACCAATATGGCTAACATGTTGGCTAATACTATAGACAATACTATAAACTATAGACAAATGGATAGATTCCATCGTATATATGTCGTGGCCATATCGTAGATTTGTTCACTTCGTGAAATGTTCGAGAATTTCATGAAATGGTCGCATTTCATGAAATTCTCGAACAAATATTTCAGTGTCTGTTGGCCACATCATGATGTGGTTTGGGCAGATCAATGATATGAAATCGTTTATCGATATGGCCAATTAAATGGTTACTTCATCAAATGGTCAAGATTATTTTGATCATATCGTAAAATATTTAGTTACAGTTAGGTAAATAAGTTTGCTAAAAAAATTGTTTAATTTTGTTACAAAAAAATTGTTTCATTTTCTTTTTGTCATTTGAACTTAAATGACATTAAACAAGTTCTTAACATATTTTAGATTTTTATTCAATATTTTATGGACATCCTATTTATACGATCCGGCCAAATGTAAATGACAAAATCGTGAAATGTTGACGATTTAATGATCTGGTCAAATTAAGTTGCCCACATCATGAAATCCGACCATTTCATGAAATTCTCGAGCATTTCATGAAGTGTGCAAATCTACGATATGGCCACGACATATACACTAGGAAAAGACCAAATTACGCCAACATCATACAAGGAAATGCGACAGATGCCAGGATTTGTGGTTTCGTGTCACGTACTGGTTGTTTCTATGGAAAGCTAATTAATTAGGCAAACAGTCATATCACAACGCTACAGAAAATCTGACATATTCTTTATCTCATGTTTGTCGCGTCTGCAAGCGTCTATAAAACGTAGTATATCCATGAATACCTACATTATTTACTGCAGTAATTATGAATACTATTTTATTCTTCTTCAGAATCGTGATTTTCTGCTTGTCCCGAAGGTTGACTGGTAGAGAATGCTTCTAAAAGCATTCTCATACATATAACAACTATATACACAAGGCGTACAATGGTACAAAAGGCGGACATAACGCTAACGTTAAGTCCGCCTTTTGTACCCTTATATATAATTTGTGGTCAATAAAGTTTTTAAATAAATAAATTAATCTCAACCCTCGGATTATTTG
Source organism: Hypsopygia costalis (assembly GCA_937001555.2). NCBI lineage: Eukaryota > Metazoa > Arthropoda > Insecta > Lepidoptera > Pyralidae > Hypsopygia > Hypsopygia costalis. The sequence goes on along the minus strand of OW443330.2, from coordinate 6,827,237 downwards.
AATTGACTTTATCTACTTGTAAAATTTAATACCAACAAAATGTATTTTCCTAACTTCGGTTGTAATTTTCGATACTAGAATGATCGTTAAGTTACAATCGATGTACAATTCTGTTTATCTTGCTGATAAACTTAGTAGATACGTATATTGTATGTTTACTAAAACGTACGTGCCCATTTACCACTTCAACTTGATAATTGGTACAATTTCGAAGTAGTAAACAATGCATTATAAAGTAACTTTGAGAGTACGGGGATTTGCCTGGAGGATTTTTTGATTTTAAATGTTACATGATGACGATATTATTATTATTTTACATGAGAGGGGGGCAAACGAGTATGTGGGTCATCACCACCATCATCATGAGTCACCACCGCTCATGGAGATCAGCAGTACCAAGCAGTCGCCGATCCGTTGCCAGCTTATGCTCCTTCCTTTCTTTATTTCTGGTGACCTCACTCACTCGCAGGAACATAACAAACCACACGGATTAAATCATGTGTAAATTGCTGAAGAGATTTATAATTGATATGCAGATACGTTATAAATCTTTTATAAGTAAAAACATTTACCTTAAATTCAAAGGGCTAAAATTAAAAAAATTGAACCAGGAAACTAGATGTTAGAAGATTCTTGTATTTCTACGAGAGAACCAGCACGAAACCGCTAAGCATATTGGCAGCACGTAATTTTGATTGTATTGAAAGCATCTTGTGTACGGCGGCCACTCCACATCAGGTGGGCCACGCTTATTTTGTCACTTTATGGCCCCCTTTTATATCCAAAAAATTGGTAATAAAAAACAGCCGACTGCGATTAATACATGACGAGCCCGTTGGTCGAATGGCTAACAATGGCAACTTTGATTTTGAGGTCGCGGGTTCGCTCCCCGCACAAGGCAAACATTTGTGTGCATGAACATGTCTGTTTGTCTTGGTCTGATTGGTTATTTAATAGATATATACATAAAAGATACAGTTTTGCCCACAGACATAGATCCTAGATCTGTGCTTTTAGCCATTTAGACAAATTCCTCTAAGAACAGCCATGTCCTGGAAGATATTTAATTTCAATGTGTTATCTCAAATTACTTTTGAACATTATCTCGCTCAAATACGCGAATACTCTACAGACATAACTTATACCCTTTTTTTTTTGTTTTGACAAATTATTCACTGCCATCTAGTTCCAAACTAAGCAGAGCTTGTGCTATGGGTACTAGATAACTGATATTATACCTAAACATTTTTTTTTGTAAATATATACATATAATACATAGAAAACACCCAGACCAAGACTAACAGACATGTTCATGTACACAAAAAATTGTCTTGTACGGGGATCGAACCCGCGATCTCGGAGCCAAAGTAACCATTGCTCGGGCTCGGGGTTTATTTTCTCTTACATCTCCAGTCTTCTAGCGAAGCGAAAAATCCTAGATCAAATCATATACTTATAAAATATACATATTTTTGTAATCGCCTTTCATATTCACTTATGCAATGCTCATGAACATAGATGCAAATGGTTGGGACCATTTGCATCAATGGGTTTAGAAGAAAAAAAAACCGGACAAGTGCGAGTCGGACTCGCCCACCGAGGGTTCCGTAGGTACGTAGTATCATTATTAAATTTGATATTTTTCATTATAAATAAGAAATAATGCGTCGAAAAAATAAATAAAATATATTTTGCAATGTGTACATCAAGCCCTTTCATATGATACCCCATTTGAACTAGTAATTTCAATTTGAAATTTCGACACCCTATAAAAAATATAGACCCCCTATTTTTTAAGATCTATTTACAAATGTATAGTTTTGAGATTTATTCCTGTACTTGTAGTCTATAACGATGTTACTTGCCAAATTTCATAGTTCTAGGTCAACGGGAAGTACCCTATAGGTTTTGATTCCCTTGAGTGTGTCGAAATATGCGTTTTTTGCTGAATAAACGGCCGTAACTTTTTTCTACGTAAACTTAGCAGTTTGATTTTTTTTTAACTTCATGGGACCGTAGACCTGAGTATACAGTTCAAATTTCAGCTGACAGACAGACAGACAGACAGACAGACAGACAGACAGACAGACAGACGGACAACAAAGTGATCTTATAAGGGTTCCGTTTTTCCTTTTGAGGTTCGGAACCCTAAAAACGAGCATTGTGACACCTAAAATGACGATATTTTTCCTAAATGTAAAGCATTTACACATTTATTGCATGGGATTCATATTGGACCACATACACAGGTAAAGGTTACTAAAAGCCACATTACATCTTCACCAATAAAAATTAAATGGCGGCAATATACCAGCAATGACGAGTCACATACAAAATGACGATACATGAATATTATAAAACCTACGCGCACTCTTTCCTACTCAGTGTTCTTCCATTACATATAAGTTGCATTTCATAATTCATTTCGTTCTTTGTGACAATACACAACGTCAGTTGTTAGGTCAACTAGTCAGCTACAACTATGAATAATATCGTAACCGCGTTGCAGAGTTGGGATCTGTTGACATTTAGCGCTTTCAGCACTCACGAAAAGCTGAAACACAACGGGATTAGCTTAAATATTGTTCCATTAACTGATTAGCTATAAGTCCAGCCGTGTAACAACTAATGACCGATAAACTCAGCAATTTCAGCGGTATGTCTATAAAAACGGTCTGTAAAAAACTGCTTGGTGAATAATTTTTTTTAAACAGTACCTCTGAAATCGAGCTAGGCTCCGATGTGTGGAAGGTTTCGAACTTGTGTAAATAAAAACCATTTTTTTAAATATTAATTCTTGTGTTATCTGAATGCAGACTGCGCATTTTCTCACTAAATCTTGATAACTAATTTTCGAGAACATCTGTTAAAAAGACTTATCATCATCATCATCATCATCAGGTCCATTTTAGTCTCCACTACAGGAGCACGGCCCTCTCTCGTCCGTCCAAGACGGAAGGAGGATTTGGCCTACACTCCCCACGCTGGCCAGACGGGTTGGGGAGTCAAAAAGACTTACATTGTCATGTAATCCAAATCGTAAATCATTAATAACTTTTAAACTTTCGCGTTGCATGTTTTATGAAAATAACAACCAGAATTACCGCGATCATGCATTAGGCGAATGAAACGTCAGGCAATAATAAAAGTATGTAAATACCCTTATGCATGAACGCGTTAATTCCCGTTGTTATTATAGAAATAATTTGTTCAATATCCGTTCCTTTGGTAATAGATAGCTCATGAACAAGAATAAATTAAAATACCTATTTAAAACTATTTTATTCTAAGATACAACCCTGGTAGATCAATTTCTAGACCGAAAAATACCCCTCGATTTTCGATACGAGAAGCTCGAAATACAAAATATACATAGACAACATTTTAATAAGTAACCTAAAAATACTTTATTATGTTCCGAAAGGAAGTAACAGAGAAAAAATTAGCTACAAATTTTTATTTTAGGACGGCTCTAGTCCGTGAATAAATCTTTTATCAAATGAAAAATCCTTACTTTTTTATATGAGAGGGGGAAAAACGAGCATGTGGTTCACCTGATGTAAAGCAATCACCACCGGCCATGGCGATCAGCAACACCAAGGGGTCGCCGTTCCGTTACCATCCTATACACCTTCCTTTCTTTCTTTCTGGTGACTTCAATCACTCGCATTATTAGGTGGAGGTACTTCCCCAGTCGGGCAGATTAAAAAATACGCTATGTCCTACCTCTCTTTTCTTTCTTAAATAACCTCATGTTCAACAATTGAAAATTTAATTGTGTTATCAAGTCTATCTTATAGTACATTTTTATTCAAAGACGAGAAAATTCCGTGCTGCACCGCAAATAACCTCACATCGGCAAACTCGTGGAGTTTGTTTGAAAACGAGTGAATACTTGCGGCTCTCACATTTTACTGCATGTGTACATTAAACTTCATTTTACATGAGCTACCTCGGAAATTGGAATAGCGAAGAAAAATTTTTAACTACAACAATATTTTCTCCTTTAAAGAGTATAAGTTTGTACGACGTTATTTTACGTTTAAAGAAGAATGAGTACGTTTATAAATATGTAGTCCATATTGATAGCGCTACTGTTGCAGAGTAGCGTCATGTTACTATTGAAAAAAACCGGCCAAGTGCGAGTCGGACTCGCGCACTTTCCGTACCATTACCTATACAAACGGTAAAAAAATCTCGTTTGTTGTATGGGAGTCCCCTTAAATATTTGTTTTATTTTAATTTAATTATTTATTTTTAAAGTGAATATATAACTAAATATTATGTGAGTATTTCAAGCCTCTACCTATTGCCGTTATCAATTGCGAGCAAAATAATCACGTTTGTTATATGGGAGCCCCCTTAAATATTTATTTTATTGTATTTTTTAGTATTTGTTGTTATAGCGGCAACAGAAATACATCATCTGTGAAAATTTCAACTCTCTAACTATAACGGTTCATGAGATACAGCCTGGTGACAGACGGACGGACGGACAACGGAGCCTTAGTAATAGGGTTCCTTTTGACCCTTAGGGTACGGAACCCTAAAAAACTGCTATATTAGCAACAATATAACTAGTCATTCGAGTGCCGTTACAGAATATATATTTTTTAACGACGACGTGTGCCTATTTTTTACTATCGATTTTAAAATATAGAAAGATTACTAGTTTCTGCCCCCGTCTTCACCCCGAGTGAACCCGTTACCCGAAATAGTATCCTATTTTTTAACCCACAACATATTCTATATCTACCCCAAATTTAAAAAAAAAGAGGAGGAGCTCGATGGCGTTAATTGCACGTGTCAGTCTAATCGAACACGAAAGTTAAGCAACGTCGACCATAGCTTGTCCATGGATAGGTTTATATTATCTCGAGCTCCTCCGTGCTTCAGAGGGCACGTCAAGCCGTCGGTTCCGGCTGTTGTCATTAGATGACATTCGTTAAGCCAAGTCAGAGGCCTTTACTCGGCTTGAAAACACTGGCCTCCGCCAACCCGCAGATGAGCAGCGTGGTGGAGTATTAGGGTTTGGGAATTCCCGACAAGTTCAAAGTCCCGGGACACGAGACAGGCTACAGTCTAAGTCCCGGGAATTCCCGGGACTTCGAGACTTTTTGTATTTTTTTAGTGGGCTATCGTAAAATTGTAATTAAGTTCGTTTTTTTGTTTAAAATTGTACTTATTAAAAAAAGATACAGAAAATTAAATGTTTACTTAAAGTTATTAAACGAATTCCGTTAAAAGTGAGCTGTTTGAGTAATTGGGCGTCAACAGTTGTTTACTAGCTTAAAACTTATAAACGAAATTACATAATATTTACAATTTTATTCTTATTAATAATGTTAATTTATTTGTAACAATTGAAAATATATTTTGAGTATTATTTATGGGAATAAAATGAAAGTTCAAATGTATTGCAGAGTCAAAAAGTCAATTATCCTAACATTCCTTTTTGTTTCACTTTTTCCAAAAAATAAATCGATTTCAATTAATATTTTAATTTTTGATACGGGTAGTGGGTACTTTAGTATGGTTGTTTACAAAAAACAGTACGAAAAAGATGGCTGATGCTAATGCATGCGCATAAAAAAAAAATTGTGATGAAAAGGCCTATTAGTTAACCGGTAGTTACTTAGCAAACCACGTAGTTATTCAATAAACTTACAGATGGCGCTATGCTCCTTCAATTATTTGAGAATAAAAATGAATTTCGATAATCTTGTCTCGTCTCGTGTCTGGAGTCTCAAGTCCCGGGACTCGAGACAACTAAAATTACGAAAAGTCCCGGGACTTCGAGACCCGAGACGTCCCGAGACCCAAACCCTATGGAGTATGCTCTAAACCCCCTTCAATCAAGGGGAGACCCCGTATCCCAGCAGTGAGATGAGTAAGGATTGACAACACACACCCCAAATTTTATCAAAATCTCTTCACCCGTTTACCCAAAAGAGTAATAAACATCCATACATCCTCACAAACTTTCGTAAACGTTTATAAAATTAGTAAAATAGGATAAAACTACAAGTCTGTCTGTCTATTTACGTCCTTTTCTTATTCTGATGACATGTTTCTTTTTTTTATTCACATCTAGGTTATATAGAATAGGTATATTGAGTGAAACGGCCAATACATCTAGTCCTTCAATAAAAAGCACACATTCACAAAACATAATTGAAGATGTAGGTCGAATTAAGTGGGAAAAGGTCGAATTATAAGTAAATAGATGGTTATTTAAACAGGCGCCTTTCTAAATTTTGTCATTTTGTTTAGGATACTTTATGATTTTGTGTTCGTTTAGTCCACAAAGTAGCGTGTAACGCATAAAACTCCGTATATATTAGCATACTCTGGGGAAAAGGATGTAAGTTAATATTGTTGCGGCTCATGCTCGAATATCAATATGTAGTTGATCTGTTCCTCTCTTCCATACATTTTCCCTTTTATCCTAAGATTTGGAAGAACGTAGCCCAAAAATGAGGCGCTTTACTGTATTCACTTTGATTTACTGTGTTGAGCATATTATTTTCACATATTCTGAGTCCCTCAAAAACTAGGTATAAATAAATAAATATTCCTGGACAAATTACACACGGCACGCAAAGCTTGTCCTATGGATACTAAATAACTGATACTATACTTAAATACATTTTTTTTTGTAAATACATACATATTATAATACATAGTAAACACCCAGACCAAGACAAACAGACATGTTCATGCACACAAATATTTGTCTTGTGCGGGAATCGAACCCGCGACCTCGGAGTCAAAATTGCCATTGCTAACCATTCGACCACCGAGCTCGTCAGTATTGGTATCTAGATTTTAATTTCGGTCTATAGTCTAGGTTACAACTAAAGCAATGAAACTTACAGCGACGGTTGCCTATAGAAAGTAATTGCACCGTAAAAAACATTGATCTTGATGAATATTCTTGAGATAGACAACATTTCACGATAACTGTATTGTTAGCACAGGTCCATTATTTTGTTCTTTCAATGTAACAATGAATACTTTTTTATGTATTTAAATATACTACATATAGTTTACAAGTATTATACTCAAATGGCATTAATTTAAATTACTGAGGTATGTCGCCAAAGCTGAAAAATCTGGATTATGTCGTATGGTACAACTTAAGACAAATATTGGGTACACATTCGCATTACATAGGCCTCTACATTATTATATAATGGTTCTATAGCCTCGAAACTTATTTTTCTGGGGAAATCGAGGTTACGAATTTCCACAAGTTCGCGATCGCATGTGGTTTTTGCATGGACATTAGAGTACACCCAGATACCCACATATCCTTATACATATGTACTCACACGCTCATACACACCTGCACGTGCATTTATTTTATCGAAAATTACCCTTAAAACACTACATAGGAACAAACGAAGAGACTTTTCTTCTGACACAGACATCCATATACATAAAAGGAGGCTCCAGTAGCTTAAGGAAAATCTATGTTAAAGCATTTCTTTTAATGTCATAGTTTTCAATACGTTTCTCTACATTATGGTTTTTTTTCTATGCCGCTTAGCATTTTAGCAGTTGGATTATGTTTTCTAGTGGGCGACCGTTGAAGACTAATCTTTGTAACTCTCACTCACGGATTTATGATTTCAAGAAAAAAATGTGAGAATTCAAAACCTTGATGTTTATCAATAAAATAAATAAGAAATGCAGTTACCTTTCATATAATTTACGGAGTGCTTTAAGACTAATATTTTATCAAAAATGAGCTCGCTTCAACACGAGGACAGAAAAATATTCGTTCTAAACGTTTATATGTACCACGAAAATCCACACTTTAACATGATAATAACTATTTTTAAACTTACTCAGGTCTCTTAATTTTAGGCCGGCTTTACACAGACAGATTCCGTCCCCGAATTCAGCAATTGAATTCTAATTCCGCACGCACGGAACTCCATACAAAACCCCTATTCACCACACACATTCAGATTTTTTCAAAACGATCTGACAAAAAAAATACTGACGAGTATGGAAAGTTTAAGACAATTTATTAGAAGAAGTACAAAGAGAACCCGAATATCATGAGGTGAGTGCTCCACCAGTGGTAAACCCATAGGATACTGAAAATGTGTCTGGAAATGACTCTGTGCCTTTCGTATGTTTCAGTATATTTATTACTGATGACATTGTGGAAAAGATAACTAAGAATCTGAATTCCGGATGCAATTCTTTCCATACATTTCTAAGGAGCGAAATCACACTATCGGAATCCAGATTCTTATATTCAGATTCTGAATTCCGTGACGGATTCAAGCTGTGTAAAGCCGGCCTTAGTAGATAGTGTTCTTCATACTTGTACATTTGCAATACTGATCTTCAACGTGTAAAAAGGGGGTTCCGCAATATTATTTCCGCAATAGACACATATGAACTATCAAATATAATAAAAATAATCGAGACTTACCAGTATACTGTTTCCGTAGAGCGAATCGTACGACTCCGCCTTCGAAGCAACATTCCTCAGCTTGCAGGGTTTCTTCAGCGGTGGAGGAGGCTGGCCGTGCTTATGAGAAGGTGATGCTTCCTGGTTCCCAATAACTCCACCACCTACATGATTCGCATTAGCCTTGTTTTCTTTCTCTTTCTCTTTCAGCTTGCTGTTGTGAGACAGATTGTTTTTGGTAAAGTTCCCGATTTGTTCAAACATGTTGGTTAGATGCTGAGACATCATTTTTACGATAGTCTCTGCTCACTTGTTTATTTAATCAACCGAATCCGAACAATCGGTGCATGTCTGTTTATTATCGCACTTCAGTTAATTATAGTCAATAAACGAGGTTCAACATTTTTGAAATAAGCTATCTACTAAATTAAAAGAAAATTCGTCTTTTGTACCTTTTCGTTTATAATTTAATTTCTTAATAATTAAAAGCCAATAGGTATTAACTCTTAATTAAAGTATATTAGTATTGCATTACCATCAAGATGATCATCAAAGATCATTATATGGCTCAGAAATGGACTAAAGAAAATTGTATATACCAGATTAAAAGAGAGTGGCTCAATGGAGATCTGAATCACAGAATAACTAAATGGCGAGAAAATAGTTTATTTTTTGTCCTTGAAATATTTCTAAATCAATCTATGTTCCCGTTACACAATAATAACTTCAGCTTCAGCAGCACGTAGAACTTCCCCAAATAACGTCAATTACTAAACAAGCCAACTTTAAGTCGTGAATCTACACTTTTTGAATGTTTCACCTTGAATTTTTTTGCAGGACGACCTTTCTTTTTATTTTACAATCTCCAATTCAAAAAGTGGTGTTCAAAGACTGAGCAATTTTTGTTGTTTTATTTATTTAACACATATTTTTGACGTGACAACGTCTTATAATTCGATGGAGCCGGCTGCACGCACGAAAAAACATGACTCATGCGGCGTTACCTCGCTCTGAGGCGTTCCATTAAAATTTTCTTTTGAAAAATGCAAACATTCCATCAGTATTTTCTTATGACGTTGTCACGTTCAACTATCGTCAGTAAACCGACTTTACAGACAACCGATTTTTTTTTGTAAATTTTTTTTTTTTTTTTTTTTTTTTTTATACTACGACGGGTGGCAGACAAGCATACGGCCCGCCTGATGTGAAGCGGTTACCGTAGCCATATTAACGCTTGCAACATAAAATATTGCTCGCGCGCCGCCACCCCCGATGCCAACGCAGCATCTCCTTCCTTTCTTTCTGGTGACCTCACTCACTCGCAGGAACACAACAACCCTCCAGGAAATTGTTATTTGGCTGCGGTATTCTGTGAGGTGGAGGTACATTCTCCAGTCGGGTAGCTTACAAGTACGCTCCCTACCTCTCTTTTCGCCAGAGCTTCGTTTGTCGGTTAGCAGGGTGCACCACGTGCAGGTGAAGTTGACTTTGGTTCAAAGATCTTGATGAACCACTTACACCCCAAAATATATACTTTTATTAAATAGAAAACATCTAGACCAAGATAAACGCGTGTCTTTGCACGCAAATATTTACTGTTTGTGGGGTTGGAACCCGCGGCGACCCTCGAAGTCAAAGAAGTCACTGCCAGATTTTCGACCACCGAGCTCGTCCTTTTCATGTAATTGTATTAATTTTGTTTAATTTGTATTTTTGATGAGCATTTAAATAAAATCTTCTTCTTCGTTTAGATGCTAAATGTTGGAAGGAAAAGGTCTATATTTGAGATAAGTCAGCGTTTATACTTTTTTATGTCGTCACACTATATTGTTTTTATACAAATTACCAAGGCATCATAATGGCGGAGACGATATTTTGAAATGACATCACAAAAGCAAATGTAGTTAAGGGCTCAAACACACGAGCAGCACGTTCACAACGGCGCAGCGGAGGTGACGCTGCGGCGGCGGGGCCGTCGACTGTCATTGACTGCAGCCGAAAATGACAGTCGACGGCTAACGTCGATCATTGAACAAATTACTAATATACATCATCAATCAGGTCATTTTAGTCTCCACTACAGGAGCAAGACCCTCTCTCGTCCGTCCTAGACGAAAGGAGGATTTGGCCTACACTCCCCACGCTGACGTTTTATAATGTATTTCCCTTAGTCGCCTTATACGATATCCACGGGAAGAGACGGAGTGATTCTATTCTAGTCTGCCGGAAACCACACGGCTAGTAGACTAATAATATACTACTAAACTACTACTAATATACATACTACCTATTATTAACTAATAATAATAATATATATTGCGGAAATGATATGAATTGATGTAATACGATGTTACATAAAGTACATAGCTGCCTACATGTGGTATCGTCATAACTTAATAACATGAGACAAGATCGAACTTTCTGAGCGTTGATGTTGAGGAAGTCAAAGATGGAATCATTCTGTAATGAATAGGCAACCTGAACTTCGCTGCGACATTTTGTTAAATTTAGTTATGTGACGCGAGTCGTGAGATGTGTCACAGAAAATGTATTTACTAAAGCATTTTGTTATATTGCTAATTAATATTTTCAGTAAAAACATTTTCCAATATTTCGTGATTTTCCTAGAGATTACGTGAAATTAATTTATTGTTAAAAACTCTTCATTATTAGTAATAACGAACAAATATTAGTGATGACGAACTACATTATTAGATAACGCAACGTCTCCGTAAAGCGAAAAGTTACTAGATCCAAAACTAATGAAAATGCTAATAAATTTATACATTTTAGCTTTCATGAGTTGTTTATTCCGAAAGTCAGTAAATTGTTTAAATAAATTTTCGACAAATAAGAAAATTATAGTAAGTTTTTTAACAATTCAAAAATAATTACTTAACTGTTAACTTTAAAGTTAAATATAGAATATGATTTTCTGCACCGGATGTTTTCTAAGTATAAATTGTTTGTATTTTATGTTGCGAGCAATAATATTGCTAAGATAACCCTTCACATCAGACGGGCCATATGATTGTCTGCCACCCGACGTAGTATAAAAAAACAAGTTATATGACAATACTACATACACAAGTATTCCTGCATCGAAACGATCTTATTTAAGATGTTTTCATCTGTCGAGTAGACGACCATTGTCAAGACAGTGTCGATATTAAACAATGCCCTCGGTAGACAACTGCCGATACCGCGAGATCCGGCGACAACCCGCTATTATAAAGTGAATACACTTCGGTGACTGTGAATGTATGCAATATTATGTCAATACATTAATTAAAGCCTTTTGGATGTATGTAGAAAATCTTTAAGACAAATGAGATACGTTAATCCGACGCTTTTAACAATAACAACGTTACCAACTGTATACATTGATCGAAGGTATACATCGATGACATGGATGGTTACTAGGTACCGTCGACGTAAATGAAGGCAATGTAATCTACATCGACGTCAGTGACGAAAGAAGCTTGTAGGACGCCTGATGATAGTAAAATAGTTAGATACATATATTATTTATTTTGCTTCTAAAACACATACGTACAAAAAAATATTTAAAAAAATAATACAAATAAATGGAATGACATCTAGCACTGATCATAATTTAGGTACATGTGTGCAGTATCGCAAATTAATTTTAAGAGAAGTAGGGCTTGCGTAATTGTAATCTGCCCGCCTGTGGAAGTACCTCCACCTCACAGAAAACCACAGCCAAATGACAATTCCTTTGAGGGTTGTTGTGTTCTTGCGATTGAGTGAGGTGACCAGAAACGAAAGAGTTTCAAGTCGCGAGCGTTAATATGGTTACGGTAACCGCTTCACATCTGGCGGGCCGTAAGCTTGTCTACCACCCGCCATAGTATAAAAAAATACACTCAGTTTTTCAAACTGAGCGTATTTTTTTAACAATACTGTCGATTTGAGAACCTGTCTATTTTTCTTTATGAAATCGGTTAAAACAGTCACAAACAATAATTATGTATATAATTTTAGGCAATGTGTACGGTAAAGCTATTACCAAAAACTAATTTAATAGCTATTACGGACGTCGGGGTGGTATAAGACAAAGGCAATTAGTTGACATGACACCAAAAATAAAATATCGCTGGCACTATGGAAAACAAAAGCTTGTATGAAAAAGGAATTAAAACCTATTAACAATTATATCGACAATGTTTATTACATAATTATATTAGATATTAATAAGTAATAGACAGTTTAATAACATTTTAATGTTATGGGTAGTAAAAATCCGAGCAACTAAAAATTATAAAACTGCTCGACTATCATACTTGATTTGACTTGATTTATGTTTAATTAATATGCTCGGTGGTCGAATGGTTAGCAATGGCCACCTTGACTCCGAGGTCGCGGATTCGATCCAACGCATAAGACAAATATTTGTGTTTACGAACCAGTATCTTTGTCTTGGTCTGGGTAGTTTCTATGTATGTATTTACAAAAAAAAAGGTATTTCAATATAATATCAGTAACCCATAGTTGTACTATGGGTATGGGTGCTTTGCTTAGTTTGGGACTAGATGGCAGTGTGTAATTTGTACATACAATAAATAAATAGAACAAACATATTCTAACCTAGTATTCCAGTCGACCATTTACTCATTTTTAGTGGCGCATGTTATTATTTTTCTGAAAGTATTATAATGTTAATATTTAATGCCAGTATTCTCACCCATTTGGAAAAAAATGTGTCAAGCAATTCGCAAGGCAACTTTTGTGCCAATCAAAATTACGACCGTAAGATTATCTGAAGAATGTCAGCATCAATTTAATCACACTGTTTGGATACGGGTCTCCCCTCAATCGAATGGGTTTAGAGCATACTCAATCACGCTGCTCAACTGCGGGTTGATGAACAATTTAAAGTTTGTTTATTGGGATGTACATTGTACACATGCTCTTTTGCCGCTAACAAAAAAATTATTTATTTATAAACCAACCCAAAATTCTAACATTTTTTTGTTATTTCCTCTTTTTTTACCCGCGACGGAATGGAGACGGTATATGCGTTAGGGGTGCTAGGATGTTTGTGCAAATCAATGTTGCCAATTATCTCCAAAACTACGAGTCCGATTTTGATGCGGTTTTCAGTGATGGGTTCGGGTTTGATTGGTGCATGTTCTTAGATAGGTGTTACGGTGACAACTCACCAGGGGGCGCTGCAGTAAATATTTGTTTGTGAAACCAATGTTGCCATTTATCTCCAAAAGTACGAGTCCGATTTAAATGCGGTTTTCAGTGATGGGTTCGAATTTGATTGGTGCATGTTCTTAGATAGGTGTTACGGTGACAACTCACCAGGGGGCGCTGCAGTAAACATTTGTTTGTTCAACCAATGTTGCCATTAATCTCCAAAATTACTAGTCCTATTTTGATGCGGATTTCAGTGATGGGTTTGGGTTTGATTGAAGCATGTTCCTAGACAGGTGTTACAGTGACAACTCACCAGAGGGCGCTGCAGTAATAAACGTAGTTCAAAAGGATAAAAAAAATTTGAAACCCCCGACTTAAAGAATTTATGCTATGAACTTAATAAAAAAACCCAGGAAAATCCGTCGGGACTGCTTTCAATATAAATATAAATAAGTATACAAGTTACTATAAAACTGCCAAACTAGTTCATTTATTGGCAGCCCCAACGGGTTTTCTTGGGTTTTTTTATTAAGTTCATAGCATAAATTCTTTAAGTCGGGGGTTTCAAAATTATTTTATCCTTTTTCAACTACGTTTTAACCGTCGTGGGTTTTTTCAAAATTTTTAATTTTGTTTTTATCACTGATGGCATGTTGAAATATATACTCTATGTCAGTCTCACACCTGAGATAAATCGAATGTCACCTCATATTATTATGTTGAAAATCATGAAGCGATTTATTCATGTGTTATGTTATGTAGAGCGTACATACATACATAAACTCGAAAACCATACGAATTTTCGGGATTGTTATTTGGAGCTACTCATAAAGCATTTTTTCTAAACTTCATATTAGCTAGCAGACGCAGAACGTTGCCTGGCCCTGGTAGTCACATCGTAACAGAAAAAGTAACAACATAGAAACAAACTTTCATAAATCATGCAACGCGAAAGTTTTAAAGTTATTATAGAAACAAACCGTTGCAGCAAGCAGTTACGTTACAATGAATGGACACTTTTTCGAGAACCAGTTAAATAACTACTGAAGTTTTAATTCAACAAGTCAATCGGACTACAGTTCTTCGCAGCTTGAGAATGAACAATGCAAGTATTGTTCAGTAATATATATTTTTAAATGGGGTTCTTTTTCTTCGCTTAAATGATATAAGCTGTGAGTGGCTGTATATGGGTAGTTCTACAAACTAAGGAATTTTCGGCGGCTCAACGAAAATAACATGAAAAATTTGTTAATAACTAATTTATATGTATATCATACTGTATAACATACCTATGTCTAACTGGTCTCTAAAAATAATGTAGATTAAAAAATATTTTCTTGACGAAATTTCTATTCAAAGCGTCAAATTCTCAGGATCCTGGAGTGTCCCTCAAACAAAATCGAATGAAAAATGTATCGTGATTTATTTACTGTTACATTTAAGCCATAAAATAAACCAAAATAAAAAAGTACTTATATTTTTTTACTATCTGTGATACATATTATTATTTTATTGTATCAAAAATATTATAAAATCCAGTTCCAGAATTTGTCCCAACAGTTTCATGTCAGGATCCTGTTCAATCTAAAATAAGCGAATATTCAATATTCTATTCGTCGAACGACGTTGTCGTTCAATTGTGTCAGTTGTGCCTACGAAAGAGACAAAGAATACCATCTATCTGTTTGCACCCAGCGTATTATTTAGTCGGCCCGGAGCGATTGAGGTAGGAAGTCGCGTCGTAATCAGTCAAGTTCTCAGAATCCTGGTAAGGTATTTACCTACGTAATTAATATAATTATATGGTAATTTTAGCATTTTGATATGTAAGTTGCTTACACGCAGGCTTAGTTCAGCTCAAATTTGGTTGAATGTTATAAATGGATGATTTTTTTTCTATATAACTCAAATATTCTCAGGAACCTGGTCTCAAGATCCTGTCAAATTAAAGCCCAGGATACTGAGCCATATCCAGGACCCTGAGTGTTTATATTGAAATAGTATTTTTGTACAAGATAAATTGATACTTTTTTCTACTAAACACTGTAAAGTCAAAAGTAATAGTCAGTAAATTCGTAATTGTTTCATAACATATAGCTAATAATACGTCTAATCTGAGGACCCGTCCAGAGAAGAAAGTAGCAAATAAATTACTATTGGGACCGATTACCAATGAAAGAAAGGTTTGGGAGCTCAATAACCGGCTTATAACATATAAAAAGATATGGCATCAAGAAAAAAGAAGGTTGAACTAAAAAAAAAGAAGAATCAAAAAGTTAGTTCAGCCTT
This sequence comes from Hypsopygia costalis, assembly GCA_937001555.2. Lineage (NCBI taxonomy): Eukaryota > Metazoa > Arthropoda > Insecta > Lepidoptera > Pyralidae > Hypsopygia > Hypsopygia costalis. Next base: position 6,811,351 of record OW443330.2, on the reverse strand, counting down.
TTTCAGAAGATGATAAGGACTTACAGTAGATTGTGTGCCAGAAAGAACGAATTTATAAGAAATAAAAAAACTAGGCAAAGGTACAAAGACGCTACAGGTCAGATACACTGAGAAATCGCCACAAAGAATACTTTAAAATCAGGAAATGTCCCCATGAGCTACTCCTTGCTTGCAAGGCTTGCACCAGCTTAGATAGTTTCCCCAAAAATAACAGATACCTACATGTTTGTGTATTGTTCATGCTAATTTCCAGGGGATTGTGACTGCCCTTTATAATGCAAATGTATTAAACGTCCCAAGCTACCAAAATCTATTAAAATGCCTAAACGTATACTGCGAGAAGTTGAACGAGAAATGTTTGGAGACAAAGTGTGAAGCTTGCACTGCGGAATCCTATCTGCGATGATTTTGACGCATTAATTACGAGAGCTGGTCGGCATAAAAGGGAACTATAATAGTCTTCAAAACCAAAAAAGAAAGGCAAGTTGTAAAACAAAAAAGGGATAGCATCGCCACGATAGCTCATGAACTCGCGTTAAAATTGAAGTAAGAGTTAACTAAAGTTTTGCATCGTGAAAGAAATATTATACACCAGTACCAAAGCAGTATCGGAAAAGAAGTGCCTAACTGAGAGAGAAGCCGTAAAACATAACATAAGAGAAGAGAGGATTGTTCAGTAGTTTATATTTGAATGAATTTAAAAGATCATATTGTACATTGGCACAACGAAATTGAGTAACATGCCTAGTTGAATCAACAAAATTTAATTGCTTTTAATGGTACAATTAAAATCCATTGCAAAGGAAACCTAGAACTCAAAAAAGAAAATTTTAAGATACTATTAACGTGAAAGAAAAAAGAAATGACTGCAAGAAAAGAAAATGTTACAAAGGAGATAAATTATACAAGACAGCAACCAAATCAGTTAACAATAATTTTGTCTATTTGTTGTAAATTAGATTTTCTGTAAGGAGCCTTGGAATTATTACTTAAATCTCTACAGATAATAGTCTATCTATACTCTATGATTAAAGTTCTTGTTCCAGACTGGTGTAGATAGTGTAAGTCAAAAATAGACCTAATTTTCGTTATTGTTCAAAATATTTGGACTATTACAAACTAATGATTAGAAAAATATTTTTTATTTGTCCAATTATGAATAAATAAATGTTGATTTCGGATGATTTTCGTTTTATTCTTCAGTTTCCTGATTACATTCTCAGTTTCCTGCTTCTTGAATTGCTTGAAATGACCATAAATCTAAAATTTTAAAATATTTTGACTGTTCCACTTAACACAGACTAAAAGACGGTGTATTCTTTATGATAGACTATATTTTGCAACCAGAATATGAAAAAAATATCGGGCCGGAATCAGACTCATTTTCGTCCTTAGTTTGTAGAACAACCCATATACTCATTTCGTATAGTATTCTTTATTACATTTTAAATCTGGCCTTGTGGTTCCCGGCAGACTAGAATAGAATCACTCCGTTTCATCCCGTGGATGTCGTACAAGGCGACTAAGGGAAATACTCCTTCCGTCTAGGACGAGAGAGGATCGTGCTCCTGTAGTGGAGACTAAAATGGACCTGATGATGATCATGATGAAATTTGGGGGTGTAAGTGGTTCGCCAACATTTTTGATCCAAAGCCAACTTCACCTGCACGCACGGTGCACCCTGCTGACTGACAAACGAAGCTCTGGCGAAAAGAGAAGAATGGAGCGTATTTGTAAGCTACCCGACTGGGGAGTGTACCTCCACCTCACAGAATACCGCAGCCAAATAACAATTCCCTTGAGGGTTGTTGCGTTCCTGTAAGTGAGTGAGGTCACCAGAAAGGAAGGATTTGCTGCGTTAGCAGCGGCGGTGGCGCGCGCGAGCGATATTTTATGTTGCCAGCGTTAATATGGCTACGGCAACCGCTTCACATCAGGCGGGCCGTATGCTTGTCTGCCACCCGTATAGTAGTATAAAAAAAATACATATTTTTGTCGCAGTGAAATGAGGATACCAGGGATTTCACGAAATTCTTAGACAAGAATATTCGACATCTACCATGATTCCGATAAGTGTAACTGAGAAGGCTTTCTTATTACGTATTATTCCACTAAGGTAGAAAAATAAGCGTACAGGCCGCCTGATGGTAAGCAGTCATCGCAGCCTAAGGACGCTCACAACACTAGAAGTATCGCCCACGCGTCGCTGACCCTGCAAACACCCCCTCACGCCCTTCTTCAAAAACCCCATGCTGTAGCCTCCTGAAAAAAACCCCGAGAAAAAAAACTGGATAGATCGAAATGACTTAAAGGTAAGCGTTTTAAATCAAAATTGACTAAATGGTTATTAGAAAAATGATTTTATGACGTTAAAGATTTTTTGTATTGTCAGATTAATAAAATAATGACATTATTAATATTTAATTTATATATTTTTATATATACTTAGAGATTATATATTTTAAATTTATGTTGACTTGTAACTATTTGTAATGATTTATCATTCTATTATAATGGCCATCCGAGGTTGCGGGGACTTTCCCCGCACAAGACAGATATTTGTATGCATGAACATGTCTGTTTGTCTTGGTCTGGGTGTTTTCTATATATTATATGTATGTATTTTAAAAAAAAATGTATTTGAGTATAATATCAGTTATACTACCAATTATAGGCTTTGCTTAGTTTGGGATTAGATGGTGGTGTGTAATTTGTTCAAGAATATTTACATAGTAATTTATTTTGTACTCAATTAGCTGTCATTTGATTTTCAATTAGGATTAAGCTTTTGTACACCTTTTGAGACATTGGCGAAACATGTTGAACATGCACGCAGTGTGTGCACTGCAAAGTTATCTATAAATGTAGGTATCATGTATTCTAGGAAATAAATGACAATTCATTTCATTTCACTATCTCCTGCGCGATATTATAGACGATTTAAATTTACCTAAACGATGTTCTATGCTATCTATCGCGTATGTTCTGGTACTCGATAGATAGCTAGCATCGATCTCTACTGTACAGTCAGCCAAGAAAGTGTTCTGTCAGTTTTGACAAAACGTCCTAACAAACGTAAATGTTGTTGCGGTTGACCTGTTTCTTTGAGAGCAAAAATTCTTAAATTTAAAAGTACAAACAAATGTCAACCTAAAGGTTGTCGACCACTTATTTGGCTTACTCATCAATAGGGTTCCCAATTTTTCTGTCCCGACCCGTGACCCTACCGGCTAAGCTGAAGTCGATCCCATCGAATATTTTGATTCCAAAAGTAGGCTGAGGTTTAACTTAATGACAAACATCTTCAGCTTAGTCAATAGAGCTTTAGGGTTTCTTCCAGCTAAGCTAAACACAATTACCACCAATCTAAGCAGAAGTTTTATTTTCGCAATCAAATAATCCGATGATAATAGGCTTTAGCTTCGGCGATAGGGCCTGGTTACTGCTATGTTTTCTCATTCCTGACCCACATATACACTAAAGATATAAGATGTAAATATAAGTCAAGAATTCATTACTGTGAAACTCAATATTTTATTTTCATGGCCTCATGCCTGGCCGTGACCCCCACCCTTTGGGAAACCCTGTAGTGTAGGGTTTCGATCCTATTCTCAAGGCAAGTATATTAAGCCTAACATTTAAAATCATTGTAATACAAAACGAAATCACAAAATATCGATGCACAACCCTATGATCGGCTTAAGTGGCCAAATTTCCGGCAATATCTTCAAAAGCTTAGACGAAAATTCTTGAGGAAAAAATATAAACAATATTTTGAAAGGAAGTACTTTCAAAACAAAGCGGTCACAATAATAAGCCTTCAGAATTTTTGACAAAGGGTGAGGAATGCGGCCAAAGTTGTCGCCTTATCGCCGTCGCCGAGTTTCATCAAGATACTTTGTCCATTGATTGGAATTTTAAGTGTTCTAGTGGGCGATTGTTCAAGTATTTTTTACGAAATAATTTATTTATTTATTCATTTATTTATTTATTCATTTACTTCATTTTGACAAGCATTACAGCTAGCCAATGCGCTTGTCAAAGGCTACATATAAAAAAAAAACATAACAGTATCAATAAATCATTAAAATAATTGCAATTGGATAACATAAGACACAAATAAATTAAATTAAATAGCAGAATAAAATTAAATTAAATTAATCAAATTGAATTAAATAAAACCATATAAATTAAATTAAACCAAATTAAATGATATCAAATTAAATAGGACATAATTATGTGTGCAGGACAACGATTACTAATAGATATTATGTATAGATAACGGTTATACGTAGTTATAAGTTTATAAAATTATAAGATAGTTCGTAAGAAATAGTAAGAATCACTTTTTATTATGAAAATTTGAAAGTCGTATAACTTTGCTTGTAATAGATCCTTAAGTGTAATTATTGTTTTGGTTAATAGATGATAATGTATATTTTACGTGTTTAACATTAGATTGTAAGTTTTAAACCAATAAAGGATAGAAATTGACGTTTTTCAATATCCCGCTAGGGTGCCCTGAAGAGGCGTTACCGCGACGTAAGCACTTTGCACTAAAATGCTTATAACTTTGTAAATAATGATCGTATTTAGATAATTCTTGTTATAATAAGTTAGTTATATAAGCCCTCGTTATAGAAAAATAGATTGTACAATATTTGTAAAACTTTCGAATGTCAGGACATGCCGATAGGAAGAGATAGCAAATTTTAGAAAGAGATAGAGATAGAGTCGATTATAAATAATTCAATCGCTCTGATTGGTCAACCCTTTTCGCGACCTTATAGATTGACCTACTTTTAATTTCATTTTATTAATCGGAGCATGTCCTACGTTCGTCAGTTCCAGTTCCAGCTCCAGTTGAAGACGACGGGCAAACAAGAAAAATACTCAAGCGCTCCTGAATAAGAAAATAGAAGAAAGAAAACACTGAAGCGCTCCTGAGTAGAAAATAGTTACTCTGTAAGAAGACTTGTGGCAAATAAATCCACGCTGTGTACCTAGTGATTTGGCATCGGATTTTTACTCGATCACACTCTCTCCAACAATCCCAGCATCTCGCACATCGAGTGGTCCTTCGAGCCGGATCTTTTGGGGAGAGATCATCGAGTAATTTCCAAGATGCCTGTTACCAGGTCACAGCATGGTGGAAAACCACGAGGATCCACACCATCGGGAACAACGGCTACAGGGTCATCTGCAGAGAAGACTACGTCGTCTGAAGCCACCACCGCGACGGAGTCTACAGTCACCGGCGCCACATCCGCCACGACCGAGCAGACATCATCGCCACGGGCTGCCACAGCCAACGAGTCCAGCGCCGTGCGGCCAGTCATGCAACAGGCCGCCCTGGATTCACACGCGCCGCGTCTTGAGCAACCTGCCGTTCCGCAGGCTGCCACCGAACCTTTCGCGCCGCGTCCAGAGCAGCCCACCGCGCCGCCTGCTGCCACCGGTCATCACTTCCGTGCGCCTTCAGCCGTGCCGTCGCGTGTCAAGAGCTCAAGCCATAAGTCTGCGAAAACCCGTCGTCTTGCCGAAGCCCTTCATGAACTCGCCAAAGCGAAGCTGGAACTCGCCAAAGCTCGTATAGCAGAAATAGAAGCACAATCAAGTGATGAAGAAGACGCAGCATCTGCAGTCGACAGCGAGGGAGGAGAAAAACGCGTCCGCACGTGGCTACAGACCAGCCACCTTGCCATCACAGAGGGACAGCATGAACCAGAACCAGAGGCGACTATTGAACCGGCTCCAGTGATCACTGCCGCATCCTGGAGCACCCCAGCGCCAACACCGGCGGGAGTCACCGCCGCACTCCCGTCGGCTCCGCGTCTCTCCGTGAACGAACACGCCGCAATACTGATGCCGCCTCCTCCGCCGCCAGCAGGAAGATCTACGCCTGCACCTACACCGAACCAGACAGCGATGCAGCCCTACAGACCAACGGACACAGTCGCTCCGTGGCCACCGATCTCCAGCGCACCGCCTGTCAATGTGGCACCGAACTTTGCGACGACGCAGCAACTCCAGCCAGCAGCCTTTGCAGCTCCCTGGCACTTGAACTTCTACGCTCCGTCGTCCGCCTTGCCACCAACGAACATGACGCAGCCGTCACAGCCAGCAGCCATCGCAGCGCCCTGGCATCCGAACTACAACGCTGCGTCACCAGTGAACATCGCAGCGACGTCACAGCCGCAAGCAAGCACAGCAGCTTCTTGGCAGCCGAACAGCTTCACGCCGCATGCAACCGCGCCTACTCAAGAACAAGAACGGCGAACCGAGTTGCAAGAACTAACAGCAGCCATCTCACAAGCCGTCCTATCAGCCCGACACACAGGATCAAGAACGCACGAACTACCGAACTTCAATGGAGCGTATCAAGATTACTTGACGTTCAAAGCAGCGTACTACGAGTCGGCCCATCAATATTCAACAACGGACAACTTGTCGAGACTACGAAGAAGTTTAAAGGGAGCTGCAAAAGAAGCCGTACAAGGATTATTTATAGCGAACGCAGACGCAAACTGCATTATGAAGACGTTAGAAACAAGATTCGGGAGGCCAGACTCAATAGCAATGGCAGAAATGGATCGACTACGAGCATTGCCACGCCTCACCGACTCACCACGAGATATCTGCACTTTCGCAACGAAAGTCGAAAACATCGTTGCAACAATGCAAGCCCTCAACTGTGTGTATTATCTGTACAACCCCGAAGTCTCGAAGAATATAGTTGAGAAATTGACTCCAACAATGAAGAGGCAGTGGTATGAATATGCAGCCACCCAACCGAGAGAAGAGCCCGACCTGTTGAAGTTTAGCCGTTTCATAAGAAGAGAAGCGGAAATATGCAGCCCGTATGCACCGCCAGAGAACATAGGAGGATCAACAGACAGTTATGAAACTCGCCGTCGTCATCGAGTAAACAATATGCAGAATCAACAGTGGCAGCCGAAATGTAACCTGTGTGATCGCCAAGGACACGCCACAGCTGACTGCTACAAATTCAAGAACGCAACAGTGCACGACCGTTGGGATATGGCGAAGAAACACCGACTTTGCTTCCGATGTTTGCGATATAGGAAAAGTACACATAGCTGCCGTCCCAAGAGATGCGAAGTAAACGACTGCAAGCACTACCACCACCGAATGCTTCATTCACAGAAGGAAGACCTGAAGACCGAAGTCGAAGAGAAGATCAACTCAGCATGGGCGCCGCAACCAGCCTCGTATTTGAAGATTGCACCGGTGCACATCTCCGGACCGGCGGGAGAAGCGGACACCTTCGCACTACTGGATGATGGTTCCACCATCACCCTTATAGATGAAGAACTAGCTCAACAAATAGGAGCCAACGGCCCGGAGGAAACGCTGCACATCTCGACCTTCGATGGAGACACCGCCACCTACAAGAAGTCTCATCGTGTAACCTTCAACGCAAGAGGACATGGAGCAAACAAGCTACAGATAGAGGCGCGCACCATGAAGAACTTGGACTTGGCAGCTCAGAAGATACCTCAAGAAGCAATCACTGAGTGCGAACATCTACGGGACATCTCTCATCAGCTACAGCATGGCATCATGAAGCCAAAGATCCTCATCGGCCAGGATAACTGGCACCTTCTGCTGTCTACAGAATCCCGAATAGGTAGAAGAAATCAGCCAGTTGCATCGCGTACACAACTAGGATGGGTGTTACACGGCAGCCACACTCGAACCTTGGGACATCGAGTCAACTTCATCAACCACTCAGCTGATGAAGACATGGACCGAGTAGTGAAGAACTTCATAACAGCTGACAACCTCTACATCGATCCAAGAAGACCAAACAGCGACCCAGGGGAAAAGGCACTTCGTATTTTGCAAGAACACACTAAGAGGACTTCGGAGGGAAAGTACCAGACCGCCTTATTATGGAAGAGTGAAGAAATCAAGATGCCAGATAATTACGAAAATACTCTAAGGAGGCTTCACACAGTTGAGAAAAGATTAGATCGTGACACAGAGTTCAGGAAGAGGTACTGCGAACAAATGGAGGCACTCGTAGCAAAGGGCTACGCCGAACTTGCGCCGCCTACAAGAACAAACGCTAATAGAAGTTGGTACCTACCGCACTTTCCTGTCTTCAACCCGAAGAAACCCGAGAAAATGAGAATAGTGCATGATGCCGCAGCCAAGACTAATGGGACTTCACTCAACGATCAACTACTCATCGGTCCTGACTTACTGCAGCCGCTGCCGAGTGTACTGATGCGTTTCCGTCAATATCCGATCGCCGTAACTGCAGATATAGCGGAAATGTTTATGCAAATAGAACTGCGCGAACAAGATAGAGATGCATTGCGTTATTTGTGGCGTGGAAATCGACGTGACAGCAAACCGCCAGAAGAATATAGAATGAAATCCGTGATTTTCGGCGCGTCAAGCTCGCCTGCGACTGCAATCTACGTGAAGAACATCAACGCTGAGAAGTTCATAGAAGAAAGCCCACACGCCGTAGAAGCCATCAAGAAGAATCATTACGTCGACGACTACCTAGATAGTTTCAGAAACATCGAAGACGCCGTTCACATCGCCCGAGAAGTTCGAAGAATCCATCAACACGCACACTTCGAACTCAAGAAATGGTCTTCGAATTCCATCCAACTACTGCAACAGCTGGGAGAAGCAGCATCGGAAGACTCCATGGTGAACTTAGAAGATGGATGCCAGCTCGAACGAGTACTCGGTCTCATATGGCGACCGAATGAAGACCAGCTGGGTTTCAATTTGGACCTGGTGCGCGTCCCAGCAACGGTACTGAACAGCAACACGCCGACCAAGAGAGAAGCATTGAAGATAGTGATGTCACTCTTCGACCCGCTCGGCCTGGTGTCGCCAATCACCATTAGAGCCAAGCAGATACTTCAAGAAGTCTGGAGGCGTGGCACCGACTGGGATGAATGCTTGGATCAAGACCTGGCAGAAGCATGGAGCCGATGGATGCAACACCTCAAGAATCTCAGCGACGTCACCGTGCCAAGATGCTACCCAGGCTACAGTACGGCAAGATCACTCCAACTGCATGTCTTCGTGGATGCCAGCGAAGCCTCGTACGCCGCCGCGCTATATTGGCGCACTGTTTCTGAAGACGACAGCGTTAACGTGACACTCATCACGGCCAAAGCTAAAGTCGCACCGCTCAAGCTTACTTCGATTCCGCGACTCGAGCTACAGGCAGCAGTGTTGGGTGCACGCATGGCAACAGCTGTAAGGAAGGAACACGAGCAGAAGCCCGAAGCCACATACTACTGGACTGACAGCAGGACATCGCTCACTTGGATTCGCACGGGTTCAAGGTCTTACAAACCTTTCGTCGCTCACCGCATCGCAGCAATCGAAGAACACAGCGCGGCGAACGAATGGAGGTGGCTACCTACGAAAATCAACGTCGCCGACGACGCTACCAGAGACGTCCCTACAGACTTCACCAGCCTTCACCGTTGGTTCCGTGGCCCCGAATTTTTGTACGAGGAACCCGAATTATGGCCACAGGAAGCAGAAAGAAGTACGCAGAAGGACACGGGAGAAGAAAGAACATACGCCGTAACAACCAAAGAAGCATCGCCGAGCCTAGTATACAGTCTACCTACAGTCGAGCGATTTTCAAAATGGGAACGCTATCTACGCGCAACGGCACGAGTACTTCAATTTATCGAACTATGTCGACCGCCAAAACAAATAGTGAGTTATAAACGAACAAAGAAAAATGCTACGGATGATTCAGATTGGCGCCGAACTTATAAGAAGAAACAAGCAGTCAAACACACAGAAAAAATCACTGCAACTTCAATAAGGCACTATAGGCCGATCTCAGCTGACTTGTTACGCCGCGCCGAGAACTTAATCATCCGAGCATCACAAGAAGACTCCTTTGGTGAAGAAATCGGCGATATGAAGATCGGAAGACCACTACAGAAAAATAGTAAGTTGCATCAGCTGACCGTCGAATTCACCGACAACGAACTACGGCTGAAAACACGAATAGAAGCAGCTACCGGTGTACCTGAAGACTTGAAGAATCCACTGGTGGTGCATGGCGAACACCGTGCAACAAGGCTGTGGATTGAACACATTCATCAGCAGCTCCATCACGCGGGCGTCGAAGCAACCGTCAACGAGTGCCGTCAAGAACGATGGGTCATACGCCTCAGACCCACTGTGAAGGCGGTCATCAGAAGCTGCATCAGGTGCCGTATGCGTACGGCGTCTCCACCGCACCCTGCGACTGGTGACCTCCCTCCATGTCGCCTCGCACACCATCAGCGAAGCTTCACCTACACCGGGTGGGACTTCTTCGGTCCACTCACAATCACCGTGAGACGGACCCACCAGAAACGATACGTGGCTCTATTCACGTGTCTCACCACGCGCGCTGTCCATCTGGAAATGGCCGCCTCCCTCAGCACCGACTCCGCCATCATGGCGCTGAGACGCATGATCGCACGCCGAGGACGTCCAACGCAACTGTGGTCCGACAACGCAACCAACTTCCACGGAGCCGACAAGGAACTACGCCAGGCGATCAACTCGGCCATGGCAGAGGAAGCATCAAAGAAGACCATCGACTGGCGCTTCATACCCCCGGGCGCTCCATTCATGGGCGGCGCTTGGGAGCGTATGGTGCGCTCTGTAAAGACAGCGCTCTCTGCCACACTGCATGAGCGCCACCCGTCGGAAGAAGTCCTGCAGACCTTGCTCGTCGAGGCCGAGCACACGGTGAACAGCAGGCCACTCACGCACGTCTCCGTCAGCACAGAAGACCCAGAAGCCCTCACACCGAACCACTTCCTCCTGGGCGGGCCAGGACGCCTGCAGTCACCGGGCGAGTTTAGCGAGCGCGACCTGAACCTGCGCGCCTGCTGGCGCGCCTCACAGCGCCTTGCCGACATCTTCTGGGCCCGATGGGTCCGGGAGTACCTGCCTGAACTCCGAAACCGGCGGGAGCCCCATGGACGAGGGCCTGCTCTGCACAACGGCGACCTGGTCCTCATCGTCGACGGCAACCATCCACGCAACACCTGGGTACGTGGACGAATCTGCGCCACATACCCGGGCCCCGACGGAGTCGTCAGAACAGTCGACGTGGCTACCAGAGGGGGAGTGCTCCGACGGCCAGCTAAGAAAGTCATCGTCATCCCGGTGAACACCAGCAAGCCTGCACAGGCATCTACTGCATCGTGTCGAGCGGCGGCGACTACGATGCACGGCGGGAGAAATGTGCAGGACAACGATTACTAATAGATATTATGTATAGATAACGGTTATACGTAGTTATAAGTTTATAAAATTATAAGATAGTTCGTAAGAAATAGTAAGAATCACTTTTTATTATGAAAATTTGAAAGTCGTATAACTTTGCTTGTAATAGATCCTTAAGTGTAATTATTGTTTTGGTTAATAGATGATAATGTATATTTTACGTGTTTAACATTAGATTGTAAGTTTTAAACCAATAAAGGATAGAAATTGACGTTTTTCAATATCCCGCTAGGGTGCCCTGAAGAGGCGTTACCGCGACGTAAGCACTTTGCACTAAAATGCTTATAACTTTGTAAATAATGATCGTATTTAGATAATTCTTGTTATAATAAGTTAGTTATATAAGCCCTCGTTATAGAAAAATAGATTGTACAATATTTGTAAAACTTTCGAATGTCAGGACATGCCGATAGGAAGAGATAGCAAATTTTAGAAAGAGATAGAGATAGAGTCGATTATAAATAATTCAATCGCTCTGATTGGTCAACCCTTTTCGCGACCTTATAGATTGACCTACTTTTAATTTCATTTTATTAATCGGAGCATGTCCTACGTTCGTCAGTTCCAGTTCCAGCTCCAGTTGAAGACGACGGGCAAACAAGAAAAATACTCAAGCGCTCCTGAATAAGAAAATAGAAGAAAGAAAACACTGAAGCGCTCCTGAGTAGAAAATAGTTACTCTGTAAGAAGACTTGTGGCAAATAAATCCACGCTGTGTACCTAGTGATTTGGCATCGGATTTTTACTCGATCACACTCTCTCCAACAATCCCAGCATCTCGCACATTATGTAATCGTGTTTTCTAAATATTCTGTTGTCACCCTGCGAAATTCTGCAGGCGAGCAAACAAACAAATCGAGCGAGTGTACAGACACAACGTCGTTGAGTAAGCGCAGTGCCAGAGGAAGCGGTGCATGGCTACCCATTTGCGTTCTACAAAGAGGCAGCGTGAATAATCTATGTGACCGGGACCGATAGTAATTATCAGGAACATTAAAATGAATCTGCTCTAAAACAGTGGCATTATTTCTACAACCCCTAAGCAGTTCAAAAACAACCTCAAGAAGTCGGACATTACGCCTAACCTCAAGACTGCTATATCCAACCATACCAAGCAAAAAAGCGCTTGGATAAACATTGGGATAACCGACACCATAACCATATTGCTTACGATAAAGCCACCGCACAAATTTCCTCTGCAACTTCTCTACCATTAGTATGTATTTGGCCTCATACGGATTCCATATTATAGCGTTACTCTCTAATTGACTACGAACAAGCGCATTGTATAGCGTCCTGATGGCAGTTACGCTATTAAAATGTTGTGCTTGCCGCAGTACAAAGCCTAAACTTCGAAAAGCTGCTGTGCAGACCCCAACAATATGATCATGAAAGGACAGATCGCCACACATCTGTACGCCTAAATCACGGATAGATGAAACTCTCGGTACGATAGAATTGCCTAGATTATAAGTGGCTGTAATCGGCTTTCTTGCAAGAGTGTATGACATCATAAAGCACTTATCAATATTGAACATTAATTTGTTGTTTTCACTCCAACGCAACACATTATTAATGTCCCTCTGAAGTAGCTCACAATCAGCCTCTTCACCTATTTTTAGAAAAAGTTTCAAGTCATCGGCGAATAACAGACATTGCGCTGTGCTAACTGTGTCCGGCAAGTCATTTATGAAAATTAAAAACTCTAATGGCCCAAGATTAGAGCCCTGCCCGACACCAGAATAGGCCCAAAACGGGTCAGAATCTCGCCCAAGGTAGTGCACGTACTGCTTTCGGTCACGCAAATAAGAACAAAAAAATTGTAACAGCGATGGAGTGAATCCGATCGCAGCAAATTTCTGGAGAAGAATGTCATTATTGACCACATCGAATGCCCTCCGGAAGTCAAAGTAAACAGTGTCTACCTGACCCCCAGAGTCCACCACTTTATTCGTGTGTGCCAAAAAAGACATTAAATTACTAGTAGTAGAATAACCCGCTCTGAACCCATGCTGAGCGCTAGTCAACCTACACTCAATTTGGCTGCTAATCAAGCGATGTAAGATTGATTCAAATAACTTGCCAAACACAGATAATACGGCTATTGGTCTGTAATCACTAATATTAGATCCACGCTTCGACTTGGGTACCGGTATAACTTTAGTAGTCTTCCAAACATCAGGGTAAAAGTTATTCATAAGACATAGATTAAACAAATGCCATAATGGTAACTTGAACACTGAACTGCAATCTTTAACAACATACGGTGGAATGCCGTCTGGTCCAGCTGATCTTTTAGGTTTAAGACGCCTGAGTGCGAGCTCAACATCTGCAGGTGATATAGAAGTAATATGTACGTAGTTACTATTGTTCGTACCCGCCGCCGCCGCCGCCTCTGCATTGAGATTCGGCGGCCGCTGATCATACACAGAACTAAAATAATTTGCAAACCTCTGAGCACATTCCTCATCCGGTACAGGTTGACCATTTTCAGTAACTTTCCTACTTACATTTGTACTCTTGCGTTTCGAGGCAGTATACTTCCAAAAAGACGACGGATCTTTCATTAACTCATGTTCCATACGCAATATATAACTGTGGAAGTCATTCTTAATGCCTAATTTAACAAGAGCCCTATAGCGAGAAAATATGTGCCGATCCGCTGAAGAATTCGTTTTCTTAAAACGCGAGTGATAAAATGATTTCGTTTTAATATTGCGTATCGTTTCGGCAGAGTACCACACAGGATAAACATACCGAGGCGGTACCGCCCGACGCGATTTCTTAGGGACGCATTTATCTACCGCAGCGTATAGCAAATTATAGAAAACATCTACAGCAGTGCTTGGATCTTTAATCTTAAACAACGGCTCCCAATTAATAGATCCCAGATTTGTGTATAATTTTGAAAAATCTGCCTTATTAAAATTCCACTCAGTCTCAGAACAAAACAACGAATCATTTGTACATATATTGACGCGCTCAATATAGTCGTTTATAATTATACTAAGCGGTGGATGATAATTATCTACCGGAACCAGACTATCGATTTCGCGATGCACTGACACCGTCCCCAACGACGTACTACATAACACAAGATCCAACTTTGACCCTCTAATGTTATCCACAGTGTTCACCTGACATAAATCACAGAACGACAACAGATATTCAAATCTTAAAATAACCGATGTAGGCGCCGAGTTTAGATTAAAATCACCGCATACTAATAGGTTGTCATATTTTTCACCAACACGTTCAATTGCATCAAACACGTCCAAGTAACTGGCCTCAGATGCAGACGGGGGAATATAGACACATATGGCGACAAACACTAAGTTGTTATTGTAGTATACACCGCCGCACACCATCTCACAACCAGTTCCTATGTTGAGCGGCGCATCTATTATGCGCAAGTCGTATAAGGCTGCGGCCGCAATGATTACGCCGCCTCCGCGTTGTGCATTTGACCTATCTGATCGAATAAGCGTATAACCCGGAGGTATAATCTCGTTGTCGCTAATCCCAGGCTGTAACCAGGTCTCTGTTATGAAAAATAACTGTGCTGCTGATGTAACAATGGCATTAGAAAACTGACCAAGTTTGGTTCGCAGACCTCGAACATTTTGGTAGTAGATATTTAACGACCTACCTCCAGTTCGAATATTTACTGATCTCCTCCTATTACAGGTTCTTGTTTGCACTATAGGTTCTTTTACGAAACCACTCATTAAGTTCAGTGTTAGGCGGCCAATTAGAAGATGTCATAAAAAACTCGAACGCACTTTCTGGAACTGTTACTACAAAAGACGCATAATATTCATGTTTTAATTTCAATTTTTCTACTGAATACGGTGCATGATCTGAGTTCTTTTTAGCCATATATGTCTGTACCTTCTCTGCAGTCGTATCACTCTTCAGGGACCAACGATGTATATGTCTAAATTTCTCCACAGTAGACAACTGATCATCCGCCTCACCAGTTCCACGAATAACCGGTCTACGATTTCTTCTCTGCCTTACTAAATTCCACGGTTCATCCATTGTATCGCTGGCGCCTATAAGTGTAACCGCGTCCTCCGATGACGCACCGTGCGCCGCCGCATCTCCGCTGCAGGCGGGAGCCGAAGCGGACGCGGGGGTTGCGGGGGGAGGGTGCGCAGACGTCGACACGACTTCTGCCGAACGTACCGGTGGTGGGGCGGCGGCCGCTCGGCGGCGCCGAGTCTGTACACTCGCAGGAGCCAGCGGGGGTCGAGGCGAGGGGTGCGCCGCTGCCGATGAGTATGTAACGGCTGGCGGGGCGGCCGTCGATGTGGACCTACCCTCAGCCTGAATTTGTTGGCGACTTTGCAAGCTATCAATTTTGGCTTCCAAAGTACGAACCAGTTCCAAGACTGAGTTAAGTTTCAGCTCCAATGGAAGCACGAGAGCCTGCATTGCCTTTACCACCATATCTGCCACTTTCTTCTCCATCTTGTGATGACAATAAAAATATCACTCGGAGCGTCAATAAAAACACGTTTAACAGTTGCCGCCTCGCGCGCGTCATAATGAAACATGCCTACTTACTTACTATCATCATTATCACAATATCGTCGTTAACCCGTCTTGTGCTGCGACTTATCAATTCTGTACCAAGCGCAACACCAACGCTGTACCCACCGTGGCACTGCAGCACGCGAAAGGGTAACCCTTATTCATCCTATAATCGAAAGGGTTTAGAGCATACTCCACCACGCTGCTCAAGTGCGTGTTTGGCGCCTAAAGGCACACTAACATGGCTTAACGTGCCCTCCGAGGCACGTAGGAACTCGAGATAAATAAACCCATCCATGGACAGACTTTGTTCGAGATTGCTTGACTTGCGTTTTCGATTAGATAGACACGCGCAAAGAGGCCATCGAGCTCTTCATATCGCCATCTCCCTTATGTGTGTTATATTAATGGAGTCCTTTTATTTCCTCGAGCTCTTTTTTTATAAATTACCTATATAAAATTGCCATAGTTGCTATCAACTATGGCAATTTTATATAGGTAATTTTATATAGGTAATTTTAGTTCTCCGCATGACCATGCTTTAGGTATTGCTTTCAATTTCACAGGCTCATTAATATGTACTATATTCTTGTGGATATCGAATAAACCTCTGGTTTGGCATACCAAAATTACCTTAACTGATAAAAGGCTGATTTTTTCTACCATAATTTCGTATCAATGTTGTCCCACAGTCAAAACTGTTAAATTGACGAATCAACCTTCTTCAATTTGATACATCTACGCACGTCTACATAGGTAAAAAAATTCACTTCACTTAACTTCCATTTTTTTTATTACAATTAAGTGAAAAATAGTTTGGCATATATAAAAGTTAAAGTACTAAAACTGCTTGTCAGAGAAATTTGAAATTGGTAAAAAAATATGTCATAATCTAGAAGTGAAATAATAAATGATCTTTGGAAATTCCCGCAGAATCAGGTAAATCACGGTCGATAGCTAATCCTATAAAAACCCCCTTACCACCATCTCTTATTGCGATTCAATAATTGAATAGATTGCTTATTCATACCAATGAATAAGCGACTCTATTGCATTTGAAATAGAGTCGCTTATACATTGGTATGAATAAGCATTCTATTCAGTTATTGAATCGCAATAAGAGATGGTGGTAAGGGGGCTGTGCTACTTTATAAAATTGATAATGTCTACAACGATTTACATAATTCAAACAATATCAGACTTAGCTTAGCAAAGTCACACTCATAATGAATAACGTAACATTTATATTAACCCTTAACTACCCAGTATGCCTTCGTAACGTAAATAAACAGTAGTGTCCAACAGACACATCACCCTATTTTAGGGCACATAAATGAACACAAAGATAATATGCATGCATTTAGAGTTTTTATCATTTAATATTAAACTTTTGCTATTTTTATTTAACTGTTTACATTTAGATATGACTTATTTACTCATGTATATAATTTATATAAATATATTTTAGATTTTGGTTTAAGTAGTCTTATAACTCCCTATTTTATCGCAAGCTTATCTCTTGACTTTCTGAGAGATCTGGTATTTTTATCATCGAATTTAAAAAATCGCAATAAAGAAGCAAAATCTATTTTTCCCATTGTCGCCCGTGATATCCGATTGCCGAAAATTGGATCCCAGAATTCTCAAAAATCCACACCTCACTGCTTATTGACACCTGACCCCTTACCACCATCTCTTATTGCGATTCAATAACTGAATAGAATGCTTAATCATACCAATAATATATATCAAATGGAATAGAGTCGCTTTGTTACAGATTTCGGATGCAAGTTCTATCACGTTACTTTCACCCTCAGAACCACTGTACACAGCAATATACTCATCATCGCTGTCTAATCTACGCACAAAAATGTTTTCGTCGTCATTTTCATACACAGTTCGTTGCATTTCGTCATGTGTTAGTTGTCTTTTAGTCATTTCTTAGAACAAACAATTGCGGACACAACTGCTTTATAATAAAAGTTTATAAGAACTAATTTACACGAAATCCGAGTACACTGTGATGAAAGTAGACTGTGATTGAAACGCAAACAAAGGTCTGTGGCTTGTTTTTGCCTACTTGACACGATAAGACTATAAGTAAATGTAAATAAGCAATCTACCTTCATATCCGAATCAAACAAAATGTCTTTGTGTCTATTGGACACATGTGGGATGTTGAATTACTATTTTAGTTCATTAACAATAAATAGTCAATTATTTGTGTTACAAATATTTTTATTGTACATTTAGATTCATAAGACACTAGGGATAGAATAGATAAAAGGCGAATTCATAAAATAAATACTTTTGTTTTTATAAAGATAAGAACGCAAAAATGTGTCCACGAGACACTTGTGGGTTGTTAAGGGTTAAAGTCATTATAATTCATTTCTAACAGCGTCCTTTATAGCCAATACTGCAATGTAAACATTGCTTATCTGGACGTTGCATGTGTTGCTGAGTGGGGGACTTTTCTACTTGTCCGTGTAATGTACGAGTCACATGTGCAAGCAATTTTGTGGCAGATAGACTGACAAGCTAGCAAGGGCGGAATTCCAATGGCAAATCGAGCCAATTTCGTTCGGAAATTGCATGTAATAAATTGACATTCAGTTAGTTTCAATCTCGAAGTGTTTCATAGTTACTCGAGCGTGTTTTAGTCATCTACGGTATGTAATAGAAAACGCTATTACTCCGGGGACTAGGATCACAGGTTAAACCATGGCCCTAAGGATTCTTCGCTACGCTCTACAGATGACTGGCTATGTAAAAAAGAAAGAAAGAGTATACGCGTATAGATAGAGCGAGATTCAGATTGAAAACTTTTGAATGACGGCACCAAATTGAGTCATTCTTTTTATTTTTTAACCGACTCCAAAAAAGGAGGAGGTTCTCAATTCGGCTGTATTTTTTTTTAATGTTTGTTACTTAATTATTCCGTTATTTACAAACCGATTTGAAAAAAACTTTTTTTTATTTGAAAGAGTATACTTCCAGATTGGTCCTATATTTTTTTCATCATCATTAACCTATATAGTAAGTGTTGAGAGTCGGTTTTTTTTGTTAAATTTATTATCTTCGTTATTGCTAGGACGATGTTTGTCTAAAAGAAATAAAAAAAAACGGAAATTATTTTTTTTACAAACTCATATCCGATACATAGTTCGCCGGGTCAGTTAGTTTTAATATGAATTACACAAGTCCATATATAATATTGTCCTTTTCGTTCGGTATGTAGAGAAAGTTTCACTAACTTAATCTCTCAACGAGCACAAGGCAAACTTTGAACGCGTGTGTTTGTACATAAAGTTTATGCGATATCAACATACTAACGTTTACCGCAGGAACGTTATAACAACGCTTAGTAGATGCTTCCTAATGACCCGGTGATATTTCTCATTCCAGAGGCACATACAGTTGCACTGCAGTTCAATTTTCGCTTCTATTGTGTGCGACATAAGAAAGGTACAATCGTCAAAGACACATGCTATTTTGTGCTATGAAATAGTTTGAATAATATTGAGATGTTGTGAAACCACTTATAAATTGTTACATAGCACAATTAATAACACAGAGTTGGGTATCAGCCTGTCCTACGTAGGCGGTGCGTCGCGTTATTGGACATATCGAAGCGACTGTGTTACGGCGTCGTCGTCGTCCAATTGAACGAATGTAATTCATTATATTTGAAATATATTTTTTTAATTTAACAGTCTTGCTGCCTTTGAAATCTTTGAATATGTTAAACTAGGTTCTATCCGTAGCTTTACCAATGCAGTAACAGGATAAATGACATCCTATGTTTCAATCCAGATCATATTCAATGTCATATTTCATCGAAATCCAATATTCTTCTTCTGAATCTGTTATAACGTAGGCATCCACTAAGAATCCGATAATACGAGCGTACTAAGTCGCGTACGCAAACTAAATACAAATAAAAACCTACTTAAAGATTCGAGTAAGTGTAACAGTCCACAATTTCACAGTTCGTGGTAGAAAGTGTCTTAACCCTCTACTGAATACGAACCCATATATGGTTTTGTATTTTCATGATTTTTTTTTTCATTTAAGTGGGTACTTTTTAATAATGAATGCAGTTTATTTATATTGTAGGTGTCGTTCATTATACGATTTATATTTTGTTTAATGCACGGTAGAACGATTTTTCTTTATAACAGAGCAATCTAAATGCGCGTTGACTTTGTTTGTGTTGCTGAATAAACGGCTCCGATTCATCAACGATTATAAATATCAAAAGGTAAGTAAATGGAACTACAATAATTTTTTCTATATAGTTTAGTATCCTTTTTAGCATTTTGTAATAAAATAATGTGTTATATTTTGTAATACGATATAATTGTATCGAGTTTTATTAGAAGGACAGATATGGTTTCGTATACGTTACAGCTTATTTCGTTGTGAAACTAATGTGACACATATGGTCTCGTATGATGATACAATGCGTTCTTTTGTTATTTTTAGAAATGAACCCTGCTCGCTTCTATGGCTCCTCAAAGCTGGTGAATCCAGTACCTGGCGATGGATCACTCAGCGATGATGAACTGGCTTCTGATAGTGGCTGGATTCTGATTGTGAGTTTCCTGTTCAACGCTCTCGACAGCCCACACGACCTGTTGAGATTCCTGAAACGGACTCTCCTTAGGCCGTAGAGGTTTATAATAAACACATGGGAGGTGTTGACTTATTGGACTCAATGCTTGGGCTTTACCGGATCCAACTAAGATCAAGAAAATGGTATAAAATAATATTTTTTCAAATGTTGGACCTGTGTGTTGTAAATGCAAAATGAACCCAAATAAACCAATTTGAAAAACGAACCAATTTGAAATCAAATAAAGGCATGTAGCCTTTATTTGATTTCAAATTGGCACTAGTAGAGCATCTTTGCAAGGCTGGAAAGGACGTACAAAAAAAGCGAGGGCGTCCCTCTAAATTATTTGAGTCTAGAGCTGGGACGCCACCATCTAATATAAGCAGTCGCCAACGGAGTCCAGCAATCAACTCAAATCCGGCCACTCCTACCCAAGCTATAAAAAGAAAACGTCCTACAAGGCATCAAGAGTTGCCCTTAGCATCAGTCCGTACAGATTCGATTGGATATTTTCCAGATTGGCAAAAATCAAGGCAAATATGCCAGTTGTCCAAGAAAACCTTCACTGTGTAAAAAGTGTAAAGTATTTTTATGCTATAACGACAAAAGAAATTGTTTTGTCTTTTTCATGAATAGTTTTTCTCTATCTGATTTCTCTATTTTATCTGAGCTTACGTTCATGCATGCGAAACCATATATGGTGGCCTAGTTTATGGAACATTTTGGAGTTATCGCATACGAAACCATATATGGTTTTTGAAAAAATCTTTTTATGTATTAAAAAAAAAAATTTTTTTTTTCATTGATTTTTTATTTTGATCTACCAATAAAGTCAATTTATGCTATTGTATATTTTTTTTCACACCGGTTCATAATTCATGCAGTAGAGGGTTAAAAAGCGTATTGTGGTAGATCGTCAATAATCAAGATGATGATGAGGGATGGAATTTTAATTAATGGCGAGTTGTACGATAATGGAACTAGTTAGGTATCAAATCGACTTGCTCATCCGAGCACTCCCTGTGGTATAATTTGTATAGTACGCAAAGAGACGCAACATCTCTAAGTGTAGTACGCTCTCTAGACTTATCAGTCTAGCCGATCAGATATCACTAGGTCACCGACGATTCGAACTGTTCTTCGAAGTATGCGGTCAAATGGAGGAAATGAGTACTGGGGCGCACTGGCCAAGAGGTGTGAACAGTACTCTATATGAGGCTTAACCTAGGCTTTATACACTTGAAGAGGATGTTGTGGTGAGAAATACCTTCTGGCATTACTGATAACGCCAATCTTCCTTGAGGCCAATCTGGCCTGGCTGTCCAATTGACCGCGAAACTGAACAATACCCAAGATACCAATGTTGGAGCTAATATTGAGGTGAGTACCTTCCAATCCAGGAGCTACGACAAATAGGGACTTTTTTAAATGGCAAACATATAAACTATACTGTTTATACTACACATTACATTATACGTGATTATACATTACGCAAAAACATTTTTCTTGCATGCGGACTCCTTTTATATTTGAACGTAATTTATTTTTTGTTATAGCGGTCATGTTTACAATATACACTACCTCTGTGAAAATTTCAAGTAAGCATTTCGGTTATAGTTCTTATTATATAGGCTTATGACAAATGGATGCACAGATAGATAACGGAGCCTTAGTTTTGTACGTTTTGGGCATGGAACTCTGAAAATCCTGCATCATGTTCAGCTTATTCAATAAAGCTAGCCATGTTCATTGAGAAATTAATATACATACCTACAGTCCTATATTTATCTACTAACTTACATATAGACAGATATAGCTGGATATACTCGTAAACAAATTGAGAACCCAAGCGACGCAGTTCTTGTTACTTTACGATGCTCTAGTAGGACATACGATGTGGGTCTATCCTTTCACACTCTTGAGTAAATATTTATAAAGGGTGGTAGTATTATTAGAGAAACTGTATGTTCAATATTAATCATGTAAGGTAAGACTGGTGTCATAGTCACGCTTACGCCAGCGCGGTTGGTACGCATCGCGTGAAACCGATCACGATACAAGGAACTAGACTAAAGCAAGTGAACCGCGACGCGTACCAACCGCGCTGTCTCTGGCATAAACGCGACTATGAAGCCAGCCTAAGCAACGCAAAATTAAAGCTAGTCACACACCTCGCTATAATATATCGTAAGACAATGCCCTCTCAATATGAATGTACATAGACCATGCTGAAATAGGATATCATTTGGTTCGTATTGTTCTATATATTCAGAGGTGTGTTTACGATATGACAAAACTTACGATATTCATAGCGCCGTGTGCGACGTGCTTTATGCTTTTATTATATAGCATTTAATGTGGAAATCATAAATCGACAATTTGTGGCGGCCGTGTTAATGGATTTAAAATAAAAACGTTTAGATAATCGTGCATTGTCACGTTAAACAACGGAGTACTCAAAATTTCACCTCAATTGGAATCATAATAAGGAGCTCGATTATTTCGTTGCTGCGTGGCAGTCTAATCGATCACGCAAGTCAAGCAATGTCGCCCGTAGCCTGTCTTTGGATGGCACGTTAAGGCCGTCGGTCCCGGCTGTTGTTAGATGACAGTCGTTAAGCAAAGTCTGTGGCCTTTAGGCGGCTTTAACACTGACTTTCGCCAACCCGTAGTTGAGATGCGTGATGGAGTATGTTCTAAACGCCTTTGATTGATGGGAGACCCGTATCCCAGCAGTGGGATGAATAAGGGTTGACGACGACGGAATCGAAATACATATGGGAAATATGTCAAATTAAATTTGCAAGAATTGATTACAGACGCTGCGGTGAAACTATTTATTTAGTTGCTTATAAAATTTAGGAAATCTTGCTTAAAAGACAAGATTTTGTTTGTACCCTGTACAGGAAGTTAGTCTAAGATATACAAAACGTAAGTACCAAAAGGATTAGCTAGCTTCTAAGAGCATCTAAGAGGCTTGTGAGAAAATCTCCGACCGTTTCAATATTTTAATGAGAGCTGCTGAGCAAGGCGCTGCTATGAATATCTCGTGTTCTAAAGCTATTCAACTGGAGTTAACAGTCAAGTTACAAACGAACTTGCATCCCTTCGTCTGTAACTTGACAAGAGTCTTTGTTTTTTGATCGGATTTTGTGATATTTGAGTACAAGTACATTTTACTTTGTCTTAGAGAATACATACCGACGCTTTCGTATGCGATATTCGCCCGAAAGTGCGAATTGACTACAAGACTATCTATAATAATAAAAGGCTTTGTCCTCACTGACTGACTGACTGACTGACTGACTGACTAATCAACGCACAGCCCAAACCGCTGGGTTTAGAGATTCCAAATTTGGCACGTAGGTTCCTTATGACGTCTAGGGGTGCACAAAGAAAGGATTTTTCAATATTCATCCCCTAAGGGGGTGAAATGGGGGTCCAAAGTTTGTATGGGGAAAGAAGATTAGTTGGACTATTTTATACGAAACTTTACACAAGTACTTCTATAGATAAATGAGTAAACACGTGTTTCAGGATTTTTCAAAATTTACCCCCTAAAGGGGTAAAATGGGGTGAAAAAGTCTGAAAATCGTCATGGGTATTGTTTTTATGGTTTATCGGGTCGCTGATTACGAAAACAACAACTATTTTATAATCCAACATAGCCGACGTGACATAAAATCGTGAATTTCAACCCCATCGCACCCCCATAGGGGTATGGGGGTGCGATGGGGTTGAAATGTCATAATATCAATATGGGTGTTGATTCTATGATTTTCTGGGACTGACGTCCCAGAAAACTTACGAAGTTACGAAAATGGCATCAATTTGAAAATATAACATAGTGGACACGAAATTACTTAAAAGGATTTGTCAAATTTTACCCCTAAAAGGGTGAAACGGAGGTCCAAAGTTTGTGTAGGGAAACGAGATTAGTTTTTATATATTATCGATTAGTAGGACTATTTTATCCTAAACTTTACACGAATACTATAGAGAAATGAGTGAACATGTGTTTCAGGATTTTTTGAAATTCAACCCAAATAAAAAGGAGTAAAATGGGGTCAAAATGTCTGAATATCATCAAGGATATGTTTTTATATTTTATCGGGTCGCTGCGTATCGAAAACAACAACGATTTTAAAATTCAACGTGGCTAACATGACCATCATCATATAATTTTTGACTGAAGTGTTATTCCTAATAGGTTTTTTAATTTGTATTTGGCGTCAATCAGTGCTTATACGATCGCAGGCGGCGCGGCGAGGGTGGGACGGGTGTAGTAGTTTTCTGGAAAGTTCTTGCATCCGTATTTAGTACAATTAAAGGTGCCACATGAAGGTGGTTGCGTTGCGTGTTAGACTTGACTTGGATAATCTAAAATGCGCGAACTTCACGCAAGCGAAGGCGCGGGAAAAAGATAGATAGTAAAAGGCTTTGTCCTCACTGACTGACTGACTGACTGACTGACCACTATTTAACGCAGAGCCCAGACGACTGAAGCTAGAAACCTGAAACTTTGGATATGTGTTCCCTATAGAATGTAAGCGCACACTAAGATGGAATTTTCCGAAATTTCACCCCTAAGAGGTTGAAAATAGGGGGTTGAAAAAACCCTCTTTTTGGAAACAGATTCACCTACGATTTTGAGACTTGGTGGAATAGTTGTTCATAAAAAAAGGGAATGTTTATGGATAACTGATTAGTGATTAATGATTAACTAACTTTTGACCAGCGCCAACCAGCCAAGAAATGTCTAAAAATTAGTTATATTTTAATCAACTTATCACTAGATGGCGCTATACCTAGCATTTGTACAGCGCGCATCGTTATTAGGGAAAGGGTATATACTTACGAGAGATTATTTCAAACCATGGGGTTATCTATGACGGTTTATCGCTCACCTCATCCCAGTAGTTACCCCCGGAGGTTAACCATCGCGCGCGTAGAGCGTAAAAAAAACTGCGTCCTTCAAATGAAGCTACATCTGATGCCGAAAACTAATTGAAAGACCTATTCTAAATACCGATTTTATGGGGTATACCTACTTAAAATAAGAATTTCCGTATTTTTCAAACAATGACGTCAAGATTCACTAAATTTATACTTGTGGAAGGTGTGATGATGCCGCATAGCTTTGGAAGGTGATGGAGCTGGCCTGGCTTTCATCTCCTACCACTTGCATGGAACGGAGGTGTATCATCAGGAGGTTCGCGCTACCATTGTTCACGAATTAAACAACTGGAACGATGAGTTGTTGAGTGAGGACAGTAAAGGATGCGCTGTTGAGGAATCTCTCTTTATAACCCGCATTCCCATTATTCGATCAGACCACCCCGTTCAATTTAAGAGACTTAAATTTCCCATATAGGTGTTTTGCTATGACCATTAACAAAGCTCAGGGGCAGCCTCTAAAGGTCGCTGGGGTTGACTTGAGACAGGACTGCTTCTCTCATGATCAATAGTATGTAGCTTGCTGAGGAGTTCTCCTGGAATCCTTGCAATTTTGGGTCCTGGTGCGAATGCCAAAAATATTGTTTACCGGGACGTCTTAACCTAAATGCTGTATGTTTGTAATAATGGTCAATACGAAACAGTCCTTTAAGGGGAAAAAATGAAATATCTGGAATCTTATCAAAAATAGACGCATATCAGGAGTGCTCCCGTAGCGAAGCACGGGTACTTTGCTAGTACCAAATAAAATAAATGTAAGAAATAACGAGACAAGATTTCGCTAACGCATGCAAACGCGTCAGTGTACTAGAACCCTAAACGTTGCGAATGTTAATACATGGTTATCACAAACCAGGATTGACTGTACTTTTTAATAGTCAAAAATATTGCACAAGGACATCAGTCAATTAATCATTTTCTGTGGTACCTGTAGACGTAAATCTATTTTGAATAGTAAAGTAAGTGGGCATGTGAGTATTATTTTGGTAAATAAGCACTTATTTATTAGTTATCAATATTTTGATATGAGATCAAATTTTGCTAGCAAATAAATTATTCGTATTTGCTAATTATTTTATTCAACAAAATGTGCGTGCCTACTCATGATTTTATACATTAAATATTGTCAAATGTTTCGATATTATCTAAACCTCTTCGATTGAGAGGAAGCCCGTATCCCAGCAGTGGGATGTATAAGGGTAAACGACGATATATATCTAAGAAGAAACTGACTGGTCGATCAATGCATTGCTCAAACCATTGATCGGGTTGGGTTGAAATTTGCCTTTGGCAAAAGATTAATGTTACGACGTAGACATCCGAAGAGAAGAAAATGTTTTAAAAATCTTACTGGATACAAAGATCATCATCATCACCCTCTATCTATCACTGCTGGATATAAGCCTTCTCCAATGCTTTCCACCAAAGCCACTCCTCCGCTTTCCACATTATTCCAGAAATCCCTGCGACAGCTAATATGACAGCGATGAAAAATCAATTAGTGTTTCGACACATTGTTGAAGACATCATTTCATTTAAAGCCGTCCTTATTTCTTATCAGGGTTTTACCTGATTCTACAAAGTTACAAATAAAATACGTAGCTATTAATCGGTATACGTCTCTGTTACCTCACGTACATTTGTTTTTAAGTGAGATCGTCACGTAAGCGATGCTGCTCCAACCCCAATGATCCAACGGTCGTTTGTTACCCCTCGTGTGAAGGCTTTAGCGCATACGCACGTGTCCGTGAAATATGGCCGGATTTTTATTTATTTTTCGCCTCTTCAGCGACGACGGCTCAGGAACTCTTTGCGAAGTGCTCGCGGGGATCCAAGCGAATACTTGTTAAGTTTCTCAAGATTCTTTAGTCGTTTGAATAAATCCTACATTTTTGTAATCTTTGAGGCAAGTCGAGACTTTTATTAAATGCCTTTTTTTCCGTTGTTATAACTTTTTGTATCACGTACCTGAATAGAAACTACCTGGATGGTGTTTTTTTAAAGATAAAATTAATTTTCCTAGAATCGCGTCGAATGACTTGTAGTATACCTATATACATCGCAACCAACTGATTAAAATAGCCATTCAATAGTACTATTTTTTTCAATGAACAACGCCATTCAACCATACGTCTAAACGTCTAATCAACGAGTGGCTGAACACATTGTTAAACAGTATAGCTGAACGACGCTCAGCTAACTGATTAATTTGGTAAGGTACCTTGTTGACAATGACGTTGTAGTGACAATGGAGTTGTGGCGAAAATATTTCAGCGTGATACGCTGCTGGGGCGAAAAATTATTGAAGCAACACCCACGAAGTCGAATGGCACTACAGCGAAAAAGCGAAAAACATTATGGCGAAAAATGTACATGTTAATTTTGCAGGAGATACAATAAATACACGAAGTTAATATATATTTTTATGCCTATTTGTAACATTAATCATGAAATATTCGAGTTGATTTTCGATTATATTAAGGTTTCTTCGACTAGTTCATAAATAATCTAGGGCCAAGTAAGTTTAATGTTGTTATTACCATTTTGTTACACCATTACTTAATTTTGTTGATGCCACATTGTAAACAAAACTAAATTCAATGATACGGCGGCTTTTCAGTCAGCTGTGATGTTAAACGTTTTAAATGCCATAATAATTGGGTAGATAATTGTATCATAAAATGTTTCCTTAATTAAAACAAATATCACAAAATCTCTGAAAATTAAAATAAACGTAAAAATAAGACTTCACTTTAGTAGCCTAAAACAGTGACGTTATTATTTATTACATTTATAATACAAAAGTGCTGTTTTGACAGATGAAAAGTACCTAGTCTGACTGAGGTGTTATCTACCCTATTCAACTATAAAACTAGGCGTGTAGGTGAATGACGTTGTTCAATGAAAGAGCTAGCCGCATAATGAAATGACTATTTTAACCACTTACCAGCGACATATTTGACATGTATTGACGAGTAGCTGGCGTAAATATTTGCTAACAAATGGCGTTATTATTGAAATACCGGTTGAAAATTTCTTATCATTTTCAGGAGAAAAAGAATTTACCCAGTATATAACCCAGTATGAGGTGTATGTGGTTCATCATGATCTTTCAGCCAAAGCCTAACATAACAACTTGAAAACAAAGCCTAACGAGGCTCTGGGGCAAAAGAGAGGTAGGCCACAGCGTATTTGCAAGCTGCCCGACTGGAGAAATACCTCCACCTAAGTGACGTCAACAGAAAGGGTGGCGACGCGGCGCGCGAACGTTACCTATTATAAACTGCGTACTATACATGACTTCACTTCATTCGGGCCATATGCTTGTTTGGTACGTCGTAATATAGAACTATGTGAATATGAAAATATTATAACAAACTAGCGGCCCGACCACGCTTCGCTGTGGCTCAATCTTTTCGTTTCCATCCATTTCCTTAGAGATGGCGCTGTATGTGAAAAAATATTTTCCCGCTTTTCTTTTCAATTTTTTCCAGAATTTTCTTTGCTATAAACCTCACGGAGCCCGAGACCTTTCCAACGAATGCAAAACCGTGGAAATCGGTTCGTGCGTTCTGGAGTTATAGCGTCAGGAAGGAAAACCCGACTTATTTTTATATAGTAGATATACCTAGGTCTATTTAGTTTCATGTTCAATAATATATTATAACGATTTATTAAAGATATAATATTATTAATTTATATAATTCTGCTATTTTTTTTTATATGAGAGGGGGGCAAGCGAGCATGTGGGTCACCTGATGAAAAGAAATCACCACCGCCCATAGAAATTAGAAACACCAAGGGGCCACCGATCAGTTGCCAGCCTTTTTACGATACGAAATATCTTATAATATTGGGAAATAATTTGAATAAAATCAAAGAAGGGTTATCACAACGTGATCTAAATTACACGTAGTGTAAGTACATATACCTCTGGAAATAATAAGCAGCCCCTTTCAAATAGTTTTAGTTATCTTTGTCGGTACATGACTACCGGGGTCGTTCTAATTGCGGTCATCTTCGACGTAAACGTAAATAAACCCTATTGTTCAATTTTGTTTGAAAATTCGGGAGAAAATTTTGCAAAGCTGTTCGAAGCTAACGAGCACCGATTCACGGCTGTGCATTAGATACAGTTTGTAAATACAAATATTTTAAATATGGATAATAGACTTGTTGCCCATGTTACAAAATTATAAAAACTCTCTATCAGTAACGTAAAATACATAAAACTAGAACGATCTGCGATCTTAAAATTTTAATAACTTATGTTCGACGTGTTTTATGTGCGGTCAAAGTTTGGTGGGAAAGTCTATTTTAAAGGTATGAAATTATAAAAAAATAATATTAGCATTGTAGAAACAATAAAAATACTATAACTTTTGTTACGGCACTGGCTACATAAACGCAATATTTAACATAACTGTCGTACAAATTTCTGATTTAATGCATATAAAATAGCACGGTGTGACGTTATAACGTGGTGGCCTTTTGTATGGAGCGTTTTCGGGATAGTCCAAAATTGTGATCTTCAAGTTATCATATCTCGAGAAGTTTTTATGCAATCGAAGTAATTATTTCACCTGTATTTATATTATTGTGACGTTTTTAAATAACAAATCGAAAAAAATGGGATACAAGCCTATTGCTTTAATCACAAATAAACTATTATAGTTTCGATTTTATTTACGATTATAAAATTGTGATAATTTATATGATACAAAATATTCCATGAAGAACATCTTGAAATGCTAACTGAATTCATAAAGTAAAATATTTTCGCCAAAGTTTTTAACTTTGTTTTTCAAGATGCATGAGAATCATGACATGCATCTTGAAAAACACAGTTTTTATTTTTATGAATTCACAGTTTTTATTTTCATGATATTCTTCATGAAAATATTTTATATATCAAATAAATTATCACAATTTTATAAGCTACATTTATGCAGTGTTCTTTTGTTCAAAGTAGTTTTAATGTTCTTTTAATTAACTATTTGCAGTATATGTGCATTTAGATGTAATCATTAGCTTTGAAGTTAGATAGGTATATATTTTATTTTTAATTTTTATTAAGTAATAAACTAACTTAAAATTAAAAATAAAATATATTTTTGGATTAATAAAAAAAACAGTTCTTGTTAAGTAAAAAGAACTGTATTTTATATTTATGAAATAAAGATTGTAGTTATTTAATAAAGTATTTTTGATATATCTGTTTGTGTGGATAAATAAAATGAAACATAAAATAAAAATAATTAAATAAGTTATAACAATTAATTAAATTTTACTTTAAATATTTTTATAAGTAAATAAAATG
Organism: Hypsopygia costalis; assembly: GCA_937001555.2. Lineage (NCBI taxonomy): Eukaryota > Metazoa > Arthropoda > Insecta > Lepidoptera > Pyralidae > Hypsopygia > Hypsopygia costalis. Next base: position 6,780,617 of record OW443330.2, on the reverse strand, counting down.
TGCACTGAATTAACAGTATTCAAAAAATATTTAATACACGTACTCTATGTATAATCAGTAAAAGAGTTAGGTAGCCAGGATTGATGCATTTTTTTATTGGAAGTTTGCCTACTTTGTGATTTTTATTAAAACAAATGTGTTAAATTTGACATAAATTATTAATTAATTACTCAAAAAATATCTAATACACGTACTCTATATACAGTCAGTTAAAAAGATAAGTAGCCAGGATTAATGCATTTTTGTGATTGGTAGTTTGCCTATTGTATTGTTTTTTTTTTTGTTAATAATTACAATCTACAGACCCCAGGGCCCGTACCATTTGTATACATCTTATATTTTTGTATTGTTTAAATTATAAAATCGTTTATTCCATAAATTATTTCCTCAGATTTACTTTGGATTAATTATTTCATTTGTAGGCTGTATTTCATTTGTGTATGGAGGTACATCCTCCTACTGACTAAGAAAGATTTTATTTATTTATTACGTAATTAAACATAATAATTATTTGAATAGCATTGCTATTAAAATATACACGCAATTGGTTCTTTTTTCAGTGTTAGTAATGTTGTTGTTATTCATTTTATTATATCGATCGGTCATGTAGCATACAAAAATACTTTTAAAAATATATTGTATACTTTTAAAGCAATAAAAAAAAATAATCAGTCCAATTTCCTTATCAATTATCACCTACCTTTACTCCAAAAACTACTAATAATACTTTAATTACAATAATAAAATTATCTAATTAAAATCAAAAATCTAATAAAAAGTACAAGAGACGAATTTTCATTCGATAGAAAACTTTTATCAACTTTTACTAACTTCAAAAGTTTGTTTCAACTTCGAATAAAGTTTGTAGAAACTTTGGTAGTCACCCAATTACTTTAGTTGGGTGTCACTTCGAGTGATCGGGTCTGACAGGGTTATGCAAGTGCATCCCGGGTGCGTCCGAATTACACGGAGACGCCGCGAAGACTGCTGTGCTGGGTCCTCTGCAGACGCCGTTGAAGCTATCAGCAACTCTTCGGCGGCAGCACCGCGCATGCGCCAACAAACTCCGCCCACCAAAACTTTTTCATCTTCCCCAAGTAACGTTCTTTGGACGTAACTTTTGTACAGCGGTATCCTTTTCTAAAGACGGTATTAAAAGTTAAAATAAATTGCCTCTGCGTTACTTAATTTATTGCTTTCCAACTTGTAGGAATATCGACAAGCAAAAACAAGGGCCAGAGGATAAAGTGTATTATATGATATGTTTATGTTATAAGTTAAAATAGATAAAGATAACTTCGTCGAACTTTGTCTTATGAGCTGGGAAATAAGCAATAAGTTTATTTACCCTTTCGGGAGGCCAAACATGGCGCAAAAGGCGAATAGACACATTTAGCCCGATTCGCAAATGGCCAAATACGTGCTTGGTCAGATATGCAATTGACCAAAAACAGCAATGCGCGATTGAGCTATATTAATTCAAATCCTTTACGGGGGTAAAGCAATGCCTGAATTGGTTTATTAAATGCCTCATAAAACTTCTTTTTAAAATATTCTGTGCCTGTGTAGTATTTCTAGATAACTCTTATTCATCCCAATGCAGGGATAAGGACCTCCCCTCAATCGAAGGGGTTTAGAGCATATTCCGCCATGCTGCTCAACTGCGAGTTGGCAAAAGCCAGTGTTTTCAAGCCGCCTAAAACCTTGGCTTAACGACTATCATCTAATAATAACAGCCGGTACCGTGCATTTCGAAGCACGGAAGAGTAAATAAACCCATCCATGGATATACTACGGTCGACATTGCTTAACTAGCGTGTTCGATTAGACTGACACGCGCAACGACGCCATCGAGGTTCTCTACCTAGTATTACGCGATTCTAAAATTTGTTCCGAGGCGGTGAAAATGTCAAATAGATCGTATGGGTTGTCAGTATCGTAACTTTTACTAATTCCAAACACAAAGACTTTACCCCAAATGAAGCGGTCAAGTGTAAGCGGTCAAGTGTGTGTGTAGTGTATGACGCGGCTTCGACACCAACGCTCGTGGGTTAGATTCCCACATTTGTGTGCATGAACATGTCTGTTTGTCTTAATCTGGGTGTTTTCTATGTATCATAAGTATGTATTTACAAAAAAAAAATGTATTTACGTATGTTTATCAGTTGTCTAATACCCATAACACAAGCTTCGTTTGCTTTGGGGCTAGATGGTGCTGTGTAATTTGTCTGACAATATTTATTTATTTATTTATTTGAGTGTGAGTCAGACTTCGAGCGCTCAGTGATTCGTATTTTGCACTTACAACAGGTTAATTTATATTATACTTTAAATATGCAATTCTTGTTATGTATGTTATAGTCAATACCCGAAATCTAGGCGTTCCTAAGTTTGACTAGTTAAACCTAAGCTACCTCAAATGCCTCTCCAAAAGCAAGTCAAGGTTACGTTAGGTTATGCTTGGTACGGGGTGCTAAGGCCGGAAAACCTTCTCGTGTGCTCGGCCCTGTTGTTGGCTCGTTTGTTTTGGATACGTCCGGCGAAATCGACTTGTCTGCAACAGACTGAGCCTGGTGCACCCTGGGCAACAACGGTCAGTAACTTATCTTCACGGAGATCTTGCTGACCGTTGGCCAATGTTCTGGCAGTGGAGGAAAGTGCAGTATTTGTACTTGCGCTCCCCAGTGTAGCGAGTGGTACACTGGGTTGCGAATCGTCGAGGAAGAAAAAATCGTTAAAAAATTACTGAGGAGGGGGGGAGGTGAAACCGAGGCCGGGGATGTCTGACGGCGCCCGGAGAGCCGGTTTCACCAGCCCCTAGCAGTAGACGGAAACCTCGTTAAAAAATAACCCTTGGTGTCGGCGTGCCGTATGTCTCCCGGTACGCCACTAATCGAGGACAGTGTCTGAGTCCTCAGGTACAACCGTCGGTGGGGTTGTGGAGGTTATGCTATCGCAGTTCCCGTGTCATCGCCAGACAAGCATACGGCCCGCCTAATGTGAAGCGGTTACCGTAGCCATATTCACGCTTACAACATAAAATATTGTTCGCGCGCCGCCACCCCCGCTGCCAACGCAGCATCTCCTTCCTTTCTTTCTGGTGACCTCACTCACTCGCAGGAACACAACAACCTGGTCTGGGCGTTTTCTATGTATTATATGTATATATTTACAAAAAAATGTACTTAAGTATTATATCTTGTACCCATAGTACAAGCTTTGCTTAGTTTGGGACTAGATGGCCGTGTGTGTTCTCCCATTTCTACCTCTCTCATTTCAACTTCTCTTACTAAATATGCGATTTTTTTTTGTTATCTTTAGAGGCAGGCAACAACTTTTCTCATATTTTATTTGTCAACGTATGTTTTCCTTTATATACACGGAAGTGTGTATTTTTTTACACAACATTTCCACCTTAAAGTTTTTTTATCTGTTTGGACTCCCTGAATGTTATAATTACATAATTATACATTAAATACTTATAATTAGTTATTGAACTACTGTTACTAATAATTCGTTATTGAAGTGGTTAAAGACTATGTATGTCTACCTCGGACAGGCCATACAGCTGGGCCGGGGTAATTTCAACAAAGATATCGATAGACGCATTCGTCTGGGCTGGGTAGCTTTTGGGAAGCTTCGGCACATCCTCACCGCAGATATACCCCAATGTTTGAAGACCAAAGTGTTCAATCAGTGCGTCCTCCCCGCTATGACCTACGGTGCAGAAACTTGGACGCTAACCGTTGGACTGGTTCACAGACTAAAAGTCGCACAGCGAGCGATGGAGAGAGCAATGCTTGAAGTTTCTCTAAGGGATCGAATCCGGAACGAAGAAATTCGACGGAGAACCAATGTGGTCGACATAGCTCTCAGAGTCAGCGAGTTGAAGTGGCGGTGGGCTGGCGACATCTGCCGAGTCAGCGATGGCAGATGGGAGAGGAAAGTCCTAGAGTGGTGGCCACGTATGGGACGACGAAGCGTAGGGCGCCCCCTCTCTAGATGGACCGACGATTTCAAAAAAGTGTCTGGTAGCGGTTGGATGCGGAAAGCGGAGGATCGCATATAGTGGAAAGCATTGGGAAAGGCCTATACCCAACAGTGGACAGATACAGGCTGATAATGATGATAACATTAAATACAGTCATAGCCTATAACAAGACTGTTACCAATACCAATTATCAAATCTTTAGCTTTTATCGCTTGATTGGAGTAAATTATATTGAAGGAAAACCTTGGAGCGAATTACTAAAATCCCCATCATTTTATAGACCATACTGACTGCAACATATGAGTACAACATTATAGAAACAACAGCTGTTTAACATAGTCTCTTTGCTTGCAACGTTCTTTAATAATGATCGAAGCTTGCAACAAATTTAAATACATCATAAAACGGTACCAAACTTTTAGAGTTTAAATTTCCTAAAAGAATAACCTGCCAATACTTTGGTATTCGGCGCTGCATCGATACCAAGCTTATACAAGTAGATAGATTCATTGTAAGAAGTTTCAACCCTCTCATCTCTATTATTTATATTCAGGTATTTTACACAACCTAGGCTCCTAAGCACTAGACGATCACGGCCTTATTTTCCATATTGCTGTCTCTCACATTGCTAAAAGGGGAAGTCAAATTCCAGCAGCTTCTTACTCCAACTAATTTCTTCTGATTCAATTCGTTGTGAGTTCCAAGGCAGCCGTAGTCTTACCCCCGGGACTGCAATGGACTTCACTGTTCATTGCCTTTTTTGATGGTCGCCGCTGTTAATTCTGGCGACACAGGAGTCACTGGTGGAAATATGTCGTGGACTTCCGTCCCGTTAAAAAAAATACAGCTACTTGATGTTAATTACCCTTTACATAGCTATCGACGTTTTAGTCATAAAAATAAAATGATTCTGTCCGGTATGTATATAAGTCATCATTTGGTAACATCACCATCATTACAGCCAAAGGATGTCCACTGCTGAACATAGGCCTTCCCCTTCTCGACTTTTTGCTTTTTATACTACGGCGGTTGGCAGACAAGTATATGGCCCTCCTATGGTGAAACGGTTAGCGTGGCCATATTAACGCTCGCAACATGAACTCGTTTTTTTCTGGTGACCTCAGGTGGAGTTTCAGGGAACACAACAACCCTCAACTGTCTGAGACGGATGAGAGAGGGTCGTGCTCCTGTAATGGAGACTAAAATTACCTGATGATAATGATGATTCTGTGAATTGGACTTCCCCAGTCAAGCAAGTTACAAATACACTGTACCTTACCTCTCTTTTGCCAGAGCCTATTTCGCTAGTCGGCAGAGTGCACCACGTGCACGTGCACGTGGTGCATACTTGATCACATGATCAAGTCCAATACTTCCAAAACATGGTATTGCTCTAAAATTGATTATATCTGTTTCGCTCGAGTCCTGAAGTTCAGGACTAAATTAGAATTTGGCCGATTATAGACGCTATTCATTATTAGTAAGAATCTAAATAAACTAAAATTACGTATAATAGGAAGTGCTCAATTCGAAGTATTTCCCACATTTAAGTCGTTCAGCACCGCGTGCAGCTAAGCCAGTCTGCCCCCCTTACCACCATCTCTTATTGCGACTCAATAATTGAATAGATTGCTTATTCATAGCAATGAATAAGCGACTCTATTGCATTTGAAATAGAGTCGCTTATTCATTGATATGAATAAGCAATCTATTCAGTTATTGAGTCGCAATAAGAGATGGTGGTAAGGGGGCTGAAAGTCCTTAGAGATGCGCGGCGGCTAAAGTATCAATACAAGGTACCCATCGTCCAAGACAACAAAATCAGGCCAAAAAACATTGCAGCATATAATATAACCAAATTTGCTGTAAAATTTTAATTTTCAATTCAGTATAATTTGATTATGCAAAGAACCCATCAACTACCGTAAAACACACTGTAAAATTAGTAGGGTTAAAACACATCAATTTATTCCCAAAAGGGTTATTTAATTAGAGGATTATTATTCGGACGCTTTGTTCCAACGTATCATAATTATTATAAATATATAGTAGTGGATTTTTGAACTGTTAGTTTTCTCAATTAAATAAATCTGTGGTTATGATAGGACCAAATACTATTTTTATATCACACCGGGTGCTAAAAAGCATAACGTCTGCCTGATATAAAGCGGTTACCGCAGCCTATAAACACTGGCAGCAACAATTAATAAGGTACTTAAAACTTGTTTTTTTATGTCAGAGGGGGGCAAACCAACGCCCATGGAGACCAGCGACACTAAGGGGTTGCCGATCCGTTGCCAGCCTTTTAAGGAAAATGAAAACTCTGTTCTTGAAGGCACCCATGTCGTAGTTGTTCGGAAATACCGTTGAGGGAAGTTGATTCCACAGTTTCACTGTTCGTGGTATAAAATGTCTTAAGATACGTACTGTAGTAGATCAACAATTATCAAGATGATATGGAATAGTTAAATATACTATTGTAAACAATAAAGCACAAAGAATCATATCTCGAGAGAGATCTTTCTCTTACTCTCTCTTGAGAGTGAGAATATTTCCCTGGGTTACCCAGGAAAGTGTCCTATTAAGGTTAAGTATACCCAGGCTGAGTATACTTAACCTGCGCCTCACATAAAACCGCATCCAAGTATCAATAATACCTCTGAGGATTGTTGTAGTACATATTCCTGCAAAAGAGAGAAAAGATACTAAGTTGACAAGCCCGGTGGTCGAATGGCTAGCAATGGCTACTTTGATTCCGAGGTCGCGGGTTCGATCCCCGCACAAGACAAACGCCAACCCGCAGTTGAGCAGCGTGGTGAAGTACGCTCTAAATTCCCCTTCGATTGAGGGGAGACCTGTAATCCAGCATTGGTTTGGACCTGGCAAAAAATAAAAAAAATATTATTTTCTCGAATCACTGCAAAGATTAAAAAAGATTTCATATCACCCAAATCTATAAACAAATAAATAAATATTCCTGGACAAATTGCACAGCATTATCTAGTCCCAAACTAAGCAAAGCTTATATTACAGGTACTAGAAAACTAATATATTATGTACTTTAAACACATTTTTTTTTCTAATTACGTACATAAAGAAAACACCTAGACCAAGACAAACAGACATATTCATGCACACAAATGTTTATCATGTGCGGGAATCGAACCCTCGATCTCGGAGTCAAAGTGGCTATTGCTAGCCATTCGACCAACGGGCTCGTCACTTTATTAGAAATTAAATAAACTTTGAAAACCACACTATAAAAATAATCCTGAAATGCACAGCGATAAAGACAGCTTTAAAAATAAAGCCAAATTAGTGTTCAGTGACTGTTTCAGAGCGATATGACTTTTAAAAGCTGATTTAAATTTTGAAATGGCGATTGTAAACGGTTTACAGGTGTATAAAGGCGCGACGACCTGCGCTGTTTGACTGAAAATATGTGCAGCTTTTATCGTCTGTATAGGAATTCCATAACTTTTGACAGCGGCGGACATCCAGTCGTAAAATGGAATAGTCACAATAAACTGGATATTCCTTTGGGTCATATATGAGAACGGATTTTCTAAGGAAGATTTTGTTTGTAGCAGATTAATTGACTTCAAATTGCTTATCGAGTTTAATGTCGTGTTGTCATTGTTTTTAGACGTGATAATTTCTGTATGTATGTAACAGAGCAGTTTATAAAACGTCTTTTTTTTCTCTTTATTTTATTTAGGGACTTTGGTTTTAAAAAGACATGTCAGTCCCGTCGTACCTTATCCTATTTTACACTTTCGATTTCATATTTACATTACACGCATACATAAAAACACACATATACATATAGACGTATGCACATAGTCATAGGACGTGACAATGAGTCACGAAACAGCGTGACTCGTTGTCACGTCCAGTCGGTGGTCATCGATTTATATCTAATACGCTAATAATAAAAATACAAATATTAGGCTGGTTTAGAAATCATCATCAACATTTCAGTTGAACAACTAAGCTTCCACTGTGAACTTAAACCTCGCCATGAAACTTCCACAACGATCTATTATGTTATGTTTGCATCCATCATATCCCTGCAATCTTTACCTGTTCGGCTCATCATCTAGGTAAAGGAGCCGTCCTACTTAACGCCTTACTAATGCCAACAGCCGCGACCGTCGGCATAACGTGCCTTTCGAAGCACGGAGGAGCTCGAAATAACCAAACCCATTTTGACAGACTACCGTCGATGTTGCTTAACTTGCGTGTTCGATTAAACTGACATACACAACGATGACAGCCATCCAGTTATTCATCACTTTTCGGTCATTAGTAACTATTCCAGACCAGAACACTTTCTACCCCACAGCCGTCAGTTTTGCGAGCTAGCCTGGCCTCTACTGTGACTTCAGCCTGCCTGTTCATAAAATTATATCGGTTACTTTTACTGTGAATATGCTCTTTTAACTCTACCACTTATATATTCCGAGTATAGCTCTGTCCATTGCATGCGGTGCAAATTTGAGCTTAAAATATTTTTTTGCGAATTCAGAAATTCGTGGAAGTCCTACTAGAGTACTCGTATATACATAATCGTAGGTAGCTTTACAGATGTAATATGAGAGTTTATAATGAGTTCGTGCGCCTTTTTATGAGGTTTGTCTCGCAATATACCGCTTACAGAGATTAGTGCCGTCGAGAGCTGAGCGACATTTTGATCTCCTCGTCCATATGCGTCATTTGAAAAATTACGAACCTGAATTTCTTCAGTGTGTGAGTTATAGACTACAAGCCCATGGAAAAAAATTACCTGTGAAATGAACCATCGTGAATAACGCTTAGAAGGCTGTTACTATATCAGAAAATAACTCCGAGCACTATGCCGTCATTTCTGAGCGGTACAGGTGAGTACATGAGTAAATGGAATTTCCCAGGTACAAGTGAGGATTACGATTAATTATTAATGTACGGCTTTTTTATAGTTTATAGATGATTAAAAATAAATGTCAAAAAACCTAGTGCCGTACTAAAGCGGTGGTGCAGGAAGTCAGTGCAAATGGGCTTGTAGCCTATTATGACTATATACTAGCAATGTAAATTGCAGTTATTCAATTTCAATTCAATTCAACTATGTTTATGTTCAGGGGCCCTACCGCCGAAGCTGAAGCCGATTACCATCGGAATATTTGATTCCGAAAATCAAACTTCAGCTTAAATTTATGGTACTCGTGTTTAGGTTAACTGGTAGAAGCGCTGGAGCTCTACCGGTTAAGCTGAATATATTTGTCAATAACTTTAATTTAAGACCAATTTTTGGAATCAATAAATCGGATGGTAATCGGCTTCAGCTTCGGCGGAAGGACCCCTGGTCTGAATTTATGTTAATTTTATAAATAATATAATATATGTCTTCACTCATTCTATCAGCATGGGATACCTAATTCACTTTGAGAAAGTTACGTGGGTGCATTAAGTGCTACGCATAGTAGCTTGATGCACTTGGACGAATTAAGGACAGCTTTCGATAAACTTCAGCCCCAGAAGCAATCATAACATATCGATCAGGCCTCCCGTTTGGCCAGCGTGGGGAGTGTAGGCCAAATCCTCCTTCCGTCTAGGACGGACGAGAGAGGGTCGTGCTCCTGTAGGGGAGACTAAAATGGACCTGATGATGATTATGAACGTGCAAAGAAAACCAAAGAGTATATTTTTTTTTATCCGTAATTTTACTAGTCGTTTTATATTTCTTTTTTCATTCGTAAAAGTGGCATTTTTTCGAATGTTATATTATTTTTAATAGTGTTACACGTCAGTCTTTAGAGGAAAAATACGTTAACGTCTACTCGCCGCCGTTCAACAGGTGGACTTATCACAAGTATCGACATAAAAGCGTCCCAGTAAATGGAATGGTCCATCACTCTTTAAACCCTGAAGCCTTATAATGGCTGGTCGGTTATGACTTTGTTATGGCCTGTATCTCTTATATTATCTTTATAATTGAGGAAAATAACAGAATCACTGTTGTGTGAGTTGAAATAATCTTAACAACTATTCGACTACATGGTATCAAAAGTCTTGTTTGTTTGTAAAAACTTTATTGCAATACAAGAACAATAAATAGGTATGTGCAAAACATATGTTGTACAATGGCGGGCTTTATCCCATCTTTCGTCCAGTCAACCATTATGATATTTCCAAATTTGCAGGTAAACAGCACAATGTCTCTTTAAAAATATTTTTGTTAGGAACATACAAATATACAATACATAATAATATACATCAAACTTCTCAAAGGGGCCTCTACGCGTTGGATCCATATCCCCGCGCACGCCTATCAAATGACCGGGCTTGACCCGTGAATTAAGAGAGAGAGAAATATACATAAGTCCGCAGGGCAGCTTGTGGCGAGCTGTTGTGTGAGTGGCGACACCACGGACCCGAATCTCCAGAGAGTCGGTTAGGGCCTTCGTCTCCGACGTGTCTTCATCGGTCGGAGTGTAAATACAAGAAGGCCCGCCGGACTCTCAGCTCTGGCTTGCCTTCATTGGCCGTCCAGAGAGGAGCCGCTAGAGCTATATGCTCCAGGGTTGGAAGTGTTAAAGGGCATCACGCCGCGAGTAACTTCGGAGAAAGCGCAGCACACTTCTCGACATCCCTGAGTCACTCACACCGATTTTGCCCCCGGCCGTTTTCCGACATTTCGGGGGCCCATCTAGTGAGTGGCAAGCCACCGCCTGCCGCAAATAACTAGCAATAAATATAGTTTAAAAAGCTAAAAAAACACGCTTTTAAAGCACATGAAACTCCCTTTCAGGAAGACAACAACCCTCAAAGAACTGTTATTTGGATGTGAAATTCTGTGAAGTGGAGGTACTTCCCCAGTCGAGCACCTTAAAAAATACGCTATGCCCTACCTCTTTTTTCGCCAGAGCCTCGTTTGTCAGTAAGCAGGGTGCACCACGTGCAGGTGAGGTTGTATTGTTCCCGATAGATTTGTTATAACCTTGAAACCTGATCGTGTTCAAAGTCCATTACGTGACCTTTCTCACAAGTGTAATCATGACTATGATACGATATTCCATCACGGAATGCCAGTGCCTATCTTCCGGCTTTATCATCAGACCTTGAAACCTAATCGTGGTCCTAATTTGTTCTTTACAAGACTTTTCTAAGAAATCCAAAAACAGCTATGATACGATGTTCCATCATGAAGTTCCAGTTCATATCTTCCGGCTCCATCATCAGATCAGTTCGAGAGTATCATATTATTGTATTGTCATCAGAACTACATACAGCTGTTAATTTTCATTACGCTACGATCCTTGGAAGATGGTTTAATTAGTTACCATAGATTCCATTACATAGTTAGTTACATACAGGTCGACCTAATAAAAGTGTGTTAATAAAAGCAGTTATGGCAGTCCCTCGTCTGTAATAGCCCGGTATTAAGTTCACCCAGATCTCATCTCCATAGCCCATTTATTTTCCATCACACTTTGTAATAATCTTAACGCCTGCCGAGACCTGCTCATGGGTATATCGTTCCATTGATATATCCTGGAGCGGGTCACGGCGGGCGTACAACATTACATCGAACTTCTCAAAGGGGCCTCTACGCGTTGGATCCATATCCCCGCGCACGCCTATCAAATGACCGGGCTTGACCCGTGATTTAAGAGAGATATACATAAATAATATACAATTATAAAAAACAAAGTCTTATGTTTTATACAAAGATAAATTTGTTCATTAACTTTAAAGCGAACCAAGAATAAACAAAAAACATGTTTGTTTTAACCAAGCTTTTATTAGATGTAAATAAAAACTATCAAAGAAAAATACTATGTTTAAATCATCAAGCCCTTTCATTTGATGCCCATGTCAGATGGGTCAACGTGGGAATTAACGTGCTACTCATAACATATTTGCATTTATTGCAATCCATCTCACTTGTTACAACGTCTATTTTCAGAAACATAGAAGAAGCGCCACTTTTCTAAAAAAAATACTATTTATTTGTTGACTGAATTTACGATATCTACGAAATATTCTTAGTTTTTAGGGTTCCTTACCTCAAAAGGAAAAACGGAACCCTTATAAGATCACTTTTTTTTATACTACATCGAGCAGCAGACGCATACGGCCCACCGGACGTGAAGCGGCTACCGCAACCATATAAACTCTTGCAATATAAAATATCGTTCGCGCGTCGTCACCCCTACTGTCATTGCAGCAACTCGTTCCTTCCTGGTGACCTCACTCACTCGCAGGAACACAACAACTGTCAATAGAATTGTCATTTGGCTGCGGTCTTCTGTGAGGTGAAGGTACTTCCCCAAACGGACAGCTTACAAAACACGCAATGCTCTACCTCTCTTTTCGCCACAGCCTCGTTTGCATGCAGGTGGTTCAAAGATGTTCATAAACGACTTACACCCCAAAACGGCTTACTCAATAATTAAACTCATTCGCTTTTTAATTTGCATCTTACAATTTACACTCGCTCTACTTCTATTTCACCAGATTCTCTTTACTACCTACTACTACTTCACTTTTATTTCCCTTTCTTACTCCTGCTAATTTCTGATTAAATTCGTTGTGAGTTCCAAGATAGCCGTAGTCTTACTTACTTACCCCCGAGACTGCAAGGGACTTCATTGTTCATTACGTTCATTACGTTTTTGATGGTCGCCGCTATCAATCCTGGCTACGTAGGAGACATAGTGGTGGGAATGTGTGGTGGGTCCCCGTACCGTTCCGTTCTCTTTCACCGGAGCCTCGTTAGATTACTCGTCAGTTACACAACAGGTTGCACCTCCAAGTTATTAAAACGCAGAGTGCAATTATAACTACGTGTAGATAAGTAATTTCTATAGACAAATTCTGCCTAAACTTATGGATTATATTACCAAGTTCAAATAACTCAGCTATCCGAAAATCTTTTCCGAACTAGGATTGACAGTTGTGTCAAATAAAGCGGAATCGATAAATTCCACGCCACCTCAGAAGCTACTGAGTATTTGTAAACGTTTACTGTGGATTTCCTTATGAATGTAGAGTGTTGGGAAATGTAATCCTTTACTCACTCGACGACGCTGGGATTTATATAGGTTTAGTGCTAGCATAACTTAGTGCCTTATTGAACTTTTTGACATAATCTCGTTGAGTGAGGTTGTGCTACTTTTGCTCCTCCTTTTGTATGAAAAAAGTCATCGTTGCTATCTCTACATCTGTTTAAATAAAAATCGCGTGTCTCGGTATTTATGGTCCTCCGTAAGTCGTAACGGCTCGACCATTTTTTATAATTTTTGAAGTGAAAACTTCTTTAGCGGCGTTGTGCACTTTTTGGGTTAGGTAAAAAATGTTAAACTCGCGTCAGGACACGTGACCTGATGGAAAATTTGTAAACCGGAGGGAGAGTAGACCGCCGGCGCGGCGTAGGAGAGGAAGTAATATCCCCCTATGTCTGCTCCTACTGTTTATTTTAATGTAATGTAAATTGTCATGTTTGTGCACGATAGCGCAATAAATGAATATTGTATTTTACCACATAAAAGATAGTCCTTTTATACTGATAAATAAAGCAATTCGTGCGAATTTTTTTTTTTTTTTTTTTATACTACTTCGGGTGGCAGACAAGCAAACGGCCCGCCTGATGTGAAGCGGTTACCGTAGCCATATTAACGCTTGCAACATAAAACACCGCCCGCGCGCCGCCACCTCCGCTGCCAACGCAGCATCTGCTTCCTTTCTTTCTGGTGACCTCACTCACTCGCAGGAACACAACCCTCAAGGGAATTGTTATTTGGCTGCGGTATTCTGTGAGGTGGAGGTACAATCCCCAGTCGGGTAGCTTACAATTACGCTCCCTACCTCTCTTTTCGCCAGAGCTTCGTTTGTCAGTCAGCAGGGTGCACCACGTGCAGGTGAAGTTGGCTTTGGTTCAAAGATCTTGATGAATCACTTACACCCCAAAATTTTATTCCCTAACCATTAGGAATGAATCACTTACACCCCAAAATATTATTCCCTAACCATTCCAAAATATTCAAAATGCACGACGTTAATGTTCAAGTTTTCACTTCTACCGACACTTCCAGAGTGCAACCCGTATTTTTTTATATTTGATAGATATATGATTAGGTTCGTAAAGTTAGGTTAGGTTAGGTATTATTCAGAAGGGGTGCTAAGGCCGGAAAACCTCCTCGTGTGCTCGGGACTGTTGTTGACCCGTCTTTGTTGCTGGATACGTCCGGTGAGAACGACGTGTTAGCAACAGCCTGAGCCTGGTGCACCCTGGGCAACAACGGTCAGTAACTTCTCTTCGCGGAGATCTTGCTGACCGTTGGCCAATGTTCTGGCAGTGGAGGAAAGCGCAGTACTCGTACTGCGCTTTTGGGCGTCTGCGCCTCCCGTCCCTCTGAGCTACCAGAGGTCACGGTGAGGCGCACAGTGGAGGAGCGCTCCCCAGTGTAGGTAGCGAGGGGTACACTGGGGTGCAATTTGTCGAGGAAGAAAACCTCGTTAAAAAATTACAGAGGCGGGGGGAGGTGAAACCGAGGCCGGGAATGTCTTATGACGCCCGGAGAGCCGGTTTCATCATACCCAAACAGACGAGGAAGAAAACCTCGTTAAAAAATAACCCTTGGTGTCGGCGTGCCGTATGTCTCCCGGTGCGCCACTGATCGAGGAGGGGGAGAAACTCGGGTTCCCCAGGAGGAGGGTCCTCACGGACAACCGCCGGCGGGTTCGCGGAGGTAATGCTTTCGCAGTTCCCGTGTCCCCGCCAATCGGCGGAGAGAAGGAGATCGTGGGGTTTTAGTCGGTATGGCTGCCACTGGTCATGGCAGCAGAGTCCGACATAACCACGCTTGGGCAGCGTGGTATCCTTAACGGATTTCCCCACGTAAATAAAAAAAAAAAAAAAAAAAAAAGGTATTATTCAGAAGTAATATATAAAATAATTTATATGGCAGAACGTTTGTCGGGTCAACTACTACTGATATTATAATATACATAAATGTTTATCATATTTATGTTTTTAAACCATATAAAATGTGTATGAAGATATAGTGACAAAAAGGCGAATTTGATGACGAGCTCAGTGGTCGATGCATGAACATGTCTGTTTGTCTTGGTTTGGGTGTTTTCTGTGTATAATATGTATATATTTACAAAAAATAATTAAGTATATTTACCAATTACCTAGTACTCTTAGTACAAGCTTTGTTTAGTTTGGGACTAGATGGCGGTGTGTAATTTGTCCTGGAATATTTATTCTTATGTACAAGTTCTAGTTTCTCGTTTTCACATTCCACTTTTCCAAACATAGCTACGTTCGTTCTCATTTGCCACAGTACATTTTCAGCAACGATTTATGGTTTTTGTTAAGTAGATATAGGGTGATATTTCACCCTTGTTACTATTTTGGCGTATATTTTCTGACCGTTCCCGTACTGTGGTAATATTTTTATGTTTTTCATCTAAACCAAAATAACAGAGGTAAACCTGGTGTGCTCTATGACCACGAACAACTGATTGAAATAGTCTATATATAATATATATTATCGAATATATACATAATATAATTTCAATATATATCAATAAATCGATAATCGACAATATACCTATATAATATATCGAATATATATTGTCGAATATGTGTGATGTTACTACAGACTCAGTGATAGATGCAGGTACTTTACAATAACTGACAAACTAAAATTTTTTTTCATCTTATATGTATTTTTTTCATCATCAGGTCCATTTTGTTAAGGCTTGAGATAAGGCAGCAATGTAAGGTAGAGAATGAAGATAAATAAAACTTAGTTGTACAATATAATTTTATAAACGTGAGTAGCAAAGACAGATAGTCGACATTCTTTTTAATACAAAAAGATGCCAACGAGTTTATTTCATAAACTCTACGTAGGTTGCAATTACCAAAAGAGGTTTTTTCTATAATACATTTTAGTCTCCACTACAGGAGCACGATCCACTCTCGTCCGTCCTAGACGGAAGGAGGATTTGGCCTACACTCCCCACGCTGGCCAAACGGGTTGGAGAGGATGTATTTTTTTATAATATGTATTTACTTATTTTCTATTACCTTATATATACTTACAATAGAGGTACCTACGCAAGAAAAAATATTTTAGTTTTATTATTATTTGTACTCGCAAAAAGTATGTAGTGTGTGCCTAGAAACACAGGCGCGGCACACACTTTTCGTTCGTTTGTTAATTCGTTTTTCTTTTTTTTTTGTCAATCAAATAATAATAGAAAGGAGAAATTTATTTTTTTAATATAAAAAAAACAGTTGTCATTTAACTATCAACTTATTATTGAAGAATGAATTATCTAACAAAGTCTACGCGATTTCGGTCAATTTCTGTACTATAATAGATTAGGGTTTCGTCAAGTTTTTGTCAAACAAAAGCTAAGCCAGTTCAGTATGCATTTTCACTCCAATGGTATATAGCCTTTGTAAATTCGCGGCCGGATAGACGACACGCGGGCAAAGCCGCGGGCGAAAATTAGTTTATCATAATTAGGAATTTATCATAAATGCTTGGCATTGTGCCCATCTTTAGGTAAAAACATTACGAAAGACCTATATTCAGTGAGTAGGTACAGTCTGATGATAATAATGCAGTAATCCAAAACTCTATGGCACGCTACTAAAATGGCAAATCTCAATTATCTCACAATTAGTGTTGTTTTAATACCATACTCACTACTACATACTACTAATAGTGATTAGCGTTCTCTAATCCACGTTACACGTGTCAGTATTTAGTGTTGTCTCGTATGATACACATCTTACAGTGTTTAGACATAAGTTGTATTTGCATTAAATTGTGAAATATGGACACGTTTGTAAGTACCTAAATTTTTTTTTACCACGTCGGATGGCAGACAAGCATACGCCAGCTTGATATGAAGCGGTTACCAAAGGCATATAAACGCTCGCGCGCTACAACCTCACTACCAGCGCAGCAATTTCTGCCTTTCTGATGAACTAACTCACTCGCAGAAACACGATGCGATATTCTGTAAGGTGAAGGTACATCGCCAATCGGGCAGCTTATAAACACGCAGCGCCCTCTGAACTACGGACCTCAAACTGTGAAAATTAATTATTTTATTTGTTTTATTTTGACGTTAGCGAACGATAAACAAAGATGCTTTCACATTTTAAGTGATTATTTTTATTAGGTACAAGGTGCTCACCGCCATCATTAGAGCTTAAGTCAACCAAATTAGCAAATGAGGGCCTGGTGATAGAGATGCATAACAAACCCGACTGGGGACGTACCTCCACCACGCAGAAGACCACAGAAAATTAGAATCTCTTTGACGATTATTGTGTTCTTGCAAGTAGTGGCATTACTAAACATATGAAGATGCCGCGTCCGTGGTTTCACACCCGACGTAGTATTAAAAAGAAAGAATTACCGAACGAACCAATCTTTCTTCCAGAAACTCAATCTACTCATAGCAGCTATATTCTGCAGCTGTATGCTCGTTGATTGCACAAAATACGATGATACTCACTTGCCCGATGTTATAAAAACAACAACAGACCAGACTGTACCGCCACCTGATCCCTACCAGCAACAAATGGTACTACTACTGACCGCCCTCGCTACCGGCAATGTCACTTTACTGGCACCATTCGCCCCGGAATTAGTCGCACCGCAAGCAATATAGTACGACAGACGGGATTCGAAAAAAATGCGAAAGTTATTAATATAATATTAACTTACTATCATGATCTCAATACCAGGAACAGAACAGACCCCTGCACTCTGGAAGAAATACCACAATAGTGTCACCACATTTGGCTCCAGAATTCCGCATAAAATATACAGCGCTAGACGATAGCAAAGTAAGGCCAATATTAGTAATATCCAAGATGCTCAAGCATTGTGATGTGTAGAGATGCAAATAGATGGCGGCAACTGAACCACAATAAACTTTTTTCGAGAGTCAAGATCCTCAACACTAATAGTGTTTGTTAACAATCCTGACTACCTCGCGACTAGAGAAAAGAAACTTACTTATTAATAAGTTGCTGAATCACCGTACCGTTCTCTACCGTCTACAAATGATACCTCTTATTTTAATATGTATTTAATTTCGGCCAACTTGCCGAAATATTCTAAATATTTTTAAAATGGAAAAACGTCACCAGGCGAGGAGGACTTGAACCTACGCCACACTGGAGCACACTGCGGCTTTGCAGTGGTAAATAGAAATAGAACAATTCATCACCATCACAAACCTTTCTGGTAACTAAGTTAGAAAGAGCACTCGACCGGTAGTCAAGAGGTCGTGGGTTCAAGTGATAACTCTAATTTCTGACTTATAATAGGCTATTTTCCTACGTTTAAAAATTGTATAAATTATTTAAGAATATCGTAAAATACACAAAACTATAAAGATCTGCAAACTTTCATTGCAATATCTTCAGTCAGACTTTTTTCAGCGTCAGACTATTGGCGGAAATACCACTAAGCCGTAACCGCTTTTGTCTGCGGTAAGTCGAACTACGAGAATAGTTTACGGCAAAAGCAGCATAGTGATATGATGTGTGTGAAATGTTAATGTGCAAGAAAAGGTGAATCGACATTTTTTTTTTCTCAACTTTAAACAAAATTTTACTATCGAGTCTACATCTCTTAAGACGCCAGTCCTAATTTTTCAAGAAAATTCAATAAAAATAGTTCATTCTATGAATTTTTCTATTAATTTTAGTCACCAAATTTTGATCCTTTTTATCACTATATAATATAGTTATTTTTTTTCTTAATATCGACATAATGTAGATATATCGATAATTATGTGAGCAAAATGTAAAAGGGTCGGATTAGAAAGAGCAATAATTACTAAATCTCAAGCTAACTTTGTCATATTGGGCGTGACGTCAGTGACGTGTCATTTGTTTTAGTTCATATTTGCAATTATAATGAACGCAATTTCTTATCACCTCTCAAATCTTACACCACCTTCAATCAAGAACTGATGTTGCTAATGTTAACATTTTAGTTCGCGATTGCAGTGTTTACAATACCGGCTATTGTCTGCACATAAATTTGTAAGTCATCAGCATAAAAATGATAAGAACAACTGAGCGAAAAGGAGAGGAAATTTATGAAAACAGAAATAGTATGGGGAGACAGGATTCTACCCTGTGGAACGCCAATAGAAAGATTTTTCCATTCACGAGCTAAGCGCACAGTTTGTTGACTTCCACGAAAGTATGATGAAAACGATTCCATTGCAATAGACGAAAAATGGTGATCTTCTAATATGGCAAGCAGAATATCGTGGTCCACCGTATGAAAAGCTTTAGAAAAATCTATAAGTATGAGAATCGTGGCCAGTTTATCCTCCATGACTAGCCTGATATCTTCAGTAACTTTAAGAAGGGCAGTAGCAGTACTGTGTCTAGGACAAAAACTAGACTGAAGTTAAATTAAAAAGGCAGTTAGAGTATATAAATATAAATATTCCTGGACAAACCACACACGGCTATCTATGTCCTAAACTAAGCAAAGCTTGTACTATGGGTACTAGACAACTGATATTATACTAAAATACTTTTTTTTTAATACATACATGTCTTGGTCTGTGTGTTTTATGTGTATTATACACATAAAACACACAGACCATGACAAAGGGACATGTTCATGCACATAAATATTTGTCTTGTGCGGGGATCGAACCCGCGACCCTAGCCATTCGGCCACCGGGGTCGTCAATATATAGAAAGAGAACTGTTTGTATGCAGCATCTTCTAATATTTCAGTGAGAAAAGGTAACAACGAAATAGGCCTATTTTTATAGCAAAGGCCTGTAAATTTTAGCTATTGGGATAACAAAAGCCTTGTACCAATGAATTTATTTCGTGAGTAATGTAATATGTATCTGACCAATCGACCGTAGATCCATATCCTTTCGTGTCTGTATGAACGTTCAGCAATTAAGTAATCTAATTCAAGAAATCTGCACTGAAATTACTTGCATATTTTATCTAAACACAAATCGAGTGTGAGTTGCAATCATTATTTTTTTGGGAAAGGAAGGATATGTATGCGTTAGCAGCACGAGTGCCAACGCGAACGATATTTCATAGCGCGAGTTGCGATTTACATCAGCCGGGCTGTACGCTTGTTTACCACCTGACATAGTACGAAAAAATTAATCACTCGATTCAAAGACGAGTTCTAAGGTCTGACGTCTATAGTAGACAATTCCAAGCTCACTGACGGTAGTCATTATTTAGTATCATTTATTTTTTTGCTTTATTAAACTGATAAGTCTGAGGATAGACTTGGCCTCTCTGCGTATTCTACTGAATGTACAATGTCCGTATTCAGTCGTGGTGATATGTCTAAGAAAACTGCGGTGACCGCTTGTCATCAGGCAGGTGCAGGTGGGATGCTTGTTTACGACTTTAGAAGCATAAAAATATAAAAAGTAAAAATAATGGGATCGAGGTATTTCGTAACTATCATGTGATATTTGTTACATCATCGAGGAATATCTAGTTTCGAAATTCCTCGATGATGTAAGAAATATCAATTCACTAGCTTCCGCCCGCGGCTTCGCTATTGTGAATGTCGGCTATCGGGTCAAACTTTTAGTCATAACTCGGAAACAGCTTATTTCTTCAGGTTTAATGGGATCTTATTATTTATGCTACACTTGTAATATGATATATACAAAATTTCATGGCAACCGGTTCAGTAGGTAACGCATGAAAGTGGTACAAACCAACAAACAAACTCATTTTCCCATTTTTAATTTTAGTACGGAAGTAAGGATTACTACTCGTATAGTCACAGATGTATTGTTTGTGAACCATCGCCGAACTATTCCAAAAATAGGTCATAATTTAAAGTTATTGACAAACATCTCCAGCATACTTGGTAGAGCTCTAGGGTTTCTACCAGTTAAGCTATACTACGTCAGGTGGCAGACAAGCATACGGCCCGCCTGATGTGAAGCGGTTACCGTAGCCATATTAACGCTCGCAACATAAAATATCACTCGCGCGCCGCCACTCCCGCTGCCATCGCAGCATCTCCTTCCTTTCTGGTGACCTCACTCACTCGCAGGAACACAACAGCCCTCGAGGGAACCGTTATTTGGCTGCCGTATTCTGTGAGGTGGAGGTACATTCCCCAGTCGGGTAGCTTACAATTACGTTCCCTACCTCTCTTTTCGCCAGAGCTTCGTTTGTCAGTCAGCAGGGTGCACCGCGTGCAGGTGAAGTTGGCTTTGGTTCAAAGATGTTGATGAACCACTTACACCCCGAAAGCTAAACACAATTACCACCAATTTAAGCTGAAGTTTAATTTTTGCTATCAAAAAATCCGATGGTAATCGGCTTCAGCTTCGGCGGTAGGGCCCCTGATCCCTTGATGTAAGCGCAAAGCAAGCAAATTCCTAAAACATGTTCGTTTACCCCACATTGTAGATCGTGCCAAAGATACCTACACATACTTATTTTATACTGGAAGTGTCATAGTTATATCAAATATTTACAAGTAAAACGAAAACTACTTTTACAAATTCCAGATTTTGGAACATAATCAATCATCCCATTTTTATGGAAAATTATATACATACCATTTTTTTACTATAAATATAAAATAGCTATATGCACCATGACAATATCACAAATGACCATAACGAGTTTGATAAAATTTACAATTTACATGTCTCCAATCAAAGTTACTTAGTTTTATATATTACTTAGTTAGTTTAATACTAGGTAACTTATATTTCTCTTATATCCTACAATTGGTTTTTCGTTCCCCAAGATAACATCTAAATATTTTTAGATCGCTTCAACCGTTAAAAAGTTATTAACGTATATATACGTAATATACGTGCAATGTTGATAAAAGTGGCCGTTTTAAATTCAATAGCAATATTTTAAAGTTTGACATCACGTTCAAATTTACGCGTATGTAACGCGTAAATTTGAACGAACATTTAATAATTCGAGAACAACAATGACTTATCTAGGAAGTATATAGCATTGTTTTTACTAAAGAGGTCGTAAATTGAATACCTTTCTTGCAACCGTGATACAATGTCGTTTCTTTGACGCACGATCTTTGGGATTTGTTGAGACTAAGACTTCAATACCGTAGAAGCCAACTTAGCTTTATTCTACTCCGAGCTTTACGGTTATTACTGTAAAATGTACGGACACGAACAATGTCATTTCGATCCTCTGAAAAGTCTGAAAATTTTGTGTATTTTGTTCCCAGCTTTGTACTACTTAATGGAACTGCTTTAGATAAATAAAGCATCTATTGTAGACAAATTATTATGATCACATTAAAAAATGTCTAACAGACGTGAAACGTTGAAACCAATCGTTGGATTATGTTGGCTTAGGGTTTTATAATATGTTATAATAATAAAAATACAATATACTAATACAATTAAATTCAATGTACTAACGTAAATTATAAGGCTCCATTGTTCAGACCAGTGAAAATAGTCCATAATGTACTAACACATTAAGGACTATTTTTATTGGTCAAAAATATATACTCATATATATTTTGAGTGATTGGTAGTTTGGCTAAGGCTTGAATAAATTATCTTTAAGCATCAAAACTACCAAACCTGTTCAGGGAGTTAAACTGATACAACAGATAAAACCAGGAGCCATCTCAAAAACTTTGTTTTATACCACTAAAGTGGAAAACAAGTATGCGGCCCGCGTGATAGAAAGCAGTTGTCGTAGTTTATGAATGCTTGAACACCAGGGACATCACACGCCCGTTGCTGACCCTGTAAAAAAACTCTTCACGATCTTTTTGCAGTACCCCGTGCAGTAGTCTCCTGAGAAACCCTTGACAGACAGTAATGCAAACTTCAGTAATATTCGTTGCCACCTACGTGGGGCGCCCAGATCCGAAAAAAATATCTTCATAGATTTAATATAAATTCTATAAAGGCAATAAATCTGTTGAAATGTTACATTTTTAGGGCTTAATTAGACTATGAAAGCGCAGTACGAGCATACGTTCTGACCTTTTTCGTTCAGAACTGTTCAGTAGGTACAACAAGCGATTTTTAGCAGCTTAAGTAATTTTATTATAAAGCTGTTGATTGTTGGCCCTTGGTATATTACTTATAATAAAACACTTGTACTGTTTCGGGTAATTATATTTATCATTACCGATTAAAGGAATCATGAATTTACCCCGATATAGTGCTAAATCTCCATGAAGCGTCAACACAGGTGGGTAAATGATTTGAGAATACCCTTTTAACGTTTTTATTTTTGATATTTTTTGTCACTGATTGCATGGTATAAAAATGTTTTGTAGAAACACAAACACCATCTGTTTACCTTGATAATGCCTTAGCGGCGAAACCGGTAGGTAACAATAAATATAATTACTTGGAACAGTACAAGTGCTTTATTATAATTTTATTAATAGGTAGGGGAAAAAGTCTTTTCGCATTATAGTATGTATGAACTTGTAATAAATTCTCTTTGGTTATATCATTTGTATCTAGCAGGTTTTGATATCTTTAAAAAGTTTAAATTTTAAAAAAGATAATTCCAAATTCAAATTAGGTAAATGTGTGATTTTCATTTGTTTTTTTTACTGTCAAGATGAGTGAATCTAATGAAGAAATTCGATACATTTTAAAATTTTACTACAAAAAAGGTAAAAATTCAACGCAAGCTGCGAAAAAAATTTGTGACTTTTATGGACCTAGTGTAGTGTCTGTGAGAGTAGCACAAATTTGGTTTAAGCGTTTTCAATCCGGAAATTTTGATGTCAAAGATGCACGTCGCTCTGGTCGCCCTGTTACGGATAAAATGGATGCCATTTCTGAAAAAGTGGAGCAAGTTCGGCATATCAGTAGTTACGACGTAGCTGAAGAACTAGGAATTGACCACGAAACAGTTTTGGCGCATAAAAAGGTCGTGGTCAAAGGCCGGCCAGGCTTCACAGACTCTGGCGAAACCCGGGTTAACCCGCAACAAGGTGATGCTGTGTGTATGGTGGGATTGGAAGGGAAGATATTCATTATGAGCTGTTACCGCCAGGCCGGACTATCGATTCTGAACTCTACTGTGAACAACTGATGAGATTAAAGCAAAAAGTTGAGAGAAAGCGGCCGGAATTAATTAATAGAAGGGGTGTGATTTTTCATCATGATAACGCTAGACCTCACACATCTTTAGCCACTCAGCAAAAATTAAGAGAGTTTGACTGGGAGGTGTTAATGCATCCGCCGTATAGTCCTGACCTTGCACCTTCTGATTTCCACCTGTTTCGGTCTCTTAAGAATACTTTAGGCAATGTCAGGTTAACATCACGAGAAGACTGCCAAAACCACTTGGCGCGGTTTTTTGAACAGAAGTCCCAAAATTTCTATAGTAATGGGATCATGTCTCTACCTACAAGATGGCAAAAGGTTATCGAACATAATGGCACCTACATACTTTAGTTAAATGTAAATAAACTTTATTAAAAAATGTTTTGAATTTTCATATAAAATACGAAAAGACTTTTTCCCCAACCTAATATATTATTAAAAGGATGATACATTTTTTATTGGACATGAACGGCAAAGGCAATCTGCCCGCGACTATCGTTCCGGTCTCACTCTCAGGCTCCTTGTTTGCTTTCTATCAACTTGGCTATTCAATTTAAACTATCGGTTTTTGTGCATGACTCGGGCTAAAACTGATTGGAAAATTTCACGATGTGGCCGGTTGTTTAAAAACTTTCACTAGAACTTGTTATAACTGAAATTCATAAGCGGTTACATTTAGTAAAAAGAAAATTCTATTTTTACTAAAAATGTATTAAGGGAATGATTAAAAATGAGTTACTAAAAATATTTATAGCAAAAAGAACAATCTCTTTTTACTAAAAATGTAACCGCTTAATCAATTTCAATTGTAACTAACTACTGTTCTAGTTTTATTGTCTTAAATTATTTTTTATTTTTTGTAAACATATGTGAAGGTCGATAGTCTATAGATCTCTACCTACCTGTATCCCATTAATGGGAGACGGTAAGTACATTCATGGGTCATAAGTGCAATAGCACCTTAATTTAATTTTAAACAAAAAACGCATTTAATTTACATCACTGTACAAATTATACATGCATTAAAATAAATTTGTAAAGAATGGTTTGCGCTACAAAATATGTTGATGAAATTTTAACCACTTAACAAATGCGTATTTTGTTTAAAGTTAAAGCACAGTATAAGTAATAATACATACAGTATGGCCTCTTCCTGCCGCTCTCTCGCATCGACCTCACCTCCTCTCTGACACGAATCTGGAACTTTGCATGCACGCTCAGGGTCCTTTCAAACAAACCGGCTCGGCGAGGAGAGCAGATTTTGGATGCGTTTAATTTAGAGTTTTGGATCATTGGCATAATATTATACTTAAATATATTTTTTATTTGTAAATATATATTAATATAAATAAATAATAATAATTACACAGTGCCATCTAGCCCCAAAGTAAGCGAAGCTTGTGTTATGGGTACTAGACAACTGATAAACATACGTAAATACATTTTTTTTTTTGTAAATACATACTTATGATTCATAGAAAACACCCAGACCAAGACAAACAGACATGTTCATGCACACAAATGTTTGTCCTGTGTGGGAATCGAACCCACGAGCGTTGGTGTCGATGCCGCGTCATTGACCGCTACCGAGCTCGTCGATGTATGCTTGTCTGTCACCCGACGTATTATAAAAATAAAGCCCAACCAAATGTATAAAATCATTTATAGCCTGTACAGGGTTCAGATAATAAAAATAGGCACTAGGCCAATTTTACGCCCTGTTAGGGACCGGCTGAACCAATCGCCCGCACGCTCGGGCCGTATGCAAATTGAAAATAGCTGTATTTGCACTGTGGCCCGATGGCCTGAGGATTCCTTCGTTTTTATGATGGGCGGTTTTACATTTCGAATATTATTTCAATGCCCATTTCATTTCTACTGTCATGGATGATTAATTTTTAGACTATGAGAATTGTGAATATATATTTACTGCATCAACCCATGTTCATCCCACTACTAAGTTTCACTTCCAATTGATGTGATGATGTCGCAAACTATAACATCATTCAAGCTGCACCTGAGGAAGCATTTGGGTGGTGCTACAAATGTCCTTAGACTTAATTAGAACTGCAGCTAAAGTGTATAACATATGTATTACAGCTATAACGGTATATATATATTTAGTGTTAGTGTAATATGTCCAAACTTTACTTTCACTGTTTCACTGTCATAATTTCTGTTATTATATAATTATTTTTATTTTGTTACCAAGTATTTAGATAATCAGATTGTACCTTAGTTCTCGCCAAAATGTTATTTTTTTAACTATTCATTGAATGGTTGACTGGAAGAGATCCCTTATGGGATAAGTCCGCCATTGTACGTGTATCTCTTTTATCATCATGTTTATGTAATTTCTATTGTACAATAAAGACTTTACAACAACAACAACAACTAAGATATGGATCTCCCCTCAATCGAAGGGGTTTAGAACGTGACCCTAATTGCGATAGAGAGTGGTTGGACGCGTCTGAGCACTCGTCCTGATGAAGATCTCTGTTTGTGGCCGACACTAGTAGGTTTTCCGAACAAACGTACGTGAGTGAAACGTTTAATTTTATTTATTTATTTACTATTTAAATGTGAAATTTTATGAAAAACTGAGATATTTGTATGTATGTGTTATAATTGAGATTATTTTCTATTTTGTAATCAAAAGTCGAAGTCAAAGTGCCCATTGCTATGCTAACCTTTCGACCACCCAGCTCGTCTATTTTTTTTTAACCCATAGGGGTTAAACCCATAGGGGTGCACTTTCATTTGATTTCCATAACATAGGATATGGATATTAAATTAAAGTACATGATACTGTGAAACATGATATAATTGAAACAACTATTTCATAATACGAACGTTAATATGACTAAGGAAACGCTTCACATCAGGCGGCCCTGCGTGTCTGCCACCCGACGTAATATAAAAAAACAATATTACCTAGATACCTTAGCCTATAAAATTATTTTATTTACCGTAAACTGAAACAAATTCTGTTTCAACCTATATTCATTCCACTGCTGGGATACATGTCTACCCTTAATCGAAGGGACGTTTAGAGCATACTCCGCCACGCTGCTCAACTGCGGGTTGGCGGAGGCCAGTGTTTTCAAGCCCCCAAAGACCCACTGACTTGGCTTACCGATTATCATCCAATGACAACAGCCGGGACCGACGACTTAACGTGTTTTGTTGGTTTGTAAGTTCTTAACAATATGTAAAAAAAATATAGAGTAATACATAGGCGGAAATATCCCTAATAGAGATCTACCAGTCAACCTTACAGTTATTGAAGGTGTTAACGTGCTTTCCGAAGGACGAGGGGCCTACCAATACAAGAGCGTCGCCAATCTATTTATTAATAAGTTTTATTTATTGTAAAGTCTCTCGTGAAGCTTTACACGTTGGGCTCTGTACCGTTATTATTACAATCGCTGTAGAAGTAAGTGAAAAGCTTCATGAGCTCTCGACTGTACCTACAATTTGCCCCCCCCCCCCCCCCCACCCCCTCTTCCCCGGTCAACTACGTCGGGTGGCAGACAAGCATACGGCCCGCCTGATGTGAAGCGGTTGCCGTAGCCATATAAACGCTCGCAACATAAAATATCGCTCGCGCGCCGCCACCTCCGCTGCCCATGCAGCATCTCCTTCCTTTCTGGTGGCCTCACTCACGCGCAGGAACACAACAACCCTCAAGGGAATTGTTATTTTGCTGCGGTATTCTGTAAGGTGGAGGTACATTCCCCAGTCGGGTAGTTTACAATTACGCTCCCTACCTCTCTTTTCGCCAGAGTTTCGGTTGTCAATCAGCAGGGTGCACCGCGTGCAGGTGAAGTTGGCTTTGGTTCAAAGATGTTGATGAACCACTTACACCCCATATTGTACCAATATACCGTCTACGGTCGACTTCGAGAAGTTACATAACTTGCGTGATCGATTAGACAGACACGCACATCGACGCCATCGAGCTCACTCACTCACTGAAACTGATACAAATAAATATCAGTAAATCAATCTCCAATAACAGCCCGGTTGTCTCGGTCAGTGCATCGAAGCGATAGCTGACGTATGTGGCGGAAAATAGACGCGAGCGCAATCGAGCGCGCTTAAGCGGTGCAATCTGCAATATCGTCTGCTTTTAGCGTTCTTTAGTTATAAATATAGATAGAAATTTTTTCAGTAATTTCATCAAAACTGGTTGCCGGCTCTACAGAAGAGCTGGCTCTTTCTTCACTCTTAAAGTCAGCATTGCAATTCAGCAAGGAAACGCAGCCAGTGTTCTTGCCTCTCTGAAGCATGGGACCGATATTTTTGAGGAATAGATTAGTTTTTTTTTTTCAGTTTATTAGTTTTATTTTTAAGTAATTTTAAGATTAGATTATTTTTATTAACTTTAGTTTAGTTGTAGTTTGTTGTCATGGAATGCCAGTGCCTATCTTCCGGCTTCATCATCAGACCTTGAAACCTAATCGTGGTCAAAGTTCATTACAAGACTTTTCTAAGAAATCCAAAAACAGCTATGATACGATGTTCCATCATGAAGTTCCAGTTCATATCTTCCGGCTTCATCATCAGATCAGTTCGATAGTACCATATTATTGTTTTGTCATCAGAACTACATACAGCTGCCAATTTTCATTACGCTACGATCCTTGGAAGATGGTTAAATTAGTTGCCTTAGATTCCATTACATAGTTAGTTACATACAGGTCGACCTAATAAAAGCGTATTAAAAACAAAGTACCTTTTGACGAGGTCGCGGGTCGAATCCTCGCATAAGACAAATATTTGTGTACATGAACATGTCTCTTTGTCTTGGTCTACGTATTTTCTATGTGTTATTCACGTGTATATACAAAAAAAAATGTATTTAAGTATGCTATCAGTTATCTAGTAGCTATAGTACAAGCTTTGTTTAGTTTGGGACAGTGTATAATTTGTACAGGATATTTATTCTATTATTCAGATTCCAGTTATGTCATAGAAATGCTTTCTTATCTTTATACTACTAGGGTAACTAACAAGCGTATGACCTGCCTGATGGGAAGCAGTCATCGCAGCCTATGGATGATTACGACACCAGAGGCATCACTCAGGCCTTGTCGACCCTGTAAAAACCTCTTTACGCCTTTCTTGTAGAACCCCATACTGTAGTTTCCTGGGAAAATATTTCTCTGAGTCATTTCATGGGCAGCCAGCGGCCCTGTGGAATTCACTACTTGAACTGAGGACATCACCAACAAACAGCTCTTTTAAAATACTCTAAAAGAAATTCTGTTAGGAGCCACTCCTCATTCGCTATAAACTCATTTTTGTATCGTGCAGGCGAGGTTTGGATAGCTCTGAAGAGGATGATGATACGTCACTTACACCCCAAATGTCTCGCATAAACAACCAATCTCAATATAAATATTAGACAATATTTTCATTAATAGAATGATTTCATTTTTTTTTATACTACATCGGATGGAAGACTTAAGCATTTGGCCCGCCAGATGTGAAGCGGTAAGCCATTAACGCTCGGCGCATGAAATATCGCTCGCGCGCCGCCACCCTCGCCGCCGACGCAGCAACTCCTTCCTTTCTGGTACCTCACACACTCGCAGGAACACAACAACCCTCAAGGCAATTATTACTTAGCTGCGGTATTCTGTGAGGTATACGTGTACGAGCCTCTTTCACTAGTCAGCAGGGTGCACCACGTGCAAACGAGGTTGGCTTTGGCTCGAAAGATCGCGGTGACTCACTAACACCCCATTTTGTTCTTTCTCAACTCTCGGTAGTTCTCAACCAACAATAAATAGAATTTCTAACATTAGTACACACAGTAGAACATTATTCGAAATGCTTATCATTCCTCCAATAGAATATAAGCTGCCTCAGGGTCTAGTTAATGTCAATCAAATAAAAATTCCTGGGGAGCGACTGTCAACGCCTCGGGTGCCTATACGAGTACCCATCTCATGAATGTCAACTCCAAGGAAACGCAATTCGTCACGACCGCTTGCTTGGAAAAAATAAATAAACATTACAAAATACAAACATTTGCGTACACTGTTGGAAGCTTACAAGGATTTTTGGAGTAAACTCACGTCTTCTCCTTGCAGTGGTAGACACAGGGATTAGTTACATAAAAACATGTACTTGCTTGTTTTATATTTATAGCATAGGTACTTTCTTGGCCTCCATATTTAAATTTCTATCTTTTTGACGAGCGACTTTGAGGTGGAATGGTTAGCAATGGCCACTTTGACTCCGAGGTCGCGGGTTCGATCCCCGCACGTCTATTATTCGTGTGCATGAACATGTCTGTTTGTCTTGGTCTGGGTGTTTTCTATGTATTATATTTATTATGTATTTACAAAAAAAAATGTATTTTAGTATTGTATCAGTTATCTTGTACCCATTTTTAAACGGTTTTATTTAGCTCACCCCGTTTGTTTTATTATTTATTCTTGGGTCAAATTTAGTAATTCAAATTTCACCCTCTTCCTGTCAACCGATTAATTTGAAATTTTGTATACACTTTGGATTTTGGTGACAATACAATTAAATAAATTCTGTTTCATTGTAAATCCAAGATGGCCGCCGCTACAAAATGGCGGTTTACAAATTTTGTCACGACTACCTCAATATGGGTATCAAATGAAAGGGCTTGACTAGTAGAACACAGTTCACGTGAAAAAAAAATGAAAATCCAAGATGGCCGCCGCTACAAAATGGCGGTATACAAATTTTGTCACGACTACCTCAATATGGGTATCAAATGAAAAGGCTTGACTAGAAGAATACAGTTCACATGAAAAAAATTTAAATCCAAGATGGCTGCCTCTACAAAATGGCGGTTTACAAATTTTGTCACGACTGCCTCAATATGGGTACCTATCAAATGAAAGGGCTTAACTAGTAGAACACAGTTCACGATGAATATTATAAAATCCAAGATGGCCGTCAACAAAATGGCCGGTTGGCGCGGTTACATATCTTCTCAATTTTCAATATGGGTATCATTTGATACCCATTTTTTCAATATGGGTAATTATTTGAATACAAGACAAATTTAAAAGTAAAAAAAATAATGACAAAAGTCAAATCTAAACTTAATAGAACGAGAGGTACTATGTAATGAAATTAGAAACTAAAAACTTGAAAATAAAAATTATGTAAAAAAACTTTTAATTTAAACGGTTTTATTGAAAATAGTGTACTAAAAGCTAAAAAATAATTGGGTAGGTCGGAGGTTTCAGTCATCACACCCCTCTCCCTCATCAGTCTAAGGCAATGATCAGACAAAATAATAAAATCGTTGGGCCTGTGTTTCCATCCAGTCAACTCAGTTTACGCTACGCCCAACGATTTTATTATTTTGTCTGATCATTGCCTTAGACTGATGAGGGAGAGGGGTGTGATGACTGAAACCTCCGACCTACCCAATTATTTTTTAGCTTTTAGTACACTATTTTCAATAAAACCGTTTAAATTAAAAGTTTTTTTACATAATTTTTATTGCTATATACAATTCAATATAATTCTATGTATATACAAGCTTTGCCTAGTTTGTGACTAGATGTCCTTGTGTAATTTGTCCAGGAATATTTATTTATTTATTTATTATCTTACATTAAAATATGACATTAATCATATTTCGAACAAAATAAAATTCCGTACAATTAAAATAAGTTTACATTTCATGGTTTTCCTTTTGTAAATAAAAAAAACGACTTGCCCTCCGGGAGTGCCGGCAAAAGTGATAACTTGAACATTAACGTTATGCATTTTTTAATATTTTGGAATGATCAGGGAATAATTTCGCACGAATTGCTTTATTTATCCGTGTAAAAGTACTATCATGTATGTGGTAAAATACAATATTCAATTATTACGCTATCGTACACAATCATAACAATTTATATTAAAAATAAACAGCAGGAGCAGGTATACATTTTCGCCACGCGGTAGAAAGAGAGGGGGATATCACTTCCTCTCCTACGCCGCGGCGCCCGCGTCGGCGGTCTACGCTCCCTTCGTCTTACGAATTTTCGATCAAGCCACGTGTCCTGACGCGAGTTTTACATTTTTTACCCATGCCAAAAAGTGCACAATGCTGCTAAAGAAGTTTTCACTTCAAAAATATGAATGATATTTTCATTTTAAAACCACACTTTACTAAAATTATAGTGGCTCAACAAAATTATGACAGCAATCGACAAACGTTTGACTGTGCTCTGCATTTTATGGAGAAAATTTTGAGTTATGTCCGTGTCGAAATCGTGTCTTGAATTCCAATTTTGGCGTCTAAAATCTACAGTTATAATATTGAAAAGCCCGGTGTAGATACATTTTCTGCGAAAATTAATGGAAATTAGTCAGTACCCGTATCATATGGCAATTAATATTACGAATGTAACGAGGTACTGACCACCTCTATTATAAGATTCATAAAGCAAATAACATAGGATATTTTATGGATACATATTTTATAGGAAGTGGGAATTTATCATACTAAATAATGACGTAACGTCTCGTCCATCGAAGTGTAGTGAATGTACTCATTATTTTTTTATATACCAAGTCCGTTGGCAGACAAGCATACGGCCCGCCTGACGTGAAGCGGTTACCGTGCTGGCAAAATGAAATATCGCTCGCGCGCCATCATCTCCGCTGCAAGCGCAGCAACTCCAACCTTTCTGGTGACCTCACTCACTCGCAGGAATACAACAACCCTCAAGGGAATTGTTATTTGGCTGCGATATTCTGTGAGGTGGAGGTAACTCCCCAGTAGTTACTGGGGAGATACCTTCACCTCGGGCCTCCTAAACGCGTCGGGCAGCTTATAAAATCGCTGTGCCCTATCTCTCTTTCGCTAGTCGGCAAGAATGGTTTTGGCTCTAACGATCAGGATGAGCCACTTGCGCCCCAAAATCCCAACCCAATGAACTAGTCAATCAATATAGTCTATATAAATATCGAAAAAAATCCCTTGGATTTAAGGCAGACCCGTAACCCAGCAGTGTGATGCATATCATCGTTTGATGTAGTAGACATAGGTACTGGCTTAGACCTATATGCACAATTGGGTAGATACTCTTAAGGCTAAAAGGTATTTACTAAATTAAACGTAGCTATTTATAACCATCGTGGTAACCACTCGTTTGTCAGTCAGCTGTAAGCACGTAAGTTAAATATGTAACCACACGACATACATTTAAATCCACAGACCCTTCATCCGACCGAGTTGATCCTTGCGCCCGATTTATTACCTATTCAACTTTATGAGAGACTGCAAACACGTCGCACTTCGCCCCTGGGAGTGCCACCTTATTGTTTTATGTCAAGGAAAACGGGCCAATTTGTCTATCCGGTTGCTGTCACCCTTTTTATCTGAACAAAGAATGATGTATTGTAGAAAAGAAATGCTTCCGCGCGATAGTCAAATCTCCGGACGTACGACGACGTAGCCAACCCGCGTCATTTTTCCGTACAATTGCTGGGATGGAGGGGCATTTACGTTAGCGATGCGTAATGAACTAAACCTCGTGTCTTTATGAAAAATAAAACGAAAAAAGGATCCGTTTGCTCAAATCTGGATGCTCAAAGCATGCCTTTGTTCGTCAAAAAATGATACAATAAAAACCTTAATGTAATGTATTCCAAACAGCAGGATACTATTATACTTTACTAGACTTTATCCTCCAGTTCGTAAAAAATCCTTTCAGTCATCTGCCTATTGCATAAATGTTATGGTCAATGTGATAAATTAGTTATTATTCATACTGACTAATACTTAGTCAAGTGATAAATCATGTTTTTTTTTTTTTTTTTTTTTTGTTATACTACGTCGGGTGGCAGACAAGCATACGGCCCGCCTGATGTGAAGCGGTTGCCGTAGCCATATTAACGCTCGCAACATAAAATATCGCTCGCGCGCCGCCACCCCCGCTGCCAACGCAGCATCTCCTTCCTTTCTGATGACCTCACTCACTCGCAGGAACACAACAACCCTCAAGGGAATTGTTATTTGGCTGCGGTATTCTGTAAGGTGGAGGTACATTCCCCAGTCGGGTAGCTTACAATTACGCTACCTACCTCTCTTTTCGCCAGAGCTTCGTTTGTCAGTCAGCAGGGTGCACCGCGTGCAGGTGAAGTTGGCTTTGGTTCAAAGGTGTTGATGAACCACTTACACCCCAAAAATGTTTTGGTTAGATTTGAGTTGAGTGGTTAGGTTAGGGTATTCTTGTGTCCTGTAACGGGAAATAGGAGCTCCCCTTGGCTGTATAATTATATTGGTGTATAATTAAGCTTACTTGGCACCACATCATTCATCATCTAGGTTGATGGAGCTCCGTCAACCTAGATGATGAATGATGTGGTGCCAAGTAAGCTTAATTATTAATAATTGACAATTTATTTCTTTGGCCTGCCATTGTATATAATGACTATTTTATCACATTAGCTGTAACGTATATTCATGGGGCACACTAAAAGCACAGTATAAGAAATAGTACTAACGTACTAAAAGTGTTGCACTTCTAGCTAATCGGAACTATTTTAATTTCGAATGTTATATTTTTTGAAATGACTTGCAACCTTCTTAATAATAAAAAAATTTGGCGGGAAATCATTTGTCAATTTTTTTTTATCACATATCAAAGTTCTACGCACGCAACGAAAATGAAATTAAGTCGAAACGATTTTAGAGCGACGATTTTTTATGATTTTAAAAGTTCTCTCTCTTTGCAATACTGTGCTGCTCGTCTTCAAAATGCTTTTGGGAGAGAAGCACCTTGTTTAAGCACCGTGAGGCGATAGTTTGCTGAATTTGAGAGAGGTCGGGTTTCTTTACATGACGAATTCCGTGAAGGGCCGTCAACGAACATAATGTGGCTACTATTAAGCGGCTAATTGAAGAAAACTCGGGGATTACCTATGAGACAATTCGAGGACTATTGGGGATTGGCATGAGCCAAATTCAGAAAATTTTACACGAAGAATTTGTTGATTTCATGAACTGACAGCGGAGCAGAAGCGGGCTCGCGTGGAATGGTGCTCACAGATGCTACTGAAGGACGACCACGGACATTCTAATGCTGTTTATGACATTGTCACAGGAGACGAAACGTGGATTTATTGTGTTGAACCCGAAAAAAACAGCAATCTTGTGAATAATGAGAACGGGCCAACAAAAGTGAGGTAGGCGAGAAATGTTGGTAAAAAAAATGATCACGTTTTTTTTCTCAGCTACGGGTCCCATCTGTACAATTCCACTTGAAGATCAAAAGAGTGTTAATGCCGAGTGGTATTCTACCATTTGTTTACCCAGGTTGTTAGAAAAAGTTCGCGAAAGACGACCAAAAAGCCGCGTTCTCCTACATCATGACAACGCTTCTTCACACACGGCCAACAAAACAAAGTAATTTTTAGCTTCCGAAAAAGTACAACTCGTCACCCATCCTGCACATAGCCCCGACCTAGCACCCTGTGCTTTCTGTGTTTTCCCTAAAATCAAAGATTTGATGAGAAGTTTCACTTTTACCAACTCCGAAGAGGCAGTGATAGCGTTCAATCAGCACGTAGAAAACATGCCGTCAGATCTATGGTCCTCCTGTTTCAAAAAATGGTTCGATCGCATGAAAGTATTTTGAAAAGCAATAAACATAATATTTTGGTTATAACATGTTGTTTTTTTAAGTTAAGTAACTTTTAGTGTGACCTACGTATAATAGTAAATTTTTGAAATATTCACAATAAAACGAAAATAAATGTGATATCACGCTATTACTGCCAAACGCCTGATCCGATTTTGTTAAAGGTTAATAAATATAGGCTGCTATAACTAATTTGAGACTCTTAGCGACCTCTGTTGCTCTTTAGAGTAACTAAATTTCGGTGTACGCAATTTTATATGAACATTGCTGGTCCTTTATATCTCTAGTCCCAGATATAGGCTATGTGCATATAATTCACATAGTCGTGTGACATTGGATTGGATTGGATAATTCACATAGTCATCTTACCGCCGGAGCTGAAGCCAATTAACATCAGATTTTATGAATGCGATAATGAAACTAATGCTTAGATTGTTAGTATTTAGCTTAGCAGGTAGAAACCCTAGCGCTCTACTGCCTAACCTGAAGATGTTTGTCAATAACTTTTACCATAGACCAATTTTTAGAATCAAAATATTCGATCGGAATCAGCTTCAGCTTATGAGGTAGGGCCCCAGTGTAGTAGTTTTTGAAATATCGAAATTGATTTGAAAAATTATAATTAAATAAATAAATAATAAATAAATATTGTCAGACAAATTACACAGCGCCACCTAGCCCCAAAGTAAGCAAAGCTTGTGTTATGGGTACTAGACAACTGATAAACATACGTAAATACATTTTTTTTGTAAATACATACTTATGAGACATAGAAAACACCCAGAGCAAGACAAACAGACATGTTCATGCACACAAATGTTTGTCCTGTGTGGGAAGCGGCGTCATTGACCGCTACGCCACCGAGCTCGTCAAATATATATATAATAATTGGGGTGATTTTTATTCCCACCTGTCTAACTAAATGTTCTACGCTAAGTAAGAGGTTGTCAGTATTTTTAAAATGACTCTGTATATACGTAGAAAAGTCAATAGGGAAATAAAAAGTTCACGTTTCAAGACTTCCATTAAATATCGCGATATCTTCTTATTACAATACATTTTGTAAACCCTCCGGGGACTGAAGAAAAAGGCTCTGTTTTCCTACTATTATCAGGTACCTATACATACAGCTAATAGCATGAGATGCTTGGCGTTTTTATGTCACTCGCAAAAGAGAGGTAGGCTACAGCGTATTTATATGCTACACCACTGGAGGAGTGTCTCCACCTCGCAGAATACCGCACCGCAGCCAAATAAGGTGCGTGAGCGATATTTCGTGTTGAGAGTGTGTTTATATGGCAACGGTAACCGCTTTACATCAGGTGGTACGAGGTGTAAGTGGTTCATCAACATATTTGAACCAAAGCCAACTTCACCTGCAAGCGGTGCACCCTGCTGACTGACAAACGAAGCTCTGGCGAAAAGAGAGGCAGGGAGCGTAATTTTAGGCTAGCCGACTGGGGAAGTAAAGTAGTACCTACACCTCACGGAATACCGCAGCCAAATAACAATTCCCTTGAGGGTTGTTGTGTTCCTGCGAATGAGTGAGATCACCAGAAAGGAAGGAGATGCTGCATTGGCAGCGGGGGTGGCGGCGCGCGAGCGATATTTTTATGTTGCAAGCGTTAATATGGCTACGGTGATATGATACTAAGCGTTAACACCGCTTCACATCAGGCGGGTCGCATGCTTGTCTGCCCGACCCGAAGTAGTATATAAAAAAAAATCGCAAGGTCTCATTTCGCGTATACCGAAGGGAGCACTGTTCTCACAAACAAGTACCTACTCGAGTTTTATTAACACAGTATTTAATGGACCATACGCTGAAATACGTAGCGGAAAATTGTCTGCGCTGCAGCGCGGTGCAGAGTATTTTAAAACCACTTTAAAACCATACTTAATAAATAATCACCGCTGTCGTGATTACACCAGTAAAAGTATATATTTTATACAAAGTTTATATACATATTTATTTTCGCGAAAAACCTATATACATTTAATATTAACAAATAAAATATTTACATAGAGATAGAAAACAAAAAAAAGAAGGAAAGCATAACAAATTAATTATACATAAAAAAAAAACAAGTATGCTATAAACCACACGACTGAAGTAAGACTTCTTTAGCTCCACCTATATGCATGTATATGTATCTGTTTATACATATATGTATAATATATACATATATACGAAACGTAATTGGCAATGAGAGATAGAGAGAGAAAAAACTGCTCGCACCTCTCATGCCCCTACAGTAATATACGAAACGTAACTCTCTCTCTTTTTATCTAACTTATAATAGCAGTGCTAATCCTCTGAGCAAGGTAAAGGCCAGCCCTCTGGTCTTTTTATACTGTATTGTGGTTAGTGAACTGTATGTAAAATCTACACACAGTTCACTTGTCATGAGATAATGTAATGCCTTGGTAACTCTTTAAGATGTCGAAAATGATTATAAAAAATAATGTTTCTGTTCGAGACGAACGGGTTCCTCTGATGGAAACAATCACCACGTGGAGATCACATGGAGATTAGCAACATTAAGGGGTTGCCAATCCGTTGTCAGACTATACTCCCCTTTTTTTCTTTCTTTCTAGTGACCTCACTAACTCGCAGGAACAGAACAACCCTCAAGGGACTTTAACAAGTCCCTGTTTGGCTGTGGTATTCTGTGAGGTGGAGATACTTCTCCGGTCGGGCAGCTTAAAAAATATGCTATGCCCTACTTCTCTTTTCACCAGAGCCTCGTTTGTCAGTCAGCAGGGTACACCATGTGCAGGTGAGGTTGGCTTTGGTTCAACGATTCAACGATGTTGATGACCCTCTTACACCCCAGATAATAGTTAACGACCACGACAGACGACGACGACAACTCTTGTTGGTGCAAAAATACGCCATTTTTTATACAATAAATGTTTCTAGAGACTCGCATTATCAACACGAATCTAACAACGTATCACTCATCAAAATCGGATCAGCCGTTCAGTAATTACGCGTCAAATAATAACCCTCTTTTTCGCCTCTCTACAATCGGATAAAAATATCGTCGATTACCTTTCAAAAGACAATATTTAAGTATCCTTCAGTCGGTGTGAAAAGCGATTCATTTATTTAAAGTATCATTACGAGGCGAGCAGCCATTACGGAAAACATTTTTATTTTTTTCGCTTTTTCCGAAAACGTCAGAGATACAACAAGGGTAAGAATTTTAAAGGTTTTCTCTCTTCTTCTAGTCAGTGTCCGTGATAAAAGAACCCCTGTCGTTTGGTTTAATGTTAAAGGAATATTCCCTTATTTTTGCGTGAAATTTAGTGATGCAAATATCTCTTGTGTTTAAATCGTCAAGCTATTTTAGTCTATTGTCGTTTTTTTTAATATCTTTATTGGATCTTTTTTTTTCTTAAGATAAAGGGTTTATGTTAATTTATGGTTCGTTCGGAAGGTGAACGCACACTTATTCAAAGCGTCCAACGACCCGAATTTTAGTATTCTTTATGCAATCTTATGAAACCTTGCATAGATAACTGTCCTACCGGATTCGGACGAATCGGCGCGGATAAATGTGCAATCTGTCATAAGATTTCATACAAAGAATTCTAAAATTCGGTTCGTTCTGCGCGTTCGACTCGGATGAATTCGGATTCTATCCCCGCACAAGACAAATATTTGTATACATGACCACTTCTGTTTGTCTCGGTCTGGGTGTTTTCTATGTAGTATATGTATATATTTACAAAAAAACTGTGTATAATATCAGTAATCTAGTACCCATACTACAAGCTTTGCTTAGTTTGGGACTAGATAACATTTTGTAATTCGTTCTGGAATATTTATTTGCTTAGTTATTTCTTGTTTATTTTTTTATAAATAAAAAATATACATGAACGTACAACTTTTTGCCGTGTGGTTTCCGGCAGACTAGAATAGAATCACTCCGTTTCTTCCCGTGGATGTCGTACAAAGCGACTAAGGGAAATACATTATCAAATATCGATCAGGCCTCCCCAACCCGTTTGGCCAGCGTGGGGAGTGTAGGCCAAATCCTCCTTCCGTCTAGGACGGACGAGAGAGGGTCGTGCTCCTGTAGTGGAGACTAAAATGGACCTGATGATGAACGTACAACTGAAGCCGCGGGCGAATGCAAATTTATTATATTCGTAAGTAATATTAGAGAAAAAGGCAATACCTGAACCCCGTCAAATCATATATACATATTTTCATAAAAATATTGCCTTTAACTTCACATTAATTTAGCCGCATTTTGATCACAACAGAATTAGGTAGACGATGAAGGCTTCAGTACACGCAAATTAAGTCGAGGCTATTCTGATATCAAGGGTGATGTCAAGCAAGTAATCGCTTAGTTATGAACCTTCAACCGAAGATACGGCAGACCAAACATTTGACCCGAAAAAGGGTTTACTTGGCGTCATAAACGTAAAGGCCCTTCAAAGCGATCCACCGAGCCTCAAAACCGAGGTAGGTAAACGGTTAAGCATTATTAGATAGGCACTTAAAACTTTAGGGACCTAAGCATCTGAGTGCCTAGTAAAATGAGATGACGCCGCTTTATCAACCACTATTTGATTTGGATTAAAATGCAATAAACTGTATTAGTGTCCGACCGAAACTGGTTTTTACGACCGAAACCGAAACCGAAACCGAATTTCGGCAACAGTCTCAGTTTCGGCCGAAACCGAAACCGAAACCGAAACTTTTTCGAAACTATTATCTGAATGTAGGTACTTTTCTTATAATTGGAGGTGTAAGTGGTTCATCAACATCTCTGAATGAAAACCAACTTCACCTGCACTCGGTGCACCCTGCTAACTGACAAACGAAGATTTGGCGAAAAGAGAGGTAGGGAGCGTAATTGTAAGCTACCCGACTGGGGAATGTACCTCCACCTCACAGAATACCGCAGCCAAATAACAAATCCCTTGAGGGTTGCTGTGTTCCTGCGAGTGAGTGAGGTCACCAGAAAGGGAGGAGATGCTCCGTCTGCAGCGCGGGTGGCAGCGCGCGAGCGATATTTTATGTTGCGATCGTTAATATGGCTACGGTAACCGCTTCACATCAGGCGGGCCGTATGCTTGTCTGCCACCCGACGTATTATATGAAACCAAAATTAAAAATTTTGAAAAAATCGTCGTGGATTTTTTCAAAATTCGTTGGGGCTGCCATTAAATGAACTAGTTTGGCAGTTTTATAGTAACTTGTATACTTATTTATATTTATGTTGAAAGCAGCCCCCGACGGATTTTCTTGGTTTTTTTTTATTAAGTTCATAGCATAAATTCTTTAAGTCGGGGGTTTCAAAATTATCTTATTCTTTTTCAACTACGTTTCAACCGTCGTGGGTTTATTCAAAATTTTTAGTTTTGTTTTTATTTCAAACTTTTTAGAGAGCAAGCATAGGTATTACAATTGAAAATCGCATCAGAATCAGACTAGTTTTGTTTTTGCACAAATAAATGTTTACTGCAGCGCCCTCTGGTGAGTTGTCACTGTAACACCTATCTAAGAACATGCTCCAATCAAACCTGCACCCATCACTGAAATCCGCATCAAAATCGGACTAGTAGTTTTGGAGAAAAATGGCAACATTGGTTGCACAAACAAATGTTTATTGCAGCGCTCCCTGGTGAGTTGTCACCGTAACACCTATCTAAGAACATGCACCAATCAAATCCGAACCCATCACTGTAAACCGCAATTAAATCGGACTCGTAGTTTTGGAGATACATGGCAACATTGGTTTCACAAACAAATATTTACTGCAGCGCCCCCTGGTGAGTTGTCACCGTAACACCTATCTAAGAACATGCACCAATCAAACCCGAACCCATCACTGAAAACCGCATCAAAATCGGACTCGTAGTTTTGGAGATAATTGGAAACATTGATTTGCACAAACATCCTAGCACCCCAAACGCATATACCGTCTCCGTTCCGTTGCGGGTAAAAAATAATAATAATTACGTTACGTTATAATTGCTAGATACTTGGTTATAATTATTAAATTGAACGTTGAAACTCTAAATCTTTAATAATATCACCACTAATGCACTATAGTAAGTACCAAGTACCTAACTATTGTTTGTTTACGTATAGCATTACCGAATGAGTTAAATTAACCACAAAATATTCAGATAGTTATGTTAGACTTGATTCTACTATAATCTATGCATTAGTTTGTTATACTAAATTATTGTGTTTACTACCTACCCTTAATACAATATCACATGATAAAACTTCCGAATTCAAAACAACACACGAAAACTCACAAACAACAAACAAAACGCACTGCAAACGCAAACAAGTCACGACATGATTAGCCACGTGGACGCGGCAAAATATCTTCGTCGCTTGGATGGAATTTACTGCGCCGAACATGACCGAGCACAGCGCGGGAACTCTCGAATGAAGTTTCGGTTTCGGTCGTAGTTTCGGCAGGTTTGCCGCCGAAACCGAATCTAAACCGAAACTCGTTATTTTTGCCGAAACTCGACCGAAACCGAAACCGAAACCGAACATTCGGTCGGACACTAAACTGTATTAAGGGGATGGTATTCGTAGGTATCAATGTTAAAAGGTTTAGTCGTAATCATTTTTTTCGTAACAAATTACATAAATATTTTTTTATATATTAATTTACAAGATAATAACTTGTAACTCATCATTGCAGTTTTTCGGAATATTTAATTATTATTTTTAACCGACTCCAAAAAAGGAGGAGGTTCTCAATTCGGCTGTATTTTTTTTTTTAAAGTTTGTTACTTAATTAGTCAGTGATTTATAAACCGATTTGAAAAAAAACTTTTTTTATTTTAAAGAGTATACTTCCAGATTCGTCCCATATTTTTTTCATCATCATCATTATCAGCTTGTATCTACATACATACATGTAGAGTAATCTTTGGAGTCGGTTTTTTTTTTGTTAAAATTATAATTTTACAATAACTTCACAATTTAATTTAATTTAACAATTAATAAGTACCAAAAACCCACGCGAGTTGTAAATTACCATACTTTTTCATTTAGGATGTTACAAAATAGATGTCTTCAATAATTTTCTCATGAGCCAGCTTTCCATTTCTTTTAATTTACCAATTATAAGACATTACATGCAATTCACACTGGCGAATGGCTGGCCGCATACGAAATCATGTTGGCGTTTGTCTCCTTAAATACTAACAAAATATAAAACTAGTGGAATAATGCGT
The DNA here is from genome assembly GCA_937001555.2 of Hypsopygia costalis. Classification (NCBI taxonomy): domain Eukaryota; kingdom Metazoa; phylum Arthropoda; class Insecta; order Lepidoptera; family Pyralidae; genus Hypsopygia; species Hypsopygia costalis. Next base: position 6,737,633 of record OW443330.2, on the reverse strand, counting down.
ACTATGTGAGTGTGCCAAGAGTGTAAAGGGAGTTTGTAGGTTCCATTTTTCATTAATAGTAGTTTTTCTCATATCTCAATGTCTGTAGAAATAGCATTAAGATTTCCTGTGACAAAAGTTTCTACATAAAATTAAATTTCCTACAAAATTGGTCACACTAATCTTTTCTCTGCAATCAATATTTTAGAAGATACAGGTTGTTTAAGTTAAAAGAGGAAATAGACGATCTAATAAAAACTAAATTGGGTTAAAAATTATTTAAAATAAATAAGGCTGTCTTTATTAATGCTAAATAAGTTTTTCTTCAAATTATGCAAGTACTGGATTGGAAGTAATATTTAGATAGGTATTTTACATTATACGCAGCAGAGGAACACGTCTATACTTCACTTTCAAATTTTTTATAACAATTTTCTTTATAATTTATAAAGAGAATATAAAACAAAGGTACAGGATTAAAGATTCAAAGTCACAATCGCATTAAATGGTTTTTATTCTATTATATATTTTATATTGAATGACACTTTACTCGGCCGTAATATTATTAATAAAATGAGAGATAGATCAGCAAATCATATAATAATAAGCACCATGATTGAATCATAAAGTTAATATATTTCACTAGATTGAATACGCTATGCACCATTACCTTCTATACCAATGTAATAGCTAATTGACAAATCAACGTAATTGCTCGAACAACTGCAGCAGGCGTTTGACATAGTGGTTTTATCCACAGACCTAGAATGTTTCGCTGCGCTTAAAAACAAACAAGCCGAAAGACACAAAACATTAGTTATATGCATACTGCATATGCAAGAAAGAATAGACAATATCGGACTGACTTAAAAATTTCGAGTTTAAGGCATTATCAACCTGCGTAGGTAGAATCAAGGTTTTTTTTATTTATTTAAAATTGGAGGGAGGCAAACGAGCAATCACTACCGCTCATAGAGTTCAACAACATCAAGGGGTTGCCGATCCAGCCAGATTGCCAGCCTTTTAAGGGTAAGAAAGACTAGGTATGTTTTTTAAGGGTCCCATGTCGTAATTGTTCGAAAATACCGCTTAGGGAAGTTGATTCCACAGTTTCACCGTTCGTGGAAATGAAAGCAAACGAACTAAATCGCCAATTATCAAGATAATATGGATGCAATTTAAATTTTTGCCAAGTTGTACGATAGTGGTACTCAGCAGCAGGTACCAAATCAAACATGTCATCCGAGCACTCCCCGTGATATAATTTGTCAGAACGCAAAGAGACGACATCTCTCTATAGAGAGTCCAGTCCAGTCGATCCGAAATCATTGGGTCACCGACGATTGGAACTCCTCGTTGTATGCGGTAAAATGGAGCTACCAAGTACTGGGGTGACCAGATGCGAACTATGTGAGGTCCACTGTTCCATGTGAAGTCGAACCTGGGCTTTACATAATTGAAGGCGATGTCAGGGTGTAAAATACCGCCTGGTTTTATTGATGACACCAATGTTCATAGACGCTAGTTAGGCCTTGCATCCCAAGTGGCCGCGAAACTGAACATATAGGTTTCTTTTATATATGAGAGGGGGGCAAATGAGCAAGTGGGTCACCTGGTGGAAAGCAATCATCACCGCCCATGGAGACCAGCAACACTGAGCAGTTGCCGATACGCTGCCAGCCTTTTAAGGGCATTATAGACTCTATTCTTGAAGGCTCCCATGTCGTAATTGTTCGGAAATACCGCTGAGGGAAGTTGATTCCACAGTTTCACTATTCGTGATATAAAATGTCTTAGGAAACGTACTGTAAGGAGCAGAAATTTTATTAAATAAATAAAAATCCTATAACAAAACAAGAAAAAGGTGTGTAATATAATTGTGGTGTCGTGTTGCGTGTTGTATTGTGCGGTGACAAGACAGTCTAATCCAGAGAATTACACATTTCACATGTACAAAATACGATTTAATAGGAGACTTTTTTCGAACCTTATTTTATCAAATTTATACTACAAATCGTTATTCCTTTCCCAGAGCTATTGCGATTCTAACTTCTAACATGCATACAAAAAAAAATATTTATCCCAAATGAATTTGATGACACAATTTGATCAATCACTTAGAACTTGACACATCTGCTTTTTTATGGCGAAGTGTTTTATGCGGCAATTTTGCTGTATGGAAATCTATGCGAGCCATGATCGGAAACTAGTATTATAAAATATAACATTAAATGAACTCGATATTATGTAATATATCATGTATCACAGATCCAGATTGAATAGTTTATCGATAAAGCACGTAATATGTAACGATGACAACACTATACATACACTCTCATATACAAATAATTTTTGGTAATGCGTCGGAACATTCCCTCCCTCCCAACAGTGTATTAATTCGAATGCAACCATTAAGGTTGGCTGGTGGAAATCTCTCGTAGAGATATGCTCACCTTTGTATTTATCTGTATAACATGAAATTGTTTTGTATTAGTTATGCACAAACGAGCATATTGACGAGCTCGGTGGTTGAATGGTTAGCAATAGCCACTTTGACTCCGAGGTCGCGGGTTCGATTCCCGCACAAGACAAATATTTGTGTGCATGAACATGTCTGTTTGTCTTGGTCTGGGTGTTTACTATGTATTATATGTATGTATCTACAAAAAAAACATATTTAAGTATAGTATCAGTTATCTAGTACCCATATTGCAAGCTCTGCTTAGTTTGGAACTAGATGGCCGTGTGTAATTTGTCCAGGAATATCTATTTATTTATTTATAGACATGGGCAAAATGTCAGGTATTAACAATAAGTGCTCAGTAAGTACCTGTAAATGCCCAATAAGTTTTGAACATAATAGGGAATTTATAAGTACTTTTTGGACATTTATCGTAAATGCCCGGCATTTTGCCCATCTCTAGTTATGCAATAAAGAACATACCTATACAACCGGACGTTGTTCATCTATACATTTTAGATCTGTGGTTTTATCACTATCCTATTACCAATTTGGATAGATTTGAACAATAACGATCTAATTTGAGTGTATTTGACATTGCAACATAATGACACGACAAAGGGAAGCGCTCCGTTATTATCATCCAATTACGAGATTATCTCCAGCAGGCATTAATATTCCCGCATATTGACGTAGTTATTTCATTTTACGGATGATTTATTGAATTCATGTGATTATTGTTAATGGAATAACGAACTAACTCATCAATAATTAAGTTGTAATGAACATAACATATAGATGTTTTTTTTATTCTATTCTCGTCTCTCCCAACGTAGACACAGTACCGAAACAAAATTAAATATAGGACAAGTGCAAATCGGACTCACACACTGAGGGTTCCGGCTTTTCATTAACTCTGAATAATTACCTGAATTTTTTCATTTTTTATTTTACTGATATTTAGGAAATAAAACTATGCGACGACCAGCCCCCTTACCACCATCTCTTATTGCGGTTCAATAACTGGATAGAATGCTTATTCATACTAATGAATAAGCGACTCTATTTCTGAATGATATGATATAATGAATCGCAATAAGAGATGGTGGTAAGGGGGCTGATAACAATTTTGAAAGCGATCGGCCCAATAACTAAAAAGTTCAAAATGGTGAGTACTAGGGCTTGAGCTGCGGAATTCCGATATCGAGAAAATTATGAAATTACGAGACATTTCAGTATATACACATAAAGGTATTTACATACCTTTACTATTGCCTGACGTTTCGACTAGTTTGCACCGGCCGTGGTTACATGCTGACTTATGCGATCATGTATGATCCCTTAATTCCCGTTGTTATTTTTCATAAATCATGCAACGCGAATGTTTAAAAGTTATTATGAATGATGATGATGACCGGCAAGCGCAGCGTAGGACGTCCACCCGCAAGGTGGACAGACGACCTCATTAAGACCGTAGGATCGCGCTGGATTTAAGCCGCTTCCAACCGGTCTTATTGGAGATCTAGAGGGGAGGCCTATGTCCAGCAGTGGATTTTCAATGGCTGAGATGATGATGATGATGACTCATTTGACTTTACTGGATATCCAGTCATCTTCACGCAAGTTATCCTCGAGTGTGTCACATTTTACATATCGTCGTCAACTCTTATTTATTCCACTACTGGGATACGGGTCTCTCCTCAATCGAATGGGTATAAAGCATACTCCACCACGCTGCTCAACTGCGGGTTGGCGGAGATCAGTGTTTTCAAACCGCCTAAAGGCCACTAATTTGGTTTAACGACTTTATTTTTTATCAAATTAATATTTATTTTCGGGATGTGAATAATCCACCATGTTATTTATCATTAGAGCCAAGCTAACCTTATCTGCACTTGGAACACATATGGTTACTGGGGAACCGGGACTGGGGAAGTTCCTCCACCTCACCGAATACCGTAGTCAAATAACAATTCACTTAAGGGTTTCTGTGAGGGAGTGAGTTCACCATAAAGGAGGATGAGAAGGAGTTGCTACGTTGACAGCGGGGGTGACTACGCGCAAGCGATATTTCATGTAGCGGACGTTAATATGATTACGATAACCGCATCAGATACAGCGTTTTAGAGAAGATTTTTCGTTTTTATACGACGTGGTATAAAAAAGAAAAATCTTCTCTAAAACTCTATCTCATCTCACGCTTGTCGTTTATACCCGACACACACATGACTTCAATGACATTATTTAACTGATACCTTCAATTACATTTTATAACAGATCGAAGAGTACATTACAAAAGTTCGTTTCATTTCCTCGCATAAAAACAGCTGCAAATCTATAAATAACCCCGAGAAAATAACTAGATACGGTAACTAAGGTTATTGCGAAACAACCATACTTGGTCAGCTATGGCCCACACAATGTGGCAACCAGTTATCACCCAGTGAGATAACCGGATTAGACCATTTACTGCATGGCTAGTTGCTTTTCCTAGTTTAATAAATAGGTACAGAGGAAATTAGATGAAGAATCATAGTCGACATTGCTCTCAAAATCAGCAAACAGAAATATCAGTTTTAAATTTCCACAGTTCCACTATCGTATACATCATCTTAATATTTGGAGATTTAAAAGACGTTTTTTACCCCGAATTGTAAAGTTGTGAAATCAACCTCCCTCAGCAGTATTCCCAAATAAATACGACATAGGGACCTTCAAGAACAGAGTCAATATTTCCCTAAAAAGGCTGGTAACGGATCGGCGACCCCTTGGTGTTGCTGATTTCTATGGGCGGTGGTGATTGCTTTCCATCAGGTGGCCCACATACTTGCTTGTCCCCCTCTCATATAAAAAAGGGCTAGCGTAAATGTAAGCTGCCCGACTGGGGAAGTACCTCCACCTCACAAAAGACCGAAGCCAAATAACAATTCATTTGAGGGTTGTTGAGAGTGAGTGAGTTCACCAGAAAGGAAGGAGTTGCTGCATTGGCCGCGGGGCTGGCGGCATGCGAGCGACATTTAATGTTGAGAGCGTTAATATGGCTACGGTAACCTCTTTACATCAGACTGGTCGTATGCTTGTCTGTCACTCTACGAAGTATAAAAAAAAATACAACTCTAAACTAAATCGTATCCGAGCGGAGCCGACGCGAATCGCATACAGAATACAAAACAGAAGCCAACAAAATAATGTCAAAAGGTGTAAATATTGTAAGATTAGGGAGAACACAAAAGATCCACGAGGGTCGACGTGTCACCGGTGCTGCAGCACTAGACCCGCTCTAAGATAACATAAGATATTACACGCCTTTAATTTTAATCCTTTAAGGTTGACTGGAAGATATCCCCTCTAAGGCATAAGTCCGCCTTTGTATCTCTTGTTACTTTTTTATGTACAATAAAGTTATAACAAACAATCCTTCAAAAGCATTCTTTAACACGAAAATAGCAACTCTATAAAAACATTTAAAGATGCAGCATTTATTTACAAAGTTATAAATAGCTTTATCAATTGACCAGAACTTCTGGTCAAGACTACCTTTCTGTGCCCTTCTGTGATCAACTAGCAAGTCAAGTCATCAAGTTTACGAATGAACCCGCAAGATATCCGAGAGCTTACTAACATCCATATTGATTGATGAACCCTTCGCGGATCCAATTGGATACGATAAGTGTAACTTTAGCCATTTTTGTTAAATATATGGAGTGGTTGTAACCAAGATCCAAAATAGTATTCCTGGACAAATTACACACGGCTATCTAGTCCCAAACTACGCAAAACTTGACTACTAGATAACTGATATAATACTTAAATATATATTTTTTTTAAATACATACATCTATTAGTTAGAAAACACTCAGACCAAGACATACAGACATGTTCATGCACACAAATAATTGTCTTGTGCGGGGTCGAACCCGCAACCTCGGAGCCAAAGTGGCCATTGTTCCGTGGTGAAATGGTTAGCATTTGACCACGGAACTCGTCAATAAATAAAATAATCCCTACTTATTATTATAAATGTGAATGTGAGTTTGTTTGTTGTGCTTTGACGCCGAAACTACTCAACCGATCATCATGAAACTTTGTTCACATATTCTCAAAGGAAGGACATAGGATTTAAAAAAAGTACACGCGGACGAAGCCGCGGGTGGAAGCTATTACTTTTATAGTTCACAGAGATATTATTATCCATGTGAAAATAATTTGTGTGTCATTATTATATTTTGGAAATAAATTCCGTATTTTATTTTCTAATAGAATCACTACATTCAATCATTAAGATCACTATAGTAAAAGAAATGTCTGTGTGCGCTAATCGCAAAAATAACTATTGGGTTTTTTTTTTACAACTGGTCGGCCTCCACCGGAATCCGTCCTGGAATTCAGAATTCTTAATCCCGGACGCATAGAATTCCATATAAAACCTACACTTATTCACCACACACATGCTGATTTTTGAAGTGAAAACTTATTTAGCGGCGTTGTGCACTTTTTGGGATGGGTAAAAAATGTTAAACTCTCGTCAGGACACGTAGCCTGATCGAAAATTCGTAAGACGGAGGGAGAGTAGACCTCCGGCGCGGCGTAGGAGAGGAAGTAATATCCCCTCTCTTTCTACCGCGCGGCGAAAATGAATTCCGGCTTCTGCTGTTTATTTTAAATGTAATAAATTTGTAAATTGTCATGTTTGTGTACCATAGCGCAATAAATGAATATTGTATTTTACCACATAAACGATAGTACTTTTATACTAATAAATAAAGCAATTGGTGAGAAATTATTCCCTAACCATTCCAAAATATTCTAAAATGTTGCACTTCTGCCGGCACTCCCGGAGTGCAACGCGTTTCTTTTTTTCAGATTTTGTTTTTTTTTAGATGGGATCAATGCTGACGCGTATGAAGAATAGGCTAGACGACAATTTTTTATTTCGATTTGTTATGTAAGGTCGTCACAATAATATAACTATAGTTGAAATAAATACGTCGATAGCATAAAAACTTCTCGAGATATGATAACTTGAAAATCACAATTTTGGACTTTCCCGAAAACGCTCCATACAAAAGGCTACTGAATTATGACGTCACACTTATGTATTTTGTATACGTTAAAACAGAAATTTGTACGACAGCTATAATGAAATACTGCGTTTATGTAGCTAGTGCCATAACAAAAGTTATAGTATTTTTGATTGTTATTCCAAAGTTAATTTTTTTTTTTATAATTTCATTCTTTTAAATTGGACTTTCCCACTACACTTTGATCGATCGTAGAACAAGTCGGACATAAGTTATTAAAATTTCAAGATCGCAGATCGTTCTAGTTTTGTATATTTTATGACACTTATAAGTATTTTTTATAATTATTTATCATTGTCGTCTAGCCTATTTGTGTCTCCGCCAACCCTCAGTTGAGCAGCGTGGTGGAGTATGTCCTACCTTCGATTGAGGGGAGACCCGTATCCCAACAGTGGGATGATCAGGGTTGATACCGATGTGAAGAATTTAAGAATCTAAATTCCGGACGCACGTGTTTGCATATATTTTTAAGAGCGAAGTGACACACGCCGAAATTCAGATTAAACATCTGACGGATTGCAGCTGTGTAAGAGTGGACACTATTTTTTTTTTATACTACGACGGATGGCAGACAAGCATACGGCCCGCCTGATGTGAAGCGGTTACCGTAGTCATATTAACGCTCGCAACATAAAATATTGCTCTCGCGCCGCCACCCTCGCTGCCAACGCAGCATCTCCTTCCTTTCTGGTGACCTCACTCACTCGCAGGAACACAACAACACTCAAGGGAATTGTTATTTGGCTGCGGTATGGGAGCATACCTCTCTTTTCACCAGAGCTTCGTTTGTCAGTCAGCAGGGTGCACCGCGTGTAGGTGATGTAGGCTTTGGTTCAAATATGTTGATGAAGCACTTACACCCCAACTACTAGCGAACAACTAGCGAAAATTCAAACCATAGACCACATCCATTTAAGTATCTAATTAATAGTTTTTGTTTATGATTTTGAAATTTATCAGAGCTCAGTATTACAATATCATTTATTACATTTTCACAACTGATAGAATTATAATCATGTATTCAAAGAAACTACCATGTAATACACCGATCTCTCTCTGCATAATACCATCGCATAACGTTGCCGTTGCGGTCAACAATATTACGACTTCTTATAGTTAGGTTAGACACGTAATAAATTACGAATGGAAATTAGATTATAAAATTATAATGTACTAGATGAACTTCGTAACATCTACATCTACCAGTAGGAACACTTTATTTTGTATAAGAAAACAAAATTGTTGTTTTTACCACAGACCTACAATGTTTATTAAGAAACTAAAATTTCATCTGATATCAAATTGTTGTAGTTACATTTCCGATTTTCCGATATTTACACATAGCCCATAAGTACCCATTTTGTCGATCAGTGGCTATCAGCAGTGGCGCCGCCAGGCGGCGACTGTCTCGAACCTTTTTGGCATCAAAGAAAGAGCAAATATAATGGATGGCACTAGTTCTACAAAATATACATATAAAAGATTTGTATGTAATACAAAAAGACGAAAATTTCGTCTGTTTTTATAATTTCTTTTTTAATATAATTATTGTAATTATTTCCAATAAATTTAATATTTAACTACCTACATACTCTTAGTGTATCTTGTTTCATTAAAATTTTCCTTCATAACTAGAAAAGAACAGTGGCATAGGTTGATGTCGCCGACACCCACATTTTGCCTACCGCCGCCACTGGTAGTCTGGTATTCTGGAATCCACATCATTAATAAATTAGCCTGTTATATTTTACAACTCTATATAAATACTATGGTGATCCGTCTAAACAGAGCAAGTAGTTGAAAGTTGGGAACAACAAACAAGAACAGCGATCCCTGCTCAGTAAGATGCGCCTGTCAAACCAAATATTCTTATCTCGGCTCAACTCAGGAGCCGTGTTTAGATATTGACACTATCTCGCCCTTAAAATAGCACTATACTTATTGTTGGAGCCGAACTCGCAGCCTTTGGTAGATTTTTTGCCGCCTACGCTTCTTTTGTGGGCTTATTTACCTGCTTCAGAGGAAATGAGGTTGTGATTTATTGTAATTTATGTAATATAAGCACCATTATCCTATGCTCATAATATTACAGTGAGCACCATTCATATCACATTAATAAAATTGACCTGTCGACGTTTTCTCGGGAGACTACAGAATGGGGTTCTTTAGAAAGGTTTTTACAGAGTCGGTAATACCCGTGTGATGCCCCTGGTGTTACAAACGTTCATAGGCTACGGTAACTGCTTTGCATCTGGCGGTCCGTATGTTTGTTTGTCATTTTAGTGGTATAAAAAAAATTACGAACTAGCATAAGCTTCAATACAATACAATACTCTTTATTGCACCAAAAATACAGCAAAGTTTTAAAAATAAACACTTAAAAAAAATAAAGTACAAAAGGCGACCTTATCGCTTAGCGATCTCTTCCAGGCAACCTTTGGGTAGACGAGACCTGAAATATAGGTAGATGGCGCAGCATATACTATATACCTACACAATTATACAATACAAACATACATACACTACATAAACTACATAAAAGCTTCGTATGTTTTTTTTTCAATTTCATAAACCGGGGTAGGTACATGATCAAAAATTGCATAGAAACCATAGTTAACATTTAGTCTGTTTCCTAATAACAAAACCTGTCATTTTATGGCCACACAAAATCCGCAGTTATGACAATATAGGCATAAAGTTGTGGTTCTATGTTTCTACGAAACATTCAGGTTGTTCAGAAGGTTCCACCAAGTGCCAACAATCACCAGTATCGACAATAATTTTATTTGTTCAATAAGCTTTTTTGTCATTTATTTACTTACAATACAATGCAATCTCACCTACGATCACGCTACCAGAAAGCATTATACCTATTAGATCTATTGTATCAAAAGTAATATGAAATTAAATGCTACAAATGTCCTACAAACTAAACCCCCGAACCCCTAATCAAAACGTACAAATCTTCCAGGGTTGTCACTAAGATTTGATGGATAACGACTATTTTCAGCGTGACATTACATCACTAGTAATCGAAGAGATATCGTGAGGTAAGCAGATTTCTTACATTACTTACTTAAGGCATAGTAAATGCTTAAGGTCAAGGATAAATGAGTAAATCCTTTTATAAATAAATTCCTGGATAAATTACCTACACACGGCCATCTAGTCCCAAACTGAGCAAAGCTTGTACTAAGGGTTCTAGCTAACGGATATAATACGTAACTACCTTTTTTTTGTAAATACGTATCTATAATACATAAAAAACACCCCGACCAAGACAAATAAACTTGTTGACTATGACTCAGTTGTCTAGTACACATATGGATAGTACCCACTAACTTTGCGCTTAATTTGGGACTAGATGGCGCTGTGTAAATTGTTCAGAAACATTTATTTATTTACTATGTCTACAATAAAAGTTGTTTGTTTTCCTATACTAAAATCATATGTCAAATTGGATTGCTATTGAATTTAGTTTTCAAAGTAACCCTATAGAAATATCAGTTAAATTTTAACTATAAAGACGAGACGTGTGTAGTCAGGTAGTATACGCAAATTACTTGCCACCCCTAACCTCGTAAATGTGATACTGTTAACCCTGCCGCGCTCACCCGCTCTGCTCCTGCACCTAAAACTTTTGCATACGTCTCGTAACTTGCCTTATTGAATGAACTAGTTTGCTAGCTCCTGATGTTTATAGGTGAATAACAATTGGCCAAAGACAACCTCACCTGCACGTGGTACAACCTGCCGATTAGTGTAAGAGGCTCTGGCAATAGAGAGGCATGCCCTACCTGGGCATGGCATATTTGTAAGCTGCCCAATTAGAGAAGTACCTACACCTCAAAGAATACCGCAGTCAAACTACAATTCCCTTGCGAGTTGTTGTGTTTCTACGAGTGAGTGAAGTCATTGGGAAGGAAAGAGCTGCAGCGTTGGCAGCATTGAAGGCAGCGCGCGAGCGATATTTCATGCTGCAATCATTTGTATGACTACGGTAACAATTCGGGGTGTAAATGGCTCACCATCACCTTTGAGCCAAAGCCAACTTCACCTGCACGTGGTGCACCCTGCTGATTTACTAACAACACTCTGGCAAAAGAGAGGTAGGGCACAGCGTAACTTTAAGCTGCCCGTCTGGGGAAGTACCTCCACCTCACAGAATACCGCAGCCAAATTATATTTCCCGTGAGATTTGTTCTGTTCCTGCGAGTGAGTGAGGTCAACAGGAAGGAAAGCGTTGCTGCGTTGTTCTCTAAGTTTAACCTAAATATTTTATTTTATTTCAACTTCTTTTTTAGTAGCCAACTTAAAAGAATCACGTCGGTAGTGCAGAAAAAAATGTTATAATTGCACAATATGGTAAAACTACAAACATGTCATAATGACAAATGACCAATTACAATTAAGTATTCTTCGTCATGTTTCCGCAAAATCCAGTTTCTGTGACCAATCTCGTCCATTAATCTCGTCACCAACTGGCAAGGTTACAGCCTATCCGCTGTGTCACATCGGTACTTTACCTATACCTATACCATGTCAGGAATTAATAATAAATTATTTGGTATGTACAAACGTTAACCAGTGATTCAATTCCTATTGTTCTCAAGTGTGAAATCCACGTGGTCGTCGTCAACTCATATTCATCCGACTGCTGGCATACGGGTCTCCCCTCAATCGTAGGGGTTTTGAGCATACTCCACCACGCTGTTCAATTGCAGGTTGGCGGAGGCCAATATTTTCAAGCCGCCTAAAGCTTGGCTTAAGGACTGCCAGCTAACGACAACAGCCAGGACCGACGGCTTAACGTGCACTCCGAAGCACGGAGAAGCTCGAGATAAATAAACCCATCAATGGACTGGCTACGGTCAACGTTGTTTAACTTGTGTAATCGATTAGATGCCATCGAGCTCCTCTACCACCACAAGTACATAGTACTATTACTTATACTATACCACAAGTGTAACAGTTGCACTATAAAGATCATGACTACGTACAGTATGGCCCCCTGTGTCGCTCTGTCGTGTCGACCTAACTTCCCGAAATGAGTCGAATCTGGATCAATTTGTATGGCGACGCACACACGCTCATTGATGCTCTGCACAGACGCCGTTGTTTACGTAGTAGTAATTGACGCGACATTTGTATGGAGTGGCCAGTGTGATATACTGTTCTACAAGTGTAACAGTTGCACTGCAAAAATCATAAATACAACACAAAGACCAAAAGGTAGCGTTTGCTCCGCAGTCTGTGACTATTCGAGACAAGTATTACACTAGTAACAAATATACTATACTCGTATATTCTGCAGTAAATGGAAACATACACGTAATCATTTATCATTCCGTCGCGCCCTTTACGCAGTATCCTGCGACTGTTAGCGGTAGGGTCTTTAATCGAGAGCGCGTAAAGGGCACACGGTTGTTTCATAGATGGGCACACGCGACGGTCAAGTGCAACGGGGCGATGTATAATTATATCATAAAACTGTTTTTAAGGGCCGTAGCGGACCATGATACCTACTTCTAGCATCGACGATCACACCCCGCACACTTTTAAATGCCCTTACACGATTGTTTATGTTATATTAAGAAAAATAAGTTGATTTAAAAAAAAATTAAACCGACTTCAGTTGGCTAGCGCAGCATATTGGTGGAATACCCCGACAGACGCTGCTGCAAGTCTTCCGGGAGAAAAGTTATCGCGTGACACAAGATTCCTTAGTCGCCTTGTACGACATCCAGCGCACAGCAATGGAGTGGCACAATTTTATTCTGCCGGTTACCATAGGGCAAATTTAAGGGTTTCCCTCGATTTTTCTGGGATCCCATCATCAGACCCTGACTTGGTGAATATGGAACCACCTCGCAATTACCCTTTCAAATAAAAATATTGAATTTGACCATACGTGCTTATAAAATTTAAGGGTTTCCCTTGATTTCCCTGGAATCCCATCATCAGATCCTGACTTGGTGAATATGGGACCACCTTGCAAGCATACTCTTTCAAATAAAAAAAGAATTATGAAAATCGGTTCACAATTCGCAAAGATATCAAATAACATACATACAAAAAAAAAATTCAGTCGAATTGAGAACCTCCTCCTTTTTTGAAGTCGGTTAAAAAAGAAAATCATTACATTTATGACCGCAAAAAGTAGATAACTATACATTTTTGCTTTCAATTTATTCGATTTATATAACATAATTTATGATTCGTTCCTTGCAGCTTGATAAATAATAAAAACATTAAAAAAGAATGTATTGAGGTAAATTGTGTTACACTTAATAAACAGGTGTTGGAGCTTGGAACCCACTTTCAAGTTGTGATATACTTGTACCAGTAGGCTTCGCTTTTCCGTATCTATTTAGATGAACCTTGTTGAACAATAATTAAATGAAATGATAAAAACAAAATTAAAAATTTTGAATAAACCCACGACGGTTAAAACGTAGTTGAAAAAGTATAAAATAATTTTGATACCCCCGACTTAAATAATTTATGCTATGAACTTAATAAAAAAACCCAAGAAAATCCGTTGAGGCTGCCATTAGATGAACTAGTTTGGCAGTTTTATAGTAACATGTATACTTATTTATATATGTTGAAAGCAGCCCCCGACGGATTTTCTTGGGTTTTATTATTAAGTTCATAGCATAAATTCTTTAATTCGGGGGTTTCAAAATTATTTTACACTTTTTCAACTACGTTTTAACCGTCGTGGGTTTATTAAAAAAATTTAATTTTGTTTTTATTTCAAACTTTTTAGAGAGTAAGCATAGGTATGACAATTGAAAACCGCATCAGAATCAGACTATTAGTTTTGGTTTTGCGCAAACAAATGTTTATTGCAGCGCCCCCTGGTAAATTGTCACCGTAACACCTATCTAACAACATGCTCCAATCAAACCCAAACCCATCACTGAAAACGGCATCAAAATCGGACTCGTAGTTTTGGAGATAATTGGCAACATTGATTTGCACAAACCCCAAACGCATATACCGTCTCCGTTCCGTCGCGGGTAAAAATGAAAAAAGGGGCAATGATTATTATACCAGCAATAACTAAAAGAGCTCAAATTCCTTTTAGCTCTTGGTTACCTGCTGCTATAGCGGCTCCAACTCCTGTGGAACTTTATATTTAATTTTTCGACGAGCTCGGTGGCGGCGTAGCGGTCAATGACGCGGCTTCGACACCAACGCTCGTGGGTTCGATTCCCACACAGGATAAACATTTGTGTGCATGAACATGTCTGTTTGTCTTGGTTTGGGTGTTTTCTATGTATCATAAGTATGTATTACAAAAAAAAAATACGTATGTTTATCAGTTGTCTAGTACCCATAACACAAGCTTCGCTTACTTTGGGGCTAGATGGCGCTGTGTAATTTGTCTGACAATATTTATTTATTTATATATTATTGGTAAAGTCATGAAGTTGAATACACGTTATGTTCTGTAGTTGTTGAGGGCATTTTTTTTTCATACCACGTCGGGTGGCAGACAAGCATACAGCGCGCCTGATGTGGAGCAGTCACCGTAGCCATATTAATGGAAATGGAGTATCGCTCGCGCGGTACCACGCCCGCTGCCAACGCAACTCCGTCCTGTCTGGTGATGTAATTCACTCGCAGGAACACTCAACCCTCGAGCGAATTGTTATTTGGCTGCGGTATTCTGTGAGGTGGAGGTACTTCTAACGTGGCAGTGTCAACTGATAGACTCTGTATTTAGTCAGTTGCAGCTGCAATTTAGGCTCTTCTTTTCGCTAACCATCAGGCGAAGCGGAGCTACTATACCGACCTAAAACACATACGAAGTCGCGGGCGAAATGTATATAAGATATAAAGTGCCAAATCTAATCAAAATAATAATAAAAATTCAGCACACGTCCCATACAAATCTATATTTATAAGATGCGCCCAATTAATGGACATTTGCGACCATTTTGTGTAGGCGACCAAGGACGGGCATAATTTTAATATTTTTAAAGTCGCTTCAAATTCCGCTCGTGTCCGCGACGTAATAGATGGTAACAAGAGGTTTTTTTTTTTTTTATAATTATGTAATTTGGGAATAATTTCTAATGAACCATAATGTTTCATTGTCGATTGTGGTTTTATATTTTTATATCACTACATAGTATAAAACAAAGTCGCTTTCTCTGTCCCTATGTCCCTTTGTATGCTTAAATCTTTGAAACTACGCAACGGATTAAGATGCGGTTTTTTTTAATAGATAGAGTGATTCAACTGGAAAGTTTATATGTATAATATATGCATAACATAGTAGAAAAACACTGATAATTTAGAGGTTTCTAATGTGATGCCGTAAATAAACACATTTTTTTGCTCTTTCATTGCAAACGCTGGCTGAACCCAACGAGATAGATCAAAATAATGTAGCACAGTATTGTTCACCTTAAAATGGTCTACAAAAAAGTTCGCGATGGTATATGTCTATCTCTTAGTGGTAACACACAATAACCGTTATTTTATCCTTTGCTTTTTACAAGAAATAATGCCTTATTTACGAAGCGATTTTAAGCAATACAGAATTAATCCTTATCCAATTAAGTACCTTAAATACATTGCGCATTTAATATAGATCAATATGGCCCTTCACAGCATGTAATTTAAATGAATAGTTTAGAAGATATTACACATTTAAAATGCAGGGACATAACGGCTGTGGCGGTACCGGCCGCGGAGCCGGCGGCGTGTGCCTATAACTGGGGAAGGACTGGATAGGACAAAGCGCAAAGACCTTCTGTAATACATTTAGTATCAGCATTGCACCCGTGCGAAGCCGGGGCGGGTCGCTAGTATTTTATATACGAGAGGGGGTAAACGAGCATGCGGGTCACCTGATGGAAAGCAATCACCACCGCCCGTGGAGATCAGCAACACCTAGGGGTCGTCGATCCGTTGCCAGCCTATACTCAGGAACACAACAACCCTCAAGGGAATTGTTATTTGGCTGCCGTATTCTGTGAGGTGGAGGTATTTCCCCAGTCGGGTAGCTTAAGAAATACGCCTACTAAGTGCTACTACTATGCCTTACCTCTCTTTGGTGCACTACGTGCTGGTGCGGTTGGTTTTGGTTCAAAGATGTTAATGAACCACTTACACCGCAAGGTGTCTACTATTCAGTCATATTTATGAATAACATTATTAGGCTTCACTCCGTCTCTTCCCGTGGATGTCGTACGAGGCCGTGTGGTTTCCGGCAGACTAGAATAGAATAACTCCGTCTCTTCCCGTGGATGTCGTACAAGGCGATTATGGGAAATACTTTATAAAACATCGATCAGGCCTCCCCAACCCGTCTGGCCAGCGTGGGGGATGTAGGCAAAATCCTCCTTCTGTCTTGAGACGGACGAGAGAGTCGTGCTCCTGTAATGGAGACTAAAATGACCTGATGATGATGATTATTAGGCATCATCATGTTTCAACTTTTCGCGTTTAGTTATGGGAGTACTATTAAATTATCCAAAAAATTATAAATAATTTTAGGAAAAATAAAATTATTATAATAGGCCGTATGCTTGTTTTCCACTCGATAATGTATAAAAAAAAACAACTACCATTGTAAGCCTGAC
Organism: Hypsopygia costalis; assembly: GCA_937001555.2. Classification (NCBI taxonomy): domain Eukaryota; kingdom Metazoa; phylum Arthropoda; class Insecta; order Lepidoptera; family Pyralidae; genus Hypsopygia; species Hypsopygia costalis. Next base: position 6,720,510 of record OW443330.2, on the reverse strand, counting down.
TTTTGGGTAAACTGAGTAAATGAAAAACCTCAATACTTAATAATAATCCTACATCCTTTGCAATTCCAGTTATCCAGGTTTCGCTGCACATAGATAGTGCTTTGAATTGTAAGTACACAATATCATGTACTTTACGACCCATAAAGATACCTTTACCAGCATATCAAGACATCCAATCACTAATACCTTAACTTAACTAATCCAACTCCATAGTTATTGAGCTTATAACGCACAAGTGCAGTTATAGTCGTAAACGATTTTACGATGTTATGCAACAATTTGCTCATATTTATTGGGTACACAGGAACACTTTCAGCGACGCTTACTTCACGCTATTATGTCCTCTATGTATTAGCAACAATGTCGCTAATTGTTTAGCATGGTTGTCATAAGATCCAAGGATTACTCAACGCATCTATCGCGAGCCGCGTTCAACCTTTGATACTTGTAAAATTAAGACATCTATCAATATTACAAAATTTGCAGTAAAATAGGCTTAGGTGCAATCTTCGATATACCATAATGGGTTTTATTATGGTAAACAAATATGATTTAATTTGCCATATTGCTGTCTTTCACATTGCTAAGAGGGGAAGTCAAATTCCAAATGCTTCCTACTCCTACTAATTTCTTCTGATTAAATCCGTTGTGAGTTCCAAGGCAGGCGTAGTTTTACCCATAAGACAGCAATGGACTTCACTGTTCATTGCCTTTTTTGGCGGTCGCCGCTGTTAATCCTGGCTACACAGGAGATATAGTGGTGGGAATGTGTGGTGAGCCCCCGTCCCCATACCATAATGGGTGGGTGACATTTTATATAATTTTTACTTATTTGAGTAAGCACTTTGTAGCCAATTTTTATTGCTGTGATGTTACTCTACCATCTACACCATAAATTCATCAATGTTTTTTGGAAGATCTACTCTTTGCTTATGTGAATGTACATACTGCCTTACGGTATATCACTGCCTTACTAGCTAGCTAACTTATGGTAATGCATATGCAACCCTATGATTAATTATTGAAAACGTTATACGATTTACATCGTAAATGTAAATGAGCTTGTATGCTACTATTATAATAAAGTATTAATTAACTCGTGAACTATGTATATTAGAATAACCTATCCATCTCATCTTTGACTCATCCCATAAACTCACACTTGTGTTTTATTACCCCTAATTGTATGACAACAGCTAATTTTTAACAAGAATAAACATTTTTTGACGTGAAACGTCGTTAAAATCACTCCACTACATCCCTATGTTGTCTGACCCTCAGTTGTCTGACCTGGTACCCCTGTACCAGGTCAGACAACTGAGGGGCAATTCTCGTAATTAAAATATAGTCAAAATTCAGTTTCGATTCAGTCGCGATCTCACAAATGTCAAATTTGGTATTCTCGTATCACAATATGGAACTTCTAAGTTTATTTTAAATGGGATTATATCTAAATATGACCGAGAACTAAACAAACTAAGAATGTATTATTACCAACAATAAGGAATGATAATAATTAATTTATGAAATCAAGTAAATAACTTTAGTCAATTCACAATTCGATCTCGATTCGGTCAACTTTCATTTTGCGATCAGAAGGGGTTTAGAGCATACTCCACCACGCTGCTCAATTGCGGGTTGGCGGAGGCCAGAGTTTTCAAGCCGCCTAAAGGCCTCTGACTTGGCTTAACGACTGTCATCTAATGACAACAGCCGCGACCGACGCGACGGTCTAATCTAAAGCAGAATCTGACAATGAGAAGTAGGTAAAATCGAAAAATTTGGGTACAGGTGCTACGGTGAAACTAATTAAAATCTTGTAAAAAGAGACAGTCGTACGTCCAATTATACGATTACATTTAAAAATCAGCTTTTATGTTCCAATACTGCCGATCATTGTCACACATCTAATCCACGTATAAGAACACTGTGATATAAAGGCAGATAAATTACACTCGTCAACAATATGTCCAACAGACATATGCGACCCAGTTTCACTTGAATTCGCATGCCTTGTTATTTGTTGTATTGCAATAGAAGTTCAAAATAATCCCACTCTGTAAACTCTGTCGCTATACGTAAGGACACAAAATAAAATGTAAAATTGTCTTGTCCTTCGGTTTACATATACTCGTAATAGCTATATCTAAATAAACTATCTATATGCTATCGCTACACTAACCTAATGAGCAAAGTGAAGTAAGATACACATTGTGTATGTGAGCAGAAACAAAATAAGACAACTTAATGTTTGTTCAATGAATTGTTCAATATGTGCAAAATACAGTTTTTTTTTCTTTAATCAAATATCAGTCACTCTTGCAATACATTATGAATGCCATACAAAACTGCATCACATTGTGAATATAAATAGTACGTACTAGCGTATATTCACTTAACAATTACTACATGCTTCAGAAATAAAAGTGAAATGAAACGAGACGAGACGAGGCGAGACGATACGAAACGAAACGAAAAATTCTTATTTATTCCGCCATTACATTTAAAATCAAACACATCTTTATGTAATGGCAGACCATTGCACCCTTGCGGGGCACCCAGACACGTCTCACATTATTGTTTTTGACGTGACAACGTCTTATAAATTGGTTAGCCGGGTGACACTTCAAGAAACTGGCTCACGTTATGCGCTTACAATGAGAGCGAGTGAAAGGCACGCGTCCCTTCTAAGAGCGAGAGAGACAGACATAAAAAGTGAAAGGCATGCGTCCCTTCCACTCGAAAACATTTTACCACTCAAAGTCGTTGTCACGTAAAACTTTCGCCCGTATACCGACTTTACAGGCAACCAATTTTTTTTTCTTCTCAAACAAATTCCTTCCATTATGAACTCGGTTATCTAACCGAGACTGCATCTGCATCTGCAGTAAGCGATAGATCACTTATGGTGGAAAACATTGAATAAGGGCTTTATCTAGGGGTGCCACCCGTCCGGGTTTCCCCGGATTTGTCCTAGTATGGAGGGCGTCCGGGGAAAGTCCGGGCGGTGTTTCATTTGTACTCCAGGGTTAAAAGTTTTAAATCACTACCGCCCAATCCATACTGCGAATAACCGTCTGGTTACAGAAAAAAAAACACTGATGACATGTCCGGGTTTTAAGATTGAAAATCCGGCGTTTTCACGCGTCTAGTCCGGTTGCTAGCGTTTAGAGATGGCAATCCCAGCTTTATCCAGCAGGGGTACTACATGTACATCCTCTCATCCTCGTTCATAATCTTACAACATCTTCATAACAAACCGTAGTATACGAGTATATTTAGATACTATTCGAGCACAAAGCCAGACCTTCCATTACCTCCTTAAGCCTGGACTTAATACATTAGTGGTCTATTTATTATTCACGTAAAGTATCACTAAACTGGATCAAGTTGTAAAATGTTTGGTTCACACAATTTACACGTGGTAAATTTCCTACACAAAGACAAATGTAACTTAAAAGTAACATAAAATACAGTTAACAGAAGTAAGAATAAACAAAATCGTTAGTCACAAGGGGACTTACCCACCATGTTTGTTTATACGCGCATCACGTCTGAAAGCCGACTACGTAAAATTCAGAGGCATCAGCTTCGATAATCTGTACTTAGACATCATCATTTTCACCTCTGTACGGTTTACACCACACATGTTTATTTTATATTTTGCTGATGCGGCTACTCTGCGCGCACGCGTCATATTTGATTACTATAAAAGTAAATATTGTCACTAATATCGGTGAGTGCTATCATAACATCGAACCAATACACATTGGAAGAAAGGAATTGCCAGTATCTGACTTGTTTGTAATCACCTTAACTAAGAATATAGTAACTTCAACTTTTGGTGATCTTTCCTTTCTGCACTCCACATCAAGCAAACAAGTAACTAGTAACGTAAGGGAAAACACCCTTACAACCTCATTTCATCACCTTTAAGTCTGAAAAGAGATTGTGCGTTCATTTAAGTGTTCTATTGATTGTTCAATGGGGTATGTCAGAGGAGTTGTTTGACATGATTCCCACGGTCTTATTCTACAGTCACACTGCTCGCTATCGACAGGGAATTCATCCTCACGCATTATAACGTAAGTAGTCACGTACTGTGCGATTTCAGAGAAGTTTTCTCCAACGTACTAGCAAGCTGTGGAATGAACCGCCTGACGAGGTTTTCCCAGGAGACTACAGCATGAGGTCCCTCAAAAACGGCGTGAAGAGGTTTTTACACGATCGGCAAAGCGCAAGTGATGCCCGTGGTGTTACAGGCGTCTTTAAGATGCGGTAACTGCTTTCCATCGTGTACCGTATGCTTATTTTCCACCTTAGTGATTTTACTTGTTCTGTCTAGGTTCTGCTGTATATATATATATATATATATATATATATATATATATATATATATATGCCTTCAAATTAAACTTATTTCTATCATTTTGGTTAGTCTTTCTTTACGAAACAGAGTTTTTTTAAATATATTATTTATTGGCAATTTTATCTTGACTACTTTGCTGCTTCCGCCAACAGTTAGTTCATGCAATCTACTGCCGGCCGGCACCCACTCACTACCGTTAGATGCATGCGACTGCCGTAGTCGCTTTATTCGTCTCTGCTCCAGCTGCTGTGGTCGTCTCTGTGACTCTCCACCATCTGAAACAGGTGAAATATGCGACTGCCGTCACCTCGACTGCCGTAGTCGTCTCTACGACACGTGTTTCGCCTCTAGGAGGCATCATCAGGCGATCTGTAGATGTTGATAGTTTAAACAACAACTTACGAACAACTTGCAAAGAGAGGTAGAGCATAGCGTATTTGATAAGAGAGGTAGGGCATAGTGTATTTTCTAAGCTGCCCGACTAGGGAAGACTTCCACCTCACAGAATACCGCAGCCAAATAACAATTATCTTGAGGGTTGTTGTGTTTCTGCGGGGAAGTTAGGTCCAGGAAGGAATATAGGCCTTAATTATACTAATATCGCAGTATAAGTAATAGTAGTCTAATATAATTAATAAATAACTATTTACTATCGATTTAAATAATTATTATCTTAGCTTATACAATAAGTTTAATAACAGGTTTCCTCTTTCCTCAGATTCACCTTTTCCTACCATAAATGAATATAAAATTGTATAAGAAACATTATTTTGGTTTGGAAACCTATTGGGTCTCCTTTACTGTCTTTTTCTACTTAACGACCGCCATTTTGGTTTTATAAAAACAAAACCTTAACTACAATGATAGGTATATATTGTCCCTCACGGTTTAGTTAAATAAATCAATAAACACGTTATTGATTAAAATCCAGCCGTTGGCGATATTGAGATCTTCGAGGGTAAGAATCCTACATAAATTACCCAAATACGTGAAAAGCATAGCCGTTTTTGCTGTCGAAAAACATTCCTGCAAAATTTTTGGAGAGAATTATATATAAATATTTTGACATAAATCTTATGTTAGTGCCTAAATTATTCATCCGAATTTAATGAACAAGGTGTCAATCAATTCATTAATGTAACCCGGATAACATAAACTACATTTTAACCTACCTACTTCAATACAAGAAGCCGATTTTCGCCTTTTAGTATTATTTTTTTTTCGTAAGCGGTTAGTAAGTTTTTTTTTTTAATTTTCTTTTTCAAAGGGACCCAACAAAGCGATTGACACTTTGTTGGAAAAATCAATTGGCTATTTAATTATTAAACTTAATATACGAGTGTACAATTAAAATAAGAACTAAATATGACTATACAATACACAAGAAAAAACGGACTATAACAAACAGCTAATGAAGAATAATACCACAGTATAAGTAATAGTACGACGTAATAATATTAAATCATCAAAAATCTCTTCCGCATTGCCGTCAAATCTTATACGCTATTTTAGATAGATTTTTTTATTTGTATTCTTTATTACAAATAAAAAAATGTTCATCTATCTAAAATAGCGTATAAGACCTATAATTGTTTGTGTGTGACTTTTCACACACAAACAACTAAACACTATACATGAAGGTAAATTACAAATTTAATTTTATGTGTGTGCTGCAGTAATACAAATGGGCCATAGCTCAGTGGGGACATTTTTCATAAGCAAAACACTGCTTTTCTGCTATCTATCACCCAAATAAGGCGCTAGTGAATGCCAATCCTAGTATAGTTTGGTATTTTACATACATGCTTTTTGTATTCATACTTCAATGTAACTAAGATAATCTTCATTGAACACAACAACCCTCAAGGGAATTATATTTCTACTGTGAGTCACAGTGTGACGTCATCAACCTATTAAGTACTAAAGTAGTGTAATTAAGTAATTACACTACTAAAGTAGTGTAATTACTTAATTACACTACTTTAGTAGTGTAATTACTTAATAGGTAACAGGTGAATTTTTCCATTTTTCAAAAAATATTTATATGGCAAGTTGGCCAAGTATTTAAATAATAATAACCTCAAGGGAATTGTAGTTTGGCTGCGGTATTCTTTGAGGTGGAGGTGAGATACTTCCCCAGTCGGGCAGCTACCACAGAAAAGGCACTTCTCGAACTGAGCTACAAATGCTCTACGTCTTTTTCGCCTCGTTTCTCGTTTGCCTAACGTTAGGACGCGCCATTCGTTAAGATGACGGCTCTCTATTTTTTCAAAAATTCCAAAACTACGATTATCAGTCATAAATATGATTGTTTACAAAACATACAGAGCATTAGCAAAGTGTGACCGTGACCCGCATTGTAACCCCCTCGTGATATAGAACCACTTCATGCGAGTGCCGAATATAGTGACCTCATTGTAAATCAGCATAGAGGACTCGTGCAGAGGAAGCGAGGGAGTAGGTTTCTAGAACAATGCACAGAATGGGGTGGTTTTGTTGTTTAATGTTTTATGTGAAACGTCTTTAAAATCACACCAAAACATAAGTACAATGTAAAAAAGTGGACCGTTACGAAAAGGTCTATATCATCTTAACTATTTATCACAGACAAAAATTAAGTGGAGTATTATTATAAGTATTATCTAGCTAATACATTAGTCAGCCGGCTGCAGTCTTCCAGAAATCATTTTTAAAAATTTCCTTTAATATTTTTTTATATCTCATATTACTTAATTGCATGGCTATTTTTTATATTTCATTGCAGCATTATCTGAGTCAAAATTAATTTCGACATTTTTCGTATTCGTTTACTTTTTAGGGTTCCGTATCCAAAGGGTAAAAAGGAACCCTATCACTAAGGCTCCGCTGTCCGTTCTTCCGTCCGTCTGTCACCAGGCTGTATCTCATGAACCGTTATAGTTAGACAGTTGAAATTTTCACAGATGATGTATTTCTGTTGCCGCTATAACAACAAGTATTAAAAATAATAGAATATATAAGTGAAAATAAATATTTAAGTGGGCTCCCATACAACTAACGTGATTTTTTTGCCGTTTTTATAGATAATGGTACGGAACCCTTCGTGCGCGAGTCCGACTCGCACTTGGCCAGCATTATTAAGTAGTAATTTTAAAAAAATATTACGAATTTTTAAACTATATAATATAACTAGCGACCCGCCCCGGCTTCGCACGGGTGCAATGCTGATACTAAATGTACTACAGAAGGTCTTTGCGCTTTGTCCTATCCAGTCCTTCCCCAGTTATAGGCACACGCCGCCGGCTCCGCGGCCGGTACCGCCACAGCCGTTATGTCCCTGCATTTTAAATGTGTAATATCTTCTAAACTATTCATTTAAATTACATGCTGTGAAGGGCCATATTGATCTATATTAAATGCGCAATGTATTTAAGGTACTTAATTGGATAAGGATTAATTCTGTATTGCTTAAAATCGCTTCGTAAATAAGGCATTATTTCTTGTAAAAAGCAAAGGATAAAATAACGGTTATTGTGTGTTACCACTAAGAGATAGACATATACCATCGCGAACTTTTTTGTAGACCATTTTAAGGTGAACAATACTGTGCTACATTATTTTGATCTATCTCGTTGGGTTCAGCCAGCGTTTGCAATGAAAGAGCAAAAAAATGTGTTTATTTACGACATCACATTAGAAACCTCTAAATTATCAGTGTTTTTCTACTATGTTATGCATATATTATACATATAAACTTTCCAGTTGAATTACTCTATCTATTAAAAAAAACCGCATCATAATCCGTTGCGTAGTTTCAAAGATTTAAGCATACATGGGGACATAGGGACAGAGAAAGCGACTTTGTTTTATACTATGTAGTGATTTCGATGGCGATCTCAAGCTCGATGGCGTCGTTATTTGTTTCAAGCTAATCTAAATTTATTAGATAAATTAAACGGGTCACTCACGTCTTTTTGTCGGGAAAGCCGACTAGTTTCGATCTCAAAAGGAGACCTTCTTCAGGGCGAATGTCCAGACACGAGGAATGTCAATCTAATCTAACTCACAAGTTAAAGAACATCGGCCGCAACCTGTCTAAGGGGGGGTTTATTTACCTCAAGCTACCCCGTGCTTCGGAAATCCAGCTTGGCTTTAGATGACAGTCGTTAAGCCAAGAGAAAACACTAGTCACCGCCAACCCGCAGCTGCGCAGCGTGGTAGAATATATTCTGAACCCCTTCGATTGAGGAGAAACTTATATCCCAACAGTGGGCTGAATATGGGTTGATTTGGTTGTTAGATACGATAATTATGGTATGACACTAACTTCATTACGTATGACTCTCTTTCGAGATTGCAGTCAATAAGTTCTATGTAAAGTTATTATTATTATCTGATCTATTCAAGTTCAGACTTACTAAAGATATCTTATCATGACTGACTCAATTACAAATAACTACATTGAAAAGAGTGGATATTAAGTAAGCAATACAATAATATTGCCATCATCTCCAAATTTATATTACCCTGCATTGACATGAATAATAATTATTAATGAATTATTATAATAAATAATGATTTATTCATTATTATTAATGTATAATAAATAGTATAAATTTGGAAATGATGATGATAAACTCAGATTAGTATAAGTTGTAATTCTTCATAATATTCTTCCATAAAGGAACGTAATAAACATAACATAACATTAGTCACTAAAAAGGGCAAACAGAGTAAAGAATCTAAGCAATTGAAATACTTTCTCAATCTATCTTATCATATAATAAATAGTTATTTGTATAAATAGGTAATAATGTTACAACACTATTTTATGTTATCATTTTATGACCAGATGCAAGTTAGTGTTAGCAAAAATCTCTTAAGTCACAGGTTCTATCTATTACGACCAAAACACACACAGTAGTTACATAATAATTTCATGATCATGATAGACTTATCGACCTATCACTCTCCTCGAGCCACACTGTAGTTTAAAAACGTAAATATGAAATAAATAGCAAAGAAAATTATAATTATTTATTTGACATTTTATTTACATCATTTGTACAACACTGGTAACTGCAATAAGAATTATATGGCAGGAAAATGGCCCGAAAACACTTGAAGAATAGATTAAAAATCAATTTAAATTTATAAGTACGTGCCAATTATGATAATTTACAGTCCATGGCCAAAGATTTCGCGTGTTCTAGACGTCGTCCGGCATGCGTAGAGAAACAACTGCATAAGTTACCTTGTTAATGTTTATCTCACACAAGTCCACTTTTAATTCATTTATTAAATAGCATTGTAATCTATTGTTACACTCACACTAATTGACTATTCACTGATGGGTGATCAACTGTTTAATTTTCACTCTATGGAAAACCGATGATATTGAAAATAATACTAATTTTAATTCTTAACACAATACTTACAACTTATGTTTCTACTATTTCTTAATCTCACTTCATACTTTACAAAGAAGACGAACAGCGAAAAGGTTGTTTTGAATTGACTATGAATGAAGAATTGGTGTCTAACTTTCTATTGCCTTTTTATGACACTGTTCTTGTAAATCTTAATTCTCGAAAAAATCATCCCATCCTCATGATATTACGGCGCCGCAAAAGACGCCCCATGGCGTAGAACACGCGCTCTGACTCTCAGTAGGGACAAACAATTCCCCCTCTGCCGGGAAACGCGGCTGAATCAGGGAAGTGAACTCTGCAAATGTCCTTCCATGTTTTGCCTCTTCTCGGCGCCCTCTCTACGTTCTTATAACCGTAGTCCTCAACTGGGTAGCTGCTATATCCGTAAGACCTTCTTCCATTGCCGTTAATGACATCGTATATAGCGTCAAAGAAAGGGGCAGCTTCAATGTAGGCTACAGCTAGAAACAGGATTGCGACGATGAGGAGCCGTGTGTAAGTCATCGCGGAAGGGTGGTAAGTGGCAATTGTGGCAATCAATTGGCGGTCAGCGTGGCCTCGTTCTGCGGAAGCTTGCTGCGGTGGCGTATAATGGCGAATGGTGCCGGGTGCTCATACCGCGCGCTTATATACCGGCCTCGGATCATCCGACCGACGGCAAATAAACAAGTGCACAGGGTTCACGGTTCTCTGGAATCGCATTGAGCAGATTACAGAGAAATCTGAAGGATTTCACAATATCAATGCCCCATATTGCAGAGAACTGACAAAACAGGATCTGGAATCTTGCACCATACTTGTTATCTATACGTTAATATTGTTAACTAACAAACCGCTAACATAGCGGGCATGCCGGCGGTCTCGATACGTAATCTAAGCGTGTCGTAACAATGAGAAGCAGCTCAAAGGTTTGTTCAATGAACGCGGTGTATGCATTTTCCTGAACAGCACGCGTCGCGCGGTAAGGCGAAGTCAAGTTCAGCGATGCGCCGTGCGTTCACCTTTGCCCGTGAATTCCTTGATATTCAAGATGCTCGCTCGTGACATTTACAAGAAGATTCTTCTTTTTTATTACTTTATAAATTGTTTATAGTCACAATTATAACAATGAACGTAGACAATATTTAGGTCAAACGATAAATTTATATTACTTAGTAGAAACAATAATATGTTTATATAACTGTCATATAGCTATATTAAGTGTGCATCTTGTCAATCGAATATTATATTTTGTATATTTTTAGACAAATTAATAGTAGGTACTACTAGGTAATGGATCTATGTAAACGCAATGGCGATTTTCAATGAGATATGGTATGGTCTAATTTAGAACTAATATTGTCGAGATAATTAGTATTTTACAAGAACTCAACACTTAGATTAATAGTACAATAATAGATAGTTGAATTCTATACAAATATTTTAAAAACATTAATATTTATATGTTTTTATATTACATGTAAAATATAAAAAAAATCCTGAACATAATATACAGCGTCATCTAGTCCCAAACTAAGCAAATCTTGGCATTACTATGGGTACTACTTAACTGATAATACATTTTGTAAATACATACATATAATACATACAAAAAACCCATACCAAGACAAACAGACATGTTCATGCACACAAACGTTTACCTTGTGCGGGGACCGAACCCGCACGATCGATATCTAAGGAAATATTAACTACAAATTGCAATTTTTAATTGCTTTATAATTTACCTACGAAATCACTTACAATTCCTACGTATAGTATTCCGAATATTTAAAAATAAACTTAATAATTTGATACAATAAATTCTTACATAACTTTTTACGTTAACTAAAACCAATAGACTAAGAAGGAATTGCCTTTATATTAGAATATTAAACATTACACGTTACAATTTGTAGTAAATAAATTGCAACTTTATTTTTTTTTATAATTTACCTGTTATATGTTAACACAAAAATTATGTACGTATCAAGTCAATGTCGAGAGTTTATACTTATACCACAGAATAAGAAATAGTACTTCAATACATAAAGTTAGTCCTTTGCTTGCCCTAAGAGCGTGTGAACCATTCACTGGCCCTATTCAGACTCAAATTACAACATATGTCCATAGAATTCGTCGTATAATAACTTTAGTGCAGCTCTATCTGTGACTCTACATTCTACAAGCAACTCAAATGACTCAATAATTACAAGCTACGTTTATTACTAAACTAGTAATAAAATGTACTAGGAAAGTAATTTATTTATGTAATATAAGATATTACATAAATAAATTAGATTTTTATTATTGAAATTGTAATTTTAATTTGGGACCCAATAGGAACAAATGCAAATATGGCTCTGCGTTACCTTAAAACTTAATATTCCGATGTTTTTACTTATAGATGCGTTCTATCTTCCTCTTTGGAGGCAAGAAGAAAACAAAGTAATTGCCCGGCAATCGCGGCATGGCGTTAGAGTTAATCAGGACGGTAGAGTTAATGAAAAACAATTATTAAAAAGTTGTAGATGAATATTATACAGAAAATGCCTTCATGTATGTTCACGTTCTTTTCCTTTTTTGCGTTTTTCATATACACATGCTTAGGTATCGAATAAGCAATCTGTTGGTCCGTGTATATATAATATGTCCTTTATATTTAAAGAAAACTTCAGTTGACCAATACGTAACAAGAACAACACATATATCTAAATTATTAAGTGACCCAATTATAAACAATAAACAAACAGGGTTTACAGTTGATAGTTGCATATATTTATTTACGTACAATTACATTTATTGAAAGATCAGTGCAGGCAAAGTAGCGCTTGATCTGTTTTCGAGAAGACATGAGACATTAGAGATCAAAAGACTAACATTTATTCACTAATTTACATTTTCCCAAAGTTGCTCGTAGACAAGGAAGCGTTATATAGCTGAAACTTATAAAGTGTACAATATTTAATAGAAATATATGTGAACCGGAGTTGTTACTCAGGATAACTTCTGTAGATAGAACTAAAATGTAAATGACTTATTGGTTACAGCGATACAGACCTGCGAGCTTGATGCAGTATCTATTGCAAATCGTGTAATAATTAAGGTCTGTGTGCTAATTAAATTTACTATAATTGACAATATTGATCGGATACAAATGAAACAGGGGCAATCAATATCGGGGGACACTACCACAGACCTGTATAACACATTACATATATATTATTATTTGTTTCATTTCATATGTTACGATCAATGTAATTAATGTAATATATTTAAATAAATAAGAATTAGTTATAATTGTCGTTATTTTCTATTAGTACAAATCAACCATTCATGTTAATATGATAATGAAAAACCGGCCAAGTGCGGGTCGGACTCGCACACGAAGGGTTCCGTACCATTATCTATAAAAACTGCAAAAAAAAAAACACGTTTGTTGTATGGGAGCCCCCCTTAAACATTTGTTTTACTTCAATTTAATTATTTATTTTTAAAGTGAATATATAACTAAATATTATGTGAGTATTTCAAGCGTCTACCTATTGCCGTTATCAATTGCGAGCAAAAACGAGCAAAAAAAAACCGGCCAAGTGCGAGTCGGACTCGCGCACGAAGGGTTCCGTGCCATTATCTATAAAAACGGCAAAAAAAAAATCACATTTGTTGTATGTGAGCCCCTCTTAAATATTTCTTTTATTTTTATTTTATTATTTATTTTTAAAATGAATATATAACTAAATATTATGTGAGTAATTCAAACGTCTACCTGTTGCCGTTATCAATTGCGAGCAAAAACGAGCAAAAAATCACGTTTTTTGTAGGGAGCCCCCTTAAATATTTATTTTATTCTATTTTTTAGTATTTGTTGTTATAGCGGCAACAGAAATACATCATCTGTGAAAATTTGCACTGTATAACTATCACGGTTCATGAGATACAGCCTGGTGACAGACGGACGGACGGACGGACAGACGGACGGACAGCGGAGCCTTAGTAATAGGGTTCCTTTTTATCTTTTGGGTACGGAACCCTAAAAATCACGTTTGTTGTATGGGAGCCCCATTAAATATTATTTTATTCTGTTTTTTGGTATTTGTTGTTATAGCGACAAAAGAAATACATCATCTGTGAAGATTTCAACTGTCTAACTATCGCGGTTCATGAGATACAGCCTGGTGACAGACGGACGGACGAACGGACAGCGGAGCCTTAGTAATAGGGTTCCTTTTTACCCTTTGGGTACTTAACCCTAAAAATGACCGAATAACTAGGGAAGCTAGGAACCCATCAAATCAAACCAATCAAAAAACTAATTAATTTGACGTTCCAAATAGGAAATACAATGTATAAAACCAATCATATAATATCAGTATAACAATATAAGTTTTGAAGTTGTTTCAAATTAATTCAAGCATTTTGAGATTATACTTTATTATTTTAATTATTTCGCCAAGTTGTACAGGAAAAATGCAAACTTCAATTCTCATCTTCTAAACACTCGTAGATACTCCACAGTTAAAAAACTGATGAACTAGACTGAACCAAATATTGTAAAAAGTCCATTAATCTGAATATCAATGCAGGATTAATTATCTTTTAAATAAACTATCCAGACCAGAAAATTCACTAAGACTGTCATTAATCTTTTCTTAAGTTAATCTACCAGAAAATTTTATGTTATTCAGAAATACAATGAAAGTACTCTATTTTTTTATTAATAACAAATATGTACTATTTATTATTGTACCTTATGTATATTAGGTAGTTAAATTTGTTGTTGTTTTTTGTGATTTCTCTTTATTGCACAATACAAAATTCTTACAAAAAAAAAATGGCGTGTACAAGTACAAAGGCGAACTTATCTCTAATATCTCCTCCCAAAAACCTTTAAGTATTAACAGGAATACATAAACAAGATATAGATAGTTTGTTTTTAGTTTTTATCAGCTGTCAAGCATTGAATTTGTATAAAAAATTGATTGAACCCATCGATTTAAAAATTGAAGCGGTTCATATTTACGTTACTGTTTCAGTCTCAATAAACCTCAGCTGAAGTATTTTCAATGTGTTAAAAGTTGGTATTTTACTGTTACTTTATTTACGTTTGTGGTATTATGCGTCGAAAAGTTCGTAATATTAGTATTAAAAGTCTAAACGAGTTGCTTTTTCAAAGATGTATATCCCATAATTTACTTTACATCCATAATCAACAGCACACATATTGAAACTTTCAGTTTCAGTTTGTCTGTATAATTGTGGATACAATTATAAAATAAACTAGCTGACCTGACAGACGTTGTCCTGTCCTAAAACCTTACCCAGAATATCCCACCAAAGTTTCATTGCAATCGGATGAGCGATAAACGAATGCCTATAGGACATACAGACAAATATTCATTTTTATATATATATATATAGATGGGGAAACCGGCATGTAATTTAAACCACTCTCTAGTATTCGATAAAGTATGTTTTAAATAAAGACGTTTTCCGAAAATCCATCATGATGTCATGTCACTTACACCTCACTAATACTAGCGAAACGTGTTTGAGACCATGTGACCATGTGAGACTGACAGAAAATTTCATAATGTAATATGCCATTAAAGTAACGAAGAATCCTAAGTCTATGACTTAAACCCTGTACTTGTCTAATTAGATTAAAAACGTGGATAGAACAATTTCAAAGGTCCCATTAATTATTACTATTGTAATGCTAGTATAAATATTATTTAGGTTGGGGAAAAAGTCTTTTCGTATTTTATATGAAAATTCTAAACATTTTTTAATAAAGTTTATTTACATTTAACTAAAGTATGTAGGTGCCATTTTGTTCGATAACTTTTTGCCATCTTGTAGGTACAGACATGATCCCATTACTATAGAAATTTTGGGACTTCTGTTTAAAAAAACCACGACAAGTGGTTTTGGCAGTCTTCTCGTGATGTTAACCTGACATTGCCTAAAGAATTCTGAAGAGACCAAAACAGGTGGAAATCAGAAGGTGCAAGGTCAGGACTATACGGCGGATGCATTAACACCTCCCAGTCAAACTCTCTTAATTTTTGCTGAGTGGCTAAAGATGTGTGAGGTCTAGCGTTATCATGATGAAAAATCACACCCCTTCTGTTAATTAATTCCGGCCGCTTTCTCTCAACTTTTTGCTTTAATCTCATCAGTTGTTCACAGTAGAGTTCAGAATCGATAGTCCTGCCTGGCGGTAACAGCTCATAATGAATAATGCCCTTCCAATCCCACCATACACACAGCATCACCTTGTTGCGGGTTAACCCGGGTTTTGCCAGAGTCTGTGAAGCCTGACCGGCCTTTGACCACGACCTTTTTCGCACGTTCTTGTCGTACGTGATCCACTTTTCATCACCAGTTATAAGCTTCTTCAAAAACGGTTCGCTTTCATTACGTCTTAGTAAAGAATCGCAAATGAGTACACGGTTCATTAGGTTTCTTTCAGTGAGATCGTGAGGCACCCAAATATCGAGCTTTTTAGTGTACCCAGCTTTTTTCAAATGCACCAAAACTGTTTTGTGGTCAATTCCTAATTCTTCAGCTACGTCATAACTACTGATATGCCGATCTTGCTCCATTTTTTCAAAAATGGCATCAATTTTATCCGTAACAGGGCGACCAGAGCGACGTGCATCTTTCACATCAAAATTTCCTGATTGAAAACGCTTAAACCAAATTTGTGCTACTCTCACAGACACTGCACTAGGTCCATAAACGTCACAAATTTTTTTCGCAGCTTGCGTTGAATTTTTACCTTTTTTGTAGTAAAATTTTAAAAAGTATCGAATTTCTTCATTAGATTCACTCATCTTGACAGTAAAAAAAACAAATGAAAATCACACAATTACCTAATTTGAATTTGGAATTATCTTTATTAAAATTTAAACTTTTTAAAGATATCAAAACCTGCTAGATAGATACAAATGGTATAACCAAAGAGATTTTATTACAAGTTCATACATACTATAATGCGAAAAGACTTTATCCCCGACCTATTAAATAAATTAATAAAATTAATGTAGCAAATGTTATTAAAGTAGTAAAAGAGGAATATCACCAAAGTACCAATGAACAATAAATATCCCATGTCAAGTAACAAAGGCGCATACACCCGGGGGACGCGTTGAACATCACAAAGCCCAAAAGTTGTAGTGAGTTTCTTACAAATTAGGAGATTGATAAACTTTTTCCTATTAGTAGAACCAGTTTGTTTTGTTAAGAAATAGTCTGTTTTTAGCATATGACATAACGACAAAGTATATACTCTCAAATTGCTATCCTAGGCCAAAAAAAGAGGTGGGGGGAGGGGGAGGAGAGCATTTTGTGCCACAAATATGAGAAATTTAGACAATTTTCTATTTGCTATTGAAATTCTCAAACAGAACTGCATCATTTTTTGCATATATAGAATATTAAATTCCAAACCAAACCACAATGATTTCTAAATAAATTAGAATGTTTAATGAACTACGGACCAAATCTAAAAACAAAATTATCATGACGGGAGATTTTAATATAGATTTTCTTAAAGACTAACACACCACCGACAGACCACAACACTGGAAATTATTTAATAGAATGAAGATATTTGTTTGCCCTTATGCAGTATACTACCTTTATACTGACGAGACATGAGAATAACTGACAATATCTCTATGAATTCAGTATTATGCAAATACAGCATATTTATTCTATCTATTATTCTAAGTTAAAGTGCAGCCGTAGTCTGAAAATTATTGCACCAGCCAGCACGAGTGATAACTTGATAAATAATGAATGAATGAAAATTAAAGAATGAAATTACGATGTGATTGAAATACAAGCAAGAACGTGCATGAACGCAAAGTTGACGCTCGTTGGTACACTCTGTTATTTACTATTATGGAGCTGGGTATATTTGTACGAATTTGAACAAATTATCAATTTGAATATATGGAGGACTATGATCATAAATACTTTGCAAAAAATTAATATTGTTACTGAACTGAACTTGAAGTAATTTACAATTTGTACTAACCGAAAACTTATCTCAACTACTCAAAAGGTATAATTAAAGGTAAATTTAACTATAATGAAAAAAATAAAAATGGTATAACTTTGTTATAAAACTTTTGATCAATTTATTACAAAAAATATCACACAAATAAGTACCTACACAATTAAGTGATAATGTTTTTTTGCGTTTTATTTAATTAATGCTGTGAAATGATTTTAAGAATGTTGTAAAATCTAATCAGGCATCTTTAGCATATGAGATGTCGATCAACTCGGGTTTTGTTTATTTTATACTCTTTTTGTATAACATAAAAGAACACATAAAGAATATGCTTTATTTGCAGTTTATATCACAAAGAAAACAAATAAAAACATTAATTTGTTACAAACATGAAAAACAACAAGGCGGCCTTATTGTTAAAAGCAATCTTTTCATATAGGTATATATGAAATATATATTGGGATTGGAGGTAACTCGATGGGGACCCATTTACTAAGTCGAGACCTTGTACTAATAATTTACAACTTATTATTGTATGTAAAAATGAATACGATTTATAAGTAAAAATATTTTTGAATAAAATTACCTATATGATCTGAGATATATCATAGGCAACAAAAGTAACATCAAGGAGAAAGTAAAAAGCATTATGATGAATTAAATTATTAACGAAACTCGGGAGTATGTTGATAATAATGAAAAATATGTTTATGGAAACGTTCTGATGCTGTTTTCACTGCAGTCAAAGAGGAGAATTTGTTGCAAAAATACTCAACATTAAAAATACTTATGTTTATATGATATATAGCAATTAACTGTTATTTAATGGCGATAATAAAATAAACGTGTAAGTTTATGACGAGTTGAATGAATTTGGGAATTTGTCATGTAGATAGACTATGTTTTGGATTAACCAAAAGGATAGTTAGATATCTCGTTATTGCGTTAACACGAGTGAAGCCGCTGGCATAACCTAGTATTATTAATTTTTTTTAATAATGTTGTGTAAAGGTTATCGCATAGTCATCACAATATCTACATTACTATTAGGGAACATTATATCTTTTACTTCAATATTTTAGTATAGCTTGAAATATGCGCTGCGCAATAGAGACAATAAATTTATACACCACCTTCCACCTCACTATTACATTCTGTGCTATTACGTAACAGTAATAACAATTCCCTTGGATGGTTGTGTTCCTGCAAGTGAGTGAGGTCAGGAAGAAAGGAGTTGCTGTGCATGCAGCGGGGGAGGCGGCGCGCAAGCGATATATCCGCTTTACATCAAGCGGGCCGTATCCTTGCCACCCGTCATAGTATAAAAAAATGTAATTAACAACATTAACGTACATTTTGAAAAGAGAAATTATTTTTAGCATGAACATAATCTAGCTGAGGTGAGAAACCCATATGTTATAAGAAAACTTTTTGGAGCGAACTTTATTTGATTTGAGGGCATTCCGGGCGGATTTGTGCAGTGGCCTCATGGGCAGATATTTCGTCACTGTATTTTCTCGACCGACTTTTTCGGGAAAAGCTATATTGACTGAACGAGCAAAGTAACCGGGGCATGGTCTTCAAATCGGGTTAGGCTGAAATATACTTTTTTCTACACAAATATGTTTGTCGCTATATTACTTCCGAATTCACATATGCACCGATCATGATCAAATTTTACAGATGTGTAGGAATTTTTTTAAGTTCCTAACGCAACGAAATCGATTTACCTAATCATTTGTGAAATATTGCTCGTTAGGTAATTAGCACCCAACATCTATATGAATAAAACTATAAAACTACGTTACTTTTATCCATACTTCGTAGGATACGTTAAGCCGTCGGTCCCGACTGTTGTCATTAGATGGTAGTCATTAAGCCAAGTCAGTGGGTGTAAAATTCAAAGACACTCGTCAAGTTTATATGAACTAATTTAATTTTCCGGCTACTATTTATAGTATGAAATATATTTATCTATTTACATTTCAGGTTCGTTCCTACCAGTACATTGTCCTATTCAATTAATTGAAAAGAAAATTAATAAAATTAATAATGTACATAGTCAGCAACTTTTTACATTTACTATAATTTTATTATATATACTATATACCATATAAATTGTCATAATGTTATAATAAAGCACTTGTACTGTTTAATTTTACCGACCGGTTTCGCCGCTAAGGCATTATCAAGCAAAACATGTAGTATTTGTGACTTCGTGCTTTATTGTAACATTGTGATAACAATGTTCCACCAAGTGCCAACAATCAACAGTATCAACTTTATATAAATTGTCTTTTCTCGCCCCTTGACAGATATTTCCAACCTGCGATAATCAAAATTCGCTTTGATTGACTTAATCAACAACATAATTTGTCATGTACGAGTAATGACATACTTGACAAATAAGCAGTTCGGACTATCGTTATTGATCGTTATACAATCTTCAGTAATCAATGTTCACAACAGTTCCGTGTATTTTGATCGACCCAAATTACAAGCTTCAAATACTTATCTGAAACCGCTAACTCAGTCTCTTGATATCTATCATCTAAGCTCTTCCTAATAATGGACAGTATACAAATTTAGCAACGTTCATAAAATTTAGCGATTCGCCGTGTGGTTTCCGGCAGTCTAGAATAGAATCACGCCATTTCTTCCCGTGGATGTCGTACAAGGCGACTAAGGAAATACATTATCAAATATCGATCAGGCCTCCCCAAACCATTTGGCCAGCGTGGGGAGTGTAGGCCAAATCCTCCTTCCGTCTAGGACGGACGAGAGAGGGTCGTGCTCCTGTAGTGGAGACTAAAACGGACCTGATGATGATGATGATGATACAAAGTTAACAACGTTCATAAAATTTATTGAAAACTACATATCTCTGGGAACGTTGTATAAGAAAGTCTATAAATAAATAAATATTTCTGGACAATTTACACAGCGCTATCTAGTCTCAGACTAAGCAAAGCTTGTACTATGGGTACTAGACAACTAATAAATACACTTTTTTTTTGTAAGTACATACTTATAATACATAGAAAACACCCAGACCAAGACAAACAGACATGTTCATGCACACAATTGTTTGTATTGTGCAGGGATCGAACCCGAGATCTCTGAATCAAAGTAGCCATTACTAGCCATTCGACCACCAAGCTCATCTATTTATCTAAATAATTTATGCTCGAAGGAATGTAACGTTTTATGTATACTTTAGTGTACCTAGATAGAAAGGATACCACAATTACGACACGAAATTATGATAACATAAAAGTTATTTTCTATTTGGTCAGTATGTTGACGTTTCCATGATCGAACGCGAACAAATAAAAAAACAAGCCAAGTGCGAGTCGGACTCGCGCAGGAAGGGTTCTGTACCATTATCTATAAAAACGGCAAAAAAAAATCACGTCTGTTGTATGGGTGCCCCACTTAAATATTTGTTATATTTTAATTTAATTATTTATTTTTAAAGTGAATATATAACTAAATATTCTGTGAATATTTCAAGCGTCTACCTGTTGCCGTTATCAATATCGAGCAAAAACATACAAAAAAAAATCACGTTATTGTATGGGAGTTAAATATTAATTTTATTCTGTTTTTTAGTATTTGTTAATTTCAACTGTCTAACTATCATGGTTCATGAGATACAGCCTGGTGACAGACGGACAGACAGACGGACGGGGACAGCGGAGTCTCAGTAATAGGATGCGATTTACCCTTTGGGTACGGAACCCTAACTAGCTAAGCACTCAGTATACAAAAAGAAATACAAAATAATTTATTTCAGTTACAAAAACAATGGTAGATGCTCGAGTTTCCTTTTAAGCAAAAGTATGCTTGTGCCCTGGCAATCCGTTCTTTCTTAGCACTAAGATTTTCAAGATTGGGTACCTACCTACTAAAACAAATTTTTGGAACTATATATAATAAAACGAAAATTTTAAAAAATACTAATACAACAAAAACATAATAATACGACTAACTAAGTACATTGACTCGGGAGTGTTGCTGTGTGTGCAATTTGCAATTGCAATTAACCCTGCAATTGGGTTGTTGTTCATTCGCCACAAAGTAAATTCGTCACAGAAAAAAGTATCTGTAAATTCGCCACAGTTCTATTTTTAATAAGTAAATTCGTCATATATTAATTTTGATTATTGTAAATTCGTCACATTGGTGTTTCCCGTACAGACAGCAGAAAAATCTAACATAACTCAAATAAAAAAGTTACATTATTTTTCGTAATCTCAGCAATTTCAAGAAGTTTACCTTACGACTACATAAAAAGCACAGTACACAGTTTTAAGACCTACTGCACCTATTGAGCAATTTTAAGAATTTCAGCTTACGTCTACATAAAATGACAGTTCTATTTTTTTGGTAAGTAGTCTTAAATTTTGCGAGTGGAAAGGTTGGAATTGCGCCACCGAGTGAACTTTAATTCGTTTGTGGTGAGGGTTCCAACAGAACATCTGACGACCTTCACAAAGGAGGAATTCTGGCCTTCAGGTGTAGTTTTTCAACGCTTTCGTGGCCGGTTACAGGACACCGCGCGGAATACGCTGCCGACAGTGCCGACCACAGTATTACTATTGTGCCGACTATGCGCGTTTAATTATAGAAGTTTCTTATATAAATATGTATGTCAGTTTATAAAGTATTGTTTATAAATGTAAGCATTGCCTGAAATAAATGATGATGATTATTATTAAAAGCAATCAAAATCCCACAATTTTTAACCGACGAAAAAACGGAGGAGTTTCTGAATTCGACGCGTATATTTTTTTATGTATGATCACGCACAACTTTTTATAGAGTATTCCGATTTTGATAATTCCTTTTATTATTGGAAAGGGTATACCCCGAAGTTGGTCCCATATAAATTTGGAATAAAATATTTAAGCCTAAGGGCAGGAAAACAGAGGATGATTGATTGTTCATGAACAAAAACAATCATATATTGCTTGTTTGGCGCCGACTCAAAATTACATAGGTGTACTTAATTTAGTTTAAGAAGTTTATTATTTGCTGCTTTTAATTTTTTTCGGCGGTAAAATTTTTTTTGTTAAAAAGTTTTAGCGTATATTTTACTTAGTAGTAAAATATTCGCTAAAATTGTGGGATTTTGATCGCTTTTAAGGCCGCGTTGTCAAAGACAGTTTGAGGGACCAGGCATTCGACATGCTCTCTGCTGGAAACAAGACGACAACTACGAGTACCTATGGTACCAATTCACTCGATATCTTAAATGTATATCTTACAACCGCGTCGTCTTCGCCATCTCTGCTGTCATTGATAAAATGATTATGCTGCACAAATACAACACTTGTCCAAATCTAAAACTAATCTGATTAGGTCGCATTTTTTTCATACTTTAACATACAGAAAATTGTTTTATTTGAACAGTGCAATCAGCTATTGAAGAAAACAAGACCACTGAAATTTAAATTAAATTTCAGTGGTTACGGTAAACCGTGGTACATAAATTGCAATTGATTAATTTACTTGCAACAGCCAAAGCTATTTTTGAAAATTTTGTTAGCTAGGTACATATAAAATACAGTTCTGCTAAAAAAATAATTATAAACATAATTGCAGGTGACTGTTTTGCCTACAACTTACATTTATAAGAAAAACAAGATAATTAAAATAAAATCTCTCATGTAATTATATCGCAGTAATAATCACATTTTTTATTTACGTCTTATGTAGATGTAAATAAAACTCACAACTCTGCTTACAAATAAATATATATTTATTGTAGATTTGCATGCAATATAACGAAAGATATTAAATAAGTTTAATAATTTTACTATTTCACATCTAATATAAAAATCATAGTAATAATGTGACTGCTTTGTGCCATTAATTATCTATTTTTAATTTCGAGAGCTACTAACCAATAATTTTGTTTGCTAACAGTACTTTATGCAAAAATTGCGTAATGTGAAAACTTGTGACAAATTTACAACAACCCTTACCTACCTATGACGAATTTACATATATTTTTTTACGCAAGTGACGAATTTACTTCCAATGTATGGAGTGTACAAAAATGTGACGAATTTACTTTGTGGCGAATGAACAACAACCCGTGCAGTGCAATGGGTCAATGGTATGGACATAGGCACACTATGGACTACAGATTCTGATACGCATAGCTGTAACGCCTAGGTACTAATATTATAATTCAAATTTCTTGCACACATATCATATATCCACAAAATAAATAAGCAATATAGACGTAATGTCCATCTTCCTGATCTGATCACGTCGCGTCCATTCTTTGTCACTCAGCATTTCCATATGACATTGAGCTACCTGAATCACATAACATCATACAAAAATGCAAATTGTTATAATGTAATAACCCTCCATTATATCTTTGACGGCTAGAAGATCAGAATCAGTTGTAAATGACGCATTGATGATGAATTTATGTATTTTCATATGCATTTATATATGAGGTTTTATTTTATAATATAAATTAACACCATAAAGGCCTACATGTCTTACATGAAAATAAGCTAATGCCGTCATTGCTTTGTCTTCTAAAAACGTGTAAGTTAATATGTAGAGAACAGGTTATTATATGGTAAAGCCTAAACAAAATCATTATTATTAAAGAGAATTTATATTATTATTATAGAAAAACAATATTATTAAAGAGTTTTTTATTAACACTCCAGTAGCCGCGCGTTCTACCAATGTAGAACACACGTGTATTTCGGGGAATTTTATCGTAAGTTCACTCACACACTTATAGTATTCCTCTATTACCAGACAATGAACATAATTAGTGTCCTTGTGGCGGCCCACGCGGCTGCATGTCAGAGAAATTTGGTGCCAAAAGTGTTCTTTCTGTGGCAGAGTATGCAACAAGTCCATCAGGAAGCAATGTTACACATGTAATAAGTGGATTGGTTCCAAACATCAGATACTCTTATGTCCAGATTGCGCTAAAAATGAAGAAATGGAGGTGGAAGATATGAGTGAATAAGAAAGAGTCAAAATATTGTCCCAAATAGAGGCGGCGCTACTGGAGTGATAATAATACTAGTTCGGCTGGCAAACAAGCATACAGCCCACCTGATGTAAAGCGGTTACCGTTGCTATATAAACACACTCTCAACACGAAATATCGCTCACGCGACGCACTTATTTGGCTGCGGTGCGGTATTCTGCGAGGTGGAGACACTTCTCCAGTGGTGTAGCATACAAATACGCTGTACCCTATCTCTCTTTTGCGAGTGATTTAAAAACGCCAAGTATATCATGCTCTTAGCTGTATCTATATACCTGATAATAGTAGGAAAACAGAGCCTTTGTCTTCACTCCCCGGAGGGTTTACAAAATGTATTGTAATAAGAAGATATCGCGATATTTAATGGAAGTCTTGAAACGTGAACTTTTTATTTCCCTATTGACTTTTCTACGTATATACAGAGTCATTTTAAAAATACTGGCAACCTCTTACTTAGTGTAGAATATTTAGTTAGAGAGGTGGGAACAATAATCTGCAAGAGCTTAGTAATGGTCAAAAAAATTCATGGTAATTGGTTCAGAGAGCGATCTTAGTAGCTTGCTCATACACGTACATGTATTTGGAAGGATCTTTCATTAAATAAACATTTCGCTTCTGACCCGTGGTTACACTGATTTGTTACACCGGTGTAACCACTGAGCACACTTATGACCGATAGTTACACTAATGTAACTATCGAGCATATCTATTACCGGTGGTTACACTCAAAGTAAGTTTCGATGATAATAGGTGTCCACTCACGCACATGTTACAAAAAGGATAAAGTTTTATTTGTCACCCAAAATATGTAGAATAGCGTAGAATAAAAAATCAAACCGAAATGACAGATAAAAATGTCTTGTTGAAATTCACCCAAATTTAAATCCCTTCTTCCACTTAGGTAACTAAACTTTCGTAACCAGTTACAAGAGAAGAATTTTTTACGCTGTTTGGTAACTAGTTGTGAGAGAACTATTATTTTTTCCTCTTTTGTAACTTTTGATAGTTACGAACGTAAACTAGTCGCATTTCGTGAATCAGTCACATTTTTTTTATTCCACGTCGGATGGGAAACAAGCATACAGCCTACTTGATGTGTGTATAAACGCGCGCAACAAATGTTACTTGTGTGTTACCACCCCGGTTGCTGGCGCTCCTCAGGAGCATCAGAAAACTACCATTCTACAGGGATTTGTTATTTGGCTGCTGTAGAGGTACTTTTCCAGACGGGCTATCGTCATGGCCTACTTCTCACTAACCTTGCCTCCTTGTTATTTAGTAGGGAGTACCACGTATTTTTATATCACTAAGGTGACAAACAAGCATACGTTCCGCCTATCCGATAATGGAAAGCAGTTACCGTAGCCTATGGACGCCTGTAACACCAGAGGCATAACATGCGCGTTGCTGACCCTGTAAAAACCTCTTTACGCCCTTTTTGAAGAACCCCATGCTGTAGTCTCCTACCTCCTCCTAATAGATATTGAGCCCCCTACACCACAAAATAAAAATACCACAGTATAACTAATAGTACTTACATACGAAATAGGCACTCTCCGCAACTGAAAGGAGTTTCCTCTCCCGCTCCCCCATTTAAATCCGCGGGCGCAAAATAGTTTCAACACGCTTAACGCTATAGAACGCCTCGGGTCGCTATTCATTTGTTTTCTTACCTCCAGCTTAAGTGGCCAGGTTGTGATAGTGATATACATTATAATCACATAGGGTCCCTATGTGTCCCTATGATAGGGACTTAAAACCTTTTTGTTTGTAAAGTGTTAGTACAGTACGTTCTTCATCTACGTTTGAAGATACATAACGCATCTTTTTGAAACACGCGAGTGACTGCTTAATCTATTGGGTACCTAAAGGTATTAATGAATGTTCATGTTTTGTTTGTTAATAAATTTTATCATATAAGTGTTTTTAATTGTATACACAGCCATTTTTATACTTAACACATCCCAAAACCATCCTTAACACATCCCAAACCCATCCTTAATAGATCCCAAAACAATACTTAACACATCCCAAAACCATCCTTAACACATCCCAAAACCATCCTTAATACATCCCAAAACAATACTTAACACATCCCAAAACAATACTTAACACATCCCAAAACAATCCTTAACACATCCCAAAACCATCCTTAACACATCCCAAACCCATCCTTAATACATCCCAAAACAATACTTAACACATCCCAAAACAATCCTTAACACATCCCAAACCCATCCTTAATACATCCCAAAACAATACTTAACACATCCCAAAACCATCCTTATCATATCCCAAAACCATCCTTAACACATCCCAGAAAAACTTTTTTACTAGCCCCATTAGGATCTTTTTAACTATCAACTATTTCTATTTTAAATGTGACCACTGGTAATAAGTGTGCTACACGCAAATGAACTTATTTTGTAGATGAATTGTTGTTGAAAAATTACAATTAAATAACGTTTAACCCATCAGTTAATACGATCTATACTTGTAAATTAATACCTATTGTTATTTTGCGACAACAATTTATCTACATAACAAAATAAGTTCATTTGCTGTCATTTCGTATGGGGTGTAAGTGGTTTATCAACATGACTGACAAATGAAGTTGTGGCGAAAAGAGAGGTAGAGAGCGTAATTGTAAACTACCCGACCGGGGAATGTACCTCCACCTCACAGAATACCGCAGCCAAATAACAATTCGCTTGTGGGTTGTTGTGTTCCTGCGAGTGAATGAGGTCACCAGAAGGGAAGGGTTAATATGGCTACGGTAACCGCTCCACATCAGGCCGGCCATATGCTTGTCTGCCACCCGACGTAAAAAAAATGCATCTAAGCCAAATTTTTTTCTTTATTAAAAGATCCTTCCAAACATAATGTATGGAGCAAGCTACTAGAATCAATCATCTTAAGGCGTGAAAGTGAACAAACAAACTCACTTTCCTATTTATCATATTAAATAAGGATGGTAAGGATATTTATAATGCTTCAGTCTTCTTCTTCTTTCTCAGCCTCATTCTTCTACCTTCTTCTTCTTTGTCACCCATTGTTGGGCTTAATGAGCGAAACAAAGTAAGTCAACTATGTAGATTTTTTTTTTGTTTTTATTGATAAGTAGCTTATCACAAAAAATACTTATATTATTTTGTTCATTCTTGTTTTATATTATACTGCGTACATACCGAATTTAACTGTCACAAGTAAAATCCCGCCACCAAATACATAGTAGGTGCTAGCTCACCGCAAGTGATGAGCAAAGCATATACTCGTATAACTTGTTGATTAGACAATATTCACCCAGCACACGACTTCAGTTTATGTGCATTCCAACAGCATTTTGTCTGCGTCTTGCGCATCTGGTTTAAAGAACTCGTAAACCTAACTCTTATGTTCCTACAACCTCTTGACGAGGTGTATATGTAAATAAGGCAGTTTTATTAAAAACTAGCTGAGCTGACAGACGTTGTCCTGTCTAAACCTTACCCAGTATACCCAGTTAATCATTGTTTCATTGCAATCGAATGAGCAGTAAACGAATGTACAAAGGACATACAGACAAACATTCATTTTTATATATATATGTACACATAGATAGGTGAAGGTTAATATTATTAAAACTCACGTGAGATATTATACTAAATTAATTAAATAAATTAAACTGGTCACTCACGTCTTTTTGTCGGGAAAGCCGACTAGTTTCGATCTCAAAAGGAGACCTTCATCAGGGCGAATGTCCAGACACGTCCACCCTTTGTCTCTCGCGCCGGACACTGCGCGCTAATGCGCGCGCCGCCCGACTGGAAAGCACCACCCTTTCCAGTCGGGCGGCGCGCGCATTGGCGCTGCGCTGCTTGCTATTTACCCAAAAATAGTTTTACTATATTTGAGGCGTTCATAACAATTTACGTAACCAACTCGCAATGACATTGAAAGCTAACTTTTTTTTATTGATAATAATTATGATCAACAGACCCGGAGCCCGTACCTTTTGTTAACAATATACTATTTTTTTAATGTTATAATTATCTAACAATTTATTAAGCCCGTCGCTATTCGCTTTTAATTTTCCTATGGTTTACCTTGCAACCATGATAGCCACGGCAAGCGCGGCAGACCTGTCTCTCTTGCAGCATCTCTTGACGACTTGATGCATGGGGCAGCCATCACCGCATTCAACCATTTTATTAACCCCCGACGCAAAAAGAGGGGTGTTATAAGTTTGACGTGTCTGTGTGTGTGTGTGGGTCTGTCTGTCCGTGGCATCACAGCTCCGGAATGGATTTCAATTTAGTTTTTTTGGGTATGCGGCGACCCGCCACACAAGACCACCACCAGTTTGAACACTAAGCATGAGTACCGGAACTGTCAGGGCTGTCTCTTACTGACTATAATCTCATTGTAAATAATCGTATGACGGTAGCACAGAATATGTAAGAATAGTAGTATAACATAGGGGTAGCTACAAATTACAGGCTCGTTGTCATATTTACACGTCCTATCGCAGTATTTCGTGACCTCTCGTCATTAAAAATATCAAAATGGCACGCAAACACATAATCCTTGTCATTTTAAAGAGCTGCGTCAACAGTTTCATGTTTTACAATGCCATAAAAGGATTTTTACACGGCGTGGGCGACACTAACCTATCCATGTATGCTTGATTCGAAATACCAAATTAAAAAAAAATAGGATGTGGCTGTGTCATGAACCCGGACGTGTGTTGTAAGTGAATATGCTACATGCACCAAAATTATCTCAAAATGGCAGCGCTTCCAGGGGAGGGCCCCCGCACGCGAATGTCCATAGTCATTACTTAGTGTAATAAATTCTTTGATCCTTCATCTATCCAGTGGTGTGATTGAATTTTGGATGCAGATGATAGATATGTAGCTTCAACACCAAACTGTATCCCCCGATTTTGTTATCGTTCGTTTTTTTGAATTGCCTCCCTATGGAAGCAATTTTATAGACATGTATGTTTAAATAACATGCAGTACTCCCTACCAGTATCAGTAAAAATATTTATTTATTTGATGAGCTCGGTGGTCGAAAGGATAGCAATGGCCACTTTGACTCCGAGGTTGCGGTTTCGATCCCCGCACAATGCAAATATTTGTGTGCATGAACATGTCTGTTTGTCTTGATCTGGCTGTTTTCTATGTACTGTATGTATGTATTTAAAAAAAAAATGTATTTAGGTATATAAACAGTTATGGGTACTATAGTACCCATAGTACAAGCTTTGCTTAGTTTGGGACTAGATGGCCGTGTGTAATTAGTCCGGGAATATTTATTTATTATTATTATTTATTGAACACAATATCCAGCAGTGAGTGGGGTAATGACAAAGTGATAATGATGATGATAATTATGAATATAACGTATAAAGGCGAATTTACAGCTAAAAACATTCTCTATCCAACCATCGGGAAGTTCAGACATCCACGGATGCGATTTACAACAAGGAAAATTATATGTAACACTAATCAGATATAAACAGTTTTTGAACACTTTTCAAAAAGTCTGTGAAAACTTCTTTAGCGGCGTTGTGTGCTTTTTTGGATGGGTAAAAATATTAAACTCGCGTCAGGACACGTGACCTCATCGAAAATTCGTAAGAGGGAGCGGCGCGGACCGGCGCGGCGTAGGAGTGGAAGTAATATCCCCCTCTCTTTCTACCGCGCGGCGAAAATGTATGCCTGATCCTGCTATTTATTTTTAATGTAATATACATTGTCATGTTTGTGTACGATAGCGCAAATCGCAATAAATGAATATTGTATCTTACCACATAATTGATAGTAAGTACTTTTATACTGATAAATAAAGCAATTCGTGCGAAATTATTCCCTAACTATTCCAAAATATTCAAAAATGCACAACGTTAATGTTCAAGTTCTCACTTCTGCCGGCACTCCCGGAGTGCACCCCGTTTTTTTTTTATACCACGTCGGGTGGCAGACAAGCATACGGACCACTTGATGTGCCCTGCTGCCAACGCAGCAACTCGTTTATTTCTGGTGACCTCACCCACTTGCAGGAACACAACAACCCTCAAGATTTGTTTTATTTTTATTTATTTTATTTTTTTTTGTACCCTCAAGGGAATTGTTATTTGGCTGCGGTATTCTGTGAGGTACTTACAAAGCACTTGTCGGCATTAAACTTCAATTTATTACTTCTACTCCATGCGACAACATTGTTGATATCTCGCTGAAGGCTCATGCAATCAAACTCACTATCGATCTTTTTCCCCACTCGGGCATCTTACAAATACGCTGTACCCTAACTCTCTTTAGCCAGATCCTCTTTCGCTAGTCGACCGGGTGCACCATATTCAGGTGAGGTTGGCTTAAACAGTGACTAATATACTAAAGAACTATACAATTAAATGTATATGTACTTAAGTAAACATATCATCATCATCATCAGGTCCATTTTAGTCTCCACTACAGGAGCACGACTCTCTCCCTCTCTCGTCCGTCCTAGACGGAAGGAGGATTTGGCCTACACTCCCCACGCTGGCCAAAGGTTGGGGAGGCCTGATCGATATTTGATAATGTATTTCCCTTAGTCGCCTTGTACGACATCCACGGGAAGAAACGGAGTGATTCTATTCTAGTCTGCCGGAAACCACACGGCCAAGTAAACATATACATCTATAAAGATATTAACGTCGCATACAAACGAAAACCAGGGATAAGGATAAAAGGAGTAGCGATGTTCATGGATAGCAACGAAGAGAAATTAGGTATACGAGTATGCTTCTGCAACGCAAAAATCTCCAACCGAGTTGTCATCTCTCCCGGATTAGCTAACATACTAAAGGGAAGCACCTTCAAGACCTCTATAAAGCGTAAGGTTTTCGACGCACTGGCTGTAGTGGAGGTCAAAGATCAACACTGCAAAATAGTGCGAACGAAAGGCAAGACCATTGCACTATTCGAGAAGGACGATGAGAGGTCAGGATTTGATCAGGCATGTTCGGTGTTAGCCAGCTTCGGTAGGGATGATGACGTAGGAGGAGGAAAGCCCAGGATAATAAGCGTAGATGCTATGGTGCTAGCACATGAGAAAGGCGATTCCAGGAACTATCTAGGCATCATTGAAGCCTCATCAAAACATGAGGTTGTGGTGTACGAAGATAGAGGACAAAACCTCCATTTCTTGAAGCCACGAAATGTCAGACCTGACGCCTCTTTACAACCCGTAGATAGCTGGGGCTATCCCATAGTTAATCCAGAAGGATACAGTGGATCCGAATGCTTACAACTGAAGACGATCCAGGAAAGGAGCGAAGCGCTTAAGAAGCAACCTAGTCCAACGAAAAAGTTGTTATCCACTATAACTGGAACTCTATCCAAAGCTTTCTGCAGCATTGTAAGCCCAAATAAGTCCAAAATAACATCGCATAAGGCAGCAGAAAAACGGGCACATGCAGTGCAGACCTTTTTTAAGCAATCTCCAACAGGTCAAAGCGAGGGGCAGAAAAAAGTCCGGACAAAAGCCGAAATGGGACAAGTCGACCCGCCTGAAGTCAGAGTTGTGAAGGAGCCTAAGGACCACATAATCAACGCTTTCCTTGAGTTTAAAGCTATTACAAAAGCTATGCAGAAAGTCAACCTGCAAATTTGCTCATCTATCATGCAGAATTATCTGCAAGGTAATGAGGGACAACTCAGCTTGAAACTAGTGGAAGCAGGTGCAGCTGTGTATAATAATGACACCGCCGAAACCGTAAAGGGAGAGGTGTCGGGAACATACACGGCTGCATATAACGCGACTAGTGGCTCTAGACGAGGTGGAGACAGAGCGGACTGGAAGGCTGGTGTTTGAGACTCCTCCGGAAGACCCAATTGTAGTCACCGCCAAGTGTACGAAGGTAATGCTAGATGACAGATTCCTAGAAAAAGCGGAAGCTCTATCATCAGAGACTGGCATCGGCAGAGCCTTCGAATACTGGGAGGTACCAGAAATAACTTGGGTCAACGGAGTACCCGGATGTGGAAAATCAAAATGGATTTCCGAGAATTATAATCCAGGTAAAGACTTGGTCATTGCAACCACGACTGAATCCACTCGCGACCTGAAAGAGAAGATAATTAAACGCATCGGTACAAAAACAAGAGCTAAAGCACGTACAATGGCCTCAGTACTTGCAAATGGGATCCCAGCGACAGACACCTACGAAAGACTTATGTTCGACGAAGCGCTGATGAACCATTTCGGGGCCATAGTGATGGCAGTGCGAATTACCGGTGCCAAGAAGGTCCTGCTCTTTGGCGATATAAATCAACTGCCATTCATCGACAGATCCAACCTTTTCCGGCTTAAATACCATCGCCCAAGCCCAGCGGCGAACATCAGCCGTGAAATGCTATGCACCAGAAGGAATCCACTAGACGTTGCGTATGCCCTCAGACAAGTATACAGTGGAATATACTCGTCCAACACTCGCACACGGTCCCTGAAGCTAATGAGGTACACAGGGTCACTAATACCCACAAGCACAGCCAACACCTTGTACCTGGTACATACTCAGGCCGAGAAAGAGCAACTGATCGGTCAAGGTTACGGCAGTGGCGAAGGGTCTCGTACTTTGACCATTCATGAAGCACAGGGACTGACATACGAGTCAGTGGTAATCATCAGGACATCGATGAAAAACCTTCAACTGCATAGTAGCGTCCCCCATGCAGTGGTGGCAGTTTCGAGACATACCTGTAGCTGTATATATTACACAGACTGCAGCGAGCTATTCGACGCAACTGCTAGCTTCATAAAACGTGCGGAAACTGCAACCACGGAAGCAATTCGGGGCTACAATTTGCAAATGGCGATCTGGAGTCGGGATACACCCGTCGTGAAAGAATTGGTAAAGCAATAGGAAAGAAAACAAAAAATAGGACTACTCAGTTCCGTACGGAACTGATGACACAGAATCGAGATGGTCGCCCATACAACGACAGACGGAATATGCTGGGACAAAGAATGTAAGTATCTAGTGGGTGAGAGGGAGAGAAGGAGGAAGACCTTAGGAAAATAAATACAGGACATCGATGCAGCAGTCCTGACAGCCCAGGTAGTCATGCTCACTAAAGTGTTCAAACTGGTGGTGGTGTCGTGTGGCGGGTCGCCGCATTCCCAATAAAATGGTTGAATGCGGTGATGGCTGCCCCATGCATCAACTCGTGAACGGGTGCTGCCAGAGGGGACTGGTCTGCCCTGGCTGTCATGGTTGCAAGGTAAACAATAGGAGGATTTAGGTTAAGTAGTAATAGACAATAATATGACTATTAGCACAATAGCGACGTGCAATTTATTAATTGTAAGAATATTATAAGATAAAAAAAAAACAGAACATTGCTAATAAAAGGTACGGACCCCGGGTCTGTAGACTGTAATAAATATCAATAAAAAAAAAATACAAACGAAAAAACGGGGAAATAATACATTTGATAATTCAATAGTCGACTAAACTGTTTAACAGATTTCCATAAACTTTAGTTATAAGTACTTATAAGTACGAGTATCATACAAAGAATAAGCGCACATTATTCTTCTCTTATGTTATTTTTCTTGAACAATAATTGTGTGTAGGAATCTTCAGTTTCAGGTTAATCTTTCAGTGTTTCATAATTTATTTTATAAAAGTAAAAGAAACGATTAACTTCCTCTGTGCACAATATAGAACCTATTTCACGAAACTTTTATGCATATTTCAGAAGGCCAATTTTCGTAATTATTTTAAGATCGCGGAATGAAAGTTGACGGAATCGAGACTAAATTATGAATTGGCTAAAATTGTATAATTGATTTCGTTGATTAATTAACATCATTTCTTATTGCTTGCAGAATCCTATTACTAATTTGTTAAATTTTCGGTCATATTTCGATATTTATAATCACACTTTAATTTTGATATTGTGACACGTGAATACCAAATTGTGACATTTCTGAGAGCGAGAACAGGGGAAGGATAGTCCTACCGCCGAAGCATAGTCGGTAGAACTCTAGGGTTGCTACCAGCTGAGCTTAAACATAATCACCAACAATCTAAGCAGTACTTTCATTTTCGCATTCAAAAATTCTGATAATAATTTAATCAGCTTCAGCTTCGGCGGTAAGATCCCTAGTCATAAGCAACCAAGCAACGCGCAGCATCTAGTCATCAATACATATAATAAAATCGTAACTGGCCGTGTGTGAGAGAGTGTGTTTCCATTAACGGGTTAATGGAAGGCGCAGAATCTACGAACTATCCGGTAGTATTTTTAGAATCCTTTAATTCCCCAAGATTGCCGGCTCACAAGATAAATTTAAAAGTCGGGGTACCTATAATGCTGCTTAGAAATCTAAGTTCACAGTTTTAACTTTGCAATGGTACCAGGTTAAAAGTTATTAATTTGCAGCCATATGTCATTAAGGCAGAGGCTTTAACGGGATGTGGAGCTGGAGAGAGTGTTTTCATACCTCGAATTCCTTTAATACGCAATAATTGCCCATTTATTTACTTTCAAACGTGTCCAATTTCCAGTAAACCTATGCTATGCAATGACCATTAACAAAGCTCAAGGACAAACGCAGAAAGCTGCGAGTGTGGATTTAATTGTTAGCTGTTTTTCGCACGGTCAGCTCTATGTGGCTTTATCGCGCGTGATCGATCCCAGAAACTTATATGCTTGGATCATCGACGGTAATATATCTAATGTCGTGTACAGAGAAGCGTTGTTGTAATTTTTATACATATCCACATCCGTGACCACATCGATATTCACATCCACATTCTCACCCACAACCAAGCGGACGAAGTCGCGGGCACAGCTAGTTATAAATATGATCCTAAGTTTTACCGTATAATAACTACATCAATGGCCGAACAAAAGGATCCTCTTAGCTTCAACAAATAACGTTTGAGATACTTTTGAAAACTCTCGTTAGAACCCTGACGGTTCAAAACGTCCACTTCCTAATTTG
This sequence comes from Hypsopygia costalis, assembly GCA_937001555.2. NCBI lineage: Eukaryota > Metazoa > Arthropoda > Insecta > Lepidoptera > Pyralidae > Hypsopygia > Hypsopygia costalis. The sequence continues at coordinate 6,684,712 of OW443330.2, read as the reverse complement.
ATGCACTCCTAAAAGATCCACTTCCTAAAGAGCCCACTTCCTAAAACGTCCACCATCAGCAGCAGCAAATTGCAGTCCACTGTTGGACATAGAACCCTTTCAAAGTGCGCCATTGAATACATGGAAATGGTCTTTTTGGGAGTGGTAATTTAGCACAGGTCCTAAATCGTCCACTTTGTTAGTCCAGTTCCTAAGAACTGGACTAACAAAGTGGACGATGAAATGTTCCTTTTGGCAGTGGACCTTTTAGAAAATGGACATTATAAGTAGACCAAATTAGGAAGTGAACGTTGTGAACCAGAACGGCGAAATTGTTATATCAAGGAGTGACGTCTCTTGGTGTTTGTTCTACAGAAGAAAACATGAATCACACACTCTATTTACTACTGTTACTGATAAAACCATGAAGCTAAAAGGAAAGTAATTTCTCTTATGTACAGGTACCCAAGCTGCATTACCGTTAAGGCCGCTCATAATGGACCCGTTAACTGCCCATTCGCTATCAACTGCGCGCGAGAGCATAAACTCCCTTACTCCTAAATGGTAGTTCTACTTACACCAGATATTAAAACGTTTAAAATATTATATATACAACACATATAGTATTGCGATTCAGTGAGCAAACGCAGCCAGTGAAATTTTTTATAATAGAGATGGCAGCCCCCGACGGATTTTCTTGGGTTTTTTTTATTAAGTTCATAGCATAAATTCTTTAAGTCGGGGTTTCAAAATTATTTTATCCTTTTTCAACTAAGTTTTAACCGTCGTGAGACTTTAAAAAAAATGTTTTTATTTCAAACTTTTTAGGGAGCAAGCATAGGTATTACAAATGAAAACCGCATCAGAATCAGATTAGTAGTTTTGGTTTTGAACAAATGTTTACTGCAGCGCCCCCTGGTGAGTTGTCATCGTAAAACCTATCTAAGAACATGCACCAATCAAACCCGAACCCATCACTGAAAACCGCATCACAATCGGACTCGTAGTTTTGGAGATAAATGGCAACATTGATTTACACAAACATCCTAGCACCCCATATAAGTACGAGTATATACCGTATACGCATATACCGTCTCCGTTCCGTGGCGGGTAAAAAATAAAAGATATGTTGATTGTACGTTCTATCTACACATATCAATTTCAAGACAATGCCAAAATGAAACAGACTTTTATATTCAATATTATAAAAAATATTTTCGATTTGGAACGCACCTACTCGGAAGTAAACCGTGTCGGTTATTTTATTTACCTTCATTTATAGGGTGTCATTGTTCATTACACAATTTACACATCCTCGTGACCTTATACCAAGTAGGTTGAAGATGGCGGCCCGCGAGTAGATATGTTATGTTATGAGCACAACATAATACGGTATGTGTACGGTAACCGCTTTACATCAGGTGGGCTGTATGCTTGTTTGCCACCCGACGTAGTATAGAAAATACTACTACTACTAGCTCTGGCTGTGTCTCAGAAAATCGCTGAATTTTTAAAGAGATTTTAATATAATTGAATTTCTCATATTTCGGGCGAAATATTGTTGGTCCCATTTCCATCACAATAGTTGGGTCGGAACTCAATTATTCAGAAGGACCTAACTTCACATAAAGTCAAAACCTTTCCACATGCATGTATGTAAATTATGTGAAAAACGTTAAACATCCTCACCAAACAATACCTACATCATAATTAATTAACTAGCTTATCACTCGCGACTTTGCTCACTTCAGATTCAGTATTCTTTCCACTCTATGAAGTTAACCCTTTCATTGGCACAGGCAAACTAGTTGCCAGTCGATTTATTATAAACTAGCTGTCCCGGCGAACTTCGTACCGCCTAACAGTCAATGAATGTCGTGATGTACATATATATGAACAAAATTTATGATTTCTTGAAATTAATACAATGAATAATAGAAAATAATAGAGAAGCACGATGGCGTGAGACACGTGTCAGTCTAATTGTACACGCAAGTTAAGCAACGTCAACCGTAGCCTGTTCATGGATGAGTTTATGTTATCTCGAGCTCGTCCGTGCTTTGGAAGGCACGTTAAGCCGTCGGTCCTGGTGTTTATCATTAGATGGCAGTCCTTAAGCCAAGTTAGTGGCCCAACCTGTAGTTGAGCAGCGTGTTGGAGTATGCTCTAAATATCTTCGGTTGAGGGAAGACCCGTATCCCAGCAGTGGGTAAATAAGAAGTTCAGTACTTTACAAAGTCACAAAAAAAGTACCAATTGACAACAATAAATATTTCAATCCACAAAACAAATCACAGACAACATTCGCGACGTAAAAGTGAGACCAATCGATTTGACATTTACATAACAATCAATAAATATTCCAATCCTTTTTAACTGGCACTATTTGTATGGGAAAACGTTTTTTCTTTTATTTAATTCTTTCGTCAATTTTTCAATGTTTTTAATACTTTCCCGACCAAGACACGACATTATTTTATATATTACATATATAGATTTATGGAGCTTGATTTGAATTTCTGAACGCACGCATAAATATTTTAGAACCAATAAATATTTAAATCCACAAAACTGTTTTCAAAACAAATCACAGCCAACTTTCAAGACGTAAAAATGAGACCAATAGAGTTAACATTTGTTTTTAATCTATGACATTTGTTCTATAATGAGCTTAATATACATTTCTGAACGCACGCATACATTTGGCGTACGCACGTACGACAACGTCACATTTGACAGCTACGACAACCAAAGAGAATGTAACCACTACGTTTTAAGAGACGGATGTGCCATACAAATAGCGTAAATTCTAAATGTATGAAATGGGAGCGAAAACAATCATAATTTGTTCCAAATTCGCTTCCGATTCATAGAGTCGTTTTTTTACCTTGAGTTGCGCCAGGCTGACGACAACCACGAACATTTTGTATGGGAAAATGTTTTTTCTTTTATTTTATTTTTTCGAGAATTTTCCAATGTTTTTAAGAGTTATTCTGCTATTCGGGACGGAAACAAATCCAACAAATCAAAAACCATCGCAATCGGTCCAGCCGTTCTCGAGTTATAAGTGTTGTAACAAACACGACTTTCTTTTATATATATAGATAATGCTTCTAAATTAAACTATAGCGTAAATAAGTTAATATTTTGCTACGCCTGAAAACTTATTTTCAGGTTTTATTATTTTTTATTATAATTATTTCGTCAGCCTGCTATTATTCACTTATAATGCTCATTTCGCCTCTGTGTGGCGTTAAGTTTATGTTTCGTTAAAATCAGGGATACGGTTCAGGAGCCTTACCGCTGAAACTGAAGCCGATTCAGATCGAATATTTTGATTCCAAAAATAGGCTATAGGTCTATGTTATTGACAAACATCTTCAGCTTAGTCGGCAGAGCTCCAGAGTTTCTACCAGCTAAGCTGAACACAATTACCTCTTATCTAAACTATCTATCTAACGAACTACGTGTATCTCGGAAAAGTGATACAGCTTGACCAGGATAACTTCAAAAAATAGATCGATAGACGCATTCCACTGAACTGGGCAGCATTCAGGAAACTTCGGCACATCCTCACAGCCGCAAATGGCGCAAACTTTGCAGACCAAAGTCTTCAACAATGCGTCCTTCCCGCCATGACCTACGGTGCGGGGACTTGGACTCTGACCCAACGGTCAGAGTCCAAGTCTGAAGCACCTGGCGGCCTACCGCCGAAGTTAAAGCCGATTACCATCGGATTTTTGATTGCGACAATCAAAGTTTAGCTTAGATTTGGGGTGTAAGTGGTTCATCAACATCTTTGAACCAAAGTCAACTTCACCGGCACGCGGTGCACCCTGCTGATGGTCAAACGAAGCTCTGGCGAAAAGAGAGGTAGAGAGCGTAATTGTAAGCTACCCGACTGGGGAAAGTACCTCCACCTCACAGAATAGCGCAGCCAAATAACAATTCCCTTGAGGATTGTTGTGTTCCTGCGAGTGAATGAACCACCACCAGAAAAGAAGGAGATGCTGCGGTGGCAGCGGGGGGGTGGCAGCGCGCGAGCGATATTTTATGTTGCGAACGTTAATATGGCTACGTTATCCGCTTCACATCAGGCGGGCCGTGTGCTTGTCTGCCACCCGAAGTAGTATAAAAAAAAACAAACAAAAAAAAAAAAGATTGGCGGTAATTGTGTTTAGCTCGGTAGAAACCATAGATCTCTACCGAGTAAGCTGAAGATATTTATCATTAACTCAAACCTAAGATCCATCTCGTAATCGGATTCAGCTTCGGCGGTAGGGCACCTAGTCTGGCTGGTCCATAAATTAAAAGTCGCGCGGCCAGCGATGGAGAGAGCTATGCTCGGCATTTCTGTAAGGGACCGAATCCGGAACGAAGAGGCAGTGGGCCGTCCATATCTGCCGAGTCAATGATGGCATATGGGGGAACAAGTCCTAGAGTGGAGACCTCGAAGGGGGCGAACAAACGTCTCCCTCCCCTCCCCGCCCCCTGCCTCTGGATGGACCCCGATGACCTCGAGGGAACGGCTGGAAGCGGCTGGATGCGGAAAACGGAGAATCGAATATGATGGTAGGCATTAAGGAGACAGTGGATAGATACGATAGAAGTTTCAAAAATGGAAAAATATTTATAATATTCTGGTAAGTTGGCCAAGACAACTATCTAAATAATAACGATAGAAGTTTCGATTTTGGCAATCAAAAATTTCAATGGGAATCAGCTTCAACTTAAGCGGTAGCCCTACCGCTTAAGTTGAACCCAGGAGTTCATATCGTAAATGGAAGAGTAACGAACATCTGTTGATTGATCTTGTGGTCATATGATGTCGTCATCGTCATCCTTACTCATTGCAGTGCTGTGATATGGATCTCCCCTCAATCAATCTCCCCTCAGTTGAAGGAGTTTAAGCATACTCCACCACGCTGCTCAACCGCGGGTTGGCGGAAGTCATATGTACTTATGATCATTTGACCATAAGCACATACACAACGAACAACAATATGTCATGTATAATTTACGTAAACGCACGGGATTTCCTATATCGTGATATAATTTAACAGTTCCTGTTGCTAACGATATTTTTTTTCTAACGGCTACAAAAAACATGTATTAATGATTACTAAAATTGCTTGTTTAGTAATGATAGATAACTGGATTTTTTATGTAATAGACTAAATGCACGTAGTCCCCCTAGATTGGGCAAAAGTCATCATATTCAGAGCCCCTTGTCTCCTTGTAAATCTTAAGGGACAGAAGCCATGTGGATAAAAAAAACTATTTAATCATACATAACCTTCTTATTAAACGGTTTTATTTAGCTTGACCTGTTTGTTTGTTTATTTATTTATTTATTTGTTTATATTTTTGGGTCAAATCTAGTAATTGAAATTTGACCCCCTTCCTGTTGACAGATTGATCTAAAATTTGGTACACACCTTTAATTCTGGTGACAATACAATAAAATAAATTCTGTTTCATTGTAAATCCAAGATGGCCGCCGCTACAAAATGGCGGTTTACAAATTTTGTCACGACTACCTCAATATGGGTATCAAATAAAAGGGCTTGACTAGTAGAACACAGTTCACATGAAAAAAAATGAAAATCCAAGATGGCCGCCGCTACAAAATGTTGGTTTGCACATTTTGTCACGACTACCACTATATGGGTATCAAGTGAAAGAGCTCGACTGTAGAACACAGCTCACGATGAATATTATAATAAAATCCAAAATAACCGTCAACAAAATGGCCGGTTGGCGGTTACATATTTTCTCAATTTTCAATATGGGTATCAAATTAATACAAGACAAATTTAAAAGTAAAAAAAAAAATGACAAAAGTCAAATCTAAACTTAATTGAATGAGAAGTACTATGTAATGAAATTATAAACTAAAAACTTGAAAATAAAAATTATGAAAAAAACATTTTTAATTTAGGCCCGTGTTTCTATCAAATCAGCTCAGTTTACGCTACGCCCAACGATTTTATTATTTTGTCTGATCAATGCCTTAGACTGATGAAGGAGAGGGGTGTGATGACTGAAACCTCGGACCTACCGAATTATTTTTTAGCTTTTAGTACATTACTTTCAATAAAACCGTTTAAATTAAAAATGTTTTTTTCATTATTTTTATTTTTATTATATCTTTTTTTTTGTACTGCGTCGGGTGGTAGACAAGCATACATCCCATTTGTTGTAAAGCGATTACCGTAGACATATTAACGCTTGCAACATGACGTCTCGCTCGCGTGTCACCACCCCCACTGCCAACGCAGCAACTCCCTTCTTTCTGATAATCTCACTCACTCGCAAGAATACAAAAATTCTCAAGAGTTTTGTTATTTGGCTGCGGTATTCTGCGAGGTGGAGATAGTTCCCTAGTCCGTCACTCAGCAGCCTAGAAATACGCTGTTTTCTACCTCTGTTTTGTCAGAGCGTCTTTCTTTTGTACTTACACCCCAAATAATACCAAAAAAACGAAACACTAAATTGGCATATTTACGCCAAAAATCTAATGGTAAACATGCAATTTTAATCAATGTTTCTATGTCGGATGTTGCGAAATAAAAATAATTGAACGCAACAAGTGTTTTGTCTATAAATTGATTGATGATGAACCTCGCCCTCGCGCCCCCTTAAGCATAGATATGGGCTCTTTAGTGGATTATAAATACGTTGGTACCGTGGAAAAGACCCCCACGGTTCAGCCAAATAACACATCTCGTCGGGTTCTTTTTTTTTCAATTTTATATCTGTAATTATTTGACGCGTGGTTACAAAACATAAATGAATTTTGCTTAGTGTTCGGCTACGTTAAAAGTTTGTATTCCACTTATTTAGAGACTTCCCTCAGGACGATTTAATTTAAAATACTGGCGAATCCAGTAGTAGTAATAAAAACATCATATCTACTTACCTAATCATGGTATGAAAAATAATCAATATTTTCGCTCTGAAAATGAGATATTTTTTTTTGTGGTAATTAGACCCATCTTTTAATTAAAATACAATACAAACATACAAAATTCTTTATTCAGTATCTGGTTATTACAGTTCCGTGTTGCGATTTAGGATTTCTTTTAAATAAAATATATTTGTGTTAGAAAATCCTGCCTCTCCATAACAATAGTTTAGATCCAGAGTGATACCTGAAGGATACTTTGAAGACTAACTTTTGTGTGTGTGTGTGTGTGTGTGTGTTTTGATCTGTTTATAATAAAATATTTTTACTTTTAATAATGTTTAATTTATTATTCTAGAAATCACCGTATCATACCGTATCGTAAAAGCGATGGGTGTTATTGTATTCATCGTCCCGTTGAACACTGACCTCGGCCAAGTTCATTGCCGGCGCGCGTCGGGCGTCGGGACCTGGAACTGGAACCAGGAAGCGCGTGGCATGATAACTCATATTACGATAACCTCTCGCAAATTCGATCGACATTGAAGCTATTTGTTATTTAACCGTGAACCTCTAATTCCGGTGTAGGTTTCTAAGATAAAAATAAAAAATACGTATATAATAAAACAAATAATAAGCAAAGTGTATTTTCTGTTTTTTGTGTTAATTTTTGTTAAATTTCGATTTATTTTATCTGCTACTTCGATTACAGCTTTTAATTCGTTTCCCGGGAAATCTTCGGCATAGAGTTTATTACTTGTGAGCTAGGTAGAAAACTCTTGTGGAACCGCACTGTACGTGGCTATTTCGGCTTCAAGTGTGAGGATGAATTACCTGCCTATGGCGAGCGGTGTGATTATAGAGAGAGGCAGTGGTCATTCTAACCAACAACTTTTTTTAACACAGCCCTGCCCCCTTACCACCATCTCTTATTGCGATTCAATAACCGATTATATAGCTTATTCATACCAATGAATAAGCGACTCTATTTCAAATGGAATAGAGTAGCTTATTCAATGGTATGAATAAGCAATCTATTCAATTATTGAATCGCAATATGAGATGGTGGTAAGGGGGCTGAGCCCTTACACGGACGGTAGAATACGCAAAAGAGCAAAAGCCTCTCGTCAGACTCAATGGCCAACGTCCGTAAGTGTGAAATTGTCTACAATCATTCTTGATCGGCTATGAATCGTGTCACAAGGTGAAAGCTGGTATTTGGGTGATACCGCACAGAGATGACAACAGTATTCCATGTGAACTGAAATACCACTTCGCTCTATTAAGAACACCCGAAAGTGGCTTCAATAAGAATTCGGTAAAGAAAGGAAGGAACAGCTGCTGTTAGCAAAGGACCAGCGACCGCTTGGTGTTGCTGATCTCCATGGGCGGTGGTGATAGCTTTTCATCACGTGATCCCACCGACGACACAGCCCAAGTGGGCGGTTGGGCTGTGTGGTCGGTGCGTGACCCGCATGCTATTTGCCCCCTCACATATAAAAAAATGCTCTCGAAAAGATTTCTTTTCTTCAGCAGTCGAGTATAAATATTACGTCCGCCTTCTGGCTGGATAACATGTAGCAACCACAGACTGTAAACAACACAAGATGGCGCACTTGAAAAGCCATTGCCAAACACATTTTCCTATCAGTCATTTCTGGTGAATCGGCCTTAAAACAATTATGCGCCGAATCCAGAGCTAATCTACTGACCTCAGGCTGGGGAGTGATGTGACAAATGTCGTTAATACAGCTCAATGTCGGCCGGCAGTGGAGGCCGAGACTGAGTCAGTCACGTTATTTACATGCGACGTTATAACGAAGTATTGATTCCGGGAACAATCATTTACTTCTCGTTAAAATATGACCCAGTTATTATAACTTATTTATATAAGAGCAGTATCAGTTTCATAGGAATTATAAACATAGATGAATATAAGGAAAATTTTGAGGAGAAAAAACAAGTTAAATGGTTCTGATATTGACAACGCTGTGATTACTCGGCCGTCTGTCAGTCATAAGCTATAAATTATACCACAGAAATAATAATTAGCATACTACGTGTTACTAGTAAAATTAACAGACATTAGGTAGGTTTTGGTTAAGTGGCTTACGAGACGATCTTAAGAGTCAAAGCCAACCTCACCTTCATGTGAAGCACCTAGCTAGCTTACTAGTGAAAGAGAGTCTGGCTAAAGAAAAATTATAAGCATTTTTTTTAAGCTGCTCGCATTTATATTATTATTATATACGCATTCATAAGCAGCTCGACGGGGAAGTACCTCCACTTCACAAAATATCGCAACCAAAATCCCTTGAGAATTGTTGTGTTCCTGTGAGTGAGTGAGGTCACAGAAAGTAAGGAACGCAGCTAGCGTTGGCAACGGGGTTGGCGGCGCGCGAACGATATTTTATGTTGCTAGCGATAAATAGATAAGGCTACGGTAACCGTTTCACATTAGGTGCTCGCTAGACAGCCACCTGAAGTAGTATAAACAAGAGATACATATTTCTGTTAATTTTAGTTAAATTTGGATAAATTTAGATTGGTTCTCGTGACAATGCAGGATTACCTCAATGCTGCCATTTTTAATCAAATAGAGCGGTCGCCACAAAATGGCGATTTATAATTTCCACTTTAACTTACATAATATAATAATACCTTGTACATAATAACACTTTAAGTTACGTAATATATAATGGGCATAACAACTTATAAAAGCTTGTTTCAAAAAATATTTGTTGTCTATGTTTGTTTCCACAAAGCGGTGTTTGAACTTAGAATTCTAAACAAGCATTCGTTCATGCGACTTTGGCCTGACCACAGAAATAAAAAAACAAGTAGAAATAATAAGTGGGCGTTACCCGCGTAGGTCAATATACTCCAATTTGGCATATCTCGATCGTCGCATATCTCAGTCGTCATTTGTCACAGCCGCGGAAACAATCATAGAAAAAAAATATAAAAATGCCTTCTTGTGCCATATTATCGTGTAAGAATAATAGTAGCAAAAATAATGTGTCTAATGGTGGCATTTCATACCATCGGTAAGTAATATTTCTCATTATTTTCATTATTTAATAGAATTTAAGCATATTCAATAAAATGCACAAATGCGAACAAACTAAAGTAACCTTTATGCGTTTAATTTTAAGGTCAAATTTCTAACGCACTCCTCTTCTCTTGTGTAGAACATTCTAGCGTTAATCGATTAGTGATGTGACTCATGTATCGTCAGTATTTATTTACTTGATTATTTACTCCCATCACGATATTGAAACAGTATAATTTTTTAATTATGAAAAAATATTATATCATAATTATGAACATAATATAATAAATTATAAGAAATGTTATAAATTATAAATAAATATAGGCAGGCACGGTAGGAACCGATATTGAACTGACTGAGTTTCTTTCGGCGTTTCTTCTCATCTCATCAGTAGTTGTTCCGAAACGCTAGTAGTTTGTAGCTTTGATATAATATTTTATTTTGGGGTGTAAGTGGTTTATCAACATCTTTGAACCAAAGCCAACTTCACCTGCTCGTGGTGCACCTTGCTGACTGACAAACGAAGCTCTGGCGAAAAAAGAGGTAGGGAGCGTAATTGTAAGCTACCCGACTGGGGAATGTACCTACCTCCACCTCACAGAATACCGCAGCCAAATAACAATTCCCTTGAGGGTTGTTGTGTTCCTGCGAGTAGTGAGGTCACCAGAAAAGAAGGAGATGCTGCGATGGCAGCGGGGGTGGTGGCGGGCAAGTGATATATTATGTTGCGAGCGTTAATACGGTTACGGTAACCGCTTCACATCAGGCGGGCCGTATGCTTGTCTGCCACCCGACTTAGCATAAAAATATTTTTTGCATTTTTTATTTTACTGCTGTGAGTTATTAAGTATTACCACAACCCGGCCACTCCATACAAATCTCGCGTCGTTCATTATAACATAATCATAAACAATGACGGCTGTATAGACCGAAATTGATCGTGTGTGCATGTGGCGCCAATCAAACTGTTCCAGATTTGACTCGGAGGGGAGGTGAGGTCGATTCGAGAGAGCGGTAAGGAGTGGCTAAACTGTACGTAGTACTATGACGCTCGCGTAGCACTTCGTTGTCACATATAAAGTATTCTATATATTAATCCAGATTATCTATATTTGTGCAAAATTTCATCTAGTCTGATCGAGCCACAAAGTTCTAAACATCCTCACAAACTGTCGCATTTATAATTATTAGTGTGAAGTATGACCTATCATCACATCACATATCATCACCTATCATCATCATATATCATCATAATTAATAAGTTTTTTCAAATAAATATTTTTTGGGACAAGCTTCTACGGCAGCTTTTACGTTTATCATGCATTGTCATCCAAACAAACGTGTACTACAAAATTTCAGCTCAATCGGTTGAAAATCTGTCTCAAAATTAAGTTGCACCACCCGAATGCATTCCACCCGAACAAACATTGTTACATACTGACGTTGAAGATAAGATTGTAAAAATATTCAATTTTATGGTATTATAATAGGTAGATATTCATTAATCCGGTAGCAGTACTCGGTGATACTTGGTGTTCCTCGTTACTACATCACTTCGAAAAGTAGTGATATCTACATTCGTGCAGTACGGTCATTCAAATATCAGCCTTTAGTCAAGGACAGAAGTCATAATATTAAAATCAATATTAGTAGCGCCACCTTGCGTCGATTAGCTATACTGTTTAGAACCTGACAGAATAAGAAGTACAGCTATTGCTCACTAGATGCTTATTCGGGATTTAATTGTTTATGAACCGTGTCATAACTGCATAAGGTTGAATTTAAACTAACATATTTTTGTATATAAGTCATTTTTTACAGTATTTTTAGACCAATCATAGCACGAACATGCATGTAGTAACACGTTAACATTTTGCTTTACATGTGTGAGTTTGGCGACAAAGGTTTTCTTACTAATAGGTCGTCATACGATTTCTACTTGTTTTTTTATTTCTGTGGGCCTGACTATGGATAACTAATCATGCCACTTAAATGACAATGGTGAAAACAAGTCAGTGCTCCACCTCCACTAATCTACATTAGATTAAGACTGTTGAAATGACCTCCACTAACCTACACTAACTCCTTGACCAGCGTACTAGTATCTTCGCTAATTCTTATAAAGAGATCCTAGGTAGCCCTGCAGTGGTATAAGTATGGATTATAGACGACTACGATTTTCCTACTAAAACAGCTTCCAAAAAATACATTCACATAAAATGTAGCTGAGCGTATGACGACACAAAGTGATAATGTAACAGGAATAAGAAAAACATATATTAATATGTGTTTTTATGACGCACAAACACAAAGCATTATGGGCGAAATAGTGCTGAAATAAAAATAAAGAGCCGACGCAATATGTTGTCGGAGGTCCCCAGGTCAGCATAAAGCCACCACTGGGCATATTGTCTGTGGGATATCTTTAAATCAAACTGGATAAAGGTTATTTAGAAGGGAACCCTTTAAATGTGAGCTCTAGTAATAAACAACAAACGAATTTTTGAAGTGAAAACTTCTTTAGCGGCGTTTTTTAGCGGCGTTATTCACTTTTTGGGATGGGTAAAAAACTCGTGACCTGATGGAAAATTCGTAAGACGGAGGTAAAGTAGACCACCGGCGCGAGAGGAAGTAATATCCCCCTCTCTTTCTACCGCGCGGCGAAAATGTATGCCTGCTCCTGCTGTTTATTTTTAATGTAATATAAATTGTCATGTTTGTGTACGATAGCGCAATAAATGAATATTGTATTGTACCACATAAATGATAGTACTTACTTTTATACTGATAAATAAAGCAATTCATGCGAAATTATTCCCTAACCATTCCAAAATATTCAAAAATGCACAACGTGAACATTAAAGTTTTCACTTCTGCCGGCACTCCCGGAGTGCAACCCGTTTTTTTTTTTATAAAATTGGCTGGTGTGTTTCCGATAAATAAACTCGTCCCAACTAGTTAGTCTGTATCAATAAAAAGCAACCGTTACTAACTGATGTATCAATCAACACATCAGCTCAAACTACTGGACGGGTTAAAAGTCATACATGCATATTATTATACATATATCATGTTTCTTTTCAATCATGGGTCAAGCCCGGTCATGTAATAGGAGTGCGCGGGGATATGGATCCAACACGTAGAGGCCCCTTTGAGAAGTTTGATGTAATGTTGTACGCCCGCCGTGATCCGCTCCAGGATATATCAATGAAACGATATACCCATGAACAGGTCTCGGAAATTCCCTTAGGATTCTCGGATACGTCAGTACGTACGAACTCGCGTGCATAAGCTAGTATTAGATATAAACTGACGGATCCTACTGATAAATATCGTTAAGGTTGTATCATCTAAATGCCGTTGCAGCAATGCTAGTCTTTGCTCTGACAGTATGGACAATGTGGACAGTATAGACCTATTATTTTCCCGACGCTTTTCTTTTCTTTAAATATGAAAGGGAAACGAACATGTGGGTCACGTGATGCAAAGGAAACACCACCACCCATGAAGATCAGCAACACCAAGGGGTCGCCGATCCGTTGCTTACCTGTACTCATTCCTTTCTTTGTTTTTGGTGACCTCACTCACTCGCAGGAATACAACAAGGGAATTGTTATTTAGCTGCGGTATTCTGTGAGGTAGAGGTACTTCCCCAGTCAGGCAGCTTAAAGAATACGCTATCCCCTACCTCTCTTTTCGTCAGAGCCTCCTTTGTCAATCAGCCGGGTGCACTACGTGCAGGTGAAATGGGTTTTGGTTCAAAGATGTTGATGAACCACTTATACCCTAAACTTTCCTGTTATAATAAACTAGCGACCCGCCCCGGCTTCGCACGGGTGCAATGCTGATACTAAATGTACTACAGAAGGTCTTTGCGCTTTGTCCTATCCAGTCCTTCCCCAGTTATAAGCACACGCCGCCGGCTCCGCGGCCGGTACCGCCACAGCCGTTATGTCCCTGCATTTTAAATGTGTAATATCTTCTAAACTATTCATTTAAATTACATGCTGTGAAGGGCCATATTGATCTATATTAAATGCGCAATGTATTTAAGGTACTTAATTGGATAAGGATTAATTCTGTATTGCTTAAAATCGCTTCGTAAATAAGGCATTATTTCTTGTAAAAAGCAAAGGATAAAATAACGGTTATTGTGTGTTACCACTAAGAGATAGACATATACCATCGCGAACTTTTTTGTAGACCATTTTAAGGTGAACAATACTGTACTACATTATTTTGATCTATCTCGTTGGGTTCAGCCAGCGTTTGCAATGAAAGAGCAAAAAAATGTGTTTATTTACGACATCACATTAGAAACCTCTAAATTATCAGTGTTTTTCTACTATGTTATGCATATATTATACATATAAACTTTCCAGTTGAATCACTCTATCTATTAAAAAAAACCGCATCATAATCCGTTGCGTAGTTTCAAAGATTTAAGCATACATGGGGACATAGGGACAGAGAAAGCGACTTTGTTTTATACTATGTAGTGAAGGTATGTTGTCTATTTTTTTTCTCCTGGACAATCCCAAAGTAAGCAAAACTTGTCTATGTGGTTTATATACCTGATAAATATACTTAAATAGTTTTTTTAAATGTATATATTGCATAATAAAGAAAACAATCAGACGTAGATAAATAAGCGTACTGAAATCCGAGATATAAGGGTTGTACTAACATCCTCGGGTAAAGTCCAGTGCCAAGGGTTATCCTAACAAATTGGAGCGCGTGTGACGATATAAATGATGTTGGCTTTGGCTCAATGTTCATCAATGGTTACAACCAACTATACCTACAAACGCTTCTTCGTTACGAGTACTTCTTAGGTAACTATTTTTAATAAAAATTATATCAATGTACCACGTTACCACTACTTAGGATTAGGGCGACGGTACGGTTGATACGGGACGTGATTTTCGAGATATAGCAATAAGCAAAGATAAAGTCGAAGGTTTTATAAATTTCCATTTTACTTGTTACTCTCTCTCTCTTGTTTACAAAGGTCGAGTAAGCCTGCTTTACAAAACGCATCTTTCATTCGAGTCAGAGAACAAATAAAATACATATTCTGTGGTTCAAAACGTTTGTTTCCTTTTGACTTTTAATTATAGCTCAAATTCATTTAAATCTTGATGACAACTCAAATGTGATGTGATGACACAATATAAATATATAAATAAACCATATAACCAAAAGGAAGTGTTTGTTTAAAATACTTTTTCGCAATAATATTAAGTTAACAAATATTATAAAACTAAATATTTGTGTACAAAAGGGCATACTTATTTCTTTATGGAATCTCTTCCAGTCTACTTTTAAATACCCTGAAAGAAAAAAAAAATAGACAAATTATATTAATAAACAAGATCTACGCGTAAAATCAGTATAGGTAAGTACAATTAAGTTTTCATTTAATTTCCTATCGAATGTACATACATTGACTCAACAGAATTTACACAGATAATAAATGAAATGATGAAACTTAACATGGCACAATAGTATAGAAATATGTATAGATCAAACACTTAATACTACTTGCTAGAGCTTAAATCCGAGTTTAAATTGCTGATACAGTCGAAGGAGTGGAAAATAATTTGGTAAGTCGTGCCTTGAACGAGTCAACAAAGGGTGACCGTCCCAACTCTATTTAAAGGTAACAAGTTCTGTAGACACGTGATGTATAATGCTGATGGCAGTAGTCTAATCTAACTTATAATTAAAACTGCCACCTGAAATATCTGTTTACCACTCGACCTACCTTATAAAACTAGGAACACTACTTTTTTTGTTCAGGCACCACAAGAATTTAGTAACAAGCTCCAATATACCTCTACATTTGATAAAAATGAAGCGTTTCATCCATCCAGCAGGATCCGCGACTCGGAATTCCATATTTAATAGAACAGAAGTTTATCAAGAATGTATACTCGTAGACACACATATCAAGAATGTGGCTGCAGCAGGTTATAGAACCGTCATCCCGAGAATCACTCTTACCATGGCTCTATCTATGTGTGATGGTGATCTTTTCGGCTGATCCCTTAGATAGAGTCACTCACTGTGTCCATGCCGTATGTTAGTACTTATATTTATTGTGTGTATGTTATAGTGAATCCTCGACATCTAACCGCTCCTAGGTTAGACTTGTTAAACCTTTGTACGTCACCTCCGGACCATTTATGATTGCATAAATTGATCAAAAACAGTTTTGACTAAGGATGTTCGTGAAAACCACTTTTAACTAACTATGCAGTCAAAAGCAGTTTTGACCGACCGAACCGACCGTTGGTTAGGTTAGGTTATGCTTGTGAGCAACGAAAACCGAACGAGTGAAGCGATCGAGGCTATACTTGTCTTTGAAGAGGGAAGTGAGGTAGCCAAGCCATAACTAATTAAACCTAGCGCCTTAGATTTCGTGTATCGACTATAACATACATACTAAACTCTTCCTTTTTATCATGTTCATGTGTACATAAGCATTATCTAACACCATCATTCTTCCAAAAATAAAGGTTTTAGTTGATTAGAAAAAATCGTTTCGTTATTACAAATATCTTCCACGCGATCCAGTGATCCGTATCATTAATCTTTCATCAACGCCACAGATTACGAGCTTTCGGTAATCTGTGATCAACGCTAGCAAAAATCCCACAGCTAATTGTGCGTAAAGGGAGAATAAAAACATCCGCGATCTATTTTATATCGATAATCTCGCCATGTAGTGTACTTATAAATATATATATCAGATACAAATTATCAATTTACAAATTATTGTTGGCACAACGTCTCATCTCAGTTAGTTATTCGCAACAGATTTGAAAGTACGTCATGAAAGCTTTGATTTTTGTATAAGTATTTTCTAAACCAAACTTGTGATACTAAAATATTGTGTCTTTACACTTTAGTGAATCAGTATGAGGAGATAAAGACGAAGAACCTTTATAATTTTCTTCGTATGTCAGAGACCACAGAAACCTACATGCTTTGATATTGAACTTCTGTGGCTGCTACCTCAGAGGGAGAAGGTAACTTGTGATTTTTCCACATGTAGGTTTGGAGATGACATAATAGTGCTTTGCCTAAAAAGTCAACAATACAGCCATGTAAGTAAATATTGTACGGGGAGTAATCCTGCTCTTTAAGGTTATTTATTGCGAGTTGTTATTTTAAATTCTCTGATCCCGTAGGTCCTCATTTACACCATCTACGTAGGGTTGTGCACGCTCTTTCCGGTCACAAAATTATTACAGGAGCAGACGTGAATGGGTCATCGCCTTTATGGTATGGCAGACTGAGAAGAACCGATGCTGATAGACGCTCTGCTGTCAGATTTCATAGCTGATATAAATTTTCTCATTCACAATACCCGTGAAAGACCACCTACATTTAGTAGGGGTCTTTTATTGACGTCATACTTTCTAGTGTGGAGTGAAAACTGGCGTGTACTTCCCGAAGGTTCTTCCAGTGACCACTGTTTGATCGTTTGTGAATTCCACCATAGTTGTTGATAACTTACGCCCGCAACAATGTATTGGTTTCCAATACATTGTTTACCTGGCGCGGGAAGCGAAAACAGTACCAAATCTTGCCGAGTGGGCAAGCATTGGTACTGTTTGCGCTTTCCTCGCCAGGGAGTTTACTCGGTCTGAACTTATAGTTTCGGATCGTAATGCATCTAGATTATGTCTGATACATTGGTATATTACGCTGATGTTTTACTGGGTCGTAAACTTATACTGAATAACACACGATGTGACTGATTGAATGATACCCTTGCTAGATTACGAAGAGAACTCCGCAAAACAAATAAAAGATGCACTCGACTACAGTGGCGAAACTATATCATCAGGAGCCCGCGGCCAATTCATCAGATGGGCCCTCAGAGAATGGGGCCCTCACTAATAAATCATCTAAGTAACCAACGCTTTAGCGTAAAAAAAAGTAAAGGAGTATTTTGTACATTTTTAGTTAATAGTCTATAATTTTATTTTAAAGAAATATGATACTCGTGATGTACGAACCTATTGAAATTTTGTATATTGAATATTTATAGGCTAACTTAAAAAAATACTATTTTTGTATTACGCTCTCGAGCCTGATGCCCCTTGATCCGAGGGCCCATGGCATTTTGCCTGCTCTACCACCCTGTAGTTACGCCATTGTTCGACCAATTCGAATAGTCTCAGAGGGGAGAGGAGGGCGACTAGTGTGTCAGGGATTATATTAGTTATCTTATACTGTCAATTCCGAGCCTACACAGCGGTCGCCTCCACATATCAGCAATAATGTTCATTTCATAATGAATATGACTGTTTATTGTTAACAAATGGGTTAAGGTCAACTGTTATCGTACCAACTAGCAAAGTTTAAAATAACACCGGTTAATTGATGTTATTTTCACCTATGACACAATACGTATATTATATGTATTTATTATCTTCTCATTGTTTGTGAGGTTAAGTCAGGTCGAAAAGAACAATAGCCAAAATGAACCTCGAACTGTATTAACTATATACACTTCAAGGTCCATTTTAGCTATATGTTGTGTGTTATTATTTAAGGTTAATTCGATGGAGACACGGTGGTAAACTGAAATCGCATTATCTTATCACCGAATTGCAGCATGTCTTTCCTAGATGGCCTGATGAACTCAAGGGAACGGCCGAAACGGCTGGATGCGGCAAGCGGAGGATCGCGTATGGTGAAATGAAAGGCATTAGGAAAGGCCTATGTCCAGCGGTAGATAGATACAGGCTGATGATGATGATTATGAAGAAGAAGATAACTATGGTAAGCTTTTATTTCGATTTAACGTTTTAATTATTACAAAAAATATATTTTTGTGATAAAACGTTGAAATAATATTTTCATTTATACATACACAATGAAATATTAAGTAAATTTCTATCTTGCATAAACGATTTCTAGGTGCACTTAATGGTAACATAGTAGTACTTCATATCTCTAGTACAGTGTAGCCCAGTTAATGGCCCGCGTACCACTTGGGGTACGCAAATCTGCAGCAAATCAATTTTATAAATATAGGGAGCGTAATTGTAAGCTACCCGATGTACCTCCACCTCACAGAATACCGCAGCCAAATAACAATTCCCTTGAGGGTTGTTGTGTTCCTGCGAGTGAGTGAGGTCACCAGAAAGAAAGGAAGGAGTTGCTGCGTTGGCAGCGGGGGTGGCGGCGCGCGAGCAATATTTTATGTTGCAAGCGTTAATATGGTTACGGTAACCGCTTCACATTAGGCAGGTATGCTTGTCTGCCAACCGACGTAGTATAAAAAAAAACAAAAAATAAAAAATATTACTAAGTTACTACTAAAAATTTTATAAGTTATTAAGTCCAAAATATCATCTTATGCTCTTAATTATTACATTTTCTTCAGCCCTTTCGCTCGATCCTTCTGTCAAATCTAACACTATTCTTAATATTACTTCCATGGGTCAATTGGTCATAATGAAACTTTTTGATCTTGTCCGGTGTCTGAAGATGTGATACTTAAAATAATCCTCTCTATAAATCCAATGCCGACAATTATAATGACATGAGTAGAAACATTATTTTTATTATAAAATATACTTCCCATTTTACCCGGTCGGATCTATCGATCCGACCCAATTCGACCAGGTTCTTTTAAAAAGAATTTGGAGGGTTATCGGATCTAGGGCACTGGGTGCACGTTGGCAAATTATTTTCAAAAAGAAATTGCGTGCCTATTTTTTTGAAACATTATCAGAGCAATAATCATCATCAGTATATGTAGTATACTATTACTTATACTGTGGTATAATGTATGTATTATGTATGCATCAATAGTTTATTTATATTGGATTAATTTATGCATATGCATTTATACTGTTTTTTTTTCACCCATCATTTCCTGTCCACCCATCAGGTCCTGATTTTACCCGACACTAAATTCAAACAGCTTATTAAGACCACCTTATGTAAAAAGGCTTACTACAGGACCAACGATTACCATAATGATAAAAATGTATGTCTTATCTTTACAAGTAGTATTGTGGATATACATATTTAGACTTTTATACAATATGTATATACACTCTCTAATATGATTTTTTATATATATTTTTTTTACTATTTTATTTTACTTTTAAATTTTTATTTTTTCTCTTATTTTGGTTGAATACCATTTTTTTTTATTGTATTATGATAATATTGTATTATGTATAATGATAATATTGTATGGCGATTTAAAAAAGACCTATATTGACAGAGTTTCTTTCGGCATTTCTTCTCGTCAATGGTCATTCCGAAAAGCTGGTAGATAAAAAAAATATATACCTAATTGTAAAAGACGTGTCTAAGTGCCCGCGAGGGCCCACAGAATAAAGAATTTTGACTTTGACTTTGATTTAACCCCATTCGTAATTTTCTCCACTCTCAATGGTAGAGTTTGCAATTAGCATTCAGTTCGCCTATGTGTTGTACCAGTTTATTGAGGTAGATAAAGTTTTAAGTAGGTAAATAAATAAATTAACAACTGAAATTTATTATCCACTAGAAACAAATTATTGAACCTTAACCTTCTTTTTACAAATAAATTTACATATACATGTAACTAAAATTAATTTTAACAATTTAATGAAAGTATAAATTATTCCGGCCATTATTACTACAATAAAAATAAAAACAGTAGAGACATCTAACAACAAACTTTCGAACGTTGTGTGATGTTGATACCGTAGTGAAGGCGGTGCTTCGCGATGACGCGCTACGTATTCTGTCCAATAGATGGCGCTGTCCAACGCACTTTGTGGTCTATCATGCCACATTTTGGAAACTGTTCGAGCATTTTGCTGCATCCTGGAATTATTTAAATAAGGTTTAAGTTCATCTATATAAACAATAAAATTAACTTTAAGTGCAGGTAGAGCTGATCCAAGTTTAAGTAAGACAATTGTTGTATATATTATTACTTTTGTATATATTACTTTTGTATACCTCGCCCTTGCGGCTGAAAACACTAGAGGCCAAAAAAACTCGCAGTTGAGGCACGTTGAGGTCTAAACGCCTTCGATTGAGAGGAGACCTGTATCGCAGCAGTGGGATGAATGAGTGTTGACGACGAATGAAACAGAACTGTCACTCTCGGGTATGTAACAACGCGTCACACTCCGCTATGTATCGCTCGTTCGGATAAAGTTAAGCACACACATTTTTTTTACCATTACACTATTAACAATATCTTTATAGTAAGTATCTTTATAGTACAAAAACAGTAGCAGTAGACAGAATGGTAAAAATGTTGACATACAATTTGTACAAAGACTTATCCCATAAAGGGATCTCTTCCAGCCAACCTTTGAGTAATTCAAATGATACAACAAAAATAATGAGAAGTATCCATTATGACCAGAACTGTGTAAAGACATATACGTAAGTAAGTATACATACATACATCCATGAAAAAGTAATCCCTCTACCTATGTAGAACTTGTAAAAGTGCCAATATAGACGAACTCTAGTTTTGTAGTTATTGTCACTTAGCCATATGCACAAATGTTTCTTAGGCATAGAAAATCACCGCACTAGCATTATTTAAACTAATTTAAATACATATTTCAAAATGCATGAAACATTTGCTTATCTCGTTACAATGAGCTATAGACGAACTCTAGTTTTGAATAATCTAAGCACAAAACAGATAATATTCTCTGTTTTTTGTCATATGCATATGTAGTTGGTAGTATGTAGATACTTATTGATTGGTAGTTAGTAGTAACTGACCAGCGCAACTTCGTCTGCGTGTGATAGTGAACTGTAAGTTTACCATTAAAAACGTTATAGTGAACTATCTTAAAAGTTAAAACCAAATGTTATCGCAGACGTTTTTTAGAACTTTTAAAGAAGAAAAATTCCGTCGTCATACATGATTGCTGTGTAATTTTAACCGTTTACGCAGCGCACGCAATGGAAGATCTCAAAAGGTATATTCCTTTTTGCAACTTTTTCATCGGTGCTCCGCTCCTATTGGTCGTAGCGTGATGTTATATATATTAGAGCATTCGTCGACAAATAGGCTATCCAACACTGAAAGATTTTTTCATATCAACTAATTATATTACGAGGAGTGCTCGGATGAGCTGTTTGATTTAATACCTCCTACCGCTGAGTTCCACTATCGTACAACTCGCCATAAATTAAAATTCAATCCATATCATCTTGATAATTGGCGTTCTACTACAGTACGTACGGAAACCGTGGGTGAAATGAACTTCTCTGCGGTATTTCAACAGTAGGTAACAGAGTCTTAAAGGCTGGCAACG
The DNA here is from genome assembly GCA_937001555.2 of Hypsopygia costalis. Classification (NCBI taxonomy): domain Eukaryota; kingdom Metazoa; phylum Arthropoda; class Insecta; order Lepidoptera; family Pyralidae; genus Hypsopygia; species Hypsopygia costalis. The sequence continues at coordinate 6,662,463 of OW443330.2, read as the reverse complement.
GATTGGCGACCAGACGGTCCTGAAATTAGCGCGTTCAACCAAACTATTCAACTTTATAATATTAGTTTCGATAAGAGTCAATTATTTTACTTACTTCTCAGAAGTTAATTCCTGTAAAGAGCTCAGAAGGTTTTCAGCATTAATCCTATCGAACATTAGAGTATTCCCAAAGCCAGCTGACAGCACCGAGCCAGTATTCGTGAACTGGTCAGCGAAGAACGGTACCACTAGCATGGGTTTGCCACAATGAACAGCTTCTGATAAACTGAGCATGCCGCCATGGGAGATGAAGCCTTTCACCTTTGGATGACCTGGAAATGATGGAACAATAAAACAAATCAAATCATGAAAAGTACAAACTTAAATTCTCGTGGAAACCTCGTGGCCATTAATGAACATAACATTGCGTTCTTTTAATATAGTTATGTTCTTTATATCACGTGGTCTATGGTCTGCCGGTAACGCGCGAGCGATAACCCTGGTGCTATAAGTGTCCAAAGAATAACCACTTACCAATAGGTGGGTGGTTTGTATCATATGCTAGTTTTTCACCTTAGGGCTATAAAAAAATCTTCCAGTGCCTGATAAGTACACTGCAGTAAACCGTAGCCAGGACTGACCAGGACACACTTGCAATACACGGTGTATTTCTTTCTTCGGTCTTCTAAGTACGGTCGGCCTAGAAAGTGGTCCATCAGTTTTGACAAAACTTAATTAGGGTGGTCCACCTTCCCATAATTTGTCCAATGTATGTACGTTTCATCATAGAAATTCGACGGCTTCATAAAATGTACCTACTACTAACCCTTTTTGGTGTGTAAGAGGTTCAACAATATCTTTGAACCAAAGCCAACTTCACCTGCACGTGGTGCACCCTGTTGACTGACAAACGAGGCTCTGGCGAAAAGAGAGGTAGGGCATAGTGTATTTTTTTAAGCTGCCCGACTGGGGAAGTATCTCCACCTCACAGAATACCGCAGCCAAATAAGAATTCCCTTGAGGGTTGTTGTATTCCTGTGAGTGCGTGAGGTCACCACAAAGAAAGAAAGGAAGGAGTATATGCTGGGAACGGATCGACGACCCCTTGGTGTTGCTGATCTCCTTGGGCGGTGGCGATTGCTTTCGATCAGGTGACCCACATGCTCGTTTGACCTCCTCTCATTAAAAAAACCGTGTTATTTGTTCAAATATTACAAAGGACATTCTCCCTCTATCTAATTTACTTATTAGAAAGAGATGGATAGCACACAATTCACAAGGTTATATTGCAAGAAAATAATGACAAAGGTTGATTAAAGAAAAGATAAAGTTGATTTTTTTTTTTAAATTTGGGGTGTAAGTGGTTCCTCAACATCTATGAACCAAAGCCAACTTCACCTGCACGCGGTGCACCCTGCTGACTGACAAACGAAGCTCTGGCGAAAAGAGAGGTAGGGAGCGTAATTGTAAGCTACCCGACTGGGGAATGTACCTCCACCTCACAGACTACCGCAGCCAAATAACAATTCTCTTGACGGTTGTTGTGTTCCTGCGAGTGAGTGAGAACTCACACCAGAAATGAAGGAGATGCTGCGTTGGCAGCGGGGGTGGCGGCGCGCGAGCAATAATTTATGTTGTGAGCGTTAATATGGCTACGGTAACCGCTTCACATCAGGCGGGCCGTATGCTTGTCTGCCACCCGACGTAGTATTAAAAAAAAAAGTATAAAAAAAAACCGACTTCAGTTGGCGAGCGCAGCTTACTGGTGGAATACCCCGGCAGACGCTGCTGCCCGTCTTCCGGGAGAAAAGTTATCGCGTGACACAAGATTCCTTAGTCGCCTTGTACGACATCCACCGCAGAGCAATGGAGTGGCACAATTTTATTCTGCCGGCTACCATAGGGCAAATTTTAGGGTTTCCCTCGATTTTTCTGGGATCCCATCATCAGATCCTAACTTGGTGAATATGGAACCACCTCGCAATTACCCTTTCAAATAAAAAAAATGAATTTGACCATACGTGCTTATAAAATTTAAGGTTTTCCCTTGATTTCCCTGGCATCCCATCCTCAGATCCTGACTTGGTGAATATAGGACCACCTTACAATCATACCCTTTCAAATAAAAAAAGAATTATAAAAATCGGTTCACAATTTGCAAAGATATCGAATAACATACATACATAAAAAATATTCAGTCGAATTGAGAACCTCCTCCTTTTTTGAAGTCGGTTAAAAATGGAAAATGTACAACCAACCTTCCCGCTCTATCTAACTTTGTAATTAGAAAGAGATGGATACCGACTTGGTAACAGTGTGGCCAAATATGCAAAGAAATATCAAACAGATATGGCATATGGCTTAGAATAATAACGTCTATGACATGAGTTTTGACGAAATTTTGGACAAAGATATTGAATAAGTCCCTTACATCCAATATCTTTGTCCTATTTCTGTGACCAATATTCCACCAAATTTCTTTGACGAGCGGCATGGCCATACGTTAACATGCCATTTTGTTTCACATTAACTTTTAACTCGTTAAGAGCCATATTACATTTAGACTGTGATTTTTGCGTAAAATGGCCAATTTTGGCGTTCTGGATCTCGGAAACAAAAATAAATTAACAATGTTGACTTATTGAATAGTACAGAATAGCTATTGGCATAGTACGTAGCGGCCTCGCTTTTTGTAAATTTTGCTTAATTTTTTAAATAAACCCAAAATTGCAGAGAAAGATTTTCATAAAATGCGCGCATTCACTATTTTGAGCTCCTGGATTGTACTACTGTTCCTAACAAATGAAATACAAAAAATAGAATGGTATTTGTTATATAGTCTTATAGTACATGGCGGCCTCGGAATTTTGAAATATCATTGATTTAATATAGAAAAAAAACATTCTTTTAACCAAAAAAACTTCGAAAATCACTTTAAGTAAACTGTTAATTTCTAGAATAAATGATAATATTATTGAGCAAAATTTATACGAGAATAATTGTTACTTCATGATGAATAAACTTTGTAGCATGAATTTATTATCTTATTTCAATAAAAACGATAAATATAACTTCAAAATTACTACAAAAAACGATGCACGGCCTTCGCGGATTTTGTACTGCGCGAGAGCTCGTCAGCGTGCAAATGTAATAGGGCTCTTAAAAATAAATAACACGACCCCACTTCTATTAGTAACATAATAATTTCACCAATGAAGTAGCTAACCTCAACAATATCAGGTTCGTTTCAGTTTCATAAATTATTCCTATGTATGGCCGTTGTGCCTCATTTATTAGTAAACTCATTGCTATTGCAACAACCTTGGCAGTCTTTTTTTTTTTACACTCCATAACCTTGTAAGCTGCACGACACTGTAATATCTGTGCGTCGTTTCGCTATCGATTAGGTAATTGTATAACAATCCTCGACCATAGAAAAAAAAGGAGCAATATACTTATTTGCTTACGAGATCTGTTGAACTCGGTAGTTATTTGTAAATACAAAGTAATTTTACATCAAATGCATCATGAATAAAATTACAAATTTTTAAGCGTATTTTTGTTCTTATAAATCAAGACTGGCCAATAGATTTTCCAGGTGAGCAAATTTCTTTAAGACTGGCGGCGGCGGGCCACAACGATTAGATTAGTTAGTTAGACACAAAAAAAAAGACAAAACATGTTTTAATTTACTTTATTATTAAAACAAATGAAACAACATATTTTTATTTAATGTGACCTGTGAAGAGGGTTTTCTTATAGTAATTTGTCGATATATAGTTTTAAATTTGATGTTGATAATTTAGTTTTAAATCTGATGTTGAATACAATTACGCGGTGGCAGGCAAATTCAAACGCCTTGGCGGGCCACTTCGTGGCCCGCGTGCTTGGGTTTGGCCAGCCTTGTTCTAACTTAATTGTACTCGCCCTTAAAATATTTGCGCTTGATTTTATTAAAACGATCTTATAATATGTATATGCGGGACATAACATAAATATTTTTTGTATGAAATAATAATATTTCTTGGGTGAAATGCTTAGCGTAATTTAACTTATATTTTGTGTTAGTATAATTATTTATGTTGTTTCTTGTATTTTTTGAGCATGTATGTCTGTGATGTCACAACTAATCCTAACTGAAAATCAACGCCGAGTCTGCTACAGATTTCAGTTTTTATACTGAGTTGGGACCATTTTGCGACATGGCACAGTACTTTCAACTTTCTTATATAAACGTATTGTGTCTGTTTGACTTGTTTGTACTCGTATAATGCTGTGTAATATGCCAATAAATGTTGTTCTTCTCTTCTTCTTGTAAGGGGTGTATTCTCAGGGGCTGCCTACCGTAACATCGGAGTCCACTTTTCCGATAATTCCAATTCCGTTTTTAGCCAAAATAGGTGTCTCGCAATTAGTCGCAATATGAGCAAGTGTAGCTCACTCAGATAAAGCCTCTCTTGCCTACCTACCTACCTCTCTTTCGCAAAAACCTCGTTAGTTGATCAGCAGATCAGAAGGGTGAGGTGATCAAAGGTAATGGTGAGCCACTGGGGTATACGTAATATTCCAAAATACTCCAAAATACTATGTCAGTAGACGTCTTTTGGCTAAAATGATGATGATGACCTACTTCTGATGTATTCTATCCATCTACACTACATTTAGTTATACATACACAGAGCATACTTACACAGCACATCTAATTGTGGGAACCATTTCTTAACGAGCACATTCTCATGGCCTACCGGGAAACTGTCGTTTTCCCATTTCCATAAGATTTTCTGCGGGATATTCTTGAACGCCTTTAGAAACTCTTGTAATTTCTTTGGTGACATGCTGCTCGATTTTAAATTTGAACCAAAACTAAAGTAAATAGCTCCATGTTCTGCTTTTGAAAGAAACTGTTCAATGTCCTGGAAAAAATTAAGTTGCAAACTTTATTGGTAAGTCACATTGTTACAGTCTGAAAAAAATAGGGTCTCATTTTATTTATTTCTCCCTTATTTATTTCAGTCTCGAATCCGGGTCCCTAGCGCCGAAGCTGAAGCCGATACCATCGGGTATTTTGGTTCCAAAAATTAGTCTTAGTTTAGAGTTATTGATGAACATCTTAAGCTTAGTCAGTAGAGTTCTAGGGTTTGTACCAACTGTGCCAAACATAATTACCAACAATGTAAGTAATTTCCTTTTTGTATTCAAAAGCTGATGGTCGGCTTCAGCTTCGGCGGTAGTAAGAAAATACACTTTTATAATTCTCATGGAATGAATTACCTACCAAAAAACGTTTGACCAACACATTTATGTTTCCTACAGTTCACCAAGACCTGCTATGCTACGCTTGCGTGCTCGGTTGGTTTACTGAGCGCAAAAGCGGTGTAGGTAAAGGTCCTCTCGTCTGGTTGATTTACTGGACGAGAGACTCGCAACCCGTGATATAACCGGAAGGTTGGCACACGGGGCGCATTAGCTGTTAGTTCACCTAATGAATATTAGACCGTGTGCCATTGATATTATATACAATTTCCTACTCCGTTTTGAGATATTATTATCCGTTCAAAGTCTATTTCAAAAAAGGCAAATTCATGAAATTATTAACGATTGATTAACAATACAATTTAAAATCAACAACTTCTGTTTTTTTTTGTGACTAGAAAAATTGACAACTCATGATGTACTAATTATGTTTATTGTAATTATGTTTTCACTATATAGAGCCACAGTAAGTATACAAATGGAAAAATATATTTCGTTGCGAAAAATTGCCAAAATAAAAATGTTTGATTTTGGAAACTATAAACTTTAATTATTTAAAACTTAACTTCTAAACCACAAAAATGTTATTTGTATTAGATACTCAGTAAATTGCTCTGTGCTCTGTGTGTCTGTGTGTTCCTGTGTGTGCCAAGCCACTCAAAAATATTCCATTGCATTTTTCTTTTTCCTCGAAATGTCTTCCAGTGCGAGTTTTCTAACACAATCGTTGATTTCATCATCATCACCATTTTAGTCTCCACTACAGGAGCACGGCCCTCTCTCGTCCGTCCTAGACGAAAGGAGGATTTGACCTACACTCCAAACTCCACACGCCAAACGGGTTGGGGAGGCCTGATCGATATTTGATGATATATTTCCCTTAGTCGCCTTGTACGACATGCCGGAAACCACACGGCCAATCGTTGTTTTAGTACGAGCGTAATACTATGTCTTATACTGTGGTATGGGCACACCCCGGCTAATCCAAATAAAAGTCGAGTCGTTCACTATTACCATAGAGAAAGCTATTACATAAACAATGACGCCTGTACAGACTGCGATAATGAGCGTGTGTGCGTGCGGCGCTATAGAAACTGTTCCAAATTCATTTCAGAGAGGAGTCCCTCTGAGACGTCGCGTCGTCTCAGAGGGACTCCTATACAATAGAGAGCGGTAGGATGTATCCATTCTGTACGTAGTACTATTAAGTCTTTATTTATTAAGTCAGTAAAATAAAAGTCTGCTAAAATGCCGCGACTTCATATTGTCTGTCACATTCATTATTTCATTGTCATCGAACGGGCCATTTGCAACGATAGTTGCACACATAACTTTATGTTTGAAACTGAATGGTACAGGCAAAGAATAGAGAATGTCACAATTTTTATTTTTTTTATTTTCTATCGGAAGTAAATATTTATCTGTGGTAGTTTAATTTCCAATCCCTAACTTTTTTTAAAATAAACAGATGCCAAAAATGTATATTAAAAGTTACTAGGTATATAGGTACGGAGATTTCAATGTAAATGGTAATACTTCTGAACTTTTAACTTTCATTAGGACATTCCCTGATCTTTGCATGTACCCTTCAACTGAATATAGCGCCAATATGTAAATAGTGCCGTGCTCGTGAGTGGCATTATAAATTGAGCCTAATCATTTCCTAACACGCTTCGTTGGGCACGTCAAGGTGTCGGTCCCGGCTATAGTAGGTAGATGGCAGTCGTTAAGCCAAGTCAGTCGACCTATAGGCGACATTAAAACACTGACCTCCGCCAACAGTTGAGCAATCGTGGTGGAGTATGCTCTAAACCCCTTCGATAGAGGGGAGACCCATATCCCAGCAGTAGGATGAATAAGGGTTGACGACGATTTCCTAACACCAGTGGCGTAGCTTTCGCCTTTCTAGTCAAACACGTCAGGACCGGGGGAGTCTTCTATTAGTACAGTCAAATTAGATAAAATTTTGACCAAACTTGTACATTTAAAATTACTAAGCGGGACCTTTTGGAATATGTTCGGACACCTTCCAGGATGACGCTCGCGAAAGTCCCAGGCTTTCCCTAGTGGGATAGCCGGGATATCCTGGAAAAACCAAAAATAAATATTCCAAAAGGTCCCGTTTAGTAATTTTAAAAGTACAAATTAAAACTTAATTTGACTGTACTATATCTACTCGAACCCAACACAGCGGCGGCGGCGGCAGCGCCGCGGCAGGTCTCTTTATCACGGGGGTCCCGTATTAATGATATGGCTGATACAGTGCTAGCTACGCCCCTGCCTAATACAATAACTGCATCGTCGTCTGTATGGAATTATGAAAATCTGCCCCAACACCCTACTCTGCCGTCCTTAGCTTTAAAAATAGTTGCGCCGAATTTTCAGATATAGGTAGGTAGTGTTTCCGAAATTTCTTCTGCAAATCATGAATCGAAGAAACAACGCATCATGTATTCTTTGTATTAATACTTAGGTATTATTATTGTATTCTCTTACGTTGTTTGTTTGTTAAGTATTGGTCAAAATCTGTCATTTCCCAGTCATGTTAATTTGTGGTCAATTAAGTTTTTCAATAGAGACAAAAGACACAGATCCTCTTGTAAAATATTTACTTGCTATCGTTTATTTTCTCTAGTACATACAGTGTGATTTTTTTTCTTCAGGGTAGGTATGTTTTGTCAAAATTAGATAAATTGTACCTACATTGATCTAGGCGGCTTATATATATATATAATATATATATCTCGCTAGTAAAAACTACGAATTATACAAAGTTAAAGTACTTTATTCTATCATAATAGCCCTTTTGAGATTTGAATTAAATATGACGAGATTGATTGAGATGATTGAGAATAAGGCATGTATAAATATATACACATATTTGTACCATATATTTTCGCGGCAACCGGCGTGTCACAGTCTGATAGTCTAATTGTCGAGTATTAGCTACATGTTTTATTTGGGTTAACATTGTCTACGAATGAAGCAATCATAACTAGTGTCAATGTATTACTTGTCTCACTGTAGTCATGCTAGTGACATAATTGTGAAAATTACTCAATTCTATAGCGGCATCTTACACCTATCATGCATCGTTTTATTTGCTTTTTCTCACATTGCATTGTTTTTGATTCCGATGACATAACGACGGTACAGCTAGGTTCAATGTTACTTGTTTTAGACTGTAAGTCAGTACTATTATATCTATTTTGTAGCATTGCTTATTTAAAATGATAATTATGCAAACTTTTTAAAAGAGATCGAGCGATCGTTGTTACCGGTTTAAAAATAAGCATCTCTAATCTTATCCTCTATCTAATAGATTAGGTGAACTACTTCTTGGTTATACTTTACATATTCTACCGAATTTAATTTGATAACATTTCGGATGCGGGTGGACACCACACAAGTCACTTAATTCTCCTACTACTTATTTATATTGTCATTGGTAACCACTTATAAATAGTCAGCAGATGAACTAATTAAAGACACAAGTGTAGCATCGACACGGCCTCCGTAACCGAGTAGATCTCTGAAACACAATCTTACCTCCGAAAGAGATCTGTGACCAACAATGTGAATGCCTCCTATTTCCAAAATTTGTGGCACCAAAGTACGTGCACCAGTTATAGAATAATGTTGGTAAGCAAACATCATCTTTATTCTGTCCGTAGCCGCCTCTTCTATGGTGAGAGGGTGTGGGAGACGACGCTGAAATACTTCGTTCATACGCCACTGTATTATCCAACGTCCTATTGTATTAAATATTAAATATAAAACGCTATCTTCCAATTTTTGATATATGGATTTTGTAGGTCCCGTTGTTGTAAAATAGAACGGCTCCGCTACGTTGAATGGCACTCCTAATCTTGAATAGGACCAAGGCAACAAATTATGAGAAGTTATTCCAATTATAGGAGCATCATAAATATTAGCTGCATACGCTAGACCACAATCACTCAAAAACTGTTCGACAAAAATGACATCATATTTAACTCCGGCAGCACGGTGTGAAACCACATTACCATTGATAAAAAGCTTTTCACAATCAGCAGAGTTCAAGGTCGCAGATAGATATAATTGTTTAAAGAAACTATTAATGTGCCAATAATTAGAATCCGAATCTTCATATGTTTCCAAAGGACTCACTGCAGCAATATCTGGGCTTTCAAGATCGACAAAAGTCAAATTTTGGAGGGCTTCTTCGTCGGGAAAATTGTTTATAACGGTCACGTTATGTCCTCGTCTAGCCAATTCTCGAAATAACGGCTTGAATGCCATGTAGTGACTCCGAAGAGGTACTGATACGATGCCGAGTATGTTGAGAGAATACGCATTGTGTGATATAAATAGAATTAATACGAATGCACGAATAAACATGGGCCCGACCGTTACACTTTGATTTATGCTGATGGCTGTGTTGTGAGAACCGGTAGACAGCCGCGCGCCACGGTCGATGATTGACTGCCGGCCGACAGGCAAGGCCTGTAAACCTGATTCGCTCTTTGTCATCTAACAACCCATTTTATCTTTACTTCATACGAATTACGAATAAGATTTTATTCTTAACTATTCTTTTCAAATGTAATTGCGCTGTTTCGTAATGTTTGTAATTTATTTTTACTTGAAGTACCGTCTTTAATTTGGGAGGAATTAAACCTTCTATATATTCTATATATAGGTATAAAAGCGAAATACCATTCAATTCAATTCAATTCAATTCAATTCATTTATTCGTTTAAGATATGGTTGATACATAGGTGTTATAAATTATACAGGGTGCACATATCTTCCCAGACTTGTTGGCGTACAAAAATTGGTCAGTCACACTACTACAATATGAGTGTATATAATATAAGAATATAGATTAAATGTTATTACAGTGTCAGATATTTCTAATGTTAGTTATAGTTAATTTTATTATTAAATTTAAGTATTTCATTTATATGTCAAGAACTCTTTAACTGTGTAAAATCTTTCAGATAATAAGAATTTATGTAGTTGTTTACAAAATTTGTTGTATGGGAGATCTCTTATTACTTCTGGTATTTTGTTATAAACTTTCATACTCATACCATAAGTGTTACCCAAATACAGCTCTGTTCTGGGAATATGTGGTAAGACAATCCTATTACTCTTCCTTGTATTTCGCCCATACAGATCATTAGCAGTTGAGAATAATTGGGAGTTTAGCTTTACAAATTTTGCTATTTCATATATATAAATGCAAGGAAGAGGCAATATTCCCAATTTTAAAAACATAGTTATATATATATTGGGGTGTAAGTGGTTCCTCAACATCTATGAACCAAAGTCAACTTCACCTGCACGCGGTGCACCCTGCTGACTGACAAACGAAGCTCTGGCGAAAAGAGAGGTAGGGAGCGTAATTGTAAGCTACCCGACTGGGGAATGTACCTCCACCTCACAGAAAACCGCAGCCAAATAACAATTCCCTTGAGGGTTGTTGTATTTCTGCGAGTGAGTGAGGTCACCAGAAATGAAGGAGATGCGTTGGCAGCGGGGGTGGCGGCGCGCGAGCGATATTTTATGTTGCGAGCGTTAATATGGCTACGGTAACCGCTTCACATCAGGCGGGCCGTATGCTTGTCTGCCACCCGACGTAGTATAAAAAAAAAAAAAAAAAACATAGGTTTACACGACACAAATGGTGCCACTCCACACAATGCTCTGACACATTTCTTTTGTGCAATGAAAGCTCGATTAATAACTATGCCATTACCCCACATTATTACTCCATATCGAAGGACTGATTCCACGTAGCCATAGTATGCTGAAAGAGCAGCTTTATGTGTCACTATTTTTCGCACTCTGGTAAGAGCATAGACAAATCTGTTTATTTTAGAGCAAGTTTTATTTATGTGGTTCTCCCATTTTAATTTATTGTCTATTTCTATACCTAAGAAAGTCGCAATTTCAGACGTCTGTACTACTTGCCCATTATAGCTAATATTTAATGGTTTGTTGGGTGGATTATAGAAGTTAATATATTTAGTTTTAGTAATATTTACATTTAAATTATTTAATGACAACCACTTTAATACGGAAGTAACAGTTTTATTGATTTCTAATTCATGCTGTTCAATATTTTTTGCTTTGTCTGTGATTATAATGGAGATGTCGTCTGCAAATAATATACTTTTATGCACAATCATATTTGGCAGTTCATTAATGTATATTAGAAATAGAAGTGGTCCTAATACACTTCCCTGAGGAACTCCAAGTTTATTATATTTATATCTTGATTTAATTGATTTAATTATATTATAATTTTTTATTTTTCTAATCTCAACACATTGTCGTCTGTTTTCTAAATAAGTTTTAATCCATAATAAAGCTTTTCTCTAATTCCGTAATTATGTAATTTGTCCAGCAGTATGTCATGCCGAACAAAATCAAACGCGCGGGTCATGTCATAAAATAGTACCATTGTCAAATTTTTTTGGTCAACATTGAGTAAAACCTCATTAACCAAATTAAAGGCAGCAAGTGTCGTAGATTTGTTTTTCTGAAAGCCGTGCTGTTCCTTTTTTATAACATTATGTTTGTCAAAAAACAGAGTCAATCTACGTGTCATACATTTTTCAAATATGTTTGAGAAGTTAGAAATAAGTGCAATGGGGCGATAATTTCCCATACTAGATTTGTCTCCTTTTTTGTGAGCTGGTTTAACAATGATCACTTTAAGTTTTTCGGGGAAAAAACCAGTTTCGAATGATAAATTTACCAGATAAGACAATACCTCATCGATTTCATCTTTGCACTCTTTCAGAATAAGAGTGGAAACTTCGTCATAACCCTCTGATTTAGTATTTTTCAATCACATAATTATCTTACTTATTTCCACTTTGTCACATGGGTTTAAAAATATTGTATTAGATATAGATTTTTTCATATTACATGTTTTGTAATGATTGTCATTAGATTCACTAGTAGTCTCAATAAAAAAAGTCATTGAATTTATTCGCTATGTCAATTGGTTCATGAATGTATTGGTCATTTGAATATATTTTGTCAATTTCCTGCGCTTGGAACGTATTTCCTAATTCATTTTTAATAATTTTTCATGTTGCTTGACATCTGTTCTTGCTTTTCGATAGAAGCTTTGCGTTGTTATGTCGTTGTGCAATGTAAGACATTGTCGAAGTAATTTAAAATATTGTCTATATTTGACTTTATTTTCTTCCCTTTTGGTTTTATAGTAATACTACTAAATCTAAGCATTCGTTTTGTTTTGCAACTGTATTTGAGACCTTTTGAAATCCATTTGGAGTTTGGTTCTGTATTTACTTTTATTTTTAATTTTGGGAAGCACAAACGATAAAATAAACAAAAAAGATCATAAAATTTATTAAATGCATTGTTGGGATCCCTTTGTTCATAGACCTCAGACCAAGATAAGTTTTGTAGACATTCTAGAAATTTACTAATATTCTCTTTTGAGTAATCTCTTTTATAGATGTAGTATTGCTGAGGTGCTATGTTTGGTCTTTATATCGGGATTTTTGTCATCTGTGCAGTTTCATGGTCCGATAATCCAAGATGCAAAACAGTGCCAATCGCATTCTCCAAGTCACTCACAATTAGATCTATGCATGAGTCACGTCGTGTCGGTTCTTTTATTTTAATCTTTAAGTTGTGGCTTTGTAAAATATCTAGTAAATACGATGTTACTTTAGTATCTTTCAGTATGTTTATGTTGAAGTCACCTGCCAACACCACTTTTTTATTGTTGTATTTTTGGGATATTTTATGAAGCAGCAATTCTAGTTTAGTAAGGAAACTGTTTACATTAGCTGCTGGAGTTTTATACAAACAAACTATAATTATTTGGTGATTTAAGAGTTCGACAGCACAGCTCTCAAAAACACTATTGACATTCAATGTATCAAAATCTGTGATTTTTCTAAATGCCACGTTTTTATCTAATAATACATACTCCGCCTCGCTTTTTATCCCTTGAGTAATATGATCCTAGAGTGTACCCATTCACGTTAATATTTCGTTCACTACCCGTTTGGATAAATGTTTCTGTCAAACAAACTACATTAGGATAATTGATCTCTTTTCTAAGTTCATTAATTGTTAGAGTAAATAATTCCTTTTTTGACAGAATACCCGCAATATTTTGGTGCAATACCCTAAAGAAAAAACTGATTATTTGTTTTTGATGTGTTTGCCTGTGTGTTTAACTGTTTAATATTGTTGATTTTATTTTTTGAAATTAGTACGTTGTTTTTCATATTGTTTTTTGCGAAATAATACGTAACGTTAGAGTCGGCTATATTCAGTTTTATTGATTTGAAATAGTAGGGAATTGTGTTTTTTTTAGGTAATGGCAAGGCACTGTTATGATTTTGTGGAATCACAGATCTGCGGTTACTGTTACCCATGCTTCTTATTTTTTGACAGTTCTTAAAATTCAGAAAACTGTTATCATAGACCATACAGTCTATAACATAGCTAATCCGATTACTAATTACATGGCGTATGCCATTTTTTGGCACTTCATACAAATAGCTCTTTAAGTCAATTAATTTATAGTTAGAAAATTGCATACACATATGTTTCAATTTATCGTTTAATATAATTATGTCATTGCTTTAAAATTCTTTAAAATACTATCTATTTCACAAATCACAACATTAGGATCAATGTCATTCTCACCGACACTTAAAATAAGTTTGTCTTCTTTTCCAATTTCTAGTTCTTAACAACCCTTCAATATCTCCTCCGTAGTTGCATTTGGTTTCGATGTGCACATCACGTCATAGTGTTCATATCTGGAATATTTCCTAATTTTTTTCAAACTAACACCAAGGCCAAGACATAGTTGAGCACCGAATATTCGAATTTTCCTCTTATTTATATTTTTTGTTGATGCTTGTATGTAATATTAATATTAGCATTATTCTGTGTACCTATGACGTCTTCTGTTTGTGTCTCTCTCTCTGTATTAAGTTGTTGGTCCTGGAGCGATAACGATTTTTTACTATGAACAGGTGTGGAATAACTACTGCAATTACCGGCAGCTTCATTAAAATTAATTTTTTTCTTGATTCCACTTAGCATTTTTTTCTTCATTGATCCTCCTTCTATTCTAACACTTGATGAACAAATGTGAGTTAATTTTTTTATTTTTAATTCTTGGTCCGTTAGTATTTTATTTAATTGTGCGTTTTCCAAACACATCTTGTCTATTTCGTTATTAGCACTTTGAAGTCTTAATTCCATATCATTAATTTTATTTTTGGGATAATTTATTTCATCAATATCCCTAGTTGACAAATCGGGTAAACTCTTTTCCGCTTCGGTATCCGAAGTCCATGAATAATTGCTTAGTGATTCGAATGAGGTTCCTAACTGTGTTGGTATAATTCGCCTATTAGTTACGTTTTCTGTTTCCATATCAAAAAAAATATTTGAAACTATATGTTCGTTTCAAGCACAATAATGTAGAAGTATTATTCAGCAAAAGAAGACTATGTATTCGAACTCAAGCTTTTCTCATTATTTACAATTTATCTTATTAATTACTATGAGTTCGGAAACAAGATCACTTATTCCAATAAAATAAAAAATCAACTGATTACTCACGAAATTTACTGATTAATCACGAAATCTCAGAAACTATAACACATACAAACTTGAAATTTGGCAGGTAGGTTCCTTATAGGCTAAGACGAAACTCCACCCCTAAGGGGGTAAAACGGGGATTGGAAGTTTGTATGAAACTTCTATGTTTTTGAAGCAAGAGACTTGAAATTTAAAATGTATGCTCTATAGATGGTGTGGAGGTGTGTATAATAATGTATCTTTAGAAATAAAGCCCTTTTTAGGATTAAAACGGGGGTTGGAGTTTGTATGAAAGTTCTATATTTTTGAAGTAAGAGACTTGAAATTTAAAATGTATGCTCTATAGATGGTGTGGAGGTGTACTAATAATGTATCTTTAAAAATCAACCCCTTTTTGGGGTTAAAACGGGGGTTGGAAGTTTGTATGAAACTTCTATGTTTGTGAAGTAAGAGACTTGAAATTTACTTTTTGTGATTATATTGATTAATTAGATTATATTGTTATTGAAGTTAAAGTAATTATGGCAAACGAAATTTAAATGGTATTTAAATATAAAAAATATTGAAAACAACTACTTGACTGCATACTTACTATTTGCTATTATAAAGAGGGATGTTTCATTATAACAATAAAAAGTATTTTAGGTTTTACAGAGAGGCTTTGAAAAAATAATATCTCATAACCATTGGAAAATTGTCAAAAAAAATAAAATAAAAAAAAGAACATTTTCCCATACAAAACTTACGTGGGTGTCGTACCTGTCAAACGCGACGTTGACGTGCGTGCGTGCGTTTAGAAATGTTTATCAAGCTCATTTAATATAGAACAAATGTCCGTACGACATGATTTTTTTTTCATTGACATTGGCGAGAACTTCAAGAACGCCACAAAGAAGAATTGAATTATGATTTTTTTTATTGGGGATAGTTTACGGTCTGGAGAGTGACATAGGCTACTTTTTATCCCGGAAAAACATATTAATTCCAAGGGGGAAAAAAAACTTTGTAATCATTTGTCCTTCTTTTACGTAATTTCTTTAGAAGCGGAGTTCCTCCAACTTTTAACAGTTCTATTGTAAGTATCACTTTGCCAGTATTTTTAAATTTCCTCTGGAGCTTCTTTTTAAAGAACGAGTTCGTCAAAAAGAGCCTCTACATTTGGAGGAAATTTACCAGCATTTGCCCATGTGGTTCCTCGACCCCAAACGAAACCCTCCGGCGACAGATTCACCGCATTCTTGTACTTCCGTCTTGGCGTTGAAGTCCCCGACAACCACCGTGAAGTGGGTATTTGTGGTAACATATGTCGTTTGCATTATATTCATACTAGGCCTCGACCTCTTCATCGAGGTGTGTCGTAATTGGAGCTTAGACCTGTACTACTTTCAAAGAGTATCTCTCCGTCAGTTCTAGCACAAGATATGCTACCCTCGATGACACACTGGATATCTCCACTACGTTGTTAATGAGAGCTTTATGAACGAGGAATCCGACACCGCCCTGGGAGACCTCCGGAGATGGTCATCCGGAGTCATTACACCTCAATATAGATTCAAAAAAGGTGATTTTTAAATCCTGAGGCTACAATTCATATTACCATTACTAAGATCTTTGTTCAAATTGCTTACTAGTACTTTTAGATATTCACAAAGTTCCTTGAAGCAATCTGTGCTGTGATGTTTTTTTTTTTTTTTTGAAGGGACGGGGGCCCACCACACATTCCCACCACTGTATCTCCTGTGTAGCCAGGATTAACAGCGGCGACCGGCAAAAAAGGCAATGAACAATGAAGTCCATTGCAGTCCCAGGGGTAAAACTACGGCTGCCTTGGAACTCACAACGAATTTAATCTGAAGAAATTAGTAGGAGTAGGAAGCTTTTGGAATTTGACTTCCCCTATTAGCAATGTGAGAGACAGCAATATGGCAAATAAGGCATTAAAAGCCTAAAGAGATGGCTAGTCAAGTGAAGCTCAACTGCCGTGCACCACGGATTTTAAGTTTCGAACACTATTGGGGACTTAAAACATTGAGTTGTTACCTAACACATCGATTCCAATAATATGAATTACAAAATCGTCTGAACGCTTGGTAATTCTCCCTTGTTGCTACCAAATCTGAATAGTATACTACCCCGGATGCAACTAGCAATGAATTCAACATGTCATCCCGCTCCCGCCGCCAAAGATCACACTCCCCGAGAACATGGTGTGCTGTTTGATTGAATTCAGAATTAGCAGTAGAACATTCGCATAAGGGCGACGGCACTAATTTAAACGAATAGAGTTTAGCCTTAAAATTGCCATGTCCAGTTAAAAATTGCGCAACTGGGTGGTCGACTTCTAACTTCTTTTTCTTTAGTCTATCTCTTACCGATTGAAAGAACAGATACAAGTGGCGTCCTTTTGGTAGAAGTTTCTCACCTTTCCTGCCATTCAGACAGCAATGTTTCAAATACTTCATTAATAGGTTTGAACAGTCTAACTATTTTTTCACGATCACGCGTTTTCAAGAAATCAGAGACCATATTTTTAGATGTATAGTACATTGAAGCGCGGCGTTGTACTTCTAAATCTACTGGTAACACACCTGCTAGCACGGGTAGTGCCTCGGTGCTTATAGTTCTATACGACTTACATAAAAATATCAGAGCAAGGCGCTGGCTTTGAAGCAATTTACGACGTGCTGCACCTATAGTAGCCCTATCTGCCCACGCAGGTGAACCGTACGTAACACAACCTAAGTATGTGGCGGTATAAATAGTTTTTAACGTTTTGAAAGTTAATCCCCACGTAGAGGTAGAAATTCGTGTTAAGGCATAGAAATTCTTTTTTGCTTTTTCACCTACTTGCTTCATGTGCTCGATATAATTAAAATTTCTATCCAAAAGCAAACCTAAGTAACAAACCGAACTTCTATTAGCATCTGATACACCATTAAAATGAAATCGCGGTGAAACCTGTAAATTTCCCTTATGCAAGAGTTGATATGTTTTATGTGGCGCAAAATCGAGTCGATTACGATAACCCCAATCTGAAATTAAGCCTAGGCTAGTGTTGGCTAGTTTCTCTATGCTAGATATTGAATTAGCATTGATTAATAAGCGACCATCGTCAGCGTAACCAGTTAACGAGCACCCTTCCGGTAAGGGTAGGCTAAAAAAATCATCAAAACCGATATACCAGAGATACGGTCCCAACACTGAACCCTGAGGACAGCCCTGCGTGAGCACCTTTAAAGCAACATAATGGCCAAGTTTTAATTTAGTTGTACCATTCAAAAAGTACGATTACTGGAATATCGGTTTTGATGATTTTTTTAGCCTACCCAGGCTAAAAAAATCATCAAAACCGATATTCCAGAGATACGGTCCCAACACTGAACCCTGAGGACAGCCCTGCGTGAGCACCTTTAAAGCAACATAATGGCCAAGTTTTAATTTAGTTGTACCATTCAAAAAGTACGATCGAATGAGAGAGTAGATATTGCTAGGCCAACCTCTCACCTTAAGTTTCAGCAATAACATTGGCCACCAAGCATTATCAAAGGCACCTGAGATATCTAAGAAAATAGCTACAACATACTTGCTCTCCGAGAGTTCAACAACTTTGCGCACTGCGAGCGCAGCATCAACAGTAGACTTGCCAATGGTGAAGCCGTACTGATTTTTATGAAATTGCGGGCCACCGGGCAGCAACCGTGGCACAACCAAGCGCTCAAGCAGCTTACCCAACGACGGTAGCAGAGTAATAGGACGGTAGGACTTCGGATCGTCCGGTGGTTTATCACCGCCTTTTGGTATTATTTTTATAACACCACTTTGCAAAATGCCAGGGAAATGACCTTCTACAATACACCG
The DNA here is from genome assembly GCA_937001555.2 of Hypsopygia costalis. Taxonomy (NCBI): domain Eukaryota; kingdom Metazoa; phylum Arthropoda; class Insecta; order Lepidoptera; family Pyralidae; genus Hypsopygia; species Hypsopygia costalis. Next base: position 6,643,776 of record OW443330.2, on the reverse strand, counting down.
AGTAAGTATTGTTAAGATATGTTCAGCGGCTACTTTACAAGCTTCTTTAATCATTCTATTCGAAATCTTATCATCACCGGAGGCTTTATTTGTAGGCAAAGCTATAGACATAAACTCATCCATCGACGGTACATTTGATATTGGAGTGGAAGGGCACAAATCCGCCGCGCTCCTAACCTCATGATGGTAGTCACTGTCACTATCGGCGCAATCATCAGGAATTAACGCATGCAGAATTGTCTCAGCAGTCTCTTCTACACCAAGGGTATGTGAATTATTAAATTTTATATTGGATACGTATGCCTGATCAATCCGCCTATTTGCTTTAAATTCGTGATATAGGGGAGACCACGGGTCCTCACTATTTAATCTTTCTACAATACGTTTTAGTAAATTACCTTTGGATTTTTCAACAGCAGCGCGATAGTGAGATCTAGCAATACGCAAGTCACTTAGAGCGGTTTGATAAATTTCTCCTTCGATGTTACGTTTCTTTAACTTTGAGATTTTACGTCTAGCGGCACGGAAATGCCTACGCAACCTAACAAGGGTATCATTCCACCAGTCGCATCGTCTGTTATTAATTATAGGTTTTCGACCTAATGCAACGTCAGCGCAATATACGAATGTGTCAGACATAATTTCAACACTTTCCGTGACTGTAAGTTCACTACGAGTAAAATCTTTGGCGCGGGAAGCGAAAAGTGAAGCAAAGCTTGCCCAGTCGGCGTTCCTAGTTTTATATTGAAAACCTATTAACTGTTGCGGATTTAAGTTATCAACAACTGGGGAGAACTCACACACAATCAGGCGGTGATCACTACAAGAAGCTTCAGGAAGAACGCGCCAGTTTTGTATTCGGACGTCTGCACTAGAAAGTGTGACTATAATAACCTTATGACCAGTAAGAGCATGCAAAACTCTTCGTAGATGATACAAATGCGAACCCACAGGGTCAGAAAATTTATAATAACAACTGACTACAAATACTCTTAAATATGGAGATGTTACTTGCTACCGCACAGTGAGTGGACATTAGGTGATTGATTGATGTTATAGTAAATCCGCCCCTTGGCGCATATATACCCGCGCGCGACTTGTTATTAAGTTGTATAAATTTTCTGTTTAATTGAGATCTTCGGTACTGCTCCTGAACTAAAACAAGATCAAGCATATAGTCCGCAACGAGCTTATCCAACTCAGACGTTGCAATTTTATCGTTGTGTAGATTTAGTTGTCCGATTACGACGTTATCCATAGGTGGTGTTTAAAATATTGAACTCTAACCGTGCTGCGTATGTGGGGCAAGACTCTGACCCGATCTTGCGGTCAGCAGTCTTTTTTTGACGCCTACATGCTGCGCATGTAGATTTGAAGTCTGCCTCGGACTTCTTCAGACATTCCCGGGAGTCGTGTGCTTCGGCACAGTGGGCACAGGTGGGGTTATTTGCCGAGCAGTATTTGCTGACATGCCCATATTGCTGACATTTCAAGCAACGCACGACTTCTATATCGTCCACGAATCTACATGTGGCAAAATCTATAAAAATCTTATCTTTTGTCGAAATAAGGTGTTTGCGTATTTCCGGGGAGATTTCGACTCCCATCCACTTCCTGCCGTAGGCAGTAGGACGACGACGCACGATTTTTATGTCTTTTAGGTATTCCGAAAATGTAATTTTTAATTCGTCTTTTATATTTTGACTATATAACGCGGCAAAAAATTTAGTGTCGTCCATTGTATCTGGAATGTCTTTTATAATAATACGCGGGCGGCGTCCTTTAGGCGCCTTATTATTTAATGTATTTCTTTTGTTGTACTAAAATTAACACTAATAAAAAATTGGTTGCCTGTAAAGTCGGTATACGGGCGAAAGTTTTACGTGACAACGACTTTGAGTGGTTAAATGTTTTCGAGTGGAAGGGACGCATGCCTTTCACTTTTTATGTCTGTCTCTCTCGCTCTTAGAAGGGATACGCGTCCACGACACGCTTACAATGAGAGCGAGTGAAAGGCACGCGCCTTTCACTCGCTCTCATTGTAAGCGCATAACGTGACCCAGTTTCTTGAAGTGTCACCCGGCTAACCAATTTATAAGACGTTGTCACGTCAAAACCACTAATAGAATAACAAAATATGAAATTATTACGTACCTTTTACGGGCCAAACCTGTTTTACAACGATTGATGCTAGCCGTAATTAGTCACGAAGCAGCACTAAAAAATTTTGTTGTTGTACCTACTAGTTTGCGAATAATAATCACTGTATCAACATTTTTACAAATAAAATCTAAATAAGATCAAAATTTAACGCGGAAATGATAAGTTCAGATCAGATGAACAAAATTCACCGAAATGCCCACACACTTAACGAAACAAATTATGAGAATTATTTAATTTGCAATATTAAATCGCACAGACAGATTAGTTCGACCGTCTCGCACAGGCGCGGGAGGGAGAAGTCAAAGAGAATGTAACCACTAGGGGGAAATGTGCTGTGATATCTATAGAAATTGTTATTATTTTCAAAACGCAAATAGTACCGCTATGGTATTATAAAGTGCCTTAAAATTACTTTTACACTATAGAAGACTTTTTTGTTTTTCATAAATTTTTGTTCTTGTTTTACATAGATTATTAAAAAAATATTCAAGCCTGTGCCTAGTGATAGTTGATTTTAAAGTGTTGAAGTGAAATAGTAGGTAATTAATAATTTATATATAATGAGTTCATTAATAGTACATTACGATATTAGTGCGTTATGATGGTTATAACATGCGAGGCGGAATTTCAGCCCGAGCCGAAGGCGAGGGCGTAATTGAGCCGGGAATGTTATAACCAATACGCACGTATATCGTACGACGTTTTTCAACACATTTGCGAGGAAACAGAAAAAAAAAATCATATTTTTCCACTTCAAGAAATTTTCATACGTGGTTATGTATCTGTCCTTGGATATTGACGGCAGCAAGCTGTCGCATGCGGTTCGCGCTTCTGTTAGTATATGCGGTGGAGTTGAAGTAATTATATTGCTCTTCCTCTTAATGAAAGTTGTCATTTTTAGATATTCACAATACAAGTACAAAGAAAAGAAAATTTGAGAAAAATGGCGCGAGGATTATTTTCTGCCGTAGCTGCGTGAAAATTTTGGCAAAGACTTTAGAGCATGCAGCCAAGTTTTTAAATTACCGAATAAACTGTTTTTTTTTTTATTTTAAATAAACTCAATCTGTGAATGCACACTGTTGCTTTCCCGCCATTTTAACAGCGCGCTAGCGCTGCCTACTGATTGGCGCCGTGCAACGATTAGTTCGAAATTTGAATAGCAACAGCGCGCGAAATGGCAAATAATACTGCTATGGAATTTGTATGGACTATAACTTAACTATTTGCTTTGATAACACACGCGTTTATTATGACCCGCTTTACATATTTAAAACCGGTGGAATTACATCAGCTTTACGAGCAAAGGTGTTGAAAAGTCCATTAATTTATTTTTGGAAAAACATATTTTGTTTGATGTTTGAAAAAAAAGAATATTATGCTAATGGGAAACTTTAATTTTGTATATATTTTTTATTATTTGAGTTAATATCGCAAATATTGCATTTTATTTAATTTCTCAGATTTTAGATATGAAGTGCTAAGCAAAGACGTTATCGATAATCGAGGCACAACTTGCCTTTTATTAGCTTAGTAAGTCAGCGTATATTTGTAGGAATGCTTTTAATTTTTTGGTAACACTTAGCTAAAAAGAGTTTAAGGTGCTTTAGCCTGTTCTTAGGAAAGTTCACAATTTAAAAAAAATTACAAAATGCTTAGCTAAAAAACAGTTAAGTAACTTAGCGAGTTCACAGTTAAGTATTTCAGACTAAATGTATCAAACATTACAAACCTTACATATTTAAAGAAAATGCTTAACTAAAAACACTCTAAGTGTAGGTTAGAGACGTTATAGGACAGTAATCACGGTAAATAGCAATATAAGTATAAATTGCTTACCTAAAAAATAAAACCTTGTTTTTTTTATATGATTTAAAGTTTATTCTGTGCAGGATAGATCATAAATTATGCACGAAAATATATATTTCCATTGTGTTTAACAATGGGCGTGTGACCAATGTTCTAAAATTATAAAAACTCTCTATCAGTAACGTAAAATACATAAAAGTAGAACGATCTGCGATCTCAAAATTTTAATAACTTATGTCCGACGTGTTTTATGGTCGATCAAAGTTTGGTGGGAAAGTCCATTTTAAAAGTATGAAATTATAAAAAACAAATATTACCATTGTAGAAACAATAAAAAATACTATAACTTTTGTTACGGCACTAGCTACATAAACGGAATATTTAACATAGCTGTCGTACAAATTTCTGATTTAATGCATATAAAATAGCGTATCGTGACGTCATAATACTGTATGCCTTTTGTATGGAGCGTTTTCGGGATAGTCCAAAATTGTGATCTTCAAGTTATCATATCTCGAGAAGTTTTTAGCCTATCGAAGTAATTCTTTCACCTTTAGTTATATTATTGTGATGTCTTTAAATAACAAATCGAAAAAAAAATGGTTCACAAGCCTATTATTGATATATCTATAATAGTTTTCTGGAAACAGTGATTCCCACGATTTTTGCGTTTTTATCCATGATCACTTTTTGTGGTTAGCGTGGTTTTAGTTAAAGGACGGCAGTTAACGGTCGACGTTGCTTGACTTGCGTGATCGATTAGACTGCCACGCGCACCGACGCCATCGAGCTCCTCGGTTTATTTTTATGTATATGAAGTTTAAAAACTCTTTCCCAGGTCAATGTATACGCTTCTACAATAAACTTCCAAACGACGCGTTTAAATTATCCATGGGTAAATTTATGGCTTACTATTGTATCTCGGATTACATAAATGATAAAAGTATTTGGAAATGAATTGCTCTTGTTATGTTATGTTAATGATTGTATTTGTATTTAATGTAACGATATTGTTAAAACTTGGCAATTAAAAGAGTCGGCCTTGAGTTTCTTGCCAGTTCTTCTCAAGAAGCCCTGTCGCCAGAACTGGCACTTAAATTCACTTTCACATTCAAAATAGTGTGATGAAAGTGAATCTAAGCTCTGCGGATTTAGAGTAGTAATGATTTAGATACATGTTCTTATATTTAATTTGTATGAAGTGCTTTATAAAGTCCAAGGAATAAAGACTGTACATTACTATTTTTAATTCACTAACGTAGTAACTAAACAGTTATCTTCTTACCTCCGGAACAGATCTGATATCAACAATGTGAATGCCTCCTATTTCCAAAATGTTTGGCGTCAAACCACGTGCCCCGGTTATAGAGTAATGTTGGTAAGCAAGCATTAACTTCAATCTGTCCTTAGCCGCCTCTTCTATAGTGAGAGGGTGTGGCAGCCGACACTGAATCACTTCGTACGAACTCGACTGTATTAACGAACGTCCTATTGTATTCCATAGCACATATAAAACACTATCTTCCAATCTTCGATATAGAGATTTTACAGGACCGGTTTTTGTGAAATATAACGCCCCATAGCGTTAAACGGCACTCCTAACCTTAAATTAGACCACGGCAGCAAAGTATGGGAAGTTATCCCAATTATGGGAGCATCGTACATGTTAGCCGCATATGCCAAACCACAATCGCTATAAAACTGTTCGACAATTATCACATCATATTTAACTCCATCAGAACGGTGAGAAGCCATGGTGTCACTGTTAAACAGTATTTCACAGTCTTGAACACTCCACGATGAAGCTAGTTTCACGTCTCTGAAGAAACTATTAAGATAATAATAGGTAGAATCGGAATCTTCGTAATTTTCCAAAGCTGGTAGTGGATCAACGTCTGGGCTTTGAATATCGACAAAAGTTAAATTTTTAAGAGCTTCTTCATCGGGATAATTGTTTATAACGGTCACGTTATGTCCTCGTCTAGCCAATTCCCGAAACAACGGCTTGAATGCTATGTAGTGACTTCTTAAAGGTAATGATACGATGCCGAGTATGTTGAGGGAGTACGCGTTATGTGATAAAATTAAAATTAACACGAATGTCTGAACAAACATGACCCGGCCTTACAACACTCAGAACGCAAATGTTTGGTCGTACCCGTCGGTAAACCGAGCGCTACGGTTGGTTATAGAATGATGTAAATTTACGATGGCAAATGTCATATGTATTTTAAGCCAGGGCTGTCCAAATCATATACAATACCGGGCCATTACATATTACTAAATAGATTTGCGGGCCGCAGTAACAATTACCTACTTGACATTTTACTACCTTAAAAAAATTTAAGCTTATTTATAACCAGTTAGTTATAAAACTTTAACTCTTCTAGAAATATATAATTTTTAGCCAGTGTAGCGGTAAAAAAATATATAAACCCGGTAAATGAACAACACGTCACTGGCCGCACAAATATAAGCCGAGGGCCGTGCCTTGGACAACGTACCCTATACCACACCTATACCTAACAGCTAGTGCGCCCCGTGTGCCAACCTTCCGGTTATATCACGGGGATGCGAGTCTCTCGTCCAGTAAACCAACCAGACGAGAGGACCTTTACCTGCTCCGCTTTTGCGCCCAGTAAACCAACCGAGCACGCAAGCGGAGCAGTAGCAGGTCTTACTCCGCTTTCACCTGCATGCAGGCTACTTGCGTACTCTTAAGTCGAGTAGCTCGTGGCGAACCGACGCTCGGCGAACCAAGCATCGGGGCCCTACTACCACTCCCCAATCTCCATGATGGGTACCGGAGCTGTATGGCTCGCTCACTTCCCGGCGCACGAGTACAAGTACAAGCGCGCCTAGTGTTTCTGCAACCACACTGGGGCGCCAGTTAGCTGGCTCCCTGATTTCCTTGACAGGTACCGGAGCTGTATAAGGCACGCTCACTTCCCGGCATCCTTCAAAGAAGAAATGCCTACCCCTGGCCTACGGGAGGGTGACCGGGGTGACGGAAGCGATCGCCCGCCCGCCGTGCCTTGGACAGCCCTGTTAAGCCATTGAAAATATTATCTATAATTATAGTTATAAAACTTTAACTCTTCTAGAAATATATAATTTTTAGCCAGTGTAGCGGTAAAAAAATATATAAAACCGGTAAATGAACAACACGTCACGGGCCGCACAAATATAAGCCGAGGGCCGTGCCCTTGTCTTTCTCGCTAAATTGCTCTTACCATTTATACGCTGATGATTTACAAATATACGTTCAAGCACCTGTAGAGCAAGTAAATACCGCAATTGCACAGCTGAATACTGATTTGAATATCATTAGCTCTTGGTCTAAAGATTTTGGAATACCTGTAAATCCTGTAAAATGTCAGGCTATCTTAGTGGGTACTTCTAAGCAGGTCGCTAACCTTGTTTCCGGTAATTTATCGCCTATCTTGTTTGATAATTCTGCCATTCCGTTAAGTCTTAGTGTCAAAAACCTTGGTCTCCACATTGACTCTACGTTGAGCTGGATAACACAAATTGCGGAAGTTACCCGTGCAGTTACTTCTACGTTACGATTTCTTAATCGGTTCAGGAACTTTCTACCTATCCATACTAAGGTCACACTGGTCACATCTCTTATTTTTCCGCTCATTGATTATGCTGATGTCTGTTACCCTGATTTGAATGAAGATCTTCTCAATAAGTTAGACCGGCTTATCAATTCATATTTTGTCTTCGCAAATTTGATCATATATCGCAGTATCGGTCTCAACTTAGATGGCTTCCTATCCGCCAGCGTAGACAACAGAGATTACTTTGCACCCTTTTCTCTATTCTTTTTAACCCCTCTTTCTCCTGATTACTTGAAATGTAAGTTTCAGTTTCCTTGACACCCATGATCGCGAACTCCGTTCTAATAACTCTCTGGTACTCTATACTCCACTTTTTCATTCTGGCTTCATGTCAGACTCTTTTACATTGCTAGCATCACGTTTCTGGAACACGTTACCTGATTCCATCAGAGAATCTTCTAGTAAATTTACTTTCGAAAAAAATATTCAAGCTTTTTTATTTGAGAATTTATCCAAGCAATAATCATCATTATTACTGCTTTTCCTCTGCGTTTCCGTATATGATTATGTATATGTGTACGGTTGTGTATATGTGTATGACTATGTATATGTGTATAACTATGTATATGTGTATAACTATGTATATGTGTATAACTATGTATATGTATATAACTATGTATATGTGAATAACTATGTATATGTATATAACTATGTATATGTATATAACTATGTATATGTGTATAACTATGTATATGTGTATGATTGTGTATATGTGTATAATTGGCATATTATGTCTATGTATCATATATAATTTTACTTTTCATCGGTATTTATTCTGTGTATGTTCATTACTGTTATTATATATCTGATTTTCCCAAAGGTTGACTGGTAGAGAATGCTCTTAGCATTAAGTCCGCCTTTTGCACCCTTATGCTAGGGTCAATAAAGTTTAGATAAATAAAAAATAAAATAGTTGAAAGAGAGGTAAAAGATCCACAATTGCTGTTATTTATATCGCGCCAAACAGAATTTGTCACTTTTCCCAATAAGTGATGCGCGATGTGCCTAAATAATTTATTACACTTTTAAAGTCGGTTATTTTTTATGTAGTTAAGTAGTTATTTAAGTTGTAATTGTAAGTACACACTGAACACTCTATCTCAAAAACTGCTACATCGATTTTCAAATCACCCAACTGCCAGTCCGCCACGCGCCGCCGACAGCTTATCGGCGAACTACGTAGGTCACAACGAGCAAACGAGCAGACGAGCAGACGAGCAAATGAGCAAACGAGCAACGAGCAAACGAGCAAGCGAGATAAATAAAAATAAATAAATAATTATAATTGCATAAATTGATAAAAAATACTATGCAATAGCTTTACCGCGGCAGTCCCCGAATGCCACACGTTTTTTTATTACTAAGAAGGTTGCAAGTCGTTTCAAAAAATATAACATGTGAAATTTTAAATAGTTCCGATTAGCTAATAGTGCAAAACTTTTAGTTCTTGTGGAATAGAAGGTTGCTTATATAAACATCACGTACTTTTACACAACAATAAGTGTGAACTTAACGTCGTTGCGCACGCCGATCAGTAAATCTGGTCACTCCCCCATTCAAAGTGATTCAGGAGAGGCAAAAGAGACCAGAAATGTTTCTAATGAGGAATGTATCACAGAAACCTCAGCCCACGCTACTGCCTCAACCCCAGGTAAAACACCCCAGGTAAACTTTCTCGGTCTTTACTAAAAATTATTCCCGTCAATCTCTCGGGTCCTTCTGGTAGTGTCGATACGTTTGCTTTGTTAGTTGACGATTGCACAGAGACTCTAATTGACGCAGCGATATCTAAGCGCATAGGTGCAGTGGGTCCCAAAGAACGTGTTCACCTTAACTGTATGGGAGGACTTTCCAAAGTTAGTGAGTTTATTTCAGTAGATTTTACTATCCGAGGGTTACGAAGCACAGATTCGTATCGAGTGAAAAACGCACGCTCTATTTCAGGATTAGGTATTCATTGTCAAAGTGCAATACATATAGAGGATACTAATAAATACTCTTACCTACGTGAGATAGCAGACGATTTGTGCTACGAAGACGCACAGCCTATGATCGTGGTAGGTATTGATAACTGCCATTTGACAATTACGAAGTTAATTCGTGCACGAGCCCCCTCAGAACCAATGGTGATTAACACACCGCTGGGATGGGTGGTTTGTGGCCCAATATCGAGTAGTCAAACTTCTAATCGTGACATGTTGAATCATGCCATAGTAGGTCATGTTAGCGCGTCGGGCATGGTTCAAAATCTTGTCGAATTGATTAAAGAACACTACAAATTAGATTCAATCGGTATCGCGAAAAATGATTATCGAGGTGCATCAGATGCACATGCAATCAAAATCTTGGAAAAAACCGTCCAGCGCCTGCCCGATGGACGTTTTGAAGCAGGACTTTTGTGGCGTCCGGATATCAAGTACATACCAAATAACTATAAGTTAGCTCGTAGCCGTTTTCTTAGCCTTGAAAAGAAAATGAATAGTGAGTGAACGATATAACTCCGCATATTTAGTAACTAGCTGATGCCCGCGACTTCGTTCGCGTGGACTTTATGATTCCGGCGTATTAATACAAATACGAACTAATGTAGATACATAAGAAAATATTTGTTATACGTTAAAACTCAATATTTTTTTTTTGTTTAACATTGTAACCATAGTTTAAAAAAAAATTAAGGGAGTCTTTCCTTCGGGAGCTAATATGAACATACCTGAAGCGTCACTAACTCTCGAGAAAGCCACGTAAAGTTGGCCATGCGCAAACAACCAGTCCTAAGCTTGTCACCAGCGAATTTTAGTCATTTTTTTATTGTCATAGCAAAGCAAGGGGTCACAGACAACTGCGTACGTTTAAAATTAAAATGGATTTTTTTTTTGAGAAGAGTGGTTTTTGAGAAGAGAGTTTCACCGGCACCACTCCCAGTGAGAATCTCAGCTTCAATTATATTGCGCTGCCATTGACTTTACATCAGAAAGGAGATCTTCCCCAAATTTTAATAATATTCTTGAAAACTCTTGAGCACTTAAAGTTCTATCTACAGCTTCTAGTGCCTTACTGTTAGCCATTTCGCATTCATCTCAAACGATTAGACAGCAATCCTGAAACACCTTCGCTTTGTCACAGTTTCGTGTCACAGAGCATGTCGGTGTTTCAATTCTGTTTAAATCGAGTAGGATATTGAACATTGTATTTGCGTCCTTCCGCCTAGTAGTAATGTGGCTGCAATACCTGGCGATGCTGCTGCGAGATCTTATTTTGGCGCCTGATTTCAGCGTAGATTGCTCTCGTCAGGTATGTTTTTCCAGTCCCTCCTGGAGCAATTAAGAAAAACAGTTTTCCCTCGTTGCTTAAAACACTTTCCACCACCAAATCAAATAAACTCTGATCTTGCTACATAGCGTCCCGCAAATGCACGTATTCTTCTGGTTTGTGCGAATATATACCAAACGTTCCATTTCAATTTTAGCGTACACGTCTATAATAAACTGACTAAATATACCACGTTACCAATAAAAGTAGACAAATAAATTAAACAGTATAAAGGCGGGCTTATCTCTGAAAGAGAACTTTTTTAGTTCTATTGGCTATTATAGCGTGTTTTTTTACTTTTTTTGAAAACTAAAATTTATTGTAAACACATGTTGTTTATGCAAATAAATTTAACTTTGTTCTGCATCAGGTGTTCCAAATCTTGGATTTTTATACCTCAACAAAAAATGTTGATCAGGCTGAACAACTTTTGCTAAGGAGTCATTTTTAAATTTCTTATAGTTTACCTGAACCATTAAGGTTCTGCATCAGGTGTTCCAAATCTTGGATTTTCCAAATCTCAACAAAAAATGCTCATCAGGTTGAACAACTTTTGCTAAGGCGTCATTTTTATATTTCTTATAGTTTACCTGGACCATTAAGGTTCTGCATCAGATGTTCCAAATCTTGGATTTTTATACCTCAACAGAAAATGCTCATCAGGCTGAACAACTTTTGCTAAGGCGTAATTTTTATATTTCTTATAGTTTACCTGAACCATTAAGGTTCTGCATCAGGTGTTCCAAATCTTGGATTTTGATACCTCAACAAAAAAGGGTCATCAGATTGAACAACTTTTGCTAATGCGTCATTTTTATATTTCTTATAGTTTACCTGAACCATTATGGTTCTGCATCAGGTGTTCCAAATCTCAACAAAAAATGCTCATCAGGTTGAACAACTTTTGCTAAGGCGTCATTTTTATATTTCTTATAGTTTTCCTGAACCATTAAGGTTCTGCATCAGGTGTTCCAAATCTTGGATTTTTATACCTCAACAGAAAATGCTCATCAGGCTGAACAACTTTTGCTAAGGCGTCATTTTTATATTTCTTATAGTTTACCTGAACCATTAAAGTTCTGCATCAGGTGTTCCAAATCTTGGATTTTTATACCTCAACAGAAAATGCTCATCAGGCTGAACAACTTTTGCTAAGGCGTCATTTTTATATTTCTTATAGTTTACCTGAACCATTATGGTGCTGCATCAGGTGTTCCACTTTCCAAAATCAATTATACCCTATATTTTGCCCAGGCTTAACAACTATATAACAAAAAAAGTTTCATTCGAATCCGTCCAGTACTTCCAGAGATTAGCGTGTACAAACAGACATACAGACAAACAGACAGACATTTTTTTTTAATTCTTACTCTATTACTATATATCCATCGCCTCCAATTGTTTTTTTGTAAATATATTCAATGTACAGACACATTATTTTTACTGTTTTATTATATGTATAGATATAGATGTATAGATATGCGGAGTTATATCATTTAAATATTCACGCCATGTTAAACCAAAGATTTGCAGAAGAGTGTACGAAATCACCCACGGGCACTATTTGGTATGTCTTGGATGCGTAATAAAAAAGTTATACGTATTAAAATACGTATAACTTTTTAATTACGCATCGACCAATTGTGTTTTTTCTGCCACAAATTTCGACAAATTCAAGGCAACATCTGGGTGAAATCAGATTTTCGCTAGGTTTATTGGGCAGTGCCGAAATAAGGCTTATTTCGGCACTGCCACAAAAAAATACTTATAACTTTTTAACGGGAGGTCGACTAATTCTGATGCTTGGTGTCTGAATTCGACAAATTGACGACTAATTCTGGCGGAAATCATATCTTCGCTATGTTATGTAGTTTAATAGATCCCGAGTGGGCTGTGGCAGTGCCGAAATAAGCTTATTTCGGCACTGCCACAAAAAAACCTTAAAGCTCTTTAACGGGAGAGCGACAATTTTTTTCCTTTGGGCGACAAATTTCGACAAATTAACGACAAATTTTTTGTCTAGTTAAAATCAAGATCTGAGAGACCTGGGCAGTGCCGAAATAAGGCACGCCTCGATGGCTTGTGTCAATTTCTACATTCATCAGAAATTAATTGGCCATCATCTTCACCAGTAGAAGAGGCCTGTAGCCCTAACATAGAACTCAAACCTTTATGTCGCGTAATAGTACATTACGATATTAGTGCGTTATGATGGTTATAACTTGCGAGGCGGAATTTCAGCCCGAGCCGAAGGCGAGGGCGTAATTGAGCCGAGCATGTTATAACCAATACGCACGTATCTCGTACGACGTTTTTCAACACATTTGCGAGGAAACAGAAAAAAAAATATATTTTGTTCATTTTTAATTATTGAAACAGTTAGTGAAATTACAATTATTAAAATGATACGTAGTTGTAGTTGGTTTTTTAATTATGTTTTTATTATTATTATTACTATTCATAATGTCATTGTTTTGTGTTAGGGTAAATGTTGGAGACGACGAAACTTCTTGAAAGGCGGCAGAAGAGCATTGTAATTCGTCATTAGTTGTAAATAAAAAAAATATCATCAGTAGAAGTAGAGGGGCGCGGCTCAGGGCAAAACTTCTTCGTTTGTGGCTCCAAATTTATTGCCTGAGTTATTTTGGCACATATATTTGCTTTGTTTTGGATGGAATCTTCTACATAAGATTCTGCTACTGCGTTAGAACGCCACCCGCCATGCCGCTTTAAAGTCAATATATCGGCTCCCGAATCAGCAAGTAATGTAGCTGACGTTCTTCTGAAACTGTGCCCTGTATAACAATCAGCATCCGGCAATCCTAAAAACTTGGCGACTTCCTTAGGCATGGCACCGAATTTATTTATGCCAATAGGTTGCGCAGTACATTTACCTTTTTGGTAATTCTGAAAGAAATGATTATTTTTTGCCTTAGTCGTACGCAGAGCTTCATATTTTTTGACCACATCATAAAATGGGCCGTCGATAATAAAAGATCGGGGTATTTTGTTTTTAGTGTTTGGGATTTTAACTAAAAGCATTTTGCCTTGATTTTCAATGTCATTTGTGGTAATATTGTGAAGCTCTTGCCGTCTACATGCACCATTAATACCAAATATTAACGCAACCTGAAAAGAAATAAAAATGTGCTATATAAGGAATAGGTAGGTACTTAGCTTACAGACGGTCGTTAAAAAATATGTAAAAGAGTATGTACAGTAGGTATATCAATACATAAAATAAGGAGGCAAACTGACCTTTTTTGTCAGGTACTGGCTATCTGGAGCATCTCTTAGAAACTTTTCGACGTCATTTGATGACAGTACCTTAGATTTTTTCTTTATAAAACCATCAGAGCGTCTCTTTAAAAATGCAATGAGATTTGAATATCAATTAATATCGACACCATTTTTCATCTTGAGGGTACTTTTCAGCATAGAATATGTTGTCCACAACGAGCTAGGCTTATATTTACTAGCTAGTTCATTAAAATACGCCAAAACTACATTTTCGGAAAATGACATGGCATTTTTCATATTTTTCCACTTCAAGAAATTTTCATATGTGGTTATGTATCTGTCCTTGGATATTGACGGCAGCAAGCTGTCGCATGCGGTTCGCGCTTCTGTTAGTATATCCGGTGGAGTTGAAGTAATATATTGCTCTTCCTCATTATTAAAAGTGATCATTTTTAGATATTTACAATACAAGTACAAAGAAAAGAAAATTTGAGAAAAATGGCGCGACGATTATTTTCTGCCGTAGCTGCGTGAAAATGTTGGCAAAGACTTTAGAGCATGCAGCCAAGTTTTAAAATTACCGAATAAGCTGATTTTTTTATTTTAAATAAAATCTGTGAATGCACACTGTTGCTTTCCCGCCATTTTAACAGCGTGCTAGCGCTGCCTACTGATTGGCGCCGTGCGGCGATTAGTTCGAAATTTGAATAGCAAGAGCGCGCGAAATGGCAAATAATACTGTTATGGAATTTGTATGGACTATAACTTAACTATTTGCTTTGGTAACACACGCGTTTTTTATGACCCGCTTTACATATTTAAAACCGGTGGAATTACATCAGCTTTACGAGCAAAGATGTTGAAAATATCATTACTTCACAGTCATTTCCATCTCCCCAACCTCTCGTAGTTAGTCCTGACAGACTGAGTTCATGGACGAGACTGGTTAGAGCAACTGCAAGAGCACTTAAGTTTATTGATTTAATGCGAGAAGTTGCGTCTAGCGGAAGTATATTTGCTTCGCCACAGCCAATTAGAAATGTTCAATGAAGAGATGTCATGTCTACAATTCGGTCAACCCCTACCCCGCAAGAGCAAACTCCACTCTCTTTCCCCAGTCATAGACAATGAAGGTATAATGCGAGTCAAAGGCAGAATTGACTGTACACCAGACGTTGATTCAGAAATGACGCAACCTATCATCCTGGACTCAAGACAGAACGGTTCGTCTGCTCATTACACATTATCATGAAAGAACAGCTCATGCAAATACTGAGATGATAGTAAACGAGATGCGCCAAACTTACTGGGTGATTCACTTACGCAGCGCTGTTCGATCCATGGTTCACCACTGCAGCCAATGCCGTTTAAGACGTACAAAACCATTTGAACCTACTATGGGGGACTTATCCGACGCTCGATTAGCACACCACAAAAGACCATTTACATTTTCCGGATTGGATTATTTCGGACCTGTGCAAGTTTCAGTTGGCCGTCATCATCGCAAAAAAAGATATATCGGACTATTTACATGCCTAGTGACGAGAGCAGTTCACTTAGAGATAATGCACAGTTTCTGCTATCATGGGCTTCCGAAGATTTATCGCACGACGCGGAGCTCCATCAGAAATTTGGTCTGATAATGGTACGGCTTTTGTCGGCACTAGTCGAATATTAAAATCATTGTACGGAACAGAAGTCGAAACATACGCCGGCAATGAAAGAATTTCCTGGAGGTTTATCCCACCATCGGCTCCTTTTATGGGCGGTTCATGGGAGAGACTTGTTAGATCAGTAAAAACCGCCCTGAAAGTTACTTTGAAAGAACGTGCACCGACTGACGAAGTACTAGCAACTCTTCTGTCTTAAGCTGAAGAACTGGTCAACTCTCCAACCCACTGACACATGTGTCATCAGACCCAGATCAAGAGGAGGCTCTTATCCCTTTTCACTTTATATTGGGGTCGTCGTCGGGGAGATCAATTCCTGCTCGAGTTGAAGATCGAGATTTGCTAAGCAGAACGGGTTGGAAAAAAGCGCTCAGAATTAGCCTATCACTTTTGGTCGCGGTGGATAAGAGAATATTTGCCTACGCTTTTACCCCGCCGTGGTCACGGGCCTAGTTCATCACCACAACTTCAGACTTGGTGCTTATAGTTGACGAACAGCTTCCTCGAGGATCATAGCCTCAGGGTAGGGTGACCGCAGTCTATCCTGGACGAGATGGAGTCACACGAGTTCGCCGATGTACAACTACTGGTATATTAGGTTGGGGAAAAAGTCTTTTCGTATTTTATATGAAAATTCAAAACATTTTTTAATAAAGTTTATTTACATTTAACTAAAGTATGTAGGTGCCATTACGTTCGATAACCTTTTGCCATCTTGTAGGTAGAGACATGATCCCATTACTATAGAAATTTTGGGACTTCTGTTCAAAAAACCGCGCCAAGTGGTTTTGGCAGTCTTTTCGTGATGTTAACCTGACATTGCCTAAAGAATTCTTAAGAGACCGAAACAGGTGGAAATCAGAAGGTGCAAAGTCAGGACTATACGGCGGATGCATTAACACCTCCCAGTCAAACTTTCTTAATTCTTGCTGAGTGGCTAAAGATGTGTGAGGTCTAGCGTTATCATGATGAAAAATCACACCCCTTCTATTAATTAATTCCGGCCGCTTTTTTTCAACTTTTTGCTTTAATCTCATCAGTTGTTTACAGTAGAGTTCAGAATCGATAGTCCTGCCTGGCGGTAACAGCTCATAATGAATATCTTCCCTTCCAATCCCACCATACACACAGCATCACCTTGTTGCGGGTTAACCCGGGTTTCGCCAGAGTCTGTGAAGCCTGGCCGGCCTTTGACCACGACCTTTTTATGCGCCAAAACAGTTTTGTGGTCAATTCCTAGTTCTTCAGCTACGTCGTAACTACTGATATGCCGATCTTGCTCCACTTTTTCAGAGATGGCATCCATTTTATCCGTAACAGGGCGACCAGAGCGACGTGCATCTTTGACATCAAAATTTCCGGATTGAAAACGCTTAAACCAAATTTGTGCTACTCTCACAGACACTGCACTAGGTCCATAAACGTCACAAATTTTTTTCGCAGCTTGCGTTGAATTTTTACCTTTTTTGTAGTAAAATTTTAAAATGTATCGAATTTCTTCATTAGATTCACTCGTCTTGACAGTAAAAAAAACAAATGAAAATCACACATTTACCTAATTTGAATTTGGAATTATCTTTTTTAAAATTTAAACTTTTTAAAGATATCAAAACCTGCCAGATACAAATGGTATAACCAAAGAGATTTTATTACAAGTTCATACATACTATAATGCGAAAAGACTTTTTCCCCGACCTATTATTTAGACGTCCTTTGAAGAAATTAGTGCCCATCCCTACGGACTAGGGCTGCCAAGAGGCAGCCTAATTCTTAGGAGGGGGAGATAACCCTAATTCTTAAGGTAAAAGGATAAGAATCCTTTTACCTTAAGAATTAGGGTTATCTCCCCCACTTTTAATAAAAAAGGGAGAAATGTTACGAACTCTTTTAATATTCGCCTTTTTTTGATACATTGTATATTTCAAACCGTCACTTGAACCAGTGCATTTTTATTCAATGATTAATACCTGCATTAGCACATTACTGTTTATACAGCTGTGTAGCAAACTATATATGGGTAGGTGACATTGAAATGTAACAATGTCAATACTATCTGTATTCAACAAAATAATTAAATGAAATAAAAACCCAAATTGCAAAATTTCCGACTCCTTTTTAACACGCTTTTATTAGGTCGACCTGTATGTAACTATGTAATGGAATCTAAGGTAACTAATTTAACCATCTTCCAAGGATCGTAGCGTAATGAAAATGATATGGCTATTAGCTCTAAATTCATAATTGAAATATCGGAATCAATCTTAAACTTCATATACGATTTTTGAATAGGATCTGTGCGAGATGCTGGGATTGTTGGAGAGAGTGTGATCGAGTAAAAATCCGATGCCAAATCACTAGGTACACAGCGTGGATTTATTTGCCACAAGTCTTCTTACAGAGTAACTATTTTCTACTCAGGAGCGCTTCAGTATTTTCTTTCTTCTATTTTCTTATTCAGGAGCGCTTGAGTATTTTTCTTGTTTGCCCGTCGTCTTCAACTGGAGGTGGAAACTGGAACTGACGAACGTAGGACATGCTCCGATTAATAAAACGAAATTAAAAGTAGGTCAATCTATAAGGTCGCGAAAAGGGTTGACCAATCAGAGCGATTGAATTATTTATAATCGACTCTATCTCTATCTCTTTCTAAAATTTGCTATCTCTTTCTATCGGCATGTCCTGACATTCGAAAGTTTTACAAATATTGTACAATCTATTTTTCTATAACGAGGGCTTATATAACTAACTTATTATAACAAAAATTATCTAAATACGATCATTATTTACAAAGTTATAAGCATTTTAGTGCAAAGTGCTTACGTCGCGGTAACGCCTCTTCAGGGCACCCTAGCGGGATATTGAAAAACGTCAATTTCTATCCTTTATTGGTTTAAAACTTACAATCTAATGTTAAACACATAAAATATACATTATCATCTATTAACCAAAACAATAATTACACTTAAGGATCTATTACAAGCAAAGTTATACGACTTTCAAATTTTCATAATAAAAAGTGATTCTTACTATTTCTTACGAACTATCTTATAATTTTATAAACTTATAACTACGTATAACCGTTATCTATACATAATATCTATTAGTAATCGTTGTCCTGCACATTTCTCCCGCCGTGCATCGTAGTCGCCGCCGCTCGACACGATGCAGTAGATGGCTGTGCAGGCTTGCTGGTGTCCACCGGGATGACGATGACTTTCTTAGCTGGCCGTCGGAGCACTCCACCTCTGGTAGCCACGTCGACTGTTCTGACGACTCCGTCGGGGCCCGGGTATGTGGCGCAGATTCGTCCACGTACCCAGGTGTTGCGTGGATGGTTGCCGTCGACGATGAGGACCAGGTCGCCGTTGTGCAGAGCAGGCCCTCGTCCATGGGGCTCCCGCCGGTTTCGGAGTTCAGGCAGGTACTCCCGGACCCATCGGGCCCAGAAGATGTCGGCAAGGCGCTGTGAGGCGCGCCAGCAGGCGCGCAGGTTCAGGTCGCGCTCGCTAAACTCGCCCGGTGACTGCAGGCGTCCTGGCCCGCCCAGGAGGAAGTGGTTTGGAGTGAGGGCTTCTGGGTCCTCTGTGCTGACGGAGACGTGCGTGAGTGGCCTGCTGTTCACCGTGTGCTCGGCCTCGACGAGCAAGGTCTGCAGGACTTCTTCCGACGGGTGGCGCTCATGCAGTGTGGCAGAGAGCGCTGTCTTTACAGAGCGCACCATACGCTCCCAAGCGCCGCCCATGAATGGAGCGCCCGGGGGTATGAAGCGCCAGTCGATGGTCTTCTTTGATGCTTCCTCTGCCATGGCCGAATTGATCGCCTGGCGTAGTTCCTTGTCGGCTCCGTGGAAGTTGGTTGCGTTGTCGGACCACAGTTGCGTTGGACGTCCTCGGCGTGCGATCATGCGTCTCAGCGCCATGATGGCGGAGTCGGTGCTGAGGGAGGCGGCCATCTCCAGATGGACAGCGCGCGTGGTGAGACACGTGAATAGAGCCACGTATCGTTTCTGGTGGGTCCGTCCCACGGTGATTGTGAGTGGACCGAAGAAGTCCCACCCGGTGTAGGTGAAGCTTCGCTGATGGTGTGCGAGGCGACATGGAGGGAGGTCACCAGTCGCAGGGTGCGGTGGAGACGCCGTACGCATACGGCACCTGATGCAGCTTCTGATGACCGCCTTCACAGTGGGTCTGAGGCGTATGACCCATCGTTCTTGACGGCACTCGTTGACGGTTGCTTCGACGCCCGCGTGATGGAGCTGCTGATGAATGTGTTCAATCCACAGCCTTGTTGCACGGTGTTCCCCATGCACCACCAGTGGATTCTTCAAGTCTTCAGGTACACCGGTAGCTGCTTCTATTCGTGTTTTCAGCCGTAGTTCGTTGTCGGTGAATTCGACGGTCAGCTGATGCAACTTACTATTTTTCTGTAGTGGTCTTCCGATCTTCATATCGCCGATTTCTTCACCAAAGGAGTCTTCTTGTGATGCTCGGATGATTAAGTTCTCGGCGCGGCGTAACAAGTCAGCTGAGATCGGCCTATAGTGCCTTATTGAAGTTGCAGTGATTTTTTCTGTGTGTTTGACTGCTTGTTTCTTCTTATAAGTTCGGCGCCAATCTGAATCATCCGTAGCATTTTTCTTTGTTCGTTTATAACTCACTATTTGTTTTGGCGGTTGACATAGTTCGATAAATTGAAGTACTCGTGCCGTTGCGCGTAGATAGCGTTCCCATTTTGAAAATCGCTCGACTGTAGGTAGACTGTATACTAGGCTCGGCGACGCTTCTTTGCTTGTTACGGCGTATGTTCTTTCTTCTCCCGTGTCCTTCTGCGTACTTCTTTCTGCTTCCTGTGGCCATAATTCGGGTTCCTCGTACAAAAATTCGGGGCCACGGAACCAACGGTGAAGGCTGGTGAAGTCTGTAGGGACGTCTCTGGTAGCGTCGTCGGCGACGTTGATTTTCGTAGGTAGCCACCTCCATTCGTTCGCCGCGCTGTGTTCTTCGATTGCTGCGATGCGGTGAGCGACGAAAGGTTTGTAAGACCTCGAACCCGTGCGAATCCAAGTGAGCGATGTCCTGCTGTCAGTCCAGTAGTATGTGGCTTCGGGCTTCTGCTCGTGTTCCTTTCTTACAGCTGTTGCCATGCGTGCACCCAACACTGCTGCCTGTAGCT
Organism: Hypsopygia costalis; assembly: GCA_937001555.2. NCBI lineage: Eukaryota > Metazoa > Arthropoda > Insecta > Lepidoptera > Pyralidae > Hypsopygia > Hypsopygia costalis. The sequence continues at coordinate 6,622,787 of OW443330.2, read as the reverse complement.
CGAGTCGCGGAATCGAAGTAAGCTTGAGCGGTGCGACTTTAGCTTTGGCCGTGATGAGTGTCACGTTAACGCTGTCGTCTTCAGAAACAGTGCGCCAATATAGCGCGGCGGCGTACGAGGCTTCGCTGGCATCCACGAAGACATGCAGTTGGAGTGATCTTGCCGTACTGTAGCCTGGGTAGCATCTTGGCACGGTGACGTCGCTGAGATTCTTGAGGTGTTGCATCCATCGGCTCCATGCTTCTGCCAGGTCTTGATCCAAGCATTCATCCCAGTCGGTGCCACGCCTCCAGACTTCTTGAAGTATCTGCTTGGCTCTAATGGTGATTGGCGACACCAGGCCGAGCGGGTCGAAGAGTGACATCACTATCTTCAATGCTTCTCTCTTGGTCGGCGTGTTGCTGTTCAGTACCGTTGCTGGGACGCGCACCAGGTCCAAATTGAAACCCAGCTGGTCTTCATTCGGTCGCCATATGAGACCGAGTACTCGTTCGAGCTGGCATCCATCTTCTAAGTTCACCATGGAGTCTTCCGATGCTGCTTCTCCCAGCTGTTGCAGTAGTTGGATGGAATTCGAAGACCATTTTTTGAGTTCGAAGTGTGCGTGTTGATGGATTCTTCGAACTTCTCGGGCGATGTGAACGGCGTCTTCGATGTTTCTGAAACTATCTAGGTAGTCGTCGACGTAATGATTCTTCTTGATGGCTTCTACGGCGTGTGGGCTTTCTTCTATGAACTTCTCAGCGTTGATGTTCTTCACGTAGATTGCAGTCGCAGGCGAGCTTGACGCGCCGAAAATCACGGATTTCATTCTATATTCTTCTGGCGGTTTGCTGTCACGTCGATTTCCACGCCACAAATAACGCAATGCATCTCTATCTTGTTCGCGCAGTTCTATTTGCATAAACATTTCCGCTATATCTGCAGTTACGGCGATCGGATATTGACGGAAACGCATCAGTACACTCGGCAGCGGCTGCAGTAAGTCAGGACCGATGAGTAGTTGATCGTTGAGTGAAGTCCCATTAGTCTTGGCTGCGGCATCATGCACTATTCTCATTTTCTCGGGTTTCTTCGGGTTGAAGACAGGAAAGTGCGGTAGGTACCAACTTCTATTAGCGTTTGTTCTTGTAGGCGGCGCAAGTTCGGCGTAGCCCTTTGCTACGAGTGCCTCCATTTGTTCGCAGTAACTCTTCCTGAGCTCTGTGTCACGATCTAATCTTTTCTCAACTGTGTGAAGCCTCCTTAGAGTATTTTCGTAATTATCTGGCATCTTGATTTCTTCACTCTTCCATAATAAGGCGGTCTGGTACTTTCCCTCCAAAGTCCTCTTAGTGTGTTCTTGCAAAATACGAAGTGCCTTTTCCCCTGGGTCGCTGTTTGGTCTTCTTGGATCGATGTAGAGGTTGTCAGCTGTTATGAAGTTCTTCACTACTCGGTCCATGTCTTCATCAGCTGAGTGGTTGATGAAGTTGATTCGATGTCCCAACGTTCGAGTGTGGCTGCCGTGTAACACCCATCCTAGTTGTGTACGCGATGCAACTGGCTGATTTCTTCTACCTATTCGGGATTCTGTAGACAGCAGAAGGTGCCAGTTATCCTGGCCGATGAGGATCTTTGGCTTCATGATGCCATGCTGTAGCTGATGAGAGATGTCCCGTAGATGTTCGCACCCAGTGATTGCTTCTTGAGGTATCTTCTGAGCTGCCAAGTCCAAGTTCTTCATGGTGCGCGCCTCTATCTGTAGCTTGTTTGCTCCACGTCCTCTTGCGTTGAAGGTTACACGATGAGACTTCTTGTAGGTGGCAGTGTCTCCATCGAAGGTCGAGATGTGCAGCGTTTCCTCCGGGCCGTTGGCTCCTATTCGTTGAGCTAGTTCTTCATCTATAAGGGTGATGGTGGAACCATCATCCAGTAGCGCGAAGGTGTCCGCTTCTCCCGCCGGTCCGGAGATGTGCACTGGTGCAATCTTCAAATACGAGGCTGGTTGCGGCGCCCATGCTGAGTTGATCTTCTCTTCGACTTCGGTCTTCAGGTCTTCCTTCTGTGAATGAAGCATTCGGTGGTGGTAGTGCTTGCAGTCGTTTACTTCGCATCTCTTGGGACGGCAGCTATGTGTACTTTTCCTATATCGCAAACATCGGAAGCAAAGTCGGTGTTTCTTCGCCATATCCCAACGGTCGTGCACTGTTGCGTTCTTGAATTTGTAGCAGTCAGCTGTGGCGTGTCCTTGGCGATCACACAGGTTACATTTCGGCTGCCACTGTTGATTCTGCATATTGTTTACTCGATGACGACGGCGAGTTTCATAACTGTCTGTTGATCCTCCTATGTTCTCTGGCGGTGCATACGGGCTGCATATTTCCGCTTCTCTTCTTATGAAACGGCTAAACTTCAACAGGTCGGGCTCTTCTCTCGGTTGGGTGGCTGCATATTCATACCACTGCCTCTTCATTGTTGGAGTCAATTTCTCAACTATATTCTTCGAGACTTCGGGGTTGTACAGATAATACACACAGTTGAGGGCTTGCATTGTTGCAACGATGTTTTCGACTTTCGTTGCGAAAGTGCAGATATCTCGTGGTGAGTCGGTGAGGCGTGGCAATGCTCGTAGTCGATCCATTTCTGCCATTGCTATCGAGTCTGGCCTCCCGAATCTTGTTTCTAACGTCTTCATAATGCAGTTTGCGTCTGCGTTCGCTATAAATAATCCTTGTGCGGCTTCTTTTGCAGCTCCCTTTAAACTTCTTCGTAGTCTCGACAAGTTGTCCGTTGTTGAATATTGATGGGCCGACTCGTAGTACGCTGCTTTGAACGTCAAGTAATCTTGATACGCTCCATTGAAGTTCGGTAGTTCGTGCGTTCTTGATCCTGTGTGTCGGGCTGATAGGACGGCTTGTGAGATGGCTGCTGTTAGTTCTTGCAACTCGGTTCGGCTGTGACGTCGCTGCGATGTTCACTGGTGACGCAGCATTGTAGTTCGGATGCCAGGGCGCTGCGATGGCTGCTGGCTGTGACGGCTGCGTCATGTTCGTTGGTGGCAAGGCGGACGACGGAGCGTAGAAGTTCAAGTGCCAGGGAGCTGCAAAGGCTGCTGGCTGGAGTTGCTGCGTCGTCGCAAAGTTCGGTGCCACATTGACAGGCGGTGCGCTGGAGATCGGTGGCCACGGAGCGGCTGTGTCCGTTGGCCTGTAGGGCTGCATCGCTGTCTGGTTCGGTGTAGGTGCAGGCGTAGATCTTCCTGCTGGCGGCGGAGGAGGCGGCATCAGTATTGCGGCGTGTTCGTTCACGGAGAGACGCGGAGCCGACGGGAGTGCGGCGGTGACTCCCGCCGGTGTTGGCGCTGGGGTGCTCCAGGATGCGGCAGTGATCACTGGAGCCGGTTCAATAGTCGCCTCTGGTTCTGGTTCATGCTGTCCCTCTGTGATGGCAAGGTGGCTGGACTGTAGCCACGTGCGGACGCGTTTTTCTCCTCCCTCGCTGTCGACTGCAGATGCTGCGTCTTCTTCATCACTTGATTGTGCTTCTATTTCTGCTATACGAGCTTTGGCGAGTTCCAGCTTCGCTTTGGCGAGTTCATGAAGGGCTTCGGCAAGACGACGGGTTTTCGCAGACTTATGGCTTGAGCTCTTGACACGCGACGGCACGGCTGAAGGCGCACGGAAGTGATGACCGGTGGCAGCAGGCGGCGCGGTGGGCTGCTCTGGACGCGGCGCGAAAGGTTCGGTGGCAGCCTGCGGAACGGCAGGTTGCTCAAGACGCGGCGCGTGTGAATCCAGGGCGGCCTGTTGCATGACTGGCCGCACGGCGCTGGACTCGTTGGCTGTGGCAGCCCGTGGCGATGATGTCTGCTCGGTCGTGGCGGATGTGGCGCCGGTGACTGTAGACTCCGTCGCGGTGGTGGCTTCAGACGACGTAGTCTTCTCTGCAGATGACCCTGTAGCCGTTGTTCCCGATGGTGTGGATCCTCGTGGTTTTCCACCATGCTGTGACCTGGTAACAGGCATCTTGGAAATCACTCGATGATCTCTCCCCAAAAGATCCGGCTCGAAGGACCACTCGATGTGCGAGATGCTGGGATTGTTGGAGAGAGTGTGATCGAGTAAAAATCCGATGCCAAATCACTAGGTACACAGCGTGGATTTATTTGCCACAAGTCTTCTTACAGAGTAACTATTTTCTACTCAGGAGCGCTTCAGTATTTTCTTTCTTCTATTTTCTTATTCAGGAGCGCTTGAGTATTTTTCTTGTTTGCCCGTCGTCTTCAACTGGAGGTGGAAACTGGAACTGACGAACGTAGGACATGCTCCGATTAATAAAACGAAATTAAAAGTAGGTCAATCTATAAGGTCGCGAAAAGGGTTGACCAATCAGAGCGATTGAATTATTTATAATCGACTCTATCTCTATCTCTTTCTAAAATTTGCTATCTCTTTCTATCGGCATGTCCTGACATTCGAAAGTTTTACAAATATTGTACAATCTATTTTTCTATAACGAGGGCTTATATAACTAACTTATTATAACAAAAATTATCTAAATACGATCATTATTTACAAAGTTATAAGCATTTTAGTGCAAAGTGCTTACGTCGCGGTAACGCCTCTTCAGGGCACCCTAGCGGGATATTGAAAAACGTCAATTTCTATCCTTTATTGGTTTAAAACTTACAATCTAATGTTAAACACATAAAATATACATTATCATCTATTAACCAAAACAATAATTACACTTAAGGATCTATTACAAGCAAAGTTATACGACTTTCAAATTTTCATAATAAAAAGTGATTCTTACTATTTCTTACGAACTATCTTATAATTTTATAAACTTATAACTACGTATAACCGTTATCTATACATAATATCTATTAGTAATCGTTGTCCTGCACAGGATCCATGAACGCCGCCCCGCCACCGGATACATCCTTTGAACCGTCAGTAAAAATTTTATAGAAGTCATTGTATTGATTGTCAATGAAACGGTTACATGTATTTTTTAACTGAACATTATTGTAACAGCGCTTGGCTTTATCTATAGATTCAATGTTAGTATATATTACATCGGATAGTTTAATATTACTAACCCATGTAGTTAACGAAAACATATCGAGCGGTCGGCTGCAGTGTATGTTAATGGAACTAAACGAATGGTGGACTAAAACAAGTAGGGGTTGTTTCTTCCCTTGCCAATATGGAAGATCACTGCAACGAGCCAGCTCATGTAGAAGCTCCATCGTTTTATTGTGCACAAAACTTTGAGCCTTAAGCACATATTTCCCAGCTAAAAATCTCCTACGTATAAGTAGAGGAGGAAGACACAGATCGCTCTCCATGACGTGAATTGGAGTACTACGAATATACCCGCCTATGACACGCAATGATAAATTCTGTGTTTTATCTAACTTTGCCAAATTTGTTTTACAGCTGTTATCATATAAAAAACTCGCATAGTCGATTCTGCTACGTATAAGTGATATATATAACTGTCTCAAATGTTTTTGATGAACCCCCCAACCCGAGCCAGCTAAAACTTTAAATTGGTTGATAAATTTTGATATCTTTTCGGTAGTCTCATTAATATGTTTTCCCCACCTTAATGACGAATCTAACCATAATCCTAGATGTTTACAATTACGTACCTGCTCTAAAGGCTGATTATTTATCCTTAAAATAATTTGATTTTTACGCTATGTCACTTCCACACATGAAAGGGCGATGGTGATTGCTTTCCAACAGGTGACCCACATGCTCGTTTGCCCACATATGATCATATGAAAAAGCGATTTCGGCCCTAGAGCTACCAAAAGGTTATAAAGGGTACTCACAGCCTAATCAAATATACTTAAGTTTGTGAACTTTTTTTTTAATGAACTTTATTTATTTGCTATAGATGTGGTACAATTCCACTTAATCCACTTAATTTATTTTACAGTATTTACTATTGACATAATTATAAATTATTATATTTCATCTCATTTTATTATAAATCAATATAATACATATAATTAATCATACATACATACAGTCAATACAAAAAATCTACCCAAGTTAAGGGAAATTTTCATGTACTGACAACACTGTATGGCAAAAGTTCTCTGATTACCCTCTTAATATTTTTATTTTTAATAAATGATAACCGCGTGGTGTATATTTATTAATTTAGGTAATTAGAATTAATTTAAAAAGATCTATTATGTATATGTATTACGTTATTTACTTTCAACAATTACCTATTATTTATTTATTTAAACTTATTGGCACAAATTATTATACAATAAAAGGCATTATCTACGAGGATCAGACAACTATTGGAGAAGCATGACACGTTTACAAGTACATAATACTAAAAAATAAGTTATTGATCCAACAGAATGATAACTGATAACCTAAATATGAGATTGTTAACACTTACATACACATTACAATTACGTAGACGTTCTAAAATGCAAACTTAAATATTGGTAAAAATAATGTGGCAATTAATAAACAAATGAATGGTTACAGGATATATTTATTTAAATTATATAAATTAAGTGAGCCTCATTCCTTATAGAACGCATCGAGCGCCTGATCATCAAAATTAATGATCGAAATGCCTAACTACATCACATTCATATCAATTGAAACTATTTTTACAATTAAATTATGTATCTTCTGCAGATACATAATTTAATTGTAAAAATTGTTTCAATTGATATGAATGTGATACAGAACACATAAATATGTAGATTTATTGAGAGGAGCAAGCGGACCGAGCGGTACGCTTATATACGCCGAAAAGTCACTTTTGGAAATGAATAGGCTCCAAAACCACTGAACCACTTTTGATGAAACTTGTCATAATTAAAGACTTCGACATGGTTTGTGTCGAAAAAAATTGAGATTGATCATATCCTTAAAGATAAAGATAAAGTTATATTTATTTGCATAAAATATGAGTAATATACATTACAATCGCATGCAGTTATGATGTTTAAAATAATAATAAGATTGTCCTTCATATTTTGCCTTGCCGGCGTACAAATTTAGTGAAAAAAAAGGAGCACATGTCGCAAGAAATAGTTTTCATGTCAAATACTAATATGTCATTAAGTAACATAACTAATTTACAAATATTTGTCATCTAAAAAATCACGAATACAGTAGTAACATTTTTCAGTCAATAGTTTCTTTAAGTGGTTTTTGAACATACTATTATTCAACGTCTTTAAACAGTTGGGTATTTTATTAAATATTTTAGGTGCCATACATAAAACATTCTTCTGCATCATCGCAGTCTTGGCGGAATGGTTACAAAGTCTATAATTATCACGTCGACTTCTAGTCCCATAATCTGACATCAATCTTAAAGAATGATCAAGTACAGTTTACATTTAAATCAATGGGAAACATACACTCATCGAATCTACTCGCTCCACTCAACCTCGATTTGGGCCGTGGGCTAGCATCGGGCCTAGTAATATGTAATAATAAAATTTGGGTGGGTAATGTATTCTTTACCTCCTGAGCTAGTCGAAACTGTGATATGGCAAAGTAATGATTAATCCACCCACTCAGTTCAAGGGTCGGCACTGCAAACGCCGATTCGGACCTTGAGTTACATCAACTCGATCATAAATATTGATGATCAAAGTACATCAAGAAGTTGTCATTGATATGTGGTTAACTGCTCTCTCATGGCGAATCTATTTATGGGGTTATCTGAGAATAGAGTTACTTTTAAAATTTGATATTAATTAGAAATTACGCCATTAACATTGTTATTCGTAATCCTATACAATTTTAGATCATATTGTAAATAATACAATAACTTCCGCTGAAATCGCTTCAGCAGTTTTCACGTGACCAGAGCACACACAGGGACACAGATATTAAAAGTAATATAAGATTTTACATCAAAATACACTAGTAACCTGGTACGGTGCAAGTGGCTGTCACGATCTTCTTTAGAGCCAAAGCCAACCTCACCAGCATATGGTGCACACTGGCGACTAGGGAAAGAGGCTTTGGCAAAAGAGAGGTAGAGTATAGCGTATTTGTAAACTGCCCGACTGGGGAAGTACTTCCAACTTATAAAATACTGAAGCCAAATAACAATTCCCTTGAGGATTGTTGTGTTCCTGTGATTATGTGAGTTCACCAGAAAGGAAGGAGTTGCTCATAGCACGAGCATTGAAGCAGCTACGGTGACCGCTTCACATCAGGCGGTTCTGTCTGCCACCAGAAATAGTAGAAAAAAATCTGCTACTCACATAAATTTAGAACTTTACTCTTGGGCTAACATACTCAAACTAGAAATTTAAAAGCGCTTGATGACAGAAATATGTCACTAAGCATCAAACGTCGAGCTTTTAAATGTGTGTGACACTCACAGCAAGGTGTGACATGACAACTTCTTCCCAAAGAAAACTCATTAAATTAGAAAAACAAAAGAATAAACATTTATTTCATAAATAAAAATAAATAAGTCAATAATTAATAATTGTAGGAAATTAAAACAGTCTTTTCTGTACTATGTAGAGACAAACGGCCAAGAAAAACAGGAATGCAAAGAACATGATTACTTTGTCTGTGAACTCTCTTCGTCCATATTTGGTCAGCAGTTTGCCCGAATGGGATATCGTGCTCGCTGTGTTCTGTAGTTCAGACTTTGTGCCCTGAAAAAAAAAACAATGTGAACAAAATTATAAATCATTATTGCGATATTAACCCATAATTCCTTCTTCATATCGTGCTTCGGAGGGCACATTAAGCCGTCGGTCATATCTGTTCTCATTAGATAACATCGTTAAGCCAAGTCAAGTGGCCTTTACGCGGCTTGAAAACACTGGCCTTCGCCAACCCATAGTTGAGCAGCTTAGTAGAGTATGCTCTAAAACCCTTGGATTGAAGGGAGGCCTATATCCCAGCAGTGGGATGAATAAGGGTTGACCACGAAACCCATATTCATTCCATCACTAGTATACGCGTCTCCCCTCAATCGAAGAGTGCTGCCACTTTACTACGCTGGTGACTTATGGGTTAGCAGAGGCCACGTTTTCCATGCTTCCTAAAGATTACTTTCTGAATATCAGGATAATTGTTATTTAATATCGTCATCATCATCATCATCATCAGGTCCATTTTAGTGTCCACTACAGGAGCACGACCCTCTCTCGTCCGTCCTAGACGGAAGGAGGATTTGGCCTACACTCCCCACGCTGGCCAAACGGGTTGGGGAGGCCTGATCGATATTTGATAATGTATTTCCCTTAGTCGCCTTGTACGACATCCACGGGAGGAAACGGAGTGATTCTATTCTAGTCTGCCGTAAACCACACGGCCACACGGTTATTTAATATAACCGTAACCAATGACTAAACGTAACCTCCGATACTCGAAGGAGTGTAGTAAATAAATCCATCCATATCCAGGCTACGGTCGACGTTGTTTTACTTGCGTGTCTGATTAGACCTGCGCGAGGCTTCGAAGATACCCAAGAAGAGATCAGGTTTTAAAATAATAGAATTCACATTTATTTTCTTTTTTAGGGTTCCGTACCTCAAAAGGAAAAACGGAACCCTTATAAGATCACTTCGTTGTCCGTCTGTCTGTCTGTCTGTCAAGAATTTCTATGTCGAGAATGCGTATCAAGCTGAAATTTGAACTGTATACTCAGGTCTACGGTCCCATGAAGTTGTAAAATAATCAAACTGCTAAGTTTACGTAGAAAAAAGTTACGGCCGTTTATTCAGCAAAAAACGCATATTTCGACACTCTCAAGGGAATCAAAACCTATAGGGTACTTCCCGTTGACCTAGAACTATGAAATTTGGCAAGTAACATCGTTATAGACTACAAGTACAGGAATAAATCTCAAAACTATACATTTGTAAATAGATCTTAAAAAATAGGGGGTCTATATTTTTTATAGGGTGTCGAAATTTCAAATTGAAACTACTAGTTCAAATGGGGTATCATATGAAAGGGCTTGATGTACACATTGCAAAATATATTTTATTTATTTTTTTCGACGCATTATTTCTTATTTATAATGAAAAATATCAATTTTAATAAAGATACTACGTACCTACGGAACCCTCGGTGAGCGAGTCCGACTCGCACTTGTCCGGTTTTTTTATAATTGTACCAAAATAATAGAACCTAGAATATTAACTTACATGAACTGATGAACTGGACGAAACCAAACTGTCTAAAGTGTCCTGGCTCCTCTGTGTAGTGTCTGCTAGTTGCCTACTAATTGATAGTAGTTGTTCAGTCACTCCTACCAAAATAATTGTATTTTGAATAACCTCTTTAACACATAAACATTATTATTATGCTAACCAAAGACACAACCAAAACAAACACAACCAAAGACAAAATAAATCTCAGTCTGTTTGTAATATTAAAATAACCGCTTTTTACTAAATGCATATGGATGGATGTATACTCAGTACATTATACCAAAATAACATTTTTTACAATTATTGTCTGTTTGTTTCGGCTAATCTTGGAAACGGCTGGACCGATTTTGATGGCAGATAGCTGATGTCATAAGGAGTAACTTAGGCTACTTTTATTTAAGAAATTTTATTTATTTTTAATAATATAAATAAATAATTTAAAAAAAAACTTTTCCGCGCAGACGCAGTCGCGGGCACAGCTAGTAAAAGATAAAATGCAACTATTATTCACGAATCTATCAGCGCACAGCTCAAACCACTGGACGGGTCATGATGAAATTTGGCATACAGGTATCAACTGAAAATGAAAATGAAAAAAAAAATGAAAAATATTTTATTCACAGTATCTTAAGTTAGTTTCACATACATCGTTGAGACCAGCCTATTAAGTATTCAAGATACTTGTGCCAGGAGGTCTCGCTCTTCCATAACTCATTAACATAGCATTATCTTATACTGTGGCTCGAAAAGATATAGACATTAAACTAGTACTAACTAAAATATGATATATATAACTATTTAACCTACTAAAATAATCTTTTAGTAGGTTTACATTATTATTATAACTGCGCGCGACAGCGCGCAAGCGCGCGCGCGCTTTTTCTGTGCGTGTATGCGTTTGTGTGTGCATGTATGTGTTAGTGTGTGAGTGTGTGTTTATGTGTGTTTGTGCCAAGTCTGTTTGAGGGTGCGTGTTTTGAGTGAATGTTTCATCATGTACGTGACAGAATTAAAGCAAGATAACCGGAGTATACATACCTACTATGTTTATAATTTTTATTGTTATTTTATTATTAATTATATTTTCATTATTAATTTATTCAGGACATACATTGTAAAAAAATTTCAATATCGTCATAAGATTTCGTTAAAAGCCAATCCGATACCAATTGCTTACATTTATATAAGTTGAATTCATGTATTTTTAGGTTTTTATTTAGTTTATTGTAAATGTGGGCAGATTGCCCAATGAATTGACGTCTAGCGAAAGCAGTACCACATCTCTGTATATTTGCAACCTTGTCATTCCTTCTTTTTTTCGTGTCTTTTTCTCTATATGGCAATATTTTATGCAACTTTAAAGTTGCTGACAAAATATACAACTTTCTTACCGAAAGAAGTTCACAAAATTTATAAAGTTCCGTGGTAGAGAATCTGAATGGTTTAAAATGCATTACCTTGAGTAGACATCGCTGACTTCTCTCTATCTCAAGAAATTTTGTCTTTGTTGCACCTCCCCATATCGAAATACAATATCCTATTACTGATTGACCTAAAGCTGTATAGATTTGATTGATAAGTTTTTTTGTAGTCACATATCGTAATTTCCTAAAAATCCAAGTCAATTTTCTCACCCTGCCACTCATTGATTCAATGTGTTGATGCCAATTTAGATGTCGATCCAATATAACCCCTAAATATTTCGTTGATGTAACCCGATCAATAACAGTACACGCACTATTACAAGCATCAGTTTTTCCGCATACATGTTTTTTCAATACTAGGTCACTACCAGGCTGCGTTCTGCTATTGATAGTGAAACATATATAATTTGTTTTCGCGATATTTAATGTTAGGAGGTTAACTTGTAGCCATTTTGACTCAACTATGATAAGATTTTCAAAATCTCCCATAGGATAACGGGAAATGAGCGTACAAAGTCGTAAATGAATATTTTTAATTGTTTGTGAAACAAGTATATCACTATTATTTAAGAAAATAATAAATAAATAATAAAAATGTTTATTTTCAGACAACTAAAAGGTTTTGTTAAGTAAACTTAAATCGAGTTGTCAATAAGCAATATGAGTGTCATTTCCCAACTATAAAACCTAGTGAGTGACATACACTAATTAGTAAATTGTATACAAACCTGATGACATTTTAACTAGCCCATCTCTATCAACTCTTTTCTTCCTATATTTAACACTAGATTCCTCTGATTCTGCCGATTTGAGCAATTCATCACGTTGAGCTTTCTCTATAGCAAACATACTGCTGAGATTTGCTTCTTTGAATTCTTTTAGCAACCTGAAAAACAAAGACATGAAAATAAAATTAAAAACAAAATTCATGAATTTTTATTGGTTTTTAAACAATTGAGTCTGCTGATTTGAATCTGCTGACTGAAAATGAGACTGGCAAAAGAAAGGTAGAGCACAGCATATTTATAAGCAGCCTGACTGAGGAAATACCTCCACCTTACAGTATAGAATAGAATAAAATTACTGATAATAAATACATTTGAATTTGCAAACACAGTCATTATTATCAATTAATTAAAATCGGGGAAGACCATGTCTTTGGTGGGCTATTATTGAGAGGGCACAGGATAGGAAATGTTGGAAAAGCTGGAGGAGGCCTATCCCATAAGTCACACCTCACAGAATAGTGCAGCCAAATAATAGTACCCATAAAGGTATACCAAATCTTATACACAATTTTTTTTATTATTTACATGAAAAAACAACTTGCAGTAGTTGCTTACCCAGCTAATTGATGCCTTTGAGATTGAAGTTCTGCAGTATATTTTGAATCACCACACTCTTTGCCATACACATCAAGACTTTCCAATTCATCTCTGAGCTGAGTAATCATAGCCCTGCCTTTCTCGTTAAGCTCGTTGAGAGCCTCCATTGACTCCCTACATTCTAAAATATCCTGAAATAAAACAATAGAATTTATTAATGAACTAGAATTTTTATGGCGACTATTAATTATAAGATTAAACATCATAATGAACTTGCCACTATTTGTATGCAACTTCTGAAATTTGGGCATACAGTCAGAACTCAAGAGGAAGTATAGTCAGATGATCGGACAGCAGAAAAGCAATCATCACATATGGTCATGATCAAAAAAGACCATGAAAGTTATATTACAGCTTCTAAATGAACGCATACTCATTACCTCTGATGAAGACAAGCAATGATGTTTTAGTATAAAAGGTCCTAACTATCCCAATCTGTTTGGACAAGTATATTTTTCATTATGAAATTGTGCATTGTCTATAAGTGTTGGAGAATTAGTTTTATTGTTTATGGTTTTATTGATGGCTAAAAAACATAGTGACATTGTAGGAATTTGAATTTAAATAAAAGAATGTATTTTGTTTGGGGTTTGAGAAAATTTAGTTGAAATAAAGTTGTCAAGAAGAATCAGGAAAAAGATGTGGTAGATTGTGGTTTATTGTTTTAAGTTTTATTTTGATGAAATATATTTTATTATGAGAAGATGTAGTTTTTAATAACATTTTAGACAGTGTGTTCCCAAAAGGTGATAGTGAATCAACCCTGAGGGAAACCCCTCTCAACACGTTGTGATTCCGCAACAGGTCATGGGCCTTGCAAAAAATATTTTTTTGATTACGAGTTTATATTAATAAATTAACATGGATTCCGAAAATATGGGTGAGAAATTTAAAACTGATTTTTATCCTAAACTAAACAGTGACTGTGATTATACCATATGGAAGAAAAAGATGCTTATTCTTTTACACGCTAAAGATTTGCATGATGTTTTGACTGCCGAATCAAAAGAAAAGGTATGTACAAAGAAAGACAATAAAGCAAAATACCTAATTATTAATAGTTTGCACGACAAATATATTAATCATATTATAGAATGTGATACCGCTAAGGATATGATTACAAAATTAGATAATTTATTTTTGGGAAATAAAGAAACACAGATTTGCACTTCATTGGAAGAATTTTATAATTTCAAAATTACAGAAAACATAATGAATGACATTAGTAAACTGCAAAATAAAGTAACAAAAATTAGGAGCCTTGATTTTCAAATGGAAGACCAGCAAGTCATATCAAAAATATTAAGCTGTTTACCTACAAAATTTGACTACTTTCGAACGGCGTGGCAATCAACTGGAAAACAAGATAGGAATTTAGATAATTTGATTTCAAGAATATTAGTGGAGGTAAATCATCAAGACAGAAAGGAGAATGATGAAAGTGAAACAACTGCCAACACATTTTATATTAAAGACTGTTACAACTGTGGCAAGAAAGGACATGTTGCTAAATTTTGCAGAAACAGAAATACACATAACAGGATGGAATACAAGGGAAATGCACTACAATGTTTTAAATGTTTAAGAATTGGACATAAACATACAGCTTGCAAAGAAGAAAATAACTGTAGTATTTGTAAGAATGACTCACATTATACAAAATACTGCTTAGATAGAGGATCAAGTACTGTAAGTAATGTCAAATCTTTAACATTCAGTTCACATGAAATAGTTGAATTTATAATGGATTCTGGAGCAAGTAACCATATAATTAATAATGATAAATATTTACAAAATTTAAGCAATAAACAATATAGAATAGCAACAGCTGATGGTAACATACATACTGTTAATAAAGTAGGAAAACTGTACAGTAGAAATAACAATTGGACCTTCAGTGATGTTCTATATGTTCCAAAAATGATAAAAAATATTATTTCAATACCGAAGCTGACAGATTATAATTATGAAATTAAATTTTTCAGAAACCAATGTAAGGTCTACGATGATGGGGTCTGCTTTCTTACTGCGACCAGGGGCAGTGACGACCTGTACTACGTAAGAATTCCTATTGAATATGTTAACCATATAGGAAATTCAAGGTCAGTCAACTTGTCTAGAATATCAAAAGAGGAATTTTGGCATAGAGCATTAGGACATTCCTCGATTAATAATACTAAAGGCTTAGTACGTGGTATTAATCTTGATATTAAAGATAGTTTGGACATCTGCGAAGTCTGCACGCAATCCAAGTTATGTAGAAAACCTTTCAAAACAGAACGTCATAGGGCTACAAAGCCATTAGAAATTGTTCATAGCGACATCTGTGGGCCAATAGGGGTTCCAACTTTTGACGGATATAAATATTTTATCACATTTTTAGATGATTACACACACTTTATGAAAGTTTTTCTCATTAAAAGAAAAGATGAAGCATATTCTAAAATAATTAATTATATTAATGTGGCAGAAAATCATTTTAATACTAAAATTAAAACTTTTAGATGCGATAATGGGGGAGAATACTCTAGTAATAGATTAAAGAAATTTTTTGAAGAAAGGGGAATTCAAATAGATTATAATATACCATATACACCCCAACTTAATGGGAAATCTGAGCGATTAAATAGAACAATTATGGAAAAGACTAGAGCGTTACTATTTGATATGAGTTTACCAAAACAATTATGGGGTGAAGCGGTACTTACTGCAGCATATTTAACTAATAGGTGCTCGAATCGAATTAATAGTAGAACGCCGGCTGAAATGTGGTTCAACAGAATTCCAAATTTAGAACATTTAAATATTTTCGGTTCTTTGGCTTATTTTAAAAATAATAAACCTAATGTTAGTAAATTAGATTCAAGGTGCAATAAGGGTTTATTAATTGGTTATACGAATAACGGTTATAAGATTTGGGATCCAATTAATTTAAAAATACATTATTCTAGAGATGTTAAATTTGATAATAATAAAACAAAAGTTATTGAATTTTTAGAAGAATATAATTCGAGTGATAACATGATGGATTTATATAGAATTTTTTGTGATGAAAATGTTAATGAGTGTTCGGTGGATAGTGATTCTCACTTTGAGAGGGGAAATTATAGATATAGTCATGCAGGGTCGAATAGTGATGGGAATACACAAGTGATAGATATTGTCGATGATTATAATTTAGAAAATAGTGATGGAATTAGTGCGGTTAATAATGATGAAGAATTTTTAAATAATAATGAAGAAAGTTTAAAGAATAATGATGAGGTTTTAAATAATAATGATAGTGAAGATGATAATGGTGTTTGTGTAAATGAAATAGTGGAGCCAGAGATTTTAAATAAAAATGTTCAAGAAAATGAAGATGAAGATGATGAACTATTTGAAGATGCAAATGAAATAATTAATGAACAAATTCCTAGAAGAATTTTGCCTAAAAGAGAGAGAAGATTACCAGAGAGATTGAAAGATTATGATTTAGAAAGTTCGTTTTTAACTTATGGTGAAGCAATTAAAGGTGATGAGAAGTTGTTATGGCAAAAGGCCATTGATGAAGAAAAAGATTCTTTGAAAAAGAATAAGACATGGGTTATTGTAAATAAGTCAGAAGCAGAAAATAGAAAAATAATTAAAAGTAAATGGATTTTTACAATTAAACCAGGTGGAAAATATAAAGCTAGATTAGTAGCAAGAGGTTTCTTACAGAAATATAATATTGATTATAAAGAAACATATAGTCCAGTGGTTAATACTACAAGTATACGTTTACTGTTGGCAATTGCGGCTCAAAGAGGATACAAGATGAAGCAATTTGATGTGAAGACAGCATTTTTATATGGAGATTTGGAAGAAGAAATTTTTATGGAAATACCAACAGGCTATAATATTGAAAATAGTAAGAATAAAATTTGTAAATTAAAGAAGAGTTTATATGGACTGAAACAAGCACCACTTATGTGGAACAAGAGAATAACCGAATATTTAAAAAAGTTAGGTTTTATACAATTAAAATTAGATCCTTGTTTGTTTTTCTGTAAAGAGAAAGAAATATATTTAGCAATTTATGTTGATGACGGAGTTTTAATCGGAAATAATATTTTACAATTAAATAATATAATAACAAAATTAGAAAAAGAATTTGAAATGAGAAAGTTTGATAAAGTTGAAAAGTTTCTTGGTATTGATATAGACGTTAGAGATAATTTTGTAAAAATATATCAAAAGACATATGTAGAATCATTAATTAATAAATATAATTATGAGAATTTGAAACCAAGTGTTTATCCGGATATTTTGATCGATACACATCAAGAGGGGAAAGGGAGTATTGATGATGTGCATCGTTATAGGACATTTATAGGTTCTTTATTATATTTAGTGAATAAAACTCGTTTAGATCTTGCTTTTCATGTTGGGTATTGTAGTCGATTTCAAGAGAATCCTAACTTAAATGATTTTCTAAATATCAAAAATTTGTTTAGGTATTTAAAAAGCTCTGTTTCGAATGGGATTACTTATTTGAGAGGGAGTGATTTAACTTTGAGAGCGTATTGTGATGCAGACTTTGCCGGTGATCCTGATACTAGGAAAAGTACGACTGGCTTTGTCATCCTGTACAGTGGTGGACCTATTCATTGGTGTTCGCGTAAACAGTCCGTGACTGCTCTGTCCAGTACAGAGGCAGAATACATCTCAGCTGCCGAATGCATTAAAGATCTATTATACGTTCAAAAATTAATTCATGAAATAACTGGTAAAATACCAAAAACGGAACTATTTGTTGATAATCAGTCGGCTATTGTATTAATTAAAAATGGAATCTTGAATAGAAGAAGTAAACATATAGACGTTAGATTTCACTTTATTAAAGAAAAAATTCAAGAAAATAAAATTGAGATATTCTACTGTCCAACAAATTCAAATTATGCGGACATATTGACAAAAGGATTAGACAGAACAAAGTTTTTAAGACTAAGGAAATATATAGTTAGTGACACTTAATTAAAAATTAACATAGTGAAGTGATTTAATGTAATGTTATAGATATAATGATAGATTAAGGTTGTTTGGCTGATTAATTGGAAATTTAGTTTTAAGGTTGTTTTGATTGATTAATTTGAAATTTATATATTAAGGTTGTTTAGGTAGAATTATTTTAAATTAATATTTATGGGGTTATATTTATTTAGATAGATTTGTTAAGTGGGGAATATGTGTATGGGATTTAATAAGTTAGGTAATATTAATTTAAGAGGGGATGTTGGAGAATTAGTTTTATTGTTTATGGTTTTATTGATGGCTAAAAAACATAGTGACATTGTAGGAATTTGAATTTAAATAAAAGAATGTATTTTGTTTGGGGTTTGAGAAAATTTAGTTGAAATAAAGTTGTCAAGAAGAATCAGGAAAAAGATGTGGTAGATTGTGGTTTATTGTTTTAAGTTTTATTTTGATGAAATATATTTTATTATGAGAAAATGTAGTTTTTAATAACATTTTAGACAGTGTGTTCCCAAACGGTGACAGTGAATCAACCCTGAGGGAAACCCCTCTCAACACGTTGTGATTCCGCAACAATAAGCGTATCGACCTAGTAAATCAAGTATCTCTGCCCACATTTCAAGCTTCTTATAATACCTACTTAAGAGCGTTGAAGAAATTAAATTTGGGAAAAGATACCTGTATGATAGCCTTAATTTGAAAATGAAATTTCGCCAATTTTTTAACATAATTTTGATATACAACATCAGGACTCTCAAGCTTTGTGAATAACTTTATCGCTTCGGCCGTATTTATATCCGTTTTTAAGTTCATTTTCACTTTCATTGCAATATTTTTTATAATTCAATTTATTTCAATTCGATTGAGTGATTTGGTTTTGATTTTGACAGTTTGACACAAAATACTCTGTGGTTTTGACTTGAGTTTTCTTTTCTTTTTGTATTCTTGTTACTTTTTGTTATCAAATAGCTTTACGGCTCTGGAATCAATACTTTTTGAGCCCGGTGTATTGTTATGTACAAAAAAAATACATACTTTATCCTCATATAGTAAGCCAATAAAGTGGCATAGTACTCAAAGTTTATCCTAGTCTCGGTTTCAAGAACACGTCGAAAAATATCGTAAGGAATCTTCTTGTTCCTCCATTACTTGTAATAAGTCAACAGTAAAACTGTTTTGCACGATTTCTAGGAATGATTCGGCCGCCATGATTCAAATATTTTTAATCAAAGTTTCTAAAACAAATTATTATGTACTTGCACCATAATACACTACTATTTCTTACTCACTATTATGAATCAATAGATATTAAATATAAGTATATACATTAAATTATGAAAATTTTGTTTAGAAGCATTCATTGTTTGCGCCAAAAGTCTAGTTTTTAGGGTTCCGTAGTAAACAAGGAACCCTTATAGTTTCGCCATGTACGTCTGTCCGTCCGTCCGTCCGTCCGCGGCCTAGCTAAGAGACGCTTGCTTGATACTAGAAAACTGTAGTTTGGCATGTAGACACATATTAACTATGCTGACAAAGTGGTAGAATAATTTTTTTTTAATATTTTTTTTCGGGGTACCTCCCCTACACGTAAAATGGGGACGAATTTTTTGACATTGGGAGTGTAGGAAGATCATTTTTCTATAATAGTTATTTGTTAGAGGCATGTGGCACGAATAGAATTGTGTAGTACATTACCAGAGGCTAGATGGCGCTAGTACCGAAACACCCCGTTCGCTACTGAACCTTACGACGCAGAGATAAGGTCCAAAACAATGAAATAGAAATGGTACATTTCGCTCTAATAAGTTCTTAGGAACATTGGGGATTTACTTTCAAGGATATTCTTAAACTGGTAAGGCCTTGACGTCATTGATGATCCATTGAACATATTTGTCAGAAATCAGGGTTTCCATTGACCATATTTGTCAGAAATTATCTCGATAATTATGCCCATTTATGATAAAATTATCGCGTTAATTGGTGATAATTGAAGACACGCACTTAGCCAGTTTTATAGATAGTACGGAACCCTTGGTGCGCGAGTCCGACTCGCACTTGGCCGGTTTTTTTTTATTGATAACAGTGCTACCAGTACCTGTATCGAGTTTTGGACGAATGGACTGAATTAGGACGATTATTTTTGGACAAAAGGGACGGTACGGTTCCCAATGAAACCTATAATTAATGATGGAAAAATGAAACGATCGATTGTTGACTTCGTTTTCTTTTGCTTTAATTGTTGGCGACGACTCTTCAAGTTCGTTAATTTTAAATAGTGACTGACCGAAAATTAGATTTTGGCCAAAGCCGAAGCCGATTGTTCGGTTCTGGCCATAACCTTCGACCAAAGCCGAAGTAATTACTTTAATGTGAAATTCCTTATCACTGGTTAATACTATGATAATATCAATGCAGATATATTTTTGGGGTGTAAGTTCACCACGAACTCTAAAGGCAAAACCAACCTCGCCTGCACGTGGTGCACCTTGCCGACTAGCGAAAAGCTCTGGCATATAATAGCCTAGTCAACGAATAATTTGTGGATGGAAAAGTCGAAAGCAGAAACTTTGACTTAGGAACTTTGTTTGGACTAATTAAGAGATAAACATACTAAAAGTCCTTACCCCTCCGAGGTGATTTACTGATGCGTGGCATCAGTAAATCATAGATTGGTGATGATGGATGGGAAACACCCAGGAAAATTCCCAGATGGAAAAAAACCGGATGTTCATGAGGGAAAAATACCTCGATTTATAGGTTTTTTTACTAGTTATAGTTTTACTTATATTTTTTTTTTTACTGTTATATATTGCCATGCATTTTTATTTTTCCTATTGTAAGTATGGATGTCAACAGTATTACATACTGATATTAATAATATAACATGGATGTGAAATGTATTCATCTACGAGAAAATGGTGCTTAACTGATTTTACACAACTGCAGCAAAGTCAAAAAGATTTATGTATTTGACCAGTTTGTTTCTGTTACATTTATGTTATGTACTTCCGTGCTTAATATTTGTGGATAAGGGGCCATCCATAAATTACGTCACACGAATTTCATGATTTTTTTACCCCTCCCCCGTCTTTATCACAGCTGGTCACATTTTGTGACTCCCCAAGTGTGACGTCACATATTTTGTAATTTTATATTTACAACTTTTACTAAAGTTTAAAATGTTTTTGAATTTTTCGTTAATAGTTCAAAGTTCATGTTTTAACACTTAGATTATAATAGATTTTGAAATGTCACGTCACGAAATTTAGGACCCCTCCCAACCCCTTGTCACACAATATCACACTTCGGCGACCCCCTCCCTCCCTCTTAACGTGTGATGTAATATAAGGATGGCCCAGATAAGAAAGTTCTATTTGATCGAAACCATTAATGTGCCATTAATAGTTTCTGTTACACATGATGCCGAGATTATGAAGATGAAGCCGGAAGATAGCCAATGCAACTCCCTGATGAAAAGTGCTAAAACAATTGAGTTTGGGCTCGTTTTTGTCATGAGCACTTTTTATTACTTTAACTATGCTAGCCTTTTCTACTAGGGGGTTCTAATGGCAATTCCCAGGCTTCATCTTCAGGCCCTTCATATGCAATGAAAAGCGCTCATGATATCAAAATAAGCGAGTCCAAACTTGACTATGTTAGCACTATCCATCAGGGCGTTCCAGTGGCAATCTTCCGGCTAAAATTTCAGACCCTCGTCATCATATGTAATGAAAAGTGCTCATACTTAACTGCCCTATCATTTGTTATTATGATAGAGATCCAGTCCCGACTCAATCATCAAATCAGCTCGTTGGTACCATAATATTATATTGTGACCTTAAATAATCATGCCAAATTTCAGCTCAATCGGATGTCTAGAAGGGGTAGAAAGTATGATAAAACCCGAATATTTTCATAATTAGAAATTTTTTGGCATTTTTCCCCATTTTTGGTTTTTATCCTCTAAAATGGCCATCACTATAAACAAGGACGAAAAAGAATAATAATCACTACATACGAGTAGTATAAAACAAAGTCGCTTTCTCTGTCCCTATGTCCCTTTGTATGCTTAAATCTTTGAAACTACGCAACGGATTATGATGCGGTTTTTTTTAATAGATAGAGTGATTCAATTGGAAAGTTTAGATGTATAATATATGCATAACATAGTAGAAAAACACTGATAATTTAGAGGTTTCTAATGTGATGTCGTAAATAAACACATTTTTTTGCTCTTTCATTGCAAACGCTGGCTGAACCCAACGAGATAGATCAAAATAATGTAGTACAGTATTGTTCACCTTAAAATGGTCTACAAAAAAGTTCGCGATGGTATATGTCTATCTCTTAGTGGTAACACACAATAACCGTTATTTTATCCTTTGCTTTTTACAAGAAATAATGCCTTATTTACGAAGCGATTTTAAGCAATACAGAATTAATCCTTATCCAATACATTGCGCATTTAATATAGATCAATATGGCCCTTCACAGCATGTAATTTAAATGAATAGTTTAGAAGATATTACACATTTAAAATGCAGGGACATAACAGCTGTGGCGGTACCGGCCGCGGAGCCGGCGGCGTGTGCCTATAACTGGGGAAGGACTGGATAGGACAAAGCGCAAAGACCTTCTGTAGTACATTTAGTATCAGCATTGCACCCGTGCGAAGCCGGGGCGGGTCGCTAGTCTAATATATAAAATTCTCGTGTCACAGTTTTCGTTGCCATACTCCTCCGAAACGGCTTGACCGATTTTGATGAAATTTTTTGTGCTTATCCGGTATCTATGAGAATCGGCCAACATCTATTTTTCATCCCCCTAAATGTTAGGGGTAGTCCATCCCTAAATTTTTTTTATGTATATGGCAAAACAACGTTTGCCGGGGCAGCTAGTGTTTTATAAACGTGTGTCAGGTGGGCATTGTGGGCTTTCAGTATATTACAAAGTAATACCTGTGTTGTGGACTATTACTTATACTGTGGATGTGGGCAAAAGTGAACATTTGTGTCAGATTATCACTAGTTTGCAATGTTTTTGTCCCTTCAATGAAATGTTTTTTATTTTCTTAACAATTGAGGTGCACTGAGTTTCAGAAAAATTATAAAAATCTATATTTTTTGTTAAAAATTATCAAAAATAATAAATAAGTATTCTGGAAAAATGACGTGTTGTCATTTTTCCAGAATATTTATTATTTTTGATAATTTTTAACAAAAAATTATGCTTAGAAAAATATCAAACACAAAATTTAAAATGAATTGCCTTAGCTTTTTAACCGACTTCAAAAAAGGAGGAGGTTCTCAATTCGACTGTTTTTTTTTTGTATGTATGTTATTTGATATCTTCGCGAATTGTGAACCGATTTTCAAAATCCTTTTTTCATTTGAAATGGTATGATTGCAAGGTGGTCCCATATTCACCAAGTCAGGATCTGATGATGGGATCCCAGGGAAATCAAGGGAAACTCTTAAATTTTATAAGCACGTATGGTCAAATTCTTTTTTTTTATTTGAAAGGGTATGATTGCAAGGTGGTCCCATATTCACCAAGTCAGGGTCTGGTGAGGGGATCCTAGAAAAATCGATGGAAACCCTTAAATTTGCCCTATGGTTGCTGGCAGAATAGAATAGGCTATTTGCCAATGTTTAAAAATTGTATAAATTATTCAACAATATCGTAAAATACACAAAACTATAAAGATCTGCAAACTCTCATACTAATATCTTCCGTCAGACTTATTTGAGGGTCGGTCAAAGTTTGGCGGGAAAGTCCATTTTAAAAGTATGAAATTATTAAAAAATAATATTTCCATTGGAGAAGCAATAAAAAATACTACAACTTTCATTATTATACTAATTACATAATAGTAGTTTATGAAACTGTTGCATAATAAGGGTTATTAAAATACGAGTGTGAGTTTAAAACATGAGCCGAAGGCGAGTGTTTTAATAGACCACACGAGTATTTTAATACCTAATTATGTGCAGTTTCATACACTACTTTATCTAATCTCATGAAATATATGATAATAATATTTTTAATACAACCATGAAGTTAATTTAACAGCTATAATTCTTACCTATAAATCCATTTGCAGATCGAGCATGCGTAGTGCGCATGCGCGACGCGCCGCGCGGCGCCGCGTTCACAGATTATGTAGAAAAATTTTGCATAGTTGCAATGTATTTGCATTGAAACCTGTTTAAAATACCTGTATCCAGGGCTGAAGCTGTATCGAAATGGTAAAAAAGTTATTTTACGATACAGTTGTCCATAGAAGAGCTGTATCTATATGTATATGTATATGTAAAATAAATTTAAAAATAACTTTTTAAATTTATTTTGATAGCTTGTGCGTAAAGACTGTCATTATGATACTTGTGATTTTCAAATTAACATATCTCGAGAAATTTTTGTGTTATCGAAGTAATTCTTTCACTTGTGGTTATATTATGAAGACGTCGCTACATATCAAACCGAAAAAATGTTTGTCAAATACCCTATTGCGCCACTCTATTGCTCTGCGCTAGATGGCGTACAAAGGAATATTGTGTAATAGCCCTGCCATACACTCGTCGAGTGGCGAGGGAAGTAGCGAGGGAAGTAGGCAGGAACGTAGTGTGGCCACGTTACTCGTCATGCCGCTCGTCTTGCTCTTCGTCTTGCCCATCATTCCCTGTTTTGTCGGTTTTTTGGGCGCGAGTCAAAGGGCCGGCAAGTGAGCGCGGCTACACAATCGCCTCGGACGCATTCCGCATCGAGCGCTCGGGCGCGTAACACGCGTCCTATTTTTTAAATCATTTTTTTAAAATCATGTCTGTCATGAACATTTCCCTATAAGAGCTGGTAGCAAAAAAGAAATGTTTGATGGCATCTTTTAGACCGTTAGTCCATAATAAAAAGCTTCGTTTCGCTATAATAAAAATGCATATCGCGGACGCTGCCGCAGCTTCAACGTCCATTGTATAGCAAAGGCGAATGTCCAAGTGCGGAGCGTCGCGAATAATTGCGCGAGTAGAGCAGTGTGTGGGCAGTGAGGGAAACATCGCGGCAGCGCGAGGAGCAAGGCGATGAGCAGCGCGAGGAGCATAGTGTGGCGGCGGGGTAACGCAAAAACTTTTCTCGCGGAAGGCGGGCAGCAGCGTCTCCCGGGTATTCCACCAATAAACTGCGCTTGCCAGCTGCAGTCGGTTTTTATTTTTTCTTAAAAATCATTATTTGTTTGTAAGTATTTATTCGTGTCTGTGTCTCACAAACAACGTGAGGAGCCCATGTTTTGTCCTGGTGGCAGACCGAAATTTTGAAATAACTAAAATAGTGATTCCGTTATGGGATATCCGTTTTTAGATGTTATAAATTCACCACAAACATAACAAAGATCAGGGTGCACTTTATACAACCTTTTTTGACATTTTAAAAACAAATATTTATTTAACTGAACACTACACAGCATCAAAATTTTAAAATAAAATCGAAACCAACATATTATTATGGGTAGTTTGAAAATGATGTAATAAGAACTTGATTTATAGACATGATAGAAATAAAACAAATACGTTGACCAAATTCATTTTTGCCTGATTTTGTCGGTCGAAAGTGGTTTTAACCGGGCTTTGAATATTGACTCTGACAAATGAGATTATATTATTATAGGATTATGTGGACGGCATAGATTCGTATCGTAAGCAGTCTCTGCTGCGCAGCGAAGCAAAGTTGTTTTCATACTCATGATTGTTGGCTTACTTTGTAGACATTTTGTTTAAATGTAATCCTTTGTTGTAATAATAATTATAATTCATAATTCATTTATTCTTTGTAGAACATAGGTAGAAATATATAGATCATACAAATTAAAAGTGCAGACCATGTTCTGCCATTTGGGGTGGCGTACAAAGATTACGTTACATATTTATAGGCATTTAAAACGGATTCATAAAATATAATAATCATCATCATATTATGTCATCATAAATTGTCATTAAATTAAGAATTACAATAAATTAATAAATTGATTTACATTGATTACAATAAATTCATAAATATTGAAAAGATTAAAGGAATAGATATCAATACAATTTCAGGTCAAAGATTATAAAGAATGACAATTATTTTAATAATACCTCAAATGAATCTATCCTCCAAGAATTCACCAATCGTGTCTGACTAAGAAGTCACCAATAGCATTTCTCTACCAACAGGAATTTTAGCCGTTTTTTGAATAGTACTAAAGGAAGTACTTTCAAAGCACTAGGCAATTTGTTATATATTGTCACAGACATCCGGAAAAAAACTTTTCTGCAGCAAAGTCGAGTGTGTGAGATTGTAGTACTGTATCATCATCACTATAAAATGGATACTATTGTAAAATAGTTTTTAATTTGATTAAACTTTCATTCCATACAACAAAGTACCTAACTGTAGATTGTAGCAAAAACAGAATCGTTAAATTTCTCTATACAAAATATTTTGTTGTTCTACAATTAAACTTTAATTATACAAATATTCCGATATATTAGATAAAGAAGGATGCATATAATGTACCAACTTCATAAAGCGTCCCAAAGGTATGGAAATGCTTTTATTAGATTCGCATATATACCATCAATGTATACATAATAACGTAACGTAATGATAGAAATAAGCCGCGTGGTTTCCGGCAGACTAGAATAGAATCACTCCGTCTCTTCCCGTGGATGTCGTACAAGGCGACTAAGGGAAATACATTATCAAACATCGATCAGGCCTCCCCAACCCGTCTGGCCAGCGTGGGGAGTGTAGGCCAAATTCTCCTGACTGTGACGGACGAGAGAGGGTCGTGCTCCTGTAGTGGAGATTAAAATGACCTGATGATAGAAATAATAGGCAAATAAAATAGGGGTAGTAGGTACTTTCTACCTACATGTCTAAGATTTTATTTTATATAAAGAGCAAATTGCTAATTTAATCAACGGCGTCATTTAACACTGCAAATATGGAATAACCATTGTAGAGTGCCTGAAAATAAAAGAGATTGTATTATCAATTATTCGTATTCGTTTATTTTTTAGAGTTCCGTATCCAAAGGGTAAAAAGGAACCCTATCACCAAGGCTCCGCTGTCCGTCCGTCCGTCAGTCTGTCACCAGGCTGTATCTCATGAACCGTGATAGTTAGACAGTTGAAATTTTCACAGATGATGTATTTCTGTTGGCGCTATAACAACAAATACAAAAAAATAAAATAAAATAAATATTTTAGGGGACTCCCATACAACAAACGTGATTTTTTTGCTCTTTTTTGCTCGCAATTGATAACGGCAATAGGTAGACGTTTGAAATACTCACATAATATATAGTTATATATTCACTTTAAAAATAAATATTTAAATAAAAATAAAACATATTTAAGGAGGGCTCCCATACAAAAAAAGTGATTTATTTGCCGTTTTTATAGATAATGGTACAGAACCCTTCGTGCGCGAGTTCGACTCGCACTTGGCCGGTTTTTCTTATACTACTTCTGGTGGCAGACTAGCATACGGCCGGCCCTCCTAATGTGACACGGTAGCCATATTAACGCTTGCTACATGAAATGAAGGAAGAAGTTGCTACGCTGGCAGCGGGGGTGGCAACGTAGCAACTCCTTCATTTTTTTCTCTCAATTAAATCTAAACTTCTTTTATTCTGAAATAAACGGAATATACGTACTTGGCCAAATGTTTGCATAGACATGATAGCCATCCCTCCAGCGCTGAGGTTTAAAGACTTCTGCGCCGCTCTGATTACTATGAGCAAATCTTTCTGCATGCTCACCGGCCAAGATGTCCACTCCGAATCATACGCGGCCTGCGCTATGCCTTCACTCTAAATTAAATATTGACACGTGTTTGTATTATCTCCTTAATCTACCGCTGTAGTTACAGGAAAACTTTGTTACATGAGACTGATAATATATTATATATGATGACGAGCTCGGTGGTCGAATGGTTAGCAATGGCATAGAGTAAATAAAATGGCCACTTTGACTCCGAGGTCGCGGGTTCAATTCTCGCACAAGACAAACATTTGTGTGCATACATGTCTGTTTGTCTTGGTCTGGGTGTTTTCTATGTATTTTAGGTATGTATTTACAAAAAAAAATGTATTTAAGTACATTTATCAGTTGTCTAGTACCCATAACACAAGCTTTCCGCTTAATTTGGGACTAGATGGCGCTGTGTAAGATGTCCAGAAATATCTATTTATTTATTTAAAAAAATGGCGCAGTCCCGTCTTCGGCAAGAAAATGTTTTTTTCTATCGACTGTAACATGTAATTAAGTAGCAATCGAAATATTTTAAACACCTTTTTCCTATAACTATAGCGGTTGAAGGTTTTTTATACTGCGGTTTGGTGGAAAACAAGTATACGGCCCACCTGATGGAACACTAGACTATGGACGCCTGTAACACTAGTGGCATGATATGCGCGTTGTCGACCCTGTAAAAACGCCCTTTTTGGAGAACCGCATGCTGTAGTGTCCTGGGAAAACCTCAACAGGCAGTTCATTCCACAGCTTGATAGTACGTAGAATAAAATTTCTCTGGAACCACACAGCACATAGCGTAGTGACTTCACTACGCTACGCTATGTGGACGTGGCTACTTAGCCTACTTAGCAACCCATGTAGTAATATACCCATAAGTAATATGCCATGTTGTAAATTTTAATCAAGTATATAAATAACTACTCTTCGAAAAACTGAAATGAATTTTGAAAATCTTTTAGGTAAATTATACTACAGTTATACTTATTACAAACTATATAGCAATATATGATCCTGCTGGCAACTTCAGCACTGCAAAGTTTCTAGCCACTCCTACAATAGGTACTTAGTGAAGACTACGCTCCAGACTTAGAGCCACTTGTAATATAATAATAATGAATTCTTTTGTGGTCATTACTAAGGCATAGCTAAACAAGTACTGCAGTATCTACAGACCTAGAATTTCGCTTACTTTGTATCTACAGATAATTTATTCAAAAATGATGCGTACTTTGTAACTTACCTTTATAATCAGCTCGTTACCTAAATAGCAAAATATATATGCGTTCATAAGAGCAACAAATAAGAAAGCTAAAAAACTAAATAATAGCTTCTTTTCCTTAAAGCCAACCTGAAATATATTTCTAGAATTAATTGATTAAGCCCGCAATTTCGCATAATTCAATGTCAGAAATCTTTTCCCATTTTTGCCCCAAAATCTTCATTATATATTTACCACAGTAATCATCACTGCATTTAGGCATAATTCTAATGTTATCGCTAAATTCTGCATAAAGAAATACTCCTTGAAAATATCCTTCATCGTCTTTGAATATCTGCAATATTAATAATCTTAGAATGTCATTATTACAAAAATAAATCATTATTACAAGTATAAATAATTGTCATTATTACAAGAATTTTATTACAAATAAATTCTATTTTATGATACCTCATCAAGCGAATATGTTTAATGACAATTTTCTTAAATTGCTCTTGGACGTAAAGCTTATTATCAAGTGAATGTTTCAATGTGCGTATTCTTTCTTGTACTTCTTCTAATTGTTCACATAGATACATAATCATGCTACAAATTAAGCCCTGCATAGCGTTGCCTCTAAAGCAACAAGGTATAAACAACATGGCCAGAGTTTGAGACGTTAATAATAAATTCTTCATATTTTTCAGCGGATCGATTGGAAACCATGATTCTACTATCATTTCCCCATTCAATAGCGCCGTCCCACTAAATGCACTAATGCACATGAACCGTCATTAGTTTAATACATTTCTTTGTTATTTTATCACCAGAATACATTATTTCTGCTATCAATATGTGTATTTCCTTATTTTTCAATGAGAATAATATGGATTTTGTGATAAAATTTATAGCTGCTATATTTTTGTCCAAATTTGCAAGAAACTCAGTTAATTCAGTTCGATGTTCATAAGTTCCAATGGTTGTTAATAGAATATAAATGATTGAGAAAACGTGCAATATTATTGAATACGTGTCATAAATTATTAAATACGTTTTAGGCCACTGGTTATTGCGCCATAATCCTAAGATAGCTAAAAATTTCAAATTAAAAGAAAAATAATCTTTTCTAGGAGCACTATAAACGTCTGAATCGATAAGCGACATTTTGTCAGGAATTGGTTTAAGTACTTTCGCCGCAAATAATACAAGACAACTACGCCATGCATTTAAGTACCTACTTCAATTACCTACCTGTCTTTAAAAAGTTTAAAATTCCCCTTCGACTTTGACTTTTAAAACTGAGGCCAGTGTATCTATTATCTTAATAACCTAGTATAACCTAGCATATTCAGTGAACTCATTACAGTAATTACATAATTTTCTAGCCTTATCAGTTGTTTCTTTTCCTATATATTGATGTCTTGACCAAATAGACAATTTTTCGCAGATTAACTAAGTGATTCGAAATAATACAACACTTGACTAGTATTAAATGCGCTGTATTTCATTACAATAAATTAATAACATTTTTTTAACTCATGAAAAACCTTCATGAATTAATGTTAAGTTTGTTTTGGTGGTCCTCGACATGTATTTACATTTGCTTCTTAGTACTTTCACTAACTTTTTTGGGCCACAACAATATACATTGAGGTTTTCCCTGAAAATAAAAATCTATTAGGTGCAGCCTGTAAAATCTTAAAATTAAAAATGAAAAGTATTAACAAAGACGACTCACTTTGGATATAAATGCACCCAGTAGCCAAAGACTCTATCCCAATGAGGTCTTCCTCTCCGTACTCTACAGCCTAATAAGGGGTATTCTTTAGCTATATCATAATCACTAACTTCATGCACTTTGCTTCGGTTATTATCATTTGATGCATGCCTTTTTCTATTCGGCGTAAGAAGAGATGCCCTTTCATCATCGTTAATGATTTTATTATCTTTGGCTATAATGTGAGACAATCCACCCTTTTCATTGACTACTATCATATGTGCTAGGCCATTACAGTCTTTGTCCTCTAAACATGTAGCCTCATTTTGAACTGTATTGGTAACGTAAAGTTCTAAATGCAGTCTATCTGGTCTGTTGGCATTCCTTAGATGCGTTATGGTTTTGTTTGCTAAATCTGCAAGCCATGTTATTTCTTGTTCATGTCTCACTACCCATATTAAATGAATTCTCCCAGGCAATCTGCTCCTTGGATATCTATAAGAAATAAAACTGTCGTTTAAACGTATAATTACAGTCTGAAATTCAGTTTGCATGTCATGAATAGGTACTTGTCACGCATAATTCAGGGATTTATTTTTTATTGCGGTATTATAAGCGAGTGTAAGTATAATATAAGTAATAATATTAATTACATACATATTATCATATATGCCCATTTCTATTTACTGCTGTAAACTCGTAGTGTGGCGCCATCTATCAATTACGTATTACACTACTAAACAAGGCATAGCAGTCCATCGTTACAGATGAAATTCGGCATTTTTTTGCCTTTTGATAACACCAAACTTATTAAATAATTATTATTTTAATACTTAGTTGATTTCGGCCAACTTGCCACAAATTTATATATATTTTTGTAATGAAAAAATTCACCTCTCGGCCTAGATGGGACTTGTAACTTTATTAAGTTTGGTGTTATAAAAAAATAGCCGAATTTTATATGTAACAATGGACTGCTATGCCTCGTTGTATTACTTAATATAACAATCGTATATTTTGTGACATCGTTTTAATTTTTTTTTTGTGCTCACATAAATATAAGTTTTGACATGGTACTTATTCTATTTTGACATGTTATTTCTATTAAAAGATACATACGCAAACATGTGATGCAGTAGCGGTACGAATGGAGTGATGCCGACACCTGCCGCGACGCACAGCGATACCTCGCTTCGGCTCGCAGCCTGTATGGGGCTTGAGAACGGACCATCCACAAGTACACTAAAAGTGCGGAAATTTAAATATTTTTAAGTATCTTTATAGAAAGAGCTTATTAAACTCTTCACGCAGCTTACAAATCTAAGTTTCAAGCGCAGCGAAAAGAAAAGTCTTAGGTCTGTGGTTCGAACGGTCAATGACTATACTATTTTCAAAAAAATTGGTGAATGACAATCGGAATATTTTTTTTAGAGATTTTAGCCTGTTTTTGTGTAAATGTAATAGTAGAATTTCATTAATTCCTTCCTAAATGTATGTGAAAAGTTTTTTTCGTACATTTAGTAAAGAAGTTTGACTTTTCTATTGCTGACTAAAATTTTTCAAAACCTGTAAATGCCACTGACATATTTAAAAAAAATAAAAGGTGATTTCCTAAATATGTTTACATTTCCTTTTGACATTGCAATGCAATGCAAAATGCAATGCCAATTAGAAAATATATGTATGTCTAGTATACATGATAAATAATTATTTTAAAAAATAATAAGGTATAAGATGACGTGCAAGAACCTAATGGCTAATAAATATAATATTTCAAACAATTTTTTTAAACGTAATGGTTAAAGATGCTACTCTAAGTGGAACGAGTAAAGTAACCTTGTTTCCTCGTTTTTGCAATTTCCCACCACATATATATGTATATATAAAATTAGATAAAATTTATTTTATACAAGTAAGTAATCGCATATGAGTAGGTAAGCGACTATAAAAGTATTAAAAGAAATGACGTAGGAGAACCTCACCTTAACTTACTGGGTCCCTCTAACAGCAACCTCTCTAAAGCTTCAGTCCAATCTCCCTTTACTCTTATCCACAATACAAAGTCTCTCTGTCCAGAAATAGGCATCTAAAAGTTTAAATAAGATCTTTTATCTTGGTTATCACTGAGTTCCCTTTATATTCATATAATGTACTCGTCAACAAAACATATAACTTTTTAGCCACGAACCTCACCCGCACCGAAACAACAAAATCAACAGATCTTCTTCAACTCAGAGAAATTCAAGATAATGAAACATATCCAGTGACAAACTACGGACTGACGTGCTTTACTTGGGCACCATAAACTTTAATAAAGCCAACCTCACCTGCACGTGGGAGACCCTGCCGGCTAGCGAAAGAGAGGCAGGGTAGATCGTATTATAAGCTGACTGGGAGCTGTAGCAATTCCCTTAAGGGTTGTAGTGTTCCTACGAGTGAGTGAGGTCATCAGAAAGGAAGGAGTCACTGCGTTGGCGGCGGGGATGGAGGTGCGCAAGCGATATTTCATGTTGAGAACGTTAATATGACTACGGAACAGCTTATGCTTGTCTACCCGACGAATGAAATATGAAAAAAAGTAAATTATATAATATTTTTTTACAATAGTTTCTATAATTTTATTTAGTTTAATGCATTTACTTACCCTAACAATGGAGAATGGATGCCATTCGAGTAGCGATACATCAGAACACTGCAGCAACACATACTGCCCCATCCGGCAAGCGAAGTCATCGTGTGGACATGTCACCGTCAAGCTGATCGTACGACCCGCCATATGGGATACCTAGTAGAACCATAAAGTGTCATGAAAATGTATATTTATCTACTATATAAAAATAAGTCGGGGTTTCCTTCCTGACGCTATAACTCCAGAACGCACGAACCGATTTCCACGGTTTTGCATTTGTTGGAAAGGTCTCGGGCTCCGTGAGGTTTATAGCAAAGAAAATTCTGGAAAAATTTGAAAAGAAAAGCGGGAAAATCTTTTTTCACATACAGCGCCATCTCTAAGGAAATGGATGGAAACGAAAAGATTGAGCCACAGCGAAGCGTGGTCGGGCCGCTAGTTATCTATAAACTTTATGACGAAGATAAATATTAAATTGTTAGGTAACTTAGGGCCTTCAGAACCCGTGGCACAAGTACTATGTGTTACAAACTCTTTCATATTAAAAAATCTATTGTATGACTAGCCTATGGTTTGACGTGTGTCAATAAAAATATAATATTAACTTCAGCTATGCCTTTATTTTATGATTTTACGTTATATTAATTGGCGACGAAGGAAACGTGAAAAAAATGAATGAAGAACAATTTCAAGAATTTCTACGTGCTCAACAGGCACAACAGGAACAATTAACACAGTTGTTTCAAGTCCTTGTGACGACGATACAATCACAACGTACGGAAACCGTACGGAATGGAACACCAACATCTACGTCTAGTACCACAACATCATATGATAGTAGTACCACACAAAGGTTAGCCATTTTTAAAAGTTTTGATTTAGAAAAATTTCATCTAGACAGCAGGGTGGAAGAATACATAGAATGCTTTGAAGCAAAATGTCAAATGTTTGCCATCTCGAATGAAATACGAAAAGACCTCTTGCTCAATTGCTTAACGCCCGACATTTTTCATGAAGTCAAGATAGCATTGACGCCGAATTACAATAACAGTACATATACAGACATCAAAGATAAATTATTGGATTTATACAGAATTAAAAAAACAAGATACAGAGCTTTAACAGAATTCTGGAACTGCATCAGAATGAGTGAGGAAACCATGGAGCATTACGCTAATAGACTGAAACAGCTAAGTAAAGACTGTGGTTATGACAATAATTTATTAGAACGCCAATTACGAGATCGTTTCGCAACCGGCTTGAATCATGTGGAACTGGAGACAGATCTAAAACAAAAATGGCCAGAACTACTAGAAACCTGTAACGGTGAAACAAAAGAGGTAACATTTGCACAAATTTTTGCCATAGCCCAGTCGCGAGAAAGAGCAGAACAGGATACGCCTGAAAGAAATATTAAAAGAATTAAGAGACCTTCCTTTTTAAAACGAAAAACAGCCAATCGGCAACAGACAGAACGACAAAACGACTCTCCTCGTAAGATAAGTACTACCCAGTGCCTACGTTGCGGTAAACACGAGAGACATCCTATCGATAACTGCCCAGCAAAAACCCATATTTGTGGTCACTGTAACATTGAGGGACATTTCGAAAGCTGTTGTATTAAAACTGGTAAAGCTTACATTACCTCGGGAACAAAGAAGACTACCAACGAGTCTAATGTTAAACACAGGTCACATAGAGTAACACACAGGGGGAAGTCCTCACAATCGTCACAGTCAGAATCACATTCCAGCGAAAGCGAAGACGAGGACGACGTTGTCTGCAGTTTGAGTGACAAGCGCATCAAAGATTGCAAACGAATAGATACAGTTATCAATGGCATCAAGTGTACAATGGATTGGGACCCGGGCTCAACATTTTCTATTATTAACACAACAATGTGGAAAAAAATAGGTTCGCCGATGCTGACCACCGCACCAACATTAAAAGCTTATGGTAACTACAAATTGAAACTTAAAGGCCTGACAGATGTGACCGTGGAAGTTGGAAACAAGCAGAAAATACTACCAGTTATTGTAATGAATATTGCTAATCCAATGCTCTTCGGTTTGCATTGGAGCGAAATGTTTGGTATGAACTTTCCAAAGTCAGTGTACTCGATTAAGAATAACGGAGCAACAACATTAAAACAAGTGTTAGACAGATATTCTACACTATTTGACGGAAAATTGGGCAGAGTTAACAGTTATCAGGTTAATATACATATCAAAGCGGGAGCTGAACCAGTACACTTGCCTGCAAGACCAATTAAGTTCAGCATGAAAAAGAACATAGAAGTTGAATTGGAACGTTTGGTTTCTGAAGGTATTATTCATCAAGTCGACCCTAACATAACGCCCGTAGAATGGGCCACACCTACAGTCAATGTTATAAAACCAAACTGCACAATTCGAATTTGTGGTGATTATGGCAGTACTATCAATCCTGTTTTAATCAAACACTTACATCCGGTTCCAATATTTGACCAGTTGCGACAAAACTTAGCGAACAGTAAAATATTTTCTAAGATAGACCTTAAAGATGCATATCTTCAATTTGAAATAGCTCCAGATTCAAAAAAATATTTAACACTGTCAACTCATAAAGGATACTTCCAATACAATAGAATGCCTTTTGGGATTGCAACAGCGCCATCTATATTTCAACATTATCTAGACAAGCTACTTGGCGATCTTCCCAATGTCTCCGTATATTTTGACGACATTGCCATAGCGGGAGAAAACTTAACAAAACATTTACAGACATTATCTTCTGTTTTTAGCAGACTACAACAGGCAGGTCTTAAAGTAAACTTGAAAAAGTGTTGCTTTCTTCAAGATGAGATAGAATATCTTGGTCATATAATCGACCATAAGGGAATACGTCCAACTAAGGCTAAAATTGAAGCTATAACTAAAGCCATACCTCCTACAAATACGAAAGAACTGCGTTCTTTCTTAGGATTAGTAAATTTTTATAAACGCTTCATACCAAATTTACACAGTCTGTGTTCGGATCTTCACACCTTGACTGGTAATAGACAACCTTGGCGATGGACTGAATATGAAAATGAAGTTTTCGAACGAACCAAAGCATGTATCGCAGCTTCAAAAGCTTTAGTGACTTTTAATGAAAAACGACCTCTTTACCTAGCTTGTGATGCCTCGGAAAAGGGAGTGGGAGCTGTACTTTTCCACAAAGACGGACAAATTGAACAACCAATTGCTTTCGCTTCCAGGAAACTTAGAATCGCTGAAAGCAGGTATTCCGTCATTGACCGTGAAGCCTTGGCTATTTTATTCGGAATAAAAAAGTTTGATCAATGTCTGCGTGGAACAAAATTTTATTTAGTAACAGATCATAAACCTTTAATACATCTTTTAGGAACCCAACGTAATTTACCCAAATTGGTAAATAATCGTCTTGTTCGATGGGCTTTATTGATTGGGAGTTACAATTATGAAATCATGTACAGAAAGGGCGAGAATAATATACTAGCAGACTGTCTTTCAAGGCTACCAAATAAAGATGAAAAACCATCTACCATCGAACGAGCAGTTCACAGAATTAGTTCACGCCTTCAAAGAAATAGTATGACAGATCTTGATTTAACAGAACATTCTATTAGGGAGAAGACACTCAAAGACCCAGTTTTGGTCCAGGTTATGCAATGTTTGAAAACTGGTTGGCGAGAACTGGAATACAATAACGATCTCAGACCTTACTTTAGAAAAAGGAACGAACTGTCCATTGAAAATAAGATTCTGATGTGGCAAGGCAGAATTGTAATACCCAAATGCTTGTGCTCTCTCACCCTAAACTATCTTCATCGAGGTCACCCAGGAATATCCGCCATGAGAGCTCTTGCACGTTTTTACGTCTGGTGGCCATCCCTTGAAGAAGACATAGACACGTTTGTTAAGGGATGTCGTCGATGTCAAGAAAACAGACCCAACAATCCAGAGCTTCCTGTGTTCTCTTGGTCAATTCCTGAAAAAGTCTGGGAAAGAATTCACATTGATTTTGCAGGACCTTTTAAAGGAACGCATTGGTTGGTTCTGTGCGATGCCCTTTCAAAGTGGGTCGAAATTAAACCTATGAAACACACGACATCACGAAATTTATGTTCCGTTCTTGATGAAATTTTTTGCACATTTGGCCTTCCAGAGTTAATTGTATCGGATAATGGACCACAGTTCACATCGTGTGAGTTTAAGAATTACTGTAAAAGTCAAGGAATCCACCACGTGACGTCGGCTCCGTATCATCCACGTACAAACGGCCTTGCAGAACGTCTTGTAAGTACATTCAAGTCCAGAATGACGTCTACTGAAGGGAATATTAAGCAGCAGCTCTACGAATTTCTATTCTCATATAGAAATACTCCTCACGCCACGACTGGTAAATCTCCGGCCCAACTTATGTTTGGCCGACAATTAAACTGTTTATTGTCTAATATTCGACCTAACCGCAGACGGATTCTACAGTATCAACAAGTCCAGGAAAATATAGCCGCATCTTCTCCAGATTTCCAGGTTGGGGACAGTGTGTTTATAAAGACTCATTTGAAAAAAACATGGCAACCTGCTACAGTCGCAGCACGTACTCACAAGTACTCTTATATTGTCACTACTCCCAATGGGGAAGAGAAACGACGCCACGCTGATCACATTCGGTCTCGATTACCAGAGCTGCCAGCTGCTTGTTTACCGACACCAGCTTTGAATTCACCTGTAAATAGTCAGCCCGATCAGCCGTCATCAGCAACTTCATGCTCACCGCTAGGAAGAGATTCCACTGAAATTGAAAACTTGTTGCCTGCAATGCTGCCATGTTCAGGGACAAATCGAGACTTAGACAATCACTCTTCAGAGCCTCAAAACCCGATAACGAGTACCCCACCATCATCCATAAACGGAACGGGCTTCGTGACACCACATTCAGGTGATAGCTCAGGTCCAGTGTTGCACCGTGCACAACGCACGACCAGACCTCCTCGCCGCCTTATAGAGGAGATGTGACTTAAGGTGAGAGGGGAGGAATGTTACAAACTCTTTCATATTAAAAAATCTATTGTATGACTAGCCTATGGTTTGACGTGTGTCAATAAAAATATAATATTAACTTCAGCTATGCCTTTATTTTATGATTTTACGTTATATTACTATGCTCAACTAGTTGTGTCGTGGTTACTTTTGATTTCCTTCTACACAAGACCTAGGTAGGCTACATAATACAATATAGACATTTTTGAAAAGCCTGTGCTATAAACGAAAAACGTTTTGTCCGAAAACTAGATAGGCTAGATCAATTCATTGACAATATAAAAACTTACTAAATACATCAACCAACCTGTCATAAGATTATGTACAAAAAGAATGTTTATAATATGAGTATATTACTGTATAATAATTTACCAAAGGAACTCAAGACCTTAAACGGAGCTAAATTTAAAACTAATTTGACGAAGGGGCTCTGCCCCATTTGAAATAGAGTCGCTTATTCATTGGTATGAATAAGCAATCTATTCAGTTATTGAGTCGCAATAAGAGATGGTGGTAAGGGGGCTGGACTATAACAAATCACGTAAACTGCTATAGGTCGACATTAGTTACTACTATAATTATTCGCATTATGTATTTACTTGTATTGTAATCTTAATTTAACGCATCACTTAATTTCTAAGTAAATTTTGCATGTCTGCACGCAGATTGGATACACGACCCAATATTATCAAAATGTAACATCTATTTAACTGTATTCAGGCTAATAAAATATTTTGATTTGATTTGAAATCAATTCAGCCGTCTTCCATTTTCTTCTTTTATTTGATTAATAGTAAATAAATATTCTTGGGCATATTACACACTGACATCTAGTTGCACACTAAGCAAAGCTTATACTATGGATACTAGATAACTGATACTAATAATACATAGAAAACATCCAGACCAAGACAAACACACATTTTTGTCATGTGCGGGGATCGAACCCGTGGCCTCGGAATAATTTGCCTCAACCCTCATCATTGAATTCCAACCCGTTGAGAAATCTACGGGATAACAACGTCACGTGTCTTGGTGAACTAGCCAAGTGAACGAAGTTGCGGAAGTTCACTAGTAATGCATCGTTAAATACTTTGAATGCACTTCAAAGTGTTCCTATTAATCAATTACAAACGAATGAAGGCTTATGTTATTTATTATCTACAAACTATATCGCTACAGTTGAATTCAGACATAAGCAACCGCATAAGAGGATTATGCAAATCCTAATCGATTAGAGCAGGTGGTGTATGTAATCTCCCGGAGGGAATCCGAGAACTATTATAATTTACGCACAACCACATCTGTGCATCTGTCTATGGAAACATAGATATGATACATTCTCAGATAAACAGAGAAAACTTGGGGTGTAATTGGTTCATCAACATCTTTGAACCAAAGCCAACTTCACCTGCACGCAGTCCACCCTGCTGACTGACAACCGAAGCTATGGCGAAAATAGAGGTAGGGAGCGTAATTGTAAGCTACCCGACTGGGGAATATACCTCCACCTCACAGAATACTACAAGCAGGTTTGTTGTGTTCCTGCGAGTGAGTGAAGTCACCTGGAAGGAAGAAGGAGTTGCTGACAACGGGGGTGGCGGCGTGCGAGCTATATTTAACTTTTCTATATGTAACCGCTTAACATCATGCGGGCCGTATGCTTGTCTGCCACCCGACGTAGTATAAAAAAATAGATAATTTATATCTCTCATGACTATAATGTACACATCCGCGTGTCGTTCGGAATTCATAAAATTCAAACAGGAATTAGCACTGCATAATTATGATAATAAACTTACTTCTATTATAGTAACTTTTGCGCGATTCCTCGAGAATATCCTCCAAACGAAATCCAGGATGAAACACGTCAGCGGAAATGCCATCCACACCCATGTCTGAAATCAGATCAACGTGTAATTACCAGCTGACTCCGCGCAACGTCGTCTGCGTCACATAAGAGACAATATAGTTTCTACGTTTTTGTAACAATTTTCATTAATGCGCCGCTAGCCTACCTCAATTAATGGACTATAAAACATTTAGGATTTCCAACACTAAAAGAATTTAAATATACGTCTTTAAAATTGCTTCAATGACAATTTAAAAAAACAATTGATAACAACAAATAACAAAATCGGGAGATAAAGTTTGACGTTGCAGATACGTATCTATCATGTCCATCGAAATTTCAATCACACCACCGGATAGATGAAGGATCAAAGAATTTATTACGCCAAGTAAGGACTATGGAACATCGTGTGCGGAGGAGGGGGAAGCGCTGCCATTTTGAGATAATTTTAGTGCATAAAACGTACTCGAGTACAACACACGGCCGTGTCCATGACACTGCCATATCCCATTGTTTCAGTTCAAACTAGTAGTTTCTGAGTCTCCTAAGATTAACGCGTTCAACCAACCGAACAAATTCTTCAGCTGTTTATATTAGTATAGATATTAAACTAAAGACTCCTTAGGTTCTGATTACTTCTGTAACAACTGATACGTAACATGATACTGTTAATAGCCAATTCATTGCATAATTTCCTAATTATGCATTATTAAAATATTTACTTTCGTAGAGATAGATTACTATCAACATTCGGTAGGTAAACTATTACACCAGCAATGAAAATTAGTCTATGACAGATATGTAGTTAGACCTTCAAATCCGTCAACTCATAAAACTTTACTATCGATATTTTGCTTTACAGCATGTACGAGTATTGTTGGCTACATTCCCACGTTTCGAATGATGTCTGCTGCAGTCTGAATCACAATACTAAAGGTCAAATTGGAGACTTATTCAAGCGGAGGGTGTGACTATTGGGAGAGTTAATTACAGTCGTAAACATGAACTTACAATGCACAGCTGTTAGTTAAGGAACGTATATTTATCGACTAAAAGTTTCTATGTCAACTTAAACATTAACTTCCTTATAGCTCTACCAGGCAGAGTAAATAAACTAATACGAGTAAGCGAGATGCAAGGGCCACTAATAAAGTTATTAATTGCTTCAGTTTCGCTTCCCCTTAAGGCCTTTAGCACTGAGTGCATTGGCTCATTCAATTACTATAATTTACATTTCAGCCTGGAAGACACGGTCCTGCTGAAATTGAAACATGTACCTACACGTGTAATAAAGTACTATCTATATGTGCCTGTATCATTTTATATTATTTAGCTTCAATAATGTTTATTTATTTATTACTAGCTTTCGCCCGCGGCTTCGCTCGCGTGACATTCGGGGCAAACACGTGTTTACTCATTAATCAATAGAAGTACTCGTGTAAAGTTTCGGATAAAATAGCCCAAATAATCTTGTTTCCCCATACAAACTTTGGACCCCCGTTTCACCCCCTTAGGGGATGAATTTTGAAAAATCCTTTCTTAGTGCACCCCTAGACGTCATAAGGAACCTATGTGCCAAATTTGGAATCTATAGACCCAGCGGTTTGGGCTGTGCGTTGATATGTCAGTCAGTCAGTTTCTTCTTTTATATATTTAGATAATAGTAATTCACGTTACCGAATATTTGTTGATAAATTTTCGGTAACTCATTTCGGTTTTCGGTAACGGTCTCATGGTGTATATATAAACATCGTTTACCATATGAACCTTTTTTTTAAAAATAGATAGTTTGTTCATTCTCTTGTAAAAAGTTGTTTGTTATGTTATTATGAACTTTTCTTTTATCATAGTTGTAAACTTCCTATTTATTATGTATGCATATTTAGTATTTATATAAATTTAGTATATATTATATTATGTTTGTTTGTTTGTATTATCTTTATTGTACATAACGAATATAAAATACTAGCGGCCCGATAAGTGCTTCGCTACGTATAAAGTGAAATACTAAAAGAAATTAATTGGAACATCAAATTCATTTCTTCAAACAAAAAAATATAGCTATTTTAAAATTTAATCCAAAACATTTGGATAAACAATATTTTTTGTTTTTCCATTTTGAGCATGAATAAACAAACGGGTACTGACTCTGGAACAGGCAACATAAAGTCGAAGCACGTCCAAAATGAAATGACCGCATGAATGACATTACAACATAATTGTACTGTCAACACTGAAAAAAGTTTCAATTTGACAGCAAAATCCCCATTAACAAAATGATCCGCCATTTATTGAATTCATTTGTTACAAAAAATGTGATAAATAAAGAACCGCTCTACCGATTTTGTGCAAACTTCATATAAACCATCTCTAAATAGTCCGAACAAAGCCTAAACATTTAGTTTGGATAGGTGAGCCCGTTCTTGAGTTATAAAATTACAACGAAAATAGGCATTGATTTTTATATATATAGATTATCGTAGTACGATAATATAAGGTTGTAACAATGGCAGTAAATAATGTAGGTTATAACAATGACAACTTACCTTAGATTTTATTGAAACAAATTTTTGGCCATTAATTGAGGAATTTCTCCAAACAGTTTGACTGTGATTAAGACTAGCTTCATTTATATCTAATATCTCTTCTTTTAATATTCCACTGAAATAAAAAACAAGCAAAATACATTTTATTATAAAAAAAATCCTTAGCTGACCCATGTCTGTACACAACCGGAACCGGATCCGGAACTGGTAGCAGAACCGGAACCCAAACCAGTACCAGAACTGGAACCGAAAACAGATCGATATCGAAAATGAATTTTAGAATCTGAATCAGAATTCGATTTCAAAATTCCAACATATCTCACACTTATGTGTGTGATATGTTGGAATTTTATGTTACGTACTAGTACATGCTATAAATAGTATCACCAAATAAATAAGTTTTATCTACACTCAAATCGAAAAATTCGAATTACGAATTCAAAGACGGTTCTCTAAAGACGCAGTTTAATAGACATAAAATTAATAATAAAACTCATTATAGTACCGCCAACTGTATCATAAAACTCATTACAGTATCACTATCTTTTTTATTATTAATTCATTAAACTAGTCTATGGTTTTAGGCTGAATATGAAAAAAAAAGGCGCACGCATGCGCAGTTCGAACTGTGAAAAAAATGGCAAAGGCATGAGTAGTTTGAACTTAATTTCCCGCGCTTCCCATACATTTTTTTGCCGATCGTGTTTTTGTATTCGGGATTCCAAAAA
Organism: Hypsopygia costalis; assembly: GCA_937001555.2. NCBI lineage: Eukaryota > Metazoa > Arthropoda > Insecta > Lepidoptera > Pyralidae > Hypsopygia > Hypsopygia costalis. The sequence goes on along the minus strand of OW443330.2, from coordinate 6,579,306 downwards.
AGTTTACTAAAATCCTGTAAGTGATTAAAATATGATTGGAGAAGAAAGTAGTGACGGCGAGATTTTCACTCCGCCAGATAAGTATTCTAGACGCGGCATCGGCGTTAACTGAAAGTCTCCTGCCAGAAAAGAACCTACCTACTTTGTTTAATTTCAATTTTTCCTAGAGTGAAGATAAAGTAGTGTATGAAACTGCATATAACTTAGGTATTAAAACACTCGAGTCAACCTATTATCGCATTCGGCTTCGCCTCATGCGATAAACAGACTCTCGTGTTTTAATACCCCTTCATGACAGTTGCCTAACCTAAACTACTATTACCAAACTTATTAACTAAATTTCTAACGACTTCACAGTCACACGTTTAATTTAATATACACTGAAAACGATAGAATTTTATTACTAAAGTATGTTATATACCGAAAAGTAGTGTAATTGGTTTTACCCACGTTTTGGATATTTGCCAGGGTAAATACCCTGTTTTTACCTACTTTGGGAATTTACCGGGTAGAATCCCAACGCTAGCTAGAGGTCTAACACAAAATCTGATGTAAGTTTTATCTTGATAAGCCAAGTAAAATTAGAGTTATTAATAATAGTTATTCATTTTAAGAAGTACTTTTTTTAAATAAAAAGTATCCTATGTCCTTCCTAATACCTTTGTGTACAAAGTTTCATGATGATAGGTTGAGTAGTTTCGGCGTCTATTCTACATAATAATGTTTGCTTCAAATAATAATTATTACGTCATGATAATGATCTTTACCAAAATGGTTTAATCGAATTACCAGCAAATTAATACATATTGTAAACCTTGGCCGGTAATGACACAACTTTTGACTAAAGGTTCACTGACTGACTCATGGTGTGTGCCGTGTTTGGCCATAGTGATGGGACCAAGGAGCTTCAACTTGAAATATGTGACTCACAAATCTCACAATACAATATAAAATATAACCTACCAATCTCTAGAATTCACTCGAGACATAAATAATAATATTTATGTTACCCATTGTATATTTTCCTCATACGGCACGCATTTACAATATTATTTTACATGACGGACGTAATCATACGAAATGTAACCAAACTGTAACATTTTATTGCAAGTAACTCTACATACACTGCTGTCCCTTTCAGCTTATTAAATAGTTTTTAGGGCTACACATGTGATACGTAAAGGTAATATTAAAGAATCCTGTATAAAATCTTGGGGTGTTAAGACTCATCACGACCTTTAGAGCCAAAGCCAACCTCACCTGCACATGGTGCACTCTCCCGACTAGCAAAAGAGGCTCTGGCGAAAGAGAGGTAGGGTACAATAGAATGCTCGGGTTTCTTCCTTCACTGATATAACGTTGAACTCTCTAACGTTGAATTACATACAGGCAATTGCTCCCGGTGAGGGAACATCTTAATATACCTACCTTAAAGGATGTATGATCAACAGCACCAAGAAGGCAAAGTAAAGCTGATGGGTATACCAGAAAACGTTGTAAACCCTCCTTCGTACTAGCCTCAGTGACGTCAGACCCATGCTCAATACAATCACCAGCATTGAGATGCCGGTTACTCCAGCCTGACTCATTAAGAGTGACAATGGACTCTGGAAGGAGACATAACTTTATAATCGTAAATAGATGTATATAATATGTGTAAATACTCGTAGTTGTTATAGTGGTTCCCCATGATCTTTAGAGCCCAATTCTTCCTCGCCTGCATCCTGACTATTACCAAATCAGATTCTAGAAGAAAGGTAAGACGTAGACGTAAGGTTAGGCCTGACTATGAAAGTATCTCCACCATACAGAAGACCGCAACTAAATAACAACACACTTGAAACTTGTTATGTATCTGCGAATGAATGAGGTCAGTACATGAGAGATGCTTCGTTTGCAGCAGGGATATCTATAGAACTATAATAGCTTTTTTCTTTTTTTACGCTAGCAAATTACTGCAAACGACAAAAGACCAAGTACCTCTTTGCATAACGACTAGTATGCTTGTTTAACATCCAATGTTACAACAACCCCCTTGCCACAGACTATTAAATAGTCCTTGTTGGCTAGTAGCAAGCAGGATTGTCTTGTATGAACTCTTTGAAGACATAAGGTTTATATCCTATGTGAATTGTTGTCGCTACTATTGTAGAGTCAGGCGTCATTGGCTTTTATTTTATTACACTTCCAATGTTTAAAATATCTATAAATTTCAACGTCTGATGAAACCTTATAACCAGTCGTTCAACGTTCGCGTCTCACTTTGGTGAGACCTCGCGATTGTTTTCAAATCAATTTTGTTCTTAATATTCGCTATCGATAAACATGATATAAAATTTAATGCGCGACTGGAGTTTACTTCATTGCCCGCAGGACCACAACATAGTCTTCACTATTTCGTAACAGTCGATTTTATTCCCGGTTTTAATTTTTGTTCCGCGGCCTATTTATATGAAAATCGATATTCAAAACAAGAAGTAAGCATCAAGAAGAAATTGGGAACCAACCTCATTTTTATAGCGTGCGAAGTTGAGGTCAGTCCAATGCTCGTCGTAGCCTCTTGAGAAATTCCACAGGTTTATAAAATGGGAAATGGAATGTATCACTGCAAAATAAAATATTATTCGTAAAGGCCATAACATAATAATAAATAAATAAGGATTCCTGGAAGAACCTAGGGTTGCCACCCGTACTTTATAATAAAGTATTGTACGTTATTTCAGGTAAATGTACTCTATACTTTATGAGAATAATAAAGTACAGGAAAATACTTTATTGCGCATGATTTAATTTCTTTGAGATTTGGAAAAGTTTAGTCGTATGAAGAAACAGACCATCTCTGAATTTGTTAAGAAATGAATTTACTTTAATTTAAATACTTATAGACTGTAAAGATGTGCAATTGTTTAGTAAAGATACAAATATGATACAAACTGCAAAAAACAATAAAAATATGTTTTCAAAGATAATACATAATAAAGAAAAATAAATTGTACGTTATTTTGATACGATGTACTTTTTTTTCTTACCTTGCCTATAATAACCAATGTAAGTACTTTAATTGCAAACAAAAAAGGTGGCAACTACTAGTACCACACTAAGCTTGTACTAAGGGTACTTGTACTATATATATATTAAATATACACATAGAAAACACCCAGACCAAGACAAACAGACATGTTCATGCACACAAATATTTGTCTTGTGCGGGGATTGAACACGCGACCTTGGAGTCAAAATGCCATAACATACTTACATACTTATTATAAACGAGACTAAATCGATGTTGCATTGCGATCACAGTATTAAATTCGAGCTTTAGCCACAATCGCGATTTGACGACAGTCGCGCATGGGCTAATCAAATTAAACTCTAAAACTTTACTAATCCGTGTAGGATTAAATAAATAAATGCTCCACAAACGCATTTAAATGTGCGATACAGAAAAAAAATGAACTATAAAAAAACACATACGCCGCGTGTGTATTGTTTGAGCGCCTGCTCGTATGAGCAAACAGAATGTAATCTCGCCCTGAGCGCCTAGGCCGCCTGGGTGAAAGCTAGAAATCCTAAACACCGTCGTCCATTACCGCCTTCGTCTCGAGGACTTAATGGCTCACGAGCTCTAAGAACCTTTTTACGCTTTCTGCCATTTAGGGGAGCTACCAAGGGTACCTTTTGTGAAAGTGCCGTCCGTTCTAATTTTACTCGTTTATTTTTAGACTTCAAAACGACTACTATAAAATAATATAATTATAATATAAATTAATTTATAATTTATACACTTGATTTTGTAATAATTTAATAATCTAAACTTATAACAAACAAATAAACTATAATATCTAGAACTAGATTAACTAAAAATAAACTAATCTTAAAATATTGATTTTGATTTTTTTTTTTACTTTACACATTTTTTTGTTACGCCTTATAACAGTTATAAATAAGTTATGCTATTACTATAAAATAGATATTGTAAAACTACAAAAAATAAAACCAGCAAACATGGTCACAAAACTTCATCGCCCCGAAATTTTTTCCAAAAATATCCCATTATATTTTTATATATTTTTCCAATAATAGTTAGAGAGGCGAAATTTTCATTTTAAAATGTTTACAAACCTATAACGTCGCCAATTTTTATTATGTAACACCATGTTGACAAAAAGCGTAGGGCATGTGGTATGCTACGCAGTCACCGTAGCCTATGAACGCTGCTTGTAAGTTGTAACACAAAGAAATGCTATTTGTAAAACCCCTTCACACTTTTCTTAAAGAGACGAGGGTAAACTCTAGGAAAAACCTCGCTGAAACTGCACGCTACATGACTATTACGATTTTAATTGGTGGGGATGTATATTTTCAACAATCTGTTGCCCTACCCTTTAAGCTGAAGCCGATTCAGATCGGATTTTTTAAATTGTGAAAATCTAACTTAGTGATAGTTGTGTTTAGCTTAGTCTATTAGGATCCTGAAGCTCTAGCGACTGAGCTGAAGATATGTCGCTAATTTCAAAAGAAGTAAGATTTTGGTAATAAAAAATATCGATATGAATCGGTTGCACTGACTTGCCGTAAGAGCAAAACCGGTAAAAAATAATTAAGTTGAACAATAAAAAAATGATTTAAAAAAAACCGACTTCAGTTGGCGAGCGCAGCTTATTGGTGGAATACCCCGGGAGACCCTGCTGCCCGTCTTCAGGGAGAAAAGTTATTGCGTCACACAAGATTCCTTAGTCGCCTTGACATCCAGCGCAGAGCAATAGAGTAGTGCAATTTTATTTTGCCGGCAACCACACGGCAAATTAAAGGGTTTCCCTTGATTTTTCTGGGACTCCATTATCAGACCCTGACTTGGTGAATATGGGACCACTTCGCAATCATACCCTTTGCAAATAAAAAAATAGAATTTGACCATACGTGCTCATAAAATTTAAGGATTTCCCTTGATTTCCCTGGGATCCTATCATCAGATCCCGACTTGGTGAATATGGGACCACCTTGCAATCATACCCTTTCAAATAAAAAAAGAATTTTGAAAATCGGTTCACAATTTGCGAAGTATCGAAGAACATACATACAAAAAAAAATCAGTCGAATTGAGAACCTCCTCCTTTTTTGAAGTCGGTTAATAAGACATTTCATTAGTATATGTTAATAAAGTATCAGTTTTTACTTTAGATATATACATATATTTTCATTATTTATAACATAAATAGTTTAATTTTAATTAGATATAACATAAATACTAACCAGCAAATACCAATAACGTTATGGCTACAGTCATGTGGAAGCTCTTTGCTTTTTCCAACCAAAAGAAAAATATGCTCGGACATAACCCCGAGAGAATCTGGTATAGAACTTGATTGATCTTCTTGCATAACGGAAGCAAAACCAGGGCACAGCATACGTTTAGAACAGACGCTGTTCCGCGGGAAACACATAAACCTAACTGAAAAAAAATATGATCATATTTTTAAACTAGGTTTGCGACAAAACTAATATTCAACACAAGCCGCTTATACATTAGGAATGACTTTGGGACTTTTCTCTTAGCTGTGTCTTGACTAGAAAAGAGTAGAGAAAATTCCCAATAAGTACATACACATTCCCTTTTTATGCCCAAAACTGAGCATTTATTAGGCATTTATAGGTACTTGTCGGGCATTTTGCCCATCTCTAGTCTTGTCTCTTCTTTTATATCTAGTATTTCAAATATCCACAAGATGAGCGTAGACCTAAAGAGTAGATTGATTGATTAACTTTTCCTATTTTAAGCCTCGGGGGCTAAAACCTAAAAAGTCATATTGAATTAGGTATAAGATTGACGTGTAATAAGTATAATATATGGCATAGTACTTAAACAAATATCACCGAAAACAGCAGGTCTATTGTCAAACAAAATAAAATCGTTTGAAAACTACGATTCAAAGTCAGCCATACAAACACATATATAAATTGTAATACACAACTACTTCTTTACAAGACACTGCAACTTATGCTCCGGGTTAACCCGAGTGCGTGTGTAACATACACGTAATTGTGTATGTTACACACGCACTCACAGGTTTTCTTAAAGTGGGTTACCCCGTAACCCTTGGGTACCACCTACCCCAGAAAATCAGAGTTACGCCACCAAATTTACGTAACGGCGGCTGCTAAGCTGACTCGCGAGTCGGGCATGCAACACGCAACACGCCTGAAAGAGCACACGCGACTAATCAAAAATGTATTTTATTTTTATTAAAATGCCTAATTTTTATTCATCTATACGCAGTGTTTAAACTGGGTTCTGAAGACTAATAGTTAGTCATATTGCATGTCCTTGCTTGAAAATCTAAAAGGGGTACGTAGCTATATTAAGTATATATAAGTTTGAGGAAGTCTGATAAACAGAATACATTGTAAGGATGTAAGAGCAGATTTTCTTACCCCTAAAATTCTTCTTAAATGATAAAACTGACGTCCATTTTGGTATAAAATGAATGTGTTGTAAAAAAGATAAGTAACTAATGAGATCCATGATATCTGTAACAAAGAAAAATTTTACAGTTATAGCAAATAATTGTTTCTAGTTAAGGTATACGGAACACATGGAACCAAACTGGAGAATTATCTCCATCTCACAGAAGACCGCAGCCAAATTTATTTCATTTTATTTCTTAATTGTCTTTTAAGTTTTAATTGTGTACAATAAATGCATTAATTTAAATACTGATATTTGTCTTTAATACGATTAGAAGAGTCTTTATTTCGCTATGGTCGTCTTGAATCCTCAATACTCATTGCTAGCGTCTATAGGCAAGTCTTCACATCAGACCGGCCGTTTGCTTAATTGGTAAATAACATAGAATTAAAAAAACGAGTGTGCTTTATGTGACTTCACGATTGAAGTAAAACTTTACTTATATCTCCCTCTCTACTTCCGTTCTCCTCGCCCGATCACACTTTTCGTAACACTCTCGTCACGCGTTCACCAGCTTACTCACACACCAGTGTACTTCAAAAAATATCAAAAGAAACTCCTTATTTTTATATGAAGCTAGAACATACAGTACATTGCGTTAGCTTCAGCGTGCGTCGGAAGTGCAAACCGTTGTATAGCTCCATAGCCACTTCAGACTCTATTCACAGCGAGCGTGTGCGTATCTACGGCGGTGTATCACGGCTTTGACAGCGGCTGCGCTGAGTTGTGCTGCGTCCATTGACTGTGTGAATGGAGCCCATGACAGCCCGCCGAGTGTGCGCCCGCATTAATTACATGTCGAACGCTATCACTGCGATCGCATTTGCATGCGATGACAGGATCTGTTCAACACTTTCCACACAATCAATGGGCAGTTGGTCTTAGTAAAGTTTCAGCATAATGTGTAAAATGTATTAGATAGTTAATTGAATCAGGTGTTATTTTGCGGAAGTCAAATTTACAGGAAATTTGATCTACACTACTTTGCGTGCTTCCGCCATCAATTAGTTCATGCAAAAATAGGTAGTGGGCGGGTGCCGGCCGGCAATAGTTTGCATAAACTAATTGGTGGCGGAAGCACGCAAAGTAGTGTAGATCAAATTGCCTGTAAAATGTATTAATACCTACGTGAAGCAAAAACTTTGTACCTCTTATAGTGTGTAAGTGGTTTATCAACATCTTTGAACCTAAGCCAACTTCACCTGCACGTGGTACACCCTGCTGACTGACAAACAAATCTCTGGCGAAAAGAGAGGGAGGGAGCGTAATTGTAAGCTACCCGAGGCGCGTTAGCAGCACGTCAGGCTCAGGCGGGCCGTATGCTTGTCTGCCACCTAACGTAGAATAAAGAAATATATAAAAAACCCTTGTTACGAAAATTGCGCGCACGAAGAAGTATGCAATTTCGCACACTATAGTTTATATAGAGAAGGAGTGCAGAATGCATTACATAAAAAATACATTATATTAATAGAAAAAAACATTACACGCACTACCATGTACTTGACACACACACGCATATATACTGTTTTGTTTATTGTTAAAGTCATAACTAATTTTAATTTATTATGGTCGAATTTCTACCACTGGGCGACCACTACGTAGGTACCTACCTACGTAGTGGTCGCCCAGTGGTAGAAATTCGAAATGAATATTAACATGATGCTTTGAAAGGTATCGATATTCACCAATATTACCTACCTCGATAAGGTGCAGGCAAAATAAAATTGAAGCGGCAAACATTTCACGAATTACCAAACAATATACTTAGCTACACTTGTTTGCTTCTTAGGGTACGTGCAGCCGTTCGGTCCCGTCTAATGTCAATTAATGACAGTCGGTAAGCCAAGTCAGCGGCCTTACGCGGCTTGAAAACACTGACCTCGGCCAACCCACAGTTGAGCAGGTTGATACAGATACAGGGTGGAGTATGCTCCAATTCCCCCATCCTCGCGGTGGAGTACGCTCCAAACCCCTTCAATTGGAGGCAGACCCGTATCCCAGCAATGGGATCAATAAGGGTTTACGAGAACGATAGCTACAGTATAGTCGCCAAATATCTATTTATGACAAAATAAAAAGGAATGATATAGGTAATATCGGCCGCGTGGTTTCCGGCAGACTAGAATAGAATCACTCCGTCTCTTCCCGTGGATGTCGTACAAGGCGACTAACGGAAATACATTATCCAACATCGATCAGGCCTCCCTAACCCGACTGGCCAGCGTGGGGAGTGTAGGCCAAATCCTCCTTCCGTCTAGGACGGGCGAGAGAGGGTCTTGTCGTGCTCCTGTAGTGGAGACGAAAATGACCTAATGATGATGATGATAGGTATTATCAAAATATATTTCCCTCACTCATGCAATTACTGTATTTTTTTATATGTTACGAAAGATTTCCGATATTTTATTACTAACTAGTATGTGACAAACAATCCTGTTGTGATTTTCATTAAAATCCGTTCAGCCATGGTTCAGCCGTTTTTGCGCAATAAACATGCAAATTTTCACGATGTGGCCAAATGTTTTGACGTATAGTCGTAACCATTTTTTCGGAAAGTATGCATCATTTATTTTGTTTTATATTTCATATTAATATTTATCAGCTCAATGCGATCGTCGAAGCTATTTTCGAAAATATTTCATGAGATTTCTATAAAAAAAATCCATAGATAGGTCTAATTAGCAAAAATCCAGTTGTAATCAAGCGATAAGGTAGGTAATACATTGTAATTTTTTATACTAAGTCTAAAAAGCGTACAGCCCGCCTAATGTGAAGCGGTTACCGTAGCTATACAAATGCTCGCAATATGAAGTATAATATATAAATATATGAAGTATAAACAGAAACAGTGACATCGGGCGATTCAAAAGTCAGATTACATATGAAATTCAATGAAGACGACAATACTACGATATCTCAACAGTCATCACTAATCACAAGGAAAAAACGGATACTTATTTTAGCGGACCAGCAGGGAAAGGGAACAAGAAATATGATTCAAAAACTAGCAGGACCTCAATTTGAAGTTTCTTCTATCTGGAAATCGGGAGCAACAATGAAAGAAATACTTAATTCGGCAACTAAGGAAGTTTTACAATTGTCTGCGAGTGATTTTGTGGTTGTGATTGGAGGTGTTAACGAAAACAATCCATATGAATTCAAAAGTAGTGTAAATAATTGGGTATCTTCTATAACTAACACTAATATAATTATTTCAGAAATACCGTTTAACAGAAGACTACATGAGCATAAGCTTAATTACGAACTTAGGCATATATGTAGTCAGTATAACAATATTTCATTTGTCGACATGTTATATAGTAAATTGATACCAAATAGATCCTATTTCACACAAAATGTATGTCGTTATATGTTAAGAGAAATACTACGTATTGATTATAAATTGAGATTACGACAGTATGTGGAATCACGGACTAATGTTGACTGTGATATCCCCGGAAAATATCATTGTAAACAGGTATTAAGTAGAGGTACTCAGACCGACTTATCAGTAGAAAACTCTTTTACTAATGATAACTCCATCCAGTTAGAAACTACTAGGACTTCTATAATTGACAATGAAAAACATGAAATTAAAGACAAGCTTTTTCGTGATTGAGTATATCTACCTTCTTCATCAGAATATCAATGGGTTGATAGGAAAAATGGATTTATTAAGTGTATATCTTAACGAGCTAGCTGATAATGGCACACCCATTGATATTTTATGCATTACAGAACACAACATGTTAAAAACTGATATCATACACTTGAATGTACTTAACTTCAAAATTGCTACAAACTATTGTCGAACAAGTCGTCATGGGGGATCATGTATACTGGTAAGGAACTTTTGTAGACATAGAGTGTTGTGTGACGTTGAAAAATTAAGTATATCAAACGTTGTAGAATGTTGTGGAATAGAACTAACTGATCATAAAATATTCATTATATGCATGTATAGAGTACCAAAATCTAATTTGAATAGTACAGATATTTTTTTCAAGATTCTTGAGGAAATTCTTCATAAATATTGCCATAAGAATACACATAAAGTTATATTGTGTGGAGATTTTAATATTGACATTTTAAAAAATAATTTGACATCTTCTAATTTTACTGACATCATACACGGATTTAATTTAAAAATAGGTATTGACAAGCCTACTCGCCTTGACAGTGGTACTTGTATAGACAATATTTTTCATAACTTAAAAGCGAATAACACTCAAATTTTAGATCTTGCGCTTTCTGATCATACAGCGCAAATCATAAAGTGTCCAGTGAGGCAATCACCTAGATTCCCATTCTGGTACACAAGCAAACGAAACTATAGTAAGGAAAATATGGATAAATTTAGAAACTGCATTTCCAGTCTTAGTTTTAGTGAAGTCTATGAAAAAACTAATGCAAATGAGGCGTTTAATGTGTTTTATGATACATTTAAATTATTCTATGACTTATGTTTTCCTATAGAAAGAAAAAAAATACCAATTATACGTAAACAAAAATGGGTAACACGCGGGATAAGAAAATGCAGCAAGCGCAAACGTCAATTACTTTGGGAATATCGTGTCAATCGTAATATTGTGACTAAAACCAGACTTAAACAACTATCATATCAACTACAGAAAATAATAAAATCTACAAAAAAGGCACAAAATACCCACTACATCAATAGCTCTAATAATATATCAAAGGCAACTTGGAACGTTATTAACAGCTCAAAGTTGAATCTCCCCAGGGACGATATAGTACATATTAAAGAAAATAATAGAAAAATCGTCAAGCCAATAGAGATAGCACAAGCATTCAATGACTTTTTTGTGGACGAAGTGATATCCAAAAAGAGTACGAAATGTAAGATGACTTTGACGAGCTATAATTCTAGATCTTTGTTTATGAGGCCAGTGATACCTTATGATATTTACCTAATAATTAAATCTCTCAAAAACACGAATAGCACTGGCTACGATGACATCAATACAAAAGTATTGAAACTTGTTGCTGATGTTATCGCCCCAATATTAGCTTATATTATTAATATTTGTATAGAAATAGGGGAATATCCTGAACGACTTAAATTTACTGTTATTAAGCCGACCTTTAAGAAAGAAGACAGGGAAAATATGAGATTCTATAGACCTGTCGCCTTATTACCTGTATTTTCAAAGATATTTGAAAAAGTTATATACGAGGCACTTAATACTTTTTTTGAAAAAGAAAATTTATTTACAGAAGAACAAAAAGGATTCAGAAGAAGTAAAACTATAAACATGGCAATTTATGATTTTCTCTACAAAATACTCACATGCGTAGACAAAAAGACACAGGTCACTGCACTGTACATGGATATGAATAAGGCTTTTGATTTCGTTGATTATGACATTTTATTTGATAAATTAAACAAATATGGAGTTAGAGGTAATATTCTCAATCTAATTAAATCGTATTTGAATAATAGGAAACAAGTGACTCAGGTTAAAAGATTATGTCTCCGAACTAAAATTGAAGAATCCTATACTTCTAATCCAAAGGAAGTAAAATATGGAGTCCCGCAGGGGAGTGTACTAGGGCCACTCCTGTTTATTATATACATTAATGATCTTCCAAAGTCGACAGACCGTCCAATGGTGTTATTTGCGGACGATAGTACTATAATTTTTGAATGTGAAAATGTTCATACATATGAATCTGAAATAAATCAAACATTGACTCAAGTAATACAGTGGTTGCAAAATAATAATTTAATCGTAAACCTAGACAAAACTAAATCAATGACATTCACACAGAGACCACGGAAAAATATAATTAATCTTGACATCAAATACTTAGGACATTCAATTGAAGAGACAAATGTTACAAAATTTCTTGGACTATACATCGATAATAAAATGACTTGGGAATCACATATTGACCACATCTGTAAAAAACTTAATCAATTCTCCTATGCTTTATACATGCTAAATAAGGTGGCTAATCAGGCAGCACTGCTCACAGCGTATCATGGTTATGTTGCGTCCACGCTACGTTATGGTCTCATTTTCTGGGGCAACTCAACTGGGAAAGAGAAAGTATTTAAAGCACAAAAAAAATGCATAAGGGCAATATTTAGACTTAATTCTACAGAATCATGTGCACCATATTTCAAACGATTAAAAATTCTTTCTTTTCCTGCAATGTACATATACGAGTTAACAGTTTTTGTGAAATCAAATTTACATAAATTTGATTTTATAAGTTCCCAACGGAATAAAGATAAAATCCGGCACACGTCACACAACACAGCTATGTTTGGTGGGAGCGTCATTGGAATGGCTCCTAAATTGTATAATAAACTACCAAAAAATATCAAAGAATTGACTTTAAACGAATTTAAAAAGAAATTGACATTGTTTTTGATACAAAAATGTTATTATTCTATAAATGATTTTTTGAATGACATTATATGATTATGATAATTATATTTAATAATATTTTTTATGTAATTAGATTCTAAGGTATATTTTATGATTTATGTAATTTGCATGTCTCAACGTAGACAAAATGTATATGGAAAAATATTATATGTATGTCACCTTATTTACCTACATTTTGCGCAAATAAATTGATTGATTGATTGATTGATTGATAGAAAATAAGTATTCATTAAATACACATATCTTTTTTTTTATAAATTTATACTACTTCGGGTGGCAAATATACATACGGTGCTCGTAATGTGAGACGGTTGCCGCAGTCATATAAACGCTCGCAACAAGATCCCCGCTGCTAACGCAGCAACTTCTTCCTTCCTGGTGACCTCACTCACTCGCAGAAACACAACAACCTTCAAGGGAATTATTATTTGGCTGTGGTATTATATGAGGCGGAGGTACTTCACCAGTCGAGCAACTTAAAAAATACGCTATTGCTTACCGTACCTCTCTTTTCGCTAAAGCCTCATTTGTCAATCAACAGGGTGCTCCATGTGCATATGAAGTTGGTTCAAAGAACCACTTACACTGCGGTAGAGAATGGTATAGACTTTACCAGCTAAATTTCAGAAATTTACATTTATTGTATTAATTATATTATAATTAATAAATAAAGCACATAGGTACTCTATTAAAAAATCATTCATAATATTTAAGTACATAATATATCAAAAGCACAGATATATAAATGACCCAAAGAGCATTACCCTAGTAAAGTTAATTCTTTGAACAATTTGATGAGCTTATCTTTGCACAGATAACACGTATCTACAATATTCTGATGATAATCTATCAATTAGATGAGTATAAATCACCGTCATATAATGTCAATATACGTGTCTATTTTGAACAGCGTGTCAACACGGAAGACCCGCGTGGAAGATTTCTTGTCAATGAAAATTTGAGCCTACTTTTATATCCTATGGGGTTATTGACTTGTGTTAGATCTAAGTACGTAGTAGACGTGACAGAAATTAGAACACTGACCCTGTAGACAAGGAAACCATAAACTTTTACAAGATTTTTACAACATGAGAGTTTGCGGCTGTCTGCCGTGTGGCTGACACTTGAGCTAACTCTTGTTAAAATATCCTTTCCTTGAGCTACAAACTGGATGCAAAGTCAAATTCGTTGACGACGTCGAAACAACAAAATGGGGGGAATTACCCCACTATATGTAATCTTTGTCAACTGTAATAGCAAATCTTTTAGCAAATACATAGCTTGTACAAAATGGGTAGTAATAAACCCGGCATCTAAAATTGTGAAACTGGGCGACTATTTTACTGACTTGGCGGCTAAAGTTGATTTAGAACATACCAAACCTAACTTAACCTAGTATTTCTGTGGCTCATTTAGAATTTTTTGTGGCTCATATTATTATTTTCCGTAGAAAATCGTCCATTCACTGAAAGAGCATACAATCGGAATACCGTAAGCTACGTGCATTATAGGCACAGTTTATGTAATTGGTATAGGCATAAAGTAAGTCCCTGGTATAGGTATGACTTGGTGAATGCTCAATCTAAATAGGAAAGGCAAACAGTCAACTGCAAATAATTCGACTACTAAGTTATTGGTCTGATTTGTACTTGCGAATTTGAGATATTATTAGTTAGGAACAACACCTGTTTTATCAAAATTAATTAGATAAATTAAACGGGGCACTCACTTTCCCGACATTCGCCCCGATGAAGGTCTTCTTTTGAGAGTCCTTTTAAGATCGAAACTAGTCGACTTTCCCGACAAAAAGACGTGAGTGGCCCGTTTAATTTATCTAATTAATTTAGTATAATGTCTCACGTGAGTTTTAATAATATTACTTGTTTTGTCGTCAAGATTGCTGGTAATTTTAAATCTTTTTTTAGTGATTTTGATTAGTGACATTCCTACTCCAGCTGCTGGGTGTAGCCGTTCTCACTTTATCACAGGAAATGTTCTTTACCATTTTACAATGTTTTGTTCCCAAAAAGACAAACGAAGTGCGTAACTGAACTACGAAATACAAACGTACGACGAATTGTGGTTCGAAATATCGTAAAATTTACGACAAACTGTTGGTTGACAGATCGATTGTGCTATTAATGAAGTACGAAGGAATTGTAGTGTGATGAACTGTGCAGCGAACGACTGGATTCCAATCCGGGTATGGCGGGATCCTGGGGCCCTAGTGCCGAAGCTGAAGTCGATTATCTACCATCGGATTTGTTTTATTGTTTTTATTAACAATTGGTTTTAGGTTAAAGTTATTGATAAATAACATGAGAGATTGCGGCTGTCTGCCGTGTGGCTGACACTTGAGCTAACTCTTGTTAAAATATCATTTCCTTGACCTACAAACTGGATGCAAAGTCAAATTCGTTGACGAGGATAGCTTAGTTAGTAGAGCTCTCAGGTTTCTGCTAGCTGAGCTTAACATAAGTACAAACAATCTAAGTAGTTTCATTTTCGCATTCAAAAAATCCAATGGTAATCGGTTTCAGCTTCGGCGGTAGAGCCACAGAACAATATACTCTGTAGAGCCCCAGGTCTTCCGAATTCCACGTCATTTTTTAGGTCCCGCTTTGCGAGACCGCAGAGAACCATGACTGTACTCGACAATTCGGTCTTCACTCTTTTATGTATCTGGAGGTTCAATGGCTTTATATATAAATCATATTTACCTATTGTATAAAATAATAAATATAATATTGTATAAATAATAAATAAATATAAATCCTTAAGCAATACCGCTTATTAATGAGGAAGCGGAATGGGCTCCAGAATATGGAGTAGTCTGGCAGACGATACCATAGACGTTGTTCGAAAATATTTTCAATTGAATTACCAACCTATTTAAAGTTTTAATTTATATTGTCACAATCAGTAAATTTGATTTATAAATATAATTTTTATGTTACTTATGTCTGTTATATTTTTTGAATTTGTGATCTTGATAATTGTGAATATATTTTAATTATATCATTGCTTTATTTCCCTTTTATTTTGCGGGATCCCGCAGGATTGAAAATGTTCAGACCGCGATTGAAGACAGGCTGCGGAATTGGAAACGGCTGAACCGTATTTAATGAAATTTCGCATGGACAAAGATTATAACCGAGTAAGGACATAAGCTACCCTTTAGCTCGACACAGCCGACATTCATGCGGGCGAAACCGCAGGCGGAAGCTAGTCTTGTATATTTATCATGGCTACGCAGAAGACACAGTAGTGGCAATGGATTGGCCACAGAAATCTCAATTAAAATAGAAATTAAATCAAAATATTTAAAAAAATATTTCGATTTCTGTGGTCATCGGTAGATCTAGATAGGCCTGTCCACGTAGGTCCTAGACCATCAAACTTCGCTCGTAGATTTTATTAAGAAAACTAATTTTGATGGATATTTTTAAATTGCAAATTTCATCGAGATCATTGGAGCTGTCTGCGTTATCGTCGTGGTATATATATTTCTTTTTTTTATAATTTGGTGTAGACTTATGAGAACTGGTCTTCCCTCAATCGAAGAGGTGTATAGCATACCCCAACACGCTGCTCAACTGCGGGTTGGTGGAGGCGCGTGTTTTCAAGGCTTGGCTTAACGACTGTCATCTAATGACTACAGCCGGGACCGACGGCTTAACGTGCCCTCCGAAGCACGGAGAAGCTCAAGATATATAAACCCATCCCTGGATAGGCTGCGTTCGATGTAGCTTAACTTGCGTGTTCGATTAGATTAGACTAACACGCGCAACGACATCGAGCTCCTCGATTGAGGTGAGACCCGTATCCCAACAGTGGCATGAATAAAGATTATCGATGAAGATAGACTTTTATGAGCACAGATAATGTGAGTCATCTCACGGGAAATGGGACTATAACATATCTATAAAACAAAAGTTACGAATCCGTTCCTTTCGACATCATCACAAATTTCTGAGAATTACTTGGCGTTTGTCGAGTTGAGTTTTATTTAAAGAAGCATGTGTCATTTTGGTATAATTTCTTAACCGTGATGAAACCTGTATATGATTTTTTTTTTTTTCTTTTAATTTAAATACAATTTAGATCATTTTATTTTATTAATTTTAATTAGGTTTTGTTTTTAGTTTGTATATACTTATAGTCATATTTAGTTTTTATTTTAATTGTATATTATTATTATATAAGTAAGTAGTATACTGTCTATTAACTTAACTATGTATATGATTATTTTTATTATAAGTATTAAGTAATTTACAAACATTCAAATTAAAGCTACCTCCATATGAAATAATTGTTTTATTTGTATGGTGGTACGGAACCCATCGCGTATGAGTCCCACAATCATAAAGCCCGCCTGATGTAGAACAGATACTGACTATCATAGCTTATGTTTACAAGGAGTATCACTCGCAAATATCCCTGCGAATATCGCTTAACACACACACAAGTAATGAAAACAAAATTATAACTCCTTTTTATGTGTTCCTGAAGCAGAATTAGTGGCGAAAACGAAGAAGCATAGATATAGAAATTCATATTTAAGGATCGGTAAGGTATTTCTAACCGACTACGACAAAACCCAAAGAGGAGGTTATGTATTCAACCTGAATGTACATATATAAGTATGTACGTGTACAAATGAACGTATTATGTGTGTCGATATGTACGACCTTTGTAATTACTGATTGGCTGCACCTGTTACGATAAATTAAATTATTAAACTTCATATAAATAATGAGAAAGTGTCACTGCATAGGTGTAGGACATAAAGAATATAAATACACAAGTAGCAGATGTTTCATTGCCTGTCAATGAAAAAATTAAAGCGGCATCCATCGATTGGAGTGTCAAAAACAAAATATATATATTTTGTAACGCGTAAGTGATGCTTCTAGATCATAGGCTACAATGAGTGCTTCCATCAGCCCGCCTGATAAAATCAGACACCGTAGCCTATGGACGCTTGTTTACCACCTTAGTGGTATACAAAAAAAACTCCAAAAATATACACAACTTAAATAAAAATACAAATGAAAAATAATTTCCGATAACAAATTTGATAAACAAAATTTAAATTTATAGCAATACTTTTAGTAACTTACTCCTTCGCATAAATTTATTTTTACTAATTTCGCTGTAAATTGTTAATAATTTATCCGAAAGTTACAAAGATGACTTGTAATTTTATTACGTTAAAATAAAATCATAAATCAAAACTCACCAAGAAAAAACGTTATGTAAAAAATATTTTATTAAAATGAAAAAAGCAAAAACTCACCAAGTAAAACCTTCGCTTCAGAAAATCGTAGCTATCTCTCAAAAATGTCTTCATCATTGCCGTAAATATACAGGATGAACGGTCGATTAAATTATGTGAAATATCAATTTGCTACATTTTTTTTTTAATTTATTATAAAAATTCCCGCATTTTTATTTATACTCAAAAATCTTTACGATAGAGTGGCACCGCAAACAGTCGGTGCCGAGTGCAAACCAGAAAATGCAACATGTGACTGCGGAAACCGGTACGCTCCGTCCTCACCAAGCTTCGACTACTGAGATTATGTTATGTTGTACATCGCAACGCTACACTACACTACATTTTTGCAGTACGTGCACTAGGCAGATATAGTTTGTTTAGATTAGGTCATCGTTCGCAGCATCCATCCATACCATTCGTACTTTACTCATGTGTTTCTTCTAACAAAAAGTAATAAATTATGGTACTAATACAAATAAATATAGTGTAAAAAAAAAGCTAAAAAACACGATTTAATGATCAATCGAACTAAAAAAAGAAAAATATTTTTTAAAAACAGAAAATGTTCTTTTTTTTTTATACTACGTCGGCAGACAAGCACACGGCCCGTAACCTCTTTCTTTACCTAGCCTAGTCTTGTTTATACCCTGCCAGGTGGTAAACACGCACACAGTCCGCATGATGTGAAGCGTTTACCATAATCTATTTGTATAGATACTTGCAACAGTTGCAATAAAAAAGATCCCGCCGAATTGAGAACCTCCTCCTTTTTTTTGAAGTCGGTTAAAAAGAATTCGCACGTTGCCAATCCGTTGCTTACTCAACACCTCCTCATGAGTTTTTTTTCTATCCTCACTCGTTTGCTGACGTACGACAAACCTCTAGGGAATTTAGACTTTTTTTTTGTTTTATATACTACGTCGGGTGGCAGACAAGCATACGGCCCGCCTGATGTGGAGCGGTTACCGTAGCCATATTAACGCTGGCAACATAAAATATCGCTCGCGCGCCGCCACCCCCGCTGCCAATGCAGCATCTCCTTCCTTTCTGGTGACCTCACTCACTCGCAGGAATACAACAACCCTCAAGGGAATTGTTATTTGGCTGCGGTATTCTGTGAGGTGGATGTACATTCCCCAGTCGGGTAGATTACAATTACGCTCCCTACCTCTCTTTTCGCCAGAGCTTCGTTTGTCAGCCAGCAGGGTGCACCACGTGCAGGTGAAGATGGCTTTGGTTCAAAGATGTTGATGAACCACATACACCCCAAAATGAATGAAATAGATTAATTAGTATTATTGTGAAAAAAGCGTGGCGTGTTCAATAAATGATAAATAAGGCACAAACCGCCCCAACCCGTCTGGCCAGCGTGGGGAGTGTATGCCAAATCCTCCTTCCGTCTAGGACGGACGAGAGAGGGTCGTGCTCCTATAGTGGAGACTAAAATGACCTGATGATGAAGGCACAAAACACCCCATGCTTTTTTACAATAATCTACTACTACTACTACTACTAATCTTTTAGTGTTTTTGACCGGGACCATCGGTTTGACCATAAATATGCTCTAGCGCTCTCCGCCCTCTATCCCGAAAACAATTCAAGGTATAAAAACATTTTTGAAATAATAGTTTTAGGGGATTTAATCCTCTACAATATTGTTATAAAATACAAAAAGCGAAAACGAGATATTTGCAAAAAATGTGCAAAAAACACGATTCTTGTGACCTTAGATTTTAATAGTAGCGTACACCCTGCCACATTTAGGTTTTGAGACAATCTTGAGAATGTCAAACTCAAAATACAAGTTTACACGAGTTTATAGCTGGGTATCTCAAAATCCGAGGTGGACTTACTAAGATGTCTGGACTATATTCTTGACAATATCTCTTTAAAGTAAGGCCCAGAATTTAAACAGAAAAGTTACCCCGCCGTATACCTAATTCTTTTTTATTTTTTTTATACTACTTACGACGGGTGGCAGACAAGCATACGGCCCGCCTGATGTGAAGCGATTACCGTAGCTATATTAACGCTAGCAACATACAGTATCGTTCGCGCGCCGCCACCCCCGCTGCCAACGCAGCATCTCCTTCCTTTCTGGTGACCTCACTCACTCGCAGGAACACAACAACCCTAAAGGGAATTGTTATTTGGCTGCGGTATTCTGTGAGGTGGAGGTACATTCCCCAGTCGGGTAGCTTACAATTACGCTCCCTACCCCTTACAAGAGCTTCGTTGGTCAGTCAGCAGGGTGCACCGCGTGCAAGTAAAGTTGGCTTTGGTTCAGAGATGTTGATGAACCACTTACACCCCAAAATTCATCTGGGTTAATCCCACTTCTAGTAAACTTAAAACACCTCGCTTACAAATGGATCTCTATTTATTTCTAGAAAATGGCCTACAGTAATATGACCATCTAACATGCTTATCTGGGCCTCACATTTGAATTCATCTTTTAATCGAACGCTAGAACTGGTTGGCTAGAAAACGTTGTTTTGGTGTGCGCTTGGAGTCTGCGTCTTTGTGACGTGATAACGTCTTATAAATCGATGAACGACGGCTGCACGCACGAAAAATCATGACTCATTGTCACGTTCCATCTGAGCCGAGCGTGCAAGTGAGAGCGCGTAACAAGCAATAGAAAGGCACGATCGACCTAAGCGTTCGGCTTGTGACGCATCTATCTCTCTTCCACTCCATGACGTTTTCTTATGACATTATCTCGTAAAATTACCGTCCGTAACCGACTTGACAGACAACCAATTTTTAAATGTCGTGGCAACCCTTGGAATGCACAATCTACTGACGCAATAATATAGTAAATATTGATTGTATCACTAGTACCATTAATGGTACTAGTGATACAACCAATATTTATGATGGTACAACTGATCGCAAATTAGTGTCACTAGTACCATTGATGGTACTAGAGATACAAAGTTGGGTCACTTGTACCATCAATGGTACTAGTCAATGGTACTACTGATCCTAAGGGAAAAAAATGTAGCAAATTAAATTCCCAATTCATTGAGAAATCTCGCAGTGACCTCAAGACCAGATACGTACATTTTTAGGGCTCCGTACCTCAAAATGAAAAACGGAACCCTTATAAGATCACTTTGTTGTCCGTCTGTCTGTCTGTCAAGACCCTCTATGTCGATAATGCGTGGAGGTATCAAGCTGAAATTTGAACTGTATACTCAGGTCTCTGTAAGTTTACGTAAAAAAAAGATAAGATTCAGCAAAAAACGCATATTTCGACACATTCTCAAGGAAATCAAAACTCAGGTACTTAATTCCCGTTGACCTAGAACAATGAAATTTAGCAAATAACATCGTTATAGTCTACAAGTACATGAATAAATCTCAAAACTATACATTTGTAATTATATCTTAAACAAGTTAAGGTAATTAAAAAAAATCATGTCGGTACTGAGGTTCCTTTCGAAGTAAATAAAAGGACAAATTATTAGAAAGTTTATTTTTTTCCATGGGATTAAGATGTTTTACCGGGATAAAAAGTAACCTATGTCACTCTCCAGAGGGTAAACTATCCCCGTTTAAAAAACCATGTCCGTACGTAGGTTGCTTTCGACGTAAAAGGACAAATGATTATAAATTTTATAATTTTTTTTTTCCTTGTGGCGCCATCTGTTGGCCGCCTTTTGACAACAAAACAATCGGCCACAGATGGCGCCATAAGTCGTGCTATAGCACGACTTGTGTTTCACCTCTTAAGCTAAAATCCATCCAGCCGTTCAGGCTGCAGAGCGTGCCAAACAATTAATATACATAAGTACATACATACATACTCTCGAAAAACATAACCCTCCTTCTGTCGCAGTCGGGTAAAAATAGCACGACTTGTGTTGGCCGATAGTCCATCATACAGCGCCCTCTATAGTAGAAAAAATACTTTTTACCCCCATTGGGGGGGGGGGGGATTTCCAGGATAAAAACTATCCTATGTCCTTCCTCGGGTCTTAAACTATCTCCATACCAAATTTCATCAAAATCGGTTCAGCGGTTTTAACGTGATAAGGTAACAGACAGACAGACAGAGTTACTTTCGCATTTATAATATTAGTATGGATATATTTGAAATCAGGTCATCGAGACCTTTATTTTGATACCCATCGATATGGGTATCAAAATAAAGGTGACATAGGTATCATCGATTTATTTAGAAGAAAACAAAAATTACTGCAACGACAATTTTGCGGCTGACAGCCGCCATATTGATTTTTTTTTATATTTGATGTAGCCTATGTCACTCTCACAGCAAATACGAATCTAACAACACCTCTCAAGCTAAAATCCATCCAGCCGTTCAGGCTGCAGAGCGTGCCAAACAATTATACATAAGTACATACATACATACTCTCGAAAAACATAACCCTCCTTCTGTCGCAGTCGGGTAAAAATAGGATGTCTATATTTTTTTTTTATATGGGTCGAAATTTCAAATTGAAGCTACTAGTTCAAATGGTGCTTATCCGGTTTTTTTTTTATACCATACAAGCATACGACCTGTCTGATAAGTAAACAGTCATCGTAGCCTATGCATGGACGTTTGCCACACGTTGTCGATATACGAATAAAAATAACCACTTTACGTATGTCATAGCGAACCCCATATATTGGAAAAATTCGGCAGGGAGTTTTTTATACTTTAAGTACGGCGGGCACCAACAAGCATACGGCTCACCTGAATCGTTACCGCAACCATATCAACGCTCACTACATGAAATATCGCACCCCATGGATCACCACCCCCGCTACAATTTATTCTACAACTTTATTTCGCGGAAGAAAACTTCCTTAGAACCCCCAGTGTGCGACCATGTGTGTGATTGGCTCCGATGTGTGATGAATAGTCAAAATGCGAATTCCCTGCTAATGGCGAGTAGTGCGATTGTAGAAAGACGCCGCAAGCATCAACCTGAACAAAAAACACTTCCAAACACAACCCATTGTATAATCAGAAGAATTCAAATGTACCATGTGTAAGTTTAGTGTTTTACAAAGGTTTTAGAGGACAAGAGCCCACCACACATTCCCACCACTGTGTCTCCTGTGCAGTCAGCACCTTAACAAAAAAAATGAACAGTGAAGTCCGTTGCAGACTCGGAGGCAAAATTACGGCTGCCTTGGAAGTTAGTAGGAGTACTTAAGAAGCTTTGGAGTTAGCTTCCCGTCAGTGCCTCCTTGGCCTATCAGCAAGATGCACCACGTGCAGGTAAGATTGACTTTGGCTCAAAAGATTGTGGTGAATTACATAAATCGCAAACTTTCATGTCGTAGGACATAGCAGAACTAACGTTAGTTTCTGAATTCTTATTTTTTGATGGGCGATTGTTTACAAAAATAACAATCGGAATGCTGTAATCTCCTGGAAAAACCTCGACAAACAGTTCATCCCACTCGATAGTGGCAGAAAACCATTTCGGCTCTGATGTGTGAGGATTAATTCCCCCTCGATGTTGAGCGGTGCAAATAAAGAAAGAGGCCGTGGGCATCATAACAAAGAACTTTTGAGCTGAGAAAAGTCGTACAATACTACAATACAGCAGTAAAATGCACTATCGGTGTTATTATTGAGTTATTGTATACAAGTAATTATTGAGGAACTAGATAATTCCTAACGATATTTTTTGGGCTGTCCCTGAATTAGATGAAGAAAATCAGTATAGATATAGACGCCTTCGATCAAGTATATATAGAAGCGGATTTAAAGGACTGTGTTTCCAGAGCCATGAAGCTGTATAGTACGAGTAAAAAACGGTACGAAATTAAACTGAAAAAGAAAGGAAAAAGCATTGCTATATCAACGATGTTTCTAAAATTAATTGATATCAATACTGAAAAAAAAAAAAATCAACATAACGACAAACATTGGTAATTTAGTATTTTTTATGTACCTATTTGTATTTTATAAAATTCGAATGATACTAAATTTGATAAGTTCATTCGAAAGACGATTTTTTTTTTTTTTTTTTATACTACGTCTTGTGGCAGACAAGCATACGGCCCGCCTGATGTGAAGCGGTTACCGTAACCGTATTAACGCTCGCAACATAATATATCACTTGCGCGCCGCCACCCCCGCTGCCAACGCAGCATCTTCTTTTCTGGTGATCTCACTCACTCGCAGGAACACAACAACCCTCAAGGGAATTGTTATTTGGCTGCGGTATTCTGTGAGGTGGAGGTACATTCCCCAGTCGGGTAGCTTACAATGACGCTCCCTACCTCTCTTTTCGCCAGAGCTTCGTTTGTCAGTCAGCAGGGTGCACCACGTGCAGGTGAACTTGGCTTTGGTTCAAAGATGTTGATAAACTACTTACACCCCAAACGACTTCTGATAGTAGTTCAGATAGTGACGGCAATGCTATTGCTATTGGAAATTATATCACTTTGGCAACTTTCTCGATACTGGGACATTTTATTTATATTGATACATCATTACAAGATATCGCTAAAAGTATCACTAGATCAATACTTTCGAATCATTAATCGATTGATATGTGACGGAATCGAACCAGAATATTTTTCAAACAACATTCATTGTGACACTCCGATCGATCACTACTTATTATTAATGATCGAAGTGGTGCAATTAATTTTATTGTGGTTAAAACTTTTCGGCGCGAACTTGGTGTATGCGATTGTGCATCTAAACATTTTTTTATAATATAATGCGGTCCTAAGCCTAACATAACCTAACCCAACTGCGTGGATACTCTACCGTAATTCTATATTACATTTTTAATAGCAGTTTTGTTCCATTCAAGAAATAAATATGAACCTTGAATGTCTGTGATTGAGCCATAGTTATGGTGCAAGTACATAATCATTTGAGTGCATAAAATTTAGTAGAATCTTTGATTAAAAGAATTCGAAATAATTCGAATCGGGACCGGGGCTATGTCGAGTCATCCCAAGAAGTGTACAACAAAACAGCAGAAAAATTGCACTATCGGTTTTACTGTTGAGTTATTACAATTAATGGAGGAACGATTCCTGACGATATTTTTCAGCATTTTCCTGAAACCGAGAATAAGATTAAGAAATAAATAATACAAGGTCTATAAAGAATCTTGATTCCAGAGTCGTAAACCTGTTTGATAATTAAATGAAATTGTGTAAACAATAATTAATATTAAAAATGTAAGTAAGTAAACGTTAGATTAAAATAAAATAATAAAACAAGACTAGTTATAAACAAAGACGTATTTGTGCTGTATTTATGTAAAAATGGAACCTATTTCTCCATGGAAAAAACCTCAAGAAGTAATGCAATTGCATAAACTGAAGAAACGTAAAAGAGCATTACAGGTAAATTTTACTATAAGTATTAGTATAAACTTTATCGTTTAATATAATTTTGTAGTCTATTTTCACTTATTCCAAAACTTTAAACTGTATGTTTACATTTCTCATGGACCAGCAATCGCGCGGGCATTATTTTCACAAAATGCCCGCGCGATATCAAAAGAGTTATCGCCCAGTTAAAGTTTATTTTAAGCGGCTGTATCTTTAGATGGGCTGTTTCGATAGTGTTTCTTTCTCTCTAAAGATCTGGAGTGTAACTACTACTAGATATCACAGAAAAACATCTTTATCAAACTAGAAAATCAAAGTTTTATTAACATAACCATGCGGGCGATGTCGCGTGTTACAGCTAATAAAAGTAAGTCTTAGTATTCGACCGAATGTTTGAAATTTTTCCTAATATTATGTACCCATGGTGACTATGTTGAAAGAAATGTTATTATTTAATATTTATTGTGGTATGTAAACAACAAATTTGACCATGCACAATTAAGTCTGTACCTACCCATGTACCTAAATTAATTGAATGAGATGCAAATCAAGCTTTAAAATATACAGTAAATGAGAATTATAATCTACTAGCGGTTCACCCATGCTTTGGTGTGGCTCAATCTTCCCATTCTCATCTCATTCCTATATATTTCCATACAAACTTGTCCTGACAATTTCATCATAAATTTTTTATTTATTATTTTCTGATATGTGATTAGCTATTCTGCAGTTCAGGACGACGACACATCAAATATCATAAAAATCGGTTCAGCTGTTCTTGAGTTATATATGGTGTAACTAACAAGTTGGTTTATATAAATATATATATATATATATATATTTAGTAATGATAAATGGGTGAGTTAACATTGCCAGAGGCGGACTAAGGCTAGAGAGGGCCCTAGGCAACTATGTAATTCGGGACCAATTTTTCTGTCATGACTCATACTGTGCATTATTAAAAACCAAATTTTCGGGCCCCAAAAATTACGGGCCCTAGGCACGTGCCTAAGTTGCCTAGACCTTAGTCCGCCCATGAACATTACCCATGAAAGTACATGGTTTTAGAGAAAATAGCAAAATGTTTTTCTATGAAATTGATCTTGGATAACCATGACCCAAATCACTTTAGAAGACCTTTACAGTTGGTTCTATCTTGAAAGATATTTTATAAAATTCGAATGATACTAAATTAGAGAAGTTCATCTGATGAAAATCCAAAGTTGAATCTGGAATTTTCATTCTAGAGTGCTCCAGGTTATCATGCCTAACCATCTCATAAAGTTGTGAATGTTGCAAGAGGGTTAGATTTAAAATAAAGTATCTTATGTCTCAGTATAGTCAGAGATTGGTGAGTAAGTTAGAAAAGGGGAGTATTACCATTTCCTGCCATCAGAACTGCATAGTTTTCTATAAATTTATTGGAAGAAATAAAAGAATATTTCGAGGATATTTTCATATTTACAATCATTAGTATGCATGAATATTAAAGCAGATTGTATCTCAACTGTTTGCAGGAACGCATGAAACAACCACTAACTTTTACCAGTGATGAAACAAAAGACAGCCAAAAGGAAGTGGATCTCGATTTCTCTAGGCTTATAAATGGTGACAAAAGAAAAAATCCATTCTCAAAGTGAGTACATGAATATGATAATAATGTTACTGAGACTTAAGCACATCACACATAATATGCTGTTTATACTATTGAGGAGTTATAGTAAAAATAAATAAAAGCTAACTTGAAACTCTCTCATGTGTCCTTACTCTAGTAATGAGATGAACAATTTTTGATAAAAAAAAATGTATACTACGTCAGATGGCAGATAAGAATACAGCCTGCCTGATGTGTAGCGTTTACTGTAGGTATATTAATGTTCACAACATGAAATTCACAATCAGCACCCAAAAATTTCCAATGAATAAATGAATATCCTTAAACTGGGCTGGCTGGGTTATTAGGCATTTATAGCCACTTATTGAGAGTTTATCCAAAATGCCGTGCTATTTGCCCATCTCTAGGACCTTCCTTTTAAGTTTGTTAAGTGCTCAACAAGACATCATTTAGGTGCAGTGTTACGTGAACAATACTCAAAAGCCATTGTTATACTTACGTGTTGTTGAGCGGCATAAATATGTTGAATATAATATATATTTTGTGTTTAATGTAGAGTTTTTCATTTAATCTAGATGGAAACTCTATCCTTTACAGCTGTACTTTATGTAGATCCCTTTCCTTTTCATTATGAGATCTTTAGACTAAAGGAAAGAATTGGGATAACCAAATACAATTTCAATATTTGTTTTAGGAATAACATCCAAGACAATAACAAGAAGTTAAAAGTGGAAGTAAATTCTCCACTGGACGAGTCGACTGATAAAACATTATTTGCACTATTAAATTTGCCATCCAAAGTTATTGACAAGCCCCCACGAGAAGTCGACACAGAGAAACTCTCCACATTCTCCAACTTATTGCAGAAGTTTACTGCTGAACACTCCGTCGAAAGGGTAAGGGAAACTAATGAAATTGTCAAAACTTTCCTTCGTGTCTTTAGCATTGACAAAAAAATGGGGTGTGGTAGTGTCATGGACACGGCCGTGTGTTGTTATGTGAATACGTTATATGCCCTAACATAATCTCAAAATGGCAGCGCTTCCCCCTCCTCCAGACGCGATATTCCATAGTTCTTACTTAGCGTAATAAATTCTTAAATCCCTCATCTATCCAGTGGTGTGATTGAATTTTGGATGGAGATGACAGATTTGTAGCTGGAACACCCAGTTGTATCCCCCGATTTTGTTATCATTCGTTTTTTTTATTGCCTCCCCTATGGAAGCAATTTTAAAGACATATTCACTTCAATAACCTTCAGTCCGAATCCTTACTAAATAAAACACATCTACATGTTGTCAATTAAGTATACAGGATACTTGAAAATTTTTAACTCTTTCTGGGTCTTAATTTATACCAATAATAAATAATTATTACCAATTTTTATTAAACCATACAAAAATGTTGTATATCGAAATTTATATTGTTTGTTTACTTTTATTCCAGCAATTTGTGGAAAAGAAATATAAACATTTACCCATTGATTGGGCATTAAAAACCAAAGTTAGATTAATGTCTCCAAAACCATTTCCTTGGACGTCGAAATTAAAAGCTAGTGAAGAGGCTTCAGGAATCACTGGGTAAGAATTGGTTCAAAATAATAATATGAGTATAATTATTATATAATATCTTTTTTTATTAATTCTGAACTTCAGTTGCCAGGCCAGTAGAAACCGAGTCCAACTATCTGTCTGTCTGTCCACGGCTTAGTTAGCCCAGAGACTCTTAGTACTACAAAGCTGTAATTTAACATGGGTAATATAGAATGATTAAGGTATAGCAGTCTAATCGATCACGCAAGATGAGCGACGTCGACCGTAGTCTATCTATGATGGATGGGTTTATTCATCTCAAACTCCTCCATGTTTCGGGTGGCACGTAAACATCGGTCCAGGCTGTTGTCACCAGATAACAGTCGTTAAGCCAAGCCAGAGGCCTTTGGGCATCACTGACCTCTACCAGCCAGCAGTCAAGCAGCGTGGATAGCATTTGAGACTCCACAGAAACTTCCCTGAAAATTTCTTTCTGATAATTTATTTTACCACTTCGTTAACGTGTTTAATATGTATCGGCATCAACCTATAAGGGGTTTAGAGCATACTTTACTCCAATGGTGTGGCATTGTCCAAAGAAAAACAGCGTAATATGCAGACATTCCTCCCGGAGGTCACTAAGTACATCAAAGCAATGATTGGTTTTCTAGAGGAGCTGGGGTGGCATAATTCGTATTACAACTTCGACCTATGCAAAATAGACGTATAGACGTCGAGTTATGGAGGTTAACCCATGTTATCCTATGAGTGTATATAAACCATTTTTAATTTAGGGATCCCTGTGTGAAATATTAATCAATTAAATCATCATTACAAAAGATTTGTACGGTGCCTGGATACAACCTCGTCGCCCACTCTGGACACGTCTCCTCGCGCACTGTTCCACCAGACGTGCCTGTACTGGCAGCATCCCCACCTGCCCTGGCTGGATCTATACCCTCGCTCCTCAGGAAAGGTGGCGGCCACAGGGTTCCTGGCGTCCAACAAGGATGTGATACAGGCGCTACACAGAGAGTGGACGGAGAGCTTTCGGTCATTATTCCAAGTATGTATTAATTAAAATTTATACATTAAAATATATATGAGCGCATTCATATACAGTTTCATATACACTTCTGGACACATCTATTGGCCCACCTTGCATTTTCAGTTTCGTTTGGTCCTAGCTAAAATTTTATATTAGGTCGAGCAAAAAGTTTTTATGCAGTTTTGAACCTGGAACATTCATAATTTCATTCAATAGTCTTTTTTTGAATTTCGAACACAGAATTTAAAGAAGCAAAAGACAATTTGGAGCCTGTTCGTTGATGTCCAACAATCGAATACTAAGAAAACTTGATTTTATTGGTTTACTTGGATTTAATTCTTGAAAGTGTGATTTTTCTCTTTGGTTTTGCAACAAACATTACTTATTCTTAACATTAAAGTGAAGTTCTATCAATAATCTATGGATACTTCGCCTGAAGTCATCGCCCAAGCTGTGGCACTTCTCCAGGCCGGACACAGCCAAAGAAATGTGAGTGCTCAACTTAATTTAAGTCGATCTGCGGTCCGAAATGTTTATCGGAGGTACCTAGAGACTGGCGGCTTTGTTCGTCGCCAAGGAAGGCCACGATTTCGGGTCACAACTGAAAGGCAGGATCGATTCATCGTGACGACCAGCTTGAGAAATCGTCACCTTACCTCCATTGAGATACAAAACTAACTTCGTGACTTCCACGGAGTATCTGTGAGCGCTCGAACTGTTCGGAGAAGGTTAAAAGAACGCGATATGGTACCACACAAGCCAGCTAATGGCCCCAAACTAACGCGAGCCCACCGAACAGAGCGCCTTCATTTCGCGCGCACTCATTTAAATTGGACTCAGCAGCATTGGAGCCGTGTACTCTTTTCTGATGAGTCTAAAATTGTGTTACATGGCAATGATGGAAGGAAGAAGGTCTACCGACGTAAGGGAGAGCGTTTCGCACAATGCTGCTTTGAAGAGAGGGTTGCTTATGGCGGTGGCTCATGGACTGTCTGGGGCGGTATATCCGCGAGCGGCAAAACTCAACTTGAGGTTGTTACGGGACCACGGCTGCCAACATTAAATGCTGAAAGGTACATTCGTGAGTGCTTAGAACCTCACGTGATGCCATACGCGGACTATGTGGGCCCAAATTTCTTTTTTATGCATGATAATGCAAGAGCCCATACGGCCGGCATCGACAGGGAATATCTTCGGGATGTGAACATCACAGTTATGGACTGGCCAGCAAGAAGCCCAGACATGAACCCCATTGAGCACATGTGGGACGAGCTAAAAAGACGTGTTAGGGCTCGTCAGCCAGTTGCCCAGACGATGCAGGAGTTGAAAACTGCCATAGAAGAGGAATGGGGGAGGATCCCTCAAAATTTCATAGAGCGGTTGATAAACTCTATGCCTAATCGTATGAGAGCTGTGGTAGATGCCCATGGAGGCAACACGCGTTATTAAATTAAACTTTTATTTGATAAAAAATGTTTTTTATTCAAAAATCAACTGCCTTAATCAAGGCGCATACTCGACTTGTTAGGCGTAGCTCCATGTCGTGTGGTATTCTGAATTCAAATTTAAAACAATATGATCGAAAAAGATGGTAAAATGTATCAGGTTTAAAACTGCATCAATAGTTTTTGTTCAATCTAGCAATCATATTTCGGTAGGGGCCATCGAAACCTAAACTCTAAGGTGGGCCAATAGATATGTCCAGAAGTGTATAATTTTTTTTGAAGTTGCTTTGTTTTTGTCAACGTTCTTTAAAATGTATATAATATAAATAAATTTCATGTTTTGAGTTGCTTGTATAAATAACAATTCCCTTGACAGTTGTTGTGTTTCTGCGAGTGAGTGACCAGAAAGGAAAGAGTTGCTGCGTTGGCAGCGGGGTAACGGCGAGCAAGCGATATTTCATGTTGCGAGCGTTAATGTGGCTACAGTAACCGCTTCACGTCAGGCGGGTCGTATGTTTGTCTGCCATCCGACGTATTACATAAAAAAAAACATTTTTTTGTTGCTCACAAAAAAAAGAGAAACTTTTTTTGTTCCTCACTAAAAAAACATCAACAGCCAGTATTTTTTTTTTCATTATAATTTATTTATTTTGACAACAGTTACTACGAGCGCTTCACTGTCCGTATTTCTACGTGTGCGCGAACACGTTCACTGTATTGTTCCGGGCGGCGGGCCTTTGCGGCGTGTCGGAGCCCTGCGCACTTATCGCTCCCACCACAAGGGGCTTCAGACAAACGCTCAAAAAGGAAGGTAATGTCATCATGAACATCGCTGCGTAGATACAACTAATAACAGACCATGCATACGAGTCCGGTGGTCGAATGACTAGCAATGGCTTTTGACTCCGAGGTCGCGGGTTCGATCCCCGCACAATACAAACATTTATAGGCATGAACATGTCTGTCTTGGTCTGGGTGTTTTCTATATATTATAAGTAACATATAGCTAAATAAATTTAATAGCTCCACGTTTCCATATGGCACATTCACAAAAAAAATGTATTTAAGTGTGTTTATCAGTTGTCTAGTACCCATCTTTGCGCTTAATGTGGGACTAGATGGCGCTGTGTGAATATCCCAGAAATATTTATTTATGCTAGACAGAATTCAATAAGTCGCATAGCATAGCATAATTATATATTTAACCCTTTAACCGCCACGAGCGGATTAATCCGCCAAATATTTTCGTGCCCATTTCGCCAAGGACGGATTTTTACGCTCAAATACCACTACTCAGTAAATCTGCCTTTTTGTTTAATAGCTCTGTATTATATAAAAATAGTGTTCATTACTTGATAAATAGATAATGAAGTTATTATTTACAATTGATTACACTTAAGTTTCTTTATTATAGAACTTAAAATTAATGTCTAAAGTTAAATAAATTACTGATAGTATTTTTAGAAAAGTGTATTGATGTCTAGCGCCACGGCCGGAAAATTCCGTTAGTAGGGATGGGGCATAAACAATGATCGACAGATACAAAAATCCACATAAATCAAACTATTTCTGTTTATACTGACTTATTTATTATAAAACAAATAAAGCAATTGTTACTGTAGAAATAAATGAGTTTATTTTATTTTGTTTTAAATGAATAAAGCCCAAAACTGTCAGTGAATGAACAAAACTGAATTGACAATTCCCATCCCTAGTCTGCATGTTTTTGAACGAATGTTATATGTATTCCTGTAGCCACGAGCGGAGAAACACGCTCGCTTCTGACGTCATAAAAGAGTGCCGCCTTCTGGAATTTTCCATTAGTGTTGTGCTGCATTATACGTGTTTCATAAGTGTCATCGATACAATTTTCTTTATACGCTTTTGTTTCATTGTTTTACCAAAATACTTACTAATACAAGTAATTTTTCGAGTTATGGAGGGAAAATAGGTACCAAAATGGCTTGGAGGGACTCACTTTTTTTTTTTTTATAATACGTCGTGTGGCAGACAAGCATACGGCCCGCCTGATGTGAAGCAGTTACCGTAACCGTATTAACGCTCGCAACATAATATATCACTTGCGCGCCGCCACCCCCGCTGCCAACGCAGCATCTCCTTCTTTTCCGGTGACCTCACTCACTCACAGGAACACAACAACCCTCAACGGAATTGTTATTTGGCTGCGGTATTCTGTGAGGTGGAGGTACATTCCCCAGTCGGGTAGCTTACAATTACGCTCCCTACCTCTCTTTTCGCCAGAGCTTCGTTTGCCAGTCAGCAGGGTGCACCACGTGCAGGTGAAGTTGGCTTTGGTTCAAAGATGTTGATAAACCACTTACACCCCAAAATTCTCAGAGATTATTTCGACTAATAGAGGGTTGAGATTTCGAGTAATGGAGGTTTTGGTGTTTGAAGGGAAGGGAACAGAGGCCCAATTCTCGTAATAAAATTCTCAACGGCATCGTAACGACTTCGCCCGCTCCCTCTCTGGCACGTTGTAAAATAGATAAACCAAAGAGGGACGAGACCAAGTCGTTCCGGTGCCGTTGGGAATTTCATTACGAGAATCGGGCCTCTGAACATTTCTTCGAGATTTAGAGGTTTTCGACTTATCGAGGTTCGACTTATAGAGGTTCTACTGTGTTATAAATAAAATTATTAAATTACAAAGTAACGCTTTCCATATGTTAGGATATTTAAATTAAACTGTAAGCGTTCGAAAGAGATGCATTTCCAATATCGATATATATACTGAACATCTCTATTAGTTGTAGGTATTTATTTATCGTTTTACTGTGCCTGGCGCTGGGGGCACGACAAGTGATATTAAGTAAAGCGTTTAAAAGGTTAAATCCCCAAAAAATTTAAGAAAATTGAACGATCATATTAACTTTAACGTAACTTTATGTCGTTTGACAGAATTGTCAGTCATTTGACAGATTGCGCGAAACAAATTCGAATTCAATATTCATTGTTAAAAAGACAGGACAACGTCTGTCAGACCAACTAATCTTTTATAATTCGTAGATGTAGAATTCACGATGCCACTTCGTCCGGAGACCAAGAAGAAATTGAACACGTCTGATGAGGACCGCGGCAGGAACTCGTCCTTCGACAGCTGTTACGACACCATGGACGAGACCAGAGCAGACCCGCGGGACAAGGACGAAGGCTCCGGCGACGAGGAGGAGGACCCCAACCAGTTCCTCTCACAACTCGGACTAGAGACTGATGTCATTAAGAAAATTAATAATACACAGGTAACAAACAAATTTACAAGCTTTTATTAGTTGTTAATAAAAAAAACTAAAAAGTTTATTTACTGCGTTACGCCTATTTTGTTGTATTTTTTTATACCACTAAAGTGGAAAAACAAGCATACATATATATATATATAGACCGCCTGATGGAAAGCAGTACCGTACCGTAGCCTATGAACGCCTGTAACACCAGGGGCATCACACGCGCGTTGCCGACCCTGTAAAAACCTCTTCACGCCCTTTTTGAAGAAACCCATGCTGTAGGCTACTGAGAAAACCTCGACAGGCAGTTCATTCCACAGCTTGACAGTACGAGGGAGAAAACTTCTCTGGAACCGCACAGTATGCGACATTTAGGCTCCAATGTATGAGGATGAATTTCCTATCGATGGCGAGCGGTGCGACTGTAGAAGAAGGCCGTGGGCATCATGTCAAACAATTCCTCTGAACACACCCCATTGTACAATCGGTAGAACGCACAAAGGAACACAAAATCTCTTCTCAGACTTAAAGGTTCTAAACCGTCTGTCAGTTTGGGATCGTCAACAAACCTTTTCAGTTGATATCCATAAACGATAGGGGTTAATTATCCCAATGTTTATCCCAGCGCTTTTTGCTTGGTATGGATGCAGTCTTGAGGTTAGACGTAATGTCAGAGTTCTTGAGGTTGTGTTTGATCTGCTTAGGGGTTGAAGAAATAATGCCACTATTTTAGAGCAAATTAATCCCCAGTCTCTCTCTTTTCGCAAGATCGTTTGTCAGTGAGCAGGATACACCACGTGCAAATATCCCTAAATATCGTTCTGTTTTGTGAAGTTTTCGATATTGATAAATATTTTTACATAATTCTGGCACATTGTCAAGTTGCTTATTACCACAGAATAAGTAAAAGTACTAACGTACTATTACTTATACTGTGCTATTACCAAACCCCGGCCACTCCATACAAAAATGGCGCGTTTGCATGTAGTAAACCAAATGACGTCTGTCGTCGTCTGTACACGTGCCTATGTTTGCGTGTTGGTCTCTAGGGCTGACAATGCTGACATTATTCAATTATTAGGCGGACATAGTAAACAGACTTGCATAAATTAAATAACACTACAATATTCACAAAACGCATTGTTTATGTTTAGTTGCCATTGCTAACTTACCCAAAATTTTTCTAAATAGAATCTTCCGAACACCGGTTCATTGTAAATGGTAAAACCATTTCACTAATTGTAGCTTTTTATGTAATTCATTTTCACATTCACATAGATTCACAGAATAAACGTAATTTAAAACTAATAGGTACCATAGCGGACATAACAATCACACACACTATATAATGATTTGTAAAGAAGAAAGTTGTCAACAAAAATAAACCACAACTCGAGCGAGCAGCACTGTTGGTTGGTTGTTGCGTTCGCGCGTTCGCGGCTTCGCGCATGCGCTCTTGAGACGGGAGATTCTCGAAGTAACTTTGTAAATGCGGCATTTTGGCATGCAATCGATTTGTTAGGAACGTGGAGGAAGAAGAATAGATTAATTATAGGAAGTAAATGCCATACAATTCATACAAAAAAGTAAAAATCTCTTTAATTCATGTATAACACTGCAGTAATATTATTATTATGATAATACCTACATCGTCTTCCCGCTTTTATCCCGAATAAAATATAAAATGTGTTTAGTGTCGAAAATGAGCCCGGCGTGATAATATTTTTTTCCCGACAACGACGGCCCGGCTATAATTTCGTGTCGTTGAAAGAACAGCAGTATACATTATATTAAAATATGTAATAGTTGCCGTGAGTCAGATCTCGCGATGATAGTTTTTATATTATGTCGCGAAAATTCACGCGAGCAAAGCCGCATTCAGAAACGTGTGCATTCATACGTAGTTATAGACTTAGATAGATACATCCATATGTATTAATAACACTGAAAAATCTGTTTTGTTCACTAGATTGCAGGGTGCACCATGTGCAGGTAACACTGGCTTAGGCTCTAAAGATGATAAAGGGATTATTATTAGAAAAGACTAAATTAAGTATACTGTATGTGAACTGAACTGAATTCTTTATAATGTTATTATAGTTTTTATTTGCGGGTGAGAATTATAATAATTTGCAATAGTCTCAACGCCTGCCGAGACCTGATCATGGGTATATCGTTCCATTGACATATCCTGGAGCGGGTCACGGCGGGCGTACAACATTACATCAAACTTCTCAAAGGGGCCTCTACGCGTTGGATCCATATCCTCGCGCACGCCTATCAAATGACCGGGCTGGACCCGTGAATTAAGTGAACAATAGTTTAAAATAAGTCATAGTTTTTAAAATTTGTATTCGAAATTCATATTGAATGAGCAGTCTGGCTGGCGATTGATAAATCATTATTTGAAACACAAACTTACAAACTGACTATACGATTCAAAAATACAAGGTTAGGTCGGACAGTTAAATTTCCCCAACGTATTTAATTTTGTATAATGCTACTATAATGCTGTCCCGTTCAAATCTCGTATTAATTGTATCCTACTCTGATAGACATGAATCTATTAAATAAAAATAATCTGAGCTTTTTCTAATTCAATTACGTAATATAATATTTCATTTGTCAGATTAAACAATTTAAATATTCATAGTAAAACACAATGTGACATTAAACAATTTAAATATAGGTACATAGTAAAAACACAATGTCTGTTTATAGTCTTATGTGCAGTTAAATTATGCTTCTGGGATGAAACTATGGCTGCCATAATTATGCTTTTTAAAGTAATTTATAAAAAAATCTGTACTTTATTTCATCCAAAGGGAACGAATGAAATTTTCTTTTTACGTTTCCACGTCTTGTGTTGAAACATCCGTCCACTGCACAAGTCACTCCCATCTTTATTTTGCTGAATGAAAAATAAAACACGAGCGACGTCAATTCGCACGTTGTGGCATTCCTTGCGAACGGTTCCAAATCGGTTCCATAGGGGAGGTGAGGACGACTAGTGAGAGCGGCAGAGAGTGTCCATACTGTACGTTAGTACTATTACTTATACTGTGCTATTACTTTGTACAGGCTCGTGTAATACACAACGCAGAAAGCAGCGTGGACAGCGCGGCCGAGTCTCTAGTGCTTGTTCGAGGGGCGGACGCTCAGGCGCTCTTCAACTTCCTGCTCAACTGCAAGTCCATCGTCGCGGACACGGGGCCCTTCGCCGGGATCCCGCCTACGCTGCTGTCGCCCACCGCCTTTCATGGCGGAACGCTACAGTCACTAAAGGTAACGTACGACGGGGGAAACGGGACAATGTGCGCCTAAACCACACCCAAACGTAACAGTGTCTATCCAACTTAAATATGAACAGATGTTAAGCTAATTTGGAGTGTAGTCCATTAGCTAAATAAATGTAATAGCTCCACGTTTCCATTGAGCAGTGTTTTTCAAGGTTGGGGTCGCGACCGCATAGGGGCTCTCCACGGGTTCACGGAAGGTCGCGAAACTAAAAAACAACGTTCAAAAACATATTTTTTATAAAAATAATGTTCATTTCGGAACTTAAACGTTGTCTGTTTTATATACTTCATTACATTTTGTTTCTTTTTTTTATTGTATTTAATTAACAATTCTTAACTATGAAAGTTGATAAAACTGGACGGATTTGATATTTGTAATATAATAAAATATATACAGGTTAGAAACTTTAGGGGGAGGTCGTAAAATATTTTTACATAATAAGGGTGGTCGCGCCATGAAAAAGTTAGAAAAACACTGCCACAGAGGATAAGAAAATATAAAGATGTCACTATTTTAAGATATGAAGCATATCTCACGGAACGTTTCAGTTCATTACGCTGTCTTCCAAAAGAGTTGTGTTAAATTTAATGTGTTCTTTTTTGTATTATGTACGTAATTATCACTTCCATAACAGCAGTTTTGACATTTTTTGCGATTGTGGGACACCAGCCCCCCTAGCCAAGTGTAATTCGTAGCGTAACGAACGTTAGATAGATCACGTGACATTTGTCAATTCGAATATTTTAGTATGAGCTCCACAGTTCAAATTAGCGATCGCTACGCTTTTCTACTTCGCAAACTGCCATTTGGCTAGCCCCCCTGGTAGGTGTTTGATAGACTTTTATCTATAACGGCCTCTGTGCACTAGGCGACCGCGGCTATGGTCGCAGCCACCCAACAATTTATATTACTGGTCGCCTAGTATGGGGAGGTCATAAACAGAGTGTAATTTTGTTATATTATATCTTTTATTTAACAAAAAAAAACTAGTGTGCTTTAGATCACACAACTGAAGTAAAACTTCTTGGATACCATTTAACGCAACATATTTTGCACATCAAAAAATGCTTATTGCACAACGAATGCAGGATTTGATGTACAATCAGATTAATTTGATGTGCAAATCAGGTTTTTATTTTTTGGATCATTTTAATATTTTTCCAACTTCTTCAGCTCTACTAACTTTTATCTCCTTCTCAAGTTAACGCTCTCGTCACGCATTCACCAGTTTCACCTTACTCCCCAAGTCTAGCGTGCGTAGTTTTACTTCAAAATATTTATAATCCATGTGCACTTTTTAGGTTCGCGAAAACATCGTCCACTCAGAGAGTACAAAGTACTACTCCATAGAGCTTCGGGGGCCGATCCTGCCGACGACAGTGCATACTTTGTTCGATGTTCTGAAAGCGAGTACGACGTCACTGTTCAGCGCTACGTTCGCACATCACCAGCCTACGCTGGCTTTTTCGTGGGCGGCAAGGAACATCGCTGAAGGTATACATTATACATATCCATACTACATTCAATATATATATATATAAATTCGTCTTGATAACGCTTGTGTAAAACATGAAAATAGCGGATCGTTGAAATTTGGTTTATGCGATCTTGAAAAAACAATATTTCAAACTCGAAAACCTTCATTTTGATTTAAAGGCGATCACAAATATATATGTAACTCATTTATGTTCAAAAGTAATTTTAATCTATAAATAGATACTACTTCTACTACTACGATAAGACTCGAAATAAGACACGCGGTCAAAACTGTTTATTACATTTTTTGCTTTTCAGTCTTAGATCATTAATAGTTTCCAGTTTACAAACTTTAATATTTTTATGCGCTAAAGTTGGGTTTTTGCTTTAAGAGCTTATTATATATTATATATATATCTTGCTTGTTATTCATCCAAAACACCAAAACATGTGGATTGGTTGGCCGCTCTGCAATAGCAGAATAGTGGCAGGTGCCTCGATCACACCTACTCGGGACTTACACTAAAATACAGTCGAATCTTGCTCTCAAAATTTTGTGGCAAATTGGCTTACTCATACAATTTAATATGAATAAAATTTCAGATGAAACTTCAAAAGAAAACGAGCCTAATCACTTCGCTAAAGCATTCAACAAAGAGAACTTGTCCGACTGCGGCATCAGCGACGGCATGTTGCAGCACTTCTGCTCGCCAGATGCCAGCCTCGTACAGGCCCTGGACAGTGTCAAGTACAACACAGAAGATGACACATACACTTGGTGACATTCGATTATGTTTGATGTATACAGGGTTCTTTTAAAACAGTACACTTTTTTGAAAGTCTGCTCAATATCGACAGTTGGAACTTTTACAATATGAATCCCACCAAATCGGATTATTAGATCAAAAAACGGCCGTTTTGTACATAAACTTGTGATCAAGCCCGGCTTCACACGGGTAGCATTATGTTTGTGTAATAAATAGACTTGATCGAATCGAAATTGTAAATATTTTTGTAAATGTATAACTGAGCCTAATGATAATATTTATTGTAGTTGTGTACAGACAAGTAATGTTTCCAATATCTGATGTTAAGAATGAATAGGTAATGGTTACCTAAAAATCATACATGGAAATTTGATTTCCTTGGATTCATATAACAATTATTGCTACGAAGAATTATAAATGTTCGTACTTATTGGATAAAAATGTATGGAATAGCTGATTTTATCTCGCGATTTGACAAGGTTTACCATGTTAAAATTCTTATATTTGTATTTAATACACAAATATAACAACTTTAACATGGCAACTTACTCCTAAAGTATGTTGGGTTAATTTCATTACATCTTAAGGATCAGTGGGCGTATATTTATTGAAAATTACCTTGGTACCAGTGTTATTAGATCAATATTCAACTGTCGATATAGAGACGACCCACAAACAAGCGTACTATTTCACAAGCAGTCCCTCATTTGTGTGGTTATTTTGAATGATAAAATTGTGTGTTATATGATCATGAATTAAACAATGTTTTAAATGTTTTTGCATATTTTATTTCACGAATCTTGTAATTTTAAATAATAACAACATAATCATTTAAATGTATGATTTATTATTTTCATTTTTGGTAGATTAAAAATAAATTTCATAAGTCCACAATCACTTACACATAACAAGATTCATACAGATCAGGATGAAATAAATAATATTGTGAGAGTTCTGTTTAAAATGACGTAATATTATATTACCTAACTGCACTAATCACTATCATTATCACTTCAAACCCAGGGTGGAACAGGAATCTTGGAAAGCTTACATCTAGAATATTCAGCTAAGTGAACATTTATCCACTCTCTGAAACAAATGGGAAATTAAGTTATTATAACAAATCCAATATCCATTTCCTTATATTAATAAATAATTCGTTTTACAGTGGTTTATTTGGAATAATTACCTTCAGGTGTCCCAACTATACGATGTATCAGTTACGCGGGCTTATGATTTCTGTGAAAGAGAAAGATAGTGATCAGTATCCAAGGAAATGTAAACCAGATGACCCCTAGCTTTTTGTATCGTAGAACCCTTGCGTACATATTTTCTGGTTTTTGTAGACCCTCTGCCCAAAAATATATGAATACCAATACAAGACCGATACCCTTTTCATCTCGAAATCGACGCCTTACACATCACTATGGATATCAACGATTTGAACTAATAAACATCATTCCAATTAGTCATGCCTCAAATTTGATGAATGAAATAGTCTGAACTTTTAACACGTTAAGCAAAGTCGTACTATGGGTGAAGAATCGACACAAAAGTCCTTGGTGTCATCGCTAGCCATCTCATCACAGTGGGGTATAATAAAAAAATGGACATGGTTTAAAATACGTACATTAGATGATCCAGTGGAGGCAGGTTGTCCCGGCACTGAGTACTGCGGGCGGAAGTTTGAGAAGTTGGCCGCCGCCGCCGCGGCCGGCGAGAAGCCCGGCAGGCTGCCGCCCGACTGGAACCCGGCCGGGAACTGGGGCATTTGGGCTGCTGACACAGTAATTTATTACTTAATATGGCTGTCGTTTTTCTACAATGATTTTGATTTTAGAGAACTCTTCATTCCTTCGAAGTAAATACTACAATAATTATATTAAACGGGTCACATTTGTAAGTAAAAACTAGTAAAACATAGTTTAAATTCCATTTTTGGTTTTTGCTATGTATATATGGAATGAACATCCTAATAAAAAGTCAATGGATAAGGAAAGCGAAAACAATCTTACTAGCTTATTGCTTATAGCGTGTTATCAACACAGAGAAATTGGTCAATAAAACGGTACTAATTATCTACAAACTTGTACGTATTGGGATGATATTTAGCATACAGAGAGCATGTTCATGCTACAGTGCTACAAACTTATCTGACCCGGTGGCCAAATTTAGAACTAAAGCCGCCATCTTGTAATGTAGTATTGCCAGGTACAATTAATTTACTTACCGCGTAAGCACATTCCATTGAGGTGTATTTTTTTAAATACATATTATCTTTTTCTACACATATTTCATTTCTTACAATAAAAAAAATCGTTAACGAGTTGTTTCTGTATTGTCAATAAGTAATAAGTGTGTCAATATTATAACTCTCTAATATTATATAATAGCTATGATCGCGATTTAACGTGGTGCATTTTTAAAACTAATCAACAAAAAATAGAAGGCAATTGATATTTAATTGAAACACCACACAACACAATTAATAAGTATATCAATGCTATTATTTTAATAGTGTATATATTTCTTTGATTTTTATGTTTCCTCTAAAACGGGCGGCATTTCGTTTAATAGCAACACTTAAGTCGATCGTACCGCCCCCGCCACCGGGCCAGATAAGTTTGTGGCACTATACGTGGTTTTTAATCAAGGTAATTTGTTAACTAGAGCAGAAGCTAGAAGGTACATGGGGCATATCCCACTGGATAGTGGGATATGCCCCATGTACCTTCTCGCATTAATAATTTTCCATTCACATTTCGGCAATAACTGGTCAATCGTTATGCAAAATTCAAATAATAGGAATATTAAAACGGTATTTACATTATCTCCATGTATCATGACAATGACCAGAGTATCCCCGAGCGGTGTACCGGAGTGCACGTATTAAGTGTGCGTGTACCTGCGGGCACGGGGTTCCCTGCGGTGGCGGCCAGCCGCGACAGTATGGACCGCTCCGACATCTGCAGGCGCTGCGCCACGGGCGGGATGCGCGCCAGCGTGGCCGGCAGCCGCGACACGTCCGACTTCATGTCCGACAGCAGCTCCTCCAGCTGGTTCAGCACCTGCTCGCACCGACGCAATATACATTGACAGCACTACGTCACTCACGAAACACACTTCAATGACAATACGAAAGAAATCCTCGATTTGGCCCATATCAGTGCGACGCTGCTGACTGTCGTAGTTGAATACGTTTGTGGTAGCCGCGTCTATTCCACTGTAATCCACGAGCTAGCTCGTTCCATAAGATTAGATAAAGCTGGACATAAAGCATAGCAGGGTTTCGTCAACCTGAAATGTTCCAGACCAGCCGAAAATACGATATTCTAGCTAAACAGAAATAGAGCACAGAATAGTTTCACGTTTATGGAAAGATTTTTTGCAAATTAAAGCTGCCGGAAATCGTTTGATGCAAACATATTCAGCATTGTGAGTCTCAGTGGGAAG
Organism: Hypsopygia costalis; assembly: GCA_937001555.2. NCBI lineage: Eukaryota > Metazoa > Arthropoda > Insecta > Lepidoptera > Pyralidae > Hypsopygia > Hypsopygia costalis. The sequence goes on along the minus strand of OW443330.2, from coordinate 6,535,930 downwards.
TCAAATTTCATAAGTCCACAAACGGCACGTATTCAGCATTGTGTGTCTCAGTGGGAAGTTAAATTTCATAAATCCACAAACGGCACATATTTAGCATTGTGTGTCTCCTTGGGAAGTTAAATTTCATAAGTCCACATACAGCACATATTCAGCATTGCGAGTCTCAGTGGGAAGTTAAATTTCATAAGTCCACAAACGGCACATATTTAGCATTGTGTATCTCAGTGGGAAGTAAAATTTCATAAGTCCACAAACGGCACATATTTAGCATTGCGAGTCTGTGGGAAGTTATATTTCATAAGTCCACAAACGGCACATATTCAGCATTGCGAGTTTCAGTGGGAAGTTAAATTTCATAAGTCCACAAACGGCACATATTCAGCATTGCGAGTCTCAGTGAGAAGTTAAATTTCATAAGACCACAAACGGCACATATTCAGCATTGGGTGTCTCAGTGGGAAGTTAAATTTCATAAGTCCACAAACGGCACCTATTCAGCATTGCGAGTCTCAGTGGGAAGTTAAATTTCATAAGTCCACAAACGGCACATATTCAGCATTGCGAGTCTCAGTGAGAAGTTAAATTTCATAAGACCACAAACGGCACATATTCAGCATTGGGTGTTGTAGCGTGTCCATATGGAACGCTACAGAGTTATCCTTTTTATCTGTTTGGGTGAACTGTGTATTGCAAATTAAACTCGTAAATCCTTGTATCCGGACCCCTAATATATTTCTTTAATAAAAAGGACGGTATGCAATGCATAAAAATACATTTTTCTAAAATATAATATATTGCTTCTAGTGTGGTGTCATATTATTAAAACGTTATTTTTCAAAATTAAAATGTCGCCGAAATTAATAAATACATAATTTATTTATAATTCTAAAATTAAAACTGAGAAAATGTTAAACGTTGAAGAAAGAGATTTTGTGGCTTGCATCTGGCAACCTTTTTCGTCATTCTTTCTTTTCCGTTCGAACATGACTCAACAATAGTCGATTTTTAATCAATTTTATAAGAAAATATTCAAAAATTGGGTGTTTGTGGTTGAAATGGCCCAATATCCTGAATAAATAAACATAAAACGCCTTTGGCGTTTGAGGAAGGCTGGTAAGCGTTTTTCGTGTTGGTCGAGTGACAATTTATGGCCGCGACCCCACGCGTGCATACTAAAATGAAAATTTGTTCTTTTCAGAATGCACATTTGAGTGCATAACATGTGTATGACATTTGATTTTTAAGGGAGGGCGCATATTTAAATGCGGTAAGTTAATTTTTCTTAATTTTATGGAAGCGTCGTCCGCGGGTTCAAAGTCCAAATACTCATGAACGCTTATTTTGTTTTCAGCCCTCTTTTCTTCCGCACTCTTTTCTTACCTCCACTCTTTTACTACTCTTCAATCTGCTTCTTTGCTACAACCTTTTTGCCACAACTTCTTGCTTTGATCAAATTCTTCACTTCTTTGACGTGACGAAACATAACGAAACATCCAAAATGTTGCATTAATGATGTGACTCTGAATTGGTTGATGCGTGTTGCGTAAATGTAATTCTATTGTAGTTAGGGACTATGTTCTCTGTAACTGTTAAGTAGACAATATTCTCTTCAAAAACAAATCTTAGCCCCTAAGCGTACCGCTGTATCTCATTATATATAGTGTAATTGTGTAACAATTTTTTTCTTATTGCAATATACAGATCAGTCAAATTCTGATGTATTATTGAACTATATGCTCTGCTTTGATATATATTTTTCACGGCCAGTTGCCCACAGATTTCGTATGGCATTTAACCCGACTTGAGATTAATAGTTCAATGGTCTCCGCTGTGTTATGGAGGGTACAACCAACGCAACGACCGTCAACCTAGGCGCCCGAAAATTGTGAGTACCATACTCTTTACTTTTATTATCTTTTAACAGCTTTATATAAATTTGGGTTGACGGCAGCCTGATCATCTTGGCCACTGACTATAATCTCTTGTTTAAATGAAACCCCTTTGATTGTTCATTTACATACTTTAATTTCCATTAACCTTTTTTTAAAACGCCCCAATAGTCCGGTCTTGTGTTTTTTTAAAACCGTGACAAGTTGGCGCAGTCATGTTTATTTAAAACATGACAATTGACGCAGTCGAACAGGGACTTGATTTATTAAAAACTTGATATTTTGAATATAATTATATAAAAATATATGAAAACTTTAATATTTGATAATTGAATTTACTGAAAATATTGGTTACCCACATGAAGTCTGGGACAACTTGGTCTTAACTTTGATATTTAACTTTCTTGTTAGCCGTGACTGTTTTCTAAATAGTTACTTGGTTATTTTTATATGGTATTCCTTTGAATACATATTTATACTTTGTCGTTGACAAACTTTTGTTATTATGGTGAAGCGAGCAGATGGTATTTGGCTAACTTTATTTAGTATTTTTGAAATGTAACATTTGAGTTATATTTTATATGATGAAGATGACAGATATGGAGTTATTTATTGAATAAACATTGTTTATATCTTTATTTGCAACCTTATCTTATACTTTGTATTTTTTTTGATCAATTGTTTCAACTGACATATATATAAACATTTCTTGTTATGTGAACCATTTTTCAACAGGTAAAGAGTGTGACTTGTACTTATACTTGTAACCTATGTGTACAACGTTTGTTCATATGTGACAACTTTCATTTTGAATTTGAAAAAAAATATTATAAAACAAAGTTAAAACATATTACTACACATTGTTAACACTTCAATTGCTGAATATATTTCATAGTGCTACAGCTTATTGCGAATTAATGCTATTTTCTTTAATACATAAACACATTACTAGCTTAACATCAGGAGTGACACATTTTGTATGAAAAATTTTCAACGCTTGAACATTTTGGTGAATTTAAGTAAATATTAAGTAAATATGTTAAAAAATATAGATAATTGTTTTCAAAAGTGATAGATTTGATGTGACTTCATATTGCTACTTGCTTATTCATATTAGTTTGAAATTTCACACATTACATAACCTAAAAAGAAAAAGTTACATTGTTGGTTGATGTTTGTACAACTTTGCTGTGAATATTATCAAAAATATAAAGCTTGCTCATTGCATTTGAACATTATAACAAAACAATTATATTGGAAGTGTAATTTAACTAAACAACATACTTATAAACATTGAAAAATACTTGGACATAACCGATTTGAAACGTTGCTGATATTTTGAGTTTTGCAAAGCCTAATTAGCTTGTGCTGTGCTTTCTTACTTGGCTTATATGTGAATGTATACTGTATTCATAAAGGTGTATACACACTTACGCTTGTGTATATTTTAAATTTATTTAATTTGCTAACTTTGAAAGATGGATGATAAGTCGAATGATTCTAACACTAAGTCTGATATGCAGGCTATGGATGTTAACATGCCTTCGCTTAACAATATTAATATACAACCTCAGACCCAGCAGCGGAATCAGGACGATTTACCACCCGCTACGGAAATTCGAAATATGATAGATTTAGAGAATGTTATTGAATCTAATGTTATATTGAACGCACCACATTCGGAACAAGTGAATTTAAATTCAGTGAACTTAAATACTGCATACCATAATTCAACAAACATTAACAGTGCTTCTCCACATATGAATTCTTATTCTTGCTATCAAAAACGTTTTGATTTTACAAAATTGGGATTAGTTTTTAACGGTAGGACTTGTCCTATGGAATTTTTTACTCGTTTGGATGAATTAGGTCCTGTTAAAGGTTTTACTAAAGAACAGTGCTTTTTAGCTATACCAGTGCTTCTTTCTGACATTGCCTTGAAATGGTATAGAGGAAGGAAGGACTGTATTTTCAATTGGGATCAGTTTAGATATGAAGTAATTGAACAGTTTGCGCCAATAGATTTGAATTATAAGTTGGAATATGAAATTCGTACTAGAACACAGAAATCATCTGAAACTTTGTCGGAATTTATTATTGAATTGATGGATATGTCTACTAAATTGAATAGTCCATTGTCGGAGTTTACCTTGATTCAAATTATAAAACATAACATGCTACCGGAATATTCGTATCATCTGGTAGGTAGGTCAGTCACGACTATTAATCGACTTTTACAGTTAGGCAGAGAGATCGAATCTCTTCGTCCTGTTGATCAAAATTTAAATGTTAAGAGGCCTGCCACTTTTAAGACAGAGCCCAATATTAGGATGAGTGTTGTGTCTTCACCACGAACTGAAGCCATTTGTTTAAAGTGCAAAATGTCTGGTCATAATTACAAAGAGTGTAGAAAGTTTCCGGCTGTTCAGTGTTTCAAGTGTGGACAACCGAATGTTTTGACTAGGAACTGCAGTAGGTGCAATCCTGTTAGTAAGAATGTTTCAGTTTTGGATAGTGGCGTTGCTGCTTGTGAATCTTGCGGTTCAAAAAACGCATGAGGGCCAGTTGTGACCAACTTCTTTCTAGAAGAAGTGAACGGACCACAGCTGGAGAAATTTATAATTTTAGTGAAACATGTAACAAATCATCATCATCATCTGTCAATAATGTCAGTAATTCTCAAATTAATTTAGTTTCTCAAATTGCTTCGTTTTTGAAATTTAAAAACTTAGATAGTAGACCTTACATCTCATTTTCGATTAGAGGTCATGAATTTTTAGGATTATTGGATAGCGGTGCACAGATTAGTGTACTTGGTAATAATTCGCACCGAACTTTTCAAGATTTAGGATTTGTGTTACAAGAATCTTCTTTTATTGCTACCACAGCCGACGGCAAATGCCAACAAGTTCTTGGGTACATGCAATTGCCAGTTAAATGTGCAAAACGGACTAAGCTTATCAAATTTATTGTTATACCTTCTATAACTAGTGATGTTATTCTGGGTATAGATTTTTGGGTATCGTTTGGAATCTTTAATAAATTATCTAAAGAAGTATCTTTTGTGAACTCTAGTGGTCAACCTTTTGAAATATCACCTATTACTTCTGCTAATAACTTGTTACCTGAGGAAAAATCTCGTTTAGATCATATTGTGGAATTATTTAAAGATATCTCTTATGAAAACAAGGGACTAGGTAGAACCGACCTTGTGCAACATAAAATTGACACTACGGGTGAACCTATTAAGCAGAGATATTACCCTTTGAGCCCCGCTAGATCTAAAGCACTCAATGTTGAAATCGATCGTATGTTAGAGGAAGGTATCATACAACCTTCAAAATCACCTTGGAGTAGTCCACTTGTATTAGTGACAAAGAAAGATGGTAGTCTTAGAGTTTGTTTAGATTCACGTAAATTAAATTCAGTTACTGTTAAGGATTCTTATCCACTTCCTTATATTTCTAGAATACTTGTTAACCTTAGAGATGCTAGATTTTTATCATCAATTGATCTTTCTAAAGCTTTTTATCAAATTTTATTGGAAGAAACGTCACGAGAAAAGACAGCTTTTGTTGTTCCCGGCAGAGGTCTATTTGAATTCGTTAGGATGCCATTTGGTGTGACAAATGCACCGGCGGAATTGCAGAGACTCTCTGATCGCTTGTTTGGACCTGAATTTGACGATAATATATTCTGTTTCTTAGATGATCTTATATTGATATCTCGCGACTTCGAAAGTCACTTAGTTTTGCTTCATAAAGTTTATAAAAGATTGAAGGATGCTGGACTTACCATTAACTTATCGAAATCAGAATTCTGCAGGGAAAGATTGCGATACTTAGGATATGTTGTTGATGAGGATGGACTACATACTGATCCAACTAAATTAGAAGCCATAAAGAATTTTCCTACACCGAAATCAGTCAAAAATGTTAGAAGTTTTATAGGAATGTGCTCATATTATCGTAGATTTATTAGTAACTTTTCTAATCTTGTTGCCCCTTTAACCAAATTAACTGGAGGTAAAAGAAATGCTAAAGTAAAATTTTCTTGGAATGAAGATGCAGATGAATCATTTAATAGTTTGAAAACTGCTTTAATTACCGCTCCGGTATTACAGTGCCCTAATTTTGACAAAAAGTTCTATGTGCATTGCGACGCTAGTGGAAACGGCGTTGGTAGTGTTTTAATGCAGGAAGATGACTCTGGTCAGTCTCATCCTATAGCGTATTTTTCTAAAATGTTATCTAGAGCTGAACAAAATTATAGTGTAACTGAAAGAGAACTTTTAGCTGTTTTATTATCAATTGAACATTTTAGACCTTATATTGAAGGAACAGATTTCACTGTAGTTACAGATCATGCTAGCTTAAAATGGCTGATGAACTTGTCCAATCCTTCTGGTAGACTCGCCAGATGGGCAGCTCGTTTGTCTCAATACAAATTTGATGTAGTACATAAAAAGGGTAGTTTACATACTGTACCTGATGCTTTATCTCGAGTCGAAATCTCTTCTATTGTTGTTTGCCCCGATGATATTCATGATCCGTGGTATTCTAAGATGTTTGTCGAGTGTCAAAAATATCCATCGAAGTTTGGAACATTTAAAGTTGAAAATGAAGTTTTATATAAGTATATTCGCCCAAAGAATTCTTTATCACAAGACTTAGCTTGGAAAATCGTTATACCTAAAGAACATGTTTTAGAAACAATTCGTAATAATCACGATGATGTTAATTCTGCTCATTTCGGTATTCACAAAACTCTTGAGAAGATTAAAGTACACTATTTTTGGCCTAAGATGTTTAAAGATATTAGAGATTATATAGTCCGATGTGACGTTTGTAAAGCGTATAAACATTCTAATTCTGCACCATTAGGATTGATGACCAACCCTAAGCTTGTTAATCGACCTATGACTATGCTGTCGATAGACATCATAGGACCTTTGCCGCGTTCTTATTCTGGACATAATTTTATTCTGTCAATAGTAGATGTTTTCACAAAATTTTGTTGGATTTTTCCAATGTACACTGCTACGGCACAAACTATAGTCAAAATACTAGAAAAAGAAATATTTTTAAAATTTGGATGTCCTAAAACTATAATTTGTGACAATGTACTCAGTTTACTTCAAAATTATTTACAGACTTTATAGAAGGTTACAATACTCCTAAAGTTTTCTACAATTCTTTATACACACCTCAGAACAACCCAGTTGAAAGGTTCAATAAGACGATTGAAACTTGTTTATCCTGTTATGTTGAAACTGATCATAGGACTTGGTCTAAATATTTGCCACATGTCCAGTCTGCTATTAATAGCACTATTAATTTAGTTACAGGCTATACGCCTAATTTTCTTATGTTTGGAAGGGAGACAATTTTAGATGGTTCTTTATATAAATTTTCTTCCTCTGATGCTTCAGAGAATTTAATTATTGGGAGTAGGTCTGACTACTCTGAATTATTATCTACTTTGGAAAATATTTTTGATAAAACTGTATCAAACTTAATTAAAGCATATAAAAAGAATGCTTCTTATTATAATATTGGACGGAAAAGCATTTCTTTTTGTGCTGGCGATATTGTATGGAGGAGGAACTTCGTTCAGTCGAATGCTCAGCACTATTTTTCCGCTAAATTAGCACCTAAATTTGTTAAATGTGAAGTTGTAGAGAAAGTTTCTAGTAACGTTTATTTATTGAAGGACTTGGTCAAAAATACCACTGGTAATTATCATGTTAAAGATATTCTTAAAATATAAAATTTCGTTACGGAGGTATTGTTACCAACTCGTTAGCTCGTTTTGTGGTATCTCGGTTTCGAGCTATTGATAGGTGATGTATGAATGTGTTCTGAAAGGACTAGCTCATTTTGTAGGTGATGAATGTAGGACGCCTTGGTATACACTATTACAGTTAAGCTACGCTCTGTACCTTCTGTATGTTCTTCAAGATTCGGTTCTTTTCTAAAATTAAAGTGCTGAAAATAGTGAGGTGCATATTCCAGCGCAAAAAGGACTATCATTTATTATTTATTTTGTATATTTTGTACAATATTTTTGTCGGATCATTGTTATCCGAATTTTTTTGTTAAGTCGATGTTTTGTCTTGTGCATACATACTTACCTACTTATGTGAGTTGTGTGTCACATGTTTTTTGTTTTGTGTTTTAGGGTAAGTTTAAACCCGGACATGACTTTATTTGCTGGCAAGCCAATCTCTTGATTTGGACTTATTTGGATTCGACTTAACTTTGAGCATTTCATTTGCGAAATTCGCTCACATTATTTTTGGTGTCTCCGGACCCACTTTTTAACACACCTTGTGTTATTTACGTCTTTTCGGACGATTTTTATATCAATTGTGATGGTTAGTTCGTAAACTCCGAGGCCAGGGTGCTGACCGGAATTTGCCAGTAGTAAATTAACCACACTTTTGTTTTCCATGTCCTTTGACATGTTTTGTTTGTCGTGTCTTTCGACATGTTTTTTGTGTTGGTCGGTTCGTAAATTTCGAGGCGAGGGTGCTGACCGGAATTCACCAGTAGCAGATCGACCACACGTTTGTTTTGCATGTCTTTTCGACATGTTCTTTTTGAAGTTGGTAGGAGTTTTTTTTTATATGTCCGTTGACATATTTGTGTTGATTTGGTTTGCTAATAGGAGGCTACGCTTCGGGCCCATCCTATTACGCCGGTAGTATACCGATCACACATTTGTTTGTCATGTTTTTCAACATGCCTTTTCTTATATGTCTTTCGACATATTTTTTTGTAGTTAGTGGGAGTTTTGTTTTGTCGGCCTTGGTTCGCTGATAGGAGGCTACTCTTTGGGCCCATCCTATTACGCCAGTAGTACACCAGACCACAATTCTAGTTAGTTAGTTATTTATATTGATACTTTAATTATAATATAACCTTAGTGAATTGGTTTGTTAATGCGCGGCTAGTGTGCCCAGCGTATTATACCAGTTGTACACCGTTCGCTAATTTTTGGTTATTGGTTAGTTTTATTCTTATTTTATTAGTTATCGTGGTAGGTTATCCTTCTGTTGGAACATTTTGTTGGGTTGCCAGTTCAGGGTGTTTGAACTGACTGAGCTGCGCCGGTAGTATCTCGACGGAGTGTTTCCATGGTTGGTCTCTTCCAGCATCTAGATGCATGTCTAGTGCAGGATAGGTGTAGTAGCCTACGTGTTTTGTTTTGGTTATTTGAATTTAATTTCACTATTTTTTATTTACATTTACCTCTGGGAAGGATGTTTTTAAAAAAATTTTAGAAACTCCGTTTCTAAAATTTTTTTTTTCCCAGAACGGGTGAAATGTAGCGTGTCCATATGGAACGCTACAGAGTTATCCTTTTTATCTGTTTGGGTGAACTGTGTATTGCAAATTAAACTCGTAAATCCTTGTATCCGGACCCCTAATATATTTCTTTAATAAAAAGGACGGTATGCAATGCATAAAAATACATTTTTCTAAAATATAATATATTGCTTCTAGTGTGGTGTCATATTATTAAAACGTTATTTTTCAAAATTAAAATGTCGCCGAAATTAATAAATACATAATTTATTTATAATTCTAAAATTAAAACTGAGAAAATGTTAAACGTTGAAGAAAGAGATTTTGTGGCTTGCATCTGGCAACCTTTTTCGTCATTCTTTCTTTTCCGTTCGAACATGACTCAACAATAGTCGATTTTTAATCAATTTTATAAGAAAATATTCAAAAATTGGGTGTTTGTGGTTGAAATGGCCCAATATCCTGAATAAATAAACATAAAACGCCTTTGGCGTTTGAGGAAGGCTGGTAAGCGTTTTTCGTGTTGGTCGAGTGACAATTTATGGCCGCGACCCCACGCGTGCATACTAAAATGAAAATTTGTTCTTTTCAGAATGCACATTTGAGTGCATAACATGTGTATGACATTTGATTTTTAAGGGAGGGCGCATATTTAAATGCGGTAAGTTAATTTTTCTTAATTTTATGGAAGCGTCGTCCGCGGGTTCAAAGTCCAAATACTCATGAACGCTTATTTTGTTTTCAGCCCTCTTTTCTTCCGCACTCTTTTCTTACCTCCACTCTTTTACTACTCTTCAATCTGCTTCTTTGCTACAACCTTTTTGCCACAACTTCTTGCTTTGATCAAATTCTTCACTTCTTTGACGTGACGAAACATAACGAAACATCCAAAATGTTGCATTAATGATGTGACTCTGAATTGGTTGATGCGTGTTGCGTAAATGTAATTCTATTGTAGTTAGGGACTATGTTCTCTGTAACTGTTAAGTAGACAATATTCTCTTCAAAAACAAATCTTAGCCCCTAAGCGTACCGCTGTATCTCATTATATATAGTGTAATTGTGTAACAATTTTTTTCTTATTGCAATATACAGATCAGTCAAATTCTGATGTATTATTGAACTATATGCTCTGCTTTGATATATATTTTTCACGGCCAGTTGCCCACAGATTTCGTATGGCATTTAACCCGACTTGAGATTAATAGTTCAATGGTCTCCGCTGTGTTATGGAGGGTACAACCAACGCAACGACCGTCAACCTAGGCGCCCGAAAATTGTGAGTACCATACTCTTTACTTTTATTATCTTTTAACAGCTTTATATAAATTTGGGTTGACGGCAGCCTGATCATCTTGGCCACTGACTATAATCTCTTGTTTAAATGAAACCCCTTTGATTGTTCATTTACATACTTTAATTTCCATTAACCTTTTTTTAAAACGCCCCAATAGTCCGGTCTTGTGTTTTTTTAAAACCGTGACAAGTTGGCGCAGTCATGTTTATTTAAAACATGACAGTGTCTCAGTGGGAAGTTAAATTTCATAAGTCCACAAACGGCACCTATTCAGCATTGCGAGTCTCAGTGGGAAGTTAAATTTCATAAGTCCACAAACGGCACATATTCAGCATTGTGAGTCTCAGTGGGAAGTTCAATTTCATAAGTCCACAAACGGCACATATTCAGCATTGTGAGTCTCAGTGGGAAGTTAAATTTCATAAGTCCACAAACGGCACATATTCAGCATTGCGAGTCAGTGGAAAGTTAAATTTCATAAGTCCACAAACGGCACCTATTCAGCATTGCGAGTCTCAGTGGGAAGTTAAATTTCATAAGTCCACAAACGGCACATATTCAGCATTGTGAGTCTCAGTGGGAAGTTAAATTTCATAAGTCCACAAACGGCACATATTCAGCATTGCGAGTCAGTGGAAAGTTAAATTTCATAAGTCCACAAACGGCACCTATTCAGCATTGCGAGTCTCAGTGGGAAGTTAAATTTCATAAGTCCACAAACGGCACATATTCAGCATTGTGAGTCTCAGTGGGAAGTTAAATTTCATAAGTCCACAAACGGCACATATTCAGCATTGCGAGTCAGTGGAAAGTTAAATTTCATAAGTCCACAAACGGCACATATTCAGCAATGTGAGTCTCAGTGGGAAGTTAAAAATATGTTCTATAGTTGAAATGGTGATATTGACCTTGTGTAACACAGCGTTGGCTGGCTTGTTTCCGGCGAGCGACTCCTTGCTGAGATGCTGATGGCTCTCGGCGAGACACTCCACCTCTGCGAAGCGCGCGTTCAGCGACATGGCGGGATGGTTGGGATCCTGCGTCAGGTTGAGATAGGCCGCACGACGCAACTGCTCCTCGATCACTAGAGCCTGTTCCAATAGCTGCAAACATACGTTTAAATGTTATTGTTACGGTCGATATGTCGAAACTGCATACGTATATAAAAGACAAATATTGAAACTATGACAGTTTTAGACGCAACATTAAGTTCACATATTTACAATTAGAGACTTGATTACTGTTAGACAACATCAGCAAACGAATTGGAAAGTTCGCAAATATTTCAGAAATTTAATCGAAGCACTCTGCAGCATAGCTTACCTTGAATCGCCTCGCTAGGAACTTGTTCTTGATCTCGAGGAAGTTGCCTTTGCCGACATCCATCTTGAAGGGCTCATTGATGATGGCGAAGCGTAAGTCGTTCTGAATGTCCTGCCAGCGGCCGTAGCCGTGCGTCACAATGCCGGCCAGCAGCCAGTAGTCGTGCCTCCGATGCCAGATCTCGTACTCGCGGCCGGGCGCCGCGGCGCGCTCCTCGTTCAGCCACAGCGTGTGCAGCTCCGTGAACCCTCCATCCGCGATGTTGAACATGAACTTGCGACGCTCCACCTTCAGCTCCTCCTCCTCCTTCACTAGCACCACGTCGTCGTCGTCCTCCTCCTGCCATCCACCGATAGTTAACATTAGAGAATTAACACAGATACTTTCATTGATTCTAAAAATACAGATTCGACCAATATTTACGATGACAAATTATCAATAATAATTACCTTCTTCTCGTCCTTGGGCTTCTCCGAAGCTTCCGACTCCGCCTTCTCACTCTTAGCGTCCTCCTTCTTATCGGGATCTTCCTTTATCTCCTCCTTGATCTTATCTTCCTTCTCCTCCGGCTTCTTCTCTTCCGCCTTCTCCTCCTCCTTAGGAGGGTCTTCGTCGACGGACATGCGGCGTTCGGGCTCCTTCTGTTCCTGTTTAACGTCGGGCGGGGCGCTCTTCTCGTCGGCTTTCTCCTCCTTGATGTCGCTGGTGTCCATGGGCTCGTCCTTGAGCGAGCCGTCCTTGTCGTCGACGGCGTCGTCCTTGTCGTCGGCGGCGGGCGTGGCGGGCGTGGCGGGCGCGGCGGGCGTGGCGGGGGCGGCGGGCGCGGGCGCGGCGCCGGCGGCGGGCGCGGGCGAGGCGGCCGCCGACGTGATGGGCGTGGCGGTGGAGGGCGCGGGGCTCGCCGCCGCGCTCTCGCCCGCCGCCGCCCCCGCCCCCGCCACCTTCACCGGCTCCACCGGCTTCCGGATCAACTCCGGCATGCTGTAATACCCGTTTATGTGTTCGAACTCCTGAACCTTCTTCCTGATGAGACTCATGACGCCGATCCTCGTCAGCACGTGTTGCCTGGACAGGCCCTCTCTCGGCACGCCGTCGGCGAACGTCTCTGCGTTGTCCGCGCCCGGCTCGCACAGGTGTCGCATGAACAGTGACACGTACGCTTTGAAATTCCGCTCCGATTTGCCTCTCAGATCGCGCACTAACCACTGCGAGTTGAACGCGTCCTGCGGAGGCATACCGTAGCGCATGATCGCGTTGAGGAAAGATTTCCTCTGCCTCGCATTGAAACCGAGCACTTCCATGTTACCCCCGACGCGGGCCAGCAGCGGCGGCAGCGGCCGGTCCCTCTCCTCTCGTCGCTCGAGACGTCTCTTGCTGCGACGGCTGAGAAGGTCACCGTTGTCATTCTTCTCATCGAAGTCGTCGTCCTCTTTGTCATCTTCGCTACCCTGGGAGAAGTCAGAGTTGAAGTCAGAACCGTTCTCTTGCCACGTGGTATCCTCCCTGTTTTCTGTTTGGGCGACGCTACCATCATTGTAATTAACCTGTTTTCGTACGCGTTTACCTTTACCCAGCGTTCTCGCCTGATCTTCTTGATGTTGTTCATAGTGATGCCTGAGTAACTTGATCCAGTATGCAGGGTCAGTATTTTCGGCTTCCTGTTTAATAATTTCAGTATCGACTTCCTCTTCACCGTCTCCCTCCTTCGTGGAGTAACTGGCGACTTTAAATGAGCTAAGATACTCATTGGCCCACGACTCCTTTTGTTCAATACCCTCCTTTGATCGATCGAGTAGCTCGCCTACAGCCTTGTCGTCATAATGGATAGCTTCTTCCTTTCCTTCCTCCTCTTTGAAAAGCTCTTCTGTACCGAAACGTAAAATATCATCTAACTCTTGCTTGGTGAAGTTAGCCCCTTTGCCGCCCATGCCGGGCCGCACCACCAAGTGTGTCAACATCATTTTCCTTTTGGCTACCTGTGTCACTCTTTCTTCTACACTATTTCGTGTGACGAATCGGTAAATCATTACTTTATTCGCTTGGCCAATACGATGCGCTCGAGAGAACGCCTGGATATCATTGTGAGGGTTCCAGTCAGAGTCGTAAATAATTACAGTGTCAGCTGTCGCCAAATTGATACCCAAACCGCCGGCCCTCGTTGACAACAAGAACACGAACTGTTGGGCTCCAGGCGCATTGAATCTATCTATAGCTTCCTGACGAATCGTGCCAGTGATGCCGCCATCGATTCTCTCGTATTTGTAACCTTCACCCTCTAGAAAGTCTTCGAGAATATCCAACATTTTAGTCATCTGAGAGAAGATCAAGACTCTGTGGCCCTGCTCCTTGAGCAGTTTTAACATTTTCGCCAGAAGCACCAGCTTACCCGAGGCTTTGATAAGTGCTTGAGTATCGTAGTTGCCATGAGGACCGAGAGGAGCTTCCTCGGCAGCTACAGGGAACAAGTATGGGTGATTACAGCATTTCTTTAAGTCCATCATCACATTTAGTAGAGATACAGTTTGACCACCACTTTTTGGATTCAGGGCTTCGAAATTCCTGGTCAATATGTATTTATAGTATTTCTTCTGCATCGGCGACAGTTCTACACGCACGATAAACTCTGACTTGGTCGGCATGTTCTTCAGCACATCGGCTTTGAGCCGCCGCAGCATGTGCGGCCCTAACATTTCATGCAACCTTTTCACCTGTTCCTCTTTTGAAACATCAGCGAATTCATTCTGGAATGCGGCCAGGTCGTTAAACTTATCCTTGTTCAAGAAGTTCAGGAGATGGAACAACTCTTCGAGATTGTTCTGCAAAGGAGTGCCAGTAAGAAGTAGTTTGTAGTTGATATTATAACTGGCGAGTAGGCGGAAAAACTTGGACTGGTTGCTCTTTAGTCTGTGGGCCTCGTCGACGACTAATACGGCCCAATCTATGGAGCCGAGGCAGGTGGCGTCGATAGAGATCAGCTCGTACGAGGTGAGAAGAACATTGAATTTGACCTGCGACTTGACCTTGGAGGGCCGTCCGCCGCGATTGGCGCTGTCATCGAATGTGAGTTCATTCTCACGAATGACCGCACGCGAATCCTTATCTCCCACATACGTGATGACGTACAGATCAGGCGCCCACAATTCGAACTCGCGCTCCCAATTGATGATGGTGGACAAAGGAACCGACACAATAAACGGGCCTTTGCAGTGACCCTCTTTGAATAAGGAGTACAAAAACGTGACCGTCTGAATGGTCTTGCCGAGCCCCATCTCGTCAGCGAGGATGGTGTCGATGCCTTGCCCCCAGGAGTACCGCAACCAGTTGAGCCCCTCCAGTTGGTAGGGGTGGAGTTGCATGCCAGTTTCATAGACAAACGGAGGTTGGTCGTCATACTTTTTATTCAAGTTGCTAGTTGGCCGATCGGGTGGTGGGTTGTATTTCCTCGGTTTCATCTGCAGCCCCCCACTGTTATCGTCGTCGTCGATTATGTCGCGGTTCTTGCTCTTGCGACCTGGTTTCTTGCCTTTACTGCCCTTGGATTTACCTTCGGAGGTGATGAAAGCGCGCATGTCCTAGAAGTAACAATAAATATAAAGATTATAACAACTCTTTTCCATTTTATAATGATAACAATAGCAAATTTTAAGGTCACAGGTCTATTCACAAGGTCTGCGATAAATACTTAGAATACAGTAAAGGCAAGACAAATACTTAGAATACAAGATAGACAAAAGTTAAGTTTAGTCAATAATGAAGAAGTTCAAAGCCACACATGAGACACAAAATGGAAAGCTATATTGACAAATGAAAGTCTTAGAAAGAATGTGAATGTTGCTTCAGATTCTGAGGAGCAAAGAATTATTTTAAAGGCGACAGCGTTTTTTGAATCCTGAACATAGCGAGGGATTCAAAGTAAATCGCTGGAGCTTTAAAATAGTGTTGCTCCCGAGTTGAACATTAATTTTTATCACCCTCTATGAAAAAAATATGGAAATGTACCATCAATATATAAGAATAATACTTTCATTCTCACTACTTGAGGAAGACGCACAAATTTTTCATAAATCTAAATAAAATCCTAATTTCAGTAAACAATTATGAACGGAAGCGGAATGTATTTTGCACCTTATTTTATTTTTTCACAAACCATTTTCTAATTTAACAAGCGCGCGGTTAGTTTATTATACAGCCTTTATTACTTGGTCATACAATGCTTATGGTTAATCTCTTTGGTGATCGGAACTTTTAACAATATTTCTAATTCAAATCACTTTTAGTCCCTAGGGTAAACGCTATTTTAGTCCCTGTCAACGTAGAACAAATTAAATACAAGTGATAAAAATATTTTTTTATATCATAAATTCCATAGATAGGGCGCGTAGTGTGTGTGGTGTGTAGGTAGTGACCTGGTAATATTCGATGGCTTGCTTGAGTCCCGCGATGTCCCCCTGCTCCGACTCCCAGGTGGCCTGGTCGTAGGACAGGTCGCGCCACTTCACGAGGTAGTAGGTGGTTCCGTCGCGAGCCGTGCGGTGGTTGATCACGCGGTGCACCACCAACCACTCCGGCTTCACTCCGTACCTGCACGACAAATTATTATATTTGTTGATTCAATAAATGCCCAAGATATACACAATAATTCCCTATTTATGCACAAAACTAGGCCTCCATGGTACACTACGCCAACTAAAATTTCGATAGTTTTATTTTTTTATCTAAATCGATTAATTACTTCAGTAACATTATGCTACCTGAATTTTATTTATAAACACATACACACAGACACAACAAAATCGACAAATACAAACCGCTAAGTAAATGTATAACTCATATTAGCGGTGTGTATCTGGATGTGCATGTTTTGAGTTGGCGTAGTGTTCATTGGAGGCATCGCTCTACACTAGTGATGTAACGAATATTTGTATTCGCATTGGCGAATATTCGCATATTTCTCGGCATTCGCATTCGCAATTTTATGCGAATGTATTGCGAATATGAACGTCCTAAAAATAATTAAATTTTCAATTACAAAAAGGTAAATTAAATAAAGAAATAAATATCAACTTCATATTTATTTCAAAACCTTATCTTCTGTTAGAATTTTTTCAAACAATAAACATCACACGTAAATCAAACAGCAATCGGCCTTCTTCGGATCGGCTCGACAATGCTCGGAAGTAGGTGCAAATAATTACAAATGTATATAATAATACTTTATTTGGAACCAAGTTATTATATACAAATTCAACAATTGAAACGATGACATCTGCAGTAGTATAGAACTGTGTCGCAGATATCAACGCTCTCCTCCGAATATAATTCAAACACAAAAGTGAGCACTATAGTCTATAACATATTATTGTGGCTATATTTATTACAAAAAAAGAACAAAATAAACCTAATCTTCATTAGGAAAGGGAGATGTAGGGGAGTTAAATGTTGTGTTTTCGTGTGTGTGCGTGTGTGTTTCGTGTGTATGTTTGTGTGTCGTGTGTGCATTTGTGTGCGTGTGTGTTTGTGTGTTGTGTGTGTGGCTGCGTGTATGAATTATATCACTGTACTTCTTAGAAATTATTTTGCGGTTATGCAAAACAAGAAAAATTATGTGAATTATAAAGCTTTTTGAGTGGTTTTAAAGTTAGTATTGTGCATGATGATGTATAATCATTTGTATTTATATTCAATATATTTGTCGGTTTGTGAGTTTGTTTCTGTGTGTTTGGTTATGTTTATCTTCTGCTGCAATGTTGACTGTTTACTCAATAATTTTCAATAGACCTTCAGTTTCCTCGTAAGACAATGATTTTAGCCATTCAACACATTTCAATTTACATTTATATGACGGGAGCGGATAAATATTTAATTGTCTATTCAGTCTATTGTACAACATGGGTCCGATGTACCTGTAATGACGGCTGGCAACCGCCGTACGACGTTTTTCTGTTGGGCAAACGATATCACATCTACATTTAAACATGATTTTGGGATCATACCACAGCTGGGTGTGTTTTCTTAGGATAGTGTGCAGTATAAAAAGCTGCCGCACAGTAAGTACTTGGCACAAAGAGTAAAGATCTAATGTGGGGAAACGAATAGATTTTTTTGTGAGTACCTTTAAAACTGCACGTTGAGTCCTTTCGAGTCTTAATAAATAAGATTTAGCTGAACCACCCCATGCTGTCACACAATAGGTTAAAATAGACTGTGCCAATGCGCAATAAACATTCTTTAAACAACGGAAGTTAGTCACCAACCTAAGTTTTTTAAAAACAAATATTAATTTTCTAACCCGCGAAGCAACCGAGTCGCAGTGCAGTTTCCAAGACAATGCACCGTCTATTATGACGCCGAGATATTTGATAGAAAAGGCGCGCTCAATGGGTACACAGTTACAATTTGATAAATTTGCATCTCTAGAACAGATGTGAGCCCTAACAGAGAACGATAAAGGGGCTAGGGAGGATAAATGCGGAGAAAATGCAATGCACTTGGTTTTGTTAACATTTAGTGTGAGGACATTGGCGCACATCCAGTCCATAACCCGTTTTAAAGCCAGTTCTGAATAGTCGCGAACCTCATTCCAATTTCGGCCATGAAATAGCAGTGCTGTGTCGTCAGCGTAAGTAATAATTTTGCAGTTTGGAAGCTTCAACTTACAATTACAAATGTATGCGTGTAACTCGCGCCAACTAAGCTGTCAAAATAAAGCCATAGACAAATGGCGCCAAATACAAAAGTCAATATTCGTATTCGCATTCGCGAATGTCTAGAAATTGACATTCGTTACATCACTACAGGTCGCGCGGCGAGTTAAGATCGCTCGGCAAAAGTAGAAGGGGCATGCGCAGTATTCACTTTCTAGGTCTATTTGGCGGGGCAGAGGAGTAAGGGGGGCGGGCGCGACAATACCGACGCGTAATTGGTGGATCAGTCGCACTTTACCTCCCGCCTCGCGTCCGCGCGTCTCGTGTCTCCTGGGTACTGTTGCGTACAAATTGTTTTTCGTATTAGTAGTACATCACACATCAAAGTTCTACGTACGCAACGAAAATGGAATGAAATGAATTATGTTAAGTTATGAATGAATGAAAATATGCCTTCAGATCTGTGTTCCTCCTGTTTTAAAAAATGGTTCGATCGCATGAAAAAATGTTTAAATTGTAAAGGAGAGTATTTTGAAAAGCAATAAACATAATATTTTGGTTATAACATGTTGTTTTTTTAAGTTACGCAAAACTTTTAGTGTGACCTACCTATATTATTAACTAAAACTTACTTTTGTTTTTATTTTTCTTAATATACTAGCAATAAATCACAATCAAAAACTAGTGTTATTATAATTATGTTAAGTTACTAAGGGTTAAAAAAAAAAATAAGGAAAAAAAAATTTTTTTCTTAGTAATTTTGTGCGCGATTGTACACATGCGCCAATTGCCCCCACTAGTTTTACCGAGCGATCTTAACTCGTCGCGCGACCTGTACTCTACACACGACACATAATGAGGGGTGTAAGCGGCTCACCACCATTATTAGAGTCGAATCAACCTCACCTGCACGTGGTGCATGCACTAAAAATCGTTAGGCTTTAGCTCTAAAGATCGTAGTGAGCCACTACATCCCAAAATAGTCAAAGATTTCTTAACGTTTTACTGCAAATCTCTTGGTAATTTTCATAAATGGACCTGAAAGGACTTTCAGCATTTTACATAAACATAACATACTAATTCTGTTTGATAAATATGTTAATTGGTGGAACTGTCTTAGATAACATAAGATATGTCATCATTTTTAAATATTTATCACATTATTACTCGAAGGGGAAGGAATCATTCGACCACGTGAAGATTTCCGTAAGAGATCGAAACTAGTGGGCTTTCCCGATAAAAATACGTGAGTTACCCGTTTAATTTCAGTAATTAATTTACTATGACTTCTCACGTGAGTAATATTAATGTATAAGATTCGTGTGACCGAGGTAGTACATACCTGTAGTACTTCTCCTCGAGCATCTTCTCGTCGTTGTCCTGGTCCTGCGCCTGCTTGTCCTTGAGTCTCTTGACGCGGCCGTCGCGCTCGTCCAGCGGCTCCTCCAGTTTCGGCGGCTCCTCGGGGTCCGACTTGCGCATGTAGTACCGGTACATCAGCGGGTGGAACACGTCCAGCTACATACGACAATACATAAAATCCATATAAAAATCCAACACCTTCGTCAAATTACACATAAGATACCAAACATCTAAAAATTTCGTAATAGAGACAATGCTACCGATTTCCTGAAAACGATTTATGCGTATACATATAGCGTATACGTATACATACAGGGGTATACACCCCACAATTAAACTCTAATTTTATTTTCTTAGCTTTGAACGTACCTATGTAATTAGTTAATTTTTTTGGTGCCCCAGAGACTGTTTCGACCCATATTGGGGACGTAATAACATAACCTTGTAAAAACAATTTTGAAAATAAACTATTTGACACATTTCTGGTCAGAATTATTCTAAATTTATAGAGACCTCAATGAATTACATAAAATGTAAATCATTTAGGTTTTTACGCTATTTAAAATAATCAATGCCTATATTTAATTTATATATATTTTTGTGGCCTATATTTATTTAGTTTTAACCAAAACAACTTGAAACACTGGCCGACAGAAACATTACAGTCTTATACATCCATAATCTGACCTGTATCTCTGATATCCAACTACAGTGCCAGTAGGAGCGCTCATGCCACTTGACAAAGAACTCCCGAGCACGAGGCGCCTTCGACTTGGCAGATTGCTCTTTCCACCGCCACGTCAAAATCTTGGACACTTTGCCATCCAGAGGAGGACACTGAAAAGAAAACAATTAATAATACATTGTTTTTTTTTGTATACTACGTCGGGCAGCATGCGGTCCGCTTAATACAGTAACCGTAGACAACAGGCGCACGCAACATAAAGTACCGCACGCGCGCCGCCATACCTGCTGCCATCGAAGTAACTACTTCATTGCTGATAACCTAACTCACACTCAGGAACTTAACAACCCTCTAGGTCTCTAGGAAATTTGTTATATGGCTGCAGTCTTGTGAGGGGGAGGTAGGGGGTACGCAGTCGGGCAGATTGTAATTACTTTGTACCTCTATTGCAAGAACCTTAGCGTTAATCACCAGAGGGCATCAGGCACAGATGACGTTGGCTTTGGCTCAAAGGTGATGGTGTGCTATTAACTAAATTAATAACATTAAGTCTAAATACATTGGGAATATAAGTGGGAATTGCCCTAAGAACAGAGTGTTTTTAGTAAATCAAACTATTTTAAAACTATTTGAAATGTATTTCTCAATGAGCTCCATACATGTACGGATCGCAGACACGATCCCGCTACCAAATAATAATATTCTAGTGTTTGTTCTTACTTCGTTTTTTAGTTATCGGAGATTTTGGCATTTATTTGCTAAGACTGTTGAATAAATGGACTTACACTACAACGTGGACACTTCCACTCTCCATCTGGCACTTCCTCCAGAGGTGGATTGAGACAGAATCGATGGTATGCTGATGGACACGAGTCGCAGCAGAGTAGCTCGCCGCCATCCTTGCAGATTCTGAAGAAAGAAAACCCTAATATTAGTTACACTGTATTATGGCCAAAAACTTGAACGCCATAGACCACAGCATATCCATAGATAATACAAAAATAGAACAATTGTTTATTTCAGATGGAAGGAATTATGAATTTCTTGCAGAATTGAATTCCTTGCAGAGGCATACAGCCTCTAAAATACTATATTCCACAACTATTATATCTGACGTACAGTTCGACTACATACAAGTACAATTAATAGATACTATTTTGGTTTAAGAGGCCCTGCAAGAAATTGGCTGATTTTGATCAATTTTGTTCATCGGTTGTGAGAAAGGGAAAGCGAATCTAAACAAAATTATTATTGATTTAAAAAGTTCAGTTCTTTGTCTTGCATGTCGCTGAAAGGGTTTTTTCAAAAATATTAAGTATTCATGGAAAATCACTAAACTTTGCAACAAGTTTTCCAAAAAATGACGCGAGACTGACGTTTGATTATCTGTTTACAACTACTTATAATTTTGAACATTAAAAATATCATCAGCATCATTATATAGTCTACTTGCACGTGGCTGGACCACTTTTTCAACTTCTTAACAAAATATAGCAGGAAAAAAATATTGAAATAACGTTATTTTTGGGAAACTTCTAGACAAATAAGTATTTTTTTCTATTCCTTAGAAAAACTTTTGAGAATTTTTAAAAATTACCTTTTAATCTTAAGTTAACCATTTAATAGAATCTAAATTTTATTATATAAATAAATAATAACTTCATTTCGTAAATAAAAGGCAAAGTGAACTATATTATCGACCGCGCAAAACCGATCCTGCGACCGGGCCTTCCCAGCGAGAGGACGTATCACTTTTCATCGCAGGCGCGCGTAATCTAAGTAAACATTTCTAGAAATTGTACGCCGACTACCACATTTTGGGCCTGTATTAATTTTAATTTAAGTAAATACTTTGCTGATTTATGAAGAATATTAAAATTTTGCACGCCTAATCTTTTTATATTTATGAAAACGGCTTGACCGATTTTGATGTTTTTTTTTAATTCTTTTTGTGTCACTTGGATGGGATTAACTAAAGTTTTCGTAATGGGTGTCGTTTTTATATTCTTCTAGGGTGCTGAAACTGATTTTGAGGTCAAAATAAAAATCTAAGATGGTGGATATGAGAACTTTAAAAGTTTTCGTCATGGGTGTCGTTGTAGTGGTTTTCTAGAGTGCTGAAACCGATAGTGAGGTCAAAATAAGAATCCAAGATGGCGGATGTGAAAAGTTTTAAAGTATTCGTCATGGGTGTCGTTTTTGTGGTTTTTTAGGATGCTGAAACCGATAGTGAGGTCAAAATAAAAATCCAAGATGGCGGATGTGAAAAGATTTAAGGTATTCGTCATGGGTGTCGTTTTTGTGGTTTTCTAGGGTGCTGAAACCGATAGTGAAGTCAAAATAAATATCTAAGATGGCGGATCTGAAAAGTTTTAAAGTATTCGTCATGGGTGTCGTTTTTGTGGCTTTCTAGGGTGCTGAAACCAATATAGAGGTCAGAATAAAAATCCAAATTGGCGGATGTAAAAAGTTTAAGTTTTCGTCATGGGTGTCGTTTTCGTGGTTTTCTAGGGTGCTGAAACCGATAGTGAGGTCATAATAAAAATCCAAGATGGCGGATGTGAAAAGTTTTAAAGTTTGCGTCATGGGTGTGGTTTTCATAGTTATTGAGAGTGCTAAAGTCATTGTGAGGTCAAAATATGGCTCCAAAATGGCGGCAGCGAAAATTTTCCAACTTTACGTCATCGGTGTTGTTTTCATGGTTACAAAAACCATCAATTTAAATCATACGTGTTAAGGTCCTCGTTCCTGACAAAGGTCCCCCAACCACACACGTATTTTATTGTAATGGTTCTAAATCTTTTGTTTGACTAATCAATCGATGGAAAGTTTTAGTGATTGAGCCCAACACAGCCCCTAATCTACTAGTATTAATATACAAATTTGTTGTAGATAATGGGTCGAAAGAAAGGAACGCATTACCAGTGCATCATCAAAAAAAAAGACGAAACGTGGGATTGTCACGTATGTCGTCTTCATCTCAAAAATATGTAAGCTTTTACTTTCGATCAGTACTAGATGTGCAAAAAGAACTATTTACAAGTACATTTTTATTTTTAAATATTGAGAATTTTTAGAAATCGATGATTATGAAAGCTCTTAAAAGACAGTAAGTAATTACTGGTGATTATGTTCTATGATCAAGTTGACATGAGTTGTTAAAACTCATGTCAACTTGATCTAATTACACGTCCATTTCGTTCGAACTTCGTTTATTCACTGTGTTCAATTACATTACATGACATATATATATACCACATCAATGGTAATTATCACCTTTGTCTTATATAGGGTGTCCCAAAAGAATGCCACACGGGAAAGTACCTTTAATATTGTAGATAGAACATTTTACTGAAAGAAGACTTCATTTTCATTTTAAAAATAATTCGAACTGCATTTAAAGATTTTTAAATATCGCCTGTCTTGATTGGGAATCCACTTGGTGCTTTTCACATTGAGCGGGTTCGATTCCCGGTTCAGACAGGCGATTTTTTGAAAATCTTTAAATAGTTCTAATTATTTTCAAAATGAAAATGACGTCTTCTTTCAGTAAAATGTACTATCTACAATATTAAAGGTACTTTCCCTCCGTGTGGCATACTTTTGGGACAACCTGTATAAGACAAAGATGATAATTACCATGTTTAGATCAAGTTGACATGAGTTTTAACAACTCATGTCAACTTGATCATAAAACATAATCACCAGTAATTACTTACTGTCTTATCATAGCTTTCATTATCTTATTTTTCTCCATGTCCCGCCCGTTTTATCCACCTTGTATACAAATAAATTAAATAGGCGAGCCATTTCATCGTATTATATACGATGAAATGGCTCGCTATACTATATTCTCATGGCCTGCGGTCTTAAAGCGAGGGAAATACTACAGACCTCCCCGTTGTTCTGTATTATGTAAGCAATAACACGTGTAATTCGTTTCAGACGTACCGTATATTATATGCTGCTTACACTTTATAATTTGCTTTTACCATAGTGAATGCCGTACGTAATATAGGCTACAATATTTTTATATGTTTAAACATAACTTCATAATCACTATAAAATTCATCCAGTATTACGGAATCTAGTACTTAAGTAAAAACTATGGATGGCTAATAATAGCGGTGACGGATCAAGATTATTTGTTCCCGTTTCACCGCACGCTTCAACGCACACTACGATTATCAACTATAGTTCGTACCCTGCGCTTCTATAATTACCTAATCTAGTAGCGCGTCGAAATTGATAGGGACTCTTAATAGATTTCTCTGTCTATGAACCGCCTCGGAGCTCACACAAAGTAGCAAACTTCAGAATTTAACTTTTCCTGTGTAACAGAGAGCGGGGGTGTAGTGCAGGCGGTGCAACACAGACCTGCAGAACTCCTGGTGCTCGTCGTCGTCCTCCTGGTCCTGGTTGCCCTCGGCCTCGCAGTGCGGACACGACCAGCGGCCCTCGGGCGTCTCCTCCAGCTCGGGCTCCAGGCACACCAGGTGGTAGGCGCGCGGACACGTGTCGCACAGGATGATCTCGCCGCCTTGTTGGCACACCTGCACGACGATACTTTGTATTTATTTCTTTGTATGACTTGTATTTGTACACATACGAGAGGTTATAACGTTTACTAAGGCGATTTTATTTCTTTTATGAATCTCTATTTAAATAGTGTCTGACCTCGCAGTAGTCCTGGTGTTCCTGCTCGCCTTCCGCGCCGTCCGGGAACTTGTTTGTTGTCTTTAGTTTCCTCCTCTTCCTGGTCTTGTTGCCAATCTTTGTCTTGGCTTTCTTTCTGGGCGGTGGCTGTAAACGATAGTTCATATTATAGTAAAACTACAGAATCACTGAAGCGGTGCTCCTATTTCTGATGACAGGACACAAGAAAACCCTAACCTAACCAAAAGTCAACTCAAATCTAACCAAAACATGTTTTATTACAATGACCAAGTATCGGCCAGTATGAATAATAACTAATTTATTACATTGACTATAACATATATACCAAATTTACCTTTTTAGGGTTCCGAACCTCAAAAGGAAAAACGGAACCCTTATAAGATCACTTTGTTGTCCGTCTGTCTGTCTGTCTGTCTGTCTGTCTGTCTGTCTGTCTGTCTGTCTGTCTGTCTGTCAAACATTTCTATGTCGAGAATGCGTGGAGGTATCAAGCTGAAATTTGAACTGTATACACAAGTCTACGGTCCCATGAAGTTAAAAAAAAATCAAACTGCTAAGTTTACGTAGAAAAAAGTTACGGCCGTTTATTCAGCAAAAAACGCATATTTCGACACACTCAAAGGAATCAAAACCTATAGGGTACTTCCCGTTGACCTAGAACTATGAAATTTGGCAAGTAACATCGTTATAGACTACAAGTACAGGAATAAATCTCAAAACTATACATTTGTAAATAGATCTAAAAAAAAAAAAATTGGTTGCCTGTAAAGTCGGTATACGGGCGAAAGTTTTACGTGACAACGACTTTGAGTGGTAAAATGTTTTCGAGTGGAAGGGACGCATGCCTTTCACTTTTTATGTCTGTCTCTCTCGCTCTTAGAAGGGACGCGTGCCTTTCACTCGCTCTCATTGTAAGCGCATAACGTGAGCCAGTTTCTTGAAGTGTCACCCGGCTAACCAATTTATAAGACGTTGTCACGTCAATAGGGGGTCTATATTTTTTATAGAGTGTCGAAATTTCAAATTGAAACTACTAGTTCAAATGGGGTATCATATGAAAGGGCTTGATGTACACATTGCAAAATATATTTTATTTATTTTTTTCGACGCATTATTTCTTATTTATAATGAAAAATATCAAATTTAATAATGATACTACGTACCTACGGAACCCTCGGTGGGCGAGTCCGACTCGCACTTGTCCGGTTTTTTTTATTTAATATTTAGATTATATACCAAAAAAAATTTTTTTATATATATAATCATTATTTATCATTCCACTATGAGTGACACTCCAGCGTGCTTTTATGTTTGTAACATCTTTATTGTTCAGAATTACAAAATACATGAAGAAGAAAGCGCTGCAAAGGCGGACTTATCCCACAAGGGATCTCTTCCAGTATTATATTTACTTAGATATACATGACGATATATGTACATCATTTAAAAAAAAAGGACGTATGACGTATCTACACTGGTAAGTGCCATAAGGGCTACATGACTAATAAGCATATTTGATTTTGATTTCATTTCATGTTTTACTAACGGATATACTGGTCGACTTTTTCATACCGTTCGGAGAAATGCAATAAATTTGTGTAAATGTTACAACGACCGAATGTTGTGTCATTTGTCACAATAATGTACCGGCGCATTAGGGTCGTCCTCTTTGACAGACGCGCCGTCCTCGGCGACGACGGCGGAGGAAGAGGCGGTCACAGGCTTGGGATCCTCGGCTTCCGCCAGCATCTGTTCAAACTCAGCATCAGAGTCGGAATTCGCTCCGGCGCTGCCTTCCGGGTCCTCCTCCTATAATAAACATAAAAAAGGAATAATCACTCGCTTATACATCGCGCTGACCCGAAACCCTGTGTTATTTTATCGACCAAAAATTGCTGCTCATACCGTAGACCAGTGTTTCCCAAATTATAGGTCGCGACCCACCAGCGGACTGCGAGTGAATATAAAGTGGGCAAATGTAAAACGGCATTAAGTAGTTCCATGGCTCGCTATTAAGGAATCATTCATTATCATTACCAACATTTATACCCCCATTTTTCTAAAACAGCCAAGAGGTGGGCACCAAGATTGGATAGATGGGTCGGACCTCAGTCCAGTTTGGGAACCACTGCCCTAGACCTAAAACACGTTTGCAAACCATATGAATATTTAATGTGAAACAGGAATTGAACCTGCTACAATATTTTAAAGTAGAAACTAGTCAGCTGTGTATCACTTTCGCCCACATCCAATGATATCATCTGACGATGATACACTACAGATAGGACATTTTAAGATGGCATCTAAGACACATTGAAATAGTGACGTACTTTAGACGATTTAATATCGAAAAATATTGTCAAGTGAGAGTTACACTTATGAGTTTTAATTAAAAAGTTTTAATAAAAACATTTTCGTTGAAAATAAAATTCAAAATACTACATAAATTTTTTTTTGCGCCCAAGGATTAAAAAAGAAAAGCTAAGAAGGAACGCTGATGAATTGTATTATGCCGTATGATAAACGTCAGCTGCCGCTCCGTGGGTGGGCTGGACAGCGACAGCATCTTAATCACGTAAAAAAAATAATTGTGTTCAGTAATTTCCTCCCGACGAAAATTTGTTAAATGATAGTTAACGCAATTATTCGAAGATAAAAAAAGACAGCTGGCCGTACCGTGGTGGATTATACGTCAGCTGGTCAAACGAACATGCGAAAAAATTTTCATATGATAGCTTACATGCAGTTTTGAATAAATAAAAACGTCAGCTGCCTCTATGTTGGTGGAAAGGTCGTCAGCTGACGTATTTAAATAAGCGATCGGAGCTCACGCCTGCCCCCTTACCACCATCTCTTATTGCGATTCAATAACTGAATAGAATGCTTAATTGCTTATTCATACCAATGAATAAGCGACTCTATTTCAAATGGAATAGAGTCGCTTATTCATTGGTATGCATAAGCAATCTATTCAATTATTGAATCGCAATAAGAGATGGTGGTAAGGGTGCTGGGCCATGCGCTACCTTTCACTGCACAACGAATTAGTCATCATTTTTATTTATTTAAAAACTTTATTGACCACAAATTATAAATAAGGGTACAAAAGGCGGACTTAACGCTAAAAGCATTTCTACCAGTCAACCTTTGGGACAAGCAGAAAATCACGAATGCGGTACTGATATCATCATGATTTTAGCGGATAGATGTACAAAAAATGACTCATTTGCCTATAGGCGGGTTATATAAGGTATATCACACACAAAGAACTTTGAGATTTTAATGTATATTAGCGCTTTGATTTGGTGGAAAGTTAAACTTTTTTAAATGTGATCTCTATCCTGCTGATCACTACTCCTAGACGTCAAGATTTGTATTTTCACTTCCTAAACAAGATTTTCTTTAGCTAAACAAATTTTTAACGAATCGCCATCAACGTTTACACACCTTTTGAGCCATTGGTAGACTGAATAAGCGTGTGTCCTAAAATCATACATTCGATAAATTATTTTTAAGACAAACATCACATTTCACCATGACTAACAGCAATTTGTGCCTTCAAGCGTAGTTCAAGTTCATTTTTACGAAACTTCATGAGAGGACAAATGTCACAGATGCCATCTGAACGTGCCGAAAGAGTATTAGGTACATACAAGATACAGTAATAGGTAATACAAACATCATTAATTTGACACTTCTTATCGTGTCGTCATTGAAAAGAAAGAAATAAAATTAAAAGGAGAATCGGCCTCGCTCGATATAAACAATGTGTGTATAGTATACAATACTACGTACGCTGCTGGTTCTCTTCCTCTTGCTGAACTTGATCTTGAGCGTGGGCACCTTGGGCTTGCGGCCAGGCTTGCCCCGCGGCGCGCTGCCGCCGGCGGCGTGCTTGGGCTTGCGGCCTCGCTTGCGGGGCGCCGGCGTGCCCTCGTCGCTAGCCTCCTCCTCCTCTTCTTCCTCGGGCTCCTCCGCGTCATCGTTCTGCTTCAACGAAATTAGAATAAAGAACAGTTGGCCAAGAAAGTGGTTTATTAATTCTGCCTAATCTTCCTTACAAACAAAAATATTGTACTCATTTTTGACAGTGAAAATAGAATTTCTTAATTTGAAATGCATAAAACATAGTGTCACTCTAATAGTGGATCTACCCTACTACGTCTACATTCCCGATTCATTTGAATGACTAGCAATTTGGGTTTCGTCGCAATAAGTATAGGATAAGAGTCTTATTTTATCCTATACTTATTGCGACGAAACAACACCGGACCGGAGACTATCTAGAGTGTAGTGGTAAGGTAATATATAGTGAGTAAGTTTATCTAATAAAGACAGTTTTCTATTTTTACAGTATTTTTTGACAGTATTTTTTTGTTTCCAAACAAAAATAAACACATACTATTATTAACGGGAAATTAATAAAAATAAAATACTGTCTTTATTAGATAAACTTACTCACTATATATTACCTTACCACTACAAGACGAAAAATTCAAACTTACTTTAGACTCCTTAGGAGTACGTCCAGGCCTAGCTTTAGGTGTATAGTCTGATGTAGTGGATGTGTTAGTATTCTCTTCGGAGCCCATATTCTGTCCGCCGCCGAGGTTGGGATTAGAGTCGCAGAACAGCCGCCACTTGGCCGCTACCAGCATCATCAACTTTGATATTGGTACCTGCATGAAACGATTCCATATCAGTGTGTATACACAACTGCAAAATCAATTCTTAATATAATCTTATTAAATGCTTATGCTAGCCAGATCCGCTCCTTCACAATTTTGAATGTCACTACTAATATATATTAACATATTGGTTGTGCTTTATAAACAAAGGTAAGTGTGTGTATGTATTTATGTGTAGAGAGTGGGAGAGTGTAGGTTTATGCATAGGATGTTTTAAGGGTGTTGGTTTGCATGTTGTGTGGAGTCTGGAGTGTAAGCTGTGTGCGTGTGTGCAGTGTGTGTGTATGCATATTGTGTGGTGTGTGTGCTATAAATTCAGTAAAATTGTAGTCAGTAAAATGCGAATATCAGATAATCTATATACAGCAATAAATAGTGATTGGATCATGCATATTTTTTTAGGCATGTATTGTGTGTTGTCATTGTCAAGTGTTATAATTATGATAGTATAATATCGCTCGCTGCCTGCAACAACGTCATAATTAAAGTCAACGTGCATTTTCCAAACCTATATATATTTTGGTATTTATTTTGATATACTGTTTCTACTTTTATATTTTTCTTAAATAGGTTTATAACATTTTAGAAGTGCCTAATTATTTTCTTATCTTATTATTGTTGCAATTAATAACTCTTATTTATTTAGAGATAATCATAAAAGTGATTTACGTGCAATAACGACATAAATGTACGCTGTGACTATATTGCAGCAAATGAGCGATATATTCCTAAGGTTGTTTTTATTAAAATTTAAAACAAAAGATGCTTTAAATATTGTAAAGTACTTCCTGAAAAATGCATGAAAAAATAGCTTCCATTAGCAATTTTTTATGCAAACTTGTATCACGTATATTTTGTTAATTCACCGCTCTGTACGTCATACAACATCGTAATGCCCGTCACATAAATCTCACCTTAGGGTTTTCCTTGACGAGAAGTGGACGAACATGTTGCTGGAACAACTTATATGAAGTCAAGTTCTCGTAATCAGCGTCTGTATATTGTATATCGACGTCTGTAAGACCGAAGGAGGAGCACACCTCCTCCACGGTTGGCATACCTGAGTTAAAGAAAAATGAACACTAAAATTTTAAGGAATTGTATCCAAAACAGATGGACGTAATAATTCTAGTATTACAATACTTGTACTCAGAGAAGTAGCTATGGTGCCGTGAGACCGACCCGCCCCGTGTGTCATCGAAGATGAAATAAAAATATAAATCAATAAGTTTCCCAACTTTAAATCTTCTACCTATAATTGGTTCATTGCCAAGAATAGTATGCAACTACAGGATATGCAAATGTAGTGATAGCAAAGTTAACGAAAAAGTATTGATACTGGTTCCAGCAGTGTTGAATTTTGTATGATAATTTATCATTCAGTATTGGACTTACTAGATATAAACTAATAAGTCAATAACGTCACAACCTACTACAATCGCCGCGCCGGATGCCACCTATGCCACTACACAACTTGTACTTATTGTTGGTTAGTCGAGTATTTAATTTAACCATTATCAAGATCTCGCTAAAACAAATATTACACCTGCATACATCAATATTTGCTCACGAAAACACACGGTTTAATGATTACCAAATATTAAAATCGGGAGTATTTTAAATATATGGTAATCATAAACTGCTAATCCAAATTACAATTGCTAATACAAAAAAACAATTACATTATAATTTGGTATTATATTATTGGGGGTCTCAAATTATATATACTTATATTACATAATAGGCACAAATATTCCTTTAAAACAGTTTATTGTCAAAGTATGACTCGCTAGACAAATCTATAAGTTATACCTACTTCATTAGCTATACTACCTTATTGATTACAATCACTTAAGGTGAAGTGAGTCCAGGAAACACGCTTATTGAAAGAATTGTTCTATTAAACTATTTCAATTTCGTTCCTAGAAATTTAACTATGAAATCTTAAGTCCTTTCTGCAGGGCACAAAGCTATTGAAAACACAATTAATAATTTTTGGCTCGATAGAAAAAAATCGCGAACTTACTCTCTAAATTTGCACTAAATAAAAATTGTAACTATTTAATACAATTTTTTTATACGGAAATTATACCAAAATTTTCATAATTTTAATTACGAGAGCAATAAGCTATTACTTTTAAAAATAAAATAATTTAAATAAAATTATTAAAAGAATAACGATTTGCGGTCGCGCACCCTCCCCGACTCTCGATCGCTCTCAACGTCAGTGCTCTAGGAGCTGCGTTCGAGGTAGCACCTGTGCCGCGCGTCCGTTCAACGCGTTGTCAATAAACACGTTGAAATAAACACAGTGTAGGAATATCAGTAAGACAACAAAACAACGATGATGATGATACATTTATTTTTTTACCCGGACTTTCAGACCCGGTTTTTTTCTCTCATGCTAGATGTTTCTTTGGAAAACTTTATTATAAATCTTTCTTGGAATATCTGTAAACCCACATTGAAATTCGTTCAGTAGCGATTGAGTTTATCGCATACATGTAGGTACGCGATCATCGAAATCGGTTTGGCCGTTTAGGCGTCATAATTTTTATTTTTTATACTTCGTCGGGCCGTAAAAACATACGGCCCGCCTGATGTGAAATGGTTACCGTAGTTATAATAACGCTCGCAACTTAAAATATTGCTCGCGCACCGCCACTCCCGCTACCAACACAGCAACTCCTTCTTTTATGGTGACCTCACTCACTCGCAGGAACACAACAACTCTCAAAGGAATTGTTATTTGGCTGCGGGAATTGTTATATTCTGTGAGGTGGAGGTAAATTCCCCAGTCGGGTAGCTTACAATTACGCTCCCTACCTCCCTTTGCCAGCGCTTCGTTTGTCAGTCAGCAGGGTGCACGGCGTGCAGGTAAAATTGGCTTTGGTTCAAAGATGTTGATGAACCACTTACAACCCCAAAGATAGTGGAACAAACAGACATCCATACTTTCGCATTTATAATATTAGTAGGTAGGTATGATACGATGAAAAATACTTAGATAGTTAATTGATTCAGGTGTTATTTTGCGGAAGTCAAATTTACAGGCAATTTGATCTACACTACTTTGCGTGCTTCCGCCACCAACGTTTTTGGTGTAGAACACGACTTACGCTTAATATTTTTTTGGTGTAGGAGCTAGGACGTTGGATCATTAATATTTTAGGGTGTAAGTGGTTCATCAACATCTTTGAACCAAAGCCAACTTCACCTGCACGTGGTGCATCCTGCTGACTGACAAACGAAGCTCTGGCGAAAAGAGAGGTAGGGAGCGTAATTGTAAGCTACCCGACTGGGGAATTACATGCACCTCACAGAAAACCGCAGCCAAATAACAATTCTCTCAATCAATCATGAAATCAAATCAATATATTTTTTTGTAAATACATACATACTAACTGTTACCCGTGGCTTCGCCCGCGTGGTCCAGGGGAGCTGCCATTTTTGCCTGCTGATATTTTTTTCTTGTTGTCATTTTTTTACTTGATGGGATAAAAAGTAGCTTATGACACTCTCCAGACCGTAAACTATCCCCGTTAACAAAAATCATGTCGGTACTTAGGTTACTTTCGATGTAAAAGAAGGACAAATGATTACAAAGTTTATTTTTCCCATTGGATTAAGATGTTTTCCCGTGATAAAAAGTAGCTTATGTCACTCTCCAGATCGTAAACTATCCCCATTAATAAAATCACGTCCGTACCTAGGTTCGTGTTTGACGTGAAAGAAGGACAAATGATTAACTTTATTTTTTCCCGTGGGAATAAAATGTATTTCCGGGATAAAGAGAGCCTGTCACTCTCCAGGCCTTAAACTATATCCAAAAAAAAAACATGTAAATCCGTTTGTTACTTTTGACGTGAAAGAAGGACAAACAACCTTTTACCTATATTGCTACAGTGATTTAATCTTAAAAGATAGGCATATGCGCAAATTTACGCAGCGCACGCAACGTAAGCCCTCAAAAGGAATATTTTTTTCCCGTTTTTATCGTTGCTCCGCTCCTATTGGTGTTAGCGTGATGTTATATAGCCTATAGCCTTCCTTGAAATATAGGCTAACACTAAAATATTTTTTCAATTCGAACAAAGAAACGAACAAACTCTTCAGCTTTATAATATTAGTATAGATAATACATAAAAAACACCCAGACCAAGATAAACAGACATGTTCATGCACACAAATATTTACTCGTATCTTGTGCGGGGATCGAACCCACGACCTCGGAATCAAACTGGACATGGTTAGCCATTGGACCACCGGAGTTGTCAAATATAAATACTGGTAATATCAATACCACTGTATGCTCGGGCATAGTAGCTAGGGACAGACGCGTGCTGTACGGCACATATCGATTCCTAGAAGGATGAAGAATAGTATAAGCTGGCGCGTGATAGTTAGTTAGTCTAAGTATGTACCTATTTTAGTTTGACCAATAATAAATATAATTATTGAATAGTTTTCTTTTTATTTTGAATTCTTTACTTTTTCATAATATACCAAAACATCACTTGTTTGCATGTTGAATATTATATACTTCATTAATAAAAAAAATATATTTTTACATGTGGTTTATTTATTTTCATATAATTATATTT
The DNA here is from genome assembly GCA_937001555.2 of Hypsopygia costalis. NCBI lineage: Eukaryota > Metazoa > Arthropoda > Insecta > Lepidoptera > Pyralidae > Hypsopygia > Hypsopygia costalis. The sequence goes on along the minus strand of OW443330.2, from coordinate 6,501,451 downwards.
CCAGTAAGTACTTTTAACTATTGTATTGACGGGTGTAATACTACACGGGTGTAGGTAGTCGCTTCGCTATACTGTGGCGTCTCGGCAGCGATCGCGCGCTTGTAAGCGAGTACCCCGCGCCGGCTCCTCTCAAGCCCCGCACCTCACCCCCTCGAAAACGGCCAAGCCCTGGACTCACGTCACCTTAATATTATTTCTATAAGAACTCTAAAATATCTCTCTATCGAATTTTTCTTTAGTTATGTACAGACAAACTTTTGTTTTTACAAACTTTTTGACTTGAGCGTATTTATATTGTTGTGTATAATTATTGAGCTATTCAGTCGAGCAGCTTACAAATACGCTGTGCCCTGCCTTTCTTTCGCCAGCCTGTTTCGTAAAGCGACAGGGCGCACCACATGCAGGCGAGGTTGGCTTTAGCTCTAAAGATTCGTGGTGAGTCACTTTTAAGAATTTAAGGTAAACATGTTTATATAACTGTAACGATATTTAACCAATAATTATTATTAGTACCACAATAAATGTAAATTGATAAATTATTTCTACTGCACTAGTATTGATGACTAGCTATAGAATAGAGGGCATACATAGATACCTAACTTAGTTTAACATGTTATACATAAAAAAAGAGTAAAATGCTATAAAAATAAAAACATTTCTTTCCAAAACTGTATTATTTACATGTAGTTAAGCACATTCGATCATGTGAAATTTAACTACGTAATTTTATGCTAGCCCATCTTAACCAAACCACCTCGCGAGGTCATTGCCCCTCCGACCTTGATTGAGCGCCAAACATTGTTATTCGAAATTGGCAACGAGTTGCATAGACACGGGGGATAGTCTATTCACTTAATAGGTTTTTTTTTTTCGTAATAGTGTCCGACTGAAAGTTTTTTGTCGATTACGGCTAATAACCGAAAATGGTCAAAACAAAAGTTTTAGTTTACATACAAAGGCGCCTATCTCTATTCTTTACCAGCCAGACAGTATTAAGTAAAAAACACAGTAAATATAAATTTATAAACAGAGAAGCGCCTAAATCCACCTGACGTGCCCCAAAAAACACTAGCTTCATTTCATATGTATGTAATCTGTATAGAATACAATAAAACTACTTTGTAACTATTGCATTCCATATGTGTAATTTAAATTCTACATATGGAATGCAATAAAGATAGTAAGTATTGAGCTACCCTTCGAATGTTAGAGAAATAGTAGAGTACACGAAGACACTAATAAAAACATTAGAATTATTGCAATTTCAAACATATAAACATGATAAATGCTGAACAAACACAGTGAGTACACATAGTAGTAATACCAATACCAAAAATATATAAAACCTCATTATCTTACCAGATCCTGAATCAGAGGCTGCTGGTGTTGGTGTGTTGTGCTTACTGCCCCGCCCCTTGCGAGATTTCTTGCCCGAAGACATTGCACTGAGGGCATAGTCACTGTCTCCTTCAGCCTCAATCTCACCGAGACCAAACTCTTCATCCTTCAAAAAAATATATGTAATTGTAATATAATTTCAGTGGAGCTATCTGTAAACACATTAACCTGTTTAGATGTGGAAGGTATTGTTAAAATCCTTACGCTATCTCATATAACTAAAGTTCTATAATGTAACAATATAAAAACAATATTAGGGATCTTGTACTCAACATAGTGCAGGAGAAAAGAAAAATCTTCCAAAATAGTCAAGTGGAGTATCAAAATCATTAGTTTTGGATGACTATAACAAAAATATATACAAATATGTATCTAAAGCCACTAAAGCTTAAGAATTCGTTAAATAAAACCAAAGCGCGATGTTTTCTAAGCCACATTATTTTACGTAGCAGCTACGCATGCCAGATAACGGCACGCGCGTCGGTTTGATCAGCATTTTAGTTTTTTTTGTAACAGTGGCATGTTTTTCTTTTTCATTTAAATAATTCTTTTTGGCAATTAGTTATAAAACTTATATTATATCTATCTATATATATAAAAATCAATGCCACTTTTCGTTGTAATTTTATAACTCAAGAACGGGCTTACGTATCCAAACCAAATGTTTAGGCTTTGTTCGGACTATTTAGTAGATGGTTTGTGTGAAGTTTGCACAAAATCGGTAGAGCGGTTCTTCATTTATCACATTTTTTGTAACAAATGAATTCAATAAATGGCGGATCGTTTTGTTAATGGGGATTTTGCTGTCAAATTGAAACTTTTTTCAGTGTTGACAGAACAAGCATGTTGTTATGTCATTCATGCGGTCATTTCATTTTGGACGTGCTTCGACTTTATGTTGCCTGTTCCAGAGCCGTTTGTTTATTCATGCTCAAAATGGAAAAACAAAAAATATTGTTTATCCAAATGTTTTGGATTAAATTTTAAAATAGCTAGCAATTAATAAAATATTTTTTGTTTGGATAAATGAATTTGATGTTCCAATTAATTTTTTTTAATTATTTCACTTTATACGTAGCGAAGCACGTACCGGGCCGCTAGTATGTTATAAACTTATGTTATAAACAGAAAGGACTTGGACTTACACTGTTTCAAAGAAGCATATTTTATTTTATTTTTGATATTACAAAAAATAGTATTGTATATAAATGGTACAAATTTTGTGTCATCTAAAAAATAATTTACTTATATCAATTGAAAACTGTTTTCTTTAAATAATGGTAATATTTTAATGATTGAAATAGTGATATCTTTTCATTTATTACAAAAAATATAGACAACTACCTAAATATAAATATGTACTTTTTTTTTGGTTTGTTATGTAAGGATGTCACAATAAATATTACTACAGGTGAAAGAATTATTTCAATAGGATAAGAACTTCTTGAGCTGAAAATCATTATATTGGGCTTTTCCATTGCTTCTTAAAATGTCACACATACATGTTTTGTTTGCATTAATTAGACATTTGTACAATATATGTTATTCCATTTATGTAGTGTCGTAAAAAAATACATTGTTTTTGCAATGTTAATATTATTTTATAATAATTTGATCTTTTTATGGACTTTCCCATCAAAACTTTGATCAACCACAAAGCAAGTTGTACATAAGTACATCAGACTATAAAATGAAAGATCCCATATTATTTTATTTATAGGTAGATATAGTTAAATTGTTATATAATTTTAGAAATTTTTCCCAAATCCCTATTATGATGTTCTACACTCCATCCATAACAAATAGAATATGATAAAAAATTATAATACCAACCTCTTCACTTTCATTCTTTCTCTTCTTCTTTTTCTTTCTGCCTTTTTTCTCTTCTCCTTTTGCCTTTCTCTTTTTACCTTTTTTCTTTTTTCTACCGTCTTCAGGGGAATAATCATCATCCTCCTAAAATGAACAAGGTATTTGAAAACAGGAAAAAACAGGATGTTATAATGTGAGCTTATCATCACCATTTTGGCTGAACACTGTTCAAATTACTACAGTGTTAATGTCATTAAATCTTATAGGAGGCAACATATTAATTTTTTGACTTGACTATACATATGACTCATCGCTTTTCTTGATTTTAAAATCCCTTGTTACAAGTCTAGCTATAAACACAAACAAATTTTAAGTCTGTCATCAGAGCTAATAGATTTTCACTGGGTTTGGGTAGGTATATGTTACAAAAATTAACTTTATAAGAGTAAGTACACTAGGCTTCTAACATGCTAACTACACTGCGGGGCACGATGAGACAATGGCACCTGCATGCAACCACATGAGCTGAAGAAGAGCTCCATTAGGGATTGAATCTAGTCTGCTTTGCCAATGAAAATAAGTAATCAAAAGTGTTAAGTAAGAACATTACATCTGTTAACATTAGGCTGTTTACAAGAAGGTATACAGGATTTTGCCTCTTCTTCATTAGTTTAGAATAGTATTTTGGTCACAGATAGCACAGACCTAAGTTAACCGAACTCAAATTCAATACAATCAGTAAATAAGTGAAGACCAGTTCTGGGTGGAAATAAAAACAAATTCTGATCATTCCACTTTATACATGACAGTAGGCTAGGCAGCATCAAAACATACAGATAATAAATTGATACATAATATGCCAGTGTTTGGCCCCAAACTCAGTAAATTGCTGTTCAGACCATTAATATAAATAAGACTTTTGGTGGACTCACTTTTGGTGGAGCTTCGTCACTCTCCCCAGAATTCTCATTTTGTCCTTCACCTTCCTCCACGTCCTCGTCACCTGCAAGTTGATATAATTAACGGGTCAAATGCCGCAGCCATGCTTCACACCTAACCAAGAACCAGGAGCCCATGAGGAAGACCCATTTTTCCACACACGCGCACTCCTCGCGGTAAGGTCACTAATCCCTTTGTTTGGCGGCGTCCATTTTGTTAAGTAGTAATGAGGGAATATTGCATGTTCTTTTCTGTCACAACCTGCCACATAAAAATATTTACAAGCACGCAAAACAAATACGCCATTGGACCACTGATACACACGGGCTTTATTCTTATTTTCACTTGTCCGAGACTATTTAATGAGTTCTAGTCTCAAGAATAAATTTTTTTTCATTTTTAATTGCATATACCGCAAGTAAACACATGATACCGCTATTCGCGGCTTTACCTATGACATGCTAGCCAAAATCCAACGTTTACCTGCGAAAGAACCATCTACTTCTTCGTCAGAAGCCATTTAGATCACTTTATAACACAACCTGTAATAAGATGAAAGATTTTGGTCTAGAAAAGATAAAAGGACGCGCAGTTTTTGCGACAAATGGTAATTAATTCAGAAATTGATGCCGCCGTCACCGAGAACTAGAATGTTAATGCTATCTCGCTCACTCACACACGCCGAGGAAAAAAAAAAGAAAATTTTGGGTTGACCAAATAAAAATTACAATTCTACTACACCACCGGTAGCGCTGGTCGAACTTGAGTTTTTATTAGTGTCCTAAGACGGTACCGTACACATTCTCAAAAATCATGTTTGTTTTTTGAGAATGTGTACGGAGAATACCCATAATTAGTGTTTAAATAATTATTTATTATAATAACAAAAATTGAGAGTTTATATAACACTTCTTCTTGTGTCGTTATCCTCATTACTGAGGATAGTGACCTCTACGTATCTTTTCACGGACGCAAGCTTTCCACCTGTTACGGTGACTGACACCAACTTGCCTGACGCTATGCGCTGTGCAGAAGTGCACAGCGCATAGCGTCAGTCAGGTTGGTGTCAGCAGAGTCGCGAATCTGATCGGACCAGCGCATGTGGCTTCTTCCTCTTGGTCGTTTTCCCTTCCAAGTTGTCGTTCTTCTTCTTGGCGATGTGACCAAAGAACTCGAAGACTATAAGGAGGCAGATGGTGGATAGGCTCATGGTTGTCACCATGAGTCTATCCACCATCTGTAAATCATAGAGAATCGACGCGTTGGTGCGATGGCCCATCCACGGTGTTCTCAACATTCTCCTCCAGCACCACATCTCAAATGTATCAATACGAGAACGGTCAGCTTTTTTGATGGTCCATGTTTCGGCGTCGTTTAAAAATATCGAGAACACCAGTGAGCGTACCAGACCGATTTTCGTCTTTCGCGAAATAGATCTGTCTTCCCAGATTCTGTCTAGGCAGGACATTGCGATCCTCGCCATGCCGATTTGCTTGCGTATGTCGAGTTCGCACGAGCGATTATTGCATAAGGTAGACCCCAGGTATACGAAATCGTGCACATATTGGAGATTCAGAGTTCTGCTGAGATCCAACCGCCTCGTGCGATCTACTAGCATAATCTTGGTTTTGGACATGTTAATGGTAAGGCCAAGTTCTCCACTCACTCGTTCCATGCGTTCCAGTAGAGTTCTCATCTCCACTTCGTCTGAAGCGACAAGTGTGGTGTCATCAGTGTAGCGTAAGTTGGTGATCTTCATGCTGCCGATAGAGACTCCACCCTCCCAGTCATCAAGAGTTCTCCGTATAATGTACTAGCGGCCCGTCCCGGCTTCGCACGGTTGGACAATTTAGTAAAAAATATAGCCTATGTTACTCAGAGATAATGTAGCATTCTAATGGTGAAAGAATTATCGAAATCCGTCCCTTAGTTTTTGAGTTTTGTTCGTAATAAACATACAAAAATACAATGTTTTCTCTTTATAATATAGCAGCCCGTCCCGGCTTCGCACGGGTAGCCATTTTTGTTTGTTTTAGTTTTTTTGTTGTTGTATTTTATATTTTTTAAACGCAATTTTACCAATTCTTTTTCCCAGCGACTATCGAATCAAATTTTAGAATACGTACATAAATATATGGTGTCACGGACTTCTAGTAGATTACAATAATGTCTATAAATCAGTAGTATTGTTCTATCATCAATAGTTTTTGCAGCGACAGCAAAGGATGTTTTGATTTTTAATATACAATATTGCAATTCTCGTCATAACTTTTAAACAGTGCTTCCGATTTGAATGAATTAAAGGCGATTTTACTTCTAGATAGATACCCTTGATGATAAAACTATATATTTGGATAAGGGTAAATATCTTGAGAAGAATTTGACCCACTTTTGTTTTTGTTGGAACATTAATTGAAAAATAGAACACAAAACCTCTTATTGTGACTTAAATATAGGTCTTGGATATATAGTCTCGCGAATTTTTTTGTAGATTTTATTAAGGCCTATAAATCCGTAATACATTATTTTGTTACAACATCAAAAGTTTTCACATCGCACGTCAAGAAAGATTTTTGTTCTCTACTTTGAGTTACAATATTGCAATTTTCTTACGGATCCCAATTTTTTTCGAAATTTAAATATAGCCTATATTACTCCCTGATAATGTAGCTTTCTATTGGTGAAAGAATTTTTGAAATCGGTCCAGTAGTTTCGGAGCCTATTCGTTACAAACAAACAAACAAAAATACAAAAAAACAAACAAATCTTACCTCTTTATAACATTAAGTTTAGATTCACCATAAGCATTAAAGAGGATAGGGGACAGAATACATCCTTGTCTCACCTCTTTACCAAATTTGAAAGGTTTGGAAAGTGTTCTTTTATAATAGTCTTATAATACCGAGGTTATGGAGATATAGCGATCGTAGCAATCAGATCAGATGTTTGGGTACACCAAGTTCGACAAGCACGGTCCGCAAGCAGTCCAAGTTGACGCAGTCGAAAGCCTTACTGTAATCAATGAAACACAGTACCAGCGGGGTGTCAAATTCGTAAGATTTGTCGATGAGCTGTCTGATATTCAAGATTTGTTCCCTAAAAAACAGGGACCATTGTATATTGTCGCGTCGGGTAATAAATTTATTAAATGAAATAATACCCAGCGTACACGATAAAAAAAATTTATTAAAAAAATATAAGTATCGGGTTCACAGTGCCCGGCTGATAAGTTTGGTTCCGCGGTCCCGTACTTCCCTGGCAAAGGTGGCCGAAGATGAATGTGTAGGGACGTGGCAGCAGGGGACCTCAATGCTCCCGTTCAAACTTGTTTGTAATTCTTCTAAACTTGTATGTAATTTCTTTTTCAAGTTGTATCTAATTTCTTTTTTTAACTTGTATATAATTTATTTTTCAAGTAGTATTTAATTCCCTGGAACAATACTCCAGCTTAAACACATCCGTCAGCTAAGCCGTCGATTGCGATCACCAACACCAAGCCATAAAGCCAAGCCAAGACGGGTCTAATAGGTAGACGGTGAGTGGTGTCGGTATAAAAGATCGCAATCAGAACGGAGCAGTATGTAGGCGGAATTATTTGTGAATAACAAAAAACTAAGGCCAAAGTAATATTATTCACAATAAAAATCTAAAGCAATTATATGCCGTCAAGATTTAATAATTATAAAGAAGGTAGATCAAAATAACTACGTAGTTAAATAATTTTGGTTTGCAAAGCTAACAAAGAAAACACAATGAGGTCTAACCCTAATTAAATACACTCGGCTTTTTCCAAATTAAAGCAATGAAACAATAAATTATATGTAAATAAATCGGTACCAATATTACATGGACGAAAGATTATTTATTCGTCGTATTGGGATAAGCAACCCAGGAGCTATATATATATATATATATATATATATATATTACACGGCAAAGCCACAGCTAGTACACATTTTTAATATTGGCCATAAAAAAATAACTGATCAACACTTACCCTATCGGGGAATTCCTGTATATACGTGATTTCGGTTACAAATGTCCTCCGCGACTTATTACGTAAGTACCGCAGTAGCGGTAAATAAGTGGCAAAGAAGAACTTAGATCCCATACATTAGGTACTTATATGCAAATAGATTAAACCCAGTTATTTAAATTTTGCAGGTACGAAATATGCATGAATACGTCTATGCACTATGCTAGTCTGTGTGTCGTCTGTGCGGTTGAAAAAAGTGGTGTGGGGTCCGAGTATCGGCGTTGCCGATGAGCTGTCTTTGCTCCGCCCATAAGATCGTACGATGTTTGTCTAATAGGGTACCGTGTCACGCTCAAGAAAACCATTAGCAAATACGTTTTGGGCAATTGAGTAATATGATTATTATTATTTTTAATTAAGTTATTTGTACTTATTTACTGTGTTTTAAATTATTATTTTAGTGATTTATTTTTCATTGTTTATTTATTATTCCGACGATTGTAAATATTGAAATAGACAACATTTTGTTCATAATATTAATTAACAATTAATATTGTCATGAATCAAATGTGACTCATTCAACTCAAGACACCATTTAATATTTAACTTTAGTTATAGAATTGAGTTATGTAATCCAATTCATATCTTTTTTATTATTGGTTTTAAGTTAAATAATACAAAACCGTGTTGTATATAGTTTTATTTTAAGTTTAGTATTATGTATTTTTATGTAATTATGTTTATTATATTGAATTTTATTAAAAAGAAACGTATAACGTTACAATATTTGGGTATACACTGGTGGCAAATGATACTACTTTTTTGGACAATATAATAATCGATGTTTCTTATACGAAGACAAGGAGTGAAGTGAGATATTGTATGAAGAATGCAAAACACCCGTCCGAATGAACTTCCAGTAGTTAAGCGATGAATTGTTGCTATTTTGAAAACTGTAGGCGTTTAAAGATTATATTTCCCGCCGTTGAAAGATTACTTTCAACACTTCAATTCTTCAGGCATAGGTAGCGGACAAATTCAATCTAAGAGCCGCCTCACACATCCCTTGGGAGTCTTGAGGTCTACCACTCTTAACCCGATCCCTATTTTTTTCGAAATTAAAATATAGCCCATATTACTCCCTGATCATTATCAGGGAGTAATATGGGCTACATTTAGCTTTCTATTGGTCAAAGAATTTTTGAAATCGGTCCAGTAGTTTCAGAGCCTATTCGTTACAAACAAACAAACAAAAAAAAACAAACAAATCTTACCTCTTTATAATATTAGTTTAAATAAAGAGAAATTCTAACAATGTATAACATACGAACAGAAAATTTTACATAGTCACTGTTCACATGAAATATTTGCATAAACTCGACACATAAAAGATTTAGAGACATAAAAAGTGACCAAGTCGGACTCGCCCATGAAGGGTTTCGTAGCAGCAAGTAATATAATATAAAAGTTACGATTTATGACGTATTAAAAAAAACTACTTACTAGATCTCGTTCAAACCAATTTTCGGTGGAAGTTTGCATGGTAATGTACATCATATGTTTTTTTTAGTTTTATCATTCTCTTATTTTAGAAGTTATAGGGGAGGGGGGGGGGGGGGCACACGTTTTACCACTTTGGCAGTGTCTGTCGCCGTTACGCGCAAAAAATATATATTCTATATCATTTTTAAAAATATATAAACCTCAATATCATTGTTGAAGATCTATCCATAGTTAATTTTTTTTTCATCAAACCCATACGTGTGGGGTATCCCACGTATGGGTTTGATGAAAAAAAAATTTTTCAGTTTCAGTTCTAAGTATGAGTAACCCCCAAAATTAATTGGTTTTTTTTTTCTATTTTTGTGTGATAATCTTAATGCGGTTCACAGAAACCATTGCCATTTGGCTACGGAACCCTAAAATTGATAAAGAAAACTTTATCGATGTAATTTTTCGTTGATATTTTTTTTTTTATTCAACGTCGGGTGGCAGACTAGCATACGGCCTAATGGGAAGCGGTTACCGTAGCCATATTAACGCTCGCAACATGAAATACCGCTTACGCGCCGCCATCCCCGCTGTCAACAGTCCTTCACTTCTGGTGATTCATTCACTCGCAGAAACACCACAACCCTCAAGGTAATTGTTTTTTGGCTCCAGTGTTCTGTGAGGTAAAGGTACTTTAATTACCCCAGTCGGGGACCTTACAAATACGCTGATACAGCTTGGCCGGGATCATTTCAATAAAGAGATCGATAGACGCATTCGACTGGCCTGGGAAGCATTCGGGAAACTTCGGCACATTTTCATAGCGCAAATACCGCAAACTTCAAAGACCAAAATCTTCAACCAGGGCGTCCTCCCCGCCATGACCTTTTTCGATAGTCGTCAGGATGCGCCACGTGAAGGTGAGTTTGGCTAGGCAAAATTTTTCATCATCATCATCATTATTATAAGCCTTTAGCCACTGCTGGATTTAGGCCTAGTCCAATACTATCCTATTATACACGATATTCCTTTTTCCGCATGTGCCCAACTCTTTGTCACATGCGGCCTCCACTCCAGGAGTTTCTTTCCCCATCTGCCATCGCTGACTCGGCACATATGTCCAGCCTACTGACATGTGAGCATACTGATTCTAAGAGCTAAGTAGACAACTTTAGTTCTCCGTCGAATTTCCTTGTTCCGCATACTATCTCTTAAAATCCCAAGAATATTCGACCGAATATCCGGCGGCTGGATATCCGGCTATCTGCCGCATGGGCCGGGTATTCGGTATCCGGTATCCGGCCAAACAACTATACGTTTCATCTCTAGTACGTCGGAAGGACTCCCATTTTAGAGCTCAATGTTTTACCACGCAAACGTCGGCATCGACTACATTTATTGACTGTGCGTCTTGCTAGGTTTCTGCCATTCACAGGCTAAACCGTTTCCCTTATGACAGATAACAACAATTGAGGGCCGGCGTGTATGTTGTTCCCTTTCAAAATAAGATTTTGTAAATTTATGAGAAGCATGAAACAGTATAGGGTGCTTCTTGTCATAGGTTTAGACTGACGCGTCTAAAACCCGTTTGATAACCACCTATACGAATAACGTCCATCTACACGAATAACATTTTGTGATGATGGATGACCTTGACATGATTAATCGTTTTGTAATAATTTCGTCTTTCTCGTGTGATGAATTTTTAATTGGAAAATGTAATGAGTCAATGGATGGGGTCCAGCCGAGACCAAGAATATCAGTAAACTCGCTTATAGTTAAATTATCTTGTTTATTAATACTCAAAGTTAATATCAATGTTTTGATATTTCAAATATCAAAACATTATTATTATTATGATGGATATTTAGTTTTATATTTTCTTAGGTTAAAACCACCAGAATTCAGGAACTGAATTTATATACATTTTAATTGTTGCTCGTCATCGTTGCTATGCGAGATAAACAGGTACAGGTCGCGCGGCGAGTTAAGATCGCTCGGTAAAACTAGTGGGGGCAATTGGCGCATGTGTACAATCGCGCACAAAATTACTAAGAAAAAATTTTTTTTTCCTTATTTTCTTTTTTTAACCTTTAGTAACTTAACATAATTATAATAACACTGGTTTTTGATTGTGATTTATTGCTAGTATATTAAGAAAAATAAAAACAAAAGTAAGTTTTAGTTAATGATATAGGTAGGTCACACTAAAAGTTTTGCGTAACTTAAAAAAACAACATGTTATAACCAAAATATTATGTTTATTGCTTTTCAAAATACTCTCCTTTACATTTTAAACCTTTTTTTCATGCGATCGAACCATTTTTTAAAACAGGAGGAACACAGATCTGAAGGCATGTTTTGGGGAAAATACAGAAATCACAGGTTGCTAGGTCGAGGCTATGTGCAGGATGGGTGACGAGTTGTACTTTTTCGGACGCTAGATAATCCGCGGGTTTTCTTCAATTAGCGCTTAACAGTAGCCACATTATTTTCGTTGACGGCAGTTAAAGCAGGCCTGTGTCACTCCGCCATTCGGCCGAGTTATTTACCTACACGCCCGACGCCCCCGAGAGCAATAATTAGTCGAGTGTCACGCGCGCTCTCTTACGCACGCGGTATGCGATGACCACCACGCCTACTAAATATCTCGGTATTTATGGTCGGTTATTTTGTTTAGCGCTTAAAATACATACCTACATCTATTTTACAAATTCCCCGATTCCCCCTCCCGCGCTTGTGCGAGACGGTCGAACTAATCTGTCTGAGCGATTTGATATTGCAAATTAAATAATTCTCTTAATTTGTTTCGTTAAGTGTGTGGGCATTTCGGTGAATTTTGTTCATCTGATCTAAACTTATCATTTCCGCGTTAAATTTTGATCATATTTAGGTTTTATTTGTAAAAAAGTTGATACAGTGATTATTATTCGCAAACTAGTAGGTACAACAACAAAAATTTTTTGTGCTGCTTCGTGACTAACTACGGCTGCATCACTCGTTGTAAAACAGGTTTGGCCCGTAAAAGGTACGTAATAATTTCATATTTTGTTATTATAATACTGGTTTTTATTAGTGTTAATTTTAGTACAACAAAAGAAATACGTAAATCTTTCAGTGTTGTCACTTTATAAATTTACCCCAGAATCGGGGAAAATTTTATTTTGATAGGTAATAGTTTTATTCCTGCTAACTCGTTATAAAAACAAAATGTCAAGTAATACCGATGATCCTGGTGGCACGACACCAATTTTTGGTCGTAGTAATTTGACGCCGCGATCACCGCCGGCAACTAATGCCAAGCGAACATTAGGCGATATATCACCAACCCACTTATCACCTGATGAAAAGCGACTACAGCGGTCAGCAAGCACGGAAAATGTAGACAACTTAAGCCTTAGCACCTCGGCTGAAATTCTTGATTCAAATATTGATTATGTTGAATTTGTTCGCGAATCTTCGGAATGTCTGGAAAAAATTAATGAGATAATTATCGGGCAAACCTCGCGAATTGGTGTAGCAAATAAATCGACAATAATGGGCATGACCCAACGAGTTACCTCACTAATATCGATGCTAGCCATAAAGTCAGCCACAGCGGAAAAATACCTTGCCATTTCTGAAAAAAAGCTCGCGATTGTCGAACGGGATTTATTATCCTTAAAATTAGAGTCCAAAAATAACCCCGTTGCGCCTGTAACTAAGGCTAGCGAGTCGTACGCCGAAAAATTGAAACTTCGCTTGCCAAAGCAAATTAAGCCGGTTCAAACTCGCGAGCCTGTGCCTTGCATAGTAGCTTATCCAACAGAAGAACGATCCGCGGAGTTAACAACATCCGAAGCTACTAAGGAGGCACTTATGAAAGCAATTAAGCCATCCGATGATGGGTTTCAAATTGTAGGAGTCAAGAAAACTGCGAAATCCGGTGTAGTAGTACGCGTTTCTAATGACGCTCAAATTAAAAAGCTGCAATCAATTCAAAGCATAAAATCGGCTGGACTTAAGCTCGAAAAGCCTAAAGGACGCCGCCCGCGTATTATTATAAAAGACATTCCAGATACAATGGACGACACTAAGTTTTTAGCCGCGTTATATAATCAAAATATAAAAGACGAATTAAAAATCACATTTTCGGAATACCTAAAAGACATAAAAATCGTGCGTCGTCGTCCTACTGCCTACGGCAGGAAGTGGGTGGGAGTCGAAATCTCCCCGGAAATACGCAAACACCTTATTTCGACAAAAGATAAGATTTTTATAGATTTTGCCACATGTAGATTCGTGGACGATATAGAAGTCGTGCGTTGCTTGAAATGTCAGCAGTATGGGCATGTCAGCAAATACTGCTCGGCAAATAACTCCACCTGTGCCCACTGTGCCGAAGCACACGACTCCCGGGAATGTCTGAAGAAGTCTGAAGCAGACTTCAAACCTACATGCGCAGCATGTAGGCGTCAAAAAAAGACTGCTGACCACAAGATCGGGTCAGAGTCTTGTCCCACATACGCAGCACGGTTAGAATTCAATATTTTAAACACCACCTATGGATAACGTCGTAATTGGACAACTAAATCTACACAACGATAAAATTGCTACGTCTGAGTTGGATAAGCTCGTTGCGGACTATAAGCTCGATCTTGTTTTAGTTCAGGAGCAGTACCAAAGATCTCAATTAAACAGTAAATTTATACAACTTAATAACAAGTCGCGCGCGGGTATATATGCGCCAAGGGGCGGATTTACTATAACTTCAATCAATCACCTAATGTCCACTCACTGTGCGGTAGCTGAAGTAACATCTCCATATCTAAGAGTATTTGTAGTCAGTTGTTATTTTCAATTTTCTGACCCTGTGGGTTCGCATTTGTATCATCTACGAAGAGTATTGCATGCTCTTACTGGTCATAAGGTTATTATAGGAGCAGACGTAAATGCATCATCACCATTATGGCACGGCAAGTTGAGAGCGACCGATGCCGACAGACGCTCTGCTGTTGAAGAGTTCATTGCTGAAATGCATCTGCATATTCACAATACCCCTGAAGCACCACCTACTTTTAGTAGCCCAATGGGCGAGTCTTTTATTGACGTCACACTTTCTAGTGCAGACGTCCGAATACAAAACTGGCGCGTTCTTCCTGAAGCTTCTTGTAGTGATCACCGTCTGATTGTGTGTGAGTTCTCCCCAGTTGTTGATAACTTAAATCCGCAACAGTTAATAGGTTTTCAATATAAAACTAGGAATGCCGACTGGGCAAGCTTTGCTTCACTTTTCGCTTCCCGCGCCAAAGATTTTACTCGTAGTGAACTTACAGTCACGGAAAGTGTTAAAATTATGTCTGACACATTCGTATATTGCGCTGACGTTGCATTAGGTCGAAAACCTATAGTTAATAACAGACGATGCGACTGGTGGAATGATACCCTTATTAGGTTGCGTAGGCATTTTCGTGCCGCTAGACGTAAAATCTCAAAGTTAAAGAAACGTAACATCGAAGGAGAAATTTATCAAACTGCTCTAAGTGACTTGCGTATTGCTAGATCTCACTATCGCGCTGCTGTTGAAAAATCCAAAGGTAATTTACTAAAACGTATTGTAGAAAGATTAAATAGTGAGGGCCCGTGGTCTCCTCTATATAACGAATTTAAAGCAAATAGGCGGATTGATCAGGCATACGTATCCAATATAAAATTTAATAATTCACATACCCTTGGTGTAGAAGAGACCGCTGAGACAATTCTGCATGCGTTAATTCCTGACGATTGCGCCGATAGTGACAGTGACTACCATCGTGAGGTTAGGAGCGCGGCGGATATGTGCCCTTCCACTCCAATATCAAATGTACCGTCGATGGATGAGTTTATGTCTATTGTTAAAGCTTTGCCTACAAATAAAGCCTCCGGTGATGATAAGATTTCGAATAGAATGATTAAAGAAGCTTGTAAAGTAGCCGCTGAGCCTATCTTAACAATACTTACTCGGTGTATTGTAGAAGGTCATTTCCCTGGCATTTTGCGAAGTGGTGTTATAAAAATAATACCAAAAGGCGGTGATAAACCACCAGACGATCCGAAGTCCTACCGTCCTATTACTCTGCTACCGTCGTTGGGTAAGCTGCTTGAGCGCTTGGTTGTGCCACGGCTGCTGCCCGGAGGCCCACAATTTCATAAAAATCAGTACGGCTTCACCATTGGCAAGTCCACTGTTGATGCTGCGCTCGCAGTGCGCAAAGTTGTTGAGCTCTCGGAGAGCAAGTATGTTGTAGCTATTTTCTTAGATATCTCAGGTGCCTTTGATAATGCTTGGTGGCCAATGTTGTTGCTGAAACTTAAGGTGAGAGGTTGCCCTAGCAACATCTACTCTCTCATTCGATCGTACTTTTTGAATGGTACAACTAAATTAAAACTTGGCCATTATGTTGCTTCAAAGGTGCTCACGCAGGGCTGCCCCCAGGGTTCAGTGTTGGGACCGTATCTCTGGAATATCGGTTTTGATGATTTTTTTAGCCTACCCTTACCGGAAGGGTGCTCGTTAACTGGTTACGCTGACGATGGTCTCTTATTAATCAATGCTAATTCAAGATCTAGCATAGAGAAACTAGCCAACACTAGCCTAGGCTTAATTTCAGATTGGGGTTATCGTAATCGTCTCGATTTTGCGCCACATAAAACATATCAACTCTTGCTTAAGGGAAATTTACAGGTTTCACCGCGATTTCATTTTAATGGAGTATCTGTTGCTAATAGGGGTTCGGTTTGTTACTTAGGTTTGCTTTTGGATAGAAATTTTAATTATATTGAGCACATGAAGCAAGTAGGTGAAAAAGCAAAAAAAAATTTCTATGCCTTAACACGAATTTCTACCTCTACGTGGGGATTAACTTTCAAAACGTTAAAAACTATTTATACCGCCACATACTTAGGTTGTGTTACGTACGGTTCACCTGCGTGGGCAGATAGGGCTACTATAGGTGCAGCACGTCGTAAATTGCTTCAGAGCCAGCGCCTTGCTCTGATATTTTTATGTAAGTCGTATAGAACTGTAAGCACCGAGGCACTACCCGTGCTAGCAGGTGTGTTACCGGTAGACTTAGAAGTACAACGCCGCGCTTCAATGTACTATACATCTAAAAATATGGTCCCTGATTTCTTGAAAACGCGTGATCGTGAAAAAATAGTTAGACTGTTCAAACCTATTAATGAAGTATTTGAAACATTGCTGTCTGAATGGCAGGAAAGGTGGGAAACTTCTACCAAAGGACGCCACTTGTATCTGTTCTTTCAATCGGTAAGAGATAGATTAAAGAAAAAGTGGTTAGAAGTCGACCACCCTGTTGCGCAATTTTTAACTGGACATGGCAATTTTAAAGCTAAACTCTTTTCGTTTAAATTAGTGCCGTCGCCCTTATGCGAATGTTCTACTTCTAATTCTGAATTCGATCAAACAGCACACCATGTTCTCTGGGAGTGTGATCTTTGGCAGCGGGAGCGGGATGACATGTTGAATTCATTGCAAGTTGCATCCGGGGTAGTATACTATTCAGATTTGGTAGCAACAAGGGAGAATTACCAAGCGTTCAGACGATTTTGCAATTCATATTATTGGAATCGATGTGTTAGGTAACAACTCAATGTTTTAGGTCCTTATTAGTGTTAGAAACTTAAAATCCGTGGTGCACGGCAGTTGAGCTTCACTTGACTAGCCATCTCTTTAGGCTTTTAATGCCTTATTTGCCATATTGCTGTCTCTCACATTGCTAAGAGGGGAAGTCAAATTCCAAAAGCTTCCTACTCCTACTAATTTCTTCTGATTAAATTCGTTGTGAGTTCCAAGGCAGCCGTAGTTTTACCCCTGGGACTGCAATGGACTTCATTGTTCATTGCCTTTTTTGGCGGTCGCCGCTGTTAATCCTGGCTACACAGGAGATACAGTGGTGGGAATGTGTGGTGGGCCCCCGTCCCTATTTTACAAATACTTTCCGTGTTAAAGATACATCCGAGTTATTATTGGGACAATGTGAATAGTAAACCTGATCTGTAAGTACATACAGTCATGATTCCTGTTAAAACTTACTCTAAAATTATACATTTTACCAGTGTCAACATT
Organism: Hypsopygia costalis; assembly: GCA_937001555.2. Lineage (NCBI taxonomy): Eukaryota > Metazoa > Arthropoda > Insecta > Lepidoptera > Pyralidae > Hypsopygia > Hypsopygia costalis. The sequence continues at coordinate 6,483,728 of OW443330.2, read as the reverse complement.
ACGTAACATTATTGTTACTAAGTACCTACCTATGTACTTAATAATCACAGAGTATGATATAGTAATATAAGTAATTACAGCAGAGTAATAAACATACACATACGTAAACCTACTACATTTTTTGGTAGTTTAAGTATATGTATTTTATTGATCATTAATAAACAAGCGTATGTATTTATACCTATCTACGCGAGCGCTTCATGTTCTACACGTGGTTCAACCCTATGAGCGATACGCAGCCCGGTTACGTCAACGGCGAGACAAACCATTTTGCAAAAGCAGCGGCGGTCGCTCGTAACTCGTTACATATAGGGGTTACTTTCGATTGCCCCTGCCGCTGAAAGACTTAGGTACGAATACAGCTGCAGAATTATTTTGGACCGTATTAGCGCGTATCGAAGGTTGATATTTTATTAATTTTTATTCCAATCGTGTCGTAAGTGGATCTTCTGTTAGAGTATATTATTCTGTGGTTAAAGGCCGCCTTTCACGAAAAATCTTTTCGACTTAATTCCATTTTCGTTGCGTACGTAGAACTTTGATGTGTGATTAAAAACAATTGACGAATGATTTCCCGCCAATTTGTTTTCTTTATTACTAAGAAGTTTTCAAGTCGGTTCAAAAAATATAACATTATAAATTACAATTGTTCCGATTAGCTAGAAGTGCAAGGTGCAAGTGCTTTTAGTGTACCTCATGTAGTAAAAATTTAATCATCCGGTAGTGTTGATAGTAAACCATTTTCCTGGCTTGCCGTGTTAAAACTTTATTTTTCGGCATTTATTTCACTACGATGTACTACTAATACGAAAAACAATTTGTACGCAACAGTACCCAGGAGACACGAGATGCACGGACGCCAGGCGGGAGGTAAAGTGCGACTGATCCACCCCACCAATTACGCGTCGGTATTGGCGCGCCCGCCCCCCTTACTCCTCTGCCCCGCCAAATAGACCTAGAAGTGAATACTGCGCATGCCCCTTCTACTTTTGCCGAGCGATCTTAACTCGCCGCGCGACCTGTAGCTCGCGCTGGCAGTACCGCAGTTATGGGTATTTAATTGGTTTTATGTTGCACCTCATCCTCCCTCCACAAAATAAGTTGTAGTCGACGATCATCCAGGAAGATTCCAGATGATATTATTCGGCATGTCCCTGAAGCCGGAAATTAGATAATGAAATAATGATACGGGAATGGGCTCAAAAGCATACTGATTCCAGAGCCATTAAATTATTTAATAAAAAAATCCATCTCATGTCATTGTTATGTCAGTGTGAAAGAAAGTGTCAATGCTAGAGCCTGATCTGAATTAAGTTTACTTATTTCGTAGAGAGACCTTTTATTATCGATTTTTTACCATTGCACTGCTGGTTTTAAGTCCTATTATTATTATGAATGCATTATTAGACTACGGCTCATCATCTTCTAGTGAAAGCGATGAGACACCTGAAGAGAAGGAGACGTAAGTTCATTCGTTACGAATATATGTAAATCAATTCGATATTTGTTGATGTTTTGTGCCCTCTTTCGATTGTATCTACGAAAAAAGCGTGAAGTCTGTTGCCATCTACCTTCACAATATTTGTCTCCACATAGGGCAGCAGTAAGACGTGTTTATATATGTACAAGTATTTAATGTCAGTGAATTCTTGTTTCAGATATAAGGACAGTGCAAAACCCAAATTGCCGAAGCCAGCTCTAGGAGAGAGTAGTTTACAGACATCTGTATTTTCAAATCCGTTTGTCGAAGAGGAATTAGCTAAGGCAGCTATATTAGAAAAACATGTTAAAATGGTACAAGTTGACTGTCTATAATTTGTTACTTTGCACATTTTGACGATGTGAATCTCAATTTTTGTTTTTTATGACTTGCCAAAATTAAAAAAAAAAATGAATAGGACTAACATCCCAATGCTTAGGACTGGGCAATGTATCCCATACTACAAAGGAATATGTATTTTTTATGTTATTTGGAAAAAAGAATAAAACAAATTCTTAATAATTTGTTGGTAAAGAAAGATTTAAATTATCACAATTTAGTTAATTATTTATTTTGCAATACCTACTAGGTTTACATTGAAGATATAACTAGCTTAACATAATTTTACTATGCTATTTATTGCCTTTACCTTTACATTGTTATTTTGTGGTAAGCTATATATCCAATTTAGCATATAATCGTCAAGTACATAGGCAATGACTGCAAGGTTCCAGGTAAAGACAACACACAGATGATCAATGGGAAGAAGATATGCTGGAACTACAGGAAGGGCAGATGCCGGTTTGGACACAACTGCAAATATGCACATGACTCTGATATACAGAAAACTTCAGAAGAATTGGAAGCAGACAAACAGGTTCTTAATTAATTTGTCATTAATATTTTTTTTATACTACGTCGGGTGACAGACAAGCACACAGCCCACCTGATGTGAAGCGGTTACCATAGCCATATTAACACTCGCAACATTAAAAATATCGCTCGCGCGCCGCCAGCCCCGCTGACAACGCAGCTTCTCCTTCCTTTCTGGTGACCTCACTAACTCGCAGGAACACAACAACCCTCAAGGGAATTGTTATTTGGCTGCGGTATTCTGTGAGGTGGAGGTAAATCCCCAGTTGGGTAGCTTACAATTATGCTCCCCTCTCTTTTCGCCAGAGCTTCGTTTATCAGTCAGCAGGGTGCACCGCATGTTGGGGAAGTTGGCTTTGGTTCAAAGATGTTGATGAACCACTTACACCCCACATATAAAAAATATTGTATTATACATATAACAAATTTAACTGTTTACTACAGATATATGCACACATGGTTTATATGCGGGATGCCGACTACGGATTTATATGTAGGTACATAAGATAAGATCCAGAAGTGCAGTAAGTTCTATACTAGAACGAGTATGCTGAATGAGCTGCATTAGCAGGTTCATACCAGATTTGGCAGGGCAGGGAGAGAAACACAAGTAGTGAAGGTGAGTATTGATGTACGTCGGAAAGGGGCCCCTTAAACCTACACCCGTGTCACAAGTCTCGGGATCTGCTTGTGTTTCTCTCTCTGCCACACGATGGACCCGGCACCCGCACGGTGAATCCATGGAAGCTAAGAAGTTCGTCTCATAGGGTTTCGGAGCAATTTTCCAATGAAACTTATGTTATATTACCTGGCCTCCAAAATGGAAAATTTCTGTTTAGGTGGGTGACTCTAAGTAAACAAATAAAAAAACAAAATAGCCAGACCTCAAAGAATCTTTGGCTATTACTAGAATTATAACATTGGCATGTAGAATAGATTTTTAAAAAATAATATCATCAATATATTTATTATCGCAAATAAATAATATAAAAAAACAAAAGCTTCAAATTAAAATATAATTACTTATCTAAAGTAAACAAAATTAGTCTCACAAAACAAGATAAAGCATTTATTCAAAGGTCTATCAAATTAAAGATGGGATTCATTTCAAATAACATAATTTTTCTATTCAATTAAAATAAGTTTAAATTTCCTTCATTTTAATTTACAATGCTGCTCATTATAATCGCGCCCGCCTGTAGGTGGCGCAGACCATACGGTCCGCCTAATGTAAAGCCGTTACCTTAGCCATAGAGTTAAGGGCCCAGATTGTCTAGGCGCGACGTCGGTTTCGAGCGACCGCAGCGCTACTGTTTACTGAAACAACCGACGGGGCGGGTGAATGACCCAAAGACAGCGCGATTGTCAAAATGTTTTGCGACAAACGTTCCAATTGTTATTGAAGTTGAATATTTACAGCATAACAAAAATGTTGAATTATTGGAAATAAACGACGAGTGTAAAATATTCTAAGACTAGTTTTTCGTTACAAAATGATAATAAATATTAATTACTAGATTAATAAGAGTAGTTGAGACACAATTTTTATGTTTTTCTATTTATATTAAACAATCAAGAGCAGGTCTGGACTGACCTTTTTGTATTCTACTTACCAAAAATTCCAACTATGTATATGTTGTAATTTTCCTACCAAAGTTTATTCTTATTTCGTAAAATATTCATTCAACAAAATAATTGCAAATTCAGTAGGAAGTACGGTCGAAATAACATCGAGCTTTCCTCGCTAGTGTATATCTCTACGCAAGGAAATGTGCCTATTGCGTAAACTCAAATAGGGTGGTGGCACCAATTATCGGCCATGTCAACTTTTTTTGCTTGTAATTTTTGAGTTAATAACTTTTGCTACGCTAGTATACGAAAGTATAAAAATGATTCATATAATTAAAAGTAAGTAAACAATAACAAATATGAGTCGCCATCTAAAAAGCGTGCTAGGGTTGTACAAAAATAAATGAAACACAAGTTTATAAATTATTAATATACTAATTAAAAGTAAGTAAACAATAACAAAATATGAGTTCAAAATTCTAATGTTTTTTCATTTTAACGATTACTGATCAAATTTTGATTTCTGCTAATTTGATGATAAAATCAATTGCTATTGCAAAACTTATCAGAATGAGTACCAGCTGCCCGATTCACGTAATAAAAATCGTAGCGTAGGGACTTAAAAATGTCACTTCGTTTTTTGCAAATTAAGCCCTTTTAACCGACTTAAAAAAAGAAGAAGATTCTCAATTCGCTGTATTTTTGAAACAATTTTGATGATTCTTTACACCAGGTAACTCTTCAAAATCGTATAGGAATTGTATAGTAATTGAGCTATTGAAAGATTTATGACAATCCAAGACTAGATAAGTAAGTGCGTTTAAAACAGAAAACCAAAAGGCGATTTCTAAGTTTCTAAGTTAAAACGACTTTTGGACTGGCGTGTTTACGTGAATCGACCGGCTGGATAGTTAAGTTACCTCAGTCTCTTTCAAAACCATTAGGCGTTCTTCTCTTTCAAAACACGTAAAGCTCTTTCTTTCCTCTCTTTCATAGCCTCTATGATACTGGGCGCGTCACGAATGGGCATGCTTCGTGACTGCCGAGGATCAACTAATTCTGGATGTAGGCAATCGTAATAAAACCTAACTAATTTCATCTCCATTTTCTTCTTCCAAAATTTGTCGTCCTTTTCTAAAATATAAACTTTCATAGGTACAGTAGCACCAAACCAGATGCCAAGCATGCAAACGTTTCTTTTAGTAATATGTACCTGTCCCTGAATTTGGAAATACCAGTTATGATTTTTATTTATGACATAACTCTTGGAAGCCTTGCCCAAAAGGTATGTTTGGCCATTGCTTCATCAAGAGTCATGCCAGCTAAAGAATGTGGGCACTTAATTTCAATTAAACCGTTTGCATAAATGCCATCTGGTCTATTACCAAGAAATTCATATTGATCGTCGACGAACAAACCGCAACCTTGTATACGAATATTCTTTTGATTTTCTAACTGTCTAATTTCGGTTTCTTCGTTTTCGATACCGTACCGTACAGCAAGCAAACTGGAGATATTACTACCATAAACGATTTTACCAACAAAAGCAGCACAACTTGTGCTCTCTCGTTTTTTACAAACTTCCCCGAATGATGATGAGGTTAGTAATTTTCTCCTTGTACTCATCCACTCAGCACTACTTCTTTGCAAATGGGTCGACCTTTCAAGCTCCTCTCTTTCAGCACAAGACAACTTTAAATCGGCTAAAAAAGATGGCTTGGCTTTCTCATATAATTCTGGACTCAGATCAGGTTTTTCGCAGTTTGGTCCATAGTGAGCGTCTTTCGATACAGTGTTGTGGCTTTTTTTCAATCTTAATTTAGGTTTAGCAATTAAACGGTTTCTACGATTACAATTTTCCACTTTCGCGATCAAAGGAATCGGACTACATTTAAATATGACTTCATGAGTTTTACTATGAATCGATCCCGTATTAAAAGACACAACAGCAGCTGCGCATCAGCCCGCATAAGAACCACGGGAAGAATAATTTACACGCTTACCCCCAACTAATTTGGCAATTACTCCGTTATAACTTTCAACTATATTACTTGTGCAATTATGAATTAAACTTCTAGAATGATATGACAGTCTTTTACTTAAAATTTCTACCGCGTCCATTAATCCGCATCCAACAATTGTTGGAAGTAATCCAATAGGTTCTATTCGACGAGTATCAGGTCTACAGAAATACTCCTTGCAATGTTGGTGATTACCAAATACGTGTTGTGGACCATTTAGGATATCTTCACTAAGATTTTTTATTTTTTCTTCGAGTGACTGATTTTGATCCGCCCAATATTTAATCGCGCATTTTACACCCGTTCTTAAACGCAAATACCTTTCTTTTAGGAATTTCCGCAATTCGCAAGGATACTTAGTGTCTTTTGACAGTTTCTCCAAGCTATTGCAGTAGTTTCGTAAAAGATGATTTTTGCATTCAATTTTCTCTACTATTAAATTATCGTACGGACGCGAATCTAATATTTTTTTATAAGTACTAGAATCGCCGTCTGCTACAAATTTATTATAAATTACACCGTGATCAACAATGGAACGTTTAAACCCCTCAACTATTATGGTCGATTCCATCCCGGTAGATGATCCTGAATAATTCTTGAAACAATGGTGTTCCGGGGGCTGACTGTTGTTCTTTGCGGCTCGTGCACAGACTACGCAGTATTTATTTTTAACTCCAAAAAACAATACTTTATTAGTTTTAATGCCAATTATCGCAGCTGCGCCGGATAAGGCGGAAAAATTCTTACCATAAGATCTCTTCCTCCAACAACCGTCAACAGCAACAGATATTAATGGTGTACCATTTTTATCAACACTACCTATAGACTGCGTACTCTGCTTCTTCCTTGACAGCTTCTGCCATGGAATGTGTTGCTGTCTTTTCCCACCAATCGCAAACCGTATTATTAATTTCATTGTATAATGAAGGTGACATGATTGGTAACGGTTACTGCGGCAGTTAATGTTTTTAACTGAGAGTAGCTCCCACCAGATGATATGATACCAGATACAATTTGATGATTCACTTCCATGCTATCTTCTTTCTTTTCAACCAAACACACAGTAAACTTCATACTACACATACTACATTTCATGATGAGTTTTGAGTCCAGACCAACTTTTACTTCACCTATTATACTGAGGTAACTTAACTTACAATCCATTGGACCGTGGTCCCCTATGGCCTGAAGAGCTTTATAAAAAAAAGAAATATCTATTACTCTACGCCCAACTTCCACTTCATCCACCTTTCCCTCTTGACTGTTTTCAATAACTAGTTCCTGTAAAGAAAGATAATGGCTTTATTTTGTTTTATAAAAAATAATTAAAAAAGAATGGGCCAAATTTCTTCAAACATAGCTAAGAACTCCCTTAGAATACATCTTTGAAACACATAACACTAGATCAAAATCTTGAACGTTTTATATAAATAAACGTAATAAAAACTGGTTGTTTGTAAAGTCGGTTCAGGACAATAATTTTAATAAAAAAAGCTGTTGTTTCATTTTTAACCTTATTGATATTCCTGTTAACATAAAAAATAGCTAAACATGTTGTTTAGCGTTTTCATGCATTTTCCTAATGTCGGCCGGGTGGCCGATATTGGGATTTATCAATAAATAAAGATCCCTAACCTCGACCCTGCGATTATTTCATAAAAAAGACAAGTAAATGTAAAAACCTTGGTTTTTCTTCAATAAAAAACAATATAAAATACCATAGGTATGTTTAATTCCATTTAAATACTAACTAACTCAATGCGCTCGCAACCGGGATTTGACTCGCCACTGCCACTAAACGACACAAGTCGGTACCGGCGCGTGCTCTATTGCCAACTGAACGTTCAAATATTGAAGCACCCGCACCAAAATATGGATTATTCGCATATAGAGTCGCTTTTTGAATAAAAACTATTATAATTTTAGGGTTATTTTAATAGTTAGGGTAAGTGCTCCAGTGAATTAACACCCACCAGTGAATGAACAAAACACACATTTTTCAATATAATAAGAAATCTAAGCTTTTCTACTCAAGCCAGTATTTTTTTCTCAATCGAAACATTATATTACGTCAACTGAACACACAGGTATTTGCCTGTGACCTATAGTTTCAAAATCGCGACCGGCTTAAATGAAAGTATTCTGTCGTATTTTTGATTGTATGGAGCAGAATTTAGGGCATTGCTGAGACTTCGTGTTTTGATATTCACTTTGTAGACACTATAAGTGTGATAGTGTTAACAAAATTTGATAGTACGAGTAGGATGTAAAAAGAACTGTTTTATCTTACAAAAAGCAGATTGCATAAATTTTAATTATCATAAATAAATTATAGGGGTGTTCGATAATTGGATCACGAAATTGAAGAAAATCTAGTCAATGAACACACAGTTTTAAGCATTTGGCATCTTAGCCTTAATGCAGTTGGCTAATTTTTTGTACACAACTTTTATAAACGGTTGTCAATTTTTTGACCAATATTCGAACGAGGTGTTCTTTTATTATTACCAGTTTATCCTCCATACCTAGCCTGATATCTTCAGTAACTTTTAGAAGTGCAGTAATAGTACTGTGCCCAGGACGAAAACCAGACGGAGTGAACTGATTAAATAAAATAAATAAAGATCTCCACATAGAAGTGCCTTTCAGCTAAAACGACCATGGAAAGACAGCAAAATGCAAGCTAAAAAGAAATTAATAAATAGTGATGACATATAGAACCAATCTTCTATTATAGAAATATAATAGTTTAGAAGAGAAAGGAGAATCTAACATAGAAGTGATGAATAATAATATTAAATATTTTATAATAATAATCCAGTATTAATATTATGTTTTAAGCATTTGGCATCTTAGCCTTACGGTCTGCCCGAGGGGCTATGCGAATGGGTTGCTAGCTTCTTGTCCAGCAGAAGCATTAGAGCCACCTAGGACATAGGACATCAATGCTGGCGTCCCGCAGGGTTCTGTATTGTCCCCGACGCTGTTTCTGCTGCATGTTAATGATATGTTGTATAATGACAGCATTCATTGTTATGCGGACGACAGCACCGGGGACACTTATTACACGGGCCGCGCAAATATCCCTCGTTCTTTGGTGGAGGAGAGCCGCGAACAACTTGTGTCGCAAATTGAGAGCACACTAAGTAGAGTGTCCGACTGGGGGCGACAGAACTTAGTGCGATTTAACCCCTCTAAGACACAAGTCTGCGCGTTCACCGCTAAGAAAACCCCATTTGCTGTGGCTCCACACTTCGAAAACACACCCCTCACCATCGCCAATAGTATTGGTATTCTAGGAGTTGACATCTCCAGCGACGTCCAGTTTCGATGTCATCTGGAGGGGAAGGTCAAGCTGGCATCGAAGAAACTAGGTGTGCTCAACAGGGCGAAACATTACTTCAACCCGCGGCAAAGACTTATACAAAGCTCAAGTTCGGCCGCATATGGAGTACTGTTGCCATCTATGGGCGGGAGCGCCTAGATACCAGCTTGCACCCTGTGACTCGATTCAAAGGCGTGCTGTGAGGATTGTTGACGATCCCAAACTGACAGACGGTTTAGAACCTAGAGATTTTGTGTCCCTTTGTGTGTTCTACCGTTTGTACAATGGGGTGTGTTCAGAGGAGTTGTTTGACATGATGCCCACGGCTTCCTTCTACAGTCGCACCGCTCGCCATCGACAGGGAATTCATCCTCACACTTTAGAACCGAAATGGTCACGTACTGTGCGGTTCCAGAGAAGTTTTCTTCCACGTACTATCAAGCTGTGGAATGAATTGCCTGTTGAGGTTTTCCCAGGAGACTACAGCATGGGGTTCTTCAAAAAGGGCTTGAAGAGGTTTTTACAGGGTCGGCAACGCGCATGTGATGCCTCCGGTGTTACAGGCGTCCATGGGCTGCGGTAACTGCTTTCCATCAGGCGGACCGTATGCTTGTTTGCCGCCTTAGTGGTATAAAAAAAAATGTTAGATAGTTCTCTTTAGGTTATAAAATATCAAGTAACACCCAATTATAATAGTAATCATATCGTCTATTTAATATAATAAAAAAATATATATATTTACAATAACAATTACCCGAAATAAACTCTTACATAATAATTTATATATAGAACTGATATATAAAAGTGGTAGTTCATTCAATGGGTTTCAAAAGGTTTATTCACTGGATTTTTTTGTTCATTCTCTGGTGATTTGTGTGTTCAATGCTGATAGTTATTGAGATAACCTGCATTTTATACAAATATACCCCATATTTGTATAAAATGCAGATTATCTCAATAACTATCAGCATTTTTGCTAAAATATGTATACTGTATCAATCATGAATAAATTGTGAACATAATAAAATAAAATATTTTTTGGTTAGGATCTCATAAGTAGCTGGCTGTAATTTTCAAAGTTTGGAATGCCCTTAAGGGTTCATTCAATGGAGCACTTACCCTATATTCCATTTTCTCGCAAAGGCCGATATTAGGAGGAGGCCGATACCACAGTATAAGTAATAGTACTAACGTACAGTATGGACACTCTCTGCCGCTCTCACTAGTCGACCTCACCTCCCCTATGAGACCGATTTGGAACCGTTCGCAATGGATGCAACGTCCTACAAATTGACGTCGCTCGTATTTTATTCTCCATTCAGTTTAAAAGATGGGAGTTACTTGTGCAGTGGATGAATGTCTCAACACATGGAAAATCAAAAAAATAAATTTATTCGATTCCTTTTGGATGAAATAAAGTACTGATTTTTTTATAAATTACCTAAAAAGCATGCGGCAGCCATAGTTTCATCACTTTCATCATAACTAATTCATGTCTGTCAAAGTAGGATACAAGATACATTTAATACGAGATGAGAAAAGGATAGCATTATATGTCTCAAAGAGCAAGTGAGTGCGCAAACGCGAAAGTGACATGACATTGCTGTCACTTGAGTTATGGTGGTGTATTGTTATTGTTTACAATTTTCATTTACATTTCAATGTTTATTGTGCGTGATCTCATGTGTGGTATTAGTTTTAAATTACGTTTGTTCCATGTGAATATGAAAATGAATCAAATCATTGATCATGAATTTATATGAATAGTACCTAAAAAGCTACAATTAGTAAGAACGATGAAATGGTTTGACCATTACAATGAACCGGTGTTCGGAAGGCGAACGTTTGATTTAGTAGTGATTAGAAAATATAAAATTTTGGGTAAGTTAGCTGTGGCAATTATACAAGGCGTTTTGTAAATATTGGCTGAAGTCAGTGTAGTGTATTTACTATGTTTTTTTTTCTTCACTACGCCCACCTGATGTGAAGCGGTTACCGTAACCATATTAACGGTCGCAACATTAAATATCGCTCGCGCGCTGCCATCCTTGCTGCCAACGCAGCAACTCCATCGTCTCTGGTGACCTCACTCACTCGCAGGAACACAACAACCCTCAAGGAAATTGTTATTTGACTGCGGTATTCTGTGAGATGGTGGTACTTCGTCAGTCGGGCTGCTTAAAAAATACGTTATGTCCTACCTCTCTTTTCGTCAGAGCCTCGTCTGTCAGTCAGCAGGGTGTACCCCGTGCAGGTAAGATTGACTTTGGTTCAAAGATGTTGATGAACCACTTACACCCCCTTACATGTCCGACTAATAATTGAATAATGCCAGCCCTAGAGAACGTCACTCAAACATAGGCAGGTGTACAGACGTCATTTGGTTACTACATGCAAAGGCGCCATTTTTGTATGGAGTGGCCGGGGTTTGCCGATACTAGAAGACTTCACCCTACTGAGATTTTGTCTTCGTCCATCACTAACTAGGTATTTTTTTTTTATACTACGTCGGGTAGCAGACAAGCATACGGCCCGCCTGATGTGAAGCGGTTATCGTAGCCATATTAACGCTCGCAACATAAAATATCGCTCGCGCGCCGCCACCCCCGCCACCCCCGCTGCCATCGCAGCATCTCCTTCCTTTCTGGTGACCTCACTCACTCGCAGGAAGACAACAGCCCTCAAGGAAACCGTTATTTGGCTGCGGTATTCTGTGAGGTGGAGGTACATTCCCCAGTCGGGTAGCTTACAATTACGCTCCCTACCTCTCTTTTCGCCAGAGCTTCGTTTGTCAGTCAGCAGGGTGTACCGCATGCAGGTGAATTTGGCTTTGGTTTAAAGATCTTGATGAACCACTTACACCCCAAGGTAGTTTGTTTATATATGTAATAAGTCTACAAGAATTACGTATAACAACTTACGTCTATAGTGTGTAGTCTAAGCATAGCAGTGTTGCTTGGAGTCTCGGCCTGAAGGTTTTCTTTATTTTCAATACTGGAAATATTATTCATCATTATTATCCACTTTATAATTATTTTGTAATTTTTGTACAACACCAGACCCTAGGCGCGTCGCGTCTCTTTGGCGGTAAGTATGTCGACAAAGCCGCGTGCCCGTGCTATTTCTGTTATGAAACATACCTACTTCCACAATCTGATATTTAGACAATAATGATGAACATGAAAACGAATACTAGGTAGAAATTGACTTTATTACTTATAATACAAACCAATATTTACATGCTATTGTATATGTCTGAATCAAGCGATCTAAATCATATGACATAGGTATTGTATTAGCTTTGTAATGTACCCTGTTCAAATGAAAATAAATTATATTATTATTACTACTTAGACAGGATAAGCTCACAAATAAAACTAGGATTTTTACATGACACTTTCACAGAAATCTCGTAATTTTTTTCTAGGTAGGTATTTAGGACAAGACGTAGTAAAGTAGGCAGATAAATAAATAAGTAGGAAGGAACTTACATTTTTTCCGAGATCTTTTGGCTTTCATATTTTTATAATGCGTACTAAACTTTCTTTTCCCTGGCAAATTCAAATTCAATCAGTCCTGCGAAAAAAACCCTCGATTACCGACTAGATACGTTTATGATATTGGCTATAGCATGTTGAAATCATGTTTCAAGCCTGAATTGATACATATTTTACAAGGTTCATAAAATAACCTACTCAACAAAGTATCTAATTCATTCTTTGTATTTTTTACGATTTATATACATTCATTATATTGGTAAATTAGTTATACTTACAGTTTTTCACAAAAAACACAAATTCACAACACGTAATTTTGCCGGAGCATCCGACGCGCGTGGTGTCACCTTGACATATAAAAACACACTGGCGTATTAGTGGCGGCGCTGGGTACTAATTCGTAATATCGGAATGTGCGTCATTTTTCATACATTTTTCTATGGAGAATTTACGTAAAACATATCTAGATTTTAGGGCTTTAAAAGAGGAAGTCTTTGTTTGTAAAGGTACAAAAAAAAAGTATATGTTATATTTATTGGTTTCTTCAGTGTTCAAAAAGTGTTTCTTTTTATCAATTTGTGTTGATTTATTGGGTTAAATCTGAAAAATACGAAGGCATGTTTTTGCATTTTTTCTCAATTTTGTGCGTTTGTTGACCTTTATTATAAAACAACTATTAGATTTTAAGAGTTTAATATAATCATACAATAATTTTTGGTCTTTGATTGTAATATATACAAATTATCATTGATATCAATCATATCTAAATAGGTTAAATATGAAAAATCGTAACACTCTTTTCACAGTTTTCACGATCTGGCCCCTTAAGGGTTTGGGCATCCGTGCTGCAGGTGCACTTGCAGAAACACAATCCTCAAGGGTTTTTTTTATTTGGCTGTGGTCGTCTGTTAGGTAGAGATACTTCTTCTGCCCTACATCTCTTTTACCAGAACCAGCAGTGCGCCGATGAACCACTTACACCTTATGACTTAGTGGTAAAAAGCTTATAACTTGGCAATTAATCATGCCAAAGCCAGAAATGGTAACATAAAAATATGGTACAGTCAACTGCTTGTAGACCGCAACTTCCAGTACAAGAGGGTCCTATGTAGTGCTACGATTGATTACGAAGGACCATCCTAAATTAATCACAATCCTGACAAGATCTTGTTAAGCTACCCCACTTACTCCCTTTTTATGCTTCGCCGCAGTCCTATGAAAACTTAAATGTTACCAAAATAACGAAATTTTAGATTGCTCTTAATACAAATTTTAATACCTTCGTCGCATTATTTTATATTTTGACAGTTAAACAAAATATGAGTAACAATTTCGAGAGGCCTAGAGGATGGAATGGAATGGAGTGAGTTGCTGCGTAGGCATCGGTAATCGTGATTCCCACCAACCGCAACCGCAACTGCGAAATCTCGCACGTAAATATCGCAAATATATATAGCGATATTTTATGTTTATACAAGCATTTGTGATTACCGATTCACACACACGTGTAACCGTTGTTTGTCAACCGGAGTAGTATTAAATAAACTTACATAATTCGAAATCGGTTATCAAGTTACAGAGGAAAAAAAAGAAAGAACATTTTTTTTGTTCCTTAACAATACAAAATGTCTAGATAGAATTTGAACCCACGACCTCTCGATAACCTGTTACTAAAACATACTCTTCGATCATTATTATTAATTTATTAATGATCGAAGGTTATACTGTAATAACATTATGACAGTCTAGGTGCCCTATGTCTTGAGAAAAAGAATCGGATTCTATTATTTCGAATTGGTTAAACTAGTCGTTCGCCACGAACTTGGATTGGGAATTTCGATATCTACAAAATGACTAAACCTTGTGAATTGTATGACTTATTATTTAGCAAGTTTTATCAAAATCGATGTTATTATAGACAACGCAGAGTGCCAGACAAACATATAAAGTAATGCGTCTAAGTTCCCGTGTAGTAAAAATGGGACAAAAAAAAAAATACTACAAATAATTGTATAGTGTTTTTTTTTATTTGTCTCCTCAGTTATTTTGCATAACAAATCCAAAAATGTTAAGTTCACGAGCACCAAAATATAACAAGTCGTAAAAAAAAATTCGTAGTCGTTAAAACTACATATTTGAAAACAAAACCACGCGCGCCGCCGCCGCCACGTCCGCCTGCCTCAATACGATATACACAAAACCACGACGAAATGGATAGATTTTCATACGGTTTTCATCAGTAGGTCGGTGTATACGAGTGCGTCTCATAATACAACAGAATCCGTACTAACTTCGGTCGATAGTTTAAAATAATTTTGATGCAGTTAATGTATAAACTCTTATATTATTTATTTTCAGAAATTAAAATCAGTAGTATGTGAAGGAGCAGGTACTATGACTTCAGCACCTCCGCCGCAAGTGATTGTAGAGCCAGTATCTTCCACTGACGATGCAGTTTGGGAAGTATCTGTAGATAAGAAGAAACTAAAGCGACCAGGACTAAGCCAAACATTAGTGCCCGGAAAAAAGGTTATTAAGATGTACGTGGAACAGAAAATCAAAGATTCCAAAAGAAAATAACATGTTATATGATCATAATCTTTTATTTCTCTCCGAACCTAATAATTCTACTGTATGACTCGAGTCCAAAATGTGTGACGACGTTTTCAGCCCCGGTGGTGTCGTACAAGTTAGTTTAGATTACCAAAGAGATCACTTTTTTACAATGCGGTACTTATGAAAATAATAACGGAAATTAACGCGATCATTTAATAAGCCAGGTGATTTAAGTCCACCGTTTGGTATATTTAAATCACCCATTTTTTTTTTTTTTTTTATACTACGACGGGCGGCAGACAAGCATACGGCCCGCCTGATGTGAAGCGGTTACTGTAGCCATATTAACGCTCGCAACATAAAATATCGCTGGCGCGCCGCCACCCCCGCTGCCAACGCAGCATCTTCTTTCTTTCTGGTGACCTCACTCACTCGCAGGAACACAACAACCCTCAAGAGAATTGTTATTTGGCTGCGGTATTCTGTGAGGTGGAGGTACATTCCCCAGTCGGGTAGCTTACAATTACGCTCCCTACCTCTCTTTTCGCCAGAGCTTCGTTTGTCAGTTAGCAGGGTGCACCGCGTGCAGGTGAAGTTGGCTTTGGTTCAAAGATGTTGATGAACCACTTACACCCAGGTGATTTAAGTGGAACAATTGCAATTGGCGTGCCTTATTTCGGCACTGCCCATGTCTCGTATCTTGATTTTAACTAGACAAAAAATTATTCGTTAATTTGTCGCCCAAAGGAAAAAATTTGTCGCTCATCCGTTAAAGAGTTTTTTTTGTGGCAATGCCGAAATAAGCTTATTTCGGCACAGCCCATCGGGATCTAATAAACTACATAACATAGCGAAGATATGATTTTCCCCAGAATTAGTCATCAATTTGTCGAATTCAGACACCAAGTATCAGAATTAGTCGACCTCCCGTTAAAAAGTTACAAGTATTTTTTTGTGGCAGTGCCGAAATAAGCCTTATTTCGGCACTGCCCAAAAAAACTACACAACCTAGCGAAAATCTGATTTCACCCAGATGTTGCCTTGAATTTGTCGAAATTTGTCGGAAATAAAACACAACTGGTTGATGCGTAATTAAAAAGTTCTTCACTGTTAAATAATTATCATAATAAGTATAGTCCGAGATCTTGCATCAAAATTATATCATGCACAAAATGCAACAGTAAAGTTTTATTTCCTTCCTTTTTCAGAGTCTGGCAAAGTTTGTCAATGCATGCAACTGTTTTCTGATCTACGAATGCTTTAGGTGTTCTTTAGCACTACATTAGTTGCTTTTTACGATAGCCATATTTGAATGGGGTGGTGTTATTCTACTCTGCCTATGTTAGGCTCTCCGACTACAACGTGAATTATTAAAATACGTGTAACTTTTTAATAAATTTTTTTCGTTCAGTTCAGTTTCCTCTTATTTGAAAATTTGTCAGATGATAGCTTACATGCAGTTTTGAATAAATAAAAGCGTCAGCTGCATCTATGTTGGTGGAAAGGGCGTCAGCTGATGCAGTGATAGGTGGCGCATGGGCCAGGCGTGAGCGCCGATCGCTTATTTAAATACGTCGGCTGACGACCTTTCTACCAACATAGAGGAAGCTGACGTTTTTTTTCCTACTATTCCTACCTACCTATTTTTGTTGTAGGAGGATCCTACAACAAAAATAGGTAGGAATACTAATAGAAATTAACAGCTTTTCCCCATTAGAGTACATTCAACGTATTTTCGGGAGAATTCTTGAACTTGAGCTCTTGTTCTTGTTCCCCTGTCATTTAGACTGTTATAATTATACTATATAGATAGGAATATAGTACTAAAACAAAAGTATAGCAGTTGCATTTTTTTTTTATTCAGATTCATGCCAAATACAGCAATGCAGTTTTGAGATTTATGCCAAAAAGCCTTCCGCTTATTGCGTTATTGCACCAGAATTGATGAATTGAATATACGGATACTGACATCATAATTCATGTATAATTTCTTTATAGGTATCGTTACATCTCAACAATTTCATTATGGAGACATTTTTATGTAAGACATTACGTCAATAAATCATATAGTTACTTACATATATTTTGGTGCAATAAGCCAGTAAAATAAACAGTTATTTGTCATGTACACTGCCAACCTTTTAGTCTGTGGAAGCTTTCAATAGCTCAATGATAATAGCACAGCCATTTCAATGCTACCGTGGACTCCTGCCAACATTCAAATATTCCATAACATACGTCACGCTATCTGTTCTCTTTAAGTAGCGAATTATTATACTAACGGTGGCTTAATACTCTTGTAAATTACAATAATGACCTTGCCGCATTAAGTACTATGTTCAAACGTTAAATAAGAATTTGCAACGACATCAATTTGCACATTGAATCTCTATTCAAAAATATATAATTTATGTGTAATATTCAACATCAAAAGGCCACTAAACAAACCAAGGAGACCATTGCTTCTCATTGGACCCCTAAAATAAGTTAAATTGCTACGACACGACATTGAGATATCAAAATGATTCTATCCAATTACAAATAAAGATTTTTTTTTTAATTACTATGACGCGATCTTACCTATTACCAATTAGTAAATGCAACGAACTGTGTTATTTATGTTTACGGATCCTTATCCAAGTGTAATCCAATCCAAGACGACGCCAACGCGTTACTACGTAAGGGGCCGTCCATATATTACGTCATTCTAAATTAGGGGGGCGGGGGTTGGTCTGCGGATGACGGTAAATGATAGATGGGGGGGGGGGGGGGGGGGGGGGGGGGGGTTTCGAAATTGACGTCATTCTTATTTATTTATTTATAGTTTATTTTTCACGTACAAAACGATTATTTCTAAAAAGAAATTTCTTCCAGCACACCTAGTAAAATACTAGCTGCCCGCCCCGGCTTCGCCCGTGGTACTTACATCTATTATACATATAAACCTTCTTTAAGAATCAGTCTATCTATTTAAAAAAACCGCATCAAAATCCGTCCAATTAAAAGAATGGGTGAAAACTCCGTGGGAGTTATCCAAAGAAAAGTAAAAAATAAGTAGTTATATTATATCAATGATTATTGCCAAAGTAAAAATAATAAAAGGCGATTCTATAACCAAGTGTTTTAATCATATAATACCCTATTTTTCTCAAATCTGCAATGTTTTATTTTGTCAAACTAGTAATGACGTCAATTTTGGGAGAAGGGGGGGGGGGGGGGGTGTCATTAAGAAATGACGATAGGATGATTATGGGGGGGGGGGGTCTAAAATCTGAAAAAATCGATGACGTAATTTATGGACGGCCCCTAAGTGTGTTTTACAAGAAATAGTAAACAATCATGAATAATGTTCTTTTTTACATTATTAGTGTTGTCAAATAGTCTCAAACTATGTAGAGATTATACTAGATAACTGATAAATATACTTAAATACTTTTTTTAAGTATATAAATATATAAGTATACCCAGACCAAAATAAACATGTTCATGCACGCAAATGTTTGCCTTCTGCGGGAATCGAACACTCGACCCTCGGTGCCAAAGTAGGCATTACTATTTTGCACCAAGCTCGACAAATACATAACAATAAATTACTACAATAAATACACATGATAAAAATGGCGCCATCGTGATATTAAAGTATTATCAAATTTGTTGTTTGTTAATAATTGGGATCAAATAATAATATACTAGGATACAAATTGTGGTGATTGCCTTTCATTTTGAAATTACCTAGGTACCTAAGATTATATCTTGGCATCCATTATAAAATTTTCTGATAAGATCGCAAGTTTATCATTCACATACAAATTGCATTAGCAAATACATATTAGCTACATTGTAATGGATTTTTATACAAAGATGTTTGTAATCAAAATATATGCACTCAAACTTCATCATAATAAAGTTAAATTATTATATAAAATTATGTTAATAAAACAATTTGAATACATTGAGAGTAAGATATAATCATTATAGTATATTACAGCAGTTCATTTAAGTACATTTGAAGTTGATATTACATTTATTGTATGTAATATATATTTATTTAAGTACCACATAGTACTTGTGAAGGCACAAACAATACAAAACTATTCAATACATTGTGAAATACTTCATTTGTACAATAAAATTGCAGTGACATTTTATGAATGCAACATTTACACGTAAAATATGTAATGCTCAAGGAATACTATAAAAATAGATTTCATTTGGCAATTTTTACAATAATGTGAAGAGATACAATATACAGCGGTTTATGATCTGTTTTAGGAACGAGATCAAAGTCATTACATAGTAAAAGATACTAAGAAGTAGTTTAAACACTCTTAATATTAAATGTAAACGATTTGGTGTATATTGAAATGTTACAAAGTGGAATTTTATATCTTAGGTAGTATAAATTATTTATATCTTAAGCGCGACCTTGGGAATCTTTGGTGATCCGAGATCCATTCTGTGGTTTTTCTCGAAGGTATCTATTTCTGCGCTGCGAGCCTTCCCTTTGGACACTACGTTGCCGTTGGAGCGGCTATTTATTTCGCGGTGACCGTTGGCTAAGGCCTCATCATGACCGTTCACTTTGCTGTCATGACTGTTCATTTTGCTGTCGTGACCGTTCATTTTGCTGTCATGACCGTTCATTTTGCTGTCGTGACCATTTATTTTGCTGTCGTGGCTGTTCATTTTGTTGTCGTGACCGTTCATTTTGCTGTCCTGACCGTTCATTTTGCAATCATGGCCGTTCATTTTGCTGTCATGATCATTCATTTTGCTGTCATGACCATTCAATTTGCTGTCATGTCCATTCATCTTATCTACGCCGTTCATTTTGGCGCGATAGCAATCATATTTATAGTTACTATGACCATTCATCGGCCACTTAGAATGCCCTGATAAACCAAAAAGAAAATACCTTAATTTAGCCCCAATCACATCATCTTGTAAACACTGGCGTATTGTGTTAGTCACGTATAATTAATGTTCACGATAATAATTAAACTATAAATTTAATTAATGTTAGTTCGTCGAGTTAGAGGAAGCATCACTTGTACACATATCAGAGCACCTATGTCCGAGTAATACACCTTTCGAATCTGGAAAATGCATCGAGTTTAATATGTTAAGAATGGCCGACAAACTACGACCAAGTGACGCTAGCGAAATAATAACTTACTACAGTGCAGAACATCTAAACGTGATACGAGGATACACCAAAATCTAAACAAGTAATGGGCAGAACGGGAGAAACTATTGACTAACGGTTCTAGAACTAAATGGGGTGCCTAATCTAGACTACAGACAATACACAATTACGCCAGTGTTCACATTGTAATAAAAAATATCATGCAAATGAATAATTTTGCCATTAACAGAGGTAAACAGGTGAAGTTAGATTCCATAACATGTCAATGATATTTGACTGCCAAGACAAATAACAACACAGTTTTACAGACATCATAGCTTGTGACTTACCATTGCACTCAGAACCCGCATAATACTTTTTTGACGTCTTCCAGTCTTCTTTTAGTGACAAATTGTACATTGAATAGGCTGGATCGCCCGTCACCTCCTTCTCTATCATTAGGAACTTTGGTAAGGACTCAAGTAGTGCGTTCTGATCATAATCGGCGCTATACGTCTCTAGTAACACGAGCCCTCGGCATCTGCAATTTTTATATAAGACTTTATATAAAAAAAACTAATTAAATTGATTAACACTACAGCTAGCAACCTTTAAAACTAACCAAAATTACCGGAGCGGTAGGGATTAAATAGAAATAAGGATTTTGATAATCACTTTAACTATTTTACAATCTATACCAATAAGTGAAATAGCAAAATTCCCAATTTAAACAGAAATTACTTTTTGATGGCGCCTAAAATCATAAGTGACCGTTTTTGAATGTTCGTCTGTCTTTCTTAAAAGCTATTCTCGAAGAGACTTCGAAACGGCTCATAATTTACAGGATTGCATATTATTGAATTTGCAAGGTACAGAAGATGATATTACATGAGCGAAGTCGTGAGCAGTTAATAATATGTACGATTATTTGGAAACTCAACTGGCTTACGTCGTCGCTCATATTATAGGAGTTATTATGTATTCTATATCTCCTAGTATTGTATTTTGAAGTCGCGTTAAATTTATTTATAAACTAAGGTGGCAAATAAGCACACGGCCTGCCTGACGGTAGCTGTCATTGTAGCCTATGGACGCTGGCAATACCAGAGGTATCACTCACGTGTTGTCGGTTCTGCCCGTGTTATATTCATTTTAATACTTTATAATAGTGTAGCCTCGATTGATTTTTAAACTATGCACTTTTACAAAATTTGTAAAAGTGCATACATATTCAATTACGATCATTTCGTAATTGAATGGTAAAGCTTCAGCCTTAATATGAAATCACCTGGGATGTGTCGGCTGTCTATAAATGTCCAACTGGTAGTACTGATTATTGTAGATGAAGCATCTCCGTTTCTTGAATATCGTGAAATGAGCATCATCTCGCTGCGGCAACAAGTTTAAGTAATCGCGGTGAGTTAACTGCGTGCGCACTTCTACGGATTGCCCGTTGGTCGGGTGGAACTTCCTCAGAGTATGAATATATGACCAATGGCCTTTCTGGCCACGTTTTCGAAGTCGTACTTGGGCTTTGCGCAGATCGCTTTGCAGGTAATTGTGTACGACATCGAAGTCTTGAAACGGCGGGAACTCCGTGTCTGCAACGAGGGGTAATTTGACGAGGAACTTGCGCTTCTTCGAATTGACGTTGAGCCGGTCACCGGTGTCGATGCCAATCTTCTGGCACACGCACGCTATAAGCCGATTCATCTTCTTGTCGAAGTCTGTGGAATTGTCTATGACATCGAAGTATGGGTGCCCGATCCATGCCGCGGCTGCATTGTAATCTAGTTCTCGGGCCAACTCAACGCCTTCTGAACGACAAGCGTGGTCCTGAAAACAACAGAACAGTGTTGTAAGGGAATGCAGTCTTAGTAGCGACACCAGCGACAAAAAACATTTATACTACTTCGGGTGGCAGACAAGCATACGGCCCCCGCCTGATGTGAAGCGGTTACCGTAGCCATATTAACGCTCGCAACATAAAATATCGCTCGCGCGCCGCCACCCCCTGCCAACGCAGGATCTTCTTCCTTTCTGGTGACCTCACTCACTCGCAGGAACACAACAACCCTCAAGAGAGACGCCACTTGGCTGCGGTATTCTGTGAGGTGGTCTGTGAGGTCTCGTAAGTACATTCCCAGGTCGGGTAGCTTACAATTACGCTTCCTACCTCTCTTTTCGCCAGAGCTTCGTTTGTCAGTCAGGTGCATGTGAAGTTGGCTTTGGTTCAAAGATGTTGATGAACCACTTATATCCCAAATTATCCGTCTTTAAACTAGACTTAATTATTTCCTTTTTGACTGCACTACAAGTATAATATAGTCCTTTGGTCCTTATCATCTGAATGAGAGTCAATGTCAATGTCATAGTAAATTACGTGTGATGTAAAGTCAGCAAACTTTATCACATATGTCACGTTTGTCATGACTTGGAATACATAATGTACACAGTGACATTCGGGTATGTTGATCGAAATGTACACATAATAATGTACTGATATAACACGAGACTGTGCCGCGATAATTTACGCGCAAACATAATAACCGTACATCAAGTAACCTCTTTCTTTACCTAGCCTAGTCTTGTTTATACCCTGCCAGGTGGTAAACACGCACACAGTCCGCATGATGTGAAGCGTTTACCATAATCTATTTATAGATACTTGCAACAGTTGCAATAAAAAAGATCCCGACGAATTGAGAACCTCCTCTTTTTTTTGAAGTCGGTTAAAAAGAATTCGCACGTTGCCAATCGGTTGCTTACTCAACACCACCTCATGAGTTTTTTTTCTATCCTCACTCGTTTGCTGACGTACGACAAACCTCTAGGGAATTTAGACTTTTTTTTGTTTTTTATACTACGTCCGGTGGCAGACAAGCATACGGCCCGCCTGATGTGGAGCGGTTACCGTAGCCATATCAAATATCGCTCGCGCGTCGCCACCCCCTCTGCCATCGCAGCATCTCCTTCCCTTCTGGTGACCTCACTCACTCGCAGGAACACAACAAGGGAATTGTTATTATATAGGCCGCGGCAGTTTTTGGTATTTTCCGACTACGTAACAATAATTACTACCAATCTGACTTAAATCCCAGACAAAGATAAGAAATATCATTTGTATATATAATACATATTATACATCATTTCGTAGTGACAGCATAAGCCGTTCAAAATCAAGGACGATCTAACATACCAAAGGAGTCTTATTTTTTATAGCACTAAGGTGGCAGCAAACAAGCATAAGAACAAAAATACAAAATAACGAATACGGCTCCGCACATGCAGTGTAGAAATTACATACCGACCACTCCATACAAATGTCGCGTCGTGAATCACTACATAACACAATGACGTCTGTACAGAGCACAATTCCAATTCGGAGTTGAGACGAGGTCAATACAAGAGAGAGGCAGGGAGTGGTCATACTGTACGTAGTACTATTACTTATACTGTGCTACCATACAACTCGTTTATTATGTTAAATGTCGTGTCGTGAATCACAACATAAAAATGACGTCTGTGTAGAGCGCGAATGAGCGTGTGTGCGTAGGGCGGCATACAAAATGTTCCAATTCGTCTCAGAGGTGTTGCGATACAAGAGAGCGGCAGGGAGTGGCCATAGTGTACGTAGTACTATTACTTATACTGCGGTAGAAGGCTTTCGCCTGGACAACACTCAAATAAGTATAAACGTGATTATAAAGTACACTACAGCTTAACTAAATATCATATAGTTTAAATTCACAAAAATTTTACAAGTCATCATTGTTAAATTTTTGTGAAAAGAACGCAATTTTTTTTTGTAGTTTGGATTTGAGCGGCTACCTCTACGTCATACGAGAAGCAACAATACAAATTCAGCTATCATCATTAGCTAATCGCTCTCGGTGAATTTACAAAACCTCAAAGAAGCTCCAATTTTAAATAGCTAGCTGGTAATTATATAGGAAGTAGGTATAACGTGTCATTGTATGTACTGTCAAAACTCATTGTAAAATAATACAGGTGGACACAGCAATAATAACAGTAATTCAGCAGTAAAACGGATGGCAACAGTAATTTGCAATGAAACGTATTATTACTCTCAATAGTAATAGCTAATAGCATAGATTAGCATGTATCACATTGTACCCGGCGCACACGTGAACCATGTGACCGGGCACCATGTGGTCGTTCATTATACAATTTGTGCAATACTGCGACCACGCTGGACTGCTATCACGTTTATTATGACACATTGCTTTATGCACGTGGCTAACAATGTGTGTAAGTAGAAACTGCAGTTTTGCATAGGAAATATGATATATAAAATAAATTACAAAACTGGTGCATACAGTTTAATGTTTGTTCCACATTTAAACTGTGTTTAGCCTACGGTTTCGCTTCCATCGTAATAAACATTAAATTTATATATATGTCGTGGTCCGATCGTTTAATTGGGCCGATCGCGATAAGCCTGGCCAGATCGACATGTGCCGCCATATTCTGATTTGACCAATTATTTCATGATGTACCCAATGTAAAGTTGGGCAGATCGACGAGAGCAGACTATTTGTCGATTTTCCCATTCAGTTACTTGGCCGCATCGAGATAAGGCTGGGCATATCGGGATATGCCTGGGCGCATCGTGATGTAGTTCCACTTTCTGACGCTTTGGCGCTGTTGCGCTCCTTCGTTCATGTGACTGTGTGTGTGATAATAGTGAGTTGGTGGACGATATGGATAAATAAATAAATAAAATAATTTAGGCTAGATTAGAACTGCAAGAAAAGTGGGTTAGGTTAGGTTAGAACTGTGACCCCAACAGAGCGCGAGCCGAGCGAGCGCAGCGAGCGTGCCGCGGCAGCGGCCGGCGAAGCGCCGGAATTGATTTTATTTACTTTTTAAACGTCTTTTTATCGAGTGAAATACTTAAACTTGATTTTATTTGCTTGTAAGTATGATGGACACCCTACAAACTCGATTTGGCCAAGTATGGACGGCCAAATCGTCAAACGTTATGCTTTGAACGATATGGCGGTGATTAGGCAGCCAAATCAAAATATGGCGGCACATGTCGATCTGCCCAGGCTTATCGCGATCGGCCCACTTAAACGATCAGCCCACGACATATATACGCCACAGATTTGTATCGTATAGAAAAAGAGTTCTTCATTTTTGCTATAGATGTTTCGTTTATTATTTATATTATATAGTAGTTTTAATATACCTTAATCACAAAAGAAAAAGTAGAGGCGGATTTTCTATGTCACATAGACATCTCTTTCAGTCAATCTCATAACATCTCAGAAAGGACATTTAGGTGTAAATAATGTATTAAATTTTTTTAGTGCATGAGTTTTGGGTGGTATATAAGCTTCTGGCATTGAAAGTGAAGTCGGCTGCATTTATATATCTCGTGAAATAAACACGTCAGTTCAACACTCGGGCGGGCGACGACGCCTCGACTGGGCCCTGGCAAACTGACAAATTTCCATCTGTAATTAGTTTAATGAGATACGAACTGGCGTACAGGAACTATGCCTATGCCTCATGATTGTTATCTCCAAGTGTGAAACGCTCCTTTACGCTTCACACTTATCATGCTCTTTTAACATCTGTCGTGTTAATAATAAAGTTCTCTTTTGAGTTGAAAATAGACTGTTACGTTAGACAATATATTTACAGTTTTATCTAGTTTCCTCTATATAATATACTTATTTCTTTTAAACACAAACATGTATTTTTGTGCAACGATTGTTGCTATTTTGGTTATATTATATTCGGGGGTGAATTCTGAATGCAATTCTGCTTGAAAAGATGGTACGCTATACCTCAAACCAAACCTATATGTTTACAGCATCTGCGCTGTTTTAATCTATACCAGTATGATCGAGAGTGTAACGATACATTAGTGTAGTCATACAAGCTTTTCGACATGCACATTATTTATTACACATGTGACACTTACGAGTCAACAACTCGTTTACACTATGACGCGGGTGACAGCCACATGACTAGATTACCATCACCACTTTCCGTTTTAATAAACAAATGTTAAAGTTATGTTAAATGAGGCATTAAATTGTCAGACTTTTCCACTGTATACTGCATACATAGGCTCTGCTTACAAACGCTGTCTGTCTGTAACGGTTTGACATCCAACGTTACGGTTGCCGCGTTGTTATGGAGATAGCTTTAACTATTCTTTAACTTTGTGAAAGGATATAGGCTATTAAAAGTAGTTATTTCACACCAGCATGACGAAGCCGCAAGTAAGAATTTATTAGCAATAATATAACCATACATTATAAAAAGTTAATTTGCTTCAGTAGCTGTTAAAAATAGTGCACGATGATATTTACTTTCCAATTCATAAAATAATTTATTACTTCTATTTAATACATTTATAATCGCAGTTTGTATGAAAACAAAAATGTAATCAGAAAAATCATAAAAAAGAAAAGATAAAATACACAAATATGATGGGCCAAATTGATATCAAAATTGACGTCATCCTGGCTCGCCTTAGTCAACAGGCAGGTCAGCGTACTCAAAGCTTGTATTATCTCCTCGTGTATTGGACAACTTAAATTATCCGTACTAAGCTCACAGAGCTCCTATAAATATGGTAACCGAGATATTTAGATTATAGTCGTTATCTGACACTAGATTCTTTCGTCTTTGCGAACTTGATATACAATGATTTACATGTGAAGATAAGAAGCCGCTCGTATACAAAGAGGAGCTTTTCTGATTCGTTCAGATATATCATTATCGTTCTGATGAGCGTGCATTGAGCTCCAAATTTAATATATCCAAACCTAGTGTAACAATATTTTCTAGTTACCCAATAATGAAATCTGCCCCTTTTGCCAGAAAATTTCTTGTGCTCAATAATATTTCGATTTTTTCACTTGCAAATGATGTTGACTCAATAGTCGCAATCATCTTTGAGCAATCTCAAAGATGATTGCGAGCTACTTACAACCCTAAACTCCTTGCATTGAAACCGTCTATACTCTATGTAACCACTTTACATATAAGACAGGCACTATCGTAGTACTAACATATACTGTGACGGGCAGCATGCTGATTTATCACCGGGTTTGTATACAAAAATATTTTTGTCGCTTAAATATTGTTTGTGTCCTGGAGGGTGTGAAATTCAGATTTTTTACTTCAGAGTAGGTAAAGCCTCAGGTTTACTATGCCATATTACATAACCCATAAAATCCGCAAATTCTTCCTCAAGAATCTTGATAAAATTGGGTTAATAATAAAAATTGGGTTAATAACAAAAAAAAGGGGTTATACAAAACGAAAAAAAATCTCCCTTTAAGCAGGTAAGTAAGGGTACGCCGATCGCTAAAATTAATTGTCGTTAACGGTAACTAATGAATCATTATCTGACTCGGAGAGAAAGTATTCTTGAAACTGTACTAAGGAGTTGCTTGAGTAATCATTAAACTACTCTGAGTTTTCAAGGAAGGCTATTTTCCAATGGCTATTATATCATTTGAAAATAGTGCTCAGGAGAAGTAACTACTTCGAATAATTCATTGTTGAAGATGGATTAAAGTAATGGAGATAATACACCACTCTGTGGCACGCTAACGGTCAGATCAGTCCAAACTGATGAGTTTACGTCTGTTTTATTAGGTTGTCAACAGTTACGAAGATATGAATAGAATTATGGAGTAGACATAATATTACAGCCAAATATTCCAAGGAGAATGTGAATATCGTCAATTTTGAAAGCATTACTGAAATCTAACAATATATATATATATATGTATATATATATATATATATATATATATATATATTATATGTATGTATTATAGAAACGCGCGCGTTGTGCTTTGATGAGAACAGAAAGAAACTTGTGTGTTGAGAGATATAATTGTTTTGTGATATGTAATATGTATTAGAAAATAATTTTAAAATCAATATATGTGGAAGTCTGCGACTTAAACCGCTGAATTCAGCCACTCGGCCATCAGGACCGCCTATCTAATTAGTATCTGATATTTAACTTTATAGATAACGAAGCTATAATAAAATCCTTATCAGAAACAGCGCCAATGTAACCCACGTGTTAATGTGTATCAACATAATATTGTTTTTTTATCGCCACGTCACCATAATAATATGAGTGACTGGAAATTATGAGGCAAATCCGATACTCTACTTTTTATATATGTATTTTCATATATAACTAGCAAACCCGGCGAACTCCGTTTCGCCACCAGATGGCGCTGTATGTGAAAAAAGATTTTCCCGCTTTTCTTTTCAATTTTTTCCAGAATTTTCTTTGCTATAAACCTCACGGAGCCCGAGACCTTTCCAACGAATGCAAAACCGTGGAAATCGGTTCGTGCGTTCTGGAGTTATAACGTCAGGAAGGAAAACCCGACTTATTTTTATATAGTAGATGTACAAAAATAGTTCGTTTCAAAGTCAAGAACACCTTAATTTTTGTATATAAATATACCGACATGACATTACGATTTTGCAAACTGCTTTAACGTTTTCAATGAAAGTTATATCATGTTTATCCGCGTAAACATGATACAAATATCGTCTAGCTAGACTTAACTCTGGCAAAATAGTTTTATCTTAAAAAAGTTAAGCAAATATAGGTCGTAAACGACCGATGTATAAATCTGTTCAAGAAACATTTTACAACATTTCACCTGAATGCCATCTGCCACAGCCAGACATGAGCTTTTTTATAACACAAGGTGGCACATTTGCATAGCGCCCCTCGGATGGTACACAACTACGATAGCGCATAGCCGGTTGCAACAGCGCAGCGTCACGCGGTGCCATTTTTGTCAAAAAGTCTTCACGTTCTTTAAAACTGCCTGTTTTTGTTTTCTCGGAAAACCTATACGTAGAGTTCATTCCACAACTGATGACTCTGTGCGTGTGCATTTATGGCCTTATACATATTTTAATTGTATTTTTTTTAAAGATAGTTATGTACTCTAATCAGTTTATAGATTATAACTAAGCCTACACTTTTTATTTTTAGAAATCATTATGCCTTACGTTAAATTTGGAGTAACCCGACTGGGTAAGTACCTCCTTAAACATTGATGTAAATTTTTAGATCTGTGTATCTGCTGAAATAGGGAAATCCCATTGTGATAATTATCAAGTGTTAAGTGTACTTAGTTAACATATTGATTACAAAATTGCCGTTTTCCTTATTTAGTTCAGAGAGCTGGAAGAATTAAATAAAGGAAAATCGGTCATAATGTCGACGTTATCAGCTTTATTCATATCGTTTACAACATATAAATACACAACACAACAAGCTGAAGTAATTGCTAATAATCCTTGAGAATGTGCGAAGTTGGCAGGGAGGACGGAGAGGAGAATAGCAAATTTAACTTGCTATTGATTTTGACATTTTGCATGCCTAAATTGTTGAAAATGGCAGAACATAATAGATCTTTTATTCATAGGACCAACACCTATACTCTGTACCTATGTTTTTAGCAAAATAAAACGTTTGAATTTGAGGAGAGAGTGCACACGTGAGCTATATATCCTTGTGCTGAACGCTGATCTGCACGTAGTGAAATCTATTGATAAGTAAACGAGGTCCTGCTAAAAACGATATATATTTATCATCATTTGGAGCAGCCCCAGTGGAGAATTATCTCAAAGTTTACAGAAGAACGCATCAAAATGACAAGTCATCGAATCATTGCTGTTTGCCAAATCAATGATTTCGAGACGAGCAGGGAACTCGGCGTTTACGCGACAATTTTCCATATTACTAGTATTACAAGTCTCCTAGCATTAGTACAAATGTAATTATTGTTAACACCTACAAAAACGCTTGCAGAACCAAGTTTAAGTACATTTGGTTCTTTAATCCACTTCTATTTCATAGATGACTATTGTTGTGGCAAGCACCCAATGTTATTACATTTATGTAATTTAGTTAGATTAGATAAGAGGTAATAATCCATCAATGGGTTTATTTAAAGAATTAATGTTATCCTGATCATCATGATAATTATCAATACATACATTTATTTATGATTGAAAACATAATTAACATTATCATTAAGTGTATGTGTTAATGTTAAATGTGAATAATTTAAAACCAGACGTTCTCAGTACGATTAAAACAATAGAAAACTGTTATTTTCTTTTAATTTCTTGAAAATCGCTTGGACATAAATAGATAGAATATGCCTTATTCGCACTAAACAACCCTACAAAGGTCTACAAAAAATTAAGCGTTGAAGCGATCTAAATAGACAGGCAATATAAGATTAAGAAAAGATGGGTTCCCGATATATTAAAGTAAAATTGAAACCATGCTAACAAATAAACTACAATTTAACAGACGGGGGCCCACCACTGTGTCTCCTGGATTAACAGCGGCGACCGCCAAAAAAGGCAATAAACAGTGAAATCCATTGCAGTCCCAGGGGTAAAACTACGGCTACTACTACTACGGCCTTGGAACTCGCAACGAATTTAATCTGAAGAAATTTGTATGAGTAATAAGTAGTCTTACCTCAGTGGAATAGAAGTCTTCAGCGCCGTTTGCAGCAGATACCATGTGCACGATATGGTTATATCTGTTGTCGCGCAGTTCCACACAATTCCAGTTATTCGCCACCATCATCGTCTCCCACTTCTCTTTTGATATAACTGGAAACAGGAAAGTTATTAGATACTACATGTCGGGCAACAATGCTTGGTGGAAAAATATAGTGCATAAAAAAGGTTTACACATAACCTTTCCCAATTAGTCTGTGGTATCAGTAGGAAATATTAGAGAAAATATGGAATACAACAAGAAACAAGAAGCTTGTGAAGCTTTTAAAAAAAAAAAGACGGCGCTGCATTGTCAGGGGGACGGGATCCCGCTCCTTTTAATGGAAGTACAGAGCTAAGAAACAGGAGACGTATTATAAGTAAATTTTCAATAGAGGTCGTAGAGAATCGTAACATTTTTTTGCAGGATGGCGGAAGGAGATCATATAATTCACTCATTAGACAACAACGTCAAGTCAACATGCATGTTCCAAACGTTAATTGGTATTTATTTGATATACTATTTCTACTTTTAGTTTCTTCTTAATAGCTTTATAAATTTTAGAAGTAGGTACCTAATTGTTTTTTATCTTATAACTTTTTGCAATTAATAAATGTTATTTCGTTGGACAATCATAAAAGTGATCTACATGCAACAACGACATAAATGTACGCTGTGACCACATTGCAGCGATTGAGCGTATATTATGCACGTATTTACAGCACCGATGAATACGAACGGCAGATTAATAAAGCCACGCCTACAGTGTGTGATGACGTGAAAAATTCGTCACGATCTCAAACATTCCTGGCAACTCAGTTGGAAGACCACTCGACCGGTTATCGGTTAAATCAATCCTATTGTTGTAGTTAAGTACACACTATTACTATTTCTATTTTGTATTGCAATAATGATTATAGATTTTGCTTATGTTATGTTTATGTAACAGTAGATGCTTGATGTGGTGATCTTGTTGCAGTTGCATTTGTGTCAAACCTCAGCGGTTTATGAAATGCGCCAATATTGTTTAAGTAAAATGTTTTGGAAACTGGTGTAATAAATAAAAATATTACGTTCAAGTTTAAAGTTCGACCTAGGCGAGGGAGATAATTTTTTTCATTTTAAAAATATTTAGATTAATTATGCAACTTGACCGAAATCAACTATTAAAATTACAAAGAGTGTATGCAATTATCCACAGGTGGCAATGGAATGAAATTTAGTTTAAAGCGACGCCTTAATAATTTTGAAGGCAAGGATCTGGATTTTTCTGAGCAATTACAAAACATACAAATCTATGTAGTAGCTTCATTTTGTCAGTTGCCGTTACATAAATTCTTAATTTTTATACTTAATAGAAAAAAAAAACACAATGTAATCCCTTTTTAAACAGAGATTTGTATTTCATAGTTAAACGGGACAGATGAATTGCTTTAAATTTAAGTTAGTAAGCACACACTTCCAAATACTAGTCGGATTTTTTAAAATAGTTTATAGATTTTTTTTACGAGGAAAAAGCAAGAGCAGCACTCGTTTTCGTATGAAATAATAGGTATTTTCAGTATGGAATATTTCATCAATGGGTCACCTTAATGTGAGGAGATTGCAAAGGAGTTTTGCAATACGAAGTTAAGTGCACATTAGATCATTCAACATCCTAAACTTATTCTATAAGCGTGTCAAACTTACATGCACTGGCGTCCATCGCGCCACGATCACAGATAATGAGGCAATTCCGCTGACAACTCTTCCCCAGCTCAAAGAATGTGTTCTCGATCTGTATCATAGTCTTCAGAAGGTTCTCTTGAAATCTCGTGGCTGAAACAAAAAAATAAAAACGGTTAATTTATATAAGGACGTGTGAATAATTTATCGACATTGTATGACTCTAAACTAGCGTAGTGTAGCCGAAGACAGTCATGTGAAATTTAGCGTTTTATATTACTATTTTTAGCTTTACATAAACTATACCAAATAGATAGTGTTAAAAATGACATAGTGACAAGTGACAACCATTATGAAATACTAATTCAAACATGGGCTGTAAATTCTTATATTGCGTTTAGCGTGTGTCGTTTAATAAAGATAATAAAAAAATACAACCGCGATATAACCTCACAAAAAAAAAAAAACGAGACTGTGGTGGTGCCTATACAAAGATGTTGTTATTAAACTTTGCAAATAAGAAAGTAGATAAGAAAATAAATAGAATTATTCTTTTTTTTTTTTCTTTAATTTCTGATCGCATTTTTTAAACATATTGTTGTGTACAATATTAGAGAAATTTGTAAAAAAAAATCCTTAAGAAAAAAATATTTAAGATGCACAAATTGGCGCCAAAAATCTGTCATTTCTATTTCTAGCTAATAGCCATAAATTAGAAAGATCCTGTCGTAATGCCGTAATACTGCCATTTTTCTTTTATTATTTTAAATCCTGTATATGTACTCGTAAATGGGATTTTATTGATTTGCAACCGAGTGCGAACAGATTGGATTCCTAGTTTAAAGTAAGCTTAATTGCATTGACGACGGGCACGATAATTATGGAAGTGTCATTTAAATATAGCGTTTCAATGTCTGTGAAGACGGTCAGGTCATATGGTGCAGCTGCAGGACGTTCTAGAACAATAACCTACGATTCGCTAAATTGAATTTGAGCCAATACGCCATCTACTTGAGCATGTTTTATTTTTCAATGCCTATACGGAGTTTCATTTGTTACAAGGTTTTATATAACCTGCAATGTTTGTATGTTCGTTGGTTTATGTCAAATTTTGCAAGTTCAATTGCAACTATTCGGACCTAATGCGCGAAGTGAAAAGCCATTGCTAGCCATTCGACCACCGGGCTCGTCCAAATATTTGTAAACAATAGTCGCTGAACTGGTTATTGGCATAATAATTATAGTCCACGTCAGAGGTGCCGCGCGGGTACTGTTCAAAGTATAAAAGTCTGTGTCATTTTTTTAATATCGTTAACAGAAGCTTCCTTGTGACCTCTGTGTGAAACACGTTCTCTAGGCAACTGCTGTCTGGCTACTAATTTCTAGTGATCTAACATGGAGGCACTGTCTATCGGGCTGCTAATAATATTACTAGTACTACTTCCGCTAAAACCCAAATGGTACGCACATATTAGTATACGTGCAAAAAAGATTCGGGGAGTCTAAGATAACTCCGCGCCACTTTCGTCCCAAATGATAAATATTCCGCTTTCAACCAGTCAAAGACGTCAAGGGATGTTAATTTCCTTGTTTGCGAGTCAACTACCGATGTACCGAATTTAATGCTAAGTAAAGTATTATTGTCGCTGTCAGAAAATTCCATAACACTATAATTTTACACTTGCTCATAAATTTATGCAAAACAAGTTGTAACAGATACAATGTTGTATGGTAGTTCCATAATTAACACTGGGAAACTGGGACAACAGTTCTGCGCCAGTAAGTAATGAGCATTATTTTATAAATTAGACTTTCCCCGAGCTAACAAATAGTAAATTAAACTAGGTTTGTCTATTGCAGAGGTTCCCAACCGGTGCTCCGTGGACCGCCAGTGGTCTGCGAGAGCCAAATGAAGGTCCGTGATACAAATTATAGACAGAAATCGAGCAAAATTTAACCAAATACTAGGACCTCGAGTTATAGCGCAATGAGACACCATAAATTTGTCAATTTTTATCACCCTTTCAAAACAAAGACTTGATGAAAGATGCACTGAATAGGACGTCACTTGTTTTGACTAAGAAATTAAGATTGCCTTAAATTTATTATTAATAATTCGTAACAGTATTAAAAATATAAATTACGTGTTTGAGAGATATTTTGTGATACTTGTGTTATACAGTCAACATCCCAATTAAATGCAGCAAATGACTACATCGTAATATCGGTATATTGCTAATTAGTATTTCCTTCCAAACTATGGAAAACAAGTTACTAATTTACGCGACTAAAAAAGTTACATTTGAGAATAAGTTCGCTTCGATATCGCCTGATGGCGTTGGTGGTGGTGGCATGAAAAAATTAAATCAAATCCATACAGCCTTTAGTCGTGAAAAGTTTATAAACAGACAGGCAACCAAGGACTGTGCATAATACCCGTCTCAAGTTATTAATATAATTTACACGTCCTTCTCAAACTAATTCCCAATCATCATAAACTACGTCAGTCGTCATATTAAACAGGTCGCCCACTATCTTTGAATGTCACAGGTAAATAAAAGGTAATTACAAGTATCAAATAATTTGCTTGCCATTGACGGTAATTAGTAACATTTGATAACATGGTTTATACCTGTTTTTGTTAAATAAAAATAAGGATGTTTTATTTCTGGAACAAGATAATGCATGAGAATAATGTTTTCAATGTTTAAAACTGAAAAGGTTATAGACACGTTAAAATAGAACTATTTGGATGTTTGATCGATGTACCTTAATAAAGTTTTAAACATCGCCTAACTTAAAATTAAGTTGATGGAAACTTATATAATAATATTAATATATATAATAATAATGCAATTGAAAGATGGTTAAACATCACTGAAAAGGTTATACTCATAGATTCCATTAATAGAATTAGCGTTGTCTAATTTAACATTTTGTTACATCGAAGTTGAGAGTAATTACAATTTGGGATGAATTAAATCTGAAATCTTACCCATGGATCATCCAATGAATGTCATCTCAGGAAGGTTTTGATGATTTTAATTGTATGCCTATTACTTCTATACATTGACGTGGCCAAGATAAAGAGAAGTATGTCCAGCAAGATTATAATTTATTGTGGTAACAGTGCATAGGCGCGTCACGTTTTGTAGCACATAATCTTGATAAATGCATATTGCGCAGTATTGCCTAGTTACATGTACGTCTCTATGCGTTTAGGATATCTAGTTAGCCAACATGTAATATTATATTATCGAGTTACACATATTATATCGTTAGTACACCAATCAAGATAAAGATTTGTGTTTGTAATTAGACCTTACGGACTGTCGTCAATCAATCAATCTGAGTCTGAATACATTGCCCGCCACGCAAGTACGGAAAGGCATTTACAGCAGATATTAATCTCTTGAGAACTCAGCTTGAGTGGCTTTTGAGCTCTTCAATTAAGAACTAGTAAAGTGTAAAGAAGCATTAGTTACACTAGCTTGCCCACCATGATTAACATATAAATGTATCTGTAATACAGAGTCAAATTTCCTAATTCTTTTGAACTCTGTATTAGATACATTTATATGTTAATCATAGTGGGCAAAAAATGTACATTACAGACATTTGAATTTGTGAAACTCAACACGCGTCTATAAATGTCCTACGAATGAGTAGGGACACGGTATCGAATAGATAATATCGATACTGTACTCATGAGTAGTATCGATAAAAAAGTATCGTACTCGTAAAAGAATCGACACAAAAGTATCGATACCTCAAAGTATCGAGTTCTTTTCTCAGGCAGGGCCTACGCCATACGTTAGTTTGTCAATGTTAGTCAGTAAGTATCGTCTGTACCTTCATACAGTAAGAGAAAATGAAAAAGTAACAAATGGTATGGTATAGTGGTAATTATAAGATAAATAAAAACAACCTGTAAGTAAAGCCACAATTTTTTAATCTAAAATATTATAAATCCCATTCCTCCTCGGTACAATCGCTCAAGAAAAGAAGTTTGTCGAGCCTTTTTGGCGATAGGCGGTTACGGGTTTTAGTAATTGTACTTCCAGCTTTCGAAAACAATCTTTCTGAGGGCACTGAAGTCGCAGGAATCGATAAAAATTCTTCGATACGATATCTGTCAAAAGTACTTGTTAAGTAAAAGTATCGAATACAAAGTATCGAATACAAAAGTATCGGTATCGAAAAGAAACCTACTCGATACCATAAAGTATCGATACTTTTTTCGTGTCCCTACGAATGAGCAACTAAACATCATCTTATTTTGTTCCCGATGCCTGTTTTAGTTAAACGTACGTTTATTAGTCCAGTGACTAGTCATTTTAGGGGTTTCATCTCGGAATTCGAGATAACCGGCTGTAAACTCGTATAAACCTTTATTTTAACATCCTAAAACTTGTCTCAAAACCTACATAATATGATGGCATATACGCGACTTTTAGATAACTGAAAAAAATCGGTTCAATATCTCATTCCCTGTCAAATAAATATTGTAGGGGATAAAATTCTCTACAACTTTTGTTTCAAAAGTTTTTTTGTACCTCAAACCGTTTTTGACATAGAGGAGAGCCCTCTCCTGTGAGCAAGCATTCTTTCACTATGTACGGTATCATTCAAGTTCAACGTGTATTGTTCCTGTTTTCTGTAATTATTATTTTCAATGTGATATTTTATGAAAAAATGTAAATTATTTATAATTAGGTATATATTTTTCAATAATTAACGGACTTAATACGGCGTGGTTTTGACCGAGAATACAGGTTGCAATTGAATGATACTGTACATAGTGAAAGACTGCGCGCTCACCGTCCTATATCTCAAAAATGGTTTGAGGTACAAAAAAATTTTTCAAACAAAAGTTGTAGAGAATTTTATCTCCTACAATATTTATTTGACAGGGAATGAGATATTTGCAAAAAATCTGCAAAAAAAAAATCTATTTTTTGACCTTTGACCTCAGTTATCTAAAAGTCGCGTACATGCTATCATATGTAGGTTTTGAGACAAGTTTTAAGATGTTAAAATAGAGGTTTATACGAGTTTACAGCCGGTTATCTTGAATTCCGAGATTCTTACCCTATTTTGACTAAGATGACTGGACTATACGAGTATCACTACATAGTATAAAACAAAGTCGCTTTCTCTGTCCCTATGTCCCCATGTATGCTTAAATCTTTGAAACTACGCAACGGATTATGATGCGGTTTTTTTTAATAGATAGAGTGATTCAACTGGAAAGTTTATATGTATAATATATGCATAACATAGTAGAAAAACACTGATAATTTAGAGGTTTCTAATGTGATGTCGTAAATAAACACATTTTTTTGCTCTTTCATTGCAAACGCTGGCTGAACCCAACGAGATAGATCAAAATAATGTAGTACAGTATTGTTCACCTTAAAATGGTCTACAAAAAAGTTCGCGATGGTATATGTCTATCTCTTAGTGGTAACACACAATAACCGTTATTTTATCCTTTGCTTTTTACAAGAAATAATGCCTTATTTACGAAGCGATTTTAAGCAATACAGAATTAATCCTTATCCAATTAAGTACCTTAAATACATTGCGCATTTAATATAGATCAATATGGCCCTTCACAGCATGTAATTTAAATGAATAGTTTAGAAGATATTACACATTTAAAATGCAGGGACATAACGGCTGTGGCGGTACCGGCCGCGGAGCCGGCGGCGTGTGCCTATAACTGGGGAAGGACTGGATAGGACAAAGCGCAAAGACCTTCTGTAGTACATTTAGTATCAGCATTGCACCCGTGCGAAGCCGGGGCGGGTCGCTAGTAGCATATATTTCATTGACAACCAGATACTGTAAAATATAACTCCAAAAAAACATTATACTCCCAAAAATGGGTAAATGTTCATCAAAATGAAACGACCATGATATTACACTAAATAAGCAAAAACTTTACTATCCTAATTTTATTTTGTGAGAATTTTTGGTCAATTTTAATATGCTTCCTGACGGACAAACGTAACGTGCGTCCCTTCGATTGTGATCTCTACCTTTGAACAAAACCTCAAACCCCTCTATGTCTACGGTACATAGGC
This sequence comes from Hypsopygia costalis, assembly GCA_937001555.2. Lineage (NCBI taxonomy): Eukaryota > Metazoa > Arthropoda > Insecta > Lepidoptera > Pyralidae > Hypsopygia > Hypsopygia costalis. Next base: position 6,444,973 of record OW443330.2, on the reverse strand, counting down.
GAACGCCACTTTGAGAAATCTTTATTTATAGCACCGTCATCATCGGTGATCATCCATCCAAACACACTCATCTTCCACTGGCGTTGGGTCTACACAATATGGCATAGTATGACAGCACAGGTCTCAGAAAGAAGCAGTATGAGGATTAAATCTATTCTGCATGCGAGTGACAGACGTCATTATTAAACGAAGCCAACGAAGGGCTTTGCCTTGGCACTTTATTTTAAGCAATATTAAATTAGTATTTTCGACAAGGCTGGGAAAACAAACGCTTCATTGTCGAGTATGTTTTTCAGTTCAGCATTTAGCCGACGAATTCTCATTGGTCAAATTTAACGCTTTCTATAAATATAATAAACTATTTTTTAATATTAAAAGTAGACCACTGTGGAAACGTTACGAAAGTTACATTGTAATTAAAGTATAAAAAGTGTATACGAAACGCGACGGCAATAAATACAGGTCAGCTGCAAACAATTTACGAGCATCTGAGAGAATCGGGACTGTTTTAAGATGCGGTAATAAACACGCAATAAATTACTATAATCTCCATTACAATTCTACCACTTTTTATTTTTGTGTATTTTCTCGCATTTTATTTCCTACGTCGTCGTGTATGTATTCCAATATTCATTAGAAAAGAGTAACAGACATTTGTGAATGGAATAAAGTAACAAACAAGCCATATGCCACATAACAATAATAATATACGGTCGGTTCACTAAGCTGACCGCTTTGGCATACTGAATTGTATGGCAAAGTGTTCAGTTACATTCGACACACTGTATATTTCAAATAACATTATTATTTAATATCCTTACAAATATACTCTTGTTAAAACCAAAATAACTCAGTTAAAATCTACAAGCGTTAACAAAACCATCTCATAAAATATGATTTTGATAATAGAAAAAAATATATAAACAGCAAACAACACTTACAGTAATAAATTGACCAACCACGACAGTAAGTATAACGTTTGCGTATCAATTATACACATGTGAAACACTATCAGTTAGCTACCGAATGACTCCAAATAAATACACGACCATGAACCAGAACATGTGTAACTGACATAACGGCTCCTTTGTCGTCGAGAGCTCGAGAATTTTCAACGAATTTTAAATTAAGGAAATACTCAATAGAAACAAAGAGACAAAGTGATTTCCTTATAATAAAAACATTTCCTGTGTGTTTTTCTTCTTGACTGGTCTCAATTTTTTTGTATCGCTTCGGACTGATTAACGATCGGCTAATACAATTGTTGGAGTAATTGAATTCGTGAAGGCCAAGGTTACTTTCGCATAAAGGGCAGACGGTGTAATGTAAGTGTCATAGATATAAACAGTAGAATTAAAACAAACCATCATCGCGAGTACATGGCGGGCTATTGCCGCAATACACACCTCCACAGTATAATAGATATTTACTAATGAATACATACATAACGTAATTGTTTACGTAGGCTTCTACTTTTATAGTACATTATCATATGATACAAGACATAACCGGTTCAGGGTTAATTTATGACGACGAGGGGTCGGTTCATTGATAAGTTCACCATTTGTATATTAAATGGCTGACGTATAATGTCACTGACATTGACAAATGTTAGCAAGTAAAAGACATTCTATATAAACGAAGTAAAAGCATAAAACTTAGCTCAAAAATTATAGTGGAATATTTACAAATCATAAATTAGAGAAAGATAACGAGGACATCGCGATTTGATTTTGGTATCGCGTGTTCTGCAAGTTTCCAACGTAAAATTATTATTGTCAACTTTCGTGAGCTGAACAAACTTAGCTTATAATTCGTTATTGAAGGCGAATTAAGGCTTTTATGTTTTTCTGCTGTTTACGGTATCATAATTTTTTTTATGGCCGTGTGGTTTCCGGCAGATTAGAATAGAATCACTCCGTTTCTTCCCGTGAATGTAGAATAGAATCACTCCGTTTCTTCCCGTGAATGGCGTACAAGGCGACTAAGGGAAATACATTATCAAATATTGATTAGGCCTCCCCAACCCGTTTGGCCAGCGTGGGGAGTGTAGGCCAAATCCTCCTTCCGTCTAGGACGAGAGAGGGTCGTGCTCCTGTAGTGGAGACTAAAATGGACCTGATGATGATGATGATGATTTTTTTCTATATAGATAATTTATTAAAGCAAGCAAATTATTTCTCGGAATTCACGCAAATGCCAACCGAACACCACAAAACGTCTGATGAAAAACATTAGCTATTTATTACAAAATTACGGTTTGGCGAAAGACAGAGTTTGAGCATCATCAACCTGCTTATGCATTACCCAGTAGGTATTCCCAGAATCAAGAATGTATACTTTAAATATTTTGGCCCACCACACATTCCCTCCAGTGACTGTGTCTCCTGTATAGTCAGAAATAATAACGGCGACCACCAAAAAGGCAATGAACAATGAAGTCCAATGCAGTCCCAGGGGTAAAACTACGGCTACCTTGGTAATCACAATAAATCACATTGAATTGGAAATCACACCGGATAAAATTAAAACGAATATAACGCAACTATGTTGTTTTAAAGATCATCTACACATAATATAAAACGGATATTTCAGCATTTGGCAAGAGCGTACGTGGGCATTGCCCAACACAACACGCCTCCGATGACGTCAATGAGAGGACTCATTTCACACCTTGTTCGAACGCGTCACCAGACGAAAACTATTGTCATTCGACGTGTATCTGATCAATGATCATTTGTCATTACAATCAATAACCATTTGTCTGTCGTGGTTTTTAAGTAGTTTGACACACATATCATATCTTACATTTTAAATAACAATTTTGGAATTTCAATTTATTTTGTTATCTCGGAAGTTTTTCAAGTTCATCTATATTGCCTTGTGTTCCCATCGAAAACACGTGATTTCACATTTTGCTTTTACTTTTTTTTCTCTATAAGTGGCTTACCATGATCTTTGGAGCTTTTGGAGCCAACAAATCAGTTAGTATGATATGGAAAAGCACCTATAATAATAGACCATTTCAATTAGACTAAGCAGGAACCAGTCATATGCACAGACTAGTGATAAAATTAATTTATTTAAAGTGGAATAAATTTCATAAAACTGGTACTTTGGGATAAAGAGCTCTTTCAGACAGTATTTATAAATGTCAAGTAAAATATCTGCTTTGTTCTTTATCAGTTATTATTCATTAACAGAATCTTGACAGAAACATCAGCGTGGGCACGTGAAAACTCAACAGCATTCATATCATAGGTACCCGCTTTCTTTTTGCCACCTTTTTTACAAATCCCTTTCATATTTTCCTCGGTTTTCCTCTTCACATACATCCATTCACATTAATGTCTAAGTCCTTGACTGAAATGACTCGTCTCTATGTATGCTACATTCCTTATTAAACCTATTACCCTTTATATAACGATATCGGTGGTCGAATGGTTAGCAATGGCCACTTTGACTCCGGGGTCGCGGGTTCGATTCCCGTACAAGACAAACATTTCTGTGCATGAACATGTCTGTTTGTATTGGTCTGGGTGTTTTCTATGTATTATAATTATGTATTTACAAAAAAAAATGTATTTAAGTACATTTATCAGTTGTCTAGTACCCATAACACAAGCTTTGCGCTTAATTTGGGACTACATGGCGCTGTGTAAATTGTCCAGAAATATTTATTTATTTATTACCACGCAAATGACATGATATTAATACATGTTTATTATTAATTATTATGTAACTAAATATTAAATTCCTTTTCTATCAAAGTCATGCACTTTGGAAAATGTCAATTCAGTTTAGTTGGACCCAGGACTGAACACGGCCACAATGAGAGGTACCTATTCCAAACGTGTTTCAGACTTGCTTCTAAGGCACTCTAATTAATGGTATTCAAATTATTAAGACTATCATAATGTTTATCATCCACACTTATTTTTCTGGGTGACCTGTAGTGACTCAAATTTAAATTAGTGGATAGCCAACAGGAATGAATTCATTATACCCTATGGTAGTTAAATATGTAAATAAATTTAATCGATCTTGTTTCATTTGCCACTCGAAATACACAACCAGTTCTAACCAATGGAAAAGCACTAGCAGCTAGTATTGACCGAACTAGACGATTAATAAACCTTCATTTTACGAGCGTTTACATAGCATCATAGCACATTATTAACCATTGAAGTGAATATTAAAACTACATATATTATGTTACGAATAACTTCAAAATAGACACCCATTAAATAGACAAATAGACAACCAGCTACCACATTGAGGTAAGACGTATGTTGTTTCTTTCAAGTCACCCTACGAAAATCATCTTCCTGTCCTAATCCTATGTACAAAACAAAAAAATCATTACAATTACCAGAGTAGAAGAATAGTGTCAACTTCACATATATTTGTCGTACGCAAATCGTCAAAAACTAGAATGAAATTTTAAATCTGACAATCGGCACGTGTTTAGCTACTACACAGATCGATAATAGCGAGATGAGAACAAAAGGATCTGGTGAGGCAGGCAATGCCTAATTCAATGACCTCTGTGAACCTGGTGCCAACACTTAGCGCTGACAACCGCCGGTTTCTGAATGAAAAATTCGTGTATACATTACGAATTTCCCGTCATTAGTTTGGCAAAACGTAAAATGACAAGAATATTAGTTAAAGAGTATTTGAGAAACCGGAGGTGTAAATGGTATGTATTCGGAAAATGATTATAATTTTAGTAGGTATCTATTAAAAACGTCTACAAATTAGCTTCTTCGTTAACTTGTAGAACTCGACTCACCGCTGTCACCCTGCGAAGCTTGGGCAACGGCCGCAGCTGTGCACCGTTTGCAATCCGTAGGGCACAAATGGCCTAAAACACTTATTGGCGATTCTGTTACAATTTTTTTAAACGTTATTACAATTAAAACGACAAACTATACAAAACGAGGACTAATGTGGTCCTTATTGGTGAAATATTTCGCATGAAAAGTCGCGTACGAAAATACAGATTCAGCTAGCAGCTTAGAAATACAACATATTTAACGTTAAATTCCAAAAGTATGAAAATCGAATATATAGTAAAGTAAAACAAAGTAACAAACGCTATGAATATCAGAATAAATATAAAACTAGAACCTCTAGAACGTTTAGTTAATTAAACTAGAAAATATTCAACAACTTTAATTAAAAGTGGCCATTTACTACAGAGAATAGTGTTTCAATTTGATCTTTATCTATACTGCATTAAGTTAGACCTTTACAACAACAATTTAATTAAAAGGGCTCCAGCGAGTGAAACTATTGGTATGCATACCAAGTACCTGTACTAATAACAATAAAATTGTGGACGAGAAAATATCTTAAGGTTACCTGAAATGGGTTCGAGGTTTCGCCATGAAATGAATTTCGAAACATAATAGAGTCATGTAATTGTGTTATGCTATGAAAAAATGTAGGTGAAATATCGGTATCAAGGTTTATACTTTATATAAAGTACACTATTGGCTTAATAAATATAGAAATCAATCGAACATCATCATAATATCAAGTCGATATGCTCTTCTCCGATTTATTCTATCTAAGTGCATCTAAATGACGTGTGCCCACTACCCACTTCATCGACCCAAACATATACGTATTGCGTACAGCTAAGAGCATATCACGCTTACTATAAAATACAGTTAGATATTAGTTCATATTGTTAGTGTCTCGCCATGAGAACGACAGCAGTGTTAAGCTTGATTAGCTATACATTACCCAATGGTATCGAATAAATTTAAGAGAGCAATAAGTTACAGTACCTAGTAAGAATTATATTAATAAAATATTGAAAAGCACGTCGAATTTATTTATTTAACAAAAGGAAATTTATTAAACACCTTTGTAACATAAAAATGCAAAATACAGCAGCATAATAATGGAACATCATTTCAGCCTGAAGCTTGAGATAAGATATACAAAGCAGGCGCAAACAATTTAACGCCTACGCGCAAACGTAGAATATTTACTGATTGACGTCAAAGGTGGAAGCTATTCTCAAGACATGAAGATCACCCTCGTCGAAAAGGTAATGGAGTACATACCTATGAGACTTTACCAGCAACGATAATTGCCAAAATAAATTTAACGCCAAAGTCGAGAAAGAACCGAACAAATCGATCATGTCAGGCTCCTGAAATACGTCAGGTGATTACTATATGTAGCATTAGTTTGGACTCAGTCAAGACCTAGAAATAAATCTACATAATAATATTATATTGGACGGATTTCTCCGTTAGTTCCAATAGATACACAATAATTACATAAATATTTACTTTGTGTCTTTATTTTGGGTCGCTGAGCTGGCGGAGTAAGTGAGTAATATGTACTACTTAAAATTAAATAGTAAACGATATTTTTAAATTTATTTAAAATCTTTGTGCTTTAGCAGAAAGCTAAGGCAGTATATCTTACTGGATAGTAATGCCGATTCTTCCACAATTTATGCAATGAATGAGCAGCCCTCTGGTTGCATCTGAATAAACTCTTCGGAAACATCTTTTAAGAGTTCATGGTGTAAATTCCCCAACCCCCACGGATTCAAATATTTAACCACATAATAATACTGAGACTATCAAACATGGGCAATTTGTGGCATACTACGCAGTTGCCGCTTTTAAGTATATGACGTTATGGGATTCAGATTGTTTGCTAATTAAACAAATAGCGAATTACGTAGCCTGCCAACAAAACAACAAGCAACAGTCGGCCAGCACGTCAATCAAATCAAGACATTTTAGGCCGACGTCTATCCTTGGCTTAGTCTTCTCGAAAATTATAGAAAATTACAGAAATACTTTGTAATGAAGCGTCATTAATCATCAATTTGCGTGACAATTTCTAGAGTTATTTATTTCCAGTCATTATTCAAGTATTGATAGTAACTATTTTACATTGTCTTGTAATGAAATTCTATTCTTTAACTCTATCCATACAAACTGAATTGAATCCAGCCAAATATACGTTGAAACTTAAACAATTGTGAACAACATGAATTGCTCCATATATCTTTCTTATACATAATGCTATTCATAGCGACAATGTGTGCAATAGTGAGGAGATAGGATATAGAGATTTCTCTTCCTTTGTTATATAAAAAAATATATACCTACATATATATAATTCTATGTTTCTCCAATACCTGTTCGTCATCATTCATCTGATAGACATCAAAGTTTGATCTCTATAAGTTTGATCATCAAACTTATATGATTAGAAACTTCCAAAGATAAGTCGTTAGAAATTGAATGATCCACAAGTTTGTAAAGAGACAAAATGCAACCACTGCGAAAGAGATCACTGGATTACATAGAGGTATAAAAATCTCATGTCACGGTGTTCGTGGTCATACTCCTACGAAACGTCTCCACCGATATTTATAATATTTTTTTACATATGAGAATAGGTACATTTCATACGACTATGAATAATTTATATGGCAACGTTTGCCCGGTCAGCTAGTAGAGGTATATAATTCTTTCCTCAATTGTAAAGCACGTGATTGCATCACATTCACATCGTTGATTATGCAGCAATAAATTTAACACACTACAATAAATATCAATACAATGTGTCATTTTTAGCATCGCCACACACTACAGATTATATTGGAGAATATCTGAAATAACTTACTTTCCCATTTAAGAGTATAATATTAATAAATATCTGTGTTTTTTTTATATACCACGTCGGATGGCAGACAGAAGCCCGTTTGATGCAATGCCGTCACCGTAGCCATGTAAACGCTCACAACAAAAAATAACGCTCGTGGCTGTGACCTCCGCTGCTTCTTCTTTCTTGGTGACCTCATTCACTCGCAGGAACACAACAAACCTAAAGGGAATTGTTACTTGGTTGGTATTCTATAAACTTCCTCTCTTTTGCCAGAGCTTCGTTAGTTGAATCGCAGGGAGGACCACGAGCAGGTGAGATTGACTTTGGCTCAAAAGAGGATGACTGTGAGCTACCACCATATACAATGAATACCAAAATTGTGGAATCGACTTTCTGCAGCGGTGTTCCCAAACAAATACGACATGAGAGCCGCCTTCAAGAACATATACTTTAATGCCGTAAAAAAAGCAGGCAACGGATCAGTATCCCCTTGGTGTTGCCATTTCTATGGGCGATCGTGATTACTTTCCATCAGGTGAGCCACGTGCCCGTTTACTGCTCTCTGATATGAACGACCAATAATAGATGTGTTAGAGACAATAATAGGGCAGAACTGAAATCTGAACGTGTATTATTACACCTTTCATTATTTTGTAAATCAGTGTTGTAATAATGAACATTGGTATTTTTTTTTGGTGATACCAAATTATCGTATGCTGCCTTCTAACCGCAGCTTCACCCCGCGTGAATATAGTAGCTAGATAAAAAGTATCCTATATGTTAATCCAGAATTCTATACGTATGTCAAATTTCATTTATATCCGTTCAGCAGTTTATCCGTGAAAGAGAACCCACATCTATACATCCATCCACCTATCCATCCCCACAAACTTTTACATTTATAATATTAGTAAGATCAGATAGTAGGACTGTATTGGAGGACAACTTCCTTAAGTTACGTAGATTTATATTATGCGACTGGTAAATAATAGTTTATGAAACATAACGTCATGAGAAATCATCCTGCACCAAAAAGGATAAGAAAACAACATGTTAAAAGATTGTTGTTTCTTCAAGCAGTCAATTTGAGCGTTGGGAACTTCGATCGTCTGTTGGGAATGTAAATATTCGAAAGATCGCGAAATAGCAATGATTGTACTCCTGAAGAGAAAGACGTATTACTTGGTCTCATAATGATACCAAGGAAGTGTATTGTGTAGGTGCCGCTTCACGTAAACAGTTTAAGTAACAAGCAGTTTTTTTGAACGCGTATGTAGTCCTAAACAAAGTAAAGTAAGCAAGTAAGCACAATACAATGAACATAATTTCGCAGAATTGACATTACTCCAACATGCAATATTTCAAATTACCAACCGATTTTTGCAATCACGTGCAGAAACATAATGTCACATAAAATCTTTGCAATATAAATGGTTGAACATTAATCAAACCAACTTGTTAAATCTGAACTATTTTGCTAATCATTGTTTCATCAACCAATTACGAATATTGTTGATTGAAAATGGTAGCTTAACTTGCCAATTTGATGAGCTTGGTTCACGGTGGTGGTCTAGTAGTGATCTGATCACGCAAATAGCAGAAAAGTCGCGTTATATTGGGTACAAACAATTACTAATCATAAGATTTAATAACTAACTTTTTTTTCTAAATCTGAATTTTAGAGTTTCAAATGGTTACACAGAATATTGTAGTCGAAGATATTAATTGTTAAAATTTCTTTGATTGTAGTTTATGCAACTTTTTGGCTTTTAATTTACTTTCATCGTGTAGTTTAACCTCCAGCAAATTCATTACAAAGGAAAACGTCTCACAGTTATTAGCCGTGAATTTATGAGATAAATATATTTCTTTCTTAAACTTAGAAACGAGCCATAATAATAGACGTAATAGACACTGAGTGTTTTATTTAAACGGTCCAGTGGCAACTTGACATTTCAAGTTATAGTCGGTATCAATCTGCGGTAATGAGCCGCAACTACAACAACGCAGACCAACTAATGTAAACACATAACATTTTAAACATTTGTGTGCAGAATTAGTTTTCATCTACGACTGTTTGTCGTAGATTTTTATTTTAGTTAACACGCGCGTCCTGATGAAGCATGAGAAGATTAAAAATCCTTTCTTAGCGGACACCTATATGCCGAATTTCAGCCCGATCTCAAACGAATGGTTTGCGCTGTGCGAACATAGATTTAGTTAAACCACCCATTATTACTCAAACATTTCAATTATTGTGTAACAATTTTACGTTTCATTTTTACGTAAAGACCTGATTACATAGGCGCAAACAGTATGTCTCCGTCAATTTATTCAAATGACACATCACGTTGTAACGTCGAACTTACGTCTCCAATACGGTAATGGAGACTCCGATTCCCGTAGTTCAAACAATCAAATTCAGATAAATTTTACGAGAGCGTCGTAACAGTTCTTCCCATCTTTAGCTTTGATTCGCCAGGCGTCCATAAAGTTGCTGCAACAATACTGGCTATAACGGTATGACCGATGAGATACTTGAAATGTATTTCTAGAACGCCGTGAACGTGACCGTGAATGGAGTAAGCCCCGCTACGTCACACCGGCACACATTTGCACTCACGTGCTGTATCTACACAATACAGAGAAGCCCCATAACACTCACTGCACACCCCTCACGTCTAATCATGCAGTTAATACTATTTTTATAAGCAGATTATTATGGTTGGAAAATCTTATTGTTCAAAGGAGAACAACTCAAGCGCGACCTTGCTTTTAATGGAATCGTTAGATGTATAGAGATTGAATCGAAATGGGGTATGGAGATGGCGTACAATTACGTCTATTGGTATAGCTGCTGAAGTATAGTTTTTGTGGCGCATTTCCATAAGTGTATTGAACTTACGTTCGAAACGATGACATCGGAGCTAAATAAAACTTGATGAACAGACAGATTTCAACAAATTTATACTTAGGTAGGTACTTATTTTCAAACGCTTGCGAGATATGTAGAACTAAATTACGATTTTTTGTTTAATGTTTATCGTCATATCGTAAAATTAACATGTATCAAATAAACTCTACAAATGACGGACACTCTCTCTTCTTTTGCTGATAACCGAAAATGTATTGCTTTGCTTTATGCAACTTCCCCACTGTCTGCATTAATGTATATGTCCCCATTTATTTATAATTTACTTAAACTGGCAAAATAAGAATGGACCATAATATATATATGGACATACCTAGGTGTACAGTCAAAGGTCAAGTGCAGTACCGCCTACCTTCCTTACCTTTAACATTGAATAAAATATGTATTTATGATGGTATTTAAAATTTCTTGTCCTAATTTAAGAAAATGGTAATATCTCATTATATTTTCTTATACTACGTCGGGTGGCTGGAATATCGCTCAGGCGCCGCCACTTCCGCTGCCAATGCAGCAAATCCTTCCCTTCTGGTGACCTCACTCACTTGCAGGAACACAACAAACCTTACACAACTAGCTTACAAATACGAAGTACCCTACCCCTCTCTTGTTAGAGCTTCTTTCGCTAGTCGATAGAGTGCACCACGTGCAGGTGAGGTTTTGGCTCAAAAGATCGCGGTGAGCAACTTTTACACGTAAAATTAATGCATATTTTATTCAAAGGTAATGTAGGTGACTCTGCTTGTTCCAGCAAATAAATTAATCTATCTATCTAAGGCAGTGTTTCCCATATGCCGGGTCGCGACCCGGTACCGGTCCAACAAAATAAAATACCAGGTCGCAACATTCCCGATTATTATTAAACTAGCGACCCGCCCCGGCTTCGCACGGGTGCAATGCTGATACTAAATGTACTACAGGTCTTTGCGCTTTGTCCTATCCAGTCCTTCCCCAGTTATAGGCACACGCCGCCGCCGGCTCCGTGGCCGGTACCGCCACAGCCGTTATGTCCCTGCATTTTAAATGTGTAATATCTTCTAAACTATTCATTTAAATTACATGCTGTGAAGGGCCATATTGATCTATATTAAATGCGCAATGTATTTAAGGTACTTAATTGGATAAGGATTAATTCTGTATTGCTTAAAATCGCTTCGGAAATAAGGCATTATTTCTTGTAAAAAGCAAAGGATAAAATAACGGTTATTGTGTGTTACCACTAAGAGATAGACATATACCATCGCGAACTTTTTTGTAGACCATTTTAAGGTGAACAATACTGTACTACATTATTTTGATCTATCTCGTTGGGTTCAGCCAGCGTTTGCAATGAAAGAGCAAAAAAATGTGTTTATTTACGACATCACATTAGAAACCTCTAAATTATCAGTGTTTTTCTACTATGTTATGCATATATTATACATATAAACTTGCCAGTTGAATCACTCTATCTATTAAAAAAAAACGCATCATAATCCGTTGCGTAGTTTCAAAGATTTAAGCATACAAAGGGACATAGGGACAGAGAAAGCGACTTTGTTTTATACTATGTTAGTGATACTACATATTATGGTATCGTGCGAATATTCACGATGAACGCATCGTGAATATCCGCACGATACCATAATATGTAGTATTTAATAAAACATTTTTACTATTAATAAATTTGTATTATTTTACTTAATGGAACCAGCTCGGGTTTTAAAAGTATAAAGTGGGTCACGTAGGGGCAGTGTAAACATTACCGGGCCATGGCAGAACAATTTTTGGGAAACACGGATCTAAGGTATCTAACCACTGAGTCGAGCTACTGGCTCATTTGTGTTGCTGCAGCACACATCTACATTTAGAATATGTAATTTACTATATATAATATTATAAATTTTATGTGTGACTTTAACGGGACGCCAGCCGCCAAGACAATTTTGTATTACGTTTGTAATTTAAAGAAACGTTTGCGTAAATTACATAAAATGTCTCGATAATTCTAAAGCGTAGCGAATTAAAAAAAAAAATCAGATAACATGTGGTAAAACTGGAAGTATGATACTAATTAGCTATATTTGGAATTTTTAAATAAATATTTCTGGGCAAAGAACACAATGCCATCTAGTCCCAAACTAAGCAAAGCTTGTACTATGAGTCCTAGGTAACTAATATAATACATTTTTTTTGTAAATACATACATATAATAAATAAAAAACCCCCAGACTAAGACAAATAGAAAACGTTTATACAACAACAACAAATATCTTAATATAAAAAATAAAACAAAATAAATCACACTATACTCTTTGGTTTCGACGGCGCAGCCCTACCTAAACCCATAAACATAATTATTTTCTATTTATTTACTATTGTCATGTTTGTTTATTTTTATAGTTTCTGAATAATACAAAAATGAGTGTAAAAAAAATATTACGATTAAAATCGACATATAAACAATATATTTAGCATACATAAAATTGTAACAAGTAGTCGTAAAAGTAATAAATATACTCGTATGGCGAAGATTTGTTTTTAGTGGCAACTTCTACTTTCACCAACTTTTAAAACCAACAGATACTGGGTACCTAACCTAACGATAGTAAATCTGCGTTCGCTAGGAAAGCTTCAACAAAAATAAACGGCGCGCGTGACCACGGTAGAACAACCAGCCGAACCGAAATAGTAGTCTAGTAACCCAATATAAAAACATTTAATTCCCTGTTGCGCAACATCAATAGATTACGAGCTTCAATGGGAATCTGGATTATTTATTTGGCCTTTACACCTCTTGGTGTGACTTGGCAGTGAGCGTCATAACGTCTATATCCAAATGGTGATGACGACTATCACAACTTCACAAACACCTACACATATTATAGGGAATATTGGGTTCAATTTACACTGTCGCGGAATGGAATGGAAGCGACTTTTCGGAACGAAATTGTATCGTATTTAAGTTTATAAGTTATATACAAGAGAGGTAGGGAGCGTAATTGTAAGCTACCCGACTGGAGAATGTACCTCCACCTCACAGAATATGAGAATACCGCAGCCAAATAACAATTCCTTTGAGGGTTGTTGTGTTCTTGCGAGTGAGTGAGGTCACCAGAAAGAAAGGAAGGAGATGCTGTGTTGACAGCGGGTGTGGCAGCGCGCGAGCAATATTTTATGTTGCAAGCGTTAATATGGCTACGGTAACCGCTTCACATCAGGCGGGCCGTATGCTTGTCTGCCACCGACGTAGTATAAAAAAAATATATATACAATTGACATAAAGATCATTGTGCTATGAACAATTTCGTTGCAAAAAGTCGCTTCCATTCCATTCGGCGGCGGTGTAAATAGAGACTAAGTGCCCCGCTGTGTCCATCTGAACGTGTTAAACTCAAAATCTAGTTTTCATACTGTTTTCACCAATAGTCGGAGGTCGGAGGAGTGATTCATGAGGAGGGGGTGGGTAGGAAGTATTATAATTCATTCATGTTTTGGAAAAATGGGCGAAATATGACGAAGGTATTTAAGAAGGTATTTTAGGACTTTAAGCTTGTTTGACACCCGGCGTTTTATATATAAAGAAAAAGATTCAAGACGTCGGGAAATATCATGCTAAGTGGAGGCTTTATTGACGCGCACCGCGTATAACAATAGAGTTCGACAATTGCAAAGTCAGGGCGCGTCGCAGTTAAGACTAAAAAACACGCAAATATGTTTATGACACTCAATCGATGAAACACTCAGGATTATCAATAGAAGAGATTAATAATCTTTACTGTCATACATACCTAATTGTATGTTGTATTGTAGGAGACACTTTAAAATAAACTAGGTACATATATTGTTGTCTCAAACTAAGCAAAACTTGTACTGTGGGTACTATATAAGTGATATTATATGTACTTAAATACATTTTGTTTAATACATGCATAATAAAACATAGAAAACACCCAGCCCAAGACAAACAGACATGTTCATGTACACAAATGTAGGTCTTGTCCGGTGATCAAACCCGCGCCCTCCGAGTCAAAGTGGTCATTGCTAGCCACCGGCCACCAATTCGTCTACAGAGCTCGTCGTATAAGTAGAAGGATATAGAAGCTACTGGGAAACAAAGAAAAGTGGACATTTTTTTTATACATTTTGTCTATATCGACACCCATGAGTCGATTCCGTGATGCAAGGGCTCTATGACATTCATATATTAGTAGGGCAGCTCTACAGGAATCAGAAATGCAAAAAGTGCAAGAAACAAAAAAAAATTGGAACCTCTGACTTAGATACATAACCCTGAAAATATTAAACTCCTTTTATTAGCAGTCGTGTAATAATGTATAAATGAAGAAAAGACAGTAGACACGCAAACTAAAGTGAACGATGTTCGAGGTTACCGCACTTATCATCGAACAAAATATTGGTCAAATGATAGGATAATCTTGCGAATCACTATTGTAAACAACGCAACTCAAGTTCACAGATGACATAGCAAAAATATTGGAGACGTCTTTCAGTAATAAAATTCACCAACTATGTAGGTAATGTATAGCTATGTAAACATCGTTCCTAGCAGTTTTGGCAGGCCGTACCGACGACCTACCTCACGTGGTCACCTGACAGCTCATTTAATTCAATACAAAATTGCATACAGGAAAAATTTTGTAAATATTATGAACCGCTTCAACGTAGTATTTTTATCTGTTGAATTAAGACATTCGAATTTCGCGCATATTTATTGTAGACACCGAAGCAGTCACCGTACAAACATTTGTCACGAACGGGTGTAGTAGTATGCGTCATGCAAGGGAGTTTCCAGTTGTTATATGCATTTTTAGCGAGAACTTATGACATATAGTGGTCCCCAGTCATTAACTCAGTCGTGGAAAATGAATGGAAATGATGTTTAAGAATACTTAGCGTACCTATGTTTCGCGAAAAAAACTGCGTCTACATAGGGCAAGGAGATCGTGCGTATAGTTGAAAATTTTAATTGTTGCGGCATTTGTGTAGGGTGTGTTTTTCAGATGGTTAATATTTTACTATGTGATTCTGAGCCCTCGGTCTTTATAAATTTAACTATGAATGCTAACCTAAAATAAAAAATCTTTCGGATGTACAAAACTTGTCAATTTTACAACCTTTTATTTTAATACAATTAATTTCGTTGCAATTAACCAAATAAATATTAAGATTCAAATCGATATGATAGTCTGCTAGACACCCTGTATTGAGCCACAACCAAGGACTAGCGGACACGCGGTCATAAGATTTCTATTTTCGAGATACAATAGCGTGAAGAAATTGTGAATTTCGTTTTGGCAAGAGTTCGCGACAAATGTAAACAAACTGACGAGAAAGATTTCCGGTTAATTTTTACCACAGGGTATTTCCAAATTAAAGTAATCTGTTAGGCTGGTTTTTCCATTTATTATTATGTATGAATTGTATTATATCAGATATCTCATAGTAGAAGCTTTGCTTAGTTTGGGATTAGATATCAGAGCGTAATTTGTCTAGGAATATTTATTATTTACATGTAAAAAGATCTAACTAGCTGAATCATATCATATCATTGCATAGGAGGTATTTAAGACAACATAATATGAGGGGTCTATACACGTTCTATGAAATGTCACGCAATAACTACTACATGAAAATGGATGTTGTTTACACAGTTGTAATATTGGAGCTCAAACTTAAAGTCTGGTATGTTTTATATTGATACGCCGAATAGGAGGAGTTATTAACAATTATTGTTTATTTTCTGAAGTTCACGCGGACGAAGTCACAGGCGGCCACTAGTTTACTTAAACAATCGGAGCCTAAGCGGTTCTTTAAGACATCACAATTCTACTCTTTAAGATACACGAGGTATCATTACTTTCTGAATCGCGATTTAAACATGAAACTAATAAAAGAATACACACAGCGCTGTTTAAATTAGAATTGGCAGATGTGTGGAAATCCAGTTCTACCTATTATTATCTCTATTACAGAGGATTATGAAAAACTTTACTATCATTTTGGCAAATCACTCTAATGTTAATGAGATTGCAATGTCTGGGATGTGTAATTTTGCGAAATCACAATAACATAACACTGTGAATTTGAACATGAAAACATTTTCGATTTTTATCTCTCCTCTATACATATTATAAACTCGACGATTTTTATATATGACGGGGGTGGTCGTTATCTCGTCTAATATAAAGGCTTATCGTAGATATCTCTTCCAGCAAACTTTTACAAGTTTTTTTTTATTGAAAACATGACTGTTCTCCACAAGAACCTCTGCCGCTTAACAGAGTACTTAATTAATAGTTACTTCATCTATAATTATATCTTTAGACTATTGCTATAACTTCCGGTTTAGTATGTGGATTATTTTATGAATAGCTTTGATTACAGCTTTTATTGTGACTTTAAGACATTGAAAGCTGTATGTAACACAAGCAGTAGATAAAATAATGGACCTCTAAAGCAATAATGAAAGTAATACTACTACTACTAGTAGGTCAGAATTTACACGAGGAGAGCCGCAGGCAGAGCATGTAAATGCTAACACGCATTTTAAAACTTGACACTTCAAGTTTTAAAATGCGCGTGGATAGTAAACTGAGCCTCACTAGGCTGGCTATCTAGTAGTAGGCTAGTATGTCTGGTTATCTTTGCTTAATTTGGGATTGATACTAGATGGCGCTGTGTAATTAGTCCGGGAATATTTATATTTATTATTTACTTACGTTTAAAGTATATATTTTGATATAAATATAAACTGTTTAACCATAGCCAGATTTTTTTTTCATAAATAACTATGTCACGTTATTCTTTTTTTTTATAATGAACTGTAACTTCCATAGCAGAGTTTTGTTCTTTAGAGCCAGACATTTCTATTTTATTTCTTCACATTTATCCCAGCTTTAGGAACATGTCGAAAAATATTACAGGAACCATCCTAAAACTTAATTTCTTCAAACACTGTGTTCCAAAAGGGCCAGTGTTGTCACCTGACACTAGCGTTCACTTTACAAACCTTATGGAATACATATATTTAACTGTCCTGATTTGTATTGAAATAAAAAAAAATGGGCGAATATGCTGCCAGGTGGCATATTCAGTAGCAAATATTTCTGAATACAGATAATACATTAATATATACGTTTCTTTTATAAAATATTTAAAAAAATGATAAAAGTAACATTTAAATCAATAAATGTAAAGGTAAATTATACGTAACATAAACTGTGTTTTCATTTTCATTTGTCCCTTTTTAACCGACTCCAAAAAAAGGAGGAGGTTCTCTGTATTTTTTTACTTAATTACTCTGTGATTTATATACCGATTTGAAAAAAACTTTTTTTATTTGAAAGAGTATACTTCCATTGGTCCCATATTTTTTTCATCATCATCATCATCATGTATTTACATACATAATTGTAGAGTAATGTTTGGAGTTGGTCTTTTTTGTTAAAATTATGATAATTTTAAATTTCATAACCTGTATAGATTTATTTTAATAACTTTAAAAAAAACTCACCTTCATCTGGGCTGAGATCTGCAAACTTCACTCCACCACTGTAAAAAAAATATACAAATTGCAGACTTGTTTTATACAGTTGTACCAAATTATATTCATCTCAATAAGTTTCATGTTTCTCATAATCATACAGTTACTGATTCTTATTCAAAGAATTAAGAACTGTATGTAAAGCATATACATATTAGGCAAATCAGGGTGCTCAATAAACGTTAATTCAGATTGAAAATTTACATTAAAATGAAAATATGCAACAATATCAAGAATTACAGACAAAATGTTGATAAATTACATTTATCAACATCTACTTAGGTGATTGAAATCACTTTTAATGTAAATTAATAATCAGGACAATGTTTTAAAAGCACCCTTTCAATTTGTGAAGGTTACACTCGTACCTGAGGAGCACGGTAGCCGTTTCCGGCACCCGGAACACCTGGAAATAAACACAACGTGGAACGGTGTCTTACTGGATCTCCACATGGAGAAACCACAACGAGAGCTGAACCAAACCATGAACGTGGACTTGATTTTACTGTTTTTAACATTTTCAAACATTAACATGTACTTAAAAGCTTTATTAAAATGAAATTTTTTTTATTACAATAAATTGTAAGCAATTTTTGGAGTAATTTCATAACAGGACGTGTAAAATAACTGAAAGAGTTTAGTATACTGATATGAATTATTTGGGTAAGAAGTGCCTACCTTGGAATAGGTAGTACACTACACTATAAATATAGATAAATCAATGCATTGCATAAAAAGTTACTTTGGATTAGGACAATCTAAGTTTAGTAATATGTATTTACTGCACAATATAATAAAAAAAATATCTCACCTTCCATCCCAAGTTCTCGAAAAATGTGCTAAGTCGAGACTGGCCAGTAGTTTTGCCACCACAAGGTCCTGGTTAAAAGAGAAATCCACCGATTCAGATTTATTAAAAAAGATCCCAATACCACGTGTTGAATAGATAGCCTTTTAGTATTAACATTTTACATAACTTATCAATACACAACGTGCGTCTCAATTTTTTAATATTTACTAATATGAAAACATTATATTACTTGCAAACGAACAATAAATCATAAGAAAAACCAATGACAAGACAGAAAAATAATGAAAAATATGTAAGGGACGCATAAAATTGGGAATCTTACCTCCAGTGAGAACAAGCTTGTACACTATTTTTTGCGGTTGATTAGCCATTTTATATAAACCAAAAAATGTAATTCAGGATAAATGTATACTAACAAGACTATTACGTTCGTAAATATCATAAAAATGTTAAGTTTACAAAAGTGATGAAATGAGCCATCACAAAACAACGCGCATCGCCGATGAGGCGCGCTATCAAATGACAGTAGACATGGGTAACACTGCGCTACGCCGCGCAATTGCGCTAACACACTTCACTGCGCTGATGTGTTAACACACTTTTACAAAAGGTGTTAGCGCACGGCGCAGTTTTAACGCAAGTGTCAAAGTCAACCATCCAACACATCTAGCGCACCACGCGCAAAGGCGCGCGGTGCGCGGCCGTGCGTCGCTTGGCTCAGTGCCACGCACATAGGTACGCAACGCCGAGGCGCAGTGCGCGGCGCTAAGCCGAGCGGCGCACGGCCGCGCACCGCGCGCCAGCCGGCTCAGTGCCACGCACATAGGTACGCAACGCCGAGGCGCAGTGCGCGGCGCTAAGCCGAGCGGCGCACGGCCGCGCACCGCGCGCCAGCCGGCTCAGTGCCACGCACATAGGTACGCAACGCCGAGGCGCAGTGCGCGGCGCTGAGCCGAGCGGCGCACGGCCGCGCACCGCGCGCCAGCCGGCTCAGTGCCGCGCACATAGGTACACAGCGCCGTGGCGCAGTGCGCTACGTAGCTCACTTAGCAGCCGGAAGCGCGTTCGAACTCATTGCGCCATGGCGCAATTTTGCGTTAACTCAGTGAGCCGGCGCAGTAAGCTGCGCTAGCGCTACTGGGTTAACGCACGAAATTTTACTGAGTTACCCATGTCTAAATGACAGAGTGAAAAAGAGCTAAACGAGCGTGGTAATATATCTTTCCCCTCTCATTCATTCAATAACATTCAGTATCGGCCAATGAGCGAAGAGTATGTCAATGAGATTTTTTTACTAGGCTTCGGCCAATAGCTGCATGTCAAAATTATAATGAGACATTTTTGATTGGTACCTTTCCACTCGGTCGGTGTCACATTGGTTTTGTTTTTGGAATGATATCGCAACCGGCAATGTTCTCGCAATCTCTAATTCCTTGCTACGTGGTAGGTGGCAGTATTTCGGCTATATATGTTTTAAGTTTTTACAATATATATCCATAAATAAGTATCGATGTTTCTTTCTCAATGTCGTGTATTTGTATAGTTTAAATATATATCGGTTATCCCATATGCAAACTGAACCCACTCACACGATAATTGGTGCTTCGCCTGAGAAAAGCTGAATTTTATTATTCGGTAAAATAACTAATCGGGACTTCTCTAGAGAGTAAGAAGAAGTCACACCTAGAGTACTCTTTGAAATCAACACAACCGGGTGCACTCTTTTGGCAAGAATTCGTTGAGTGAGCTTCGAATCAAATCATAATTTATTGTTATTATACCTAGATAGATATAGTGGCACAGCATTAGTAATAGTAGCACGTACAGTATGGCCACTCTCTATCGCTCTCAAAAGCGACATTACCTCCTCTGTGCGTCGAACCGATCGCAAGGGCTGCCACGTAGCGCCGCATAATATTATGAAAGTTCGTTCAATCTGTTAACAACTAACAACTGAATTTTTAATATTTAGTAAAATTATATATTTTCATTACAAAATCAATTTATTATTTCCAGGTTTACTAATTAATTTTACGTATTTTATTGGCGAAATAGTTGATTCCACATTACACAGTTAGACGTTTTTGGAATTTAAGAAGTTGACTATTGATATTTATTTCACATTTTCAATAGACAACCACGACATTAAATTATAATAATAACCATTTACAACCGGCTTGAAACATTTAGTGTAGCACGGTAACGTAACTAAATTTAGTATCACAATCATTCAAAGTAAACGTATTGAATTATTACATGCAGTGTTGCCAATGTAATGACTTTGTCGCTAGAAATGACACTTTGGCTTTGAGTATAAATCGACTGGAGATGCCATACGCGGGCGATCCCCTCCGGCAAAGTACATTGGTCAACTGGTCATACACGTTATATAAAACTACTTAAAGTCGCTTCACCGTCATTTTGCATCGCTCCGTGTCGCGTGATTTTTCTCTCGAAAAATGGTGAGTTGTGCAGTATTATCGTGCAAAAGACGATCTGATAGCTTAAATTCGCAACAAGATCGCGTTTTCTATCATAGGTAAGTATTTTTACTAACTATTAAATGTGTATTAAAGTACAATCTCCATTTAAAGTAAAAACCGTTGCGATACGTAAACGACAGAGAAATGTAAACATGAATACAGTGGTACAGGCTTTAGGGATGTGACAAAGTCAAAAAAGCGATTCAACATTTGAATGAATCATTCACTCATTCAATTACTGCAGTTCGTATAATAGTCAGATTTTTATTAGATATTGTATTAAATAGTAGGTATAGATGTATGTTACATTTAAATCTTGTAAGGTGAATTAGAAAAATTACCTTTCTCTGGACATACGATGTTGAAATTTTGTCTGAAAATGAAAAGAATTTTTGGCTAAAAAAAAGTAGGTAAAAGCAATACATTTAGTGAGGGACTATGAGTGTATACGTTATACAGATACTATTATTCATAGGCTTTATTTAATATAATTGTATTTCCTTTTAGATTTCCAAAAGATCCCTATATAAAAGAAAAATGGAGAAAATTTTGTAATGACGAAAATAATTCTTGGAAACCTACACATACAAGTGTTATCTATTCGGAGCACTTTACCATAGTAAAAATAGAGAAGTAAGGTAACTTCATACAAACGCACCGAGCGCGGTTTGTATGTGAGCGCGCCCGTACGTATTGGCCGTCGCACGCACACACTGACAACATTTGTAGGAGTTTATATGGAGCGCCAGTCGGGGTCAGGGCTGCGTCGTACGCAAAACCGTCCGCTCCCACGCAAGATTCGCGCCTGCGCTGACGATCGTTAATAATTTTAACATTTAGGTACCTACCTACGTCGTATATAACTACAAATACGTTAAAGATGGCTACAAAGTCGACTAGCCATAAAAAAACATTGCAGTGTTCATGGATGTCTCGGATACCCTAACCATTCGGCCACCGACACTCCTAATAATCACATTATAAGTGTGTAAATTAAAAAGTAATAAAAATAGTTTAGTGTAAAAAATAATATATAATACTTAATAAAAATATATTTTCATAATAATTTAGATTATTTGAATAAATATTATGATTTAGTAAAGCTACGTTTTAATTAATCCTATTCCTATTTAGACCGTAATTTTTCTAATCACTAAACAGATAACTAGTGTCCGACCGAAACTGTTTTTTACGACCGAAACCGAAACCGAAACCGAAACCGAATTTCGGCAACAGTCTCAGTTTCGGCCGAAACCGAAACCGAAACCGAAACTTTTACGAAACAATTATCTAACTGTAGGTACTTTTCTTATAATTGGAGGTGTAAGTGGTTCATCAACATCTCTGAATCAAAGCCAACTACACCTGCACGCGGTGCACCATGTTAACTGACAAACGAAGCTCTGGCGAAAAGAGAGTTAGGGAGCGTAAGCTACCCGACTGGGGAATGTACCTCCACCTCACAGAATACCGCAGCCAAATAACAAATCCCTGGAGGGTTGTTGTGTTCCTGCGAGTGAATGAGGTCACTAGAAAGGGAGGAGATGCTCCGTCTGCAGCGGAGGTGGCAGCGCGCGAGCGATATTTTATGTTGCGATCGTTATTTATTTATTTAAACTTTATTTAACACAATTTAAGGGTACATAGGCGGTCTTAGTGCTAAAAGCATTCTCTACCTGACAACCTACGGCTGTAACTAAAATATACGGAAATATGGCTACGGTAACCGCTTCACATCAGGCGGGCCGTATGCTTGTCTGCCACCCGACGTATTATAAAAAAAAATACGTTGCGTTATAATTGGTAGATACTTGGTTATAATTATTAAATTGAACGTTGAAACTCTAAATCTTTAATATTAATACTAATGCACTTTAGTAAGCACCAAGTACCTAACTATTGTTTGTTTACGTATAGCATTACCGAATTATTATTTTTTATACTACGTCGGGTGGCAGGCAAGCATACGGCCCGCATGATGTGAAGCGATTGCCGTAGCCATATTAACACTCGCAACATAAAATATCACTCGCGCGCCGCCACCCCCGCTGCCAACGCAGCATCTCCTTCCTTTCTGGTGACCTCACTCACTCACAGGAACACAACAACCCTCAAGGGAATTGTTATTTGGCTGCGGTATTCTGTAAGGTGGAGGTATTCCCCAGTCGGGTAGCTTACAATTACGCTCCCTACCTCTCTTTTCGCCAGAGCTTCGTTTGTCAGTCAGCAGGGTGCACCGTGTGCAGGTGAAGTTGGCTTTAGTTCAAAGATGTTGATGAACTACTTACACCCCAAATGAGTTAAATTAACCACAAAATATTCAGATAGTTTAATTAGACTTGATTCTACTATAATCTATGCATTAGTTTGTTATACTAAATTATTATGTTTACTACGTACCTTTAATAGAATATCACATGATAAAACTTACCGAATTCAAAACAAATCACACGAAAACTCACAAACAACAAACAAAACGCACTGCAAACGCAAACAAGTCACGACATGATTAGGCACGTGGACGCGGCAAAATGTCTTCGTCGCTTGGATGGAATTTACTGCGCCGAACATGACCGAGCACATCGCGGGGACTCCCGAATGAAGTTTCGGTTTCGGTCGTAGTTTCGGCAGGTTTGCCGCCGAAACCGAAACTAAACCGAAACTCGTTATTTTTGCCGAAACTCGACCGAAACCGAAACCGAAACCGAACATTCGGTCGGACACTACAGATAACATGAAGTAGGTTTTATCAGATGGTAGGAGTCCGCCTGGGTGAGGACAACAGCCTTATCTGTTACTGCCGCCAAGCAACAATGCTTGCATTGTTGTCTTTTGTGTTCCGGTTTGAAGGACAACGCACCTGCGATTCTGCATTTTTGTTGCCAACAGCTTGAATGCGTGAATCGTGGATGTTATTTGGCGACAGTTACCGCTCACCATCAGATGGGCTGTCTGCTCGTTTGTCACTGAGTAAGCATGCATTAAAATGTAGGTAATGAAAAAATTCCAGTCACTCCTGGTGTATGTACAAAAATAATTATTTTTATTATTTTTAGATTTCCAAACCCATAGGGTAAAAACGGGGCCCTATTACTAAGACTCCGGTGTCCGTCTGTCTGTCCGTACAAGTACGTACGTAGTCCAGCGTACTCGTATAATAGAAGACAGTGGTTGTATCAGCCCGGTAAAACCGCGGGCGACAGTTCATACCACAGTTTAGCTGCACGAGAGTGCTAATGACACAAAGACACATAAATACAGACAGACATACATACAAACCAACATATTTTTTGAATAATATCTTTAATGTACAGTATTTTCACTTTTAGAATTTTATAATAAATAGTATAAGACAATTCAGTTCATTCATCAAACTGATTTGACTCATTCTTCAGATGTGCCCCATCACTAACTTTTTCGTATGTGTGCTGCATAGTTACATGAAAACTGTGTCTGTGGGCGGGTAATTTTTGATATGTTGATTTTTTTTGTAGTTGCGTTTATCGCAACAGCAAAATTTGTGTATGCGAGTTAATTACATCTTTTGGTGGTGTGCTGTACGTGTTTACCTCGCCCCCCGCTAAAAATGGTGAAAAAATTTGTTCGAAGAGTTTCGTTATGGCATCTCCAGTCGATTTATACTCAAAGCACTTTGGTTATGTCCTAGCGACTAAAAAATAATTCTAGTGACGAAAATAGTTTAGCGACTTAGCTGGCGAGTTTTGCAGAAAATAGTAAAATAGCTTCAGAGTCAGCTATGAATATGATTTCTTTTTGTTAACTCGACAGTCAAAAAAAACATGAAGGTTGTTACAGTGCCACAAACTTAACTGGCCCGGTGGCGGGGGCGGTACGATCGACTTAAGTGTTGCCATTAAACGAAATGCCGCCCGTTTTAAAGGAAACATTAAAATCAAAGAAATATATACACTGTTAAAATAATAGCATTGATATACTGATTAATTGTGTTGTGTAGTGTTTCGATTATATATCAATTGCCTTCTATTTTTTTGTTGATTAGTTTTAAAAATGCACCACGTTAAGTCGCGATCATAGCTATTATATAATATTAGAGAGTTATAATATTGCACAAAAACAACTCGTTGACGATTTTTTTTTATTGTATGTCTAGAAATATATATATATATGTATTTCAAAAAATACACCTCAATGGGATGTGTATAAGTGGTAAATAAATTAATTGTAACTGGCGATACTAACCTGTAGCAGTATTTCAAGATGGCGGCTTTAGTTCTAAATAAGTTTGTGGCATTATACAACAAACGTAGTTAATTTTCTGTAACCTAAATTAAGGGCCTATTGCAACTATAGATTCACATAGAATAGAAACTACACTGGTTCCGTTATAATTATGTAAGTTATCAGAATATTCTATATCTATATAAAAAACGACGCGTATAAAAGACTACACGAGTCAAGACAGAAGTGTGTTAGTAGCTAGCGACTTTTGGAATTGAGTTTATCGACTCACGCGCACAGAAGTTGCCAACACTGATTAAAAGAGGAACGAAATTTCTGGCGTTGAAAGACTCGTATCCAGAGTCATGGATTTACCCATTTAAAAAAGTTGGAGGGTAAGCCAAGCAGCAGGAAGGGATTATACCGGAAAAAGGGCGGGAAACTTCGAATGAAGCGCGCGCGTTTTTTCTTTGGAAATAATTTTCATCTTTTATTGAGGAAAGGATTGGTTTTTATTGTAATTAGTAGTCTTTTTATTTAATTTTTTATTCATTTATTTATAAATTACAATAGTAGTTGGTGTATATATAGCGGTAAGTTTTTTTAGCATTCTTTAATATGGGCGATCCGCCCGAAGATCCTGGGGGGACAGATGTTCCTTCAGCATCTCAGCAAGCCATGATTACCAATATTCCTTCTCCCTCTCCTATGGAGATACTTATAAAAGCCGTAGAATCTTCTATGGACACGGATTCCTCAGTATCCGAATCAAATAAATTAAAACGCAAAAGATTACAAAAAGCTTTGTGCAGCACCTGCAACAAAACGAAACGGAAAAAGGATAGCAAAAAAGTAAAAGCTACAGATTGCAAGTGCTCCCCCTACAACTCAGATAACATAGACACACCTACAACTTCTAACCACAATCAACCACAGCTCCCCACAGCAACACCTCGTTTGCCAGTTGGTCGTCCGTGCTACAATCCATCTGATGTTGCACCTTACACAATCCACGTTCAAAGGGTTGTTACTTGTGAGAATGATGCAGCAACCCTGCATCCAGTTACATTTGGCCGGTTTCTTAAAAATAACAATATTGCAGGTATTGTGAATGGTAGCCTGAAACGGATAGGACGAAATCGCATCAGTATGGAATTTATAACCCATGCTCAGGCCAATTCATTTTTAATTAATAATCGGTTAATTGAATATAATTATAAAGCATTCATACCTACATACAGTGTTACTCGTATGGGAGTCATTAGGGGTGTTCCAGTAGATTGGTCGGATGAGGAGGTGCTCTCAAACATTAATGTCCCTATAGGTTGCGGCCCAATACTCAAAATAAGGAGAATTAAAAGAAAAGTATCTAATAATAATAGTACAAATTTTGAAAATTCAGGCACAGTAGTAATTACCTTCGATGGTCAGGTGCTTCCCACCAGAGTATATATCTGTTACACTGCCTTACCAGTAGAGCTATATATATATCCGACAGTTCAGTGCTACAACTGCTGCCGTTTCGGACATGTCAAAAATCAGTGCCGCTCAACACCAAGATGTTTTAAATGTGGACAGGGTCATTCAGCAGACAGTTGTAGCATTGAAGAAGAAGAATATTGGTGTTGCTTATGCAAGGGACGACATCAGGCGACTGATAGAAAGTGCTTAGAATTTAGTAGACAAAAGGCAATAAAAGAAACTATGAGCAAAAGCTGTATTTCATATATGGAAGCTGTTAAATTACATCCCCCAACATCGAAAATTTCCTATGCTGACGCTCTTCTTACTACAAATCCCATTATTGACCATAATTACTCTCGAACGCAAAAAAGTTCAGTACCGCAATCACAGTCATATAAAAAAACAGTTTTTTTGAAACCTAAATCACCTCCACCAATCAACAAAGGGTACGACAAGGTAGCCCATTCCAAAATTGTTCAAGAGCCTTTGCCATCTAATAACAAACCAATATTTGTTAATCCTCATAGTAACATGAATATCAGTGATATAATTAAATTATTAATACAAATGTTATCTCTATGTAACACCTCCACACCGCCCAACGCTGCTGCAATTATAGATACATTATGTCAGATGACAAATAACTATGGGCCACAGGGCCAAAGTAATCCAATGGAACTGTCGCAGCGTAATTAATAGGAAACATGATTTAATTAATATAATTAACCAACATGAACCTTTTTTAGTCTGTCTCCAAGAGACATGGCTAAAACAAGATGCAATTTTTAAAATACCTGGATATTCCTGTCTCAGAGCAGACAGATCTGATGGGTATGGTGGTGTCGCCATACTCCTTAGAAATTCTTTATCTTTCTCCGTCTTATCTCTTCCTTCACACAGCGATACCTTATCCATTATTGCTGTAATTGTAAATAATATATGTTATGTATCTCTATATCTGCCTCGGCCAGATGCTAACATTCTTAATGAAATCAATGAGATTTTTACATATCTACCCAAACCATTTATATGTTTAGGTGATTTCAATTCCCATCATGAATTCTGGGGATGCGCTTCCACTACGTCTCATGGAACACAATTACTGGATGCAATTAGCTCAAATGATTTATGTATTCTAAATACTGGACTACCAACACGTCTCGGTCGAACACCAAGTGCCTTAGACTTATCCATTTGCACACCTGACCTTGCATCTAGTCTCTCTTGGTATCCAATGGATTACTCTTATGGCAGCGATCATTTCCCATTAGTCATAACTTTTCCTTTTCTTAAAACTCCAAAACAGATTCAACAGCCACGTCTGAAACATAAATTAGTTAATGCTGACTGGAGTCTATACAAGGCAAAAGTAGAGCAGAAAATACAGACTCTACCTATGATTACTCAAGATAATACCTCAGAATGTTCAGAAATGCTTGCTAAAGTATTGATAGAAGTAGCAGACGAAATATTTCCCCTAAAAAGATCTGGTTCCAATATAATACCATCACCACCATGGTGGGATGAAGAATGTACTCAGGCAGTTAAACAAAGAAAGGAAGCAGAAAGATATTACTGTCAAAACATGACTGATGATAACTTTGAAAAATATTTACAAGTTTCTAGTACCACTAAAGAGCTTCTTAGAAAAAAGAAATTCGAAGGATGGCAACGTTTTTGTAGCTCATTAAGTCCAAATGTAAAACCGTCTATAGTATGGCAAAATATTAGAAAATTTAGATCAGCTTTTAGAGACACTCAACAAAATAAAATCAGTGCAGATATGGCCGAGAAAATTATGGACCGTTTGGCTCCGCCCTCCGCGCCCGAGAAATTGATTTTGAATGATTCTAGCCCCACCATGCCTGCCATCTATAACGAAATAGATTTGAATTCCCCCTTTACACTAAGTGAATTAAAAGGTGTTCTGTCTATAATTAAAGATTCTGCGCCGGGTGAAGATGGCATACCGTATTCATTCCTGTCGAATCTAGATGATAAAAGTTTAGAATATTACCTTTCTTTGATTAACACTGTTATGTTTACGGGCAACGTACCTTGTTCGTGGAGAACACTAACATTATTATTGCTGCTAAAGCCAAATAAACCGAGCTCTGATCCTTCGTCATATAGACCCATAGCCTTAACATCCGTTCTAGCAAAAATTGCGGAACACTTAGTTAAAAATCGTTTAGAGTGGTTTTTAGAACACAACAATCAGTCAATTCGGCTTCAGTTCAATTCAATTCTTCTTTATGGCGATCGTGATGTTCTCGCCAATGACAATGCTATTTATCTTTAGCATAGATAACTGAGTACGTGACTATGCTTAGTAGGTGACTCTGCTCAGAACTGGCGTTGTGAGTGTATTTATACATTAAATTACTAATTTGAATAAAATACTCCAATCTGTTGACACACCTAAAACAAAGACAGACACAACATATATGACAGCACATAATGTTAGTTAATTATAGTTTTGACAAACAACTTAAAGTCTAATGTTATTTGTGTTAATATAATTGGACAAAATATACACAAAAGGGGAGGAGTTCACAAATGTCAGAAGGGATCTAAAATCGATAGGCCGGGGAATAGAAAGAGGGAGGAGATTATACAAGGATGAGGAATTTTTGGAACAATTAAAAAAGATATGATCAGGAGATGCCTCGTCCAGACCACACTCGCACAGTGAGCTATCCCTCACCCTAATTTTTGCTAGGAACACGTTCGTACAGGCGTGTCCTATTCTTAAGCGACAGATAACTGACGTTGCCCGTTTATTGATGTCGCGATATTTAAAAAACCAAGGCTTAGGTGGGATGTATTCTTGGATAGACGCATAGTATTTGCCCTTCACAGTCTTGGATATGCGCCACGTCCTGTTCCAACTAGCAGTCAACTTTTCTTGGGCGAGCGGGAGTAGGTCGTACGAATATGACATACACCTAGGAGACAAACTGCCACTTTGAACGGCCTCCCTAGCACAACTATCAACCGTTTCGTTTCCAGGGATACCGCTATGACCTGGAATCCACACAAGAATTACCTCTAAACCCTTCAGGCGGCATATATATAATGCTTGTTTTATAGATAGAATGACGGGGGCCTTTGATTTGCTACGAAACTGATTAGCGGCAATCGCGGCTAAGCAGCTTTTAGAATCTGTAAAAATAATAGTTTTTGAGATGTTGTGTGCCTCTATATATAATACTGCCTCCAAAATTGCAGTGGCCTCACCAGTAAAAACAGAACAAACAGCCGGGCATTTAAAATTTAGGATTATTTTGTATACCGGGATCCAAACTGCTGCTCCCACATAACATTGATTAGAAATTTTTGAGGCGTCGGTATACATGATTAAAAAATCACTCCAATGCTCATCAATAAAAGCTTTTAATTTTACTGCAGCCGATGTACACTGCTTCTCTATTCCAATATCAAGGATTATGTTAGGGCGGTGAATAATGGCTTCATACGAAGTATTGAAAAGAGGGTTGAGCCTGCTTTGGAATATTGGACCAGGGAGACGTAGGTAGGAAAGGAAACTATTAAATAGGCACGGCGACTCTTTGTGAGCCCAATATCCACCCAAGGAGATATATTCTGAAAGCTCATGCAATTTGGCTATCAGTGGATGTCCAGACAGCTGGAAAGCTTTATGCAGAAACCTATCTGACAGATATTGCCGCCGCAATTGGAGAGGAGATTCTACACATTCCACCTGCAAGGCATTAATAGGGGATGACTTCATTGCTCCAATAATGATCCGGAGGCACTTGGACTGGATCTTGTCCAGAGTTTTTAGCGCCGCCTTGTTACACGGTTCAAGAAGGAAAGATCCATAGTCCAAGTGACTGCGGACCAGGGCGTTATAAATTAATTTCTGTGTATAGGGATGAGAACCCCACTGTTGTATCTGTGGATTTGGTGTATTATGTTATCTGTGTAGGAACGCGGCGATATGTCATCTAATGTCATGTCATGTCACTTGATGGCGCGCTTTCTCTGTAAGAAGTCGAAGCTTATAATAAAACGAGATTATTACATTCATAAGTCTTTTTATTCATACTACATGGTGGCAGCGGTTTCACAAGATAATTAAATGGCGGCACAAAGTGAGGGTGCTGTTGGAGGACAGCAGAATGAAGCATGGCAGGTTCTTCAAGTGGGGGCGCCGTGCTCCGTTTCGGCTCCGGAGCCATTCGACTTTGTTCCTCAACACTGGGGAAAATGGAGACGAAGATTTGAGAGGTACTTGTCAGTCAGCGGCAGTAATGACAAACAAGAGAAAGAAAAAATTAATATGCTTCTGTACGTAATGGGAGAAAAGTCAGAAGATCTGGTCATTCAGTTGAAACTCAATGATAAAATTACGCTAGAAGATGTGCTGTTGGAGATAGATAAATACTTCAGTCCAAAGAAAAATCCGATATATTCAAGGTATGAATTTAATAAAAGAGTTCAAGAGATGGGAGAAAGTACTCAGGACTTTATAAGGGCTGTGTATATTTTGGCGGAAAGCTGTGAATTCGGAACACTCAAAGAGGAAATGATTAGAGACCGAATTGTAGTCGGCGTGCAAAGTAAGAGGGCTCAAGAAAAATTGTTATTAAATATAAATTTGACATTACAAGACGCTGTCAATATAATTCAAAATGTGGATACATATGAAAAGAAAGGAGATTTTGATTACAATGTGAATAAAATTAAAATGGAACAAAGTGAAAGAGTTTGTTGGTTTTGTGGTAGAAAAGGAGTACATAAAACGCGAGAGATGTGTCCAGCATTCAAATCAACGTGTCATAATTGTAAAAAATTGGGTCATTATGCAAGATGCTGCAAAAAAGGCAAGATAAATCTAATGGAAGAAGAGTTCCAGGTAAAACATATTAATTTAGTTAATAACAGCAAGTATATGTTGCCAGTCAAAGTGTTTCGAGATGGACTATACAAGTGTGAACTTTCTTTTCTTGTGGATACAGGAGCGGATATAGTAGCAGTACCAGATAAAAAAGTTAGTAGTACAACGGAATTGCATGCTACTCAAACATCAATCAAAGGTCCCGATGATTGTAAATTAAAGGTAAGGGGAACTTTTACGGGAACATTGCTGTATGAGGATAAAATGTATGATGGTAAAATTTATGTTATAGAAAATTTAAAAGTGCCTATTTTAGGTGTACCAGCAATAGAAGCAATGGGGTTGGTTAAGATTTGTAATGTTAATTGTAGTTCTGTCAGTCAAGTAAATGTTTGTAGAGAATTTCCGAATATATTTAATGAGTTAGGTGTTTTTAAAGAGAAATTTGACATTAAATTAGTAGACAATAGTAAAAGTTATGTGCAATGTGTACCTAGAGTAGTACCTATACCATTATTAGAGAAACTAAAAGCAGAATTAAATCGTTTATGTAATTTAGAGGTTATTGTTAAGGTAGAAGAGCCCACTCAATATGTGTCACCCATTGTAGTAGTGCCCAAAGAGGATACAGTTAGAATCTGTGGGGATTACACGCAACTGAATAAGAATATTAAAAGACCTATATTTCCTATACCTAAAGTTGAAGTTACATTAGCTAGATTAAATGGGTCAAAATACTACTCTAAAATTGATGCTACATCAGGGTTTCATCAAATACCTTTAACGGAGAGTGCATCCTTAACTACTATCATAACACCATTTGGCAGGTATATGTATAAAAGATTGCCTTTCGGGTTAAATTGTGCTCCTGAGTATTTTTCGATGAAATTTTCAGAATTGTTTTTTGATTTAGAAGGGGTGGTGACACATGTCGATGATATTTTAATATATGCAAGTACAATAGAGCAACATGATAAAATACTAAGGCAGGTACTTTCTAGACTTTCAGAGAGGGGTATTACTATTAACAAAAAGAAATGTCAATTTGGGGTACAAGAGATTAAATACTTGGGGCACATTATCAGTAGTCGGGGAATCTGTCCAGACCCTGAAAGGGTACAGGCAATAAGTAAATTTGATACACCAAAAAACAAGAAACAAGTTATGCAATTTTTAGGCATGATAAATTTTGTTGGGCGATTTTTAAAAAATAAAACTGATCTATTGTATCCATTGTATTCACTATTGAAACATAATTCAGAATTTGTATGGGGCAGTTGTCAGCAAAAAGCATTTGAACAAGTCAAAAAAATGTTGCAATGTGCAACTGTTCTAACTCACTATAATCCAAAATGTAAAATAATTATTGCAGCTGACAGTAGTTCTTATGGTTTGGGGGCTACATTGATGCAGGAAAACATTGATCAGTCTAGAGATATTGTAGCATATGCAAGTCGCACATTAACTGAAACTGAAAAACGATATTCTCAAATTGAAAAAGAGTGCTTGGCATTGACATGGGCTGTAGAACGTTTTAAAGACTATGTTTATGGAATTAAAATAAACCTGGAGACTGATCATAAACCACTACTGCAGATATTGCAAACAAAGCCTATAGACGAATTGACACCCAGATTAATGGGCTTTAGGATGCGTCTGACTAGGTTTAACTTTGATGTTTCATATATTCCAGGAAAGAAACTTGTAATTCCTGATTTTCTGTCTAGAAATCCTGTAGAATATGATAAACATGAAAAATATGAAAATAATTCCGACATTTTAATACAAAGTATTTTTAAAAGTATTCCTCTTAAAGATGAACTGTTAGAAAAAATTAAATCTGATCAAAGCATTTGTGACATATGTAAGCAGTTAAAAGAATTCACAGTGGGTGGGTGGCCAGCACAATCTAAAATTTCCAGTAACTTGAAACAGTATTATCAGTATAGGTATGATTTCTCCATTGTAAATGATTTCCTTTTGTATAAATCTAGAATTGTAATTCCAAGGGGTCTTCAAAAGGAAATCATGGATAGGATTCATGAAGGACATTTGGGTATTACTAAATGTAGAAACAGAGCTAAACAGACAGTATGGTGGTTAGGACTGTCTTCTCAAATAGAAAAAGTTATTCAGAACTGTCCTCAATGTACAGAGGAAAGAGTTAATCCTAAACAAGATATGGTTGTTGAGGAGACACCGGAAAGAGCATGGCAGAAGTTAGGAATGGATTTGTTTTTTTGTAATTCATCATGGTACTTGGTGGTAATTGATTATTATTCGCGGTATTTAGATATAAAAAAATTATATAGTCTTACAGAAAGTAGTATAATAGAATACTGCAAAGAAGTTTTTTCCAAATTTGGTGTGCCAGAGTTGGTTCGAACTGATTGTGGTACACAGTTCAAGGGTAAATTTAAAGAGTTTGCTGAAGAATACAATTTTAATCACATTACCAGCAGTCCATACTATTCCCAAAGCAATGGTTGTGCTGAGGCAGGAGTAAAAATAGCAAAAAATCTGTTGAAGAAAAATAAAGATATATACATGGCACTATTAATATATAGAAATACTCCTTTAGAATCTGGTTTTAGCCCAGCACAGCTTATGTTTGGAAGAAAATTAAGAGACAATCTGCCTAGATTAGGGAAGTTTTTGCAGGAGAGGGTAAATTGTAAAAAGCAGTTTCATAAAAAGGAATTTAATAGAAAAGTAAAAATGCAATACAATTATAATAGAGTTCATAGAACTAAACAGCTTTGTGATTTAAAGATTAATGATATAGTTTGGATAACTGATTTAAGAATTTATGGTAAAATAGTGAGAGAAGCCAGTGAGCCTAGGTCGTATATTGTAAGTACAGATAGAGGAGAGTTTCGCAGGAATAGATGGCATTTGATTCCAGCACCTTATTACAAAGAAAAGTACAGTAGCATAAAAGATGTTCCTATAACTGTAAATCAGAATGAGATTAAAGACTCTTATCCTAGTGTAAGAAATGATTGTATTGATTATGACAGGCGTGAATTAAATGATAATAATAGGGATTATCCAGTTATAGAACAAGGTTTGAACATAGAACAGGATAATGATTATAGTACTGATAGACAGAATGAGACTAGTAAACTTGGTGGAAATCAAGATGTGAGAAAAAGTATGAGAAATGTAAATAAACCTAAGTGGTTAGCTGATTATGTAACATAACATGTTATCTATTAAAAATATAAAAGGGAGGATGTTGTATCTGTGGATTTGGTGTATTATGTTATCTGTGTAGGAACGCGGCGATATGTCATCTAATGTCATGTCATGTCACTTGATGGCGCGCTTTCTCTGTAAGAAGTCGAAGCTTATAATAAAACGAGATTATTACATTCATAAGTCTTTTTATTCATACTACACCCACCAAACTCCAGAAAGTGAACGAAGGATGTTAAGATTCTTTTCAGATTTTTTAAGGATGTAATTAATGTGGTGGGTGCCTGTTAATTTAGTGTCAAGAAATACACCTAGAAATTTGACTGTATCTTTTACCGGAAAGATTTGCCCTTCATAGCTGATCGAAATATCGGGTATAACTCTTTGCCTTGTGAAAATAACGACATTACTTTTGGGGATTGATATTGAAAGTCCGTGTTCAGATAGGTACTCTTGCAGGTAAGAAATAGCTGAATTCATCCTTGAAGAGGATTCTGCAATACTGTCTGTAGATATGTATAAAGCCAGATCATCGGCGTATTGAAGGATGCTACAAAAAGAGCTGACAGATAATTCTAAGTCATATGTATAAACACTAAATAGAAGGGGGCTTAGCACTGACCCTTGTGGAAGACCTTTCCATACTTGTCTGGGGGGGGCAGAGTAATTTTGAAAATTAATTGAAACAGACCTGGCCGAAAGATAATTAGAGATATAGTTCACTAACCTCACAGGGATACTCAGCTGGAGCAGTTTCTGCCTGAGCACCGGAAGTAGAACATTGTCGTACGCGGACGACACATCGAGAAAAACGCCCAACAAGTGGTTACGTTTGGAAAAGGCCAACCTTATATCAGTTACTAAGATACTTAAGCTATCCATGGTGCTAAACCCTTTACGAAATCCAAACTGGCTCTTGG
This sequence comes from Hypsopygia costalis, assembly GCA_937001555.2. Classification (NCBI taxonomy): domain Eukaryota; kingdom Metazoa; phylum Arthropoda; class Insecta; order Lepidoptera; family Pyralidae; genus Hypsopygia; species Hypsopygia costalis. The sequence continues at coordinate 6,408,908 of OW443330.2, read as the reverse complement.
GTAGGATTTCCTTGCTTTCTAAAAGCCACTCGAGGCGGTTCTTAATTAAGTGCTCGAGGATCTTAGCCATGGTACAGGACAGTGCAATAGGACGGTAACCTAAGGGGTCAGAACTTGCCTTACCTGGTTTTAGGATAGGGATGACTACTTGGGATCTCCATTCGTCAGGCGGAATGCCTGAAAGGAAGAATTGGTTGATGATATCAAGGAATACTTTTTTTGTGGCAGAGCCGCTATTAATTATAAATGAGTAGGGGATACCATCCACTCCGGGAGAAGTATCTCTTAAACCATCAAGGGCAGCATCGAATTCCTCACAGGAAAAGGGTGCATCGAACGGATCTGAGGAAGGCGAAGGGTTATGAAAGCTGGCTGCCTCCTCAAAGGATGGAACTGTAGGAGGGGCCAATCTTCGAGCAAATTCTTCAATCCATTCTGTATAATCATTGGAACTGATATTGAGTTCATTGGATGTAGAGCAACGGTATTTTTTAACATTACTCCAAACCAGAGATGGTTTTGAGCTTGGTGATAATGATTCGCAAAAATTATGCCACCCCATTTTCTTTTTTCCCGCAAGCATTTTTGTGGTTTCAGCTGCTGTCTTCTGGTAATTAAGATAATTGCCTAGGGACATGTTCCTTGAATATTCCCGTTCTGCTATTTTTCTATTTTTAATTACAGAGTAACACTCTTGATCCCACCATGGCGGAGGTGACGGTTTCTTTTTTGGAGGATTTTTGAGTGGTATACATTTATCAGCGGCCAAAAGAAGATTATTTTTAAAATTTAAGTAGACCGAATGGACATTGTTTTCGTTTACTGGTGGAAGTAGAGAGGTCAGTTCGTCTGTTTTAGCAGCAAACTTGGGCCAGTCAGCTCTAACTGTGCTGAATTTTAATCGCGGATTAAATGTTGTCTTAGGTATATTTTCAGGTGAGAGAACAGATATAAGTATAGGGTGGTGGTCACTACCATATGAGCTGGGTAAGACTTTCCAGGAGAGTAGTGATGACAGGTCAGGAGAGGAAAGGGAAAGGTCTACGGCACTTTTGGAATTTTGGGAAGGGAGAACTCGGCGGGTAGGGGAGCCATCATTGAGGATGCATAAATTTAATTCATCAACTAAATCCAGAAAAATGGGTGATAAGGGATCACAATTATGGCATCCCCAAGACGTGTGGTGTATATTAAAATCTCCAAGGATGACTATAGGAGGAGGCAGGGTAGAAATGATGGATGACAGTTCATTGAGGACAGAGTGATTAGGATTAGGTATGTAGACTGAAAGGAATGAAATGTTAAGGGTGCGGATAGCAACAACATTGAGGTCATCTGAATGTGCATGAAGAGGAATTTGGGAAAAAATGACAGACTTAGAGACAAGAATAGAAGCACCAGCATGTCCATCATTCCTGTCATCCCGGAGACAGGAATAGCCAGAAACCCTAAAGTGGGAATCAGGCTTAAGCCACATCTCCTGGATGGCAAGAACGATGGGGTTGAATTTATGAATAAGGTAAGATAAATCAGTTTTCTTGTGTTTAATGCTCCGACAATTCCACTGCAGAATTGTGTGCATTGTTTACAGATATTGAAATCAGCTCAGTAAGTTTTTGACTAACACTATAAGGTAATTGGGCATCACTGAAACGGGCAAGGAGATTTGTAAGAGTGGACAATAAAAGTTCTAGAAGGTTATCGTTGGATGATTCATTGAGAGCGCACCCATTAGGGCGATCCAACACCGGTGTCTCTATGATTGCAGCATGGGCTAGTCTGTCATATCCATGACCAGATGCTGGGGATGCAGGGCGGCGTGGGATGGTGACAGTTTTTCTGTATGAAGATGTTTGCGGAGAGTACATCTGTGTCATATTAGTAAAGTTTGAGTGCTGGAGTGGGGTATGGATGGTCCGGGAAGGGGGAGGATTGGGGGATAATCTGGCTGTATCGGCGAATGACCGTCTCGACTGAGGGAATCTGGCAGAAGCCTCCAGGTATGAGATATTGTCTTGGGACATGGTAAGTTTGATAGATTTTTGACGGGAGAATTCGGGACAGGAAGAATCTTTGGCAGTGTGACTGCCTGAGCAGAAAAGACAGGTAGGAGATTGTTTAGTACAAGCGACTCCTTCATGATTTTGTGCGCAGACAAAACACCTTGGGCTAGATCTGCACTGTGAGGTTACATGTCCATATCTGCAGCATTTATGGCATTGAATGATTGGTAGGATGTATGTCTCAACTGGCATGGAGGTATAAAAACAGTAGATGTTAGGGGGTAGTTTCTGACCTCTAAAGGTTAGAACAACGGTTTGTGTAGGGATCCAGGTCACACTGCCTGTATCAGTAACTGATCGCCTATTTAGCCTTCGTGCTTTAACAATTGAACCATATCCACTGGGTACATCAATGGCCGTCACAAATTCTTCGAGAGACCACTCCACCGGCACAGCCCTTACAATCCCCATCCTAGTGATATTAAAAGACGGTATAGAGGCTTCGAACTTTGCCGTAACTAATGCTGTGTGATTTATAAAAGAGTTGGCATCTACTGCTGTTTTAAACTCTACTGAAATCCTATTCCGTCCAACACGCTTAACTCCATCCTGGACAACATTTTTAATTTTTTGGTTGAACAAAAAATGTCCAAACTGAATAGGACGGATAGTTGGACCAGTTGCGGTGTCCTCGGGCCTGCTGACGTGAACAATAAAGGGGGCAACGTCAGTTTCAGTGTAAAATGGTTTATTGTTCACAAAATCTGGATGAGAATATGTAGTCTGTACAGAGGGAGTCGATTGGGATGGGTGTGTAATTGACTTTTTAGGGGGTTGAGAACTACCTGATTCCGTCACTTGCGGGCGTTTTCGAGACGCCTCATTTTGATCATTTTGGGAATGGGGTTGCGAGTTGATAAAACCAGCTAATTGTGTGAATAATGGCGGCGTCTGACACCGGTCATTACAACCACCGCCCGGATCAGGCGGTTCTTCGTCCATCCTCACCACAATACACAAAAAAACACTTACTGATTAACTAATAACCCACCACCAACCAAAATACACAATTAAGGCACGTCAACAGTCGTTTTTTTAAAAGAAAATCACGCGAAAAATCTGAGCACGTGTATCACGCACTCAGCCAAAAAGCAGAGTCCCCATTCGGCTTCAGAAAAGGTAAAAGCACATTTGACAGTTTGAGTATATTTACCACAGATATACGTTTAGCTTTCTCTAGAAGAGACTCTTTGGTTGCAGCATTTCTTGATATTAACAGCGCCTACGATAACGTTAATATTTCGATACTAAAACGTAAATTAGAAGCATTAAATGTTCCCATCCTGTTGACAAATTTTATTATAAATATTCTTTATGAAAGATATATCAAATACCCCACAACGACAGACTCCAATGGAAATATTGATACAAGCATCTATAGAACCGTTTGGAAAGGTCTGCCTCAAGGCTCTGTTCTAAGTCCACTTCTATACAATATTTACACGTATGACTTGGAGACCTGTGTAAATAACCATGCAAATATATTGCAATATGCTGATGATCTTCTTCTGTATGTGTCTGGCCGTACAACGGAGGAGATCACAGAATCACTGTCTACAGCACTGAATATCCTTAGGAACTGGTTTGATAATAATGGTCTCGACCTCTCACCATCTAAAAGCAGTGTAGTTCTGTTTTCCAGAAAACGTATTCAGCCTACTGTCAATGTTTTGTATAACGATCTACCATTACCAGGGCGTTATAAATTAATTTCTGTGTATAGGGATGAGAACCCCACTGTTGTATCTGTGGATTTGGTGTATTATGTTATCTGTGTAGGAACGCGGCGATATGTCATCTAATGTCATGTCATGTCACTTGATGGCGCGCTTTCTCTGTAAGAAGTCGAAGCTTATAATAAAACGAGATTATTACATTCATAAGTCTTTTTATTCATACTACATGGTGGCAGCGGTTTCACAAGATAATTAAATGGCGGCACAAAGTGAGGGTGCTGTTGGAGGACAGCAGAATGAAGCATGGCAGGTTCTTCAAGTGGGGGCGCCGTGCTCCGTTTCGGCTCCGGAGCCATTCGACTTTGTTCCTCAACACTGGGGAAAATGGAGACGAAGATTTGAGAGGTACTTGTCAGTCAGCGGCAGTAATGACAAACAAGAGAAAGAAAAAATTAATATGCTTCTGTACGTAATGGGAGAAAAGTCAGAAGATCTGGTCATTCAGTTGAAACTCAATGATAAAATTACGCTAGAAGATGTGCTGTTGGAGATAGATAAATACTTCAGTCCAAAGAAAAATCCGATATATTCAAGGTATGAATTTAATAAAAGAGTTCAAGAGATGGGAGAAAGTACTCAGGACTTTATAAGGGCTGTGTATATTTTGGCGGAAAGCTGTGAATTCGGAACACTCAAAGAGGAAATGATTAGAGACCGAATTGTAGTCGGCGTGCAAAGTAAGAGGGCTCAAGAAAAATTGTTATTAAATATAAATTTGACATTACAAGACGCTGTCAATATAATTCAAAATGTGGATACATATGAAAAGAAAGGAGATTTTGATTACAATGTGAATAAAATTAAAATGGAACAAAGTGAAAGAGTTTGTTGGTTTTGTGGTAGAAAAGGAGTACATAAAACGCGAGAGATGTGTCCAGCATTCAAATCAACGTGTCATAATTGTAAAAAATTGGGTCATTATGCAAGATGCTGCAAAAAAGGCAAGATAAATCTAATGGAAGAAGAGTTCCAGGTAAAACATATTAATTTAGTTAATAACAGCAAGTATATGTTGCCAGTCAAAGTGTTTCGAGATGGACTATACAAGTGTGAACTTTCTTTTCTTGTGGATACAGGAGCGGATATAGTAGCAGTACCAGATAAAAAAGTTAGTAGTACAACGGAATTGCATGCTACTCAAACATCAATCAAAGGTCCCGATGATTGTAAATTAAAGGTAAGGGGAACTTTTACGGGAACATTGCTGTATGAGGATAAAATGTATGATGGTAAAATTTATGTTATAGAAAATTTAAAAGTGCCTATTTTAGGTGTACCAGCAATAGAAGCAATGGGGTTGGTTAAGATTTGTAATGTTAATTGTAGTTCTGTCAGTCAAGTAAATGTTTGTAGAGAATTTCCGAATATATTTAATGAGTTAGGTGTTTTTAAAGAGAAATTTGACATTAAATTAGTAGACAATAGTAAAAGTTATGTGCAATGTGTACCTAGAGTAGTACCTATACCATTATTAGAGAAACTAAAAGCAGAATTAAATCGTTTATGTAATTTAGAGGTTATTGTTAAGGTAGAAGAGCCCACTCAATATGTGTCACCCATTGTAGTAGTGCCCAAAGAGGATACAGTTAGAATCTGTGGGGATTACACGCAACTGAATAAGAATATTAAAAGACCTATATTTCCTATACCTAAAGTTGAAGTTACATTAGCTAGATTAAATGGGTCAAAATACTACTCTAAAATTGATGCTACATCAGGGTTTCATCAAATACCTTTAACGGAGAGTGCATCCTTAACTACTATCATAACACCATTTGGCAGGTATATGTATAAAAGATTGCCTTTCGGGTTAAATTGTGCTCCTGAGTATTTTTCGATGAAATTTTCAGAATTGTTTTTTGATTTAGAAGGGGTGGTGACACATGTCGATGATATTTTAATATATGCAAGTACAATAGAGCAACATGATAAAATACTAAGGCAGGTACTTTCTAGACTTTCAGAGAGGGGTATTACTATTAACAAAAAGAAATGTCAATTTGGGGTACAAGAGATTAAATACTTGGGGCACATTATCAGTAGTCGGGGAATCTGTCCAGACCCTGAAAGGGTACAGGCAATAAGTAAATTTGATACACCAAAAAACAAGAAACAAGTTATGCAATTTTTAGGCATGATAAATTTTGTTGGGCGATTTTTAAAAAATAAAACTGATCTATTGTATCCATTGTATTCACTATTGAAACATAATTCAGAATTTGTATGGGGCAGTTGTCAGCAAAAAGCATTTGAACAAGTCAAAAAAATGTTGCAATGTGCAACTGTTCTAACTCACTATAATCCAAAATGTAAAATAATTATTGCAGCTGACAGTAGTTCTTATGGTTTGGGGGCTACATTGATGCAGGAAAACATTGATCAGTCTAGAGATATTGTAGCATATGCAAGTCGCACATTAACTGAAACTGAAAAACGATATTCTCAAATTGAAAAAGAGTGCTTGGCATTGACATGGGCTGTAGAACGTTTTAAAGACTATGTTTATGGAATTAAAATAAACCTGGAGACTGATCATAAACCACTACTGCAGATATTGCAAACAAAGCCTATAGACGAATTGACACCCAGATTAATGGGCTTTAGGATGCGTCTGACTAGGTTTAACTTTGATGTTTCATATATTCCAGGAAAGAAACTTGTAATTCCTGATTTTCTGTCTAGAAATCCTGTAGAATATGATAAACATGAAAAATATGAAAATAATTCCGACATTTTAATACAAAGTATTTTTAAAAGTATTCCTCTTAAAGATGAACTGTTAGAAAAAATTAAATCTGATCAAAGCATTTGTGACATATGTAAGCAGTTAAAAGAATTCACAGTGGGTGGGTGGCCAGCACAATCTAAAATTTCCAGTAACTTGAAACAGTATTATCAGTATAGGTATGATTTCTCCATTGTAAATGATTTCCTTTTGTATAAATCTAGAATTGTAATTCCAAGGGGTCTTCAAAAGGAAATCATGGATAGGATTCATGAAGGACATTTGGGTATTACTAAATGTAGAAACAGAGCTAAACAGACAGTATGGTGGTTAGGACTGTCTTCTCAAATAGAAAAAGTTATTCAGAACTGTCCTCAATGTACAGAGGAAAGAGTTAATCCTAAACAAGATATGGTTGTTGAGGAGACACCGGAAAGAGCATGGCAGAAGTTAGGAATGGATTTGTTTTTTTGTAATTCATCATGGTACTTGGTGGTAATTGATTATTATTCGCGGTATTTAGATATAAAAAAATTATATAGTCTTACAGAAAGTAGTATAATAGAATACTGCAAAGAAGTTTTTTCCAAATTTGGTGTGCCAGAGTTGGTTCGAACTGATTGTGGTACACAGTTCAAGGGTAAATTTAAAGAGTTTGCTGAAGAATACAATTTTAATCACATTACCAGCAGTCCATACTATTCCCAAAGCAATGGTTGTGCTGAGGCAGGAGTAAAAATAGCAAAAAATCTGTTGAAGAAAAATAAAGATATATACATGGCACTATTAATATATAGAAATACTCCTTTAGAATCTGGTTTTAGCCCAGCACAGCTTATGTTTGGAAGAAAATTAAGAGACAATCTGCCTAGATTAGGGAAGTTTTTGCAGGAGAGGGTAAATTGTAAAAAGCAGTTTCATAAAAAGGAATTTAATAGAAAAGTAAAAATGCAATACAATTATAATAGAGTTCATAGAACTAAACAGCTTTGTGATTTAAAGATTAATGATATAGTTTGGATAACTGATTTAAGAATTTATGGTAAAATAGTGAGAGAAGCCAGTGAGCCTAGGTCGTATATTGTAAGTACAGATAGAGGAGAGTTTCGCAGGAATAGATGGCATTTGATTCCAGCACCTTATTACAAAGAAAAGTACAGTAGCATAAAAGATGTTCCTATAACTGTAAATCAGAATGAGATTAAAGACTCTTATCCTAGTGTAAGAAATGATTGTATTGATTATGACAGGCGTGAATTAAATGATAATAATAGGGATTATCCAGTTATAGAACAAGGTTTGAACATAGAACAGGATAATGATTATAGTACTGATAGACAGAATGAGACTAGTAAACTTGGTGGAAATCAAGATGTGAGAAAAAGTATGAGAAATGTAAATAAACCTAAGTGGTTAGCTGATTATGTAACATAACATGTTATCTATTAAAAATATAAAAGGGAGGATGTTGTATCTGTGGATTTGGTGTATTATGTTATCTGTGTAGGAACGCGGCGATATGTCATCTAATGTCATGTCATGTCACTTGATGGCGCGCTTTCTCTGTAAGAAGTCGAAGCTTATAATAAAACGAGATTATTACATTCATAAGTCTTTTTATTCATACTACACCCACCAAACTCCAGAAAGTGAACGAAGGATGTTAAGATTCTTTTCAGATTTTTTAAGGATGTAATTAATGTGGTGGGTGCCTGTTAATTTAGTGTCAAGAAATACACCTAGAAATTTGACTGTATCTTTTACCGGAAAGATTTGCCCTTCATAGCTGATCGAAATATCGGGTATAACTCTTTGCCTTGTGAAAATAACGACATTACTTTTGGGGATTGATATTGAAAGTCCGTGTTCAGATAGGTACTCTTGCAGGTAAGAAATAGCTGAATTCATCCTTGAAGAGGATTCTGCAATACTGTCTGTAGATATGTATAAAGCCAGATCATCGGCGTATTGAAGGATGCTACAAAAAGAGCTGACAGATAATTCTAAGTCATATGTATAAACACTAAATAGAAGGGGGCTTAGCACTGACCCTTGTGGAAGACCTTTCCATACTTGTCTGGGGGGGGCAGAGTAATTTTGAAAATTAATTGAAACAGACCTGGCCGAAAGATAATTAGAGATATAGTTCACTAACCTCACAGGGATACTCAGCTGGAGCAGTTTCTGCCTGAGCACCGGAAGTAGAACATTGTCGTACGCGGACGACACATCGAGAAAAACGCCCAACAAGTGGTTACGTTTGGAAAAGGCCAACCTTATATCAGTTACTAAGATACTTAAGCTATCCATGGTGCTAAACCCTTTACGAAATCCAAACTGGCTCTTGGGTAGGATTTCCTTGCTTTCTAAAAGCCACTCGAGGCGGTTCTTAATTAAGTGCTCGAGGATCTTAGCCATGGTACAGGACAGTGCAATAGGACGGTAACCTAAGGGGTCAGAACTTGCCTTACCTGGTTTTAGGATAGGGATGACTACTTGGGATCTCCATTCGTCAGGCGGAATGCCTGAAAGGAAGAATTGGTTGATGATATCAAGGAATACTTTTTTTGTGGCAGAGCCGCTATTAATTATAAATGAGTAGGGGATACCATCCACTCCGGGAGAAGTATCTCTTAAACCATCAAGGGCAGCATCGAATTCCTCACAGGAAAAGGGTGCATCGAACGGATCTGAGGAAGGCGAAGGGTTATGAAAGCTGGCTGCCTCCTCAAAGGATGGAACTGTAGGAGGGGCCAATCTTCGAGCAAATTCTTCAATCCATTCTGTATAATCATTGGAACTGATATTGAGTTCATTGGATGTAGAGCAACGGTATTTTTTAACATTACTCCAAACCAGAGATGGTTTTGAGCTTGGTGATAATGATTCGCAAAAATTATGCCACCCCATTTTCTTTTTTCCCGCAAGCATTTTTGTGGTTTCAGCTGCTGTCTTCTGGTAATTAAGATAATTGCCTAGGGACATGTTCCTTGAATATTCCCGTTCTGCTATTTTTCTATTTTTAATTACAGAGTAACACTCTTGATCCCACCATGGCGGAGGTGACGGTTTCTTTTTTGGAGGATTTTTGAGTGGTATACATTTATCAGCGGCCAAAAGAAGATTATTTTTAAAATTTAAGTAGACCGAATGGACATTGTTTTCGTTTACTGGTGGAAGTAGAGAGGTCAGTTCGTCTGTTTTAGCAGCAAACTTGGGCCAGTCAGCTCTAACTGTGCTGAATTTTAATCGCGGATTAAATGTTGTCTTAGGTATATTTTCAGGTGAGAGAACAGATATAAGTATAGGGTGGTGGTCACTACCATATGAGCTGGGTAAGACTTTCCAGGAGAGTAGTGATGACAGGTCAGGAGAGGAAAGGGAAAGGTCTACGGCACTTTTGGAATTTTGGGAAGGGAGAACTCGGCGGGTAGGGGAGCCATCATTGAGGATGCATAAATTTAATTCATCAACTAAATCCAGAAAAATGGGTGATAAGGGATCACAATTATGGCATCCCCAAGACGTGTGGTGTATATTAAAATCTCCAAGGATGACTATAGGAGGAGGCAGGGTAGAAATGATGGATGACAGTTCATTGAGGACAGAGTGATTAGGATTAGGTATGTAGACTGAAAGGAATGAAATGTTAAGGGTGCGGATAGCAACAACATTGAGGTCATCTGAATGTGCATGAAGAGGAATTTGGGAAAAAATGACAGACTTAGAGACAAGAATAGAAGCACCAGCATGTCCATCATTCCTGTCATCCCGGAGACAGGAATAGCCAGAAACCCTAAAGTGGGAATCAGGCTTAAGCCACATCTCCTGGATGGCAAGAACGATGGGGTTGAATTTATGAATAAGGTAAGATAAATCAGTTTTCTTGTGTTTAATGCTCCGACAATTCCACTGCAGAATTGTGTGCATTGTTTACAGATATTGAAATCAGCTCAGTAAGTTTTTGACTAACACTATAAGGTAATTGGGCATCACTGAAACGGGCAAGGAGATTTGTAAGAGTGGACAATAAAAGTTCTAGAAGGTTATCGTTGGATGATTCATTGAGAGCGCACCCATTAGGGCGATCCAACACCGGTGTCTCTATGATTGCAGCATGGGCTAGTCTGTCATATCCATGACCAGATGCTGGGGATGCAGGGCGGCGTGGGATGGTGACAGTTTTTCTGTATGAAGATGTTTGCGGAGAGTACATCTGTGTCATATTAGTAAAGTTTGAGTGCTGGAGTGGGGTATGGATGGTCCGGGAAGGGGGAGGATTGGGGGATAATCTGGCTGTATCGGCGAATGACCGTCTCGACTGAGGGAATCTGGCAGAAGCCTCCAGGTATGAGATATTGTCTTGGGACATGGTAAGTTTGATAGATTTTTGACGGGAGAATTCGGGACAGGAAGAATCTTTGGCAGTGTGACTGCCTGAGCAGAAAAGACAGGTAGGAGATTGTTTAGTACAAGCGACTCCTTCATGATTTTGTGCGCAGACAAAACACCTTGGGCTAGATCTGCACTGTGAGGTTACATGTCCATATCTGCAGCATTTATGGCATTGAATGATTGGTAGGATGTATGTCTCAACTGGCATGGAGGTATAAAAACAGTAGATGTTAGGGGGTAGTTTCTGACCTCTAAAGGTTAGAACAACGGTTTGTGTAGGGATCCAGGTCACACTGCCTGTATCAGTAACTGATCGCCTATTTAGCCTTCGTGCTTTAACAATTGAACCATATCCACTGGGTACATCAATGGCCGTCACAAATTCTTCGAGAGACCACTCCACCGGCACAGCCCTTACAATCCCCATCCTAGTGATATTAAAAGACGGTATAGAGGCTTCGAACTTTGCCGTAACTAATGCTGTGTGATTTATAAAAGAGTTGGCATCTACTGCTGTTTTAAACTCTACTGAAATCCTATTCCGTCCAACACGCTTAACTCCATCCTGGACAACATTTTTAATTTTTTGGTTGAACAAAAAATGTCCAAACTGAATAGGACGGATAGTTGGACCAGTTGCGGTGTCCTCGGGCCTGCTGACGTGAACAATAAAGGGGGCAACGTCAGTTTCAGTGTAAAATGGTTTATTGTTCACAAAATCTGGATGAGAATATGTAGTCTGTACAGAGGGAGTCGATTGGGATGGGTGTGTAATTGACTTTTTAGGGGGTTGAGAACTACCTGATTCCGTCACTTGCGGGCGTTTTCGAGACGCCTCATTTTGATCATTTTGGGAATGGGGTTGCGAGTTGATAAAACCAGCTAATTGTGTGAATAATGGCGGCGTCTGACACCGGTCATTACAACCACCGCCCGGATCAGGCGGTTCTTCGTCCATCCTCACCACAATACACAAAAAAACACTTACTGATTAACTAATAACCCACCACCAACCAAAATACACAATTAAGGCACGTCAACAGTCGTTTTTTTAAAAGAAAATCACGCGAAAAATCTGAGCACGTGTATCACGCACTCAGCCAAAAAGCAGAGTCCCCATTCGGCTTCAGAAAAGGTAAAAGCACATTTGACAGTTTGAGTATATTTACCACAGATATACGTTTAGCTTTCTCTAGAAGAGACTCTTTGGTTGCAGCATTTCTTGATATTAACAGCGCCTACGATAACGTTAATATTTCGATACTAAAACGTAAATTAGAAGCATTAAATGTTCCCATCCTGTTGACAAATTTTATTATAAATATTCTTTATGAAAGATATATCAAATACCCCACAACGACAGACTCCAATGGAAATATTGATACAAGCATCTATAGAACCGTTTGGAAAGGTCTGCCTCAAGGCTCTGTTCTAAGTCCACTTCTATACAATATTTACACGTATGACTTGGAGACCTGTGTAAATAACCATGCAAATATATTGCAATATGCTGATGATCTTCTTCTGTATGTGTCTGGCCGTACAACGGAGGAGATCACAGAATCACTGTCTACAGCACTGAATATCCTTAGGAACTGGTTTGATAATAATGGTCTCGACCTCTCACCATCTAAAAGCAGTGTAGTTCTGTTTTCCAGAAAACGTATTCAGCCTACTGTCAATGTTTTGTATAACGATCTACCATTACCAGTCAATGATAAAGCAAAGTTTTTGGGAGTAATCTTGGATTCCGGGCTTACAGGCATTGCTCATGGTGAATATATTTTGTTGAGATGTGAGCGCAATTTAAATATTTTAAGATGTTTAACCGGAGTCTGGTGGGGTGCACACCCCTTTACAATGAGACTCCTCTATAATGCCCTTATAAGAAGTGTCCTCGACTACGGGTTGTTTTTGTTGCACCCGGGTAATACAAATGTTCTTAAGAAGCTCGAAGCAGTACAATCAAAAGGTTTAAGACTTATTACTGGGGCAATGAAGTCTAGTCCTATAAACTGTTTGCAGGTGGAGTGTTGCGATCCACCCTTAAGTCTAAGGAGGCAGTACATATGTGATAGATACTTTTTTCGTTCCGTACAATTTAAACTACACCCCTTACTTCCTAAGTTAAAACAATTGGCAGAAGAGGTCAATATATCTTCTTACTGGACTCATAAAGATTTACCTTGTTTGATCAAAAGTTTAAAAATATTTAACAGTCTAGAAGCACCTGTATATCACAAACCTTTGCTGCCTTTGTTCCATAATAACTACAATAGCCTAGTTTTAACACCGCAAATAAAATATAACTTTGGGGTTCTAAAAAACGACTCAGGCGCTAATACACTGTTCAACAATATTATTGATAATGAATGGTCTGATTGGCATCAAATTTATACTGATGCCTCCAAAGGAGACAGTTTGGGTTGCGTGGGCGTTGGGGTTTATCATTCACAATACAAAATTGTTCAAAAAGTAAAACTGCCTCCAGAAGCTTCTGTTTACACAGGTGAATGCTTTGGTTTATTTAAAGCACTGGAGTATAGCCTTCTCGCCAAATTATCAAAAGTATTGATTTTTTCTGATTCACTTAGCTCTTTGCAGTCTTTGGCAAGATTTCCATTCAAATCACATAAACAGTCTCCGATTATTTTTAGTATTAGAGATCTTTTACAGCGTTGCTCAACAAAGGGTTGCAGTGTCATTTTCGCTTGGATCCCTAGTCATGTAGGGATTCAGGGTAATGAAAAAGCCGACCAACTAGCAAATGAAGCTACTCATGTTGGGGATATATTTCCGTACTTTAATTACTGCAATGATTTGGTTAATATTCCCAAGGAAAAATTATGGGAAGCCTGGAATCGGCTCTGGGTTGGTAATACATCTAAAGGGAAGTATTATCGACTTGTGCAAGAGTCGATTCCACGAAAACCATGGTTTTCAAAAATTAAATTGAACAAGAGACAAACCTCTGTCATCTGCAGATTACGTTTAGGACATACATGCAGTCCTGCTCACTTATTCAAATTAAATATAGCTGCCAATCCTTTGTGCTCTTGTGGAGAGTATGGTGATTTAAACCACATACTCTTTTCTTGCCTTATATATGATCGCTCCGTTTTTATTTCAGAACTCTTAACAATCCGTGTACCTTTTCCTACTTCTATTAATTGTTTATTATATTCAAATAATGTCCTTGTATATAATTCCATTGCAATATTTATAGAACGTAATAATATCAAGCTTTGAATGATATGTAAATATTAGAAATTAGTAGTAACATGTATTAAAACCAATCCTGGATGTTATAAATTACAGTTCGAATACCATTTAATGTTTTTATATAATTTCGTAATTGTATTGTGTTTCCCTAACTTTGTTATTGGCTAATCAACGTATAGCCATTAAAAAAAAAAAAAAAAAAAAAAAAAAAAAAAAAAGGGATTATACCACAGAACTAACCCCGCCGCCACACTATGCTCCTCGCGCTGCTCATCGCCTTGCTCCTCGCGCTGCCGCGATGTTTCCCTCACTGCCCACACACTGCTCTACTCGCGCAATTATTCGCGACGCTCCGCACTTGGACATTCGCCTTTGCTATACAATGGACGTTGAAGCTGCGGCAGCGTCCGCGATATGCATTTTTATTATAGCGAAACGAAGCTTTTTTTTATGGACTAACGGTCTAAAAGATGCCATCAAACATTTCTTTTTTGATAACAGCTCTTATAGGGAAATGTTCATGACAGACATGATTTTAAAAAAATGATTTAAAAAATAGGACGCGTGTTACGCGCCCAAGCGCTCGATGCGGAATGCGTCCGAGGCGATTGTGTAGCCGCGCTCACTTCCCGGCCCTTTGACTCGCGCCCAAAAAACCGACAAAACAGGGAATGATGGGCAAGACGAAGAGCAAGACGAGCGGCATGACGAGTAACATGGCCACACTACGTTCCTGCCTACTTCCCTCGCCACTCGACGAGTGTATGGCAGGGCTATAATAATAAAGAGGAATATCCTCTATATTATTAGTTCTGCGGAATAAACACACGGATAGCTTATTTGAGCATAATCTTAACATAGCCGATAGGTGCTTGCAATTGCTGTGAACGCAGCCCGCCTGATGCCCCCCTGATGTCCTTAAGTCACTTGTAGGAACAAATCAATTGTCTAAGTCTCTAGGGTGAAAATATGCTACGCGTGCTGTTAGAACACCAGCGCAATTTCGTGGAGGTAGTGTTTTTTGTACGATTAGGATGATCAACAAGTATACGACCTGTCTGATTGTAAGCAGTTATGGTAGCTTTTGAACAGATCACATATCACATCACTTCAACTTTTGGCCCCTTTCTTACCTTGAGTGTAAGCATAGTCCCTGGTGTAAGTAAGATTATAGCAAGAATAAAGTTCGTTACGAAAACATGGAAGTCAATTAAGTTACCCATGGTCTAGCTAGGGAAAGGAGTTTTATTTATGTGTCCTGATAAAAGTTAATATACCTATAACTTTATGGGTGTGATAAAGTTAACTCGCGACCTTACTTGCAGGGGCACAATCCTCAAGGGAGTTGTTATTTGTCTGCGGCTTCTATAGAAATACTTCGCCAGTTTGCTGCTCCTAACGCCACTGGTGAAACATCAGAACTAAATATACATAGATCAGGCGGGCTTCGACTTTACTGATTTATTCATCTACCATCATTCCAATAGAACCACTTTTGCTATATGGCAACCAGATGTCAACAGAAAAGTTAATTCGAAACAAAATAATATTAAATTAATTTTCACAGCAAGAATAAAGAAAACATATCATTTATTCACGTAATACCTAAATCATTCAACATCAACATACAACTGTGTTCACTTTCTACATTTTTGGATTTACTAATTTTTATTTTTAAGACTTGAGTATTTTCTTGCGATTTCGTTTGACATTTTTCTAGTAAAACAACTGTTGTAGGGATATGTTGCCAGTATTTTCCAAGACAGCGATTCCTTTTCTCTACACACGCAGAATCTTTTAAAAGCGCTGTACACTGCTCTCCTTCATCTATAACAATAAATAGTCTGAAAAATATTTATCACCTCTTAGAATAATGTGAGAAGACTGAAGCGAAGCGATATATTTAGAGTGAGACAGTGCTATTAGTGAGATAAGACAGACTATCACCGTCTCTTACACGCATATTGCAGTGTCTCGCTCTAAATTCATCATTTTACTTTGTGCACTTAATCTTGGATGTGAACATAATGCAACGACGACATCGTATGCAGCTCCATTGATTTCGATAAAATTTACAATATAGCAACTACAGAGAAAAATCGTTCTAGCTTGTACTAAATTCAGAGAAAATTAGTTTTTTCCTAAATAATGACAAAAGCTCGGCCAATATACAATGACATCTGTTATAAAGTAACAATACCTTTTAGTAAATATGTTACTTTCTGGACATTTTAGGTACTACATGTCACATAAAGTCCTCAGTAAACAGCTAATCGTGTAATGGTAGCGTAGGCTTAACTGATTTTGGGATTTTATTTTTATCAGGTGAGAGAGATAACATTAGTAGAACTAATGAACGGATTTACATATGGAATTCGCCAATGGTCACCGTGATTCAAGAGGAAGGTCTGGCCAAAACCTCAAATTATATACCCAGACTCTGGGTATATAATTTATTAAGGTTTTGGTAAATTGGCAGAAATAGGACGGTGATCGTGAAGTTTAATAGTGTACGCCACATAAACCAATATAAATATTTCTATCCCTGCGAACCTGGAGCGGATCGCAGCTGATATAAGTTTTATAGCTAGATTAACACAGATTACTAGGAATGTAGCTATGACCGTATCAGCAAGGGCCCCGCTGTATTCAGTTCTAAAAGTATCTAACAGACCAGACCCCAAGGTATATAGGGGTATTTGAGTAGACTGACCCAGTAAAAGTAAAGGTAAGCTATGCCACTGTTCAATTTCGATCTTTTCAGTACAACTTGTAGATATATGTCCACAATAAGAGCTTTTTGGTCTTTCGAAAAAAATAAATATTTTAGTATAATGAAAGGACCAAAAATTTAAATAAAATTTTTATAGTTGAATATTATTAATAATTTATAAAGTTATTTAAAAGAATAAGACCGTAGGATCGCGCTGGATGCAAGCCGCTTCCAACCGGTCTTATTGGAAATCTAGGGGGGGGGGGGGGGCTATGTCCAGTAGTGGACTTTCAATGGGTGAGATGATGATGATGATTTAAAAAAAAATTATGAAAAATTTAAAAAAAAATTCTGCTAATACCAATTATTATAATAACGAATGTTATGTATTTATATGTTATGGTTTTTTTTTATATGGGATGGGATCCTATGTAAAGCGTTGATCTCATCATCATCATGACCTCTGATTGTTACAAATAAGCACACAATTGATGCTGCAGGAAGACGCATTTAGGAGATCTTTATTACCAGGGTTGAAACAGAAATCATAGCCAAGAAAAATGTTGTACTACCTTCAATATCAGAAAAATCCTGATCTATCCATCGTGTTTGAATATTCACACAGATAAAAGCTATATGAAATGTGTCACATAGATATCTGCTGTAGTTTACCATTGTATTTAGATATGTTAGACCTGTAAATAAATATAAATATTGATTATTTACATTATTATGCATTGTAGAAATTGATTAGTAAAAATTATTATAAACCTCTTTTTTTTTTATACCACGGAGGCCGTGGGCATCAAGTCAAACAACTCCTCTGAATACATCTCTATTATCATTATCATGTAATTGAACTGATCTTTTCTGCATAACAGGGTTAAAATTCGTACGGCAGGTTCAACCCAAAAACTCACTATAAAAATTACATAATTTGTCATAGGTAGATAAAATGTACAAGTATCTGACACTGCCCAGCTATTTACTTTCATACTACTAAGGTGGCAAACAAGTATAAGGCCTGCATGATGGAAAGCAGTTAACAGAGCCTATTAAATTATACCATTTTTTTATGATCCATGAGAGCTCATACTGGCAGACTGTTTCTTAGTTATGCAGACAATGTAAAATTAAATACTACTGTTTTATATTAATGTCATTAATTGGGTACACATTGGGTTGCAAACTGGCAGCTGTGTCAGAAGTACCATATTGTATAGATATATCAGTTAGCCAATAGATGCCTGCATGACAATGAAAGTACCTCGCAGTAATCACCCAGACTAATTTAATTTTTTTTATACAACTAAGGTGGGAAACAAGCATATGGTCCGCCTGATGGAAAGCAGTTACCGTAGCCTATTGATGCCTGCAACACCAGGGCCATCACATGCGCGTTGCCGAGCCTAGACAATCTGTATGACTGAGAAAGAAAGTTACTCTCCACATTGAATTGCATCTGTGTGAGTTGAGTACCTACTGTGTTTGCTACAACTCTTGCTGCCTGGCCTGTCTGTCATTTGCAGATAACTATAAAAATTTGGGGTGTAAGTGGTTCATCAACATCTTTGAACCAAAGTCAACCTCACCTGCACGTGGTGCACACTGCTGACTGACAGTCTGGCGAAAAAAGAGGTAGGGCATAGCATATTTTTTAAACTGCCCGACTGGGGAAGTACATCCACCTCACAGAATACCATAGCCAAATAACAATTCCCTTGAGAGTTGTTGTGTTCCTGCGAGTGAGTGAGGTTACCTGAAAAGATGAAGTTGCTGCGTTGGCAGCCGGGGTGGCAGCGCGCGAGCGATATTTCATGTTGCGAGCGTTAATATGGCTACGGTAACCGCATCACATCAGATGGGCCGTATGCTTGTCTCCCACCCGACGTAGTATAAAAAATAATAATAATAATAACTATTCAGATAATTGTAATTTGGCAGTTTTTTTGTAAATTAGAGATACATTCTTAGTTTGGTTGCTGCTTATCTATTGCAGAACCTTCCAACATCAAATTTGCTGAAACTGGGGTGCGCCACTTGAAGATGAGGTTGGCTTTGGCTTACTGCTCCACAGACCACATGATTTATTATGATTTACCTATTTTATTTTTATCTCCTAGGTGTTGGAGCATTAGGCACGGCAATGAGTCTATAATTATCATAGACAAGTTGTCAATGATTATCACTTGATTTTTAAGTTTTTTTAATAGTTCTATCAGATCTTCCATGCACCATATATAGACAACTTTTATCTGATGCATCATCACTGCCATATCCTATAAATAAAAATATATATTTAATAAGAGCAAATTTATACAATCCGAGAACAAAAATCTAAAACTACAGACAAAAATAATTTAAGCCTTTGAAGCAGGGGTAGCAATGTGTAAAAGTAACACTGCTTAAGAGGAACTATGTCTCTCCTGTAGCTTTCCCACAGGAAAGCTTTTTTTTAAAAAAAAAAGCTGCAGGAAAGTTAATACACCTGATTAGCAAATGAAAACTTTTTTATGACTACATAATTATGTACAAATTACATGTATACAAATATTTGTCATGATGGATTGAACCCACAACCCAAAATGCCAATATTAGCCATTCAACCACTAGGGCTCATCACCATTAGTAAGTTCGTAAAGTTTCTCATATGCAGCATTTTAATTAATCACATCATCTTCATAATTTTCAGCCACCTGTTTCTACCCACTGAAGGCGGATTATATGCTTTCTTCAATGGATTCCATAATATGTAATTTTTCATTTTGTGGTTCGAACTTTCAGCTTCAGTTGATATTTGCAATTTATAATTATTTTACAGATATGTATTATTTAATTTTTATTTACCTTATAGGAATAGTCTGATGCATTCAAAATCTTCTGTATTCGTTTAGCAGAAAAATCTCCTTTGGTGTCCACATAGAGGACAGTATTCTTTGAGTTCTTCACACAACTTATAGCAAGTTGGAAACATAACTGAGTTTTACCTGAGTCTGCAAGGCCACATAATTCAGTTATAAATCCGAATGGCACACCTCCACCCAATGCCTCATCTAAACTGGAATCATCAACAAGGCAAAATTAATTGAAAAGCGACAGCTCAAGTCTAAGCGAATCTAAACGAGACCTCGTCCCCCAAGCACTAGGTCAAGCCCCGCCGCCGCCCTGCGCAAGATCTCGCGAGAACGAGATTCCCTAGATGCATCTTACTATTAAGCAAAAGAGGTTACATAGAAAGTTAGGTGGGGCATGTCAAGACTTAACTTGGGAAGTACCACTACCTCACAGAATACTGCATTTTCACAACAATGTCTTTAAGAACTATTATATAAAGGAATGCTCCTTTGAGTATGTAAGGTGCATTGCGAGTTTCTGTATGGCTACAATAACAGCTTTACAACAGGACCCTCCTGTTTGCAACATTTTTGGCATCCTGTGTTGTATAAAAAAAGATAGGTACCTATTTTTATCTATGTGTATGTACACATATTTATGTTAAATACACATAGATATATTTATTATTTTTTATTTACTTGGACAATCTATCTATCTTATAACATTACTATCCTATAACTACGATATTTTCTCTATCCTGCACAGCAATTTAGCGAGAAAACGCAGCCAGTGTTCTTGCCTCCCTGCCGCATGGAACTAATATTTTTGGGGAATAGTATTCATTTTATTTCCTTTTATTAGTTTTATTTTTAAGTAATTAACCCGCCCCGAAAGCTACCCACTGACCAATTTTAATATTACATTATTTTTATTTACTTTAGTTGTATTGCATGCAATTGATACTTTTTTTGTTAATATGACGTCTGAATAAAAATTTCATGATTAAATTGAGGGATATGGGTTGATGTAGAAAGCAGGCTCTTTGCTTAGTTTGTAAACTATAATCTATACACCTACATAATGAGTATGTCCGTTCCGGTCACATAATGCATGCAACTAAATCGGTCCAGCATTATATTTTTTTCTGCTGATACCTAAGAACACTGTTATTTTTTTACCACTGTTATAATTAGCATATAGCCCACAAAATATATAAACACTAATAAAATCATGCTCTACTTATTCGAAGTATCATGGTACCTTGTAATTCCTGTGCTCAAATATTTTTTTCTACTCAAGTCGTCCAATAAAGTTACGCCACTGATCAGGCGAGCAGAATATTTAGAAAATACATCATTACGAATTTCTAAAATTTGTGGTAAACTTAACTTTGTCAATGCTGATAACTTCTCAAAGTCTTCGTGAAGAAATTCCAAAATTGTCGTAATCCGGTTTTGAGCCAAAGTCTTTAATACACACTCTGTGAGATATATATGGTTTTGGTATTTTAATTTCTGCATGATGCAAGACAATTTTTTTCTATATTCACCCGTTCCTGCGAGTGAGTGAGATCACGAAGTGGAAGGTGGTAAGTTTTGGCAGGTTAAGTATCTGAGCGTTAGTAAATATTTTTTTATAATATATTATTCTTTCATAAAGCTAAATAACCTGTGAGAAAACATTATACGAAAACCACTACACAACAAAAACATTTGTTTTCTTTTATGGTTGCATAATAACTACACATAACTAGTTTTCACACTTTTCATTTATATTTTCAAAAATTTTGCAATTACAATTTCTTGTAGTTTTTTTTTAATACTTTTACGGGTCTGGAATCAATATCCTTTAGAGCTCGTCTTTCTAATATTTCTTTATCTCAGGGACATGCCGAAAAATATCGTCCGGAATATTCTTGTTACTCTATTTGAGTATTACTCAAATAATACTCAAAGTCTATTACTATTATAATAATATGGCAACAGTAAAACTGATAGTGCAAAACAGCAGTTTTGCACGACTTCTTGGAAAGACTCGGCAGCCCCCTTATAATCAAAGATTATAATTATAATTCGTTTAATAAATGAAAAATACACGAGAAATTATTAGTAGTAAGCGATGGCGTTTCTTAAAGTTTCAATGGTTTTCATTCTTTCAATTTGCCGTTAAGGGGAATTATTATCATCATTGGAAACCTGCCCAATACGTGCCAATACTGCCAGAAGTCATAAAACGTGAGCGATTCTTGTTACACGGTAATATTAGCCCAAATCCTGCCAAAATGGTAAAATAGTGCTATACAGCATACATGTTCATACCTACTCTGCCTGCCCCTGCTCTGCGAGAATATCAAAATAATCTTCTCCTTCTTTGTGTTGTTGTGGCAACCACTCTGCTGTTAAACATTATTTTTTTTTTAAAATAGCAAGCAACTGGCAACCCTGGCACCGACGCCCGCCATTTGTGTTTGCTTCCTGTCAAAAAGCAAGGAATGTCGTAAAGGCGGAGAATATTTTGTTTGTTCGAGACGTAATTTATTAAAATTCATATTGTAGTTATAATTTTCTTTTATTTTCGAGATGTCTAATATATCTCTCGATAAGGAAACATTTTATCGTCGTATTAAAAAGCTATATGCTGCATGGAAGGTTGGTTACTGTTCACGTTTTTGAGCTAATTTACTAAGTTTTTGTCTTTTATTAATAAAATATATTTCACAGGCTGCTGCAGGTGATGCAAAGAACGAAGATGTGTTATCTAAAGTTGATTGCCTGGTGTCGTGTGTCGGTGTGGACGAGGATACGTTGTACAGCAAATCAACAGCTCTACAGGTTCTGCATATTTTTTTTGTCATAATACTACAAAACGTGTTTTGTCTCACGACAATGTCTACCTTAAATCATGATGTTTCGATATTTTATTATTCACACTCAAGTTACTTTTTAAGGCAAAGTGTACCTAAGTGCAGTTTGAATAATATTTGAAATAGCCTTCTCTGAACATTTTCTCTTGAATCATCTTAAAATAAGAATAATATTGATTGCATTTATTTCAACAAATGATGCAATATTATTACTAAGTACCTTGGTTTAACCTAGATCAGCGTAACTCAAAGTGTGCTCCGCGGAGCTTTGGGGCCCCATGTAGCCACTGGGAAGGCTCATTCAGCAGTCACAATAAAATTAATTGATATACCAAATGGTATCCATTACTTGATTATTTTTTACTTTAGGGTTCCAAGGTATATTTAGTTTTTCAAAACGGCTCCATTGCTGAGAAAGTGTCAGAACTACTGACTTAGATTATAAAAAAAAATGCTAAAAATAGCTTATATTCAACTAATTTTTTTTTATACTACATTAGGTGCCAAACGTTACTGTAACATGTGCATCATTAGATTAAAATTTATCTTAAAATTTATTGAATAAATTCCTAATTTTAGAACATTCAATTTCACTTGTTCAATTAAGAAAGTGTACAAGCATTAAATTACTTTCAAATACATATATCCTATGTACTTGAAACATTGAAAGCAATTTTAGGTGCTTTACAGTATAGCATTTCAAAGTTGGATTATTTTGTTATTATTTATGGTCATGCTGGAAATCAATTGGGGAGGCCTTTGTTCAGCAGTGGACAGCAATAGGCTGAAATGATGATGATTATTATTTAAATCTGAAAAGTACATTAACTTTGATTTACATGTAGATTTCGTTATACACGTTTACATGTATTTATGGAATTTTATTAAAATTTTGGTATCACTACCACATAAATCATCGGTGTTCAAGTAACTGGTAATTTTGTCACAGCAATTTCAGAATTTTTCATAAAATTTCATCATTGTCCCATAAAAATGGCAAATAATAAAAATAAATTTATGTTAAATTTGATCATTTTATCTCACATTGTTGTACTATTATTGTTAATTTCCAGACGTGGCTATTTGGATATGAATTGCCAGACACAATTACAGTACTTACAGAACACTCCATGTGTTTCCTTGCAAGCAAAAAGAAAATAGAATTTCTGAGACAAATTGAAAATGGGAAGGAAGAATCAGAACTGCCTCCAGTAAAACTGCTCATAAGAGATAGAGTAAGTATATTATACTGTCCATCCATACTAATACTATAAATGCAAACTAGTGTTTATCTGATTTGATTTGAATAAAATTTAATTTGGCATGCACATAGATTATATCCTGCGGAAGGACAGTCTGTCTACCTTTCGGCACTATAACGGACATTTATACAGCTAGGATTATATATTTTATTTGGATTTATCTTCAATGTGAAGTTTCAATAAGATTTTGTGTGGTCTTGTATTTAAACGTAGATTAAATTGATAATTCCACTTCTACCTATAAATCAATTAAGTAACTATCATATCTTGCAAGGTGAAATTTTTGCTGGAAAAATTTCCTTTGAGAGGCAAATTTTTTAATGTTTCAAGTTTTGTTTAATAGTACAAATTTCCTGTTTTTTATTTTTTTTAGACAGACAAAGATAAGGAAAATTTCAATAAACTCATACAAGAAATCAAAAAATCGAAATCTGGAAAAACATTAGGTGTCTTTGCTAAAGACAACTACCCTGGAGAATTCTGCGAAAGTTGGAAGGCAGCCATGAAAGCAGAGAAATTTGAAAATGTAGATATAAGTTCTTCAATAGCACTCCTCATGGCATCTAAAGAAGATCCAGAGATAATAACTGTGAAGAAAGCTTGTATGGTCACGGTTGATGTATTTACAAAATACTTGAAAGATCAAATTATGGAAATCATTGATTCAGATAAAGTAAGTACATAGCTATTTTGCTAATTTGAACTCAATGTAACTGAAATCATGGGCAGTAGGTGTTTAAACTGGAGATATCACAAATAATGATTTGTCAAACTATCTGATATATGATGATGATACTGAGACGGGAGCAATTGTGGTATATATATATGTCGCAGCCAATTCGTAGAACCCGCCGCATTACATAACAGCTAACTTAAGGCGGATTGTCTTTTAATAATCTATTGGTAGAAATGCAAGGTTCCACAAACTTGGTGGATACCCAAGTGAATTATCACCAGATAGCTGGCCGCATATCTGGTGACAATTCACTAATATGATAAAAGGGCGGTTTGAAATAATGGCTTGGCCATTTTATAAAATAGTTTGCCGTTATGTAATGAGGCGGGTTCTATGAATTGGCTGCGTCATTATATAATCTTATGATGTTTATATTTTACTTTTATATATGTTTTTATATGTATTTTATTGTTAAGTGTTAAGAGCTATAAATGTATTTCTTCTTCTGATATTTGGCTACTCTCACGGCAGTCACGGCCCAAGCGAAGCAAAAATGTACCATGACCACAAATAAAACAAAAATGGTATTTGTTTAATTTGTTGTCTCTTATCTTGACAAGAGTGCAAAAAAAATCTCACATAGATGTTCTGAAAATAAATTGTGACGAGTCTAGATTCTAGAAGTTGTGATGATCAAATTAGGTTATTCCAATTTTACTTATTAGAGTTTATCTGTCCGCAGAAAGTGAAACATTTAAAGCTTGCTGAAGGAGTAGAAGCTGCGATATCAGACAAAAAATATGTCACAGGCGTTGATACAAGCCAAGTTGATATGTGCTACCCACCTATAATACAGTCTGGAGGAAATTACAGTCTCAAGTTCAGTGCCGTCTCTGATAAGAACCATTTGCATTTCGGTGCCATTGTCTGCTCTCTTGGTGCAAGATACAAATCATATTGCTCTAACATTGTCCGTACATTATTGGTTAATCCCACCGATGAAGTACAGAGTAATTATAATTTTCTTTTAAATATTGAAGAGGAGGTTATGAAGCGTCTAGTGGCTAATGCAAAACTCTCCTCTGTTTATGAAGCGGGCTTGGAATTAGCAAAGAAGGAGAAACCAAAGTTGGTTGATAATCTGACAAAGACTTTTGGGTAAGTGTATAATAATTTGATTTTCCAATTCACTAATAAATACATTGCTCAAATTCTGCATTTGATGTGCAATAAATATTTTTTGATGTGCCAATGAGGCTATTTTTGTGGATCAATTTAATATTTTCTTTTTTAATTTTATTAATTGGTGGCATATCCATGTCCTTAAGGTTTATTTACTGATCTGTTTTCTCGAAACTGACCTGAATTTTTTAATGGAACAAAAAATACTCTACTTAAGAGTACCTAAGTAACCTGCATGCAGGCGAAAAGGGAGTAAGACCTGCTACCAATCCGCTTGCGTGCTCGGTTGGTTTACTGAGCGCAAGAGAGGTGCGGGTAAAGGTTCTCTCGTCTGGTTGGTTTACTGGACGGGAGACTCGCAATCCTGTGATGTAACCGAAGGTTGGCACATAGGGACGTATTAGCAGTTAGGTATAGGGTACATGTTAAAAAATACTGACTGAAAAGTGAAAAATATTTTTTTAATTGTAACTATTTTCAATTTCGATGACTGCACATTGAAGTAATATACTCTATATCACTTCTACAACTGAGACAAATCTAAAGACGCCTCATGTTGAAATCTGTCTAACGATTTAAGTTGCAGAATGTGTCCAAGAAATAGGTATATATACATATTTGTCGAAAAAATTATCCTCCCTGTCTTCGACAGTAGGGTAGTAACGCCGGGTAACACGTGCGTTAAGGTATTTGCAAATCTTATTGACAAATTAAAACTTGTTTGCAGTAACCTATTTTCCGCCCTTGTGTTACAATACTAAGTTTTTGTGATCGCTAATGCGTAATAACATTGTCACTGAAGGCTTGTGGTTTTTCCTTTTTTCAGTTTTGCTATGGGTATTGAATTCCGTGAGAGCTCAATTGTAATTGGACCTAAAACATCTGTTGTTGCTAAAAAGGGCATGGTATTCAACATCAATATCGGTTTGGCAAATTTACAGAATAGTGACGCCACAGACAAAGAAGGAAAGGTGAGTTGTAGATTTTTATTCATCAGCTAGCGGCCCGCCCCGGCTTGGTACGGGTATTTAACAAAAATTTCACAAATTTCTCTCTGGCTTGCAAGACGATTTTCAGTTTCTGATGAAGATTCTCCATGACGACGTATTTTTGATGCCCTCACTTGGGAACTATTACTAGAAATTTGAGATCTTGATCTTTTGAGCATTTTAAAATGTTAAAAAATTATTAGCATAAAAAAAAAAGTTTTGTTCAAATAAAAAAAAGGAAAAATGAGGAAAATTATAGCAATGTTTACATCAAAAATTAACTGTTGTATAGGAATTACCTATATAAAATGTAATTGAAATATTATAATAACTACTAAGTCACTAAGCTGTTTGGATAGATAATCAATATAAATATCTAATTATCAGATAGTACATTGGTACATATTTACTGAATAAAATATAGATAAATGGGTTTAGTTCAGAAAATAACTTTTAAAAAATCCATGCAAATGTTTATTATCCGGTAGCACGTACTTATTGAAAAGAATATAAATAAATGGGATTAGTTCTGAAAAGAACTTTTAAAATTACATACTAAACGAATTAAAGCGAATTCAAAATATTTCCAAGCGAAAATTATTCGATTCCGAGCACGACCGCTGCGAAGGGTGCTGACCGCGTGACTGTCGCGCGGCACTTTATTTCTTGACATTGACTCCCCTCCCGTACCCCAGTGACGCCCCTACATCGCATTCAGTTTATAGCTAACCGAACGGGGTTTTTTCTAATACTTACATTTTTAAACACGTGATATCTTTCGAATGGAATGTCCGAATTGAATCATTCAAGAAGTTATATAAAGGTATTGAAGCAGTCGTGAATATGAAGTAATTTATTTTGATAAGGTTTAATACCAAGATACAAATAAAGAGACATTTTTAGCGGCGGCATTTCAATTAAATTTATAAAATAAAAGAACACTTATTGTGACATAACTATAATAGTTAGACATATGCCGTCGCGAGAGTTTTTGTAGATAATGATGTCTTCGGCAAAGTCGTAGTACATTATTTTGTTCTATCTTCAATAGCTTTCGCAGCGCACGCGGTGTAAGGAATTTTTTAGGTAATTTTTTGAAATGGATTCAGCACTTCATTCATCAATTCAGTAATCAATCGAGAAATTACCCCTGTCCCTTCGTCCCCGTCCCGTTCAGTATCAAACATCGCTAGGGAATAGCGTCATCCCTTTTCTGCCCACTAAACATTCCCAGAAAAATATGCAATAGAATATGGAAAATCAAACGTAGTTTGTAGTGATAATATTGCGAACATACATATGGGTCAAACAGAGAACTTTCTTTTACGAAGTCTGTTTAATTAGGAATGGGGAATTTCTATAAATATTAGGCAAACACTCATCGTGTGAATCTATTACTGAGAAAAGTGTCTCTTACGTAAGCCTCATATGGCGCAATTTAATTGTGAAATTTTGAAGGTGAGTATCTATTTTTTTATTTATTTTTTGAAATTAAACAAGTGGCTACTAAACATCCCTGCTAGCTTAACATGTATCAGCATGGAATTTCTTCGCTTGAATTTGATACTATGTACTTTTAGCTAGTAAAACTGGATATATTTTAAAACATACAAATAACGTGAATCGATTGAACACCAATTAAAATTCTACAATTAATAATGGTTTTATTTCAGGGGAAATTGATTATGAACTACATGAAAGCAGTCGCGGTGGTATACTTATGTATCGTATGGGTTGTAAACTGCACGGCAAGAGGATCAATAAGAACGGGACCAAGGTTTGGATATGCACCAACAGGAGCTGTAAGGGAATGGTGTACACCGCTGCGAACGGCATTGTAGTCAGAGAGAAGAAACACAGCCATACTTGTTTCTTTATTATTTAACTAAACGGAGATATTAGTTTTAAGCGACAGATAGCACTGTCGCTATCCAATTTTTTTTATATTACAGCCAACAAACTTGGCTACAAAATCCGCTTCTATTGAGCAGACTGTTGACATGGAATTTTCTATTAATGACATTTATAATCATTTAAATTAACTAATGAGACAACAGAGGTAACAACCTCTAGTACAAATTTATTACATTCACAATTAATTGATTTAGCAATACAATCAAACAGTAACTAAAACATGTCACTATGCGCACAAAAATGCATTAATTACAATACACAACTCAGATAAATCTATTTTGGTCTGTGGAGATTTTAATATTAATATACTTACTAATACAACTATCATGTAAAATTTTAAGTCTTTTTAAATCCCATAATTTAGTTAACTTATTTATGGAGCCTACTAGAATAAGTGCCACCAGGGCTACCTGCTTAGATAATATTTTTATACAGATATTAGTCCAACCCAAAAAAGTATTATTAATAAATTGGATTCTGATCATTCTGGGCAAATGATAAGTATTATATTAAAATAAATAATAAAAATGTAGTCAAGACAAAAATATTGTGCCAGTAACAGTTAGTCGTTTAGAACGTATGAGAGTAAACCTAACTAGTAACTTACCTTTTTTAGATAATGACTTGGAACGTAATTTGATGTATATTTCATTTTTAATGCATTTCTTCACGAATTTAATTCAATATTTACTTCCAAGGAAATTACTTTTACTTATAGCCGTGACTTTGGTGACTGGGCAACCGTAGGTATTTATAAGAGTAGTCAAATTTTGTACATGTTATACTATGAAAGACAATTCAATAATAGTGAAGAATTTAAAGAACATGTAAAATCATACTCGAAAATTTTCAAACGCGTTTGTCAAGTAGCAAAATCTATATTTATTATATCAGAAATTAGAAATAGTAGTAATGAAATTAAAGCCACTTGGACGGTTATCAATGAAGAGACTGGGAAGGTTAGGACAAAGGATTCAGAGTTTAAATTAAGTATCGATGGTCATGTTACCAAGTCAGATTTAGAAGTTGCCAATGCTTTTGAAACTTTTTTTTCTACTTTCCCTGTCACTTTAACTAGTGTATTGGGCTCTTCCATCTCCGTTTCAGAGTCATTAAACAGTGATAAATGTGCCTTAATTTCATAACGATTTTCATTTCCGTCATGTTAATGGGTCTGATCTTAAAGTCGCATTTAAATCACTTAATATTAAGAAAACGGCTGATCTATGGGGCATTTCTGTACATATTATAAAATCTTTATTTGACATTGTTGCTCCCGCCTTAATTGTGATATATCCGCCTTAAGTGTGTTTCCTGACTTGATGAAATTAAACAAAATTATTCCTTTGTTTAAGGTAGACCTTTAGACCCCACAAACTTCAGACCAATATCAAACTATCAATATCAATAATCAATACTACCTACATTTAGTAAAATTTTTGAAAAACTAATTCTCGCTCAGTTACTATACTTTAATGAAAATAATCTGCTGCACACTAAACAATTCGGCTTCACTCGTGAACGGTCAACATGTGATGCTGGGGTAAAATTACTAGAATGTATATGGGGTGTTTTGTGACTTATCTAAGGCTTTTGATTGTGTGCAGCATGAAACTCTAGTCAGAAAATTACACCACTATGGTATAAGAGGCATCGCTCTTTATCTTCTTACTTCTTATCTGGGTGATAGGGTTCAGAACATAGATGTTAATGGATAGCGATCACATGGATCAGTTGTAACGATGGGGGTGCCACAAGGCTCTATTTTGGGTCCTTTCCTGTTTCTCTTGTACATTAATGATCTACCTCATCTTGTAAAGAATAATCATGAAATAGTATTGTTTGCAGATGACACTTCTTTAGTTTTTAAGGTAAATAGACAAAAATCTGAAATTGACTATGTAAACAATGCTCTGTCAAAAATAGTAAACTGGTTTAGTGCTAATAACCTGTTTTTAAATGGTAGTAAAATGTTTATATCTATGTATGTATAGATAATACGTATTTATACGGTAAACCGTACAGGGCCCACATATAGAAACGTTATCGGGTAGACTCAGCTCAACAGCTTACGCCGTAAGGAAAATACGTCAATTGGCTATGTTGACACTGCGCGTTTAGTTTATTTTAGTTATTTTCACAGCATTATGTCATATGGTTCATTGCTTTGGGGTAGTGCCGCGGATGTAGACTCAATTTTTGTGCTCCAGAAGGGAGCTATCCGTGCTATTTATATGAAGAGTCCCAGGGAGACACTGTGAAAAAAAATTTAAAAATATAAATATTATGACATTACATTCTCAATATATTTTATGAAAATCTTATTTACGTTCATAAAAATCAAACTAAATTTAGGAAAAACGGTGATCTCCATCAATTAAATTTAAGAAATATATTAAAACTAGACTATGTCAAAAGGCTTACTATTGTATCTCAGATTACATAAATGATAAAAGTATTTGGAAATCAATTGTTCTTGTTATGTTAATGATTGTATTTGTATTTAATGTAACGATATTGTTAAAACTTGGCAATTAAAAGGCCTTGAGTTTCTTGCCAGTTCTTCTCAAGAAGCCCTGTCGCCGGAACTGGCACTTAAATTCGCTTTCACATTCAAGATAGTGTGATGAAAATGAATCTGAGCTCTGCGGATTTAGAGTAATGATTTAAGTAATGAAGTAATGATTTAGATACATTTTCTTATTTTTAATTTGTATGACGTTTCTAAGTGCTTTATAAAGTCCAAGGAATAAAGATATTTTGATTTGATTTAAGAACAGCTCTTGGGCCAGATGATACTAAATTAAAACCATGCAATGCATGCAAAAGAAAAAACCTTATATTTTTAAGAACTATGTGTACTTTTGATGCTGTATCACGAAAAATTAATGAAGGAAATGACAAAATTTTGAAATGTCTAAAAGAAAAATCTAAATATTGTTGTTATGATACAAACTCAATAAAATGAAATCAGTTTGTGAGAAGTAAAAACATTTTCTCATATTTTTCATTCTGACCATGTACAGCTTAATGCTGATCAGCTTGGCAGTCACAATGCAATTATAAACCTTATCACGTACGTCATAAGGACTGTACAAGATTGAAGTTGCAAGACTAAAGTGCTCTTAACTGTACTTGGCGATATTTGTTTTTTTTTTAAAAAAAACCCTAATTCTTTAGTACTTCGTTTTAACTACGTTCGTTATTGTCGTTGCACTCACATCAATTCACACACAATAAGTTCAATCCATTCCATCAATATAGTTAAATTAATATTTTACAAAATACTATTTTAATAAAAGGTTACATTATTGACAATTATTTTTACTAAGTTTCTTCTTTGGCCCTTTTCATATTGCCTTTTATGGCAGTATTCAGTTCCGTAGTGGTGCGGTCAGTAGGCAAAACTTTATTTTACTCCCCGTCAACGCCTTCAATTGTATAAGGCTGAGGCCTCATATACTGGGTCACAAGGCTGGGGCGCCTCAGTACTTGCTTGCTTCATACAACTCAGACCTGTTTGAATTGTCGGTGGCGGTTGAACCCACCCAGTGCTCGCCGACAGCCTTGACTCGCTGTCTACACGCAGACATGTACCACGGGGAGCGCTTGAAAGAGCAGGATACTGACCGCTAACTTCCAATATTGGACCACTCGCCCAAAATTTAAATTAAATCCATTCCACCGTGATTATTGGTGATCTACCACAGCAACAGCAAGGTGGACACGGGCAAGGTGAACCGAATGAACGCTGTTATTGGCAAAGCGCATCCTAGATTATGAACCTATTGACTGCACAAATGTAATCCGAATAATTCGGCCGCATATTCGGTTCGGTACATTTTGGACCGAACAGCAGGCCGAATATTTGTATTCGGTTGAACTGTCATTCGGCCTATCTAATAAGAATTAACGAAATACGTCACCATCATTCTCACTTTTTAATTATTTCTTGAGTTTTAATCAGCATGTAAGCTATTTATATTCTAAGTTTAATATAAATTATCAGTCCAAAGGTATAATACATAAGTTTTTCTTCCAGACATATGCCTTATTCATCGGAGACACTGTATTGGTGAATGAGGAACAACCTGCCTCCCTCCTCACTCAGTCCAAGAAGAAAATAAAGAACATCGGTATCTTTTTAAAGGACGACGACGAGGACGAAGAGGAGGAAAAGGAAAACAAGACTGAAATACTCGGTGAGTTTTGTGACAGTAGAATGTCTCTTACGCTTCAGATGCTTGAGTCGAGAGTTGAATGAATTACATTTAGTGCCATATGAATATTTTGTTTTGCCACTCAGATGATGCTGTTTATGAGCTGTATATCACAGATGAGTAGGCTACTCATCATTCCAATTATACCATACTATTCCATGCAAATGCGATACTCTTTCTGTGATCTAAAACGTTGAAATTCATCAGTAAATCGATTCTTTACTAACACTCGTATTGGAGAGTAGCCTTGCTAGAATCCACTGAACGCTTACCACACGAAGTAGTTTCAGTTTGTTTATATTTCATGACGGCGCTGCGAACTGCAACGCCCAACCTAATTACGTAATTTTATAAATCTGTATGCATTAAAAGCTGTAGCACCAAGATTACACTGAAATAAAATGCAATTATTTATTCTGTCAATGGGCTCTTGTGGGCACTTAGTCACCTCTTACACATTTTTATTAACAATATTCTTATTTTCTGTCATTGTTTTTATGTACTACCATTTCAGAAGTAGAAAGAAATTTGCCAATATGGGTCTTTTTTTTTAATAATACTAATTTTTGTGAGTTTTAGCTTCATCAATCATTTTCTTGCACTTCGTTGGGTCTCAGGCTTTCCTTCTTTAAGATGTTTTCCAGCCTATACTCCTCAGTTCCTCCTCTAGATAATCTTTCTACCGCTTCCTGGGTCTGGTGGGTCTATTCTATAGTGGGATGGGGCCCAATTGGAGATGGTTTTAACTGCTCTGGTGTAATCCATTCTTTCTAAGTGTGCCGCCTATCTAAGCCTTTGTGCCTTGCAAAACCTGACGATGGTTTTCAATATTAATCAGTGACTCCAGCTCAAAATTCATTCCGGCACGAGACCTGCCACCATCATTTATTTATTTTACTTTACTTTCATTTAATGCCAGTTTAAGTTCGTCTTTTTTCGTCGTCGCGTCCAGGTTATCTATATGTAGCGTATATGTATGTAACTGAATTAATTTAAAACATTTTTTTCTCTATGGCAAAAGCAAACAACGTGCAAATAAGGCAAAACACGTTTAGATAATTTAATAATTTTAACATTCTGACTTTGTTGTATATATTATTTGTTTAATTTGTATTTGTAGTATAGTATTCTCACTTTAAAGCAGTATCGCAAATGCATGTTTTGTGTTTTAACTATCATGATGATCATCAGCCTGTATCTTATCTACCCACTGCTGGGTGTAGGCCTTACCCAATGCTTTGCATCAAATGCACTTTCAGCTGCTTTTTTGAGGCCATCGGACCATTTAGGATGCGTCGGACGCTTCGTCGTCTCGCGAGTGGCCTCCACTTTAATAACTTCCTTCCCTGTCGGCCATCAGTGACTCTGCAGATGTGGCCGACCCACTGCTACTTCAGCTTGGAAACTTTAAAGGCTATGCTCTCCATCGAATTTTTTCTCTCCGGATTTAATTTAGACAAACCCCGGGCATAGCTCTCAATCGCTTATTGCGCGACGTTATAGCCTGTGGACCAACCCGACGACGGTTAGTGCCCAATCTCTGCACCATATGTCATTGCGGGGAGTGCATGCACTGGTTGAAGATTTTAGTCTTCAAGCATTGAGGTATCTGTACGGTGAAGACGTGCAGAAACTTTCTAAAATCTGAACAGCCCAATGCTTACCTGTGCTGCTGGTGAAATGCCTAACATGTGTGATGTACCGTGTATACTCCCCGCACACCATACTTTCCAGCTTTCGTATGTTTTTCTATATTTTCATACAAACCAATCTTGTAAGCCCTATTTCTTTTCAACAAAAGGTTGATTGACGAGTTACCTCTCTTATAATATCACAGTATAAGTAATAGTACTACGTATAGTATAGCCACTCCCTGCCTCTCTTCCGTGTCGACCTCACCTCCCCTCTGAGACAAATCGGGAACAGTTTGTATGGCGCCGCACGCACACCCGCTCATTCAAGTTCTGCACAAATGTTTATGTAGTTGTAAACGACACGATAGACGACATTTGTAGGGAGTGGTCGGGATGTGCTGATATTGTGAATAAAATCAACGAATACACGCCACGCAAATTATTTTTAATGCTGCATCAACACGCTTTAATATAACACTATAATTTAATTTGCACATTTTTTTTTCAAGGTGCAATCATCCGTCTGTGGTGAAACAAATGAATAAATTGTGTTTTTTTTTCAGTGATAAATGTGAACTGTAATATTTTCTTTTAAAAAATATAATTTTAGCATTATTTCAGGTGGCAGTGAATGTACCAACCTAAAGAGTGTGGTTACACTTTTAAGCTTTATTAACTGTTTTCAATAAGTTATTATGTAAAAAATGTAATAAAATGAGAATGATTATTAATTAGAAAGTAACTACGATGTACAAAGTTATTGAGATGTTCTTCTAAAAATATGTGTAAAAGTTGAACCGCTACAGACAATTAGTCTAATTGCTGAATTAGTTATTTGGAGCATTTTTGAGATCAATGTGAAGACGATTCTTCTATCTCTCACATACCAATAACGTCGATTTCCGGGAAAGAAAAATTATACATTTGTTGACAACGTTTTATTTACTATAGATATGGCATACCTATATTAAAATTCGTCCGAAAATGGTTCCTATTATTTATGGATAACAAGCTATAGCTAGTTACGTAGGCTGGGACATAGACTAGCGCCATATTATCATATCAGCGATTTAATATATTTCATATATCTTTTCCTCACAGACTGAAAATTTTTACTTATTGCCACAAAAGTTAGAGTCGTCGGCTTGCTTGTGCGAATATTTGCGGGATGTGACAATAGGCTATTTTCCAATGTTTAAAAATTGTATAAATTATTTAACAATATCGTAAAATACACAAAACTATAAAGGTCTGCAAACTTTCATTCTAATATCTTCAGTCAGACTTTTTTTAGTGTCGATCAAAGTTTGGCGGGAAAGTCTATTTTAAAAGTATGAAATTATAAAAAAATAATATTTCCATTGGAGAAGCAATAAAAATGCTATAACTTTTATTATGATACTAATTACATAAAAGTAATATTTAACATAGCTATCGTACAAATTTCTGATTTGATGCATACAAAATACAAACCTGTGACGTCATAATTCGGTAGTCTTTTGTATGGAGCGTTTTGCGGCAGTCTAAAAATTGTGATTTTCAAATTAACATATCTCGAGAGATTTTTGTGCTATCAAAGTAATTCTTTCACCTATGGTTATATTATGGAGACGTCCCTATATATCAAACCGAAAAAAATGTTAGTCAAATAGCCTATTGGGTCATTTTTCGTGTTCATTTATGATCCTTAGTGGCATATCTATAGAAATATAAATCATTGTTTGTTGATAAAAGTACAGGATCATAAGATACATCCAGGGTGGTAAAATCATTAATAAAAAAGGCAACTCGCACTTTGTACACGTATGGTACGAGATAGTAAACAATACTCGCTTTTGAATCTCATTAGTTTATGTCTACATGCTGTATGTACACATAAGAGTGTTTTACCAACGAATAAGAAGTCTGAAGTACACATTTAAGCTTCCTGTGGTGTAACGAGCTCCAACTTTATGCCCTTAAATCTTTTTGCAAAAATGATACTGTAGCAGTTCAGTTTTTACTGTTCAATATAACTTGATGTTTGATTTGAGAAAGCTTTTAGGTGAAGTTTTTGCCAAATCAGCTAACTCTAGAACTTTGCATTTTTATTTATATATTTTTATTTACATGCAATCGTGGACGGACAGAGAATGGAGGTGAGTTGTTTTGTACTGACCATTATATACTGTCTTTTATCATAAGATCTAAGGTTGTTTTCCTCGATTACAAGTAGAAATAAAAACGCGTGAACTTTCTCGCACTTCAGATAACATGAACGATATTAACAAATCTTATAATAAACTGACAGTACTTGCATGTTTTGTTTTGTGATGTTGCTTTGTATACATACCAGACTCGTGAAAGCCAGACACATGCGTACGACATTTTTTCGAAATTCTAAGGCGCAGTAATACAAGCGTCATGGGGTGGGTGGCGGGTGTGATGTCGGTGTCACTCTTGCATCGCATCCTTGCAGTTACCGTCCTATGAATCTACACTGCCTTATACCAATCTTACCGCCTCGCCTTTTCGACATCATTTGACCGCCTTTCCAACACCACGCCGGATCCAAGCTAGTATTCCTGACGTTACTTGTTTATAATGATGGTTTTTCAGTAAATACTACACTAGAAGTTCAATTGAAATCTCACTCTCAATTAAGGCTACAAGCGTAATTATAATAATATTAGACAAAGGCTTTGGCATAATAGACTTTTAAAACGTGATACTAAAGTTTCTTGTTAAAAAAGTAGGTCCATGGCATCCTGGTGCTACCATGGCATCGGAATTTATATTATTCTAATCAATTACTTTACCTTAAATTTCCCTTTATGGGCGCCTGGCTTTGTCTTTGTATAAATGTAAATATTAATAATCGCACGCACACAAATATTAGTGTTACGATACGGTCGTATTAATAATATTTTCAGAATTATACCAATTGAAATATGTTTTAGGCAGAGGAAAAAGGACAGCTGTGATCGAGTCCAAGCTGCGAACAGAGCATTCTTCGGAGGAAAAACGGAAAGAGCATCAAAGAGAACTCGCTATATCTCTGAACGAGAAGGCTAAGGAGCGGCTCGCGAAACAGTCCAGTGGCAAGGATGGAGAGAAGATACGGAAAAGCACAGTTTCATATAAAAGTGTTAGCCAAATGCCTAGAGAGAATGAAGTTAAAGAACTCAAGTTGTATGTTGGTGAGTAGAACATATTCAGTAAAATGCCTATGGTAATTGCCGTTAAATGGTTATAAGTTATTAAGGGAACTGTTATTTTCCAATCCTTCAAGCCTTTTGGTTCAGAAGGTCTAAAGAATTAAAAAACTATCTCTGTGACCAATATTATGTTGATCCCCCGTTAAAAGTCATATAATTTCATTCGGAATTAACTTGTCAATAATTGACATAATTATGTTTTTTTAGATCGTAAATATGAAACAGTAATTCTGCCGATATTCGGCATACCAGTACCATTCCACATTTCCACAATAAAGAACATATCCCAGTCAGTAGAAGGCGACTACACATACCTCAGGATAAACTTCTTCCACCCGGGAGCTACAATGGGCCGAAATGAAGGCGGCAACTACGCACAGCCTGACGCTACATTTGTTAAAGAAGTGTAAGTTAATTATTTGTTTAATGTTTTAACACTGATTTCTTGAACGTTACTAACGCAAAACTGAGCACGGTGGTATTATGTTTAGTTTTGTATACTAAAATGCCTTTTTTTTCTTATTCGTTTTGCTTCTTCATAGGACATACCGAAGTACAAACACCAAAGAACCAGGCGAGATTTCACCACCTTCGTCCAATCTCAACACTGGCTTCAGACTCATCAAAGAGGTTCAAAAGAAGTTCAAGACGAGAGAAGCAGAAGAGAGGGAGAAGGAAGACTTAGTGAAGCAAGACACGCTTGTTCTGTCACAGAGTAAAGGCAACCCGAAACTTAAAGATCTGTATATCAGACCTAATATTGTTACGAAGAGGATGAGTGGTTCGTTAGAGGCGCACACGAACGGGTTCAGGTTCACGTCCGTCAGAGGGGACAAAGTGGATATTTTGTACAATAATATTAAGAATGCATTCTTTCAACCATGTGACGGAGAGATGATTATACTTTTACATTTCCATTTGAAGCATGCGATTATGTTTGGTGAGTATTTTATTATCTATGTACGACTCGGTCAATAAATATATACGTTAAAAATAAGGAAACGTACCCATACTACGTGACCGTGACCGCCCGTAGTATATGCCAAGACCCCCCCCCCCCCCCCTCCCCACACTCCTCCCTCCTCCCTCCATCCCATACCCAGAATAGTTAAGTGTCTTAAACATTTTACACTATCTTTAGAATCGTTTTGAATATCATATTCAAAAAATATTACTTCCATTTCTAGGTAAAAAGAAGCACGTCGATGTCCAATTCTACACAGAAGTGGGTGAGATAACAACGGACTTGGGTAAACACCAGCATATGCATGATAGAGACGACTTGGCGGCCGAGCAGAGCGAGCGGGAACTGAGACATAAACTCAAAGTCGCCTTCAAAAGCTTCTGCGAGCGCGTTGAGAATATGACCAAACAGGAGGTTGAATTCGACACGCCTTTCAGGTATCAAATATGTTTTATATTTGCAAGCTCGGCTATGAAATTTGTTACTTATTATTTTGTAATACCACAAAAATATGAATTCGGTGACAGAACGGAAAAGCACACAAACAAACAAAAACAAAGCAAAGAAAAAATATCGCCCGCCCGGCCGCAAATAGCCAAGCCAAGGCCAAAATGCCTAGAGGGCGCTGGCGCGGTACGGGAAGGAAAGGCCCTATATTACAGATAATATATTTGAGTACTTCATAATTTTCTCAACTCTTTCTGGCTGGCTCAGTTTTATTGGTCGATACATAACATGCGAACTATTCCCTGAATTCAGGTGACAGCTAGTGAAATTAGGGGTTCATAGCTTATGGTTATACATAAAATAGTAAGTGTAAACTTAAAACAGTTTTCACATGCTGCTCTACGGCAGAAAATATCCCGCAGCCCACCTGCAGGTACTATCGAGCAATAAAAGGAACCTTATTCAAATTCAAAATGTACGCTGTCGACTCGAGTGGTCAGCATTGAAAATTATATTCGATATATTAAAACGCAATTTTCTTCCTCAGAGAGCTTGGCTTCCCCGGTGCTCCATTCCGCAGTACAGTTCTCCTGCAGCCTACGTCAGGCGCGCTGGTCAACCTAACAGAATGGCCTCCGTTCGTGATAGCATTAGAAGATGTAGAATTAGTACACTTTGAGCGAGTCCAGTTCCATTTAAAGAACTTTGATATGGTGTTCGTGTTTAAGGACTATGCGAAGAAAGTGGCGATGGTCAACGCTGTTCCAATGCAAATGCTGGATCATGTCAAGGAATGGCTAAAGTGAGTATTTTTGACGAGCTCGGTGGCGTAGCGGTCAATGACGCGGCTTCGACACCAACGCTCGTGGGTTCGATTCCCACACGGGACAAACATTTGTGTGCATGAACATGTCTGTTTGTGTTGGTCTGAGTGTTTTCTATGTATCATAAGTATGTAGTTACAAAAAAAAAAATGTATTTACGTATGTTTATCAGTTGTCTAGTACCCATAACACAAGCTTCGCTTACTTTGGGGCTGGATGGCGCTGTGTAATTTGTCTGACAATATTTATTTATAAGAGTGTATCAGAGGGGCAATTTTCGTAATTAAAATTCAGTTACGATCCAGTCATGATCTCGCAAATGTCACCAGATTTTGCCCTACCGCATAAATATGTGTTAGTTTTGAGTTATTGACAAATATTTTTAGCTTAGTCGGTAGAGCTTCATGGTTTCTACCTAAAGTTAAGCTTAGCTTAACACAATTGCCACTATTGCTAGGTGAAGTCTAATTTTTGCGATCAAAACATCCAGTGGTAATCGGCTTCATCTTAGGCGGTAGGCCCCCCGGACCGGTTTGGTATTCTCTTATCACAATACGAAACTTACGTATCTCTGTACAAAATAAAATCGCCTTTATTGGTTGTATCGTTAAAAGATTATCAATATTATATAAGTATTTTATATTTTCAGCTCTTGCGACATTCGTTACTCGGAAGGTATACAGTCACTGAACTGGACGAAAGTAATGAAGACCATCACAGATGATATTGAAGGCTTCTTCGACAATGGTGGTTGGTCGTTCTTGGATCCAGAGTCAGACGTCGAGAATGCTGCGCAGGTATGAAGCAGATGTGGATGCAAAATTATGGAAACCCCTGTAAAGTCACATCATTATTGACACTAAAAACGCTTTCGATCGAGAACCGTATCCAAGCGGGATTAATATGAATTGGTTGTGATCTGGAGGCTCCTCTGTTAGGGGGCGTCCATTATTTTACGTGAGGCATTTTTGATTCCTTCTCCCCCCTTGGTGAGATGTTCACAACATCTCACCAACGGGGGGAGGGAGGTTTTCCTCGACCCCCTACCCCAATCTCACGTGAGATTTTTCAGTATTTGTATTTTGGGTGTAAAAGCGTTGGATTTATTAAAAAAAATACCAATTCGCTCAATTATTTTTATTTAAGACTAGCAAAGACTAGTATTTGCGAATATTGCTGTAATCTTAAATCACAGTGATAAAATTATATAATAAATAGTTATACGAAAATTAATAAATTATTCAAATTCAGTCTATGCAGATTCGTGCATGATCTCAAGTGTGGATCCCCCCAACACCTCATGTAATTAATGGACGCCCCCTATGCATACATTGCTGCCCACGTGGAGACCGTGTTACTATTGGATAATAAAATGAGAATATTGTTATTTTTGTGGTAGGATGAGGAGTCCGAGGAGGAAGATGACGCGTACGAGCCGACGGACGCGGAGTCGGAGGAGGAGTCCGAGGACGACTCCGAGTACGACTCGGAGGCCTCCGACGAGAGCGACGTCTCCGGCGATAGTGACGGTATCTATATTACAAATACTAAATAATTTATTTGCTCTAAATAGGATAACATACATATTTATTCTATGTTATTAGTAGTAGTATTATATTATATTTTATTAGTAGTAGTATTATATTTTAGTACTTAAATCTATTTTTTTTTTGCTTCTTCAGAACCGCATTCGTGATTTTCTGCTTGTACCAACGAATGACTGGTAGAGAATGCTTTTAGCGTTAAGTCCGCCTTTTGTACACTTATTTATAATTTGTGGTCAATAAAGTTTTTAAATAAATAAATAACATTTAAACAGGTGTTATTGTAAAATAAATCACCAGCCTATTTAGCCATTATAAAATATCATGTAAATAGAATTTTCACCTAATTAAAAATATTTGCTTCCATACATTTAAAATTGATCAATTAACATTAAATTTGTAAGTAACCATACATCACTAGTCTATTAATTAAATCATTGTAAAATAGGGTTCAAATGTCACTGGAAATAAATGAAACTTAATTAAAAATGTAAATAATTGATTTAAAATTCAATTTAGTATTTAAAAATAATTAATTGATATCAAATATTAACGTTCAAACATTTTTTGATATACTCATTATTATGAAAAGTTATTAGATCCATTGATGTCTAGTTATTAATATTGTTTATTATTTAAAAATTCCTGTAGATTGATCAAATTACTCTAGCGGCGCTCCATACAAATGACGGCGACTCACAGTGGATCGATTCCATACAAAGAGTAGGACATAGGACGCTAAAAATAAAATTTCCTATATTTTCAAAAATAATGATACCAATATGAAGCTTCAACATTGTTTCAGTCGAAAGTCTTAATATACATTTCGAATAACGATTAATATAATTCGAATTTTAGATGAGGAGTGCATTTCGTTCCATCATTTGTTCTTAATAAATAAATAATATATAAAATGTCTTTATTGCAGGCAAAATACCCATATAATAGTATGTAATAAATAAAATTGCATACAGTATAATCGTCAGTCTTTTAACTAGTAGGCATGTAAAGGTGCCTACTGTCAAATTGTAACATAATAATATTACAAAGTCATTTAATATTTTCGTTCAGATGAACCGAAAATGTGCAGAGCAGCGTACCTCTGTGTGGTGTGCTTATGTTAATAGGGCACGTTTTCGCTTGCACGCCATGCTCTGTCCCCTCGTCTTAGGGTGCTTACATAAAACGCTCGATTTAAGAAGGTTCTTACAGGTAACCAGTACGTGTGAATACAAACCAAACTGTGCTGTAATAGGCTTGTATCCCATTTTTTTTTTCGATTTGTTATTTAAAGACGTCACAATAATATAACTAAAGGTGAAATAATTACTTCGATTGCATAAAAACATCTCGAGATATGATAACTTGAAGATCACAATTTTGGACTATGCCGAAAACGCTCCATGCAAAAGGCCACCACGTTATGACGTCACACCATGCTATTCTAAATGCATTAAATCAGAAATTTGTACGACAGCTATGTTAAATATTGCGTTTATGTAGCCAGTGCCGTAATAAAAGTTATAGTATTTTTTATTGTTTCTACAATGGTAATATTTTTTTTTTATAATTTCATAACTTTAAAATGGACTTTCCCACCAAACTTTGACCGAACATAAAGCACGTCGGACATAAGTTATTGAAATTTTAAGACCGCAGATCGTTCTAGTTTTATGTATTTTACGTTACTGATAGAGAGTTTTTATAATTTTGTAACATGGGCAACAAGCCCATTATTTTGACTTATTCACAGCCTGTACCGGTTACCGGTCGTTTTATGTAATCACCTTTATGATGCACTGCACTGGCAACCGGACCCAGTAAATATCCCCGCAGTGATACTCTTGCAAGCGTCTAGAGACCAAACTTTTGAACGTTTGAACAGTTTAAAAAATAAATTGTTTTTTTTTTCATTATCATAGGCGAAGAAGACGAGGAATCCGGCAAAGACTGGTCGGATCTGGAACGGGAAGCTGCTGAAGAGGACAAGAAGGAGCGTATCTACGACCGCGAGGACTTCGACCGCAAGCGAAGCAAGTCAGGCCGCGACCGGCCCCGCGACTACAACTCGGACGAGGGACGCTCCAAGAAGAGCAAACACGACAAGTCCAACCACAAGAGCTCGCACAAGAGCTCCAGCTCCAACCACAAGAGCTCCAGCTCCAACCACAAGAGTTCCAGTCATAAGAGCCCATCGAAACATAGTAAAGAAAGGTAGGGATCGCTTTATGTCTCAGAGGGCGATTGGTTCAATAAAATTCTCAAGTGATGCAACTTAGCAGTTTAATGCGCTGTTCGGTCATTGCAGATTGACACCCATGAATTTATTGAATAAAAGTTCTTTTTTTTACTATGTCGGGTGGCAGACAAGCATACAGACCGCTTGATGTGAAGCGGTCACCGTAGCCTCACAAAATGGAACATGGCTCGTGCGCTGCCACCCCCGCTGCCAACGCAACCATTCTTTGGTGACTTCACTCACTCTCCGGAACACCAACCCTCAAGGGAATTGTTATATGGCTGCGGTGGAGGTACTTCTCCCAGAGGGGAAGCTTACACATGTTTCGCCATAAAAATCGAATATGACAGTGAGATAATAAAAAACAATTTGTAAAGTTCCAACATTCAAAAAACTTTTAAAAATATTTAGCCGATTTATATATAAAAAATATTTTCGCACAGTCCATCAAAGAACCGTGACAAGCACCACAAATCTCACCACGACCGCGACCACAAATCATCGCACAGCAAATCAAATGGCGACCACAAGAAATCAAACGATCACAAGAAATCCAGCGACCAGAAGTCCCACAAGCGCTCGCGCGACGACAGCAGGGAACACGGCCGCAGCCCGAAAAAGGCAAAGTTAGTATTTCACTCTTGCAACACTTTTTATTTACAGCAATACCAAAGCTAGGCTCGTTTTAATAAATAAGACGTTCTGCGGAAAAACTTGCGTGGATGTAAAAAAAGAAGTAAACTATATAAATATTCATATTATATATTAGAGCAATATAAATATTCCTGGACAATTTACACAGCGCCGTCTACAGACCGTTCACCGTAAGTTGTCCCTTGCCTTGGGATTTGGCAGCATTGCCTACGTTGTTGCCAACAATAAACGTAACCTTTTACCCCTCATTATCTAAACTTGTATGTACCCCACATGTACACGACAGATCAATATGTTTTACTTGCATATTTTGACTTATAGAACTCAGAATTTATTATAGTTATAGAATTTTTACATAATAATCTATACAAACTACTTACCAATAATTAAAAATATACAATTAAATTAAAACGGAAATAACAAAAACTAATTAAAAGTAATAAAATATAATAAACTAAATGGCGTCAAAATATTCTTCCGCATCGCCGTCAAAAGGTAAAGTGGCCAGAAGGCTAGCAGCATTGCCACGCTGGATGGCAATGCTTATTCGCTGAGCGAGAAATAGGCCAGCCCTCTGGTCACGGGAAGAGTCGACCAAACGTTTGGAGATATCTCGAAATAAAATTCTTGCGCTCGGACCCCACGG
The DNA here is from genome assembly GCA_937001555.2 of Hypsopygia costalis. NCBI lineage: Eukaryota > Metazoa > Arthropoda > Insecta > Lepidoptera > Pyralidae > Hypsopygia > Hypsopygia costalis. The sequence goes on along the minus strand of OW443330.2, from coordinate 6,363,964 downwards.
GCCAAGTGTTTCCACCCCAAACGGCTCAAAAACATAATTACCGATGAGGTTGAATATTTGCGCCGTTTGAGGGTCTCCGCTGATGCTGCAGCAGCCCCCGCAGAACACGACGTATATGGAAGATGGGAAGGCGCGAGGGTGTCGACGCATGTTGCGTCCCACACCAAAGGTCTGCCCATCTTCCATGGCAGCAATGACATACCGTCTGGTCTCTTCCCATCGTCGCGTACCAGACCATTTGGTTCCAAAACTGCTGGGACCCCGGCGGTGGAAAGAGCCCGACGAATAATATCATTAATGCTGCCATGACGTGGGATTCTGCCAGCGCTCCTGCAACATGAGAGGCCATGGTGTCCGAGCCGGTCGACATCTTCACCACATCGACAGCGATGCGGAACAACGCAAGAAATTCCTAAACGGAGGCAGGCTGCTATACGAAAAGTGGCGTCATCCAACATAGTACCAATGTTTGGAGACGGCAACGCTTGCAGCCAAAGGCCCGATTCCCATTCTCCCACAGCCAGTAGACGAGCCCGCTCTGCAGAGTTAGTCGATGTGTCAATAAGCTGTTGCATGCATATTTTTAAATAATATGCAGTTGTAAAACTAGGAAGGTTGTAAATGATGACACAATTTAAATTTTAAATAATTTATTGATTATTTTTTTGACGTGACAACGTCTTATAAATTGGTTAGCCGGGTGACACTTCAAGAAACGCGCTCACGTTATGCGCTCACAATGAGAGCGAGTGAGAGGCACGCGTCCCTTCCACTCGGGCATGGTTAGCCCGCCTAAGAGCGAGAGAGACAGACATAAAAAGTGAAAGGCATGCGTCCCTTCCACTCGAAAACATTTTACCACTCAAAAGTCGTTGTCACGTAAAACTTTCGCCCGTATACCGACTTTACAGGCAACCAATTTTTTTCTGACAATAATTATTTTATACAATGTATTCCATGTGACTTGAGTTTTTGTGACGTAAAGACAGCAACATCACCTTCTTTAGATTACTCACGGTTTTCTCAGACATGCCTGAAAAAGACATAAAATTTGTATCCTTTTATAAAATTAATATTTATATAAACACAAATACTTAAGCACAATAGCATAACGAGGTAAATTAAGTTCACTGAGGTAATGCACTTTTTTATTTTAATTCTTTGTCAGTAAATTCTTATTACCCATACTAAAGACATTGTGTTTGAAGCTGGTATCCCTATTTTACTAACCTGTCATGGCGATGACGCGGGATCGCAATGATTGAGTGGAATTAAAAGAACTTGGTTTGCCTTTTCTCTATTACAAAAGGCACGCACCTTCAACAGGATCTCTCTTGCACTGCTTTTAAATGACTTTGGCGTTATTAATTGGAAAAATATTAAATAATAACACAAAAACGAGCGGAACAGTTCACACTATGAGATTATGTCAACAAAGATTGACAAGCAATAGTGCCAACATCACGGCAGGGGACATCTTACGATGAACGGTCTGTAGTCCCAAATTAAGCGCAAAGCTTTATTTGGGAAGTTTACGTCTCTGGATATGAGTCCTTTGGAGTCACATTTTTATATTATTCGTAATTGTCCTGGCTTCAGGGACATGTCGGAAAATATCGTCAGGAATCCTACAATTCCTCAATTTCTTTCAATAACTCAATATAATAACCGATAGAGAAACTTTTATGCTATAAAAGTAATTTAAAGACTGCAAAACATGCAATATTTCACTCGTTTCTAATCCCGTAAAAACTGAGTGTCTTACCTCTCTCTAAATGACAGAATAATTTCTAGTACAGTCAACTAATGTCTTACATTTTATTGTTTCAGGAAATAATGCTGCGATGCAATTGTTGAGTTAAAACGGGTCCCAGTAAACACGGCTAATTTTGTATTAATGTGATTTTTGTTGATTATTACATTCAGTGTCCGTCTGCATATTGTAATGTTCAAAACCTGGTTGTATGAATCTGAATGACTGTATGTATGTAGATTAATTTTTATTCCAGCGATAATTGTAATTTAATTGGAAACGACAAACTGAAAAATAAATATAAGGATTTATTATGTGAAATTTCATTTATTCCTGTCTTATGTTACAATTGAGGTGATTTGTATATCTAATGTATAATTAACAATATTATTGGTAACTTGTTGATAATACAAATAAATTACTTATGCTAATTTATTTAGTGCATATTCAAACTCAAATTGGCGAATGCTACATGCTCGATATTTACCGCATGTTTGTACCATTTTGATACAGAAATGTCTGTTCAGTAGTGCATGAAGATAAGATTTATTCAGTCACTCTCTAAAGGGAAGCAGCCTTTCGGCGGTGAGTGTTGATAGTCAAAACAAAACAAATGCAAGAGAAATGAGAAAAACTTTAGCTTTAGTGGCTCGGATAACATACTGACCACAGTACAATGTTACTTCTAATGTGCAGACTGGCGGCCCGCCTGATGTGAAGCGGTGACCGTAGCCATAATAAAGCTCGCGCGCCGGTACCACCGCTCTCAACGCAGAAGCTCCTTCCTTCCTGGAAACCTCATTCACTCTCAGGAGCACAACAATCCTCACGGGACTTGTTATTTGGCTGCAGTATTCTGTGAGGTGGAGGTGCTTCCCCAGTCGGGTAACTTACAAATACGCTGTACCCTACCTCTCTTTCGCTAGTCGGCAGGGTTCATCACGTGCAAGTAATATTGGCTTTGGCTTTAATGATCGTGCGCAGCTACTTGCACCCCAAAGATACTACTAGATAGATGTACATAGAGATAGAGATACGCGAGCCAGATGTTGGATTTTGTATAATTCCTGTGAACTGAATCATTCACTGAATACAGTTAATCTCCATAATGTAATATCATAAAACAACTACCTATTCAATGATGTATCGAGCATGTAGCAAATTACCACTTCAGAAATATCTTTTGCATATTTTGTTTAAAAAAATCATGGAATTTATAGATGAACTACGTACAACTGGAAGGTATATTTTAAAATTAAATCTTATTCCATTATGACATGAAGTTTGTATTTCAACAATTTTCACTTGAAGCAAAGTTTGGGACTCACATTTTAGCCGTTATGTCACATTTGCCACATATAAAATAATAATCGATGTGTTAGCCTTCTTAACTTTGAAAAATGTAGAATATCCCTTTTCTGTAAAAAGGGAAAGGAGTGTAGTATTATCCCAGCCTGTGGTGGTATAAAGTAGCACCAAGGATATTTACATTTACTTATTGTTGGGCATAAACAATGTAGCGATGGATAATGTAATGTTCAAATTTATGGTCGTCTTAAAGAAATAAATAGCTTAGAATTACGTCTATTTCGGACCTTTGCTCTACTAAATCCTCATAAAAGTCAACCTTCCAATTGTACGTAGCACTAATGCGTAGCACATATTATTTCCATGTTATTCTAATATTACCATGAAAAAAAAAAAAAAAACACAAATCAACTGTACTGTAATAATCTCTATTTACCAGTTACAAAATGACAAAAATACTACACGTGCCCTTGCGTGCAAATATATGAATATAAATCTTGGTGATCGATGAAAAAAACGAAACTAAAAATATATATTTATAAAAACATTTTACTGTACTATAAATACAATAATAAATTAAGTTTCGTGATCACAAAAGTCGTTTATTAACATTATCTTATATTACAACAAGCTTTCTAAACAAATACAATAACTAAATTGTACATTATATACAGCAAAAAGAGCTCTACTCGAGTGTAGACTAACAAATAAAATTAGCTATGATGTTAGTTAAGTATGTGTTCCGTGTCGGTGTCTTGGGCGACAACCACGGGCCCTTTCGGCAACACTGTTATTCTCTTAGCGTCTGGCAATTTGTTTACTTCTTGTAATTTCGCTATTTCTTTCTGATCGTGCTGCGTGTCCGAGGAACTCCAGTACTTTTTGTTGACTAGCATTAACAACATTAGAGCTGGCAAATGCATTAGCGAAAATCTAAATAGTTTTCTTGAACTGCCGCTGTCTGATTTCTTGTAAAATTCATAAGCTGGAAATAAAACAGCAGTACGATAAAAAAATTCTACGCAGCTTGCAATGAAAAGAATAGAATTTATTCGCATTAATTTTAGGGTGTAAGTGGTTCATCAACATCTTTGAACCAAAGTCAACTTCACCTGCACGTGGTGCACCCTGCTGAGTGACAAACGAAGCTCTGGCGAAAAGAGAGGTAGGGAGCGTAATTGTAAGCTACCCGACTGGGGAATGTACCTCCACCTCACAGAATACCGGAGCCAAATAACAATTCCCTTAAGGATTGTTGTGTTCCTGCGAGTGAGTGAGGTCAGCAGAAAGGAAGGAAATGCTGCGTTGGCAGCGGGGGTTGCGGCGCGCGAGCAATATTTTATGTTGCAAGCGTTAATATGGCTACGGTAACCGCTTCACATCAGGCGGGCCGTATGCTTATCTGCCACCCGAAGTAGTATAAAAAAAAAAAGAAAAATAATAATAATTAAAAGTGGAATTATTCAAAATCCTTCACATTTTCAGTATTTTCATATAGGTAATATGTAAATGTTTATTTTGCATAAATTACCATTCATATTATAAAATGTAAAAAAAAACACCAATTGTCAACAATAAAAATAAATAAAAATTTAAAAAAATATGTAGGTCGACGCACTTAGAGTGAGGCGAAACTAGCGTAATTTTGTGAGTTGTGAGTCGCGTAACATCGGTTTCATATAAAATCTTCCATTTGTACGAAATCAACGTGAATTACGCGGCTCACAACTCACAAAATTACGGCCATCTGGCCTGGCCTCATTCTTAGACGCTTTTCTTAGACGATTCTTAGACAAGGGTTGCGTCATCGAAAGAGGAAGTTAACGCTGCTTGTGACATATTGTTTCAAGTTAACACGAGCTCTCAACGTCGCTATAGAAACTATACTCTATAACTATATCCAAATTAAAACACACGACTTCTGACAGAATTAGTCGCTCACTTTCTTTTTTTTAATAAAACAACACCTAAGACTTGTCTCTCTTCATATAAATAGATAGAAGATAAGTCTGTCTTTGTTCAGGCTATACTTTTGTTGTGTAACAATTTTTTTTAATAAAGAATACAACAATCAACTGTTATGAACAGAGGTTTCCGATGCTTAGTAATAAATATAATTATATTTAAATATTGCTCGAGTACTCACCTAAGTACATAAAATAAATATTCAAAGGCAGCGATTCGAGAGCAAACCACATGTTCGTAACACCGAAGTAAGAGGAACCCAAACACGTCGCCGTGATTATTCCTGTATGTCGGAGAGCAACTCTTCTACACAGGCCTGAAACAAATCAAATTTGCGATCAACATTACACTTTTATACAAAATTAATCTTCGAATTATATATCCAACATTCACAGAATTTTTATAATTGCATAAAATATGTTTGGGTATAATATACAGTGCGAAAAGAGAAACGGAATTAAAAGTATTACTAACATTGGCTATTTATACAGTGCGAAAAGAGAAACGGAATTAAAAGTATTACTAACAGTTTTCTATACAAAAGTGCTCAAGGGTTACAATGTGAAAATTGCTCTTACGAAGTGGTGCGTTCTGTTTTTTTTCTACTAATTATGTGTAATACCACACCACACCCCGTCCACTCCATACAAAAGTCGCGTCGGTTACTACTACATAAACAATGGCGTCTGTAAATGAGCGTGTGCACGTGCGGCGCTATACAAACTTTGGAACAGAGCGGTGAACCAAAGAGTGCATGGCAATACTGTGCGTAGTACTATTACTTATATTGTGGTAATACTGTATCAATACATAAATACACACAGTTTATTTATAAGACTTAACTCCTTAAAGTATAATATAAAGATGTCGCGTGTGTGTAGCTCGTTGAATATAAATCGACCGAATGAGTTGTAAAAATATGCATGTACGTACAGTGCGACCAAAAAGTGTGGAAATGGAACTATATTAGTAATAGCAACATAAAAATTTATAATAAAATTAGTGAACCCCAAAAACCTATTCTGGATGGAACCCTATATGGTCACAAAGTTTGGTTTTACTACCTACACGGGGATTATTGGGGAACGATATTAATATAAAGAGGCTTACTGCGAACTGAAACTACGAAGTTTCGGTCGCAACTTCGGAATTTCATTACGCAGTTGTAGGCCTCAAGGTGAATTCAAGAACATTACCAGGATCGGTGACAGCCATCATCCGGTAACCCGCTCGCGAATAATCCGGCCGCAGGTTCCAAGAGAGCGCGTTGAAGTGGGGAAACTGCCACGAGTACAGTATTATGCCCAGCACTAGCGCTCCCGCGTCCAAACTGCCAGTGCAACCTGCCCAGCCCATCAGCGGTGGAATTGCCCCAACTGTACATACATATAAGTTTATTACATTATGTGGTGCATCCTGCTGATTAAAGCTTTGGGGAAAGAGCGGGCAGCTGAAATTACGCTGTGATATAACTATATCACAGCGTAATTTCAGCTGCCCGTCTGGGGAAGTACCTCGCAGAATACCACAGCTGAATAATAATTCCCTTGAGGATTGTTGTGCTCCTGTGAGTGAGTGAGGTATGTACCTCTCCTTTGCCAAAGCCCCTTTTGCTCGTCGGCTAGTTGGACCACTTGTAGGTGAGGTTGGCTTTGGATCTAAAGATAGTGGTGAGCTACTTACACCCCAAAATCATAAAGATTAAGATGATGGAAGAATCATAAAGAATTCGTTTATAATGTAATACGTAATAATAACGCATGTAATACGTTAGTGTTAGTTAAATTGTGTGAAGATGAACAAAAGTATAAATATTTCTGGACACAGCGCCATCTAGTTCCAAATTAAGTGCAAAGCTTGTACTATGTGTACTAGACAACTGATAAATATACTTAAATACATTTTTTTTGTAAACACTTAATAATACATAGAAAATACCCAGACCAAGACCAACAGACATGTTCATGCACACAAATGTTTGTTTTGTGCGGGGATCGAACCTGCGAACTCGAAGTCAAAGTAACCATTGCTAGCCATTCGACCACCGGGCTCGTCAGTATGATTTTGTTGAAGGAAATTATTTTAAGTACGATTTGGATGAAATTTACTACACTGAAAATTTAAGGTCTAGATTAACATATAATACTTTTTTATCTCGGCAGCGTGTTCCCATAACTAGCTATATACATACCTACAGAACCTAACCACGTATTCAGTATCGACATTCTCTTCATTGGGGTGTAGACAGAAGTATATAAAACTAAGTTCCCCGCGCCCAGCGCGGCAGTGAGCGGATTTACACCAAAGTACAGCATGCCGAGGCCAGTGGCGCTGGTGGTTGCCGCGAATGCTATCGCATGGGTGGGCCTGGAAATGTAGTTCATTAGGGTCTATACAGCTCGAAAGCTTCATATGCAGAAATTGTAGTTTGGATGCAGTATTTGGGTAATTATAATAATTTGGCCGTGTGGTTTCCGGCAGACTAGAATATAATCAATCCGTCTCTTCCCGTGGATGTCGTACAAGGCGACTAAGGAAAATATATTATCAAACATCGATCAGGCCTCCCCAACCTGTTTGGCCAGCGTGGGGAGTGTAGGCCAAATCCTCCTTCCTGGGACGGACGAGAGAGGGTCGTGCTCCTGTAGTGGGGACTAAAATGAGCTGATGATAATGATGATTTGGGTAATTGATATAACTGCATCGAAACTTCCAATCCATTGTCAGTTTATAATAAATTGCAACTAGCCTATAGCCACTATCACCTAACCTACAGACACATCATCATTTCAGCCAAAGGACCTCCACTGGTGGACTGTTGTCGTCAACCTTTAGTCACTGCTGGGATACGAGGCTCCCCTGAATCGAAGGGGGTTTAGATCATACTCCACCACGCTGCTAAGCTGCGGGTTGGCGGATACCAGTATTTTAAAGCCGCCTAAAGGCCACTGATTTGGCTTAACGACTACCACCTAATGACAACAGCCCGTACCGATGCGCGACGGCCTAACGTGCCTTTCGAAGCACGGAAAAGCTCGAGATAAATAAACCCATCCATGGACATGCTACGGTCGACGTTGCTTTACTTGCGTGTTTGATTAGACTGAAGCACTCAACGGCGCCATCGAGCTCCTCCAAAATGTCATCCATCAGCTCTGCGATTTTCATTAGATCGTAGGTCTAGTGGGGAGCCGTCCTACGCTGCATTTTCCGGTACAGCCAACAGTCGCTTCGCAGTAAATAAAGCGGGATGTGCAGTCGGTTAGTAGGTTCTATCCAGTTATGTTAAATGTATAAAAAATACATCCAAATTGTAACTTCGTCTGCTGCTGCTGACATGCATTTCGACTTAAACAGTTATTTTTAAGAACTCCGCCACCATTTAAGATACTTACTCAAGTAACCCCTTAACAAGCACCCGGTTCTTTGTCCTGGACATCTGGGCATCAAACGGCACCTCATGGTATTGGTTGATGGAGTTAGCGGCAGCAGAGACCAGCCCAGTGCCCGCGGCGCATAATGCAAACGTGGTAAGTTCAAATGGCGCAGGTGCTAGTGCGTAGCCAGCCATAGATGTCATTACTACTAAAGCTAAAATGTAAACAAATTATTACCTATTAGTATTGAGTAATGGAAATAACGTAATAGTACATTACGATATTAGTGCGTTATGATGGTTATAACATGCGAGGCGGAATTTCAGCCCGAGCCGAAGGCGAGGGCGTAATTGAGCCGAGCATGTTATAACCAATACGCACGTATATCGTACGACGTTTTTCAACACATTTGCGAGGAAACAGAAAAAAAAATTCATATTTTTCCACTTCAAGAAATTTTCATACGTGGTTATGTATCTGTCCTTGGATATTGACGGCAGCAAGCTGTCGCATGCGGTTCGCGCTTCTGTTAGTATATCCGGTGGAGTTGAAGTAATATATTGCTCTTCCTCATTATTGAAAGTTGTCATTTTTAGATATTCACAATACAAGTACAAAGAAAAGAAAATTTGAGAAAAATGGCGCGAGGATTATTTTCTGCCGTAGCTGCGTGAAAATGTTGGCAAAGACTTTAGAGCAGGGTATCCCAACCTTTTTTACATCAAGGCTCCCCGGATCACAAATAATATTTTCATGCCCCCCCCCCCCAATATTTTTTTCAGTAAGTAAGTACCTACAATAAAAATCGCATTATTTTAACAACTTTTATTTTTATGTAATTTGTACAAAAAGAATCACAAAATTCTAACTAAATTAAAACGTTTTTATCAACCAATCTATAAGAGTACTAGGGAATATAGTGACAATACTAGTGAGATACTTCAGCTTGCATTCTCCCTACAGTGTTTACTTCATATTCTACCTACAGTGTTTACTTCATTAACGCATTGAAATAATTTTTCTATTGAAAACACAATTTCTCAAGCCCCCCTTGACATCCCTCTACGCCCCACTAGCGGGGCGCGCCCCCCTGGTTGGTAAACCCTGCTTTAGAGCATGCAGCCAAGTTTTTAAATTACCGAATAAACTGATTTTTTTTATCACTACATAGTATAAAACAAAGTCGCTTTCTCTGTCCCTATGTCCCTTTGTATGCTTAAATCTTTGAAACTACGCAACGGATTATGATGCGGTTTTTTTTAATAGATAGAGTGATTCAACTGGAAAGTTTATATGTATAATATATGCATAACATAGTAGAAAAACACTGATAATTTAGAGGTTTCTAATGTGATGTCGTAAATAAACACATTTTTTTGCTCTTTCATTGCAAACGCTGGCTGAACCCAACGAGATAGATCAAAATAATGTAGTACAGTATTGTTCACCTTAAAATGGTCTACAAAAAAGTTCGCGATGGTATATGTCTATCTCTTAGTGGTAACACACAATAACCGTTATTTTATCCTTTGCTTTTTACAAGAAATAATGCCTTATTTACGAAGCGATTTTAAGCAATACAGAATTAATCCTTATCCAATTAAGTACCTTAAATACATTGCGCATTTAATATAGATCAATATGGCCCTTCACAGCATGTAATTTAAATGAATAGTTTAGAAGATATTACACATTTAAAATGCAGGGACATAACGGCTGTGGCGGTACCGGCCGCGGAGCCGGCGGCGTGTGCCTATAACTGGGGAAGGACTGGATAGGACAAAGCGCAAAGACCTTCTGTAGTACATTTAGTATCAGCATTGCACCCGTGCGAAGCCGGGGCGGGTCGCTAGTTTTAAATAAACTCAATCTGTGAATGCACACTGTTGCTTTCCCGCCATTTTAACAGCGCGCTAGCGCTGCCTAGTGATGTGCGCCGTGCGGCGATTAGTTCGAAATTTGAATAGCAACAGCGCGCGAAATGGCAAATAATACTGTTATGGAATTTGTATGGACTATAACTTAACTATTTGCTTTGATAACACACGCGTTTTTTATGACCCGCTTTACATATTTAAAACCGGTGGAATTACATCAGCTTTACGAGCAAAGGTGTTGAAAAATTATTTTTTACCATTAGGTGTAATGTTGTTCGCTCACAACAATAAAGAGCATTAAAATTTATATTTGTAATTCGTCATCAACCCTTATTCCTCCCACTGCTGGGATACAGGTCTCGCCACAATCGAAGGGGTTTAGAGCGTACTCCACCACGCTGCTCAACTGCGGGTTGGCCAGTGTTTATGAAGCCGCCTAAAGGCCACTGACTTGGCATAACGACTGTAATCTATAATGACAACAACGAGATCGACGGCTAAATTTCCCACCGAAGCACAGAGGAGCTCGAGATAAATAAAGCCATCCATGGACAGGCTACGGTCTTGGTAATTACATTGCTTTTATTAAAGCCATATTACGCTTAATGGTGTACCCCCACATGCCGCCGGCTTGCAGACTGCCTTGGAGCTGTCTTAAAGCGCATGCCACAGGTATAGCCCTCCGTGCGGTCGGGCCACTGACCATTAGGTGTAATATGGATTGAATAAAAGTGACAGACAGAATAATGGAGAAACTAACAAGTTGTTATAAAAAAAGAAAATTGAATAATCTAGAAACCACACTGAAAATAATAAGTTGTTGGCAGTTCTAGCGTTATGCTATGTTACAGGACTCATCAGGAGTAATGGATTCATATGTAGCAAGTAGACCATGAATCTAACGCCACAAAACGCACTTATTAATGTCATCTCGATACCTCCAATGAACACTACGCCAACTCAAAACATACACATCCAGATACACACCAATAATATGAGTTATACATTTACTTAGCAGTTTGTATTTGTCGATTTTGTTGTGTCTGTGTGTCTTTTATAAATAAAATTCAGGTAGCATAATGTTACTGAAGTAATAAATCGATTTATATAAACAAAGAAATTTTAGTTGGCGTAGTGTTCCTTCGAGGTATCGATCTGTTCCATCTCCTTGATGCTCTTTACTACTTTGTCAGGTTTTTTTTGTCATTTTTTAATTCATTTCCCTTTTTTGCTTCATTTTATAAGCTTTCATTTAAGTGACTGTAACCAAATCTTGCAAGTAAAATTTGACCACTTATCCGTACGATCGAGTTGAACAAATTTCAACTCGATCGTACGGATAAGTGGTCAAATTTTACTTTTCGCACACTCATTTGGTTCTTGTACAACTAATGTCGCCATTTTTAATCCAATATGGCGACCGCCAAAAAATGGCATTTATAATTTCCACATTAACCCCTATATGTATACCTATATATGAGTACCAATTGAAAGGGAGTGTTGAGCGAAATAGTAAGTAAGTAAACTTCTTAGTTCTTTGTTCATTAACAACTAATAAAAGCTTGTTAAAAAAAATGGGTTAATCTCGTTATGGATATAAACAGCAAGAATTATTGATCAGTCAAAAAAAAACAATACTGTTTCTGAGTTACAAATAATACTCACAAGTAAGTCGAAACTTGGAAAGCATCATGCAGTATTGTCCTAAATTATTTTTCCTATCATGAGATGGGGTTTCCTTCCATACTCTTGTATCTTGAGGTACATTTTTAGCCTTTTTAGTGGTAGGTATTATCTGGGCTTGTGTAGTGACAGGCAACTGGCTTTTCCAACTATGTGATGTTGATATCCTTGACAGTTGATGAGCTAGTGCACCATTCTGCAATTAGAGGTATTATATGATTTTATTAAGTAGGTAATTAATATAAAAAACTCATAGTGGGCGCTTACTAAGCTGCCACACTAAATTAACTTGTACAATATAATAGTATTGGAATTGTACAATAGCTGGTACAAAAAAAAAAAAAAACAAAAATGTCCCATTTTTTTTTGTTATGAGTAATCATAACAAAAAAAAATGGGACATTTTTATCCCATATTTTTCATAGCCAGAATCGATTTCAGGAGGAGATAAAGCTAAACAATTCTCAATTGTCAAAAGTTGAGAAATAGTATTATAAAAATTTGGTACAAAATCTTGTTATTATTCTGCGAAAGCAATCACTCTCTTTAATAATCAATCAATGGATTTAAGCAATGATTCAGGGATGATCAGGATTTACTGCCTAAGCTAAAGCCGATTCCAAATATTAATTTATATTATTTTATATTAATAATTATTTTGATGCTCAAAAATATGTGTTAGGATTATTGACAAATATTTTTAACTTTGTCGGTAGAGCTTCAAGGTTTTTGAATTTTTCCATTTTTCAAAAATATTTATAATATTCTGGCAAGTTGGCCAAGACAACAAGACAAATGGCTTTGGTATGAAGTAGTAATGTTCATGAGGGTATTCATAATAGTATAAAACCAAAATAAGTAGCTACATGTAGACTACTCAAGCTAACTTAAAATCTAAGCCAAAAATCCAAATATCACTCTATATGTCTATTTTTCTGTGAATAATGAAACAACATACCCCAACTTTTAATAGCACTGATTTGGTAGAAAGGCCCACAGTGCCCTTTTTCAGGCAAAGAGTGCAATGCAGCACCCTCACGTAGGACATGTTGAAAACACGGCAATCTGCTTAAATCAACATCCTGAAAACATACAATTATTGTATGTAAGTACATGAAAGAACCATTAAAATTGCATTATAATAATATATTACTTATATAATAAGTTTAAAAAACATATTTTATAATGTAACAATATACATAAAACAAGTACATAACATTTATAATTCATTAAACACTCGACTAATTCAAGTTTTTTTGCAATTACCTGTCTGTTGTGTGGTGCACCAACTGTTTATGAACGAGTAGTCACTATGTACACATCTTGATAGTCGATCTTGATCGTTGATAAAAGGTAAAAGCTGCGTAGCTGTTGCATAACGGATAGGTAATTACACATTCATTATTATCATAGGAAGAAACACAATGTTTATGAAATTGTTACATTGAAATATAACAAATTTGTAAAGGTGTAATTCTAAATTATGAATAAACAATGCTGTACTTACGTATAAAAAATACTTTTCATACAAAAATACTGAAAAAAAATAGTTTCCACTACTAAAATGTTCATCTATTTCTGTTATTTCTAAGATAACGCAAAATATTTGAGGTTATATATGTAACAACCTGAGTTCTTTTTTTTAAATCTTTTGTTTCTTTGCGGAACAGGCTAAAGTCAGAGACCATTATGCCTAGTTTCAGAAGAAGAGAACACCTGAATTCAGTCAGTGTGAATTGTGAATAGAGGTGGCCGGTGGGATTAAGTGTTATTTATTTTTGACTAGTTAAAAGTTAATGCTAAAAAACATATTAAGGAAACTTTTAATAAATTAATAGCATGTTATTTTTTTAGACACGCTGACAAGCAATGTCATGATGGCATAAAAAAGAAAATCTATAAATTACTTGGTTTGGGCCTCGTGTGCACTCTTCAAACTTTCAAACAAACTTTCTACCCCCATGAGAGTTTAATTGAATAACCGATTATATAAATTATTATTAAGGCCATTTTAGAATGAACAAAATATGTACTCCGCTTAATTCTGGTAATCGTTAATTAATTTTATTAAGTTAAGTCAGGAACTAGAGAAATAATAAGTTTAATAAACGATGTTGAAAATTATTATTGAGACTGTTAAAAATTATACAAACATATTTATAGCACTAAGCTGTCAACACTGATCAGTGTCAGTGTCGTAGCCGTGTTACCGTGTTTAGTTGTTTTACTACGATTTTAGTAGATTTAGATGAAGCCAACCGTTTAGTATGTTCAAGAAATTTTTGTATGTACAATTTTGAAAATGCAATGTTAATTTGTATTATGATCTCCTAGAACTGTGTTTGTCTTATCAAAATTTTATTAATTTCCGTTACTTATCTTCCTGAATACTATTTTACTTCATTAATCCGTCGTCTATGATTTTAACTTAAAAAAAAAAGTTTTTGTATTTAAAGAAAGAATGAACCCTTCGCTTATAGCGGTCCCATGGTGGATACGACGTAGGCGAGGTGTTAACTACCTACTTTTTTTAGGCCTATTCTGGTAAACTAAGTGATATCTGGTTTACTATCATATATAATTTCGGTCAACACCCAATAGCTAGCGATCTTTTAAAAGCTATTTCCTCACACATTGGAATTTCATGGGATTGTTCCCATAAGAAATCAAAGCTCCCAATGAGGAAAAACACAAGGTTAATCGTTTGAAACTTATTTACAGCCAAACCCTAATATTAAGGATAACGTTATTTTTTATTTGATATAAAATATACAAAGTAGTTTTGTATTTATAAGCATTTCGAACAATGTTCAGTTCAGTCAGGTCGCCCGTACCCGCGGCCGCCCGTTCCGTGTATTTCGCTAATATTTCGCGACATTATTGTAATTAATACAGTTCCCTTTCTATTTCACTTAGCTACCCCTATTCTTTGTCATAAGTGAACTTTTTAATATACCCTGGACGAAGGTTTTGTAAAAGGACAGTCAGATAACCTTCCAAAAATAGACGGTTTCATGGTTGCTGACTATTGGGACCTTCATTCTTTTATTTGTATTCTGATTTTATTTAATTTAGTTTAGTGGCACCCCGACGCGACGACGATGCTTGAATCAAAATATTACTAGGTAGGTATTAAAGTTAAAGTGCAAACGAACACATTTATATATTTTAGTTTTTTGTGTCTGGCGTTATTTTAATTTTTAATAAAAAAAATATACTCCACCATGAGGCTCCGACCATTAACTGTCTAACAATTATTAATACATTTCAAATGAGAAAAACGACGATTCTAAACACGCAATATCTGCTGTAAGTTGCTGAGGAGTTCGGTATCCCGCATGCTAACTGGTGCTACAGCATCAGGTTAAGGTTGCCATTTCATGGAAAGGCCACCAAAGTAATAGTACACTAAATTTGAAATCAATCGGAGATTTGAAAGTTAGTGAGATCCCTTTAAGAACTAAGAAATAAGCTGATGTTCATCATAAATTATAGCTAAGAACCATCTCGATCACCTCAGCGTTCAAACAAAAGAAAAAGTATCAAAATCCGTCCACCCGTTTGGGAGCTACGAGAACACAGACACACACGTCAAACTTATAACACCCCTCATTTTGCGTCGGAGGTTAAAAAGTAGTTCTTTATATATTCCGGTTTTTTGACTAAGTGATGAATAACTGGCCTAAATGTGTCTCAGGTACAGTCAATCTGGGTAACTTAAACTTTCAATGTAAGATTGGCCCAAAAAAAATTTTTCGCTTTTAATTTTATTTTGTTGTCGATAGTAAAATGTGGAACTATCTTTGTTAACGTAATATTTTCTATAGTCTTTGATGTCCTTTTAAATCCGGACAATCAAGTGTCAACTTGACACTTCATTGAAATAACTGTCTTTTTTCAAAGTACTGCGAAGCAGTGTCGTCAGGTACAAGCTAAAAATCTGTGTGGAGTAGCGTAAATTAGCAGTTCTGAAAAGTGAGTTATGTTTTGAATTGTTTCTTGGTTATTCATCTTCATCTGACGTTAAAATTATTGGCATGCATTTTGTATTTTATATTATATTGTCATTAAACTTGGAGGAGTGTTTCACCGGCACTCAATTAGGGTAACTTTGGTCCGGGTCAAAGTTACCCTAGAAGAAATTAAAGACACAGTCTTGGTTGTTATTTATTGAAAAATCTTCCAAAAAAGGACTGTGGCCTCATAAAATTTTTTTTTAGGAATATATACAAATAATGGTGTGTTAAAAATATATATATACCAAGCCCTGGGTCTACAATATATGGAAAACTCGATATACCTTGCAAGACCTGAATCTAGCCTTGGAGAAGGTAAAATCATCCAAATTAACTCAAAGAACTGCCTGTAAAAAGTCCAATATTCCTTTCAGTTGCAGTGGCAGTTCTTTCGAAATTTTAAAGAAGACATATTCATAAGCCATGTCGTAGCTCTGTCAGGCCTTGGCATACCCATAGGAATAATTGACTGAGACTCATATCCATAGGAATAATTGAGTGAGACTTATCAGTCTATGATAGTGAAGAATTATTTTGATTAAATATCAAAATAGAGTCGAAATAAGGTTGTTAAAATCCTAAAAAAGAGAAAAAGACCATAATAGCTATCAGGCACCTAATACACATGATACTACTATAAACGAGGCAGCTGAGGATGAGGAAAGGTCGTAAAAATAATGTCAAGATAGACCACAGAGCGCCCTAAGACCCGAAAGCCCGTAATATAGCCGTGAAGAGAACTTACAGGACCAAAATCAGATGAGAAAGAGGAGAATAAGGCGATAAAAATACTGGTTATATTTGATCTCAAAATGGATGGAATGCTGAAGATATTGACGTATTGATTTGAATAATAAGTTTTTTTGTTCAATATTATATGCTTTAAATACTATTAATTCGTAGTAGAACTATTGTATCAGTTTTAAAGAGTTTAGTAAAAAAAATGGTTTATAATATGGCAGCATTTTATTTCAACTTGTCCCTTTTCATCACGAATTTAAAAACCGAATGAAATATTGTCTATGGACTTCGACTATGTTTATCTATGGAATAATATGTGGGCTAAACTTACATTAACACTTGAACTACAGAGAAATAACGAAAAATCTGCCTTTGGTCAACGGTGGGCCAAACTTACCCGAACTTTCAATGTAACTTTGACCCTACGATTTTTTTGAATTTTAGTCGATTTCTTGAATATAAGTGATATGAGGCAGTCATTTCACAATAATCTATGCGATTAAAAACCACCAATAACACATAACTTTTACGTGTTAAATATCAATCTCAAAACTTATATAATAGTTTTTTCAAAAAGTGGATCAATGTTACCCAGATTGACTGTAATGTGTCTGGTCTAATGTCATTTTCATGTTACAATATGGTATTATACCAGAGCGTCTATTCTTTCAATCGCCCAAAAGTTATGTATGAAAGCCTGGTTTCCATGTTATACCTAGTTAGACAATGAGAGGTAATTAATATTGTGAATATATTATATTTATGTGTTTTTTATACTCGCGACCATTTTACATCCAAAGGTTGTAAACATCTGGCTCCGACAAGACAATAAAAGGGTGAATATGTAATATCTTTGAGGTGAACTTACATCGATATGGTTCTCATACCAGTAAACACAACTTTTAGCAGTTACAGGATCAGCTCGTCTAGCAGCGTTAAACCATTTTTTTCGCACTTTTGGAACTTTAAGAACTTAAAAAAACAGTTTCTCTGGTATTTTCGTTCGTGGTACATACTTGTACATTTGGGTATAACACATGATTTTTCCGTGAGTGGATTAGCCATTTCTTATCAAATGTCTATCAAATATTCGGCGAGCGCGTAACACACACTAAGCTGCCGGGCGGTGCGAGCACACGTTGTTATATGACGTCATCGGGGCGCCACGTGGTCACGAACCGTTTTTTTGGACATGCCTGAGTTCTACGCTGCATATCTCATCTCAGTCAGTTTTAAAGATAAAAAAATACAGGATTTTTCAATATTTTTTCATACTATTTTTTCATATCAACCACACAAATATTTGTTTTTCTTCATTGGGGACATTTCCATGTTACTCTCCCACTAATTCTAGCTGGGATTTCATAAAATCTCACCTTCGATTAGGTACGTGAATTTCCATTTTAAAATATTTATAATATTCTGGCAAGATAGCAGAAATCGATTAAATAAATAATAAATTAAATGTGGAAATCTATGAGGGAGGCCTTTGTCCAGCAGTGAACTTGTTGTGGCTGAAATGATGATGATGATGATGATGAAATTAAAATAGATAAAAATCCTATATTCGCAAATAGAAGTTGATACTGATGTTTCATTTATAACTTAATTTATTCTGCCCGGTTTTAGGTTTTATTAAAATTAGAATTGCATTTTTTCTTCTACATATCTACCAAAATGTCATCGTATTCGAGCTGCAGTTCGAGATTTATCGTTCATAAAAAAAACATACAAAAACAACCGTAGTAAAAATGTGTTTTCGCCATCATAAGTCTGTAGTTGTCCTATGTCTCTTCCTAGCTTCCTTTGCTCGCTAGGTCAAAAAGTAAATGATGTTTTTAACTATTTCATTATAGCGTAGTCCATACATACATACTTTAAACATCGGTTTTTATTTATTAGTTTATTTCTGAATTTGGAAACGGTAACACTGTGCGATTGATTTCGTTTTGGTTTTTCTTGTATGTTGACATTCTGATTGCGAAATATGTTTTATTGCTTTTTCAAAAGAAAAATGTCTAAATTATGGTGATTATTTTGTCGGCATAGTAAATTAAGCCCTAAATATGGCTTCGAGAGGTGACAAAGGAAACGGTAATGGCGAGGAACAGATCGTAGAGGTAAATCGATATGCCCTAGATTTTTTGACAGATAGATAAACTTGACCTGTGTGTTTTATGGAATCATGATTGCAGACGTTGGCGGAGGTCTTCCGCTGTTTTATCTGCATGGAGAAGCTGGTGGACGCACATCTATGTCCCCATTGCTCGAAGCTGTGCTGCTATGCTTGCGTGCGCCGATGGTTGACCGAGCAGAGATCCCAATGCCCGCACTGCCGTGCTGCCCTGCACTTGCACGAGCTGGTCAACTGCCGTTGGGTCGAGGAGGTCACACAGCAAATTGAGACCATGCAACAGCAACATGTCCAGTTATGCCTGCAGTAGGCTTTATTATTTATTTAATATGATGTTTTAAATGCTCATATTGTTCACGGGATATTATTATTCCCTACTGGACGCTCTGATTGACACAAGTATTCTTATTGGTTTTTAATCACTAAGGGGTTAAATATGTATGGCTTGTCTGATGGTAATTTGCACCTGCAGCAATCAAATTATTATCTGTAGGTCTCTAGGGGTCCATAGACATGATAAACATTACAAAAGTTTGAAATAATTACTACATTTTTTGTTAATAAGAGGCCTGTGTTGACCGTAATTGAATCTTTATTTTGGTACTAACATGACAGCTGGAACTCGATTCCACTTACTCTTCACTGCATGTAGTCCCGCTGTTGTTATGCGAAGCTAGTAGTAGCTAGTAGTGAAAGAATGCCTGTTATTGTATGTCTCTTTGCATTTAACAGTTTACAAATTTTTGTTGTTATTGTATTTTTGTTTCATACCACTTGTCATATCAGTTTGACCTAGTTATACTACTATAACTTAGTAATACAACACACATTGCACAGTATTCAGTAATACCCAAGAATAGGCTATTTGACTAACATTTTTTTCGGTTTGATATGTAGGAACATCTCCATAATATAACCATAGGTGAAAGAATTACTTCGATAGCACAAATATCTCTCGCGATATGGTAATTTGAAAATCTCAATTTTTAGACTGCCGCAAAACGCTCCATACAAATGACTGCCGAATTGGCTATTTTCCAATGTTTAAAAATTGTACAAATAAATTAACAATATCGTAAAATACACAAAACTATAAAGATCTGCAAACTTTCATTCTAATATCTTCAGTCAGACTTTTTTTAGCGTCGATCAAAGTTTGGCGGGAAAGTCCATTTTAAAAGTATGAAATTATTAAAAAATAATATTTCCATTGGAGTTGCAATAAAAAATACTATAACTTTTATTATGATAATAATTACATAAACGTAATATTTAACATAGCTGTCGTACAAATTTCTGATTTGATGCATATAAAATACAAAACTGTGACGTCATAATTCGGTAGTCTTTTGTATGGAGCGTTTTGGGGCAGTCTAAAAATTGTGATTTTCAAATTAATATATCTCGAGAGATTTTTGTGCTATCGAAGTAATTCTTTCACCTATGGTTATATTATGGAGACGTCCCTACATATCAAACAGAAAAAAATGTTAGTCAAATAGCCAATTATGACGTCATACGTTTGTATTTTGTATGCATCAAATCAGAAATTTGTACGACAGCAATGTTAAATATTACGTTTATGTGATTAGTATCATAATAAAAGTTATAGCATTTTTTATTGCTTCTCCAATGAAAATATTATTTTTTAATAATTTCATACTTTTAAAATGGACTTTCCCGCCAAACTTTAATTGATGCTAAAAAAAGTATGACTGAAGATATTAGAATGAAAGTTTGCAGATCTTCATAGTTTTGTGTATATTACGATAATGTTAAATAATTTATACAATTTTTAAACATTGGAAAATAGCCTATTGTACCAATTATGAAATTTTATTCAAGAGAGGCAAAAATCAAAACAAACTTTGAAATCATACAGAACACAACCGTTTCTATTGCAATATATGAATTTATATAAAAGATCATGTAACTTAACTTTTTTTATTTTCTTTCATCATTAACTTTTTTTCTATACTTCTATATTACTTCATTAACTTTTATTCTATAGAAAAGTTTTCCTTTTTTATAGAATAAAAGTTAGATAGATAGATTACATTTACCATGATCACTATATTATTAGAGCACAGGATTAATATGAATTTATCACGATGATGGCAATACTAATTAATTTGATTTTGAGAATAGGATTATTTGATGAATGTATAAGAAAAACTTATATATTCAGTTTGTACTATAATGACCTTAATTATTTATAATGTGAAGTACTTATAGTTGAACATTTTCTGTAATTTTTTCCATATATACACAGATATTTTACAAAACAATTTGCAGGAGGTTTAATACGGTTTTTAGAGTCAAAGCACAGTATAAATAATGGTACAGTATGGACACTGCCTGCCGTTCTCTCGTTTCGACCTCAACTCCTTTCTGAGACAAATCTGGAACAGCTTGTATGGCGCCGCATGCACACACTCATTCATGCGCTGCACAGACGCCATTGTTTATGTAGCAGTAAATGAAGCGACATTTGTATTGAGTGGCCTGGGTGTGGTCAAAGCCAATCTCACGTACATGTGGTGCACCTTGCCGACTATCGCAAGCTGCTCTGGCAAAAGACATAGGGCACAGCATATTTGTAAGCTGACCAACTGGGAAAGTACCTCCTCCTCACATAATACCACAGTTAAATAACAATTCCTTTGAGGGTTGTTGTCTTCCTGCGAGAGAGTGAGGCCACAAGAAAAGAAGGAATTGCTGCGTTGGCAGTGGGGGTGGCGGCGATATTTCATGCTAGTGTTAATATGGCTACGGTAATCGCTTCAGATCAGGCGGGCTGTATGTTGTCCCGACATAATAGGTAGGGGAAAAAGTCTTTTCGCATTATAGTATGTATGAACTTGTAATAAAATCTCTTTGGTTATACCATTTGTATCTAGCAGGTTTTGATATCTTTAAAATGTTTAAATTTTAAAAAAGATAATTCCAAATTCAAATTAGGTAAATGTGTGATTTTCATTTGTTTTTTTTTACTGTCAAGATGAGTGAATCTAATGAAGAAATTCGATACATTTTAAAATTTTACTACAAAAAAGGTAAAAATTCAACGCAAGCTGCGAAAAAAATTTGTGACGTTTATGGATCTAGTGCAGTGTCTGTGAGAGTAGCACAAATTTGGTTAAAGCGTTTTCAATCCGGAAATTTTGATGTCAAAGATGCACGTCGCTCTGGTCGCCCTGTTACGGATAAAATGGATGCCATTTCTGAAAAAGTGGAGGAAGATCGGCATATCAGTAGTTACGACGTAGCTGAAGAACTAGGAATTGACCACGAAACAGTTTTGGCGCATAAAAAGGTCGTGGTCAAAGGCCGGCCAGGCTTCACTGACTCTGGCGAAACCCGGGTTAACCCGCAACAAGGTGATGCTGTGTGTGTGGTGGGATTGGTAGGGAAGATATTCATTATGAGCTGTTACCGCCAGGCAAGACTATCGATTCTGAACTCTACTGTGAACAACTGATGAGATTAAAGCAAAAAGTTGAGAGAAAGCGGCCGGAATTAATTAATAGAAGGGGTGTGATTTTTCATCATGATAACGCTAGACCTCACACATCTTTAGCCACTCAGCAAAAATTAAGAGAGTTTGACTGGGAGGTGTTAATGCATCCGCCGTATAGTCCTGACCTTGCACCTTCTGATTTCCACCTGTTTCGGTCTCTTAAGAATTCTTTAGGCAATGTCAGGTTAACATCACGAGAAGACTGCCAAAACCACTTGTCGCGGTTTTTTGAACAGAAGTCCCAAAATTTCTATAGTAATGGGATCATGTCTCTACCTACAAGATGGCAAAAACTTATCGAACATAATGGCACCTACATACTTTAGTTAAATGTAAATAAACTTTATTAAAAAATGTTTTGAATTTTCATATAAAATACGAAAAGACTTTTTCCCCAACCTAATAGTATGAAAAAAAAATGTACAAGATAAAATTCAATACCAAACAAGTTAATTGAGAATCAGAAACTTTTCAAGAAGACATTCCACTACTGCATTAATCCTGCCTTAAACAAGTGTAAATTAAAAAAATATTAAACCCCCAAACAAAGAAACAAATCTCCTCCTTCTTTATCACCAGATCCTAGTCACTATTATACATCGCACTATGCTGATCATTGAGATTTTTACAATGAGCCCAAACAAGATACCTATGCTGTGAGTTGATGAGGAATTGGATGTCCTGAAAATTTCTGATGATGCTGCAGCATCTGATCAAACTCACCATGTTCTTTTTGCCAATTTCCGATTTGATCAGGCCATAGGCTGTAACATATCATGTATGCCTATCTAACAGGCCATCCATTTTTTATCCTTCAGTCTGGTGAAATAAATGAATATGACGATATGTTGCGTTAGCAGTGGTTTATTGGAAGTGTCCATAGGCTGCAGTTACTATTTTACACCAGGCAGGCCATATACTTCTTTGGGACGTCACTTTATATAAAAAATATATTCAAAGTAACAAATGTTTTGAGGTATGAAATTCATAAATTTCTATTAAATAACAACATACTTCACAGATGTCCTACACATCAAGAGAAGTTGACTGTTTACTGTTGGACATGCCGACGATGCATTTGCCACCGGTGTGCTCTGTGGGGCGGCACACATTCTGGTCACACATTCAAACCCTTGGAGGAGGTCTATGAACAACATGTGACACAGATACGAGATGAGGTTGCTCAGCTCAGGAGGAGACTTATGGAACTCATCAGCTTGGTACAAGAAGTGGTGAGTTGTGACAACTTTTACAAGAAATAAATAAATAAATATTCCTGGACAAATTACACACAGCTATCTAATCCCAAACTAAGCAAAGCTAGATAACTGATAACTTAAATACATTTTTTTTTTTTGTAAATACTTACATTATAATACAACACCCAGACCTAGACAAACAGACTTGTTCATGCACACAAAGATCACACAAATATCGAACTCGCGACCTTAGATTCAAAGTGGCCATTGCTAAACATTCGACCACAGAGTTCGTCAACAACACATAATAAATAATGAAATCATTTATATATACCTATGCTCACTCTTTCCAACTGCATGGAATTTTAAATTCAATTAAAATATTGCAATATCAGCAGATGAAGTATGTGTAATAAACCAAGAATTGCTGCTTATTTTATTAGCGATGTAATAGACATCTATATATATAAAAGAGAAAATCACTGACTCACTCATCACGAAATCTCAGAAACTATAACACCTACAAACTTGAAATTTGGCAGGTAGGTTCCTTATAGGGTGTAGACATCCGCTAAGAACGGATTTTACGATACTCCACCCCTAAGGGGGTAGAATGGGGGTTGAAAGTTTGTATGAAAGTCCTATGTTTTTGAAGCAAAAGACTTGAAATTCAAAATGTATGCTCTATAGATGGTGTGGAGGTGTACTAATAATGTATATTTGGAAATCAACCCCTTTTTGGGGTTAAAACGGGGGTTGGAAGTTTGTTTGAAAGTTCTACGTTTTTGAAGTAAGAGACTTGAAATTTAAAATGTATGCTCTATAGATGGTGTGGAGGTGTACTAATAATGTGTCTTTGGAAATCAACCCCTTTTTGGGGTTAAAATGGGGGTTTGAAGTTTGTATGAAAGTTCTATGTTTTTGAAGTAAATGACTTGAAATTTAAAATGCATGCTCTATAGATGGTGTGGAGGTGTACTAATAATGTATTTTTGGAAATCAACCCCTTTTTGGGGTTAAACGGGGGTTGGAAGTTTGTATGAAAGTTCTATATTTTTGAAATAAGAAACTTGAAATTTAAAATATATAGATAGTGTGGAGGTGAACTAATAATGTATCTTTAGAAATCAACCCCTTTTTGGAGTTAAAACGGGGGTTGGAAATTTGAATGAAAGTTCTATGTTTTTGAAGTAAGAGACTTGAATTTTAAAATGTATGCTCTATTGATGGTGTGGAGGTGTACTAAAGATGTATTTTTAGATAACAACCCCTTTTTGGGGTTAAAACGAGGGCTGGAAATTTGTATGAAAGTTCTATATTTTTGAAGTAAGAAACTTGAAATTTAAAATGTATAGATAGTGTGGAGGTGTACTAATAATGTATATTTAGAAATCAACCCATTTTTGGCGTTAAAACGGGGGTTGGAAGTTTGTATGAAAGTCCTATGTTTTTGAAGTAAGAGACTTGAAATTTAAAATGTATGCTCTATAGATGGGATGGAGGTGTACTAATAATGTATCTTTAGAAATCAACCCCTTTTTGGAGTTAAAACGGGGGTTGGAAATTTGTTATTGAAGTTAAGGTAATTATGGCAGATAGATTTTAAATGATATTTAAGTATAAAAAATATTGAAAACAACTACATACTTACTATTATAAGGAGGGATGTTTTATTATAACAATAAAAAGTACTTTAAGTTTTACAAAGAGGTTTTAAAAAATAATATCCGTCGACTTCATTGATTCTAAAAATTCGTCTAGATATTGATTGTTTTTAACTTTTTTTATTTTTTTCCATTCAATATGTATTTAGCTTTTTCGAATGTAATTAAAAATTATTTGCAAATAACTAACTCCACGCGTACGAAGTCGCGGGCGGCCGCTAGTATTGTATAAATTGATATGATATGTCATACGTTTTTCATAGTTTTATTGTGCTCATCTTTTTTAATCTATCAGAATTATGTTTTTCAATGAACTAAGCAGTGCTTGCCGCTAGAGACTTCAAAACCGCTGATTTTGACGTGATAACGTGTTATAAATCGACGAAGGTCGGCTGCACGCACGAAAACGCACGACTCATTGTCACGTTCCGCCTGAGCCGAGCGTGCAAGCGAGAGCGCGGAACAAGCGATAGAGAGACACGATCGGATAATAGAGACTTATGAAATTATTCATAAGTCTCTATTATGTTCATTGTATCTTTTTTTCTCATAGGAGCGCAATGTAGAATCTGTTCGCGCGGCGAAAGATGAACGCGTACGTGAGATCCGCAATGCTGTCGAACTTATGATCTCCCGTTTGGACTCCGCTTTGAAGGCCAAGTTGCTTACTTTGATGGGTCAGAAGAACAGCCTCACTCAGGAGACGGAGCAATTGGAACACCTCCTCCAGGAGATCGAGCATCAACTACATTCTAGCACTAGGTATGGTATCAACCCATAATCATGTCATTGTTGGGATATGGATCTCCCTTCAGTCGAACAGAGTTTTAGAGGCGGAGGCCAGTGTTTTCAAGCCGCCCAAAGGCCACCGACTTTTATCTATCTACAACAGCCGGAACCGACGGCTTAACGTGCCCTCCGAAGCACGTAGGAGTTCGAGATAAATAAACCCATTCATAGACAGGCTACGGTCGACGTTGCTTAACTTGCGTGATCGATTAGACTGACACGCGCAACGACGCCATCGAGCTGCTCAGGGACTCATCTTTACCGGGGACTTTATATTTATACTAGAGATTGCAACCCGGTATGTTTTTCAACCCGGCCGGGCCCGGTAACAATCGCCGCCAACCCGGCCGGGCCCGGTAACAATCGCCGCCAACCCGGCCCGCCGGGCCCGGCCGGGTTGGTGTGTCGGCTGGGTTAGGATGAAACCTTTAAAGTATTTTATGAAAATTTGCTTTAAGTAAATGGAGGAAAAATACAATGATTCAAGGTTACGGAATAATATTTATTTCAAACCAGAAAATCAACAATAATCAGTCTTAATCGGTCTCAAAATCACGAGTTTTTAATACAGAATTAGTTAGTTTCACTTATGAACGGAATAGTAACATTAGTGTTAATAATTAAGTTTAAGCAAGCATTAGTATTCAGTAATTAAGTTTAGGATAAAAATGATCTTCCACGCGCTGATGACATGCCTGGATTTAGAGGATTTCGAGAAAAAGTTTGGAAAGTAGTCAGATTATTTAAGAAGTCGCCCGCAATTTAATTACTAATACTATACAGAGTAAAGAGAAAGACCTGCTTGCTTAAAGTTAATTACTAATACTAATGTAACTATTTGAAAATTATTAGTTTCTTATTCTAATACTATGGTATTAGAATAAGAAACTAATAACGCAGCCGAATGTACTAAACTTGTCTTATCAACTTAGATTGATAAACTTTGGTAGCTTTAGTAAAAACAAAACAAATTCTTAAGAGCAATAACAATATTCAACATTGGCGCGGCAACATCGCGGTTCGCGGCGCTTGCCATGCCAATTTTCTACATGTTGGGGCTTCCGTGCCGCAGTTTTCGTACCTACCGGGCCCGGTATGAATGGCCGGGCCCGGTGGAGGTCTAAAAGGGCACCGGGCCCGGCCGGGTCCGGCCCGGCCGGGCCCAGTTTGCAATCTCTAATTTATACACCTAGTTTAGTTGTTATTGTAAGTATTATGACGCATGCGGTAAGCTCCTGAATTTAAGAACTTAAATACCATACCATATTACCTACATTCGCGTTCTTTCACACAGATGCCAAACGCATGTATTATCACATCTTGTTTCTTCACCGTTTTGCCTTTTTTGGTGAAAACATGACCGAGTGATTTTCCACTTATTGTTGTTAAACTGTTCCCAGATCTGAATTGATAGCGCGCAGTGGCGAGCTGTTGAAGATGATACATCAAGTTCGAAAGAAACCGATGGCTAGTTTTGTGACTGCGCCTGTACCGGCCGATTTCCACAGGCATGTATAACTATTTATGTTATGTATAGTTGTGTTATATATCTAAACAGGGCAATTCGTCATAAACGCATAATTTTAGATGTATGGATTGTACTTTTTTAGAATGTAAAAATGTATATGTCTCAAAATTCTCGATTTCTGGTTGTGCATGCGTTGTATGCGACACGTAAAGACCACTTACTTCGTTTGTTACATTGACTTATATAAGCTTTATTTTTAGTAACAAAGTTTGAGATTCCATTCATTACTTTACAATAATATGTACGATTCATCCACTTTAAAACATACAACGTGCTAGGTGCTAGTCCAAGTACGAAAATTATTAAATGCAAGTAACTTTGACAGAAGTCTATAGCATGGAATGAATGGGCGCGGGCGTAGTGGGTCGGCTATTCAGACCCACCGCGCGTTCGCCGCGTGCCTAGTGATGCAAGGAATTTGAATGTTATGCCCTAGTATATAGAGTTTAAACTGGCTATTAATTCACTGACGGAGAGTATGTGTTTCGATGCAACTATTGAATCGCGTTGTCAAATGTATAAATCAACGCGTTGAGGAGACAGAGCGAATGAAACTTCATTTCTTAAGTACATTTATAGCCAACCGTACAATATACAAAGTGTTACCAGCATCTAATTTTGATAAACAACTAACAAAATGAAATAACTAATAAGGCAAGGCATGGAATGCATGAAAATATATTTTTCTTTTTGAGAAATACTCCTAATATTTTATTTCTCCTGTAGTTTAGAAACAACAGAACGAATAATAAAACAAAAATACTGTAACAGCGAAATCGTCCCGAGTTACGACAGCAGCACATTTCCCCTGACGAACTTTACACAACTGCGCCACGCTGCTGCCCCAGTGTACTCCGCTCCGTTACATGTCAACGGCCTCTGTTGGCGGCTCAAGGTGTATCCAGATGGCAATGGAGTAGTGCGAGGAAATTACTTGTCTGTGTTCCTGGAACTAAGTGCCGGCCTACCAGAAACTTCCAAGTGAGTTATGCTAGCCTAGTACTTTTTCAAAAGAAATAGCTAGAAAGCACAGTATTGATCCTATTTTTTTTATATAATGCAATAAAAGCAACAGTCATTGGTAGACTTTTTGTATTTTATAATATTTGAGTGAGTATCTGTAATTTTAAGAAGTAATGATTCAGATTATTTTGGCGCACTCACAGGGTTTTTACAAAATATGAGTTGTAGCGCACATAATAATATAATGTGAAATGTTTTGACAGTACACACAGCTAAAACTGGTATTTCGTTATTGCAAGCACTGCTAAATTAAGGGTAGGCAAGAGGTAAGTAAGGCCAAATCGGACAGATCGTTCATTAGTTGTAGTCGCTATTTCATGTGCTCGCATGTTAGTGGTGTTAACACCACACTTCTGTGTGCTGTTGGGAAGCGTACGCTCACTTACCGTAAGGCAGAGGATGTCTTATTGATTGATATTAACTCTTGCGAAAATTATGATGAAAACGTTATTGATGAAAAATTTTTTTTATGGGCTTAGTCTTTATAAAAATGTTTCCCGTAGATTTTGAATGTTCTTAATCTAAGCCTTAGATTAAGAATTGATTGTTGTTGTTGTTGTTAGAAGAAGATTAAGATTGAATGTTCTTAATCTAAGCCTTAGATTAAGAACATTCAAAATTCTAAGGGAAAGGGCTGCTTGATAATCTTGTGTCTTGTTTTGCAGTTTAAAAAAGATTTCTTTGAGACATCCTCAAAAAATGCACTTTGCAAATATACTGAAAGGCAGCTAAAAATATTTTTTTATTTCTGAAATTAGGTTCGATTTATGACAACCAAAACGTTTTCGCTGCCTTCCTTGTTAAGGGGAGGTGGATGCTTTTAATACTGTGTTCATTCTGTGCTGTTTTTGCAATGTTCATCTTAAATCATCAATTCATCATTCTAATACTATTTAAGAAATTAGTCAATTAAGTCATCATTAGTCAGTTAAGGTGCTCCCTCACCGGGCATTTGCTTGTAATGTAACTTTACGGATTCTATTTAGAGCATTACATTACTGCTTCACTGACTGCCTAGCATTCACTTGTAATGTAACATTTCAGATTCTATTTTGTTTGATCAATTGCGAGTACATGTTACAAGTTGTATCAAAATATTCCAGATTGTATCATTACAGGTTGGGCACTGTAATGCTCGGTTCTCCTCAATTAAATTCATGTATAATAAATTGATTTAGAGAAGATAAATTTTAACGCGAATGCTTCTTAAATTTTAACCTTAGTTTACAAATTTATTCCAAGAATGATGCTTAATAGGCCCTAAATTATTCAAATGAAAATTTTTGTAAAGCTGTTTAGCAGGAAGTTATTTCAACTGAGCTTAGGCGAAACGACGTTTTTGTTATTTTTTATTTATTTACTTAATCAATCATCATTAGCTTATGTAAATTTGCAGGAAGCTTATCGCAATAGTAATCTGTTGTGATACGAGTCCTACAAATTTTGATAAATAAAGCGACATGTTTTGTAGTGGCTGAATATTTAATAGTATGATGTAAAATCTTTCAAAGAAAAAACGCCAATATGACACTTGTAAGCTAATATGTACTAGATACGAGTATCGCGTGGAGATGCTGCATCAAGTTTCACGCGACCCATCCAAGAACATAGTGCGGGAGTTCGCGTCTGACTTCGAGGTTGGCGAGTGCTGGGGCTACAACCGGTTCTTCAGACTAGACTTGTTAGCTAGCGAGGGCTACCATAATCCAGAAACCGACACTCTCATACTAAGGTTAGTCAGTCTCAGGGGAACAAAATGTTTTTGTGTAGATGTGCTTTTTTTTTAACCCGTTCCGAATCCATCCCATCCACTAATTTAAACCGCATTCGTGGATGTCTGCAGTTCCCGAAGGTTGACTCGTAGACAATGCTTTTATCATTAAGTCCGCCTTTTGTACTATTAATCTTGCTGTGGTCAATAAAGAATTTAAATAAATAAAAAAAAATAGACCTAATGGTCAACATTAGTGGATGGATGGGATGGAATCAACATTCATCACAATATTAATCAAGATGGATTGACATTCAGACTAAAATAATACTAGAGGCTGTAGTTAACAATACTTAGTACGTACTGTTCTCGGTGTAGGTTCCAAGTGCGCCCGCCGACATTCTACCAGCGCTGCCGCGACCAGCAGTGGTACATCAACCAACTGATAACCATGCAGAACCAGCACGTTCTGCAGATTAATGATCTCAAAGAGGTACCATTTGCTACACTATTTTAGAAAATAAACATAGTACATGGTGCCGTGACGCGGATACGACTATATCACCCTATCTACGAATGCTAACAAGCAACAAGATCCACAGTGGAATTCTGTAAGAGGAACGTAATTCTCCCATCACGTTGCTCCTAATTAAACGTAGCTGTGGTATACCTCTGTTTCTGCAAAAGGTTGCTGAGTAATGGTATGTTTACATGCAAGGTGTATCAAAATGCAAAATGTAGATCAAATAATAGGGACCCTCAATAGATGTTCCCACCACTATCTATGAATTAACTGTGTCAACCCTCAAAATGTTAATGAACATTGAAGGAACAATTATAAATGTAGATATTTCTGTTTAAGGCAGTGTTGTATCTATTACATGTCATCGTAATCGTGATCAGCCCTTATTCATCTCACTGCTGGGATATGGGCCTCTCTTCAATCGAAGGGGAGCATACTCCACCATGCTGCTCAACGGCGGGTTGGCGGAGGTCGGTGTTTTAAGCTGCTTAAAGGCCACTAACTTGGCTTAACGACTGTCATCTAATGAGAACAGCCGTGACTAAATGAACCCATCCATGGCCATGTTATGGTCGACGTTGTTTAACTTGCGTATTTGATTAGACTGACACGCGCAACGACGCCATCGAGCTTTTCAGATGTTACATGTAATTGTTATAATAATCTGAAGCATTGTATGGCAGCGTCTCTCCCTGGAGATGTCTCGCAACTCGATCGCGGCGACCCGTGCGCCGCCCGCCACCAGCTCGCAGGGCAGCCCCGCCGCCGGGGAGGACAACCCCGCGCAAAACAACCCCGTCGACGGAAACACCCTCAGCGACTCGCTCGTCTTCAACAACCAGTGGAACTTCAACAACGCGCACGGCATCATGAGCGGGCAGAGACTCACCAGTCCAGGTATCACTCTTACTTCAGATACTATCCCCGCTATCGGTGACGACCACCCCGTCGATGGAAACGCCCTCAGCAACTCGCTCGTCTTCAACAACCAGTGGAAGTTCAACAACGCGCACGGCATTATGAGCGGGCAGAGACTCACCAGTCCAGGTATCACTCTTATTTCAGTTACTAGTCCCGCTGTCGGTGACGACAACCCCGTCGACGAAAACACCCTCGGCGACTCGCTCGTCTTCCAACCAGTGGAACTTCAACAACGCGCACGGCATCATGAGCGGGCAGACTCACCAGCCCAGGTATCACTGTTACTTCAGAAGTTAATCAGTTGTCAACGTTGCTATCTTGCGTAATCGATTAGACCGACACGCGTAACGACGCCTTTGAGGTCCACCCTATTTATAGCTATGAAATAGTGTCCGACCGAAACTGGTTTTTACAACCGAAACCGAATTCCGGCAACGGTCTCAGTTTCGGCCGAAACCGAAACCGAAACTTTTACGAGACAATTATCTAACCGTAGGTACTTTTCTTATAATTACGTTACGTTACATTATAATTGCTACTTGGTTATAATTATTAAATTGAACGTTGAAACTAAATCTTTAATATTATCACCACTAATGCACTATAGTAAGTACTAAATACCCAACTATTGTTTGGTTACGTATAGCATTAGCGAATGAGTTAAATTAACCACAAAATATTCAGATAGCTATGTTAAACTTGATTCTACTATAATCTATGCATTAGTTTGTTATACAAAATTATTTTTCAATGTTTACTACCTACTCTTATACAATATCACATGATAAAATTTACCGAATTCAAAACAAATCACACGAAAAACTCACAAACAGCAAACAAAACGCACTGCAAACACAAACAAGTCACGACATGATTAGGCACGTGGACGCGGCAAAATGTCTTCGTCGCTTGGATGGAATTTACCGCGCCGAACATGACCGATCACAGCGCGGGAACTCCCGAATGCAGTTTCGGTTTCGGTCGCAGTTTCGGCAGGTTTGCCGCCGAAACCGAAACTCGTTTTTTTTGCCGAAACTCGACCGAAACCGAAACCGAACATTCGGTCGGACACTACTATGAAATGTTGTGGATTTGCATTGTTAAGCAGACTACTTTTGAAGAACTCTATGCTGTACTCTCCTGAGAAAACTTCGACAGGGAGCTTATTCTATAATCTTATTGTTAGAAGGAGAAAATTCACATTATGCAATAGATCATTTTTTTTTCTGTCATCAGGTATTCTAAATACGGGTATGTTCGTGGACGACTCTCGTAACAACGACGTGTCGAGTCAGCCCGCGTTTGGTTACGGCGACTACTCCCAGCCGCTCGACCGTCGTTTGCCTACGCCGCACGCTCTTGACGCGCCTTATAACCTACCTTCCACGTCACGGTAAGTCTATATTTATCCTCTGTAAACTCCTAAACCACGAGAAGGATTTTGATGCTGAACTTTCACAATCATTTAGAGAATATCTTCAAGAAAGAATTTCTTCTTCTTTTCTGGTGTTTCTGGAAGATGGATAATGATGGATAGCCGATTTAGATCAAATCTTTTGATCACGAATAACTTTGGCGTAGATAGTGATAATCGTGTTTAGCTTAGCCCTTGAAATATTACATTACTATTCCCTTGTATTACTACATTACTATTAATATTCCCTAGAGTCCTATACTAAGTTGAATATGTTGTCTCTAACATAAATTTCGGAATCAAAAAATTCGACCTGAATCTGCTTCAGCTTAGGTCGTAGAAGGAATCCAGAAATAGTTATCTAATACTTATCTTTCAATATTATAGTAACATTTAAAAATGAAATATATTAATGAAGATGCTTTCTCAACGCAGGAGAAATCCCCCTGTAATGTAATATTTCAAGTTCATTTTTGAACATTACATTATCACCTCCCTGACTGACCAGCATTCGCCTGTAATATATAGCATTTCAGATTTGATTTGGACTGGTCAAATAAATAAAAAAAAAAAAAAAGACGTGGCACTCGGGGACTGCCGCGGTAAAGCTATTGCATAGTATTTTGTATCAACTTATGCAATTATAATTTTATTTATTTATTTTATTCATGTAGTATTGCTTTTTCTTTGATATTAATTCAAGTTACACTTTTTGAGCGTGGTGACCGATAAGCAAACAAATATTTCTATTATTAAATAAATAAAACGAGTTTCGTAGAGTCGTACAATACGTCTAATCGCACGCACACAACGCCGTGTCGAAGACTGCCGAACTGAAACGACGTTAGACGATGCACGGCCTTCAAGCCACACCTCCTTGCCCGTCGGAGTGGGGAGCGTGAGGTTTTTTCGTTACGGAATTTCTGGATTCGGTCCCCGCGCTCAAGGCCCGCGATAGAAGCTATGCAATAGCTTAAAAATAGTCCCAAACTAAGCACAGCTTGTACTATGGGTACTAGATAACTGATATATGTACTTAAATATATTTATTTTTCTAAATACGCATATATGTACAATAATACATAGAAAACACCCAGGTCAAGACAAACAGACATGTTCATGCAAATGTTTGCCATGTGCGGGGATCGATCCCGCCACCTCAGGAGTCAAAGTAGCCATTGCTAGCCATTCGACCACCGGGCTCGTCATCAATAAAATACAAGTAGATGCTGCAAGTTGTATCAAAATATTCCAAGTTGTATCCATTACAAGTTGCGTACTGTAATGCTTGGTTCTCCCCTATCGCTGATATTATAGTCCAATCTGTGACGTTATATTATATGATAGTCCAATCTGCGACGTTATATTATATGATAGTCCAATCTGTGACGTTATATTACATATATGGTAGTCCAATCTGTGACGTTATATTATATGATAGTCCAATCTGTAACGTTATATTATATGATAGTCCAATCTGTGACGCTATATTATATGATAGTCCAATCTGTAACGTTATATTATATGATAGTCCAATCTGTGACGCTATATTATATGCTCCCTACCGCCGAAGTTGAAGCCGATTACCATCGGATTTTTTGATCGCGAAAATTGATCTTAGCTTTAAGTTAATGACAAACACCTTCAGCTTAGTCGGTAGAGTTCTATGGATTCCACCAGCTAAGCTAATCACAATCACCGCCAATCTAAGGTAAAGTTGATTGTCGCAATCAAAATATGCAATGGTAATCGGCTTCAGCTTCGGCGGTAGGGTCCCTGGTAAGGGAGCACCTTTAGACAAGTATTGGTTTATAAAAAAAAAATGTCGTCGTGTCAGGTCGGCCAACTCGCTGCACGTGAGCCTGCACACATTGCTGAACGCGGCGAGCGCGCCGAGCCGCGTGCCCAGCAAGTTGTCGAGCAAGCAGGCGCGCGCGGACAAACACCAGCACGTGCCCGCCAAGGAATCCGCCACGCTCACTGGTCAGTTATACTCTATTACAGTAAATTACTTGACCTCGAAATTACAGCCAAGCGGTAGTGCAGTGGATATATCGCCATTAAAGTGGGAAAATCAGCTAAGTCACTCGACATAGTTTTACAAAAAACGCAATTGAAAGTTACTGTTGCATTATCATATAGGTATTTAGTGTTTTTAAATTTAGCTGCTTTTCTCATTGTCTATATCTGTTATTATGTGACTTAGTCTTTAGAGGGTTTTCGTAGACGAAAGACGACGAGAAATAATAAGGTTTAGTATTGATAAGTCATTTCAGTAAAAAATACTCGTTGTTCTGGGAAATGTCTTGGGTTCGACGATATTTGCACGTGCCAAGACCTCGAATTTGGTCCTTGTGTAAAAGTTGGAATTGCCGTTTCGCGAACGATCACGACTGAACAATTTGCCTGAATGACGGACTGACGAATTTGTAGTAAGAAATTAAGGGATCGGTTTTAAACATTGTGTTATGAAACTGTCAAGTCATACTTAAACTAGCCTACAGTGCATAAAACAAATTTCTTGATAGGTATAAACCCGCCTGTGGTTTTATTATAATGTTGTGGTATGAATACAGCAGTGGCGAGCAGCCCAGTGCCGGATATGGGGCCGACTCTGAACAACGTAGTGCTGTGTTCGTCGATCTCCTCGCCGGAGCTGAACGCGTGTCCGCTGGGCGCGGGCGGCGCGGGCGGCGGGGGGGCCAAGGCCGAGGCCGCGCGGCCCACCAGTCCCGACGGGGTCATCACGCTACACCCGCCCTCGGAGTCTAGTAGCGACACCGCTGTTAGTATATCCCTACTAATATATATATATATATATATATATATAAGCAAAATACCACTCACTGATTAATCACGAAATCTCAGAAACTATAACACCTACAAACTTGAAATTTGGAAGGTAGGTTCCTTATAGGGTGTAGACATCTGCTAAGAATTTCGGATTTTACGAAACTCCACCCCTGGAGGTGTACTAATAATGTATCTTTAGAAATCAACCCCTTTTTGGGGTTAAAACTGCGGAAGGTAGTTTGTATGGAAGTCTAATGTTATTGAAGTTAAAATAATTATCGTAGAAAGATTTTAAATGGTATTTAAGTATAAGAATTATTGAAAACAACTACCTACTTACGTACTACTATAAGGACGGATGTTTTATTATAACAATAAAAAGAAATCCATTGCTCAGAAACGCGTGGGCGGGGCCGCTATATATGTAAATGTCAGTTTGTTTGTTACGCTTTCTACTCAACCGATCATCATGAAACTTTGTACACATATTCTCAAAGGTATTAGGAAGGACATAGGATACTTTTTATTTAAAAAAGTAAACGCGGGCGAAGACGCGGTTGGAATTATAATTATTCTACCCTTAGCGGGCGGCTCTGGCAGTGCGGTTAGCTGGAGAGCCAAGTCTGAATTGTTTTTGCGTCCCGCCAGCCTCAACGGGGTCATCCATCCGCCCTTAAAATCCAGTAGCGACACTAGTTAGCATCTAGTATGTTAGAAATTATACATAATTTAAAAAAGGTAGTATATCAAAATCCTCTTGCGACGTTAATCTTTGATAATAGGGGAAAACATTTTTTTTTTATATTTTGAGGAATTATCATTATCAATTATTAATTCAAACGTAAGTTCTATGTAACAGATGATGCAATTTTGGCAGTTTCATAATCATTATATACCTCTTTAAGGTGGAACATACGGTCTGCTCGTTGCCGTTTTCCCGCTAGATGGCACTGTAGTCAACATTTCTAGTTTATTTTGATTTACGTGTAAATGGAACATTTGTAAGTCGTAGGAATAGTTTTCGCGGAACTCGGACGTTACACTTTATTGACCTTGGTCATATACTTGCCTCAAAATTCACCCAATTCGACACATAATCCTATAATAACATCTGTCATTGAATATAGTGTAGTTTACGCACACAGACGTGAGCGAGCACTACGTTTACCATCATGACAACTAGATGGCGTGCCAAAATGAGCTGAATTATTTTATTTTTTATACTATGTCGGGTGGCAGACAAGCATACGGCCCGCCTGATGTGAAGCGGTTACCGTAGTCATATTAACGCTCGCAACATAAAATATCGCTCGCGCGCCGCCACCCCCGCTGCTGACGCAGCATCACCTTCATTTCTGGTGTCCTCACTCACTCGCAGGAACACAACCCTCAAGGGATCTGTTATTTGGCTGCGGTATTCTGTGAGGTGGAGGTACATTCCCCAGTCGGGTAGTTTACAATTACGCTCCCTACCTCTCTTTTCGCCAGAGCTTCGTTTGCCAGTCAGCAGGGTGCACCGCGTGCAGGTGAAGTTGGCTTTGGTTCAAGGATATTGATGAACCACATACACCCCAAAATATTCTGTAGGAATATTCTCAATATTTCCATTATGGAAATATTGAGAATATTCCTACAGAATATTTAGGCAGAACTACAGAACACCACCTGCTACGACATAATTATGTTATCTACGATTGTGTTATGGAAATAAAAGTTATATTTATAGGTTTAAACTTTTATTTTATTTGAAAAAAAGTAATATACAATGATAACGTAGATTCTGAACAAACTACTATAAAAATACAATTAAAACATAAATTATTCTAATTGTTGATTGCTTCCTCTGCCTTCAGTCTTCTGTCTTGAAACCACTGCTACACAGGTGCTGCAAAGGAAAATAAGTTTACTTAGTATATTTGTTATTTTATGACGAAAATTATTTCCCAATAACTTCAAAATGTTCTGCCACATTTGTTGTCTCATTTGACAAACGGCCTGCCTTCAAAGCAATTTTTTCATTGGCAGCATAAATCAGAGCCCACACCTCTGGAGCACTCTTTTTGAGAATCTCTACGAGATTTTCTTCCTTCTTTTCACTTTCATTTGCAGATGTTTTATTGACATTGCAGTAATAATCCTTGCAGCTATCATGTATTCCGAATACATGAAGCGGGCCATTTCTCAAATCTGCTGCCATAGCATCATTGTCACTGCTACAAATTATAATTTTCCGTGCCACTAGTGTAAGCTTCATCACCTTTGGCTTCAAAATATTTCGCCCATAAAGTGGGAGCTTAGTGTTGGCCAAGATCTAAAAAGTACAAATATAAATATAAATAACAGCATATGTTTCACTTCTTGAGATGACTCTATCTATGGAAATTTGATTTATTTATTTCCTTTCGTATCGTAAGGTCATTTAAGTAAAACGCCCTATGAGCACAACGTCCTAAAAGCAAAAGGGCCTATAAGCAACTCGTCTTATAAGCAATATGACCTAGTAGCAAATAGTCCTAAAAGCTAATGGACATGTTATCAAAACATCCTTATATAGACAAGTACAATCAAAAACAGAAATATTTATTAGACAATATATTTATGAATATAATATCAAGTTTATCGAATGTCATGTGATATACGATGATTACTAACTAAGTAGTGCCTAGGGCAATAAATTAATAAAAAGAAAGGATTTATTTACCTTGTAGAGTGCACTGGTATAGTTTTTGATTACATGATTCTTGCATTCTATTTTTTTATTTTGTTCCCATAAGACACTTTCTCTTTTAAGTTTGCAAACACAGAGGAGTCTCCGTCTCCAATAAAACTCAAATAGCGAAGTTGATGTATTTCTTCACTCTTTTGAAAGCCTTCCACAATCATTTGTGATTCCATTGCTGTAGACGGTCCAGTAAAATTTTTACAGCAATTATGTGCTTTCAGATCCATGTTTCTTCTCTCATAATATTGACATGTATAGCAATATTTGTTTCGAACACCAAGATATAGACATTTCTTAGTTTCTTTACCAATAATACAGGCCTGGAAATGAAAAGAAACTCTTGTAAATATTGCACATAATACCTTTATATTATGTGCAATATTTACAAGAGTTTCTTTCGGACATAAGTAATGAACCAAATTTGTGTTTAGTAAAATATTAACTTACCATACCAGATGGTGAATCAAAGTTGTGCCCGTATGACCTTTTCAACCATCCCCCATCGACATACACGGTAACAAATGGTACACCGTCTGAAGACACATGACCTTTTTCAATAGCTATTGATCTTTCTTGTTCACCAGCAGTTTTAATTTCCTCTGTCAAATGGTCAAACCACACATTGCCTATTTGTTTTTCAATACGACGAAACTTATTAGCTGACATTGTAGGAATATCCATAAGACTCGTTATGTGAGCTGCTTGAGTGTAGTAGCTGCCAGAAGTTACAGTTGCCCACACAAATGCAGTATTTATTTTATCAGTGCTGTCTGTACAGTGCTTCCACGCTTTACCACACATACTGCATTTGAAAATTAATTCACTACGAAATCCATCTAGTCTCTCACTAACAAATTCAATTTGTGAAGATTCACACATATTCCGGTGCCTTTCCAAAAGGAATGCCCACTCAATGACATGCTTCAGGTCCACAATGAAATAAATCTGAAATAAAGAAAAACAAATTAAACACAAAAGAATATGTTACTTCTAAACACTCAGTATTTGAAAGAAATTGAATAGTAATTCATAACCATGTAATTAGATTGCAGTCGCATCTAGTCTAGTATCATAGTATGACAGAATTGACAGATGATACAGATTTACACCCGTATTCTAATATGTTTCCTCAAGATTTCCTCCACTCCACTCAACCTCAGATAAGGATTTTAGTATTTTAAGTTGACATTTCTGTCCTCGACTTGAGGACTTTCCTCACTGGAGTTAAGGATAAGTCGAGGAATGAACTGTCAAATTTAAGGTACCTCGCGATCTACCTTAAGGTCTCCTCAACTACATAAATTTCGTGTTTGCGCTTGTTGCGACGCTGTTTTTTACGTTATTTTGAAATTAAAATACTAATGATTTTGAAGACTTTATGGATTACGTGTGGGATGATAATACTTACGATTATCCGGCGCGGAGGTATTTGAGAGACGCTGAAAACCCGATAGTTTTACGACGAAAACCAGTTTAAAAAACGGTTTCGTTTTAGAAAAGAGACATGTGTGGAAATTTTATTACCTCTGATTGCCATACAACTCAACCAAAACAACAAAGGATTACCTATTCCACCATTGTTGCAACTAATTTTGAGTTAAGGTAAAAATTAACACTAAGAATACCAATCTCGAGGTCGTTTCGAGGACTTCCTTGAGGTTACCTCAGCTGAGGTTTGAGTGGAGAGAATCTTGAGGAAACATATTAGAATACGGGTGATTGTCCCAGATTGCGTTCGGAACTCGGAACACATCCTGAGAAAAAAGAACAATAAAATATAACAGTAATACTTATCTTTACATTCCTGGAATATATACTTTAGAATATTGGTCGACGAAAAAGAAAATAATAAATCAGATTATAATCAGTTATTTATTTTTATACAATAAAACACGTCTATTTGATGTACATATGTAATGTAAGTAACTCAATTATTTGTTTGTTTCTGAACGCAACATATCGTAACTTGGAAAATGTATTAGAACAATATCAAAAAGAGCGGAGCGGCAACCTCTTTTCAACGTAGTGCATCTAGGTCAAGGTTATGAACGAACGGCAACGTAGCATTACTTTTCTACGAAAAAAGTTGCCACATAAAAATAATAAGTAATAAAATTGTTTACTTTGCCGTTTAGGGTCGACAATTTTATGTTATTATAATGTTTTTATTTTATGAAAGGTAGGAAAGGAAATAAATCAATTATTGTACATTTATTAACAAAATAATGATACTTTCAGAATTAAAATATCGCCTGTGCGCCATCTAGCGTCCAAATATTTAAGCTATCGCAATCATTTGTTTGTTTTGTTTTGACAAGCAAAATAAAGGCTTTATTTTGCTTGTCAAAACAAAACAAACAAATGATTGCGATAGCTTAAATATTTGGACGCTAGATGGCGCACAGGCGATATTTTAATTCTGAAAGTATCATTATTTTGTTAATAAATGTACAATAATTGATTTATTTCCTTTCCTACCTTTCATAAAATAAAAACATTATAATAACATAAAATTGTCGACCCTAAACGGCAAAGTAAAGGCAAGCAAAATAAAGGCTTTATTTTGCTTGTCGAAACTCACTCACACTACTAAACAAGTGACAATTTTTTCCTGGATTTCATTATTGTTTTCCTAAGTTAATAATGTAAGTTATTTCCTGAAAAGGTCAGACGCGACAACATTTCATAGTAGAAAAGTGATAAAATGATTTGTTTTAAACAAAGAGTGTCTTTGTTTCGTGTATAATCCCATCAAAAAATGTATGGACGGACCATCGGAACATGCCCCATAATAGAAGTTTTTAGATTACTAGATTACGTCATCTGGCTCAACTATAAAATTGGTGTCTCACACGGTTTAACGTTGTTTCCGTTTCTCTTTCTAATATGTACTAATCTTTTTATTTGGAATGATAAATTGTTGTTCTTGCCGACGACACCTCATACTCGTATTTTTAAAAATAAAATATCAACATTGGAGATTTATACATAACTGGATACGAACAATCTGATGTCATTGATTTTAGTGTGAAGAGAAACCCTACAGGCTAATTATTCACGTTTTGTGAACCATGTCCTTAGATTCTTCACGATTTTTTTAAAGAATGCTATGCTGTAGGCCATCGGAAAAGTCTTCGAGTTAGGACATCAGTAAATAACGCACATTATTTCTACATAATTGATATTTTTTTCACAGGAT
This sequence comes from Hypsopygia costalis, assembly GCA_937001555.2. Lineage (NCBI taxonomy): Eukaryota > Metazoa > Arthropoda > Insecta > Lepidoptera > Pyralidae > Hypsopygia > Hypsopygia costalis. The sequence continues at coordinate 6,322,104 of OW443330.2, read as the reverse complement.
TTGATGTTTAGCGAATTAGAAGTATTCGCTGACGAAAACAATACGAATCATGTGGACGAGAACTCCAACGAAGAGAATGATGTGGATGACGAAGCGATGTCAGGTCAGTTACATCATAATGTTTTTTGTTTTAGTATTCGTTTTCCCTCTAATTTCTCCACACTACTTGTCCTGACGTCCTGACTATTCTACTTTGTGGATATACCCCTCCTATTGCCAGTAATATGAATAATTAAATGCGATATTATATCTTAAGAATAGTGAAGTCGATTTTTGGTTGCCATTTCGATATCGGTCCCATAGTAAGACCTGTTCTAAACGTGCTGTTCACATATTCTTAGTGGCTTTAAAACCTAACTTACAATGCCTGGAAAGTTCCTATCTCCTTGATCCCTTCCCTGTCCTAACCCGCCCAAAATCTAACAGACGGCTCGTCGGCGAGCGGCGTGAGTGGAGTAAGTGGAGCGAGTGGAGTGAGCGGTCCGTGCGAGTGGTGCGAGCTAGCAGAGTCGCCGGCATCGCTGTGCTCGGAGGAATCGGCCGCGAGGCGCTACTGTGGCTATCGGCGCGCCAGACGACATCAGCCATACGCCAGACGTCACCCCGACGTTCACGCCCACACCCACGACCACGCCCCCGCTCATGACCACGCCCACCCTCATCCAGACAGTTGCGGAGACATATAAACTTCACATAACACATATAGATGCAACGTTTTTAAATTTAACAGATGCTCAGTTCTTATTATGTGGTAGTTTGCTTTAAATTGAGTAAAATTTCATCAGTGGTTTTCTTATATTTTGATTGTATGTGCTACATATTTAATTGACATGATACTTGACGCTGCCAAAGATTTTGTATTAAAAAGTGCATTCATGTCAGTGCGTCAACGGTTATCACATAAAAAATGTTGATTATTATTTAAAATTTAGAATATGATTTTAAAATGTAGCAATTTTTCAACAATTCGAAATTCGAAACTTTTCGTTAATTTAATATGTTACTTTTTGTAAATCTTCCAATTAATATGGCAAAATTGCAAAAGTTTTCCGTTTCGGTATGAATTCTTCGATTTGTTTCATATAATTAAATAAATAACATAGAGGTATCACTGGAGACACTTTCGATTTCACAAATACCCCTTTTAATGATATTGTGTACATAAAAGGTATTTATGTTTAAGCTGGTATGTCGTGATCTAAGAGTACATTTACATCTAAAATTAAAATAACACATACCTTTTCAATTTTATTCAATAATACGGTTCTAAGACATTAATTTTATTTGTACTATTCTTATCAGTTGCAAAATATTTTGTTTGAATATATGCCACCGTTGAGCCACACAAACAACTGTAAGCTTTATTTATATTGCTATAGAGTAGAATATTATTTGTTTGAATTTTACCATGTTTACAAGGTGATTTGCGTCTGTGAGTTGAATAGCCTTTCTCGGCTATGCTGTCGATAACCAATCCAATTTCAATCTAGATTCCTACGGCAAAGCTGATCGCCACGCTTTACATAAAGAGAATACCACTAGTTCACTTGTATGGATATTGGCCGACATCGGCACCAAAATTTCACTGCAAAGCTTCATATAAATGACGTTATAGGTCTTTAAAGTAGACATAGTAGATTACATATGATTTCTGTGATTATCGAATTATTCCAATGTTTCATTTAATTAAATTATTCGTACTCATAAAAGTTGTCAATACAACAAACATAATATTTTTATTTTATATATTTATTTTAGTATTTGTATTTGATATATCCGTACTCAAAATCCTGATTGCTGGGACGAATTAAACAGCGGCGGAGAGACACTAACAGATAAAAAAAATATTCATAAAAACCCCCAGCTGTCAGTGGAAATAAACTCATTAATTTTTTCAAGGGGTTTATGCTCCTGGTCCGTAACACAGTATTAGGTAGGGAATTTAACAGGAAGTCAGGGTTTGCCTTTTTTTGTGTTATTATTTTACCTAGGATAAATCAGTTAAGTCTATAAAGTTTTCATGATAAAGGTATTCATGTGAGATTTAATTATGTTATGTTTGCCAAGTATATCAGTTCTATACTAGAGAGATTTGGGATAATTATAGCTCTGTCCTTTTAATCGTCCCTGCGATCAGAATCGACTATTCCGCTTAATCGATCCCATGTAAGTATATTTTGAATATTGAAGTGTATCGCAACGATACAGCATTGAAGGTTCGTTACCGCTCAGGTGAGAATGACATCGAGGGCGCTTGCGGCGGGCTGGGCGTCGCCGGCGGGGGCGGCGGCGGCGGCGGGGGCGGGGAGGCGGGCGGCGGGACGGACATCCTGAACCGGCTGCTGTGCGCCGTGCACGGGCGCGTGACGCCGGCCGGCTCGGACGGCGCGCCGCCGCCGCCCGCGCCGCGCCACGACAACGACCCGCAGCTCTCCACCGCCGCGCACACAGACATGCTGCTGCTCAACCTCATGCGCATCAACGGACTCACGCCCAAACATTCCAAGCACGGTGAGTCGACGGTGACACACGCACACGGAGGACGTTGTTATGCGAAATGGATCAAACCACGAAACGGTCAAAAATTACTTAATTACACTGATACAGAGCGATATATGCTTAGGTATTAGCCAATGTGGGCGTACAGCATGTATAGAGATAATCGATCGAACAATATCGGATTTCACTCTCGATCCCGATCTTCAGGGGTTCTGTTAATTCGTACATTTTGTGAAAAACATAACTCGTCCATTGACAGGTTTTTTAGGCCCCATATATTTTGATGTGGACGTGTTCCAGGTCCCAAACGGAACTGGTCGTCATCGAAGTTCGACGCTCTCCCCGGGCCGTCGGCGGCGAGCGGGTGTCGGTCGGCGCGCCGCAGCAGCGCCAGCCCCGGCGGGAGCGGCCTGGGCGGCGGCGGGTTGGGCGGCGTGAGCGGAGTGAGCGGGGTGAGCGGCTTGAGCGGCGTGAGCGCGCCGCAGCAGCCGCGGGCCCGCCGCCCGCACCGCGCTCAGCCGCTCTCGCCCGGACAGCTCAGGCGGCGGACTGACACTAACAGGGCCTCAGGTATCTTCGTCTATTAGCATTGTAAATAGTACTCAAAGTCAAAACTCTTTATTGCATAACTAAGTGTACATAGGATCTTAGACTTGTTTACGCACATCTCGTCATATAAATATAGGAACTTATTTGTAAAAAGAATAGTATTGCAAGTGGTATTGATTGATTGATTTGATTTGATTTTAAAATGTCTTTATTTACAAATACATAATAGTAAAAGTATTGCAAAAATATTTTATTCTAGGTGCAATACACTTAAAATAAAAATAGATAATTAGGCTGACTCACCTTTTCGAACATTTATCATCATTGTTAACGGTTTCCAAAATGTACACAATTTCACAATTAATTTATAAGTAGGTAAACACTATAAATTAATTGACGACTTTACACATTTTGGCTTGTTATAAACTAAAAAGTGGTATTGATATTTTCAATTCTAGCCTGCCATTGATCACAGAAATGACGTAAAAATGTATTGAACTTTTATGAAATTATGAATGTATTATGTCCATATTTTGCAATTAATTTATTCAAATGTATTTATTATTTTGTATTATAATATCGCATTGGTGTAAGCTGTAATGTTGTTATAAATGTTATCAATATAAAAATAAAAAATAAAAATATCGACCCTGTGATAGGGGGCCGTGTATATGGTATAGTATATCGTATAGCTCGCGTACGTTGCGCAGGCCCGCTGGCCGGCATCGGGCTGTCCCCGCCGGGCACGCCGGAGCGCGCGCCGCTGTCGCCGGTGTCGGCGCTGGCGCTGCACGACTATTGGCCCTCCGTCTCCTCCGTCAGCGACAATGATGAGGTCGAACTCATTTTGGACTATAACGTAAATATACATTCACTATATTGCTTGCCTATATTATACCACGTTACATTTACCATGATTGTAAATTTATACATACTGATATTGTATCGAGCGATTTCTTTATATTTATATGTATGATCGCCTATACTATTAATCATCCATTGGTATTGGACTAACCCAATCACTTTACTAATACGAACAGTTTATCACGCTCGCAGAACTAGCGTTTTCTATAAAATATCAATTAATAATATCCATAAGATTGTAGACTTATACAAATGCTAAAAAGCGATATATGTAGTATATTATCATTATCAGGTCATTTTAGTCTCCACTGCAGGAGCACGACCCTCTCTCGTCCGTCCCAGACAGAAGGAGGATTTGGCCTATACTGACCACGCTGGCCAGACGGGTTGGGGAGGCCTGATCATGTTTTATAATGTACGACATCCACGGGAAGAGACGGAGTGATTCTATCCTAGTCTGCCGGAAACCACACGGCCAATGTGTAGTATATATTATACACTCTATATCACTTTTTAGCATTGAAGATATAACTGCTTTTCGGCTAGATGCCGCGACGAAACTCTTCGTAGTGCACACCTAAAAACACTGATTGTGTTATTCGAGTTATATAGAGACTGAACGCTTTACCCCTGACACTTTTGAATACTGGTCGAAACTTCTTTTGTACGCCCGATGTAGCGACCGAACGCTGTTCTTCGCTTACATTCCGATGCCAGTTTCAACAATTTCCGCTTTAGCGTCTGCGGAACATAGCTCAGTGTTCAAAAAAATAGATACAACTAGTCGCCAAATTGCGATGCAGCATCGTTGCAGTCTCTCAATCGCGTGTTTTCAATATTGCGACCTCACGTAGTAACCAGTGCCGACTATGGTTAAAGCGAGCCCTATGTAACATTGTTAAGTTCAAGTTAATATTTCCGAACCTACTAAAGAAGTTTTCACTTCCGAAATAAAAATTAAAAACCGAACTTTCGGGCCCCAAAAATTACGGGCCCTAGGCACGTGCCTAGGTTGCCCGGCCTTAGTCCGCCCCTGGCAGTAAGTCGCTAAAATGCCATGGTTATGCAACTGAGTGCGGTAGCGTCTTGTCCGCTGTAGGAGAATAACATAATGTCATGTACAAGAGCCGCCAAGTCAAACCCTGAATCTAATAGATCTATGGCTATCATCGTTAAAGTGACTTCGCCTCGCGTCCGTGCATGCCTCTTGTTTAGAATACAATAAAGCTCACCCCAAGAACAAGTTGAACAGTGTTCTTTTGGGTTATGGAGGGGATAGACGGCAAATATATAAACATCTTTACATGCTCGGGGCTCGTCGTATAAAAAAGGAAATAACATTAAATAGCTGTGGATATTGTTATTTGGCTGCGGTATTCTGTGAGGTGGAGGTATTACACAGTCGGGCAGCTTACAAAATACGCTATGCCCTACCTCCCTTTCAGCTGCTTCACTTTGGATTTATAAATAAATAAATATTGTCAGACAAATTACACAGCGCCAACTAGCCCCAAAGTAAGCGAAGCTTGTGTTATGGGTACTAGACAACTGATAAACATACGTAATAGCATTTTTTTTTGCTGTGCTTCAATTTAATCCTAATTAAAAATTTAATCCTCTTGAGGTTTGGCGTTGGGTCGCCGATCAAGTCATATTATTTAAAGTTTTAAGAGGTTTTATAGTAGACTGTCCTCAACTTCTTTATCAATTCTAGAGTCCCTCAATCACATTATAGAATTGCAAACTTTAAGCTTTTCTTTTTGAAATCTCGTAGAACCAACTTGGGCACGCAGAGCGTTATTCACAGATTTTGTAATTAATATATTATATTTTATATGTCCTCCAGCGGAACACATATGTCAATTGACTCTTTAATTTCTTTAAAAAAAATCATTGTACACTTTAATTAAAGTCATTGTAATATGAACATTTTTCAATTATCTGCACCATACGTATTGTATATTTTTTTACGGAAACGGTACTAAACCTCTGCCTGTAATTTTTTACATATCCTACTATGAGGTATTGACTAAGTTGTGTTCGCCTATTATTGTTTTTACACTATACTATTAACCAAAATATGTAATGGTGTAAAAATATGGGCAGACCTTTAATTAATTAAATAAATAAATGTGCGTTTGAATTCAGATTCTTAAATCTTTAAAACACGTCATTATAACTTATCAGATCGTTCTTAAAATATCAGCATTTGTGTGGTGAAGGTGATCTGTATGAAATTCCGTGAGTTCTAAATTGAGACTCTTAATTCGGTTTCTAAATTTCCTGATGGATTCCGGCTGTGTCAGGTTGGCATTACGCTAATTATACGTTTATTATACCCCTGCTCAGGACACGTTGTTCGACTTGCTGCTGAACAGCCTGTCGATAGACAGTCCGGGCATGACGGCGGCGGAATGCGGCGACGAAGCCTCGGCCCGCGCCGCCACGCCGCCCGTGCAGCCCTGGAGCCCGGTGGCGGCGCCCGAGCCGGCGCCGCCGCCCGGCCCCGGCCCCAGCCCCGGCCCCGGCCCCGGCCCCGGCTCCGGCGCGGCCGCCGCCCCCACGGCCCGCGACGCGGATTGACTACGCGCCCGACGTTCCCGATGCTTCCCTCAGTGCGACCTCGCCGCCTCCTGCTACCGACGCGAGTACCATCACTGATTGATGTCGCCTGCGTTCGAGAGCATCAAAACTTCGATCGACAACCATAGTCAGTCACCATCTACAGCGACAGCCAGGCAGCGCTGAAGGCACTTGCTAAAACAGAAACAACATCAGCAATTGTCAAAGAATGCAAAAATGCATTAGAAAGGCTGTCCAGAACAGCTGATGTGACGATTGCCTGGGTACCCGGACATGAGGGTAATACGGGCAACGAAATAGCTGATGAACTGGCTAGGAAAGGGGCTGACGAAAACCAGGTGGGCCCGGAGCCAAGGCTACCAATCGCCCACAAAATAACAAAGGGAGTAATCAGCCGAAGAACAGTAGTAGAGACAAACCAAAGATGGGAGTCCTCGACAGACATGAGACAGTCGAAGATCTTCATCAAAGGCCTAGACAAAAGAAGGACCAGCCAACTGATGAAACTCTCCAGAGGCAACATGAGGCTCGTCATAGAAGTGTTAACAGGACACTGCCGATTGAACAGGCACCTGACACTAATAGGCGTGAATACCAACCCCAAATGCCCAGAGTGCATGGATGACGACGAAACAAGCTTCCACCTGCTTGCCGAGTGCCCCATGTACTCACGGATAAGATGGGAGACCATGGGGGTGGACACGTTAGACAAAGAAGACCTAGAAGACCTGAAGGTGGAACAGATCGTAAGGTTTTGCAAGGAAACAGGTAGGTTCGACGGAACGCCGTGATTGCCGGATAAACCCACATCCTCCCCCAAAAGGGAGGACCAGGGGAAATGGGTGAAATGGCCTCAGGTAAGGCTGATCACCCGCCCGACAGCCGGCGTCCCCGTTGGAAATAATAATAATAATAATAGTCAGTCTAAATTAAAACTGCTCGACGCGACGCGGCGATGACGCGTAGATATACTCTGAGATAAACTCCGTTTAAGATCGAAGCTTTCGACTAACTTACGTGAATGGCCCATTAATATTTATTATGATGTCATGCGTGAGATTTTCGATTTTTTTTTATTTCATAAGATCTCTTAGCGATGATATGCTCTAGATGTCGGAACCTTTTTGAATATACCTAGCGACTCGAAAGACGGAGCAATATTTTCCATTGTTTATTTTTAAGCATTCTTGTGTACGAAATCCTCTGTCTTAAACGAATGTCATTTGTGCGATTCCATGTGCCAAACTTGTAAAAAACTTAAAATGCATCTGAGAGTCGATGTCTATTGTCATGTCATGTCATTCTTATGATTGTCGATCGAAGAATACCCACATTTCTCAACGAGACATAAAACGACCCTAGGTTAATTTAGTGATGTTCCAACATAGGTCGTCGATTTGTCTTGTGAGTTATTCACATTTCAATGTTCGGTGTTGTTCTAGCAATAGTGTTCTTGCCATGTTATTGATGTTTTATCGGTGTACACGTTGGGATGAACGAAAACTCGCGCGGGTTTAGAGTGGGCTCTCTTATATGTATGTTTCGGAAACATATATGAGCAGCGTAAAATGAAACAGAAGCTTGCGACGAAATGAATGTTGTATGAATTCTATGGATCGCCGCACACGATGGGCGCCTGCGCAAGGTTTCGCGTACGCCCTTATTCACTTGAATATTGTGTCGAAAACGTTAGACTATATTTGAAACCTAATATTACATGACCAATCATGGACGATAGATGGGCAGTCTCATGACAAACTTTATCGAGAATTTACTTTGACCTTAAAAGATTCCATAATAGGTTGACTTATCTAAAAAAAAAAACGTATTAATAGGCGAGAAAAGCGAGTCTGTGTAGATGTTATAGTAGAACAATTTTCTTATTTGTTCGAAATATACTCCACTTGATATTATACAGTAGGTTACTCTATCTACACTATTATGTATTCATTTTTATGCTGATTAGTTTGAATTGCCTACAAAACGGGTATTTGTAAGTGACCATGAAAATTGTCGACCTTAAAGAACCAAACGCCAAATAATAAGGGTACATCAACTTAATACATTTTTTATGATCGACAAGTTTCATTTTAGCTTCAAAAGTGATACGAATTCTTGTGAAGTATCTCACTTATAAAGAATGTGTATAAAAAAAATTGAGAACCAAAAGATATATTATGGGTAGTAGATAGGAAGATTCAAAATTATACGATCTCTTAAATTTTAGTCGAAATTCATGACATTTTTTTTTTAATATTTAATCGGAAGGGTTTACCTGTATTGTTCAACGTTCAGTAATGTATTTTTTTATATATAAACAATATTCAATTTTATGTTAGCCAAAAAATTGTATAATAGATTAAAAAGACGTAACATAATATTTTAGACTCTTTTTGCTCGTGTTCACTATATTAACGATCGCAAATAGAAATAATAATAATATATATTTCGATATACTTATTGCAAATCTTCATCGTTTAATTTCTTCAAAGTTGAATAATTTTCAAAGCATTTATATTTTGTTTCGCATTTATATCGTTGTTTGTTAGGTCCAAAATAACATAGCAACGGAGGTAAATGTATACTTTATGTAGTGTAATCAGTGTCGTGTAACAGTTGTGTAGACTAGAATCAAGCGGTCTAAGTATTCTTTTTAAATAAAATAAAATCCATCTAAGATTTGGAAAATCTTAGATGGATTTTATCTTATGATTTCTGAATTTAGGTATGAAAATTCTGACAGTTAGTTTTCAGTGCATTGTGGCAAGACTATATCACATAAGCGACGTGATTCCAGGCTGGCCAGTGTGACTTGTAACTGAGACGGGCGACAGAGGCTTTTTCAATATTGATTTTGCTGTAAATGATTTTGCAGACAGTCGAGTGTTTCGGAAACACTTGTCGCCAACGTTTATCGATTGTTACATATTACGAGAACGTTAGTTCTGAAATATAATTTGTTACTGGAAACATATTTTAAATAATTAAGAATAATGAGTTATATATGCACGACACTGGTTTGTGTGTATTACTTTATAAGTGTATAAAAATAATTAAAACGGCAAGTCACAACTCAATCTATCAACAGTTTTCCGTATTGTGTTTGGTCGAAAGGATCATGCAAGAGTTTTCATTTGAAGCTGGTTGATAATAACATGTAGTATTCGATATTATTTCGATTTAAGAAGATTCTCGTTTATAATTATAAATTTACTTTATATTCCACAAATAAAACGGAAAATAAATGAAGTTTACGTACGTCAACGCGGGTTGCAATTGCATTGCAACTCATTGCTACTCAGTAGTACCCAGTGATACTCGCCTTGATGCGTAGTACTGGTTTTATAGTCACGCTTATAGCCATGTCCTGCACTGTTATAATATAATATCATTATAGATATGCCCTCCACTTACTGTTAGTGTATACTATGAAAATGAATGAAAGACTTGAAGAAACTTGGAAGAAGACCTGTATAGGTCTTTCATACTGCGCGAAAACCAACGTGGCTCAACGACTCATCCAATGACCATAACCGGGAGACTTCATGACCTCACTGGCAGCGATATTGATAGATTGGTCAAATTTCTCATACCCGGTTTCCCCGTAAAGTGGATCTGTAAAGGTTAGTAGCCGTCGTCGAGGTCAAAATAGTTCATATAATTTCTATGTATTAGCACATAAAGAAATGTATTAAAATTTGCCCATATCGACTATACGGACCGGTCCATAGCTGCATGCGAGTGCTGGTGTGGGATGTGTGATCACAAGATAGAGTTTAAATATATTTCGTTAGGTTATTACCTGCACGGAATCAGGACCGGGCAAATCAGGAATCTATAAGTATCTTTATAGCAAAATCTTTTATAGTTTAATTTATAGCGTAAAGGCAAAATCTCTCGCTCCAAAAAATAACAAAACAAACGTAACATGTTTACTGAACATGAGAAGCATTCTTCACGTACTTCTTCACGCCCTTAATTGTCGCAAGCAACGATGAAATGACAAAATAACTCACTCAGCCGAGTGGGGCTGTTGTCGGTCTGCTTTGGATAACATTTTTGCTTGTTTTTGTTAACAAAACACCATACCCATATTTCGTGCTAGAATATGCAAAACTGTTGTTGGACCCTGTAAGCGTGACTGTAAATCTGGTATATTAGTTTTCTGTTATTGTAGTTCATTACGTGAAACCGTCGCTGTTAGCCCAGTAAGGCTCAAATTATGTGTCTTAATGTAATAGTTCAAATTGTTTTATGTAATCGTGGCGATGTTTGGACTATTCACAGCGACTCATCAATTTAGACACATAATACAATCATAACTATAGTACATTTTATAAATAGAATTGTCGAAAAGAACAAAAGTCAATATAATGTGAACTGTTTACTTAGTGAGAGTTTTTTGTTCGTGTTCTATCATGTCAATGTACACAAACCGACCAAATAGAGAAGAACTCGCATGTTGTGACTTTATAAGACGCGTGTTACATATCAAAATTATGTGGCTTACTTGCTCACATTTTGAAGTTAGCAACCGTCTAATTTGGACGTACTACATAGTGTTCAATTTCAATTCCAAGTAGTCTACATTGATGCGCCGCTGTGTACACGTCTTCGTATTATTTTATTTAATCACTTAGTATAGTATGATTTGACTGAGAAGTGCAAACGCTTGTGATCGCCTAGGTAAAGTTTTAGTTGAACACTGATATCGTTAAGTTTTATGTGTACTTTCCTATGGTAATAGGCAGAATCTTAATTGCAAAGAATAAAGGTCTCCGTCCATTATCCGGGGCATATGACCGTAACCGGCACAGACAAAAACATAGTTGTATGCGCTCTTACGAGTTATTAAAATGCGTGTAACTTTTTAATTGCGCATCGACCAGTTGTGTTTTTTCTGCGACAAATTCAAGGCAACATCTGGTTGAAATCAGATTTTCGCTAGGTGGTGTAGTTTTATTGGGCAGTACCGAAATAAGGCTTATTTCGGCTCTGCCACAAAAAAGTACTTATAACTTTTTAACTGGAGGTCGAATAATTCTGATACTTGGTGTCTGAATTCAACAAATTGACGATTAATTCTGGGGGTAATCATATCTTCGCTATGTTATGTAGTTTAATAGATCCCGAGTGGGCAGTGCCGAAATAAGCTTATTTCGGCACTGCCACAAAAAAACCTTATAGCTCTTTGACGGGTGATCGACAAAATTTTCCTCTGGGCGACAAATTAACAACAAATTTTCTGTCTAGTTACAATCAAGATCTGAGATGAGATGGGCCGAAATAAGGCACGCGGCGCAATCGGTGATTATTATTATGTATCTCTTTTTAATCACGGGTCAAGCCCGGTCATTTGATAGGCGTGCGCGGGGATATAGATCCAACGCGTAGAGGCCCCTTTGAGAAGTTTAATGTAATGTTGTTATTATTATCTCTCTTAAATCACGGGTCAAGTCCGGTCATTTGATAGGCGTGCGCGGTGATATGGATCCAACGCGTAAAGGCCCCTTTGAGAAGATTGATGTAAAGTTGTACGCCCGCCGTGACCCGTTCCAGGATATGCCAATGGAACGACATACCCATGAGCAGGTCTCGGTAGACACTATTGCGAAGTGTGATGGAAAATAAATGGACTATGGAGATGAGATCTGGGTGAACTTAATACCGGGCTATTACAGAAGAGGGACGGACGCCTGCTATAACTGCTTAGAAGCAGTTATCGCAGGCAAATAACTAGCAATAGATTGCTAGTTATTTGCGGCAGGCGGTGGCTTGCCACTCATTAGATGGGCCCCCGAAATGCCAGGAAAACGGCCGGGGGCAACACCGGTGTGAGTGACTCAGGGATGTCGAGAGGTGTGCTGCGCTTTCTCCGAAGTTACTCGCGGCGTGATGCCCTTTAACACTACCACACCCCTGGAGCATATTATTATTATTATTATCGCAGTTACGGTTCTTGTCTATTATTATTCGTAGATACAATCTCGGTAACTGAATGAAGAATGACAAAATGATGTACGTTTGGCGTAGTATTGGGTATAAATTTCTTTTCATTTCTAAATTATATTGATTCGATGTAACGTTTGAAAGCTGAAGATATAATTTGATGGACTTGAATGCAATTAATTATCCCAATAAATTATAAATGTCAATAATTCAATGTTTTTTATTTCATAATCATAGCCCTCGAGCCGGGCACGAATATCAGTTCCTCCTGAGCGAAAACTTTTTAAGTGGAACACCACTTAAAGCAGCAAACATGCTGCTCCGTGGGCGGGTCGAGTAAGCACCTCCCAAACACGATGAAAAATAAAACCTCTCAGTTGAAAATTTCTCAGATGACATTTTATATGGTATTCTTGAATAAAAAAAATACGCTATTTGCTGCAATTTTTAGGCTTCTTGATTTTTGAAAACTTTCTGAAGCAGTTCACAAGTTTTCGGTCGGGAGGGAATTGGTCCTATAAATCTGTTTTGGCTATTAGCTGTACTCCCGACATCGTTCACGTGGATTTTTTAGATTCTTAAATTCTGGAGATATTCACAGTATTACCATTAAAATAAATGGGTATATGGTACTTGTCAACCGTTTCTAGACCATTACACTTAACAGTCCATCAGAGGGGTAGCTCTACGAATGCTATGTACTCTTCGATACGTAGAATAATCTTACGGGAGCTTCAAACTGACGGAGCGGAGCGGCGATCAGCTTGTAAAAGTACTGCGGCTTTAGAAGGTTCCTTAGTGCCGCCGGCGTGAGACAGTGATGGTTTTGTCAGAAAACCCGACTGGAGGTACAGCGCTTACTGTAGCTGCCCGACTGGAGGACTGAGGAAGTACCTCCAGTCGGGCAGCTTAAAAATACGCTATGCCCTACCTTTCTTTTCGCCAGAGCTTGGTTTGTCAGTCAGCAGGGTGCACCGCGCGCAGGTGAAGTTGGCTTTCGTTCAAAGATGTTGATGAACCACTTACATTCCAAAAATTAGTCCATTGATTTACGTTCGCAGTTTTATCAGGTATCTATAAGCCTTAAATCAATGGACTAATTAGAGCTTGATTTCACCAGAGAATCTTTGTAGTTTTGTACAGTCTCCTATTGATACTTATTACTTATTAGGGCTTAGTTGATACATGGCGGATTGTACTGATAAAAAGAAAACAAATTTGATTCAATATTTTATTTTCATTGTTCCAAAATATACACAATGACAAGTATTGGAAAAATGGATATATCCATATTCGCAAATGTCTTTAAGGTGGTTACTTCATTTCTATAGCTGATTACACGAAGAACATGAATATATATTTGTATACAAATCTCTTGTAAGCAGACACTCAGCCGAGTAGTCTCCACAGCTAGAGACGTGTCTTTTATTGAAAGGGCGCCGGGGCGCGCTCCTTGTCTCTCCTCTACTCATGATGTATAATTATTAAATTCACTTCCTACACTAAATGATATATTTACAAATAAATCTTTAAAGGAACGCTTTGCAAACATTCAACAAACTTGAGATCGTCTTAACGTAAAGATGGTATAAAATTTTTAAAAAAGTTAAAGAACGAAATTCAAACATTATTTAGATGACGAAATATTTACAAGAATAATTACAATTTAAAAAAGAAATTGCGCCAAATCACATTTTTATAGCTTTCGCAAATAAATAACAATCGAATTTAGCCTAAAAATACTTCTCTTTGATAAACAAAACAAAAAAATAATTGCATTCAACAAAGCTACAATAACAAATTTAATATAAATTAATCTTAAAAGAAATGTACAGTTTTTACAAAGCTAGGGATCACTTATATTATTATCACTGCAGGTAGTGTTACGTCAGTTAGTTGCGATCGAGAGACGCTACTCAATAATATTTTTGAAATCGTTATATCAACATACACCTAGTCATTAAAATTAAGTTCATCTATTGCATTAATTATTTACAATCAATCATCGCCACACGTCATACTACGCAAAGTTAAAATGAAGTCATTACAAGCAGTATACTTCATGGAGAAATGTCTCCCATTCTCGATTAAAAATTCTGAATTATTAATAAAACATGTATCATTGAAGGAGACACTATAAGGTAACTTTAATACATAGCATATTTCTATAAATTTAAAATTGTGCATAATACTCGAACCAGCTGGCACTACTAGCAAAGGCAAGTAGGTGATATATGCAGTTCATAATTTATCTTCAATAATAACTATTATGAAACTTGTATGAGGATCTACATTAAATTCCTACATAATATACCTTACAATTTAAGTGGTGTTTTAATAGTGTGGTCATATAATCGGTACCCATGCGGGTACGTATCACTTACGAATAAGAACCTACAGGCGTGTGTTGATAAAATTTCGTCGTCTGTAGGTACTATCTATATCCTAGTAGCACTAATTTTAACTATATTATGCATTTATTTTGCACTTTAATAAATCCCACTACAACTCCGTAAAAAGTAGTTTGATACCTACAAAGGGAGTGGTACTACAAGATTATGTAGTACGTGGGACCTAATCACAACGGTGCCTCGCGTGGACAAGTCATCGCCGCGATGGCGAGCGGTCATCTCAGTGCGGACACTCGCCCACGCTCGGCCCGGTCCTTGCATCCCGTCACCATATCGGCCGTCCCTGGTACGCTCCGTGCATACATCTTTTCACATTCTGTCAGTTTCATTATCATTCTTTGGCATTGTTTAGTGAGCTTAGTTCGTTTAGGCTTTCACTACTTTGTTTCCACGATTCAAAAATATCTTCACCCAGTCTTCATCCATAAGTGTATTGCACTGTCCAAATAATATTATTTTATGAATCACTTTTGAGTTATAATCAATCGTACATAATAATATAACATTAATCTAAATCGTTAAGTTTGAATTAGTTTAGTTTGATTGATCGAGCATCGTTTTGAAACACACATAAATTTTAAATCGTCGACATGTTCTACTGACTAACGATCTTGAGTATTAAATAGTATGACATTACAATATGTATAGATAAATATATATATTTATATATATAATACGACCTAATCTATTCAGTCCCTTGAATTCAAATTAATAGCCTCTCTCATAATGAAAGTTTCGAACGGTAGTGACTCGGTTTCCGGGTAAATGTAAATCAGACTTATGTATTTTAGATAAATATCAGTATGTAAGTATATTCGATCGTCGGTTAAAGGAGTAGTTAATCGTTTCACAGTAGCACAAAAGAAAACTATATCCAAACAGCACCAGTTCAGTAAATAGGCACCGACCAATGATCCGTAACTAGAGGGTAGGGTAGTGCAGTCGCGAGGCGGGCTCCGCGGCGGGCGGTCACACGTGCGACTCGAGCGGCGGCCGCGGCGGCGGCACCAGCGGCCGCGGCCAGGCGGCGGCCGCGGCCGACAGGTCGGGCGACGACGTGCGCGTGTGGCGCGCGCCCCAGCTGTCCTTGTCGAAGTCCTTGGTGCCGCCCACCGTGTGCCGCCGCTTGATGCCGCGCTCCGGCATGCCGTTCTTGCGTTTCAGCTTGGTGGAGCGCCACGCGCCGCCCTCGCGCCGCCGCACAACGTTCCATTCGCCCTTCTCCAGCTTGCTGAGCCGCTCGCCCTTGGTCAGCGACTCGGAGCGCTGCAGCCGCTCGACGCGGCAGTTGAGGCTCTCGGAGCGTAGCACTCGCGCCTCGCTCCGCTCCGATTCCCTGTTCAGGGACTCGGATCGCTTCAGCTTGGCGCAATCGAGCTCGTCGTTCTTCTCGCCGTCGCCGGGCTCGTTGTCTAGCGCCGCGCTGTTCCGCTTCCCGCACTCCGGATTCGCGGACCTGAGCCCGTTGTAGGAGGGGTAGAGGACCCTCTCGATCGTCTTGTCGTTGTCGGGCATCGCGTCCCCGCTCGAGTTCTGCGACCTGGTGTCGACGTCCTTCTCGTCGTCGGTGCGCGCGTCGTCGTGACTAGTCTTTTTTGGAATGATCTGGTTCTCCTTCTCGGAGTCGTCGGTGTCGGGCGCGGGGCTGGCGGCGGGGCTGGGCGCGGCGCGGCGCGGCCAGGCGCGCTCGTCGTCGGCGCTGGAGGAGGAGGAGCGCCGCGCGAGCCAGGCCGCCTTGAGCTCGTGCGCGCGCGCCGCCCGCGCCGGCGACGCGCGCTCGCCGCCCTCCGACGCCGAGCTGCCGCTGGAGCGCGCCTCGTGCTCGTCGCCGCACTCGTCCGCGTACGGGATGCTGCCGTCGTCCAGCGGCGACGAGTTGTTCAGCGTGCGCAGCTTCTGGTCGAACGTGCTCGTCAGAGAGGACACCAAGTCGCCGGTTCCTATAACAAGCGAGCGAATTGTTAGAAGGCGCCGCGCGTTCGATGAAGGTTAGACACGAATACGTAAGCGTGTTAGAGAAATCTTTGCTTCGTTAGATGACAAATAAACTGACGATGGATGGATGATTTTTTTATATACAATAGGCGGATGCGGTGATGTCACGTCGAACCTATCGGCACGAGCGAGCAAGCCGTGCTGTCAACAGCCGTCGATTCAAAGCGTTAGTTATTCAGTCCCGCTGTATTTGTTCACATCTATTTCTATGGTCTAACGTCACTTAAAATACTGACTAAATAAGTCAACGTCAGTCACTAATAAAATGCGAACTCTCGAGTTTAGTCATCACTCTGCTAGTCTAATGGATATGTAGTCTTTAAATTTAAATTAATAATAAAGTAGAAGTAGACCATGAATCGTTAGACTATACTTGTGGGTGTCATATAAATAATGTGTAGAGTTAATCCTATAGAGTTACGACAGTTCAAACAGTAAAACATGTAAACAAATAAAGCTCGTCCGCGTCAACAGAGGCGCGTTCACGCACACACTTGCAACACTCTCGCATTCCTATACCTTTTAGTGTGGACAAAAGAAAGGGATTGGTGTGTCTACTCTCTGTCATCAGTACTGGACACCTATTGGAGCAAATAGTAGACACCTTTGTAATAAATGTAGGTACATAGCACACCGGATTTTTGCGACACAAGAGGAATTAAATAGGTGACTTCTTTTAAGATATAATAAAATTCAATTCGTATACAAGATGTAAAATAATAAACCCGATATATATTATGAATAGGCTCAGTACATGAATTATGGTAGGTAACCATAGTAAAAGTTTTACAATACCATACCAAAATATTACCACATAAAACTTTTTTTGTATATTGTACAATCACAACGGAAATAGGTAATTTATTTCCGTTGTGATTGAACAATATACAAAAAAAGTTTTATTCCTTACCGCTGAGACCATTCCTTATGACATGTACCTATGTGTACGAACATTTTCTTTAGAACAGCAGATTTTTTTGCTGCATAATAAAAACTGTTTCTTGTCGTGCACTAAACTTGCTCATGTAAGTATATCGGGTTAATTAAATTACACCCTATAAAGGCTTCACAAAATGTTTAATAAATAATTGTATTTTGGTTCAATGAAATCAAGGAGGAAAACTAACTTTAGTTTATACTGACTGACGGAATTTAGACTTATTGCTTTGCTTAGCTCGAGTTTTTTTTTACTTTTGAGTTTTATATATTTGTTTCGCTAAGAAATAAAGCAAACAAGGAAGTACTAAAAATTTCTGAAGCCACTATGCATACCAATGAAGTGTCAATAAATTAATAACAGTAAAAAAAAATATTTTATTTAACAACTTTACTTGTAAATAACAAAATCGTTAATAAAATTAATATTGTTTATTGACACTTTATTGATGATATGGGGACAGACAATGTGTAGCAAGGACTTCACAATCTGATTATAGTAGCTAAATTTGTGGCCGACACCTAATAACATAATTGAACACATGATAATATTTGAGGAGCGACTTTTTATTTAAAAAAAATATATTAAGGTTCCTTATCTTAGGTGTAAAAATGGCTGAGTTATTAAGATAACATGAACATGTAAATTCTCCAATTGAAATTAAACAATCCCGGAATCCCGTAATCCTGCGGTCCTATCCATACTAACATAATGTTTAAAGATTCACTGTGACTTTTTTGGCGGTAATTTGTTGAGATTTATTAAATTACTGATTACTTTTGTTGCTTTATATAGTATATTTCGATCAAGTAATCATTATAGTGCGTAACAGTACTG
Source organism: Hypsopygia costalis (assembly GCA_937001555.2). NCBI lineage: Eukaryota > Metazoa > Arthropoda > Insecta > Lepidoptera > Pyralidae > Hypsopygia > Hypsopygia costalis. The sequence goes on along the minus strand of OW443330.2, from coordinate 6,303,480 downwards.
ATTATGATTAAATGAGTAGTTATATCTCTGCTATCGAGTCACTCCAAGAAGTCATAAACAGCAGTAAAATTGCACTATCGGTTTTGTTGTCGATTTATTTCAAGAAATTGAGAAACGTATCGACATAATCATGTCGTCAGGAAACCCTGACGATATTTTTTGGAAAAAAAAGGATGCAAATATTGAGGCATAATAGAATCTAGGTTTTTTTTTTTTTTTTTTTTTTTTATACTACGTCGGGTGGCAGACAAGCATACGGCCCGCCTGATGTGAAGCGGTTACCGTAGCCATATTAACGCTGGCAACATAAAATATCGCTCGCGCGCCGCCACCCCCGCTGCCATCGCAGCATCTCCTTCCTTTCCTTTTGGTTCAAAGATGTTGATGAACCACTTACACCCCAAGATAATCTAGGTGCGTAAAAGACAGATTTTACAAGTGCTTTGTTAATAATAACAGAATATTACAGACATTCACCCTAATTAGGGTGAATGTCTTAATATAACACTATCTAATCTTATCATTGTTTATCATGAGTACAATAATGTGTTTTGATATCGGTCACTAACACAAACACAGATCTCCTCCAATATGTATGACATGTACGGTAGCGTACTCGTAACCCGGATTATATTTAGGGCCGACCAGACATTTGACCCTTAGATTGTATATTGTTGTTATTTTGACGTGACAACGTCTTATAAATTGGTTAGCCGGGTGACACTTCAAGAAACTGGCTCACGTTATGCGCTTACAATGAGAGCGAGTGAAAGGCACGCGTCCCTTCTAAGAGCGAGAGAGACAGACATAAAAAGTGAAAGGCATGCGTCCCTTCCACTCGAAAACATTTTACCACTCAAAGTCGTTGTCACGTAAAACTTTCGCCCGTATACCGACTTTACAGGCAACCAATTTTTTTAATTAAGTCTTTAAAATAGCCAATCACGTTAAATAGGTCGCTCCCCGCACCACTCGCGCCTTCTGGTCAGGTGTCCTCGAGCTAGTACAGAATATCTAACTAACATATTGGGGATTATCCGTGGTCACTAATCACTACATATAGTATGTCTACTATATATTAATTTATTCCACGTTCACAAGTGAACTGAGTATTTAACTTACCATCAATAGAGAAGTTATTGAGCGCGTGTGAATGCCGCGAGAGCTCATGGCGACCGCGGCCCAGCGCTGCCATCGTTTCTATATCAATTCTGAAACAGACAAAACAAGATTTACTTCTCGTTTTTGTTTAATTAAATCATATTATTTTTATAGTAGCTATGCAACATGCTTTGCTTAGTTTGGGGCTACATGACGCTCTGCTGCAGCCCACTAATATTATAAATGTGATAGTTTGTATCTTTGAATTTTATTAGTAAATCCTGTAAAAATGGGCGAACGAATTTGGATGAAATTTATTACACAGATGTACATTTTAAATCGATAATGTATCCACGCGGGCGACGCCAAGCGGAAAATTCCTCAAAGGAGCCCGGAGTAGTTTCGGGATTCCTATTTTTGCCGGCAGAACACAAGAAAACCGTAACCTACCGAAAATCAACTCAAATCTAACCTAAACACGAATTATTATATTGACATAGGGTAGTTAACCGTACAAGATGGAAACAATAATTAGTTTAGTGAATACTAACTTGTTGACTCCATCGTGGTGCCTGACGAACCTGTCGGGCAGGCCGTCGTACTCGGCCAGCGAGGTGGTGAGGTGGTGCGGCGGCGACGTGAGCGGGGAGTGCGGCGAGTGCGGCGGGGACCCTCCCGGGGACTCGCGCTTCTCCTCCGCCCACTTCTTGTCTGCGGAAGGTTTCGATCGCGGTTTCCGTTGTATTTTGCGATTTGCCGCTGATATTATTGAGGAGACGATGTCGCGGGTTGATACGTCTTTGCCTAGAAAAAAAATTAAACTTTATATAATACCCATCTGTATAAATTTCCTTTACTATGTCGTCGGTCTATCGGCTTTTGTGGTTAAGTGTGTGTACAACGTAAGACAAGAGGCAATATTACGTCTCTTACGCGCGTGCGGTATGGGATTCTATAAGAGGTCTCAATCCGCATAGTAAAATTTATTGATCATAATTACAATCAGTTATCTATATTAATCAGTTCCGTACTCAGTATGTTTATAAGCAAGTACTTATCCTACCCCATTACATCGTGGAAACATACTAACACGTCCCCAAACTTTTTTGTCTGTTATACTTCCGTATTTTCTGATTTCCGTATATCTCCTAACAAATATATGAATTTACATGAATTTCGTAGACGCTTTGCATGTCAGAGTCGATCATTAAGCATCAATATATAATAAAATTGGGAACCAATGCACTAAATCTGTTGGTTTATAAAACATAAGTAAATATTTTTACCTTCAATCTTTTTAACATTATGTATAAGCAGGTCGCGAGAGGGCGCGGGCGCGGGAGACAGCTCCTCAGCCGTGGTGGGAGGGTCGACGGGAGGCTCGCCTTCTTCCTCCTCGAAATACCAATCGTACTGTAACAAATATTATACATTTCAATAAAGTACAATACAATGCGACAAAAAAGAGGGGAAAAATAGGGGCGCCACTTTCTTCGTGAAAATTGTTTTCACATGGGTTACGTGTTCGTTCTTCTCCTTTGGTTATTTGTTATTATTTTGATCATCATCATCATCATCATCATCATCATCAGGTCCATTTTAGTCTTCACTACAGGAGCGCGACCTTCTCTCGTCCGTCCTAGACGGAAGGAGGATTACTACTCCCCACGCTGGCCAAACGGGTTGGGGAGGCCTGATCGACATTTGATAATGTATTTCCCTTAGTCGCCTTGTACGACATCCACGGGAAGAAACGGAGTGATTCTATTCTATTTGTTATTCTGCTAAAATTTTTGAATCGACTTTTGACAAATATAACACATAAATAATGAAAGTAATCACTAAAAGTCATCATCATCATTCTAATTTCAGAACTGATTGTTGACTCTATCTCATAACGTATAAGACTCAAATTACTAACGTGTGTCAAGAAGGACTCGATGATGCGGCACTGGCTGGACATATCGTTGACCATCGCGAGCATGTCGTCGCTGGCGGCGCGCACTAGCGTCGGCCCGAACACGATGGCCAAGTTGCGCGCCTCCATCTTGTTGTGGGCGGAGTGCGCGACCACTCGCCGCAAATGCTGGATCAGGTACTTGAGTGTTTCATAATGCGCCTCAGGGAGAGCTAACACGAGCCGACGGAGCTCTCTAGCTCGTTCCGGTGAGCGATCGGCCGCTGTAAAATTAGAATTTGATCATCAACACATTTTACTCGCTTTTATGACTTCCTCAAGTACGAAGTAATTCGCACGTTGTATTCTTTTACGTTGGACAATAATAATTTAGGCGGACGTGTTACCGTACCGGATACATAAAATTAGACCTCGCTGTTGGGCTTTCACTGTCCTTTAATTTTACTGACGACAGAATAAATATAAATGTTTCTCAAAGCCGTTCAGATTATATTGAAATAAAAATGAAAAAAAAATTGTACCAATAATTTTTTTTTTTGCAGTTTTATTCTGTTATTATTGACATTTATTTGTTTCTATTACATTGTTTATATAAACATATCGATAAATTATAAACTAATAAATATATTCGACTGTGCATGTTGCACATAATATTTCATGTCATACTCGGCTATTGGTTGAAATGTCAATCGATATTCGATACATTAATCGATACTCTCTAAATCGGTCAGAGCTTTTTGAGCAGCAGCAAGATGACAATGAGAAGTCCGAGTCGTGTGGTACTGACCAATGAAGGCGGGGTAGAGGTGCGCGGTGAGCAGCGGGTCGGGCAGCCGGCGCAGGTAGGCCTTGAGCAGGCTGGAGGCGACGTGCACGTCGGCCCAGCGCGCGTCGCCGGCCGGCGGCGGCTCGCCGCGGTCCAGCGCGCCCGCCAGCGCCGCCACGCCCGCCGCGTTCCCGGGCACGCGGTACACGCCCACCGTGCGGAGACCGTACGCCTAGACGTGCGATCGTACCGTTACATATGGAATCTAAATGTTTACACTACAGTCTTTTTGCATGATTATAAAGACCTATTTAGTTCAATTTCTTCTTCATGTTCTTCCTGTATGTTACCAAGACTACGCCACGAATTTTATTTTCAAACTCTGTCATTTTCCATACAAAATACAGCGGATGACGTAGGCTAGTCAAATCACTTGACCACCTTTGTCGCTAAAGAACATACCATATATGTTTCTACCATGATTTAAGATGTTTACCTCGACAGCGTTGGCGGGTAATGTAACGGCGCGCGGCACGAGCGGATGGTCAGGGTCGTGCGGGCAGCGCTCGAGCGGCGCGCCGAGCCAGCCCGTGGCGGCCGGCGCGGCAGTCGAGCTCGCGCCCGTGCCGCCGTGCATGCGACGTAGCTGTTTTGCCATTCGCCCTTTCCACGTCTTGTTCTTCGGCGATGATGGCAATGTGGGGGTTGGCGGGCCTGAAATAAAATGCAATTTATTATAAAAAGTTAGATTAGCTGTGGGATTAGTATTTTCCTCTATACCGAACTATAGTTCTTATTCTATATTAGTATCTGATTAGTATTGACGAGCTCGGCAGTCGAATGGTTAGCAATAGTCACTTTGACTCCGAGGTTGTGGGTTCGATCCCCGCACAAGACAAATATTTGTGTGCATGTCTGTTTGTCTTGGTGTTTTCTATGTATTGTATGTATGTATTAACAAAAAAATATATATTTAAGTATAACATCAGTTATCTAGTAGGCATACTACAAGCTTCGCTTAGTTTGGAACTAGATGAGATGGCCGTGGGTAATTTGTACAGAAATATTTATTTATTTATTCCTTATTGTTTGGAGTAGTCTTTGTATAACCTCACAAAGTTTCGTAGTCATTGTAGCCTATGCAAAGATACTGACTTGCTAATGAACTTAATTTTTTGCTGCTCTAGTTTAGTAGAGCAACTATCTTTCTGTGGAGGGGGGCAATGAAAATTATACTTTCTTACCCATACCTAGGTACAATTTACATTGCATATTAGCTATTGCAATCATTATCAATTGTTGCATTGGTATTGTCATAAACGCTAGAAAGGTAAGCCGTGGTTATAGTATTGTGTACATGAGTGATATTAAAAACTTGTATCTCACATCTATGGGCATACGCGAAAACGGGTACATTACGCGTGCGCGTGTGCCCGCTTGCGTGTATGTTTTCCAAAGGTGTATAAGCAGCTCTAAATAAAACGGAAGCGTGCAACGGAACGTCGTATGCATTATCTATGGATCGCTACACGCGACTGGCGCCCGCGCGAGTTTTTGCGTAATGTACCTACGTCCTTAAACGTTTTTCACATGTTTTTCTGCGATTTATGATGGGCGAGTCCAGTAGCTATTTATGTACAGTTCAACTCAAATACCGACGATCGACGTAACGTACGATCCTCTTTTGGCAAACATGTTACGTCTAGAAAGGTATTTGGCAAATATTCCACGCCGCAATAACAATAGATTGGGGACTATGCCATGGTAACATTTGCGTGAGGCGTGAAAGACAAAAAACACTTGTGAGAGTACATTTTCTATCTTGTAACTGAATAAATACGTCAATGTCTCATCACGTAGGTTTGAAAGAGTTTCTACGTAATAAGTACTTACGCAATCAAATCTACTATTTACTTTCGGTTACGCCTTCCCTTCCTACGCCCGTGGTATCCCGTGGGTATTTACAGAAATTATTTGTTAGCGGATGCCTACGTCTTAAAACTCCGAGTATGGTAAATTTCAGTCCGATCCGCCCCTGGGGTTGTGTAGTGGCATTTACCATACTCGACAATTTACAAACAAAGGCTAGTTTAGACTGAAAATGTTCTAGTCTTTGTTTGTAACTACTTATATACTCAACTATAAAATACTTATGTATTTAACGTTTACATAAGTAGGTATATCACAACCTGGGACATTTTTTTTGTAATAAATGTCATTATGGAAAATACTACTTATAGAAGAATTAATAAATGAATTAGTATGAAAAAATCTTCGCCACGTCATCCAAGGCTAACCAAGGCACTTTTTCAAAACTTTTCGATGTATCATCAGCTTTACACTAGCAATGATATGTTTGTCTTGGTAAGTTGTCTGGGTTTGTAAAAATGGTAAATTTTGGTTACTTATTTCAGTTAACAAATGTTTTTATAATTTTATTGCATCTCTTTACAGAGAGGCTGGTACCTACTGTTGAAGACATTCATGTTTTCATTTTTCAATAAAGACATTCATGTCTTCAACAGCCCTCTTATTGCAAAAATTTAAGAAAAAAAATATTAGAAAATACATACCAGTAGGCGATCTGTTTCTGCCGATCTTTTTGCTGCGTTGAGGCGGGAGTGGCGAGGGGCACTCGGCGGAGGCGGTGGTAAGAGCGGGCACCGGAGCGGGAGCTGGCGCGGTCTGCGCCGGCGTCGGCTCGGTCGGCGGCGGCTCGGCCGTGTGCCGTCTGAGCGCTGCTAGCCATCGCTGAGCATCAGCTGCACCATCCGCCTGGGGGACAAAGGTAAAAGTTACATGAATATCTATTTAGACACTAAGCTTTGTTTGAGGCATAATAAAAGTATAGTAAAACTAAAGGAACATTCCGAAAGAAACTTTCTAAATTAAAATGAAAACCGCATCATTATCCGTCGAGTTTAGTACTTCCAAACTCGGTAGAACTAAGCTGATAAATAGATGCCGACATCGACTTTTTATATTAAATATTCAGTGACAAGAACTGCAGAAATTTTGGGGTGTATTGGACTCACCACCAGACGTGGGCTAGAGTAACTGAAAATTTGCTGCAAAATGCAAAAAAATGTTTCTTTGGAAAAATATGACGCCTAATTAGCCTAATTAGGTTGGAATTTTATTGCTCTTATAGATTTAGTCAATGCTCATGCGTCAAACGAGAGTCTTGAATTTAAAATGTGTAATGTATATGGACCTTAGTCATTAATGTTTTTTTTAATATGGGTAATCAGGTTATACCTGCAGCAGGAACTCGTCGGTGGCGGTGGTGACTCTGACCACGTGCTTGCGCTTGGTGTAGTCGTCAGCTAGCACCACAGCCAGCGAGTGGCGCACGTCGATGGCGTCCCGGGATCCCGTCTGGGCTTCCGAACCGGACCCGGTCACTGCACCGGGGCTCTGGAACAAAAGGAAACTTACTTTAGCACGAAGAACTCGACATAATCATGACGAAATAACAAAACGTAAAATCATTTAAAATTTTAACTAATAAAGGCTGACTACAATGTGCTTTAAATTTTGAAGTGGAGCGATTTTACTTTGTTGAGGATAGTCTCATCGGAGAACATAGATGACAAAAGAACCTCCATGTTAATAAATTTCGCACATTAAAAGACCATAAAATGACAGGCAGAGACACATTTAGTCTTATTATGCGTAGACGTTGTAAGTGTAGTTAAAAACAGGTTAAAAAGTAAAAATAACTCTACTACATATGCGCGTGATACGAGCATTAAAGTAATGCTGTAAAATATAAAAGATACCAACTGAGGATATCTAAGTATACGAGTAGTGAAAAAAATAAGTTCAATGAAATGCACACCATAATGACTGTTACATCCATAACAGCTTTCGCTATCGCACGGCGGCGGATACGAGAAAACGAAACATGTTTCGGTCGTGTGCAAATTAATGCAATTATCGGAACAATCCCCAAACTGGCGCCGCGCCGGACAAATCGTGTGAAGAACGCTGAACGACATTGCTCACGGAACTAGCTTTCGCCCCCTAATTATAGATATTACCTTTCAAAAAGAATAGTGAATCAGACAAGTGCTTAAAATGTCGCTCGTGTTTTTAACTCCCATTATGTGCGCGGAGGAGGCGTCAATCAAATGAGTGCGGGCGCGATGCGGCGCGGGCACAACTGGGTTACAATACAACGTGCAGCATCTTAGCCGTAAAACACAGTTAAATCAAAATTTGCAGACATACTGGTATTGTTTATTTATATTTATTTTGATGTGGTGACTGAATAATATTGCTTGCAGAATGTCAAATTGTGAAATTCATTGTATTGTTCCTACGCGTGAACGTGACACTTCCGATACCGGATGCGTTAATAAATTTACATCATTCTAGCATGTGATGTTACTGTCTAATCACACGCATCACGAGAATGTAGTAAGTATATGTTGTGATAAGTAATAATACTATTTATCAGATTGTACTGTGAAACAATAGAGCAATTCAAGAACCTTAATATGAAGGTAATGTTATTACATCGAACTGTCAGACTCAGATATGCTTAATTGAACTGAATAACCGGCATCTGCATTCATCCTACGTGAAGTGAACGAGTGTTTTGTGTGGGTATTGATGAGCAGCTAGCATCTGTTGCAAGCGGCGGGCGGCAATAGCGTACCTAGTTATAAGGAGGAAATCGAAAGTGCAATCGTGGTCGCATCTTCCGCAGCTTTCTGCGTGCTACTTCGTCACGGTTCACGCTTCACGGTGTTTCATGACAGCTTCATACATCTGATATCGCAGAATAAAGCCTGAAGTAGCGCACTTAACCTCTCGAACCACGATACGATCTAAAACCACTTAGTGTGAAAACATTGCTTTCAATAGCCTCGAAATTACCAGTCGGAGATAGCAACCGACGATTCATTGGCGTTGACCCACATTCGGTGCTTTCCGTGTATGCAATACCGAAAAAAACTGTTGACTGTTTGACTGGCGACAACATTTCACGATCGCAACCCATTCACATCAAATGCAATTAGAGGGTCAACGGTCTCGCAAGATGTGGCACGGTGACGTAACGGACGTCTTGCGTAGGAACCTCCGCAGGAAATATGCTAACGAACAATTAGCACGGCGGCGCGGGCGCCTCGTTATCAAATTAGAACTGATCATAGCCCGTTGTAAGCGGCGATTATTTAGAAAGTAAATGAAAGAAATTCGAAACTATCCGTGAAGGTAATTGACCCGATAAATATCTAGGTAAGGCGGCACTTTTATCGGTGTGTAGTAGGTAATAACATATTACTTGTAGGTCAATTGGTTGTACCTTCCAATGATCTTAATTGCGAGGCGTGTTGTGACGCCCTCGCTTTACCAACACGTAGCGAATTGCTCTTTTTAATAGCATAACAGAAGCGTGTCGACTCTGTCGCCGGTCAATTAATTGGAGTTGTGACTGTATTATTGAAAAAGGCCAGTGTCAAAACCTAATGTGTAAATCTTTTTAGATGTCTGTTTGATGATCACGTAATCATAATGTATTGTTATAGATTATATGTATTTTTGACAAAGTGTGTTAAGGTGTTACGTCCTTATCGCTGTTAGTCATTCTTTTATGAAGCAAGGCAATAATAGCTAGTCAGGTGTGTCATGAATTTCAGCGTATATTTTACATGCAAATGTTTTTTTACCTTGTCAAACCGAAAAATAAATTTCGATAGCATATGAATCACAAGTAACTTACGCCTTTTGTTTCGAAAATCATATTGCCACTGAACAGTACGCAAAGATTTCTAAAACGAAAAAAATCTTACATCGTTAGTAAGTTATTAAACTATAGTTTTCCTGATCATTTTCCTCAAAAATCAAACGTTTAAAAACCAAATTTTTTGACAGAGCTCACCAATAAATCGGTGTACCAGAGCGTCATGACTTGGCTGCGGTCCACCGACGTCACGTGTGGACACGATCAGTCTTGCTCATTGTCACAGCTTGGCACCACACAATAATGCACTCCAAACAATCTGAACACCGGTCCCAGAATTTTGCATTCAAACACTGAAAGGGCATTGCCCGTGTCGACAGTAAACTTCCGAAATCACAGTTGATTCTGTTTAGTGTGTTCACGATCAATCACATGTACGGATAACATTGGATTTATGTACTTGTTTATATTATATTAACATGCACCGTGAAGACGGGCGGGCGGTGCGCGCGTCTGAAGGACTATGACAAGTTCGGCCGGTGTCGACGTGCGTCTGCGCAGAGAAAGTGCTACCGCAGACTCCGCGGCGTCTGCCAAATCAATGTTTTCACGGTTCACAGATGGCTTTTCCGCCCGCTTAGTTTTGACTTTTGACACTAACGGTTAAATTTATTGTGTAGTATATAATTTGAAATCTTTGTTAACGACCGTGGATTTTTTTTTGGTATAAGAAACCAGTTTATGATGACTTTATAATTACAGACCTGAGGGGCAATTCTCGTAATTAAAATATAGTCAAAATTCAGTTTCGATCCAGTCTCGATCTCACAAATGTCACATTTGATATTCTCGTAACACAATATGTAACTTCAAAATAAAAAATTAAGCAGGAATGTATCGAAATATGAGTGAAAATTAAACAAACTAAGAATGTTACTTTGCCAACAACAAGAATTGATAATAATTAATTAATGAAATCAAGTATATAATTGTAGTCAATTCACAATTCAATCTCGATTCGGTCAACTTTCAATCTGCGTTCGTAGAAAAATTACGAGAATTGGCCTTCTGTGCTCGTCCACTAAGTCACTTCAGTAACTGTGTTGGACACGAGACCGTATCGTGTATATCCTAATTCGTCATACTTTTCCTTCATGCTTTGTGCTTCAGGGTTCACAAATTTATTTTCAGTTTATTATTTATCATTGTTAAGAAGACAAACTGGCCTTTTGATCGACTGGGCCTTAAGCCCTCGTTGACGTTGAAGATTTCTATGCCAACACTTCTAAGAATATTCACTTTGAAGTTTCTTATTTCATCGAATGGATTTCAATCATTGTTAACTATATACCAGACATAATTTATTAGGCAGGAATATTAAGTATCACGAGATTTGAGGTAGTGACAGGCTTTCCGCTGAAGTTCATTAACATCAAAATTTCTTATTAGTAGGTATCTACGCTCTTATGCCAACATTGTTGCCCTGTTGGCAATTCCTTTTGGTATGAAAATACTTGCGGATTGTATTTCTAATGTTATTGACTGTGGAAGACACTCATTATTGTCACAGGCTCTCCAACAAAAACTAATTAGTACTCCAAAATATTACCTTATCGAATGATTGAGATTGACGGCATGATTTGAAAACATTTTTGTATGAGACGTTACGTTTACATAATGTTTAAAATTTACTGAGCTGACATAATTTTTATAATTAATATATATAATGTCTACAAATAAGTTATAATATTGTTATAATCTAGGAAGAAGAACGTTGCAATCTTTCCTAAGCAGTCGGCATCAACCCATAATCATCCCGCTGTTGGGATACGGGTCTCCCCTCTATCGAAGGGGTTTAGAGGATACTCCACCACGCTGCTCAACTGCGGGTTGGTGGAGGCCAGTGTTTTCAAGCCGCCTAAAGTGCACCGACTTGGCTTAACGACTGTCGTCTAAAGACAACAACCGGGACCGATGGCTTATTAATTAATGAATGAAATAAATAAATATTGTCAAACAAATTACACAGCGTCATCTAGCCCCAAAGTAAACGAAGCTTGTGTTATGGGTACTAGAGAACTGATAAACATACGTAAATACATTTTTTTTTGTAAATACATACTTATGATACATAGAAAACGCCCAGACTAAGACAAACAGACATGTTCATGCACACAAATGTTTGTCCTATGTGGGAATCGAACCCACGAGCGTTGATGTCGAAGCGACGTCATTGACCGCTACGCCACCGAGCTCGTCAATAAATACGGTCAACGTTGCTTAACTTGCGTGATAGATTCGACTGACATGTGCAGCGACGCCATCGAGCACTTCCTTCTACTCAATTCTTCTTCATACTCAATTGCCAATAAACCTACATAAAGATATTGCAAATCATACCAATTTTATAAGATCTTACATTTTTATAAGCCGCCCTCAATGACAGGCCATTATTTATTTAAAAGTGATGTCTAGAACGACCAACAATTACGGTTTCAATCTGTCTGTAATGATTGATGACTGAAGAATGGCTCTTTCCGACTCTAACGTTATCTTTTGCTAAGTTTCCTACGTAACAATTTTATGTTTGCGTAATAGCTGTATCTAATATAATATATGTGGTTTAGTTGAAAGTACATAAATGTGTTAGTGGAGGATAAACAATGAAATCTCGCTTGAATGACTCAACAACTCTTTAATTTATAGTGCAAAGAAGCAGCCGGGGTGTGGTGTAATAACGTGAATATATTTGAAAAGTATGTAGGTAGATTGGTGATATAAATGGTCAGTGATTCATTATATTACACTGTTGTTTGAAAAACGTAATATATTTACTAGACTGTCATCATGTAGAAAGTTTATTTAAAGGGTCACTGTTAAGTAAGCCGAAGTTACCGTACTTAGTAATGTTTCTGTGTTAAGACAATACTTATATAGCTATTTATTTTATTTAAACTTTATTGACCACAAAATTACATAAGGGTGCAAAAGGCGGACTTAACGCTAAAAGCATTCTCCACCAGTCAACCTTCGGGAAAAGCAGAAATTCATGAATGAGGTTCTAAGGAAATGAAAGGAAATAACATCTCAAAAATAGAGCTAATATCTGTTCAAGTAAAAGAATATTCTATTCGATTCTAATAAACATACCTACATGTAACATAAATATACATGTCGTATTATATAATAATAATAAACATACTATACTAGGTACCTATTACTAAGGTCAATAAAAATGAAATTAAATTAAATATTAAAGAAAGTTTCCTAATATCCGTCCGTACGTACGTCCGAAAATGTTTCTTACGTTTTTGCTCAATGTAATGTTAAATAATGTACCTATGATCTATTTCTGTAATTTACAATGAACAGTCAAATTCACATAGAGTTCACTTCCAGTATGAGAGGGTCCAACGTAGCGCTAATTGTCTCGTGGCTACGCGAGATCACCATATACTGGAAGTGTAACGCTATACGTGCACTTGACCGTACAACATTTAACACTACATCGAGTACATCTACTGACACTTGATGTAGTGTTAAATGTTGGATGATTGGCACTTGGATGATTTTTTTTTTAATATTCACCATCTTTTTTCTCAATCAAAATTTGTAAAATCGTTTTGTTAGGCACACCTACGTACGAGATCGATTATACAAATTGAAATTCCAGTTAAATTTAGCGTCAGAGCTATTGAAAACGAAATCGTGGAATGGATACAAAGGCTTCTTTTTACGTCTAAATATACTCCAACTAATTGGTTACCTACGTACAATATGATACGTGGAAATAAGGGCACGTACCCTTCCAACTATTTCTAAAGTCGCCATCGTGGAAAATATTTTGAATTTGCAAATAACTAATTCACTAACATCTATATTTTGGGATGGGGGTATAATTTTTTGGAGTGTATGTGGCTCACCACGATCTTCAGAGCCAAAGCCAGCATCACCTGCATGTGGTGCTAAAGAGAGATATGGTACAGCGTATTCGTAAGCTGCTCGACTGGGGAAGTACCTCCTCACAGAATACCGCAGCCAAATAACAATTCCCTTGAGGGTTGTTGTGTTCCTGCGAGTGATTGAAGTCACCAGAAAGGAAAGAGTTGCTGCCTTTCGCGAGCTTTATTTCATGTTGCAAGTGTTTATATGGCTACGGTAAGCGTTTTACATCAGGCAGGTTGTATGCTTGTCTACCACCCGACGTGTTATAAAAAAAAACAGCACTTATATTTTCCATGGGTCTATATGTTCTGATATGTTCTGTTCTCTACAGGTGACTGCATGATCACTTTATGACTTAAAATTGTATGTAATTTTTTTAATAGTGTATACCACTACACGTGCTCCATATAATTATCGACACGCGAGCTTATGAAACACCGTAATTATAACTGTTTACCCTTTTTATCAACGTTCAACTCGACTAGAAAACTATAATGAATACTGGACGGTATAGAACATAGACCGTTTATGTTGACACTGTTACAAGACGAGCTGGGTGGTCGAATAGCTAGCAATGGCCAGTTTGACTCTGGGTTCGATCCCCGCACAAAACAAATACTTGTGTGCATGAACATGTCTGTTTGTCGCCTGTCTATAGATGGGTTTATTTATCTCGAGCTCCTCCGAGCTTTGGAGAGCACGTTAAGCTGTCGGTCCCGACTGTTGTCACCAGATAACAGACGTTAAGCTAAAGTCAGTGGCCTAATGGCGGCTTTAAAACACTGGCCTCCACCAACTCGCAATAGAGCAGCGTGGCGGAGTATGCTCTAAACTCCTTCGATTGAGGGGAGATCCGTATCCCAACAATGGGATGATGCCGATATCCATTTATAATTTCTAAATTCGTTCAAGATATATATATAAATTGTCTATGCCATAGGGAATGAATGATTGCAAATACAAATAGACTAGATATTACGTAATAAAATAATAGATTAAGTATAATGGTAACGGGAGCAGTGATCTCATCCCATAGTGCAGTACGCATGTTACGTCAGGTATGGTTCGCGAACGTCATACACGCATTTGGGTCAGGTTGCTAATATATACATTTTACAACCTATTTTAAGTCTATTTATATTTTATATCGTGTTAAAATGCAGGCCTGATGACGTAAATAAATTATAAATGTTACAATAGTGTCTTAATTTCATACGTTCAAACGATTGAACAAAGTAGAATATCATAGAATTAAATGGTCTATTGTAGTGTTGAGCCATGTTTTACTTTAGTTTACTACAGTATTTTTAAATATTTTTTGATAATTACAATTCATAAATACCGATTATTTGAAAATATATTTAAAGTCAAAGAAAAAAAATGGCTCGAACAAGTATAAAAAAAATGTGCGTGTCATGGACACGGCCGCGTGTTGTAGTTGAATAAGCACTAAAATTATCTCAAAATGGTAGCGCTTCTCGCTCGCCCGCACGCGATGTTTCATAGTTCTTACTCAGCGTAATAAATTCTTTGATCCTTCATCTATCTGAGTGGTGTAATTGAATTTTGGATGGAGATGATAGATTTGTAGTTGCAACACCGAACTGTATCCCCCGATTTTGTTATCATTCGATTTTTTTAATTGCCTCCATATGGAAGAAATTTTAAAGACGAATTCACGTCAAAATATCTATACAAATGATAACTAGAACAAGATCCATCAGGAAATTTTCACTGCCCGAGAAACAAAACCCACGAGATTTCTTTTGCAAATTACTTAGAACTTTTTGCATGAGTACATAGAACAGTCAATATTGGCGTTTTATTGATCGTTTCACATTATGTGTACCTATTGAGAGCAGTTATGAATTATGATGAATCGTACGTAATATACTCCGAGCTTAAGGCGGCTCCCGCCGCGAGATGTAGGCAGCCATTGACGTCACCTACTCTTATGGGGTTAAGAAAATTAGGTCAGGACATAGAAAGGCTGCAGCTGAGTGCCAACTGCGACTGCATTCACATTAAAACAACATACAATATTTTAGATGACATTCTTGCTTATTTACTACAGATTGAAAACTACATAAGTGCTATAAAGTCAAAATTTATTTGGCGATGATTCTTTTAGGTAGTTTCTCAAACAGCTCTTGGCTAAGAACATACCACATTAATGGTTGTAGTAGAATGTATATATACAATTCTCTCACAAATAAATTTACGACTACCACAATGTACTACTAAAACAATGTGAAAACTACAAAGCAATAATAAGAGCGTCAAAACTCCTAGAGAATTAATGCATGTTCACGTAAACATTACAATATGCTCACGTCTATTTATAGAAAATTATAGTATGTATTAACTAGATATAAAATTATTTACTCTGTCATTGGGCCCTTGTTAATTAAATTAGACACGTCTTACACATTTTTATTAATATTCTTATTTTTTTGGTCATATAAACATTATCTACTAGCAATTTGGTATTGACCATTGGCGTATAATAAATGCTTGAAAGAAACTTGCTAATATCAGTCTTTTATTTTAAATAATCAGATAATACAACAATTACAATTTAATTTGTATAAAATACAATCTAATTATAGAAAACTAAATTAAACTAAAAGTAATCTAAAAACCTATATATTTTATCTATAAAGAATAGAAAAACTTACTGGATAAAAATAAATAAACTGAAATTTAAGTACAAATAAAAAGTTAGGTATTTTCCTGTTTGTATAAACATATATTAAATATTATGTATGTCAAAAAAATAATGTCAAATTGTATATAAATAATAGTAGTTTAGGAAACTGTTGCATAATAAGGGTTATTAAAATACGAGTGTGAGTTATAATAGACCACACGAGTATTTTAATACCTAATTATGTGCAGTTTCATACACTACTTTATCTAATCTCATGAAATATATGATAATAATATTTTAAATACAACCATGAAGTTAATTTAACAGCTATAATTCTTACATATAAATCCATTTGCAGATCGAGCATGCGTAGTGCGCTTGCGCGACGCGCCTCGCGGCGCCGCGTTCACAGATTATGAAGAAAAATTTTGTAAAGTTGCAATGTATTGCAACCTGTTTAAAATACCAGGGCTGAAACTGTATCGAAATGGTAAAAAAGTTATTTTACGATACAGTTGTCCATAGAAGAGCTGTATCGAAAAATAACTTTTTAAATTTATTTTGATAGCTTGTGCGTAAAGACTGTCATTAAGATATGTACTGTGTTTAGTTTTTTAATGTGTAAATTTCAGTATGAGATTAGATAAATGTATACACAGTAATACACATTATGCGTGTGCTTGTTACGTGTGTGCCAACACACGTAATAAGCACACGCGTGTGCGTGTGGTTTCCGGCAGACTAGAATAGAATCACTCCGTTTCTTCCCGTGGATGTCGTACAAGGCGACTAAGGGAAACACATTATCAAATATCGATCAGGCCTCCCCAACCTGTTTGGCGTAGCGTGGGGAGTGTAGGCCAAATCCTCCTTCCGTCAAGGACGGACGAGAGAGGGTCGTGCTCCTGTAGTGGAGACTAAAATGGACCTGATGATGTGCGCTTGTTAACACAAATCGACGAACATTATCTGTACGTGTTACGGTTTTCATATTATAACACCAATGTTTATGAACGAATAAATGAATTATGAAATAAAAACCCGTCATTATTTCAGATTTTTGATACAAATGACCAGTACAGCTTTCCAGCCATCTAATGTTACACATGTTATTCTAGAAATCTCGTATCTTCATCAATTGTAAAATGCTCTCCCCCTCTTCCGAGAAGCGGCGCACAGTTGCTAGTTTAATTTCCTTACGGAGACAAATGGATGTCGGTTGTGGTGACATACTCGAATAATGATGTTCGCTTGAACTGAGTGAAAATGTAGACCGAATAATTTATGACTTTCTTGTATAAACGACCGAGAACTTTGTCAGCCGGGCAAGTAAATCAAGTAGGTAAGATTTAAACTACACAGTCCTCTCTCAAGATTGTCGGCGTGAGATGTTATATCACGATAGTCTATCCAGATTTTATCTCTAGCTATGTTGGTATTATACTGATTAATATTTGAAAGAATTTTGGGAGAATTATTCGAATGCTGAAACTATACTAAATCTAAAGCCATTTACCAAGTTAGGTATGCTATGCAGGTCAATTCATACTCAATATTAAAATGTGAAAGTGTGTTTGTTTGTTTGTCCTTCTTTCATGTCGAAAAAACCAATGCATTAATATGCTTTTTTTTTACTGGGAGAGTTTAAGGTCTGGACATTCTCCAGACCTAATAATAATAAGTAAAAATATGCATATATATTTTTTTTATCTCGGAATATATCCTCACTGGAAAAAAGTTGTATTAAAATATTTAAAATAATGACCCCACGGGCGAAGCCACGGGTTACAGGTCGTTCACAATATATGTTTTATTTAATCATATTTAAATTTTAATTATGTTATAAAAGTTCATATTTCACGTAAAGCTGACCTAATTACAAGCGTCGTGTGCCCAAATTACATAAACCCAATTTCACAGGTTATCGTAATTATTGAAAAGTTGCTTAAAATAGGCGATAGCGGGATTCTTTAAAGGGTTATGTTTACTTTTATCACGCTATAACCGTAATACAGCAACGATACCCTCATTGCAATTATTTGGATACAAAACACAAGTATTGTGTAATGTGTTTATAGGTCAGTAATATGTCCAATCTCTTAATTAGTTAAACGAAGTCGCTGTTGATATCACAAATTAGTGATATATTATAGCACTGTCGTTCTGTTATAAAAAACACACAGTGTTTACAAGTTCGATTATTCCCAAATAATCTATTACAATTACATGATCACTACATATTATTATTATAATCCCCTGCCGCTGACTGCGCTCAGTTGGTATTTGTTCGGGCTAATCTCAGAACTACAATAAGGATTTTCCTATGGTTTTCAATAATAAAAAGAAGGATTATCTAGGAAGGTTATAGACAAAATTTATTTACATTTTGTGAAAAACCTACCGACGATTATGATGATGACGAACGTACGATAATATTTATGTAATAAGTCGAAATAAATATAATATTACCGTAAGACGTCGGGCTAAAGATATTTCTCTATCGTTCTGTGTATAAACCAGTTTCATTTTCATGAAGTTATAATTTCATTTTATACTGTAATATCAGTAAAAAAAAATACAGTATTGTACTCGTATGTTATTGAGGAATGACCGAGTGAGTACACTGATTTTGTCACCCTGTATAGGTATTATACTTTTAAAGATTCAGTTATCAATATTGTTAGCGTTAAGAAATGAGAGAGGCGTGTGCTGTGCAGTCTTTTTCAGTCTGCGATTTTTCAACAAATTATATGAAGTAACGCTTGCGCTGCTGACACCAATATAAAATAAGATAAATCCCATTATAATGACGATAGAACAGTGGGCGAATAATTATAGAGTTTCGAACGAAGTGATCGGAACTCCATTGAACAGAGAATTAAAGAACTCCATAAACTTAATTATGTAACATGTAATTAAAACTATAAGCAAATCATAAATCTATTCATTCAAATAGTCGCTATGTATGTATATGTTACATCTAAAATTACATACTATAAAGAGTGTTGTTTTTCATCTAGAGGACTCTACTACCTGTGTTACTTTTACGTGCTTAAATGATAATATAGTCGAAACGTTTGCAATGGAAATTGGATGCTTGTGCTACCGGATAAACGTTTTGCAAATGCGGGAAACGGAACACGTGTTAGTAGTTGTACTTAAATACATGTATGGGCAACCGAGTTGTAACAAATAGAGAATATTTTATGTTACTTTTTTACACATCCGTTTAAAGAGTACAACAATTTTTTTAAACCATTTACAATGTGGACTCAAGTCCAAAAGGTTTTAAAAAAATGTTTTACTAAGTATATGACGTATTTGAATAAATAATGCGTTTCTCTTCAACATGTTTATAGGCAATTTGAATCGGTCTTTCCACTATATGTTACCTATGTGCTGTTGGTTGATTTAAAATTTGAACTTGACGTAATTCCCAGACATTTAAGATGAAATTTATTAAATGCATTTGAATTAATATTTTAGGTGTGAATTGAATCTCTTACCTATACGTATTTGCGTACACTCGTGTATATTATAAGCTGTGATTATAAGGGTCAAGTTATGATAATTTGCGTTAAATTGCATACATTTAGCATGATTTGGTACCAGTAATGCTAAAAATTTCCTATGCTTATAATGTTATTTTATAACTTTTGCACTATTTTTTAAATTAACGAAATAATAGACTACCTATACCTACGACTATGTATTATAGTAGCTTACTATTTATATAAATAACTATATATAATGATATTAAACAAATATATATTTACAATATTTATAATTATTTGGTCAGAATTCTTTATGGCACGTTGTTGGCTCATTAACCGCGCGTCAATATGTAGGTAGTGTTTTATTTGGTGCCCTCGAAGCGCACTTAAGCGGCGCGAATAACCGTGCCTCATCGGAAACCGATTGCGTGGAAACTACGCATGCCTCTGTACAAATCTCAATGGGTGTTTTAATATCGCTTCACTTATTTATTACTATCTTCGAAAACGCGCACCACGGCCATTATTCAGAGTAGCTGACAAAATACAATGCGCGCGAAAGCGTCGCTAGCACGCATTGCGTAATTTTGAATAAAGGTAGAATCTTCGTGACAGTTTCTATGTTTTTATGAATGCTTTTTTTTTTATAAACGTAATGTTATTTATTTTATTGTCGGAAAAATCGGACAAACTTTCCCAGGTCAATGACTTTGTTCGCCGAATAAGATCTTTAGATGCAAATCATGGAAGTTTTCCTATTAACTGTATCGTATGTGTTTTGGAACTTAATGTTGGTACTTAGCTACGACAATGTACGTCTACGTCTACGACAATTTGCTGAGCTCGGTGGTCGAATGACGAGCTAGGTGGTCGAATGGTTAGCAATGGCCACTTTGATTCCGAGGTCGCAGGTTCGATTCCCGCACAAGACAAACATTTGTGTGCATGAACATGTCTGTTTGTCTTGGTCTGTGTGTTTTCTATGTATTACAAAAAAATGTATTTAAGTACATTTATCAGTTGTCCATAACACAAGCTTTGTGCTTAATTTGGGACTAGATGGCGCTGTGTAAAATTGTCCAGAAATATTTATTTATTTATATTTAATGTTCGTACAACATGTAGGCACAAATATCTTGGCAATGAAAAAGTATAAACTCGTAAGACAGATCTTATTATCAATATCTCCGGTCGTGGGCGATGTATTACAGTAAGACAATGAAGCACTTATACATATCGTGCATTGCGTTACTTAAGTAATCCGATACAGTGAATCACGACGGATTTGTAATAAATATGCAATTAGCAGTAGAAAGTAAACAATAATTGGCAAACTCGCCCACTCGCCATTCAGTAGGATCATTGATGCGGAAGCTATAGACCTGGATGACACAGGACGTGGGCGCAATTGTTTAAGGTCTTAGCGAAAGTTACATGTAATAATGGCTTGACTAATCTGTAACTGTTGCATAAGAGAGATTCAGAGCACCTTCCCAAAAGATGCCTTTGGCTGGCTGGCAGGCAGCATATTGAGTTAAAATAGTTATAGAGCATATAGAAAGGAAATGAAGTTACATTTGCGTTGTTTACAACTGATACATATATCATTCAATTCATAAGTTACTAAAATATATAGCTACATGTGTACGGTATGAACCGCTCCATGTTCAGAAAAACGATATAGTTATTCCTGTATACATTCATGAATATATTAAACACTACCATCTAGTCCCAAACTAAGCAAAGCATGTACTATGGGTGCTAAATAACTGATATTATACTTAAGTACATTTTTTTTGTTGTTTGTAAATAGATACATATAATACATAGAAAACACCCAGACCACGACAAACAGACATGTTCATGCACACAAATATTTGTCTTGTACGGGGATCGAACCCGCGACCCGGGAGTCAAAGTGGACATCATAAGCCTGACCACCGGGGTCGTCATTATCTCAAGTTATTATCTCAATGTAGAGTAATCTCTACTCTACATAGTTTTTATCGCTAATAAATAATGAATAGGAATATCTGAATATCAAAAAATATTGCATAGATATGCAATATATTAGCATAACATTAGCGTGTCACTGTGAACACTAAAGTTAAAATTCAATTCCAGAATTATAAAGATACCATTTCGGGTTCACCGTTCGACAATATCCAAGACGATATTTCTTTGACGTTATTTTCTTAGAGATCGACTAACTTTCAGTTAGAGAAAATCAAATGGAATAAATACAGGTAGATGCACTTCAAAGAACTTGCAACATTTCCAACGATTTTATCTATTTCCAAGTGCGTTGTCTATGCGAGGGTCGTCGACCCCGGCAGTGCGGGCGGACGTGAATTGCAACGTGCGTATGCGCATAGACAACCGATCGACGGATAAGCAATCGACACTGCCAGGCCCAGTTGTGTGTTTATCTTCATAATGACGTTTTGGCGGGAATTTGATGAGTTTCTATCGTTGTACTGACTCCCAAAATTTTCTTAGTCTAGTATTTTTGTAGTTTGTGCTATTTAGCTCCACACTATTAGTGGGATTCTCGTTTAAAAGAGCATAGCAAGCTCTTGCGCAAGCTCCTGTAATTAGGAGGAAAATTATAAAAATTGAATAAATCCATTAATTACTTATTACATATTAATAATGAGACTAAGTGTACGTAATTTTTTGTTTGCACTGATTTTATAAAAGTTAAGAACATACATTATATGTATGTATTTGAAAACAACAACAAAAAATGTACATAGAAAACGCCCTGACTAAGACAAACAGACATGTTCATGCACACAAATATTTGTCTTGTGCGGGGATCGAACCCGCGACCCCGGAAAATAATATATAATGTTACTTTAATAATTAATGATGTTACTTTTATTTTAGAAATGATAATGTTTATTTAAAAAATAAGAAAGATGTTGGGCTTTAGTATTTATAAGTTCTTCGTGTCCGTATGTCAAGAGAAGGTTTTCCATAATCTCTTTTTTAAAAGTAGACACTCGAAAGTCATTGAATTTGTTTAGCACATTTGTTCATCGTAAGCCCATTGATTCGCAGAAGTCAGACAGACACTCGGTCTGGCGGCGGCGTGCTGTACCACACAAACTTATCGCCATATGGCTACCGATTGCTTTATGTTTCTGCCTTAGGATGGCTATACACTTATTGAGGTTTGCCATATAGATGAAATTGTGCAAAATTTCACCTTCCTAGACTCAAAGATTTGAGCTGAGCATTGACAAGTCAATGATTTATATTCCATAATTTCATCCAGCGTTGCGTCCCCTAATTTTATAACAAAATCTACAGCAGCCATTTTGCAATATCTGGATTAAGCGCCGAGTTCTAGAATGCAGCCGAGAACCATAAACTAAATACACAATCCCTATAATTGTGTGATACGAACTTCCTCTTTTAGAAAATGTCTGATTCTGTATTCGATCAATAATATTAATATTAATGATGATGAGAGATTTTTACAAGGATACTTTTGGTGTTACAAGGGTCAATAGTCAATTAAGGATATAAATTGTTAAACATCATAGTGGCGTAAAAATAGAACATTTTGTCATCCTCGGGCACAAATAAGAGCTGTTGTCGATAGTATTCCTGCTACCCGCTTCTAAACTCCGCGTGTGACTTTAACTCTTATAAAACATGACATCTTCACTAAGATTATTATAGAAGACAACACAGAAGTACATAGGGGAAGGGTACGACCATGGCACAGTTATTTTAAAGAACCTTTGTAATAACTCCAAAAAGAACCAAAGGAAACAATAGCGGAAGCCATCATCGGCTTGTTTTAACCTTAAAGGTACTAAGATTTATGGTTCCAACACGCTTATTTGTATGTGGAGAATTCAGGCACTCATATAATACACTATAACATCGCTTTATAGACACTCAGAATGTGTGTATCACGCCTTATTCGTCTCTACACAATTGCCTTCCATATTCCCCCGCTCTGATTAAGTGTTTCAGTGCGTCGTCGCCGTTATGGAAATGATTGCATATCAATTACCATGCACTTTTACGGAGTTTATAGCACAAGTGGACGATAAATTGTTATGGTCGTAAATAGAACGGTTTTCTCTACGCCTCAGACTTTCCAAGGCCGATGTTTAATTGGATACCTCGATATAAGTCTCTATGACAGGAAATTAATCTTCAGTTACAGGTATTATAATGTCAAACAAATTCAGATTGTTCATAAGATCTTTACGCATCATCATCATTAATAAGTGTCTATCTACTGTTAGATATAGGCCTTCGCTAATGTTTTCCACCATATGCGTATATTGAGGTTATTGGTCTATCAGATATTTCGTCAATCGTTGTAGTGGACTATTAACCGGAGATCCTTTGCAACGCCTTCTTTAACCGAGACCATCGCCCTAGCCTGGCGAAGGATATCAACGCTGCCGGGTATTGGGGGCGAAAAAATTTGGTGTTTAAGATTCATTTGGGAGAACGCATGTAAGTGGGTTGATGACTATCATCAGTGCCTCATCAGTTAGTTGGCAGTGTGCATCACACGCATGTGAGGTGTCTTTGGCTGTCAAGTTGGTAATGAACCTCTTATATCTCTACATGTCGTGGGAAGATATTTTAAAGGTCGTAAGTTTTTCTCCGTACTGTCCCACGGTCATCTTCGCGGGAAAATGCTACTACGATCCTAAAATACCTGATAATTAAACAGTGTTTATGTCATAAAGCGTGCATTCAGACGGGCTTGTTTCAAACAGGTCTAATAGTTTACAATTAACATTGTGTGTTCAGGGCCGGGGACGTGCACAACACAAATGTTTAATTTTAGATTTTCATGGGTCTGCGAATGGATAACCGCCATAAAAATGTAAAAAAAAAAAAAAAAAAATAACAACTCACAAAACAAAACAGATTAAAGATGATTGGATATAAAAAAGAGTGTGTATACTTAATAACAAATGTCGAAAATATAAGACTTGCCCCTAGCCTAGGTATGCCTAGATTTCATGATGCAACCCTATTCGCATATTTTCTCGTACTGCACAGGATTGCCGGCATCCGTTCGTGGAAGGCAAGCGACGGGTAGGGGCACTCACTGACAGACAGACCGACGCTTGTATAATGTAACATAGATACAGATTGGATATGCCGGAAATGCACTAGCGAGGATAATGCGCCATTTTGTTCAGCGCAAATGAATGTCGATGCTGAAAGCTTTCTAACTTAAAAGCTCTTGTGTAACGGAGTGATTGACGAATGTGAACAATACTTTTAATTTATACCAAAATGGATATCTAAATCTAAGTATAGACTCTAAGCCACAGAATTAAAGTAGATAAAATCTAACATTAAACAAGTTAAGTCTGAATAGTGGCTATGTAATTAAAAGTCACAATGACAATAATATAAAGGAGAATTCCTAATCTAGTGTGTCGTAGTCGTAACCAGTCCTTCCAAATTAGAGACTAGAAATTTAGCTTTGATATAATTGCCACAGCTACATTATAACAATTGGCAATCATGGCTACTAAAATTTATATCTAAACAAACAATACCTAACTATCGAATATGTGACGTACGGTATAAGATCCAACTCGCAATTCACTGCGTGCTTTATTTATTCACGAGAGTTGATGGTTGACGAGTCCTTATTGCGACTAAGTGTTTTAATACATTTTATTTTATTATCTTTGGAAAACAAACAATACTAAAAAGTAAATACAGTAGTAGTAACATTAACAACTAAATAAATACCATTAATAGTTTTGCAATTGCGCAGCCGGAATTCAGCAGAGATATTTCCCGGCAATATTGCTAAAATTGTAGGCAATATTCTCAAATTAGGGAATATTCCAAATTTTTACATACAAATATTGCCGGGATCAGTACAATTGACTTCGACCTGACAAAAAAGGCACGATATATTTGGCAAATGTATTGCTAACAATTGGAAAGACATGGCGGGCGTAATCACGACGATCTTCGGTCGTTTATCGCCGTCATAGTGTTTAGATAGTATTCGAGAAATGTAAACAATCAAATCATTTCGAGATTACAAATGAAATATATCAATAATTCGATATTAATCCGTCATTTTGGCGTCCTCGCCCTAATACCAATCTGTCCCTTACTACATAAAAGCAATTTTAACCTAAGACCCACTGGGTCAATGGCGGGCTCAACGAGATATAACACAGAAATAGTTTATGTGAAGTAACAGTTGGCCGGAGAGACGAATAAAACGCATAAGTGATGTTTTGTTTATGAGGGCAGTTATAACTGTTGCGAAATGTTATAAAAATTCGGCTCGACGTGAGGCAATACACGTACTGGGCGCGGCGACACCCTTTGAATGTAATGTGAATCATTGACCGCATCATGACAGGACGGTAGCTTTCTAGACCGTTACGATAGACAGGGTTAGATAATTTGAAGCTGTCGTCGCAGTTACTCTACAAGTACATATCGCTCATTGGCTGCAACAACCTCATAATTAAAGTCAACATGCATTTTCCAAACGTTACTTTGGTATTTATTTTGACATACTGTTTCTACTTTCAGATTCTTCTTAATAGGTTTATAACATTTTAGTGCCTTATTATTTTCTTATCTTATTATTGTTGCAATTAATAAGTCTTATTTGGTTGGATAATCATAAAAGTGATCTACGTGCAACAACGACATAAATGTACGCTGTGACCATGTTGCAGCAAATGAGCGATAACTGTACGGCATTGTGTTTTTGTAAACTAGCTCGCTGAAATCTGTGATATTATGTGTATTATTTTCCTGAACGGATCTTTAATACTGAGAACAATATGCTTTAAGGATCTGAATTTCTCGCAACCATGTTCACGTTCAGAAAATGACTCGCATTTCAGTGGAAGTCATAGATTTCCAATAATATAATTTAATTAACAACTCGCTGTTTTTCGACAGTTTTATTATGTAAATTTGTTTTGTCTCCTGCGACTTCCTGTTGTAGAGACAATTTTATATGCTGTCGACAATCTGTATTACAGTTTGGCAGATCACATTAATTTGAAATGTATGATTCTTTATAGGAATACCTAAATGATTATTAATATTACAGGCCTAGCGTATAACGTTTGTTGTTAATTTTTGCAAAAATGAATCTACTTTTACATGTTATTAAGAATATTTAGAAGAAAACCATATATTTAATTACTGATGTTTTTGAGTACCTTGCTTGCTTTGTTGCTTCAATATATTTGATTAAAAGAAAATTATCTTAGAATTTTTTGGATCACTCATTCAGTGCATTACAATACAAAATCTATATAAAATATCGAATAATAAAAGTATCTTTGTATAAATTAAACTATCCACGTGTAAGTTAAACAAACAAGCATATTTTTTACATATATGCAAAAGTATGTGAATTGTATGTTAACCAATAACATAATACAATACTCATTTATACATAATATTTATTTCTCCAACAAACGTTTCCGTAAAACTATTATAAAAATGTTACTAAGTGTTATTTTTCAAAGCGTTAATTATTCTTACAGAGTACGAGCATATATAAGTACATATATACACATCTGTACTGTACAGCCGTACATATTTGCTGCATCAGTGAATTGCCGCGTCAACAATTTATATATAATATATATAATTTTGTAAAGCAGTTCACGTGTTTTACCGCATCGCGACAGACGCGTAACTCATCTTATCATTAGCAATCATCATCATCACTTGTCATATATATATATATAAAAATCAATGCCACTTTTCGTTGTAATTTTATAACTCAAGAAGGGGCTCACCTATCCAAACCAAATGTTTAGGCTTTGTTCGGACTATTTATTAGATGGTTTATGTGAAGTTTGCACAAAATCGGTAGAGCGGTTCTTCATTTATCACATTTTTTGTAACAAATTAATTCAATAAATGGCGAATCATTTTGTGAATGGGGATTTTGCTGTCAAATTGAAACTTTTTTCAGATGGTGATTGTGCTGTCAAATTGAAACTTTTATCAGTGCTGACAGTACAAGTACAAGCATGTTGTTATGTCATTCATGCGGTCATTTCATTTTGGACGTACTTCGACTTTATGTTGCCTGTTCAAGAGTCGGTACCCCCCCAGACGTTTGTTTATTCATGCTCAAAAAAAAAATTGTTTATCCAAATGTTTTGGATTAAGTTTTAAAATAGCTAGCAATTAATATATTTTTTTTTGTTTGAATAAATGAATTTGATGTTCCAATTTTTTTTTTATTATTTCACTTTATATGTAGCGAAGCACGTACCGGGCCGCTAGTATATATATATATATATATATATATATATATATATATATATATATATATATATATATATATATATATATATATGTCATAATAAATATCTATAAATCTAATCAGGATTTTAATCATATAGCATCTTAAGTTGTACAAGTAAGCAGCCCGTACAATCCATAGTAATTTATTTGCGACGTCAATACGTGATACTCGCCAAAATCAATCCATGAAATCGCGAATGCAAACTGCATTTTAACGAAGCCATGAAATAAATCGCGAAGAGCATTTCGAGTTACGATTATGACACGGAACCTGTTGGTACGGTACGATAATGGGATGATTGTAATATAAATTATTCATTATTTTTTTACTGGTCATCTCATGCAAGTAAATATTCGCTTACTTATACTATATATACTGCTGGCATAATTCAAGGTTTTCCCAGGCAATTTATTTAATAACTATCTTATACACGCGTATCTCGTTTTGATGAAACTTTTTTCTTACTTCACACATACATACTAACAGAATTTAGAATGTGCGTCAACAGATCAGATCACTAAAGTTCCAGGAGGGTTGACGTGCCACCGGTGCTACAGCACTGGAACCATTATGTTTATAAGATAGTATGTGCGTTGATCTGTCCATAACGACTGGATTTTGTACAAAGATGGAACATATAAATTTTACCCATTGTAATAAAGCTGAAAAGTTTATTTGTAGCGCTAATCTCTGGAACTAGACGAACTTTGGATCATTATTTCTGAGTTTTAAAGTTAAATTTTTGACGAAGGGTACGTATACACTATTTAACATCACGATCAGACCATCAGGACTATCAGGAGTCAAAAGGGCGGGGAAACGCAGGGCCCAATGGAAGGGCAGGGAATACTGCACTAGCTGTACCATATGTTCCGTACCTATATGAAATGCTCTATATATGAGAATGTTCTGTGCTATAGATAGATTACTAATCGCCTTGTTCATCCAAAATAGCTTAATATACCTAAGTGTTTCCGTAGCCGGCGGACATTACTAACATTGATAAAGCTATTAAGTTACCACAGTAAAGTTACCCCTCCTTTGACGTCAGTTTTGGGCTAATGAAAGATATACAAAGTCATTTCTCTTCTAATAGTATACCGATATCAAATGGGTATATAAACAGTAATATTTTGAACGCAGGTGTATGGCTGTCATACAGGTAGTCTCTAAAAAACCCCTGGAATTTGCTCATATTCCTTCATAAACTAGAAAAAAGCTGATGAACTTCAATCGATCAAGTCCTTTAAAACTCTTTGTAAAACCTAACGAAAATCGACAAATCCGTTTGGTAGCAACAATGAAAAATAGAATATTCCAATATACTCGTACGTTACGAATATTCCAAATATACGGTATGAAATATTCCAAATATACGTTACGATAATGGGTCTTAATAATTTAATTTAATGTTATTTATAGACGATACACATTTGATGTGTGATGAGACCGAGTAATGAGTATGCACAGGTATAGACGCAAAAGTAATTTATTAGCATAGATCACACCAGCCCGCGGAGTGACAGGTCCACGGGACACTTATAATGTAAAAACAGTAAATATGGTTATAATCACTTGTCATGACTCACTAATAAATTAGGAGCAAAATTAAAAATACTCCTTACAATAGGAGTAAAAACAAGCCGAAAAGGTCAGCACAACACTCACGGAAATAGTGATGTAGAAAAATAGCCGATATATTCAGACCTTAGTTAAATTAGAAATAAAAAGTGACTAATTAATATGTGCATATTTAGACAGTTTAGGGACCCAATAATCGTATTTCAGTGGCACGCGTCGCAAAACAATTTCTACTCCAAGGATGAATGTCGATTGCGATGAAGGCTTCGGCTCGTTTGCAGGTGGATCACGCGCCAACGCCGCCATGATGGCGTCATATCCTCGCCAGAATTGGCTACCATTATTAATAAAAGGATTGCGCGCGCAATGCTATGTTC
This sequence comes from Hypsopygia costalis, assembly GCA_937001555.2. Taxonomy (NCBI): domain Eukaryota; kingdom Metazoa; phylum Arthropoda; class Insecta; order Lepidoptera; family Pyralidae; genus Hypsopygia; species Hypsopygia costalis. The sequence goes on along the minus strand of OW443330.2, from coordinate 6,273,648 downwards.
GGTAGTAGACTTTTGACGCATTGTTGACGTATCCGAAACTGAATTGTTTGTGGACAAAGATGTTGCCAATGGAAAGCATTCGGATAGTATGATTCATATCGGCTATTTGAAGAGACAATCTGGGGTGAAGGGAGTTTACGAACTGAATTTAAAATTTAGAAACGTGATGTACAATGTGTAGATTCTTGTAAATATTTATTTGGTTCGGGCATCATCCTATTTTAAAGTTAAAAGTTTTTGTCTATCTTGCACATGTGCAAGTGCAAGATAGACAAAATGTTTTATCTTCGATTTCGGCTATACGTTCGAATAGGTATCTATTCGAATGTAAAGCCGGGTTTTCAACGACACTATTTTGTGTTTCCTAATAGCTACATTGCAGTCTCCTGCGACTTTTAAAACAACAAAAAAAGTTCAGATTTAATTAAAAAATAAATACTATCTACCTTTTAAATCAAAGTTTTATACTATGTTGAGAGGAAACAAGCACACGGCCCGATCTGAAGCTGTTACTATATTATCCAGCAAAGCTTAATATTAAAGCTTAATAAATTGTTACAGTAACACAGTAAACATGAAATATTAACATTAGGTTTCATGTAAGCACTACAAAATGTATTGAGAATAATCTGAATGGCCGATACTTGGAATTTTCATTTTAGAGTAGGCCTCCAGGTTGCCCGCGTGCAGCATCTTGCAGCCAGCCCGGTAACCTCCGTGCGTGATAGCTACATCTTATCGCACCCGCCATCTCCCAGCCATTATGCAGAATAGACGCGTGACCTCAGCTCGTCTGCAAGGCCACGTGATTCCAACCTTTCCTTTTGTGTACGAATATACATTGATTTATCGATAGGTTCAAGTACTCACGTTGAGAAATCTCGCCATTGTTTCTTTTGTCAGTTTTAATTACTTTTGTTGAAAACGTCATATCTATTAATCAATTGAATCTTCTGCATGTGATGCAATGATATTATAAACTAATGGGGTGTCTTTGGCTTTAATGATGGTGGTGAGCCACTTTCACTGCCATCTTAAGGGCCAAAGACAACCTCACCTGCACGTGGTGCACCCTGCTGACTAACGAGCGAGGCTCTGGAAAAGATAGGGCACAGTGTATTTGTAAGCTGCCCGACTGGGGTCGTATGACGTAGCTCCACCTCACAGAATACCGCAGTCAAGTAACTTTGAGCTTTGTTTTGTTGTTTTCCCGTAAGGTCTCAGGGAAGGAAGGAGTTGCTGCATTTGTAGCGGGCCTGGCGGCGTGCGAGCGATGTTTTTTGTTACAAGCGTTTTTATGGCTTCATTAACCGCTTTTCATCAGACGGGCATTAAGCTTGTCTGCCATCCAACGTAAAATAAAAAAAAACCTTTCTTCATATAATATATGATTACTTTCATTAGTGGCATATTGATTGTCATAGAAGCAAATTATGATCATCATCATCATCATCATCTCAGCCATTGAAAGTCTACTGCTGGACATAGGCCTCCCCTCTAGATCTCCAATAAGACCGGTTGGAAGCGGCTTGCATCCAGCGTGATCCTACGGTCTTAATGAGGTCGTCTGTCCACCTTGTGGGTGGACGTCCTACGCTGCGCTTGCCAGTACGTGGTCTCCACTCGAGAACCTTTCGACCCCATCGGTCATCCGTCCTCCCTGCTATGTGTCCTGCCCACTGCCACTTCAACTTGCTAATCCGCTGGGCTATGTCGGTAACCTTGGTTCTTCTACGGATCTCCTCATTTCCGATTCGATCGCGCAGAGAGACTCCGAGCATAGCCCTCTCCATAGCTCGTTCGGCTACTTTGAGCTTGTTCATAAGGCCCATAGTGAGGGACCACGTTTTAGTGCCGTAAGTCATTACTGGTAAATTATGATACTACCTTTCTAAACGCATCTATCCTCTGGAGGCTGGTTTTCTATTCCATCTGTATTCACAAAGCATTCTTGATGAATTATTTGCCAGCTTCTCACTGACAAAATGGCCCATAAACCACCGAGTACGGAGTAAACTACGAAAAACCAACTCCTTATCTAGAGAGTATCTCCTAAAGAAAGTAAAGTCATGTCATAGCAACGAACATTATTCCCCGCGACTTTCACTTTACATAAATTATTTGTTATTAACTGTTATTTTAAAGGTTGGTTGCTAATCTGTGGTTTACCTATATATTAAGTTGTCGTTGCTCCAGTAGAAAATTGCTGGTGAAATAATACTATTAACACTGTCAGGTACCCGACTGGGGAATGTACCTCCACCTCACAGAATACCGCAGCCAAATAACAATTCCATTGAGGGTTGTTTTGTTCCTGCGAGTAACTGAGGTCACTAGAAAGGAGATGCTGCGTTGGCAGCGGGGGTGGCAGCGCGCGAGCGATATTTTATGTTGCGAACGTTAATATGGCTACGGTATGTACGGCCGTATGCTTGTCTGCCACTGTAGTGTAGTGTCGAATATGTATTTATAGGTATAGCATATATAAGATATATATAAGATCGTCAATGTAACATGAACGAATAATAAATCAAATGTAAACCTAATCAGACGTTTGCATCATCTCCCGCTCACCACCTTGTTCATTACATGGCGACCCTTGCCATTTAGGCGGTCTGACGGTGTTCGGTGGAGCGACGCGTGTGTATATTGTGCATAATTTAATAATCGGACTGTTAGTCAAAAATGATTTATAAAAAAAAAAAAAGTAAAGTTCAAAAACGCCGAGGTCTTCATATTGCAATAGATGTCTTCGAGTATAAAAAACATTATGCAGTCTTGTTGCAAAATGTAATCTGGTCATTTTGGCTACCGAATCCGGAGGCTCGTATTTGAGTGTCATCATGAGGAGCCTCACCGCCACGAGCCAAGCGAGAAAAGGTTTTGGAAACAAATAATTTAGTGCAAAAGTGTAAAAAAAAATAACAGTGCTAAATCAGTGCTAGTGTGAATTAAGTGCATTCGTTCGAGTGAAAAGTAAGCAATGTGTGGTGAGAACTGAAAAACTAATTAAAAGTGTGCGTTTTCTAGTGTTAATATTTTTTTTAAATATAATATTTTTGTCGAGTGTATGTTGTTGACATGTATATTTTATTTTATCTCTATGTTCATACAATTTTTTGATACATTAAAATCATATTATAATGAATAAGAAAATTCATAAATAATGTAATCATTAATATTAGTAATGCGTGTAAAGTCAAGGATAGATAACATGACAGCCATGAATGATAGGAGAGTGAAAAGAAGTGTTTTTATATGGAGTTCTTACAGATACTATAAGTAATAGTATAATGCAGTGATGGGCAGGATAATGTACTTAGTGATGAAAATAATGTGCAGTTTGAAAAATTTGTTTATATTAGGATGCATATGCCCCACTTTCGATTTTTGAACCATTGTCTTGTTGTTACCGGTGTTGAATTGTAATGGAGGCGACATTATGCCTGATCAATACTATAAATTGAAGGAAAAAAAAAAATGTTAATATTTTTATGGGAAAGATAGATTTGGAATTTCAATATTTCGAGCATGAGTTGTGTTTATAATAATTATGAAACTCAGATTAGAGACGTGTGAACTCAAAAACAAGTCAAACATATGTATAACAATGTTGCTGATACGAGTATGTAATACATACTTAATTGCTTTACTTTAGTTTTTTTTTCAATAATATTTTTATAATCATAATCATAATCACATTTTATTTGCCAGATATTGTATTAACTTGTATGTATGAGAGGTCAGTGAAATGTATAAGTTGCCAAATATAGTGTTGTTATAGATTCCGGAGCATCTCTCTCGGTATTGAAATAAGAAACGTTGATACAGTGGAACGTTCCAGTGCGAGTACATTACGTGCGGAATGCATCGCTATAAAAGGAATTGGGAACAAAGTACAAAGTAAACAAATTAATATGAATTTGTTAAGCTTGATTATAAGTTATAAAATTCTTGCATTATGAATTATGCGCTAATGATATTTTTTTTTTCCTTTTGCAAGCATTATATTCAAAAGTATAGAAGCTTTAAAAAACTTCGAATTATATAATAATACAAACAACCATATTTATGTTCAATGCTTGTACTTACACATTTATTGACAGTTTTGAGCGTTCTTCCGAGATGCAATTTCTTAATATGTAGTATTTTATAATATGCATAGTATGCGTGATTTTTAGAAAGATGCGAAGAAGAAGAAGTTGAAAATGTAGATGTGAGAGACGTGAACGAAATGATTATGTCTGTATTAATTTGAGTACAAAGAAAACGAATAGATAAAAGATGGATAAAAGGATTGTACAAGATATTAGTGATAACCTAAGATTGTTATGGTTGCTATAAACAATTGGACTGATCACCCAAGAGTTGTAGGATCCTATAAAAATCCAAGGTTTGGATTGAATTAGTGTATTATGAATGACAATGACTTGTATAGAATAAAAGGTGACAGATATGTCAAGAATACATAAATTAATTCTCTTAAATCATTAATTACGTAACCTTTTTTCCGATCATGACGCGCACGAGATGCCTTCGTGAGGATGTTGGATTACTTTTGTAATGATATTAAAGTGTGTTTAATAAAAGAATGAAAATAATGAAGAAAGAATAAAAGAGTTAACTCTATGAAATAATAAAATGTATAAGTAACATACGGAGCTGGAAAAAACCATGCTCAATTTTTTTAAATGATGCTAAGTCAATTTAAGTTAAGAGAATTTAGTGTTGACAATAAGAAATGCGTAAGAGTATGACTTCCGAGAATGATAGCTATGAATGGTATAGGTATTGTAGAGTTATTGAAGTTTGTAAAATAGAATATAGAGGCATAGCAATGCTTGAACATGATAATAGGAATGTTTTGATTAAAATGCAATGATATTTTATATTGTATTCATTTGTACCTGCATACATTTTTTTCGTGATTTTACTTTTTTACTTATGTAATGGCAATTTATAATCATAATTTTGTATACAAAAAAAATATTTATCTGAAAATATTTTTTTTTATTTTGCCCGGTGGGCGTGTAGTGTAGTGTCGAATATGTATTTATAGGTATAGCATATATAAGATATATATAAGATCGTCAATGTAACATGAACGAATAATAAATCAAATGTAAACCTAATCAGACGTTTGCATCATCTCCCGCTCACCACCTTGTTCATTACACCACCCGACGTAGTAAAAAAAAAACCACGCAAATATCAGCTTAAAGTGACGCATCGATGAACGAACATTTCATAGTAAAGATCGATGAATTTTGCTTTGGAGGCACGTTAAGCCGTCGGTCCCGGCTGTTGTCGTTAGATGCCAGTCGTTAAGTCCTTTACCTTACTTACCTTTACCAACCCTTTTCGCTTACCATCAGGCGAAGTTGAGCTAATATGCTGAGCTAATATAAACAAAAACCCGCAATTGAGCAGCGTAGTGGACCCCTTCGATTGAGGGGAGGCCCGTATCCCAGCAGTGGGATGAATATGGCTTGACGACGAAAGATACCTATTGTTCCATACGAAAACGCACGTTGCTCCTGGTTTTTTCATCGAAAAAAATCTATAAACTGTTCAAAAACTCCAACTGTCACTTTGGAGTGTGTGTTTAGAATATATAGGAAATTTAGAGGGATTTCTCTGTCTGTATAACTATAAAATACAAATCTCTGTTCAAAAAATGCGTTTTTTTTCTGTTTTAGAAGTTAATAATTTATGTAACGGCAACTGGCAAAATGGAGCTCATTATATGAAGTATCACGTAGTCCAATATTACATTCGTATGTTTTGTAATTACCGAGAAAAATCCAGAGCCTGCCTTCAAAAATCTTCAAGGCGTCGTCTTAAAGAAATAATGAGTTTGATATAATACTTTAAAGTTATGAACTGAACTCGATTGTGGCAAAATATCCTTTTAAAGCACGAAGGACGACGACCTTTAAGAAATGGCTAGGCGTCACAAATACTTATAAAACTCCTGTTACCACTACGGCCTTTGAAATTGGTAAATGGATAGTGATTCTGCAGAATTTAGGGGAACGGGATGTTTTAGATTTACGAAGTGGTTTTCACTAAATAAACAATTTAATGGAAGTTTGGGCAATGAAACATCTTTGGGTCGAGACGAAATTCTAAGCGCCATACCTTGAATACTTTCCTTTGAGAATTGACTAAAAGCAAAATGGAAGCTTGGCTGTACTATGGAAATGAGACGTTCTTATGAAGTCATTATTACCCTTATTCTATTGAACATTAGCTTTTCGACGAAAGGGCGACGAACCTGATAATTTATAAGCATAAGTTCATAGGTCTTTTTTATAAATTTGTTTTGTTAATGATTTGATTTGAGAATAATCACGCGATGAAGTCATTTGCGCTCTCGTGATGCCTACTGTAATAATGATTCATAATATAATATAATCATTTGAATAATGATGACTTTGATGGCGTCGTATGTGTTAGCCTAAGCAAACACATGTCAAAGTCGGTTATAGCCTGTCTAGGGATGTTTTTAATTACATCGAGTTCTTCCCTATTTCGGAGAGCATGTTAAGCTATCAGTTCTGCCTGAGAGTTGTCGACAGGTAATAATCAATAAATCAAGCCAGTGGACCAGTGTGGGGGACTAGTATATACCGGAAACTCTTTCTATTAAAGGGAGACCCGTCTCCCGACCCGTATATGTAAATTGTAAATGTAAAAATTAATTTAAAGAGTCCCTTACTAAACGCATTTGCACATAAAGTAGTAAGGGTTACGCCACACTCGCGACAACTGGGCCGTGATAATGCGGGGCGGAACGAGAGCCGTTGGCTAACGTAAACCGCAAGTAAAAATGTCCGTATTGAATGAAATTGAACGAACGAACGCGGAGAATTGTGTTGTTGCACGTATGATGCATGAGCATGTTAGATCATAATGTACTTAGGAGTAAGTATAATTAAATCTTAGGTTACTTTTATATTCTAGCAGCCTCATTCCAGAACTTCCCGAACAAATGAAAAGAAAAAAAACAGAAACATCGTACATTTCGACGGCCCCTATGTAAAACATCGAATGTCATGTATCAGTATAACGTTTCAAAGTTAAATTATGATATTATTATTTAAATACGAAACGTATATTAACCCTACAATATCTAAAAATACTAATAATTTAAGCACTTTGATTACGTTATACACATTTACATATCTATGGAAGTTTTTTCGGATTAAAAGTTTATGTTTTGATGATTTACGTAGGGGTCATCGATTTATACTAAAGATATCTGGGAAGACATGAATAGATGTCCACTTTGCTATTATGATTAAGTTTTTAAATTCGTTAATTTTCAATGTTGTAATGGTTCAACAACACAAACAACTTTAAATAACTCGTTACTTATTTAAATTTTTGAATTAAATAAATATTGTTAGTTATAAAAGACTTTTTTAGAAATTATAAATAATTCATATCCAATAAATAAAATAATAGGTCTTCGAATTACCCACATTTTGATAGACATTTTATTTTAAGCTTTAAATATTACTTTTTTAGAAATTATAAATAATTCATATCCAATAAATAAAATAATAGGTCTCCGAATTACCCACATTTTGATAGACATTTTATTTTAAGCTTTAAATATTACCGCTGTCTGCTACCATAAAATAAAATTATGAATCTATGCACTTTAAAATTGTCTTCGTATAAACGTGCCTTTATGATTAAAAAAATAAAGAAGGAACGAATAATTATGATTTCGCATATTATCCGTATAAAGAGCACGTTACCTAATACCCATACATTATATTAGTAAATAGTAGTATCGCGCACGCGACGCGACGTGGCGTGGTGTATCGTGTCGAAATGATATGCTTAGCGCACATACTCGTACGTTATTGCTGGAAACTTATCATGAATACTGAATTATTTGCATATACATGAGTGAAGTCGTTAAATTAGGAAAGTAGGCTCAAAAAGTAGGTATACAAATTGAATTACAATTTATAACTATATGTATAGGAAGAAACTGATTGACATATCAACCCAAATCAGCGGGCATAGAGATTTCAAAAATTGGAATGTAGGTTCCTCATGAGGTTTAGGTGTGCACTAAGAAAGGATTTTTCAAAACTCCCACGAGATACGGTAAATTGGCCGTACAAAATCGGGGGCGCAAACTAGTGTTAAAACAAACAGAAAAAATATTACAGCTCTGCTTACTTAGAACATTTTCATCTCATATATATTATTTAAATAGTTTTTTTTTTATGTGAGAGGGGGGCAAACGAGCATGTGGGTCACCTGGTGGAAAGCAATCACCACCGCCCATGGAGACCAGCGACACCAAGGGGTCGCCGATCCGTTGCCAGCCTTTTATGGAAAATGAAAACTCTGTTCTTGAAGGCACCCATGTCGTAGTTGTTCGGAAATACCGCTGAGGGAAGTTGATTCCACAGTTTCACTGTTCGTGGTATGAAATGTCTTAGGAAACGTACTGTAGTAGATCGCCAATTATCAAGATGATATGGATGGAATTTTAATTTATGGCGAGTTGTACGATAGTGGAATTCAGCGGCAGGTATCAAATCAAACAGCTCATCGGAGTACTCCCCGTGATATAATTTGTATAGAACGCAAAGAGACGCTACATCTCTGCGTGTAGAGAGAGAGTCCAATCGATACGAGATCATTGGGTCACCGACGATTCGAGCTGCTCTTCGTTGTATGCGGTCAAATGGAGCAAGCAAGTACTGGGGCGCACCGGCCCAGAGATGCGAACAGTATGTTCATGTGAGGTCGAACCTGGGCTTTGTATAGTTGAAGGCGGTGTCGGGGTGTAAAATACCGCCTGGCTTTACTAATCACACCAATCTTCCTGGAAGCCAGTTTGGCCTTGCATTCCAAGTGACCGCGAAACTGAACATCACTCGATATGTCGACATATGACATGTTAATTTCGGCCAACTTATCAGATTATCAGAATGTTATAAATATTAAAAAAATGCAAAAAAATCACCTCCGCTCATTTCAGTTGAAAAGAGCACTCGACCGGTAATCGAGAGATCTGAGGTTGCAATCAAGTGGGGGTGGTTAATATTTCTATTTTTAAACTATTTATAACATCATATACATCAAATAAATTACAAAAAAATATTTAAGTATATTTGTTTATATATAAAAATTCATAGTACAAGTTTTGCTAAAATGTATTGGGACTAGAAGCCGTGCCGTGTGTAATTTGAAAAAAAAAAAAAAAATAGATGGCGCCGTGTAATTTGTCCAGGAATATTTATTATCTAAATTACAAGCTTTTACGATATCAATACATGTGCTGAGACAATATTTAATCAAAGATATGACGAAGCAGCCGGCTGGAAGTGGGCCACGCCGTAAAGGCAAAATGACAGTTGTTCGGGGTCAAGATAGATATAGATAAGGTCACTACGAGCAGAACACCTGGCTGGAGCAACAGAGCGTCCCAAATGCAAATAATACGATTTCGAAGGCCCTAACTATCTGATGCACGCGAGTATGTCTTTAATTACTATATATTAGTGTGCGCATAAACATGTATATATTATATTAATGAACAGTTATTTTTTGGGCATGGGTAATTTATGTGGATGCAGTTATAGTCTTTTACGAGTAGTTCTATCCAAAGAAGCATCTTTTCTGATTGCGCAAGACAAGACTTTTTACGCGAGAGTATTCTTTAGACATCACTGCAAATGTATTCGCGGCGTTAAAAAGATATTTTCTGCCAGAGGCAGACGCAACTTGCTAAAATGAAAATGGTGCTTCCTATCCTGCACTATGTGGCAGAAACTAGGGGAGCTCTAGCGCCGAACATGGTTTTCTTCTCCATCCATGACAGGAGCAAAAGTGAAATGCCGTCCAGAGCAGATTCATACATTAAATACAATCAATTACTTAGTAAACAGAGCGTACAGCAATGTGCACAGAGATCCTCGAGTGTCCATAGTCCAGGAGCTCATACACTGACTCGACTTACCACCATATTGCTCTGCTCTGTCGTCTCTGTTTGTTGGTTGTACCGACTTATCAGAAGATATGACGTAAAAGATATGAAATACTTCGGGTTTAGATTAGGAATAAAATTTGCCGAAGATGAAAGCTATTTTCCAATTAGAAAAAGATTTAATTATAGAGTATGACTTCATAGTGTTTATTAGGCATTCCAGCGTTTTCGCTACGATTATACGGAAAGGTAACATGGAGACTACACCTCCGAGAAACCGGTTGAATGTCTGAATCTATATAAGGTAAATTGTTGCATTAGCGATTAAATAGATTTGTATTTTTTGCTGCTTTGGGAATCCCTAAGATTTTCCATTAGGTATATACTATATAGTTTAAATTTACCTATATAGTTATTAGGTAAATTTAAATCGGCCAGCCGGACAAGATAAATTACTGTGAATTGAAGACGTAGGCACGTAAGAAACCCTTTCCAATTGAATGGAGCATGTGTAAAGGGATACAAAGATGCTCTTTGAAGTAACGCGTTAGTCCGACAAATAGGTAGTTCCTTATTTATTATTAAAGCTTTTTTATTATTTAAATTAGGACGCGGGTCACCTTACTATAAATGATTACAACCGCTCAAAGACATTATTGATGACACGAAAAGGTCACCGATATGTTCTCAACTAAGTTAGGAAAACATATTTGTATGTTCTTTTCTTACAAGGTCTTCTAAGTTTCACTTTTACATTAATATAAATCTGTATGCTTTAGAAGGATAAAATATTCAGTAACGGGCGCCGCTAGTACCGCGCCAGACCGAAGCTTACGGAAAATTTAAGAACATTATAAATATTATATTCAACGATTTTTTTTAATTTTTAAGGAGTATTTTATTAAAATAAACTAGGTATCCATTTGGTGATTCATTATACTCGTATCGACTGAGGGGAAATGGAAAGTTATTCACTCAACTCAATCACACATAACTTTTTTGAGTACAGTCAGAACCAAATAAGTAGGTTGGATACCCAATGTCTTGTTGTTGAATGATGAATGACAAATCCCTTTTGTTTCTACTGTTGCATACATGATGTGTTTTTTTTTGTGAATATGCTAATTATGTATGTACTAGTTTTTATTTAAGCTAGAAAAATTCTTCTTTCTATCAGAAGAAACAAAAAAAATATGTATATATTTATTTTATTTTAAAGTAAAATTATAATACATATATCGTTGTTACTTTGTAACATAAACACATGAATTAAATCTCAATAGAACAATTAGTATCCTAAATTAAGTTTGAGCGAGTTCAAATTATGATTAATTCAAAATTTTACGTCAATAAAAACCAAACAAAAAAATTAATTGCCTCTGAAATTACTATACAAGTATTCTTAGATGTAAGATAACACACTTGTTCAAAGTTATTCGTTGCAAAATTATATCCTGTTTTGATGGACATGTGAATGAGCATGACCGTTCACCTCTGTGCAAGCGTGTGTAAAAACAAAGCATTTGGAATTATCTTTAAAATGGTTATCAAAATAAAACAATACCCACGGCAACCTTGACATTCGCGAGGGGGCGTAAACTGCGTGCATTGTTTGAAAAATGTGAAATTCATTTTGATAGTTTTCAAATACTATATATAACTTTAATTTAAATATTTCTCACTTTCACTGCATGAAACGAAAATAGGTAAATATTATTTTTACCGAGCACATGTTTGTGAAACGGGAAACACGAAGAAATTAAAATAACTTACGTCAATTTACGCCGATACGTTCTATGTTGTTAATTACACAGTCCTATGAAAATGAATGTTTACATTTTCATATTTCTAAACGAACCTTGACATATTAGTTGTCACGTAGCGTGGGAGTGAATTCTATTTATAAATACGTGTAAGAATTTATATAATTATGTTACATGTATTTATTTTAGAGACATTTTATTGCTGTTGCTATGTGACGTATCTATTTTTAACCACCACCAATGCAAAAAGAGCAGCGTTTTATTTTTGAAAGAAGAAGCCTTGAACGGACAAATCTTCAAGACATAGTAGCTTCTACAAAAAAGACTGCACTCAGTTCATCCATTTGGATGGATGAACTGAGTTTAAATGAAGTTTTTTTGTTTGAAAACTTGTGTAGTCGGGATCATTTTTAGTTATTTGATTAAAATCGGTTCAGCATAAAGAAGAGAAGAAAGTTAAAAAACTATCTACCTTTATAAAATAGAAATTCACTAAGATCTATAGTTCTAAGCTTTTTGTACTTTTCATTAATTTTTTTACAAAAAAAGACGATGACGAAATATAATAATTTTTCTCTTCTTTTTGTTTCTTAACATCTTCATTTTAAGATTATGAAAATAATTATAATTTTAAAAGAAATTAGAAAATTTTATCACGAGTTCTGCCATCCAAATTGACATTTGTGAATTTTAATTTGTCAAATAAAAAGATAACAGTGAATTTGAATTTAATTATTAATATTTAATAACAATCATACGTGTTATTAAATATTTATAATTACAAACACGAACATAATGAATTATTGATAAAGAAATTAGAAAATGTATTAATGAATTTTTATTATCAGTTTATCTGGTAAATTGTTGTCAGAATCAAAAAACTAGGTAGAATCTAGATTTATCCATGCATTACGAAGTTTATGTTTACGGAAAAATCAGATGTGCCTACTGAAGTATCGTCATGGGAGCAGAGTGTGTCTGTGTTGTGTATATTAATATTCAGCCTTCTTGTCTAACGTTTCCTGCGTACTGAGGTCGAAGTAAACGTAGGTAACTGACTTTATTATACATACTAATAATAACATCCAAAGCGAAAAATAAACTTTTAAATAGATTTTTATGTTATTAAACTAGCTTCTTAAAGCTGAGAACATAATTTGATCATAAAATGTTTTTATTATTATTTAACAGTCGTATTTAGATCATTACTAGATATGTACATATTATCTAAATATTTAGAATTTAATTTATCGGAAGGGTCTACTCCTACCTTGGCAAAGAAGTGTTATTTTTATTGCAGTCAGATTCAAATAATTACAAAGAGGTTAGTAACTGATGGATGTAGGAGGTAATTTCTAAAACTATCAGATTAAAAAAAATCTTTTACCAATGTGTTTGTAACTTTCAGGGTAGATATACACATAATGAAAGAGGTGTCTGTGTCTGTCTATGTGTTTGTGGAAAATCACTTATCAGATTTTCTTTTTTGATAACTCTCTTGTTGGGCAAGGTTGTGGATTATAGAAATATATATAGCCGCGGTCCCAGCTAGTATTAAACATATTATCTAAGTTAACACTCCGATTGGAAACGAGACTGTTAGGTATTTAGCAAATTACGTAAACATCGGCCCGCCGGCCGGGCGGCACCTGACGCCGTCGTCCACAGAACCAGTTGCGGCGGACCAGTTTGCTCGGAGCAAGGTCCCGGCACCGGCAGAGACCCGGTGACCACTCCTGCGCATCGCGGGTGCGTTAGCCCCAACCCGTTTATTATTTTAGTATTTCGCGACAGCTATAAACGATACACATCGGAGCTAAACGCATTCTATTATAAAACTTATCCGACGGGCTGCTAACTCTTTAATAACACTCGCAAATTTCAATAAACGCATTATGAGCATAACACAACATACATAAAACCGCTGTTTAATTGCTCGACGTATTCTGTACACAGTAATACTCAGACTGAGATGGATGTTAAGAATGCCTTTACGACCTTTTAAGCCATTAAGCAACCCCCATATTTGCTGACAGTTGTTATTCCAAACTGGGTAATTGCTAAGTAAACTTTAAAACGGTAATTACAATGATTTTAATTATATTTTTTATGCACGATTTGTAAATCCTTAAGCTGAATTCAATTAACTTTTAAAGTCGTCTAACGTTGACGATTGACAGAGATCTAGTTGAAAAGAGTATATTATGCGTAAGTTATGCGATTTAGATGGTATCACGATGGCGATGTTCCATAGAAAAACAATGCATGATAAAAAAATTATATAGAGAGGACGGCCTATCTTGATACGAGTGGTAAAATGGTGAGGGACCATTTTATGGGATTGTGGTTATTTGGTTAGGTAATGAAGAATGAAACCAAAGCAATTGTGAACATTAACTTATTCGTAACTATTGCCAAGGAAGAAAGTGTTTTGAAAAGGTTTGGTTACTAACTTTACACTAGTAAAAAGAAATAGAGAAGAAAGCGACGCGATACCTCTGAAATTACTTCTGAAATACCAAACAAGGTTTCGCGTAAGTACTTACGTCACAGATGGATTTACCGAAGGGTCGCTGAGTGACGTACCGCGTGACAATCACGCCGACCGCACGAGACCACCCCAGGCAATTTCGAATCAAACCTTACATGGCTTCATGTGTAGCCGATGTCGCGTCATTGCGTGCATTATGGAGTACCAAATGGTTTTTTATGTAAATATAACAATTATGTAGATATTATTTAAATTATATCACTTTATATTATGTCGAAAAATAAACAACGATAATGTCGGTAATTGTAAATTAAAAGTAACTAAATGTTTTGATGATTAAATTAAAAGTCACAAGAATTGTTTAAATGTATTTACTAAACCTTATTTTTTTTATTATAAAGGAACTTTCATGTTATTGGTACGAAAGGCAATTTCACTTTTACTGGATAAGATTTCCCGTTAAAAATTTTAATCAGCACCACGCGATCGACATAACTACGAAAGATATTTGTAAAGATTCCGCAAGAATATTGTCAATTAAACATGTTTTCAGACAATTTACAAGTAATTAATTGAAAGCACAAATAATTTATTAAAATTACGAAAATATGAACAATCTTGCATTATTTTAAGAACCAAAAAGTAAATTTGAAGAAAGGATCTTAACATTTGCTAATTATTGTTTAGTTTAAAATCATAATTGCATTTTAATAGTACCTATATCTATGTGAATATTATGAATGCAAAAACGCTATCTATGTTTTTAACGCTAAAGCTACTTTTGACAGTGGTTGGTGTGGAGATAGTTGAATCCTATGTCTTAAATATATAGAAGAAGACGGGCTTTACGATCACCTCCCAGGTAAAGAAACCATCGGAAGAAGCTAAATTTTAATGTTCTGTTCTTTTCTGAATTTGCTTGTATCTATGTTTAAAAAGGATCTTAAAAACAGACACGTAACAAACACCTCATAGGTAAAGATACAGCCTGTTATACACACGACAAACCGAAAAAGAGCTTTTATGAACCGATTATTGAATGAAAAATTTTGTTGGTTACTTTGCACTCGATAAATTAAATTATATACATTATTGATAAAACGTTTTTGTTGTAATTATACTAGAATAAATAACAATCGGGTACTGTTGCCTAATTAATTCCTTACCCACGATCCAGTGGAGCCCCAGCGTTTGAGCCTCTTCCCGAAAATGTTTTGGCACTGGGAGAGGCACGACACAGAGGATGCTGGCTGTATCTTGCCCACGAAACTGTCCACTCTGTCCAATGTCATTGTACAACCACAAAACAGTCAAAACAAACACTAAACGTCTACTCTGTTATCATAAGGTTCATTTATAATTGCTGTATTAAACACAATCACGATCGCATAGGAGACGATATTTCCCGTACGATAACCATGCGTCTATAAGACCGTAGCGTGCAATCTCCACCGCTGCCGCGGTGTGAATGACGCCACGAGTTTTCCCTCGGCCGGGAAAGCCGTCCGCCTTCGCGCCCGCCCAAAACCGAGTCCCATTTAGCGAACTTTTTTGTACATTTTAAGTGGAATCCTATTAGTGTCGCTTACTTTGGCCGTAGTTTTCTTTTGAAATCCTATAGGTCAGTTTCTAAATTGAAAATGTGGTTCATTCATTTTCCGGTTATGTTTCTACATTAATTATACATATTTGTAATCCATACTAATATTATAAATGTAAAAGTGTATTTGCTTGTTCATTCTCTCATTCATTTCTTTCTTCTTTCAAATCGAAAGTAACCAATGGATTGACATGAGTTTTTTCACGGGGATATTTTAAGGTCTGGAGGGTGACATAGGCTACTTTTTATCCCGGAAAAATATGTTATTACCAGTTGCTAGTTTTCTATAAAATAGTTTGTTTATTTTTAGAATAATAGAAATGTAAGAAAAGGTAATTTGTTGTTGTACACAACAGAGAGAATACGACAGTATTAAATATATAAAGAAGTCACTCACAGACACTCTTTCATAAATAAAGAAAATATAACGTACAATTTCCTATTCTGTGCTTACGTTACATAATCTCATGACGCTTATACAGACGAGTAGTGACGTATCCATCGGACAAGGGGTCGGTCGGGACTTTGTTCGCGGGAACTTTCATACAAATTTTCTAGGGGAGGGTCTTTCCTTTATTAGGGGATTATTATTTAGAAGGGGGAACTTTATTTCACCCCTTTATTAGGGGATGAATTAGTAAAAAAACTGTCCTATCTTTCAAGGTCCTATCTTTAAAGTAGCTTCAGGGTTTATCGCGGATAAACATTGTAACACCGGATTTTTCTTTTTTTTATGTCTAGCGCTCACCCGTGACATTGTCTGCTTGGAGTTCAATACAAACTTACATTGGCTTGGCCTATTTTAACCCCTTAATTGATGAAATAGAAAATGACTATCTCTCCAGTTGGACAAAATTACACACAATATGGAAAAATTGATTAAGATGTATTAAGTAGATTTATAAAAAAAATATAAAAATCCCTGCTTACTTTCATATTCATCTTATAAGATGACATTTGATTTTATGAACGTAAGAAATAAAAAATAAGTTGATATGCACGTGCAGAGCTTGGCGTTCTGTTAGAACAAAATAATTTGGTTAATTATTATAAATATTGTAGATAAAGCTGGTATCAAACCACATATATTTTGGTTCAAGTACAACCATTATCACTTTCCCAGTCCAAAATACAAAAACACCCTGTTTTCGTATCCGTTTGGATATCGTGGACTGTGAACGTGTTAAGGCTGGCAGGAAGAGATCTCTTGTTATAAGTTCACCTTTGAATGAACATATGTAAAAACAATTGATTGTATTAGTTATGCAATAAAAAATATTATAATATATATATATATTATACTCTGTGGTTCAATACCAGCTTTACGCCTTACTTTTAGATACTTACTTTTAGATACGGCCTATCTGATTATATTATATCGATTACCATAACTTACAGAGGCTTGCAATACAAGAATTATTGTTTACGTATTGGCATCCCCCGTTTCTAACGCAGTAGGCGGTTCTTTACATCTGGTAATCTCGCTCACTCGTAGTAACACAGAAATCCGCAAGGGTATTATTATTTTATATATTAGCTGTTTTTCTGTGAGATGGAGGTACTTACACAGTCAGGCTCGATATACGAATACCTACTTCTCTATTACCAAAGCCTCGTTGCTAGATGAGATTAGCTTTTGCTCTGAAAATGACGGTAAACCACGTCGTCATCATCGTCAACCCTTACTCATCCCACTGCTGGGATACGGTTCTCCCCTCAATTGAAGGGGTTTAGAGCATACTCGAATACGCTGCTCAACTGCGGGTTGGCGGTTGGCCAGTGTTTTCCAGCCGTCTAAAGGCCACTGACTTAGCTTAACGACTGTCATCTAATGACAACAGTCGGGACGGACGGCTTAATGTGCCTACCGAAGTACGGAGGAGCTAGAGATAATATAAACCCATCCATGGACAGGCTACGATTCGCGTTGCTTAACTTGTATGTTCGATTAGGCTGACACGCGCAACGACGCCATCGAGTTTCGCACTTAAGCCACATACACGAAAAATATAATGAATATATTATGCCCCAACAGGACCCACAATCTCTGTAGGGATCTTCAAACATAAGGTCAACTCGCGGTTGAATGTTCGACATTTGGAGCACCTATTTTCGCTTCTTTTTACGAAGTACCGTCATAAAAATGTTTATGTATGAGACGACTGATGAACGTGTGTTATTATAAAATTATGTCCAGTTTATGATAGTAGATTATTAAACAAGAAAGAGAAGCGATCACACGAGATTATAGTCATAGAAGTTAACGAGGGTTGTAATTATTCGATGGTGTAACTTTTGACGAGAATAAAAGCAAGTCTTTAAAATTTAAAAGCTTCCATAGGCAGGCAATTAAAAAAAACCAATGATAACAAAATCGGGGGATACAGTTTGGTGTTGCAGCTACAAATCTATTATGTTCATCAAAAATTCAATCACACCACTGGATAGATGAAGGATCAAAGAATTTATTACGCTAAATAAGGACTATGCGGCATCGCGCGCGGGGGAGGAGGAAGCGCTGCCATTTCGAGATAATTTTAGTGCATATAACGTATTCACGTACAACACACGGCCGTGTCCATATACGATACAGCCACATACCATTTTTAACTAACTTAGAGGCAATAACAAAAGATTAGAAAAGTATCTACAGTTTAAATTTAAATTAAATTTAGCAAAAAATTTAAAGCGACAGTTTCGTTGGTATTAGATAGGAATATACTCGCATGTTGCGTGTTTTGACATGGTTTGATTGAAAATAAAAACGGTCAAATGTGCAGCATATTTTGGTCCATTATAGTTTGATTTTTCTCAAGAACCATTTTAACATGCCTTTGATGAGAGGATATTTTTTTTTTGTTTTTTTTTTATTGCAAATTTTGTATAATATAACAGGACAGACTGAGGAGCAGGCGGTCAATTGTTTATCGTTTTTGACTGCGATTCAGAAACCAGTCAACAAATACTTAACACATTTTTAATATTTTAATATATTTTATTCTTACTTGGTTTCTGAATATGAAAGATTTCAACGAGTACATTTTAACACATTTTTAATATATTATTGAACGAACACATTGAAAATGTGTTCGTTTAAATCTTGCATAATTATATGAAAGATTTTAAGTTACTATTAAGTACACCACATGATGCATTTGAAAATGTTAGGTTTTAGAAAATTAAATTTTCAACATTAAAAAGCACTGCTATAACTATTATAAATATTATAATCCGCGGCACTGAATGGAAACAAAATTTATCACGTCACTATTAGTCAAAAACGTCGCCGCCATGAGGTTTTTGAACAATAAACAGACACTCAACCCACCTATTGTAACATATTTTATTAGAATCTGAAGAAAAAGGATTTCGCGACGGTAAGTTAATTGGAGCCCACGTAATCAAGCCCTTGCGTTGGTGTTCACTTTGACTTTCAAATAAGGCCAAACCAAGTGCAAAAAAAAGTTTTTTACCTCCCACATTAAACAGGAAATTTGGTAAGAACAATTTTGCAACAACAAATGTTACCTTTTATCTATTTTCGTATACGCGTACATAAAAATAACTCGAACTCAAAAAAAAGGGGTATAAATGTCTCACCACGATTTTTATAGCAAAGTCAGCCTCACCTGTACATAATACATCCTGCCGACTAACGAAAGAGACTCTGGTAAAATCGAGTTAGGGTATTTGTAAGCTGCCCGATTAGGGAAGTACCTTCCTCTTACAGAATACCGCAGACAAACAATAATTCCCTTGAGGGTTGTTGTGTTCCTGCGAGAGAGTGAAGTCACCAGGAAAGGAGTTGCTGCGTTGGCAGCGCGGGAAGCGAATATTTCATGTTGCGAGTATTTATATAGCTACAGTAACCGCTTCACATCAGGCAGATCATACGCTTGTCTGCCACCCGAGGTAGTATAAATCAAAATTGCAATAGAGATGTTAACGGCATCAAATATCGATGAAAATTACTTTCCTCCCATTGGCAGTCGGATAAAACAAAATACGATCTTTCCCAGTGGTTGTTGAAGTATCAACACTCAACGGCTCGTAAAACTAACCCAGTCACATTGTTTCGCAGTAAAATATCGCACGGGACAAAAATAATTTATAGCGTAAATACGATATTATGACATTAACAGGTATTTTATAACGTATGAAAATGATATATGTAAAATTTTAAGTTTGTTCTAAGAAACCTACGTATTGCGGTGATGATTTAGTGGTTAGTTTCGGATACATATTGCTACTGCGCATCTAATATTATGTGTTTACGATATTAGTAGGTTACAGTGATATATCTACGTAAGGGATAGGGAAAAATATAAATAGCAGTGCATTCCAAACGGATGCGATAGAGGAAATTGCGACATAAAACGGAAAGAGAAATTGAAAATGTTACCTGGAAATGCAGAAAACTGGGAGAAAACTAAATAAAACTAATTGTAATTTTATGGGCTAAAATTGACTATATTTAGATAAGATGACGTCACTCAGGCCACCTAGTATAATTAGAAAAAGATCGAGAGGAGAAATAATATTTATGGTGATTTCGTAAAAATATTTATAGTGTTTTATCACGAGCACAGAAGTAACAATAATAATTATTACTTCTGTGATCACGAGTATGACATAGTTAACACGTACCTCTACATATTACAGGACGGGGGCCCACCACACATTCCCACCACTGTGTCTCCTGTGTAGCCAGGATTAACAGGAGCGTCCACCAAAAAAGGCAATGAACAATAAAGTCCATTGCAGTATATGGGGTAAAACTACGGCTGCCTTGGAACTCACAACGAATTTAATCAGAAAAAATTAGTTGGAATAAGAAGCTTTGTGGAATTAACTCTACATATATCGAGTTCTCGATTTCATTTCTTTGGATATGTTTATATTGTAAAACATAATGTAACATCATCTTTACGCAACTGGGCGTTGTGTTCCGAAGTACTAGGAATTTGATTAATACGCTAACAATATATACTGTGTTAGAGTTAGATCGATATCTAAGGTAGAGACAGCATTGTTGAAGTAATTGCAATAAAATGTGTTTTAAAACATAATGTAACATCATTTTTATGCAACTGGGCGTTGAGTTCCAAAGTACTAGAAATTTGATTACTACGCTAAGAATATAGACTTTGTTAGAGTTAGATAGATACCTAAGGTAAATACAGCACTGTTGAAGTAATCGCAATGAAATGCGTTGTAAAACATAATGTAACACCATCTTTACGCAACTGGGCGTTGTGCTCCAAAATACTATAAATTTCGTTACTACGCTAACAATATAGAGTGGAGGTACGCAGCCTACCCAATTAATTACGGAGTAAACGAATTAATTCGATAGACAACGGAAGCTGTCGAAATTGGCCACGGAGCACGGCGGCCTTCGAGCGCTTACAACATACTACATAATGCGATTGTAAATAGCTTAATTATATTTTACGTAAATTGTATTTGATAGGGATTTCCTGATGTCTATCGAGAATGTAAATATTTGATGATTCAGATCAAACCGCAGCCAAGGCTTCAGTCAACAAAGTGCACTTTTCGTTATAGGTCCCTGTATCAAGAGGTTGTTATATGAAGCGATATTGGGTACGAAATCACTGTTGAACATGATTAATATATACTGAAATTGCTTTTTCATGTAATAATAATGAATAGAAAATACCCAGCGCAAGACAATAGAACATGTTTTAGCGCACAATTTTTTGTCAGGTGTGGGAATGGAATCTGCGACCTTTGGGCTTAAAGGAGCCATTGCTAGATACTTTAATACCGTTCTTGTCAAAAAGTCACCGAAAGCTGATTTGCTAACACGACGCGACGCATGTAGAGCAACACGTTCTAGGTTTGTCTATAGGTACTATATCCTGTAGACAAACTTAGAACGTTTTCATTCAGGTTGACTATGCCGTTGTTTTGCAGTCAAGTGCTGTAAAAAAGCTTCAATACACGTGGGCGGCTACAGGCTACGGCCATGGGCATAACATTGTAATAAAACTGCCTCATTTCTCGCTACAAATAGGTTTACTACAATCAAAGTAAACACTTGCGTATCATCGTTAAATCTTCGTTTTTGCACAAATAAACTGTCCGAAACGGTAGCAAGGCGAAATTGAATTAATGGGTACTCGACCTTGGCCTATATAGTAAGAGAATGCGGCAAACGCTGTTCTATTGTTTTTAATTGGTTCTTTGTGCGATCATCAAATAAATATTAATTTTATAGCAATTTTCATTATGTTTTTTTTAACATGTGTATGTAATTAAATATTAGTTATCTGATTGTTTGAATTAGAGAGTGAACGAATGAATAGTTGGTTTTTAGTTGTTAAAGATCGAGTGTGAGTAAATGAAATTATGATTTATTATCTTATTTGAGATCTGAGTTTTCGGACAAAACGATTAGCGAATTCTGCAAAATTAGAGAGACGGTATCCGTAGTCGATGTAGACATGTTAGGTCCTTATGTGTTAAGGACATTAGTTACAATTTCTTATTAGTAAAAATCAATGCCTCTCCCCCGTTAATAACCTTTATGTAATAAAAGATTACTAATACAAACAAGAGGTTTACCGCGACTTGGTCCACGTGCGATACGGTATTGCGCAATTTTCAAAAAACCTTTCTTAGTATGTGCCTGTACAATAAACACACGCCTACAAATTCTTTCTAAGGAACCATGCAAAATTTTAAATATCGGTATGGGCTGTGCGATGTCAGTCAAGTCAGTCAACCTGTCAGTCAGTTTCTTCTTTCATATACAAATAAAGGTTATGACCTAGGAATATGTTTTTCATATTTTAATTCATAGAAAATATGCAGCGAATAAATATAGCGTGATTAAAAATGAAAAGCATAATATTTGTAGACATGTTCAGTAATAACGTGTAGGTTTCAAACCAGCCTAGGTCACAAGCCCACACGAGGACAAGATGATACTTGCAGACTTGTCAGTATTTAATAAACTATTAATCTTTTTGAAGACATTTCTGTGTGCAACCCACTCTGTCACGATCACGAGTTGAAGGTAGATTCGTGATGTTGTAGAGAAACGAAAGTACTTTCAATTGTTTATATTTATTTCAAAAGGTGTAATTCGTTCAATCATTCTCGTTCGAATCGAAGGAGTTTAGAGCTTACTCCAACACGCTGCTCAACTGCGGGTTAGCGAAGAGTGATGTGAAGAGCAATTTTCAAAATCATCGAAGGGAAAGCTCTGAGTAGGAACATAAAGTACATACACAGGAGTAATAATGTCACCGTGAAATCATATTTGTCATCGTATGCAACACGTTCGTCGATTTCATTGATTGACGAGCATGACTGATGTTGACTGTCAGTGATAGTAGTATAAGGTCTTCGATCACTTATATATGATCGAAGTATAAGAATCTATACTTGACATAATATGTACACCATTAGAACGCACAATACTTAATACGTTAATGTGCTCATTAACTAGATAATCTGCAGATTTCCTGGTATGATCCGTTAAAGTGTGAAATTTTACTTAAAGTAACTGATATTTGCACTTTACCTAGTTAATCTGCGTATTGACGGATGATATAAACCGCTAATGAATGTCAAATCGCGGAAGACAGTGAGCGATACACTTTTGTCCAGTGTCCTCCACCTCTGTAGCCGCGTCAACCGCCGTGGCGCCACATTGGCCTGCACCAGTTGTCCGTATGTCATCGACTCGGAGATAGCGATCACAAGTATAACCTAACCTAACTATGTCGATAAACCGTAGTTGAAACGTCCGTTAGTTCAATCTAAAACCGATTTTGTGGACTTTACCGTACAATTGGTCGTTAGTCTGTAAATTACCTAGTAATTTTGCAGAATTTAAGTAATGTAAGAACTTAAACATTTTTTTCCACTTTAACGGACTCAGCTCTATAATATGCAGATTAACTTGATAATCTTCACTCTAACTTATTTAATACATAATTTTTGTTTATATGCTGTCACTCTAACTTATTTACGCACATATATATTATATATAAGCCAAATCATATACCTGACAAGTTAATATTATCAATGAAAATAAGCGGCTATTTTAAAGAAATAATTGATGTTTGGTTTATGCAGGAAATTGACTGGCCGATTGATCGATTAACGCACAGCTCTACACTGGACAGAGAGGCATGAAATTTTGTAGAAGTCTTGTCTGAGCTGAAATGTGTTAAGACAAGATGCATCAGGATAGTGTACAAGTGTCAGGCATGAACCCTTCGATTTTAAAATACCGTTAAAACATATAAAGACAAAAAGCTATGCATTTAGAAAACATACAACCAACATTAATCTCTAAATAATAAATATGTCTAAACAAAATTTTTCAAGGCGTCGCGGGACGAGTAGGCAATAAATTTGGAGCAAGAAAAACTCGTATATAAAACGGCGGTACTCACAATGACCAGTAAATCAGCCGCACGACATACCACAGCATATAAATAAAACGAGCATTTGAACATAAAGCTGCGACTAACCTTTGTTATATTTTCAGTTGATTAATTACTTAAATAATGTTCGGTTTAGTCTTTAGTTGAGTTGGACAGTCGGCTGTCAAAATATTAATCATGCCTGATGTGCGGTAGTACGATCAAGATCAGTCCATTTTCTGTGTTTACGTAAATATTTTTGTTTATTTGTCACGTGAAAACGGCTGAAGACATTGGAAACTAAGTACTTTTTGTTTTTGGGTGATTTTTTTACAAGACTCTAAACTTCAAACTTATTTTATCTATGATAATATAGTAAAGAGGTAAAGTTTGTGAGTTTGTTTGTAAGGTTGAAAGGGGTAATATCTGAATCTAATGAACCGTGAAAATTATTTTACTAATAGAAAGCCACGTTATTTGTGAGTGTCATACGCTATATACGAGTATATTAACCAGAAAAATGAAGGAACTTTTTGAAAACGCGGGTGAAGCCGCGGATGGAAGCTAGTTTAAAATAAAATTTTCCTATCAGGATTTTTTTGCGTCAACGACTCGCCCCGACGCTATATGATATATACGAGTATAAGTATATATAATCTGCTGATCATCTTCTATCTTATGTCCATTTAGTTACTTTTATAATTATCAAAAGAAATTTCAAATAGGTGCAGTATCCAAGGATTATTACATATTATAAACAAAGTAATAAAACTCATTTATAAAATTTATTAATATAAATGTTGGTTAAAAATATAATAGATAGATATCACTCGGTTTCTACTGCTGCTGCGTTACTTTTTGTTGTAGTTACCAATGTGATTGGTATTCGCCATGTCTCGAGCCTGTTATAAAGAGGTAAAGTTTCCAAGTTTTGATGTTGGTGGTAATCTCCGAAGCTACTCATCCGATCCCATAAAATCTTTTACTAGTATTAATATAGATATTAGGTCTCGGAGGAACGCTACCAAATACTAAAAGTACTTCCCCAGTCGACCTGCAACGATCGACAACTAACTGTACATACGAGCAATTAATTCCCACTATAGTTCAAGAGCCTAGCAACATATTGATTGCAACTTGTGCAACGCCACGGTTGTGGCGAAACGCAGCGGTTAACCGAGCCATCGATGCCGTAAAATAAAATACACCTATAAAGCCATACTATTAAAAAATAAAATTGCCCGTTACTATTTACTACTGTTTACATTTTTATAGCAACAGTTTTTTTTTTAAAAAAAGCTAATCAATCACAACAAGAAAGCGGCGGCAAACAAACTATTTATGACAGATGAAAGTTTTTATCATGGCCGGTAATAACGAATCTGAAAGCCTTAATACAACCTCCTACCAATCAATCACGATTAGTTAGTTGAATGTATTCAAACGATGTTTAAAATCTCCAAAGAAATCGTTTTTGTAACAATGCCTTGTAAAGGTCGTAAAAACGAAAAGACGTATTTTTGGTTTTACCATATAGGTAGTTTAGGTACACTGTAGGTGGTACGAAATGCATTAATATACCTTGTATAGTGTGCATAATGAACGCTATGTAAGTATATTACATGAAATAACAATTTCATTTAATTATCTATAGCCTGGCTTTTGTGCTAAGAATCGAAAAATTCGCGCCAATGTAAATATCTCTTACAAAATGTTGGCAGTTGTCTTTAAATAAATCAAACATTTGGCTAAATGGGCAGCTATTATGACACTGTTAATCATATTAATATTTTATCACTGCTAGTCACGAAAATAAAAACGATAATAAATTGCCAGTTTTTACTTTCGTACTGTTAGAAAGATTGATAGCTTGAATGAACAGATGCCTAAAATGCATCATGCAGTTCTGTGGGTGTAACATCCTGTTTTAATTTCTGTATAATGAGCTGCGTTTTGAAAAACTTTATCATAATTTATGACAAGATCTTGAAGTTTAAAAGTTTAAATGTCGGTGAAGCAGTTTTTAAGTAAGACATAGCTCAAATCAGAGTTTTACTATCATGAACGGTGAAATTGAGCAATTTCCATCTCTAAGCGGTATTTCCAATCATTATTATTATCATTTTAGTCTCCACTACAGGGGCACGACCCTCTCGTCCGGAGAAGGAGGATTTGGCCTACACTCCCCACGCTGGCCAGACGGGTTGGGGAGGCCTGTTAGATGTTTTACAATGTATTTCCCTTAGTCGCCTTGTACGACATCCACGAGAAGAGACGGAGTGATTCTATTCTAGTCTGCCGGAAACCACACGGTCATTTGACAGATTGCGCGAAATCATTTTGAATTCTATATTCCTTGTAAGAAGACAGTACAACGTCTGTCCGGTAGGCTAGTTCAAAATATAATATGTGAGAGTTACGACACTAATAAAGGGCCGATATACGTTACTATGATGCTGTTTTCCGTGACATGACGCGTAACGCGTCATGCGTAACTCATAATTCCGACTGCAAGGACAGAGACTGACACCGACCAACGCAACGTCGACTTCAAATCAGTCACAGTTTCGTGTCGTCGGTTATTTATACATTACTCTATTTGTAGCATAAGTGACGTGACTCGACAGGTAACGTACGATATCCCATCTTGAACGTAGGCTCATTTGTTTAACGTAGGCTCTTTACATTGAAAAGATATATTTGAACAGCTGTTATTAATGCAACATTTTATACAAGACAACAAGACATTTTATACCACGAACGGTGAAATTGTGGGAGCTTCCCTCAGCTGTATTACCGAACATCTACGACATAGGAGCATTCAAGAATAAAGTCTACATTTCCCTTAAAAGTCTGGCAATGGATCGGCGACCCCTTGGTGGTGCTGATTTCCATGAGCGGTGGTGATGGCTTTTCATCAGAAGACCCACATGCTTGTTTGCCCCCTCTCATACATATAAAAAAGATCTGAATAGTTATGATAATAAGTATTTATAACTGTGTTTAGATCAATACATTTTGTAGAAAATATTGACATTTAGGTATCATTACGTTACATACAGAGCCCGTAGGGAGTGACAGTCTAGTGTTGACGTACCTGTAACAAATTTAAGTAAAATTAGCACAAACATATATGTATTATGGAATGTATACAATGATGAATTACAAGAAGATCACATAGGTCAGGGGTGACCTTATATTGTGTACATTATTAATGCAGATACATTACTCATAATTTCTTTTTTTTTAATAGTCTAACTAAAAAAAATGTATTCGATTATTAAGATGATGTATGGTTTAGATCTCATACGTTATCGATACAAATGTATAATAAATAATTATTATACCTGTTTGAAAAAAAATGTTCTTGCATAAAACATATTTAAAAAAAAATCGATTTGGTTTCTAGCAACACCAATTTGTCCACAAAGACAATGAAATATTTGTACATCACAACATGTAAAATATAAATACACACGAAGAAAGTCGTTATAAGTACCATAATCAGCCGTTTTTACCTGACACTTTTTAAATGTTGGTATGTGACGCTAAAATACATCAATGTCTATATGATAAATTTGATATTTATCACAAAAATATATAACTTTCATTTTTATATAGTCTGCGAACAATTACTTTTTTATTCGGTATACAATTAATTGTGCTCACTAATGAGTGCCTTAAAACCTGGATTCTATACCAACTATAGAGTATGTAGAAAGTAAAAGGGGGGGGGGGGGGGACTTATAATGACGAGTTCGGTGGTCGAATGGTTAGCCATGGCCACTTCGACTCCGAGGTCGCGGGTTCGATTCCCGTACAAGACAAACATTTGTGTGCATGAACATGTATGTTTGTTTTGGTCAGGGTGTTTTCTATGTATTATAAGTATGTATTTACAAAAAAAAATGTATTTAAGTACATTTATCAGTTATCTAGTACCCATAACACAAGCTTTGCGCTTAATTTGGGACTAGAATGCGCTGTGTAAATTGTCCAGAAATATTTATATTTATATTATAAGTGTTCAAACATAATACAAATGAAATAAATATAATACAAATGAAAATAATGCATATTAATCAGTTAATTCAATAACCGTAATGTACATTCAGCTGTCGTTTTCTGGTATCTATAAGGCCGGTTAAGATTTTTACACAGTTACTCGTTAGTGTCAAATCGGTGTCCATCGACGACATGCCCAATAAACGTGTTCGAGCCATCACCACCATCATCGGGCCGTAAATGTTGAGTACGCACAGAATTGCAGATATTTTCGTACACATCCGCAATCTCGATATTTTTTCGAAGATAGGGCTGTCAGTATCAACATCCCAAAGTGTAATTTATTTATTTAAACTTCATGCACAACAAAAAATGTACACAGGCGGACTTAATGCAATACAAGCATTATTTAACCGTCAACGGTGATGCAGAGATAATACATGACACCTAGGATAAATAATGTGAAAAAAGGTGAAATAAATATTATCAAAAAGAAAATAAGAACAAACGTTATAGATATTACATATACTATACATATGTTATAGATATATTTTTGTCTTTATGTCAATAGTATTGATATATAAAGTGCATCCTTATTTTGAATGTCGTTACCAAACTTTAATAAAAGCAATATTTAGGTCACATCAAAGAGGTCGTCGTCGATCAGTCAGAGAGACAAGATGTCAGTACCAAATTTCTACTTCAAATACAATACATAGTTACAATATGTGAAAGTATGATTTAATAAATGTTGAGGATAGGTGAAATAGAAAAAACATTATTTACTAAAATAGTGGGAAATATAATTGCAAAATTCAGAAAAAAATAAGAAAATTATGAAACATTCTACATAAATACAGACATTATTATATAGTAAGTATTAGATAATATATATGATAAACAAAAGAGATATTCACATATAAAAATATTGACAACCCTATTCTGAGCCATCAACTACAAAAACGGGGTGAATAACGACGTCTCACTTATATCGAATTACTTTCGAAATATTGGCACGAGACGATTCTTTAAGCCGCTTAACTTTGGAAATAAATTGTTTGGAAGTAAATATTTTGATAGTCTTATTGCTTCCTTACATACAAGTCGGCCAATAAGGAATATCTCTATTCTGAACATATTTCTTCTTCCTACATACTTTAGTATTTATTGGGCAATTAAGTTTAATATCATCAACTCTTTTGATTCTTTTTTTTTATGCTATTCAAGCCTTATTTGCCATATTGCTGTCTCTCATATTGCTAAGAGGGGAAGTCAAATTCCAAAATCTTCTTACTCCTATTAATTTCTTCTGATTAAATTCGTTGTGAGAGGCAGCCGTAGTTTTACCCCCGGGACTTCAATGTACTTCACTGTTCATTGCCTTCTTTGGCGGTCGGCGTTGTTAATCCTGATTACACAGGAGACACAGTGGTGGGAATGTGTGGTGGGCTTTTGATTTTATGTTATATAAATATATCATACCGTGTCAATGTAGTAAAAGAAATACTTATTTCGTTACAAAATGTTAAAAATAAATGAGTAATGCAATATCTATGACCCAAAATTCTATTTTGGATATAAAATAATGTACTCCCTAAGGATAGACACCCAGTTTTCTAAGTCGTGTAAAAATGGACCATTATTTTTCATCGTAAAGTCCAAATTGTAAAAATGTGATTATTGTGGAAATGGCAAGAATCGGCAGGACGTGTCCCTTTTCCCCGTAAACCATTTTATATTGGTGCCCACACGGTTGACCTAAATGTTGAGTCGTAATATCTGTTTAGAATAAAATCCAAAAAGGATTTTGGCAGAAAAGGTTCCTACAATTCTGAATATATTTGTATTGCAGTCCTTTGAGAGTAATTACACGTAACTTAAGTCGATTAACTCCACCGACCTATTGGAGAAAGTATATATAATCTATATATATGCCTATATAATCTATATGCAAATCTGAAAACAGACATGCTTCCTGCTAATAAACCAAAGAGGCTTTAACGAAAAGAGAGACGGTTCATGTTGTACCCGACTGAAAAAAAAAAAGAAAAGACCGCAGTGCCAGTGAAAGAGATCACCAGTCATGAGGAGACACAGCGTTAGCATCGGAGGTGCCAAAACGTGAGCAATATTACTTTATTGTGAGCAGCGGTAACCGTTTCATATCAGGTGGGCTGTCTGTTTGTTTGTCGCCTGAAGTAGTATAAAAAAAGTCATACAGTGGTTGTTTATGTTATATTTTGTAAATAGTAACTGGAATAGCATTGTTTCGGCATCAACCCAGAATCATTCCACTGTTGGGAGACGGGTCTTCCCTCAATCGAGTGGGCGGATATCATTGTTTATATTCTCTTAATTTAAACTTTAATACAGCTGCATGTATTTCTACTTGACGGCAAAAATAAATGAGACCTAAGACAGCGGGATACCTAAGCTAATAAATTAAATTCACTATTCTTCTTTTGGTTTCCTGATGTACAAACAGAAATATCAAATTCGTTACAGAATAACTGAAGCGCGCAGTTAACAGTTCATTAATTTTTTGCACTTAATCATCGCATCACACGTTTCAGCCAAATCAAAAAGTCGTGTAACGTGCGCCCACTGTGACAGTAAGACTTGTGTCGCCCCATTTCTCCACTTTAGCACATGTCTGATCTGCCAAACCAAAACAATCACCAACTTTAATTGTTTATACATTGATGCTGCAGTCAGATCGTTAGTTTTGGAAACATATTAAAAACATCAATGTATGTCGAAGCAAGACATCATCGTTTCCGTCGATACGTCATAGTAAAAGGCTGATCTAACAATCTGTAACAGATGTAATGTGAGTTTACTGGAGCGAGATAAAGCAATTATTTTTCAAACGAATGTAGGTTACGGAACATAATAAAATGTTCAGGACTCCGTATTTCTTATTACCGTACCTACGTAGTACATGTGTTCCGAATTGGGCATGCGATGTTACGATAGGGGTAAATAAATAATAAAGACGTTTTAATGCACCTACATTTGATTTAACACCAGGCTGTTCTACATTTCTAGGAAAAGTGAGAAAATAATGTTGTTCTGTCTATAAATCGGAACATTAAGTCAATTCGAGACTTCTTAAATTGTGCTGATTCCGTTTTATAAAGCAAGATGGCGTTAAAGATTACAGAAGCAGTATGTTACTTATAAATGAAATAGTATATTGGGGGCTCTTTAATATAAAAATACAGACACAAGTCAGCTTGAATCCGTTAAAATCATTTATCGGTGCCTTAAAAATTTAACACATCAAAAGAACCAATTTACGAATAATTATGAGGTTCTTTTGCTGCTGGTGTCAGCGTTTTTATTGATTACATTTATCAGAAGTTATTAAAGAATTATATTTTGAGAATATTAAAAATATCCTCCTATCAAAATGAAACGAATGATTAAACGTAACGCGATAGACTTCGCAGACTCAATTTGTATCTAACTAGTTTTTATTATATTTACCTCTGTCTTATTTTATTATAATTACTATTATTATTGCTATATCTTATCGCGTAAGCAATCGGATGAGAGTAGTCGTAAGACTAGAATTTGTAGGTGACTATGAAAATTAACAACATAAGGTTTATAAAAAAAGAAAACTCAAGGATTAAACCAAGTCAATAAGAGAAATTAAAAGGGAGATGAAAATACATGCAGCAATAAATAATACACTCAAACTAAACATAAACTTAAAACCAACCATGACATTTTTTATATAACTAAGGTGTAAACAACAATACATGGCAGCCTATTGACGTTGATTCCACTAATACATATTATAAAATTTAATGGTAACGATTGTGTATGACACACGTTGTGTGTTAACGCGACGAGTCAATCAAGCGTAAACAACTGAACATTTGGATAAAAATTGGCACACATAGAATGCTAGCCTCCGCCCGCGGCTTCGCTCGCGTGTACGAGTATGTCGCTTATCGCGCCAAAAGAGAATCTTTTGTAATTATTATTTAAATAGTTGATGTCGGCCAACTTGCCAGAATATTATAAAGATTAAAAAAAAATGGAAGAATTCACCTCTCCGCCTAGGTGGGATTTGAACACACGACCACTCGATTACCGGTCGAATGCTCTTTCATTTGAGCTATCAGAAACTTTTGGTCATCCCTCAGGAACAGCTATTTTTTTCGGGCCAAAAGGCTTACTTTTGGACAAACAAATAAACTTACTTATGGAGTTATTAGTAAGGATAGTCTGAATTAACTTATATGATACTTTTATTCCGCTAGTACGATTGTTCACGAGGGCGAAGCTAGTATTCTAAATAAAACATTGTCGAGCCTACTCATTTATGAAGTCTGTATTGAGCTATTGAAAGCTGCATCTGTTCACCGAATTAGACAAGCAGGAAGTGTTCGACGGGAATGCGCTTTGCTGCAACTCACGCGAGCTAGTTAGCCGAGTTGAAAAAAATCTGTATGGAATAATGTGTGATAATTTTGATTATGAAAACATCAATTTATTGTTAGCCCCGAAATTCAATTAATTATATCATTTAGTAAATGACATGTAAACAAATAAAATCAAATTTAATGGTGAACAAATATGTGGAAATGGTGGAAAATGACGATTTTGTATATAAGTACATTGGCGTTTTTCTCCAATATTTTAGCGTATTGTAACTGTAGCTATTGCTATTGTAACTAAGCGAAACTCATTTCTAATGCAAATAAAACTAAATAATAATGATACGAGTATTAATACTGACAGCTAGATAACTACAAGCGAAAAAATAACACAAAAAGTTCAAAACGATATTTATATAGTTTATGTGAAAAATAAAGTTGAATTTATTAGAAACTAACTTGACAAAATATCGTGATCTATGGAGTTTTTCTTTAAGTAGTCTTTAAACACTCAACAAATTCAATTATTTGTAATTTTTTTGTAAACGAAATTTGCTTCCTCAGAATATCAAAAATATTTATCTTTCTCATATATTGATGTTTATATATTATATGTTAATAACATCATCAATCATTGAATGCATCGAATATTAAATCTAAAAAGCGGCTCGTATGAGTTAGCTATGTTTATTCTTAGACATTATAAACAATAGGCGCCATACTTCAAAAGATTTGAATTACTTACTCAGTGCAGTCCGCGCCTATCTGTTTATGATGGGTGATCGGCTGCCAGACGGTTGTGCAATATGTAAATGATTTAGGAAATTTAAACAAGATGCATGCATTTTCTTGCATTGCAGGATAAGTGGAATATTTAGTGCAGGAGATTGCTCTCCTCTGGGCAGCGCTAGACGCTCAGTACCAAAGCATTGAAGATTCTTTTGCTATTTGCTACGTAGTTTTTGTGTGAACCGAGCGTTTCTGCAGTTTCGATAATCGCAAACAGAGTAGCGATTTCAAATTTCTATGCCCGTTTCGAGAATAGCTTAAATTATAATCTTTCTAGTGTTCTTTATGTTAACATTAGTAGGTAAGTATATATTTACATAAATAACTTTATATTTATATTATCTCTTTAACCGAAATGTATTCTCTGAGGTCTATTAGGTACTATTTCTTTTCTGTGGACTGGTGTTTGAATTTGTGGATTCTTGTCTGTGAGTAGAAACTTTATGCACAATAATTTTAATTTTAATATGAAACAGCCTGGGAGTAATATGAAACGTGCAGCGACTTTACGTATATTTTTCGATTTAACTTTTTTGGATGTTTGGACTCTTTAAAGCTTGTTAGATCTTTATAGGTCGACCGTTCTTTGTTTTGATCTTAAAACAAAAGACAGCGAAGTGAAGGCGTAATAAACTGGGAAGAGCACATTTACGACTTCACACGACAGGAGTTGTAGGTACGGAGACTGTCATAAAAAGCCGAATCGGCAGTCTTTGTCTAGAGCATCTTCCTGGTAGCCTGTACTGTGTGAATAAAGGTTTATTTGAAGTCAAGTAGGATGTGTACGGTAGAATACCATCATAGAATTTTGCGTCATAATTTGCGGCGCCAAAATATTAAAGCCACACAACTTAAAACAACCATTATTTTTTAAAATATCAGTGTTTCACCCACATCTGCCAGGCGTTCCGCGACAACTTATTTTTTTTTTTTATTAGAATTGTCCAATTTTAGTAGAAGTTCCAACATAGAAAAACCCGTACTCTTTAGGGTTCCGTACCCAAAGGGTAAAAAGGAACCCTATTACTAAGGCTCCGCTGTCCGTCCGTCCGTCCGTCTGTCACCAGGCTGTATCTCATGAACCGTGATAGTTAGACAGTTGAAATTTTCACAGATGATGTATTTCTATTGCCGCTATAACAAAAAATACTAAAAAATAGAATAAAATAACTATTTAAGGAGGCTCCCATACAACAAACGTGATTTTCTTTTGCTCGTTTTTGCTCGCAATTGATAACGGCAATAGATACATGAAATACTCACATATTTAGTTATGTATTCATTTTAAAAATAAATAATTAAATAAAAATAAACAAATATTTAAGGGGGGCTCCCATACAACAAACGTGATTTTTTTGCCATTTTTATAGAAAATGGTACGGAACCCTTCGTGCGCGAGTCCTACTCGCACTTGGCCGGTTTTTTTTACTTACTTTTCATTTATGTTTTACAAAATTTACAATCTACAATCACTTATTTTTATTCATCATCATCATCAGGTCCATTTTAGTCTCCACTACAGGAGCACGACCCTCTCTCGTCCGTCCTAGACGGAAGGAGGATTTGGCCTACACTCCCCACGCAGGCCAAACGGGTTGGGGAGGCCTGATCGATATTGGATAATGTGCCTTAGTCGCCTTGCACGACATCCACGGAAGAAACGGAGTGATTCTATTCTAGTCTGCCGGAAACCACACGGTCAAATTTTTTTTATTTTTATTGAAATGCTTATACTCGTACTATGCTTTTTTTAAAACAAAATGAAGACAAAACGAACAATTCATTGTATTCTCCAAATATTGTTTGCTACTTATAAAAGTACTAGTTTCTAATCGCAGCCAAATCCATTCAGTGGTTTATCCGTGAAAGAGTCACAAACATACATATATCCTCACAAACTTTCATATTAATAACATTAGTATACCTAACAACAATTTAGCTTTAATAAATCACTCAGTTCTTCCATGTTGTTATACCGAAATAAACTCATAACGCTTAACGGCCAGTTAAAGGCAAGAAACATCAACCTAAAACACACTTCAAATTTATTTATTCTTAAGATACAGAACGAATTTTCCTTACAGTCATTACAAAGAATTTATTCTAGAAATCTCTTTCAGCCAACCCGTGCCTTTTTTTTATATTTGGTAATTTCGCATTTTCAGTCACTAACTTAAGAGCTCTGTAGGTATTTGTAGAGATTTAAGATTGCTGTTTTTAATATATTAGTTAGATTTCTAATACAGCTCTGTAAATCTCTCTCTGCCCGACTTTTAGTCTCAGGAGCAGACTCCTCCTCAGGGCATATCAAAAAGGACGCACTGTTAAAAGACGGCTGGGTTTGGCCTATTTAAACACAAACCTAAAAAAAAATTCTAGGCTTTAATAAATCGCGACTTTAAAACGCCCCGTTGACCTACCCTTTGACCTACATCCAAGTGGCAATGTTAAAATTTGACGAAAATACTCGTCTTTATACGCTTATTTAAAGACTTAGTAATTTAGAAAATTTTTTTGGAAACTTTTATCCGAATTCAGTCTGCTAAAATGTCGTGATAGAACTCATTGTCGATTCCGTTCTTTTCATTTGTGTTTGTCACTTCTTAGATTGGTACTTTAATATAGTACTAGCAATCCGTCCCGGTTTCGCCTGTATCTATATTATAAACTTTGCGGAAGAAATTCTCTAAAAGATGCTAAGTGAAAACTGCAGGAAATTCCTTGCGTTATTTAAAAGAAGTTAGCGGAAACACAAACAGACATGTTATTCTGTGTAGTGATTAAGATAAAAATTATACTTTTTCTTACTTTTACATAGTACCACAGTATAAGTAATAGAATAGTACTGAATATATTCAGACTAGTAGCTAAGTATAACATTTTAGGTTCGTATATAACTAGTAATACTAGCAAATATGAAATAATTCGCTGTTCACAGACAGTATGATTAGGTTACAGTTACTCAATCACGCTGTTAAAGGCTATGTAGGTTTATAGTTTTTCAGAAGCGACTCGACATGAAGTTGCTTTCGCTGAAATCATAAACTGGGCTTCCGTAAAGAAAACGGAATTAAATATATGCATGTTTATTCATTTTATTCGGGAATAATTAGGTTGTCGGAACTGTAAACTTTTTGTATGGTAGCAGCTCTGAAGA
The DNA here is from genome assembly GCA_937001555.2 of Hypsopygia costalis. NCBI lineage: Eukaryota > Metazoa > Arthropoda > Insecta > Lepidoptera > Pyralidae > Hypsopygia > Hypsopygia costalis. The sequence continues at coordinate 6,237,086 of OW443330.2, read as the reverse complement.
AGTGGAATGGAATGCCTATTCTGGAATACGTTACGTTTAAATTGATTTACGAGTAACGAGAATTCTTTAGTTTTAAAAACTGAGAGGCTTGGGAGTTATTCCGGGAAAGTTAACATAACTCGGTGTCGCATCGAATCACGGTAATGGGGGGCACGAAGAAATATTTACGCTTTCATCTCCATTCGACCAGGAAACGTTTTATTAACGAGCCATGTGTCTTTGACATTGTTTTTCCTAAGTATTCTGTGGCCCAATTTTTAATTTCTTTGTTTTTATTTATGTCACCGGGACGTTCATATTCCTTTTATTTTTCTTTGTCACACTTTTCAGAAGTACGTCCTTGGAATACAGCGGCCCATTGAAAAGTATGTAGGTCGGTCGTCTCAAAACATTCCTAGAAAAAGTTACATGAGAAGGCTAAAAGTTCCAATTAGCGGTTAAAGACACCGCGTTATAATTATAGCAATACGTTAAAATAAACAGTGTTAATTTTGGTTGGACGAAACGGAATTATAAATAGAGAATGTTGCAGAATACATGGCCGAGTTATGTCAGAGTGTCCGACCGTTCGTGTTGGTATGAATTGGGCCTGTCATAGGGATAATGCACGAATCTACGTAACTCTAGCTTTTGGTTTAAAAATACGTATATGTGTAGAAATCTGTGCGTCTTCGCCAAAGTGACTTTTAAATAGATATTGGGGTGTAAGTGATTCATCAACATCTTTGAACCAAAGCCAACTTCATCTGCACGCGGTGCACCCTGCTGACTGACAAACGTAGCTTTGGCGAAAAGAGAGGTAGGGAGCGTAATTGTAAGCTGCCCGACTGGGGAATGTACCTCCACCTCACAGAATACCGCAGCCAAATAACAATTCCCTTGAGGGTTGTTGTGTTCCTGCGAGTGAGTGGGGTCACCAGAAAGGAAGGAGATGCTGCGTTGGCAGCGGGGGTGGCAGCGCGCGAGCGATATTTTATGTTGCGAACGTTAATATGGCTACGGTACGTACGGCCGTATGCTTGTCTGCCACCTGACGTAGTAAAAAAAAACCACGCCAATACCAGCTTAAAGTGACGCATTGATGAACGTGTTAACGCATTGATGAAATTAATATGCACCACCGTGTTATGTCATATGTTTACACCGTATTGTAAGTAAAACACATCTTTTAAATGCGGATTGCTCTAGAGGAGCGCGGAACATTTTTTTTTTAATTCGGGTAGGTACATACAAGAACAGCTGTTCCACGCAGCGTTTTTTTTCACATATTCATATAATATTTTAAAATGGGTCCAAAACGTCATATATAAACATTGGAAGAGCTTCAGGAGTCCTCCAAACTAGGTGGTCTATAGGCTCTTCCCGTAGTGTATATACCGTGGAATGTGCCCAAGCTTCCCAAAACTAGCTTGGGTTGCCTAAAAAAGTAAATTTTAAGCAATTTACAGAAACAAATATTTTTCCAAATGGAAATATGTTTATGTATATTGTAATATTTTTTTTTTTCAACAATTACCCAGCCCTTATTATAAAATAGTTTCTGTAATACATAGTTCTATTTACTAGCTCGTTGCGAGGGACTCACATAGAGCATGCCTAAAATCAGTTTCGAAAATATGATTGAATGATCGTTCAGCCGAATAAGGGTGAAAGCCCACCAGACCGGAACAATCGAATCTTCCGGCACGTGCGCGGCTCACGTGTGGTCGGCACTTTTGTAAACCACCTAATTTACTCACCTTTTTGCAAATAGGCGTATGGACAATTATCCTATTTCTGTTCTAGTCACGTGTCGTGCAAGTTTGTTTGTTCAGGGCTGTCCAAGGACGGAAGCATTTAGCTAATAAAGAGATGTATACCGGAAGGTAATCGTGAAAATCATAATCTTATTTTTCATTTGAAATATAATTCTGACTAATGATATAATCATTGTGATTTATATTGAGGATCAATACTAATGTAATAAAGCTGAAAGGTTTGTTTTATGTTTTTGTTTAATGTATTATTAATCCCTGGGACTAACTGGCGGATTAGAAAAAATGTTTTTTCCTTTTGATATCCCTATTCTAGAGGAAGGCTATAAGCTATAATATCACACAACAACCATTAAGAGCTGAAACCGCGGTTCGCAGCTAATTCTTCATACCATAAACCATAAACAAAAAAGGTATACAAAATTTTAAATCTCCTAAAGCATCTTCTACTAATTTTGATTTGATTTTAATAAACCTTAAAACTCTTCTCTTTTTTTGTTTTTTCCTGAAGTTCCCGGCCGGATTTGGTTGGGTTTAGTTAGTATAGGATATTTATAAATATTTTCGCGTCGAACAAATGGACTACAAGCTTCAAGACTATGGAATGCGCTACCCGATAGCTCCTCAGAAGAATCGAGAATAAATTTAATTTCAAAAAAAGAAAGTTCGTGCTTTCCGCTTGGACAATTTGCCAAATTTATGAATCATTCTCCTATTCATATGTATATGTATGTTTATATACAATTTTATACATATTATGTATTTTGTTATTTATGTAATGTCTATGTATTGTATGTATATTTCCTGTTGTACTATATGATATTGTTATAAATTTATTTTTGTATGCTGCATTCGTGTATATCTGTTCTTTCCAAAGGTTTTCTGGTAGAGAATGCTATTAGCATTAAGCCCCTTAATTTGTGGTAAATAAAGTTTAAATAAATAAATAAATGGATATAACTTTTGGGTCATTCCCTTCGAAAGCACCAATTTTATACAGGCTACAAGGTATTCTATTGTTTATTCTGGACTTCTAATTTAATGTCTGTATAATTTCATTGCAAATCGTTCAGTAGTTAAGGCACGAAAGCGGAACAAACAAAAGGTACAAAAAAACTCACTTTCCCATTTATAATATTACTACCTTCCATCCGCCGCTTCGCCCGCTTTTTTTTTTTAATAAAACGTATCCTATTTCCTTTGAGTAATACCTTTGAGAATATGTGTACAAAGTTTCATGATGATCGGTTGAGTAGCTTCGCCATGAAAGCGTAATATACAATCTCACATTCACATTTATAACATTAGTAGGGATTAGTAATCCCTACTAATGTTATAAATGATCTTCGATTACAACTTTAGGTCTCAAATTCTTTTACCTTTCAATATTTTAAATCACATTAAAAGCAATTGCCCCTAAAAAATACCATAAGTAATTAATAAAATTTTAAGATGTAAACGGTTCATCACTATCTTTAGAGTCAAGCCAACCTTATCTGCATGTGGTGCACACTGCCAACTAACAAACGATGTTCTGGCGAAAAAGAGGTAGAGCATGTCGAGCTTTGCAGGAGATTACTTACACTTCACTGAAGACCACAGTCATATAGAAATACTTTTGAAGATTGTTGTGTTCCTCTGAACGAGTGAGATTAACAGACGTAAGAAGAGCGCACGAGTGCAACTTGCAAGTAATTGTCTATCTTATAGGCTACGGTGAACGCTCTACATCATAACCATATTTGGTACTACCCGGGAAATGAAAAAACCGATGAATTTGTAAACTATAACATAAGTAATAGCGAGAGACTCTTTGATGTTTTTTTATTAACATATAAGTTATTTAAACGACATTAACTTACGTTGACAACCCTCATCTTCGGACATAACATATGTAACTTGGGTGCGATAGGGCGTTCCACTTCCTACGTGGTCATCAAACATCCACCCACAACACTACACACGTCACTATTCTGATTTTAGTGCACGCACGTGATAATACCGGTAACATTTATACACATTACAAGAAATGGGTCGAACACGTTTGGTGATCGTTTGTTACATAATCAACGCTTAAACGACTATGACTTACTTAAAAAGTAGTAATTATGAGGAATTAATTAAATAAAAAAGTTACAAATAAAATGATGGGATTTATATATCGGCAACGATTGCTAAGAGGGAAAGTGAAATTCGAAAAGCTTCTTACTCCTACTAATTTCTTGTGATGGACTTCACTGTTCTTTTTAGGTGGTCGCCGCTGTTAACCCTGGCTACACAGGAGATACAGTGGTGGGAATGTGTGGTAGGCCCATTAAAAATATTTCAGCAACGATGATAGAGAATCTTTAAAAACTGATATTGAATTGTAAAAAAATAAGTAAAAAAAGGAATAACACACCTAGTAGGCGGAGCCTGCTAGAAAGTCGTGAGTAATATTTCTTAATCTCCACTTGCAAGGGAATTCCTTTCTGTTAGATTTTGCCCCAGATTACATAGATTTACTTAGGTGTATAAATTAAATTATATAAAATGACTTTAAACTTTTTGATTTAGACATTTTTGGAGCAAAACTAGACTTAATTAGACTTTCTGCATTATTTCCAAAATTTTTGATCGCTGTAAAAATGTCCAACATCTTTAACTTATGCTAGCGTGTTCCTTAAGGACATAAACAGATAAACGATGGAAGTAGTACTCAAATGTTCAGAGATCCAAAAGCAAGGCTTTACACGAGTATCTTTGTGATTATCTTGAGAGGATATTTTGCCTTTATATATAACATCACAGCCCGACAAAATATACGTGGCGATAGCTTAAGAATTCGAGTTAAGGAACAGATAAAATCTGAGTTACGTTATGTTTCAACATCTATTTTTAATTTACAAAATACAAACAATCAAGAATAGTAGAAAATGGAGTCTGTAAAATTAGGTTGACGAAATTAGAACTACAGGATTATAAATCGTAGAGCCACTCCGCTGCTGGTTATGTTTATGATAAACGAGTGTTGTTGGCTCAGAAAATTACATATGTGTATGCTTTCGGCGCATCGTAAACATAGTAATTTAATATCACTAATAATTTAATATCAAAGCTGAGTCCCCAACCGAGCTCGCTGACGTTTCATTGAGCTCACGATTTTAACGCGCCTTAAAATAATCGTAATGTTTTCAACTAGTGTTTTAACGTCCGGACGTCCGTTTTGATATCTTTTAAGTTTAGTGTTGTAAATTAAATGTTTCGTATTAAGGTCAACATTATATTAATTCTTTTTCATTACATTATATTAATATACAGTTCATGAATTTATAAAGTTTGAATACAAATAAATTGTACCGTGAAAAATTATCACGATTCAAATTGAAAAGTAGGCCATCTTTAGAATTTTGCCATTCAATAGCAGAAATGTCGGTGGTTGGTAATGGATTTATGTTTCGAATTTATTCACAGCCAGAAACTCTTAACAGGTAAGGTTGGTTAGTCTGTCACAAACTTATAATGTTCTTTCATTAAATACCTTTTTTTCACCACCATTGGAATATTGTTTCCAATAAGATCTAATAATAAAAGTTAATAAACAAATACAAACAAATATAGTTAATACTTAAAGAAATAAATTTAGTTTTTATTGAAAAATAAAATTTATACTTTATTTTCCGAAAAAAAAAGTTCATTCACTCTCTCTTTTCGCCATAGCCTCGTTTATCAGTCACCAGGGTGCACCACATGCAGGTGAGGTTGGCTTTGGTTTAAATATGTTGAAGAACTACTAACACCCAAACCTGCTATTGAACTGTTAATAAAATCAACTTTATGTTCCGAAAAAATAAAATCAACTTTATGTTCCGAAAAAAAGTTAGAGAGTAATAGATCCGACATACGAGTATTTGCAGGCAAATAATTTGCGGATATGAGGCGATTATGCTACATGTTTGATTACAGAAAGGAAGTGTTTTCGGCACATCTGCTACGGAACTGTTAATAAAGTCTGACATATAAACCGCGATGCATTGTTTGGTAAAGCAACGCTTTTTGTTTACAGTGTGATGATTTACGATGCCCCAGTTATACTTACACAATTGAGCTATCAGCATAGTACCGCGGTGCTATAATAATAGTACTGTAACTAATATATCATGAATATGCAGCAGGCAATGAGCTAATTTTTTTATGATATTATTATCTAAGCTATGGCAACATTACGGAAATATTGTTACAAGAGTGAATTGAAAATGGACATGAGTAAGTACATAAAATAAACTTCTCACTTCTTATCATTAAAGTACCATTGAATTGATTTTCAATCATAGATGAGACCAATTAGTTTAAAATCAATCACTCAAAAATTCGTCATTTATTCTGGAGCTAAAGACATCAAACTTAATGAAGTTTTAGTGAAAAATTTATATTTAATTAAATAATAATAATATAATATATTTGTGTACAACATTACATTATTCTTCAGTCTATAGGTTTTGGTAACCACCAGGTATGCTTGTTTGACCCGACGTATATAAATATATATAAGTATATAAGTTATCTAGAGAAATTATATTAAATACTGAAGACACATGAAATCAATGACGTAATAAGTTTGGAGATTAACTTCTTATGTGGATTCTTTACTCTAACAAATTTTAAGTTCCCTATTGGAACTATGCTATCAGCGTCCTTAATAATAAATAATAAAGCACTCAGTTAGCTAATTAAGTGTACATAACTTAGAAAAAAAAAAGAACTTATTTATAAACTTTCTCGTTCCCGACGCTTTTAGAATATTGTTTACACGAGCACAGCACACTATACACTGCTAACTATAAAATGAAAAACATCATGTTTATTTTTCAAATCAATCAATACATCCAACAGTAGCAGTGAAATGGTTCTTATCTAACATCCGACAATATTATGTAAGCATAGATACCAAATTAATTATCGACAGCGTGTAATAGAACGCAAATAATGAATAGGTCAAGGCTATACAGTTTGAAATATAGGCTCGAAGTGATCCACTTTTTCATTAATTGTTTATTAATACCTATAAATTAACGAGCCCGGTCGTCGCTAGCAATGGCCACTTTGACACCGAGGCCGCGGGTTCGATCTCCGCACATGACAAACATTCGTGTGCATGAACATGTCGTTTGTCTTGCCTGGGTGTTTTCTATGTATTATATGTATGTATTTACAGAAAAAAGGTATTTATGTATAGTATCAGTTGTGTAGTACCCATAGTACATGCTTTGCTTAGTTTGGGACTAGATGTCGCTGTGTAATTTGTCCAGGAATATTTATTTATGAATCTCGACGGCTAACGACTAATTATCACCTTAATTGGACATAATTGACTGTGCGAGCGAAGTGAGCGAGGCCTGAAATTCAGCTGAAGCGAAAAATATTTTTCGTATGTTTGTAAGTTTGTACGAATGTCGCGATAAGTCTCGACGAACCCATAGTCCCATTTTGGGGAAATTTGGTGACTCATGGGAAATGTAAATAATGTTTTTAAGTTCGTTTGGACAACGAGACTGATTCAACAGTTTTTGACTTATTTGCGTAAACGTGAATATAAATTGCGCGTTATTTTGATTGATATTGATGAAACTTGGTATACAAATAGGTAATGTACCTACATAGAATTCGTATACAAATAGGTAATGTACCTAAATAGGTACGTCGTTGTCGTGGTCATTTGGACCAAGTGTACGAGTATTGTGCGTCACCACTTTCGCCACTTGATGATACAGTACGTAAAAAACATAGAGTACAACTCTATGCTTAGAAAAAGATAAACAGTCTATGAATACGGGTCGGTTTTAACGACCCATGAGTACTGTTTTCCACCGGCGCGCCAGTTACGAAAGCTTTACGGTTGTGTTCCGCAAACCGAATTACGTATATTACGCTCAACATTAGTCTTATTATGCTGATAAAGTAAACATTATAGCATTACGTGGACGATATTTCGCATGAGTTATGTTTTTCACATCGACAATGATAAGTAGTTAAATAGATCTAGGGAAAATAAAAATGTACTACTGAATTACTTCCAGTCAACCAAAGAGTAAGGTAAGTTAACAACAATGTAATTTAAATTTGGAACCCTGCTCGAATATTGTATGAAAAGAGGCTAGCACAAAATAGACAGTAGGTAGGTATTTGCAAATCGAAGTCAAAGAGTGCTTTTAGATATTTGCACATAAGTATCAATACCTGATTTCAATTAATTTATTTTTATTAGTTATTACAAATATTGCTATACATCACAGCAGTTAAGATTTACTTGCAATTTTATACATTAATATGTACAAAGTTTTAATATACAACTTCATTATATGTTCGATTAATACATTGTGTATCTTCAATATATTAAATTCACGAATGATGAAATAATATATATTATGTAACTTAACATATAAATATACAAAATATATTGCCAACATTGTACACAAGACAAAATTAAATGGCGTTACCAATATTAGCTTTATATGAAGCAAGCGCGAACATCTTTGATCAGTTTATTAAGGTCGCAATATATCGGGAATCCGTCGAGGTCTGTTAAGGAAGGTTACATTAAAATTATGTAAGTCGTGTTAAGATTATAAATAAAACGAGATCAAGTCGGATGTATTAAATTGGGAAGTGGTTTAATAAGAAATTTATTAAATATCTGAGGTTTACAATGAAGAGAAAATGGAGGTGTAAGCGAAAAGTTGAAGTCACCAGACTACGGGGTAGATCACCAATGAGATGGACGGACCAGATCAAGGCCGCAACTAAGTGTTCTGTTTGCGAATGTACCCGGATAACTGCAGTTCGCTATGAATGGCGCTGTATTACCAAAATGATCATTCATCGTGATTCACAATGATTACCACGACCACTCTGGCAAGAGTGTACCGACTAAGAAGAACAAGCTCAAACCAGAGCCAAAACACCTATCTGCACATGGATTACACTGCCCGGCTGAAGATGTTCGGGCATTTTTGGCAGTGTTTTGTTGTGTTCTAGTAATATTAAAACAAGACTATTTAGAACTTGCTGCATTGGTAATGCGCGAGTGATGATTCTTATGTTTAAAGCGATGTATGTTGTAGGCTATATTCTAGTCTATATTTTTAACGGGGCAACCACCCATTCCAACCACTGTCTCCTGTGTAGCCAGGATTAACAGCGGCGACCACCAAAACGAACAATGAAGACCACTGCAGTTCCGGGGGATAAAACTACGCCTTGGAACTCACAACGAACTAATCAGAAAGCTTTTGGAACTTGACTTCACCTCTTGGCAATGTGAGAGACAGCATTATGGCAAAAAAAAAAACTTTAACAGCGTGAAGAAATGATTATAGTCTGTAGAGAAAAACAGGCTTTACACCCTCACATCTGAAGTATTTAAATAGCAAAGTATCCTCATTTAATTTATAAATATTCGCTTTAATTTGAACTGTATCGATGGCGGGAACATTTTGGAAAACCATGGAAATATAGGCTTATATTTAGCCTATATTTTCCATTCCAAAATGGCAGTCTTTATCTGTTATTTGAGATTATTTCCGGTGTATTGGCCCTCTTTCAAACAAACGGGGAAATTAGTCTCAGGAATTCCAGAAACTGCAACTAAAAGTATACGTAAATATGTGACGAAAAAAAATATAATTGTAGTTATAAAAAAAAAGACACGCGTTGGTAACAAAAAAATCTCCATACCGTAAATTTTATTTTTGAATCTGTTAACCCTTCTTGGATTGGAACTTATCTTTGTACAAACTTCTTACATATTTCAGGCGTAGGTGAAAACAAACGCAGCAACCTTGAACAGACCTGTTAGATTCCGCTCCTCGAAATTAATTAATTCTTTCCGACCACGCACACTAAGCGCACACTTAACTAATTAATTACCTTACTTTATCACAAAATAGATCAAGTAGGGAGTCGACGGACTTTTTCAACGTAAACAATAAAGCGTTCCATTTAAGTAGAACAAGTTCAAATCTTTTTTTGACTGGAGGGCCATATGCTTGTTTGACTCCCGACTAACCGATATAATTTATTTTAGTGATTAACGAACAGTACAGTTACAATGGATGCCTACATCTCAGTCATTCAAGTTTTAGTTTTTGAGATTTTGAGCTAAATAGGTATGTAGATAATAATATGTATTTTAAACTTAAGTATTATTATAAATAATAATAGATTACCCTACCCGTAAGATTTACCCTACTCTGACACGCTGTATATATACAGCGTGTCAGCGTGTTACTTAACTATTATTAATTAATTATAATAACCCAACACCCTCCGCCAACAGTTGAGCAGCGTGGTGGAGTAGCGAGTAGAGAGCTCTTAACCCCTTTGATTGAGGGGAGACCCGTATCCCAGTAATGGGATGAATATTGGGTTGTCGAAAATGAATTCTTTTAAAGCAAATATTGTATAGGAAGCCCATGTCTATATCACATAAGGTATTACAGAACACATCCAAATATAACTGCAGACATGCACTTTACTGCATCACAGGATACGGTTTTATATTACATACATGCATTAGTCGACGCATACAAAAATGCGGCATACACTTTAATTATTTAACGAAGTACGAGGAAGATCATCAAAACGTTGTTATTTGTCTGTCATTTAAAGAAACGAGTGTAGTTAAGTTATATTTAGGTTTTGATGGATTAAAAAAAGTATGAGAAGTTTCTTTATTTATGTCAAACTAAGTATGCTACTATACTTGTGTGATAAAAACATTAAATTGATCAGCACCGTGAGATTGTGAACCATATCAAAAAAAAGTTTCCATTGTTTTTTTAATTATTAATTATGGATAAATTTGGCCAGCGTTTATAACATTAACGCGGGCCCAATTTAATCAAAATTTATCCAAATTACTAATATTTATTAATACAACACCATTAACCTTTACCATAAAGGGAATCTCTCTTTCTTCAAAATTTAAGCGTCCTAGATCCGGGGGTTTAAATTAGGGTTAAGTTAGCGTAGGTATTCCCGGTATCTCACGGAATCTCGCAGTCTCTGTATTATTCCGTGAATACGTCATAAATGGAATTTATACATAATTTCAGGTTTTGAAGTTTTTATATACTAAAAACTTCATCAAAGTTTCCTACCAATCAATAAACTTATTATATCTCAAGCAGTGTAAACAGAGTCCTAGAGTTCTGTCCAGAAAAGATTAAAGTCTATTGCACTTCCACTACAGTTTCGATCCTATGAATAAAAATATATATCAGGGATCTCTATATCAATTTACAGTATAAATATTTCTGCACTTATTAATTATTCAGTCATTGCTACTTTTGAAACTGTTATTTATATTCTTTTCTATCTATTTGTTAAGTTTAAATAACAAATCTGAATCGTAAATTAAAGAAAAATGGTGAATAAAATAAATTAATTTACGAAATTTTGCGAATATCGTGGTTAAAAGGTTGTCGACACCTTGCTTAATATTTAATTACTGTTTGAATTAGTGGAGTTATTTTTTCTCAAACATTTTTATATTTTTAGTGAAGCAAACATTAGGTAGGTACCTATTATATATTTTAGTACAATACAATTAACTGCCCAATAAGTGGAACCTGTAAAATAAAAACAGTACCTAGAATTATTTCAACAAATAATTTCCACCACTGCGAGATCAACGCCCTCAGCAGTTTATCAAAGCTATTTTTACAACACAATAAAATAAGGGAAAATCAAATCTGATCAAAGAAAATCTATAGCGAATTTGTGAACAACCAACTCCAATATTTGGCCATTGAACTTGAAAACCGAATTGAGCGGTAACTTTCGGATCACAAGACAAATCGGTTCTAAAAATAGTAAGTGTTTTGGAAACTTGAATCAATCATATTATCAATTTGATGGATTCAGAAAATACTAAAAATATACGTCATTTCAATTGGCTCGTCCAGATTGACTGCGAGATATGTTTCCGTACCAATGTTAACTGAAATTTCTACCAAACTTAACCTGTATTTTTGATAATAAAATAACTTTCCCGTACTCTACGAGCCCTGTCAACCCAATGCTGTAGTCTTCTGGGTACTAACTTCGACAGAAGTCCTCTCTGGAACCACACAATAAGCGACCTTTGCAGTTCTATAATGTGAGGACGAATTAATGAAGCAGAAGAAGGCCGTTGGCATCATATCAAACAACTTCTCTGAACACAGGCCATTATACTATCGGAGGAACAAACAAAGGGAGACAATAACCAGACAACGTTTCTTAAACGGCCCATGTTTATACGCTCCCTATGTCTTAATCATAGGGTATGGAAAGCTTCAATTTTTTTTTTACCACTAGAGTGGAAAACAACCTGATTGAAAATGTGTCATTAGTACAGTTCTTCAAAATAACTGACCACTGGTTGGATGGATTGGTCAGTTATATTAGGGCATCGACCGTACTAACCTTTTGATATAATTTGCATGGTTATCATGCTGCTGTCGACTGCATTTGCTACTCAAGAACGTATTATGTAAGGTCATGTGCAGTATTAGGTGCAGTTGATACGCGTCTAATGAATGATATTTTGTTGCATCTCGTAGTATTGTGGGCGGAAAGTGGGAGTAAAGATAGCGAACTAAGATTATTGAATGTATCGAAAAGTGCAATCCTTATAGCTACATTTTAGAAGGAATTCTATTTAAAAGAACAAGAAGGAAAACCAGTTAGGTACTTGAGTGAAGCCGGGAAGGAGCGGTAGTTAAATAATAATTCCAGATTTATGTAAATACGAGTACCGTTATCACAGAAATTGTCTACAGTTTCTTTGAAATATGAACTCAGCAAAACTTTATCAAGCGTGTACTTGACAGGTTACCGTGTTAAACTCGTTTACGTATTTTAAACTCGGTCTCGCGACTATAGTTTCTCATTAAAGTTGCTGACTGTTTTGTTAGGGCGCGCGGTCTATTTCCAACCAGTCTATTTATAGAGCACAACGAAGTTAATACAGTTTTGACAGTTCACAACTGAGTCACGTATTGTACCGTGGAATTTGCGATACAAAGTTTCTAATCGAAATATATTGGGGTCGAACTGAAGTTTTGATATGGCGAGGTCAGAATGGGGTGTAAGTGGTTCATCAACATCTTTGAAACAAAGCCAACATCACCTGTTCGCAACCTGTTATTTGACAAACAAGGCTCTGGTGAAAAGAGGAGTTGGGCAAAGCGTGTTTTGTAAGCTCCCCGACTGGGGATGTACCTACACCTCACAGAATACCGCAGCCAAATGACAATTCCCTTGAAGGTTGTTGTGTTTCTGCGAGTAAGTGAGGTCACCAGAAAGAAAGAAAGAAAGGAAGGAAGGAGTATAGGCAACTGATCGGCGACCCCTTGGTGTTGCTGATCTCCATGGGCGGTAGTGATTGCTTTCCATCAGGTGACCCACATGCTCGTTGGCCCCCTCTCATATAAAAAAAACAAATTCATTCAGGAATGAATTTAATAATGGATGATAAAATTTTATAAACAGTAAAGAACCGAGAATCTAAAATTCTAAAAGTAGGCGACAATTAAGGTAAACGCATATATGTTGTTTGAAAAAATTACACGTGCTTTATATATTTGCAATATACAAGAGGTATAATAAATATGGTTTACACACGCGGGGTTATTTCTTTCAGGAATATCTTCCAGCCCACCGTTACCATTTGAGTTTATGAATGGATTGATAAATGGCGGCAAGGAGATGAGAATCGAGAAAAAGAAACAAAATAAAACGATGATTATTCTACAAATCACTCATCACTAATGCATTTTCTAATTAAGAAAGTGTTAGCTACGATAAAGGAAGCCCAGCCGTTTTTGTAGAGTTTCATAACTCTGAGAATTTCTTTGTAATCGTATCATCCGGAAGCATTTCTACTTCACATGTCTGAGGAAGCAGATTTAACATTAATATATCAAATGCAAATTAAACACGAATAAATCCATATATGTACGCCTTTCATGGAATAAAATCGGATAGAGAATCCGATTCTATGAGAATTCCGATAGAGTTGGGGTTGGCATATTGGTACTACGATGTGGGTAAGATTGGCACATGGCAATCATTTGATACAATGCATACTTATTGAGAAATGTGAGCTTATTGTTCATATTGACTGATTGAATTTTCATACCCATGTATAGTATTTATAACAAATATTTCGGATTAAGTTTCAGATACGAAGTAATCAAAATTCGTATAGTTGTAGTTTATTTTAATAAATAGACGGGTAAATGAAATATGTAGTGAAAAAGCACATAAATATATAGAAACAACAAAATACTTTTATAAAGAACAATTTAACTATATATAACGAAGTAGCTTTTTTAGAAGAATCATGTTACCTCACAAACTTCTGCATTTATAATATTAGAAGGATGTACCGGTGTGTCTGATAAATGGCATAATTTATGTAATTTAATAGGTAATACCATGGTTTGGTATGAAAGCGTCAATTAAACCCTTGATAATGTTCGTACGTAAATACTCGGATGCACTAAATAGAGCGGTGAACAACGTAATACCTTTTATCGATAATATCTCGATGCACTCTACTGAACGATTTCATAAGCTCTATACTCGGACATGAGTGAATGAAGTGGTATGCACAAATGAAATAATAACGATAATTTTCTAATTTAGATTAATGGTATTATTTTATGAAATAGTAACGAGATATATTACTATCCTAAAACTTATAAATTACATTCTCACTAAACATTTTATTTTCAAACTTTGTCTTTATCCTGACTACTTTTCTAAAAACTGTGCCCCGCTATTGTGTACCCGGTGTATTATAAATCTATCTATCTAGTGATATTTTATAGAATCTTGTTTTTTAAAAAAAAAGTAAGTAAAAAATACATATCCTGTACTTTATGTACACTATTTATCCTTTGAAATAAACCTTTCTTTGTTGTGGCGTGTATTGACAAAGATTGTGCGGTCCTAATTAAAACTCTGTTAAAGTCCACCACTGGAACGGACTATAAATTTATTGTTTTACTCTTAGACAGATCCAATAGAAAGCATTTCCTAACCTTCTCAATGTCCCCTATGACCAATAAAGGAAACTAATTTTACCTCCACTTTGGATTAGTTCCTATTGGATGATCTGAACTAAATTGTTATCATTTATCAGCTATTACCCCTAAAGACTCCCAGTTTTACCCCAGCGGGGGTAATTATCCCCACTTGGCTTGGAATCAATGTGCTACAGCCGCATATACTTATATATTGAGTATACTTATAAGTACAAGTAACTATCGATGAGTGTTAGATTAGGTGGCAGATAAAGAAAGAAATCAACGAATTATCGTACCGAAATCTGAGCGTAGAGGTACAGCCCTAGTTATCTGTCATTGGAGTTATATAAAAACGGCTGTAAGAATGATTGCATTCTTTACAAAAATATTTGTCTCACAGCTTTAAATACAAATATTACAAATTGGATGGCTTCACAAATAAAGGTGCTTTACGAACACCGACGTTTCCGCGCTTCCGTTATTGCGTTCGTCACGCACAATTTTAATAGAAAACGAACATTTGGACATCGAATTATGTAAGAACCGTCATCTCTTTATTCTGCCTTTGAATACAATTGATGACACGAGAAGACTGATGTGGCATAAATTTATTATTATGACATAATCAGCTTAACCTATTCGTTTTTAATTTGGACATATTGAGTATATCAATTGATGGGGTTTTTGGTGTCTTTAATAATACAAGTTCATAATGGCCTAACATAATAACTTAATATAATAAAGATTACATAAGCCACTGACATGATCAAATGAACAATCGATATTGTATTGATTTGGCCGTATTTATTACTTCAGATTTTGATATTCCATCATCGTAATGGGTCTTCAATCAATGGCAAAGAGATTAGGGATAGGAAAGGATTCACAGTTCACGTGACCCATTTATGGTACCTACTAATATGAGTTACGGCAAGCCGTGTTTTAAGCCACATCTCATGTTATAACTTGATTGTTTTGATTGAGTAAGCTCATTATTGTAATTTTTTACTGCCGCGATGTTTGCATACGGCCCGTATATATATATATATATATATATATAATGTCATAGTTAGGTGTAGATTATATTCACTAAGGAGATAAAATAGTCTTTTGTAACGGGTGCTACATTGAATACCAACTTTACCAAGCGTAACGAACTATTCTTGGGTTAACTTCCGGACGCATAGAGTGAGTTTACAGTTAAAGCCAGAATCCTGCGTCTCCCTAGGCGAAAACACCGTTATCTTCGACGAATATATTTCTCACACCCTCAGCGAGATAGGTAATAAAAAGCGAACAACAAATATAAGAAACTAAACTATGTTGTTTAAATTACATATAAATAAATACAATAGTAATAGAGGTAGTACACGTGTTTAAAAAAAATACAAGTGAAAGTTAAGATTTTGATGCAGTAGATCAATGTGGAAAGATGAAGTTATTTGTTGCTTTAATTGTTTATCTAAGCTTGACTTTTTTAATAGAAAATTATTAACAATATCAATGCAAACTGCTTCGGATTTTATGGAACTCTTTTCACTGTTGTTACTCGACGTTTTTAATTTTGTAACTTCGAAATTTTCAATATAATGACAAACAAGTGAACAGTAGTACGAACTCAGCGATTTACGATTTTCCTACCTTTTTTTTTGTGATGGTCAATTCGATGTACGAATACATTCTTTTTGGTTCGTTGCTCTATTTTCGAAAGTTTCCTTACGATTTTTTTAAGTTGCAAATTTAAATCAAGTTATTAAACGGCAAGCTATAATGAAATTCAGAGCAATATACCTGTGTGTTAGCATGACATAAATTATACCCTATCCAGCGAGTGGTGTGAAAACATGCAGTTTGTTATTGATTATCCCACTTATGTTTCAATGACTTAGCTTGACGTTTATCGAATGAAGTCATTATTGCTGCCATCATTGATACGAAATAAGCTGTCATATTAACGTGGTAATATGTTAACGTAAGGCATGTTTACATTGTAATAAATTGCGTTAAGGAACGCTTCACCTCGCTCTGAAAAACTGCTCCAAATTACGCACTCTGTTGGATTGGCAGCTCGCTTGATATAGATCTAGAAATATTGTAATGCTATATTATGATAATTTATTTGATTTCCTATTAACTGTATGTAATTATACTTTTTTATATTACATCGGGTGGCGAACAAATAGTAAATGTAGGTGGAATAATTTTATATGTATAAAATGGATGGAAAGAAAGAAAAGAGATATAAATAAATATTTTTGAAAAAATTACATAGTGCCACATATTTCCAAACTAAGCAAAGCTGAACTCATAAACATTCAGATTTTTTTTTTGTTAATATTTACATAATACATTGAAAACACCCAGCCCAGGACAGACAGATATGTTCTTGCACATAAATCGAACCCGCTACCTCGGAGTCAAAGTGGCCATTGCTATTCGACCACCGGCTCGGGTGATTTGATGATCAAAAAATAATTATATACATTAAAGTCGAATGTTTCTAGTTTCTACTCTAGCAGTTCTGCAGCTCTTTGTAAATCAATGGTTCACAAATAAAAATTCATATCATCGTCCACTACCAAAGGTATTTTATACATGAACCAACAAAAGTGCCTAAATTGTCTATATGTATGTAGTGAGTCCAAGGCCCTTAGAGACAGTCGTCGACAGTTGGCAAGTGAAACATAATAGGGCGCGGGCTAGTGACGTCACAGAGCTGATGACGCGCGCAGCCGTTAACTCGATTGGTCTAGGCTAGGACATTAGCACTTTGAAGGTAGTCAGATATTTTCAGATACATGTTAATTCGTTCGTCAATTAATTGGTGTCAATGACTTATTTATTTTGGAACAATATTGTTTATTGTAACCTTATATAGTTTTTGACTAATTGAAAACCCTAGTACTTAATTGTTAACAATAAACAATATAATATATAGACATATATAATAAACTAGCGGCCCGACCACGCTTCGCTGTGGCTCAATCTTTTCGTTTCCATCCATTTCCTTAGAGATGGCGCTGTATGTGAAAAAAGATTTTCCCGCTTTTCTTTTCAAATTTTTCCAGCTAATTTTCTTTGCTATAAACCTCACGGAGCCCGAGACCTTTCCAACGAATGCAAAACCGTGGAAATCGGTTCGTGCGTTCTGGAGTTATAGCGTCAGGAAGGAAAACCCGACTTATTTTTATATAGTAGATAAGATTTTTTTTTTGCTTTTAACACATTGTCTGGGAGAAAAAACTGACTTATGTAATACAGACTAATTCGTGCCTAGCACATAGATCAGGGACTTCGTAGTATTTTGAGTAAAGTTTTTTGAAAATAAAGAATTTATTTTTATTATTTTTACACACGAGTATTTTCAAAAACGATTTTGAAAGTTTGTACTTTGATAATGTTTCTCGAGTTCTCCATAGTTGTGTTCGCTGAAAAATGTGAAGTTAATTTGAAAATTAAGCTCGCTATGCAAAAGTTTTACAATGTAAAAATGTATTTACGAGTACAAAATTAGTTGATTACAAGAACTTGGATTTAATTTAAATATAGTATTGGATATACTAATTACTACCTATAATAATGAATTTGTTTATTTTATGACATATTAGAGTAATATGTAAAAAAAAAAAATCGATTACGCCAGCCCAATCCAATGATAATTTTGCATGCATGTAAGTTGCTTTGAAAAAGAGTTATTCCCTTTTTTAGTGATCATGGTATGACACTAAAAAGGATTTTTGAAAATTTTCATGTTTTTTTAGTGTGGCCCATGATAGTCCATATAGAGGAGAGGGCTATGGGCACTACGAATAGGAGCGGAGCACCAATGAAAAATGTTGTAAAAATGGGAAAAATATATTCCTTTTCAGAGTTTCCGTTGCGTGTGCTGCGTAAATGGTTAAAGTCACGCAACAATCATGTATGATGGAATTGTTCCTCTTAAAAAGTTCTAAAAAAAATCTTTCTAATTTTTTAAGAATGGCTTCCCATAACCTTTTTAATAGTAGAAGCGAAGGTTACGCTTCACACTCTACCCTCTCGCTCACACATACAGTTGAAGTAGCGCGGGTCAGCTAGTACGAGTATATAATAATTTTGAATGTCTAGATAAAGATTGTAAATTATTATCTAGTCTAGATATTACATTGTGTATATATTTTATACGTCACACTGATGACATTTCAACAACGAACTCGTGACGTCTTATGCATAATTTCTGATCTTATGCTCTCGTTCGTTCATGAGGACGCATAATTCCCTAAAAGCCTGCCTGATCCTTGTGACCCGAAACTGGGGAGTACTACTGCACCCACTCTTAACAAACGCCTTCTCTTCGTCTTTGTAATTTTCACGTCAGAGACACGCTATTAGATTTTCTTGTCTCCGACTATAAATTAATTTACTAAGAATAGATGTGTTATTAGCGTTATTACGTTCGTCGATCAGATCGGAGAACGGTACTATTACGCTTTGAAATTGTCTATAATTTATAATTGACCTAAATTATTAATTAATTAGAGCACGCGATATTACAGTAAATATAGATTCGAAGCTTAAACCCGCCTATGAACTATAGAATAACGTTACATTTTAGTTTTTATTTTTATATTTTGGGATGTAAGTACACCACCACGATCTTTAGAGCCAAAGCCAACCTCACCTGCACTTGGTGCACCTGTGAAGAGACAAGAACAAAGAGGTTCGGGCGAAATAGGGGTAGCAAATCAATTCCCTTGAGGGTTGTTGTATTTCTGCGAGTGAGTGAGGTCATCAGAAAGCGCGAGCGATATTTCATGTGGCGAGCGTTAATATGGATACGGTAACCGCTTCACATCAGGTGGGTTGTATGCTTGTCTGTCACCCGACGAAGTATAAAAAAACATTTTTTCTTTTGACAATATTATTTTAAAACGATCACCGTAGGGCTCTACTTGGGTACCTAAGATACGTTATGTTAATAAAATAGTACCTGACAGACTGAGCAAATCTCGATGTTTTTTAAGACTAACCGGTTTTCACTAGATTGAAGACCTATATATAGGTATATGTAAATATTTTTTTATACTTATAAAGTTAAATAGCATATGATAGGAGGATTAATGAATCTGAAACATAATACTGAAACATCTCATGATCAAGCCATATAAAGAAAAGTTCTGATTCATCATCAACGTTCTTGGACATAGAAAGCTGAAATTTTGCACAGAGTTTCTTTTTATAGTATAGACAAGGATGGACCAACTTATCGAAATTACCCATCGGATACCAGGATAGATATGCCTGCAATTCCATTCGACAGTTATTTTCAATTTAACATTAAAAATATTTTTTATATATTTTAAGATAACAACTAATTGTTTACTGAGCAGGAGCTCTACCGCGTATCCCAATGAATATCTTGAATGCAAAAATCAAATTTCAGTTTAGATTAGCGGCAATTGTGTTTAGCTTAGCTGATAGAAACCCTTAAGCTCCACCAACAAAGTTGAAAACGTTTGCCAATAACAGAAACCAAAGTCCTATTTTAAAGAATCAAAATATTCCATGGCAATCACTTAGGTGATAGCCCCCCCAGTCTCAACAATTGGTGGGAGCCTTCGCGCCGTAGGTGGGCTATTTGTATCAATTGCTACATACTTGTAAACAAAAACAACGTATTCAATCAAATTTTATCATAACAAACAATAAAGTATTTATTACTTTCACTTAAATAGGGCAATTCAATTAAATGTTCGAGTAATATAACAGGTTAAGTGTTAAAGCATTACAAGCATGGTACAATACACGTATTATTTACACACACGTTTTATTGTACAATAAAACAAGGCATGGTCTTTCCGTAATATACCTACATCAAGACTACGTCACAAGTTTGATTGTCAAAATATTTTATAAATGGATGGATCAGCACGTGCTCGACTCGGGCGGTAACTCCATCACATACAAGACCGCAGCCAAGTAACAAAACCCCTTGAGGATTGATATGTTCGTGGTAGAGAGTGAGATTACCACACTTAAGGAAATGCTGCGTTAGGAGGATAGAGGAAATGGAGGTGTCAGCACGCGAGCAATAATCCTTGTTTTGTAAGCTTCTATAGGCGGGACGTTTGCTTGTTAGGCGACAGCCGTGATATAAAAAAACGTTTTGTAAACAAACAATCTTTACCTGAAGGCAGCCATATGTTTTTGCGTCAATTTCAATGCCACCTCGTAATTAGCCGAACGAAGTGCCTGATTTATAGCTGCGTTAAAAATACTCTTCATTTCGCCCTAATGGTAGTTTCCTATCCGGGAAGCCATGGACGTCTGTTTACAAGGTTCCCGGGAGTTGATGAGGGATTAGAGACATTTAGAGACGACTTGCAGGTATTTTCCCGTTTTGAAAAGAAATTTAGTGATAGAGACACAAGGTTGTATCATTTGTTCTACCAGTAGTACTTCTCAGTTGTACTTCTGATCCGGCGGGTCACGTATTTAATTTTTGTTACCTATACAGACAAATAAAATTAGAGTGTCGGTTTGTAATATTAAAATAATCGCTTTGTATTAAATGCATATGAATGAATGTATACACGGTACATGTACCAAAAAGCCATGTTTTACAATTTTTGTCTGTCTGTCTGTATGTTAGGTTCCGGCTAATCTCTTAAACGGATGAACCGATTTTGACGAGTCTTTCACTGGCAGATAGCTGATGTAATGAGGAGTTATTTTAGAAATCTTATTTATTTCAATTAATACTAAATAAAAAATAAACAAGTAACTATTCCGAGCGGACGAAATCGCGGCTAAGCTAGTGTATCACTTGTTCTAATGGTAGTCCACCAGTCCTATCTATATCTTTTTTATATACATCTGCTTACAAGGTTTCCTGAAGTCGACGAGCGATTAGCAACGACCTACAAGTATATTCACCCTTTTAAAAGAATATAAGAAATTAATTAAGGTCAAGTATTTAATTTAGATTTGGCCGTGTGGTTTCCGGCGGACTAGAATAGAATCACTCCGTCTCTTCCCGTGGATGTCGTACAAGGCGACTAAGGGAAATACATTGCAAAACATCGATCAAGCCTCCTCAACCCGTTTAGCCAGCGTGGGGAGTGTAGGCCAAATCCTCCTTCTGCCTGGGACGGAAGAGAGAGGGTCGTGCAGGAGCACGACCCTCTCTCTGCCACTACAGGAGTAGTGGAGACTAAAATGACCTAATGATGATGATTTAATTTAGATGTCTGAGTCTGCGCTGTTGCATCTTCAGACATTTTTGTCGGTTAGGTTTTCAACAACTAAACACATCTTGTTACTAAGATTCTCTTCTACTACACGGGTGCCAAAAGCATACGGCCTGCCTGTTGTAAAGCGGTTACCATAGCCTATAGACGCACAAGACAAATAATGCACGCGCTGGCATACCCTGATTTATTGACTTTTGTAAGATTTACTCAGAAGTTATAAATGTAAGGCAAAAATAACAGTAGATGATTTCTCCTTTCGGCGACATTAAGTTAAAACTGTTTTAATAATGCAGGATATTAGTCAGTATCCATGAAAATGTCATGTAAATTAGTGCAATTAACGCAAGATTTAAAGTAAAAGGTGTGTTACTTTATTACGAGATAAAAAAAACCCGTTAAGATGCAAAATTGCACATGTATACACTCAAATCATATACATAACAGCTTACAGGAAAGAAGTAAATACATCTTAGGGTCCGTTCAAACAAACCGACTCGGAGAGGAGGGCAGATTTTGGATGCGTTTAAAATAGAGTTTTGTGTCTTTGTCATAAGGTTTACTTTAAAAATCCACATCGGCTCCCGACCATTCTCATTTAACAAAAGAAGTGAAATTAAAAAATAAACCTTACACCAATGATCTAAAACTCTGTTTTAAACGCCACCAAAATCTGCTCTCCTCTCCGAGTCTGTGCGAACGGACCCTTATAGTACAAATTTATCATTAGTACATTTGGTTGAATACCAATCCCGGTGGTCCAATAATCAATAAATTTTGGGATATATATATATATATATATATATATATATATATATATATATATATATATATATATAACAAAGTGTGGTTAGTTATATCATGAAAAAAAATATGACGAAATAGTCACGACAAGGTTTGTATAGGAAGTCTACCGGAATGGCTTGGAAATGAGAAGATTGACTCCAGCGTAGCGTAGACGAGCCGCTAGCTATGTATAAAATGTAAATTTTGTAAAAGAAACGACTTATTGACTTCTAAAATTCAGTGGCGGAACGTCTGCGTATATTATTAAAAACTGACCCCGGACAACAAAACAGTTTTCCGTGGCTTTGACGTCAGTTCAGAATAAATATTTACCAGCATAATTTTTACACCACTAAGGTGGCCAATTATATATACGACCCGCACGCAGCCTATGAACGTGTGCAACACCATGGACACCATCGGTGTGATCGGGCGTTGCCGATGCTGTAAAAACGTCTTCATGCAGTTTTTGAAGAACCCCCTGCAGTAGCCATCAAATGCTTCAGAGTTACATATATTTTTAATATTATTCAAACATCTTTACAAACAAGATCAACTATTTGCAAAGAAATTTATTATTTAAATAGACATGGCAACTAAAATAGATTTTCTAATAGTAACACAGGTCAAATACAGGTAAAAGATGTAGAAAGAGGACATTATGTACATACATTGTTTGGACAGGTCGAGTCTACAAATTACGAAAGAAATCACATAGTCAATACAACTAAATGACATTACTTAGATATACAGTAAAAGTTCTGACTAATTTAATTACACCCACGTACCTAGGATTTTTCTAAGCTATCAGACACTGAAAGAGGCTATAACAATGGAGCTTGTTTGGCAATGTCATTAGACAATTAGATAAATATTCCTGGACAAATTACACACGGACATCTAGTCCCAAACTATGCAAAGCTTGTACCATGGGTACTGGATAATTGATATTATACTTAATACATTTTTTTTTGTAAATACATACATATATCACATAGAAAACATAGAGACTAAGAGAAACAGACATGTTCATGCACACAAATATTTGTCTTGTACGGGGATCGAACCCGCAACCTCGGAATCAAAGTGGCCATTGCTCGACCACCGAGGCTCGGAACCACCGAGTTCGCTCGTCGAGATAAAAGAATACGAGATCGAATCCGAATTGCTATAACATCAAGTCAACAAAACCACTAGATTTAATAACAGCAATCATTTTTCTGGAACTAATAATACGTTTTGGAAACTAACCTGGAAAATTCTAGATGGAACCACGAAAATTTTCCACTACAAATAAAGAATTTTCAATAATCAATTCGATATTTTTTAAGATGATATTAAACAATTGTTTACAATATTTGGCGCCAACATAATACCGATACTGACAGAGTTAATACCTGTTATTTAATACTAACCCAATACTAAACCCATTGACTAACATCAAAATAGGCCAACACTATTAGCGAGTCGTAAAGACGAGAATAGTGCGGTTTCACTGTTATTAAGACAATGTATTTATTTTCGGCTAATACGGCGGTCAACGGCGCAGTGGGTCAACAAAATGATTCATCAATAACTCGACGCGAAACTCGATACAGATATTATCACACTTATCCATCTCACAATAAAGAAGAATAGGGATTACACGAACACAGAAACAAGGTTGTTAATATAAATTGCATACATGATCTACTTGGAAAAAATGCTAGAGGAAGGAAAAAGAAAACATCGGTACGTTTACATTTCGTAAGTATGAGGTATGAAGCAATTTTTAGCCGCCCTAGTTCAATATAGGAATGGGCAATTTGTTTTCAACCGACTTCCTAATAATTGTGTACTCCACGTAATAGGAACAAGTTACGATTTTGGTATTCCCGTTTTTCTCTTTTGAAAATAGTTTACAAAAATTTTGTTTGCGCTATGTAACAAATTAAAATAATTTTAAAAGTTTTTTCATTATAAGCAAAATATAATTTTATTTGTTTTACACTGGACGTTATTATAAATAATAATTGCTAGTAGATCTGCGTTTTAATAAAAAATGTTTTTATTGTACACTATTCCAATGAAATGAACTTTATTTGCCTTTTAAACAAAATATTTAAATCTGAGCAATTTACATAGCCATCTATTCCCAAATTAAGCTCAAAGCTTGTATAATACTATGGATACTACACAACTGATACATGTACTTTTTTTTTGTATATACAATTATAATACATATTAATACATATAAAACACACAGACAAGACAAACAGATATGTTCATGCATACAAATGTTTGTCTTGTGCGGGGATCGAATCTGCGACATCGGAGTCAAAGTAGCCACTGCTAGACCGCCGATATTCGATCACCGGGCTCGTCATAAATTGTAGTTTCCCCTTATTTAGCTATTTGCAGTAAAACATTACATATTAATACTTTACTCTAATTTTTAAATGTGGATATACAATGTCATGAACTATTCAACAAAATGCACGGAAACTGATAAACATTAAAGCGAAAGAGAACAATTCATACAAGCTAATAAAATTCACAATAGTAACTTTCGACTGTTCTTTATGCATATTGTTTTTATTTTTATAATTATAAGCAGTGACATTTCCATTAATTCCAAAGTTTTCAGCCATAAGAGGTCCATAAGCCCGAGAAGAAAATTATAGCAGTGTCGTCACATTTGACATTTAGAAAATTAAATAAGATTTCAATTTTGCATATTAAGCTCCTGAAATATAATTAGCCAGGTGTAATTTGAAAGGTCAGAGAATATTTTGTGAAGCAATTTTCAAAATGATATTAAGTTCGCAAGTATACGGGGGTAAGGAACACTGCAGTATCTGATAGAAATAGGAATGATTAAGAAATATATTTTTATACTAATTTGGGTAGGAAACATCCATACGTCCCGCCAGATAATAACCATATAAACGCTTGTACTCATAACATGATATATTGCTTGCGCACAACAACACAACTCGCACTGCCCTCAAGGGAATTGTAATTTGGCTGCGGTATTCTGTGAGGTGGAGGTCCTTCCTCAGTCGGGCAGCTTAAAATTAAAAAGATGATTCCTATACATTTCACTGACGTAATCCAAAAGGTAGACTGTAGTTACAGTACAGGTAGATACACTGTAGTAATTGAAAAGGTAAATCAACCGAAAATATTTTTGTACAAAGATCTTATTAAGGTTTTGGTTATTGGCAATAATCTCTAAATTTGTAAATTGACAAAGATACGTAATACTATTGACACTATACATCGTTTACTCAATAATGAACACGATTATGTTGACTAGTGTTATTAAAGCTTCGCAAGTTTTGGCCCGTCCTAATTTCTCCATGAGATTAACTTGTTGTTTGATTAACGCAACAAGCAACCCACGGCCGAAATCGACTGTTTGGCCTGTCACCCTTTATGGATGACCTTTTCTGTAAACAACCCCGATTGTAGGTCAGCCATGATCAGAATTGGGGTAGATGGAAAATTTGCTGCGCGTAAGGTCGTAGATATTAAACACGAATTTACGAGTACGATGTAACGTGGGGCTTTTCGAGATAATTGGTTTAAGATTGATGGTAAAGTTAAAACACAGTTTCATTCTTGTTAATGAAATTATATTTTTGTAAATTGTTGCAGTGATTTATTAAGTATTTCAAATAGTCTAAGAAATTTCAAATTCTCCTCCATTGTTTTTAGGTCAGGGAAGTTAAAAATTGCCCAAAGTACAACGAATCATAGGAATTTGACCTCCGTGTGAAGAAAACAAGATGTCATGTATTAGATAACTTTGTTAATCATGAACGAATTGGATAATCCGCTATAATCTTTTGCGAAAGTGTTACGAATTGGAGCGATGACAGAAATGTGCCGTGTTCTGGAAAGTATTATAAAAAAAGAGGAAGGCAATGAATGTGCCGGTGACGGTGAAGTAGTGTGGAAGGAATGCCCCAGTTGCGGTTCAATGTTCGGAAAAATGATACGGCCTTTAGGGGCAGCACTCGGGTGTTGGATTGGATATGGAAAGCCACTAGCAGCCTGCAAATATTAGTTAAACATGATATGCTAAATCAAGTTAATGGAAACCAAAAGTTACAATGACTTTCTTTGTTTATTTTATGATACATTAGACAGACGTGTATTATTATTATTTTTTAACTCTAAAATATAGTTTTATTTTTCTGATTGATTGAATTGACCAGAAAAATAAAAGTAAATATCAAACGGTCTACTACTTTGACCCTAGTATATATTAGTTACATTTGAATAGGAAATGAAAGAAAACTGCCGTTGATGTCAATTCATTGCTTTACTTGATTTAAATTATTATCAAAGTAAAACGTGTAATGAAACAGTAAAAGAGGATAAAAAAAGTGTAAAAAGTTATGTTGAAGATGTTTATTGCAAAGAAGTCTGTTTATTTTTGTTTATTCGATTCATGGAGGACGTAGGACATAACTAACATGACTAAAAAGCGATGGACCGATTTATTATGTTGTACCCACTGATATTCTAGCTTAAATAATTTGCCAAGTCTCATCGTATTGAGAAATATTTACATATCACTAGAACAGCATTTCTATGCCATAATCTTCGATCATTAAGACTAGAATGCCATAATAAATTAAATTGGGTTTGTGGTTTAGAGACGATCCTGCATGTCACACACTGAAAAGAAACAAGTAGTGTGATAATTTCTTCAGTATTTTTATCTAATTACACATGACAAAAATAACGGGGGCATTGTCGGCATTTTTGGCTGAACAGCGGCTGTCGGTGCCATTCACCGAACGACTTGTGTATCTATTACATAAATAACAAATTCTCTAATCTTACCGTTCAGTTCTTAGAATACTTGGAATAATATTCAGGATACATAATCTCCTAGTGTCCCTGTTTTCACATACTTTTGAACTAGACTTCCTGAGTTCTTTAACACCAATTTGTGCTTTCACAACTTTCACTAATATTTATGCTTATGGCGTTATCAAAGGAAATTACATTCGAAGTCTCTTTGAAGATAGAAAGAACTTGTGAGTTATTATAACCTAATCCTTTATGACTTATAATTATGTCGTTAGTTTAAATAAAATTTCTATCACTTTTTTTGATGTCGTTAAACGATTTAACACAGGCTTTAAATGAAGTAATATGTTATGTAATTATAGTAGGAGGAAGAGAAACGGTTATTTTCCTGCTTTCATCAAATACTTTACGTGGAAATGTGTACCAAAACTTAAACAATGTTTGTTAGCGTTACCCTGTGCCAAATATTTGAGGCATTCCGCTGGAATATAACGTGTGGTTTGGTATTGACACGATGATTAAAGTTATATTTAGTGCAGTATTTTCAAAACATTCGTTATTATTTTGATTCGTATGAGGAAAAAAACAACGATATCCATTTAAAACATTTTTCAACCATTACAAATTACATCACGGGGAGTGCTCGGATGAGGCATTTGATTTAATACCTGCCGCTGAGTTCTACTATCGTACAACTCGCCATGAATTAAAATTTCATCCATATCGTCTTGATAACTGGCGATCTACTACAGTACGTTTCCTAAGACATTTTATACCACAAACGGTGAAACTGTGGAAGCAACTTCCTCGGCGATGTTTCTGAACAATTACGACATGGAGCGGATCGGCGACCCCTTTGTGCTTCTGATCTTCATGGGCGGTGGTGATTGTTTTCCACCAGGTAACCCAAATGTTCGTTTGCCCCCCTCTTATATAAAAAAATCTGAATACATATGATAGTAAGTATTTATAACTGCGTCTAAATCTAAGACATATCTAGAATATATTGACATTGATGTACATACGGAGCCCGTAGGGTGTGCTAGTCTAGTGATAACATACCTGAAACAAATTTAAATAAAATAAGTACATGCTCGTTTGCCCCCTCCCCCCCCCCCCCCTCTCATATAAAAAAAAACCGGACAAGTGCGAGTCGGATTCGCCCACCGAGGGTTGCGTACGTAGGATCATTTTAAATAGTTCAGAAATCTAACCCCCTATTTTTTTAAGATTTAATTACAAATAGTTTTGAGATTTACTCCTGTACTTGTAGTCTATAACGATGTTGTCAACAACGGTCAACGGGAAGTACCCTATGAGTTTTGATTGCCTAGAGAATTTGTCGAAATATGCATTTTTTGCTTAATAAACGGTCATATCTTTTTTCTACGTAAAGTTTGCAGTTTGATTTTTTTACAACTTCATGGGCCCGGAGACCTGAGTATACAGTTCAAATTTCAGCTTGATACCTCTACGCATTCTCGAGTTAGAGGGTCTTGACAGACAGACAGACAGACGGACAACAAAGTGATCTTATAAGGGTTCCGTTTTTCCTTTTGAGGTACGGAACCCTAAAAAAAAACCAATAGGATCACTACAACTGTCATGTAGATCAAAATCTATGAATTGGCAATTTGCGTCAGTCACAGTGTGAATAAACTTTATTATTAGTAGCAAATCGATAAACCCGATATTTTAGACACAAGGTTTTAGAAGACGTAAAATTCTGCAAATAACTGTACTTCTAATATTCAGCAATGAACGAAATATATTAGGCATTGCAAAGATTTATTCGTACACTGCCTCAAAGTATGGAATCTAATCTCGTTGACCATTTCAACGGCGTCAATAGACATAAGGATCATTTAATTTGTATCTCAATCCAAATAATTTCAATTTGTATGCACGAACATAAAAATAAATTTATTCATCAACATTTCTTTATTACTTAACATATCCAGAATGATGAATGTGGGCCAACGATTTCCAGCGAACAATAATTTTACAAACCAATTCTGCGGGAAGATTAACTCGTCATTCGGATGGACAGGTAGAACATTTGTAGGACAACCTTCACGGATTAGCTGAAATCCAGATTGTTATAGTACTTGGCATAAAATTTGGTACCAAAGACAATAAAAGGGTTTTTTTTTAATCATGTTTATCTCAAAGTTCACATTAGGTATGATAGGCTAGGGGACACTACTATAGGCAAAAGGGTATATAAAAAAAATCTCGAGATATGATATTTAGGGGTAAGGTAACAACGATCCTTATAGCCAAAGCCAATCGCGCCCGCTCGTGGTGCACCCTGACGAATAGCGAAAGAGGCTTTAGGGAAAAAGAGGTAGAGCACAGCACAGCACTTGTAAGCTGCCAGACTGGGGAAGTACCTCCACCTCACAGAATACAGTAGCCAAATAATAATTCCTTTGAGGGTTGTTGTAAATATTGAGTCTATGTAGCTGTAGTGCCGTAATAAAAGTTATAGTATTCTGTTGTTTCTCCAATGGTATATTTATTTTTTATAATTTCATCCTTTTGATATGGACTTACCCATCAAACTTTGATCGACCACAAAATAAGTCAAACGCGAGTTATTAAAATGAAAAATAGCTGAAAGTGCTGGTTTTGTATATAACAATACTATACATGACATCTAACTAATTCATAGTTTCTCACAGTGGCCTATATTAGCTTTCCTTAGGGGTCCTTTCCTACAAGCAAGGGGTTCATACAATTAATATATTAGTAAGGTCTTCGGAAGTCAGAAAATATCTAAGCGAGGGATTTACACAGTAGATTCTACAAAATATGGGTTTACGGGATAAAAATGTACGGCACTCATTGATCTAGTGCAGTATTTTAACATTAATAACAACAAAACCAGTACATATTTATATTATATATTTATCCAGTATGACAATGGAAATGCTTGGCACCGTAGTTCCGTAATGTTCCTTTCTATTTCTGGGTGTTTATTTGGGGAATGTTGGTGGTTAGCATTGTTACCACTTTCGCACCGATGATCTAACCACAAGTAGTTTAGTCAACGTCGGCTGTATGTGTAGGCAACATTGTTGTTCGACTCTGTTTTTTCAATTTGAATGAAATTAACAATGTATGTGTTCTAGAAAAAATGTTTGGCGTCATTATTTTCTGTTTGCGCCATCTTTCCAAATATATTGACCTATTTTAAAAGCTTTGTTATCATAACTCTAATTTTCTCTTGAGGAACCCACCTTAGTAAAATGGTAAACGGTATAACTTCTTAGCAATTTGTTAAATTATTCACAGGCTACTTTAAGTAACTTCTACGGGGAGATCAGATAAGCCCGCTCCAGTTAGCTAAATTTATTTTGAAAAGTTAGCTGTCAGGCAGAATTATGAACTGATTAATTACAAATGGGGATGTTTAGTATTAAGTTTGTAAGTGGGTCGGCTATGTCACTATCTTGTACAGCCTTGGAAGTTGTCAACTGAAAGTTGGTTAATTATTAAGTACATTTTCCGACAACAAACAGGCCGCTCTTAATATGGAGTTATGCCTATTTAGGTAACGTTTCGTTAAAGTACGAAGGTCTTCATTTGTTTTGTAGGTTTTGGTACTAACGTGGTGAACTTCATTGTGGGTGGGCAGTATGCTTATTACGTATCCCGAACTTATATTATTGTTTTTTAAAAGTCTATTATTGAGCAACTGCAGATGTATATACTGCATATGCTACAATGTTTACACATATCTAAAATTTTGTACGAGTACTAATCAAATATTATCCATCTACAAATACTTTGCGGTTTATAAAAAGCTATTGATTCTTGCTTAACTATTGCTTAGTTTGCGACAGCGTTATCGCCCCTTGCTGCAACTGTGGCATTTAAACAATTTTAAAAGCAATATCACGTCGGTTACATAGTCCGTGCATGCAACGCTTCAGCCTATTGTTTTTACGGTTCGCTATTAACCCGTTTCCATAAAGTCATCACGATTCTATAATCGCGAATGAGATAAACCTTGCATTAACAATGTTAATTTCAACGAAAGCTGTTAATGTATTACGATATATCGCTAGATAAAGTGGCGATTAATCGGCAATGACCGTGTAGCCGATTATTTTGGCAAGTTGTGTCTGTCCTCACCCTATATGGTCTCGTCCGATCGCCACACACGTTGTCGATTACGCAAAATCGAGAAAACGCCGCCCTCAAATTAACTGTTGAGCGCCGACAGCGGGACTTAACGACCTGCCTTAACACGTAGGAAGTGATTATTGTTTATTTTTGTAATTGCCGTGTCAGGAAGTCGGAACGCGCCGGAGCCGAGTCTGCGAGTCGGATCAGGAGACGCGCACGAACATGAAAATAAAGTAATTTGACTGGCGGCTGTAATTGAGTAACTCTGTAGCTTGATATATGGCCAATTTACGTCAACAATACCTACTACGCGAGTACAAGTTTCGATTGGTGCTTATTTTAGCAAATTATGAATGCGCTGATGAATAATAATTTCGTATTCATTGCCGATGAAGTGTGGTTGAGGTTAGGGATCTAAGCCGAAAGAGTGTCCACGATCACCCTATATCATTAAATAAAAATCTCTCTAAGTGGCATTTGAGGTGATAAATAACCTTATCTGACGCAGGCTGATTTTTTCTCTGTTCGCATCAAAGGGTTGCCAATATGTGAGACGATCACGCGCCATGGGTTCGTCACCCCCGAACCTTATTATCGGCTCTGTACCTCGATTTTTCTTCTTTCGGAAATGATTACGATTTATTGCTAGTTCTAGGTAGCAAGGGTCGACGAACTCTAGTATTGAATTAGGGATTTGTCGGGAAACTGAATGACGCCTACGAATTTGCGCTGAGGAAATTGTTTGTCCATCCCGCATCGCTTTAAAGACGGGTGTTGAATTGAAGGCCGCTTCTGTTGTATAAATAGTTGTTCAACAGCTCGGAAGTATATTACTGTTCAAGATGGGTATCTAAATATCTCTGCTCACACCTGTACTGTAGCGGAGACAAAGCTATAACAACAACTAGATGCTACTAGATAGCTATAATTTTAATTCAACGGAACAAATTTCTTTTTCATATTATCATGTTGTTAACTCAACCTTGTTCTACAAGTTCTACTCTAATTCTTGATAATGTATAAACAACATAGTTTTTGTCCACGACTTCGTCTGCATAGACTGTAAAAATGGTATTTTATCTTTATGGCCCATCACAGACCCGCGCGCGTGTAATAATAGTGTATGGGCCACTCAAAATAAGTCTTTTTTTTTAATAGGAATGTAGATGAAATCCGAGTTCATAGTATATTGGTGGCACTTGATTGTAAGAAAATGTGGTTTTATTTATTATTTGTCAGACTGTCGGTCATGGTATCTTGTACATCAGCTTTAAGTTTACTCATATAAATTTCAGCAACAACTTTTTTATCAATATCGAGCCAGTAATTTTTGATATGTTCTAACAAACAATCAGACAATAAAAAACCCGAAATCCATCAGTCTAAACAATAATATATCGTAACCATTTTCTTGTAAATATCTTCAATGTACAAACACACTTCTGTTGCAGTTTTATATTGTATGCAGGTTACTGTGTATACTCGTATATAGTTAACTGTTCACGTAATAGTTAGTACCCAATTTTTGTTGCCGAATAATAGGCAACTGTATGCCAAAGAGTTGTAAGTACAAATATGAGAATTCTTCTCATAATTGACGGTGTATCGAATTTCGGACAATGCATTTACTTCCCATGTCCCGCTTAACAACCACATATTACTATATATCTACATAACAAAAACGATTCATCTACATACTTCGTGCTATAATTGTATGTTTTTAAAGAGGATACTGAGAAACGCAAAGGTTTTTAGGGCAAATTGTAATGGAAGTTAAATACTGCTTGTTGAATGGTACAAAACGATGTAATCTAGATTTTAGTACCGTCGTAAATGTCCACAGTTTACAAACTAGACGCGAATTAATGCAGGTGTGCATTTTAATTTGAGAGCACAGTTTTTTGTTTCTATATTCTGAGTGTAGCTACTAACATTTTACACCGTTTTGCTTATTTAATTGTGTTTTATTCGGTTTCAAAAAATAGATACAACAACATCTTTGAACCAAAACCAAACTCACCTGCACCTGGTGCACCCTGATGACTGACAAACGAGGCTCTGACAAAATAGGCGTAGCGCAGCGAATTTCTAAACTGCCAGACTGGGGAAGTAACGCCACCTCACAAAATAACGCAGCCAAATAACAATTCCCTTGAGAGTTGTTGTGTTTGTTTGACTAATTCGTAAATCTAGTCCGAGATCACAGCTCTCAAAGACATATAAATGTTTGACCATCAACTGTATTTCGAGTTAATTGACTCTAAAGTTATTTTAACATGTTTATTTTGGGAGACAACAATGCAGCGCAATTATAAGATAACAAAAGCGTATATTTCTGTTGAGGCCGTGTACCTACGCCAAATTCTTACACCTGATGGCTGGCATTGAATGTTTACGTAGGCATATCTTAAAGGGAACAATGAATGCATGCGAGCTGCATGGCTAGTGACGCCTTGGCGTCATTCGTTGATAGGCTGCATGGCGGCTGACGCCCGCGTATTCCTTTGCCTTTTATAGTTATCTGATTGTGATTCAAGTTTGTCTACTTGCCATTCTGAAAATAGGTCGGTGAGTAGACTTCGGTTCGATATCAGAAATAGATTCGATTCGATTACCGATTTGTAAACATTCCGATATCAATCTATTGTGTAATAAGTAATAAGCAGATTTTTTTAATTGATTGTTAACTTAAAAAGTATAATGAGGATATTTTTACACGGGATAAGGTAGTAAAGAAAAGATGGGACTCGTTAATAATCATACGGTATTTTTAGGATACTACAACACACTTAGGATCCCGCTAATTATCTCATTGCTTTCAGCAATAAGGCCGCCTAGTTGTATATATAGTCTGTAATAATTTATTGATTCGATTCACTGTACATTGAACTGTTGTATTATGCAAATAAAGCATATTCTATATATCTGTGGAGCAGGAAAACTCATCATCACTATCAGTCGGTATCCACCCACTGTTGAATATACTGTTTTGGGGTGTAAGTGGTTCATCAACATCTTTGAATCAAAGCCAACTTCACCTGCACGCGGTGCACCCTGCTGACTGACAAACGAAGCTCTGGCGAAACGAGAGGTAGGGAGCGTAATTGTAAGCTACCCGACTGGGGAATGTACCTTCACCTCACAGAATACCGCAGCCAAATAACAATTCCCTTGAGGGTTGATGTGTTCCTGCGAGTGAGTGAGGTCACCAGAAAGGAAGGAGATGCTGCCTTGGCAGTGGGGGTGGCGGTGCGCGAGCGATATTTTATGTTGCGAGCGTTAATATGGCTACGGTAACCGCTTCACATCAGGCGGGCCGTATGCTTGTCTGCCACACGACGAAGTATAAAAAAAAAATATCTTCTTAGTGCTGTCCTAACAATCCATGCAGCCACACAGTACTATTACTTATTTTGTGGCCATACCAGCCAAAAATATTAACCCTCCTTTTCGTACTCCGGTAATTATTCTCGGTATTGATTGATTGCACTGATAAACCAGAGTGTATTCTAACTATTTACAAATATCTGAATAGGTAATAGTCATAATGTTGATAGCAGTAATTTGAAATTGTAATTATGATTATTTACCTAACGACTGGCAAGAGCTCCCGGCCGGATACAACCAGAGGGCGTATTCAATTTACAAGTTACAATACTTATTGAAATTCAATCTACAAAATTATAAACAAATGTATATACATTTATTGATATCAATAAATCAATAGTTTCGATTTATATTTAGCTGACGCAGCCAAATGTTGTCCCATAAAAAGCACACTTTCGGTTTTTCCCGATTTTTTTTAATTTTTCGGTTTTTTCCATATAACGCCGATCACACCATAGGCACATCCCGACCACTCTATACAAATGTCGTATCGTTTACTACTACACAAAAAAAGGCGTCTGTGCACAATGTAAATGAGCGTGTGTGCGTTCGGCGCAATACAAACTGTTCGATATTCGTCTCAGGGGGGAGGTAATACTCGAGAGAGCGGCAGGGAGCAGCTATACTGTACGTACTACTATTACTTATACTGTGCCATAGGATCACACAGTCCTCATTTTAAACTAAACAACTCGTGGGGGTAAATCTTTATATTTACAGCATTTGGCGATTTCCAGAGCTAAATTTTAATTACGGATGTATAAACAATAAGGAAAGAAAACAATATTCATAAACATCGATTCCGCATTTTTTTCTGTGCAATAAGTGGATATTACAAACTATAATAAAACTAAGTTCATTAGTTTTTATTACGTCGATCAACTATGCTGAAGCTTGATGCATCAGTTCCTAATAGCTATTATAGGTACCCATAGCAGTATTTTGACCACAATGATGTTGAATTTAATAAAATTGACTTTTGCAGCTAATAACTAAGCTTGATACTTTCGCCTGTCTATCGACTTTACGCTTTATCTTTATTCAATAAGAGTGACCACCTGACAGGAAATATCTAGCTTGGTTACATGGGTATACCATGTATGACGTTAATTAACTAATTTTGTACAAAAATATATGCTATGCCTTTTTATTCAATAGAATGTCCTTGGAATATTCTTTTTAGGGGGAGTGAGATGTTTGCTATTCCCTACTAGTTCGTTAAGTAAAAATAAGAATAATAATAACGCAATGTAAAATTAGTTTTAACGTCATATGACGCAGAACGATGATGAAAGGATAGAACTGCGTCGTCGCTGCGTGTATATGTTTCTGAGATAACATTATAGGATACCTTTTATCATAGCAGTATATACGCGTAGCACCTAGCAAAAGCTACTACGTATATCCTATATGGTAGTCCCGAACATATTTTATCTGTGTACCAAATTTCATCCCAATTCGTTCAGTGTACGTATGGTAGCGTTACAAATATAACATATCCGTTATCATTACCCTCTTTTTGGATTCGCCGCAGCCGGATATAATAGATACAAAATTATAGGCACGGAACTTGAGATCTTAATCTTACCATAGGATCTTAGTGTACAAATTTTTCAATTACACACTCGATTGTATTTCACGAGTCGTGAGCATATCTCGGGATCCGAGCCGCTCGGATCTCACGCGAATAATCGAGAACTCGATCGATCATCGCTTGCGTGACCCCGATGCATAACACTTTGCATTTGTATGCATTAAATATTTCAATGTAAGTACTCATTAATATGTAAATAATGCGTTTACACCGAGTTAGCCGTTGCTTATACGCTATTATGATTTTCACGCAAACTTCAATGAATACGTTTAGAATTTTGTTTACATTAAAAACAAGGTATTAATTATAACTATTATTCTAATTAAAAATTACTCTTGAAGATTATTATAAGTATATTAGTTTCCAAATATCTCGCTAGCACAGTAATACTAGTAATGGACAAAGGTGTGATCGCTTAGTCGACGGCACCGAATGCACCGCAACCTCTGGCAGCGTCATGACACAAATATTTTTTTCTGCAATCTATGTAATTAAGTGATAGGCATAAAGAGCCATTTGTAGTAAACTTTTCAGTTCCATCATCAAATCATTTTATAATCCAACCTACTCTCAATGAATCTACAAGGCTGTAAAAACAAAAGCGGTGGTCGAATGGCTAGCAATGGCCACACTGACTCACATGTCGCGGGTTCGATCCCCGCACATGATAAATACTTTTGTACATGAACATGTCTGTTTGTCTGGGTGTTTTCTATGTATTATATGTACCATCAAAAATGTATTTAAGTATATATATCAGTTATCTAGTACCCATAATACAAGCTTTGCTTAATTGGGGACTAGATAGATGTGTGCAATTTGTCCAGAAATATTTATTTATTTAAATATTTATCGGATATTGATTTTACTACCTATGTCTAACTCTTCCTAATAGACGAAAAGTGTAGTAGAGAATTCCCTTAGTACTTTAGGAGGAGCGACCGCCTTTTATACCTTAATTTTGTGGTAAACAATGTTTACCAACTTATATAAATAAAGCGTAATGAAAACACATTACAACGTGTAAAAACTTATAAATATTATTCAGAAATGCTGGAGTTATAATCATATCTCATTACAAAGATGTATAAGAGAGTATGAAAATACTAGAAATAATGGTAGTTAGTTACTACTATTTATTATTCTTCGGTGATAGTCAATGATGTTATATTTCTATAGATATGGCATTGCCATACTAACTACGCTTAGTCGTTAAAAACGAATACCCGAAAAATGGGCCAAATTGTCTTACCTTTCAAATGATCGAAATAGGTAAAAATGCCGATTTTTGTATTTCGAAAATGCAAAATTTATGTTGATAAAATAATTAAAGCCCAAGAGATTACATATCACACGAAAGTACCTACATTGATTGATTGATTGATTTTAAAACGTAGGTACTTTAGTTAATTTCATATTTTTGTTTGAAAAGTTGTCGCCAATTTCGGTCAATGAGGAAAAGAGATAGCAAATAAATTAATCGATGACATGATAAGGATGACAATAGTCTATGTCCTAACCGCAGCAGGAACCGTTTCCTGGCGCAATTTAGGAATTGCCGTATCTATAGAAATATAACATCATTGGTGGTAGAGAACAAAATTCAAAACGAGCTCAATGCCATATTGTGAGGTGAAAATTGATTTACGCACTGATCCAAGTTCAATATCGATTATTTTTAAACGAAACTAATCGATTCCTATAGGTCTTTCAACTATCGACAATCGAAATAAGCATTAGCGAAATGAAAAATACTTGAGCTAGAGCCAAAATGTTGTTATAAACATCGATAAGTATAATATTCGTATATTTCACGCTGACACGGCCGCCCGCGAATATTGGCAAATAACAATATATCGATACTTGTAAAAGAAATAGAACCTTGAACGATAAAATGTTCCTGGTTATATTTACACTAATATTATATATAAACAAGTAGTATGTAATTTTGGTAAGTGAGAAGTGTAGTAATTTTTGAAATTAGGCATCCGATTTAAAAATATATTTTCGTAATATTTAGAAAATTGGCCGTGTGGTTTTCGGCAGACTAGAATAGAATCACTCCGCCTCTTCCCGTGGATGTCGTACAAGGCGACTAAGGGAAATACATTATCAAATATCGATCAGGCCTCCCCAACCCGTTTGGCCAGCGTGGGGAGTGTAGGCCAAATCCTCCTTCCGTCAAGGACGGACGAGAGAGGATCGTGCTCCTGTAGTGGAGACTAAAATGGACCTGATGATGATGAATATTTTAATTATACGGGACGGGGACCCACCACACATTCCCACCACTTTCCTGTGTCTCCTGTGTAGCCAGGATTAACGGCGGCGACCACCAAAAAAGGCAATAAATGAAGTCCCGGTCGTAAAACTACCGTTGCCTACGGACCAACAACGAATTTAATCAGAAGAAATTGAAGGAGTAGGAAGCTTTTGGAATTTGACTTCCCCTCTTGGCAATGTGAGAGACAGCTTTATGGCAAATAAGGCAATAAAAGCCTAAAGAGATGGCTAGTCTAGTGAAGGTCAACTGCCGTGCACCACGGATTTTAAATAACTATTGGGGACCTAAACATTGAGTTGTTTAGCACATCGACTGCAATACTGTGAATTGCAAAATCGTCTGAACGATTGCTAATTCTCCCGTGTTGCTACCAAATCAGAATAGTATACTAACCCGGATGCGATATGTAGGGAATTTAACATGTCGTCCTGTTCTTATCACATTGTGTATATATTGTATGAGTTTAGTTGTTATGTACATAGTATGGCCTTGAATAAATGTCCTGTTAATTCTGTACCAAGAGTTACACCAACGTTGTACCCACCATTGGACCGCGGCACGCGAAAGGTTAAATATTGCTAATACGAGTAGTATCTATAATAGTTGAAGAACATACGTCAAAACCACAGCACAGATTAAAAAGAACACGAATTTATTTCGACCTCATAAATGGTCTGACGCTCGCGTTTTCATCAAGTAGCTGAACATAGTCAATTAGTGAATTAATGTACAGCGTTAATTAACTAATTGCATTTCTATTTTAACACTGACTGATAACTATTTAGGGATTTACTATAGGTAGGGATTCCCTACTAGTACTAATAGTAATAATAAATTGATATGATTATGTACTTAACTAGGTTCGCTCGCGATTTCGTACGCTTCCCGTTGTTATTGTTACGGTAAATGTGATTACTATGGTTATTATTAATAATAACTAGTAATTATTAATACTTACCTCATGATTTCGTAAATGTGATGAAAAGTGTGAAATTCATCACTTTTACTGTTTTTTATTAATAATTGACTATGTGGTGTGGTAAAAGTAATAAAACAAACAAGAAACAATCTGTGAAGGTCAATAATTATATATAATAATGACAATGTAATAAATTGTCAATTATTAATAATTAAGCTTACTTGGCACCACATCATTCATCATCTAGGTTGACGGAGCTCCGCTTCGCGGAGCTCCTATTTCCCGTAGCAGGACACAAGAAAACCCTAACCTAACCAAAAATCAACTCAAATCTAACCAAAATATGTTTTATTACATTACCGCCAGCCTCTGTTGCTTGGAACAAATGCTTAGCATACGTTATTTTTGTAAATTTATTACATTTACCAAAAGTAAGATTTAATTGGCCTCCCCAACCCGTCTGGCCAGCGTGGGGAGTGTAGGCCAAATCCTCCTTCTGTCTGGGACGGAAGAGAGAGGGTCGTGCTCCTGTAGTGGAGACTAAAATGACCTGATGATGATGAAGGTTTAATTATTGATAATAACGGGTAAAAGTGAATAATTCATTACTTTTACCTTCAATTTTGGTAATAATTAGTAATTTTCAATTAATCACACTTACCGTAACATTATCACTAACAAGTCATTCGAGACATAACCCACTTATATACCAAGTTTCATCAAAAATAAACCAGCGGCGGTTAATATTAAACCGCCGCTGGATCCCGATAATGAAACATTGATTTTCATCACATTAATGTATCTCAAAAAATATCATAATATTTTGTTGCCCTGTTGGAAGAATGTAAACAGCGCCTATGCCTATATATAACTTTTTAATTTTTCTCTTTGGCCCGCTCGAGGCGCCATCTTATGTCACTATCTCCGCTTCCGCTCTTATGTCTTGTCAAGTCGGTCATTGTAATTACTTGCACTTTTTCAATAAACCGTAACTTTGTAATCTCTAATAATCGTATTATTTCTACATGCCCAATGAACTTAAAAATTGTGTTTACGTTTTGTATGTACCTACTAACTTTCATCAACATTGGAAAACTAGTTTAAGAATTATCATGAGAAAACATACAAACAAACCAAAGATGATTTTCGGTCCAAGAGACCTCGTTTGCTTTGCTCGTTCGTCAATAACTGTTCATGAAAGAAATAAAGGAAGGAGTATAGGCTGGCAACGGATCGGCGACTCCTTGGTGTTGCTGATCTCCATGGGTGGTGGTGATTGCTTTCCATCAGGTGATCCACGTTTGCCCCCCCTCATATAAAAAAAATTCTGAAGTCCACGCGAACGAAGTCGGGGGCGACCGCTTATAGAGTTATTATAATAACATTTTAGTGATATAGTTACATTATGGGGGCGACTTACAGTTCTAGTTGCATTGTAATTTTAGCCTAGAATTTAAACTTTTAAATAGGCGTTAACTACATTAATATTTATAACTCTGATAAACATAAAATAACTTTTAGTAATTGACAGTAACAGATTTAAAGTAAACGTTTGCTGTTAATTGTTATTTATGTAACAACGTTTATGTACGTGACAGAAAAGTTGTACGCTACTAAAATGAGTATGAAATGCTTTGAATGCCTAAATACTTAGTAGGTAAGTTCAGGGTTCAGGTCCCATAAAATCTCTGCTTGATCCCTCCCTTCCCTTGCCAGTTCATCAGCCTTATCATTGCCCTCAACGCCTGTGTACCCAGGAAACCAGATCAACCCCAGCGTATTATTTCTACCCAGTTTATTTAGGGCATCTATACCCGCAAGAGCTAGTCTAGATTCTACCCTGTCAGAGCTCAGGGCTATGAGAGCTGCCTGGCTGTCGCTGAGAATATAGATGTGTCGATTAACGTCCATATTGTCTAGATTAAGTTTTGCACAAGTAGTTATGTATGCCATACATTTCATTGTTGTGGTTGTAACTCATTAGGGAGTATTGGCCATAAGTCGCCACGCTGGGCAGGCGGGTTGGCAACTATCGCCAGAGCCTCGTTAGCTAGTCGGCAAGTGCGCCACGTGGAGGTGGGGTTGGCTTAGGATCTAAAGACGTTGGTGAGTCGCTTACACCCCAATATGAATACTAAAATGAATGCTTCTTTAGAATTGCCCCCCTAAAATGAATCCTTGTTTGTTGTGTTATTTTTGTTGGTGCAATCAAGAGTTGATGGCGTCAATGGGCGTAATATCGATTCATAAAATAATTTATTTGCAAATGTGTTCAGCAATATATTCATGTGGTATTCAAAATGTGAGAAAACAAGCATTAGATCTCGCAGACGCTCGTCTAAACACAAACAAATACTGATCGGCGTTCAAACCATTACCAGCCGCAATAGACGTTAGTAATACCTACTTAGATAGAGTGAACAGATCAAACACATAAACAATATAGTAAGTTGTTTATGTTTGATTTGATTGTGGATCTAAATCTAAATTCATCATAAAGTTGATACTGTTGATTGGCACTTGGTGGAACATTATTATCGTAATGTTATAATAAAGCACTGGTACTGTTCCACGTTATTATATTTAATACTAGCGACCCGCCCCGGCTTCGCACGGGTGCAATGCTGATACTAAATGTACTACAGAAGGTCTTTGCGCTTTGTCCTATCCAGTCCTTCCCCAGTTATAGGCACACGCCGCCGGCTCCGCGGCCGGTACCGCCACAGCCGTTATGTCCCTGCATTTTAAATGTGTAATATCTTCTAAACTATTCATTTAAATTACATGCTGTGAAGGGCCATATTGATCTATATTAAATGCGCAATGTATTTAAGGTACTTAATTGGATAAGGATTAATTCTGTATTGCTTAAAATCGCTTCGTAAATGAGGCATTATTTCTTGTAAAAAGCAAAGGATAAAATAACGGTTATTGTGTGTTACCACTAAGAGATAGACATATACCATCGCGAACTTTTTTGTAGACCATTTTAAGGTGAACAATACTGTACTACATTATTTTGATCTATCTCGTTGGGTTCAGCCAGCGTTTGCAATGAAAGAGCAAAAAAATGTGTTTATTTACGACATCACATTAGAAACCTCTAAATTATCAGTGTTTTTCTTCTATGTTATGCATATATTATACATATAAACTTTCCAGTTGAATCACTCTATCTATTAAAAAAAACCGCATCGTAATCCGTTGCGTAGTTTCAAAGATTTAAGCATACAAAGGGACATAGGGACAGAGAAAGCGACTTTGTTTTATACTATGTAGTGATTACCGACCGGTTAGGCCGCTAAGGCATTATCAAGGTAAACAGATGGTGTTTGTGTTTCTACAAAATATTTCAAAATGTTTTGTAGAAACACAAACACCATCTCTAATCGGTCTGTAATATTAAATATAATAACGTGGAACAGTAAGGTGCTTTATACATATATATAACATTACTAAATTCATCACTTTTTCTTATCGTAAGATGCATATAACACAGAGATATGATGTTTCTCCCTACGCATGTAACATATACAGAATGTCATTAATAATTTTGACGAGCCCGATGGTCGAATGGTTAGCAATGGCTACTTTGACTCCGAGGTCGCGGGTTCCGTCCACGCACAAGACAAACATTTGTGTACATGAACAAGTCTGTTTGTCTTGGTCTGGGTGTTTTCTATGTGTTAGTAAGTTGTACAAAAAAAAGTGTGTAAGTTTTACAAATAAAATGTGCACTTAAGTACATTTATCAGTTGTCTAATACCTATAGTACTTTGCGCTTAATTTGGGACTAGATGGCGCTGTGTAAATTGACCAGAAATATTTATTTATTTAATCGACCATTTTTTAATGGGAATGGCGATATTTCTATTAAACCGATAATGTAGGAAAAATGTACTAAAACCCTATGACATCGCAGTTTTTTTAATTCAATTCGGACGAAAGGAACTAATTTTATTGTTTACTTAAAACATTAATTTGGATAAATCTACCTCGATTTGACAACAGTTTTCTCGAAATCGACGAACAGGGTTCAAACAATGGCCTCGTTCGTTATTATAGAAATTGTCAAAGACATACTTCGAAAAAATCTGACACTGTTTAAAACGTTTTTAAGTGTATAAACTACTCTAACTTTAATACGGTAGAGATGAATTGAAAAATTTTGTTACATTACTTTTATCACCTTTTCTCATTAGAAAAGGTGATAAAAGTAATTTCGTTTAATGAAAAGGTTTTCGTTTCTTTTTCCCAGCGAACAAAAATGTGATACGAACGTAATTTTTCGCATGGTAATAAAAGTTTTTCCTCAATATACTTTTGTTATCCATTTAAATTCCATTATATGTTGTCTATTTACAGATTTTTCTTAGAACTTCAAAATTACGTCATTCGTAATGTGATTTCTTTCAATAATGTCGCAAGTTTAGAATTCACAAAA
Source organism: Hypsopygia costalis (assembly GCA_937001555.2). Taxonomy (NCBI): domain Eukaryota; kingdom Metazoa; phylum Arthropoda; class Insecta; order Lepidoptera; family Pyralidae; genus Hypsopygia; species Hypsopygia costalis. Next base: position 6,192,694 of record OW443330.2, on the reverse strand, counting down.
AAAATGTGATACCTATGAAAATGAGTTTTTGCAACTATAAACTCGAAATATCATAGTTCTACGAACATCTAAATCCCTTTCATGAGTGGAATGTCTTCCGCGAAAGTAATTCGAGATGGGGGAATCCAGTCTTTATATTAAGCACGGTAAGATCGTAAATTAAATAAGTTATTTGCTAGGATATCGTGGTATATTACATCGGTTTATGATTCAGAGAAATAGTATTTAGTACCAATTCCGAAACGAGATTAAAGGGGATGTTTGGATATTTCGGAAGTACCTACCTTTCTATTATTATAGTCGGGAATCGTAAGACGAAACTTATATCAATAAGCAAACACCCCGGCTTCGCATGTAAATGTTTCCGTATACATATTAGAGATAGGACCACAATAAACTTACGTGCAAAATAAGGATACATTTTGTTTAACTAATACCGGTTGATATACATACACTGATTAGTTTATTATTCACATAATACATACATTATTAATCTAATTAATCTAGATCTCATCATCATCATCTAGCCTAGTCAACGAATAATTTGTGGATGGAAAAGTCGAAAGCAGAAACTTTGACTTAGGAACTTTGTTTGGACTATTAAGGAGATAAACATACTAAAAGTCCTTACCCCTCCGAGGTGAGCCCGAGCGGGGGGAGCACAAAGAAGGCCCCGTTTTTTGGTTTTTTACTTACTTCTCGAAAACGGTGCTTCGTACGAAATTTTGTTGTACTACATTATAAAAGCTAATTAAATTCTCTACAACTTTGTCTTTTGCACTTTGTATCTATCTTCTATCATTGCCAAGCTATGAGCTTCTAAAAGTGGTCGATTTTCAAAAGTGTGTTTTTTTCTCTGGAGCGCATTGTCAGTACAGTACAAATTTACCAAAATCATTTCTTATTTTTACTTGGTAATTCTGCTTATAGCAAGGACTCCACCTGACCATGATATTATCTTTGTCAAGCTTAGCACAGGTATATACCCCCCTTTGGAGAATAAAGCTGCGTTCAGCTTTATCCTTCGTCTATCCGAGCCGAACGAACCGAATTTTAGAATTTTTTATATGAAATCTTATGACACCTCGCACCCCTTTTATCCAAGCCAAATCGTCCGAATCGGAAGGAACCCTAGAAATTCTAGAAAAAAATCTGATGACGTTATCAGATTCAGTGCGAACGGAATAGACCGATGCGAAAAAAAAAACCCTAAACATGAAAGACATCCCTAGATTTCTTTGTTTTTTTAGTGTAGGAAATTATTTTGAGTATTTTCCAGACGAAAATTATTAATATCATAAACTAAGTACATATAAAACTTATAGGTCTAGTAATATACTGTTTTATTTGTTTTATCTTAATCTAAAGAATGTTAATGTAAGAAATATTGGTTGGTGTCTCATTTTTTATAACTTTTCTTTAAAAGAGTAAAAAAATAATAATTCATAAATATAATAACAAAACTATGACGTTTCATCCTAATACTATAGGTCAATCTGTATCTGTCAACAGCTTTTTAGTTTTACGGATACAAACACAATGTTGAATTTTTATATATAAGTTCAGAGGTTTTATAAAATCCAAATATACGATGCCACAGCACAGAGTTTTTTATTGTATGATATAAATAGCCTGGCAACATAGTGATTCCAGGTTCGTACGTAATATAATTAGATAATAAACCGCAGATCTAGCCAGTTAACGAGCGGGTAGGCACTTTATGTTCCTGTGTTTTGTTACGTGACGTTTGCAGTCGAAAAGGTCGACGGTCGAAAATATTATAGCTTCGCGGTTATGACCAATGACGTCACTGGGGGAAAATTTATGGTAGATATTTTTTATGTAAAAAATGTAGATTTTATATGTAAAAAAATCTATATATATGGACGGCCCCTACTATCGAAGGTAATTTTTAGGTACTTTTCAGTGTAGCATTTCAAAGTTAGATTATGACATTATTATTTAAATACGAAAAGTACATTATTCCTGTTGCATCTAAAAATAATAATTTATTTTTAGATGTAACTAATCCCTATTTGCCTTGGTCATAGCATCACACGTGAACGGCTGGACCGATTTGACTATTTCTTTTTATTGTTGTTGGTTTATACTATTAATGTTATTGGAGTTTTTTCCCCAAAATATAAAAACGTTTTATGGGACGATAGAGTCTATAAACTTTGTTTGGCAACAGTATATATTTGAACAAGTAAATATTTAATGATACGTGTAACGAATTGTGTACTAGGAATGTCTATCGTATATCTAATTAACAGTTGCCATGCAAAAGTTTGCGGGAATTAGTATCGTTTCGTTTTGTGATGCGACGTTTACGGCCGCGAAAAGGTCGCTTCGACGAAAATATTCCGCTTTCGCAATTTAATGGAATGACACGAACACAAACGTTCGCGTCTCCATGAATAACTGTAACAGAAACTATTAATTTCGAAGCTATGTGAGTGGTGTCCTGTGCAATTTTTCATTAACAATAAATTAGTAACCGAAATATTAAACCCGACTGAAAATTCGATCATTTTTTAGGTTTTTAATCCTCCATTTTTTTTTCGAGCATGGCATATTGGACAAAATTTTATATAAACAAAAAAAATTTATATAAAAACAAACACATATTTGCTAGTTCCGAATTTCCAACTAACTCATCATAATTCTTCGTCATCGTTTTCATTATCTGACCGTTTCGTAACAGAAGGTAAATGAATGAAGGAGGGCTTCTTCCTTTTAAAACGATCGGAACTCATATAAGTCCAAAATCAAGCAATAATATATAAACACAAACACTTTTCGTATTTATTACTTAACTAGCGACCCGCCCCGGCTTCGCACGGGTGCAATGCTGATACTAAATGTACTACAGAAGGTCTTTGCGCTTTGTCCTATCCAGTCCTTCCCCAGTTATAGGCACACGCCGCCGGCTCCGCGGCCGGTACCGCCACAGCCGTTATGTCCCTGCATTTTAAATGTGTAATATCTTCTAAACTATTCATTTAAATTACATGCTGTGAAGGGCCATATTGATCTATATTAAATGCGCAATGTATTTAAGGTACTTAATTGGATAAGGATTAATTCTGTATTGCTTAAAATCGCTTCGTAAATAAGGCATTATTTCTTGTAAAAAGCAAAGGATAAAATAACGGTTATTGTGTGTTACCACTAAGAGATAGACATATACCATCGCGAACTTTTTTGTAGACCATTTTAAGGTGAACAATACTGTACTACATTATTTTGATCTATCTCGTTGGGTTCAGCCAGCGTTTGCAATGAAAGAGCAAAAAAATGTGTTTATTTACGACATCACATTAGAAACCTCTAAATTATCAGTGTTTTTCTACTATGTTATATGCATATATTATACATATAAACTTTCCAGTTGAATCACTCTATCTATTAAAAAAAACCGCATCATAATCCGTTGCGTAGTTTCAAAGATTTAAGCATACAAAGGGACATAGGGACAGAGAAAGCGACTTTGTTTTATACTATGTAGTGATGATGAATTAAGACACTATCTAACTCTCATCAAAGTTATTTAGCATAAAGTTCGTTGGTCACAGTTCGTCGCTCAAAAAGGTGTGCTACACCAGGTGTACAAGCATATACGGACACAGGAAATGTATTGTTATCTACCAGATAAATGGTCTGAGTATGTGGAATGTATAATTTTGTATCGGCTTTATGGGATTTTGATTAAGTTTTTTATTTCTAGATCTTGAACAATACAAGAGGTAATATTAGTTTGCTTTAATTTTTAATTTTATTTATTAAATGGTTTATTAAATTCTTCTCTCGCTCCGTCTCGCTCCCTCCCTTTAGTTGAGTTTAGATGAACGAGTGTTACAGAGCCGAGCGTTATGGGCTTATGGCTTGAGATGGGCAAAATGCCGGGTATTTACGATAAATGCCCAAATAGTACTTATAAATTCTCTATTTGTGCCCAAAACTAGGCATTTATTGGGCATTTACAGGTACGTACTGGGCATTTATTGTAAATTCCTGGCATTTTGCCCATCTCTAGTTATGACACAGTTTCATTCCCTAGCTACAAAATTACTGCAGAGCGCACCTAAAGAAGTTGACGCTTCCGAAAAATTGTAATACCAAACATTCACAGGCATATACTATGAGTACGTTTTACTGTCAACGCTAATTTTACACCAATTGTGTCAAGAGACAAACTTATTGTTAGAATGTGTTCTAGTTCCACGTATTCGTACTACTGCGCAAAATAGTCAGTTCAAACAAATTATACTAAAACAAAAACCAACATGTGTTTACGTGGAAATACACGCGAAATAATAGGTACTCCAGTGTGAGCAAAGCCGGTGCAAAATATTTGCTTTCAAGCTAGGGTCGCTTTGATAGCGATTAGGAAAAGAAACGCGCATCCGAGGCAAAAAGTACTACTTTAATAGATTTAGTTCTTGTGTTGAATGAAAGTAAAAGCAATTAGATCAATAATAGACCTATATATACACATAGAGTATTTATGTGTATAATAAAGCTAAAGAGATTGTTTTTTTTATTTGTGTTGCGTGAAAGTTTTTTTTTTTGCATTTGGGAGCCCAATTCTTGGAAAAGGCTAGTTTGATATTATACTAGGATCGTTAGGAGCCGAAAAGTCCGGTTAAATTGCGGGGCAAGCTGGCGAAATGCTAGTCTTACTAAAATTCTTGTTTCATTCTTGTGTTATTGTTGTTATTCGGATAGCAACAAATGGTCCAAAAATAACTTGACGCAAATATAGAGCTTTTAAAAAGCTATATAGATGACTGATCAGATTTCTTTCTTATTTTTTTACCAGAAACATCGCCCTCCGTTTTAGCAAACCCCGGCCACTCCATACAAAAATGGCGCTTTTGCATGTAGTAACCAAATGACGTCTGTACACGTGCCTATGTTTGAGTGACGTTCTCTAGGGCTGACATTATTCAATTATTAGTCGGACATGTAAGGGGGTGTAAGTGGTTCATCAACATCTTTGAACCAAAGTCAATCTCACCTGCACGGGGTACACCCTGCTGACTGACAGACGAGGCTCTGACGAAAAGAGAGGTAGGACATAGAGTATTTTTTAAGCGCCCGACTGACGAAGTACCACCACCTCACAGAATACCGCAGTCAAATAACAATTTTCTTGAGGGTTGTTGTGTTCCTGCGAGTGAGTGAGGTCACCAGAGAGGATGGAGTTGCTACGTTGGCAGCGAGGATGGCAGCGCGCGAGCGATATTTAATGTTGCGAGCGTTAATATGTTTACGGTAAACGCTTCACATCAGGTGGGCGTAGTGAAGAAAAAAAAAACATAGTAAATACACTACACTGACTTCAGCCAATATTTACAAAACGCCTTGTATAATTGCCATTGCTAACTTACCCAAAATTTTATATTTTCTAATCACCAGTAAGTCGAACGTTCGCGTTCTGAACACCGGTTCATTGTAATGGTCAAACCATTTCATTCTCAGTAATTGTAACTTTTTACTATTCATATAAATGCATGCGCATTGATTTGATTCATTTTCATATTCACATGGAACAAACTTAATTTAAAACTAATACCACACTTATCATCACGCACAATAAACATTGAAATGTAAATAAGAAAATTGTAAACATTAACAATATACCACCATAACTCAAGTGACAGCAACGTCAATTCCGCGTCTACAAAATACAATTAATACGAGATGAGAAAAGGATAGCTTATAGCAGATTTATATGTCCCAAAGAGCAAGTGAGTGCGCACTTGCTCTTTGAGACATATAAATCTGCTATAAGCTATCCTTTTCTCATCTCGTATTAATTGTATTTTGTATCCTACTTTGACAGACATGAATTAGTTATGATGAAACTATGGCTGCCGCATGCTTTTTAGGTAATTTATAAAAAAATCAGTACTTTATTTCATCCAAAGGGATGGAATAAATTTATTTTTTTGACTTTCCATATGTTGAGACATCCATCCACTGCACAAGTAACTCTTTCTCATCTTTTAAACTGAATGGAGAATAAAATACGAGCGACGTCAATTTGTAGGACGTTGCATCCATTGCGAACGGTTCCAAATCGGTCCCATAGGGAAGGTGAGGTCGACTAGTGAGAGCGGCAGAGAGTGTCCATACTGTACGTTAGTACTATTACTTATACTGTGGTTTTAGTGTAACTAAATAAAAAAAAATACAATTATTGGCAATGACGCAATGATAGAGCCGTTAAGAAGCTCTATACACGTCAAAATAGTCAATTAATAGAATTTCTGTTCAAATTTTATAATTTCCTAAAATCAGAAATGTCGCTCTCCGCTCTTGGTTTAGCTATATCTTTACAATGTATACTGGCGTGACATTTATGAGTATACCCGGCATACCATTGATCGAGGCGCCAAGGCTATGCCGCCTTACAAATAAATAGGACGAATCTTCCCCGCGCGAAGGTCGCCGGTCTCCATCCAATTTGTTATCATAATATGGCAAAATTGGTCTTTTATACAAATTAAGTGTATTTTAACGTTTCTTCGAATTTCCATCGAAACCTGTTTGGAATTGATGTTCGCCTATTTGATGTAATATGACATGGATGTTTTTTGTTTGAAAAGATGTTTTTTCCGTGGAATGTTGTTTATTTTTCATTATGTATATGAATAAAAAATGTGTAAGTACCTAATATATTTATTTTAGTTACACTACACAGTATAAAGGCTGTTTTTCACATGCCGGCCGTCTGCCGGTAACGAGCCCTCCCCTTACATGAAAAAATGGATTAGATTTCACCGCATCCTTCTATGCAAGATCTGTAATCTATCAAAATTCCTAAGATTTAGAAGAGCATTTATTCATACGCCTCTGCGGGTCCATGCACGGACTACAAATATTATTCTTAGTCGTACGTCACAATCATGACTTATCCCTCATACAAGTAAAGATAACATATACCCCACCGTTGAGGTGGGGTATATGTTCAAGAAGCCTAATGTAATATAACAGCGAATTACCAACTAAGCTAGCGAGCATTTTGTGTCCTCGATGTTAGTCTATATTGTTTGTTTGATAACGGTCCACGACAGATGGAGTTAGTGGCGTCCCAAAAAAAAAAAATCTAGGAAGTATGCTAAAAAAATTTTAAGCCATTGGCAATGGTTTGTTACAGTAATAGAAAAAGTACTACTAAAAACACGTTTCTAAAAACAGTTTTTAAAAATTTTAATGTGAACGATCACATTAAAATTTTTAAAAACTGTTTTTCATCGAAATATTAAGACTGTTTTAAGTGTTTTTGAGTAGAATAACATTGCAATTTGTAGCCTATAATTCTATCACATACCTGACTGGGATGATGCCGGTACTGGTATAGCTTGGTGCTGTGTAGCACCGCCCATACTTGTTTCCAGGATCTGTCGCTCGCGCGCTGTTCAAAACATAAAAATGTTAATTTAGATAGAATACGGTGGAACTTATTATTATTAATTGCGTCAAAATTAAAAACTCTCGAATACATTATAACGTCACAATAGTAAAGTTGGATAAGCCATATGTTTAGTGACAACGAACCGAAAACAGGCGGACAACAAACTTATACGTTTGTTGTCCCCTTCGTTTTCGGTTGGAGTTTAAAAATATTTTTTTAATTGAATATATTTTTTTTACTTATATATATCGAAAAAAATACATTAAATTATAGTTTTGTAATGAAATCAATATGTATATTGTCATTAATGTATGACATATATTAATGTGTAGCAGACCGTAGCCTGTCCATGGATGGGTTTATTTATCTCGAGATCTTCCGTGATTCGGAGGGCACGTTAAGCCGTCGGTCCTGGCTGTTGTCATTAAATGACAGTCGTTAAGCCAAGTCAGAGACTTTTAGGCGGCTTGAAAACACTGGCCTCCGGCGACGCGCATTGAGCAGTGTGGTGGAGTATGCTCTAAACCCCTTTGATTGAGGGAGACCCGTATCCAAGCAGTGGGATGATTATGGGTTGAAGTAGATATGTAAAAAAAATCTAATATTTGATAATTTCGTGCAGTGGGATGGGTTGAAGTAGATAGGTATATAAAAAAAATCAATTACTTGATAAGTTTAATTTCACTAACCTTCCCGTTGCTCACCACTGCCTTGATTTGCACGTTTCCTTGCACATCGCCTTCAGTCGGCTCCACTGGTACTTCTCCCACGCTACCGTCACCTTTTTTCTCTGGGCTAATAACACACAAACATAAGGCATGTTAGTTACCATACTACTTATTAATATTGTAATGATACAATATGTTTTTAAAGTTTGTAGTAAGTTTAAGTAAATTTAAAATTAATTATAAATTAGATTGATGTATTCGTATGTCATAGAATATAGCAAATATCTAAATAAATTCATTTTGTATAAAAATAATGTTAGGTTAATATTTAAAATTACAATTAAATGTATATAAGGGCCGGCGTACATCACGTGCCTACTAGAAAAACCAATTAAGCGATTTTGCATCTTTTTATCTACATTCGCCTTCATGCTCTCGTGAACTAGTGCTTAGATGGGTTTATTTAATTTCTACTTTATTAAATTGTAGTAATATTTACATTCGGCAGCGGAAAACAGGCTGCTACGCTTCATTTCGAAAGATGTATACCGGCCCTATAGATTTTCATCCATCGCTAGTAATGGAATTTTTCTTTTTGGTTCTATTTAAACTTTTACTTTAAGGCACACTGATCAAGAGAATTTCAGTACCAACATTCTTACCACAAAATTATTCTATCCACCTGCAAACTTTCAACAGACAAGAACACCAACCATGACCATGCCGAACAACAAATAAAGGTTTCTACTCATTATGCTCTAGTTAAATAAATGTCATGCACACATTGATACTTCATGCAATTTCGCTCCACAACGGCGCGATTATATGTTTTGGTTGAGTGTAATTATTGTGCTATTTAATTTAAGCTGCACTTATAAAGGAAGTTATGTGTATGAACGTTGATGATGTAGATTACTTTTTGATTAGGAATCCATGGGTGACAATTTTCAGTTTATTAACGGTGAGTACGTCATTTAAATGTGTACCTACTATCTTTCTAATGCAAATGCAGTGCAAGGCTGCGAATTAATTTCATAGAAACTCCTCCACAAAATTAATTTCCTGTTACATTTTTTCGTTCATACAGCGTGTAGCGCCATCTATTATTGCAATCAAAGAAACTATCACACACATTATCAAGCGCCATCTATCGGCATTTTGCGACGTCATGCGACGTACCGCGCCGGGAGGACGGCGTATGGGTCGAATTTTCGCACCAACGCAGTAATGTCGTCGGTGAACCGTGGAGGGCGCCACTTGCGATGTGCACTGTTACAACCCAATTTTAGTTACCCCAGATTAGTACATAAATCACAAATTTTATCACCAAATGATATACCAACCGCCTCAGCAAAATATCATCTACTATAATGTTAGGTTATTGACATCTATAGGTAACAGTCAGCTACAATATCTCTCATTAACTATCTACGACATTCTATGTAAGGGAAGGCACGATTGGACATGACAGAGACGTGTTGGTAACTAACGAATATGGATTATTGAACTGGGTAGTAAACTAAAATTAACTACATAGAAATAGGTATTTTCTACTGAAAAGTATCTAAAGTTATAAGTGTTATAAGAACAAAGCCATTGACTGTGGTTATAAATGATTAGGACCACTATGTAATAAAATTCATCAAGTATACTTAGTGTTCATATATTTTTTTTTTTCACACAAATATTTGTCCTGTCCGGAGATCGAACCCGAGACCGCGGAGTCAACAAAGTCAGTACAGACCCGGGGTCCGTACCTTTTATTAACAATGTTCTATTTTTATCTTACAATATTCTTACAATTTATAAATTGCACGTCGCTATTATGGTAAAGTGGATATGGTTAGCCATTCGACCACCGGGGTCGTCATATTGATAATACTAAGTCGAATCGAAATATATATTTTATAGAATAAAGGCGAATTATAATTTATAGATACTTTAAACACAATCCCATACCAAAACAACCAAAGGTTGAAAACCAAAGGTTGTTTGAAAGTTGTAGCTTTAAGTCCGCCTTTTGTACCCTTATTCTATGGTCAATAAAGTTTAAATAATAATAAAAATAAAAAAAACATTTTTGAAACAATATAAGTACAACCAATGATTTTATTCAAAATACTATTATCGGTACTAGGTAACGTCAATGAGTAAGTTGAATATTAAAATTAAATCAAGAATTAAGGCGCGTACGTACCTTCTAATACCATGATGGTCACCGTCTGGCTCTAAATCACTGTCCATGTGCATCCGATCACCCAACGTGGCTTTCAAGTAGGATACTCTTCGCATGGCACGTTCGTCTTCTGTGAGAATAATAAAGAAGAATAACTCATTACCAGCGCCGGACTTGGATCATTGAGCTCTTGTTAATTTAAAGGAATTTTAAATGGCATTATATTGAATAAGAAACAGTGGTTTATCTTTGGATCTCAAAAGTTAATTGCAATTTGATCTACACTACTTTGCTTGCTTCCGCTTCCAACTTTATTAAATAAATTGGTGACAGAAGCATGCAAAGTAGTGTAGATCAAATTGCCTGTAAATTTGAGATTCGCAAAATAACACCTGAATCAATTAACTATCAAAAGATTAATTTCTGGATTACAGAAAAATGCTGCTAGGAACTGTGATACCCTATTATATAAATGACAGTTCCATTATAAAGCAACATGCGTTTTAGAAATGTTTAAATAATATACTAACCACCAAGTTGAGCATCTTTCTTTTGTCTCCGCGTCACCAGATCATCGGCAAAGCCTGCAGATAGATACAATATTAATATACAGTTCAGAACTATGCGATACACAGTGATTAGTATATTAACACCGAATGGTCACGACGGTTAGTCCGCATTAGTAGCACACCTAGAAGCACACACATCGCATTCTGTTAGTGGAAGAGATAGTCAAGATCAAGTCGCCACCTCCCTGTATTCAATATGAAGTCCTATTTAAAGACTTAGGACATTATAGAATTTAATAAGCCGTTAGTTTTCTACCTAAAGGGTACTTTAAGTTAGTATTTACAAATAATAATTTTAAATATGAATAACCGTTGAAAGATAGTATAAAAACAGAGCCATCTATATTCGCTTTCTAGTAATAAGGTTGTTTCTGTTTGGCCTTTTCAATAGTGTACTCATTTAGGTAGTTATTTTCATGCAAGATTGTTTGAAAATTAGGCAATTGAAGCAATCAAACCTATTAGGTACAATTTACACGATTATCCTGTAAGGTCACTGAATACAACTGTACAACAGCTGCGAGGTTGTATAAAGTGAGTTCACAAGTATTTCAAGCGGGTAGCAGCGATAATGAAATGGTGCTACTGCTATCTCCTAACTCAAAAACAATCTCAATATTGTTAAATCGCTCAGCGTTAACACGTTAACTCGACTTAAAGTCGATAAGCAACCAGGGAGGGAGCGAAAGCATTCCAAGAAGAAGTCGAGGCGTGTCGCAGGCTGGACCTGAGTCGGCAGGGGTGCTCGGCGTCGGCGAAGGCGAGGTAGCCGCCGACACCGAGGCCGACGTCGACGCCGACGGCGGCGCCAGGCTCAGCTGGGTCGGCCTCTGCGGCCCCTCCAACCCGTTCATCGCACCAGGCAGCGACACCCGATTCATCGCCTCCATTTGTTCTCTGTTCAGCCCCATTCTTTTCTTCGCGTGACTGCCATCTTGAGGTGAACAGTGCTATTAGCCGGTGCTGGTGTAGGTTGCGTTGGCATTGGTCATCGTTTTGTTAGTGCTCGCAACCGCAATCAGTGGCCGAGTACTGACTGAGGGAGTAACCTCGCGAAAGTTGTTTTATCCCTCAAATAAGTACACGTAATACATATTGATAGAATTAAAATTGTTAAGCAAAAAATAGAGCTTTCCTCCCTCGCCACTTTTCTTAAGATGGTACTTGTTAAGTATTGCTTTAAAGAATGAACTCGCGAGGTTCTCTCCCAGTCTATAAACGGCTGTTGGAAGTTTTAACGTTGACCAATAAGCCTGACCAAGCCCTAAGCTTTAGATAATAATGTGTAACAGACATATTTGAAAGAAAAGACAGAACCATTCGCATAGTGAATTAAGTATAGTGAAGTACTGGCAGGTGAACTTTGGTGCTGGTGCGGCACTATAGCGATATGAATGAAACAGTTGCAATCACTGACCTTTGATTTTTGATTAATAAATAATCAAAGTCAATGGCATACAACCTTTTTTGGATTTTCAGTAGTGTATAAAATATGTGACAATAATACAGATATGGAAAAAAAATAGTTCTCTGTAAAGTCGGTTTACGGACGATAATTTTCCATGATAACGTCAAAAGAAAACATCGGCCGATGGAGAAGAAGAGAGATAGATGCGTCACAAGCTGAACGCTTAGGTCGATTGTGCCTCTCTATGGGTTGTTCCGCGCTCTCGCTTGCAGGCTCGGCTCAGGCGGAACGTGACCATGTGTCATGCTTTTTCGTGCGTGCAGCCGGCGTTCATCGATTTATAAGACGTTATCACTTCAAAAATTACTATCTATATTTACTCGTCCATTATAAAATACATCGGCATGAAAAAATACCGATGATTTTTAATGGAGTCACATAATGACAATTGCTTACCTGAGGCATGATGTCTTCTAATGGGTAATCCTTCACTACCGGTACTATTTGACCTTGTTCGCATTTGAACCTTTTCTGTTTCTGAAACGAAGTTTTCAAAGTTAAATATAATTAAAACTGCCGCAACACTCAAGTTCTGTTGGACACTGTTCTGAACAGTTTCGATCTATTCAATCAGTTAGAAAAAGACTTGGTATAGACTCATAACATAACAATAAAGAATTTGAATCATTAACAAAAAAATTACATGGTACAAATGCAGGTGATAAATACAAATCGATACCAGAGTCATTTATTTTTAAATAAGTTTTCTAACCTAAAAAGAAATCGTTTTCAAGGATGCTTATAACCATATCTTAATCATTTCAAAATTGTTGTAATAGCAATAATTCAGGTTATTATAATACTTATTATTTAAATAGTTCATTTCGGCCAACTTGCCAGAATATTATAATTTATAAACATTTTAAAAATGGAAAAATTCATCTCCCCTGCCTAGGTGAGATTTGAACCCACGACCTCTCGAAGACTAATCGAGTGCTGTTCCAACTGAGCTACCAGGACAACATCACAAACCTTCATGGTAACTCAGTCACCACTCGACCAGTCATCGAGAGGTCGTGGTTTCTAATCCCAGAGGTGAATTTTTCCATTTTTAAAATATTTATGTTATGAATACGCTAAATTACTTTTTTGTGTTTTGTTAGACAGATATCTAACAAAGTATTGAACATTAAAAAACACTTTTCAAGAACGCTTGTCTTATCTGTCTGAATATTTCTGAGATAAGTCTCTGATAATATTGAATATGACTCAATAAAAAAATAATTACAATATTTGCTATGTACTTTCATTCTTAACAACCAATACGGTTGTAATCTATTACATAATAAATAAATAATATAAATAAAAAAATTATTATTTCTGGACAATTTACACAGCGCCGTCTAGTCCCAAATCAAGCGCAAAGCTTGTGTTATGGGTACTAGACAACTGATAAATGTACTTAAATACATTTTTTTTTGTATATACATAGGTACTTATAATACATAGAAAACACCCAGACCAAGACAAACAGACATGTTCATGCACACTGATGTTTGTCTTGTGCGGGAATCGAACCCGCGACCTCGGAATCAAAGTGGCCATTGCTAACCATTCGACCACCGAACTCGTCAATAATAATAATAGTCACACAATAGTGGAATTGTAGACTGAAATAAGTCTTATTCGAAAGTTTCATATCCTTATTTTTTGAAGTGAAAACTTCTTTAGCGACGTTGTGCACTTTTTGGGATGGGTAAAAAATGTTAAACTCGCGTAAGGACACGAGACCTGATCGAAAATTTGTAAGAGTATTTGTAATATTCCCCTCTTCTACCGCGTATTTAATATAAATTGTCATGTCATGTTTTAATGTAATATAAATTGTCATGTACGATAGCGCAATAAATAAATATTGTATTTTACCACATAAATTATAGTACTTTTATACTTATAATTAAAGCAATTCGTGCGAAATTATTCCCTAACCATTCCAAAATATTCAATGCACAACGTTAATGTTCTAGTTTTCACTTCTGCCGGCACTCTCGGTGAGCAACCCGTTTAATTATTATTATATTTTTTGGAAGAGCTCGATGGCGTCATTGCGCAAAGCAATCTTATCGATCATGCAAGTTAAGCAACATCGATTGGAACCTTTACCCGTGGATGGGATTTATCTCGTGCTCTTTTCTGCTTCGGAGAACATGTTAAGCCGTCGGTCCCGGCTGTTGTCATTAGATAACAGTCGTTAAGCGAAGTGAGTCGCCTTTAGGCGGCTTGAAAACACTGTCCTACGCCAACTCGCAGTTGAGCAGCGTAGTGGAGCATGCTCTAATCCGCTTCGATTGAGGGGAGACCCGTATCCTAGCAATGAGATGAATAAGGAACTCACAACAAATGTAATCATCGTCAGATGATTACATTTGTTGTGAGTTCCAAGAATGTAATTAATGAAGAATGAAGGTCATTATAATTTTTCCCGTAATAATCCTACCTACACAGGACAGGGTAGAGTCGAGGGTACAAGGCCCGCAGCAGATCTGCCATGCGGTGGACCGACCAGATAAAGTCTGCCGTGGGAGGCCCACTGCATGTTTGCACCAGAAGTGCCTCAAATCGGTCGAGATGGCGGGATATTGGGGATATAGTGAGGCGAGCAACTACAACCCCGAATCCTCCCTCATGACGAACACGACCGCTCTGTCAAGAGCGTAACGAAGAAGAAGAAGATAAAGGACACTGCGGTGGGAACGTGTAGTGGGTCTCAGATGTTTTTTTTATACTACTAAAGTGGCTAACAAGCATACGGCCAGTCTGGATGGGAAAGCAGTTACCGTAGCCTATGAACGTCTGTAACACAAGGGGCATCACATGCGCATTGACGATCCTGTAAAAACCTCTTCACGCCCTTTTTAAACAACCCCATGCTGTAGTCTCTCTGAGAAAACCTGGGCAGGTAGTTCATTGCACAGACAGTATGCGGGAGGCTGTTTATGAAATAGTTATAAATACACAAACCGGGTGCATATCCTTCTGGAGGTGGACAATGAAGGTGCTTACTGCCGGTGATCATCATCTGGTTGCCTGACAAGCTGCCGCCGAGGGGTGACTGGTCGTGTTCTAGTTCTGTAACATAATATACATATAATGGAATTGAGACATATTCATAATTTATTAATATAAATAAATAAATAAATATTCCTGGACAAATTACAGACGGCTATCTAGTCCCAAACTAAGCAATACTTTGTACTATTTGACGAGCCCGGTGGTCGAATGGCTATGACTCCGAGGTCGCGGGTTCGATCCCCGCACAAAACAAATATTTGTGTCCATCAACATGTCTGTCCAATAGTGTTAGATATTTAAAATTCGTGGTACACGGCAGTTGAGCTTCACTTCACTAGCCATTTCTTTAGGCTTTTAACGCCTTATTTGCCATATTGCTGTCTCTCACACTGCTAATAGGTGAAGTCAAATTCCAAAAGCTTCTTACTCCTACTAATTTCTTCTGATTTCATTCGTTGTGAGTCCCAAGGCAGCCGTAGTTTTACTCCCGGGATGGCAATGGACTTAACTGTTAATTGCACTTTTTTGGTGGTCGCCAATGGTCGGTCGGTGCTGTTAATCCTGGCTACACAGAGGATACAGTGCCCCCCGTCCCATCCCGATCCATTCAGATGGTAAGTCAATGAGTATAACGAATTCGCCTGTTGTACAAATAACCGACTAAATATTGGATATATTTCTATATAGATTTAATCTCAGTAAACTCACCTTGTGGCTGCACATCCAGCGATCTAGCCTCTCTCCTGGCTGTTCTGGTCTCAAATTCCTTCCGTCGCAGCGCCACGCTGGGTTCGAGCCTAGTGGTGGTCATTCGCGCAAGCTCGCTTCGAGCGACCTCTGTCCGCCTCTCGCCGACTCGCGCCTCCTCAAGTTGCCTCGTTCGAGCTGTTACTAGCTGGAGTTCGGGTACAGGATACCTGAAAAGTTTTAATATAATCATTACATATAATAAAACTCTAACTGGCTAATGTCTGTGCATGTCGCAAGAAGAAAAATAAAGCAGAGACATGTTATTTATCGCATAAAATTGCACAAGAATTGTTCAAGAAGGTTAAGGAAATACAGATGTCATAATCGACCCTAGAAATTAACTATTAAAAAAACAACTATTTAATAAGTTAGGTGTTTAAAAAAAAATTGCCGAATTTCATCTGTAACGAACGATGGATTGCGATGCTTTGTTTAGTAGTGCAATACTTAATAGGTAGATGGCGCTACACTGCGACTTTACAGCAGTAAATGGAAATGGAAAAATTCGTCACCATCACAAACTTTCCTGGTAGCTCAAATGGCAGAGCACTCGACCGGTAATCGAGGGGTTGTGGGATCAAGTACCACCTAGACGGGAGAGGTGAATTTTTGCATTTTAATATATTGATAGGATTCCGGCAAGTCCGTCGAAATTAACTATTAAGAAAAAAAAATGGAAATACGGTTGGAATCCGAGAAGTATTTTCATACCTTACGTCCTGATTACTCGTCGACGCTAATTCTTCCGTCAATTCATTTGTGGATCCATTGCTGACTGTTCCCACGTTCGTACTTTGTATACTCGGTGCCGTTTCTTGTATTTTAGATAGCGTTGAGACAAACTGACTTTTGTCCTGTTTTACTTTGCTCCTATCATGAGAACCATTGAGTTCGCCGTAGCCACTATATGTGCCACTATCGACACTCGCCGAGCAGTCATCTCTTTTCTGTTCTGGGATTTGTGGTTGGAGCATAGGTGGTGGAGATGCGGCGAGGGGAGGGGAGGCTGCAGGCGGTGGCCATGCCGGTTTCTGTAGTTTTTGTGGCCTGGCATAAAATTCCTTTTGTTTAATCGGTGGGGGTACGTCCGGAGTGACCCAGCCGGTGGGCTGGCTCGGACGTCGGAGGAAGGCCTCTTTCTGTTCGAGGCTCTTTCGTATTCGGGAGAGGATTATCGAGTCGTCTTGTTCGCGGCCTGTCAGCGTCGAGTTCGAGTCGAATGAGCCCAAGCTGTCCTTGCTCTCTGTTGCTGATGATGGCAGTGAGGTGTCAGATTCTCTTCTGCTGTAACAGAAAAAAATAATAAAATTAGTCGTGTATAACGTATGTGCAAACGTATCGTTTATAACACTACTATGCTTCTTTTCCACTAAGGGCGAAAAGAAGCATACGGCCATATAAAAAGTATTCAGACTCTTACCTATCATGCAATAAGTAGTGCTGCGCGCCAGTAAACCTTGGCACATCGTATCTTGAAGGGGCGAGTGAGGCCACAGTGGCGTACTCAGGGTCCTCCCTGAGTCTCGCCGGGGCCTGCGGAGCCGGCAGCGAGGGCCTAGGCCTTCGATATGCATCGAACAGCCGCGACTCGTGTTCAGTAATAGGCGCCGGCATTTCTATTTGCCGCTGGTTCGACTCGGGGTTGTATGCGGCTTCGCTGAAATACTGCAATTAAAAATAAGAAAAATCTTATACATAAATAAATTGGGTGTTATTTCTTCAACTAACGACATGCATTGGAACCAAAATTGTGGCGTAGTCTGCATTGCCAGAACCACAGCGGTTTTCTACTACGAGTTGCTGCTGAAGTTGCAACTATAGTATGGCCGTCAAAGAGTTTTATAGGATCACCCATACATTAGCATTAGTGGCTTACGTATGTAAGTCACTAATGCGTCTTGTGCTACAAGTGTCCACAGATTATGATGAAATAGTTTACCATCGGGTAGATCAAATGTTGAAAAAGCATCGTAGTATTGTGTTGTTGTACAAACAAACGTATATACTAAACATGGTTTCTGTAAATTATCGTTGTACTATACTATTATTATATAACGGCAGGTGACAAATGGACCGACTGATCTAAAGCTGTTACCGTAGCTTGAAGATACCACCAACACAAGAGTCTTAATCTGCAGCGCGGGTATCATTGCTACTGACGCAATATTTCACAAATGTTCTCACTCGCAAGGAAGAACACAACATTCCTCAAGAGTGCTATTTGGCTGCGGTGTATTGTAAGGTAGAGTCACATTCCAGTCGGACTCAACATGCCCTGCCTCTCTTCTCCAGAACATCATTTGCTGCACGGCAATACGGCGCACAGGTTGTATCATTTTACGTGTGCTATTATTTATTTTTTGATCACGTACAGGTGACGTTCACTTTGGCTCTAAAGATGGTGTTGAGTCTTAAATCTGCTTACACCGAACGTTCTATAAATATACAACCGGAAAACTGTTTCTGAGTGATATCGAATCGGCTTCAACAGCCGATTCGATATCACTCATACTACATGCGAGTATGATGCAGCAACATGGGTAAGCATAGAAACCAACAGGTTTTTCAATACTAGAGTGCTAAATGAATATAATAAAATAAAAACAATAGTACATAGAATAAAATAAAAATAACTAGTACATTGCCCAGTAATGATAAACAAATTCATAATAAGTATCTATTCGTGACTCAATATCTTTTTATTATCACATTTAATACATTAAATCTTAATTCAGTACCGTGTAGGTAACTAAGGGAACCTTTAACGTTACAGTGCAGGACCGGATGTGTCCAAGTCTCGTAAAAGCTTCTTCGAATCATCAATTTATTTAGAATCCCATACTTGAGTCACCGAGAATCGAATGCCCGGTGATGCTAGGTCAGTACACATTGATTTTGTTGCAATGTCGATTAGTCATTAGAATGTCTTTAAATGCAATTTGAATTGTGACCAGATGTTTTTAAAGTTACCTATTACAGTAGTCCTTATATTTACACTAGCTGACCTGAAAGACTTGACAGACAGTCCTGCCTTCTTAACAATGAATATTGAATTCGAATTGGTTTCGCGCAATTTGTCAAATGACTAACAGTTCTGTCAAACGACAATAAAGACAAAGTTACATTAGAAAAGTACGAGTAAATACGATCGTTCAGTTTCTTAAATTTTCTAATTTTCCGTGCAACTTTCTTATTTTTTCTTTCATATGAAGCTTCATCTATACCTCAATCAACAACGTAACGTGGTGGTTATATACCCTATCCATTCTAGCAATGATCCTCACCCTTTGCAACAAATCGTGGTCCCTCGGCACGACAGTGAGCCTCAACGTCCGTGGTTCCCTCTGAACGATCTGCACGACCCTCTGGTAAGAGGCTCTGGAGTGGCCGCACGCGACCGGGACGCCGTTGACCGCAAGGATACGGTCGCCAGCCCGCAGTCCGGCCACCGCCGCCGGCCCGCCCGGTCGCACCGCCTTCACGAAGATCGTGTCCATTGGCGCGACCACCGCGCCCACCGCAAGCAGGCGCGCATCGTCGTACAGATCCTGGAATATAAGTAAACATGGATTTATAGACACAGAACTAAGAGAGACATGATTTCGTAGGCGGAATTCCCTTTGAAGTTCATATTTTATGGAATGGCTATAGGTGTGGCTACTCGAATGATGAATGAAGCCTACTTCTATTTTTTTTTATACTACGTCGGGTGGCAGACAAGCGGCCCGCCTGATGTGAAGCGGTTACCGTAACCGTATTAACGCTCGCAACATAATATATCACTTGCGCGCCGCCACCCCTGCTGCCAACGCAGCATCTCCTTCTTTTCTGGTGACCTCACTCACTCGCAGGAACACAACAACCCTCAAGGGAATTGTTATTTGGCTGCGGTATTCTGTGAGGTGGAGGTACATTCCCCAGTCGGGTAGCTTACAATTACGCTCCCTATCTCTCTTTTCGCCAGAGCTTCGTTTGTCAGTCAGCAGGGGCACCACCTGCAGGTGAAGTTGGCTTTGGTTCAAAGATGTTGATAAACCACTTACACCACAAATATTCTATGATATTGACATCTAAAACTAGCTGACGTCCATTCTTACTAATTTCGTTTTTTTTTGTGATTTTACTGCTATTATATAAGTGAAAGGCTGCTTCACTCTGTTGAGTGAATTATCACTGCTTCACATCGTTGAGCACATGAAGCTTCTTCGATGCCAGCTTATCCTTCTCCTCTATCAAATAGGGCTTTCTTAAAGGTGAACCCGCAGGCTTGTGTCTTAGTGTGGTTATATTAAACCAAGTTCAATCGCCCTCTATCGGAACCTGTATTCAGAGTGCTCTCAATTTCTATATCTCGATGCTTTTGTCCGAATAGCAATTAATGACAACATATCATTGATATGCAACAAAACAGCGTCGGGGATAACACACATTCACGCGGGCATGCTAGTTGAGCAACTGCTTTCTAGTCTACAACTTTTAAGTTGCTGTTGTCATTTTAGATAGAATATGTGCTTTATTTGCAGAATACAAATTTAAAGTACAGTGAATCAATAAATTATTACCGACTTGTTTACATGCAACACGACGGCCTTATTGCTGGGAGCAATCTTTTCAAGGCAACCTTAGGGTAAGGAATTTGTGCATGGAGAGGGCAGAATTCGCAAATCAAAAGAAATTAATGAAAATTAGAAGTATAGTAACATTATGAGAAGACAGAAAAGTATAGTAACATTATTAAGTATAGACGAAGATATGTAACCTACTACTGATACATGATTGAATAATAAATTAGGACATTTATATGCTGTGCAGCTACGTTTGCAGTGGAATTCGTGTTATGGATTCTTGCTAATTAGACTAGAATGGTAGGTGTTACCGTGAGTGACTCCGGTGGGTAGACGACCAGGTGTCTGAGCGAGAAGCCGAAGTTGTGCTTGGCGTCTTGTTTGTGGATGGTGATGGTGCGCGGGGCGGCACACAGCGAGGCGGGCGGTGCGGACGCAGACGTCGCCGCCGGCAGCGCTAGCGGTGGCCCGTGGATGACTGGAGGGGGCTGCGGACAAAATACATATACACAATTATTATAAAATTTAAATTGTAGGCAACTGAAAGAATAAATTAACAGCTAACTTTTTCCAAACTCGTGGTCTCTATTATTAAGCCGACACCTTCATTGGCAGTTTCATGTTAATATTTTTTTTAATAGCATTTTCGGTTTCATATAATTTCATAATTTGACATGACTAATATAAAAATTGTTCACCTGCATCACTGCACATAAGAAAAAAAAAATTGATTAGGACTTAGGTATGTAATTTTGAACGTGCGATGTTATAAGACTACAGTAGTGTTACGCACAACGTAACATTACTGTACTCTACAAATAAACAAACGACTCTGATTTCAGGTTTTGTGTTTGGGTTGTATGTGTAACTATTAACAAAATTGACATAAATAATGAAATGACAACCTATTCATCTGAATATAGGTGTAACAAACATGGAGTACCACAGGGAAGTATACTGGGACCAATGCTGTTTGTACTATATATAAATGACATTATTGACATTACGAATTTTAAATGTACCTTATTCGCTGATGACATTTCTATTATTGTAACAACTGACAAAAACGCTAATACTATTAAAGACCATGAAAATGATATTAATATGACAATTGATAAAATTATTAAATGGACAGATACAAACAATTTGAAAATTAATTTGGATAAATCTAAATACATGCAATTTAATGGATTAGCAAATAGTATAAATCGTATGCAACTAAATGTCCAAAAAATTCAAAATACAACCCAAATTAAATTCTTGGGAGTGAACATAGACCAAAATTTAGATTGGAAATCGCATGTTAAAATTGTAGTTAACTAAATTAACAAATTTGTGTATGCTTTAAGAAGAGTGAGAAATGTAACAAATCTTAAGACAGCTATTACTTGTTATCACGCCTATGCTGAGTCTGTATTACGGTACGGACTCATCCTGTGGGGTAACAGTACTGACAAGAAAAGAGCATTTGTTTCTCAAAAAAAATGTATAAGAGCATTATGTGGTCTTCCGCCAGACGATTCTTGTGAACCAATATTTAAAAAGCTTGGTTTATTACCACTTCCATCGTTATACATTTACGAAGTTTGTATATTTGTACACAAGCATAAACATTTGTTCAGAAATGTTTCTGATAATGTGCACTCAAGAAGTAGACGTAACCCACGTAAACTTGTACTTGACGATAATCCCAGACTATCAAAATATAATAAATATTGTATAGCTATGTGTGTAAAGATTTATAACAACATACCAAATGACATAAAAATGTTAAATAAAAAATTGTTCAAGACAAAATTACAAGGATGGCTAAATGAAAAAAATTTTTACAATTTAAAGGATTTTCTTGACATGAGAAGTTTTCAAGATATGAGAAGTAGGTAATTTGCTTATTATTTGTATCGTTGCATGCTATCTCTCCGTTAGCAAAACATGAATGTTCTCAGACTAAATTTAAGACCTATGTATACCATGTTTTAAGCCATAAAGATTATTATTATTATTATGTATCTCTTTTTAATCACGGGTCAAGCCCGGTCATTTGATAGGCATGCGCGGGGATATGGATCCAACGCGTAGAGGCCCCTTTGAGAAGTTTGATGAAATGTTGTACGCCCGCCGTGACCCGCTCCAGGATATGTCAATGTCAAAGTCAAAGTCAAAGTCAAAATTCTTTATTCTGTGGGCCCTCGCGGGCACTTAGACACGTCTTTTACAATTAGGTATATTTTTTATCTACCAGCATTTCGGAATGACCATTGACGAGAAGAAATGCCGAAAGAAACTCTGTCAATATAGGTCTTTTTTTTTTTAAATAGCCATACAATATTATCATAATACAATAAAAATAATGTCAATGTACAATAAAAAAAATGGTATGTCAACCAAAATAAGAGAGATAATAAAAAATAAAAAAACCGGACAAGTGCGAGTCGGACTCGCCCACCGAGGGTTCCGTAGGTACGTAGTATCATTATTAAATTTGATATTTTTCATTATAAATAAGAAATAATGCGTCGAAAAAAATAAATAAAATATATTTTGCAATGTGTACATCAAGCCCTTTCATATGATACCCCATTTGAACTAGTAGTTTTAATTTGAAATTTCGACACCCTATAAAAAATATAGACCTCTATTTTTTAAGATCTATTTACAAATGTATAGTTTTGAGATTTATTCCTGTACTTGTAGTCTATAACGATGTTACTTGCCAAATTTCATAGTTCTAGGTCAACGGGAAGTGCCCTATAGGTTTTGATTCCCTTGAGTGTGTCGAAATATGCGTTTTTTGCTGAATAAACGGCCGTATCTTTTTTCTACGTAAACTTAGCAGTTTGATTTTTTTTTAACTTCATGGGACCGTAGACCTGAGTATACAGTTCAAATTTCAGCTTGATACCTCCACGCATTCTCGATATAGAAATTCTTGACAGACAGACAGACAGACAGACAGACAGACAGACAGACAGACAGACAGACAGACAGACAGACAGACAGACAGACAGACAGACAGACAGACAGACAGACGGACAACAAAGTGATCTTATAAGGGTTCCGTTTTTCCTTTTGAGGTTCGGAACCCTAAAAACAAGTAAAATAAAATAGTTAAAAAAAATAAAAATATAAAAAATCATAGTATAGAGTGTATATACATATTGTATAAAGTCTAAATATGTATATCCACAATACTACTTGTAAAGATAAGACGCCTGTGCTTCACATCCTGTGCCGAGAATTTGCCATACATTTTTATCATTAAGGTAATCGTCGGTCCTGTAGTAAGCCTTTTTACATAAGGTGGTCTTAATAAGCTGTTTGAATTTAGTGTCGGGTAAAATCAGGACCGACTCCGGCAACTTATTGTAGTAGCGGATGCAGTTTACGACAAACGAATTATTGACCTTCCCCAGTCTATGTTTTGGAATAACCAATTTGTTTTTGTTCCGCAAGTTGACATTAGTTATATCACATACTTTTGTAAAATTCGAAATATTTTTACGGACGTACATAATATTTACATAAATATATTGAGAAGCGACAGTGAGGATGTTTATCTCCTTAAATAACTCACGGAGTGAATCCCTAGAACCCAAATTGTAAATTGATCTAATGGCTCTCTTTTGTAGTACAAAAATTTTATCAATGTCAGCTGCTTTACCCCAAAGCAATATGCCATATGACATAATGCTATGGAAATAACTAAAATAAACGAGCCTAGCAGTTGTCTCGTCCGCTATCTGTCTTATTCTCCTAACCGCATAAGCTGCGGAACTGAGTCTGCGAGCTAGTTTAGTTATATGAGGGCCCCATTGCAACTTTGAATCAATGGTAATACCAAGAAAAACAGTATCATTGTCATAAACTAGGGTGTTATCCTTTATGACTACATCAGCATGGACTTGCCTGACATTGGGTAACGTGAATTTAATACATTTAGTTTTGTGTGAGTTAAGAAGGAGATTATTTGTAGTAAACCAGTTCAAAATTGCAGAGAGAGCATTATTAACATCATCAATTTTGTCTTTATACCTAGCAACTTTAAAAATAAGTGAGGTATCGTCGGCAAACAGTACTACGTTGGCAAATTTTTCTACCAAATCAGGCAAATCATTGATGTATACCAAGAATAAGAGAGGACCCAAAATTGAACCCTGGGGCACGCCCATTTTGACATCAAATGCATTTGATTTTGTGCCATTTACATCCACCGTTTGAGTTCTATTACTAAGGTATGATTCTACCATTTGCAGAGCCTTCTCTTTAATACCATAATGATTTAATTTGAGTAGCAGTGTCTGATGATCAACACAATCAAATGCTTTGGAGAGGTCGCAAAACACACCGATAGCGTCCTGAGACGTCTCCCAAGCCTCAAATATGTATTTCACGAGCGCGATTCCTGCGTCTGTAGTGGACATTCCGGCGGTGAACCCGTATTGCTTCTTAGGTAGAATGTGGAACTTATTAAGATGTGCGAGCAGCTGATTTGACATGATCTTTTCAAACACTTTACTCAATACTGGCAGAATAGAGATTGGTCTGTAATTCCCAGGCTCACGATTATCTCCTGATTTAAATAAAGGTATAAGTTTGCCAAGTTTCATTAAGTCTGGGAAAATACCACTCTCTATACTTTCATTAAAAACTATAGCCAGGTGAGCAGCAACAGTATCCAAAATAGGAAGAACAATTTGAGTGGACATTCCCCAGAGATCCTCAGATTTCTTAATATTTAAACGTTTGAATGTTCGAATAATGTCATCTGGGGTAATGTGACAAAATTTAAATGCATGCTCACAGGGCTGTACATTATCCTCAAGTAATCTTATGGATTCTGAGGCTGATGAATTGAGAGAGGCAGTCGTATCAATGGGAACATTGGTAAAAAAGTTTCCAAATGCATTAGCAACATCTTGATTTGAAGTTAATATATTATTATTACATTTCAAAGAGTAGTCGTTTTCTTTAACTTTTATTTTGCCAGTCTCTTTGTTGACAATGTTCCAAACAGTTTTACACTTGTTGGTAGAATTTTTAATTTTATTATTTATGTAGTTAGACTTGGCTACCTTACAGACTTTCTTAAAGATTTTGGAATACTGTCTAACGTGTTCTGTAAAATTGCCATCCCGTCTATACGATTTTTGAGCATACAAATCATATAGTGTATTTCGACTTTTATAAATACCTTTGGTAGCCCATTCACAAAATTTAATATTGTTTCTGACTTTAACCACTTTTTGTTCAAATATGTTATTAAATTCTTCAGACATTACATTAAAAAGATCACCATATAGTTTGTTAGGATCATTTTCCGTGTATACTATTAGTGGCAACTTATCCTTCAAAACATTTTTGAATTTTGATATTTTACTACCAGTAATTGGTCTGAACGAAATAAGTTTGGTTTTTTCCACAACTACGTTATTGAATACGACATATTGTCCACAGTGATCTGAAGGTAAGTCATTAATTATACATTTATTTAAGTACTCCGAATTACAGAAGACATTATCCAGACAGGTAGCGGAGGTTGGAGTAATTCGCGTGGGCTCAAGAAATAAGTTATGCAAGTTAAAAGATTTAAATAAATTTAAAAAAATTGATTTAACAGTACTATCAACAAGCAAATCAATGTTGAAATCACCACAAACAATTAGGTTCTTATTACTTTTAAATGCTAACTTTAATACATCCTCCATGACTTCCTCGAATATTTTGTACACACTATTTGGGGGTCTATATACACATATAATTAAATGTTTGTCTAACTCGGCACAAGATATCTCGATAGTACATTCAACAGAAAGCCGAGTAATGTCCACACGCTCTTTGACTAACATGCAATCTTTAACTAAAATTAATGAACCGCCTCTAGTAGTCGACTTCCTGTTGAAACAGCTAGCAACTTTGTAGTTATTAATATGAAAGATCATCTGACTATCGTTTAACCAATGTTCAGTTAAGCACAAAACGTCAACATTTTTCAATTCTAAAAATAATTGTACAAGCAATTCGCTGCCAGGAAAGCTTTGTATGTTTTGATGTACAATTTTTAATTCAGCAAGCTTTCCCTCTGTCCTGTGAAGCAGTTTAAATCTGCAGTCAAGTTGCCTACATTATAATTATTTGGTTTACAGTATAAACCCGTTATATAATTAATGTTGTAGGCAAGTAAAGAAGAAATCTTATATCTAGATTTTTTAGAAAGATGTAAATGGTCTTTCGTCAAATAAAAATCAGAAATAAAATTATTTATGTCAAAGAATATAATATCATCACTATGACGACATGTCAGTGTATGTAGTAGATTGTTCAAATAGTGTATCCTAGAGTTTGCTTGTGTAGACTGGCAGCTACTGTATGGGAACGCACAGAATATGGTTTTGACTATATTTAGCTGTAAGAGTTTGTTTGTACAGTATAGAATGTCTTTTTTCTGAACTTTGTTGCTATCACCAATCATAATAACAATTATAGTGTTCTCGTCAATTCCTTGCGTTTCCAACATTTTGTTAATTATTTGCCTGTAGGAGGCATTTGGCATGCAATGGTTTATTATATGTCCTTCTAAATTGTTGAACATAATGGTTCCTAAGTTGCAGCCAATGCCGTCCGAAAAAATCAAAGTTTTACAGTACTTAGCCGGTTTGTTAGCTTCATTTATTTTATTGACATTGACACAGGCACTAGATACCGGCCTGTCCGAAGTATTTAAATTTGAATTCTGTGACCCGCAGTTAGTTGATGAAACATTGACCTGATCAATGGAACGACATACCCATGAGCAGGTATCGGCAGGCGTCGAGACTATTGCGAAGTGTGATGGAAAATAAATGGGCTATGGAGATGAGGTCTGGATGAACTTAATACCGGGCTATTACAGAAGAGGGACGGACGCCTGCCATAACTGCTTTTATTGCAAGTTATTTGCGGCAGGCGGTGGCTTGCCACTCACTAGATGGGCCCCCGAAATGCCAGGAAAACGGCCGGGGGCAACACCGGTGTGAGTGACTCAGGGATGTCGAGAGGTGTGCTGCGCTTTCTCCGAAGTTACTCGCGGCGTGATGCCCTTTAACACTTCCACCCCTGGAGCATATAGCTCTAGCGGCTCCTCTCTGGACGGCCAATGAAGGCAAGCCAGAGCTGAGAGTCCTGCGGGCCTTCTTGTGTTTACACTCCGACCGATGAAGACACGCCGGAGACGAAGGCCCTAACCGACTCTCTGGAGACTCGGGTCCGTGGTGTCGCTACTCACACAACAGCTCGCCACACAAGCTGCCCTGCGGACTTATTATTATTATGAGTTTGTCGAATCATCGGAGTAGCAAAATCATCGAGACTGTGATAATCGAGACGTCATCGATGGAAATACTTAATCAAAAGCTAAGTGAATGTCTGTAAATAAGCAATCATAAACCAAACAAATTTACAAATTACCAACTTAATAATCGAAATTTAATATTTATTGTAGCATGCTTAATAAACATGTTTATAAATACGATCCATTTGGTCCGTAGTGGAACAAGTCTTGTCGAGTAGAGCCTGCGGAAGCCGAACTAATTCGGTGCGACATGCCTGCATAGTTGCCCGGCTAGTCATTGCCGCAGCCAATGTCGGCTTCCAAATAATAAATTTATTTATTATTTGGAAAACCAACAGCTTTTTATATCATTCTATAATGAAATCTTGTAGTAAGCGAGCTCCTGTCTTTGACAATTTAGGCATGAGTGTGTCCTTAGAATTTTTGGATTGCCCTTCATGAGGATGATGATTTACAAACATCATATGACCTAAATCTTTGATATGATCGACGACCTGACAAATAGGGTAAAAAAATAAAAGCATATGAAACATGAGAGTATCGCATACTCATTTTAAATTCTATGAACTCGCAAGGTGTGCTTAGGAGCTAATAAATCTGAGAAAAAATACTTTACGATTGTACTCGCAGTAAGGTAATTGACATAAATACTACTCTCGAAGCCCATAATAGGCGAAGTTAGTCCTTATCACAACATACGCACTTCATAAAACAATTCGATCGCTATCGCATTCAATGGAGTTATTAAATGATAAGTGGAAATATTTTAACCATGTATGGAGTTAGAACATTAGAAATTGCACTATCTGATAGTGGGACAGTGGCACACACCTTTGCAGTTTTAACACACTTTCCAACGTCCAATAAAAACTCAAATGAATATAACGACACATTTCCGATCAGTTTAGGTATTGGAAAGCGTGACATTGGTAATGAGCTTGCCCTCAAATAGTTAAGATTACTAAGTGGTGCTAATTTTATTGCAGCTAAAGAGCAGAATGAATTGGATTTCAATGACGAGTTCTTTATATTCATGGTGCATTACGCATTACGTAAACATTAGGTACAAAAGGTATACGTACAAACAATCTTAAAGATGCGGGAACAAATTTGATAGTATTTTTATAATTATGTATTTATTACATAATCAAAATACGATACCTATTTATGAATATATAAACCATTTAATCCATAGCACAAGCTTTGCTTAGTTAGAGACTACACTCGCGAGCAAAAGTTTGGAATCACCTACTTGCGATTTGCTACGAGCGATTTTAAGAACTAAATAACTAATGAAGATTAATGAATATGGTATCATTTTAAAGGTTATTCTGTAAACTTTAAATTGATACCATTTTCATTTCAATCGGACTCCTATTTCAGGAGCTGTCCTTGTTTAAGTGAAGGAGTAAGGAAAAATGAAGGAATGAGGAAACGGGAACCATTAAAAAAAAACAAAATTTAGAGGAAAATCTTTATTTGGGATAAAACATTTTTGTTCAATATTTAATTTTACCTCCCCTAGCCCTAATTACAGCACGAAGACGATTCTTCATGGACCTAATCAGCCTCTTGGCAGAATCTTGTGGGATGCCTTCCCACTCCTCTGTCAAAGCCGATTTTAACTCATGAACACTTGAGGGAGCTGGATTTCTGGATCGACCCTTATTTTCAACTCATCCCACAAGTGCTCAATGGGATTCAAGTCAGGGCTGAGCGCTGGCCAGTCTAATGTGGCGATTCCAACTTGACCCAGGAAGTCAATTGTGGCACGTGAAGTGTGACATCGGGCGTTATCGTGCATTAGGACGAAGTTATCGCCGACATATCCCGTATAAGGAACAACATGTTCCAGCAGAATATCGGTAATGTACCGGTCCGAAGTTAGACCACCCCCTCGTCCCCCGCCAGGCACGAAAACAAGCTCCGTTTTTGCGTCGAATGAAATGCCGGCCCACATCATGCAGGAACCGCCTCCATAAGCTACTGTTTCAGCGAAACAGCACTGAGCAAATCGCTCTCCAGGTCGCCTGTAGACCCGGCCCCTTCGGTCGCTACCGTGTAAGCACATTCTGCACTCGTCTGAGAACAGAACTTGCCTCCATTGCTCGATTTCCCAATTAAGATGGGCGCGAGCAAATTGAAGGCGTGTTTGACGGTGAGCTGCCGTCAGTTTTGGGCCTGTGGCAGGCCTTTTTGGTGTCAAGTTCGCCTGCTTGAGTCTTCGCCGAACTGTCCACTCACTGGCAGTTGTCCCACGAACTTCCCTGAGCTCCTGCTGGACGTCGATACCGGTCAGGTGACGATTTCGAAGAGAAGTTGACACGATAAAACGGTCATCTCTCTCCGAAGTGCACCGGCGCCGTCCAGATCTTGGCCTCGGGATGAAGCCTCCAGTCTCCAGAAAGCGTTTATAAACTTTCGAGATACAGGACTGGCTTATGTGGAGCTGACGTGCGACAGCCCGCTGGCTTAGCCCTTGTAGTAGTAGAGCAACAATTTGGGCTGCTTCTGTTGGCGTGGTCTCCATTATCGTCCAATGTTCAAATTCAACGGAGGGGTGTACCAGTCAACGTATAACAGCCTACTGATAAGAAAATTCCGATGCCCTGCGCTTTTATAGGATTCATAGGCGCGCAACTCGTAACGAATAAATTGAGACCTTTTCGTTACTCCTTGATTAAACCAGGATTGCTCCTAAAATACGGGTCCAATTGAAATGAATATGGTATCAATTTAAAGTTTACAGAATAATCTTTAAAATTATACCATATTTATTAATCTTCATTAGTTGTTTAGTTCTTAAAATCGCTCGTAGCAAATCGCAAGTAGGTGATTCCAAACTTTTGCTCGCGAGTGTAGATGGCGTTGTATAATTTGTTTAGAAATATTTATTATTATTATTTCTTCTTAGCTGGCTTACTATTTCAGGTACAATTTCACAATATTTACATGAAGCCTGTATTTGTTGGATAACAGCTGGTTTATTTTATTTCATTTAGCATTTTCTCCTCAACTTTACAAGTCCTTAATCCATAAAACTGAGTTATATCACAATAGTGTCAAGATATGGAGTGCCTGTTACGCAGACCAAATTGCATTGCACCCACGCTCTGTCACCTATCCCACCTAGTTTGTGATTAACTGGAGTACCACAATTTCCGCGACATCGGCATCTAATCCGATGTCATTCACGGAAGATGACGTGAAGAGAGGTAAATGAGAGCAGTGATATATTTCCATATCTCATAAAGTAGCTTTTAAGTGCTTGCAACCTGGTCATATGTGGGCTGCAATTCAATTTTATTTATGCATTTTTTTTTCATTGTACTCAAATGTATGGTGTCGATGTGGAGTAATAATAAAATTATAAATGACAAAGCGAATCGGTATTCCAAACTAGCCCAGAGGAAGAGGAAGACCACGCACCACTTCATGGAACAATATTAAGAAGAAGTCATTGGCAACCCTTATTCATCCCGCTGCTGGGATACTGGTCTCCCCTCAATCAAAGGGGTTTAGATACTCCTCCACGCTGCTCAACTATGGGTTGGCGGTGGTCAGTATTTACAAGCCGCTTAAAGGCCACTGACTTGGCATAACGAGTGTCATCTAACGGTAACAGCCGGGACCGACGACTTGACGCGCACTCCGAAGCACGATATTAAGAAGAAGACTGGAGTGAGTGAGGTCACCAGAGAGGAAGGAGATGCTGCTTTGGCAGCGGGGGTGGCGGCGCGCGAGCGATATTGTATGTTGCAAACGTTAATAATATGGCTACGGTAACCGCTTCACATTAGGCTGGCCGTATGCTGGTCTGCCACCCGACGTTGTAAAAAAAAAAAACAATCAAACAATGACGTCAACCCAGAACTTAACTGTCTGGCGCATATGAGGAGATCTGAATCCGACCCCAAAAAGATTATGGGATGGACAACAAGAGAGAAAGTAAATTGGTATTTAATAGGTACATGTATACGTTTGTAGCGATTACAACCTCTAACCATGAAGACATAACAGTCATGGCACTAACGATGAATCTAAATGAAATAAACTATGGTATTCCATATAGTCTTTCCATACATACTAAAATTATAAATGCTACGTGTGTCTGTCTGCCGTTTGTTACATTTTCACTAATAACAGTTTGAATGAAATTTGGTTTGGGCATAGACTATATTCCGAGAAAGGATATAGGCTACCTTTTGATGCGATTACCGACATTCATGTGGGTGAATCCGCGGGTGCACCTATTACATATGTAAACTATACATAACATATATTGCTGAAATCGAGCTTCTTGTATTACTTTGCGAGTAGGTAGCACAAAAAGAAAGAAAAATGATGGTAGACCTACATTCTTATACATAACATGCTAATTGTGGTCAAACATAAAAATACACAGTACAGCGTAGACATGACAAGAAGCCCATCAAGTCAAAACCGGGCAGTGCGACGGTATCAAGTTACCCAGATTAGTGCCGGCGTCAGCTGCAGTGACCAGATTCTGTCCACGTTCCCTTCCGGCTATCAGTTGACATGTTCATCATTTATGTTGACTTCACGGTTATAAAAAGATTTTTAATTTTATTTATCAACTCAATTTTATTTAACAAATCAATGACAATAGGCTAGTTGCCAATGTTATAAAATTATTAAAAAAAACTAGCTTCCACCCGCGGCTTCGCCCGCGTTTACTTTTTTTCTTAATAAAATACCTTTGAGAATATGACGTGTACAAAGTTTCATGACGATCGGTTAAGTAGTTTCGGTGTGAACAACAAACGAACTCACATTCACTTTTATAATATTAAGTCTCTAGGGGATTTATCAGTATTATAAAAAAACTAAAACGATCACAGACAAAACTAGAACGATCTCCCATCTTAAACTTATGTCCGATTTGTTTTATGGTCGATTGAAGTTTGATGGGAAAATCCATTTTAAAAGGATGAAATTATTAAAAAAATATATTAACGTTGGAAAAGCAATAAAAAATACTATATACTTTGTTACGGCACTGGCTACATAATATTTTAGATAGCTGTGTATTATGACAGCTAGCTATGTTAAATACTAAAGGTGTGACGTCATAACTTAGTACTATTTTGTATGGAGCGTGAGATTTTCAAGTTATCATATTTCGCGAAGTTTTTATGCTATCGAAGTAATTCTTTCACATATTATATATATTATATTATATAGTGATGTTCTTATATAACAAATAAATTTGATTCCGTTCCTAGTGTCCAAAATGTCGTGCTAACTAATAGCACGACATTTTGGCGATATTGTCCGTGATGTTGCAACTGGTCCTAACTGAAAATCAGTGCCGAGTCTGTTGCAGATTTCGGTCTTTATGCTGAGTTGGGACCATTTTGCGACATTGCACAGTACTTTAATATTCTTCATTTTAATATATTATCTGTTTGTTGACTTGTTTATACATTCTGTGCTGTGTAATAAGCAAATAAATGTTTTTCTTTTTCTTTCTTTTCTTTCAATATTATGTGAATCCAACTCTAGTGTTGCGGCTCCAGAGCAAACAACGTCGACCGCCTGTACATGGAAGTGTTTATTTATATCAAGTCCCTTCGTGCTTCGGAGGGCCTCATACAACTCGCAGTTGAACAGCTTGGTGGCGTATGCTCTAAGCCCCTTCGATTGAGGGAAGACCCTTATCCAAGGAGTAAAAACTCGTTAAGTTTAATCCGAAAGTGTTTATAATTCATAGAAATTGTTATGGAATATGAAATACGCTCACTTTCAACAAAGTGGCTTGAATTTAAAACCAAAAAATAAATGCCAGGAACTTGATGGTAAAAGCAAGTAGTAATTTAATCCGTCGAAGGTTCGTTAAGTCACGTTAACGTTAACTTAAGTATCAAGTTACTCAGGTTAAATAGAGCGTTGAGTTGCACCCTGTGTCTCTCCATGTTCCCTTCCGGTTTTATAAGGATGTGAGATTTAAATCTTATTACTTTTTTATATATGAAATTTAAAGTTTTTCTTTGGTTCCACCGTGGTGTTTTAATCAAACCTTCAAAAGTCAATTTGCCCACCTCCCTGTGTCCAATTGACCTCAAATTTGGTACACTCGTTTGGTTCTCGATGACAATACATGATTACCTAAAGTTCTATAATAATTCCATCTACGAGTACATAGGTAGAGTTAAGGGTCATAAATACAGTGCTACTTCCCTTACGTTTAACACTAAATAAAATATGTATGACGAGTTCGATGGTCGCACGGTTAGCAATGGCCACTTTGACTCCGAGGTCGCGGGTTCGATTCCCGCACAAGACAAACATTTGTGTGCATGAACATGTCTGTTCATCTTGGTCTGGGTGTTTTCTATGTGTTATAAGTATGTATTTACAAAAAAAAATGTATTTAAGTACATTTATCAATTGTCTAGTACCCATAACACAAGCTTTGCGTTTAATTTGTGACTAGATGGCACTGTGTAAATTGTTCAAAAAGATTTAGTACGATATTAAAAAAATATTTAATTTATTTTGTAGTCTTAATTATTTTATTTATAATTAAAGGCAGCCTATGTTGATGTAATTTTTGTAGACAAAACATTACCACAGATACAAACTACAATAATTAACGTATAGTTTATGTATTAACTATAAATTTATATGAACATGTTCGTCTATAAATAAGCATAAACATAAATAATACTGACTCCTAAATCATACCTGATTGATATTAGTGTTCAAAGTTTAGCAATCAAAACACATAACGCAACTTTACGAGCGTGTACAACGAACAAATCGCAAGTATATCTACAGACTAATTATACCATTAACAAAACGGACTTGCTGCGGTAATTTGAACATGTATAATAAATCACGGCGCGTGCGCAGGTCATGCTATTAGCCTTCTAAGGCCGGTCAGAGTCGGTAGCTAGCCACATTAACGGCTTTATACCAATGATTCATTTGAAACCAGATTACTAGCATAGATAGGGTAGAATATTAGAAACAGCAACTGAAGTCGATAGACATATTCGATCTGCACGCTGGCGATACAGACAACCCTTAGTTCTGACAACGATGGCATATGTATTTTTATTTAGTTTACCGCTGTGTTCAAATCTTGCAAGTTAAATTTGGCCCGCACTTGCTTGGTTCCCGTGACAATTCAAAATTACCTAAATGCCAAGTAACAAAAAAAAAAATACCAAGACAGTTTTCACATTATAGAGATAGGTATTACTTAACGATTTGATACTCAAATTCGTGTATTCTCTTTAACAAATGTCTTTTATACAGTTTTACGGTACAAAAATACAATTAGATGAGAAGTTACGGTCAGACAAAAATAGATCTAATTATAATATAAAAATACATTTACTAGGATTATTACTGAATACTACACTACTTACTGAATAGATACAATTTGATCGAAAGTTTTTATGAAATTCACTAACTGTAAGCAGCAAACAGAAGCAGTAGGCAGTGAAATGAAAGTTAAGTTAAGTACATACTTCCTTCTCAGCAAATTTGCATTTTTAGCAGTCGGGACGGATTATTTTGTTGACCAATATGTGTATAAAATACGTATTATTCCATACATACGTCTATTATTGCAGGCCATAAATCATAAACCTCATGCTGGCAAGATAAATCTATAGAAATCTGTTGGTGTGATTCACAAGCAACATTTTAATCTATATGTATTCATATTTTAAAGAGGTTTAGTTTGTACATGTTTTATACCAAACAAGCAAACGGCCCGCCTGAAGTGAAGCGATTACCGTAGCCCATAGTTGCTTTCATTATAAGAAGTCTCCTTGCGTCTGGTGGTCTCACTCACTCGCAGGAAAACCATAATCGTCAAGGGTATTGTTATTTGGTTGCGGTCTTCTGTGAGGTGGGAGGTACTTCTACCAAAGTCAGGCTCGCAAATCCCTACTTCCCTTTCGCTAGAAGAGCCATAGCCAGTTCGCAGGGGGTACAGGTGAGGTTGGCTTCTAAGCCATTAAGATTTCTTAACAAGGTCTGCCCCTTGCTCAACACTGTCTTTAGAGCCTACTCTAAAAACAGTGGTGAGCAAGGGGCAGATCTCGCTAAGAAATCAATCATAATGTGGTGTGTTAGTAATTAATAGAATAATATCTGCACGGTGCCACCTACCTTAATTTCAGATGATTTGTCCTCTACCCTAAGGTCAGCCCTAACATCTACCCTAAAGTCCACCCTATGGTACGGGTAAGGTAAGAAAGGTCAGGTAAGGAAGAGATTGCTCGAGAAAAGACCGTCTTGGTACTAGTACTCAATGTATTTCACTGTTGTATTTTTCTTTTAGTAGTTTCACCAATCCGCAGTTGAGCAGCATGATGGAATACGCTCTAAAACCTCTTCCATAGAGGGGATAGCCGTATTCCAACAGTGGGACGAATATGGGTTGATGTAGTGTCGCGTCATAGACTTCTTCCTATAATATCTTATATCATCACGGAGTGATCAAATGGTTCAATAATGTCTGTTATGTTGCAATGTCCATAAACATTTTATCACCCAGTAGTTACTACCTAAACGCAGTAAAATGGCTGAGAGCGACAGCTACGTGCGATAATACACCATCAATATATTTTTATGTATTTCGGTAAGTGTATTTTTGAAATAACGATCGCCTTCGCTCGAGGCTGACCAACGAAGCGTACGAAATTACTCCTTAATTCTCAATTTCGCCAGGAACTCGTTCGTACATCATTAGAATATCCATAGGTATGCAAATCGCCGAGCTCGGTGAGCGAATGGCCACTAGCAATGGCCACTTTGCTTCCGAGGTCGCGGGCTCGATATCCGCACAAGACATATTGTAGGGGTTGTGAAAAAAATATGTAAGCCGTCATTTTGTTATTATTGAATATGTTCTGATTTGACACACGGGATACTTTTCTTTTATCCAGGACCTGTATTCACGCGGAGTGAAGCATCGGTTGAAGCTACATTGTAACATCCTAGCAGCAAATAAAATTTATTTCTTGGGTAAATTCCGTGTTCATTTGATAAACGACTTTTTTCCCTACCAACGGAAATCTTCCTCAATGAATAAAACATATGAATAGCTTCCAGGTGATTAACACTCACAAAGTTAATTAATGTGAGTAATTAGTATTCGCCTGCTTTTCTTTTGATTAATGAGTGCTAATTGGCTAAATTACCGTGAAGAAAATTGGGGCGATACGTAGCATTTGTTTCTTAGGTATCATACCCGATGACATAAGTTTCTTGACGTGAATACGACTTTAAAATTGTTTCCATCATCATCATCATCAGGTCCATTTTAGTCTCCACTACAGGAGCACGACCCTCTCTTGTACGGAAGGAGGATTTGGCCTACGCTCCCCACGCTGGCCAACGGGTTAGGGAGGCCTGATCGATATTTGATAATGTATTTCCCTTGGTCGCCTTGTACGACATCCACGGGAAGAAACGGAGTGATTCTATTCTAGTCTGCCGGAAACCACACGGCTGAAAATTGCTTCCATAGGCAATTAAAAAAAACGAATAATAACAGAATCGGGGATACAGTTTGGTGTTGCAGCTACATATCTATCATCTCCATCCAAAATTCAATCACACCACTGGATAGATGAAGGATCAAAGAATTTATTACTATACGATGTTTCATAGTAAGGACTATGAAACATCGCGTGCGTTGCCGTTGTGAGATAATTTTAGTGTATATAACGTATTCACGAGGTACACACGGCCGTATCCATGACGCAGTCACACCCCATTTTTTTAGAATTAACAAGCAAGCAAGCAAACGGGTACATTGATGAAAAATGCCTAACATCCTTATACACCTGGAGTATGAAACGAAGTGTTGCATTTCTATGCAAAAAAAAAAATCTAAGCTTTTCACGTTTGCCCGAGCTCAGACAAAAAATAGTTTCTAGAGTCTACATGTGCGCAGGAAAAAGGAGTAGCTAAATCACGCTGTACTGAAAGGCTAAGCCGCATAATGATGTGTTTGAAATGCAAGTGCAACGAATGGTAGGTACATTGAAGCCGTCTTTACTTAAGTGCACTTTGACTGAAAGAACTTTGTAGGAGGTACCATGCTCCTAAGAATTTACTCCAATATCGCAGAAGCAACGAGCCAAAGATCGTGGAGAGTTACAGGATATGGACATGAACGAAATGGCGTGATGAGATATTGACGCAAGACTATAATGTAAATTCTTTAACAAAAATTGTATATTTGTTGAAACTAGTGGGCGCATTAAAATGCTGTGAATGTATGTTATCCATTGCTATATATGCAAAATTGTCTTTAGATTGGCTAATTAGCAAATTTTTAGAGTACCCCATTGAGGTGTAAACGTGAGTCTATCTTCCTCATTTTCTTAACTTTACGTACGCAATATATTTGACTGTGTCTATTATATATGTATACTATGACTGTGGAATTTAATACTTAAAAAGTATTCAAAACAACACTTTTAGGATTTGCATAGCTGTAGCATCGAGATGAGAGACTGCATGCGCTTAGTTTAGTTGCTTCACTTGACTAGCCTCTTTCGAGGCTCTTAATGTCTTATTTGCAATATTGCTGTTCCTATGGGTTCCTAGACAGCCGTAGTTTTACCCTTGCGACAGCAATGCACTTCATTGTTCATTGGCTGTTTGGTAGTAGCCGCTGCTAATTCTGGCTACACAGCAGTACGAATGTGTGGTGGGCATGTATGCACTTAGTTGTAATACTTATACAGTATATTTGAAAGGCTACAAACTTTTTGTTGCTGTCACGAGGAGGAATCAAAAAATTACTTATATATACTTTGGAAATTCTGTGGTTCCCGAGAGGCATCTAATCGAAAATTTTCGTAGAAATAGTCACTGGCTGATGAAATCCTTCTTGTGATCCTGAAACGCTTGAATTAAAGTACAATGAACTCTACACCGGACCTTATTGTAAAAACATACTTAAGGTCTAAAACAAACGTGTTTACATCCTCGTTTGTTTTTTAAACCCCTAAATATATAAATTCCCGCAAAATTTGCAAATAAACATTTGGTTCCAAGTTACAAAGGGTACATTATGCAGATTGGAGGGTACGAAGGTGAACGACCGAAAGGGCGGCGTTAAATAAACATCTACATAATTATTATTTGGCTAAGATTTTTTTTAATACTATGTCGGGTGGCAGACAATACGGCTGATGGGAAGTTGTTACCGTAGCCATATTAATCCTTGCAACATGAAGTATCGCTCGCTCGCCGCACCCCTGCTGCCTACACAGCAACTCCTTACTTTCTGGTAACCTCACTCACTCGCAGGAACACAACCCTCAAGGCAATTGTTATTTGGCTGCGGTATTATGGTATGTGGAGGTACTTCCCCAGTCGGGCAACTTACAAAATACGCAATGCCCTACCTCTCTTTTCGCCAGAGCCTTGTTTATCATTCAGCAGGGTGCACCACGTACAGGCGAAGTTTACTTTGGTTCAAAGTTGTTGATGAACCACTTACAACCCGAAATTGATTGTAGCTGGTGGTACGGTGGCTGGTAAAAATAAGTTAGTGAAAATTTCACATTTCGTGATGTGTTTCACATGTTTCAAAACGTTGAACTACATTTTCATAGGATTTCGTTTCATTACAAGTTTTTATTTAGTTAAAGAACTGGATAAACGAAACACATATAAAATAAATATTTCTGGACAATTTACACAGCACTTAAACTAAATAGTCCTAAATTAAGCGCAAAGCTTGAACTATGGATACTAGACAACTGATAAATGTATTTAAATACATTTTTTTTGTAAATACATACTTATGATACATAGAAACTACCCAGGCCAAGACAAACAGACATGCATTTATGTATGTTTGTCTTGTCCGGGGATCGAACCCACAACCTCGGAGTCAAAGTAGCCATTCGACCACCGTCAAACACAGTAAGTATTTTTTTTGTATTCTTGATGCAAAGGTGTGTGTGGATTTTATATGTGGATGCAAACAGAACTATTTATTGAGACTGACTCTATCATCAGCCGGACTTACGCTTGTTGGCAACCTTATATAAAAAACCGGCCAAGTGTGAGTCGGACTCGCGCACGATGGGTTCCGTACCATTATCTATAAAAACTGCAAAAAAAAAAACACGTTTGTTGCATGGGAGCCTTAAATATTTGTTTTATTTTAATTTAATTATTTATTTTTAAAGTGAATATATAACTAAATATTATGTGAGTACTCCAAGCGTATTGCCGTTATCAATTGAGAGCAAAAACGAGCAAAAAATCACGTTTTTGGAGGGGACCCCCTTAAATATTTATTTTATTCTGTTTTTTAGTATTTGTTGTTATAGCGGCAACAGAAATACATCATCTGTGAAAATTTCAACTGTCTATCTATCACGGTTCATGAGATACAGCCTGGTAACAGACGGACGGACGGACGGACAGCGGAGCCTTAGTAAAAGCGGTTCCTTTTTACCCTTTGGGTACGGAACCCTAAAAACGTGCTTTAGTTCACACGGCTGGAGTAAAATTCCTTTAGCTCTACCAACTTATAGCTCTCTCTCAACTTCCATTCGCCGTATCCGTATTGCTCTCATCACGCATTCACCAGCTCACTCCCCAAGTCAAGCGTACGTAAAGAAGTTTTACTTCAAAAACAATCGCGATGTCTGGTGACGAACCAGTTTCTTTACATTTTCACAAACTTTTACTCCATTATCGTTATGAAGGGGCGATAAGGACCGGCCGCCGTCAATCACAGCGCTCGCTGGTTTCTCCTAGATTGCTAATACATCCGAACCCACTCTTATCGCGGAATCTATCTCGCTGCTCTATCAACCACCTCATCCTAGTAATGTAAATCTGAACTTGTTTGCCGTTTCGCAACACGTGTTTTTCAATAATTTTCAATTGCACTTGTTTCCTCTGAGATACGCCCAGGAAATAGTGTGCAAATACAACGTATCTTTACAAGGCCTTTGCATATTAAGATGGTATAGCTAGCTCTGGGAAGATAAAAGTGGCTTGTAGTTAATTTTAGAGTCAATTATACGGATTGTAGTTGGTTTAAGATTTAATAGAAACGTAGGTTATAACATGGAGGTGTCTATCTACTCGTAAAAATCTGGGTTTGCGGGTAAATAAGAGATAGCGATTTTTTTTAAGTGAGAAGGGGGCCAACGAAATTGTTGGTCATCTGATGGAAAACAATCACCACCGCCCGCCGATCCGTTGCCAGCCTATTCTTCTTCCTTTCTTTCTTTCTCGTAACTTCACTTAATTGCAGGAACACAACAACCTTCAAGTGAATTGTTATTTGGCTGCGGTATTCTTTGAGGTGAATTGGAATATTGAAAACGTTAAAAGTATAAATTAAAAGGACAATAATAAATTGGGCGAATAAAAAATACTAAATAGGCGACTGGAATACTTACGTAACGAACGTTAGGTTTAGTATGTTTTATATCATCTTTTTTTTTGGCCGTGTGGTTTCCGGCAGACTAGAATAGAATCACTCCGTTTCTTCCCGTGGATGTCGTACAAGGCGACTAATGGAAATACATTTTCAAATATCGATCAGGCCTCCACAACCCGTTTGGCCAGCGTGGGGAGTGTAGGCCAAATCCTCCTTCCGTCTATGACGGAGAGGGTCGTGCTCCTGTAGTGGAGACTACCATGGACCTAATGATGATGATGATGATATCATCTTCAGTCGCCCAGTTAGTATAATAAACACTCATTTTTACATTTTTTATACCACATCTGGTGGCAGACAAGTATACGGCCCGCCTGATATGAAGTGGTTACTGTAGCCATATTAACGCTCGCAACATGAAATTACTCTCGCACCAGCCACCCCGCTGCCGACGCAGCAACTCTTTACTTTCTGGTGACCTCAGTCACTCGCAGGAACACAACAACCCTCAAGGGGATTGTTATTTGGCTGCGGTCTTCTACTTCTACTTCCCTAGTCGGGCAGATTAGAAATACGCTGTACCCTTCTTACTCTTACATTTTATATTCACGGTTTAGGAAAATAATAAATTGGGTGACTAAAACTATTAAATGGGCGACTGGAATATTAGGTTAGGTTACATTTGATATGTTTTATATTATATGTTTTATATGTAATGTTCAACAGCTACGATATCGTAGTGAGTTAGTCGTTGAAACCCTTTGGATGCCCTGACTACTCGATTCGAATTTTACACGTACACAATTTTTCTGTATACTCGACACTTATTCACACGAGGACCATTCCTTTAAATTATAACGTATGGAATGGTCCATAAGTAAATAAGTGTTGAATATATAGGAAAATGGTATACGTGAAAATTTTGAATCTAATAGTCATCATGGGAACACAGGCTTTAACGACTTAAGACGCTAAGATAACTAACGGTTGAACGTTACGAGAATCGAACCCTAGTTTTATAATTATAGGTTCTCAGTTTATTTACTGCCCTTTTAATAACCCATATTGTATATACAATACGAAACAAGAGAGTACAGAAAAACAGGGGCGTAAATTACACTTTTTCCTATGTGAATTCGATAGAAATTATCTATCTATAGTTTTTAAGTATTTCTAACTTTTCAATATTTTAATATATATAATTCTAATTTAATATTTTTTTCTTGTATTTCACGCAATCAATCAAATCAGTCTATATATGCATATACAATATATCATCTATCTATGTAAATCATTCTACATGTACGAGTATATATCATCGGTCTAGATGAAAATCGGAATCAAAACTCTCATTTCCAGGGGAGCAATTTTAAAGATTCCTTTAGAATTATTTCAGCCATTATTATTCTTTAGGTGACTTCATCTATATATGAAAGGATAGATGTGCTACCCTGCCTTTTGTGCCATTTCTTGTCCTATCGTTATAAGTACATATATATCATTTAATAGAAAGAATGCAATTTAAAAAAAGCGATATTTTGGGCTGATACGCTATTCATCCAAGTCAACGATATCATAGACAATAAAGCAGAGCAGAATTCTGTCATAAAGTCATTCGTCCGTCGTCGTAATTTTTATGACTCGGAATCTTTGCCTTAATTAATTACTCCGTTGGTATTCCGATGTGTTCCTGTTTTTATTATCGTCGTTTCATTTTATTAACGAGCGATAAACACATTTAATCAAAACATTGGAAATTATAGGTCTGTAAGGACTAAGATTATCTTACTTCATATTTTTTTTTATATTGGAGTACCTATCAAATGAGGTTTTATTTACTAGATAGGTACTTCACAATTTTATAACGAAAGATCTATTAGGCAGTTAATACTGGCTACATGGGAACGAGTGGGAGTGAGTGAACGGGAATTTATTGGTGTCCTGACCCTATAAAAATTACGAAAAATCTTCCGTAATACTCTTAAGCTAGGCTTCTGGATAAGCAAGTAATTGCAATTTTTTTTTGCATAGAAGCGGTTTAAGTATCGCTACTAGAAAACTTAATTTGCAATTATGTATGTATGCATTTGTGAATGAATGTTACAAATTATTATCCCATTTTAATGGGATCAGACTTTGTAATATTAAATTGAACGACACTTGGGACTACATGGTGACTGAACAGTTCCTTAGAGTTCTATTTATAATTGCTGTGTTTGTAAATTGTGCTAGTTTTGGGACGTTGTTGTATCGTACTGTCATATAAGTCGCAGGTAATCCTATAATTTTAATTTTTATATCCAATCGTGAACTATAATTATTGTTTATTCAATTGATGAACTAGTTGACAGCAGTAGAGTAGCAAAAAACAGATCTATTGTATTATTTGTACTAATCATCTGAATCTAAATATACATTATGCACGCGACGGCTAATGACGTCCGATTTTAACGTGAATCATAAGTGAAACGTAGTGACATTGAGATTAAATTCGTTATTTCATTCATAATGTTTTTATATTCCATTGATTTTGTTGGTCAAAGATTTACAATATCCGATTTCGTATTTGGCATAACCACTTACGATGACTAAAATCTGATAAATATTACTCCCGCACTATTTGGGTTCCGCATAGAGTTTCATATAATGCATCTGTGATGAAATATAAACTAAGTTTGTGATGTTTTTATGTACTACCAAGGTGGAAAATAAACTTACAGTCCGCCTGATAGTAATTAGTTACGCATGTAACGCCAGCGTCGCCACACGTACGTTGTTAAGCCTGTAAAACATATTTACGTCGTTTTTGAAGGTGCAAGTTACTTTTAGTTAATCTCACGTGCATGTGTTGTGTCCCGTCGATAATTGCTTATCGACGGGGCAGACGAGGAAAAAAATAAATGAAAATAACAAATATAGAATTCTTTCGATAGTTGCTGAGTTTAGTACAGTATGGTGAGTACACACGGTGTAATCCTCATGTTGCAAGCGTTTGTAGTTTTCGCTAACCACATCACATTCACAAGATATATGCTTGTTTTCTATTCAATGATATAAAAAAATACATTGCTGTATGTGAAATGCAAGCCTGCGGCGTTTTGCAAAAAAACAATTGCTTTGTAAAACAGCACATAATCAACTGAATTGACGGATAGTCAAATAAATCAATAGTTAACAGATTTGATTCACAACCCGTTCCACTGCCAATATTAAGATAATAAATTTGCAAATTCTACTTGCTTTTAAGACAAATAAAATACCAATATCCTTTCGTATCGTTTCGAATTTATTGGTGAGAAAATGTAGGAAAAGCTTTAGATTTTTGGCATAATTTTCGTTTCCGTCATTTTTATACG
This sequence comes from Hypsopygia costalis, assembly GCA_937001555.2. Taxonomy (NCBI): domain Eukaryota; kingdom Metazoa; phylum Arthropoda; class Insecta; order Lepidoptera; family Pyralidae; genus Hypsopygia; species Hypsopygia costalis. Next base: position 6,147,969 of record OW443330.2, on the reverse strand, counting down.
GAACGCTAAAATTATTCAATGAATGAATAAATAAAATATCCACCCAATTAGCGATTAATTCCAAAATAAATCAGGGCATGAGGCCACGATACCCTATTAGCAGGACGGGTTTATTCGAAAGTTGGTAATTATCCAAGGTAAGCACAATGCGATGGATTGGCAATGGCGAAGGTTTCGCTAAGCCGAATGCCTTATATGGAAATGCTTTGACTGGGTAGCTGACACATGCAAAGTGACTAGTACTGTAAGTACTACAGAATACTTATATTGTAATATTATTGGCACGGAATAAAATTCTTCTGTGTCCTTCGATCTGTGACATAATTAAAGGGCGAAAACAGTAATCTATACTAATATTGCTAATATTATAAAGACGTAAAGTTTGTAAGTTTGTGAGGTTGTAATTAATAATTGAGGAGCTCGATGGCGTCTTTGCGCATGGCAGTCTAATCGATCACGCAAGTCAAGCAACGTCAACCGAAGCCTGTCCATGGATTTGGAAATTAATAAGGGAAAGTTGAAAATTCTTTTTCCAAGTCATTTGTGAGGCTTATATATTAACCCGAAAAATCAAAAGATTTTTTCGTAAACGCGGACGAATCCGCGAGCGGAAGTTAGTTGTAAATATATGGATTGTTATAATGCTACCGCAATTTTATACTGCAAACTTATTTATTTTTCAGTAGGCAAATCTGTTTCAAATCATAAAATATAAACATACTTTAAGTTGTTAGTATAATAGCTTCCTACTCCTACTAATTTCTTCTGATTAAATTCGTTGTGAGTTCCAAGGCAGCCGTAGTTGTACCCCCGGGACTGCAATGGACTTCACTGTTCATTGCCTTTTTTGGCGGTCGCCGCTGTTACTCCTGGCTACACAGGAGACACAGTGGTGGGAATGTGTGGTGGGCCCCCGTCCCATACTTTAAGTAATTACAAACAAACTTTCAATAGAATGAGTTGGAATTTAACTGCTTTAGTAAAGATCCAGTGACCACCTTCTGGCTCCATCATCATATCAGATCCATTGTATTAAACGTGTAAACTATTGAGTATTATTCCACAAAGTAAAAAAAAAAACATATAACATTTTACGCGTGATCATTCTACAGCATTGTTTTCCACCTTGGCACTGAAACCTGTCAACTTGTCCTGTTGTTTTGTTGGATTATAACGAACTTACTTAAATTTTCCGTTGGAACAATAAGGTGAGATCGTATCGTTTTAAAAATAACGTTAAGAATATCATTAAAATAATAATCAGATTAAAAATACTGGCTGGTAATTTAATACACGGATTTACATTTTATTTTTCTTTCCTCAAGAAATGTCGGCTCAAATATCGGTTTAACATTTTCCGCAGAGCCGGAAACGTGATATGTAAAGTTTCAGCGTTCTTATAACATGCTATTAGGCTGTCACTATAATATTTTAGTTGCCAATTAAAGAAACTATTTGCTAATGACGTTAAAATGTTGCCAGCTTCCTCATTCTCAATCGGATTTAACTAATGTACAGCGATTATTTCAAAGCCTGTAATTGATTAGGACGTGAAACCGATAAGACAGACTGTGTAAGCGTAGCGTATCTCAATTCTGTTTCCACTTGTAATAAATGTGAGGTCAAATAGATAGTATTAAAGTTAGGGTTGCCACCTCTAAACGCTAGCAACCAGAACTAGAAACGTGAAAACTCCGGATTTTGAATCTTAAAATCCGGACATGACATCAGCGTTTTTTTAGTACTAGTACTATTTTTTATTCTGTGACAAGACGATTATTGGCACATGGAGCGGGCACGTACCCTATACCTAACTGCTAGTGCGCCTCTGTGTGCCAACCTTCCGGTTATATCACACGATTGCGAGTCTCCCGTCCAGTAAACCACCCAGACGAGAGGGCCTTTACCTGCTCCGCTCTTGCGCTCGGTAAACCAACCGAGCACTCAAGCGGAGCATTAGCAGGTCTTACTCCCCTTTCACCTGCATGCAGGCTACTTGGGTACTCTTAAGTCGAGTAGCTCGTGGCGAACCGACGCTCGGCGAACCGAGCATCGAGGCCCTACCACCACTCCCCAATCTCCATGATGGGTACCGGAACTGTATGGCACGTGTGCTTCACATGGAGCGAGCAGTAGTGATTTAAAACTTCTAACCCTGGACTACAAATGAAATGAAACCCCACCCGGACGCCCTCCAAACTAGGATAAATCTGGGGAAACACGGACGGTTGGCAACCCTAATTAAAGCTATACAGGTCAATAATATTTGTTTTACGTAACCTTAGTAATTAATTTGAACGAGAAAATCGATAAATGTGAGATGCTAATTGGTTGATGAACTTTCGAACCTAATGATTATCGGGAAATCGATAGCGAAACGTTGCAATAAATGGGGTTCTAAACCTTAATTAGTTTTATCTTTATCACTGTTTACAAGCTTAAGTAATTACTGGCTTACTACTTGGCTACTTAGTACTTACGAGAAAAACTAATAACCTAACATAATCAACAGTCAACTTTCGATTTCAGGCAATCCCGCGCCCATATCAATACCACTCTCTCCCGATTGGCCGATTACGTACGTGTTATTATTGTCCGACGATATCATTATTGCAACGTTGGAAATAATGATATCGAAGTTATATCGATTATTCTGTGACTGTCGATCGATTATCAGATCCGAGAAAGGAATCATTTTAGACTGTTATTGTCTAAAATGATTCCTTTCTTAAAAATAATGAAGAGGCAAATATATTACATATATAGGCATTGATAAAAATATTACTACAAAGCTCAAGTGAAGAGCGTCAAGAGTTCTTAACTGTACCTACTTATTTAGAATTATTTCGTCTAAACAGGTGGAGTTAACATTTTGAAAATTTAGAAGAAGTGATGAAGTACTGCATTTCAAATGTAAATAAAATGAAGCTGAGTGAAATTGTAATTTTTCACAGAAGACGATGTCTAGTTTCCACAATATGTTTATTTTTATTTCCGTATTTTTCCATATTTTAGATTATTATATGTATATATTAAAAAAATAATACGTATTAATTTAAGGTGTTGATACACAGACATAATATAAGCATTGTGTCAATGTAAATGTTCCGTGTTAAAAAGCGAATACAAATCTTAAAGACTCATATCCTGGCCTGAAGGACTACAGACTCGTCCTGTAGAGCAGTGTCCTAGAGTACATTACTTATGTCTTTGAGCAGGATGCTATGAGTGAATAAAGTTAAGGGAGAGCGCAAATCCAATAAGGCACGACGTACCAACAAAACTTCTATGAGGCCTTGGACCCTTTAAAGATACATCAATGAATACTACATATTTGTATCATATCTGCTACATATTTGCAATGTTAAACATGCTACACAACACAACGCACTAATCGTCGACTCTCTAAGAAAGAAAATCTGACGCAACCTAGAGCTAGAAACGTGATGCAAACAGCTTATGGAAACAGTTTCACAGTGTAAATTATCTGTAATACGCGTACTTAACGTTCGGATACGCGCAACAGTGCTCGGCTCGTTAGCCGCGAGACACAAAGTATTATGGTTATGATACAATCATAATCTTCAAGGTTATTTATAGATAAAAACGGAGATAATTTAATTTTCTGTTCAATTTGTTAATGTATTTTTATCAACTCTTTGTTTGCAAACTGAGTCGGTTTTTTGACGTGTTTGACGCGTTTTTTGACGACGTTTTACGCATGAACGCCGCTGCACGCACGAAAAAGCATGACTTATTGTCATGTTCTACCTCAGCCGAGCATGCAAGCGAGAGCGCGGACCAAGCGATAGAGAGGCACGATCGGCCTGTTTCATATGACGTTGTCACGTAAAATTATCGTCCGTAAACCGACTTTACAGACAACCAATTTTTAAAGTAACTAAATGACGTATTATACATATTATGGTGAATAGTATTTTGTGTTTTGATCTTTTTATGTATTGAGTGCGTAAGTCTTAATCTATTTTCTTTGTTAATGTAATATAATTTTGGATTAGACTTGGATAACCAAAATGTTATGAAAAGGTTTTGATTTAACCTTAATAACTTTCATTTTCATAGTTCCCGTAATGAGCGTATAGTGTGACTTCGGTTCATTAGTCACAAGAAATCATAACCCTGTGTCGTTTGTCGTCCGACAGTGCAGCGTGAACTAATGTGGTGAAATTGTGGTTTCAGTCACTTTTTACTTTCACTGCTTTTGTTGATACAAAAGATTTATGATCTCGGCAGAATAGTACATGGTATGGCTTTCCCGGCTATATAGTCAAAATTGGGATTAAATTTCTCAAAATCGGTAATATCCCCATTTCGCCTCAGGCAAAATTGCCGTTCCCAGCAAGAATGACACATCAGTCAGGGAATCATAGACTTTATAATAAACTACGTTTAATAGACCGCGATTTGGTGTAACCACAAGAAGAAGTGGATCTCGTAGAATTTATATAAAAAGTGCAGTCTAGCAAAATAACGTGCTTTCTTTAAAAAATAGGACGCGAAACAAAAACCCTATCCATCTGTCTCATTTCCTTACATAATCATGGCGTAAGTATACTCCATTTCTTAGGTGCAATGTGCAATGTGCATGTTATAGAAACTATCATTTTGTCTATAGTTTTTTCTATCTACCCAAGGAATAATCTAAGGCACGTTGCTCATTGGTAACTAAAGGCGGCAGCGACGCGGTAAAATTTAGGTTTTTATAATTATATAATTTCTCATTTTTTTCGAAATCGTATTTCATTATTAACCACCTGTAAACTACACGTAAAATACCCTGAAATCAGGGCGATGATGAGACGTGGCGAAGACGGAGTCCGCGCCGCGTCTTCGCTTCGATCCGTGCCGTTATGCTGTTAGATGAGCGTACTACCACAGGTACTACCATACATTTATTATGAAACGTACACTATACCTACAGCTAATGCGCACCAACCTTCCGATTATATCACAGGATTGGGAGTCTCTCGTTTAGTAAACCAACCAGACGACCTTTATCCGCTTCGTTCTTACGCTCGGTAAACTAACCGAGCACGCAAGCAGATTGGTAGCAGGTCTTACTCCCCTTTATTATGAAAATCTAGATGCTATGAACGCCGCGTTTGTGTGAGCGCCGGACCTAACTATGACGCATACTAAACTGTCTACGAAACTAGAATAAGTTTGATCTATCTCCAACTCTCTTAGTCACAAGTTTTTTCGTCAGTCGTCAGTCTGTCAGTTACAGTGATTTATGATGAATGTGAACGCTTTCTAAATTGTTCATCAACAATGAGTGAAGGACAGACCGACAATTCAATATAACAATAGTGTGAAAGTGTTTAAAATAATGGACTTCTTTTATTAGGAATCGTCAATAAAAAGTGATTAACATAATTATGTAATCTATAGCACATGCATGTATTTATCTTCTAAGTATAGGTATTAATAAAATCGGAGTGTATATCTGTAATATTGAGATGACTGCTTTCTGTTAAAGCGATTATATATTATACAAATAATATTAGATATATACCCTGCCGTTGGCCGTGTGGTTTCCGGCAGACTAGAATAGAATCACTTCGTTTCTTCCCATGGATGACGTACAAGGCGACTAAGGGAAATACATTATCAAATATCGATCAGACCTCCCCAACCCGTCTGGCCAGCGTGGGGAGTGTAGGCCATTTAGGCCAAATCTTCCTTCCATCTAGGACGGACGAGAAAGGGTCGTGCTCCTGTAGTGGAGACCTGGACCTGATGATGAATGAAAATATACCCTGCGGTTTCTTCTGCCAGAAATTACACAGCGCCATTTAGACTCAAACTAAGCAAACCTTGTACCCATAGTAATGGGTAGTAGATAACTGATAAATCGATGGTTTCTACGTAAATAAGTGATTCATATTTCTTTCATTATAATTTTTTTTATTTCATTATTTATTATCATTTCAAGTTGATGTACACGACTGTTTGTCATATGGTGGGATCGAACCAGCGACCTCGGAGTGAAAGTGGTCGTTGTTAGTCATTCGACTATCGAGCTCGTCAAACATAAATATATCAAATGCGCGTTGCGTTTGATAACATGTATATATCTTTTTACAACTGCATTTATTGATAAAATATGTCATGCTGTTCGACGTTATTTCACACATAGGTACATGAAAAGATTCAAGTAGCCTTGCCAAAAGCTGATAAGCTTATTTGTAATGATGTTATCGTTGTGGAAATTGCCACTTGGATGAAAGGTTTCAATGATAAAAGACAAAGGATTGACAGTCTATACTTTTTTATTTTAACGTGATAACGTCTTAAAAACCGATGAAAGCCGGCTGCACGCACGAAAGACCATGACTCCATTGACGTTCCGCCTAAGCCGAGCGTACAAGCAAGACCGCGGATCAAGCGATACCGCTCCATCGGTCGATTTTTTTTATACCACTAAAGTGGAAAACAAGCATACGGCCCGCCTGATGGAAAGCAGTTACCATAGCCTATGAACGCCTGTAACACCAATCACATGCGCGTTGCCGACCCTGTAAAAACCTCTTCGATGTTTTCAGTGTAAATCAAAAACTAAACAGACCGGACTCTAGTCCATGGGGCCGAAATGGAGTTTGATTGCAGAGAGTAGATTCGCTGAGTGTATGATTTTTTCCATTGATTTCAATGGGAAATGTATTTGATGATCATTCCTCAAGGACATGATCGATCTCAATTTTTTTCCACACAGACCTCAAGCATGAAAAGGTCTTTAATTGTGTCAAGTTTCATCAAAATCTGCTCAGTGGCTTTGGATCCTATTCATTTCCAAGAATTACTTTTTGGCCGTGTGGTTTCCGGCAGACTAGAATAGAATCACTCCGTTTCTTCCCCTGGATGTCGTACAAGGCGACTAAGGGAAATACATTATCAAATATCGATCAGGCCTCCCCAACCCGTTTGGCCAGCGTGGGGAGTGTAGGCCAAAATCCTCCTTCCGTCTAGGACGGACGAGAAAGGGTCGTGCTCCTGTAGTGGAGACTATAATGGACCTGATGATGATGATGACTTTTCGGCGTATATAAGCGTTCGGCTCGCTTCGCACGCTCTACTCAAATAGAGGGAAAAACTAAATAAATGCAGGTTAACAAATCATAAACAGGGAATCAATAAATCTTCATATATCGCATTCACCGTTAACCGTGGATGAAATACTATGGACTATCAATTAATAGCTGACTAGCACCAACTATGATGAATCGGGGATAAAGGCACTTTCACATGATGTAAAGTACTACAATATATCTTCTCAGACAAACTGCGACTTTACGTATGAGGATGATTAAGATGGAAGGCAAGAAATTTAGTCAGAGATTAGACGTTTTCAGGGGATTTTAAAGTCACAAAAATGTTCATAATGTTCCATTAATATTAAGATACGATAGACATTGTCCTGTCCAAATGTTATTGAAATCCTTCAGTTTTTCTTGAAAATCACAATACAATTTTCCGTAACTTTAAAAATATATTTAGTGAACTATGACTTTGGGTAGAAAGCAAAACAAAATGGACGAATGGAGAAACTGTCGATTTGCGACGAAACATTTGGGTCGAAACAGGGACATGTACACACAATTTAATTATTTTATGGCATAAAGGTGGCAATCAAGAACTTTAATATGTATATATATATATATTATGATCATGTCCGATGGTAAGCAGCCAGTTTATACATTAATAGTTATATTTTGGCAAAATTCTGTAATTATCGGTTTCTCAAATAAAATGGAGTTAATACTTTACTTTACGTTAATACTTTCGCGTTGCAAGATTTATGAAAATAATAACGGGAATGAACGCGATCATACATAAGAGTACCTTTATTATTGCCTGACGTTTCGACCAGGTTGCATGCTCATACAGGCTGACCACAGTCACACAGGTTGACCACAATCAGCCTGTGTGCGCGTTAATTTCCGTTATTATTTTCATAAAATGGAGTTCTTTGCGTATTTTCATAAACATTAAACATACAAACATTGATATTTAAAAAATTCACAGAAATATGATTACAGTCTGGAAGCCATCTTTCATAGTTACTTACTCGTACTTATCATTAGTCACCGGCCCCATGCCTGTTTACCATCTCAGCGGTTGAAAAAATACTGACTATGTAAAATTGCCCTTACGCGACGGATCGCGGATAAAGCTGAGTGTACATGATATACAGCGGCGATGTTTCTACTCGCTTCATTAAGATTTAGAAACGCACTCATTTCCCGACTATGAATCATGCGGAGGCGTCGCGACGCGGGAACGCATCCACTATTTGAAAATAGAACGAGTTGACATACTTAAGCTTCAATAGTGTGAATATTTGTGTGTATCAATAAAGGAAAGTGCGATTTTGAATGTCGGTGAAGATTCAATGATTCAACCTCATTCAGTGTGTAATGTTCCAAATGTATCATTGTGTGACGTTTAGCAACTTTTTTTCGTAGAGATAAAAAGATCGACTAAGTATGTTTTTCATAAATTAATTATTATCATTATATCAACGATGTCATTTACGTTTTCCGTGATATTTGTACAGATAATAATGTCTTCTATAAGAGTACCTATGCTGTAACTCAGAATTTCCTATTTTATCATAGTGATTTATATTTTGTTATTATTAATACATAAGATGTTATGGGAAATGTGTTAAATTCAGACATATGTACAGTTCTTAAGAAATTTGTTAAAATTATACGTTAGGATCATTTATTAAATAAATAATAATAATATCATTTATTAATAATATCATTTTATCTTTTCTTTATCTGCTTTAATAATATCATTTATTAAATAATATTATTAAAGCAGGCTGGTGATTCGCAAGACGAGACTTCATCGATTTAGGCTTCATCATATGAAAATGTGGGAATTAAAAAAAAAAGATTTCGTAGATCCAACTGTCATTTCAATCTCATATGTATAAAAAAACAATTGTCACGATGTTAGTCTGTGATAAACTCCGAAATTACTTAACTGATCGTAATGAAATTTTGTATATGTGTGTTTTATCCAACTTGAAAGAAAGAATAGTTTTTATCTAATTCGTCCCTTAAGGAGCCCAAATAGATGATGAAAGTTCAAGCGGATGAAGTCGGGTGATCGCGAGTATTATATGAAAGAGAACTATGACAAACAGGTAACCATCATGACCTAATTCGTGATTAAAAATTTTTTTCAAAATAGCACTTATAGGCGAAGGGCATGTTGGTTAGGTATATACATTTCCTAGAAATTGTAAAGCATTCTTCGATTTAACACATTTCGGGTGACATTATAATTATGTACATAATAATAATATTTATTATTAAAGAATGCAAAATTTTACGATGCCATATATTACTCGTCGATTAAACGTTTTATTGCACCGATTTATTACGTGTGGAGTGTTTTTCTGTTTTTATGATATACGCTTGTCTCGTTGCATGTTGACAGCTTCATCTGCTCATAAAGTTCTAATTTATGCTTGGAGTAAGTGGAGAGAAAACAGCTTGTTGTATAGTTAAGGATATTTTTTTATATTAGCTCAGCATATTGGCTCCGCTTCGCCTGATGGTAAGTGGAAAGAGGAGCCCCAATCGCATCGGCAACGGACAAGATACCTTGATGTCTTGTCAGTTAACGCTGCCATGCTAGCCTACAAGATGCTTATTCACGCTTCGCTTGAATCCTATATTGCATGAATGAGGAACTACATTGAGGAATTACATGCTCGACTGGAGAAATACCTCCACCGCCAAGAACCTTGTAGTAAATAAACCAAATAAAAATATTCCCTTTAGGGTTGTTGTCTCCTTGCGAATGTGTGAGGTCTCAGGGGGGCTAGCCAAATGGCAGTTTGCGAAGTAGAAAAGCGTAGCGATCGCTAATTTGAACTGTGGAGCTCATAGGAATTATATACTCATGTTCGAATTGACAAACGTCACGTGATCTATCTAACGTTCGTTACGCTACGAATTACACTTGGCTAGGGGTGCAGGAAGGAAAGACTCGCTGCGTTGGCAGATGGGGTAGAAGCGCGCGAGCGATATTCCATGTGGCTATGGTAAAAGCTTTACATCAGGCAGGCCGTATGCTGGTTTCCATCCGACGTCGTCGTCAATCCTTATCCATACGACCGTACGCAGTACTTATTACTTATACTGTGCTTTTTTTACCTTATTCCGAATCATGAGTTTTGTACTATTTCGTTTAAGTACCTGAAACATAAAATAAATAATTGTTAGTAAAGTTACATAAAATTATATATTTACGGGTGTAAGTGATGATCAACATCTTTGAACCAAAGCCAACCTCACCTTCACGTGGTGCACTCTGCTAACTGACAAATGAGAGCCTGGCGAAAAGAGAGGTAGGGCATAACATATTTTTAAGCTGCCCTATTGGGGAAGTACCTCCAATCAAAAATTACCGGAGCCAAATAATAATTCCCTTGATGGTTGTTGTGTTCCTGCGAATGAGTGACGTCACAAGGAAGAAAGGATGGAGTATAGGCTGGCAACGGATCGGCGACCTCTTGGTGTTGCTGATCTCCATCAGCGCAGTGGTTATTGCTTTCCATCAGGACCCAAATGCTTTTGTTTGCCCCCTTTTCATATAAAAAAATGTAAATAAAAAGAAAAAATATACATAATCGTAAAATTAATTACCATGTAGACACTCTGCCGCGTATTTAGCAAAACGGTTGGGCGCTAAAAGGGCACTCTCATTGCCCTTTCAGTTATTAGCTAATTATTATTGCACACGTCGATGTCACATTGCGGTGGTCGGGGGCTAAATAACAATCTATATAGCTGCAGCTATCATTATATCAAATCAGTTGTACACAATGGTTGGGGTGTAAGTGACTCGCCACAGAGTAGAGTTAGAGTCAACCTCATCTGTACGTGGTGCACCCTGCCGACTAGCGAAATACCTCATAGAATACCGCAGGCAAATTACAATTCACTTGAGGGGTGTTCCTGCGAGTGAGTGAGGTCAACAGGAAGCAAGGAATTGCTGCGTTAACAGGCGGGGATGGCGGCGTGCGAGCGATATTTCAAGTTGCGACCGTTAATATAGTTACGGTAACCGCTTCACATCAGGCGTGTCGTATGCTTGTATGCCACCCCAACGTAGTATAAAATAAATAACAATTTATTAAAAATAACAATTTATGTCATACAGGCTACGTGTCTCTATAACCGCATAATATTATTCGTAAAAGTAAAAATTAGGTTTATTAGTACAGAACGGTACGAATTTACGACGAACGGAACGAATGAACGGTACGAATTACGAACGGTACGAATGTCGAAGTGTCAATAGCTTGGCCGTTGGACGTTACACTTCTTATTGCCTAAGACCTATTCCAAATTATAATACTCCGACACATAGAAAAAATATCTACTATTTACCAATATTTTGCAATAAATAATTGTTTAAAACAATGCTAAACAGTTGAAAGGCTTACAGATTTCGTTTCACAGTGTACTGGGTCCATAAAGCTAAGTGGGTTCCCGTGTAACTCGGTGAATGCATTTACTGCAGTGATTGCACTAATGTACTACGTTACAACCACAAATGGCACCATTTGACCTGTTACAATAAACTAATGAGTTAACGTGAGCTGATTTAGGCTATGTTTTATTTGCAGTGTTTTTACTTTGAAAGAGGTTTTGCAATTGCGCATTAAAAATAGTTTTGTAAGACCGACAATGGCCGTCGTGCCGTGTCGTTGCTGTGCTGTACCTTTGTCATGGCGAGTGTTTCACGATTTTTATAGTACTCTCGTTGCCTTTATGATCAGATATTATATCTTCTACTTACAACACTAGCTGTGCCCGCAACTCCGTCCGCGCAAAATAGTTATCGTTTTTTTATTTATATTAATAAAAATAAATAAAATTTCTAAAATAAATGTAGACTGAGTTACATCAGCTATCTACCAGTCAAAGTCACGTTAAAATCGGTCCAGACATTTCAGAGATCAGCCGGAACATACAGACAAAAATTGTAAAAATAATATTTTGGTGTATGTACCGTGTAAAGCGGTTAATTTAATATTACAAGCAAACACTTTAATTTTATTTATCTGTATAGAGTATAGATATGGGGAGTGTAGGCCAAATCCTCCTTCTGTCTGGGACGGACGAGAGAGGGTCGTGCTCTTGTAGTGGAGACTAAAATGACCTGATGATGATGATGATGATGATTTAGTGTAGGCAAAGTAGGTCGTAAACACTGTTACGAAATAGGTCATTCAGTCGCAACGACATACAACCTAGACTACCGGCATACCCGCTTACAAAACCATTACAAAACCCGTGACAAAACGCATCATGCCGGCCATATATCACTGGAACAATGCGAATTAACGTCATTCTCGAATCTGGAGTAAAAACGGATTATGAACATTATTTACGTTCAAATAGTTTTGCTTTCTAAGCCTTAAAATACGATTAAAGAAAACGAAATCTTTTATTAGAAACTTTAACATATAACAAATAAAGTTTAAAATACTGTAGCAATTGTAATAGGAACACAGGTGTCGCTTTGTCCACGGGATAATGCGCACACGTCACTTTCTCCCAAATGCGTTTACGCAATGTCAGGGAACTATTTATCGATGCTCTACATTCTTTATTGTGTACTAGGCTAACAGTATGATGTCACATTTGATTTTGATCACTATGGAATAGATAAATAGATGCGTTTTTTGAAATCTAAAACTGCTGTATTGTGTAGTGGTGTAAAAAAAATATGCTTAACGTTGACATCTGCTTGTCAATATTCAGTTTATTTTTGTTCGTTCTTGTTCTTATGTATTATAAGAAAATTAACATTGTTGGTACAGTACGTTGCCTATGTGTGAAGCCTAGGCGCCTATAGCTCTATTGCTCCCCCTGATGCACGACCAAAGCGCTGAGTATTTACGATACTTCATATTTGTATCATAATGGTCACAATTGCAACCACGAACACGAAGCACTTGAGTTATGGTTATAATAAACCATCTTAATACCACATACTAACAAGTTTCTCAATGTAGACGACAGTAGCGATAAACACACATCAGTGATGACGATAGTGCACTGTGCTCGGCTTTCATAACGCAAATAGACCTATTATACTGACAGCCTAACATCATATTGCGACATGGTGTAGCGCACATATGGTTGCGTATGGTGCAATTCACAGGAAGTTTGAAAAAAATATATGTCTTAATAAGTAACTGGCCCAAAGTATAAGCAATATATATTGTTGGACGCATTCTGTACGCCTTGTGTAATTATACCTTGGGCTTGTACACTTGGGCGCCAGATAGCTGGCTACCTGATGTCCATGACAGGTACCGGACTTGTAAGGCACTCTCACTTTCCGACGACAGGAGAACGCCTACCCCTGGCCTACGGTAGGGGGACCGGGCCGACGGAAGCGATCGCCCAACGTCCATTCTTGCTGAACATTCAAGTCCCCGAGCTACGCAACTGACTTGGGAAGGCCAGCCGCGCTAAGGCTGCTCCGAGCCCTGTGGGTCAGCCCCGCGACGGCGCTTTCGGCTTAGGCCAGAAGCCTACTCGCTACGCGCCGGTTCGAACGCCCATCCGACAACTATACTATGGCAAGGCAGACAAACATGCTATGCCGCCGCCGATTTTGACTATAGTAGGTTGAATTTATTTTGGTCAATACTATTTATCCTTGCATGTAATTGACAGCGGAAATACAAGTATTGTAGGTAGATAAAATTGCCTGTGAATTCGTCTTCTGTAAAAGTCCTCAATCAATTCGTAAATTGAAGTGTTGTTACACGTCATGGCAGTTAATAAAGCAGCGTGTTTTTTATATGGAATAGCGGCTAAGTTGACGACAGCGGGGAAACTCTGCTATATCTTGTAAATTGAGCCAAGACTTGCACATCTTCAGAAGCTGTTAAGTGGATAATGTCAATTGAGCGGACTCATTCCGCATTCCATACAGCGCGGCCATTCGGCATTAATGCGGGCATTAATTCATTAGTTGTCCTGAGAACGTGTGATAGCGACGAAATAGAATATTATATGATTGCGCGCGTAGGACGTCCACTTTTGCGAGACAATTGCATCCGCTTATTTTTGATCTGAAACGTACATGAGGTGTGTCAACTTGCACGCTTGTAATACTCTCTAACCATTGGACACGGCAATCTTCCCTTTTGCCATCGTAACTAAGGTAAAAAAGAGACAAGGGTGCAGCGTATCGATTTTTCTTACGATGCCCTGATCACGATTTTATATAGGCGATTATAAAAATGATAATTTTAACAAACAAAGAAAACCGACTCCTATAATTACTCTACATACTTACGTAAGCACCACTAAAAAGTTAAAAACACTATCAGAACTGAATTTTATGATATAAAAAATAAATGGGACCTGAAATCTGGAAGTAAATTCAAATAAAAAAAGTTTTTTTTCTAATCGGTTAATGACGGAGTAATGAAGTAACAAACATTTAAAAAATACAACCAAATTGGAGGCGGTTCTCAAGAACTAAGGTTAAAAATTATAACGTATGAGTGCAGAAAAGTCCTTAGTTACTTTTACTTCTTCGTTAAATGTTAGATCTCGTATGCAGTTTGCTGTCCTAGTCAAGAACTAGACTCACTTGGCAATGTTTCTTATACAAACTGGATTCTAAAAACCTGTTATTAGATAACAGTGGTAGTATTTCGGTTCCTCTCATACGCGTGACAGACTACATGACAGACATATCTGCCTACCGAAATACTCGTTTCAAAGTTGTCTACTGACCCAAATACAGAAATATTTATCTACTCTTAAATATCATAGTTCTAAATAATAGTACTTTACCCACAACACTTCATTTAGAGTTTGAAATCAAATTAGTGCACAAAAGATCTAACAGGGTCGACGTGCCACCGGTGCGGCAGCGCTGGACCCAAGATCTACTTGAAATCAAATCCATGGATCGATATTTATATCTTAGTTTCTGGGGATCGTTCAAGGTTTCGTCCCACGCAGAACGAAACACAAATTAACATTAATGGAAAAATAGTAAGATTTGTAATTCTGTGATGTGACAATAAAAACGTACATAGTCTATTAGTTTTTTTTTATGAATGTGAAATCATATTTTTTTCCGTCGGGTATTATGAGCAATTACACAGTGGGTCGAAACTGGAAAAAATCGGTACGAAAGAATAATTTGAGACATGTGGGCCGAAAGAGGAAAAAAATATTTTGTATTACTATATACTTATACAAATCGTTAATTTAATTTCTTTAGTTTTTTTTTCTGGGAAAAATTTACGGATAAGGTACCTACGATCAACTGCATATCAGTTACATTCTTCGATTCTTTGGTTGCACTACAAAAATTATCAGTATTACAATGGAATCTCAAAGATTAAAGTATTATGTTTTATCTGGTGTCGACTGTACCTAAAAATAAAACAAGAATTATAACGTCATTGTCACAAGTCGTAGTAAACAATTCACTCGACAGGTTACCTGACTCAATTTATCTAATCTGTGCTGTATCAGTAAGTACAATAACAAGTACAATATTTATAGTACAATTTAGATATGCATTTATATGTGTGTATCTAGTACTATTTTAGTGTGCTTATTATCTTGAAACTTGAATGCGAATCTGGTTACCAGGAAAGAAGGATGTGACATTTATAAACCTTTTCATGCCCTTTTTGAAGAACCCCATGCTGTAATCTCCTGGGAAAACCGAAATAGGCAGTTCATTCCACAGCTTGATAGTACATGAAAGAAAACTTCTCCGCGAAACCGCACAGTACGTGACCACTTCAGTCATCTTCAGTTCTAATGTTTGACGATAAATTCCCTGTCGATGGCGAACGTTGCGACTGTATGAGGATACCTTGGATATCATGTCAACTAACTCCTCTGAACACACCTCATTGTACAATCGGTAGAACACACATAGGGACAAAAAATCTCTTCTCAGACTCAAAGGTTCAAAACCCTGCACTTCATATCAATACAAACAATATCTATACACAATCCGACTGCATTAACTAAAGTCTCATCGCTATCAATTCTGATTAAAGTATTAATACGTTCAGACGTTTATCTGGACCAGTCAGGTATAATCTTTAGTAATTTAGGGATTATGTATCGTAAAATAAAAATAAAAAATGGTAATAAAAGCGTAACACGATAAATTGTGTTTCCATCGGTTCTATAAATATTTCCATAAATGCAATTTTGTGGGTCTTTATGTTCGATGGTAGTATTCCGATGTCGGCGACCGCGGCCACATTATTGTTTGATAATTCAATCATTATTGTGAGAGAAAATATTTGGGAAGACGTAAGAAAGTAAGATCACTGTCGCATGGATACTAGTTCTCAGTCAAAGGTTGCGATCTCAGTTTCTTTAATTATACTAATTATACAGGAGTACGTCGTCGGTTGGCGTGATTCCTTACTATTATTATATTAAAGTGTCTGTATTCTAGCAGATATGTAGTTCCAAACGATAAATTTAGTTGTGATATTATGAGCTATTATAATTTGAAGATATTTTTTTTCCTATGATTTTCTCATAAACTGTTATAAGTGATGGTGAATGTTTGTTAGCAAACCAATAAATAAAAATAATAGTGATTTATGAGCTGAATGAAAAATTTATTAAATTGTTAGCCAGTTACTTTCCAAAAACATCAGCGTGTCATGTTTGTACTCTTTTAGGTAGGAAACGACTGAATAAATTGTACAAAAATAACTACAACGTCATAATAAAACGTTAATGGATAATTTAGTTCATAAGATAACACTACTAGTACTATTTCTTATCTATAATAATGATAACAGTTTGTTTAACTAACTCTGAGAGTCTGAAAATGATAGACGATTTTGTCTTGTCGTGTTTCGTTTAGCCGTGGAAACACAGCTGTAGCCGTCACGGTAGTGTTACGCAAAGATGAAGCAACTTGAACTTTTATATTACGGTCAATGTCGCTACTATGTTACTCATAGGCTATCTACTCATATAGTACGCGAGTAAAACACATTTATTTTATTGAGTAGTAGCGGTCACCCGCGACTTCGTCTGTGGCCATTGGTTGGAGTCATTTGTTATGTTAGTAGTGTTAGTAAGTCCCAAGTAATGTTATTAATTAGTAGTTTAGGTTAAAGCCTACACTAATTTATTTTTTTATTAATTAATGTGCAGAAGGCGAAGGGGTGGGGTGGGGAGGGAGGCCTTTTTGGCAAACACATTAAACGAAGACAAAAAACAGACTCTTTCGTAAAGGGTAAACAACTCTCGTAACTAATTCACTATCTATCTAACAAATTGTTTGAAAAGTACAAGTTGATGCTGTTGATTGTTGGCACTTGTTGGAACATTATTATCATAATGTTATAAAAGAGCACTTGTAATGTCCCACGTAATTACATTTATTTTTACCGTTCGGTAAATTTAATGTGTGTCTAATGCCTTAGCGGCGAAACCGGTCGGTAAAAATAAATGTAATTAGGTGGAAATAGTACAAGTGCTTTATTATATAACATTAGAATAATGGTTCTTCTTCCTTCTGTAAACTCTTACAGAAGGGAGAAATCGATCCAATTAGGTCTCGATTTTAGAAAAATAATTCTTCTCAGATAAGTACGTCGAGAGAAGCATGGTTATCCAGCTACTACTCTCTCATAGCCTACTATTTTAGTATTCTTCTTCTCTGTATGGATAAAATGCACAACTCAAATTACTGGACGGATCGGGTTGAAATTTGGGATAATAATATAGATACATATATTATGAGGATATAGATAGCTATTATGAGGTAGACATCCGCTAAGTAAAAAAAAAAATGGTTATCGGTAAAGTCGGTTTACGGACGATAATTTTACATGATAACATTGACAATGTCATAAGAAAACATCGGCCGATGGAGTGGAAGAGAGATAGATGCGTCACATGCCGAACGCTTAGGCCGATCGTGCCTCTCTATCGCTTGTTCCGCGCTCTCGCTTGTTCCGCGCTCTCGCTTGCACGCTCGGCTCAGACGTACAGTAACATTGAGCCATACATTTTCGTGCGTACATTTGGCGTTCATCGATTTTTTTGCAAAATGCTTCGCAATCGGCAATACTTAGTGTGATCTTACGTTATTATTCTAATACTGTGATATGCGCATACGAAGTCGCGGGCGCAAGCTAGTATTCGATATACCTACACTAAAACTACATGAAGATGAGTGACTCTGACTAAACATCTTTTTTCACTCATTAATCAAACCAAACTTGTTTAATAAAGCTCGGTAATGCTTGTGCTGATAAAAACAGTGACGAATCGACCTGTCACTAGCAATTGTTTCACTTTAGGCTATGTATGTATATAAAGTGTCATAGACATGCAACCATAGACGTAGCATTTTTCGCTAGTGTAGCAATGCTAGCTTGTAACAAATTTAGAACATACATTTAACATATTTTTGAAGTAAATGTTCTTTACTCACGCTTGACGTGGGGAGTAAGCTGGCGAATGCGTGACGACGTCGTTATTAAAAGTGTGATCGGGCGAGGCGAACGGAAGTTGAGAGGGAGATATAAGGCATACGGCCTACCTGATGTGAAGTGATTACCGTAGCTATATAAACGATAGCAACAAAAAATATCGTTGGCGAGCCGCCATCCTTGCTGCTAACGCTGTAATTTTCCTTCTTTTCTAGTGACCGCACTCACTCACACAACTACCCTCAAGGGAATTGATATTTGTGCTGTCTCACTGTATAGATCTCGAATAAGATTAGACATATAATAACTGTTTTATTTTTAGGTAAAACTTTATAATATAATCGTCATAGATATTAATAAAAAAATTGCAGTTTAATAATAGTTAAAACTTGACCACCTACTTTTTCAGATTATTTATTCCTGTACCGACATATTTGTATAAACGATGCAGTCTATATTATTTGTCTATGGCAAATACCAAGTACCTTTAATCCTGAGGTCAATGAACCTGCCTACCACGTGACACATCTTACGTCATAAACGGCGAGATACGTACGAGTGTAGTATTATCTGATTGTTGGAATTTCATGTACGGCTAGACTTTTTGTCTAGTAAAATAATAAATTAATACATAAGATAATAATTTCATTTAATAGATTAATCTTTGAGAATATGTATACAAAGTTCCATGATCATTAATAAATTGATCATGGAACTTTGTATACATATTCTCAAAGGTACAAATACAAATACAAATGCTTTATTTTACAAAAAAAATAAGCGCGGGCGAAGCCATGGCTGGAAGCTAGTAATGCTATAAATATCGACAATCTGTGTAAACCAACAGAATTTCATCAATATTTTCAATATCATCAATACTATTGTCTGTGCCACGAGTAACGTCGCGTCGTTAATTTTTACTTATGGTTCAAGCAATTTTCCGAAACTCGCCATAGGTAGGGAATTTATCCTTACACATAGGAGCCGAAATGGTATGTACAGTATTGTGCGGTTCCAGACGAGCTTTCTACCTTGCTCTCAAGTTGTGGAATAAACTCCCTGCCAAGGTTTTCCTACAGGACTACTGGGTTCTTAAAGAAAGGCGTAAAGGGATTTTACAGGGTTGGCAACGCGTGAATGATGTCTCTGGTATCGCAAGCGTTCATAGGTTGTGATGCATACTTATTCTTGTTATCCTTCCTAGTTGTATAAAAAAAACTCCATCCAAGCGAGTTAGCTGGCGGAAGTAAGAGTACCCCAACTAGCAAAAAGTGGTTTTTAAACTATCCCAGGAGGATCATTTCTCTAGGACTATATGAGAATTATATCTGCATATAAGTCCGGAAAAGGGCCCATTTTATAAGTCTACTTTTGCTTATAACGTATTTATAATAGACCGCTTAAATGCCGTTTACGCCTCTATAGCTCCTGTAATAGAATTACGTCAATGCAGTTACTCCTGCAAATCTCAAATAAGTAAGTTATAGTCAAAAGTGAGACTAATACGCGCCTCGCAATGCTTCTATAAACTCATATTTTGTGAACTGTCAAAGTGTATCTGCGTTGTGCTCTGTCAAGATATTTTTAAACGTCCTGAATAAGGGTAGAGTTGGTACTATTAATCTTAATCAGAATTTATTATTGTCAACCATAGTAGAAAATCAAAATCTTATTGTTGTTAGTCTTAATGTTACATTACATTGTTGTTATTCGTAGGGGAATGCGAATTTTCTGTGAAATCTATCATGGTTTTAAATAAAATTTTAAAGCGCCTCTTCAAATTGACTTTTTTACTTTTAAGAATTTATTAATTTATCAAGAAAATACAATGAAGGGCTGCCATTTTTTCGGGGAGCATTTCCAAGTGTGACATAGTGCCATTATAAGTATAATTGGTTCTATAGTGGCGAGTGTCAAAACCGAAGATTCGCCATATTGTTACCAATTAGGGATACACATTTATATGTGGAAAAACGAAAACGATTGATGTTTCATGTTGAAAACTAGTAATTCATCAATATTTATATTTAGAGAAATGTCATTTGGTAGACAGGAAACATTTTCAAAAATTCTTTTAAAAAATTTTGAAATCACTATTGTGCCAATAGTGCTATGGGGATGAAATAGTAATGTGTCCGTTTTCTCTATTTGTTTCTAGTAGTGTTCGTGCATCTTTAGGCAAAACATCGTTTAGTCTCATATTTATAATTTCAAGTAAAGAGTTTAATGCAGTATGAGAAAAATTTAAGTCTTGCCCAGTTTTTTTTATACAATAACGCAGTTCAAAATTTTTGTTGTAATCTGAAAGTTCTTCCCCATCATCACTTAATGATTTTCATCATTGCTTTAGTAGTCCGGACCTCTTCCACCTAAAGTAGTACTACAGATCTTGCTCGGAACCCTCTCCAGAATTCGCTATGCGATCTTTACCAATTAAATTTATGACAAATCCTATAATAGGATTTGCGACACTGTATAAAGCGTGTTTTGTCTATATTGGTTGTTTCAAGCAAAAGTGACCTTTTAAGAGATTTATCCAGGATTGTTTGAGACTACCTATACAATAACACTACAGTGGAATGCTAATATAAATATGTCTAGGCTTATAATGGCATACGATAAATCTATGTAGAGAACATTTTATCCTACTGAGTGCTGTTATAATCTTAGTGATTTATTATTTTTTGAAACGCGGATATGAAATCTGCATAATCCTTAATTTTAAGCTAATATAAAACCAGACAAGAAATATAAATACTATTTAGTAATTTAACTGGAATTTACTTATATTAGCCATAAATTATTAGCTTATATTAGGTTATAAGTAAAAATAACTAGAGTGATTGGTCCTCAGTGTATCCTATCCTGGTAGATGCTCCTAGAGGAGTCTTAAGATTTAAATGCCCTTAAGATGTTATCTTATAGGCGCATATAAGCCTGAGTAACTGGAGTAATTACTCCTGAAAGCAATTACTCTTGTTCCATGCTTTTAAAGGAGTCTTAATCTAGTAATAGCCACGAAATATGATCCTATATACCGATATAAGTCCAAATTATAGGATTAAAAGTACTTAAGTAAAAACAGCACTCATTTATGCTGTTAAAAGCGCTGTAGCAAATACCAAAACCATTATCGGAGCTTTATAAGTGCATATAGCATAAAAAAATTGCATTCCAGGATTATTTTGCTAGTTGGGACATACTATTGAGAAACCTAAAATAAGCAAATTCTATCTTATGTTTAACAATCGCGCTTGTCGGGCAAGTGGTCGTAAATGTCTCCTATTTTACCGCATAATGTTTCACAAAATAGCCCAGTCTAATTCTGGACTCTTATTAATTCTGGTATTACAAAACGCCGCGGTATTTTTATCCTTAGTAATAATGAGTATTTATCTCAACGCTCTGGGTATGGGTATATAGTTCCATTGATATATCCTGGAACGTGTTACGGCGGGCGTACAACATTACATCAAACTTCTCAAAGGAGCCTCTACGCCTTGAATCCATATCCCCGCGCACGCCTATCAAATGACCGTGCTTGACCCGTGATAAAAAAGAGATGAGTATTTTTTTTAATGTGGTCGGCCAAAATGTCTCCACCTTACCTGATGAAAAACCGACACCTCATGGAAAATCAAAAGTAAATAACAAACCCTAGAGCAAATTGTTGTTACGAGTATATTCCAACGTGTGAGTAAGTAGTCACTAGGTGAAGTGTTTTTTTATTTTTTTGGTAGAATTATTGTCAGGCCACCCAACACGTCATCATTCGTTATATATTTTCAAATACTCACACTTTCGTAAATCATTGGAATTAATGTCAGCAAATTTTGACTAATGATAGTAAAAAACTGAATGATAAATGAATAAATTCTGTAGCGTAAAAGAAACATCTAAGAAACGTGTTGATTTAACTTCAATATCTGTACTAATAATGCGTACAAGTGCATATATCCATTCGCAAGTTGTAAATATTTGTACATCATCTGATATGCTTAGAGCGCCCACACACGAACGAGAAAATCTTCATCGAAAATAAAAAAAAAATGATGTTGAACAGTGGGAGTGTAAATTTCAGATTACTTGAGAAGGACTGAGAGAAGTAGCTCGATGGCGTGATTGTGCGTGTCAGTCTAATCGATCACGCAAGTTAAGTAACGTCGACAGTAGCCTCTCTATGGATGGGTCTGATTATCTCGAGCTCCTCCGTGCTTCGGAGTGTACGCTAAGCCGTCGTTTCCGGTTGTTGTCATTAGGTGATAGTCGTTAAGCCAAGTGGCTTACAGGTGGCATGAAAACACTGGCCAGACTGGCCTCCGGCAATCCGCAGTTGAGCAGCGTGTGGAGTATAGTCCAGATTGAAGGGAGACCCGAATCCCAATAGTGGAATAATTATGGGTAGATGCCGTATTTGCGAAAATTGCTGTTTTATTACATTTCAGCGAGTTCCTCTGAATTAGTTTCATACATTTAGCAACTGTCTTTGCGATACGTGAGGTTGGCTTGAAGCCAACCTCACCTGATGGTGAAATTGAAATATAATGAGGATTTTTTATTTTCCGAATTTAATATTATAATTGACAAATAACATAAATGTGAAACTTTCTGAAAATGGAAGATGGAAGTAAGATAAATGTGACAATGGATGTAATAATATTTGTTACCCTATCACGGAAAAACAACTGAATCAATTGGAAATTCTGTTCATATGGGACGAAGTCGAGGGTAGAAGCAAGTATATATACTCAAGGGCGAATCCAGCCTTCGAGTAATTTGGAGCGTTATATAAAAGTCAATTATTTTTGCCTGGCTTTTGCCTAGGTTCTTCAGGGTCATGACCCCCTATCCCCCCTTGGATCTGCCCTTGAATATACCGAGAAATTTGAAAAGTCTACATCAAAAATAATTGCGCAAATGCGTTGAAACGCGTGACTCCGGATGCACGGTTTACACGTGAAACCCTTTGACCACGCTTTTAACTTTAAAGTGTATGACGGTTTTGTGCGTCACCGCCGTTGTGTATGTGGTATTAATAAAATATAAACGTAACCAATGAATTCTATTTTCAATTATTGTAACAGCGTGTTGGAATGTATAGTGTTGCAAAGCTTTGTTTAATATATTAAAATGAGTCTAGTGTGGCACCGGTGGCAATTTGGCAACTGATTTTTTTGTGCAGAAAATAAAAAACAATTGTTACGCTGACATTGTTACCATATGTAATACAGGCTTCTTAAAGCCTACATCAGGCACCAGCTTCTCACACAATATTAAACTGTTAAATGGCTATCTTACTTTGTAATACGAAGACTGTGTAAGATGAGAATAAATAAAAATTTATTATTATTATATATAATTATAAGTATTGCCAGACAAATTACACAGCACCATCCAGACCCAAAGTAAGCGAAGCTTGTGTTATGGATACTAGACAACTGATAAACATACGTAAATACATTTTTTTTTATAAATACATACTTATGATACATAGAAAACACCCAGACTAAGACAAACAGACATGTTCATGCACACAAATGTTTGTCCTATGTGGGAATCGAACCCACGAGCGTTGGTGTCGAAGCCGCGTCATTGACCGCTACGCCACCGAGCTCGTCAACATATAATTAGGAGAAAATCATTTCTATATCGTATTATTTGTTGTATTCTCTTTATAAAACCATAATATAACGTGGTAGAGAAATCATAGAGAGAGATAGATTGTTAGAAATATATAGGTTCGATATTACCGGGTTTGGTATTAGGAATAGGTCAATATCGGCTTATCCCACAATATTTTACAATTAGATAATGATCATAAAAAAATACATAATCGATCATTATGAATAAGGAAGAAGTATAATACATACATTATGAATAATCAAACTGTCTACTATCTAACGTGGCTTGTAGACAGAGTTCGAGCTTTAGACTCGAGCTCTGTCAAAACTCACAACTTTGGCAAGAGGGTTTGAGCCACAGCTCGAGCCTTCTATGGGAGCTCAAACCTTCATCGCGGCGGAGGCTCACGAAGCTAGAACCTTTTAACAGCTCTAGTTACAAGCAACTATAATGTATAAAACAAAACAATGTATTTTGAGAACGAGATCAATGTTTAGTTTACTAAAACACTAACATGATCGAATTTTGCATTGTTTTCCTATAATACACAGTTCAATCCATCATTTTAATTCCGCGCCAAGGTTATAGACCAGTTTATGAAATAGTAACTAAGTTTTATACTATTAGTGACCGAGTCCATACTCGCATGCGCGGACATGAGAATAATACAATATCTAATAAATGAATATTAGAGGTGTAAGTTGCTCATCATCATCTGTAAAAAGCCAACATATCTTCTGCATGTGGTGCACCTTGTCGAATATCAAACGAAACTAATGAAATAACTTATTTAGGAAAAAAGAAATATGACCGACTTCAAATACACTGAAAATCATAAAATAATAATAATCCAGTACGGTGTATATTTTACTATTACAATTATTGTCATAAATATTTATTGTTATAATATTAGTTTTATATTACATTCATTTGAATTAAACAAAGTATTTCTTATATTTGAGAAGTTCGATGGCGTTGTTGCGAGTGTCGCTCTATTCGAACACGCAAGAGAAGCAACGTCGTCGCAACGAAAGCGCAGAAATAGTTAAACATACATTAAAAAAATAGATACATACAATCGAACATAGGACCTCCTCTTATTTTGAAGTCGGTGAAAAAGGTAAAACCGGATTGGTAGAGTTCCTCCACCTCACAGAAGGCTGCAGTCAATTAACATTACTCTTAAAGATTGTTGTGTTCCTTCGAGTGAGAGAGGTAACAAAACGTGAGAACTGCACTAGCACAGCAGCAGTACCATAGGCTGCGGTAACAGCTTTTATTAGATGGACTATATGTTTGCACCTCGATGTGGGATCAACTAGATACAGAAAAAAAAACGGTGTGTCTATAAAAGGCTTGCCTACACGACAGAAGTGAAAACTTCAGTCTCGCTCCGTTTAGCTCCTTCCCTGCAGATTTCACCCGAACGAGCGTTACAAAGCCGAGCGTGACGGTTCTGTCTCATTTGGCCACAAAATTCATGCACAGGCCTAAAGGTTTTTTTTACGGCAAAAATTACACCTCGAAATCAGGCTTATTTTCGCCCCTATTCGATAGAACAACTCCTTTGACACTTGAGGCAGTGTGTGTCTCTAGTTTCTACTAGCAATTCTAGCTTAGTGAAACCTTTTTTGCCTTTGACATTACACGTGGCATAAGTAGAAAGTTAACCTACTCTCAGGTATTTTGTTTCAGCTATATAGTTCTTTTCAGTTTGGCGGGAGTCCAGGGCCGTCTGGCGGACGTTGATTCACGGAGCGCCGCCGCGCCGTGTCTCCGGCAATGTGAGAATAGCAATTACACCGGCTATCACTTTATGTCATTTATTTTTGAAGTGTGTAATACTTTGAGTGATTCATGCGACTGTACATATTAATTCCATGGATTCATGTGACTTTGTTTGATATTTCAAGATGTTGTTTATGTTGGTAGGTGAAAGCTTGGAGGAGATTCGTTTTATATTTATAACTTAAAGAAGTATTTTGTTAATGCGTGGAGTTGAAATAATAAAAGTTTCTGGATGCCAATCGTTATATTTATACTTTGACTTAAAGGTGATCGATTAAATTAACACAAACACTATATATGTATATGTAGTATCATACAGATACAGAGAGGAGCTCGATGAAGTCGTTGCGCGCGTCAGTCTAATCCAACACGCAAGTTAAGCAATGTCGACCGTAGCCTGTCCATGGATGGGTTTATTTATCTTGAGTTCTTCCGTGCTTCGGAGGGCATGTTAAGCCGTCGGTCCCGGCTGTAGTCATTAGATGACAGTCGTTAAGTCAGTGGTTTTTGGGCGGCTTGATAACACTGGCCTCTTTGCGTGTGTCCGACTCGCACTTGATCGGCTTTTATTGAATATAATTACTAACAGATAGTAATGAACTAAAAAGGTATCACTTAAGGCATGGGGTTTTACATGACATTTAGACATTATTGATAATAATAGGTAAATTCCTGGACAAATAATACTCTGCCATCTAGTCCCAAACTAAGCAAAGCTTGTACTATGGGTATTAGATAACATATACATTTTTATGTAAATAAATACATACATATAACAAATAGAAATAACCCAGACCAAGACAAACACACATGTTCCTGCACACAAATGTTTGTCATGTAGGTACGGGGATCGCACCTACGACCTCGCAGTCAAAATAGCTATTGCTAGCCATTCGGGCTCGTCAAGTATAAGATATAAAAGAAATACTTTATAAGTTATGACATTATAAATTCTAATAACATTGCAACAATCAGTACCGTCCTAAATACCAGTCAACTGTTGTGTCAGTCATATGCCCGAGCGTATTACAGTAAATACAAATTAATTGAAGCAATATTTCAAGGAAATTGCTGTAAACAGCATAAAATATTCTACGTGCTACATAAATTCTCGAGCATTACACGCAGAAGTCCATTAGAACGAGACTAGACCATCTGGCGTCTGGAAAGCCCATAATTGAATACTTATGTCCTAGACACAAGCGAATATCCTAAAATGGATAAGAATGCTAATGTCTTCATTGAACACTATCTTGGCTCGAACATAAATAAGGGTTCATGCCTTACGGTGGCGTATTAGGAAACTTGTCCACTTTCCACTGCGATACTGATTTGTACAACAAATCTTAAAGGTTAGCAGTGGAATTTGGTATGCAGAATAAGCAATTTGTACATGACCATCATCATCAGCATCAGCTTACACCTGATATAGGACTTGCTGAATGCCTTCCACCATATACAATCCGCTACTTTTTGCATCCTTTAGTTACTTCCGGCAGCTCCTTCGAGGTCATCGGGCCATCTAGAGGCCGGCGCCCAACGTTTCGTTTTCCCTACTTATTATTTGACGAGCTCGGTGGTCGAATGGTTAGCAATGGCCACTTTGACTCCGAGGTCGCGGGTTCGATTCCCGCATAAGAAAAACATTTGTGTGCGTGAACTTGGTCTGGGTATTTTCTATGTATTATGTATGTATTTACAAAAAAAAAAATGTATTTAATAAGACAGAAATATTTATTTATTTATTTCGTCGCCTTCACGTTAGGTCTCCCCCTCCCCCAATATCTGCCGTCACTGATTCGGCAGACGTGGCCATTCAACTGACAGGTGAGCTTGCTAAAACTGAGAGCTATGTCGACGACTTTGGTTCCCGTTGAATTTCATCGTTGCAGGTTCCCTTAGATAGACAAACCACAAGCGTAGCTCTTTCTATCTATCGCTTTCTGTGCGACTGTCAGTTTATGCTCCAGCGAAACGGTGCACTATAACCAAATACATTGCAAGTATATGTTATGTACATTGCAAGTATGGTGCACTATAACCAAATATATCATCATCATCGTTTCATTCAAAGGACTTCTACGGCTGAACAGCCCCGCTCCCACAAGTTTTGTGCTGTTTGCAGCTATCAGCTTCCTGCGATCTTTATCAGCTCCCTTACCACCATCTCTTATTGCGATTCAAAAACTGAATAGATCGCTTATTCATAATCATATCAATGAATAAGCGACTCTATTTCAAATGGAATGGAGATGGTGGTAAGGGGGCTGATCGACGATCGACTATCGGCTCGTCTAGTGGGGGACCGTCCGCGGTTTAGTATGACGGCAATTAAACTAAAGCACTAAAGTATATAATATACCTAATACTTCAGAAATTTAACTCTGTAATATACGCATTTACGGCCATCACATGGAGGAGCTCGATAGCTCCGATCAATGACATTCAGTAGATAAGAAATAATAATTGGATATGACATTTGGAGAAAGGAGTAATGCATATACGTAAGTACAGCAAGTAGAAATCACACGACTCATTTATCGATACATAATACTAATGAGTGATCAATAATTGTCTCTACGGTCACGCAGATAGATTAATCATTATCAGTAGCTATAGAGAAATGTTTAGATATTCTATGTGTGCAAATTTGAAGAACCAATCATCGCTGTATTGTGCAAATGTGCAGTCTAAGGAGCCATTCAAAGTCAAAATCAATACATTTATTCGAAGACTCAGGCACATTCTCCTGTCAATTTTTAAATCGTATAAATAATTAATACCAGATTCTTTTAGAATATTTTGAACAGATCGGTGGTCGAATGGTTAGCATTGGCTAACTTACTTTGACTCCGAGGTTGCGGGTTTAATCCCGGCGCAAGACAAATATTTATGTTCATGAACATGTCTGTTTGTCTTGTTCTGGGTGTTTTCTATGTATTATATGTATTATACGTATTTACAAAAAAAAAAATGTATTTAAGTATATTATCAGTTATATAGCACCCATAGTACAAGTTATGCATAGTTTGGAACTAGATAGCCGTGTGTAATTTGTCTAGGAATATATATTTATTTATTATTTTAGCTACTATGATAGGATGACTTGTTTTAAAGTATGAATAAATCAACAAGTATTTACTGCAGCTACGGATGTCTATACCCATCTATGTCTATGTAGAGTTTTCGAATATCTTATCCATTTCTGGACATTTCGTTTTCGTTCATAGTAGATATTTATAGTACGAGTATAAGTAAACAATATTAAAGTGTGCAGTAATTGGGAGTTGTATCGGAATTCGGACTATAAGCCTGTTCTTGTTGTTTGAAATGAAATTCAAATACTTTATTTATCACTGGGTCATGTCAGTGAGAAATTAGATACTCTCATTTTTTGTTTTATAATTAACTAGCTTAGGGAAGCGGCTGGATGCGGAAGGCGGTGGATCGTATTTGATGGAAAGCATTGGGGAAGGCTTATATCTAGCAGTGGGTAGATACAGGCTGATGATGATGATCTCCGTACTACGTAAGAAATTTCAAAAGTCCTTTCTTAGCGGTTGCTTGCGTCATAATAGCTACCTGTATGCCCAACCCGATCCGTCCCGTGGTTAGAGCTGATAGATCAGTCAGTAAAGGTTGCCTTATATGGATAGAAAAGATATGGATTCTTAAGCTTGTCTTTTTGTCAGGTATCTTCAGTTTCAGATGGTGGACATGGATAGACGACCACATCAGAAGAAGATAAGTAACAGTAAGTGTTTGCATGCAAATCTTATATTAACAATAATGGTCGGTCGGCACTAGTTCGATTGCACTATCTGACGAAATATTTTAAATATTTAAAAAATGGAAAAATTCACTTCTTCCTCCTAGGTAGGTGCTACCAGGGAGGTTGGTGACGGTGGTGAATTTTTGCATTTTATATTTTACTGCTCTGAAGTCGCAGTGTTGCGACTACCTATTAAGTATTACACTACTAAACCTACGAGGAGGAGGTGAATTTTTCCATTTTTTTACCCGACTGCGGCGAAGCCAAAAAGGAGGGTTATTAATATTTATAATATTCTGGAAAGTTGCTCGAAATCAACTTATTAAATAAGAATTTAACTGACGAAAGTACGCAAAATAACTGAGACATGAATCAATTAACTACTAAGCAACTAACTCTAGATAGGGTCCATTCACACAGACCGGCTCGGAGAGGAGGGCGGGCATATTTTGAGCGCGTTTAAAATAGAGTTTTGGATCATTGGCATAACATAAGGTTCATTTTTAAAATTCACACCGGGCTCTCGAGTATTCTCGCATAACAAGAGTAGTGAACTTTAAAAAATATACTTTTAACCAATGACTTAAAATTCTATTTTAAACGCCACCAAAATATGCTCTCCTCTCCGAGCCGGTCTGTCTGAACGGACCCTTAGGAAACTAGTCGCAAATTCTGAGAGTTCAACGATTCGATTATACGACAAAAAATATTTATCCCTATCATTATATACACTATTATTAACTCCTATACGGTTGTAATAATTAAGAGCAAGAACAAGTCAAGTGTACTTATGCCAATCTAATCCTTATACGAAAGTTCAACGACTCCTCTTATATAACGGCGAGCAGTACAGCCTACATGTGCTCGCTAATTTCAAAGGCAAAGCTATGTAATTAAGTAGGTATGTATATGAATGTAAGTTCATTAACACAAATGGTTGTATCGATTTTTCAAAGTATGAAACAGTGTAAGTGTAGAGCTAAAATTGATACTCGTACATGAGGCTTGAGTGGTGAATTATTACTAATATTGGGGTTTGTACGTGTAATTTATAGTGTACTAGCGACCCGCCCCGGCTTCGCACGGGTGCAATGCTGATACTAAATGTACTACAGAAGGTCTTTGCGCTTTGTCCTATCCAGTCCTTCCCCAGTTATAGGCACACGCCGCCGGCTCCGCGGCCGGTACCGCCACAGCCGTTATGTCCCTGCATTTTAAATGTGTAATATCTTCTAAACTATTCATTTAAATTACATGCTGTGAAGGGCCATATTGATCTATATTAAATGCGCAATGTATTTAAGGTACTTAATTGGATAAGGATTAATTCTGTATTGCTTAAAATCGCTTCGTAAATAAGGCATTATTTCTTGTAAAAAGCAAAGGATAAAATAACGGTTATTGTGTGTTACCACTAAGAGATAGACATATACCATCGCGAACTTTTTTGTAGACCATTTTAAGGTGAACAATACTGTACTACATTATTTTGATCTATCTCGTTGGGTTCAGCCAGCGTTTGCAATGAAAGAGCAAAAAAATGTGTTTATTTACGACATCACATTAGAAACCTCTAAATTTTCAGTGTTTTTCTACTATGTTATGCATATATTATACATATAAACTTTCCAGTTGAATCACTCTATCTATTAAAAAAAACCGCATCATAATCCGTTGCGTAGTTTCAAAGATTTAAGCATACAAAGGGACATAGGGACAGAGAAAGCGACTTTGTTTTATACTATGTAGTGATATTTGTTTATTGTTAGGTTGTCAAAGGATTTTGTATTTGCAATGATTGCAATGTACATTTCCATAGGCTGGAATGACTGCTTACTAGCAGGCAGGTAGTATGCATTAACTAACTAACTAAACAAAAAAAGTATAACAATTTGGTGTAACACGCGCTTTACTAATTTTGAATCCCTGCTGCTAAAGCATGATCCGCTCAGGAGTCAAGTAAGACAGACAAGTTATAACAATTTGACAACCCCGCAGTATGTAATTTATATATTTAATGATACTACAATAATAAACCTATAAGGATACTTAAATTGCAATCTCTAATTTTATAAAATCCTTGAACTTTGCATAATGAATATATTATCGGCTATGATACATAGGTCAAAGCGCAATACGTCATTGTCAATACTTGGCTATTTGTTCATAGATATATTGAACTTTCACAGGAAGAACATCGTAACCGACAATTTCTATTTTTTCACAGACAAATGTGCTGTTTGTTTGTAAGTTATGGTAAATATAAAGTTTACCATAGCACTAAGTTATTTTTTTTTTATCATCTGTTGTAAATAATACCTATCTACGGACGTACTCTACATATGTAATAAAATCTACGTATAATATAGGTAAGTTATATTTGTCCAGGAATATTTTTTTAGGTATAGGTATAGGTATACACGAAAAAAATACCCGAAATTAAAGCAAGTAAACTTTACACTCTTGCTATCTATTTCTTTTAAAATTTTACTATAAAATCCGTAAATATATAAGCGTACACGGGTATACATATGAAAAATATTGGAAATGTCAATTTGACATTTACTCGACCTCCGGATTCCAGTATTTGAACGTCAAATAACATCGATTGTATAGGTTCATGAGCGACCCTATTGAACTATAATTAAATTTGCAATAAAAACGATCATGCAATATCGATGTATCTTTGCTCTACCTCAAAGAACAAATTATTGCATTTATGCGAGTAAGTACATCAACAATACATATACAAATACAATTTCAATACATATACAATTTCTGATGAGTTGTTAGTGATAGACATTCTTACTATAATAGATACTTTTTTTTACAATTTATTTTGCATCAAACGTTTTTATTGCAGAAAATAGTCTACAAGACTAAAATGCATTAAGTCCACTTGTCACACATAATTTTTATTGTGCTTGTATTATAAAATTTAAATTAACATATAAAATTGTTGTGTCCAAGATAAACCAGTATTTATGATTTACAAAATGCCTCAATAATACTTTGCTTATCTATTTAATATGCAGGTATTGTATCTCTAAATAATAATAAAAATAAAGAAAAAAAACTTATAAAAATTAAACTAAATAATGTATATTTATAAGAAACGAAAAATACTAGACTCTTACACTTCAAAAATTCGCATTGACTCGCTCGTTCACAGGTGCGTCGCCACCACTACGTACCGAATTAACAATTGCTCCCTTTTACTCGATTGCAAAGGGTAAAACTACTTAGTTTATACTGACTATTTTATCAGTAAATCTCTTTTTTTTTTGGGGTAACAGCACAACGTAAGACCGGGGTAATTTGACAATAATATAATGAACTAGCTGGATTAACTAAATAAAAAAATACTGATGTTAATAATCGGTGACATTTGCGACCCGCCCGTACTGTCGTCGTGACGCGGGACACAGAAGCCTGAAATCGGGACATCCCGATTAAATCAGTTGGCTTCCCTAGTACAATGTTCGTGACATAAAGTCAACTGTTGATATAATTAAAGTTCCTCATAACGGTAGCAGAACATAGATGTGCCAGTGAGAGAGTGATCTTAAATTAATTAGTCGAATTAAGGCCACGTTACATAAGTGTATTTTCAAAAAGCCTGATTTGTTATCGATACTCTAGATAGTGTCAATTAACTTGAAGCGTGGTGGGCAGCCCACTTGTCGGTCTGTCTCTACACTTTCGTATTACATAAAAGTTAATGATTTAATCGTCGTTAATGACAACAATATTGATATAATATTTATATCGTAAAACTAAAGATAAAGTCATAAAACAAAACGATATAAGTTAAAGCTTGGCTTTTAAATAAATAAAACAAGAAAGAGTATTCGGCTGGCAACGGATCGGCGACCCCTTGGTGTTGCTGATCTCCATGGGCGGTGGTGATTGCTTTTTCATCAGGTGACCCACATGCTCGTTTGCCCCCCTCTCATATAAAAAAATATTATGTAAACTGCTGTATCAACTTCTTGCTAAAGTTTTTTTTAACTTAAGTTAATTTAAACCGCGAGCAGGAACAAGTAACTTTTAATTAAAGAAGGATTCATTATAAGTTCATTTCTTTTAAAACTAATTTTAGAATACAACTCCCACCTTTTAGAAATACTCTCACAGTTTTCCAGGAAAGATTGTTAATTTCCTTCAAAGACATTTTTTTCTCAGAAACGTCGAAGAAAATGACATTTCGATCAACTTTCCCGTTCGAAGTATGGCCGGCGGTACTCACCGTGCAACATCGTAAATACTTAGTAATGACACAAGTACAATTTCCATACAAGTTTATATCTTCACCTATTATTTGTACTGCCTCCCTATCTTAAAATTATTCATTGAATCTAGGCCGATCGAGTATCTAAGACATATACGCGACTGACTAGAGAAGACAGATGTAAAAGCCAGTTATATTTCCAGCCTACAAGTACTAAAGTAGAAAGTCTTAGTTGCGAAAGTATTTCTTTTTATTTCTGTGATCCATCATCGAAATAGAATTAAGCAGTAGTGATAGACACCTTATAAACTGTAGACATGATTGTTGCACATAATATAGATTTGAAATGTCTGCATGAGTGTTCATTTTTATTTTAGACAGAATTGATAATTATGTAATTATGTTTAAGAGTCCAGCCTACTAAACGACTGAACCGATTGAAATGAATTTGCTATAAGCGAGGGAAAGAGATTACATCCTGAGAAAAGACATAAGCTACCTTTAGTTGCGACGCCATTGATGCAGGCGTAGCGACGGGCACAATAACTAGTAGCCTAGATTTGGCTTACAAATTTACGTAAAGGATATCAAATAATAAATTGTTGTGCATCATTTTCGTACTTGGGATCACATATATACAAAACATAAATCATTTCCCTGTCTAAAGTATCCAAATTGTAGGTAGCAGGTGTAGCAACCGTTTATTCGTTTATGCTAGTCGTCCATGGACGGCCAGCCTAAGGGAACAGCACCTACAGATGTCACTTGTTTCGTGATTTGTTCTATCACCGGCAAGACTTATCGCACCATCTGTTAAATTATCACAACTTGAAATATACTCTATGCAAACACAATAAGGCTGAAGTTTCCGAGTAGAAAGTGGTAAATATAAGTGTTAGTGAAGTTACACCATTGCCTAATATGGCTAATCCGGTGGTTGGGTATAGACAAGTAGCAACTTTACTTCAAGATTGAGTGATGGATAGACTGACGGACGAAACCAGGTGCACTGGAAGACGGGATAGATTTCTAAATCGACTATATTGAGCTTGTAAATTAATTTTGTGTATTTTACATAATACATTGTGTATATTTTTATCTGATTAGGAAGATATTAGGAATTTTGTTTCATGAATTAGGAATTTAGCCATGTAAATATAATATGTATAAAAATAAATGTGGCATGTACAGTTCCTGGCAATATATATTTTTTTATATTATAGCACTAACGGTCACATGTATAAAATTGTATGGGGAATATTCCCGATGATATATGGAATTTTCCTGGGAATGACACAATCGCGGGCTAAACCTAATTTGTAAATAAATAGGGTAACATTAATATTATATATACATATATTATATTACATATATTAAAAAATAAAGAAGAAAAATAACAACAATAAGGTCTATAATACGATAACTAGCAACATTGTAAGATAAGATAAGATAAATTTTATTTGTAAATTACAGGTTTCATTACAAGGTCTTAAATTACATTTCGTTCAACTGTAATTCGCCAACAGGCATACAAATTTTGTTTCATAGGTTTATAATTCAGGCATACAAATATAGGTTTCAGCATTTTTAAATTATAATTATTATTACATTAAAATTTTAAAAATTAATACAATGTCAATATATTATAGCTTAAATATTTTTATTTTTAATGTCATAAATATTGTTTATATTGATATGTGTATAAATTAAAATTAAATACAATTATTATCGAATGTCAAAATATTCATTCATTGAGTAAAATGTCTTTTCTAACAGATAGTCATACAGCTTAGTTTTAAACGTCCTGAACTCGTTACATCTTCTAATGTCTGCTGGCAATTTATTATATATTCTAGCAGACATTACAAATACACTACTACCAAATAGAGCCGTTTTATTATTCAACCTGAGTTGTAGCGTATCTCCTCTTCTAGTACTTACAGTATTAGGGAATAGATTTGGATTGCGTTTTATGTGAAGGACTATTTCGTAAATGTATAGTGAAGGCAACGTTAATATACCAAGCTTCTTGAAAAATATTCTACAACTGTCTCTTCTTGTTAGGTTACAGATAGACCGAATACATCTTTTTTGTGCTAATAATAAACGATGAATGTTCGCAGCATTTCCCCAGAATATGATGCCATATCTTAATATTGAGGCTACCAAACCATGATATGCTGCAATAACAGCTTTTTGATTCACTACTTTTCTCAGCATACGTAGTGCATACGAGAATTGCAGTAGTTTTTGTTGGACATACTCGAGGTGCGTTTGCCACTTCATGTTGTTGTCGATGAACAGCCCTAAGAATTTTGTTGTTTTAGTCTCATTAACTTTATTATTTTCATATACAATGTCAGTTCCTGATGTTTGCACTGCCGTCTTTTGTAAAAAACTAAAAATAATTATTGGTCATTTATCATGTAATCTATTGTTGACCTTTAACTTAATGAGTCTTGGAGCCCTAAATTAAAAGAAGTTTAAGCTATTAATAAACTCATTAATCACGGCCCAAATATTGAGATACAGTGTACTTTCAAGGTTGGCGGATGTAGGTGCTACATAATCAAGCAAGATTGACAAGCATGATCGAACTTTATGTGCAAGCTTGCTTGGGTCATGGGATATGAGATATATCACATGATTTAAACGTCAACTAATTTATTAGCTGTATTTTGTATGGAATATGACGATTATTGATTGAACATGAGTGTTTTAATACCAAAGAAAGTTGCATACACAACTTACTCGACACTTACATTGTGAACCTTGTTTTCAAAAATTATACGCTGTTACACGCTTTAAGCCACAAAACGTACTGAACGGGTAATGGTGTAGTACAGTATAAGTATTAGTACTATGTACAGTTTCTGCCGCTCTCTTATACCGACCTCCCCTCCCCGTTTAGACGAATCGGAAACAGTTTGAATAGCGCCGTACGCACACACGCTCATGCATGCGCTGCACAGACATCATTATTTACGTAGTACACGACATTTATATGGAGTGGCCGAGGTATGGCTGTAGTACAAATACAATTGCAGCGCGTACCGTGATGAAATTAAAAAAAATACATTTTTTTTTAGTGGTCTACTTAAATTAAGTACAACTTTATAAAACTGATAGTGATGGTGTGCATAAAACCTTCGGGAATAAAACACAGATAAACTAATATATCGAACTTTGACGTCATGGATTTTGCATCGCATAATCCCCAGCTAATTAGATTCGCAAACTGATCGCATATTTGCACATCATAGTTGTTTTCCTCCGTCCAAAATTACGAAATTTACGATGTTTAATAACAGGAAACCGTTTATTTGTGTCTTCGTTGAAAGAAACATGTAAATTATTGCCAACAGCATAAATAACGTGCATAGGAAATGTAATCCCGTGTTCAGGCATTTAGAATTACAATAATTTCATTCATAAACTCTATCTCAAATATCGCTAGTATTAAAAAATGTGTAAGGTTTTGATTGATAACAGGTATTTTGAGAAGTATAACTGATACAATACAGTATTAAAATATCACAACATAATACTATCTTACTATACATACTTCGATCACTATTTAATTTTACTCTTGAGATTTTCGACATCACATTTATTTTTACATCAGGGTTGTTGAAACCATACAATTCGTTTCCATCTACTATGTTTAGGTAAACTAATATAACAATTATTTTTACTAATAAATATATGAAAATGGTTTGCCGATTATTATGTATGCTTATATATTGTGTTCGAAAAATTTGGGTTTGGTAGTGAAACAACAACAAAATTCAACGAAAGAAGAAAGAAAAGACAGCAATATTCAACAATATCTATGAAATGCTAGTAATTTTTAAACTCGATTTAAGGGAAATACAGAATCATGCCATAATTTCTCACACCTGTTCCGACATTGGAAAGTAGGTCGGGCTGACATGTGCATCGGATTCATGTTTATACCTATTACAAGGTGCGATAGCTTCCGACATAATAAATATTT
The DNA here is from genome assembly GCA_937001555.2 of Hypsopygia costalis. NCBI lineage: Eukaryota > Metazoa > Arthropoda > Insecta > Lepidoptera > Pyralidae > Hypsopygia > Hypsopygia costalis. Next base: position 6,110,042 of record OW443330.2, on the reverse strand, counting down.
TATTAGTACCTAAGAGAAAACTCAAACAAAAAATATTTCAAGTTAATTTATAACGCGTATCGATAGAGTATGTTATTAAAATAGTCCCGTCTTTAATGGAGCGTGGGATGATGTCGATAATCTTCATTCGACAGTAATCGTAAATTTTATCGATCATAAATCTTACTTTGTTTACATATGTTTTCGAACTAAACGCTATATTAACTGCTACTAAGGATTTGCCTTCATTGAACTTGCCTTTTGCGTCGATAATGACTTGTTTTTACCATACGATAGACGCTTGTTAAGATAAAATTGTTCAATGTCTGACGCGATTCTAGTAAGCATAAATTAACGCTGTAGCTGTAATTTTATAAATCAGCTGAGCAATTTTATCAGCAGTTCTCTGTCGTAGTTGCAATAATTAATCCTGTAAATTTAACGAAACACCTTGGAAATTGGATATTAGACACGAAAATAGATATCGCGTAATTTTGGGATGTCGAAATTCCAGCCTTGTCGGTCGTTTATCAATTGTAGAAATAGAACGGCTGGCGCAATTAGTTTGTTATTAGGAGCCAGCGGCCGCAGAGCGCAAATTGACTTAAGAAAACAACTTTATTCTAAGCAATTACGTGTGCTATGTATAAAGCGCACGCATAATTGGTACGAGCCCGTGAATTAACAAGCCATCAATTAATCGATATCGTTCGACGATTATCGATAGCGACCAAGTGGTACGGGACTACCCTAATCAATGTGTACGAAGTGAAATGGGACAGTTTACATTGTTATACGATTTTTATGGCCAAACAGAAGGCGATACGACTCCGGATTGCGTTTTTACGTTACGTTGTACGTGTCGTATTGTTTTTATTACCCATATTCTAATATAAAGAAATGTTATTAGATACTCTTGCCCATTTTATTTATGGTTTAAAGAAAGCGATACACCTATAACTTACACCCATGATAGTATGCCATTGCTACATAAATTTTTCGGGACTACCCTAATCAATGCAACATCGTAAATACTTAGTAATGACACAAGTACAATTTCCATACAAGTTTATATCTTCACCTATTATTTGTACTGCCTCCCTATCTTAAAATTATTCATTGAATCTAGGCCGATCGAGTATCTAAGACATATACGCGACTGACTAGAGAAGACAGATGTAAAAGCCAGTTATATTTCCAGCCTACAAGTACTAAAGTAGAAAGTCTTAGTTGCGAAAGTATTTCTTTTTATTTCTGTGATCCATCATCGAAATAGAATTAAGCAGTAGTGATAGACACCTTATAAACTGTAGACATGATTGTTGCACATAATATAGATTTGAAATGTCTGCATGAGTGTTCATTTTTATTTTAGACAGAATTGATAATTATGTAATTATGTTTAAGAGTCCAGCCTACTAAACGACTGAACCGATTGAAATGAATTTGCTATAAGCGAGGGAAAGAGATTACATCCTGAGAAAAGACATAAGCTACCTTTAGTTGCGACGCCATTGATGCAGGCGTAGCGACGGGCACAATAACTAGTAGCCTAGATTTGGCTTACAAATTTACGTAAAGGATATCAAATAATAAATTGTTGTGCATCATTTTCGTACTTGGGATCACATATATACAAAACATAAATCATTTCCCTGTCTAAAGTATCCAAATTGTAGGTAGCAGGTGTAGCAACCGTTTATTCGTTTATGCTAGTCGTCCATGGACGGCCAGCCTAAGGGAACAGCACCTACAGATGTCACTTGTTTCGTGATTTGTTCTATCACCGGCAAGACTTATCGCACCATCTGTTAAATTATCACAACTTGAAATATACTCTATGCAAACACAATAAGGCTGAAGTTTCCGAGTAGAAAGTGGTAAATATAAGTGTTAGTGAAGTTACACCATTGCCTAATATGGCTAATCCGGTGGTTGGGTATAGACAAGTAGCAACTTTACTTCAAGATTGAGTGATGGATAGACTGACGGACGAAACCAGGTGCACTGGAAGACGGGATAGATTTCTAAATCGACTATATTGAGCTTGTAAATTAATTTTGTGTATTTTACATAATACATTGTGTATATTTTTATCTGATTAGGAAGATATTAGGAATTTTGTTTCATGAATTAGGAATTTAGCCATGTAAATATAATATGTATAAAAATAAATGTGGCATGTACAGTTCCTGGCAATATATATTTTTTTATATTATAGCACTAACGGTCACATGTATAAAATTGTATGGGGAATATTCCCGATGATATATGGAATTTTCCTGGGAATGACACAATCGCGGGCTAAACCTAATTTGTAAATAAATAGGGTAACATTAATATTATATATACATATATTATATTACATATATTAAAAAATAAAGAAGAAAAATAACAACAATAAGGTCTATAATACGATAACTAGCAACATTGTAAGATAAGATAAGATAAATTTTATTTGTAAATTACAGGTTTCATTACAAGGTCTTAAATTACATTTCGTTCAACTGTAATTCGCCAACAGGCATACAAATTTTGTTTCATAGGTTTATAATTCAGGCATACAAATATAGGTTTCAGCATTTTTAAATTATAATTATTATTACATTAAAATTTTAAAAATTAATACAATGTCAATATATTATAGCTTAAATATTTTTATTTTTAATGTCATAAATATTGTTTATATTGATATGTGTATAAATTAAAATTAAATACAATTATTATCGAATGTCAAAATATTCATTCATTGAGTAAAATGTCTTTTCTAACAGATAGTCATACAGCTTAGTTTTAAACGTCCTGAACTCGTTACATCTTCTAATGTCTGCTGGCAATTTATTATATATTCTAGCAGACATTACAAATACACTACTACCAAATAGAGCCGTTTTATTATTCAACCTGAGTTGTAGCGTATCTCCTCTTCTAGTACTTACAGTATTAGGGAATAGATTTGGATTGCGTTTTATGTGAAGGACTATTTCGTAAATGTATAGTGAAGGCAACGTTAATATACCAAGCTTCTTGAAAAATATTCTACAACTGTCTCTTCTTGTTAGGTTACAGATAGACCGAATACATCTTTTTTGTGCTAATAATAAACGATGAATGTTCGCAGCATTTCCCCAGAATATGATGCCATATCTTAATATTGAGGCTACCAAACCATGATATGCTGCAATAACAGCTTTTTGATTCACTACTTTTCTCAGCATACGTAGTGCATACGAGAATTGCAGTAGTTTTTGTTGGACATACTCGAGGTGCGTTTGCCACTTCATGTTGTTGTCGATGAACAGCCCTAAGAATTTTGTTGTTTTAGTCTCATTAACTTTATTATTTTCATATACAATGTCAGTTCCTGATGTTTGCACTGCCGTCTTTTGTAAAAAACTAAAAATAATTATTGGTCATTTATCATGTAATCTATTGTTGACCTTTAACTTAATGAGTCTTGGAGCCCTAAATTAAAAGAAGTTTAAGCTATTAATAAACTCATTAATCACGGCCCAAATATTGAGATACAGTGTACTTTCAAGGTTGGCGGATGTAGGTGCTACATAATCAAGCAAGATTGACAAGCATGATCGAACTTTATGTGCAAGCTTGCTTGGGTCATGGGATATGAGATATATCACATGATTTAAACGTCAACTAATTTATTAGCTGTATTTTGTATGGAATATGACGATTATTGATTGAACATGAGTGTTTTAATACCAAAGAAAGTTGCATACACAACTTACTCGACACTTACATTGTGAACCTTGTTTTCAAAAATTATACGCTGTTACACGCTTTAAGCCACAAAACGTACTGAACGGGTAATGGTGTAGTACAGTATAAGTATTAGTACTATGTACAGTTTCTGCCGCTCTCTTATACCGACCTCCCCTCCCCGTTTAGACGAATCGGAAACAGTTTGAATAGCGCCGTACGCACACACGCTCATGCATGCGCTGCACAGACATCATTATTTACGTAGTACACGACATTTATATGGAGTGGCCGAGGTATGGCTGTAGTACAAATACAATTGCAGCGCGTACCGTGATGAAATTAAAAAAAATACATTTTTTTTTAGTGGTCTACTTAAATTAAGTACAACTTTATAAAACTGATAGTGATGGTGTGCATAAAACCTTCGGGAATAAAACACAGATAAACTAATATATCGAACTTTGACGTCATGGATTTTGCATCGCATAATCCCCAGCTAATTAGATTCGCAAACTGATCGCATATTTGCACATCATAGTTGTTTTCCTCCGTCCAAAATTACGAAATTTACGATGTTTAATAACAGGAAACCGTTTATTTGTGTCTTCGTTGAAAGAAACATGTAAATTATTGCCAACAGCATAAATAACGTGCATAGGAAATGTAATCCCGTGTTCAGGCATTTAGAATTACAATAATTTCATTCATAAACTCTATCTCAAATATCGCTAGTATTAAAAAATGTGTAAGGTTTTGATTGATAACAGGTATTTTGAGAAGTATAACTGATACAATACAGTATTAAAATATCACAACATAATACTATCTTACTATACATACTTCGATCACTATTTAATTTTACTCTTGAGATTTTCGACATCACATTTATTTTTACATCAGGGTTGTTGAAACCATACAATTCGTTTCCATCTACTATGTTTAGGTAAACTAATATAACAATTATTTTTACTAATAAATATATGAAAATGGTTTGCCGATTATTATGTATGCTTATATATTGTGTTCGAAAAATTTGGGTTTGGTAGTGAAACAACAACAAAATTCAACGAAAGAAGAAAGAAAAGACAGCAATATTCAACAATATCTATGAAATGCTAGTAATTTTTAAACTCGATTTAAGGGAAATACAGAATCATGCCATAATTTCTCACACCTGTTCCGACATTGGAAAGTAGGTCGGGCTGACATGTGCATCGGATTCATGTTTATACCTATTACAAGGTGCGATAGCTTCCGACATAATAAATATTTTATTAGTACCTAAGAGAAAACTCAAACAAAAAATATTTCAAGTTAATTTATAACGCGTATCGATAGAGTATGTTATTAAAATAGTCCCGTCTTTAATGGAGCGTGGGATGATGTCGATAATCTTCATTCGACAGTAATCGTAAATTTTATCGATCATAAATCTTACTTTGTTTACATATGTTTTCGAACTAAACGCTATATTAACTGCTACTAAGGATTTGCCTTCATTGAACTTGCCTTTTGCGTCGATAATGACTTGTTTTTACCATACGATAGACGCTTGTTAAGATAAAATTGTTCAATGTCTGACGCGATTCTAGTAAGCATAAATTAACGCTGTAGCTGTAATTTTATAAATCAGCTGAGCAATTTTATCAGCAGTTCTCTGTCGTAGTTGCAATAATTAATCCTGTAAATTTAACGAAACACCTTGGAAATTGGATATTAGACACGAAAATAGATATCGCGTAATTTTGGGATGTCGAAATTCCAGCCTTGTCGGTCGTTTATCAATTGTAGAAATAGAACGGCTGGCGCAATTAGTTTGTTATTAGGAGCCAGCGGCCGCAGAGCGCAAATTGACTTAAGAAAACAACTTTATTCTAAGCAATTACGTGTGCTATGTATAAAGCGCACGCATAATTGGTACGAGCCCGTGAATTAACAAGCCATCAATTAATCGATATCGTTCGACGATTATCGATAGCGACCAAGTGGTACGGGACTACCCTAATCAATGTGTACGAAGTGAAATGGGACAGTTTACATTGTTATACGATTTTTATGGCCAAACAGAAGGCGATACGACTCCGGATTGCGTTTTTACGTTACGTTGTACGTGTCGTATTGTTTTTATTACCCATATTCTAATATAAAGAAATGTTATTAGATACTCTTGCCCATTTTATTTATGGTTTAAAGAAAGCGATACACCTATAACTTACACCCATGATAGTATGCCATTGCTACATAAATTTTCAGCTTATCCCGTTCATATTTAATATATGCGCTATGTATTGTACCTATTCATAAATCAAAATTCGCAATATGTAATATTTAGCCATAACCGTAACATGATATAAAAACTTACAGCATACAATTATCTATAGTTCCGAAGCCAGAATATTAAAATGAACCACCTCGGGCAACAACAACGACTCTACTTACAATATCTTTATACGATACTCAGTAATAACTGTTCTTCGGCAAAGAATTGCTAATAAGACAGGAGAATAAAAAGTTGTTTTGTAAGGCCATTGGATCCCTTTTTTTTTTCTTTTTTTTTATACTACGTCGGGTGGCAGACAAGCATACGGCCCGCCGGATGTGAAGCGGTTACCGTAGCCATATTATCGCTCGCAACATAAAATATCGCTCGCGCGCCGCCACCCCCGCTGCCATTGCAGCATCTCCTTCCTTTCTGGTGACCTCACTCACTCGCAGGAACACAACAGCCCTCAAGGGAACCGTTATTTGGCTGCGGTATTCTGTGAGGTGGAGGTACATTCCCCAGTCGGGTAGCTTACAATTACGCTCCCTACCTCTCTTTTCGCCAGAGCTTCGTTTGTCAGTCAGCAGGGTGCACCGCGTGCAGGTGAAGTTGGCTTTGGTTCAAAGATGTTGATGAACCACTTACACACCAAATGTCCCAAAGTCGAATTTTGTATGTACAGATTTAAACAAATACCTAAATAATAATCTTTTTTGAACACAGAACAAAAAATTAAGACAATTCTGGAAATGTTACGAGTAAGTTAGTAATTAAATATGCGAATCACTAAACTGTAAACACAAAGCCGGTTAAAATAAGGTTTCCGGCAGACTAGAATAGAATCACTCCGTTTCTTCCCGTGGATGTCGTACAAAGCGACTAAGGGAAATACATTATCGAATGAATTGATATCAGGCCTCCCCAACCCGTTCGGCCAGCGTGGGGAGTGTAGGCCAAATCCTCCTTCCGTCTAGGACGGACGAGAGAGGGTCGAGCTCCTGTAGTGGAGACTAAAATGAACCTCATGATGATGATGATGAAACTGTAAACAAAGTTAAAGATGCGTTTATGAAACCATTTTACGGACTGATGTTTCTCTTCTTAAAAGGAAAAATAAACAAGAATAAAATAATAATAATAGATTCATTTTTGTATACCACGTTGAGTGTATGGCAGACAAGTATGCGGCCCGCCTGATGTGTAGCGGTTATCGTCGCCATATTAACGCTCACAATATGAAATATCGCTCGCGCGCCACCACCCCCGTTGCTAACGTGACAACTCCGTTTCTGGTGACCTCACTCACTCGCAGGAAGATAAATACCCTCTAAGGAGTTGTTATTTGGCTGCGGATTATTATTCTTTGTTGTTTGTTTATTACTTAAGAAAAGAATAAACTTAAGAAATATAACTGAAATGCCAGATTACAATTACGAATGTGTGTATAGCGCCTACTGGTGTTTTAGTGTGCAATTTATGTAACACTTTTATGAAAACAATTAAAAATGCAAAAACCACAGACAACCATTCCTATATCCCACATAAATATCTCCTTTCTGTTGTTATTTTGAGATTTAGACTTAAGTTTTTGTTACTTACGTTTTTTCAATAAAAGATTTATTATTATTTATTATTTTATTATTAAACAGATAGGACATAAATGCCCGCCCGATCCATAGTTAGACCAATTTTATTTACCCGTAGTCTGATATGGCATTAGGAATATCGACATTGTTCTAATATAAGCAGTCTCAGATCGTTGTACAGCCAAAAAATATTTATTACTATCTGTCAGTACCAGCAAAAAATATACCACAAGAATCTCCTATCAATCACCGAGGAGTTACATCACAGCAAATCTTACAAACCGAGCTGCGGTATTCATTAACTGTCGATCGTAAAAACCATTGTACGGAGTTCAATGACGCTAAAATACTATGATTCATGGCTATCTCCATTTGTACTATCACCGTTTATCTAACAACAACATTATACAGGGTGGCTAAATTATATAGGGAGTTTTTTTTTATACTACGTCGGGTGGCAGACAAGCGTAGGGCCCACCTGATGTGAAGCGGTTGCCGTAGCCATATTAACGCTCGCGACATAAAATATCGCTCGCGCGCCGCCACCCCCGCCGCCACCCCCGCCGCCAACTCAGCATCTCCCTCCTTTCTGGTGACCTCACTCACTCGCAGGAGCACAGCAACCCTCAAAATAATTTGTTATTTGACTGCGGTATTCTGTGAGGTTCATACATTCCCCAGTCGGGTAACTTACAATTACGCTCCCTACCAATCTTTTCGTCAGAGCTTTGTTTGTCAGTCAGCAGGGTGCACCGCGTGCAGGTGAAGTTGGCCTTGGCTCAAAGATGTTGATGAACCACTTACACGCCAATTTCTTTTCTTTTTGAATGGTACAATAATTGGGGGCAAGACAAGAAACAAATTTTACTATATGAAACATCCGAGTGCTTAGTGCGACTATTTTTTGGTCACATTCAAATATGTTAAAGCAGACCAAATTGAGAAAAAGTTTCATATTGTGAATTTACCAGACGCGTGTTACGTTGGTGTCACAAGTTTAAAATACGCCACAGTGACCTAGGAAAAAAAGCCAACCCTGTGTACATAAGAACGGACAGTTTTTTGCTAGGAGTTTTTGTATTGCGAGTTCGTTGTTTCAAGGTTAGTTTCCTGATATCGTGACACACGGGCACACACGGCCGTTTATGATAACGAACTTAACATATTACGTAGCGACCCTATAATTTTATGCGAATGTGTGGGCATTAAAATCTCTTCGAAACATAACAAGTCTTACGAGTTCCTTTATTTAGGGTTAAAGACCAGCGGGTATGAAGTTGGTAATATTTACGTTAATCTAGAGTTTGTGAAATATATGTATAATGTGAACATGTCTGTATCTCTATCTAATAGTTTTGTTGTGATTAAATTGTTTGGGTGGTTGGAATACATAGGGTTCGTAGGATACGTTAAAGTGTTTTTACGCATTCTACGCGAGCAAAAGAAGCAGGTAAAAACGTAGCATAATGTCTTATAACGATTTAATAAAAAGCCAGCAAGCCATGATTGAAGGATGTATCATCCTATAATAATATTCTTTATAATCATTATCAATCTGTATAATTACCTACTGCTGGATACAGATTTTGCCTAATGCTTACCGCATCCAAACACTCCAATCGCTCTTTGGAGGTTATCGGTTCATCTAGCTAAAGGCGAAACTCATTTAGGACTTTCCTTCCCTATCTGCCACAAGTAAATCAGCAGATTGACTGTTCAGCATGCTAACTTTGAGGTACTCTGAGCGCTGCGTCGCGTTGTTGAGGATTCTCTTATCTATTTCGACCTTCCCGAATCTCTATAGTAAAATTGACATCATAATTTCCTCCTCCAATGTGCGATTTTCAGCCCGATACTGTCAGTCCATGTCTATGTATTTTTAAAAATAACTTTTTTTATTTTATAGCTTCCCAAACATAGCAACAGTGTGTCGCTATAGAACAATAGATCGGATGGTCACGACGAGAGATGAAGGAAGGTGCGAGGTACAGTGGAGTCGCTAACACAGCGTGAAATGTCGGCAACATTCTTCATAAATATCCACTAACTAAGCGATACCGGTTTGCGGATTTGAAGGTCGGATTCCATTTTTGTTTCACTACTAAAGAGGCAAAAAGCATAGGAATCTTCCGATAAATAACCATCACCATGACAAGTCAAGGGTGACTTGCTTCACACACTCTCTCACTTTGAATTGATGTTATATAATTGTGAACAATATAAAACGAAACTAAGCCATAGTAACACTAGTGCTATTTCTTATTCTGTGATGTACTATCATTCGTCGTGAATGACCTGGTATATTAAAAAAAAAAAAAAAAATCCCGTCAACTTACTAAAGCAGTATAATTGATTAAAAACAACAGGTTGATTGTAAACATGTTATTTTATTCTAATTTTACCACAGCACCCAAAAAAAGGACCTTCCGAGACATGGCTATATAACTGAACGTCTAAAGGGTTCGAAGTGTCAAAATGTTAAAAAGGCTAAAAAGCGTAACTAAAAATTTATTGTATTTATGTTTCATTTAATGATTTAATACCGTCTTAATACAGCGTGGTTAGTTAAAGCTACCAGTTACTAAATCATAATGTACAGTTACGTTCATACGTCAGCCATTGTCTTGTCTCGGCGAGCGATACTGCGGCCTGATACTTTGATGTACTGCATTACACATCACAATGACATAATAGTTAAATTGATGTCTCATTTTGCTCCTCCGTTATTGGTTGTTTGATTTATATTAACAGTATTTACGAATGTGACGTAATAAATAAAACAATAACAGCTTTGTGGATGAAAATATTTATTGTTACAATATTATCATCAACTCTGCCGAAGGGCTTCAGTACTGAACATAACCTGGCCTTTAGTATTTAAAATTACCGATTTTCTGTTTTTTTACGTTCATCCCAGATCAGCCTGTGGTTTATACCAGATCTTTCGACCTTTCTGGTGCACCCACTGAGTTCGTCCTTTTTGGTCTGTGGTCGCTATTCTAAACCCTTTCTGACCCGACACGGTTTGCAAGCTATGTTAGCAGCCCACTGCCATTTCAATCTGCTGATTCTAAAAACTATGTCGGTAATTCTAGTTCTACTATGAAATTAAGAGTCTATCACTAAAAAGCGTTTTTTTATACGAGAGGGGGGTAAGCGAGCACATGGGTCACCTGATGGAAAGCAATCACCACCGCCCATAGAAATCAGCAACACCAATGGGTTGCAGATCCGTTGCCGTATCTGGAAGTTCGGAGTTTCAACATCCCATGTCTCATTTTGTGTAACTGTCTGTTTAAAGCTAGCTGTGCTAGATCGCAGGGACGGATGCAATACGCGTCGAGAAAAGCATATATGCATTATGGACATACGCCGACGTATTCTATCACCAATTTTGAAAGTATATTGCTTCCAGTCTATTGTACGTATAATTGCATGCCGTTGACAATAACATGTTATCATCCGAGAAACAGTTTTGTTATCGACAACAAACTGAAATTGTTCTTATACCATCACAATGGGTATACAATTGATGTTACGAAACAATTGACAGCACATGTAACATCGGAGATACTCGCCATCGTACACTATCACATACTCGAATTATCCCAATTTCGTCGAATAATTACTTTTTTGTTACCTAAAACGAGTTTACAACCCAAATTGGTTACTATTGTAATGCAAATAAAGTATGTTTTAGAATAATGTGAGAGAGGTAATTTCGGGTTATTGTGAGGGAATACAATAGGAAAGTGTAAGGTAATGACGGTGACCACACAGTGGTCATTTTGTGTCGCAATCGCGTGTCGTGTCGCGTGAAAACGATGTCGATTCTATAATGGCTTCACTTTCTTTGTAATGATCGAATGTGTGACGGTATACACGGAAGGGGGTTTAGGTAAAAATACGAATATTATATTGTTTGAAAGTGTTGGCGAAAATAGATTGTATTAGCAGACGCCATTGTACTCGACTATATGACCAAACTAGGCCCTTTTTCAGTAACATTTTTTTATATGCTTTCCACGATGCATTGCGTGTTCCATGTTCTACAATGTGTCACGATAGCAATGTATTGAAATTTAAAATGAATCTATTAAAATAAATTTTCTTTTTCATTGTAAATCATGATAGAAAACTAGGTGGACTCTACCCCCTAACCCTTAAACTGTAGGTTGGTTTTCGGAATTAAAAAAACCGACCTCAATCATCCTTACATTACCGTAACTGTCCGGTCCGCAAAAGTGACTGTAATCAGGGGCGTGAGTTAAAAGATACAAAAGGCAAAGTAAATAAATACCAACCCATTGAGTTTTGAGAAAACTATATTTATTATTCACGGCATATAACTCTTATTTGACAATGAAACCCTATATAAATAATTACTTTCTCCTGGGACTCCATTGTTCAGTCCAGTACGAATCAACATGGGAAAAGTCCCGTTACTTCAGAATAAGGACTCATCAAAGTCAAATTCATTTATTTGTTTTTCTCACTATACAGTGACTACTCAGCTCATGAGTATCATCTGGGTCATTTAATAGGCTTGTTAACTATACTCTTCTGGCTCCAGATATCTAGTCCGATGATCGTGTCGGCACCTGTTGGCTGTCGCAGAATATCGCCACTGTGTTTAGTTCACGAACGATGGCCAAGTTAGCATGATGAATGAGTTATGTATGTAACGTTATATTTAAAATATTATATGTCATTGTGTACTGTTTCCTTATATTGTGATGTTAATTAAATATATTTTCTTTTTTTCTTTCACAAATAACAATTCTTTGGGATTGCTGTGTTACTGTGAAGTGAGTGAGGTTACCAGGAAGGAAGTTAATGCTGTAACTGCAGCGGCGGTGCTTCATGTCGTACGCGCGTTATTTACTTATGTCGTAAGCATCTTAGGCTATGATAATCGCTTCACATGCAGTCGAGCCGTATGCTTGTCTACTATCCGACTTAGCATAAAAAACCCACAGAAACGATGCAGATTTAGGATATAGCAGCAAATATTTCGAAGATAATATTATGAGGTTTAAGAGCAAAATTTAAAATAGCTGAATATTGTAATGTGATTTTTTAATTATGTTGTATTTATAGTGAGATTTTTAATTGTGCTGGAATGGGCTACCTGAACATGTCAGAAAATCTCCCGGTAAATTTGTTTTCAAGAAGAACGATCGTTTTGAAACTTTATCAGAGTAGTAATCATCATCAGTATCATTCATATGTAGTGTAATGTATGTATTATACATGTACTAATAAATATTTTATTTATGTATGATATGGTATTATATTTAGGTATATATGTTCATATTGTGTTTGTAGAACTTTTAGATATTAAATGTTAATAGAATCCGTGATTTCCTCCACTCTCAAAGGTTGACTGTAAAAGAATGCAATTAGCATTAAGTCCGCCTATTGTACCATTTTATTGTGGCCAATAAAGTTTTAAATAAATAATTACGTCCTTGTCTCCAATTAGAGATATAAGTTTTAAGCTGAATAGAATGCACGTGCAAAATAATACCAGTCACGAACTTACATATAAATGACGTTTCGGGGCTAATTAGAACCAAAAGCACATTAATTTTTATCACAGCGTGTGTCAATGTGGTCGTTCTATCTTCTTTTGATCAATCTCTTGATCCGAGTGACTGTGTGCTCTTAATAGGAGAATTGAGTTCTTTCGAAAGTTTTTTAGACTAGTCCTTTATAAATCGACAATTGCAATATCAGCGTAAGTACTAGAAACTTTTAGTCCTTATGTGTAAAAGGCAATCGGTACCAGTACCTTTGCCGTTACTGACTGATCTATTAACGCACAGTTAAGTGTTATACTATTTGTATATAAACTACTTTTGTTACGATAATACGTGTAAACATTTGAACTATGAAGCACTAACTACTAAATAGTTCAAATGTACTTAATAGTTCACACAAATATGTAAGTAAGTATTTATTTTCGCATTTTTTAAAAAACTATTACCGGACTACTAGTTTTTGAAATTATTTTGAATGTTTTTAAAAACTAGGTACTAGTTGCATGTAGTTTTCGCAATTTGACTGCATATTTTTCTGCGAAAGTTTTAGTTTTTAAACATTATCCAAGATTTTATTATAGAACCGGAGCTGTGTATTTAAATATAGGAGGAAGACAGTCAAATTCATATTGAAGTCGTTTCATTTTTCTTATAATTGTTATACAGGTACAATGCAATAATAATGTAGTTATGCGTACAGACGAACATTTACAAAACAAACAAAAATAATTTTTATTTTTTCAATTCATAATTGAACAAAAATAAACACAATAAGATTTGATCCACAATACCAGGGAATCGAAATAGATTGCACCGATTCAGAAATCCACTTTCTAAGAATTTCACGAATTAAAAACAAACAAAAATATATCTGAGGTCGTTGCACTCGCCACGTGTAGTGTGTAAACAAAATGTTTTATCTGTATAAATATAAATTAATAAACACGAAAGGGAACAGCGGTTTCAAACTATTTATTGTACGCAATCTTAGATTAAATTATTAATTTATTATATTTACATATTTAGAAATTATTACAATATTTAAATATTTGGTTGACTTTTGCTAAGGCCAAAGCAAGTAAAGTAAAACGAAATATTTTTGATATATCCCACTTCACAATAATATTACGTAGTACTAAGAACACTCATAGTGACTATTTGTACTAATATAATATGTAATTGTAAAAAAAAATATATGCAGTTTATTAGTAGTTTAGTATGTAAGTCCTTACACAGTCCTGTAAAAAAACTGATAAAAAAAATATAGCTTTTATGAATACTTAATTAAACACGTGTATTAATTAAGTATTCATAAAAACTATATTTGCTTGATAAGTTTTTTTACTTAATTAAACACGTGTTTAATTAAGTATTCATAAAAACTATATTTGCTTGATAAGTTTTTTTACTTAATTAAACATGTGTTTAATTAAGTATTCATAAAAGCTATATTTGCTTGATCAGTTTTTTTACAGGACTGTGTAAGAATTTACATACTAAACTACAAATAAGTTTTATTTTTATTTTAGGCGACTCTACTTAGTGGCGATATGTATCTACCACACAACGGGTACGTTGTATAATGTCGTATGCAATATTGTTGGAAGAATTTATAGCTGCCATTTTTATAAATTACCAATTGGCAACAGTTTGAGGATTCCTGTCTGAAAGGAAACCCTTGAGAGGTTAAATATAGGGCGTGCGCAGACGTAGCGGCGCACGCGAATGTTTATGTGAATGGACACGCTGTATAGCTAAATTCGGATAGACGTGTTGTTTTCTGTAGCGCTATAGAACTTGTTTTGTGTTTTTTATTCTAAAAACAAAGTGACGGTTTTAAAAACCGTTGAAACCTTAATGTTCGATATCTATTTTTTTTTAAATGGAAAAATTCACTTGCCCTCCCTAGGTTGGATTTGAACACACGACCTCCCGATGACCGGTCGAGTGCTTTTCCAATTTCTCAATTTTTTTTTCCATTTTTCAAAAAATATTATATAATAGGCTTACTCCCCTATAAATAAATGTTTTTGGACAAATTACACACTGCCATCTAGTCCCAAACTAAGCAAACCTTGTGCTATGGGTACTAGGTAACTGATATTGTACTTATTTTTTTTATATTATACATACATATAATACATAGAAAACACCCCGACGAAAAGAAACATACATGTTCATGCACATAAATATTTGTCTTATGCGGGAAACGAACCCGCGACCTCGAAGTGGCCATTTAGCAATGGCCACTTTGACTATTCGACTACAGAGCTCGTCAAAATATATCAGTAAGTATTACTATTTCAACTTTCAATCGTGACTTTGATAGCCGTCGACAATTTTACCAAAGAATTATGTATTTAAATTGCCTTACCACAATAATACTGAGTTCATAGAAGAATTGCCGCCATACATACCTGCAAGGAAATGAAAATACGTTAGTCTAGTAATCCAATTTATAACATTAGTGGAAACGATGTAATTCACGCGTGAAGTACACGTGCGGCTCAGTGAAGTCGTAGGAATGAAATGCGATTATAGGATTGCACGATACTGCCTGTTTGATTCTGATTTTATAAACCAAGTTTGAGCCTTATTTCGAATAACTAATAATCAGAGATCGGAAAAAGATATGTGATTTATCTATATTCTATAACATGATTTCACGGAAACCACTTCACGGAATTCCGATTAAAAAAATGTACTTTGTCTTTTTTTTTATACTACGTCGGGTGGCAGCTATATTAACGTTCGCAACATGAAATATCACGCGCGCGCCGCGCCATCCCCGCAGCCAAGGCAGCAATATCTTCTTTTCTGGTGATCTCACTCACTCGCACGAACATAATACCCTCAAAGAAATTGTTACTTGGCTGCGGTATTCTGTGAGAACTTTATATGGCTACGGCTTATTGTATAACAACAACCGCTCGTCGCACTGGACAAATTCTTTTAGCATTTGATAGCCCAGTTCCTGACGAAGACTATACGAGTATATAACTTTCACGGCACAATACAAACATTAGGCACCAACGACGGGTGCTACTGCGAGGCACAGCTAGTGCCAGTAAAAGAAATGAATAATATAAAAATGTTATAAGGTAAGTGTAATGACATTGTATATATAGATGATCGAAGGGTTAATAACTCACTCTTTTATCATTATATCACCAACACGAAAGAGTTCGTTACTCTTTCGTTTTAGTGATATTCTTCATTATGATCTAGTGATACTATTTTTTTTTATCCTCTATCTATTGGACCAACACGAAAGAGTTCGTTACTCTTTCGTTTTGCTGATATTCTTCACCATGAACTAGCAATATTTAATTTTTGTATCCCCTTTTGCAGTGTTCGGCAAACTTGTGTGCCGCGGCACACTGGTGTACCGTGGTCACTAGTTGGAGTGCCTCGGAAAAGTAAGGTTATATCTGATGGGACAGACTAAGAAATGTCGCTAAAAACCGTTAGGCTTTGGTAAGAAAATATCTCCTTATTGAATCAATACTTATTTAATTAGGAATCGCGAAACAGCAATAGAACTCACATTATAAGTGATTAACAACTAAACCATAAATTCAATTATGTAAATATTCAGCCATAGGCTGCGCAAAGTAAAAGTACGCTGCGATCCTTTCTGCTCGAAGCTTCAGCAAAGAGTGCCGGTTGCCGCGTCGTCCCGCCATCGCGTGGCGTTCGGCCCCACCACTTCTCCTGACGGAAGCAGCCGACACCCATCGGAGTCAAATCAATGACTTTTACATTTGAAACCGATGTTGCCAACATATCATAGAGCTATATAGACGGACGGAAGAAAAATTCTTACATAAATAAAAACAGATATTTAATTTATGGTGTACCTCCAAAAATTTTCTTTTTACTAGATGTATCTTACATACAAAAAGCTTGCGGAACATGCTCTATTGGATCTAACTTAAAAGAAGAGGTTTATGAAGCAAATACTAATATTATAAGGCTTAAAACATTAATAAATTTCGTAATGTAAGATTTTTTAGTTATGTTGTTACTTTCATTTTTGTTGTCATTGTCTATAAACTACAAATGTGGTAATAAATAAAACATTTTATTACCCACCAGAACAAAATCTAGTATATTACATAAGTAATTTTATAATTAGGTATTTAATCATAAAATAATTATCAGCATAGATGGGGTGAAAGCATAGCGTGATAGTACGCAATAAAGAACCTGATTATATTGTTACGTGGAACCAATTATAGCGTCCCGCGATGGAAAATATAATTAGAAATTACCTACATACTTAGGACAATTAACAAATAATTCGTTAACATAATTATTTTTTTTTCGGAATATTAATATATGTAGCATTTTCTAATCTAAGGAGGCTTAATATATGTAGCATTTTTTTAAACCATAAGGGTATGTTCATCTGCTCTGGTAAAATCACGTATGAGGAAGTTTTTAGGTTCTATCAAACGAGGTAGTTCAGGATAGAATGCAATTTTTCTGCTTTTTTGCTGACACGGCAGACCTATTCAATCTATCACTTTTAAATCTTTGATTAATTCTGCTAATTTTATGCATTCAAATGATTACTTGCACATAATGAACTATCTCTATTATGAATTAATATCATTATATAATAATTTTTGAAAATTTGTTTAGAAGCACAACCGGGCTTTTTAAGTTTGCGCCAAAAATCCATATTTACGCATTGCTGGCCAGTAAAAACTAGAGATGGGCAAATATAGGTTATTGGGCATAAATAGGGAATTTATTTGTTCTTATTGGGCATTTACCGTAAATTCTCGGCATTCAACCCATTCCTTTTAGTTTTAGACATTGTTGCAGAAAGTTAGTTAGACACAGTTTAAGATCTTTTAATATTTTAACATTCCGCTATGACCATGCGACGCCGAAACGGCGAGTGAAACCGCAGAGTAGAGCAAATCACACAGACTTGTCCATTAGTCTAGACTGAACCCGCAGGCACTTCCTGAGGACCCGTGGGAACTGGTCAGATAGCTGTAGTAAGGCCGGCGCCGGCAACGGAAGCGGCAAACGTGCCCGGAGTCCTCATATTCCGGTTCACATATTACCTAGTTGCTTCAAATAAAACCTGGTATAAATATCAGCTAAAATAGATTATAAGGAAGTAAAAAGGTGGATAATATCATGACTTTCCAAGCCTTTTTCACGGCAATGAAAGAAAAATATATCAAACATGCTCCTGACTCTAAGAATGCCGGCTCCACGTACGAAAAAGCATGAATCATTGTCACGTTCTGCCTGAGCCGAGCGTACAAGCGAGGGCGCGGAACAAGCGACAGAGAGGCATGATCGGCCTAAGCGTTCGGCTTGTGACGCATCTATCTTTCTTTTACTTCATCGACCCATATTTTCATATAACGTTATGACGTAGAATTATCATCCGTAGACCGGCTTTACAGACAACCAATTTTTTTTAATTATGTACATATTTCAATAATTAATTACAAAAACGACCACCTGATTTTTTTTTCTATAGAAAATGGGTACATTAAATAGTTCTTTTTTATTACTTATTACATACCAACACGCCTGTCTGGGGGTTTTAAATCTTATACTTATTTTGTGCAGCGCATTCATAATTTTTAGTAGTCAAAGTGGAGTTTATTCTAGCTCAGAATAAAGTCGAATATTCCTTAACGTAACTGTAACGTGTAGTTTGTACCTCAGGATATAGAGTTGCATATCTTTAGATCTGGAGTGTGTATGCAGTGAATTCATTAACTGACGGCAGAATGTGTGTAAATAGAACGGAAGAGCTATACATAGGACAAGATACCTGCACAACGCTATAAGCAGTATATTTACGGTTATACTTATATGTTTAGTTTTGTACGGTCTAAACTACTTACAGCGATAGATTTCTGTTTAAACGACTTAAAAAAGGAAGTTTCCGTTTCCATCTTTATGGTTACGTGTGGTGCGATGTTTACAAAGCTATGTACTAGCACAAACAGAAAAAAAGAAATAAAAGCAGATTAAAGTAAAGAACCACCTATACCTTTAACCGTAAATAAAATTTTCACAGAATTACGTAATGTGTTTATTCGGTTTTGCCTATTGTATTATGTAATTGCAAAATTTTGTAATGATTACATATTATAAAATAATATTCCCATGGCTGTATGTCTGAACGCGATACACTCAAAAACTACTGAACGGATTTTCATACGGTTGTCACGAATGGACGTAGTGATTCTCGAGTAAGGTTTACATATATAGTTTATTAAGGTTTTGTGTGAAATCGCTGAAATAAGACGATAAATGTTGAAGATATCGAAAAATCATGGCTACCGGGAGATTTACTGGTATACGCCGCGTAAAGCAATAGTTCTCACTCGTGTGAAGCCAGGTCTTGTAGCTAGTAATACACAAACGCTAGTAAACACGGAAAGCTCGTTATAAGTATAACAGGAGCAAACAAAGACAACCCTGTTGTTTCAACCCTTTAAAAATGCAATTCCGACAAAACTGCATCTTCTTTTTGAAAGCAGAATCGCGTACGACGCCTAGAGGGTGCTCGACCAGTCTTTGTATCCAGTTTTATCTGCATTTTGCACCCTTGAGACTGACGGGGTGGCTTCGAGTGGGTCGGGGTGAACGACCTGTTGGGGTAGGTCTGGATATTATGTATATGCATGAGATGAAGATTTAAGAGGGACAATAAATTACGTAAAATAAAAATATGTTTCCTCTTATAGAACATTGTTGGGCTACCTGAAACGACGGGAGGAAACGTGTTTTCATACATTTTACACTGAGTAGCAATAAATACCACATTATATGTAGTATTTATTTAATATTTTTCTTAACATGAGGGCCCTATGTACTTTACATACAGATCCTTATCTTATATTACTTATCTTTTTGGGGTGTAAGTGGTTCATAAACATCTTAGAACGAAAGCCAACTTCATCTGCACGCGGTGCACCCTGACTGACAAATGAAGCTCTGGCGAAACAGAGGTAGGGAATCAGAATCAGAATCAGAATCAATTTATTTGTTGTAATGGGAGCGTAATTGTAATCTACCCGACTGGGGAATGTACACCTTATAGAATACCGCAGCCAAATAACAATTCCATTGAGGGTTGTTGTGTTCCTGCGAGTGAGTGAGGTCACCAGAACGGAAGGAGATGCTGCGTTGGTAGCGGGAGAGGCGGCGCGCGAGCGTTAATATGGCTACGGTAACCGCTTCACATCGGGCGGCCCGAGAGCTTGTCTGCCGCCCGACGTATAAAAATCTTATAGTTGCAATATAAAAGTGCTATCAGTAACACTACCTCATGCAGTAGCATATACACAGTATTTAAGTACTTAAGGATAAATAATGGATATTTGCAAACATCGTACACGCTCTTATTGTAAATGAGAAAATCGACTGACAAATTCTTTATATTTATAATGACGTTCATTTTTAAGAACAACAATAAGTTGTAAGTAGTGCGAGCTATGCGGTAAATGAGTCAGTGACGACAGAGGTTGAACACAGAGAGGACGTGCGCCATAGTTTTATGGATTCATATAGAGTTCTATAACCATATTGTAGGTATATTGTTTTGAAAAGTATGGTGATTTCAACTACTAGAACTTTTTCTTATTCTGTGCCTCAACTTCAATTTATAACATGCTTGGTCATGTTGAGAAATACGAAGAATATTTATTCTGAAGTGCTGTAAATTGTGTCCTTAAGCTTTTGCAAGTAAAGCATATTCGTAGTGTAAATAAATGATAGGAGAATTATTGTTTCAATATCGCATACTCTGCAAGGTCAATGACTAACACCACAGTCGTTAAGGCGATTTTGTGGACTCATCTTTGACAATGATAGCGTACCAAAGAAAATTGTTCAGCCAGTCAGAAGATCTCAGCCAATTTGCTGTCTCATTTTCAATGTGCCAAATTACCCCTGTATGGTGAGTTATGTAGGTTTCGTCGATCCTTCGAGATTAGTAGCGTTCCATTGACGTCAGTGGGGAGTAGGAGGGGAGTCTAATACCGCTTTAATTCCCAGTAATTGTATTACACGAAATTTAGTTAACGAATGACGTAGAATTCTGCTCGGCGAAAAGTAAATATGGCAAGAAATATAATTAAAATTAGTTTTAACAATGCTTAATTATATAAACTACCTTTTGTATTCGCCGTGCATAAAATGCGTAAAACAGTAGCGGGATAAAAAGTATAAAAAGAATAAGTAGTAGAATTAGTTTTGGTAAGAACAAACATAAACCCATGAGTAGGTTAGATATAATTAATTTAAAAAAATGCTTACCTGGCTATGATACAGTCAAAAACTGCCCAAAAGGTCGGAGAAAGCAGGGACCCATTTCAAATAGAATCTACCTGACCTCACCGAAATATTATGTCATCGTCGTCAACCTTTATTCATCCCACTGCTGGGATACTGGTCTCTCCTCAATCGAAGGGGTTAAAAACATACACCACGCTGCTCAACTGCGGGTTGACAGAGTGTTTTCAAGCCGCCTAAAGGCCACTAAAGTAACGACATAACGACTGTCATCTAATGACAAGAGAGAGATCTAGATAAATAGACCGATACATAGGCAGGCTACGGTCAATGCTGCTTGCGTGTTCGATTACACTGACACGAGCAACGATGCCATCGATTTCCTCTATATCTAACCTTCTATATATAATAACATGTAAGTACACTCAATAAATACACAGATCAGTACTTAGTGGTGTGTGACACAGCAGTTGAACAGTGACACAACAACAAACAAATTGACCGACGCACGTCACCGTGTGCGGCGTGGTATCTCCGAAACATTTACAATGTGATAATGGTTGTAATGAGTGGAAAGTATCGATACACGAAAGGTTAATGTTATTTATTGCCTGATAAGAGATAACAGGAGACGTTTATAAAAAAGTATTTTGAGAGACCGGAATAAAATATTGTTGTATTTTTAGCTTCTGCGTAGAAGGAATTCATACTTGAAAACCGATTCATCATATGCACTGCTACTATTAGTTCTTTTTTATATTACGTCGGGTGGAAACATACGGCCCGCCTGATGTGAAGCGGCTACCGTAGCGTAGCCGTAGCGCCATAGTAACGCTCGCAACATAAAATATCGCTCGCGCGCCGCCACCCATGCTGCCAACGCAGCATCTCCTTCCTTTCTGGTGACCTCACTCACTCGCAGGAACACAAAGACCCTCAAGGGTATTGTTATTTGGCTGCGGTATTCTGTGAGGTGGAGGTACATTCCCCAGTCGGTAGCTTACAATGACGCTCCCTGCCTCTCTTTTCGCCAGAGCTTCGTTTGTCAGTCAGCAGGGTGCACCGCGTGCAGGTGAAGTTGGCTTTGGTTCAAAGATGTTGATGAATCAGTTACTCGCCTATAATATAGTATGCCACAGTGCCAAAAACACCCTACGAACAAGTTAAGCGACGCCATGTGCAATATGTGATTGGACGAGTTAGTTATCACCTTCAATGCATCACATTAAAAATAGCAATTATTCTTGAAACCCAAGTACTTTTATAACAAAGAGCGGTACTCACAGCAGGAGATTGCTATAGGGTCATGTGAATAAACCCTTATATTTGATACAATGCCTTCAATTGGACACTTCAAACCTTTAGTAGGGTATATGAATGTGTGATACAAGAGGTTGCGTTTAGCAATCTTTGTTAATATGACGATGTGATACGGGAGGCAGTGTTAACAATTGTAATAGTAGGTAATTTACTACAGAAACATAATGATTAATATATTATACGATATTTAGTCCTTAGATTCCAAAATGGAGGTTCCAAATAAATACATGTAGCCGATAACTTTTCGGCTAGGATAGGTGGTAAAGTTGGTTATGGCAAGGACCTATGCCATATGCTATGGGCTATGAGTGAGATAGATGTTATAATATCAAATTTTTATTTGATCTATATCAGTGTTCCGCAAACTTTCTGTGACTAAAGTACCTACTAAGGTTTAGGGGTGTAAGTGGTTCATCAACATCTTTGAACCAAAGTCAACTTTACCTGCACGCGGTGCGCCCTGCTGACTGACAAACGAAGCTCTGGCGAAAAGAGAGGTAGGGGGCGTAATTGTAAGCTACCCGACTGGACCAACCAACCAACTAATGACCACGGTACACCAGTGTGCCGCGGCGTACACTTTGCGGAACACTGATCTATATGCACAGGCAAGGGCCTTAAGTGCAGTACCACCTACCTTACCTTTCACATTAAATAAACTAAAAAACTATAACCATATTTAAAAAAAATATTTAATTTATTATTAAATTTAATAACGACCCATTTTAGTCACTAGTTTTTTTTAGAGAGATTCATACATTTTTATTTAATTTTACGTTGTTTTATATAATTTCATTTTGTATAGAATAGTATTTTGTTTGCTGGAACATTAAGTGTGTTTACAGCTGGTATGTATATTGTGGATACAAATGTTCGTGTTATTTTCTTTACGTTTATTAAATAGAATAGTTATATTAAATAGAAGAAATACATAGTACACATCTACACTTATATTTTATCCAGTAAATAGTATTTATTATTATTATAAAATTTACGAACAAAATTAAGTTTAATTGACTAGTTACGTTTACACAGGTTACTTATATTTACATTATTCACTCTCACACAAAATTATGTGACACAAAGAATAAACAAAAAATTTGTTACCCAAATCTATTACGAGTAGTCCAAGTTGTCAATCAAATATTGCGGAAAACACTTCAGGTGTTTATTTTCTATTTGATTATGATATAAAACAATTTATTTCAACAACGCTCTTCAATGTATCCTATTATACCATGGTATATATCTCCGATAACAGGCTCCTGCCGAGCGGTTCCTTTGCAATAATTCCCGACTTTTTTTGAATTATTGCGTTTATAAAAGGACTCAACGAGCAACCATCGTGAATAACTAGCGATTACCATGTTTTATTACTATAATTTATTATCCTGATCTCTGGCCTGCTAGGCTAAAATTTATTCGTGTCGTCTTTACTCGTAGATAATAATTATTATATCCATAGACAAGTGTGTGGTATCTCTACAATTCTGAATCAACCTTAATGGGGTATTAAAACGAAATTCACAAAAACAAAAAGTTTTAGATACTTAATGGTTTTATGAACACAGCATAGTCTATGACTTTCATCAAAATCCATTCGTAGAATAATAGAAAAAGTTACACACATCCATAATCCTCACAAACTTTCACATTTATAATAGGAGGATGCATAATCTTTTTTTAATGTGGTCGGCCAAAATACGACACCGCGCCTGATGGAACGCGCAGGTGAAGATCTAGTGTACGGACCGTCATCATTGCGAATGGCGCTGCGTTGGCGGTCCCCCATTGACGACATATTTATGGATAAGATAACCATAGACCTATTTTATACGACTAGGGTGACAAACATGCTTACTAGCTGCCTGATGATAAGCCTATGAACGCTTGCGACACCAAAGGCATCACTAAAGAAGTAACCCGTGCCGCGGTATATTTCTTGTTTTTTATACCACTAGTGTGGCAAACAAGCATACCATCTGTCTGATAATAATAAGAAAGGCGAAATTCTTCACTAGGCACTAGAGTATAGATAGCATGGAAAGAGAAGTGATATTTTTACAATAAAATTATTTTGCGAGTATGCGAATATCGTATTTTGCTTTTATAATTGCTATTATAACTGACATTTGCAATGGGTCTGCTTTTACAGTATGCAGTGACGAAGAATAAATATCTAAAAGACCCATTGCAAATGTCAGTTATAATTATTTGGAAAGATCAAACAGAAATTCCTCGTTAGTTTCGCAATTGTGGGGTCAAAGGTAAGGGTTATAACTCCCCAGGCCACCGGGGTGGAACCACATGCATTCCCATTTAATTTTCGCGTAATAGGGGTTGGTACCAATGCCGCCTGCAGAGAAAGTAATAAAGGAGGATTATTGAAGAAATAACCTTTATAAGCAATCGGTTGTATAGGTTCTTCAACAGTTTGTTAAATTAACAAAGGTCAGTTGAAATATTGTAAGGGTTGTGACCCTCCACAATACGACAGATTCATAATAGTACTTATAACAAATTATGTAGTAGATTTTGTCTTTGTTGAGTTAGTGAAGTAATATGATATTCAGTAGATAGCACAATATATTTTCTTTAGGTATTATTTTTTAGAGAATAATAGGTATTTACATAAGGATGGCACAAACTTTGAAACTATGACATACGTAATATTTTACTCTCATTATCTCTACCTCTACGAAGTATTATAAAACCCGATTAGATTTGAGGGGGACCCGTACCCTAACACTGGGATGATTATGGGTCGATGCCGATAAAACAAGCAAACGGCCCGCCTGATGGAAAGTGGTTACCGCAGGGACAAGCGCATCGGGTGTATCAGTAGGAGTTGCCGACCTTAAAAACTTCTTTACACCTGTTTTGAAGAATATTAAAATTTTGCTATAATGCTTAAATATACTCGTACATAAGATGATTTAAGGAAGGTTATTTTAGTAAGTGGTACAGAATATCTAACAGTTCCTAACGGAATAGTGGTTAAATAGACGGTTTTATAACATGTTGCACTACAAACAAACGAGTTGTAAATGGATGTGTACCAGGAGCGCATAGAACGAGAAGAGTGCACCGCGGTTTATGTACACAATAAATAAACTGTATTACACAACTGAGTTACGCAACTCGCATCACGCAACACGCATTTTAGATCCTTACTTCAAAAACAGATTTGTTACAGCAATTCTAAATGTTTATATTGGCGATTGTTGGCACTTGTATATCATGATCAGTCTGCACCTATGTACTGCTGGATAATAGGCCTTCCCTAGTACCTTCCATCAAATGCGATCCTCCGCGTTCCGCGTCGAGCCGCTTGCGGCCTTTCCCTTGAGATCGTCGGTCCATCTCTGTGGGGAGGAGGGCTTCTTCGCACCGTTTATACGAGGTCTCCACTCACGGCAGACCACTATCACTCTTATAGAGCAAAGTTGTGGAAATTAAGTTCTCCGTCGAATTTCCTCGTTCTGGATTCGATCTCTTAGAGAATTACCGAGTGTATATAAAAATATATCTCTCCATCGCTTTCTGTACGACTTTCACGAGCTCGGTGGTCGAATGGTTAGCAAAGGCCACTTTGACTCCGAGGTCGCGGGTTCGATTTCCGCACAATACTAACATTTGTGTGCATGAATCTCTGTTTGTCTTGGTCTGGGTGTTTTGTATGTATTATAAGTATGAATTTACAAAAAAAATGTATTTAAGTACATATATCAGTTGTCTAGTACCCATAACACAAGCTTTGCGCTTAATTTGGGACTAGATGGCGCTGTGTAAATTGTCCAGAAATATTTATTTATTTATTTATTCAATGTATGGACCAGCCCAATGGTCAGAATCCAAGATTCTGCACCGCAGGTCATAAGCGAGGAGGACGCACTAGTTGCAGACTTTGGTCTTTAAACATTGCGGTATTTGCGCTGTGAGGATATTCCGAAGTGTCCCAAATGGGCAGCATTTGGGACACTTAATCAAATGCGTCCATCGATCTCTTTGTTTAAGTTACCCCGGCCAAGCTGTATCATTTGTCCCAAGTAGATGTAGTCTATAACCACTTCCATTGTCGCATTTTCAACAACCACCGGGCCGGGGTATTCGTTTTACATGATTTTTGTCTTGTTTAAATTCATCCCCAGCCGGACGGCTCAAGAAGCGGCAATAAGATCATTTGGCATCTGACTGAGAACCTCCCTCCAGTGACTTGTGTAAATTTTGTATATTTTTTTTAATGTTCGTAAAATATTCTCAAAAAATATTTCTCGAAGAACAGAAACGCGTCGTGACAGACATCAAATCTATCGTCTTATTACAAGCGACCATCTATTTTAGGTTATGGTAACTGCACTGCTTACCATCAGGCAGGCCGCTGCTGGTTTTACAGCTGATGTGATCGTATTATTGACTTTTCTAATATATGTTTACAAGTACTAGGAGTGCATAGTAAATGAAGAAAAAACAAAATGAACTAATTCGAAGACACAGTTATATGCAGAAAATAAACCCATTGAAATGTACAACAATGTTGGTATACGGATGCTAAATAAAGGCAAAGCTTTCATTAAGGAAGGGACCATATGTTGTAAAAATAAGATTATATGATATTAATGTTACATTCTCACAATGCAATGAATATAACAATAAGACTAGGTATTAAGACCACTTTGAGTCACTAGCAAAGGGACCAAAATGGGAACTCAAATTACAATTTGAAATATAGACTTTACTACATTGAAATAAAGTCCTAATTTCTGTTTATAACCACGCAGTTATATAGGTCCATAAATAAATAATAATGGATCGTCTTTGGCCTTGGTGAAATTAGTCAGCGACTAG